>CM077675.1:117407501-119907501 GCA_039707655.1 Elymus sibiricus
CGACAAAAACGTCAGGTGTTATTTACCGTATTTGTTTATCAGTACATATTAAATTTTTCCAAGAACAATAATTTTTGCTGCAATATCTGTACGCAGGACAATTCTTCATTACAAAGTGGTATTAAAACGCGGAGGAGGAGCGTGCACTAGCATCATTCCGCACTGGTGTTTGTCCGTGTCGCATTACTCAACGGACTCGAGCACCGGCTTCCGACGCCATGACCGCACCGGCTTTCAACGCCGCGGCCGTCTATCGCGATCACACCGGCTTACAACGCCGCGGCCGTCTCTCGCGACCGAACCGGCTTACAACGCCGTGGCCGTTTCTCGCGACCGCGCCGTCTTCAAACGCCGCGGCCGACTTCTACGTCTACATCAACACGCCAGGGGCCGCATACACCAGTACGAGCCGCCCAACGGACGCTTATGAGTCGCCGCCCTGCGGTCCAATCTACATTGACATGCTGGTGTTGTGCTCGTTTCGTTCAAGTCGCCAAACGGACGCGCGCAAGACGCCGCCCGCAGTCTGATCTACATCAACATATCGGTGCGGTATTCGTCTATACGAGCCGCCCAAACGGACAGGCGCACAAGTTGCCGCCACTACGGTTTGGTTAACTTCAACAACCAGCCGGGACGAACCATCGACCCGATTATTGAAACAATTCATACGGGATAATCTATAACCCGCCACGGTCAACCTCAACCTTCGGTGGAGACTCTTAAGCCGCCTCTTCGAGTCGACTTAAGATTCGGGGGCTACATACATGGCTCGACATATTTGGTCGTTTTCAACGAGAACCCCGGGTCATTGCAAGGAAGTTAACCCAATCCCGGGGGCTGCTACATTATTGGCGGAAGAATTAAAAGTTGCCCAAGAGGACGAGCCGCCATGATGCACCGTTCAAACATGGGTGCCCTGAGTTACTGGATCATCATAAAGTCACTTGGGGGCTTCTGCTGTTTCGGCTTACAAGATGGCGGCTTACAAGATGGTGCAACAATGTTGATACTTCAACAAGGTCATTTGGGGGCTTCCAACCCGCCGGGTTTAGCTTACACACCCTCTTGATCGGCTCTTCAGCCACCGTAAGGCCGGGTTGTATACCCAAAAAGTTGACTCCGTCAACAAGATCATTTGTGGGCTTCCAACCCACCGGGTTTAGCTTACACACCCTCTTGATCGGCTCTTCAGCCATCACAAGTTCGAGTTAAACCTGCCTGTATGCTGCTGCTGCTCCGCTAAGTGACCCGCCGAACTCTTGCCAGTTAATCTCGATTAGAGACCCTGAGCTATTCAAAGTATTGGACAGTCACTCTCACTAGAGACCCTGTACTGGTCAAGGTTAAACTGGCGGCTCTTGTCACGTGAGGGCCGGCTTACGGAAAGCAAGGATAAACTCACCCATCTGCTGCCGACTCTCCGCTATGTGGCCCGCTCGTACTCTTAAACAGTTACTCTTTTAAAGACCCTGCACTGTTTAAGGTTCAAACGACGGATTTATGTCACGTGAGAGGTAGCTTATGGGCCCTGGGGGTACTCATGCCCTGCTGCGCCTCTCTCTGGTTCGTTGTGCTCTTACCAGTTAATCTCGCCTAGAGACCCTGAGCCGCTCAAAGGAGTTGACGGTCACTCTCACTAGAGACCCTGTACTGTTAAGAGTTCAAACAGCGAGTTCACCCAGGAGAGCCGGCATATGAGTTTTAGAAAACAAAAAGAAAAAGCAAGGTCATCAAGGATTTAACATCTCCGGGTTGTGCTTTTCAAGCCGCCCTCACAACGATACAGAATATACTCTGTCTTGTTTGTTTTTGCAGGTCTTATCTCCTAAGATAAGCTGCTATTAAGTGTGAAGAAAGATGGCTATGGCCATACATTGCATCTTGCATTACATCATCCTGCATTGCATCATCATATCATGCATCATCATACATGCATATCCATATTTGTTTATGATGCGAAAAGCCGGTCACCAAACAGGGTTACATCGTAACCTCTGCAGGAACAAATAGATCTTTAATAGCCAACATGGCTGGATTTTTCATTATGGTTGTCATAACCAGCATTGGATGATTGAGATTTTCAAAGACCCTTCAGAGTAATGGCTATAATTCCTTCGTCCAAAAAATACCAGCTTACAGCAAGGAGCATGGTTCAACATTGATATGCAAGGCTTTCAGCAACATCATCTGGAGAGTGGATAAGATTTTATTCTGCAATGGAAGGAATAGTCCCGAGTCGCCGCAGGCATGCAACCCGGCACTTGGGGGCTACATTATTCAAGTGCAGTTTATATCAAATATGCAAGTCCCATGTCACTGCAAGCACGCACCACGGCACTTGGGGGCTAATGCAAGCTGTTTTTCAAGTCATTACATTGTCAACAGACCCTGTTATCTCAAGGAGATGAGGTGGCCTTTATATCTTTTTCTAAGTCCCAGCCCAGTACTTCTTACTGACCCGGCACTTGGAGGCTACAGTATTCAGCTGTTCAAGCAGATTATAAGGTCCAAATTGAAAGACCCGGCCCATCACACGCTGATGAGCCGGCCCTTGGGGGCTACACTTGTGAAATACAAGACACTCAGTATATACCTGGCGACTCAGATGACAACCCAGATTTCTCAACATTCAACACCAAGTTCAAAAGTCCCAGGTTGTTGCAAGCAAAACAACCCGGTCCTTGGGGGCTACACCAGCCAAAGCTTTATAAAGTATAAGACAGTTACAAGTCCCAGGCTGCTACAGGCAAGACAACCTGGTACTTGGGGGCTACACAATCAAAGATATTATTGCAAAGCGCCAAGTCATCATGGATAAACTTGGAGCTTGGGGGCTACAGGTAATATGGAGATAAAAATAGCAGGACATTTTTTAAGCTATCAAAATTTTGAGTGAGCTAGGTCTCATTTCTTCATGGAGCTGAAGCGTTGGAAGACCGGCTCTACATCAGATGGATTTTCATCACAATATTTTTATCAAGTCAGCTGGAGTCTAGTTGTTTGACCCGGCGTCACCAACAATCATGACCCGGCATTATCAAAAGATCATAACCCGGCAGAGTTTATATAAGCAACCCGGCTTTACAAGTTGAAGAGTATTGGAGGCCGACTCAATGGCATATGGGTGTTGTATTCCCAATATTTTACTTCAAAGGACACTGACAAGCAAGATGATTGAGAAGACCGCTCATTCATATGAAGAAGAAACCCGGATTTTCAAGGAGCTACTTCATTAAGGCGGCCAGTGGAGCGAGCCGGTCACTTAACATATTTATTCTTATTTCAGGAGCTTAGCATGAATAAATTCAAGCTAACCTGGGGGCTAATGTCGGGGATATACCCCGCGGTATAACCCGGCCGGAAGTATGACCCGGGCAGGACTTGGCGACTCATTGGTGACCCGGTCAAGACTTGGCGGTTCATTGGTGACCCGGCAGGCGGGTCAGACGAGTGACAAGGCCCAGGGCCCAGCGAGCAAGTCGGCGCAAGGCGGCTCGTGGACGGGCCTGGAGGGGCGGCTCACAAGAGAAGGCCCAAAGGAGAGAAAGGATTCCCTCACAAAGGAAACAAGACCCGGATTAGGATTCAAGAGAGACTAGTCCTAATCCTACTCCTAGTAGGACTCTACATGTAAACCTACCCTTTCCACTTATATAAGGAGGGGTAAGGCGCCCCAAGAGGGAGGAGTGGACAAGTTCAAGTCATTAGATATAGACAAACTAGAGGCTCTCGAGATTAGAGGTAGCGATCCCGCACCCTTGTAATCGAGATCATCCTCATCATCAATATAGACACAAAGCAGGACGTAGGCTTTTACCTCCATTGGAGGGGCCGAACCTGGGTAAACTCGCG
The DNA here is from genome assembly GCA_039707655.1 of Elymus sibiricus. Lineage (NCBI taxonomy): Eukaryota > Viridiplantae > Streptophyta > Magnoliopsida > Poales > Poaceae > Elymus > Elymus sibiricus. The sequence continues at coordinate 117,411,357 of CM077675.1, forward strand.
TCTCTCGATTCCGACCAACCCCTCTCAAGCCGCCACATAGTTGCGATGGCCTCACACCCAAGTTCTCTCACGGGGACATCTTGCCGTGACAAAACCACGACAGTAAGTGTGATTATAACATCGGACGGTGCTTCTAATATATGAAGTATAATGGACATGCCTTGGCTCATGTATAGGTCTCCTATCCGGGCGGCCCGAAGAAGAGATCGGATCCTACCGGGGAAGCCTTCTGAAGGAACTGTCCGCCCTTCATGAGCGGGCTCGGAAGGCCATGAAGAGCCTGATAAAAGCGCTATGGCCTGCCGAGCAACCTCCGGAGGAGATGACCGAACTTGTTGATCGATTCAAAGGGGCCCGAAGTCGATTCGATCTATGGAAGACCTCGGCCTGCCGAGAGGGAGCACGAGAGGCGTGGGCGATGATCAAGACCCGTTATACCGGCCTTAACCCCGAGCATATGGCTCGGGTTGGGCCGGTAGGGTCAGATGCGCAAGAAGTGCCGCTTCATTTGGTGTACGACCAAGTGATGCCCGCCGCCCGTCTCTCGCAGGAAGATTGCTCCCTGGACGCCTTAATAGACAATCTCGACCAGCAGCCAGATGTGTGATTATATGTAACCATGTACTGATAATCAAGAAATTGCTCCATCTGTGTTGTAAACTTTGTCTTAACCGGCCATCGGCTTCGACCTCCCGCGCTAAGAGCTTGGGAGTGTTCCTTAGAAAATATCACTCGAGAAGAGTGAAATGTGTTCGGGGAAACAGGCAATCCGGCCATTTGGTATGAACGGACAAAAAGCACATAGGGAGATATGTTATATTACTGCTTAGCGTAAGAAACATCTTCCGAAGAAAATAGTACCTCTATCGATACCTTTCTTCAGGGTGCTACGTAAATCGTAGATAATAAGGCCGTATACTGCTAGTATGCGACTAATGGCTTTCGTGATAAAAGAAGCCCGAGTAAGGGTGATAACCACCGTAATTTTATTTGTTGATCCCGTCGTAGCCGACCAATTTTCTGCTGAAGATAGCTAGCTTTCGGCTTCACCCGTCCGGTACGCATCCGGACGACCCGGTCGTAACAATCGCAGAGGTGCTCCCTTTACCCTCTAGCCGAACAATCGGGAACGTAGAGGGTAAGCACAGGAGTGAGGCAACCCAGCTTGGCAAAAATCTTAGTTCGAATTGATTCATATAATGGCGTAAAAAAATTGACAAGGGAGATGTGCATACACAATAAATGTGAATAGATGCTTAAGACATATAGTCATCGGCTTCGGGAAGAAGCCCCCAGGTGCTGTGTTCGGATTTAGCATTTGAGGATGCATGCCGAAAATCTTAATACAAGACCGGTTTAGCCGAACATAGATTTGGGAAGAAAAATTCAAACCTGCCAAAAATCAAGGTGGGAGGGAAAAGAAAAAATAAAGAAAAAGGAAAGAAAAAGGAGGTAAGGGGTAAAGAGTATGACGACACCGGTTTATCCGTAGAAGCGCCGAAGACGAGCTGCGTTCCATGGGTTTGGTTCAAGGCGGTTATCTGACGGGTTTCGAAGACGGTAAGCCCCTCCCGCGAGTACTTCGTCGATTATGAAGGGGCCCTCCCATTTGGGTTTGAGTTTATGCTTCTGCTTCTCTGGGAGCCGTAAGACGAGTTCGCCCACATTATATGCTTTCGCTCTGACCTCCCTGCTCTGGTAACGCCGGGCCTGCTACTGATAAAAAGTAGAGCGAGCCCGAGCTATGTTGCGCTCTCCTTCCAAGGCGTCCAAGTCGTCCTGCCGATCTAGCTCGGCCTCCTTTTCTTCGTTCATGCGCACCCTTGGTGCGTCGTGAATAATATCACAAGGAAGGACCGCTTCTGCCCCGTAGACCATGAAGAACGGTGTGTATCCCGTTGATCGATTCGGGGTGGTACGCAGGCCCCACAGAACGGAATCAAGTTCCTCCACCCAATGGCAGTCGGACTCATGAAGAGATCGGACCAAACGTGGCTTAATACCACTCATAATAAGGCCATTGGCTCGTTCGACCTGTCCATTGGTCTGCGGGTGATACACCAATGCGTAATCGAGCTTAATGCCCATTTTCGCGCACCAGTCTTTTACTTCCTGGGCGGTGAAGTTGGATCCATTGTCCGTTATTATACTGTGCGGGACATCGTAGCGGTGTACCATGCCCGATATAAAGTCGATTACTGGTCCGGACTTGGCTGATTTGACAGGTTTTGCTTCGATCCATTTGGTGAACTTGTCCACCATGACTAGTAGGTATTTATTTTTCTTAGTCCCCCCTTTAAGTGGTCCGACCATGTCTAGCCCCCAGACCGCAAAAGGCCAAGTGATCGGGATAGTCCGAAGAGCCGTTGGGGGCATGTGACTTTGATTTGCAAAAAGTTGGCATCCCACGCAATGATGGACAAGCGACTGGGCGTCCACTCGAGCGGTGGGCCAGAAGAAACCAGCCCAAAAGGCTTTGCTTACTAAGGCCCTTGCTGCGGCGTGATGGCCGCCCATTCCTGCGTGGACTTCGGCCAAGAGCTGCCGCCCTTCTTCCTCAGATATGCACCGTTGGAGTACTCCGGTGGTGCTTTTCTTGTATAACTCAACCTCGTGGACTTTGTAGGCCCTGGATCGCCGGATTATGCACCGCGCCTCTGTCTGATCGTCGGGGAGTTCTTTGGGAAGAAGGTAGGCAAGGAAGGGCTCGGTCCATGGTGCGATTACTGCCATGACCTCATGAGCCGAAGGCGTCTCGTCAATTACGGAGCCGCCGATGATTTGGTCGTCTGGTTCGTTTATAGGGGGAACAACCTCTTCCGCACTGATGGGTCCGGTGCCCTTATTGTCGTCCTGCCAAACCACTGATGGCTTGAGCCGTTCCAGGAAAGTGTTTTTCTGGACGGGGTCGCGTTTGGCCCCCATGCGGGCCAATATATCAGCGGCCTGGTTGTTGTCTCTAGTGACATGATGGAATTCCAGCCCCTCGAACCGTGCGGATATTTTAAGGACGGCATTTCTATATGCCGCCATCTTCGGGTTTTTGGCATCGAATTCGCCGTTGATTTGAGAGATGGCCAGGTTGGAGTCTTCCCGTACCTCCAGTCGTTGTACGCCCATTGAGGCTGCCATCCGAAGACCGTGCAAGAGTGCTTCGTATTCGGCTGCATTGTTGGAGTCGGCATACATGATCTGCAACACGTATCGGACGTTGTCGCCTGTGGGGGATGTGAGAATAACTCCAGCCCCCAGTCCGGCCAAAGTTTTGGATCCATCGAAGTACATCGTCCAATGGGAGTATGTACTATATTCCCTGGGGAGCTCGGCCTCTGTCCATTCGGCGAGGAAATCTGCTAGCACCTGAGATTTAATAGCTCATCGTGGTTTGTAGGCAATTTCAAAAGGAAGGAGCTCAATGGCCCATTTGGCTATGCGGCCGGTGGCATCCCTGTTGTTGATTATGTCGTTCAGGGGTACTTCGGATGCCACCGTAACCGAACACTCTTGGAAGTAGTGTCTTAGTTTCCGTGATGCCATAAATACTGTATAGGCTATCTTCTGGTAGTGCGGGTATCTGGACTTGCACTGCGTTAGTACTTCTGACACGTAATAGACCGGCTTCTGTGTCCGGAATTTGTGTCCCTCCTCCTCTCGTTCGACGACGAGCACTGCGCTAACGACTTGGTTGGTGGCCGATATGTATAATAACATGGGCTCACCAGCGCCTGGTGCTGTGAGTATGGGATTACTTGCCAGCAGTGTTTTAATTTCTTCTAACGCAGCCGCTGCTTCATCGGTCCATTCGAAATTGTTGGTCCGTTTCAGCAATCTGTAGAGCGGTAAAGCCTTTTCACCGAGGCGGGAGATAAAGCGACTTAGCGCCGCCACGCAACCCGCCAACCTTTGGACATGCTTTAGCTCTGTGGGAACTGCAAGTTCTGATAGGGCACGGATCTTGGCCGAATTCACTTCTATTCCTCTATGGGAAATGATGAATCCGAGCAGTTTACTAGCGGGAACTCCGAATACACACTTCTCCAGATTGAGTCGTATATCGTACTCACGTAGGCTGGCAAAGGTTTGCCTTAGGTCGTCAATCAGTTGGCTGACGTATTTGGTTTTGACTACCACGTCGTCCACGTATGCTTCGACTGTTTTACCGACTTGTTTGGCGAGACAAGTCTGAATCATGCGTTGGTACGTAGCCCCAACGTTTTTTAGCCCGAAAGGCATCGTGTTGAAGCAGAATGGCCCATAGGGGGTGATGAATGCGGTTGCGGCTTGATCGGATTCCTTCATTTTGATTTGATGGTATCCAGAATAAGCGTCGAGGAAACACAATGAGTCGTGTCCGGCTGTGGCATCAATAATCTGGTCTATGCGTGGTAAGGGGAAAGGGTCCTTAGGGCTGGCCTTGTTGAGGTCTTTAAAGTCGACGCACAGCCGCCAGGATTTGTCTTTCTTTGGTACCATCACCAGGTTTGCCAACCATTCGGGGTGCTTAATCTCCCGTATGAATCCGGCCTCTAGCAGTTTAGCTAATTCTTCACCCATAGCTTGTCGTTTGGGCTCGGAAAAGCGGCGCAGAGTCTGTTTGACGGGCTTGAAGCCTGCGATGATGTTCAGACTATGTTTTGCTAGCCGCCGTGGGATTCCAGGCATATCGGAAGGATGCCAGACGAAGATGTCCCAATTTTCTCGTAAGAATGCTCGTAGTGCTTCGTCCACCGTAGGGTCCAGCTGAGCTCCGATGGACGTTGTCTTGTTGGGGTCCGTCGGGTGTACCTGAAATTTAACGATTTCATCTGCAGGTTTAAAGGACGTGGATTTGGGCCTTTTGCTAAGGATCACGTCGTCCTTGTCTACTGTTGACCGGAGTGTGGTCAGTTCTTCTGCAGCGAAGGTCTCAGCTAGTGCCTCGAGGGCGAGCGCTGCTGTTTTGTTTTCAGCTCGAAGGGCTATGTTCGGATCACTGGCGACTGTGATTACTCCGTTTGGGCCTGGCATCTTGAGCTTCATATACCCGTAATGTGGTATAGCCTGGAATTTTGTGAAGGCGTCATGCCCCAGCAGGGCGTGGTAGCCGCTGGGGAAAGGCACGATATGGAAGTGAAGTTCTTCAGATCAGTAGTTTTCGGGCATGCCGAACACTACGTCCAGGGTGATACGTCCTGAACAGCGCGCCTCTCTCCCAGGAATGATCCCCCGGAATGTTTTGTTGCCATGCTCGATGCGAGATCGGTCGAATTGCATTTTTTCCAGGGTATCTTCGTAGATAAGGTTTAAACCACTGCCGCCATCCATTAGCACTTTATTCAACCTGAAGCCATCGATGATGGGGTTTAAGACCAGTGCGGCCGGTGTATGATCGGGACGGATGGTCGGTCGGTCAGTATCTCCGAAGGTGATGGGTATGTCTGCCCATGCACTTGTTGCTGCCACATGATAGACCTGTTCGAGTTCTCTAAGAGCTCTTTTCCTCCTGTTCCTTGAGGGGAACGTTTCGTAGATCGTCAGGACTTCGGCATTGTACTCTGGTGGCGATGTGGAGCGCTTGTTCGGCGGTAGTGCCTCAAGGATTGCTTCGCCACTTTTTGCGACCTGCCTGACGACCCAGCAGGCTCTAAGGCTGTGAGTCGGGCTTGTGTTCAGCAATACGGAATGTATAGGGCATGGTTTATCCAATAGCCCATCAAGGACAGTTCTGACCCCCGCAAGGGGCCGATTTCTCTTATCGACGGGCTCGAGTTCGGCTAGCCACTTCGGAGGTATCCTCTTTTTCCGGTCTCCTCTAGGGTACTCGGTAAAGGTTGGTTCCGAAAGTAGCCGCTCGGCTTGCCAGGTGCTCTCCATGGCACAATATTTTTGCACCAAGTCAGACAGCTCGGTGAAGTTGCGAATGCGTCGACGAGCCAGGGCGTTGAGAATCCCTTCATCGTGGCAATTGCGATTAAAGGTTGTCATTATCTCCTGGTCACTAAGACCTCGTACTTTGTTTCTAGCGAGGAGGAGTCTAGCCCAAAAATGATGAACCGACTCTCCTGGTAAATGTTTAACATCCCGTAAGTCCGAAGACTTGGACTTTGGTGCGATGCTTGGGTGCTCGATTTGGGTGGTGGGTGGGAAAAACTTTGATTCCATGCCGTGATGTGAGTCCGAAATTACGGGTTCCGAGTTGCATGCTAGATCAGAGGCCGATACCGAACTATCTCCGGAGCGAACTCCCGGGGCCGGGTTACAAGCGAGGCCTCGATGATCAGAGATTGGGGTATAAACCATTTTTAATTCTGGTCGTTGGAGGGACGAGCCTCTAGCCGGACACTCGACGGTGGCGACTAGGTGAGTGACTGTGGGGATGAGAATCTCCCTAACGTCGGGTTTAAGCCCGATCCGGTCATAGACCGGAGTCTGGCCGTCAGTCATACGCATGGTCTGAATCCGATCAAACAGCTCGTTTAGGAACGAGGCGACAGTAGGATGTGTGTCGCTGAAGCGCGTGGGGTCGATCTGCGGCGTGGCAGTTCCGGAGTTGCTTGAAAGCAGATCCAGGTCCTGTTCGGCCATAGCGGATCCGGTCCCGACGGCTGGATTGGGCGTTCCAGACAGCCCGAGGGTGAAGGTCACCTCAGAGGTGGGGCCCGATGTCCCCGGCGTCGAGGCGTCAGGATTTGCGGGCTCCTCCATGAGAGTTGAGGGACCCATCAAGACAAGTTCTCCCCGTGAATCACCGACGAACTCTAGGGTTCCGAACCTGATTCCTCGATCGGGGGCGACGCTTCCGATCTGGCCAAGATGGCCAGTCGGGTCGGCGTGCGACAAGACGTCGCCGTCCGTGAAGACCTGATCAGGGATGAGAATATCCTGGCTGCAGATCTCGGTGCTTATGACAAGGCGAGCCATCGATTCCTCTGGCGATCACAGCGGAACTCTCAATGAAAGCACCAATGTCGGTGTCAAAACCGGCGGATCTCGGGTAGGGGGTCCCGAGCTGTGAGACTAGGATCGATGGTAACAAAAGGGACGAAGGAGACGATGTTTACCCAGGTTCGGGCCCTCCTATGGAGGTAAAACCCTACGTCCTGCTTGATTATATTGATGATATGAAGGTTACAGAGTTGATCTACCTCGAGATCGACTAGCTAAAACCCTAGATGAGTTTCTGTGTCCTATGATCTAAAACCCTCTGGCTTATATAGACGCCAGGGGGTCATCAGGGTTACATATGGTTGGTTGCCCACCGGAGGAAAAAACATGCCTAAACTACCATCTTCAATTTGACGGACACGTCACGGCTCCTGAGGTCTCCTGCCTAGCGACGAGGCCTTCGATCAATCTTATCTTCAACAAGTGGCCCATTAACCCGACCTATGATAAATAGGTCGGCAGTCCGAGGACCCCTTAATCCCGGACTCCCTCACCTTTCCACCTCTTCCGCCGGCCGCGCCTCTCTCGCGCCGCCCTGCACCGCCGCCGGCGCAATCGCCCGATGGAAGACCGCGGTGACATCCCCCTCACCCCTTCCTATGTCCGTGACCCCCCCCCCCCCCCCCCGCCGCCGCCGCCAACCCTAGCGCGGGGAGCTTTGGCTTCGCCTCCGCCGGTGCTCCTCCAAGCACCGGACTCGCGCGCGGGCTCTTCATGGCGCCAAGGACGACCTCGGCAGGTGGCGTCGCGCCGGCGCCCATCGTGAATCCACGGGACCCCCTCACGAAGCTCTCAAATGCGGCGGCGGCAAAGGCGGGGAAGGTGACCGGGAAGAAGAAGAAGGCGGCGGATGGCTCCTCTAGGCGGCCGAGGAAGAAGCTTGCAGGGCACGTGGCCGACGCGCGGGCGAGCGAAGCGCCGGCGAGCTCGTTTGTTGCGCCGGTGCCCGATGCGCACAAGGTGTATGATGAAATGCCAACAAGGTATGACTTCGTCAAAAAAATTCGTTGTTGTTTTTTTACATATAGATAGCTTATTTGTTTGTTATATATACTTTGTAGTTTCCATGATGAGACCTATATGTCAACTATGGGTGTTGGCTTCAACAATTCTCATTGGTCTCAAACCGATGAGTTTGAAGGGGACGAGGATGGTGAGGGTATCTTCGATGCACCGAAAGGAAGAGCGGGCAACTACACCACGGACGAAGACAAATTGATATGCCAAACATGGTTGAAAGTGTCTAGGGATGCAATCGTTGGAGGGGATCAAAGTAGAGAAGCCTATTGGATCCGGATGAAGGAACACTTTGATTTGCACAACACGAGTGAAATGGACCGCACGAAAAGATCTCTTCGCTCCCGGTGGTCGACAATCAACAAAGATTGTCAAAGATGGGCGGCCGCACTTAAGGGTAAGTGTCATTTGTTTCATGATTCTTTCATGTTCATGTTTCTTTCGTGTCCATGCTCTTTCCTCGGTGTTTCAAGTGCTAACTTGTTCTTCCATGTCCATGCTTTTTGTGTAGCTCACTATCGCACAAAACTTATTTCAAGGAAAGGAGAAGAAGAACAAGAAAGGGAAGCTCAGGAAAGGGAGAGCATTTACCTTGCCCCATTGCTATGAAGAGTTGAAGGATGATGAGAAATGGAAGCCACGTGAAGGTGTCGATGAGGAGACTAACAAACGCAAGCGAACTATTGATTTGGATGATGCTGATGAGGAGGCATCAACCAATGACGGCAAGAGAAGCCCTACACCAAACTCGGTTGCCTACTCAAAGCCAAAAAGACCAATTGGAGACAAGAAACAAAGACAAGAAAAAAAGAAGAGGAAAGGAGGTGATGACCTATCAAATGTTATGCAAGCTATTGTGAACGCAAGAAAGGAAGCGAACGAGGATAGGAAGATGGCAAGGAACCAAGATGCGGCGGCCGAGGAGAGGAGGGCGGCGGCCGAGGAGAGGAGGGTGGCGGCCGAGGAGAGGAAGGTGGCATTGGAGGAGAAGAAATTGGCCATGGAGGAGCGCACTAGAATGTTAGAATGGGAGAAGAACTTGTTCGTCATGGACACATCTATCCTCGATGAGAAGCAAAAGGAGTACGTCAATCTTGCCCGTGAAGAAGTCTTGGTCCAAAAAAGAGCCATGGCCATGGGAGGCATGGGAGGCATGGGAGCTACCATGGGAGGCATGGGAGCAACCATGGTAGGAATGGGAGCTACCATGGGAGGGATGGGTGGCATGGGAGCTACCATGGGAGCTACCATGGGAGGGATGGGTGGCATGGGAGCTACCATGGGAGGGATGGGTGGCATGGGAGCTACCATGGGAGCTACCATGGGAGGCATGAGTGGCTTCGGAGGTACCATGGGAAGCATGGAAGGCATGAGTTTTGCGTCACTCGTGGGAGGCATGGGAGCACCTCCGGGTGACATGGGTGGACGCATGTCTTCCGGTGTGCCTCACATACCTTCGGCATCTCCGAGAGACAATGAAGAGGAGGACGAAGATGAGACTTCGGATGAGGATGATGAATCGGAGGAAGAGGAAGACGAAGATGAGGATGCGGCATGATTGATCATGTGCCATTTGTTTGTGTGAACTTGTTATGTTAAACTTTGTTTGTGATTTTGAACTTGGTTGGATGATGAGATGATGGGATGATGTGAAATGCTTTTGAACTTCCTATGTCTTTTTGTGTTTCATTTTTGATCAAATATTTATCAAATTGTCTTGAAAAATTAATGCATATTGCAAGCGCCGACTGCTCGCGCGCGCTGCAGTTTTGCGCGTCTGCTGGAGCGCCGCGCGCGCTATATTATGCGGCGGCCGCTAGAGCCAACGCTCGGCTGCGCGCTAAAAATTGCTTTACGCGCGCTGCAAACCCACTTTTTACGCGCCGCGCGTTGGGCGCCTGTTGGAGATGCTCTTAGCTGGTTATAGCTTGTGGATGTTCTTCGTTATTTTTTGCACGCAAGGTGTTTGTGTGTTTGTCCGAGCCAGTTTCAGTAACAGATTCTTGAGGTAAACTCCCACATGAATACACCATGAGACTAACTCTCTTTCTGTATGATTCAGAAAATGACAAGCCGCATGCACCTCCCGATTGCCATCGGTAGAGAAAATCACAGTTTCAATAGTTCTTCAGGAAGTTGGGAGGCCAATCAATGTCCTATCAACAAGGTGACGACGCTAGAACTAGATATACGTAGATAGTTAGCTCACAAGTGTGTGTATACATTCCAGCTTCTACTGAACCTAGCAATTGTCAAAGGAGATGAATTAAAAAAATTGCATTAGCGAGATAGCTTCATGCTCACTACCAACACTAAACTTAACTGCAATATCTTTCTGTGTTCGATGTTGCGTTGTTATTACAGGTTGTGAGGCCGTCCGGTCAGATGATCTGAAGTCCATGGCAGGCTGATGGCACTCCACTACCGGAACGTCATAGAGGCAATTGATAGGACGCAAAGTGACCTTTTGCAATTGATAGTAACACAGCGTGTTTTAAATCACAACATTGATTATTTTTTTTCCTTTTTTTCTGACGGAAAGTAGCAGTTCTTCTGCTGTTGCATTAAGATTTGAAATACTAAGAAGAGGCTGCAAAGGGATCTAGACAGTAGATGAAAAAGTGAAAACGCCTGATAGTGCAAAGTGCACTTTGGCTCTACAAGGTCAACACGAGGCCAAAATGTACATGCAGCTTGTTCTTCTGTTTAGAACACAAGATACTTGATAGTATATTCTAAGTTCATTAGTTCGTCAATTTCGATAATTTGTTCTAAGCTAATTAGTTAGTCAATTTTTTGTTCTAATGATTTAAAAACACTATACCTTCTCCAGGAATCGTTTGCTTACTCAGTGATATTTCTGTTCATATTATCTGGATAGTTTATATGATCTCCTTTTCTGACCTTTGTGGCAGTTTGCGCAGGCTGGGTGTGGATTACACCGACCTTTACCAGATGCACTTGCAGTAGTTTGAACTGAACTGGATATGGCAATTGTCGTTCAACGTGGGTTAATAAAGCTTTTTAGGACTTCAAATGTAGAAGTAGACAAGTGCAAATGTCCATAGTAATACACTTGTGATCACAGGACTGCTAGCTTAAAGTTTGTTAGATTATTTAAATGCGTAATTTTGTTGTCTGCTCTTTAGGTCTCCATAGTATGAGCTCGTGCTCTTGCTTTTAAACTGCCATCTAAACTGAACAATGGGGCTTCATGTACAAACTGGAGCAATAATATCAGATTACTTCTCATGTAATGGATCGATTGTGTCTCTTGGTCTTTCCTGTTTTCTTTGGTTTTGCAGCCTAGAATTTTTTAACATGCACATATATAGCTACTTAATAAACCGAGTTCCTTTATGTTGTGTGGCAGACCACATTTACCGATATGACTTACTTTCTCATTCTAGATAATGACAGGTGTAGCAATGAAAGACATATATATTCTACTACAAGCATCCTAGCTTCCTCATCTTATTAGTGACTCACTTTCAAAACATATGTTAGTTTTTATCTCTATGCTTTTGCCTTCTACATACTAGATTGCAATGTTTTTGTCCTGATCTAATCCTTCCTGCGCCCATGGGGTGTCCGGCAGGGACTGCTTTGGCCGTTTAGAGGCCATAGACACATATAAATACACATCTACTCCCTCGACCGAAGCCCCAGCCCAATTGCGTCGTTTCGTCCGTGCTCGACATTGGCATCTTGCCGTTCTGCTGAAGTCGTGGAGATCTCGTTGTTCTGCCAACCTGGCCAAAATTTGTCCGTACTACCGACTTCATCAGAATTACATCCGCCTGTGTAGCCAAGGTACATCGTTCAAACTGCTCGAGCAATACTGATTTGGAGTTATTTTGGGCAAGCAGTTGAACTGAATCATGCTACTGCACAGTAGCCAAAAGGAGAGTCAGTTTGTTTCCCTGATCCCTGTGATCTGAAGCGGCTAAACTGAACCATCCTATTACACAATAGCCCAAAGTTTGTCTGATAGATATGAGTATCATCATATAATTTTGTTTCTGGAATATGTAATAGGTAACCAGCAATGTTTTTTTCAGTTTACAAGAATGTTGATGTTGTTCGAATGCATATATAATTACTGGAATTAGGTTGAATGCATATGCAGTACCTTGATGTTGAATTTACAAGGTCCTGATGTTGGATTTATTGTCTTGTAGATTTTGTAATTTACAGTTGCTCCACAAAGTTGGTGACTGTTGTTTGTATAGTGAGCTGATATGGAATGCTTGATCACACAAACTAATCTAGCCGCATATTTACATTACTCTTATGTTGAATTTACAGTATGGTGATGGTGGATTTACACTATCCTATAGATTTTGTAATTTATTGTAGTAGCTCCATATAGTGTGTCATTGTTGTTCGTACAGTGAGTTCATATAGAATGCTTGATCACATGAATTTGTCTGAATGTATATTGCAGTTTCCTGGTGTTTAATTTATAATACATTGATGATGGATTTATGGTCCTATAGCTTCTGTAAATTTTAGTAGTTTTTTTGTGATTGTTGTTTTTACAGTGAGCTGATAGTGAATTTTCCTATGGCCACTTCTTTTTGAGATCACCATCACTACCTAGCACTATGATTTTGCTATAGTTGTTGTCCTTCTAATGTTGTTCTTTTTACTTCTTTTGGTTTTCCATGTTTGTTACACTTCATTGTGATTCTTTTGTATTCATTGTTCCTCTTCTTGTTTGCTATTCTCAATGCTGCAACAGTGGTGACTGAGAATCCGGCGATGCTCGAATAGAAGTTGAAGAATTCTTGCCCTTCTCTTGTGTTGAACTCCATTCCCAGGTGCGGCATTATAATGCTAACAGTGTTCATGACATTTCCTTCGTGTGCGACAGTATTTCCATTTTCCAAGAAATTCTCAATACCCTCTTCATTTAAATATTCATCTTCCTTTTCAGTTTGCTTTAACTGATGGTTATCCATGCTTTTCTCAGCTTCATTATTACTCTCTGTATGTTCCACACATGTGGCACATTGTCTGAAGTGTATGAATTTCCCCGTAACATGATGAATCCTTCATCTTCAGCTAACCTGCAACAAGTGTATGCTTTTTATTTATTTGTTTTCTTCATGAATTTTTGTTGCTGATGCAACCTGAATATGTGTTTACATTTCAGTTTCTCTACTTGATGTTTCTTATATACCTTGTCCAAGCTTAGATTGTCAAGAAGTCCTACTTTCCAGGGATTTGAAGAAGCTGGATCAATACTGGCTTCATCTCCTTGTGTTTGTTGCGGGACCTGCAAACATGGTACAAGGTTAGTTCTTTAAAATAAATTAAAAGAAGCTTTATGTAGCGTGTTTCCTTGCTCTACATTGTAGTAACTTACAGTTACGGGGTTGTACAGTCCTGTATCATCAAACTAGTTTTCTGTAGCATCTTGTCCATCCTGGTAGTTGAGTAAGTTATTTTCTGTGAACTGTTCATGTTTCAAGCAAGGAAGTCAATAAAATTTGTTGTCTGATGTGTGTAATGTACTATGTAGTTCAGCTTTGCACAGGTAATCGATGTATTTACCTCAAAGTAGATGTCTGACTGGAGCAACTGAGTGAATGAACAAGCACCCTGCAGAGAATTAGTTTATATGTTACATAACAACAACAAACTATTCAGTTATCTTATCCTTGTCAAAAAGTACTTGCTTTTTTACTTACATTGAGAGAAGGATGATCTTCAGTGTATATAAACTCCATGTCCTTTGCAATATTTGGCTGCCTTGAAGGATGCACATGTTGACCTTCTGTCTCTGTATGTTGGGTGGGGTCAAGCCCCTACATGCAGTAGAAGAATCATATTTAAGGGTTGTGGTTCAGAGTTTTTCCATGTATGTTGGTGAAGTCATGCAAGTGAAGCACCTCATTGTCCCCTATATTTTTTTTCACTTGTTTGTCTATGTATGTTGGGTGAAGTCATGCAAGTGAAGTGATATATTTTTCCGATTTGTTTGTCTATGTATGTTGAGTGAAGTCAGTGAAGAAGTTCATTTTGTTTGTCCTTTAGAATTTTTTTTTGTTTTGTTTTTTATTAACGGGTAATAATGTCCAGTTTACAGTGCCTCCTGAAAGTTTGTGTTTAATTTACAGTTTCTTCATGATGAATTTAAAATACCACGGCGATGGAATAACTGCCCTGTAGTTACTAGAATTTTTTGAAGTACTATGACAGATTTTATTGTACTATAGTACTCATAGAACTCTACCTTGTTTTGTTTTCATAGTAAATTAAAGTTAATTGATGACTAACCTGAGGATGGATTTACTGTCCTATAGCTTCTATAATTTATGGCACTGCAATTTTTTTTATTGTTTGAATTTACAGTGACCTTATGTTTGAATTTACACTACCCTGTTCGAAGATTTACAATCCTATAACTTCTGTAATTTACAGTAGTACCCTAAAGGTTGTGATTGTTGTATTTTACAGTGACCTGGTATAGATTTTACAATATACAGTTACCTGAATTTACAGTGCTACATTTTTCTGAACTATTGGTGTACTAGACATCTTTTGATGATGCTCTTAGGTATTGATCTTTTTTTACTGGAAGAACTATTTGAAGGAGACTGTGAGAGTACTGACCTGCAGTTTGTCTTCTTAGTGTGACTATAGTTTCCTGATTGTGTAGCTATTCTGTCCCCTTCTTCCTCCATCCTCTTTCTCGTTCTTATCTGATCATAAAGCACACATTGTTACTGGTTGTTTCTCCTTATTTTTTACTGAAGTTCCAGTATTTTTGTTGTGATCTGGTTGTTACTGACTGGAATTTTAGTAAAATGAACACTGTAAAATTCATCAAAGCTGAATATGTGACACACTTTAAAAGTTACTGAAGCCATTGTATTTAAAGCTTCATGACGATGAAATGTTTAGTATGTGATTAGATCATCATGTGTTGATCATTGTACAGCAGGTTGATGATGATTTTACGACAGCCTAATGATGAATTTATAGTATGTTTGTGTTAAGGAGTTTCTTCTGCAAGTATCAACTTCAGATCCTTGATAATGCCATGAGAATTTCAGATTTTCTTCCAAAAGTGTTGTGAAGAAAACATAACTGTCAATAACATGGAGAAGGTCGTGAGAGTACTGACCTGGCAGTGTTGCTTTTTGGGCCCTTTCATTGCTTGCTCATGGATCATACAGCGCATAGGTCATACATACACGTGCCATGTTTGTAGTGCCTGTAAAAATTGGTTGAATGCCCCTTTATTTCCAGTCAAGTTTTTTTTTTGTTGGTGTCAGATTGTTACCGGCTGGCATATTTGATTGAAGGCCAATTCAATTTCAGTCGATTGTAATATAGACACTCCCTTTTTTTTAATACTGAAGTGTTCTCTGTGTACGTGAAGTGTCTATGTCAAGTACTTTATTTGGGCCAAGCCCAAATAATGAAAAATACAAGAATAACGATTCCCAACCAAACAACAAACTTATATATCTAAAAAAACTCAACATTAGTAAAAATAGTTTTATAATAAGTACACAGTTATATATATTCACACTTTTTAAAAACTGGTCAAAATTCCCAAAAGTTGTTCCATTCAAAAAAATGCATTTAGAAATGTTCAAAAAAATACTCACTGTTTTTTTAATCTTCTAATAAAACATTCATTTTATACCAACGTTTATTAGAACTGAATATAAGAAGTGGTGCGTAATGACAAAGAACTTCTTCAGGACTTCACGGAGTCCAAGGTTTGCTGGGTGCGTCCTTCGGCGAACAAAGTTGCCTGTGTTTTAGCTAAGGAAGGCTATATGAATAAGCTTTGTAAAACATGGTTCCATGTCCTGCCGCGTGTGTTGTCATGCTGGTAGGCCCGGAATCAATGATGACTGGTTAATAAATCACAGCGATTTCAACTCAAGAAAACAAAAGAAATTGTACCTAATGACACATGGAGCAGGTTTTGCAAGATTCTATGCCCGTTGCAACGCATGGGCAAAATGGAAGATAAGATGAATGAATGAATAGATTGCATTTTTTTTCTAGTTCAATCTATAGTCTAGATTCCATTCCCTCGATCCACTCTCATTTAAATGATGGGATTGGGCCATACCAACCTTCACTTAGTCTTAATAAAATATTGCTTCATATCTTCAAGGATTGGGAGGAGGTGGCGTAAAAAGGAATTCGAAATCCAGCTATCACTCCTATGAGACGGCTAACTCCCAACTCCCGATACATTCTTTAGAGTCGACCAAAGGACTCGTTGGTTTGGACATAGTTTCTTTGTTCCTGTGTTTCTGTTTTGCTCTCCCCCTTTTTTCACTTAGTTTAGTTGGAATGGAAAGAGAACTTCCTTCAGTTTTTTTTTTGTTGTTGTTGCCTGGTTCGGTCTCTCCGAGTGGAATATCCAACTAAAATAACACTACAAGATAGCTAATTAATTATCCAACTTCACGTGGTTCGTCCCAACCCCATATTTTCATGTTTGGAATTAGAGTGAAAGATATCCTCCAGGAAAAATAATTTAACTTTTTTTGAGCGATGAAAAGAAAAGAGACACAAGTGACAAGTGTGGCCGGCCATCATACAAGACGCTCCAGCATAGTTAGCCCAATATGCAACCCATTGGGCCACGACAAAGGAGGATTACCACGGAATATTCTATGTGCCGCTCACTGCGGCACATAGTAGAGGCTTCGCGCAAGGTGCGACCCTGACTGGTCTAGCCCATTTTGGCCTTTTTGTTTCATTTTCCTTTTCATTTTTTCTTTTTTTCTGTTTATATTACAACTTCACTTTAGCTTAAGAAAAAATCACGTATTAGAATTTTTTTCTGAAAGTTCAAAAATGTTCGCATTTTTAAAACTACTGAAAATTTCAAAAGATATTTTTATTTTCAAATTAGTTATGAAAAATCGGAAAATATTCAGAATTTAAAAAATGGATTGGAAACTTAAAAAATGGGAATTCGAAATATTCGAAAACTCGCATTTTCATAATTGTTTCACAAGTTATATACAAATAAATATTATTTTCAATATTTTTATAATTTCAAGAAATGTTCATCTTTTCAAGAATTGTTCGCACACTAGAAACGTTTGGTAATTTGAATTTCTTTGTGTTTATAAAATGTTCGTAATTTGAAAAAATATTTGCGTTTCAAAAATTGTTCCTTTTTTGAAAAATATATTCAGATTTTACACAAAAAATCTAGAAATTTTAAACGGTGTCCACGTTTTTAAGAAGTATTTCATTTTTCGAAAAATGTTGGAAACCCAAAAAAAGACTTTTAACCGGGCGGTATAGTTCAAATCCGTTGCTGCGAAAATGCTACCGTACGTCTGCTACATGGGCCGGCCCAACGCAAAGTGCGCTGTGCGTCACGCTCCCATTGGACGCAGTGAGCCTCCAATAGGAGCTCCCCATTACTGGAGCTATTAGCGGGCGCCGCACGTAAAGTCTCTGGTGCGGCGCGGCTACGTACCAGCGTCAGCCATTCAAGCCCTAGCCGCCATCAGCAGACGGATCTTCTTCCACAGAGCGTTGTTAGATCTGCCCCCTTTCCCGGCACAATCCCCATGGCAGCCAACGATGGCGACCTCGCCTGGCTCCTCACTGCCGCCGAAGGCTACGTCGGCGACCGGTCCAACGAGAGGACCGCCACAGGCTTCACGAGGCAGGGCCTGAGCATCAAGGCGTCCTTTTTCCCCAGCCGCCCGCCACAGCCATCCAAGCTGTGGGTGCACTGCCCGGAGGCCGTGCACGTCGAGAAACCCCGTGTCCTCTGCATCGCCGGTGACCTGATCCTCTTCCGGGTCTCCATCTACCCCGATTCTGTCCCAGATAGCCGTTTCGCGTGCCGGTTGGATAGCGACTATTTCGTCTACCGTGCTGACCCCGATTCGCCAGTGCTCACGCTCCTCGACGACATGCGCACCGGATGTTTCGAAGACAATGAGATTGGCATTCTTCCCCGTGGTCTCCACGACTACACCATCGCCGCGCTGCTTCCTTCTCCTCTCAGCTGGGACACGTTCGAGCTCCATCTGTTCCACTCCGAGACATCGAGCTGGACCTCCACGGTGCTGCCTGTGGCGGAGCCACAGCAGGACTTCGACGATGGCTTCATCCCACTAACACGGATCTTCTTTACCATTATACTTCCAACGTCATCACAATCGGTGGTGAGTACGGCACCATGGGCTGGGTCGATCTCTGGCGAGGCATCCTGTTCTGTGATGTGCTGCGTGAGAAGCCAACTCTCAGCGGAATACCGTTGCCGCTGCCGACCGGCGGCGATCGTTTAGGCCGTGCAATGGATCGCCGAGGCATTGCCTTCCTCAATGGCTGTCTCAAGCTTGTCGAACTGGACATCAACTCAAGTTACGACATAGACATCATCGACCCGGAATCAGGGTATCCAACTTTGCATGTGGATGACTGGGCGATCTCCTCATGGATCAATCCCACGATGGAGAATTCTTACCAAGCTTGGGGCGAGCCTGAATGCACGGTCCAAGCTGCTGAGGTCACAATCGAAACCGATATGATTTCGCACCCGACTGGAATGCTACTGCTGCCATCGTTAGAGGAGAGTGTTGAGAACCCAGAACAAGAGGCAGCCTACTTCCGGCGACTTGTGATCTCTGACCCCTCTCCGAGCTTGGATGGTGATGGCGTTGTTTACCTAATTGCCAGGGAGAACTTATATCACCCAAAGTCATGGATCCTTGCTCTTGGCATGAATAACAAGACGCTGCTAAGTGTTGCTCCGTTTGGCACCGTAGAAGACCCAATTGATTCTATCATGTATTGCACTAGCAGGACTGGCTCCAATGCTTGAGGTACCGTAATTCACCCTGGAACGACTTAAATGTCTCTCTCTCTCTCCTCGGCTCTCAGCAAAGACGTCATTGCCCATTATAGCCAAATTCAGCTATTCCTATTAAAATATTTGTGCTTTTTCTCCTGTCTGTCTCATACATTTTATATAGTCTGTTGTATGTAGTTATGTGGTGGAACTGGAGACCATGGGCTATCTACAGCAGGAATAAATTCAGCATGAAGATGTTTTTTCTCAAGGTTAAATTAAGAAAGCATGCCCCGGTGTTGTACGCAGTTTGTCTCTGGGTCTTGCTTGACATATCCATTTGGTGGCATTTTAATTACTATGTTAGATAGAAGACATGATCTCATGTGTTTGTGATTTGTGGTCAACTTGTTTAATATGTTTATTAAGCAACATATATCTCTCCTTGTATCTTATTGTGTTGGACATGATGGCCTGTGTCTTCGGTCAACTTGTCTATTATGTTTCAACTGACTTGTATGGTAGTATATGTTTGAAGTATCCATGTGGTTCTTTGATCTCCTATGTGACATGTGTCTGTTCAATGGTGATGATGTTGAAGGACATAAGATTTGTGTGTGCTTTTTGTTTTCCAGATTGCCTTTCTACTTGAACCAACTTAAATTACTACTGGAGTACTAGTATTTACTTAAAATGTCTCCTTTGTCCTTTCATATTGTGCACTAGATCATGATGGCGCGCCATTGCCGTGCATGTCTATTTTTAACAATAAAAACAACGGGAATTCATTTATATAATATAGAAACATTAAAGTTGAATTTGCATAAAACAATACATATTTGTTAGCAACAGAAGAGGGAGCGAGGCTTTCTGGCTCTCAGGCTCCTTCAAAAAATCAAAAAATCAACTTTTTAAGTTTCAAAAGAATCTGAAATAAATACACAAGTACTTATAGATGTATAATAGATATGTGTAAAATTTCATTATGAAATGCATTTTGATGTGAGTTGTAGAAAAAATCATGTACTTTATAGTGAATAGTATATGTGCTAAAAATACATTATTTTGTGTAGATTGCACAAAAAATGTATTTCATGATTAAACTTTGGAGACAAGTGCTATACAGACATAGGTATATGCGTATTATTTTTAGAATTTTTTGAAACCTAAAAAATTGATTTTTGGATTTTTTTTTCCAATTTCGCAGAGGAGGTAAAGTTAACTATTTTCTGCCTATATCAAATTACAAGAAGTCTTTGTACACGCTGATCATATAAATTAAAGAAAACTACCAGTTACATATTCTGGTCTTGGTAATGAAAAAACTTCCTAACTTTAGTGTTGCAGGATCTCCATTCAGCGAGAGATTTGTGTGAAATATATGACAAATACTACCTAAGTTCATTCGCAAAAAAAAAATACTACCTAAGTTATTGCTGCAGGATCTCCATCCAGCCAGAGATTTGCATGAAGTATATGAAAAATAGTATGGCTGAATGATCCCGAACAAATGTTGTACTCCCTCCATTCCATATTCTAATGTGTAGTTTTTTGGCCTAAATTCCGAAATTTAGTGCGCATAAGATGTGTTGGACAAAAGTAGCCTCGGCTGGTTCACAGGAACCCAGCAACAGACCCGCGTGCTATGACAGAGCGAGCAGGCTGAGCGCAATTCCCATCCAAATGAAGGCGCTAGCTCACGCATTGGTATAAACGCCACACACAAAGGTGTATTATAAAGTGGAACGGAGTGAGTAGCATTTTTGCGAAAAGAACTTAGATTTATTATAAAGATTCACCAAAAGTACGAAGTACCTCAAACATAACATAAAGTACATAAATGCCTATGGACCGCCGAACGACCATTATCGCTGCTCGAACGTGCCGCTGGCGCCACTCCAGTACGGGAGCTGGCACGACCTTGTCGATGACAACCGGTAAGTATTTGTTCATGTGCCTATAAGAACCAGCACCTCGGAGCCGCAGTCGTCTTCATTGAACCCTTAAATCAATCTCAAGAACCTGACAAATCTCACCATCGCGTACGCACTGCGAGAATCTATGCTGGAGCTCTGCCTAATCTGTCCCGATGAACGAACTTGACAAAGATCAGAGACTGAAAGACTAACTTGAAGAAGAAATGCGTCCATCAGTCCGAGCGTCACCTCTGAAAGGATTAAAACCCTAATGTAAGATCTATAAGTATGTCGAGAGGGGGGGGGGGGGGGGTTGAATAGACTACTAAGCTCAAAATCGACTCTTTTCCCGAGTTCAAATTTATTGGCGGATCTTAGGCTTTTATAGCAATCTACAAAGCACCCTACACATGCAACTCTAGACTATAGGGAGCGGAAAGTAAATGAGGTAGAGTTGAGAGACTCGCAAACACAATTGGCTCGGTGAAGGTTTTTCCCGTGGTTCAGATAGTTGGCGCTATCTTACATCCACATTGATGGAGGCTTCGGTCTATGAAGGATCTAAGATCACAAGGATCCCGAATGCAAAATTCCAGGGACTCACCCACAAAGGAGAAACCACACCTATTCCACCATGGCATATGCCCATGAATGATCAGTCTCACTAAGGTAGACCTTCACGTAGTAGCCGATCTCCAAGCTTGTACACAGTTCTTGGGTTCTTCATAGTCTTAAAGACTTACAAGCGACACCTAGTCGATCTAGGAGGTGCACACCCTCCAAAAGTAGCAAGACAAAGCTTGATTGATGATGAATCCTTTGCTCTTGTGCTGCAAAAGTTAATCTCCTCAACATTTTAGCTCTCTCAAGATTTGGCTATGGATTTGGATAAGTACGAATGGAAAACAAGAGGGGAATATATCCCAAAGGGTTTGATTGGATGGTTGGAGTGGAAATCAATTTGAAATTAGCACAAGGAGGTGGAGTTCTCTCTCGGAACATATGATGGAGTGGAGTTTGCTTTGAGTTGAACTAGTGAGATACGTGAGGGTATATACAGACTGAACAAGAAATATCACCGTTACTCACTTTATTGCACATCTTGGAGACTCCAACATGAATTGCTCGGTGGCTCCAAAGTGAAAAAAGTAACAACTTTCAGGTGCATCGGTAGGTCCGAATGAAAACCAATCGGCAGCTTTGAAGAGAGCACTTCAACATTGGCACTCTTTGTTAACACCGCAGAAGTTCCACTTGTATTGCTTGGAATTTCCGACGTGGTAATAGTAAGTTTAGTGGGTTACTTGGGTGGCTCCAAATGGAATGTTGTAGGTTGCGATTGAATATGGTTAGTACAACGACTATATCTTGATAATTAGGTGGTTCCAAGTGGAAGTGCTTCAACAACACCGAGGTGAATGGCACTAGGTGGATATAGTGGAAACTTTGAAGGCTCATTACCACATTCTCATCCCCTTTTGATGGTATCACCATGCCTATGGTCTCAAAGACAACATTCAAGAGGCATATTGGCCTATACTTTTGAATTCTCTCAACATAACTGCCCTTTGGTATTAGTGTGATAACAACGTAGTTAAGTCTATCAATATCTAGTACATTATCATTTATATGTTCTAGAATTCATGAATGTTGTCTTTGAGTTTTTTTTTGTGAATTCAAAAAAAATCATGATCTCAAAATAAATTCATGAATTTGAAAAGCCCACAAACTCAATAATATATTCACAAATTCAATTTTTTTTTGTGAATTCAAAAATGCTGACAAATAAGAAAAAATTCACGGATTTGAAAAGTGTTCATAATTTTTCTTAAAGTTCATGAATTGGAAAAATATGTATTTAAAAATATATTCATGGAATTTTAAAATAAAAAGTAAAACGGAAATAAAAAAAATGAACGAAAAAACATCCAAAAAGAAGAAAAATTCGGTTCTTCACAAATTCGGTCCTTCGTCGATGCCCGCAAGCTGTTCGACAGTTTGCCAAGGTACAAAAATGGACTCCGCCGACGAGTACTTCTTTCACAATTTTCTTTGCGACTCCGACGATTCCTCGTCCGATGATGAGGAGGAGATCTTGGCTGCCGTGTTGGTCCATCACCACATCAATAGCCAACGGCCGTTGTTCCGTGGCTCCATTCCGGGGCACCTTCCGGCATTGAATCGCAACCGAGAGAGCGGGCATTTCCTTCTTTGGAAAGATTACTTTGACACAACGAACCCGTTGTTCAAACATCAGAAATTTCGTCGCCGTTTCCGTATGAGTAGGCATCTTTTCAACCGTATTAGAGAGGGAGTGGTCGGCTACGATAACTATTTCGAGTGCAAAGAGGATGCCGTTGGAAAGATTGGCTTCTCCTCTTATCAGAAATGCACTGCAGCCATCCGAATGCTTGCATACGGAGTGCCCGGTTGAAAGGACGTGGATGTCGCCTAGAAGGGGGGTGAATAGGCGCTTTAAAATAATTACGGTTTAGGCTTGAACAAATGCGGAATAAAACTATCGTTTAATTAGTCAAGCACAAAACCTAAAACAACTAGGCTCACCTATGTGCACCAACAACTTATGCTAAGCAAGATAGACAACTAAGTGATAGCAAGATATATAACAAGAAACAATATGGCTATCACAAAGTAAAGTGCATAAGTAAAGGGCTCGGGTAAGAGATAACCGAGGCACGCGGAGACGACGATGTATCCCGAAGTTCACACCCTTGCGGATGCTAATCTCCGTTCGGAGCGGTGTGGAGGCACAATGCTCCCCAAGAAGCCACTAGGGCCACCGTGATCTCCTCACGCCCTCGCACAATGCAAGATGCCGTGATTCCACTAAGGGACCCTTGAGGGCGGTCACCGAACCCGTACAAACAAGGTTGGGGCAAACTCCACAACTTAATTGGAGGCTCCCAACAACACCACGAAGCTTCACCACAATGGATTGTGGCTCCGAGGTGACCTCAAATGCTCGGGGCAATCTTCACAACCTAATTGGAGACCCCCGAAGCTTGCCCGGAGCTTTGCACCACAATAATTGAGCTCCGAGGCACCACCAACCGTCTAGGGCGCCAAAGCACCCAAGAGGAACAAGCTCAAGGGTGCTCAAATACCCAAGAGTAATAAGCTTCTCAACTTCTCACTTCCACGTATCACCGTGAAGAACTCAAACCTATGCACCAAATGCAATGGCAAGGGCACACGGAGTGCCCAAGTCCTTCTCTCCCAAATCCCACCACAACAACTAATGCTATGGAGGAAAAAGAGAGGAAGAACGAAGAAGAACATGAAGAACTCCAAGATCAAGATCCAAGGGGTTCCCCTCACAAAGAGGAGAAAGTGATTGGTAGAAATGTGGATCTAGATCTCCTCTCTCTTTTCCCTCGAGAACTAGCAAGAATCATTGGAGGGATTGAGAGTTAGCAAGCTCGAAGAAGGTCAACAATGGGGGAAGAACACAAGCTCAAGAGTTGAGGAGCAATGGGGAAGAAGACCCCCTTTTATAGGTGGGGGAAAATCCAACCGTTACCCCCACAGCCCGCACACAAGCGGTAGTACCGCTCAGGGGAGCGGTACTTCCGCTTATACCCATCCTGGAACAACAAAGCGGTAGTACCGCTCTGGAGGGAGCGGTACTTCCGCTCAGAAATCCCAAAAGACCGGAAGAAAAAAGGATGCGAAAGAGGCCGCGGATCCTCAGAGCGGCAGTACCGCTCGGTACTTCCGCTTAAAAAAATAAGCAGTAGTTCGAGCAGCTCTTCAGGGCGGTAGTACCGCTGGACCGGTACTACCGCTCTGGGGAGAGCGGTACTTCCGCTGAAAATGGCCAGAGACCCCTGTAGGCACCAGAAGGCAAATATAAGCGGTAGTGACATCGGTAGTACATAGCGGAAGTACCGCCCAAGCGGTACTACCATGCTACCGAGCAGTACTACCGCTTGTTCAGAGAAAAACAGCTCTGGCACTGAAACTGCCATAACTTTCGCATACGAGCTCCAAATTGAGCAAACTCAAGCTTGTTGGATAACACACGACAAGTACTATCCAAACATCGACTGGTTATCCTAAGAAGAGGCAGTATAAAAATGCCAATGGTATAGAGATGTGAAACCTCTATCAATGAAGAACCGGCAAGAACTCCAACATCGAAAACATCATAGAAGATGCATATGGACTCCGTTTTCGATGAACTTGAGCTTGTCATGAAGCTTACCATAAGCTCAAGAACCCTCAAAGAGAAAAACCAACCAAGAACCAAGAAAGATGATGATGCCAAGAATGCAATGGTTTGAGCTCTCAACGAACGATACGATCAAGCTACTCACTTGAGAGCCCCCTTGATAGTACGGCTATCTATCCTATAACCCAGTCTCCCAACTACTACTATGAGACCGGTAAAATAGAAAACCCTATCAAGGTCAAACCTTTGCCTTGCGCATAGTCCACTTGAGCTAGATGATAACGATCTTGTCCTTCTCAAGATGGACCACCTTTCTTAATTGCGCCAGCTCGATGAAGACTAGTAGATTGCTCCCCCATACTCCACTATGGGTGAGCCACTCTTCGTCACATCTTCACAAGTCCATTGTCACCACAATGAACGACAAGCCTCAAGCATGATCTCTCCGTGATGCTTCACTTGAGCTTGCACACCGTAACCTTGATGACGATCACCACTTGATGTCATCTTCCATGGGATGTATGGGATCTTCCTCTTGATGCAAGCCCATGGAAATATACCTAACCCCACAAAGAACACCCACAGGGAACATGGGTTAGTACACAAAGCGTAATGGACAATGATTACCATGCCATGGGATCACTTGATCCCTCTCGGTACATCTTGTACGCTTTGTGTGTTGAACAACTTGATTCACTCTTTGACTTAGTCTTGATCAACCTTGTATCTTATCTTCTCTATGACCAATCTTTGGATAAACCTTGAATACCACCTTGGTTACCATATAAACTCCTTGAAACCAACAGATGGACTTCAAGAAGTGCCTATGGACAAATCCTTCGAATATAACTTAAGGCAACCATTAGTCCATAGGGATTGTCATCAATTACCCAAAACCACACATGGAGAAATGTGCTCTTACACCGGTGATCTCATTGACGAGTACGTCCGTATGAGCGAGTCTACTTGCCTAGACTCCCTGTATAAATTTTGCAAGGCTGTTATCGCTGTGTTTGGCCTTGAGTACTTGAGAGAGCCGACTCCTGAAGATACAACCCGTTTGTTGGCGATGAATGCCAGCAGGGGCTTCCCAGGGATGCTTGGTAGCATAGACTGCATGCACTGTGAGTGGAAAAACTGCCCTTCTGCTTGTCAAGGGCAGTATAAGGGCCATGTCAGGGCTTGCACTGTCATACTTGAGGCCGTGGCATCTCAAGATCTCTGGATCTGGCACTCTTTCTTTGGCATGGCCGGATCACACAATGATATCAACGTGCTTCAGCGCTCGCCGGTGTTTGCTAGGCTTGCCGAAGGCAACAGCCCACCGGTTAATTTTACCATCAACGGCCACAACTACGACAAAGGATACTACCTGGGTGATGGTATCTATCCTCAATGGACCACTATTGTGAAGACAATCCCCAATCCTGTCGGAGAGAAGAGGAAAAGATTTGCCCAAGAGCAAGAGAGTGCTAGGAAAGACGTCGAGCGTGCCTTTGGTGTTTTGCAATCTCGATGGGGCATCGTTCGGTATCCTGCAAAAACTTGGAGCACGAAGAAACTGTGGGAGGTGATGACTGCTTGTGTGATCATGCACAATATGATCGTAGAAGATGAGCGCCCGGAACGTCTCTACGATCAAGGGTTTCAGTATCAGGGTGAGAATGTTGTGCCTGAGCATGGAGGAGCGGCAACGTTTGAACAGTTCGCCCAATTTCATCACGACATGCGTGATTGGGAAACTCACATGCAATTGCAAAATGATTTAGTTGAGCATATGTGGGCTCATGTTGGCAACCAATAGATGTATCTCTTTAATTCGGCTTGCAAAACTATGTGAGACTATTTTATTTTTATTCGGCTTGTAAAACTATGTTATTTATTTGGTTGAAACCATGCTATTTATTTTGTTGTGGACTATATGTTTGCTTTGTGAAATTAATGCAAAATATGTGTGTGTAGCAAATGTAAAATTTGTGCTATGTGTTCAAAAAGGACGGCCAGCCGGCCACGCCGACATATATGGGTCCGCACGTTGGGCGCACAGCCGACCCAAATGTTAGAGAGGACGAACGCCGCGCGGGCGGCCGACCCAAACGGACAAAAAGCGGACAAATTCGCCGTCCGTTTGGGTCGGCCCGTTGGAGTTGCTCTTACCCATTAGAGGCGATACAGATGGTCCAGCCCAGTAGCTGCGCCTTCTACGAAAACAGTTGAAACCGGCGCTCCCTCGGGCCGAAGGCAGCATATGTCGCGTGGGTAAGGAATTTCTTCGCGTGCACCCAAACAGGCTACATAATTCCAAAAATACCCTCCCTCGGGCCAATGCCACGCCATTACTACCGTCCAACGCCAGTCCAAGCAAGCTCCACGCGACTTCCCCACCGGAGACTCGGACAGACAGGGCCGCCCATATCGGACCAGATGGCGGCGGCAGCGGCGACCCGGCCGGCGCTGGTGGCGGTGGCGCTAGTGGCGGCGCTGATGATGCTGGGCTCGGAGGCGGTGTGGCTCGACCTGCCCCCCACGGGGACCAAGTGCGTCTCCGAGGAGATCCAGCCCAACGTGGTGGTGGTCGCCGACTACATGCTCATGTACGAGGCCCACGCCACCGCCCACCCCACCGTCGCCGTCAAGGTAAGCGCGGCGCGACCCCCTCCCTTCGTCTTCGCCTGTTTGCTTTCTGGTTGGTTCCCGTGGTTTGATCTTGATCTGGACCGGTGAACTCCCGTGTGTTGGGATCCAGGTGCAGGCGAATTTGGGGGCGACAGATACTAGCTTGTTCTAATTATTTGTGTTAGGTTTAGCTGGTAGATTGGACTTTTTGAGTCAAAATTAGAGCCTCTGTGGCAATTGAATTTGGGCGTTTAGAAGAATTGAGGGAATAGAAAAGAAAAACTGGCCAGTTTAAGTTAACATCTCCTAGAGAAGTCAACAGGCAAAAGTTTTACATTTAGTGTAAGCTGGCGCACAGGGTCCGTGTTATGTGAATTATGGTAAGGTTAATTGGTGTTAATCCAGTACTCCAGTAGTTTGTCATGAATCTGCTCATATGCAACTGAGGCTTGAACCGTTGAGCTAGACTTGGTGGCCTTCATGCGAATTGACTCAGAGTGCCACTTGCCCATTGCTTCGAATCGGGGCAACATGCTGCGTATTGATAATTTCTATGCATGATAGCAATATCCTAAGTAACGTGACCTGCAGCAGCAGGACTCCACCTTCTCTTTGGGCACCTGGCATCCTATTATTAGAATAGCAATGGCCACAGGTACCGAGACTAATAAAAGATGATTGAGGATAACCATAACAAGGGAAAACAAGCGAGGGATGGAATGATATTCATTATCACTGCTATGGATGGGCTGATAAGATTCCGGTAAGATGCAATCATGTTTGCATATGGGCAGACGGATGAACATACAGGGAGATGACATACAATCCCACTTCTCACCCACCCTGTTGTAGATAAGGGGAACTTCAGATTTCAGACTCATGATGTGTTTTGCGCAATTCAGGGAACCAGAGATCTGATGATACATGTGTATTGTTAGCTCATAACTGAAAAAAGTACCAGTAACTGGGATTGGCCACAAGTTCACAACTCTGTTGTTCATATGTCTAAGAATTCTGCAAGCTACACATGGATGTTGTCTTGTACTTTTGCGGTGACTATATTTTCTTCTGTAAAACTTTTGCGGTGGCTAAATGGTGCTTTGGCATGTTGAGTGTGTATGAATATAATGATTTTTTTTTTGCTAATGTTCACACACATAATTAGCATAGCATGTCCATATATCATTGACTCTTATGGAAGATTTCTTAGAAATGGTGATTTCTGAAGATTTATTTTCTTGCTTAGTTACTTATTTGTATTGTACATGTTTGTCCTTTGTGCAGGTTACCTCACCATATGGCAATACTGTACATCAGAAAGAAAATGCCACAGTGGGCCAATTTGCATTTACAACTTCAGAAGCTGGAAACTACCTTGCTTGCTTCTGGCTAGATAGTGCAGAGAAAGGATCAGGAATATCTCTAAATCTTGATTGGAAGATAGGGATTGCAACAAAGGACTGGGACTCTGTTGCCAAGAAGGAGAAAATTGAGGTGTGTTGATTATTTAAATGTGCCGTAATCCAAATGGCACTATACTTCAGTGTAATGCATTGATTTATGTTCCGGATTTTTTGTAATCTGAAATTTCTGTGTTCAGGGTGTTGAATTAGAGCTCGCGAAACTTGAAGCTGCAGTGGAATCCATTCATCATAACTTATTATATCTCAAAGCAAGGCAAGTTATCTATTCTAGTACGTTTTGTGTGTGTTTTAATAGCCAGATAATAGATTGCGGTTGTTGTGCTATGTTGCGCCAGGTGTTCTGTAGTCTGTACTATTTCCAGTTGGATGTTTTACATAGGTAAATAAATATGCTTTCAATGAACTGATATACAGAAGAATTGGTGATTGTAAAGCTAAAGCACTGTGAAACAGAACCTACTGGTCTCATACTCTCATCTTCATCTGTCTTGGGAAGGTTTATATTGAACTGCTATTTGAAACTCTTAGGTGGTCGTACTGTTTTGTACTGGAGGAGGAGATATTTGGGATATATATAGACAAACAAAACTACTGGCTTTACGTACAATGTAGTATTTCGAACTGGCGATACATAGCATAATGCGTGATCTTGATATGTTTATGCAGGGAAGCGGAGATGCGGGAAGTGAGCGAGAAAACAAACTCTAGGGTTGCCTGGTTCAGCATCTTGTCACTGGGCGTGTGCGTGGTGGTCTCCGCCCTGCAGTTATGGCATTTGCAAGGCTTCTTCCAGAAGAAGAAGCTCATCTGAGTTCACTCGCTCCACCATGTACTCCTGTGTTGTTAACCACCTTAGCAAGAGGACAGTTTTGTCGCATTTATTTCGACAGACTAATGTCATGGACAAAACAGTTCCTTGGTACAAGATACATGATTTCAACAGCAAGCAGTTCCTTGGTGGTTGGTACTCGATACATGATATTATGTGCAGTAGAAACATGTTCAAATCTCTGGGATTATTTGGCCTTTGTGTATGACATATATAAATTGTGAAACTTTATCCTTGTCTCACTCATCTGAAATATTAAAATGTATGCCATCTATTCTTTTTTAGAACACTTGAATTTCGGACTGTACTAAGAGCAACTCCAAACGGGCTGCGCGTGTCCGTTTAGGTCGCCGTAGACACAAAACTCGGCCCAATGTGACGACCCAAACGGACGTGCGTCCGTTTTTTGTTCGCCCGTGACCCATTTCAGTCCCAAATTTGGGTCGCATTTGCGTCGGCGCAGACACGGGACGGACGCTCACCTGTCGGTGGCACGCAGGCCAGTCTCCTCTTTCTCCCTTCGCCCCCGATTCACTCGTTTGTCCCACCTCCCGTCACCGCCGCCCACTTTCGTCGACGCCGCCAGCCATCCGTTCATAGATAGGTCACCCTCCCAGCCGCCTCATCTCCCGGTGCCGCTGTTCAGCTCCGCTACCTTGCCTCAGTGGGGCGCGAGGCTCTTCACCGGCCGACTTCTTCCACGACGCCCGCAAGGTACAAATGGACTCCGACGATGAGTTTTTTTTTCTACAACGTTCTTTGCGATTCGAATGATTCTTCATCTGATAATGAGAAGATCATGGCAGCTGCGTTGGTCGTCCATGATCACCTAAGTATGGAGCGGCCGTTGTTTAGGGGCTCGATACCGGGGCACACGCCGACATTGAATCGCACCCGGGAGAGTGGTCATTTCCTACTTTGGAACGACTACTTCAAAAACCCCAACCCGCTCTTCAAACATCACATGTTCCGGCGCCGTTTTGGTATGGCTAGGCATGTGTTCAACCGTATTCGGGAGGGGGTGGTGGGGTACGATAACTATTTCGAGTGCAAGACGGATGCCCTTGGAAAGATTGGCTTCTCCTTTTATTAGAAATGCACTCCTGCCATTCGGATGCTTGCATACGGAGTTCCCGGTGATCTCATTGATGAGTATGTTCGGATGAGTGAGTCCACATGCCGTGAGTCCATGTATAGATTTTGTAAGGCTGTCATAGCTGTGTTTAGGCCGGAGTACTTGAGAGCCAATTGTTGCTGATACAACATGGTTGATGGCGACGAATGCTATCAGGGGGGTCCCGGGGATGCGTGGTAGCATAGATTGTATGCACTAGAAGTGGAAAAACTGCCCTTCTGCTTGGCGGGGGCAGTATAAGTGCCATGTCCGAGCTTGCACTGTCATACTTGAGGCCATTGCTTCCCAAGACCTCTGGATTTGGCACTCTTTCTTCGGCATGGCCGGATCTCACAACGATATCAATGTGCTCCAGCGCTCTTCGGTGTTTGCTAGGATGGCAAAAGGCAATGGCCCGGAGGTCAATGTTGAGATCAATGGCCACCAATACAACAATGGATACTATCTAGCTGACGGTATCTATCCATAGTGGACTGCTCTTGTCAAGACAATCCCCAACCTTGTAGGAGAGAAGAGAAAGAGATTTGCCCAAGAGCAAGAGAGTGCTAGAAAGGATGTGGAACGTGCCTTTGGCGTTCTGCAATCTCCATGGGGCATTGTTCGGTATCCTGTAAGAACTTGGAGCACCCAAAAACTTTGGGAGGTGATGACTTCTTGTGAGATCATGCACAACATGATCGTATAGGATGAGTGACCAGAACGTCTCTACGATCAAGGGTTTCAGTTTCAAGGTTACAGTGTTGTGCCTGAGCATGGAGGAGGGCAACATTTGCATAGTTCACGAGTTTCATCATTAGATGCGTGATTGGGAAACTCACATATAGATGCAAAATGATTTAGTTGAGCATATGTGGCTTAATGTTGGCAACCAATAGATGTATCGGTAACCTTTTCTTTCAAATGTATTTGAGACAATTTAATGTTAATTTGGCTTGTAAACTATGAGATATTTATGTGGTTCTTGAACTATGCAATATTTGTATTTTTATTGAACTATGTTAATCTAGGGTCAAATTTTATACATATGTGACAAAACGATCAAAATATGGCCGCAAGCCTGCCGCGCGGACAAAAAATGGGTTGGTGCGTTGGGCGCACGGTCTACCCAAACGAAAAATGGAGCAGACATGCCGATCCAAGCAGACAGAACGCGGTCGCCCGGTTGGAGTTGCTCTAAGAGCGTCTACAGTCGGACCTTGCAAATCCGGCGCATCAAACGCCTGCGGACGCGCGGACAGTGACCGGTCACGCCTCAAAAAAGACTACTGCATCCAGACATCTCATACTAGATTCCGTAAATCCATACAAAAGCATGCAACATATAAACCTACGTACTACGTACAAACTATATACTCTTAGTCGGAGATTTCGACGATCTTCGTGCCCTCCGGCGGATAGATGTGTGGTAGCTGCAGCTCCGCCCCCTCCGGTGCCTCCGGCTGCTCCGCTGCGGCTTCCTCCGCCGCTATCTCCACCTCGAGCTCGTCGTAGAGGGTGTCGGCCTTCGCCTGCCTATGCCGGATGAGCCGGCGGTTGGCCTCCACCTCGGCCTCATCCCGGATGGAATCCAGGATGGCCTGCTGCTCCATCATCTCGTCGGCTTGGGCGACGGCGAACTCCGCCTCCGCCTCTGCCATGTTCAAGCCCGGAGCGTCCTCCTCCTCCTCCGGCTCGTCCTCCTCCATGGCCTCCGGCACCTCCTCCTCCGGCTCCTCTTCCTCCTCCTCCTCCTTCGTTTCTGGCGAGTCCAGAGGGAGACCCGCAGCGATGCGGGTGGCGTGCCAAGCCTGGATCTCCGCCTGGATCCTCTAGCGGCGTGCCGAGCCTGGATCCTCTGGCGCTCCGGCATGAGCTGAGCGTAGGCGGTGATCCTCTAGCGGACCATACTGAGGCCGGAGAGCGGGGGAGAGGAGGCGGATGGGCTCGGGTGGCGGCGGAGGGAGGGAGGAAGGAGGCGGATGTGTTGGGTTCTACCGTAGGTGCAACGCATGCGAATTAAAATTTTCCTACGCGCAGAACATCCAAGAACATGCTATGGAGATGGATCACAACTCGTTACCACTAGACGCGCAGTGCCGTGCAACGGAAGTAGAGTTGGGGCAGCGCGTTCGCGTGGTCCGTCTCCTCCTCGTCCGATCTCCCTTGAACAGCCGATCCGATCTTCCTCGCGCAGCCGTTCGCCCGATCCCACGTACAGGTTCGCCGGAGCGGCGCAAGTGCACCGCATCTAACGGTATCCGCGCATGCAGGAGGAACACCGTGCGGCGGGCTGCTAGGTCCGATCACACAGTCGGCGGCGGCAAGTGGAGGTGGCTAGTTGCAACACATACAAAGCCCTAATGACGGTGCCGAAGCGATCAACCGGATGGGTGTGCCGCACCTCCACTGTATATAGGCATCCGGTGCGGGCTCAACTCTTGGGCCTCGCACAGATCCTATAGCCCATGTGTTCCTTCCCTTAAGCGCACGACCCCTTAGGTTCTCATTCACTTGGTCGCGAGTCAGATCACATTCGACTCGACTAGTCGGTAGCGGCCTCTAGCAAAGCGTGCCGACTCCAAGTGTCCGATGAAGCTGGTTAGGCGAACCCGTACATCACACTTCTGTTCCCTTTGTCATATGATATATGTTGTCGTGCTCAAGGCGACATGGTCATCCTTGTTACATCACGACCTCTTTCTCGTTCCGGTGAATCCAACCAACACTTCGGATTATCTCATAATCCTCATCGCATGGCCATGCTTGTCCAGGTCGGATCACCCGAGGGGCCCAGAGTATATCTCTCCTGATCGGAGGGGCAAATCCCATCTTGCTCAACCATGTCTCGCAGCATGGGTCAGGACAAGCCCGAAACCCACCTTTATAACTACCCAGTTACGGAGTAGCGTTTGGTCGGCCCAAAGCAGGTCTATCACCATCCCGAGTACATGCGTCAGCTCAGGTCTTAGGACATAGAACGTATGTTGTACTAGAGACTCACAGATGACCTATCGCTGCGTCTCATAGTCGGGTCTGTCCAACTTAGACCTTATCTCGACTCGGATCCGACTACATCGAATCCGACCAGATCTTTCTGAGTCCATATTATCCGGCTAGCATCCAATGCTACATGGTCAGTGAGACCGGACCATCCACCGTGTCATATGCTAGTCTAACTGGCTGTTCGTCCACACAACCCTTTCGACTAGGGACCATTTAGGATAGTCATCATACAATGCATAGTCTCACAAACAAGTCACGTACTTGTTAATACACATCACTGATAATGTCTAAGGACTATCTTTATTCATAAACACATAGAAAATATCATCATACATGATTGCCTCTAGGGCATATCTCCAACAGGATGTGTTAGGGCTGGGGGACGCCGACCGACTTAAATAGCCGACTATGGCCTCGGGCGGCAAGCCGGAGCGGCGCCACGCGGCGTTCACACCGCGGCGACGGTCGAGGCGCCCGTCGGATCTTCGGGTTTCCGGGCGAGTCCGCATGGGGCCACGTCGTCATGCCGACATGGCGGACGTGCCCGGACACGTCCGGGCTCCCCATATCCGTCCCATATTTGGGCTGGACATGAGGGGTGCCGGTCAGTCCGGACGTTTGAAGCCCGTTTGAAGGATCTGGCTGGATCGATTTTTTATGACCGGTTCAGTGACAAGGCGGTCTGCCCGGCGTTTGAAGGGGGTACGACGGCTACGGCTGTAGATGCTCTAAGCTTTGGTAGGACAGGCACACAGACAGTCGGTCAAACAAGGCAGTCCAAACTCACTCCGCAGCGTCAGGCCGCACCACAACCAACCGCGCAGAGCATCCACAGTGTGATGTTTTGCTGCCTCTAAGGCAGCCTCTAAGGCCATAGAGGCAGACGCTATACACTGTGAGAACAGCCTCTAAGCTAAATTTGCTTAGCATCGACGCTACGCTTGGAGGCAGCCTCCAATTCTTTCCATGAAATAAAATAATTCGTTGGCCCTACATGTCATAGAAGGAGAGCATGCATGTGTCATGTCAAGAGGATGGAAAGGAGCCGACAACTTAGAGGCAGGGAACATTTGGCATACACTGCGTAATTTTGAGCTGACTCTAACAATCCAGCGTGGGTCCCAGCTTAGAGGCAAGCCAGCCTCTAAACGCTGTGGATGCCCTGATGCGTCGTCTCAGCCACTTCCCCCTCCTCCTCGCCGCCGCGCGCCCTCCTCGCGGCGGCCCCGCACCCGGCCCACCCCCTCACCGAGCTCGAATCCTCCCAAATCCGGCGCTTCCAGGACTACCTGCGCATCCGCACCGCCCACCCCGCCCCGGACTACGCCGGCGCCGCCGCGTTCCTCCTCCCCTACGCGGCGTCACTCGGCCTCCGCACCGCCACGCTCCACTACAGCCCCTGCAAGTCGAAGCCGCTCCTCCTGCTCACCTGGCCGGGCACCGACCCGTCGCTCCCCTCCGTCCTCCTCAACTCCCACCTCGACTCCGTGCCCGCGGAGCCCGAGCACTGGACCCACGCGCCCTACGCCGCGCACCGCGACCCCGCCACGGGCCGCGTCTACTCCCGCGGCGCGCAGGACGACAAGTGCCTCCCCGTCCAGTACCTCGAGGCCGTCCGCGGCCTCCGGGCCGCCGGCTTCGCGCCCGCCCGCACCGTCCACGTCTCGCTCGTCCCCGACGAGGAGATCGGCGGCGAGGACGGACACGAGAAGTTCGTCCAGTCGGAGGAGTTCCGCGCCCTCAATGTCGGGTTCATGCTCGACTGGGGCAGGCGTCGCCGACGGATGTGTACAGGGTTTTCTACGCGGATAGGCTGGTGTGGAAGCTGATCGTGAAGGCCACGGGGCCTCCCGGCCATGGGTCGAAGATGTTCGACGGGGCCGCCGTGGGGAACCTGATGGATTGCATTGAAACCGTGGCTGGGTACAGGGATGCACAGTTCGAGAAGGTGAAGTCGGGCAAGTGCGGTCCCGGAGAGGTGGTGTCCGTGAATCCTGTGTACATGAATGCCGGCACGCCGAGCCCCACGGTAAGGATGCTGCTACTCCTTGTCTATTTAGTTCAGTGCACGCTGATACGATAGTAGAGAGCAATGATTATAATTTGAGATGGTCAGACAACGTCACTTAGAGCATCTATTATTAGCACAACTGAGAGCAGCTCTGTCAGCCAGTGCAAACTGACCAACTTCATAGACTTACTATAAATTATACGTATGTACTACTACAAAACTTACATCAATTTTGGACACGTCCATGTGTTACTGCTATTCTTAATGTACAGAGGTAATATTATCAGCATTCAGTGCTACAGAGGTATAGAGGTACAAAGAGCAAATGGACAATTGAAAGCATGCAAGCATATGAGATTGTCGGGCTTTAGGATTATCAGTACTTCTATGATTCTATCCACTTGTAGCAAATTCACATGTAAGCGTTGATGCATATACTCTATACGAAATAGTAAACCTAATTAATTTGTTCAAGAGATCTTGTACAAAATGAAGATTTGAAGCAATACTGTCATGCACTTTGTCAGTAAGTCAATACTGTGGGAGACAATTGCGAAACCAGATATTTTTTTGTAGAAAATAATGTTTGGGCGCTAACTGCAAAACCCACACATATATGATGAGGACAACTAACAGGGAAAGGCTAGAAGGCGTTGCTTCAAGGGAACTGGAAATATGTGGAAGGGAGGAGGGGTAGAAGAACATAGATTAGAATGTGAGAACGGAGAAGATTAGCAATGAATAGATTAATTCTTCTTTACTAATAGATGCATGTTGATAGAGACTGTGTAACTCTATCTAATCCCTAGGTTACAATCTGAACTGTAACACATGCCAAACAGTACCACAACACATCATATCCTCCTGTTCTACGCCTATTCCATTTTTTTTTGTTTTAGTAATTTAACTTCTCTATGAACTGAGATCATACCATTTTCCATTACTTCCAACATGGAAACAAGCAGTTCTGAACAAGCAAAAAGGTAAAAGAGTAATAGAGTTCGGAGTACTAACAAGAAACCAACTGATCAAATCAGGTCTCGGGCCCAAACTGTTGGACAAAAAACATGTTAGCAACCAGTGCCATCTCTGATTTATTAACTAAACTTATGTTGCTCTCTCTCACAGTACTAGCGTTTTTGTTTAGGCCAATGTTCAGGAAATTGTTAAAAGGTAACTGCTTGGTCAACTGGCTATTAGGGGATTAGTAGGCGAATCGGCCAATTAATCGGATGATAAATCAGTTAATCGGCTACACGATGACCCACCGAGCAGGGATTAATCAGCCAGTCAACTGATTTATTGGCCGGAAGTTTTGAACACTTGGTTAAGGCAGATGAATTATCTAAACACAGAACATTCTTGTGTGATTTACTTAAAACAGTAAGGATCAGTAGACACTCCTTCAGCAGAGAGAACATGGCCCAAATATTACTTGTGGAACAGCAAAGACACATTTAGATCTCTTGGCAAACAGTTGATTTTCTCTTAAAACAGTAAGGACTTCACGTGATCAGACACTGTAGCATTAAACACCAGTATGTCATCAAAACATACCAGCACTCCTACTCCCTCTTTTCTGAGTGGGTCAAATGTGAAGTTCATTACTCCCTGAAATGTGCCTGTAGCAGTAGCCAATCCAAAAGGCATAACCAGGAATTCATAATGGCCACTAAATGTTCGGAATGCAGTTTTGTGGATGTCATCTTCATGCATTCTAATCTGGTGATAACCTGATCTCAAATCTAGTTTGAAAAAAATGCTCCATGTAATTCATGTTCATAGCAGCTAACTGTTTTCCCAGTTCTAATACTGCACCCTGGACTGCTCCGACTTGTTCAGAGATCTCTCCTTGCGATGAACGAATGGAATGCACATCTGCCTTGAGAGATTGCACCTCTGACTGTAGATCGGACGTCACTTGCTGTTGCTCCGCAAATCCGTCACGCATGGACAGAACTTCCTGCCGGTCCGCGTCGTCCACCGGCTTGGATCCGCACCCCATCACCTTAATTCGATGAGAGAGAGAGGAATTTTACCACTGGCGATCCAGCAACCCGATCTCTCTGCTCGAATCTCTGCCCCCTCCGAGATGCGCCCCCGAGAAACAGCACCACTCGCCCGTGAACCTGGGATGTTACCCCGGAATCGGTGAGATCCGGGAACCAGTTCTGCCCAACGAGTTGCCGCCGAATGAATCCACCGCCTCCAACGCCGCCCTGCATGCGCCACCGCCATAGATCAGGGAGAGGAGGGAGGGGGGAAATATTCCGTCGATTTTCCTCTCCGATCGCCACCGAGGAAGAAGAACCAAGCTCTGATTACCAATTTGTCAGATCCCAGTGAATTCTATAGGGAATTTAGGCTCAATTGCTCGAAGTATTTGGATGAAATTGGGGATCTGTGCGAGCTAAGAGGCCCTATATTTAATTATATAAGGTTTCTAGCCATTTAGGCCGAATACACGAAGGGACAAAGCATGCCAACGCCAGCCACAGCTCGGCTGTCTTTATAGGCGAGAGGTTTTACCCCAAACGGTAAGAAAGCTCTACAGTAACCACGGCAATAGAAATTAAACAGTGCCTGCGCTAATCTGGACCGTCGAGTGACGACAACGTAGAAGGAGCGATGACGGCCGGCGGATGAGTCGCGAAGTGTTATCTGAAGCTGGTGTGCTAACTGAAGAATTGTGCAGAACGTTGGGTTCTTGACAATTAGTAGGCGAATCCGTCAATTAATCAGATG
This sequence comes from Elymus sibiricus, assembly GCA_039707655.1. Taxonomy (NCBI): domain Eukaryota; kingdom Viridiplantae; phylum Streptophyta; class Magnoliopsida; order Poales; family Poaceae; genus Elymus; species Elymus sibiricus. The sequence goes on from CM077675.1 coordinate 117,449,949, forward strand.
ATAAATCAGTTAATCGGCTACTCGGTGACCCACCGAGCAGGGATTAATCAGCCAGTTAACTGATTTATCGTCCGAAAAATTTGAACACTTGGTAAAGGCATTTGAATTATCTAAACACAGAACATTCTTGTGTGATTTACTTAAATGTTCTATGTTCATGCAAGTATGTAGTTCATCATGTAGTACGATATTAGCATGCATGCCAGCATGATGTTGCATGCACGTGAGCTTGCTGGATGATGAGTAGAGCACTGAACAAGTGCAGTTTTGCTATATGGCTAGGAGCAACAAACTGCTTGCATAGACCACACCCTGATCCAAATTGCCGAATTAATCACCATTGACCAAGCTACAATGCTTAATACCCACTTATTTCTACACCTCCAGTACTTATTTCCAATGTCCTTGCTTAGATCAGACATCAATATATATCTTAGTACATGAATGAGATCGTTGGGAGTCCCATCTCTTTGTGTAACCTACCATTTATAATATTTTCTTCCAAAATCCAGTATTTTGCTATCTAATTAATTTTAACTTTGGCTTCACGAATTTACTGAGATCTAGAATACTTCATTTCCGCATTAGCAAGGCTATCCTTTTTTGTTGTTCTGTATGTGTATTCGTTACACTTTTTGCTATGGAAAAGTTAGAATAATTCTTGAAGCCAATGTTAGAATCAATTTGATTGTTGAAAGTTTGAGTTATTTAAAAATAGCACAGCTATTAGGCTATGTATAGAGATAGGGCTTCGTGTGAGTTTATTCACAATAATTATTACTCCCTCCGTCCCATAATGTAAGACGTTTTTCAACACTAGTGTAGTGTCAAAAAACATCCTACATTATGGGACGGAGGGAGTATGTATCATCATGCATGTAGGTAGTAGAGTAATTTTTGAAGCCAAAGTTAGAATCAATCTGATTGTGACAAGCTGGGTTCTTTAAAAACTATCGGAATTTTTAGGCTATGTATAGAGATAGGTCGTGCGAGCTTATTCACCATGATTATTTCTCATCATGCATGTAGTCAGTAGAATAATTTTGTGTTTGATCTAGCCCAACGATACTGGAGTGGAAGTGGTCCTCCGTCTTGCAATTTGGTGAATGGTGAATTGGTGATTCATTAACCCAGAGTAGGGATGCATGCATCTGGTTGGTTGCTCCTAACCATCAAATCTGAGCAAAAGTCGATTTGCTCAACTGTCTACGCATTGGTCCAGAGCTCAGCAGCTGCAGTTCTTTTAAGCAAACATGCACTTGGTCAGAGGTCTAACTACCAATGTCAGTGAGGCACTGATTCAAAAGAACACGCTTCTCACCATTTGCAAGCACCCAACAAATACAAGTCATCCCCCCCCCCCCCCCCCCCCCCCCCTGCACTCATCTGAAAACCTGCATTAGGCATGCTCTTATTATATTTTATTGCACTTTATCTGCACTGCTGCTATCTTTGTAACTTTCTCGAGACGCCAAACTCATTACAATAAGACATATTAATAGAGGTCTAGTATAGGCGGAGTTCAGTATTTTGTAGTGCGATTGCCTGGTAAGGATCAATTCTCCATGAACTCGTACATGTTTCTGGCAATCCTGCATCTGGCTTCTTGGAATCTTGCACCTCAATCTGGGTCAGCGTCCATTGATCGGGGTCGTGATCCGGCAATCGATCCAGCTCGACCCTGCGTCGTCCCTGACCCTTGATCGGGGTTGATCGACCCCGGGACATGGATCGCACCATCGACCCGTGAACCAGGCTACTATGGGTCTAACTACCAATGTCAGTGAGGCACTGAAGCAAAAGAACACACTTCTCACCCTTTGCAAGCACCCAACAAATACACGTCATTTTCCCCTCTTATGCACTCATCTGAAAACCTGCATTAGCCATGCTCTTATTATATTTTATTGCACTTTATCTGCACCACTGCTATCTTTGTAATTTTCTTGAGACGCCAAACTCATTTCAATAAGACAAATTAATAGAGGTCTAGTATAGACAGGGTCATACGCCAAAAATCAACATTGTCAAACAATCTATTCATTTCTACATGGCTTCTGTGTAGTCTCTAAAGACTAATCGATGCAGGGCTTTGTGATGAATATGCAACCTTCAGAAGCAGAGGTGGGTTTTGATCTTCGCCTTCCTCCAACCGAAGATATTGAACAGATCGAAAGAAGAATCAAAGAAGAATGGGCACCAGCTCATAAGAACTTGACTTACCAGGTGAATATGGTTTAACTGTCATGTGGATATAATGGAAAACAAATCGAACTTTGCACTGCCATTTTTCTTCTATTACTTGATTTTCTAAATTCCTGTGTTTGTATTGGACAGCTGTTGAAGAAAGGACCAGTGAGCGATGTGACAGGACGTCCCTTACTTACAGCAGCCAATGCGTCAAACCCATGGTGGTCTGTGTTTGAACAGGCTATCATCTCTTCGGGGGGAAAACTAGCAAAGCCCGAAATCTTATCTTCAACCACGGACGCCCGATTCGTGAGGCAGATGGGTGTTCCAGCCCTTGGATTTTCTCCAATGATAAATACTCCAATTTTGCTTCATGATCATAATGAGGTGATCAATCTTTGCCTGCTATCGTATTTCTTTTATTTAGTGTGATGGCTAAGCTCAGTTTTATCTCAACATCGCAGTTTCTGGAGGATAAAGTGTTCCTGAGGGGCATCGAAGTGTATCAACATCTTATTAGGGCGCTAAGCTCCTTCAAAGGCTGATTCAAAATAAGCACATAAATTGTACCATTATTGTATTCCGATCCCATGTAAATTAATTGTAGCGAAGATAACTCAGATGCCCGCAATGCCACAACTATCATGCTCCAAGCCACAGCTAAACTGGTTCAGGCTCAATAACAGTCAGAACAAACTTTTCTGAAATAATGGAAATCTGCTGACGGTGATCTCAGCAGATTGATTTGTATGCAATGTACCAAAGTTACGGACTGTATATATAACTAGATGAATGTAAAGTTCATGGTCGAACCGACATTTCTCGATTTATAGTCTGTCGATCTCGCGTGTTTCCGAGGAAAAGGCAGCACTGTAAGTTGTTCTGCTGCATTTGTTGTTTGCAACGTCTTACAGAAAGCTGAACATGCGTAGTGAGTTGAGCAGATCATTGGTAGTTAGTACCTGAGGTAAAGATTTAGACAAGAATCCTTTGGATGGTGGGAAAATGCGGCACGTTGGTGTTTCAGGCTGCAACTGTTTTTTTTTTTTTTGGTCATGAACCAATGAAGTAATGCAGATATGGTAGCTCATTCTGACGAGCGGTTGAGCACGTCAGTAGCGCGTCGGGCCAACGCTGCACCCTCCAGTTCGAAACGGTGCTTGAATCTAATCAAAGGATTCCTTCATAGTACAGGAGACCCTGTAGCAGTGACAAGAAAATGACCCTGTAGCAAGGATTCCTTCATGCGAATAATCCTATAGAAAACACACTAGCACTAGCAATCTTGGTTCTCAATTCTCATCCGGGGAAGCTTCTCTGCTCCTTCCGGCCCATCCACTCCATGCCTTCTGTCACCCCGCTCCTCAAGTCCTGATGCCTTCCAGCTGCACGCTGACGCCTCAAAGATAAGCCTGTCGTAAAAGATCACCTTATAATATACTTATTCACGAATAAAAGAGAACAGGAGGAAAAGGATGCCGATCAGAGTTACGTCATGTCTATCTAGTATCTATCAGTCAGTCAGGGGTTAAGGCCCCGCGAGCTAGGCTGTTAAAACGCGTGGGAGTGGGGCAAGGGCACGCAACCTGCCAGGGGTGCCCATCTGATTTGCTCTCTCTCTCTCTCTCTCTCTCGATCTGAGAAATCTAATGCGCGCTTTGTTATGATTAGGTCGTTTTTCCTCCTGCCCACGCCCAGCTGTCTCTCAAAGTGTCTGAAGAAAGAGAGGGTGTCGATCCGGTCGAGAAAGCGAAAGCGCCTCCGTGAAGTGGACGTGCATGTTACATGTAGGTTGGCTGTGGTACGAGAAAATGTGGCGATGTAACCACGTGGCGCTTTGACCCTGCTGGGGCTGGATGACATGCGTTCAGATTCATGTCGTAGTATCATCACCATCTGGATGACAATTTTTTCACGGTGGGGTTACTTTCATGGAGATCCTGCCTGGATAATTAACCGTGATTATATCATCGGCGATTGCTCTCAAACGGCTAGTCAGCAGCTGCCCCTAACAGGCAGAACAAAAGGCACGTGTTCATATTTTTTGTTTTCAACAAAAGATGGATTTTATTAGCTTAAAGTGAAGCATCATGAGAATATAAACATAATGAACATACACATGCCCTCTGCATAGCTAAGATGCACACAACTAATACTAACATGCGTGCACACACAAAACATTAATAAATACCAAAGTCATATAAGACCAAACCTGCGTAGGTGGAAAAAAGAAGAAACCCTAAAGCGACCGGATCCGTGATCGGCAAGCTACAACAATGATCATATCCACACCAACTACTTCATGACATCATACAGACAACGAGATTCTTCAACGGCAATGACTTCAGGAAGGGAGCGGTGCTCAAGCGCCGCCATCACCGGATCCAACCACCCAAGGCCAGAATTTACGTTTTCACCCTGAAGAATCAGTCTGAAAATATCCGAGCAATGCCTCAACAAGGTAACGACGTAAAAACATCGCCATTGCTAGGCAACCAAGTCGGGTCAGACCTAGGTTTCCACCCCGGCCCAGAGCTCAAGACCAGGTGCTTGAGTGGCACCATCATCGTCACTCAAGTGATGTCGCCATCACTTTTCCGCGATCCCAACAACTACAACCGTCGCTGCACAACCATTCCTCTCCATCAGGCCGTCATTCATAGTTTATATCTCACCGCCTAAGTCAACCACCAGACTTGAAGGGATGACCCCTCACCAAGACCTTTCGTTGGGCACCGCAATCCGTAGTGAAACCACCCTCACAGGTCGAAGTGGTTTTTGACAAATCCTCCTCAGCGTCTCCCGCCTCCGACAATGCGTCGCCCAGCTGCCACCCACCGTGAGGGCACATGGCCACATGCAGCGGCAAGGGGAGGACACCTGGAGGAGAGCATTGGTGTCGTCTGTTTGGAGGTGCAGCACAAGTCACCAAGAGCGTCGCCAAGCGTCCCGAATTTTTCGGGTGTGTACGCGAACAACAGCAGCAGCTGTCGAGGCAACGATCCCGACAATGAATACTAGGGGTACGAATGAGGGGCGGAGCCTAGCTACGGAGCAGACATATCACTCGGATTTAGCGAGTTTGGGCCCCTCTCGAAGAGGTAAAGACCCTACGTCTCGTGCCCGGAGGCTTGTGTCTGGGGGTGTATGATTACAGAGGATGTTGAACCCTTGTCACTGAGCTCGAGGGTGGCTTATATAGAATGCGCAATGCCCCATTAGTGAGCCGTTTCAAGGGCATTTAATGAGAATAACTATGGAAGTTACTGGAAATTGCATCTCTAACTACAACAGTTACTAGTAACGTTAGCTATTACTGCACTTCATGTGTGGCGTTAATTCCCTCGGATGTTGCAGTTCCCCGTCACCCACGCCTTCTATCTGTCCGAGTGCTGGAGCCTGGCCGACTAGCAGGGAGACGTCCGAGTGACTTGATAGATTCGACGTATGCATCCAAATGCAACTGCAGTCTTGAGACTTTAATGACAGTGTGGGGCCCTAGGTGGGCTCTGGATGTCTGGTCCATGACCCTACCACTAGTAGGTGACCCCATCATTACCCCCCGAATTGGTTGAGGTTTAGGTGGACGAGTGGATGACACTTTTGGAGTGACTTCGGTGCCTCGGGGGTGCCTGAAATTCGACTCGAGGTCTTCTTCACTCGGGTCCAATAGGAAACCACAATCGATTCAGGACTGAGAATTTCCGAATGATCGGATTGGGTCAACTACCGTGCGCAATCTGATGGCACTCGGTTGTCTCTCGGGAGAGATAGACTAGTGGCCGGCCTGCGGGCATGCCATGAATTTTGAGTGACTGTGTAGGAGCGAGGATTGGTCCTCTCTGGGTCCGTGGGGAACTCCTTCCTCAGTCACTCTTGCGTGCATCCGAGTGCACGGGGACTCGCAGAGGGTGTTCGACGAACTGAAACGCGCCATTTTAGGCAAGCGGGCATAAGAGGCCACTCGGGTTGATTCGCGGCGGAATTCCCGCGGATTTGAATCGTGGGCGACGCACGCGGAAGCGGTTGCATCGCAGTAGTGGGGAAAGTGGGGCACGACGCCTCGATTTCCGCCCTCTTCGTCATCCTCCTCCTTGTCCCCGGAGGGCTCTTCCCACATCTTCTGCTTGTGCAGTCGACATTCTCGAGTGGTGTGCTTCGGCAGAATCAGATTGCCATCTTCATCCTTCTTGGTATGGATTTGGCAGGGTTGGTCCAAGATGTCGCCCTTTGGGCTGCTCTTTTTCTTACCCGCCCAATCCTTCTTCTGCTTATGCTTTCCTTTGATGTTGCCTTGTCCGGACATGGTCGCAGCTTCTGCCTTGCCTGTGGACTCGGCTTTCCGCTTTTGCTTCTTGCCGGGGTTGCTTCCCGACTAAGGAACTTCAGTGACACGACTCTTGTCGCTTCTCAACTGGTATTCCTCTTCGCCGTTGGCGTACCGACTAGCGATCTCCATGGCCCGACTGAGGGACAGGACATCACACCGGCCGAACTTCAGGATGAGCTCGCGGTATTTGAGGCCTGCTTTGAAGGCACAAATGGCCTGGTGCTCAGTCGCATTCTCCACCGCATTGTGCAGAGTGGTCCAACGCTGGATGTCCTCCCGGAGGGTCTCATTGTTCTTCTGCACACAGTGTTGTAGCTCGGTCAGTCCGCCCAGCCACTTGTAATTGCCCTCGAACGTCTTGACGAACACTCGGGCCAGATCTTCTCAGCCATAGATACTTCCCGCGGGCAGATGATTAAGCCACGCTCTCGCTAATCCTTCCAGCATGAGGGGCAGGTGCTTCATTGCGACAAAATTGTTGCCGGCGCCGATCTGGACGGCCACTCGGTAATCTTCCAACCAAGTCTCTGGCTTCGACTCGCCGTTGAACGTGCCGATCCTAGTTGCCAACCTGTAGTTGGAGGGAATCTCAGCCTCCCGAATGTATCTGCTGAAACACTCAAGGCCAGAGACGTCGTGACCACTCGACTAGTCCCTGCTGGCTCTAGCCCTGTCGACCAGGTTCTGGGCAAGGATGGATCTGACATTGAGCGGGGGCGCTCGGAAGTCTTCATCCCCGTAGTCTCTCTGACTTGCGGGGCTGCGTCTCCGGTCATCCTCGTATGGCCTTGATACATCTCCACCGTATCTATAATTTTTGATTGTTTCATGCTGATATATTATCATTCTAGGATACTTTTTGGGTCTTTATTTACCAATTTATAATATTTTTGAGCACTAACCTATTGACCCAGTGCCCAGTGCCAGTTGCTGTTTTCTGCGTGTTTTTGCCTTTTCAGGTTTACTGTACCAAACGAAGTTCAATTGCCATGAAACTTTTTGATGATTTTTTCTGGACTATATGAAGACCTAGAAGCTTCGGAAGGAAGCCAGGAGGTGCACGAGGGCCCCACCACACATCAAGGCGCGCCCTGATATGTGGTGGCCCCCTCGGGCGCCTCCCGACGTCCCTCTTCGGCCTATAAATTCTCTAATATTCTAAAAACCCTAGAGGGAGTCCCGAAACCCTTTTTCCGCCACCGCAAGTCTCTGTTCCGTCGCGAGGCCATCTGGAGCTCCGTTCCGATACCTTGTCGGAGGGGGGATCGATCACGGAGGGCCTCTTCATCAACCTTGCTGCCCTCATGATGATGTGTGAGTAGTTCACCACATACCTACACGTCCATAGCTAGTACCTAGATGGCAATCTCTCTCTCTTATGATCTTCAATACAATGGTCATCGCATCTTCACTTTGATCTATCCGATGTAATCCTATTGTGCGGCGTGTTTGTTGGGATCCGATGAATTGTGGGTTTATGTTCAGATTATTCATGAAAAGTATTTGAGATGCCTCTAAATTATATTATCTCTTAAGTGCATGATCATTATAGCTTCGTAATGCTTTCCGATCTATTGATATGCTTTGGCCAAGTAGATTGATATTTCATCGGTGGAAGTGGTGCGTTGTGGTAGGTTCAACCTGGCGAGTTTCTATATCCCAATAACAAAGTAGGGTACAAGGTGCGTCTTTGTGTTGTTGCTACTAAGGATAAAACGATGGGGTTCATTCATATTGTTTGAGTTTACTTTGTCTACATCATGTCATCGTTCTCCAAGCATTACTCTGTTTTACTTAATACTCTAGATGCATGCTGGATAGCGGTCGATGAGTGGAGTAATAGTAATATGTGTAGGTAGGAGTCGGCCTATTTGCTTATGGACGTGATGCATATATATACATGATCATTGCCGTGAACATCGCATAACTATCCTCTTTTCTATCAATTGTCCAACAGTAATTTGTTTACCCACCGTATGCTGCCTACATGAGAGATGTCACTAGAGAACACTATGGCCCCCGAGTCTATTCACTTATATATTTACAAACGCTATTATTACCTCGCTGCCTTTATTTACTTTTTATTTATTTTTCATTTATTAAAAATTATCTACACAACTCATTTGCTTGCAAATAACGAGATCAAGGTGATTGACAACCCTCTTGCCCGCGTTGCGTGCAAGTTGTTTGTTCATTTGTGTGGATCCGTTGAATACGGTTGTGGATTGATATTCCTATTGGTTCGATAAACCTTGGTTTCATAACTGAGGGAAATACTTATCCTCTTTGTGTTGCAATTACCCGTTCCTCTTCACGGAAGACCCAATGCAGATCACAAGTATCAGGAAGGATTTCTGGCGCCGTTGCCGAGGAATACCATCATCAACTACCAAGTAACTTCACACAAATTTTCATTCACTTGTTCTTATTTTTATTTGCTGTTATATTTAGCTTGTCTCATAAAAATAAAAAATATTTATCTTTGCTTGTTACTAGTTTACCTCTTCGCTTGCTAGTTTACTTGTCTTGCTTGTTACTTTGCTTGTTCGGTCACCATGTCTCAAGATACTACTAAGTTGTGTGATTTCTCAAATACTAACAATAATGATTTTATTAGTACACCTATACCACCCGCCACTAGTGCGGAGGCTTTTGATATTAATGTTGCATTGCTAAATCTTGTCATGAAAGATCAATTTTCGGGAAGTCCTAATGAGGATCCCGCGTCACATCTTAATACCTTTGTTGAATTATGTGACATGCAAAAGAAAAAGGATATGGATAATTATATTGTGAAATTAAAAGTATTTCCTTTTTCACTAAGAGATAAAGCTAAAGCTTGGTTTTCATCTTTACCGCGTAATAATATTGGAACATGGGATAAGTGTAAAGATGCTTTTATTGCCAAGTATTTTCCTCCTGCTAAGATCATCTCCCTTAGAAATCAAATAATGAATTTTAAACAGCAAGATCAAGAGCATGTTGCACAATCTTGGGAGAGAATGAAATTAATGATAAGAAATTACCCTACTCATGGTTTAAATATGTGTATGATTATCCAAAATTTTTATGCTGGACTAAACTTTGTGTCTAGAAATCTTCTAGATTCTGCTGTAGGTGGTACCTTTATGGATGTGACCTTAGGAGAGGCCACAAAACTTATAGACAACATTATGACAAATTATTCTCAATGGCATACCGAAAGGGCTCCAACCGGTAAGAAGGTAAATTCTGTTGAAGGAATCGCTACTTTGAGTGAAAAAGTGGATGCTCTTATGAATATGGTTACGAGTAAAAATGCTCATGTTGATCCCAATGATGTTCCCTTGTCTACTTTGATTTAGCAAAATAATGATTCTATTTATGTGAACTTTGTCTCGCGAAATAATTTCAATAACAATGCTTATAGAGGAAATTTCAATTCTAGACCGTATCCCGGTAATTCCTTTAACAATTATGGAAATTCTTATGGCAATTATTATGGAAATTCTTCTACAAATTCTAATAGGATGCTCTCTAGTCTTTAGAACACAATTAAAGAATTTATTAATTCTCAAAAGGTTTTTAACACTATGGTAGAAGAAAAATTGCATGTAGTTGACACTTTGGCTAACAATATGGATAGAATTGCTCTTGATGTGGAAACTCTTAAAAATAAAGCTTTACCACCCAAGCATGATTTCAATTATGCTATTAAATCTATCCAAATATCTATTAATGAAAGTAAGGAGAGGACCGCTAAGTTGAGAGCTAAGTGGGAGTTCTTAGAAAAAGCTCTTCCACCCGGTTTTTACCGGAATCATGATGAAGATCTTAAAATGATTGGTATTTATCCTATTGAATCTTTATTTACTTCTCTGAATATAAATGATAAAGGGACTGGAGATGAGTCAACTTTAGTAGAGAAGCGTCCCGTTTGCTTGGAGGGTGATGATTTTGATGCTAAAACTGAAAAATGTGGGTTTGGAGAGGTCAAAACTTTAACTAGTGATGCACCCAGTATCTTGGATTACAAGGACTTTAATTATGACAATTTCTCTTTAGTAGAATGTATTTCCTTGTTGCAATCCGTTATTTACTCACCCAATGCTTATGAAATAAAACAAAGCTTTTACCTAACATATAGTAGAAGATATGATAAAAGCGTATGATGAGAAACTTGAGCTTGGAGTTTCTATTCCTAGAAAATTGCATGATGAGTGGGAACCTACTATCAAAATAAAGATCAATAAATATGAATGCAATGCTTTGTGTGACCTTGGTGCTGGTGTTTCAACTATTCCTAAAACTCTTTGTGATGTGCTCGGTCTCACTAATATTGAAGATTGTTCCCTCAACTTGCAACTTGCGGATTCTACCATTAAGAAACCTTTAGGTAGAATTAATGATGTGCTTATTATTGAAAATAAAAATTATGTGACTGTAGATTTCATTGTGCTTGATATTGATTGCAATCCTTCTTGTCCCATAATACTTGGAAGGCCTTTCTTACGAACTATAGGTGCAATCATTGACATGAAAGAGGGAAACATAAGATTCCAATTCCCATTAAAGAAAGGGATGGAACACTTCCCTAGGAAGATAATTAAACCACCTTATGAATCAATAATGAGAGCCACTTGTGGGTGGAGTGTCAAAGATGACAATACTTGAAACTATGCATTATGCCTAGCTAGGGGCATAAAACAATAGCGCTTGTTGGGAGGCAACCCAATAATTATCTTAATTTTTTTCTTTAAACCTTCTGTTTATTTTTAATAGAATGATTATTGCCTCTGTATTGATTATGTTTTTGTGTTTAAATTAGTTTTTGTGCCAAGTAAAGCCTTTGGGATGACTCAAAAGATGAGTAGAATCGATGCTGAAACAAAACAGAAACTTTTGACTCCAGTATATGAATTTTCGTTTTTTACTGGAGCGTGATAATGATCTGCAATTTTTACACACTGTTTCTATACAAATTTTCGAGGTTTTAATAATTTTTCAGAATTTGTAGAGTTACAGAAGTATAGGCTAGCTACAGATTTCTACAGACTGTTCTGTTTTAAACAGATTCTGTTTTTGCTTGCATAGTTGCTTGTTTTGATTATGCTATGGATTGTATCGGGAGGTATAAGCCATGAAGAAGTTAGAATACAGTAACTATTATGCATTTATGAAATTTGAATCAATTTACAACAGTACTTAAAGTATGCAATATGTTTCTTATACTAACGGATCTCACGAGGTTTTGTTGAGTTTTGTGTGATTGAAGTTTTCAAGTTTTGGGTGTTATCTTGATGGACAAAAGAATAAGGAGTAGCAAGAGCCTAAGCTTGGGGATGCCCAAGGCACCCCAAGGTAATATTTTAAAGTATACTCAAGCGTCTAAGCTTGGGGATGCCCCAGAAGGCATCCCCTCTTTCGTCTCAAATCCATCGGTATGTCACTTGGAGCTATATTTTTATTCGTCACATGATATGATTTTTGCTTGGAGCGTCGTTTGCCTTTGTTTGCTTTTACTTTCAGTTTGCCACAATTATTGTTTGCTGGACACACCTATTTAATAGAGCCACACCTTCATCATAATTTGTTAGAATACTCTATGTGCTTCACTTATATCTTTTGAGCTTAGCAGTTGCTCTAGTACTTCACTTATATCTTTTTGAGCACGGTGGCGTGTAGATTTTATAGAAATAATTTCACTCTCGTTCTTCACTTATATTTGTTTGAGAGTTAATAAATAGTGACGGTAATTTGCATGGGTCATACTGACTAGTCCAAGAATATTAGGTATTCAATGAATGATAATCAAAACCATCATGTAGCACATATAAAGAAATTGTGGGTCAATGATATTGATGTAGTAATATGAGATAGGTGTGAGTTCATAATTGTTAAACCATAGAAGTGTCGATATTAAGAGGGGTTGAACTTTTGTTCATCTAAAAATTTAAAGAGGCATGGTGATGATGTGTGAGCATTTCTATTCCTCGTTGAAATCCTAGTGTTGTTTTGGGTCGGAAGCGCGCGATGATTAAGTCCTACCAACCTCTTCCCTCGGGGCATGCGATTAGTACTTTGATTTATGATAAACTAATAAAACTTTGCAATAAGTATATGAGTTATTTATGACTAATGTGAAACCATGGACATACGCAATCTCACCTTTTTCATAATTTGCTAGCCTCTTCGGTACCGTGCATAGCCCGTTCTCACCTCGAGGATCGGTGCAACTTTCGCCGGTGCATCCAAACCCCGTGACATGACACGCTCTGTTGCACATAAGCCTTATTATATCTTCATCAAAACAGCCACCATACCTACCTATCATGGCATTTCCATAGCCATTCCGAAATATATTGCCATGCAAATTTCATCGTCACTTCACATGACTAGTTCGTTCATCGTCATATTGCTTTGCATGATCATATAGAGCTGACATAGTATTTGTGGCAAAGCCACCTTTCATAATGTTTTTGATACATGTCACACTAGATCATTGCACATCCTGGTACACTGCTAGAGGCATTCATACAGAGTCATATCTTCATATCAGTTCTCCATGTTGAGTTGTAAGTAAATAAAAGTGTGATGATCATCATTATTAGAGCATTGTCCCAATGAGGAAAGAATGATGGAGACGATGATTCTCCCATAAGTCGAGATGAGACTCCAGGAGGCCAAATGAGCCCACCATCCATTCAAAAAAATGAGAGAAAATGAGAGAAGGGACTTTGCTACTATCCTTTACCACACTTATGCCTCAAAGTGGCACCATGTTCCTCATGTAGAGAGTTTCATGATATATCACTTTCATATGCTAGTGGGAATTACCTATTCATTATTACAAACTTGGCTTGTATATGCCTATGACGGGCTTCCTCAAATGCCCGAGGTCTTCATGAGCAAGCAAGTTGGATGCACACCCCACTTAGCATCATTTGAGCTTTCATACACTTATAGCTCTAGTGCATCATTTGCATGGCAATCCCTACTCCTTGCATTAACATCTATTGATGGGCATCTCCATAGCCCGTTGGTACGCCTAGTTGATGCGACACTATCTTCTCCACTTCCTACCCCTTTGATATCTACCACCATATTCTATTCCACTCAAATGCTATGTCCCATTGCTCACGCTCATGTATTGCGTGAAGAATAAAAAGTTGATGTATATTGAAAAAGTACGAACCAATTGCCTCACTTGGACACCGTGGTGCTTAACATTTGCCATGCCTTGCTAATACAATAAGATGAATGGGGGGGGTAAATATTTCTTAAGAATCGTATACTTTTAAGAATTAACAATTCTGTTTCTTACATTTCAATTATTGCTATGTTAATATTTGTTGATTAATATTTTCTCAATGAGCATACATGCACAAGATTACATAGTGGATAGCATGTCACATCAAAAATTCTGTTTTTATCATTTACCTACTCGAGGACGAGCAGGAATTAAGCTTGGGGATGCTTGATACGTCTCCAACGTATCTATAATTTTTTATTGTTCCATGCTGATATATTCATTCCAGGATACTTTTTGGGTCTTTATTTACCAATTTATAATATTTTTGAGCACTAACCTATTGACCCAGTGCCCAGTGCCAGTTGTTGTTTTCTGCGTGTTTTTGCCTTTCCAGGTTTACCGTACCAAACGAAGTCCAATTGCCACGAAACTTTTTGATGATTTTTTCTGGACTATATGAAGACCTAGAAGCTTCGAAAGGAAGCCAGGACGTGCACGAGGGCCCCACCACACATCAGGGCACGCTTTGTGGGGGGGGGGGGGGCGCCCTGATATGTGGTGGCCCCTCGGGCGCCTCCTGACGTCCCTCTTCGGCCTATAAATTCTCTAATATTCTAAAAACCCTAGAGGCAGTCCCAAAACCCTTTTTCCGCCACCGCAAGTCTCTGTTCAGTCGCGAGGCCATCTGGAGCTCCGTTTCGGCACCCTGCCGGGGATCGATCACGGAGGGCCTCTTCATCAACCTTGCTGCCCTCATGATGATGTGTGAGTAGTTCACCACACACCTACGGGTCCATAGCTAGTACCTAGATGGAAATCTCTCTCTCTTATGATCTTCAATACAATGGTCGTCACATCTTTGCTTTGATCTATCCGATGTAATCCTATTGTGCGGTGTGTTTGTTGGGATCCGATGAATTGTGGGTTTTATGTTAAGATTATTCATGAAAAATATTTGAGATGCCTTTGAATTATATTATCTCTTAAGTGCATGATCATTATAGCTTCGTAATGCTCTCCGATATATTGATATGCTTTGGCCAAGTAGATTGATATTTCATCGGTGGGAGTGGTGTGTTGTGGTAGGTTCAACCTGGCGAGTTTCTATATCCCAGTGACAAAGTAGGGGACAAGATGCGTCTTGGTGTTGTTGCTACTAAGGATAAAATGATGGGGTTTATTCATATTGTTTGAGTTTACTTTGTCTACATCATGACATCATTCTCCAAGCATTACTCTGTTTTACTTAATCTCTAGATGCATGCTGGATAGCGGCCGATGAGTGGAGTAATAGTAATAGGTGTAGGCAGGAGTCGGCCTATTTGCTTATGGACGTGATGCCTATATATACATGATCATTGCCGTGAACATCGGATAACTATCCGCTTTTCTATCAATTGCCCAACAGTAATTTGTTTACCCACCGTATGTTGCCTACATGAGAGATGCCACTAGAGAACACTATGGCCCCCGGGTCTATTCACTTATATATTTACAAACGCTATTATTACCTCGCTGCTTTTATTTACTTTTTATTTATTTTCCATTTATGAATAATTATCTACACAACTCACTTGCTTGCAAATAACGTGATCAAGGGGATTGACAACCCTCTTGCCCGCGTTGGGTGCAAGTTGTTTGTTCATTTGTGTGCAGCCACTGAAGACGATTGAGGATTGATGTTCCTATTGGTTCGATAAACCTTGGTTTCATAACTGAGGGAAATACTTATCTGCTTTGTGCTGCAATTACCCATTCCTCTTCACGGAAGAACCAACGCAGATCACAAGTATCAGGCCTCATGTCTTCATAGGACCGGCGTCCGTAAGCGAAATCCCTCGGGTGTGGGGGGGCCGTCCGAGTGTGACAATAGTCGTCACGCTTTCGGTCTCCATATTGTTCTCTCGGAGGAGGAGAACGCCGGTGCCTCCCAGGCGCGAGTGGGCTGTGAGCCGACTGCACCGTATCTGCCCGTACGGACTTACTGTAAATCTGGTTGTATGACTGGGACACCGCCGAATTCTATTAGAGGGCCATATTCAAAAGGGCCTGAATCTGCCGAATGCCTTATCCTGTCGCCAAATCAAACGACTGGATGGAATCAGTGATTCGAGTCACCGCGGCCAAGTTTTGCAACGGACTGCACATCACTTGGTAATTCTGCGAACGGCCGTTCGAAAACAACCGCTTGTGATACCGGCTGGAGCTGGGCTGCTGCCGAGCTCCGCAGCCGTTGAGTGACCTCTGTAGCCGCTCAAGTCTTTCACGCTGGCCGGAGTGTCCTGGCGCGTGGCCTCCAAGGCAATTGCCTCTGGAGTCGTCCCGGTGATGGGAGTGAGCAGGGCTTGCTCGTTCCTCTGCCTGAGCTCTTCGCGCTGCTCCCGAGTAAGAGGCTGGGGGCATCGGTGTCATCGATGTTGTCGTTGTGGCCATCCCCGTTGCGCCCGTAGGAAGGACCTCCAGTTGTTCCTGCCATCAGGATCTCTGCAACGGGCTCCCTGCTCTCGCACTCAGACTCGTCGGAGGAGCTGATGTGCAGGGAGGCAAACAAATCGAGGGTGGGCTCGCCGGAGTCGAGCATCGCCACCTGCTCGGTCATGGCCTGGAGAGCCACGGCATGCTTGATCCAGCGCTAGAGCCGTGAGCACTGATAATCCCCAAGTGCAAGGAATCATCGTAGCACTTTCCAAAGATGGAAGTGATGAGTATGGAGTGTCAAACCCACAAGGAGCTAATGGTAAGATCAATATTCTCTCAAGTCCTATCTTCCACCGATACGACTCTACATACACCACACGTTTGCTTCTATCTAGTAACAAGAAATAAAACCGCGTTGTGGGTATAAAGAAGATATCTTTGCATGATATTGGATAAAAAATATGAAAATAGTTGCTGCCTAAATAAAGTTAGAATATATTACAATATATTACAAATAGCGTGTGTGGAATAACGATGGTATGGTGTGCGGAATCATCCTAGGCAATTGATATAAAGATCGGTAATCATTCTTGCAATTTTATATGAGGGAGATGCATGAGCTAACATACTTTCCGTACTTGGATCATATGAACTTATTATTGGATCTCTAGCAAGCATCCGCAACTACTAGAAATCATTAAGGTAAACCCAACCATAGCATTAAACATCAAGTCCCCTTTACTCCCATACATAAACAATCCCCTTACTCGGGTGTAAGCTTCTGTCACTCTACCCACTCACTATAAGCGAATCATGAACATATTGCAACACAATCCAGCGTGTATCCTTCACGTGTGCACCTCACGGAAGGCACCTTAGGACAACACCAAAATAAAATATACACTCAAACCAATCAAGATCATCAATCAATCCAAAGGACAACATAGATCTACTCAAACATCATAGGATGGCAACACATCATTGATTAATAATATGTGGCATGAAACACCATGTTCAAGTAGGGGATTACAGCGGGGTGCAGGAGAGTGGACCGCTGAAAAGATATGAGGAAGGTGATGAAGGCGGTGATGTTGATGAAGACGATCACCGTGGCGATGGCTCCCCCGGCGGCACTCCGGTGCCACCGGATGAGAGGGGGAGAGAGTCTCCCCCCTTAGGCTTCCTCCTTCATGGCCTCTCCCAAGATGGGGAGAGGTTCTCCCCTCTGGTCCTTGGCCTCCATATCTCCCGGAGGGGAGAGAGCCCCTCCGAGATTGGATGCCTCTCTGTTTCTCTCCTGTTTTCGCTACTGTTTTCTCTCAAGATTGGTTTTTTGTCGATACAGAGAGTTGCGACAGCGAGGCGAAGAGTCTCTCTTTATTTCTGGGGTTTCTAGGATTTATAGGATTTTTCAGCGTTGGAATCACGCACAACGGAGCTATGTGGGCCCCACAAGCCATCAGGCCGCGCCCCCCAGGCCGCGCCCTGTTGGCTTGTGGCCCACAGGTGGCTCCCCTCCGGTGGTTCTGCTCACCAATATTGCTTATTTCCTCCAGAAAAAATCATCAAAAAGTTTTGGGCGATTTCGAGAACTTCCATTTTCTACACAAAAACAACACCACGGTAATTTTGCTGAAAACAACGTCAGTCCGGGTTAGTTCTAAATAAATCACATAAAGTGCATAAAAACCATATAAAATATTGTAAACATAGGCAATCATGACATGAATACTTCATAAATTATCGATACGTTGAAGACGTATCGGCATTCCCAAGCTTAATTCCTGCTCGTCCTCGAGTAGGTAAATGATAAAAGAAATAACTTATGAAGTGTGAATGCTAGCACAATGTATAAGTTTGATCAATGTTAGTTCCAATCACTTTTTCTAGCATCATAAAACAACAACTCTTTTCTCATAGAACTTCTCATGATCAAGTAACAAGCTATTCACATGTTAAAGTATATACCATAAACTTTCTTGAAAACTAGCAAACTATGTTGTCAGTCATCAAACAATTACAATTCATCTTATTTTCAGGAAGGGTCTATGTAAGAGCTTTGATTTAGCAAATTCCACATACTCAACTATCATTTAGTCTTCCATGATTGCTGACACTCAAGGCATATTTTTAGAACAAGCAGTTTCAATCAAACACATAGGAAGATAGGGGCTTAATGTTCCGCCTCCCAACTTATTTATCTTAGGGATAATGTCAACAATAATGAATCATGATCACCTATATCCAACTGGATATATGTGCCTAGATCTCTACCCACCACATGATGCTTGCCAACTAAAGAATTAATAGATTGGAATAGGGATGAACATTATTGACTCTTGCATAAAAGTAAATGTAGAAATACATAAAAGTAAAACATAGGCCCTTCGCAGAGGGAAGCAGAGGTTGTCATGTGCTTTTTATTCTTGGATGTGCAATCTCTTAATGAAAAGGAACGTCACTTTATATTGCCCCTTGTGATAGCAAACTTTATTATGCAGTCCGTCGCTTTTATTTCTTTGCCATCACAAGATCGTACAAAGCTTATTTTCCCTTACAATAAAAGATCTTACATGTTTAGGAGCAATTTTTATTGCTTTATGCACCGATGACAACTTACTTGAAGGATCTTATTCAATCCATAGGTAGGTATGGTGGACTCTCATGGCAAGAAACTGGGTTTAAGGGTTATGGATGCACAAGTAGTATCTCTACTTAGTGCAAATTTTTGGCTAGCAAAAGATACTAAGCAAGCACCACATGTTAGAGGATCCATGACAATTTAACTTCTATGTCAATATAAACAAACATAACCATTACGTTGTCTTCCTTGTCTAACGTCAACTACTTGATCAAGTTTGAAAATAATTAATGGGGGCTCACAATCATAGAAGATGTCCAAGATAGTATATTTATATGTGAAATCTCTCTTCCTTCAAAATTCTTTCATGAATTGTTCAAATGACCAATGCTATGTTTGCTAACCTCCAATAAATTTTATTGCTGATACTCTTAGTATGTGAAGTCACTACTCCCCATGGGACAAGCATATGAAGCATATATAATTTCACGTTTTATGACATTAAATTCATTCAACATTTTCTCTTAGGATATAAGTGAAGCACAAGAGTGATCATCGAACTACTCTCAAAAAGATATAAGTGAAGTTCATAGAGCATTCTTCAATGAATATAGAGAGACCAATATTCAAGCTCAAAATATGTAAGTGAAGCACACGAAACATTCTGCAAAGTCATACTCAAAAGATTTAAGCGAAGCACATGATGCATTCTATAAATAAGCCAAGGATTATCTCATACCAGCATGGTGCATAGAATAAAAAGGAAAAATAAGCACAAAACATGCTCCAATAATAGCACATGTGAACGAATATAAACTTATGATCATCATAGGCTAACCGATAATTGTTGACGAAGAGAGGTGGGATGCGTAGCATCCCCAAGCTTAGATGCTTGAGACTTCTTGAAATACTGACTTGGGGATCCTTGGGCATACCCAATATTGAGCTTTTGTATCTTGTTCAATCCTCTCATATCCCGGTTTCACCTAAGTCTCAAAAACTTCATCCACATAAACTTGAAAAGAACTCGTGAGATAAGTTAGTACATATAAAAATAAATCAACACTTCATGTACTGCCAAGACAAGTTGCATAATAATTTTCAAACGTTAGGTACTATATACTATCATTTCCATAATTTATATCTACCAATATAAGCCATGAAAACTCTAGGATAAGTAGATAACAAAACTATGACAACAATCGGTCCAGACAGAACAGTCTGTAGAAATTCATTTATAACATGTACTTCTGTTACTGGAAAAAATCTGAAAACTTAGGATAAGCTAAAGAATTTGTATGAAAGTACGGTGTAAAAATTCCAGAAACTTTCCACGTTCCAGTAAAAAATGAAAATTCAAACACTACAGCAAACGTTTCTGTTTTTACACAGTCACACATTAAACATGCAATTGAGAAATCTTAAGGCAATTCTTGGAACCTTTTATTGAAAACATGATTATGGATAACATCTAACAGAGAACAACAAAATAAAATGACGATCCAAGCAAAGCAAATATTATGTGACGAATAAAAATATAGCTCCAAGTAAGGTATACCGATAGTGTTGAAGACGAAAGAGGGGATGCCTTCCGGGGCATCCCCAAGCTTGGACGCTTGAGTATTCCTTGGATATTACCTTGGGGGCGCCTTGGGCCCAAGCTTAGGTTCTTGAAGCTCCTTATTCTCCTCATATCGGTATCTCAGCCAAAACTTGAAAACTTCAATCACACAAAATTCAACAAAACCTTCATGAGATCTGTTAGTATAGTAAACATATCAAATACTTTAGGTATTGTTATAAATTGATTATTATTTTATTATTGCACAAGGTAATGAATTCTAACTTCTCGATGGCTTATACCCCCCCGATACAATCCATAGCATCATCAAAACAAGCAAACTATGCAAACAAAAACAGAATCTGTCTAAAACAGAACAATCTGTAAAGATCTGTAAAGAACCTATACTTATGTAACTCTAAAAATTCTGAAAAATTAGGAAAAGCTGAATAATTTTCATACCAATACTGTGTAAAAAATTCAGATCAAAAGGACGTTCCAGTAAAATCAAAGAAATTCTGCACTTGACACCAAAGTTTCTATTTTTGCACCGTATCAATTCTACTTATCATCCAAATCATCCCAAAGGCTTTACTTGGAACATTATTGAAATAAGAGACACGAAACATGATTAGTAAAGTAGTTTAATCATGTGAACACTGAAAAACAGAAAGGATAAGCATTGGGTTGTCTCCCAATTAGCGCTTTTCTTTAAAGCCTTTTAGCTAGGCATGAAGATTTTAATGATGCTCACATAAGAATAGTAGACGAAACATGCAAAAGAGCATCATGATCATTATTTTTATGGTACAATGGTATTTAAAAGGAGATAACAATTTTTATGAGAAACTTCCATGAAAAATTCTACATTGTTTCCATGAGCATGAACACAAGTGTTCAAGGTTGACCCTCACTTCTTCATTGCATAACTTTCCAATCACTTCTCTAAGTAAAAAAAATGTGTTTTTAATTTTTCAATTTTTTTGTTTGTTTCACCCACAACTTAAGAAAGAAAACAAAAATAACAGAAACAAAAGGAAAACAAAATCTACTTAGTGATGGAAGCAAACAAGCATACACGAAAATATTAACCCCACGCTATTGCTCCCCGGCAACGGTGCCAGAAAAGAGATTGATAATCCCCAAGTGCAAGGAATCATCGTAGCACTTTCCAAAGATGGAAGTGATGAGTATGGAGTGTAGAACCCACAAGGAGCTAATGGTAAGATCAATATTCTCTCAAGTGCTATCTGCCACCGATACGACTCTACATACACCACACGTTTGCTTCTATCTAGTAACAAGAAATAAAACCGCGTTGTGGGTATAAAGAAGATAGCTTTGCATGATATTGGAGAAAAAAAATGAAAATAGTTGCTGCCTAAATAAAGTTAGAATATATTACAATATATTACAAATAGCGAGTGCGGAATAATGATGGTATGGTGTGCGGAATCATCCTAGGCAATTGATATAAAGATCGGTAATCATTCTTGCAATTTTATATGAGGGAGAGGCATGAGCTAACATACTTTCCGTACTTGGATCATATGAACTTATGATTGGATCGCAAGCATCCGCAACTACTAGAAATCATTAAGGTAAACCCAACCATAGCATTAAACATCAAGTCCCCTTTACTCCCATACATAAACAATCCCCTTACTCAGGTGTAAGCTTCTGTCACTCTACCCACCCACTATAAGCGAATCATGAACATATTACAACACCCTCCAGCGTGAATCCTTCACGTGTGCACCTCAAGGAAGGCACCTTAGGACAACCCCAAAATAAAATATACACTCAAACCAATCAAGATCATCAATCAACCCAAAGGACAACATAGATCTACTCAAACATCATTGGATGGCAACACATCATTGATTAATAATATGTGGCATGAAACACCATGTTCAAGTAGGGGATTACAGCGGGGTGCGGGGGAGTGGACCGCTGAAAAGATATGAGGAAGGTGATGAAGACGGTGATGTTGATGAAGACGATCACCGCGGCGATGGCTCCCCCGGCGGCACTCTGGCGCCAACGAAAGAGAGGGGGAGAGAGTCTCCCCCCTTAGGCTTCCTACTTCATGGCCTCTCTGTCGGGGGTGTGATTCATGACGATCTATGGGATGAGTGGGGTCCCTTTATGGTTCGGCGGGGGGCGTCGAGTACACGAAGAGCATCAGTCGACCATGACTACACGCGAGGTTTATATAGGTTCGGGCCGCTCGGGAGCGTAAAGCCCTACGTCCTGTCTGTGTTGTTTGTATATCTGGGTCCAAATACAGGAGCGCAACCCCTGGCAAGGATGCTCGAGAAGTGCAGCTACGCGTGCAAATGGACATGGTGTCGACCTTTTTGAAGGTAGCTATGGGCCTCCTTTTATAGTTCAAAGGGGTTTCCACAAAGGCTACAATGGTCATTTACTAGGTGTACAGTGCGCTCTTACAGCTACAGGGGCTGTCGTCAGAGTGGCAGTGGGAAATACCTAACTCTGACGGACTAGGACACGCGCATTGAATGCGGCGTGAGGTGGCGCGCTAGTGAAGTCTCCAGGCAAGGATCGCCTCTCCTTCCGTGTCGTCCGCCCAGCTACCTCTTATTCTTCTGCCATGCCACGGGACGGGTGGCATTCAAGCTGCAACAGGGCTGCCGCTGTAGCCACGTGCCCCGGCCAGCTTCGCCTGCCCGCTCGACACCTCAGCCGATGTAGACAATCATACCTAGTGAGGTGGAGCGGTGGCCTGGCGGGTTGGAATCTTGCCGGGGACGCCCGTGGGCTGGCTACTCTGCCTGGTGAAGGGCATGGTCGCCTCGCTTCGGTCTTGGCTTCGGTTTGCCTCGGAGGTTGGTGCGAGCCCGGCAAGAAGTTGCCGGTCTGAGGCGGTTGCCCGTGCATAAGTCTGGGTACTAGGGACCTCCAGTTCTTAGTACACCGACAGTAGCCCCCGGGCCTGGGCCATACACGCGCGCGCGTACTTGTTGGTCTAGGCCCAAAACAGTGCACGGGTTTCCTACGGTTATGATGACTTTTACTGACCTTTCCCACGATGCGCATTTACCGCGGGTAATGGGCATTGGTGGAGAGGGGCGGTTGCCCAAGCAACACGCCTGACAGTGAGCAGTCATGTCGATACACGGGTGGCTGATATGTCCATTTTGCATCATGATTTCCTACTGTTATTTACTATGTTTTGTTGAATAATAATGCTTTAGGGAGTGATTCTAATGCCTTTTCTCTCATAATATGCAAGGTTTACACAAAGAGGGAGAATACCGGCAGCTGGAATTCTGGACATAAGAAAAGCACATCAGAGATACCCATTCTGCACAACTCCAATGAAGCTGAAACTTTACGGATATTATTATTGTATTTAATAAAAAATACTGGAGCAGAAAACTACCGGAGGGGGACAGCCAGGTGGGCACAACCCACCAGGGCGCGCCAGACCCCCTAGGCGCGCCCTGGTGTATCGTGGCCACCTCGGCCCACCTCCGGAGTCCATCTTCTGGTATATAGTCACATTTGACCTAGAAAAAATCAGAGGAGGACTTTCTGGACAAAGCGCCGCCGCCTCGAGGCGGAACTTGGGCAGGAGCACTTTTGCCCTCCGGCGGAGCGAGTCCGCCGGGGGAACTTCCCTCCCGGAGGGGGAAATCGAAGCCATCGTCATCACCAACACCCCTCTCATCTTTGGGAGGCCAATCTTCATCAACATCTTCAACAACACCATCTCCTCTCAAACCCTAGTTCATCTCTTGTGTTCAATCTTTGTACCGGAACCTCAGATTGGTACCTGTGGGTGACTAGTAGTGTTGATTACCTTGCGTAGTTGATTACTATATGGTTTATTTGGTGGAAGATTATATGTTCAGATCCATTATGCTATTTAATACCTCTCTGATCTTGAGCATGATTATTATTTGTGAGTAGTTACCTTTGTTCTTGAGGTCACGGGAGAAGTCATGTTGCAAGTAATCATGTGAATTTGATATGTGTTCGATATTTTGATGATATGTATGTTGTGATTCCCTTAGTGGTGTCATGTGAACGTCGACTACATGACACTTCACCATTCATGGGCCTAAGGGAATGCATTGTGGAGTAGTTATTAGATGATGGGTTGCTAGAGTGACAGAAGCTTAAACCCTAGTTTATGCGCTACTTCGTACGGGGTTGATTTGGATCCAAACGTTTAATGCTATGGTTAGATTTTATCTTAATACTTTTCTCATAGTTGCGGATGCTTGCGAGGGGGTTAATCATAAGTGGGAGGTTGTTCAAGTAAGAACAACACCCAAGCACCGGTCCACCCACATATCAAATTATCAAAGTAGCGAACACGAATCAAACCAACATGATAAAAGTGACTAGACGAAATTCCCGTGTACCCTCAAGAACACTTTGCCTATTACTAGAGATTGTTCTGGCCTGTCCTTTTCCTCAAAAGGATTGGGCTACCTTGCTGCACTTTGTTTACCGTTACCGTTACTTGGTTGTTACCAATTATCTTGCTATCAAACTATCTGTTACCTACAATTTCAATGCTTGCAGAAATTACCTTGCTGAAAACCGCTTGTCATTTCCTTCTGCTCCTCGTTGAGTTCGACACTCTTACTTATCGAAAGGAATACGATTGATCCCCTATACTTGTGGGTCATCAAGACTCTTTTCTAGCACCGTTGCCGGGGAGTGAAGATCTCTTGGTAAGTGGAAATCGGTAATGAAAAACTTATACTACGTGCTGAAATTTATTGCTACTTGCTACTATGGAAAACAATCCTTTGAGGGGTTTGTTCGGGGTATCTTCACCTCGACCGGAACCACAATTAGTTTCCCCTCAACCTACTGCACCTACTGAAAATATTACTTATGAAATTCCGTCGGGTATGGTAGAACAACTACTTGCTAAACCTTATGCAGGAGACGGAACTGAACATCCTGATATGCACCTCTTATATGTGAACGAAATCTGTGGATTATTTAAGCTTGCAGGTTTACCCGGAGATGAAGTTAAGAAGAAGGTTTTCCCTTTATCTTTTAAGGGAAAAGCATTGACATGGTATAGGCTATGTGATGATCTTGGCTCGTGGAACTCGAATCGTTTGCAATTGGAATTCCATCCAAAGTTTTATCCCATGCATCTAGTTTGTCCTGATCGGAATTATATATATAATTTTTGGCCTCGTGAAGGAGAAAGCATCGCTCTAGCTTGGGGGAGGCTTAAGTCAATGTTATATTAATGCCCCAATCATGACATCCCGAGAGAAGTTATCATTCAGACTTTTTATGCTCGGCTTTCTCATAATGATCAATCCATGCTCGATACTTCTTGTGCTTGTTCTTATATGAAGAAGACTATTGAATTCAAGTGGGATCTCTTAGAAAGAATTAAACGCAACTCTGAAGATTGGGAACTCGACGAAGGTAATGAGTCAGGTATAAAGCTCGAGTTTGATTGTGTTAAATCTTTTATGAATACCGATACTTTTCACAAGTTTAGCACTAAATATGGACTTGACTATGAGATAATAGCCTCTTTATGTGAAGCATTTGCTACTCACGTTGACCTCCCTAAGGAGAAGTGGTTTAAATATCATCCCCCTATTAAAGAAGAAATTAAAGAACCAGTCATAGCTAAGAAACCATCTTTTACAATGTTGATCCAGTTGTGCCTACCCCTTATATTGAAAAACCACCTTTCCCTATTAGGATAAAGGAACATGCTAAGGTATCAACTGTGGTTCGTAAGAGTAATATACGAGCACCTAAACCCCCTGAACAAATTAAAGTAGAACCTAGTATTGCTATGGTTAAAGATCTCTTGGTAGAAAATATTGATGGGCATGTTATCTACTTCTGTGATGAAGCTGCTAGAATTGCTAAACCCGATGAAAAAGACAAACATAGACCCATAGAAGGCATGCCCGTTGTCTCAGTCAAAATAGGAGATCATTGCTACCATGGTTTATGTGATTTGGGTGCTAGTGTGAGTGCTATCCCTTTTACCTTATACCAAGAAATTATGGATGAAATAGCATCTGCTGAAATAGAAGACATTGATGTTACTATTAAACTTGCTAATAGAGACACCATCACACCACTTGGGATTGTTAGAGATGTTGAAGTCTTGTGTGGGAAAGTAAAATACCCTACTGATTTTCTAGTTCTTGGTTCCCCACAAGATGACTTTTGTCCCATTATCTTTGGGACCTTTCTTGAGCACCGTCAATGCTAAGATAGATTGTGAAAAACAAACTGTCGGTGTCAGTTTTGGTGGTGTGTCTCATGAGTTTATTTTTTCCAAGTTTAGTAGACAACCATGTGATAGAGCATTATTTAATAAGGATGAAATAATTGGTCTTGCTTCTATTGCCGTGCCTCCTACTGATCCATTAGAACAATATTTGCTTGACCATGAAAATGATATGCACTTGCGTGAAACAAATGAAATAGATAAATTTTTCTTTGAACAACAACCTCTCCTGAAACACAATTTGCCTATTGAAACTCTTGGAGGTCCTCCTCCACCTAAAGGTGATCCTGTGTTTGAATTGAAACAATTGCCTGACACTTTGAAGTATGCTTATCTTGATGAGAAAAAGATATATCCTGTTATTATTAGTGCTAACCTTTCAGAACATGAAGAAGCACCGGGCTGCTATTGGATATACTCTTGATGGTCTTAAGGGCATTAGTCCCACTCTATGTCAGCACAAGATTAATATGGAACCAGATGCTAAACCCGTTGTTGATCACCAACGACGATTGAATCCTAAGATGAAGGAAGTGGTAAGAACTAAAATATTAAAACTTCTGGAAGCAGGTATAATTTATCCTATTGCTGATAGTAGATGGTTAAGTCCCGTTCATTGTGTCCCTAAGAAAGGAGGTATTACCGTTGTTCCTAATGATAAGAATGAACTCATTCCACAAAGAATTGTCACTGGCTATAGAATGGTAATTGATTTTAGAAAATTAAATAAAGCTACTAGGAAAGATCATTACCCTCTACCTTTCATTGATCAAATGCTAGAAAGACTATCTAAGCACACACACTTTTGTTTCTTAGATGGATATTCTGGTTTCTCTCAAATACCCATGTCACAATCCGATCAAGAGAAAGCCACCTTTACTTGCCCTTTTGGAACCTATGCTTATAGACGTATGCCTTTTGGTTTATGCAATGCACCTGCTACCTTTCAAAGATGTATGACTGCTATATTCTCTGATTTTTGTGAAAAGATTGTGGAGGTTTTCATGGATGATTTTTCTGTTTACGGAACTTCTTTTGATGATTGCTTAAGCAACCTTGATCGAGTTTTGCAGAGATGTGAACAAACTAATCTTGTCTTGAATTGGGAGAAGTGCCACTTTATGGTTAATGAAGGCATTGTATTGGGGCATAAAATATTCGAACGAGGTATTGAGGTGGATAAAGCTAAAGTTGATGCAATTGAGAAAATGCCATGTCCCAAAGATATTAAAGGTATTCGAAGTTTCCTTGGTCATGCTGATTTTTATAGGAGGATCATTAAAGACTTCTCTAAAATTTCTAGGCCTCTCACTAATCTTTTGCAAAAGGATATTCCTTTTGTTTTTGATGATGATTGCGTGGAAGCCTTTGAAACACTCAAGAAAGCCTTAACCTCTGCACCTATCGTACAACCACCTGATTGGAACTTGCCTTTTGAAATTATGTGTGATGCTAGTGATTATGCTGTTGGTGCTGTTCTAGGACAGAGAGTTGATAAGAAATTGAATGTTATCCATTATGCTAGCAAAACTCTAGACAGTGCCCAACGAAATTATGCCACCACTGAAAAGGAATTTTTAGCAGTTGTGTTTGCTTGTGATAAATTTAGATCCTATATTGTTGATTCCAACGTTATTGTTCACACCGATCATGCTGCCATAAAATACCTTATGGAAAAGAAAGATGCTAAACCTAGACTCATTAGGTGGGTTCTCTTGCTTCAAGAATTTGACTTACACATCATTGATAGGAAGGGAGTTGAGAACCCAGTAGCTGACAACTTGTCTAGGTTAGAAAATATTCTTGACGACCCACTACCTATTGATGATAGTTTCCCTGACGAACAGTTAGCTGCAATACATGTCTCTCAAAACACGCCTTGGTATGCTGATTATGCTAACTACATTGTCTCTAAGTATATACCACCTAGCTTCACATACCAACAAAAGAGAAAAAAATTCTATGACTTGAGACATTACTTTTGGAATGACCCACATCTTTATAAAGAAGGAGTAGATGGTATTATTAGACGTTGTGTACCTGAGCATGAACAGGAACAAATCCTACAGAAATGTCATTCCGAAGCTTATGGAGGACATCATGCGGGAGATAGAACTGCTCACAAGGTATTGCAATCTGGTTTTTATTGGCCTACTCTCTTCAAGGATGCCCGTAAGTTTGTCTTGTCTTGTGATGAATGTCAAAGATTTGGTAATATCGGTAAGTGTCAGGAAATGCCTATGAATTATTCACTTGTTGTTGAACCATTTGACGTTTGGGGTTTTGATTATATGGGGCCTTTTCCTTCCTCTAACGGGCACACTCATATTTTGGTTGCTGTTGATTATGTCACTAAGTGGGTAGAAGCTATTCCAACTAGTAGTGTTGATCACCACACCTCCATTAAAATGCTTAAAGAGGTTATCTTCCCGAGGTTTGGAGTCCCTAGGTATTTAATGACCGATGGTGGTTCACACTTTATTCATGGTGCTTTCCGCAAGATGCTTGCCAAGTATGATGTTAACCATAGAATTGCATCACCCTATCATCCTCAATCTAGTGGTCAAGTAGAACTTAGAAATAGAGAAATAAAATTAATATTACAAAAAACTGTCAATAGGTCTTGTAAGAATTGGTCTAAGAAATTAGATGATGCACTTTGGGTCTATAGAACAGCTTATAAAATCCTATGGGTATGTCTCCATACAAAATGGTATATGGGAAAGCTTGTCATTTGCCTCTAGAATTAGAACATAAGGCATTTTGGGCAATTAAAGAACTTAATTATGATTTCAAACTTGCCGGTGAGAAGAGGCTATTTGATATTAGCTCACTAGATGAATGGAGAACCCAAGCCTATGAAAATGCCAAGCTATTCAAAGAAAAAGTAAAAAGATGGCATGACAAAAGAATCCAAAAGCGTGAATTCAAAATAGGAGATTATGTTCTTTTATTCAACTCTCGTTTAAGATTTTTTGCAGGAAAGCTTCTCTCCAAATGG
Source organism: Elymus sibiricus (assembly GCA_039707655.1). NCBI lineage: Eukaryota > Viridiplantae > Streptophyta > Magnoliopsida > Poales > Poaceae > Elymus > Elymus sibiricus. The sequence continues at coordinate 117,479,520 of CM077675.1, forward strand.
GAGGACCATATATTATCGAAGAGGTTTATCGATCTGGAGCTATCAAGATTAATAACGCCGAAGGTACTAACCCAAAGGTGGTCAATGGACAAAGAATTAAGCACTATATCTCAGGTACGCCTATTAACGTTGAAAGCAATGTTATCCAAACCATGACACTGGAGGAACACATAAAAGAAACCTTCCGGAACACTCCAGAAGTCTGAAAAAATGGGAGGTACGTGATACGGTAAGTAAACGGACTCAGAAAAATCCGCAAAAATATTTTTTGTCAGTTTTGGAATTTTAGAAAATTTTGGAAATAAAAAAAATAAACCGGAAGGTGATCGAGGTGAGCACGATACACCAGGGTGCGCCAGGCACCCCTGGGCTCGCCCTGGTGGGTTGTGCCCACCTCGGATGCCTTCCGAACTCCGTTTTCCTTCCATATGCTTGTTTCCCAACAATAAAATTCTCTATATATACCCCCCGACTGTTTTGACGACCGCATCGTAGAAAAATCCTCTGTTCTTGTTCCTTGCTATTTTCTTGTCAGATCTAGATCTCCATGGCTCCACCAAGCTCCTCCAAGGACAAGTTCTTCGAGAAGGTCATCAACCCGTACTTGTCGAAGGTGATGAAGCACCCTCAAGCCATTGAGATGCGTGAGGGGGTGCTCCACATCCGCGATGTTCAAGGACCCAAGAAGACCGGAAGCGTGGAGGCTAGGCTCGAGGCGGTGGAACAAGAAATCTTCAAGTGCCAGAAGATGGTGGAGCGCGGACTTAGTGCCAATCACTCCATGATTACGGAATTCACCCGTGATCAGATGGTGGATGGCCGGTCTGTAAAGGACATCATCTCCACCCTCAACGAGCAAATTAATTTTCTACAGAGCCAAGTTTATGATCTTCAAAACCAAGTCTTCGAATACGAAGCGAGATTTAAAGGTATGAGTTTAACTGCCAGTTGCAGGACTCAGGGGACTCTCGCATCAACCTTTGATGAGGAGCCCTTTCCCTGGAAGCTGGAAGACAAGCCTACTACATCATCACCACCACCTTCTTCATCACCACCACCAAAGGAGACTTGAGTACACGGGTATGGGCACTCCCCTTGGCTTGAGCCAAGCTTGGGGGAGGTGCCCCGGTATCGTATTACCACCACTTTTATTCACCTTTACCTATTTAGTTCGATCTTTAGTTTCCCTTTGATTTAGTTGAATAAAAGTTTAGCATGATCTATTTTCGTGTGCTAGTTTCGTGGCCTATCAACCTATGTAATCGAGTGAGAGTTGTATAATCAAAATAAAGGAAAGGAAAATAAATGAAAAGAATCATATGCTAATCTTATGGTGAGTAATGACATCACATAAGGAGAAGTATAAGTAGTAAAATTTATTGGAGATTGACAAACATAGCATTGGTCAATGATGCAATTCATGAAAGAATTAATAAGGGAAGAGAAGATTCACATGCAAATATACCATCTTGGACATCTTTTATGATTGTGAGCCCCCATCAAATATTATATGTCAAAATTGTTGACGTTTGACAAGGAAGACAACGTAATGATTTATGCTTGTTCATATCCACATAGAAGTTATATTGTCATAGATCCTTCAACATGTGGTGCTTGCTCAATATCTTTGCTAGCCAAAATTACGCACTAAGTAGAGATACTACTTGTGCATCCAAAAATCCAAACCCAAATTCATTCTTTGAGTGTCCACCATACCTACCTATGGATCGAGAAAGATCCTTCAAGTAAGTTGTCATCCGTGCAATAAGGCAATAAAAATTGCTTCTAAAAGTGTTTTAATCAATTAGTGTAAGAGAAAATTGAGCGCTATACGAACTTATGATGGCAAAGTAATAAAAGCAACAGAGTGCATAATAAAGGTTGCTATCATAGGGGAGAATATAGCGTGACGTTATTTTACATTAAGGGATTGGGCATACAAACCAATAAGCGCATGACAACCTCTGCTTCCCTCTGCGAAGGGCCTATCTTTTACTTTCACGTATTTACTTTTATGCAAGAGTCAAATTATTCTTCCCTATTCCTTTTTTCTTTTTCTTTTTGCAAGCATCATTAGGTGAGGAAAGATCTAGGCACATATATCCAGTTGGATATGAGTGGGCATGAGTTATTATTGTTTACATCACCCTTGAGGTAAATATGTTGGGAGGCGAAACTATAAACCCCTATCTTCCTATGTGTCCGGTTGAAACTTTTTGTTCATGGGTATGCCGTGAGTGTTAGCAATCATAGAAGACTAAATGATGGTTGAGTATGTGGACTTGCCAAAAGGCTCCTACATGAGACCCTTCCTGAAAATATGATGAATTGTAGTTGCAAAGTTGACTGAGAACACAGTTTGTTAGTTTTCAATAAGGTTTATGCTTCATACTTCTATGTTGAGATGAATTGTTACTTGTGCATAAGAAGTTATATGATGAAATTATGTTGAATAAATTCTATGATAGAGTTTGTTGTTGTTATATGAATAAGCATGATGCTTCTATGTCCGTATTTTGTTTTTATCGACACCTCTCTCTCAAACCACGTGGACATGCTTTTCAATATCGGCTTTCGCTTGAGGACAAGCGAGGTCTAAGCTTGGGGGAGTTGATACGTCCATTTTGCATCATGATTTCCTACAATTATTTACTATGTTTTATTGAATAATAATGCTTTAGGGAGTGATTCTAATGCCTTTTCTTTCATAATATGCAAGGTTTACACAAAGAGGGAGAATACCGGCAGCTGGAATTCTGGACCTAAGAAAAGCACATCAGAGATACCTATTCTGCACAACTCCAATGAAGCTGAAACTTTACGGAGATTATTATTGTATTTAATAAAAAATACTTGAGCAGAAAACTACCGGAGGGGGCCAGCCAGGTGGGCACAACCCACCAGGGCGCGCCAGACCCCCTAGGCGCGCCCTGGTGTATCGTGGCCACCTCGGCCCATCTACGGAGCCCATCTTCTGGTATATAGTCACATTTGACCTAGAAAAAAATCAGAGGAGGACTTTCGGGACAAAGCGCCACCGTCTCGAGGCGGAACTTGGGCAGGAGCACTTTTGCCCTCCGGCGGAGCGAGTCCGCCGGGGGAACTTCCCTCCCGGAGGGGGAAATCAAAGCCATCGTCATCACCAACACCCCTCTCATCTTTGGGAGGCCAATCTTCATCAACATCTTCAACAACACCATCTCCTCTCAAACCCTAGTTCATCTCTTGTGTTCAATCTTTGTACCGGAACCTCAGATTGGTACCCGTGGGTGACTAGTAGTGTTGATTACCTTGCGTAGTTGATTACTATATGGTTTATTTGGTGGAAGATTATATGTTCAGATCCATTATGCTATTTAATACCTCTCTGATCTTGAGCATGATTATTATTTGTGAGTAGTTACCTTTGTTCTTGAGGTCACGGGAGAAGTCATGTTGCAAGTAATCATGTGAATTTGATATGTGTTCGATATTTTGATGATATGTACGTTGTGATTTCCTTAGTGGTGTCATGTGAACGTCGACTACATGAAACTTCACCATTCATGGGCCTAAGGGAATGCATTGTGAAGTAGTTATTAGATGATGGGTTACTAGAGTGACAGAAGCTTAAACGCTAGTTTATGCGCTACTTCGTAAGGGGCTGATTTGGATCCAAACGTTTAATGCTATGGTTAGATTTTATCTTAATACTTTTCTCGTAGTTGCGGATGCTTGCGAGGGGGTTAATCATAAGTGGGAGGTTGTTCAAGTAAGAACAGCACCCAAGCACCGGTCCACCCACATATCAAATTATCAAAGTAGCGAACACGAATCAAACCAACATGATAAAAGTGACTGGACGAAATTCCCGTGTACCCTCAAGAACACTTGGCCTATTACTAGAGATTGTTCTGGCCTGTCCTTTGCCTCAAAAGGATTGGGCTACCTTGCTGCACTTTGTTTACCGTTACCATTACTTGGTTGTTACCAATTATCTTGCTATCAAACTATCTGTTACCTACAATTTCAGTGCTTGCAGAAATTACCTTGCTGAAAACCGCTTGTCATTTCCTTCTGCTCCTCGTTGGGTTCGACACTCTTACTTATCGAAAGGACTACGATTGATCCCCTATTCTTGTGGGTCAGCAGTGGCTAGCCCCTGTCCTTCCTTAGGGTAAGCAGCGGGGGAAATGATGCGGCGCCCACCTGCCCTTCGCCATTTAATTGGTGTCGTTCCTCCTTCCGCCTTGGCTACGCCTTGGGTGACGCGTGGCACGCATGGCTATCACCATTGGCCGCGGAGGGCGATTGGTGAATCCGTGGGCGTACGGGAGTGCGCTCGTTACAGTCCACGGAGAGTCGGCCCCTATTCTTCCCCTTTGTCTTGGCCCCTATAAATAGGGAGGGGTTGAAGAGGGTGCCGTTCATCCGCGACACTATGCTCTTCCCCAGCTGCTTGGTGTTCCTTCCTTCTTCCTTTCGCCGCCGCTTCCAGCGTGCTCCCTCTGCGATGGCGAGGGGTTGCGCTCGCGCTCAAGGTCCTAGGGGCGCCGGGAGGGGCATGGAGCCCGATGCGCATTGTGGTGATGGCGGTGGAGCTTGGGTCCAGCTCCCGTGGCCAGCCGGCGTTCAGGGGCTGCGCGGGGGCGGCTCCGCCGAACCGCAGCGGCCGTGGAGGTGTGTCTCCCCTGCGGCCCCATGCGGGGGCTCATGCGGGAGTAGAGGTGCAAGAGTTCCTCATGGTGGTCCCCCAGCAGTGTCGGAGCTGGCTGCGTCTTCCCGATCTTTTCGCAAGGGCCATGGAGGCCCGCCGCCCTCGAGGCTTGTGGCTCCATGCCGACGGCTGCCACGATGGGCCCGCGTGGGTGGCGGTCGACCTCTCCCTGGAGGCGCCATGTTCCTGGCGCGAGGGTTGAGGTCGTTTGCCCGCTCCCGGGGGATTGGGCCTGGGCATCTTCTCCACTTTGAGTTCGACGGCTCCGCCATCCTCTCCATGAAGTTCTTCGGGGCCTTGGGGGCTCGCCTGGAGTGCTGCGTGGAAGGCTCGAGCAGCAGTGACTCTGGCTCCTCCAGTGGTAGTGATAACGACGATGGCGCCCTCGTTGTCCAGATCGAGGGTGATGACTTTGAGTAGCACGCGTGCCGACGCACTGGAGGGATTTGGAGGGCGCGTCGGCACCCTAGAGGGATTCGGAAGGCGAGGTCCCTCTTGTGGGGTCTTGTTTCCGGATCGATCGCCACGTCGTAGTGGTCGATCTCCCTCCGGACGGCGGCGGCAGCGTTAGACGAAATCGTGCTCCGACTTAACCTCGCCACCGCCGCCGCTGAGCATGGGGCTCACCTTTTGTATTTAGGTTGTACCCGACGAAGTCCTGAAAGAAAATCAAAGAAAAACGTTGGGTACCCACTGATATATTAAGGATTTGCCTTGTATATTTGTGTGTCAATCCCTCTTTTTCTCTCCCTCCTCTTTTCTTGCGAAAACTGTATTGGGGTGCCTTTCCGACCTTTACGCTTGTCGGGGACCTTTGCCGGTATGGTTGTCTTATCGAGGGGCGCTTCCAAGGATAGACCCCGAGCACCCTTCCGTAGCGCCACTCTCAACAAGGTTACCTCATCGTCCTCACCGCGGCTATCCGGGGTGCTGGGCATGCTTCCAACCCCCGGTGTGTAACGATTCCGAAAAGGGTCCACCTGCGCGCAGGTCTTTCTGATACGTCTCCAACGTATCTATAATTTTTTATTGTTCCATGCTGATATATTATCATTCTAGGATACTTTTTGGGTCATTATTTACCAATTTATAATATTTTTTGAGCACTAACCTATTGACCCAGTGCCCAGTGCGAGTTGTTGATTTCTGCGTGTTTTTTGCTTTTCAGGTTTACTGTACCAAACGAATTCCAATTGCCACGAAACTTTTTGATGATTTTTTCTGGACTATATGAAGACCTAGAAGCTTCGGAAGGAAGCCAGGGGGTGCACGAGGGCCCCACCACACATGAGGGCGCACCCTGGAGGGGGGGCGCCCTGATATGTGCTGGCCCCCTCGGGCACCTCCCGACGTCCCTCTTCGGCCTATAAATTCCCTAAAATCCTAAAAACCCTGGAGGCAGTCCCGAAACACTTTTTCCGCCGCCGCAAGTCTCTGTTCCGTCGCGAGGCCATTTGGAGCTCCGTTCCGGCACCCTGCCGGAGGGGGGATCGACCACGGAGGGCCTCTTTATCAACCTTGCTTCCCTCATGGTGATGTGTGAGTAGTTCACCACATACCTACGCGTCCATAGCTAGTACCTAGATGGCAATCTCTCTGTCTCTTATGATTTTCAATACAATGGTCATCGCATCTTCGCTTTGATCTATCCGATGTAATCCTATTGTGCGGTGTGTTTGTTGGGATCCGATGAATTGTGGGTTTATGTTCAGATTATTCATGAAAAGTATTTGAGATGCCTCTGAATTATATTATCTCTTAAGTGCATGATCATTATAGATTTGTAATGCTCTCCGATCTATTGATGTGCTTTGGCCAAGTAGATTGATATTTCATCGGTGGGAGTGGTGCGTTGTGGTAGGTTCAACCTGGCGAGTTTCTATATCCTAGTGTCAAAGTAGGGGACAAGATGCGTCTTTGTGTTGTTGCTACTAAGGATAAAACGATGGGGTTCATTCATATTGTTTGAGTTTACTTTGTCTACATGATGTCATCGTTCTCCAAGCATTACTCTGTTTTACTTAATACTCTAGATGCATGCTGGATAGCGATCGATGAGTGGAGTAATAGTAATAGGTGCAGGCAGGAGTCGACCTATTTTCTTATGGATGTGATGCCTATATACACACGATCATTGCCGTGAACATCGCATAACTATCCGCTTTTCTATCAATTGCCCAACAGTAATTTGTTTACCCACCGTATGCTGCCTACATGAGAGATGCCACTAGAGAACACTATGCCCCCCGGTCTATTCACTTATATATTTGCAAACGCTATTATTAACTCGCTGCCTTTATTTACTTTTTATTTATTTTGCATTTATCAACAATTATCTGCACAACTCATTTGCTTGCAAATAACGAGATCAAGGGGATTGACAACCCTCTTGCCCGCGTTGGGTGCAAGTTGTTTGTTCATTTGTGTGCAGCCACTGAAGATGGTTGAGGATTGATATTCCTATTGGTTCGATAAACCTTGTTTTCATAACTAAGGGAAATACTTATCCGCTTTGTGCTGCAATTACCCATTCCTCTTCTCGGAAAGCCAACACAGATCACAAGTATCAGGAAGGATTTCTGGCGCCGTTGCTGGGGATTATCATCATCAACTACCAAGTAACTTCACACAAATTTTTGTTCACTTGGTATTCTTTTTATTTGCTGTTATATTTAGCTTGTCTCATAAAAATCAAAAATACCAAAAATATTTATCTTTGCTTGTTATTAGTTTACCTCTTTTGCTTGCTTGAAGTAGCTATCATGTGTGAGTTTGAGAAAGTTATTGTTGAAAGCGCTAGTGAAGATAGTGCTAGTGACACAGAAGGGGAGAGAATAAATATTGATGATGCTATTCATGAACCTCCTATCCAAGTTCTTAGTAGTAATACCCACACGATTTTAAATAAAAAATCTATGAAGTGGGTAGTGGAAACATCATTGGGAAACATGTTATACAAGAATTTTTTGAGTGCTCAGGAGCTATCCCTTTTACTAATGGGACCATACTTGAGGAGACAAGTTATTATGTGGATGCTATCACAATGTTAATTTTGGAACTAGAAAGAAAATTTGTGCATCTCCATCCTATGCTCCAAAAGATATTTTTGGGATTTCCGAGTATTCGTAATCCTAAGATTAAGAAAATTGTTACCATCATCCTTATGCATGAATTTGATTATATAGTGCGGGAAGCAAGAGATATATTTTCTTTTTATAGAGTTAAATCTGAAACTCTCCCTATAGAAGTTATCCTACATAATAGAGATGCTTTGCGTATGATGGAATCCAGTAATTGCCCTGGGTTTAGTGAGAATATGAGGAGAAATGTTTCTCCCGAAGGATTAACACAAGCTTTATTCCTTCATACTTGTGATAAATTTGAGTGGATTGCTAAAGGAATAAATGAAGGGTTTAGTGAAGATTGGCATGAAAACAATATTAGGGAACCTATCAATGATGAAATTCATGTTTTGTATGAAGATCCCTATGATGATAATGATGTGAGTGATGATTTATGAATCCTTTTGACCTCTTGAGCCCTTCCACTACATTTGATAAAGGAAATTTATTAAGTAAGATCTTAGAAGAGCTAGTTTTAAAGGACATGGAAGGGAGTGGATCCCTTGCGAGCAAAGATGACAATACTTGAAACTATGCATTATGCCTAGCTAGGGGCATAAAACAATAGCGCTTGTTGGGAGGCAACCCAATAGTTATCTTAAATTTTTGCTTTAAACTTTCTGCTTATTTTTAATAGAATGATTATTGCTTATGTAATGATTATGTTTTTTTTTAAATTAGTGTTTGTGCCAAGTAAAGCCTTTGGGATGACTCACAAGATGAGTAGAATCGATGCTGAAACAAAACAGAAACTTTTGACTCCAGTACAGGAATTTTAATTTTTCTCTGGAGCGTGGTAATGATCTGAAATTTTTACACAGTGTTTCTATACAAACTTTCAAGGTTTTCTTAATTTTTTAGAATTTTTAGAGTTACATAAGTATAGGGTCTCTACAGATTGCTACAGCCTGTTCTGTTTTAGACAGATTCTGTTTTTACTTGCATAGTTGCTTATTTTGATTAAACTATGGATTGTATCAGGGGGTATAAGCCATGGAGAAGTTATAATACAGTACCTATTATGAATTTATAAAATATGAATCAATTTACAGTACTTAAAGTATGCAATATGTTTCTTATACTAACGGATCTCACGAGGTTTTGTTGAGTTTTGTGTGATTGAAGTTTTCAAGTTTTGAGTGTTATCTTGATGGACAAAGGAATAAGGAGTAGCAAGAGCCTAATCTTGGGGATGCCCAAGGCACCCCAAGATAATATTTTAAAGTATACTCAAGTGTCTAAGCTTGGGGATGCCCCGGAAGGCATCCCCTCTTTCGTCTCAAATCCATCGGTATGTCACTTGGAGCTATATTTTTATTCGTCACATGATATGAGTTTTGCTTGGAGCGTCGTTTGCTTTAGTTTGCTTTAATTTCAGTTTGCCACAATCATTGTTTGCTGGACACACCTATTTAAGAGAGACATGATGACCCACACGTATAGGGGGTCAATCGTAGTCCTTTCGATAAGTAAGAGTGTCGAACCCAACGAGGAGCAGAAGGAAATGACAAGCGGTTTTCAGCAAGGTAATTTCTGCAAGCACTAAAATTGTAGGTAACAGGTAGTTTGATAGCAAGATAATTGGTAACGAGTAAGTAACGGTAACGGTAAATAAAGTGCAGCAAGATAGCACAATCCTTTTGTGTCAAAGGACAGGCCAAAACGGTCTCTTATAATAAGCAAAGCGTTCTTGAGGGTACACGGGAATTTCATCTAGTCACTTTCATCATGTTGGTTTGATTTGCATTCGCTACTTTGATAATTTGATATGTGGGTGGACTGGTGCTTGGATGTTGTTCTTACTTGAAAAAACCTCCCACTTATGATTAACCCCCTCGCAAGCATCCGCAACTACGAGAAAAGTATTTAGATAAGATCTAACCATAGCATTAAACATTTGGATCCAAATCAGCCCCTTACGAAATAGCTCATAAACTAGGGTTTAAGCTTCTATCACTCTAGCAACCCATCATCTAATAACTACTCCACAATGCATTCCCTTAGGCCCAAAGATGGTGAAGTGTCATGTAGTCGACGTTCACATGACACCATTAAGGGAATCACAACATACATATCATCAAAATATCGAACACATATCAAATTCACATGATTACTTGCAACATGACTTCTCCCGTGACGTCAAGAACAAAGGTAACTACTCACAAATAATATTCATGCTCAAGATCAGAGGGGTATTAAATAGCATAATGGATCTGAACATATAATCTTCCACCAAATAAACCATATAGTAATCAACTACAAGATGTAATCAACACTACTAGTCACCCACAGGTACCACTCTGAGGTTCCGGTACGAAGATTGAACACAAGAGATGAACTAGGGTTTGATAGGAGATGGTGATGTTGAAGATGTTGATGAATATTGGCCTCCCAAAGATGAGAGGGTTGTTGGTGATGACGATGGCTTCGATTTCCCCCTCCGGGAGGGAAGTTCCCCCGGCGGAATCGCTCCGCCGGAGGGCAAAAGTGCTCCTGCCCAAGTTCCGCCTCGAGACGGCGGCGTTCTGTACCAAAAGTCCTCTCCTTATTTTTTCTAGGTCAAAAGACCTTAAGTACCAGAAGATGGGCACCAGAGGTGGGCTGAGCTGACCACAACCCACCAGGGCGCGCCTGGGGGGCCTGGCGCGCCCTAGTGTCTTGTGGTCACCAGGTGGGCCCCCTTCGGTAGTTATTTGCTCCAGTATTTTTCATTTATTCCAAAATAATTCTCCGTGAAGTTTCAGCTTATTTGGAGATGTGCAGAATAGGTGTCTCTGATATGCTTTTTCAGGTCCAGAATTCCAGCTGCCGGCATTCTCCCTCTTTGTGTAAACCTTGCATATTATGAGAGAAAAGTCATTAGAATTACTCCATAAAGCATTATTATGCATAAAAACATTATAAGTAACAGTAGGAAATCATGATGCAAAATGGACGTATCAGCTCCCCCAAGCTTAGACCTCGCTTGTCCTCAAGCGAAAGCCGATATCGAAAAACATGTCCACATGGTTTGAGAGAGAGGTGTCGAGAAAAACAAAATATGGACATAGTAGCATCATGCTTATTATCATAGCAGCAACAAACTTTGTCATAGGACCTTTCATATAAGTTTTATTATATAACTTCATCATATAACTTCTCATGAACAAGTAACAATTCATCACAACATAGAAGTATAAAGCATAAAGCTTATTGAAAACCAACAAACTATGTTCTTAGTCAACTTTGAAACTACAATTCATCATATTTTCAGGAAGGGTTTCGTGTCGGAGCCTTTTGGCAAGTCCACATACTCAACCATCATTTAATCTTCTATGATTGCTAACACTCACAGCATACCCATGAGCAAAAAGTTTCAACCGGGCACATAGAAAGATAGGTGCTTATAGTTTCTCCTCCCAATGTATTCACCTCAAGGGTGATGTTAACAATAATAACTCATGCTCACTCATATCCAACTGGATATATGTGCCTAGATCTTTCCTACCACATGATGCTTGCAAAAAGAAAAAGTAAAAAGGAATAGGGAAGAATACTTTGACTCTTGCATAAAAGTAAATACATAAAAGAAAAAGATAGGCCCTTCGCAGAGGGAAGGAGAGGTTGTCATGCGCTTTTTGGTTTGTATGCCAAATCCCTTAATGCAAAAGAACGTCACATTATATTGCCCCTTATGATAACAACCTTTATTATGCAGTTTGTCGCTTTTATTACTTTGCCATCACAAGTTTGTACAACGCTCAATTTTCTCTTACACTAATTGATCAAACACATTTAGAAGCAATTTATTATTGCCTTAGTGCACCGATGACAACTTACTTGAAGGATCTTACTCAATCCATAGGTAGGTATGGTGGACTCTCAAAACATGAGTTTGGGTTTAGTATTTTTGGATGCACAAGTAGTCTCTCTACTTAGTGCGGAATTTTTGGCTAGCAAAGATATTGAGATAGCACCACATCTTGAAGGATCTATGACAATATAACTTCTATGTGAATATGAACAAACATAAATCATTACGTTGTCTTCCTTGTCCAACGTCAACAATTTTGGCATATAATATTTAATGGGGGCTCACAATCATAAAATATGTCCAAGATAGTGTATTTGCATGTGAATCTTCTCTTCCCTTATTAATTCTTTCATGAATTGCATCATTGACCAATGGTATGTTTGTCAATCTCCAATAAATTTTACCACTTATACTTTTCCTTATGTGATGTCATTACTTACCATAAGATTAACATATGATCCTTTTCATTTATTTCCTTTTTATTTTGATTGCAACAAGAAAGTAAAGAAGCAAAAGCTCAAACTAAACTTTATTATATAACTCTCACTCGATTACATAGATAGATAGATCACGAAACTAGCACTCAAAAATAGATCATACTAAACTTTTATTCAACTAGACCACGAAAGAGCTAAGGATCAAACTAAAATAGGTAAAGGTAAATAAAAGTGATGGTGATACGATACCGGGGCATCTCCCCCAAGCTTGGCTCAAGCCAAGGGGAGTGCCCATACCCGTGTACTCAAGTCTCCTTTGGTGGTGAAGATGATGAAGGTGGTGGTGATGAAGTGGTAGGTTTTTCCTCCGGCTTCCAGGGCAAGGGCTCACCATCAAAATAGGTTGCACGAGTCTCCCGAGTCTTGCAACTGGCAGCTAAACTCATGCCTTTAAATCTTGCTTCATACTCAAAAACTTGGTTTTGAAGATCATAGATTTGACTTTGCAGAAAATTGATTTGCTCGTTGAAGGTGAAGACGATGTTCTTCATGGACCGGCCATCCACCATGTGATCACGGGTGAATTCCGTAATCATGGAGTGATTGGCAGTAAGTCCACGCTCCACCATACCTTGGCACTTGAAGATGTCTTGTTCCGCCGCCTCGAGCCTGGCCTCCATGCTTCCTGTCCTCTTGGGCCCCTGAACATCTCGGATGTGGAGCACCCCCTCACGCATCTCAATGGCTTGAGGGTGCTTCATCACCTCCGACAAGTACGGGTTGATGACCTTCTCGAAGAACTTGTCCTTGGAGGAGCTTGGTGGAGCCAAGGAGATCTAGTTCTGACGAGAAAACAACACGAAACAAGAACAGAGGATTTTTCTGCGATGCGGTAGTCAAAACAATCGGGGGTATATATAAAGATTTTTTGATCTTGGGAAGCAAGAATATGGAAGGAAAACGGAGTCGGGAAGGTGCCCGAGGGGGGCGCGCCAGGCAGGGCAGGCGCGCCCTGTTGTATCGTGCTCACCTCGGTTGCTTTCTTGTTTATTTTTAATTTCCTAATTTTTGTAATATTCCAAAACTAACAGAAAATATTTTTGCGGATTTTTCGGAGTCCGTTTACTTACCGTATCACGTACCTCCTCTTTTTCAGGATACTGGAGTGTTCCGGAAGGTTTCTTTTATGTGTTACTTTGGTGTCATGGTTTGGATGATATTGCTCTCAACATTAATAGGCGTACCTGAGATATAGTGTTTAATTCTTTATCCATTGACCACCTTCGGGTTAGTACCTTCGGCATTATTAACCTTGATAGCTCCAAAATGATAATCCTCTTCGATAACATATGGTCCTTCCCATTTGGAAAGAAGCTTTCCTGCAAAAAATCTAAAACGAGAGTTGTACAAAAGAACATATTCTCCAACTTTGAACTCCCGCTTTTGGATTCTTTTGTCGTGCCATCTTTTAACTTTTTCTTTGAATAGTTTGGCTTTTTCATAAGCTTGAGTTCTCCATTCATCTAGTGAGCTAATATCCAATAGCCTCTTTTCACTGGCAAGTTTGAAATCATAATTGAGTTCTTTAATTGCCCAAAATGCTTTATGTTCTAACTCTAGAGGCAGATGACAAGCTTTTCCATATACCATTTTGTATGGAGACATACCCATAGGATTCTTATAAGCTGTTTTATAGGCCCAAAGTGCATCATCTAGTTTCTTAGACCAATTCTTTCGGGACCTATTGACAGTTTTTTGTAATATTAATTTTATTTTTATATTGCTAAGTTCAACTTGACCACTAGATTGAGGATGATAGGGTGATGCAATTCTATGGTTAACATCATATTTAGCAATCATTTTACGGAAAGCGCCATGAATAAAGTGTGAACCACCATCAGTCATTAAATGTCTAGGGACTCCAAACCTCGGGAAAATAACTTCTTTAAGCATTTTAATGGAGGTGTGGTGATTAGCACTACTAGTTGGAATGGCTTCTATCCACTTAGTAACATAATCAATAGCAACCAAAATACGAGTATACCCATTAGAGAAAGGAAAAGGTCCCATATAGTCAAAACCCCAAACATCAAATGGTTCAACAACAAGTGAATAATTCATAGGCATTTCCCGATGCTTACCGATATTACCAATTCTTTGACATTCATCACAAGATAAGACAAGACAAACTTACGGGCATCCTTGAAGAGAGTAGGCCAATAAAAACCAGACTGCAATACCTTGTGAGCAGTTCTATCTCCCGCATGATGTCCTCCATAGGCTTCAGAATGACATTTCCGTAGGATTTGTTCCTATTCGTGCTCAAGTACACAACATCTAATAATACCATCTACCCCTTCTTTATAAAGATGTGGGTCATCCCAAAAGTAATGTCTTAAATCATAGAAGCTTTTGTTGGTATGTGAAACTAGGTGGTATATATTTAGCAACAATATAGTTAGCATAATCAGCATACCAAGGAGTGTTTTGAGAAACATTTATTGCAGCTAACTGTTCATCAGGAAAACTATCATCAATAGGTAGTGGGTCATCAAGAATATTTTCTAACCTAGACAAGTTATCAGCTACGAGGTTCTTAGCTCCTTTCCTATCAGTGATATGTAAATCAAATTCTTGAAGCAAGAGAACCCACCTAATGAGTCTAGGTTTAGCATCTTTCTTTTCCATAAGATATTTTATAGCAGCATGATCAGTGTGAACAATAACTTTGGAATCAACAATGTAATATCTAAATTTATCACAAGCAAACACAACTCCTAAAAATTCTTTTTCAGTAGTAGCATAATTTCTTTGGGCACTGTCTAGAGCTTTGCTAGCATAATGGATAACATTTAATTTCTTATCAACTCTTTGTCCTAGAACAGCACCAATAGCATAATCACTAGAATCACACATAATTTCAAATGGCAAGTTCCAAATAGGTGGTTGAACAATAGGTGCAGAAGTTAAGGCTTTCTTGAGTGTTTCAAAGGCTTCTACACAATCATCATCAAAAACAAATGGAATATACTTTTGTAAAAGATTAGTAAGAGGCCTAGAAATTTTAGAGAAGTCTTTAATAAACCTCCTATAGAAACCAGCATGACCAAGGAAACTCCGAATACCTTTAATATCTTTAGGACATGGCATTTTCTCAATTGCATCAACTTTAGCTTTATCCACCTCAATACCTCGTTCAAATATTTTATGCCCCAAGACAATACCTTCATTAACCATAAAGTGGCACTTCTCCCAATTCAAGACGAGATTAGTTTGTTCACATCTTTGCAAAACTCGATCAAGGTTGCTTAAGCAATCATCAAAAGAAGTTCTGTAAACGGAAAAATCATCCATGAAAACCTCCACAACCTTTTCACAAAAATCAGAGAATATAGCAGTCATACATCTTTGAAAGGTAGCAGGTGCATTGCATAAACCAAAAGGCATACGTCTATAAGCATAGGTTCCAAAAGGACAAGTAAAGGTGGTTTTTTCTTGATCATATTGTGATACAGGTATTTGAGAGAAACCAGAATATCCATCCAGAAAACAAAAGTGTGTGTTCTTAGATAATCTTTCTAGCATTTGATCAATGAAATGTAGAGGGTAATGATCTTTTCTAGTAGCTTTATTTAATTTTCTAAAATCAATTACCATTCTATAGCAAGTGACAATTCTCTGTGGGATAAGTTCATTTTTATCATTAGGAACAACAGTAATACCGCCCTTCTTAGGGACACAATGAACGGGACTTACCCATCTACTATCATCTATGGGATAAATTATACCTGCTTCCAGAAACTTTAATATTTCAGTTCTTACCACTTCTTTCATCTTAGGATTCAATCGTCGTTGGTGATCAACAACGAGTTTAGCATCAGGTTGCATATTAATCTTGTGCTGACATAGAGTGGGACTAATGCCCTTAAGATCATCAAGAATATATCCAATAGCAGCCCGGTGCTTCCTCAGAATTTTTAATAATCTTTCTTCTTCATGTTCTGAAAGGTTAGCACTAATAATAAGAGGATATATATTTTTCTCATCAAGATAAGCGTACTTCAAAGTGTCAGGCAGTTGTTTTAATTCAAACACAATATCACCTTTAGGTGGAGGAGGACCTCCTAGAGTTTCAATAGGCAAATTGTGTTTTAGGAGAGGTTGTTGTTCAAAGAATATTTTATCTATTTCATTTCTTTCATGCAAGTGCATATCATTTTCATGGTCTAGCAAATATTGTTCTAGTGGATCGGTAGGAGGTATGACAATAGAAGCAAGACCAATTATTTCATCCTTACTAGATAATTCTCTATTACGAGGTTGTCTACTAAACTTGGAAAAGTTAAACTCATGAGACACATCACCAAAATTAACACTGGCGGTTTCTCTCTTGCAATCTATCTTAGCATTAACAGTGTTCAAGAAAGGTCTACCAAAGATAATGGGACAAAAGTCATCTTGTGGGGAACCAAGAACTAGAAAATCAGTAGGATATTTTATTTTCCCACACAAGACTTCAACATCTCTAACAATCCCAAGTGGTGTGATGGTGTCTCTATTAGCAAGTTTAATACTAACATAACTGTCTTCTATTTCAGCAGGTGCTATATCATTCATAATTTCTTGGTATAAGGTAAAAGGAATATCACTCACACTAGCACCCATATCACATATACCATGATAGCAATGATCTCCTATTTTAACTGAGACAACCGGCATGCTATATATGGGTCCATGTTTATCTTTTTCATCGGGTTTGGCAACTCTAGTAGCTTCATCACAGAAGTAAATAACATGCCCATCAATATTTTCTACAAAGACATATTTAACCATAGCAACACTAGGTTCTACTTTAATTTGTTCAGAGGGCTTAGGTGCTTTAATATTACTTTTGCGAACCACAGTTGATACCTTAGCATGTTACTTTATCCTAACAAGGAAAGGTGGTTTTTTCAATATAAGCAGTAGGCACAACTGGATCAACATTGTAAATAATAGTTTCATCTTTAGCTATGACCGGTTCTTTAATTTCTTATTTAATAGGGGGATGATATTTAAACCACTTCTCCTTAGGGAGGTCAACATGAGTAGCAAATGATTCACAGAAAGAGGCTACTATCTCAGAGTCAAGTCCATATTTAGTGCTAAACTTGTGAAAAGCATCGGTATTCATAAAAGATTTAACACAGTCAAACTTAAGCTTAATACCTGACTCATTACCTTCGTCGAGTTCCCAATCTTCAGAGTTGCGTTTAATTCTTTCTAAGAGATCCCACTTGAAGTCAATAGTCTTCATCATAAAAGAACCAGTACAAGAAGTATATGGATCGATCATTATGAGAAAGTCGAGCATAAAAGTTCTAAATAATAATTTCTCTTGGGATATCATGATTGGGGCATGAATATAACATTGACTTAAGCCTCCCCCAAGCTACAGCGATGCTTTCTCCTTCACGAGGACAAAAATTATATATATAATTCCGATCACGATGAACTAGATGCATAGGATAAAACTTTTGGTGGAATTCTAATTTCAATCGATTCCAGTTCCATGATCCAATATCATCACATAGCCTATACCATGTCAATGCTTTTCTCTTCAAAGATAAAGGGAAAACCTTCTTCTTAACTTCATCTCCGGATAAACCCGCAAGCTTAAATAATCTACAAACTTCATCCACGTGTATTAGATGCATATCGGGATGTTCAGTTCCGTCTCCTGCATAAGGACTAGCTAGCAGTTGTTCTACCATACCCGAAGGAATTTCATAACCAATATTTTCAGTAGGTGCAGTAGGTTGAGGGGAAACTAATTGTGGTTCCGGTCGAGGTGAAGATACCCCGAACAAACCCCTCAAAGAATTGTTTTCCATAGTTGCAAGTGACAATAAATTTCAGCACGTAGTATAAGTTTTTCCTTACCGATTTCCAGTTACCAAGAGCGTTTCACTCCCCAGCAACGGCGCCAGAAAAGAGTCTTGATGACCCACAAGTATAGGGGGTCAATCGTAGTCCTTTCGATAAGTAATAGTGTCGAACCCAACGAGGAGCAGAAGGAAATGACAAGCGGTTTTCAGCAAGGTAATTTCTGCAAGCACTGAAATTGTAGGTAACAGGTAGTTTGATAGATAATTGGTAACGAGCAAGTAACGGTAACTGTAAATAAAGTGCAGAAATATAGCCCAATCCTTTTGTGGCGAAGGACATGCCAAAACGGTCTCTTATAATAAGCAAATCGTTCTTGAGGGTACACGGGAATTTCATCTAGTCACTTTCATCATGTTGGTTTGATTTGCATTCGCTACTTTGATAATTTGATATGTGGGTGGACCGATGCTTTGGTGCTGTTCTTACTTGAACAAACCTCCCACTTATGATTAACCCCCTCGCAAGCATCCGCAACTACGAGAAAAGTATGAAGATAAAATCTAATCATAGCATTAAACATTTGGATCCAAATCAGCCCCTTACGAAATAGCGCATAAACTAGGGTTTAAGCTTCTGTTACTCTAGCAACCCATCATCTAATAACTACTCCACAATGCATTCCCTTAGGCTCAAAGATGGTGAAGTGTCATGTAGTCGACGTTCACATGATATCACTAAGGGAATCACAACATACATATCATCAAAATATCGAACACATATCAAATTCACATGATTACTTGCAACATGACTTCTCCCGTGACCTCAAGAACAAAGGTAACTACTCACAAACAATATTCATGCTCAAGATCAGAGGGGTATTAAATAGCATAATGGATCTGAACATATAATCTTCCACCAAATAAACCATATAGTAATCAACTACAAGATGTAATCAACACTACTAGTCACCCACATGTACCAATCTGAGGTTCCGGTACAAAGAATGAACACAAGAGATGAACTAGGGTTTGAGAGGAGATGGTGCTGTTGAAGATGTTGATGAAGATTGGCCTCCCAAAGATGAGAGGGTTGTTGGTGATGACGATGGCTTCGATTTCCCCCTGCGGGAGGGAAGTTCCCCCGGCGGAATTGCTCCGCCGGAGGGCAAAAGTGCTCCTGCCCAAGTTCCGCCTCGAGATGGCGGTGTTCCGTACCGAAAGTCCTCTCCTTATTTTTTCTAGGTAAAAAGACCTTAAGTACCATAAGATGGGCACCGTAGGTGGGCTGGGCTGACCACAACCCACCAGGGCACGCCTGGGGGGCCTGGCGCGCCCTGGTGTCTTGTGGTCACCAGGTGGCCCCCTCCGGTAGTTAATTGCTCCAGTATTTTCCATTTATTCCAAAATAATTCTCCATGAAGTTTCAGCTTATTTGGAGATGTGCAGAATAGGTGTCTCTGATATGCTTTTTCAGGTCCAGAATTCCAGCTGCTCGCATTCTCCCTCTTTGTGTAAACCTTCCATATTATGAGAGAAAAGGCATTAGAATTACTCCATAAAGCATTATTATGCATAAAAACATTATAAATAATAGTAGGAAATCATGATGCAAAATGGACATATCAAGACACACCTTCATCATAATTTGTTAGAATACTCTATGTGCTTCACTTATATCTTTTGAGCTTAGCACTTGCTCTAGAACTTCACTTATATCTTTTTGAGCACGATGGCGTGTAGATTTTAAAGAAATGATTTCACTCTCGTTCTTCACTTATAATTGTTTGAGAGTTAATAAATAGTGACGGTAATTTGCATGGGTCATACAGACTAGTCCAAAAATCTTAGGTATTCAAAGAGTGATAATCAAAACCATCATGTAGCACATATAAAGAAATTGTGGGTTAATGATATTGATGTAGTAATATGAAATAGGTGTGAGTTCATAATTGTTAAACCGTAGAAGTGTCGATATTAAGAGGGATTGACCTTTTTGTCCATCTAAAAATTAAAGAGGCATGGTGATGATGTGTGAGCATTTCCATTCCTCGTTGAAATCCTAGTGTTGTTTCGGGTCGGAAGCGCGCGATGATTAACTCCTACCAACCTCTTCCCTCAGGGCATGCGATTAGTACTTCGATTTATGATAAAATAATAAAACTTTGCAATAAGAATATGAGTTCTTTACGACTAATGTGAAACCATGGACATACGCAATCTCACCTTTTCATATTTTGCTAGCCTCTTCGGTACCGTGCATAGCCCGTTCTAACCTCGAGGATCGGTGCAACTTTCGCTGGTGCATCCAAACCCCATGACATGATACGCTTTGCACATAAGCCTTATTATATCTTCCTCAAAACAGCCACCATACCTACCTATCATGGCATTTCCATAGCCATTCCGAGATATATTGCAATGGAAATTCCATCATCACTCCACATGACTAGTTCGTGCATCGTCATATTGCTTTGCATGATCATATAGAGCTGACATAGTATTTGTGGCAAAGCCACCTTCATAATGTTTTTTATACATGTCACGCTAGATCATTGTACATCCTGGTACACTGTGATACATCTCCAACGTATCTATAATTTTTGTTTGTTCCATGCTGTTATATTATCATTCTTGGATGTTTTACAATCATTTTATAGCAACTTTATATCATTCTTTGGGACTAACCTATTGACATAGTGCCAAAGTGCCAGTTGCTATTTTTGCTTGTTTTTTACTTCGCAGAATATCAGTACCAAAAGAAGCCCAAACATAGCGAAACTTTTTGGAGATCTTTTTTGGGCCAGAAGACATCCAGTGGGCCAAAGTGCCAGAGGGGAGGGTCGAGGAGACCACAACCCACCAGGGCGCACCAGAGGCCCAGGCGCGCCCTGATGGGTTGTGCCCTCCTTGGGACCCCTCTCCACCGCCTCTGACGCCTATGAATTCGCAAATATTCCAGAAACCCTAGAAGAGTCGACGAAAAACACATCCAGCCGCCGCAAGTTCCAGAACCTCGAGATCCAATCTAACACCATCATAGAGGGGTTCATCATCCTCATTGGTGCCTCTCCGATGATGCGTGAGTAGTCCACCATAGACCTACGGGTCCGTAGGCAAAAGCTAGATGGCTTCCTCTCTCTCTTTTGATTCTCAATACAATGGTCTCTTGGAGATCTATTTGATGTAAACTTTTGCGGTGTGTTTGTTGGCATCCGATGAATTTTGAGTTCATGATCAGTTTCTATCCATGAATATTATTTGAGTCTTCTTTGATCTCTTATATGCATGATTACTTATAGCCTCGTATTTCTTCTTTGAATCTTTGGTTTAGTTAGGCCAACTAGATCGATTTTTCTTGCCGTGGGAAGAGGTGCTTTGTGATGGGTTCGATCTTGCGGTGTCCTCTCCCAGTGACAGAAGGGGCAGCGAGGCACGCATGTATTGTTGCTATTAAGGATAACAAGATGGGGTATATTCCTACATGAATAGATCTTGTCTATATCATGTCACCGTTCTTATTGCATTACTCCGTTTTCCCATGAACTTAATACACTAGATGCATGCTGGATAGCGGTCGATGTGTGGAGTAATAGTAGTAGATGCAGAATCGTTTCGGTTTACTAATCTTGGACGTGATGCCTATATAATGATCATCGCCTTGGATATCGTCATGATTGTTTGATCTTCTATCAATTTCCCAACAGTAATTTGTTCACCCACCGTGTGCTATACTCATGAGAGAAGCCACTAGTGAACCCTACGGCCCCCTGGGTCTACTTTTCCAACATATTGCTTTCCGATCTATCTTTTTGCCGCTTTTGTTTTCAGATCTATTATTCCCAAAAACCCAAAAATACCTTGCAGCACTTTTTATTTGCCCTTTTTATTTTGTGTTCTTGAGAGATCTATCTCTCCAATCTATCACTACCTAATCTATCTTTTTACCGTAGAGAGATTGACAACCTCTCTTTCGCGTCGGGTTGCAAGTATTTGTTCTTTGTTTACATAGTGGTGGTGATCCTCCTACTGGTTCGATACCTTGGTTTCATAACTGAGGGAAATACTTCCCGTCGCCGTGCTGCATCATCCCTTCCTCTTTGGGGAAATACCAATGCAGTCTCAAGCCACGTCAAAGGAATTTCTTGCGTCGTTGCCAGGGAGGAAGCGGTCTCTTCTACGTGCCAATCTCTGGCGCCGAGGAGACACCATCATCATCTACCAGGTTCCTAATCACAAATCTCATCTCCTTGCAATTACATTATTTGTCATTTGCCTCTGGTTTTCCTCTCCCCCACTTCACCCAGTTTGCCGTTTTATTCGCCCTCTTTTTTTCGTTTGCCTTTTTCTCGCGAGATCTCTTGTTCACCTACCTTGTCGCTATGGCTAGTTCTTCCTCTATTTCATGTACTCCCGAGAATGAAGTTCTTAGTTTTAAGCAAAGGGGAGGGGAGAACCTAAAAGATGCTTGGTATAGTATTTGCAATGCTCATAATAGATCTATTCATAAGCAGTCTACCGTTGTTCTTCTTCACAGTTTTTATGTGGGCATCACCTCTTGGTATAGATTCATACTTGATATGATTACCGGTGGGAATTTCCATATGTGTCCATCTTTGGACGCTTTTAATGCTATGGTAAGTTTAGTGGGAGCACCATCTCTTACGATCAATGAAACAACTTTGACTCTTGAACATGTTATGGAGAGGTTAGATGCTATTGAAAAGAAGATGATTACCAAAGAACACATTGAAAATTTGGATAAGAAAATTCATAATCTTGCTAATAAAATTGGGTCGAAAGTAGGAGATGCATTTAAATTATTAAAGGAAAAAGAGACCGTAGTTAACGAAAGGATGGAAGAAAGTCCTTACCGGATTGATAAGTTAGAAGAAATTTTTAGTAACTTGGGTTCGGCCTTTTCTTCTGTCAAAACTAATGAAAAAACTCCCGTAAAATTTGCAAAACCACGCAAGTCACTAAGAACAAAGTTGCTACACCTAGTGGCCACAAGGGAGATCTTAAAATGATTAGTATTCATCCCGACTTTGTTGAAATAGTAAGAGACCCTATTTACAAGAATGATTTTTTGGTCTTTTTCCTAGAAGTGTTGTCATTGAGAATATGCATGCTAAATTCTTGAAGAAATCTAGTTGTGTGATTGAAGAGTTGAAAACCAAAGATGACAATACTTGAAACTATGCGTTATGACTAACTAGGGGCGTAAAACGATAGAGCTTGTTGGGAGGCAACCCAATGAATAAATTTATTTTCGTCTTTTCCTTTATGTTTTTGAGTGTTGACACAATTATGCCTCTGTTATGATTGTGTTTTTATGTTTTATTTAGTGTTTGTGCCAAGTAAAGCCTTTAGGATGATTCATAAGATGAGTAGAAACAATGCTGAATCTGAAACAGAAACTTTGCCTCAAGTGTTCGAATTTTCATTTTTTACTGGAACATGATATTGAGCTGAAATTTTAACACAGTATTTATATACAAATTGTTTACGCTTTCCTAATTTTTCAGAATTTTTAGAGTTACAGAAGTATGGTTAGAGTACAGATTACTACAGACTGTTCTTTTTAAGACAGATTCTGTTTTCGTTGCATTGTGTGATTGTTTTGATGAATCTATGGGTTGTATTGAAGGGTATGAGCCATGGTAAAGTTAAAAGACAGTAGGTGTAATTCAATAATAAAATTTTAATGAGTTTGCAACAGCACTTAAAGTAGTGATTTGCTTTATTATACTAACGGATCTCACAAAGATTTTGCTGAGTTTTGTGTGATTGAAGTTTTCAAGTTTTGGGTGAGATCACGATGGATGAAGTAATAAGGAGTGAAACGAGCCTAAGCTTGGGGATGCTACAGCACCCCAAATATATATCCAATGAGAAACAAGCAACTAAGCTTGGGGATGCCCCGAGTGACATCCCCTCTTTCTTCTAACAACCATTGGTATTTTACTTGGAGCTATATTTTTATTCGTCACATATCATGAGTTTTGCTTGGAGCGTCTTGTATCATTTGATTCTTTGCTTGCTTTGGTTTTTAGTTTGTCACTTGTATCCTTTCTGGACACACCTATTTGAGAGAGCCAAAATTATGCTATGATTTGTGAGAATTGCTCTATATGCTTCACTCAAACTTTTTGAGCTATAGAATTGCTCTAGTGCTTCACTTATATCTTTTTGAGCACACTGTGCTTGGAAGCTTTTGAAAAAATCCTCTCATGCTTCACTTAGATTAATTTGAGAGTTAGTAAATTTTTAAGAAATCCTCTCATGCTTCACTTATACTATTTTGAGAGATTAAATCTCTATGCTCATGTTCTTCACTTAAATTTGTTTGAGCTTGTCAAAAGCAATGGCAATATATGAAACTAGTCCCAAGGTGATAGATATCCAAGGGGGATATAATAAAAACTTTCATGAAGACCATTGGACAAATTAAACTTGATTCCTTGTAATAGTTTTGAGACATGATGATAGTAATATGTGAGTCATGTTAGTGAGTAATTATGCTTTAGTAAGAATATTGGTGTTAAGGTTTGTGATTCCTATGCAAGTACGAAATTCAATAGTTATGGAATGAAATTACATCCTACTTATGGTGCATTATTCGGTGTTAGTTATGCTCAATGCTCGTTTATGTGAATTTTCGTTTCTTGGTTGGTTGCTTCTCAATCTAGTTGCTAGCCTCCACTTGTACTAAGTAGAAATACTACTTGTGCATCCAAATTCCTTAAACCCAGTTTTGCCTTATGAGTCCACCATACCTACCTATATGCGCTATTTCCATGCCGCTCTAAGAAAATTTGTATGTGCCATCTCTAATTTTCAAAATAAATTTCCCTTTTGTGTGCTCGTACCGCTCATGAAACGGTAGGGGGTGTCCAATATTTTTCCATGCTAGATGTGTTATTCTCAAGATAAGTGTTTATTCTCTTGTCATTGGACGAGAGTACGGCGGTAATAGGGATGCCCAGTCCCAAAATGAAAAAAAAATTACTTTATGTTGTCAAATAATAAATTCCTTGAAAGTGTTGGTATGGAAGGCAACCGTGGATACGGCCAGCCATGGATTGTGAAAGAATGGTGGAAAAAGGAATAAACTTTATTTTTTGTTTGGGAACCGCCTATGATATATCTAGCATGGAAAGTATTGTGAACTACTTTGTCGCATTCGTTGACAGGAAAGGCATGCCACTCAAAATATTTTTCTCTCTCAATTTAAACTTTGAGCTCTGGCACCTCTACAAATCCCGACTTCCCTCTGCGAAGGGCCTATCTATTTACTTTATGCAATTTTTATTTTTAATTTGAGTCTCCATATTCTCTTATAAAGCACCAACTAGGGGGCACTATGATCGTACTTGAGCATTGGGTGTAGCTAATATTTGAGTGTGTTTCATGAATGGATCAATGATTGAGCATGATGGGCTAGGGATAACTTTCTTTAGTGTTGATATTTTGAAAGACATGGTTGCTTGTTGGCATGCTTGAGTATTGAAGTTATTATGTCAAAAATAGACTATTGCGTTGAACCATCTAAAATTCCAAATGTCCATGCTACAAAAGAAAAGATTATGTGATGAACATGTTAGGCAACATTCCACATCAAGAATTCTGTTTTTATCATTTACCTACTCAAGGACGAGTAGGAATTAAGCTTGGGGATGCTGATACGTCTCCAACGTATCTATAATTTTTGCTTGTTCCATGCTATTATATTATCATTCTTGGATGTTTTACGATCATTTTATAGCAACTTAATATCATTTTTTGGGACTAACCTATTGACATAGTGCCAAAGTGCATGTTGCTGTTTTTGGTTGTTTTTCACTTCACAGAATATCAGTACCAAACGAAACCCAAACATCGCAAAACTTTTTGGAGATTTTTTTTGGGCCAGAAGACATACAGTGGGCCAAAGAAGTGCCTGAGGGGAGGGTCGATGAGACCACAACCCACCAGGGCGCGCCAGAGGCCCTAGGCGCGCCCTGATGGGTTGTCCCCTCCTCGGGACCCCTCTCCACCGCCTCTGACGCCTATAAATTCCCAAATATTCCAGAAACCCTAGAAGAGTCGGCGAAAAACACATCCAGCCGCCACAAGTTCCAGAACCTCGAGATCAAATCTAACACCATCATGGAGGGGTTCATCATCCTCATTGGTGCCTCTCCGATGATGCGTGAGTAGTCCACCATAGACCTACGGGTCCGTAGGCAGTAGCTAGATGGCTTCCTCTCTCTCTTTTGATTCTCAATACAATGGTCTCTTGGAGATCTATTTGATGTAAACTTTTAAGGTGTGTTTGTTGGGATCCGATGAATTTTGAGTTCATGATCAGTTTCTATCCATGAATATTATTTGAGTCTTCTTTGATCTCTTATATGCATGATTACTTATAGCCTCGCATTTCTTCTTCGAATCTTTGGTTTAGCTAGATCGATTTTTCTTGCCATGGGAAGAGGTGCTTTGTGATGGGTTCGATCTTGCGGTGTCCTCTCCTAGTGACAGAAGGGGCAGCGAGGCACGCATGTGTCGTTGTTATTAAGGATAACAAGATGGGGTCAATTCCTACATGAATAGATCTTGTCTACATCATGTCACCGTTCTTATTGCATTACTCCGTTTTCCCATGAACTTAATACACTAGATGCATGCTGGATAGCGGTCAATGTGTGGAGTAATAGTAGTAGATGCAGAATCGTTTCGGTCTACTAATCTTGGACGTGATGCCTATATAATGATCATCGCCTTGGATATTGTCATGATTATTTGATCTTCTATGAATTGCCCAACAGTAATTTGTTCACCCATCGTGTGCTATACTCATGAGAGAAGCCACTAGTGAAACCTATGGCCCCCTGGGTCTACTTTTCCAACATATTGCTTTCCGATCTATCTTTTTGCCGCTTTTGTTTTCAGATCTATTATTCCCAAAAAACCAAAAATACCTTGCTGCACTTTTCAGTTGCCCTTTTTATTTTGTGTGCTTCAGATATCTATCTCTCCAATCTATCACTCCCTAATCTATCTTCTTACCGTAGAGAGATTGACAACCTCTCTTTCTCGTCGGGTTGCAAGTATTTGTTCTTTGTGTGCAGGTGTTGTTTACGTAGTGGTGGTGATGCTCCTACTGGTTTGATACCTTGGTTTCATAACTGAGGGAAATACTTACAGTCGTTGTGCTGCATCATCCCTTTTTCTTTAGGTAAATACCGACGCAGCTCTAGCCACGTCACACTGCCAGAGGAATTCATACAGAGTCATATCTTTATATCAGTTCTCCATGTGGAGTTGTAAGTACATAAAAGTGTGATGATCATCATTATTAGAGCATTGTTCTCCACGATGATTCTCCCATAAGTCGAGATGAGACTCCAGACGAAAATAAAGATGGGGGAGGCCAAATGAGCCCACCATCCTGTAACACCCCAAAAATCGGGTTATCGATTTTTGTGCTGTTATTCCTTCCTAGCTTTTCTCTCCCAAACTTTCCTCTGGAATTTGGCAAGTGATCAGGTATATCCAATCAATCCTCAACCTCTCAGTGTTTTTTCCTATGCCCATGTGCCCGTCAACCCTCCGTCAGTAAACCCCGAATCTCATTCAAACCCTAGTTCCGAAATATTGGAACTGGAAATCCTGCCTTTGTGTTTACAAAGGAGCTATCATTTTCCTTGCTCTGTTCATCCTCCCAAAATTTCCAGAGACCCTCATTCCCTCATAAACCCTAGATGTGCAAAAATATTGCCAAGTCATATGCAATATTTTCCCTCTAGAATTAACTCCTTATTCTGCCTTTCTGAGGAATTAAATCCAGGAAAATATCTATCCACCTCCAGAGTTCCTGGAAATCTGTGGAGATATTCTTTGTGAATTTATTGAGCTCTCATAAAAAATATTGGCCACAATTAAATAGGGGAAATTGTCTTTTCCTATTTATAGCCAATATTTCAATTTGGGGCCTTTCCAAAGGAACTACCATTTTGGTAGCTAGGAAAAATCCCAAATAATTTGTGTAGCTTCTCATATCCATATCTTCATCAATTCCATCAAAATATAAAGTTCCCCAATTCAAATTTTGAGCACCACTTCCATTTGCAAATTCTGTCCAGATTTCCCATTTGCAAAGGAAGTGCATGATTCCTTGATCTCCTTGGGACAAAATTTTGCATGGTAATTCATTGTGATAAATTACCCTTATCCTCCAAAATTTAGCCCATTCCATCTAGCCAATCTTCTTCTATAATTTTCTCAAGTTTCTGTTCAGATTGTATCTCTGTGAAGGAAGTACCTTTATAGAGAATCAATTTGATCTGAAACTTGTCCAGCCATCTCTAATGACCAAATCATTGATCTCCACCAAAAATCATCCAAGTCTATCTAGCCATTTGACCCCAGCCCTCTCATTTCCAATTCTGGTCAGACTACCAAGTTACAAAGGAAGTGCTATCTAGAATGGTTTGTTTGAGCTGAGATTTTGCCAGTATAGTGACCCTAGTAGATGATTCCCCCCTGCCCAGGATCAGGCCAAGGTGAGCACTGTGGTGGCCACACCACAACACAAACAGGTTGCTGTTGGCAACTGTTTGACCATGGTGCAGTCACCTCGGTCCTCTCTTGAGTCATTCAGGAGCATAGGTCAAGTCAGCGTAGCGTGGAGAAGACCCTAGACATGTTTTGGCGTCGAGCTGGGCGTGGCAACGCCGTGGCCACGCGGTGACCACGGGCAGAGCGTGCCAAAACTGCGCCCTGTGCATCGGAGTTGACGGGAGCGCGCCTCCAGCAAGCTCCAGCCTGTCCAGGAGTGTCGTAGAGCCCCCCACTGCGTGCGCGCACCATCTAGAGCCCTCTCCCCCTCGTCCCGTAGCTTCTAGCCGCCTCTGCCATCGTCCCGAAGCTCCGGCCGGTGTCCCGAAGCTCCGGCCACCGTCCAGCTCCTTCCCGAGACCCTCCCCGCGGCTATATAAGCGTGCCCCGAGCCCTCTCCTAGCCATCGAGCTCCCCAGCCCCTTTCCCTCGAGCCCCGGAGCTCTCTCTCCCCATCAATGGCCGAAGGCGGCCACCGGAACCCGCAGCGATTCCGGCGCCTTGGCCCTTCCCCTCCCCTCTCCCCTCGCCCTTGGCCGCCCCAAGAGCTCGCCGAGCCGCCGCCGTCTTCGTTTTAGTGGGGGAGCGCCGTCGGAGCAGCCCCTAGTGCCCATCCGCCGCCGCATTCCGTCGCCTGCCGCAGCTCCACCTCGGGCCGTCCCCGGCGCCGTGGAGCCTTTCCCTGGGCGCGGAATGAAGTGGGGAACCCATCCCCGTCGACGCCCACGGCCGCCGTGGCCTCCATCGCCGGCATCGGGTCGGCCGAGCGCCCCTGTCTCCTTCTCTGTTTCGGACAGAGGAAGCAGATGAGGGAGGAGAGAGGAGGTGAAACGGGCCTCGCCCGTCAGTGGGTATTGCCTCGGGCCCGCGTGGGATAAGTGGAGGCGCAGTTAGAGAAATACGTTTTCCCTTTGGGAAAGCGTACTCCACTGCCGCCTTTCATTGAAATATGTTTTCCCTGCGCGGAAGCGTATTCTGTAAAATACGCTTTCAGCTCCAGCCCGCCGGCCGAACCCACTAATTAATGGACGTTCACTAGTTAAAGACTGTAGTGGACACTGCCTGTCTACTTTACAGCCTAATGAACGAACGTCCATATCTCCGCGACCGTAGCTCCGATCGAGGTAAAACCAGTGCCCACGTTTTCGTCTCGTCGAGCCCGTTCCGATGGTACCATTTCCATACTGTCTTCACATAGTGGAAATAACCATTTTGCCCTTGCCCTCCGATCAAGCCCTCTGAGAGAGAACCCTTTCCGGCGAATTCTTCCGCGAGGTGATCGCTCTTCCTCCCAGCGTATTCGTCGACCCCCAGGCAAGCCAACCTCTTACCATGAGCTCCGGACTTGCGTGATGACTTTGCTTGCACCTGTGTGTTTATCTGTATCGCCTGTTAGGCTGCACTTGCATGCACCGGTGGTGACATTGGTATTAGACACTAGCATTTCCATTCATCTAGTGCCATGTCTTATTTCCATATTGCCATAATAATATTGTTAATATCATTGCCATGTTAGTATTATGATTAATCTCATGCCATGATTATCAGTACTATGATCTGGCTATGATAGCACTTACTTTTGTCAGTGGAATAGTACGATGATGGATATGTTGAGTGGGTTGAATAAAGGAAATTTAGTCGGTTGATCTTGAGTCACCTGTCCGGGCATACTCGTGCAACCACATTTGCCGGTATGGGACGGCCCTGACCGGGCTTGATTGCGTGATCTTTCACTGGTACCTCCAAAGAGGGGGGGGGGGTTATGCACGCGCGCTACCCTGATCAGGTAGGTGGTGATAACCCTGTGAGCCCAGTTGTTGTTGAGTTTTGCGCGCGGTCCCCGTTTGGGACAGTAGAACCCCGTTTGGGTCTACATAGTTCGGCCACGACGGTGGCAGGTGTCATGAGGACACAGGGGCCACCCAAGCCTGACCTCCGGGGGAGGAAGAGTGCCGGTGGTACGATGAAAGAGTCACGGGTCAGGCAGGTTTTGTTGAAGCAACGCTGGTCCACCCGAATGGGATCACGAGGCCAGGTGCTTCAGGGTGTGGGTAAAGTGCGCAACCTCTGCAGAGTGTCAAAATCTATTCGAATAGCCGAGTCCACGGTATTGGACAGCCCGTCCAGACCTCACTAGGTGGTCAACCGTAGCAGTGTTAGTAATGATGGGAGAACTCATCTTGGGTAGACATCAGATGATGTCAGGAATATGGTATGTTAGCCAAGGTATGGCTATATGATGAGTGGTCGGATGACCACATGATTGGATTTGAGTCAGGTCAGGTTGGATCATGAGTATGTCGAAGGTTGAGGGACAACCCAGAAGAGAGTAAGTTGGTATCCGGTACAGTAAGTATTCTAAGCATGTAGTATGACCTTGCCATAGATTATATGCCTGATCCTTGATATGCCATGCTTGATTGATGCTTGCCTTGTTAGCATTCATGCCATGCTTAGGAGTAATTCATGCATAGCATAGGGCTTGCTTTGTCATCTGCTTGTTTGGATGCTATGTATTTGGTTGTCTTGCAAGTACATTCAAAGTACTCACCTGGCCTTGCACGTGGCCAGTTGCAGGAGAAGATCTGTCGTGCTAGAGCGTAACCAAGCCAGTCCTGTGCGTTATGGAGCCCAGCCAGAGATGTCGTTGCCCCTGAACCAAGACCCCTGCTGCCATTTAGTTAGCCTTGGAGTTATGTAATATTGTTGTAAGCAACAGTATTGTAACACTCCAATATAATTAATAAAGCCATTTTTATGCCTGGAATTGTTGTATCATGTCTTTGACATGCGCCAGGTCTTATCCTGGGGCTGGCGTGCGTCGGCCCTCTATCGGGGTGCCACACATCCATTCAAAAAAATGAGAGAAAATGAGAGAAGGGACTTTGCTACCATCCTTTCCCACACTTGTGCCTCAAAGTGGAACCATGTTCCTCATGTAGAGAGTCTCATGATATATCACTTTCATATGCTAGTGGGAATTACATATTCATTATTACAAGCTTGGCTTGTATATTCCTATGACGGGCTTCCTCAAATGCCCGAGGTCTTCATGAGCAAGCAAGTTGGATGCACACCCCACTTAGCTTCATTTGAGCTTTCATACACTTATAGCTCTAGTGCATCATTTGCATGGCAATCCCTACTCCTTGCATTAACATCTATCGTTGGGCATCTCCATAGCCCATTCATACGCCTAGTTGATGTGAGACTATCTTCTCCCCTTCCTACCCCTTTGATATCTACCACCATATTCTATTCCACTCAAATGCTATGTCCAATGGCTCATGCTCATGTATTGCGTGAAGAATAAAAAGTTGATGCATATTGAAAAAATTATGAACCAATTGCTTGACTTGGACACTGTGGTGCTTGACATTTGTATTAATGTGGTGAAGATGGAGCCATGCCTTACTAATACAATAAGATCTATGGGGGGGGGTAAATATTTCTTAAGGATCGTATACTTTTAAGAATTAAAAATTCTGTTTATTACATTTCAATTATTGCTATGTTAATATTTTTTGATTCATCTTTTCTCAATGATCATACATGCACAAGGTTACATAGTGGATAGCATGTCACATAAAAAAATCTGTTTTTATCATTTACCTACTCGAGGATGAGCAGGAATTCAGCTTGGGGATGCTTGATACGTCTCCAACATATCTATAATTTTTTATTGTTCCATGCTATATTATCATTCTAGGATACTTTTTGGGTCATTATTTACAAATTTATAATATTTTTTGAGCACTAACCTATTGACCCAGTGCCCAGTGCTAGTTGTTGTTTTCTGCGTGTTTTTTGCTTTTCAGGTTTACTGTACCAAACAAAGTACAATTGCCACGAAACTTTTTGATGATTTTTTCTGCACTATATGAAGACCTAGAAGCTTCGTAAGGAAGCCAGGGGGTGCACGAGGGCCCCACCACACATCAGGGCGCGCCCTGGGGCGGCCCTAATATGTGGTGGCCCCCTCGGGCACCTCCCGACGTCCCTCTTCGGCCTATAAATTCCCTAAAATCCTAAAAACCCCGGAGGTAGTCCCGAAACCCTTTTTTCGCTGCCGCAAGTCTCTGTTCCGTCGCGAGGCCATCTGGAGCTCCGTTCGGGCACCCTACCGGAGGGGGGATCGACCACAGAGGGCCACTTCATCAACCTTGCCGCCCTCATGATGATGTGTGAGTAGTTCACCACAGACCTAGGGGTCCATAGCTAGTACCTAGATGGCAATCTCTCTCTCTCTCTTATGATCTTCAATACAATGGTCATTGTATCTTTGCTTTGATCTATCCTATGTAATCCTATTGTGTGGTGTGTTTGTTGGGATCCGATGAATTGTGGGTTTATGTTCAGATTATTCATGAAAAGTATTTGAGATGCCTCTGAATTATATTATCTCTTAAGTGCATGATCACTATAGCTTCGTAATGCTCTCCGATCTATTGATGTGTTTTGGCCAAGTAGATTGATATTTCATCGGTGGGAGTGGTGCATTGTGGTAGGTTCAACCTGGCGAGTTTCTGTATCCCAGTGACAAAGTAGGGGACAAGATGAGTCTTTGTGTTGTTGCTACTAAGGATAAAACGATGGGGTTCATTCATATTGTTTGAGTTTAGTTTGTCTACATCATGTCATCGTTCTCCAAGCATTACTCTGTTTTACTTAATACTCTAGATGCATGCTGGATAGCGGTCGATGAGTGGAGTAATAGTAATAGGTGCATGCAGGAGTCGGCCTATTTGCTTACGGACGTGATGCCTATATATACATGATCATTGCATGAACATCGCATAACTATCCTCTTTTCTATCAATTGTCGAACAGTAATTTGTTTACCCACCGTACGTTGCCTACATGAGAGATGCCACTTGCGAACACTATGCCCCCCGGGTCTATTCACTTATATATATATTTGCAAACGCTATTATTACCTCGCTGCCTTTATTTATTTTGCATTTATCAACAATTATCTACAAAACTCTTTTGCTTGCAAATAACGATATCAAGGGGATTGACAACCCTCTTGCCCGCGTTGGGTGCAAGTTGTTTGTTCATTTGTGTGCAGCCGCTGAAGACGGTCGAGGATTGATATTCCTATTGGTTCGATAAACCTTGGTTTCATAACTGAGGGAAATACTTATCCGCTTTGTGCTGCAATTACCCGTTCCTCTTCACGGAAAACCCAACACAGATCACAAGTATCACTTTCCTTAGGCCGCAGTTTGTAGCAGGGAAAGAGTTCTACTTATCTTTTCCTTCCTTTGTCGCCCTTCTTACCGTGAGGTTGTTGCTCCGAACGCATCCGCCCTTGCCGCCCCTTCTCCCCCCCCGGGAAGGCTTGCGCGCGGGGGGAAGGAATCCAGCTTCCTTCTGAGAAAAAGAAAGAAGAGAAAAATTGGGTGCGCTATGGGCTTTTAGCGATTCGATAATGACCTTATGCTGGCAATGAGCTACCACAATAAACTGCATAATGAAACATAATGCAAATATGTATCTAGGCAGGAGAAAATTTGCGGGATATCTTGTTTTACTAACTGCGCACAGGGTCATCACCTGGCTTTGTACAAAGGATTACACGCATTGCTGCGAGACTTGTACGAAAGTGGTTGCCGGGGAGCCTAACAACCGCGCCTTACGGGTAGAACTTGTGAAGATGCTCGATATTCCACGAGTTCAGCACCGGGGTTCCATCTTCGGTCTCCAGGCGGACTGCGCCAGGCCTGGTGACTCGTACCACCCGGTAAGGGCCTTCCCACTTCGGCGTCAACTTATTTGATCCCTTCGCAGACTGAATCCGTCGAAGGACAAGGTCGCCTTCCTCAACAATCCTGGCACGCAATTTGCGGCTATGGTAGCAGTGCAAGGCCTGCTGGTACCTAGCGGCACGCAGTGCGGCCTGGAGACGATCTTCCTCGAGGAGCGTGGCATCGTCATGCCGTAGCCGCTCTTGCTGGTCCTCGTCAAAGGCTCGCACTCTTGATGACCCGTACGTGAGTTCCATGGGGAGAACTGCCTTAGCCCCATAAACCAGGGCAAAGGGTGTCTCGCCGGTGACTCGATTTGGCGTCGTTCTGATCGACCAAAGAACCGCCGGCAGCTCATCAATCCAGCGCCTTCCATGCGCGCAGCTTGTCGAAAGTCCTCGTCTTGAGACCCCGCAGCACTTCAGCATTCGCCCTCTCCACTTGCCCGTTGCTCCTGGGGTGAGCAACCGAGGCGAAGCAGATCCGGGAGCCGATATCTTGACAGTATTGCATAAAAGTGCTGCTGGTGAACAGCGTGCTGTTATCGGTGATGATCCTGTTTGGGACCCCGAAACGACAAACAATCCCTCTGAGGAACTTGACCGCCACCTGCGCCATTACTTTTCTCACTGGCTCAACTTCGGTCCACTTCGTGAACTTGTCGATAGCGACGAACAAGAACTCGAAGCCCCCGGTAGCACGGGGGAGGGGACCGATGATGTCGAGCCCCCAGACCGAGAAGACCAGGAGAGCGGTACGGTTTGAAGGGATTGTGCTGGTTGGTGTATTTGCTTGGCCTGGTATTGACATGCTTCACACGTCGTTACCACCGCCAAGGCGTCTTGAAGGGTTGTGGGCCAGTAGAAACCTTGCCAGAATGCCTTCCCGACAAGGGCTCTTGATCCTACATGGGAGCGACAAATCCCCTCTTGTATCTCTGCCAGCAGCCGTTGTCCTTCCTCCCGAGCGATGCACCTCAATTTCACCCCGTTCGGTCTCCTCATGTATAGGTCGTTGTCCACGAACTAATACATGCTCGACTGTCGGGCTACTTTCTTGGCTTCTTCTTGCTATTCGGGGAGGTCTCCTGTCTGGAGGTATTGGACAATCTGTTGCGCCCATGTCGAAGCCCGTGGCTCGACGACAAGGACTAAAGGCGTCTCTTCTGCCGCTGGAGCGCTAGCCTCGACGGCGGGACCGCTTGTCCCGCCGGGGCTTGGCGCTCACCATCGAGTATTTCGTCATTCCCGGCAACCTTCTTGGCGGCCACAGGTAGCTCTGCCGGGAAATAGTCGCCGGAACTGACTTTTCTCTTCTTGGTTTGTCGTCCCGATGGTGTAACTCATGGTTGAGTGAGTCGGAGCACAAAGGTGCCTGGTTCCACAGGCGACTTCTGAGCTACCCGTTTCGACAGGTCGTCCACGACATCATTCTCCACCCTGGGGACGTGTTCCATCTGTAGACCGTCGAAACGCGCTTCCAAATTCCTCACTTCATCAATATATGCTTCCATCAGGGGGCTCTAGTAATCCTTATTGACCTGGCGCACAACCAACTATGAGTCTCCCCGGACTACCAACTTCCTGATTCCCAACGCTGCCGCTATCCGCAACCCGGCAAGTAAACCCTCGTACTCAGCTGTGTTGTTGGTCGATACCTCCCGAGGAAAGTGCATTTGGACCACATACTTGAGGTACTCTCCGGTGGGTGCTATGAGCAGCACTTCGGCACCGGCGCCTTGTAGCGAGAAAGCCCCATCAAAGTACATGATCCGTACCTGAGGTGTTTCCTTGCCGTGAAGAGCTGTCTCCGGGGTTTCCTCATCTGGGGTCGGCGTCCATTCAGCAATGAACTCTGCCAGTGCCTGGCTTTTAATGGTTGTCGTGCTTTCAAAGCTTAGATCGAAACTGTCCAGTTCCAAGGCCCATTCAACAATCCTGCCGGTTGCCTCTGAATTCCTCAGGATCCACTGCAGCGGGAAGTGGGTGACAAAGTAATGTGGTGCGCTTGGAAGTAGTGGTGCAGCTTGCGGGAGGCCATGATGAGGCCGAAGAGCAGTTTCTGAATCCCAGAGTACCTTGATCGAGCCCCCTGCAGGTGGGAGCTGACAAAGTACACCGGTCGCTGCACCACCCTTGTCTTCTGCAGTGCTCGCTGCTCCGCTTTCCGTGCCATCTTCATGTCGACTTCTTGGCTCACCCGGGTCGCCTCAGGTTCGCTGGCTTTCGGTTTGGAGGCCGCTGGTTCGCCGTCCTCGGCTTCCCTCTCCGCCACTAGCGCGGCGCTGACCACCTGATTCGTTGCTGCCAAGTATAACAACAATGGTTCCTCAGGCTTGGGCGCAACTAGGACCGGGGCCGAGGACATGTACTTCTTCAGGTCTTGCAACGCTGCCTCCGCTTCCGGGGTCCACGCCATCGGTCCTGCCTTCTTCACGATCTTGAAAAATGACAAGGCACGCTCCGCGGATTTGGAGATGAATCTGCTAAGGGCGATGACGCAGCCCGCCAGCCGTCGTACGTCCTTGACGCGCTTCGATGCTTCTAGTTGTTCGATTGCTTCGATCTTGGTGGGGTTGGCTTCTATCCCGCGCTGAGATACGAAGAAACCGAGGAGCTTACCAGATGGGACCCCGAACACGCACTTCTCAGGGTTGAGCTTCAAGTTGATCTTGCGCAAATTCGCGAAGGTCTCCTCTAGATCTTGGACTAGTGTGGCCTTGTCCTTGGTCTTGACTACGATGTCGTCCATGTAGGCCTCCACATTTCTGTGCAGCTATGGTCCGAGGCCAATCTAGACGCCCTTGCGAACGTTGAACCCATGCTCTTCAGACCAAACGACATACGCTTGAAACAGTATGTGCCGCAGGGAGTGATGAACGCTGTTTTCTCTTCATCTTCCTCGGCCATGAAGATCTGATGATAACCATAGTAGGCGTCGAGGAACGACAACAGGTCGCAGCCGGCGGTCGAAACCACTATTTGGTCGATGCATGGCAAGGGAAGGGGGTCTTTTGGGCAGGCCCTGTTGACGTCTGTGAAGTCGATACAGAGTCTCCACTTCCCGCTTGCTTTACGCACCACCACGGGATTCGCTAGCCATGTCGGGTGGAGTACACCCCTGACTAGGCCTGCTGCTTCCAACTTTTTGATCTCTTTGGCAATAAACTCTTGCCATTCTAGTGCTTGTTTTCGGACCTTCTGCTTGACGGGGCACGCATGAGGACAGATAGTGAGGTGGTGCTCGATCACCTCCCTGTGAACACTGGGTATGTCAGACGGTTGCTAGGCAAACACGGCGACATTCGCCCGCAGGAAGGAGATGAGCGTGCTTTCCTATTTGCTGTCGAGGGTGGCACGTATGGTAAAAGCGTCAGCCTCGCTGTCCTCCCACGCAGCCACTTGCTTCATCTTGGGGATGGTCACTTTACCCTTCTTGCTCCTGTCGGCAGAGGTCTCAGGTAAGTCCTCGACGGGCGTGCCGCACTTTGCTGTGCGCTTCCCGGAGTTCTTACGAGACTCGCCAAAACTCTTATCCTTGTTCTCCCCCCCGAGAGCTTTGCCTGCAGGAGCGAGTGCCTCATTAGCAGACGCTGCCACTGCCTCCCGATAGAGCTTGTCGACGCAGAGGACTGCGTCTTTCTTGTCGGCATGGATGATGATGATGCTCATCGGCCCCGGCATTTTGAGTGTGTTGTAGGCGTGGTGAGATGCCGCCATGAACTTCGCCAGTGCCGGGCGGCCCAGGATCCCATTATACGGCAGTGACATCTTGGCGATGTCGAAGATGACCCTCTCTGTCCTAAAATTGAGTTCGCCGCTGAATGTGACCGGGAGGGTTATCTTTCCCTTTGGTTGAGATCTCCCCCCCCCGTCCACTCCTTGGAAGGAGCCCGTCGATTTGAGGTCCGAATCGAGGATTTGCAGCCGCTTGATCACATCAGGCGAAATCAGGTTCAGGCTGGCCCCACCGTCGACCAACATCTTCGTGACTCTGAGGTTGCGAATCGTTGGTGAGACCAACAATGGCATGCACCCGACCGTGGTGATGCGATCAGGGTGGTCCTCAGCGTCGAAGATGATGGGAGTATTGGACCACTTGAGGGGCTTCCTTGCCTCTATCGCTGGCTCCGTCACGTTGACTTCGCGGACCCACTGCTTGAGCTGCCTGTGGGAGGAGTGCAAAGATGCGCCTCCGTCAACACACATAGCATCCATGGCCTTTTGGAACTCTTGCTTGTCAGATCCCTCTTCATCTTCGTCATTGTCATCCTCATCATCGGATTTGTCGCCTCGGCCTCTAGCAGGCTTTTCTTTCTACTGTTTGCCTTTGCCGCGGCGGTCGCCTCGACCATTGCGGTTCTTCTTGTCGGGTCCACCAGCACCATCTCGGCCCTTCTCCTTGTCACGCCTTTCGTACTCTTGCTTCTGCTTCTCCGCAAGCTGTTCTACTTGGCGACATTCGTTGACGTCGTGGCCCTTGGTGAGGTTGATCTTGCAGTAGGGCTTGCCGGTCTTCTCACCTGCCGCGACCTCGTCGTCTCCGGAGCAAACGGAAACGTCCTTGTCGGGCTCCTCGGATTTGGCCTTCTTGCCGGCGTTAGGCTTGCCGGAGCTCTCGATGGCCATCACTGCCTTGCCTTTGAGCTTCTTGTTATGCTTGCGCCCCTTCTTCGAGGAGGCGGGCGCGTTCTCGTCGTCGCCGGAGTCAACCTCCGTGCCAGCGTCCTCCCCCGGGAGCGTTCTTCCTTCCTCAACCTGCACACGCACTTGTCAGCCAGAGCGTAGAGCTCGGTGACATCCTGCACCTTGTTGATGCTCATCTCCTCGCGCATGCAGCGATTGCGTACATTCGTATGGAACACAGCGGTCACCGCGGTAGGGTGAATGTCCGGGATGTTGTGCTGCACGCGGCTGAATCTCTGGATGTACTTGCGGAGGGTCTCGCCGTCTCGCTGGGGGAGTACGTGCAGATCGCTGGGTTGCCCCGGAAGCCTGTGGCCCCTGTGGTAAGCCCCGACGAACTGATTGCACAGGTCCGCCCAGGAAGAGATGGACTCCTCCGGCAAGTTCATTAGCCAGCTTCTCATGTTGGGCTTGAGCGCTAGCGGGAAGTAGTTGGCTAGCACCTCCTCGTCTCGTCCCCCGGCAGCCTACACCGCTATCGGAATTAGGGCTCCGGGGACCCAAAAAGGTTCAAACTCTCGGGTGCACTCGCTCTCCTGCCCTACTCTGCTTCACAACCTCACAACGACTCTCCGGCGGCTCGAGCTAAGGAAGATGAACAAAGGACACACAGTTTACCCAGGTTCGGGCCACCTTGCGGTGTAAGACTCTACTCCTGCTTGTCTGGATTGCTTGAGGATGAGGACGAGTACAAGGTGTGTTCTTTCCTGCCCAGGGTTCAATCCCCTCTACGGTGGCTGGTTCCCTACTCTTATACTGGCCTTGGTCATCTTCCCCTGAAAATACCAGGCGGGAAGGGTTGCCACAACGGCCAGTTTGAAGGGGGACATGATGGCAGCCTATCCTGACAAAAGTGGTCTTCGCCTGTCAAAGCTCCTTGTCGTGACGTGCTTGTGGGCTCGGGGATGACTTCCGTCCTGCCGAGCCCCCGGTCTTGGTCCTCTTGCACAAGAAGGGAAATCTTTGGGGGTTCCTTTAGGAGCCCGCGAGCTCGTGTTGCTCCTCTATCACCAAAGAGGAAACCCTCTCTGTCCGTGCCAGCTGGTACGACCCTGGGGGCCGCCCTGTGCGGGCCGCGTCAGCCACGTGAAGGGGCAAGGCTGCGCGATCCCGCCGAGCTGTCCTTGGCTAGTATGCCCCGCGTAGGTCATACGTCTCCAAAGTATCTATAATTTTTGCTTGTTCCATGCTATTATATTATCATTCTTGGATGTTTTATAATCACTTTATAGCAATTTTATATCATTTTTTTGGGACTAACCTATTTACATAGTGCCAAAGTGCCAGTTGCTGTTTTTGCTTGTTTTTTTACTTCACAGAATATCAGTACCAAACGGAGTCCAATCGCGACGAAACTTTTTGGAGATTTTCTTTGGACCAGAAGACACACAGTGGGCCAAAGAAGTGCCTGAGAGGTGGGTTGTGGAGGCCACAACCCACCAGGGCATGCCAGGGGGCCCCCGGCGCGCCCTGATGGGTTGTGCCCTCCACGGGGCCCCTCTCCACCGCCTCTGACGCCTATAAATACCCAAATATTCAGAAAACCCTAGGGGAGTCGACGAAAAACACATCCAGTCGCCGCAAGTTCAAGAGCCTCAACATCCAATCTAACACCATCACGGAGGGGTTCATCTTCTTCATAGATGCCTCTCCGATGATGCGTGAGTAGTCCACCATAGACCTACGGGTCCATAGGCAGTAGCTAGATGGCTTCCTCTCTCTCTTTTGATTCTCAATACAATGGTCTCTTGGAGATCTATTAGATGTAAACTTTTGCGGTGTGTTTGTTGGGATCCGATGAATTTTGAGTTCATGATCAGTTTCTATCCACGAATATTATTTGAGTCTTCTTTGATCTCTTATATGCATGATTACTTATAGCCTCGTATTTCTTCTTCGAATATTTGGTTTAGTTAGGCCGACTTGATCGATTTTTCTTGCCATGGGAAGAGGTGCTTTGTGATGGGTTCGATCTTGCGGTGTTCTTTCCTAGTGACAGAAGGGGCAGCAAGACACGCATGTATCGTTGCCATTAAGGATAACAAGATGGGGTCTATTCCTACATGAATAGATCTTGTCTACATCATGTCATCGTTCTTATTGCATTACTCCGTTTTTCCATGAACTTAATACACTAGATGCATGCTGGATAGCGGTCGATGTGTGGAGTAATAGAGGTAGATGCAGGCAGGAGTCGGTCTACCTATCTTGGACGTGATGCCTATATAATGATCATCGCCTTGGATGTCGTCATGACTATTCAATTTTCTATGAATTGCCCAACAGTAATTTGTTCACCCACCGTGCGCTATACTCATGAGAGAAGCCACTAGTGAACCCTACGGCCCCCGGGTCTACTTTTCCAACATATTGCTTTCCGATCTATCTTTTTGCATCTTTGTTTTTAGATCTACAAAACCAAAAACCCAAAAATATATTGCTGCATATTTGCTCTTTTGATTTTGTGTTCTTGAGAGATCTATCTCTCCTATCTATCACTACCTAATCTATCTTTTTAGCATAGAGAGATTGACAACCTCTCTTTCGTGTCGGGTTGCAAGTATTTATTATTTGTGT
This sequence comes from Elymus sibiricus, assembly GCA_039707655.1. Classification (NCBI taxonomy): domain Eukaryota; kingdom Viridiplantae; phylum Streptophyta; class Magnoliopsida; order Poales; family Poaceae; genus Elymus; species Elymus sibiricus. The sequence continues at coordinate 117,521,046 of CM077675.1, forward strand.
GCAGGTGCTGCTTATTAGGTGGTGGTGATCCTCCTACTGGTTTGATAACCTTGTTTTCATAACTGAGGGAAATACTTATCGTCGCTGTGCTGTATCATCCCTTCCTCTTTAATGTAGGAATATAACCCATCTTGTTATCCTTAATGGCAACGATACATGCGTGTCTTGCTGCCCCTTTTGTCACTGGGAAAGAACACCGCAAGATCGAACCCATCACAAAGCACCTCTTCCCATGGCAAGAAAAATCGATCTAGTCGGCCTAACTAAACCAAAGATTCGAAGAAGAAATACGAGGCTATAAGTAATCATGCATATAAGAGATCAAAGAAGACTCAAATAATATTCATGGATAGAAACTAATCATGAACTCAAAATTCATCGGATCCCAACAAACACACCGCAAAAGTTTACATCAAATAGATCTCCAAGAGACCATTCTATTGAGAATCATAAGAGAGAGAGAGGAAGCCATCTAGCTACTGCCTATGGACCCGTAGGTCTATGGTGGACTACTCACGCATCATCGGAGAGGCACCTATGAGGAAGATGAACCCCTCCGTGATGGTGTTTAGATTGGATCTCGAGGTTCTGGAACTTGCGGCGGCTGGAATTGTGTTTCGTCGACTCCCCTAGGGCTTTTGGAATAGTTGGGAATTTATAGGCATTAGAGGCGGTGGAGAGGGGCCCCGAGGAGGGCACAACCCATCAGGGCGCGCCGGGGCCCCCCTGGCGCGCCCTGGTGGGTTGTGGTCTCCACGGCCCACCTCTCCGGCACTTCTTTGGCCAACTGGGTGTCTTCTGGTCCAGAAAAAATCTCCAAAAAGTTTCGTCGCGATTGGACTCCGTTTGATATTGATATTTTGCGAAGTAAAAAACAAGCAAAAACAGCAACTGCCACTTTGGCACTATGTCAATCGGTTAGTCCCAAAAAATGATATAAAGTTGTTATAAAATGATTGTAAAACATCCAAGAATGATAATATAAGAGCATGGAACAAGCAAAAATTATAGATACGTTGGAGACGTATCAGTGTGCTTGGAAATTTTTGTAGAAATACTCTCATGCTTCACTTAGATTAATTTGAGAGTTATTAAATTTTGAAGAAATCCTCTCATGCTTCACTTATACTTTTTTTGAGAGATGAAAACTCTATGCTCATGTGCTTCACTTAAATTTGTTTGAGCTAGTGAAAAAGCAATGGCAATATATGAAACTAGTCCCAAAGTTACAGATATCCAAGGAGGATATAATAAAAACTTTCATGAAGATAATTGGCCAAATTAAACTTGATTCCTTGTAATAGTTTTGAAACATGATGATAGTAATATGTGAGTCATGTTCGTGAGTAATTATGCTTTAGTAGGAATATTGGTGTTAAGGTTTGTGATTCCCTATGCAAGTACGAAAGTCAATAGTTATGCGATGAAATTACATCCTACTTATGGTGCATTATTCGGTGTTAGTTATGCCCAATGCTCGCTTATGTGAATTTTCGTTTCTTGGTTTGGTTGCTTCTCAATCTATTTGCTAGCCTCCATTTGTACTAAGTAGAAATACTACTTGTGCATCCAAAATCCTTAAACCAAGTTTTGCCTTATGAGTCCACCATACCTACCTATATGCGGTATTTCCATGCCGTTTCAAGCAAATTTGTATGTGCCATCTCTAATTTTCAAAATAAACTTCTCTTTTGTGTGCTCGTACCGCTCATGAAACGGTAGGGAGTGTCCAATATTTTTCCATGCTAGATGTGTTATTCTCAAGATGAGTGTTTATTCACTTGTCATTGCACGAGAGTGCGGCGGTAATAGGGATGCCCATTCCTGAAATGAAAAAGAAAAAATATTTACTTTATGTTGTCAAATAATAAATTCCTTGGAAAGTGTTGGTATGGAAGGCAACCGTGGATACGGCCCGCCATGGAATGTGAAAGAATGGTGGAAAAAGGAATAAACTTTATTTTCTGTTTGGGAACTGCCTATGATATATCTAGCATGGAAAGTATTGTGAACTACTTTGTCATTTTTGTTGACAGGAAAGGCATGCCACCCAAAATATTTTTCTCTCTCAATTTAAACTTTGAGCTCTGGCACCTCTACAAATCCCGACTTCCCTTTGCGATGGGCCTATCTATTTACTTTATGCATTTTTTTATTTTTATCTTGAGTCTCCATCTTCTCTTATAAAGCACCAACTAGGGGGCACTATGATCGTACTTGAGCATTGGGTATAGCTAATATTTGAGTGTGTTTCATGAATGGATCAATAATTGAGCATGATGGGCTAGGGATAACTTTCTTTAGTGTTGATATTTTGAAAGACATGGTTGCTTGTTGGCATGCTGGAGTATTGAAGTCATTATGTTAAAACTAGACTATTGCTTTGAATCATCTAAAAGTCCAAATGTCCATGCTACAAAGAACAAAATATGAGATGAACATGTTAGGCAGCATTCCACATAAAAAATTCTGTTTTTTTATCATTTACCTACTCAAGGACGAGTAGGAATTAAGCTTGGGGATGCTGATACGTCTCCAACGTATCTATAATTTTTGCTTGTTCCATGCTGTTATATTATCATTCTTGGATGTTTTATAATCACTTTATAGCAATTTTATATCATTTTTTGGACTAACCTATTGACATAGTGCCAAAGTGCCAGTTGCTGTTTTTGCTTGTTTTTTACTTCGCAGAATATCAGTACCAAACGGAGTCCAATCACGACGAAACTTTTTGGAGATTTTTTTTGGACCAGAAGACACCAAGTGGGCCAAAGAAGTGCCAAAGAGGTGGGCTGTGGAGGGCACAACCCACCAGGGCGCGCCAGGGGGCCCCCGACGCGCCCTGATGGGTTGTGCCCTCCTCGGGGCCCCTCTCCACCGCCTCTGACGCCTATAAATACCCAAATATTCAGAAAACCCTAGGGGAGTCGACGAAAAACACATCCAGCCGCCACAAGTTCCAGAGCCTCAAGATCCAATCTAACACCATCACGGAGGGGTTCATCTTCTTCATAGGTGCCTCTCCGATGATGCGTGAGTAGTCCACCATAGACCTACGGGTTCATAGGTGCCTCTCCGATCTTGCGGTGTCCTTTCCCAGTGACAGAAGGGGCAGCAAGGCCCGCATGTATCGTTGCTATTAAGGATAACAAGATGGGGTCTATTCCTACATGAATAGATCTTGTCTACATCATGTCATCGTTCTTGTTGCATTACTCCGTTTTTCCATGAACTTAATACACTAGATGCATGCTGGATAGCGGTCGATGTGTGGAGTAATAGTAGTAGATGTAGGTAGGAGTCGGTCTACTTATCTTGGACGTGATGCCTATATAATGATCATCGCCTTGGATATCGTCATGATTATTTGATCTTCTATCAATTGCCCAACAGTAATTTCTTCAACCACCGTGTGCTATACTCATGAGAGAAGCCACTAGTGAAACCTACGGCCCCCGGGTCTACTTTTCAAACATATTGCTTTCTGATCTATCTTTTTGCCTCTTTGTTTTTCAGATCTACTATACCAAAAACCCAAAAATATATTGCTGCAATTTTTATTTGCCCTTTTTATTTTGTGTTCTTGAGAGATCTATTCTCTTATCTATCATTACCTAATCTATCTTTTTACCGTAGAGAGATTGACAACCTCTCTTTCGCGTCTGGTTGCAAGTATTTATTATTTGTGTGCAGGTGCTGCTTATTAGGTGGTGGTGATCCTCCTACTAGTTCGATACCTTGGTTTCATAACTGAGGGAAATACTTACCGTCGCTGTGTTGCATCATCCCTTCCTCTTTGGGGAAATACCGACGCAATCTCAAGCCACGTCAGTAGGCTCCCGCGGACAACCTCAAGAGAGGATCCCACAACGAGGCTCGGTTACCCCCAGTCCCATGGACCCGACAAACGCGATGGTGTAGATGCCTAGGAACTCCGACGGACTGACCGCGCCGTCGTATTTGTCTGGCGACTTCGGCTTGAAGGCCCTACTAGAGGGCCAGCGGACTTGTCGTAGCTCGCGGGTGAACGTCGGGCATCCGACCTCGTAAGGTAAGCTGTCGGGCGCCCCGGGGGCGGGCTCGTCGACGGTTGGATCTGCGCGACCATCGGATTGGCGATGCGCCTCCTGCCGTCTTTCGATGGCGGTGCATGCGTCTTCCTTGCGCCTGTCCTTCAAGACTTGGCGTTGGTCTTGCTTCAGCCACGGGTCCGTCGGCGCTTGAGACACCTCGTCTTGTACATCGGTCCAGCGGGAAGTCCGCTGCTGTCGTGGGGGCGACTTCACCGTGTGTGCCCCGCCGGCGTCGCGTCCTGCGGTGGGTTCCGTGGGAGCCGCGCGCCGCGCGCGCGAGGAACCCGCCGCATCTGGTTTGTCGTTGTTGGTGAGGCTCAGCAGGCTTTGTATGGTCGCCCTCCACTCCTCCATCATCTCTTGGTGCGGGCGAAAAGTTCAGCAGCAGCTGGGCCTGCGCCAGAGCTTCTCCCGCGGTTTTGGGGACTGGACGGGGCGAGGCGTAGGTAGCGCTCTTACTCCTAGCAATGCCAGAAGGAGCGCTTTCCCACGCTGTCGCCCGCCATCTTCCCTCATCGGGAGGGGTGTTGTGGAATTCGGCCTTGTGCTCCTGGGGAGTGGCGCACGAGGGCCCCGTCCGCACGGCGCTCCGGTTCGCCATCTCACGGACGTGGGTCGCGGTCGTGTTGTGAGGGGCGCGGCGGAAGTCCGGTCATAGCCCCCGTAGCCGTGGCTGCTGCCTCGGCCGCTGCAGCGGCGTCGCCCCCGGTCACCGCCGGTGTGTTCCGCGCTATCGCGGCGGCGGGGTCCGGGTCGTGGTTCGCGGAACTCCGCGTAGTGCTATGGCTGCACTCACCAATGGGGTGAGCACGGTGGTCACCGCCATCGGTTGCTTCGGATGGCAACTTGGACGTGGTCGTGGCGGGTGTCGCCGCGCCCCTAGCCTTCTTGGGCCCCATGGGCATCGGCGAAGGCACACAGAAATGCCGGCGAAGATTCGCGCACAGGAGGCGCCCCTACCTGGCGCGCCAAAGATGTCGGGGGTGTGATTCTCGACGATCTATGGGACCAGCGGGATCCCTTTATGGTTCGGCGGGGGGCGTCGAGTACACGAAGAGCATCAGTCGGCCATGCCTACGCGCGGGGTTTATACAGGTTCGGGCCGCTCGGGAGCGTAAAACCCTACGTCATGTATGTGTTGTTTGTATATCTGGGTCCAAATACAGGAGCGCAGCCCCTCGGCAAGGATGTTCGAGAAGTACAGCTACGCGTGCAAATGGATAGGGTGTTGACCTTTTTCAAGGTAGCCATGGGCCTCCTTTTATTGTTCAAGGGGTTTCCACAATGGCTACAATGGTCATTCACTAGGTGTAAAGTGCGCTCTTACAGCTACAGGGGCTGCCGTCAGAGTGGTAGTGGGAAATACCTAACTCTGACGGACTAGGACAGGCGCATTGAATGCGCCCTGAGGTGGCACGCTGGCGATATCTCCCGGCAAGGATCGCCTCTCCTTCTGTGTCGTCCGCCGATGTACCTCTTATTCTTCTGCCACGCCGCGTTACGGGTGGCATTAAAGCTGCAACAGGCCCGCCGCTGTGGCCACTTGCCCCGGCCAGCTTCGCCTGCCCGCTCGACACCTCAGCCGATGTAGACAATCGTCCCTGGTGAGGTGGAGTGGCGGCCTGGCGGGTTGGAATCTTGCCGAGGACGCCCGTGGGCGGGCTACTCCGCCTGGTGAAGGGCCTGGTTGCCTCGCTTCGGTCTTGGCTTCGGTTTGCCTCGGAGGCTGGTGCGAGCCCGGCAAGAAGTTGCCGGTCTGAGGTGGTTGCCCATGGATAAGTCTGGGTACTAGGGACCCCCAGTTCTTAGTACACCGACACTCTCCCAATATGGGGAGAGGTTCTCCCCTCTGGTCCTTCGCCTCCATGGCACCCGGAGGGGTGAGAGCCCCTCCGAGATTGGATCTCCCTCTCTGTTTCTCTCCTGTTTTCACTACTGTATTCTCTCCAGATTGGTTTTTCGTCGGTACAGAGAGTTGCGGCGGCGAGGCGGAGGGTCTCTCTTTATTTCTGGGGTTTCTGGGATTTATAGGATTTTTCAGCGTTGGAATCACGCGCAAAGGAGTTACGTGGACCCCACAAGCCATCAGGGCGCCCCCCAGGTCGCGCCCTATTGGCTTGTGGCCCACAGGTGGCTCCCCTCCGGTGGTTCTTCACTCCAATATTTCTTATTTCCTCTAGAAAAAAATCATCAAAAAGGTTCGGGCGATTCCGAGAACTTTCATTTTCTGCACAAAAACAACACCACGGCAATTCTGCTAAAAACTGTGTCAGTCCGGGTTAGTTCTAAATAAATCATATAAAGTGCATCAAAACCATATAAAAGTATTGTAAACATAGGCAATCATGGCATGAATACTTCATAAATTATCGATACGTTGAAGACGTATCAAGCACCTGGAGCACTTGCGACGATGCCCAGTCGGTAGAAGCGATGCCGCGCGGTACGGGACCGTCGGCTGCCGGAGTAGAACTCCGAACGAAGATGCGCGGAAGTGCGCTGCGCCACGGATGGGCAACTCCTACGTGTCCAGCGGAGCTTCCTGTAGTCATGCGGAATCGTCGGCGATGAAGCTGAGCGAACCGAATCGGATCTCTCCGCCGATGATCATGATGATGATGGATAAATCTCCACTTGCGCCGGAAATCGCTAGACGCGCTGACCCATGGTGGGTGCCAACTATTGAGGCAACGATCCTGACAATGAATACTAGCGGTACGAATGAGGGGCGGAGCCTAGCTACGGCGCAAGCGTATCACTCAGATTTAGCGAGTTCGGGCTCCTCTCGAAGAGGTAAAGACCCTACGTCTCGTTCCCGGAGGCTTGTGTTTTCTCTGGGGGAGTCTGATTACAGAGGGTGTTGAACCCTTGTCACAGAGCTCGAGGGTGGCTTATATAGAGTGCGCCATGCCCCATTAGTGAGCCATTCCAAGGGCATTTAATGAGAATAACTACGGGAGTTACTGGAAACTGCAGCTCTAACTACATCAGTTACTGGTAAAGTTAGCTATGACTGCACTTCATGTGTGGCGTTAAGTCCCTCGGCCGTTGCAGGTCCCACGTCACCCACGCCTTCTCTTTGTCCGAGTGCTGGAGCCTGGCCGACTGGCATGGAGACGTTTGAGTGATTTGATAGATCCGAGTGGATCCAACGTGTGAGAGAATACCGAATGCAGTTGTAGTCCCGACACTTTAATGACAGTGTGGGGCCCTAGGTGGGTCCTGGATGTTTGGTCCATGACCCTACCACTAGTAGGTGACCCTATTAGCAGCCAAGGCCGAGAGTCTCGTGGGCGGGCACCTCCGGCAAACAAGAGTCACATGAGGAGGGCAACGGGACGAGGTCGAGTCAGATCGGCGCGACACCACACGAGGGGGTGAATGGGATGGCTGCATTTTCATATGGAATTGGCATGGAGCCAGTCGACGAATATTTTGTTTTGGTTTAGTCGATTTGGCCCGGATCAGTTTGAAGCGTTAGATCGAAAATGAACGGCCCAGATTATGTATTCTCCCTCCATTTTGTTTTGAAAAATAGATCACTGCTGCAGCCCATATTCTTCTTCCTTCTGTCGTCTGCTACCACCGGCTGGGCCGCCCGCGGTCGGCGGTGCTCCCACGCCAGCCTCGCTACCCCACCCTCCCCTCAACATCTCCCCACCGCCATGCTTGCCGCCGCCCCCGGCCATCCCTCTAAACTGGCGAACCACCTGAACATTTCCGACGAACCTGCACCCCACGACACCTCTAAGATACACAAGGAGGCTGCTACACCCTCTGCACACCACGCACCCATAAGATAGACAAGGAGGCTGCTACTCCCTCTGCACCCCACGACACCTCTAAGATACACAAGGAGGCTGCTACACCCTCTGCACACCACGCACCCATAAGATAGACAAGGAGGCTGCTACTCCCTCTGCACCCCACGCACCCATAAGATAGACAAGGAGGTTGATGTTTCCCCCTGCACTCCTAAGATGGATGAGGAGGTCGATGCTCCTCGCACCTCCTATTTCCTTCCCTTCATGAATCGACTGATCCAAATTCCATTTCCAGGTGAACTGACGTGCAACTAAACTTTTTTCATATACATGCACGTACCCTCATCCCCATGAGCATGCAGATCTTGAAACCGACAAGTCACCAGTAAGTGGGATAAGGGCAACTCTAACCGATCCCCTAAAAGTTAAAAGGAGGATATGACTGAGCAAACATTAGTTGAGTAACCTGCTCGCCGCTGCTCCTCCCCGCTGCATGATGCTGCTGCTCGTCGCCGTTGGTTCATGGGTGGCTCTACAGTGACCCCAACGCCGCCCTCCATCCTTGCCAAGCACGAGTGCGACAGCAGACGTCAGCGCTTCCGGTGTGGTCACCATCGCCGTGGACGGCATGGCAAATGCTATGAAATGCATAAATCAAAAAGTAACTTTACTCCGCCTAATTTAGTAGGGGTTTGGCTGGAACCGACTGAAACATAGTGGAGTAAATATACTCCACTAATATTTATTCGGCCGTGTCCTCCTGTATTTTTTAGGGATCGCTTAAATAACTAAACAACATGTCACCAGAGGTTTAGAATGCACTGATGCCGCGACACGTTATGCTACTCCACAAGTGTGCACGCGTGCCCCGCCACTGTGTAGTAAACATCCTCGTCGGCAGGTACCCTACCCACGCCAGCTCGAGGCGGTTCAGTCGATCGACATCGCCATCCTCATCCTCCACTGCTCCGAGGTCCGAGCTACGCTACGCACGGCACAGTCACCAAAGACTCACGAACTCACGCGCTTTGGGATGCCGCTGCCACCGGACGCGTGCAACTTGCAGTGCAGCCAGCGCGGCCGGCTGGCTCCAGCTAGCCTGGCTCTGCTGCCGCGACTTCGTACGGGCTGGTTGCTGCATCTTTGATGCCGCCGTGCTGACGCCGTACGCCGCCGCCGCATCCCTGACCCCCAACCGAACCCCTGTCGCCGTCTGAACCGTCCCCACCAACCGCCCCCAAAATCCGCGAAGCTGCCGCGCCGGATAAACAATGGCGAACAAAAGCTCCTCCGGCCCATGTTACCCTGCCGTTGCCGTGCGCGTGAATTCCCACTGCTGTGCTACCAGGGAGGGAGGACATTAGTCTCGCTTCGCCAGGGGTGAGCACGTCTCTAATCATGTGCAGTCAACTCGTCGGCAGGGCGTACCGGTTGGTTGATTAGTTAACAGTTAATCGCAGCTGGAATCAACCGAGCGGCTAGGCTAATCACACATGTGGCCAGGGCCAGGGGGGTTGGTTAATCCAGCCGCAGGATCGAGACGTTAATGTCAATGTCCATAGTGTTTGTGCTCTGATGCTCACACGTCAGTCATACGATCCTAGCTCTGGATTTTTACTCCGACGCCACGTGCTCATGTGAAAAGGGCCACATAAGTCGGAGAGAACGTGGTACTGGCATTGACAGCAACTTAATGTCAACCGCCATAGTGTTTATGCTTTTGATACTCACACAATCTAGCTCTGGATTTTCAGTTTTTTTACCCCGACGCCACATGCCGATGCCGGGCCATGTTCAGTAGCACTACTAACTACTCCTACTAACTGACGAGCCACGAGCCACGAGCCACATGTGAAAGTGCCACGGAAGTCCATCGACACCAGTGGCCCGGCGGCGACTTGCAATCCCACACAACGCCCATGGCGGCGTTTACCATGGCCCGCCCAGAGGAAAGCTCAGAGGCACGAGCCGTCACCAATCACCACCGGGTCTTCAACTCTTCACCTACGCAGCAGCCTCTGTTCCAAGTGACAGATAGGTGCGGTTGACACTCGACGCACTCCGCAGTCTCCACTCGGTTTGGCCAGGCAGGCAGGCAGGCAGGGAGGCAAAGGCAAGTGCATCATGCATGCCACAGCTGTATGTATGCACGAGCCGTGCCCGGGCAAGCCAAGCCACACCCGAATCGAATCAGGCCACTGTTTTTTTATGCTATACACAGTACTACAAGCTGCTGATTCGGGGTTGCAGCGTCGACTACCTTGGATTTTCTTATCTTATGCTATTAGCACACAGGATGCTTCCTCCCTTGGATTTTCTTATCTTATGCTATTATTATTTTTCTAAAAAAAATTATGATGCATTATTGCCAAAATGTACGACTGGGGGTTTGTATATGCGCGCTGTTTTGTCAGAGTATCGCTGTGATGTGAACGTAATGGTTTGCTGGTTATGTTCAACCAGTAAACAAATCCGTGGACGAGGCACACGCTGTTTTGGGCCCTATAAGTAGCCCGCCGGGCCGGAGCATCGACCAGACCAGTGAGCGCCGCACACAGATCACCGTTCAGCAACACAGACCAACCGTCGCATCGGAGGAACGGACTGAGCTAGGAGGAGGTTTGCCGAGAAGGTAGCTGCACAGCAATGGTGAAGACTGCTGCGGCAGGGAGCTATGGCAATGGCGCGGCGGCGGCGGCGGCGGGGAAGCAGCAGCTTGGGGGCAAGATGAGGACGTACAAGGGGGTGCGGATGAGGAGCTGGGGCGCGTGGGTGTCGGAGATCCGGGCGCCGGGGCAGAAGACGCGGATATGGCTCGGCTCCCACTCCACCGCCGAGGCCGCCGCGCGCGCCTACGACGCCGCGCTGCTCTGCCTCAAGGGCGCCTCCGCCGCCGCCGACCTCAACTTCCCCGTGCACTTCCCCTTCGACCTCCCCGCCGCCGCCATGTCGCCCAAGTCCATCCAGCGCGTCGCCGCCGCCGCCGCCGCCGGTGCCGGCGCCAGTGCCGTCGACTTCGCCGGCGCCGAAGACAGTGCCAGCGCTAACGTCGTCGACTTCGCCGGTGCCGATGACAGTGCCGGCGACGTCACCCCGCAGTACTTCAGCTCCTCCAGCAATGCCTCGCCGGTGAGCTCCCCGGAGACGGCAAGCAGTGGCGCCGCCGACCTCGACGGCGTGGACCTCCTGGGTTACGGTTACAGCCAGTGCTCGCTCGCGGAAATCGAGGCCTTCTTCCAGTCGCCCAAGTGCATGGAGTACGCCATGATGGACCCGTGCAGCGCCTTCTTCGCCCCGGCGCCGATGGCCATGGAGGACGAGTGCAGCTGGGAGGAAGAGGACGACATTGCGCTCTGGAGCTTCTCAATGGACTGAAAAGCCGGAGTTCGGCAAGCCGGAGCACCGAAGAAACTGACAACAAAATCGTTACTCAGGCGAAGACCACAACTGGTCGTGCATGGCGATAACTATACTTGATTTCATACAAATTAAGGCGATTCATTGTACACAGCAACAATAAGGTAGTTGAGCGTTGTGGGGGGGAGCTCTCATGGAGCTACATGTTTTAAGGCAGCTTCCATGGAGTTAACCTCCCTTCAATTGCTTGTTACATCCATGTTAAAAAAAAAGCTGCTTTGCAATTGCATGCATATATTTCTTTTGAAACAACGTGTCCTCTCCTCAACTGCAAGTTATAAGATACTCCCTCTCTAAAGAAATATAAGAGCGTTCAGATCACTACTTTACGAAGGGAGTAGATAAAGATTACAGGTAATGCCGTAATGGATTCTATGGTGGTGTCTGAGTGCCTGGACTATTCACTTCGAATGACAAGGGATTTCAGTAAGATTTTGATGCTTATCCAAATGAGTGCACCACTAAAAAGTTTGTGCGGATCTTGTTTCAAAAAAAAAAAAGTTTGTGCGGATTTTTGAAGCTTTCTTTGGAGTTGGACTCTCCCACAAGGAAATTTAGGCCCTGTTCGGTTAATCCCCTTGCCAAAGGGATTGAAGGGGATTGGAGAGGTTTGAGGGGAATTTTGACTTGCAAATGATTTAATCCCCTCCAATTCCTTTCAAAACCTCTTCAAACCCTGCCTAACCGAACAAGCCCTTACGGGGTTAAGTTTGGACGCCCATAAGTCCCGGATGTTCGGGATTTTTCCATGGTAAATCAGACTTTTTTTGTGGTAATTTACATTTGGTAGGCATGGCAATTCCGCCGTCAATTTGGTTTTCGCAGGAAATTGCCATGCTTGACAACTAAACTTGCCATCCTCGCATCAACAAAAATTGCCATAAAGAAGGTTCGGTTTGCCATGGGTAATTCCCCATTTATTTTTTTTACAATAAATGGGGAGGCGATCAATTTAATCATTCACCTTTGATGTCGCCCGGAGCTGAACAAGCCCACAAGGACCCTCATGCGCTATTCTGAAAGTGATGAGTGACTAGATGACGGATACCCTTCGGGGGCAACTGCAATGGTCACTTTCCTGACCCGCGAAGGTCATGTTTCTTGCTTCGGGCGCACCCTCGGGATTTCGCATTTTTCCTTTTTGCATGCTTTTTTGGTTTTATTTGTGCCTTTTGAATTTTCGGTTTTTGACAGTTTTTCCTAGGTTTAGCAAAAAAATAATATATTAGGAAGCAACTTTTTTCTGCAAGAAGCACAACAATGCTTTTCTGAAAAGGGAACACACATAGTTTGTGCTTCCACGATAATCACAATTGTGCTCTTGAAAAGAAAAAAAACACACAACTATGCTCCCAGCCCATCAAAAATGATTCAGAGTACTCATTGATTAGTTGCTCTCTGAACATGCTCATAATATGAGACACTTGGAAGATGTTTCCTGAATGAAAAAATCTGGGCCTAAACTAATAACCAGAGAAGAATGGAATGCAAATCCTGTTTATGTTGGGCCAAGTCCTTCCTTGTAGAGGTGTGATGGAAGCCCAACAGAATTCCAGTTACGTGTGTGCGCCATCGATTTCGAGTGCTCCCCTATAGTACTAGGCTGGCCCCGGGCTTTTTTTACTGGTTACACTGTTTCTTTTCCAATGCTTTTATTTTCTGTTTCTCTTTGATTTTCTTTGGTTCTTTCCGGTTTTAAATATTTTCCTTCTGTTTTTCTTTTTCATTTTCATGTCCTTTTTCTCTTTCGTTTTTTTCATTTGTTTCTCGTTTTTAATCTATTTTCTTCATATTTTCCATGTTTCCAACTTTTTTCCAATACATCATTAATATTTTTTAAATATAGGTTATTGATGTTTGCTTTTATCTCATGCACACTATGCATTTTTCTTATACATCAGCAACATTTTTTGAATAGACGTTTAACATTTTTGAAATATATGTATTTGATGACTACTTCTTTTCATACACATTGTTGTTTCTTATAAAGTAGTGATCTAAACGCTCTCATATTTCTTTACAGAGGGAGTACATCATATTTTTTGTGCATGTTTAATATTTTTCAAATATATGACTAATATCATTTTGAAGTATGGTGGATACTACTTTTATATACACATTGTACATTTTCTGTGTATACACGAGGAACATTTTTTGATACAAGTTTAACATACTTTTTGATACATGATATAAATTTAAAAAATGGTTTTTCGTTCAATTTTTTGAAAATACATTCTACATTTTTCATATACATCAGTAACTTCTTTTATACAAGTTTAACATATTTAAAATAGATGATTAACATATTTTCAAACATTTGGTTTTTGTTCACTAATTTATTTCATACACACTGTACATTTTTTATATCCCAGGGACATTTTTAATACATTTTAAACAGTCTTAAATATAATTTTTTTTGATACATGATCAATATTTTTTTATAGAACTAGCAAAATAATAGAATATTTAACTGCATGTATACTTAACAGAAAAACTAAAAAACTAAACCTTTGCTGCCACGGTCGAGGACGGCAGCTGCAGCCACTGCAACACGTGTGTGTTTGTTGAAGAAAACGAGCTGTGCAACTTTTATAAACTCGTTGCAGCCAGCCTAGCCGATGGACGCGATGCTGCGCGGGCGAGCGTTCTTTCCACCTCGCATTAAGCAACATATAGTCACGCACCTCCTAATTGGTGCCATATCCGCTAGTTGTAGAAGGACGCTCCCCTGCCGCCCACTCATGGGTTGGCCCAATAAAGGGGCGAGCAGCTCTCTCGGTTCACTCGTTCCGTTCCCTAATTTGCTCGGTTCCTAGTTGACCACTCGACCGTTGACTAGTGGCATGGTTAACTTTTCAAAGAAGTTCACAAAATTCAAAAACAGTTCACGAGTTTCTAAAAAGCTAATGAATTTGAACATATACAAAAATGACAAAGTTCATGAATTTGAAAAAAATATGTTCTAAAAAAATCATGAATTTGGCGGATTCAAAATAAATCACGAATTTTTAAAAAGTTCATACTTTTTACAGAAAAATCATGAATTTGAAAAACGTTTTCTATATTTAAGAAAATACGGGAAATAAAAAAGTTTGCTAATTTGAAAAAAGGTCATGAATTTGGAAAAGTTCGCACATTTTAACAAAAAGGAAATATAGAACCACTCAGAAACTGAACAAAAACTGGCCTAGAAAACTAAAAGGGAAAAACCGATCGGAGCTATCAAAAGCTTCCCAAAACTTGCTGGGAAGCTTCTGGAAGGTTTCTAAAACTAGGATGAGCTTGTCCGGTACAACTGCCTTTCATGGGCCGGCTTATTGCGATCGGCTTCTGGCACCACGTATGATGCAATCGAAAAAAGAGAGTTAAATGGGTCAAGTGGGGATGTGTGCCAGGCTGCAATTTTTTTTATAACTAATGATTAAGGCGTTGAATAGGGTTTGACATCGATTTCAGGATCTTCTAATCCCCGCATATGGCGATGAAGGCTGAGTAAACACACATGTATGTTCGCTGCGGCTGCGGCTGCGACCTCCAAAGCGGTAAAGGCACACCTACCAGTGCGACTTTTTGGTCTAGCCTAGTGCGCGTGCATTTTACTTTCTTTCTTTCATTTCTTTTATGACATTTTAAAAAAATCTTCTAACAAAATTCAAATAATATAGAAGAAAATTGAAAAAAATAAGATTTTGAAAAAATAGCCGCGACTATAAAAAGATTAATGAAATTTGGAAATTGATCACAATTTTAAAAAATGTTGGTGAGTAAAAAAACATATTTGCAAATTTTATAAAATGTACTTGGATTTAAGAAATGTTCAAAAAATTTAAGTAATATTTATGAAACAAAAAATGTTCTCAAATTAAAAAAGTGGTCCTTAATTCAAAAAAATGTTCACGAAAACAAAGTGTCCATGAATTCAAAAAATGTTTGTGGATTAGAAACATGTTCATGCATTTGAAAAGTTCATGGATTCAATTATTTCATAAATTTCAAAAAAAATCCAAATGTTAAAACATATTCATAAATTTTAAAAATATGCATGAAATCATTTATTGGGAATTAAAAAATACTTCTAGATTTTAAAAATATGTCTTTCCACTGTCGATCACTGTGATAGATTGGTTGCAAGATTGACCCGAACTAATATACACAACACTTTTTGGGGGATCATTCATTTAAATATGGAAAGTGGAGGTTTACTGAATCAAAGCAGATATGTTTATAAACTATGCAACAAAGAACTCATATGAATCCATGAATAAAACACGTATATATCCGATCTTAAAATGTCAATTCACTACGCCGCAATAAGTACAACACAAAAATTACATGAGATGGGTCAATCATGTAGGACAACTCAGCTTGATCATTATATTAAGGAAGAAGGGAGAGCTTGTCATCTTGTTACCCTTATGGACTTATAGTCCAAAGAGGACTACTCACACATGGACATGATGGCAACAAGGTTGATGTAGATGATCTCCATGATGAATTCCCCTTCCGGCAAGTACCGTAACATGCCTCCAAACTAGATCTTGGTCGAACATAGAGGTGGCATCGACGAAAAAATTCTCGATAAAAGGTTTTGTTTTTTGGGGTAAATAAAAAGGCAGGGGTGCTGAGAGGCAGTGGAGGCGCCTCCTCTCGGGCATTGCGCCCCCTTCTTGCGACCACTGGCTCGACCACACTGACCTACCGTGTGGGAACCACAGAGGGCCCTAGGTGGGTCTAGTGCCCTTCGGCTACATTTTCTCTTAAAACTTCTTCATATATTTTTCTTTGGTTTTTTTGGTCCTCGGATAATTGATTTTTCAAAAGTCCAAAAATAGCAACCGACATTGAATTAATAGGGTTAGTCAAGAAAGTGATAAAAGTCGATGCCAAAATTATGCCATTATGATATAAATATAGCATCTAACAATAAACGCGCAACCCCTACATGGCCCGCTAAATTGGCTTGGTATTTTCATGTCAATACTCATCCGAGGGACACGAGAGTAGGCGAGACCTACCGCACTACGTGCCATCACAGTCCGACTATGCTAATCAAGTACTATACTTCATACCCGCAAGGCCGCAATTCAGATTGCATTTCTCATACTTTTGCTAGTTCCTTAGTTGTATACAGTGACTGATCTTTGTGATCAGGTTGATTGTGTTTCCAATACCATCAATAATCATACTAGAGTTGGCTTAGTGCGTGCAAAGGTACACTGTCAAGTATGGTGTAGTTGGGTCGTCAAAGTCTCCTCCAACAAAAATTTTACTATCTCATCAAAAGATCATGACACCTTATCCCTAGCAGGTGGCGGGAACACATGTGCGGAACCAACAGTGAGCAGGGAGTGGCCGTAGCGGCAAACAACACGACAAGTAGGGAGGGGCCGGGGCGGCAAGCTGTAGCACTAGCAAGCCGCAGTAGCAAACATCAATGATTGTTCTTTTTCTCGCTTTATATTCTCCTTGAAATACTTAGTACTCAACTTGATTAGAGCTAGATCTTTGTGCTTTATGTTGATATTGATGTCAAATTTTGCTGGCATTAGGGCATCTCCATGGGCAACCCTCAAATTTCCTCCCGCATCCGTCCGCGGATAGGGGGGGGATCAGTTCGCGGACACAGATGCGGGAGGGCGACATCCAACTGTAGTTGCATACATCTGGCCTTCCTCGTGTTTTTTCAAGTCCGCTTGATCAAATAGCCGCAAAGCATACGGACGTTACAATAGCCGCATGCAGCACTGGTTCAAATTTTAAAAAGTTCAAATATTACATCCGAACATTGTTGTCCCCTTTCAATGCCCATTGATGCTCAATCAAATCTTCCTTCAGCTTCACGTGAGTTGGTCGATGCCGAATTTGTTGATGCATTTGAATAAACTCTTCAAATGTGGTCGGATTCTGTTCCGGAAGTTGGATAGATCACCCATGTTCTCAAATTCCAGACTTGCGACATCATCATCACCCTCATCCTCGACGATCATGTTGTCAATGATCACCCAACATGTCATCACCTCCCACAAGGTCTCCAGATCCCATTGTTTTGCAGGTTCATGAACAACTACAAAACATGCCTTCAACACTAAAGAAAGTTATCCCTAGCCCATCATGCTCAATCATTGATCCATTCATGAAACACACTCAAATATTAGCTACACCCAATGCTCAAGTACGATCATAGTGCCCCCAAGTTGGTGCTTTATAAGAGAAGATGGAGACTCAAATAAAATTAAAAATTGCATAAAGTAAATAGATAGGCCCTTCGCAGAGGGAAGTAGGGATTTGTAGAGGTGCCAGAGCTCAAAGTTTAAATTGAGAGAGAAAAATATTTTGAGTGGCATGCCTTTCCTGTCAACGAAAATGACAAAGTAGTTCACAATACTTTCCATGCTAGATATATCATAGGCGGTTCCCAAACAGAAAATAAAGTTTATTCCTTTTTCAACCAATCTTTCACAATCCATGGCTGGCAATATCCACGGTTGCCTTCCATACCAACACTTTCCAAGGAATTTATTATTTGACAACATAAAGTAAATTTTTTCTTCTTTTTTTCATTTCGGGAATTGGCATCCCTATTACCGCCATACTCTCGTGCAATGACAAGTGAATAAACACTCATCTTGAGAATAACACATCTAGCATGGAAAAATATTGGACACCCCTACCGTTTCATGAGTGGTACGAGCACACAAAAAGGGAATTTATTTTGAAAAGTAGAGATGGCACATACAAATTTGCTTAGAACGGCATGGAAATACCGCATATAGGTAGGTATGATGGACTCATAAGGCAAAACTGGGTTTAAGGATTTTGGATGCACAAGTAGTATTTCTACTTAGTACAAGTGGAGGCTAGCAAATAGATTGAGAAGCAACCAACCAAGAAACGAAAATTCACATAAACGAGCATTGAGCATAACTAACGCTGAATAATGCACCATAAGTAGGATGTAATTTCATTGCATAACTATTGACTTTCGTACTTGCATAGGGAGTCACAAACCTTAACACCAATATTCTTACTAAAGAATAATTACTCACTAACATGACTCACATATTACTATCATCATGTCTCAAAACTATTACAAGGAATCAAGTTTAATTTGTCCAATGATCTTCATGAAAGTTTTTATTATATCATCCTTGGATATCTATCACTTTGGGACTAGTTTCATATATTGTCATTGCTTTTGACAAGCTCAAACAAATTTAAGTGAAGCACATGAGCATAGAGATTTTATCTCTCAAAATAGTATAAGTGAAGCATGAGAGGATTTCTTCAAAATTTACTAACTCTCGAAATAATCTAAGTGAAGCACGAGAGTGTTTCTTCAAAAGCTTCCAAGCACACCGTGCTCAAAAAGATATAAGTGAAGCACTAGAACAATTCTATAGCTCAAAAAGTTTAAGTGAAGCATATAGAGCAATTCTAACAAATCATAACATAATTATGGCTCTCTCAAATAGGTATGTCCAGCGAGGATACTAAAGACAAACTAAAAAGCAAACCAAGCAAAGACTCAAATGATACAAGACGCTCCAAGCAAAACTCATGATATGTGACGAATAAAAATATAGCTGCAAGTAAAATACCGATGGTCGTTAGAAGAAAGAGGGGATGCCACTCGGGGCTTCCCCAAGCTTAGTTGCCTGTTTCTCTTTGGATATATATTGGGGGTGCTGTAGAATCCCCAATCCTAGGCTCTTCTCACTCCTTATTCCTTCATCCATCGTGATCTCACCCAAAACTTGAAAACTTCAATCACACAAAACTCAACAAAATCTTCGTGAGATCCGTTAGTATAATAAAGCAAATCACTACTTTAAGTAATGTTGCAAACCCATTCATATTTTATTATTGCATTATACCTACTGTATTTTAACTTTACCATGGCTCATACCCTTCAATATAACCCATAGATTTATCAAAACAAGCACACAATGCAAAGAAAACAGAATCTGTCTTAAACAGAACAGTCTGTGGCAATATGTACTCTAACCATACTTCTGTAACTGTAAAAATTATGAAAAATTAGGACAACGTAATTTGTATAGCAACACTGTGTTAAAATTTCAGCTCAACATCACGTTCCAGTAAAAAATGAAAATTCGAACACTGGAGGCAAAGTTTTTGTTTTAGATGCAGCATTGTTTCTACTCATCTTATGAATCATCCTAAAGGGCTTACTTGGCACAAACACTAAATAAAACGACACCTATAGTACGTAAGAACGGTCTACCAAGTATAATGGGACAAGACGGATTGTAATCAATATCAAGAATAATAAAATCTATGGGCACATAGTTCCTATTTGCACGAATAAGAACATCATTAATTCCTCCCTAAGGCTTTTTAATAGTAGAATCTGCCAAGTGCAAATTAAGAGAACATTCTTCAATATTGGTGAGACCAAGCACATCACATAAAGATTTCGGAATCGTGGAAACACTAGCACCCAAATCACATAAAGCAAATCACTCATAATTTTTAATCTTGACCTTAATGGTAGGTTCCCACTCATCATGTAATTTTCTAGGAATAGAAATCTCCACGGCAACGTAGAAGAGACCGCTTCCTCCACGGCAACGGCGCCAGAAATTCCTTTGACGTGGCTTGAGACTGCGTCGGTATTTCCCCAAAGAGGAAGGGATGATGCAGCACAGCGACGGTAAGTATTTCCCTTAGTTATGAAACAAAGGTATCGAACCAGTAGGAGGATCACCACCACCTAATAAACAGTACCTGCACACAAAGAACAAATACTTGCAACCCGACGCGAAAGAGAGGTTGTCAATCTCTCTAGGGTAAAAAGATAGATTAGGATATGATAGATTGGAGAGATAGATCTCTCAAGAACACAAAATAAAAAGAGCAAATAAAAAGTGCAGCAATGTATTTTTGGGCTGTTGGAATAATAGATTTGAAAACAAAAGCGGCAAAAAGATAGATCGGAAAGCAATATGTTGGAAAAGTAGACCCGGGGCCCGTAGGTTTCACTAGTGGCTTCTCTCATGAGTATAGCACACGATGGGTGAACAAATTACTGTTGGGAAATTGATAGAAGATCAAATAATCATGACGATATCCAAGGCGATGATCATTATATAGGCATCACGTCCAAGATAAGTAGACCGACTCCTGCCTGCATCTACTACTATTACTCCACACATCGACCGCTATCCAGCATGCATCTAGTGTATTAAGTTCATGGGAAAACGGAGTAATGCAATAAGAACGGTGACATGATGTAGACAAGATCTATTCATGTAGGAATATACCCCATCTTGTTATCCTTAATAGCAACGATACATGCGTGCCTCGCTGCCCCTTCTATCACTGGGAGAGGATACCGCAAGATCGAACCCATCACAAAGCACCTCTTCCCATGGCAAGAAAAATCGATCTAGTTGGGCTAACTAAACCAAAGATTCGAATAAGAAATACGAGGCTATGAGTAATCATGCATATAAGAGATCAAAGAAGACTCAAATAATATTCATGGATAGAAACTGATCATGAACTCAAAATTCATCGGATCCCAACAAACACACCGCAAAAGTTTACATCAAATAGATCTCCAAGAGACCATTGTATTGAGAATCAAAAGAGAGAGAGAGAGAGGAAGCCATCTAGCTACTGCCTACGGACCCATAGGTCTATGGTGGACTACTCACGCATCATCGGAGAGGCACCAATGAGGATGATGAACCCCTCCGTGATGGTGTTAGATTGGATCTCGAGGCGCTGCAACTTGCGGCGGCTGGATGTGTTTTTCGTCAACTCCCCTAGGGTTTCTGGAATATTTGGGAATTTATAGGCATCAGAGGCGGTGGAGAGGGGTCCCGAGGAGGGCACAACCCATCAGAGCGCGCCCTGGTGGGTTGTGGTCTCCTCGACCCTCCCCTCTGGCACTTCTTTGGCCCACTGGATGTCTTCTGGCCCAAAAAAATCTCCAAAAAGTTTTGTCACGATTGGACTCCGTTTGGTACTGATATTCTGCGAAGTAAAAAACAAGCAAAAACAGCAACGGACACTTTGGCACTATGTCAATAGGTTAGTCCCAAAAATGATATAAAGTTGCTATAAAATGATTGTAAAACATCCAAGAATGGTAATATAACAGCATGGAATAAGCAAAAATTACAGATACGTTGGAGACGTATCAATCCCCCCTCCGGCAGGGTGCCGAAACGGAGCTCCAGATGGCCTCGCGACGGAACAAAGACTTGTGGCAGCGGAAAAAGGGTTTCGGGACTGCCTTCAGGGTTTTTAGGATATTAGAGAATTTATAGGCCAACAGGAACGTCGGGAGGCGGCTGAGGGGGCCACCACATATCAGGGCACGGCCCCCCCAGGGAGCGCCCTGATGTGTGGTGGGGCCCTCGTGCACCTCCTGGCGTCCTTCCAAAGCTTCTAGGTCTTCATATATACAGAAAAAATCATCAAAAAGTTTCGTGGCAATTGGACTTCGTTTGGTACAGTAAACCTGAAAAGGCAAAAACATGCAGAAAACAGCAACTGACACTGGACACTGGGTCAATAGGTTAGTGCTCAAAAATATTATAAATTGGTAAATAAAGACCCAAAAAGTATCCTAGAATGACAATATATCAGCATGGAAGAATCAAAAATTATAGATACGTTGGAGACGTATCAGCCACCTTCTTGCGGCCTACTCCCTCCAGATTTGACGGCTCCGACCAACATCCCGTCGCAATTTTCTAATCCGGTGGCTATGGGATTGCTTAGAATCAGGCCAAGGAGAAATCTCTGCTCGGCTTGCCAGTGTTGGCAACAACGACACTCGCGGGAGTCGTTTTACTTCTTGGAGGCGCTGCCACGGCCTTTGTCTGGTGTCTGTGCCCTCTACGAGATCAGGGGAGACCCTAGGTCCGGTTCTCCAGACCGGAAAGAGGCGATGTTGTAGCGTCATTTTCCTTTTTGAATGTGTCATCTTGCTCGATCATAGTGTCCCCGAAGTTGTTTTATGGTGATGTTAGTCGTACGTCTTGCTAGTTCGATCCGCCTCTCTTGTCCAGGGCTTAGTGGGTATAGCTGTACAGTTTCCTCTGTTTGGGCCGAACATCCCTTCTCCTTTGCTCCGGGTGCTATTTTCATGCCTCCATGCGTTCATGTTATGTGATATACCCTTATCTGTACACTTTCTTTTTTACATCAATGGTATATTCGTGAGATCTTATATTGAGATCTATGTACAAAAATCTTTAGTTTTATTTTTCTCTCTCTTACATGTCATTCATTTCACTGAGAGTTGATTAAATCTCAGACAACTAAGACCTATCCACACTCTGCTTTAAGCCTTTCACGCGAATTATACATTTTGAGTAGATGCAGTCAATGAGCTAAACATCGACTGGGTTATCTGAAAATTAACACCGGCGCGGAGTATAATGATGAAACTTGTACATCTAGAGCCTGGATAGTGAGTAAGAGCATCTACAGCCGCAACTTGTAAATCCGACCCCTTAAACACCCGCGGACGCGCCCGTGCGCGTCCGCAGACATTGACCGGTCACGCCTTAAATCTGCTCTTCCACATCCAACCCTCTCATATTTCATTCTCTAGATCCATACAAAAGCATGCAAAATAATAGCCTATGTACTACATACTATACTACTCTTCGTCGTCGTCAGAGATGGCTTGAGCCGCCTGCGCCGGCGCTTGAGCCGCCTCCTCCACAGCCCGCGCCGCCTCCATCTACTGCGGACGAAGACGCCTGGCCTCCGTAGCCAACTCCGAATGGATGGAGCTCAGGATGGCCAGCTGCTCCGGCCACAGATCCACGACCTCCTCCTCCCCCACATCCAGCGGTGGCGCCTCCTCCGCCGGCTCCTGCTAGTCCTTCCCCACACCAAGCGGCGACGCCTCCTCCGCCGGCTCCTGCTCCTCGTCCTCTTCCACCCCCAGCTCCTCCTCTTCCTTCTCCACCTCCTCGTCCTCCTCGAAATCCTCACCCGGATCCAGAGGTAGCCTGCGGCCCTCTGGATCCAAACCTGCTCAATGAGCAAGAGACGATGCTGGATCGTGTAGTGGCGGCGGCATGGGGGCATGACTGACAAGCTCGGGTGGCGACGGCGGAAGGGAGGAGGTGAGTATGCTAGGGCTGAGGGACGCCGGTCGGCTTAAATAGCCGGCCATGGTCTCGGGCAGGGAGCCGGAGCGGCACCACTCGGCATTCACACCACGCCGACGGTCGAGGAGCCTGTCAGATCGTCGGGTTTCTGGGCGAGTCCGCGCGGGGTCCCGTCGTCGGACCGACGTGGTGGGTGTGCCCGGGCTCCCCCATATTCGCCCAATATTTGGGCTGGATATGAGGGGCGCCGATCTTCCCGGGCATTTGAAGCCCGTTTGAGGGGCCCGGCTGGGTCGATTTTTTGTGACCGGCCAGTGACCGGACAGCCTGCCCGGGCGTTTGAGATGGGTATGAGAGGTCCGGCTGTAGATGCTCTAATGATTGTGCAACCTCCCGGAGTCTCAAGACGCTCCAATGCCGAGGAAACAGAACCACGGGTGTGTCCTGTTGGGTTAAGTTGGTCCTTTATTTAAGCTAAAAACAAAAGGTTAGTCCTTTTTTTCATCACAGTGTAATCGAATCGCTCATATACACAAGCATACACTAATTCCATGAACGCACGCATACACACTCTATCCTAACACATCATTTTGAGATTGGCGAAGTCATCACAGACACCTTCATACTCGATGGGAACGTTTTCTCTCTAAACGCACATCGCTGGAAGGTCTGGAATAAATCCAAAAAAACGATCGCCAATGTCAAGTTTAAGACTTTAACTCTGATGGATATAAGATATCACTGTCCTCCTAACCATTGAACCACAGGTTAGTTCATGGTTAAGTTATTCTTGAAAGCTATGTTTACACATTCCACCAGGCAAAACGGTTTTTTTGTTAGTTTTTTTATGCATACCCACATTCAGAGTGGTCACTTTTGTTTGAGTTGTTCCCATAAAAAATAACTCCAACAAAAGGAATTGGCCCGCCTCATGGGATGCATGCATTTTTTCGAAAAAACTTCCAATCTATTCATCTTCAATTATATATGACAATATAACGAACACATATAATAATAAAAAATATGTCCAAATCCGTAGACCACCTAGCGAGGACTACAAGCACTGAAGCGAGCCGATGACGCATTATTGTCATCACACCTCCTCATTGGATCCGGGCAAAATTTGTTGTAGTAGACAACTAGGAAGTCGTCGTGCTAAGCCCCATAGGATCAACGCACCAGAACAACAACACCCACTGATGAAAAGTAGCATCGATCAAAAGGATCTATTCTTGAGACACGCAAACGTAGACGAACGATGAACAAATCCGAGTAGGTCCACCAACGACATATTCGCCGGAGGCACACCTCTACACGTCTACTAATGATGCTGGACACACCACCGGGATGGGGGCTAAACAGGGAGAACCTTATTCCATCTTCAAAGAGCCGCCACCATCTCGCCTTCCCGAGTAGGATACAAATCCTAACAAAACTCATAGAAGCATCTAAAAAAGATGTCTGCCCGGCGGCAAGGACCGAGATCCATCATGCCCTCATGGCCCTAAGGCCACTGTAGACGAGGTGGACCGGCGGCTGCGATGTCGGGAGGCAGAGGAACCCTAGTTTTTTATGAAGAGGAGCCAGTGTCTAGAAGTGATCTGGTTCCACATGGCGGGTGGCACGTGAAATTGTCAAATTTTCACATTTCAACGGGAACTGAGTAAGCTAAGATGGTTAGGTTTTTTATGGTGGAACCAACTGCCACAGTTTAAATCCTAGACTTGACATTGGTGATAGCATTTTTCTAGATTTATTTCATGCATTCCGGCAATGCGCGTCCAGTGGGAAAAGAAGTTTCCCATCGAGTATGAAGGCGTCCTTGGCGACTTCGCCAATATCATGATGACGTGTCATCTCAGTCTCTTCAAGGTGCTCATAGGGATAATGTGTGTGTGTGTGCAGGATGAGTTACGTGTGTTTGTATAAGCGTCTGTGTCTGTACTGTATTGAAAATAAATAAATGAGACCTTTTTTAGTAAAATGCCCTTCCTTCTAATCTAGTAGTTTGGTAGACAAAGACTGTAGTGTTGCATCATAATTTATGAAAAAATCGCTATCCTTTCCCTGTACATTAAAGACTCTAAATTTTAAACTCTTTTAGAAAGTATGTATCATTTATTTTATATTTTCATAAACCTTCGATAAATGTTTAGAACATATTTCATACAATTTTAGAAAATATTTCAATTACATTTAACAGATTATTTGTACAATTCAATGGTTCTATATCTATACCATTATTAAATGACTCAAAGAGGCAGGTCCAATTAATCTCGGCCATCAAACCATATCAATCCAACGATTTAAATGGCACCAATGGTGAATGTTGAATATGTTTAGCGTGCAATTGATATCATACTACATACGAACGTGCAATTAAATTTCTTCATAATATCAATGTGCAGTGCACGTATGCATTTAATAGTAGAAAGAAATATGCTAAATGTACACATTTTCATAATTGGTTCGATTTGATTTCATTCTTGTATCAGTTGAATTTCAATAGAAATTTTCTAATGCCGCATCCAAAAACCATTTCAGTTTTTAGAGCGATTTCAATGTTCTGCCGGACAAATTGCATTTGAAATGATTTTCACACACTGCATTTCAGGAACACTCCACATACATTCTAGACAATTCAGCGAATTATTTCACATAAATTTGAAAGTTTTGGATCATATATCAGATCAATTTTAGGGCAATTTTATATATGTTAGCCATATTTCATTGAATTATTTCACATGGTGTAGGTGTTGCCTCTATTGACCACGATCCTTACGATAACCACCTCCATCCTAGTACATGTCTCCACCACCTCGTTGTCCCTTCCGGACCATCTTTTTTTGAGTCCGCTTTTTCTTTGGCACATCACTAATGCATAAAAGTTTACTATAGCATATTAAAAACGGCCTTGTTGGCGTGGACACCCGACGCCACCAATATGATGTCATTGTTAAAATATAGGGCGCGTTTGCTTGCCTCCATTGAATAGTGACTGCATTTCATGTGTTGTTGAGTGGAGCCATGACGTGGTTGAGACTGCGTCGGTATTTCCCCAAAGAGGAAGGGATGATGCAGCATAGCGACAGTAAGTATTTCCCTCAGTTATGAAACCAAGGTTATTGAACCAGTAGGAGGATCACCACCACCCAATAAGCAGCACCTCCACACAAACAACAAATACTTGCAACCCGACGCGAAAGAGAGGTTGTCAATCTCTCTATGGTAAAAAGATAGATTAGGTAATAGATAGGAGAGATAGATCTCTCAAGAACACAAAATAGAAAAGGCAAATAAAATATGCAGCAATATATTTTTGGGTTTTTGGTTTTGTAGATCTGAAAACAAAGATGAAAAAAGATAGATCTGAAAGCAATATGTTGGAAAAGTAGACCCGGGGGCTGTAGGATTCACTAGTGGCTTCTCTCATGAGTATAGCGCATGGTGGGTGAACAAATTACTGTTGGGCAATTGATAGAAAATCGAATAGTCATGACGATATCCAAGGCGATGATCACTATATAGGCATCACGTCCAAGATAAGTAGACCGACTCCTGCCTGCATCTATCACTATTACTCCACACATCGACCGCTATCCAGCATACATCTAGTGTATTAAGTTCATGGAAAAACAGAGTAATGCAATAAGAACGATGACATGATGTAGACAAGATCTATTCATGTAGGAATAGACCCCATCTTGTTATCCTTAATGGCAACGATACATGCGTGCCTTGCTGCCCCTTCTATCACTGGGAAAGGACACCACAAGAGCGAACCCATCACAAAGCACCTCTTCCCATGGCAAGAAAACTCGATCTAGTCGGCCTAACTAAACCAAAGATTCGAATAAGAAATATGAGGCTATAAGTAATCATGCATATAAGAGATCAAAGAAGACTCAAATAATATTCATGGATAGAAACTGATCATGAACTCAAAATTCATCGGATCCCAACAAACACACCGCAAATTTTTACATCGAATAGATCTCCAAGAGACCATTGTATTGAGAATCATAAGAGAGAGAGAGGAAGCCATCTAGCTACTGCCTACGGACCCGTAGGTCTATGGTGGACTACTCACGCATCATCGGAGAGGCACCTATGAAGAAGATGAACCCCTGCGTGATGGTGTTTAGATTGGATCTCGAGGTTCTGGAACTTGCGGCGGCTGGAATTGTGTTTCGTCGACTCCCCTAGGGTTTTGGGAATATTTGGGAATTTATAGGCATCAGAGGCGGTGGAGAGGGGCCCCAAGGAGGGCACAACCCATCAGGGCGTGCCGGGGCCCCCCTGGAGCGCCCTGGTGGGTTGTGGTCTCCACGGCCCACCACTCCGGCACTTCTTTGGCCCACTGGGTGTCTTCTGGTCCAGAAAAAATCTCCAAAAAGTTTCGTCGCGATTGGACTACGTTTGGTATTGATTTTCTGCGAAGTAAAAAACAAGCAAAAACAGCAACTGGCACTTTGGCACTATGTCAATAGGTTAGTCCCAAAAAATGATATAAAGTTGCTATAAAATGATTGTAAAACATCCAAGAATGATAATATAACAGCATGGAACAAGCAAAAATTATAGATACGTTGGAGACGTATGTAACACCCCCAGTGGTTAGCTACAGTGATCCCCCTTTTGATAATGCCATGTCATCATGATCAACAGTGCCTAATCATCATTAGTAACATATCTCTTTTCAAATTCAAATTCAAATGGAAATTCAAATGGAAAATAAAAGTTGTTCAAAAATGAAAACTAAAATGTTCACTTAATAGCAAATATTCCATAACTAATTCTGTTAAGGAAAACAACATCACAAAAAATCACTAGGCAACTCAACCAACAAGAACAGTAGCAAACAACATTATTTAATACCCTTTTAATTTAAATAAAATCCAAATGGAAACATATGGACTCCAAACCTTTTTCTAACAGTGGTAAATATTGCATAGTATTTATTTTAGCAAGTATCATATTTAGCAAAAGTCATTTGAAATAAAAAGAAAAGGCAAAACAGAAAAGAAAATAGAAAACAGAACAGAAAAGGAAAAGAGCCCACTGTACCTGGGCCCAAGTCAGCGTAGAGAAGGCCCAGCGCACTCCCCCTCGCTCGTCTCCTTCCTCCTGCTCCTCCGACCGCGTCGCTACAGGGGGAGGTCGCCCCCGACCACCTCGCCGGCGCCGTTGGGGAGAGGATAAGAGCCCCCCTGGTGGATAAGGGCGAGCCCAGCGAACCCTAGCGCCCCCTCTTTTTCCCTCCTGCTCATCTCTTCCCCTCTCCTTCGTCCTCCCCGAGCCCTCCCGAGCACCACCGCGGCCATGGCTCTCGGCTAGCCGTGGCCACACGCCCCCTCGTGCCTCTCCGTTAGGTCCCCGAGCTCCGCACCCACCCCCTCGTCCTCCCCGTGCTGTGGATCGAGCCCCGGGAGCTCTCCCGCCGTCGCCATCGACCGTTCCTCTCACCGGACCCGAACGAGCGCCGCCGTCGATCTACTCCTCTCCGTCACCCCGAGCTGCACCGGGCCTTCTCAGCACTCTCAGTGAGCTCCCCTGCGTTCCTCTCTTCCTCTCTTTGCGCACGTAGGCCACCGCAGCGAGCTCCTGACGGAACCGAGCTCCGGTTGCCGCCATGGCCGAAGTGGAGCTTGCCACAGAGCCGCTCCAGCTGCGCCAGCACGTTCCACGAGCTCGTGCTGCTCCTCTGGTTCGATTCCGCGCTAGCCCCGGTCCTTTTGAACGCTAGTTTGCGCGCGCCCAAGATGGCCGAGCGCCGCCGCCGCCATTGTCGACGTTGTGATCGATTCCGGCCACCGTTGGACCAACCACTAGCACCCACCGACGCGGCTTGAGCTTGCGAGCACGCCGGGAGAAACCGCACGTCGAATGCACGCCGGAGGTGTCCGGACGGGCGACGCCCGCGGCTCTGCTTAGCGCCGGCGGCTCGCCATTGTTAGGCGCTGACGTGGCCGTCATTAGCGCTAAGCTAATCCCCCGCTGACTCGCTGACACCGGGCCCCACTCATTAATTAAACCGGTATTTAAAATAACCCCCCCTCTGTTTAGTTACTCTGACTGACAAGTGGGGCCGGCCCCCTGTTCAAACAGATCAGACCGGCCTAGTCAGCCTACTGACTGGACAGGCTGGCCCACCTGTCAGCCACTGTTGACTGGTCCGTTGACCAGTCCACTGTGGCCCACTGGTCAGCCCCTGCCAGCTCTGTGGGTGCACTGGACCGTGTGCACCCAGCAATTTCTGGATATTTTTCGAATTAAATTTAAATCTGTTAATTCCAGAAAATCTTTTAAACTTTAAAAATTAATAGAAATTAATCCGTAGCTCAGATGAAAAAGTTTTATACATGAAAGTTGATCAAAAAAATCCCACGAATCCGAATACGCTATCCATTCGTCTGTCACATGCTCCTAGCATAGCAAACATGGAACTTTTCCCCTCCGGATCGTCTGTCCGATAAATCCAAAGACCCGGGAAATATCGTCAGATATTCTCCCGCTCTGTCTGATACGTGTAGTACTGCGTTAGACTACCCCTAGCACTGCGTATTGCCATGTCATGCATCGTGTTGCATCTGTTTGCTTGTATTTATTGTTTCTTCCCCCTCTTCTCTCCGGTAGCCTCCGAGACTGACGCTGCTGCCGAGTACGACTACGCCCCTGACGACCAGTCTTTTGCAGCAGAGCAACAAGGCAAGCAAACCCCCCTTGAGCATTCCGATATCGCCTATTCCTTTCCCTCTTATTCTTGCATTAGATTTTGCTACTGTATTAGCTAGGTCCTATTCTGATGCATAGCCTATTTTTGATAAACTGTTACTTTACCTGCAATCATACCAACTGCTTAGTATAGGTTGATCAATGAATCCCCAGTGACCCCTTAGTCCCAGTTGCCCCTGCTTCTTCATCGACGGCTCGACGACTCGAAGACCCAAAGACTCGGTCAACCGACCGACGAGCCAGGCCCCTCACATCACCGCACACCCCTTAAGTATGGCACTGCAGAGCTACTATCAGGTGCCGAGGGTGATACCTCACTTAGCACCCCCGATGTTAATTCTGTAGCGTAGCTAATCAGTCGTGGGTATCGAGGGTGATTTCTCCTTCCCATTTATCGATAGCGACTCTTGTCATACACATACCTCGAGTGGGATCCATCGAGGGTGATTCCTCGGATATCCACTTGGTGTATAAACACACAGTTACTTCTACTTGACTTTGTTTACATGTGAAAGACGGGACTAGAGGGACATGCGGTACCACCCTGGTTGAGGTGGACCTGAGTTCCCGACAGTCTTGAGACGGGTCGGCCCCAAGGGTACCCGTGTGTGAGATGTGGTGGGATGTGCCGGTAAGGCATCCAAAGGATTGTGTTGAGGCGTGGACGGGCAGGAGAGGCCCTTGCCACACATCCTCGAGTCGGGGTGACGGGACCGCACTTTGAGGGTTGCGCTTGCCCCGCATTAATAAAATGCTAATGGGTTGGGTATTTGATCTGAGTTGGTCGTTGGCCTTATTGCGCACCAAACCATCACGTGGGAAAGTTATGGGCACTCAGCGTCGTTGTATCAGCCGAAGCTCTTCGGACGTCAGCAATGGAGCGGCGCGCGCCGGATTGGACTGGACGGTACAGCTCTTGGACTGGAGTGTGCTAGGTCTTCTTCCGGCCGCGTTCGCATCGTGCAGGAGTGCAAGGGAAAGTGGGCCCACGAACCTGCACGCTTAGGATTTAGACCGGCGGGCTGGCCTCTTCGTTGAGCCTAGGTGGGGCGACGACGTGCTGCTATCCCGAGGCCGGGCATGACCCAGGAAAGTGTGTCCGGCCGGAGGTGATCAGGCATGTTGGAGATGCGGTGCACCCCTGCAGGGATGAATAATCTATTCGAATAGCCGTGTCCACGGTAACAGGACGACTTGGAGTTGTACCTTGACCTTATACAACTATAACTGTGATTTAAATTTGAAATGAATTGTGGCTCCGAGATTGCTTCCTCGCAGGGAGTCGGGGAAGAATCTCTGGGCGTGGTTACTTAATAAAATTGCTACAATAATATGACTATATATGAGATACCAGTCTACTCTCTTCTAATGCTGCAAGATGCTGAAGATGCTAGTCTTCGATAGGACTAGGCCTTCTCCCTATTCTTGCTTTCTGCAGTCAGTCCAGATATAACCCCTCCCCTTGATAATGATGCATACTTAGCATAGTTCTGATGTCAGTCTTGCGAGTACTTTGGATGAGTACTCACCGCTGCTTTGCATTCTCTTTCCCCCTCGATACGATTCCCCAGGAGATGGAGTACGCCGGAGACGACTACTACACCACCGCTGGAGCCTACTACTACGTGGAGGCTGCCCCTGACGCTCAGGAGTAGTTAGGAGGTTCCCAGGCAGGCGGCCTCGCCTCTTTCGATCCGTTGTTATGTTTGTGCTAGCCTTCTTAAGGCAAAACTTGTTTAACTTATGTCTGTACTCAGATATTATTTGCTTCCGCTGACTCGTGTTTTGTCGAGCTTTGTATTCGAGCCCTCGAGGCCCCTGGCTTGTAATATGAAGCTGTATGACTTTAATTTGTGTCTAGTGTTGTGTTGTGGTATCAATCAGTGAGTCCCTAATCTTGGTCGTACGCATTGCGTGTATGTTTAGCGTACGGTCGAGATCGGGGGCATCACAACGTATTAGCATCCCCAAGCTTAATTCCTACTCGTCCTCGAGTAGGTAAATGATAAAAACAGAAGTTTTGATGTGGAATGCTGCCTAACATGTTCATCATATTGTTTTCTTTTGTATAGCATGGACATTTGGACCTGTAAATGATTCAAAGCAATAGTCTAGTTTTAACACAATGACTTCAATACTCAAGCATGCTAACAAGCAACCATGTCTTTCAAAATATCAAAACTAAAGAAAGTTATCCCTAGACCATCATGCTCAATCATTGATCCATTCATGAAACACACTCAAATATTAGCTATACCCAATGCTCAAGTACGATCATAGTGCCCCCTAGTTGGTGCTTATAAGAGAAGACAGAGACTCAAAGTAAAAAAATAAAAATTGCATAAAGTAAATAGATAGGCCCTTCAAAGAGGGAAGTAGGGATTTGTAGAGGTGCCAGAGCTCAAAGTTTTAAATTGAGAGAGAAAAATATTTTGGGTGGCATGCTTTTCGTGTCAACAAAAATGACAAAGTAGGTCACAATACTTTCCATGCTAGATATATCATAGGCGGTTCCCAAACAGAAAATAAAGTTTATTCCTTTTTCCACCAAACTTTCACTTTCCATGGCGGGCCGTATCCACGGTTGCCTTCCATACCAACACTTTCCAAGGAATTTATTATTTGACAACATAAAGTAAGTTTTTTTTTTTTTCATTTCGGGAATGGGCATCCCTATTACCGCCGCACTCTCGTGCAATGACAAGTGAATAAACACTCATCTTGAGAATAACACATCTAGCATGGAAAAATATTGGACACTCCCCACCGTTTCATGAGCGGTACGAGCACACAAAAGAGAAAATTTATTTTGAAAATTTAGAGATGGCACATACAAATTTGCTTGGAATAGCATGGAAATACCGCATATAGGTAGGTATGGTGGACTCATAAGGAAGAACTTGGTTTAAGGATTTTGGATGCACAAGTAGTATTTCTACTTAGTACAAATGGAGGCTAGCAAATAGATTGGGAAGCAACCAAACCAAGAAACGAAAATTCACATAAGTGAGCATTGAGCATAACTAACACCGAATAATGCACCACAACTAGGATGTAATTTCATTGCATAACTATTGACTTTCGTACTTGCATAGGGAATCACAAACCTTAACATCAATATTCCTACTAAAGCATAATTACTCACTAACATGACTCACGTATTACTATCATCATGTTTCAAAACTATTACAAGGAATCAAGTTTAATTTGCCCAATGATCTTCATGAAAGTTTTTATTATATCCTCCTTGGATATCTATCACTTTGGGACTAGTTTCATATATTGCCATTGCTCCTTTTTTTTGACAAGCTCAAACAAATTTAAGTGAAGCACATGAGCATAAAGATTTCATCTCTCAAAAAGGTATAAGTGAAGCATGAGAGGATTTTCTTCAAAATTTACTAACTCTCAAATTAACCTAAGTGAAGCATGAGAGTATTTCTACAAAAATTTCCAAGCACACCGTGCTCAAAAAGATATAAGTGAAGCACTAGAGCAATTCTATAGCTCAAAAAGTTTAAGTGAAGCATAGAGAGCAATTCTAACAAATCATCGCATAATTTTGGCTCTCCCAAATAGGTGTGTACAACAAGGATACAAAGGAAAAACAAGCAAGCAAAGCAAGCAAAGATACAAGACGCTCCAAGCAAAACTCATGATATGTGATGAATAAAAATATAGCTCCAAGTAAAATACCGATGGTCGTTAGAAGAAAGAGGGGATGCCACTCAGGGGCATCCCCAAGCTTAGTTGCTTGTTACTATTTTGGATATATCTTGGGGGTGTGGTAGCATCCCCAAGCTTAGGCTTTTATCACTCCTTATTCCTTCATCCATCGTGATCTCACCCAAAACTTGAAAACTTCAATCACACAGAACTCAACAAAATCTTCGTGAGATCCGTTAGTATAATAAAGCAAATCACTACTTTAGGTGCTGTTGCAAACCCATTCATATTTTATTATTGCATTATACCTACTTAATTTCAACTTTACCATGGCTTATACCCCCGATACAAACCATAGATTCATCAAAACAAGCACACAATGCAACGAAAACAGAATCTGTCTTAAACAGAACAGTCTGTAGTAATCTGTACTCTAACCATACTTCTGTAACTCTAAAAAATCTGAAAAAGTAGGAAAACGTAAGGAATTTGTATAGCAACACTGTGTTAAAATGTCAGCTCCAGATCACGTTCCAGAAAAAAATGAAAATTCATATACTGGACGCAAAGTTTCTGTTTCAGATTCAGCATCACTTCTACTCATCCTATGATTCATCCTAAAGGCTCTACTTGGCACAAACACTAAATAAACCATAAAAACACAATGATAACAGAGGCATAATTGTGTCAACACACACAAACAGAAAGGAAAAAGCAAAAATAAATTTATTCATTGGGTTGCCTCCCAACAAGCGCTATCGTTTTACGCCCCTAGCTAGGCATGACGCATAGATTCAAGTATTGTCATCTTTGGTTTTCAACTCTTCAATCACACAACTAGATTTATTCAAGGATTTAGCATGCATATTATTAACAATAACACTCCTAGGAACAAAACCAAAAAAATTCATTCTTGTAAATAGGATCTCTTATGATTTCAACAAAGTCGGGATGAATACTAATCATTTTAAGATCTCCCTTGTGGCCACTAGGTGTAGCAACTTTGTTCTTAGTGACTTGCGTGGTTTTGCCAATCTTTACGGGAGTTTTTTCAATAGTTTTGATAAAAGAAAGAGCCGAACCCAAATTACTAAAAATCTCTTCCAACTTATCAATACGGTAAGGACTATCTTCTACCCTTTCGTTAACTATGATTTCTTTTGCCTTTAGTAATTTAATGGCATCTCCCGCCTTAGCCCCAATTTTATTAGCAAGATTATGCAATTTCTTATCAAATCTTCAAGATGTTCTTTAGTGATCATCTTCTTTTCAATAGCATCTAATCTCTCCATAACGTGTTCGAGAGTTAAAGTTGTTTCATTGATCATGATAGGTGGTGATCCCACTAAACTTCCCAATGCATTAAAAGCATCCAAAGATGGACACATCAAGAAATTCCCACCGGTAATCGTATCAAGGACGAATCTATACCAAGTGGTGATGCCAAAATAAAAATTGCGAAGAAGAACAACGGTAGATTGCTTATGGATAGATCTATTATGAGCATTGCAAATCCTATACAAGCATCTTTTAAGTTCTCCCCTCCCCTTTGCTTAAAATTAAGAACCTCATTATCGGGAGTACACGCGATAAAGGAAGAACTAGCCATAGTGACAAGGCAAGAGATCTGACGAGAAAAAGGCAAAAAGAAAAAGAGGGCGAATAAAACGGCAAATTGGTGAAGTGGGGGAGAGGAAAACGAGAGGCAAATGGCAAATAATGTAATTGCAAGGAGATGAGATCTGTGATTAGGAACCTGGTAGATGATGATGGAGTCCCCTCGGTGCCTATGATAGGCACGTAGAAGAGACCGCTTCCTCCTTGGCAACGGCGCCAGAACTTCCTTTGACGTGGCTTGAGACTACATCGGTATTTTCCCAAAGAGGAAGGGATGATGCAGCACAGCGACGGTAAGTATTTCCCTCAGTTATGAAACCAAGGTTATCGAACCAGTAGGAGGAGGATCACCACCACCCAATAAGCAGCACCTGCACACAAAACAAATACTTGCAACCCGACGCGAAAGAGAGGTTGTCAATCTCTCTACGGTAAAAAGATAGATTAGGTAATGATAGATAGGAGAGATAGATCTCTCAAGAACACAAAATAGAAAAGGCAAATAAAATATGCAGCAATATTTTTTTGGGCTTTTGGTTTTGTAGATCTGAAAACAAAGATGCAAAAAGATAGATCTGAAAGCAATATGTTGGAAAAGTAGACCCGGGGGCCGTAGGATTCACTAGTGGCTTCTCTCATGAGTATAGCGCACGGTGGGTGAACAAATTACTGTTGGGCAATTGATAGAAAATCGAATAGTCATGACGATATCCAAGGCGATGATCATTATATAGGCATCACGTCCAAGATAAGTAGACCGACTCCTGCCTGCATCTACCACTATTACTCCACACATCGACCGCTATCCAGCATGCATCTAGTGTATTAAGTTCATGGAAAAACAGAGTAATGCAATAAGAACGATGACATGATGTAGACAAGATCTAATCATGTAGGAATAGACCCCATCTTGTTATCCTTAATGGCAACGATACATGCGTGCCTTGTTGCCCCTTCTGTCACTGGGAAAGGACACCGCAAGAGCGAACCCATCACAAAGCACCTCTTCCCATGGCAAGAAAAATCGATCTAGTCGGCCTAACTAAACCAAAGATTCGAAGAAGAAATACGAGGCTATAAGTAATCATGCATATAAGAGATCAAAGAAGACTCAAATAATATTCATGGATAGAAACTGATCATGAACTCAAAATTCATCGGATCCCAACAAACACACCGCAAAAGTTTACATCAAATAGATCTCCAAGAGACCATTGTATTGAGAATCATAAGAGAGAGAGAGAGAGGAAGCCATCTAGCTACTGCCTATGGACCCGTAGGTCTATGGTGGACTACTCATGTATCATCGAAGAGGCACCTATGAAGAAGACGAACCCCTCCGTGATGGTGTTTAGATTGGATCTCGAGGTTCTGGAACTTGCGGCGGCTGGAATTGTGTTTCATCGACTCCCCTAGGGTTTTGGGAATATTTGGGAATTTATAGGCATCAGAGGCGGTGGAGAGGGGCCTCGAGGAGGGCACAACCCATCAGGGCGCGCCGGGGCCCCCTGGCGCGCCCTGGTGGGTTGTGGTCTCCTCGGCCCACCTCTCCGGCACTTCTTTGGCCCACTGCATGTCTTCTGGTCCAGAAAAATCTCCAAAAAGTTTCGTCGCGATTGGACTCCGTTTGGTATTGATTTTCTGCGAAGTAAAAAACAAGCAAAAACAACAACTGGCACTTTGGCACTATGTCAATAGGTTAATCCCAAAAAATGATATAAAGTTGCTATAATTTGATTGTAAAACATCCAAGAATGATAATATAACAACATGGAACAAGCAAAAATTATAGATACGTTGGAGACGTATCAAGCCAGGTTAAGGGAAAACGGAAGAAAAACCAACATATCCACCTCATTTGGTTGCCCGCATAGTTTAGCTGCATGAGGGAACTAATTTTGACCCGCAGTTTGGTTGCCCGCATTGTATCAGGTGCAAATAATACACGCTGTTTGGTTGCAACCTGCATTAGGTGCTCTCACCACTTCTCACTAGTGGTGACCTTACCACACAAGTTCTTAACAGTTTCACTCCTAGCTACTATCAAATGTCAGTACACATTATTAAGAGCCGATTGGCTGAATCGAAAAGTTCATCTCCATCCTCTTCCTCTACCTCTTACCTCTTCTACTACTGCTGATGTTCCTCTTCTACTGCTGCTGCTGCTGTTGTGCCTCTTCCTCTGCTTTTCTTCAGATCCTTGTCTGCCCTCTGTTAGCCCACATTGCCTGTGCTCACTCCATCCTTTTGGTCTTCCAGGCATCGTTGTCAAATGCCTCCACACCATGGCCATCGAGGTCAAGATCGTCAAGCGTCACATCTTCCTCCTCAGGCACCAGTTCATCAAAAACCCACTGCAGGATCCAGTTATGTAGAATGCAACATGCAAGAACAAGCTTAACTTGAGTGGGGTAAGGGTGGAATGGCTTTTGATCCAGGATCTTGAACCTGTTCTTCAAAGCTCAGAATGCCCTCTCAACGGTTACTCTAAGGCTGGAGTGTCTGAGATTGAACAGCTCATGTGGAGTCCTAGGGTAGTTCCTACCAGAGAACTCGTTAAGATGGTACCCGGTCTTCCTGAAGGGTGGAAGAACACCTGGTTTGCATGCATAGCCAGCATCTCCTAGGTAGAACTTGCCATCAGGGATGTTGATGCCATGAGGCCGATTCATGCTGTCATTGAGTATGTGAGCATCATTTGCTGACCGTTCTGTAGGACCGAAAGTATGTCTAGAGGGGGGGTGATTAGACTACTTGACCAAATAAAAGTTTTGCCTTTTCCCAAATTTTAGAGTTGGCAGTTTTAGCATTTCATGGCAAGTCAAGTACACCCTACACATGCAAGTCTAAGAGTATAGCAGCGGAAAGTAACAACAAGCATGAGTAGAAAGGATAGGGTAGGAAGATCAAACGCAATTGTAGACACGATGATTTTTCCCGTGGTTCCGATAGGTGGTGCTATCGTACATCCACGTTTAAGGAGTCTTCAACCCACGGAGGGTAACGGTCGCGAGAGTCCACGGAGGGCTCCACCCATAAGGGTCCACGAAGTAGCAACCTTGACTATTCCATAACGGCTTCCGTCCACGAAGGACTAGCCTCACTATGGGTAGATCTTCACGAAGTAGGCGATCTCCTTGCCCTTACAAACTTCTTGGTTCACTCCACAACATGAAGTAGGAGGCTCCCAAGCGACACCTAACCAATCTAGGAGGCACCACCCTCCAAAAGGTAATAGGCTCGGTAATGACGATGAACTCCTTGCTCTTGTGCTTCAAGATGATAGACTCCTCAACACACAATCACTCTCTCACAGATTTGGCTTGGTGGAAGAGATGGGATTGGTGGAAAGCAACTTGGGGAGGCTAGAAATCAAGATCCATATGGTTGGAGTGGAAAATCTTGACCTCAACACAAGGGTAGGTGGTTCTCTCTCAGAAAACTGGATGGGGCAAGTATGGAATAGTTCTGAGTGCTTCTCTTTCGAGTAGGTGGTGGTGAAGGGGTATATATAGGCATCCCCAAAAATCCAACCGTTACACACAAAATGACCAACTCGGTGACACCGATGTGTTAATCTCGGTGGTACCGAAGTGACCAAAAGTGGCAACTTTTGAATCTCGGTGAGACCGATATAGGAAACTCGGTTGCACCAACAAGGTGGCCAACGGTCAGATTCCCAATCTCGGTGACGCCGATCCAACAATCTCGGTGGTACCGATATTGTGAATTTGCGTAACAGAAAGTTGGCAACCTAAACTCGGTGGCACCGATATGGAATCGGTTGCACCGAAGTGGCTAGGGTTTGGCTAAGTCTGTCTATGGTTGAGAATCGGTGGCACCGGCATGGAAATGTTGGTTGCACCGATGTTGAGTATGTGGCTATGGACAGACTTTGGTGGAAGAGTTTGTGGGTGTATTTGGTGACTATCACTTGTGCACGTATGAGCATTTTGTTCACCAATCAAAACCTTACCCCCTTTTAATAGTGTTGGCTTTCCTATGGACTCAAAGTGATTTCTCACAAATGTAAAATGTAGAGTCCTCTTGCTTGAAACTTTGCCAACCTATTTCCTTGCATCTTGGGGTATTTCCACAATCTTCACAATCCTTTTGCCATCCCTATCATTAAACTTTTCCTGAAATATACTTAGTGGAAAACATTAGTTCAATGACTTATATGTTGTTATTAATTACCAAAACCACCAAGGGAGCAAATGTGCTTTCACGTTCCCAGCCAGCTAGCACATATGTGAACTTCATATCGAAGTCAACAGCAGCAAGCACATTCTGGCTTGTTGTAAGAGAACATTTCTCCATGTGTGGTTTTGGTAATTGATGACCATCCCTATGGACTAATGGTTGCCTTGAGTTATATTCGAAGGATTTGTCCATAGGCACTTCTTGAAGTCCATCTGTTGGTTTCAAGGAGTTTATATGGTGACCAAGGTGGTATTCAAGGTTTTATCCAAAGATTGGTCATGTGAGAGTTGAGCTTATTGCAAGCATGTCTTGAAGAAGAAGAATGTGTGAGCTTTCATGCTTACCTTCAAGACATCATCTTTATGAAGAGAGAAGATAAGATACAAGGTTGATCAAGACTAAGTAAAAGAGTGAATCAAGTTGATCAACATACAAAGCGTACAAGATGTACCATGAGGGATCAATTGATCCCATGGTATGGTAAGCATTTTCCATTACGCTTTGTGTACTAACCCATGGTCTACGTGAGAGTTCTATGTGGGGTTAGGTATGTTTCCATGGGCTTGCGTCAAGAGGAAGATCTCATACAATCCATGGAGGATGACATCAAGTGGTGATCGTCATCAAGATTTCGGTGTGCAAGTTCAAGTGGAGCATCATGAAGAGATCATGCGTGAAGCTTGCCCTCCATTGTTGTGACAATGGACTTGTGAAGATGTGTCGAAGAGTGGCTCACCCATAGTGGAGTATGGGGGAGCAATCAACTAGTCTTCATCGAGCTTGCGCAATCAAGAAAGGTGGTCCATCTTGAGGAAGTCAAGATCATCATCATATAGCTCAAGTGGACCATGTGCAAAGTATAGGTTTTCCCTTGATAGGTTTTCTATTTTACCGGTCTCATGGTGGTAGTTGGGAGACCGGGTTATAGGATCGATTGCCGTACTATCAAGGGGGGCTCTCAAGTGAGTAGCTTGATCATATCGTTCGTTCAGAGCGCAAACCATTTGCATCCTTGCATCATCTTTCTT
The DNA here is from genome assembly GCA_039707655.1 of Elymus sibiricus. Lineage (NCBI taxonomy): Eukaryota > Viridiplantae > Streptophyta > Magnoliopsida > Poales > Poaceae > Elymus > Elymus sibiricus. Next base: position 117,561,653 of record CM077675.1, read on the forward strand.
GGTTCTTGTTTGTTGTTTCTCTTTGTGAGTTTTACAACTTATGGTCATCTTCATGACAAGCTCGAGTTCATCGAAAACGGAGTCCATATGCATCTTCTATCATGTTTTTTATGTTGGAGATTTTGCCGGATAATTATTGGGAAGGTCATCTTCCTTATCCTAGTGGCATTTACTCTCGTTGTTGGATAGCTCTTGTTGTCCTTTATCCAACAAGCTTGAGTTTGCTCAAATCGGAGCTCGTATGCAAAAGTTATGGCTGTTTTTGTCTTACCAGTTTTACACTGGGAGGTTGTACCGGTTCATAGAGAGGTTGTACCGGTCGACCGGTACAGCTGGTGTTTGGAGCGGTTGTACCGCTCCAGAATTGGTCCGAAGGTTGTACCGGCCATGTACCGCTCTACCACCGGACTAGCTTCTGTTGTGGAGCGGTTCTTGGGTGGTTGTGGGCCGGCTGTTCCGGTTTAACCGGTACTACCAGTTCCCCGGGCGGTTGTACCGCTTATTGCTTTCCCTACAGGTAGGTTTGTCTGCTTTGACCGGTTGTACCGGTGCGCATAGCGGTTGTACCGCTCCTATGTTATTCTGCTCATAACGGGCAGATTCGTGGGGACCTATTTAAGGGGGTCTTCTTCCCCAATGGTCCCTATCCTGAGAGCTCGTGTTTGCCCCCCATTGTTGACCTTCTTTGAGCTTGCTAACTCTCAATCCCTCCAATGATTCTTGCTAGTTCTTGAGGGAAAAGAGAGAGGAGATCTAGATCCACATTTCCACCAACCACTTTCTCCTCTATGTGAGGGGAACCCCTTGGATCTAGATCTTGTAGTTCTTCGTGTTCTTCTTTGTTCTTCCTCTCGTTTTCCTCCATAGAATTAGTTGTTGTGGTGGGATTTGGGAGAGAAGGACTTGGGCACTCCGTGTGCCCTTGCCATTGCATTTGGTGCATAGGTTTGAGTTCTCCACGGTGATACGTGGAAGTGAAGTTGAGAAGCTTAATACTCTTGGGTGCTTGGTACCCTAGAGCTTGTTCCTCTTGGGTGCTTTGGCGCCCTAGACGGTTGGTGGTGCCTCGGAGCTCAATCATTGTGGTGTAAAGCTCCGGGCAAGCGTCGGGGTCTCCAATTAGGTTGTGGAGATTGCCCCGAGCATTTGATGTTACCTCAGAGCCACAATCCATTGTGGTGAAGCTTCGTGGTGTTGTTGGGAGCCTCCAATTAAGTTGTGGAGATTGCCCCAACCTTGTTTGTACGGGTTCGGTGATCGCCCTCAAGGGTCCCTTAGTGGAATCAGAGCATCTTGCATTGTGCGAGGGCGTGAAGAGATTACGGTGGCCCTAGTGGCTTCTTGGGGAGCATTGTGCCTCCACACCGCTCCAAACAGAGATTAGCATCCGCAAGGTTGTGAACTTCGGGATACATCATCGTCTCCACGTGCCTCGGTTATCTCTTACCAGAGCTCTTTACTTATGCACTTTACTTTGTGACAGCCATATTGTTTCATGTTATATATCTTGCTATCACTTAGCTGTTCATCTTGCTTAGCATAAGTTGTTGGTGCACATAGGTGAGCATAGTTGTTTTAGGTTTTGTGCTTGACATATTAAACGTTAGTTTTATTCCGCATTTGTTCAAGCCTAAACCGTAATTATTTTAAAGCGCCTATTCACCCCCCTAGGCGACATCCACGTCCTTTCACTTGTGTAGTGCTTCCTCACCCTAAATGCTGCAGATTGTGACCTCGGCACTTTCGCAGTGACATGACTACCATCTATTGCCCCAATGCAATCCTGAAATGGCAATAGAAGAGTGTGTTAGTACTCACCTTGCACAATCCTAGCATATGAAGCAATGAACTACATACTGTGTTGCTCACCTTGAAGTATGTATACCATCTTGGGCTAGTGTGTATCTTGTTAGGATTCCGGCCAGATGGTGACTTGATGATCTCTCCTCTCAGCTCCCCAACAACATACAACACTAGCTTGAAGTATCTTGAGATAGTCTCCATTGATCTCCTGACCATGTTGTGGATAACCCAGAATCTCTGGTTATGGCCAACAACATGAAGGAACATGACCACTTGCTCTTCCACACTGGTGTGGATGCAATCTTCTAGCAGCCCCTGTTCCTGAAGATCTGGACAAGTCTGAAAAATGGTGCTCTTTTCATTCTAAGCATCCACAAAGCCTCTGTATCGGTGCAGTTGTATATGTAGTTCAGATTGGCGAGCCTTTCCTTCTCCCGCGTAATCATTGGAGCATATCTGATGACAGGTGTCTCACCACGGCGAACAACTCTCTTGTGCATGAACATGACCCATGCCTAAATCACAGATATCAGCGCTACTGCCTGAACTACTAGCCGCATCCGCGCGTTCGTAACCTGGTCCACATCGAGGGTGCGTTGATCAATGGGGGAAATCGATCCTACATGCCTAACGACCTAACAACGGAACCTAACATTGGGAAGAGGGGGTGTTGCTTACCGGCATCGGAGACGAGGACGACGAAGGGGGGGGGATGGCTGAGTCAAGGACGAGCAGCCACAACTCCTACTGCCGAATCCGCCACCGCCACCGCCGCCGCTTGCACAGATCCGAGACGCCGCCGCCGCCGCTTGCACAGATCTGAGACGCCGCCGGAGGTGGAGGTTGTCCTAGAGGTAGCGGTGACCGAGTAAATGGGTTGGGGGGAGGTGAGCCTAGATTTGGCGCGATGCGGCCGCGCCCGATTTCCATCTCCCGTCATCCCCACTTGCTTTTGCCCTGCGCCCCCGCGTGCGAGCCTGCGCAACCCTAAGGATGGCGAGCTAGCCTTAGGGCTGTGATATGTCTCCAAAGTTTCTATAATTTTTGATTGTTCCATGCTGATAAAATTATCATTCTAGGATACTTTTTGGGTCTTTATTTACCAATTTATAATATTTTTGAGCACTAACCTATTAACCCAGTGCCCAGTGCCAGTTGCTGTTTTCTGCATGTTTTTTACTTTTCATGTTTACATTACGAAACGAAGTCCAATTGCCATGAAACTTTTTGAAGATTTTTTCTGGACCAAAAGAAGACCTGGAAGCTTCGGAAGGAGGTCGGGAGGCACACGAGGGCCCCACCACACATCAGGGCGCGCCCTAATTAAGGGTGCGCCCTGATATGTGGTGGCCCCCTCGTGGCTCTCCTGACACCCCTCTCTGGCATATAAATTCTCTAATACTGCAAAAAAAAAGCAGTCCTGAAACCCATTTTCCGCCTCCGCAAGTCTCTATTCCATCGCGAGGACATCTGGAGCTCCGTTCCGGCACCCTGCCGGAGGGGGGATCGATCACGGAGGGCCTCTACATCAACCTTGCCGCCCTCATGATGATGTGTGAGTAGTTCACCATAGACCCACGGGTCCATAGCTAGTACATAGATGGTAATCTCTCTATCTCTTGATCTTCAATACAATGGTCATCGCATCTTCGCTTTGATCTATCCGATGTAATCCTATTGTGCGGTGTGTTTGTTGGGATAAGATGAATTGTGGGTTTATGTTTAGATTATTCATGAAAAATATTTGAGATACCTCTGATATATATTGTCTCTTCATTTCATGATCATTATAGCTTCGTAATGCTCTCCGATTTATTGATGTGCTTTGGCCAAGTAGATTGATACTTCATCGGTGGGAGTGGTGCGTTGTGGTACGTTCAACCTGGCGAGTTTCTATATCCCAGTGACAAAGTAGGGGACAAGATGCGTATTTGTGTTGTTGCTACTAAGGATAACACGACGGGGTTCATTCATATTGCTTGAGTTTACTTTGTCTACATCATGTCATCGTTCTCCATGCATTACTCTATTTTAATTAATACTCTAGATGCATGCTAGATAGCGGCCGATGAGTGGAGTAATAGTAATAGGTGCAGGGAGGAGTCGGCCTATTTGTTTATGGATGTGATGCCTATATACACATGATCATTGCCGTGAAAATTGCATAACTATCCTCTTTTCTATCAATTGCCCAACAGTAATTTGTTACCCACCGTATGCTGCCTACATGAGAGATGCTGCTAGGGAAAACTATGGCCCCTGGGTCTATTCACTTATATATTTACAAATGCTACTATTACCTTGCTGTCTTTATTTACTTCTTATTTTATTTTCCAATTTATATTTATCAACAATTATCTACACAACTCATATTCTTGCAAATAACGAGATCAAGGGGATTGACAACCCTCTTGTCCGCGTTGGGTGCAAGTTGTTTGTTCATTTGTGTGCAGCCGCTGAACACGGTTGAGGATTGATATTCCTATTGGTTCGATAAACCTTGGTTTCATAACTGAGGGAAATACTTACCCACTTTGTGCTGCAATAACCCGTTCCTCTTCACAGAAAACCCAACGCAAATCACAAGTATCAGGAAGGATTTCTGGCGCCGTTGCCGGGGAATATGATCATCAACTATCAAGTAACTTCACACAAAATTTTCATTCACTTGTTCTTATTTTTATTTTCTGTTATACTTAGCTTGTCTCATAAAAAACAAAAATACAAAAATATTTATCTTTGCTTGTTACTAGTTTACTTCTTCGCTTGCTAGTTTACTTGTCTTGCTTGTTACTTTGCTTGTTCGGCCACCATGTCTCAAGATACTACTAAGTTGTGTGACTTTTCAAATACTAATAATAATGATTTTATTAGTACTCCCATACCACCCGCCACTAGTGCGGAGGCTTTTGATATTAATGCTGCATTGCTAAATCTTGTCATGAAAGATCAATTTTCGGGAAGTGCTAATGAGGATCCCGCGTCACATATTAATACCTTTGTAGAGTTGTGTGACATGCAAAAGAAAAAGGATATGGATAATGATGTTGTGAAATTAAAATTATTTCCTTTTTCACTAAGAGATAAAGCTAAAGCTTGGTTTTCATCTTTACATCGTAATAGTATTGGAACATGGGATAAGTGTAAAGATGCTTTTATTGCCAAGTATTTTCCTCCTGCCAAGATCATCTCCCTTAGAAATCAAATAATGAATTTTAAACAACAAGATCAAGAACATGTTGCACAAGCTTGGGAGAGAATAAAATTGATGATAATAAATTGCCCAACTCATGGTTTAAACTTGTGGATGATTATCCAAAACTTCTGCTGGACTAAACTTTGTGTCTAGAAATCTTCTAGATTCTGCTGCACGTGGTACCTTTATGGACTTGACCTTAGGAATGGCCACAAAACTTCTGGACAAATCATGACAAATTATTCTCAATGGCATACCGGAAGGGCTCCAACCAGTAAGAAGGTAAATTCTGTTGAAGAAATCGCTACTTTGAGTGAAAAAGTGGATGCGCTTATGATTATGGTTGCTAGTAAAAATGCTCATGTTGATCCCAATGATATGCCCTTGTCTACTTTGATTGACAAAAATAATTATGCTATTGATGTGAACTTTGTCTCGTGAAATAATTTCAACAATAATGCTTATAGAGGAAATTTCAATTCTAGACCGTATCCCGGTAATTCCTCTAACAACTATGGACACTCTTATGGAAATTCATCTAAAAATTCTAATAGGATTCCCTCTGATCTTGAGAACACAATTAAAGAATGTATTAATTTTCAAAAGGTTTTCAACACTATGGCAAAATAAAAATTGCATGTAGTTGATACTCTGGCCAAAAACATGGATAGAATTGCTCTTGATGTGGAAACTCTTAAAGGCAAAGCTTTGCCACCCAAGCATGATTTTAATTATGCTATTAAATCTATCCAAATATCTATTAATGAAAGTAAGGAGAGGGCCGCTACGTTGAGAGCTAAGCGGGAATTCTTAGAAAAAGCTCTTCCACCCGGTTTTTACCGGAATCATGATGAAGATCTTAAAATGATTGGTACTTCTCCTATTGAATCTTTATTTACCTCTCTGAATATAAATGATAAAGGGACCGTATATGAGTCAACTCTAGTTGAGAAGCGTCCCGTTTGCTTGGAGGGTGATGATTGTGATGCTAAAACTAAAAAATGTGGGTTTGGAGAGGTCAAAACTTTAACTAGTGATGTGCCCACTATTTTGGATTACAAGGACTTTAATTATGATAATTTCTATTTAGTATAATGTATTTCCTTGCTGCAATCCATTATTAGCTCACCCAATGCTTATGAACAAAATATAGCTTTTACCGAACATATAGTAGAAGCAATGATAAAAGCGTGTGATGGGAAACTTGAGCTTGAAGTTTCTATTCCTAGAAAATTGCATGATGAGTGGGAACCTACTATCAAGATTAATATAAATAAATATGAATGCAATGCTTTGTGTGACATTGGTGCTAGTGTTTCAACTATTCCTAAAACTCTTTGTGATGTGCTTGGTCTCACTAATATTGAAGATTGTTCCCTTAACTTGCACCTTGCGGATTCTACCATTAAGAAACCTCTAGGTGTAATTAATGATGTTCTTATTATTGCAAATAAAAATTATGTGCCTATAGATTTCATTGTTCTTGATATTGATTGCAATCCTACTTGTCCCATAATACTTGGAAGACCATTCTTACGAACTATAGGTGCAATCATTGACATGAAAGAGGGAAACATAAGGTTCCAATTCCCATTAAAGAAAGGGATGGAACACTTCCCTAGAAATAGAATTAAACTACCTTATGAATCAATCATGAGAGCTACTTATGGGTGGAGTGTCAAAGATGACAATACTTGAAACTATGCATTATGCCTAGCTAGGGGCATAAAACAATAGCGCTTGTTGGGAGGCAACCCAATAGTTATCTTTAAAAAATTTCCTTTAAAATTTCTGTTTATTTTTAATAATATGATTATTTCCTATGTAATGATTATGTTTTTGTGTTTAAACTAGTGTTTGTGCCAAGTAAAGCCTTTGGGATGATTCACAAGATGAGTAGAATCGATGCTGAAACAAAACAGAAACTTTTGACTCCACTACATGAATTTTAATTTCTTACTGAAGAGTGATAATGATCTGAAATTTTTACACTGTGTTTCTATACAAATTTTAGAGGATTTAGTAATTGTCCAGAATTGTTAGAGTTACATAAGTATAGGTTCTCTACAGATTGCTACAGACTGTTCTGTTTTAGACAGATTCTATTTTTGCTTGCATAGTTGCTTGTTTCGATTATGCTATGGATTGTATCGGGGGGTATAAGCCATGTAGAAGTTAGAATACAGTACCTATTATGCATTTATGAAATTGGAATCAATTTATAATACTACCTAAAGTATGCAATATGTTTCTTATACTAACGGATCTCACGAAGTTTTGTTGAGTTTTGTGTGGTTGAAGTTTTCAACTTTTGGGTGTTATTATGGTGAACCACGGAATAAGGAGTAGCAAGAGCCTAAGCTTGGGGATTCCCAAGGCACCCCAAGGTAATATTTTAAAGGAGACTCAAGCGTCTAAGCTTGGGGATGCCCCGGAAGGCATCCCCTCTTTCGTCTCCATCCATCGATATGTCACTTGAAGTTATATTTTTATTCGTCACATGATATGAGTTTTGCTTGGAGTGTCGTTTGTTTTTGTTTTACTTTAAGTTTGCCACAATTATTGTTTGCTGGACACACCTATTTAAGAGAGACACACCTTCATCATAATTTGTTAGAATACTCTATGTGCTTCACTTATATCTTTTGAGCTTAGCAGTTGCTTTAGTACTTCACTTATATCTTTTTGAGCACAGTGGCGTGCAGATTTTATAAAAATGATTTCACTCTCATTCTTCACTTATATTTATTTTAGAGTTAATAAATAGTGATGGTAATTTACATGGGTCATAAGACTAGTCCAAAAATATTAGGTATTCAATGAGTGATAATCAAAACCATCAAGTAGCACATATAGAGAAATTGTGGGTCAATGATATTGATGTGGTAATATGAAATAGGTGTGAGTTCATAATTGTTAAACCGTAGAAGTGTCGATATTAAGAAAGGTTGACCTTTTTTTCATGTAAAACATTAAATAGGCATGGTGATGATGTGTGAGCATTTCTATTCCTCGTTGAAATCCTAGTGTTGTTTCGGGTCGGAAGCGCGTGATGGTTAACTCCTCCCAACCTCTTCCCTCGAGGCATGCGAGTAGTACTTTGATCTATGATAAACTAATAAAACTTTGCAATAAGTATATGAGTTCTTTATGAATAATGTGAAACCATGGACATACGCAATCTCACCTTCTCATATTTGCTAGCCTCTTCGGTACCGTGCATTGCCCATTCTCACCTCGAGGATCGGTGCAACTTTCGCCGGTGCATCCAAACCCCGTTACATGATACACTCTGTTGCACATAAGCCTTATTATATCTTCCTCAAAACATCCACCATACCTACCTATCATGGCATTTCCATAGCCATTCCGAGATATATTTCCATGCAAATTTCATCGTCACTTCACATGACTAGTTTGTTCATCATCATATTGCTTTGCATGATCATATAGAGCTGACATAGTATTTGTGGCAAAGCCACCGTTCATCATATTTTTGATACATGTCACACTAGATCATTGCACATCCTGGTACACTGGCAGAGGCATTCATATAGAGTCATATCTTCATATCAGTTCTCCATATCGAGTTGTAAGTAAATAAAAGTGTGATGATAATCATTATTAGAGCATTGTCCTAGTGAGGAAAGAATGATGGAGACTATGATTCTCCCACAAGTCGAGATGAGACTCCGGATGAAAAATAAAGATGGGGGAGGCCAAATGAGCCCACCTTTCAAAAAAAAATGAGAGAAAATGAGAGAAGGGACTTTGCTACTATCTTTTACCACACTTGTGCCTCAAAGTGGTACTATGCTCTTCATGTAGAGAGTCTCATGATATGTCACTTTCATATGCTAGTGGGAATTACCTATTCATTATTACAAACTTGGCTTGTATATTCCTATGATGGGCTTCCTCAAATGCCCACGGTCTTCATGAGTAAGCAAGTTGGATGCACGCCCCACTTAGCTTCATTTGAGCTTTCATACACTTATAGCTCTAGTGCATCATTTGCATGGCAATCCCTACTCCTCGCATTGACATCTATCGATGAGCATCTCCATAGACCATTGGTACGCCTAGTTGATGTGAGACCATCTTCTTCACTTTTTACCCCTTTGATATCTATCACCATACTCTATTCCACCTAAATGCTATGTCCAATGGCTCACACTCATGTATTACGTGAAGAATAAAAAGTTGATTCATATTGAAAAAGTACGATCCAATTGCCTAACTTGGACACCGTGGTTCTTAACATTTGTATTAATGTGGTGAATATGGAGCCATTCCTTGCTAATATAATAAGATGAATGGGGGGGGGGTAAACATTTCTTAAGGATCGTATACTTTTAAGGATTGATGATTTTTTTTCTTACACTTTAAATATTGCTATGTTAATATTTGTTGATTCATATTTTCTCAATGAGCATACATGCATAAGATTAGATAATGGATAGCATGTCACATCAAAAATTCTGTTTTTATCATTTACCTACTCGAGGACGAGCAGGAATTAATCTTGGGGATGCTTGATACTTCTCCAACGTATCTATAATTTTTTATTGTTCCATGCTGATATATTATCATTCTAGGATACTTTTTGGGTCTTTATTTACCAATTTATAATATTTTTGAGCACTAACCTATTGACCCAGTGCCTAGTGCCAGTTGTTGTTTTCTGCATGTTTTTTACTTTTCAGGTTTATATTACCAAACGAAGTCCAATTGCCACGAAACTTTTTGATGATTTTTTCTAGACCAAAAGAAGACCTGGAAGCTTCGGAAGGAGGCCGGGAGGCACACGAGGGCCTCACCACACATCAGGGCGCGCCCTAGGGGGGCCACGCCCTGATATGTGGTGGCCCCCTCGTGGCTCTCCCGATGCCCCTCTCTGGCCTATAAATTCTCGAATATTAGAAAAACAACAGAAGCAGTCCCGAAACCTTTTTTCCGCCGCCGCAAGTCTCTGTTCCATCGCGAGGCCATCTGGAGCTCCGTTTCGGCACCCTGTGGGAGGGGGGATCGACCGCAGAGGGCCTCTACATCAACCTTGCTGCCCTCACGATGATGTGTGAGTAGTTCACCATAGGCCTACGAGTCCACAGCTAATACCTAGATGGCAATCTCTCTATCTCTTGATCTTCAATACAATGGTCATCGCATTTTCGCTTTGATCTATCCGATGTAATCCTATTGTCCGGTGTGTTTGTTGGGATCCGATGAATTGTGGGTTTATGTTCAGATTATTCATGAAAAGTATTTGAGATACCTCTGATATATATTGTCTCTTAATTGCATGATCATTATAGCTTCGTAATGCTCTCCGATTTATTGATGTGCTTTGGCCAAGTAGATTGATATTTCATCAATGGGAGTGGTGCGTTGTGGTAGGTTCAACCTGGCGAGTTTCTATATCCCAGCGACAAAGTAAGGGACAAGATGCGTCTTTGTGTTGTTGCTACTAAGGATAACACGACGGGGTTCATTCATATTGCTTGAGTTTACTTTGTCTACATCATGTCATCGTTCTCCATGCATTACTCTGTTTTACTTAATACTCTAGATGCATGCTGGATAGCGGTCGATGAGTGGAGTAATAGTAATATGTGCAGGTAGGAGTCGGCCTATTTGTTTATGGACGTGATGCCTATATACACATGATCATTGCCGTGAAAATCGCATAACTATCCGCTTTTCTATCAATTGCCCAACAGTAATTTGTTACCCACCGTATGCTGCCTACATGAGAGATGCCGCTAGGGAAACTATGGCCCCGGGTCTATTCGCTTATATATTTACAAACGCTACTATTACCTTGCTGCCTTTATTTACTTTTTATTTTATTTTGCAATTTATATTTATCAACAATTATCTACACAACTCATTTGCTTGCAAATAATGAGATCAAGGGGATTGACAACCCTCTTGCCCACGTTGGGTGCAAGTTGTTTGTTCATTTGTGTGCAGCCGCAGAAGACGGTTGAGGATTGATATTCCTATTGGTTTGATAAACCGTGGTTTCATAACCGAGGGAAATACTTACCCACTTTGTGCTGCAATAACCCGTTCCTCTTCACGGAAAACTCAACGCAGATCACAAGTATCAGGCTGCTTTAACCTTCATGCGCATGCGAGCCAGCCCTCTCCGTTCTCAACCAAACGGACATTTCGTGCCTCATTTGGGCATGGTGGGCCTAATGCGGGCAACCAAATGCGCCCATAGTGGTGGACATTGGGTCTCACACTAGAAGTATTGTACGTGTTACTGGCGTGTCAGGTGGACAACGCCACCACTATAATCACTCACCTAGAGACGTACAATGTACTTTGTATGTCATAAACGATTCGTTCATCAAAAAAAATCTCCACCATATAACATTTAGCATTTCACATTAAAACTAAGTACATATAAAACATTACGCACTAGAACAATACCAGTTAATAATAAGTGACAATCTCACAAACATCACTAGCTAGCACAAACACGACAATCCTCAAAAACACGAACTAACTAAAATAGTTCATAAGCAGTTCATTTCACATTGATGGCCCGGTCACACACATACTTTTAAATGAAGTCGATGACGATCATCATCCTTAAGTCATGGCGCGGGGTGTTCCTGATAGTGACTAAGATGGCCTGTCCAACCCGAAGATTCTTGCCAGCAAGAAAGTTGTTCCACCCCGTCACGCTTAAGCTAGTGCGAACGTTCGTGTCCACTGCGGAAGTACATGTGGTGATGGAGCTCCTTCTTGTAAGGCGTAGTCCAACAATGACTACTTCGTCCAGCTCGATGAGACAGCTCACAGATAGCCTTTTAGGTAATTTCTACAAAAACATATATAATAAATGAACATGTCATGCATGCGCAATTATCAACAAAGCATACACTTCAATTCACATATATCACGGGATTCAACACTAGGCATATCATCACATTACTACACTAAGCATATCAACACATTACTACACTAAGCATATCATCACATTACTACACTAAGCATATCATCAAATTACTACACTAAGCATATCATCAAATTAGTACACTAATTAAGTAACATACCATGACATGGCGGTTAACATTTGTCCTTGTCAGACGGGTCACGAATGGCATCCCAACGTAGGCATCACGTGGCAGAAGTATGTAGCAGAGGTTGTCCGATTACTCCTCGCTTAGCCTCCTTTTTTTTGCATAGAGGGCTTCATCTAGTCGGTCCTCATCATCTTCCTCCGTGTAGATAAAGATAACGGCCAGCCTGGGACTTGGTCCGCGGAAGGAGAAGCTGGTCAATTCACCCCAGTGAGACGCATGTGGGCAATGAAACGACCCCATTCATCTCTTCCAATCTGGGATATCTTTCGTCCCTTCTTGGCCTCCATAGTGTAGGGACCCCTAGGAGCGTCGAAGAGCACAATGTCTCTGGTGATGAGCTCATTGAATTCCAATCTCACATTGCATGGGACTATCTGTTTAAGAGAAAACAAAACACACACAATGCATTCGTGGAAATAACAACAAAAACAAAAGCATTAACTGTTAGAAGGTTTTCATACAATTAGTTACCGCTGCAGGAACAAAACTCGGATGGAAATAGATGCCGAATAGCGTGCCAGTTGTAACGGTGCTGGCGCACCTTGGCTTGCACACTCGACATGGTGGTGGTTGCGCCATTCTACACAAAACATATTGAAAACTAAGTATAATTGGATTCTAGACTACTAATTCAACACTAAGTATAATCGGTTTCTACACAAGTAAATCAATTTCCAATAAACAAATTCTACACCGCCAATCTAATTTATAAGATTTCATCTTATTTAGTTCAAACATTCCAAACTACATTATCAAAGTTGAACATGAATCATTCATATTCTAGACACTCCAAAAAATTCTACTCAAAATACACTATTAAAATCGGATTCTACACAAAGCAATCCATGGAACTAATTTTGGATTCTACATCACCAAAAATGTTGATACAACACTACTTAAATTCTACACAAATCATCTTATACATGAATCCCATGGATTTCGTGTGGCGTCCGCGGATGGAGGAGTTGCAAGCGGAGAGGAAGGAGATGCGAAGAGCGGGGAAGGAGAGGATTGAACCCTGTTGTCGGTCGTTTGGCGACGGGCGTCGACGAGCGGCATGGTCCGGAGGTGGCGGCGGCGGCTAGTTGAGGGGGTGTGTGTGGGGGTGTGAAATAAGGGCGGCGATTTACTAAGGAGCTCAAGTGGGCTAGTGCTGGGATGGGCCTAAAACGCAACGCCATCGATAATAATAGCCCAAATAGAAAAAAGACTAAGATTAATAAGAGACTCAATATAATAAAAGACTCAAATGATAACTGGTAGTAAAGAAATAAATGACCCAAAATGATTAAAGTACTAAATAATAAAGACAAAAAAATTATATAAAATGTTAATTATTTTTTGACTAGTATAATCATTAAATACTTAAAACACTTGATAAAATGGAAAAATTATTGCTGGCATAAATTAACTACGGCGTGCATCGCATTTCGACGCCAGCACTATCTTCCAAAAGGTGAACACATATGTGCCAACAAATTTGCGACGTGTTAAAAAAAAGCAATGCCAACACTAACCATGTAAAGCTGGCATATCGATTATGCCAACGCAGTACTATTTTTTACAAATAGTGTTGACGTTGATGGAAAATGACACGGTGAAAGTTGTTGCTAGCCATTTCTCCACTAGTGCATGAGGCGGTTGTAACAATATTTCTTTGAGGGTCTCGTGAGACCCTCATGTCGCCAATGCTGTCGTCGTATTTCTAGGGTTCTAATGGGGTGGAGAATTAGACTGCGGGGAACCCAAACTAGCCTCTCCCCTCTTATCCCAGTCATTGTGGGATTCAAGCCCAATAGACCCAAAGTGTGGCACGATTGGCCCATACACAAGGTCCAAGGATACCAAATCACCCCTTGACCCCCACAGTTTCCGACCTCCACCGTGGTGAGTAATCGGCTACACATAGGATAAGTCTAATAGATAACACATTATACATTATGTTTTGTTGCCATTTCTAGATTAAATGACAGACTTAAGATAAAACTATCTTATCAACCACTGTACATGTCCTGAAAATATAAAAGATGTATTCATCAACAACTATGCGATAGAGCAGAGAGATCTACACATTTTTACAAGTGTACAAAGTCAAGGATGCATGGAAGGCAACATCTTTGTCGGTAGCATATGGCGGTAATGTAACGGTAATATGTAGATTTAAGATTACAAATGAGCATTTATATCTGCATCTATCTACCGGTTGCCATCTGCTAGCTTAGGGCATCTCGACCCGTAAACCGGACATCGTATCCATCCGCGGATCGGGGAACCAGTCCACGGATACTGACGCGAGAGCTGACCATCCAAAGCTAGCTGCATATAAACCACTCAAATGATATTCTTACATATTTTGATAATTTTTACATAAAACTGGATGATTTTTGACATATTTGAACTAATCAGACTCTAAAACTAGCCTAAATTGACCGTCGGTGCCCGTTCCCCTTGTCCGGTCGGCCATGAGCTACGGAAAATGAAGCTCCACTCTGCAACCTGCTTGCGGCTACTCGGCCGACAATGATGAGCCCACCAAGCTTGCCTTCAATGGGAAGGGAGGAGTGGTGGCCTTCCTGGGACATGAGCGTCGGTGGCCTCCCATGCTCTACTCTTCCTCGTTGTCACCGGCACCAAGGGACATGCTTGCTTCGTGGTCATGACGGTGGGGCGCAGCCGTGGCGGAGCTGGCAACCTCCTCCTTGAAGGCGGCTTCCAATGGCCATGGCAGCAGCGAGTTGCTTCTCTGTGCGCCGGTGCTTGTCGAGGAGGCGTTGGTTGTACTCCTGGTCCGCCTACGCTTGTCGGAACGCTCCTTCCGCTCTTCCAACACCATCTCGGTGTTGTGAGCACAAGCCTCGCCCATGGTGCTGCCGGCATTGGCCGACGAGGACGGGGGTACAGGCCCGTCGTCTGCCGCTTCTTCCATTGTCGCGTCCGCAATGTTGTCCTTCGTCTTCCTGATAGCCTTCCAGCTGGCTTCCGCTCGGACAAGAGACTGCCCTAGACGACTTTGGAGCTTAAGGAGGCCGTGGTGGGAATGTAGGAGATATGCCCTAGAGGCAATAATAAATGATATTATTTATCTCCAAGTTCATAATTATGTTTATGTTCCATGCTATAACTGCTATGGTTCTCGAGTCTGCAATAACCACGAGGCTCGAAGGAAGACTCATATGCACGTGTGGTATAATAAACGGTAAAATGTATTCCTAGTCTTGCCTCTAAGACTGGCTCAAGTATTGCATGATGATCCTGTTTTCCTGATCATGGGCATGGCTATGCCGGCAATTTTGAGGGCACAATGTTAGAAGAACATTTGTGTTGAATCGACCCGAATTGATGTTATGCTATTAGATACATTCGTCACAAGTTAATGGTAAATAACACAGAGATGGTTTACGTTTGCATGATTCCTTAGACCATGAGAGTATCGAGTTTCTTCATGCTTGCTTCATGAACTTTGGGGTTTGTTAAACGTCATCCGTAAATGGGTGGCTATTACGGCGGCTTACGGGTTCATGGAAAAGTATGTCAAGTAACTTGATAGCTCAAGATTGGGATTTGCTCCTCCGACGATGGATAGATATCTCTGGGCCCTCTCGGTGTTACGGTATCCATCATCGTCTAGCCAGACACTTTGTGATTTGATCACGGGGATGCCAGAACACGGGAACGAGAAAAGAGAACAATACCGGTAACGAGGTAACTGGCATAGTGGACAAGTTGTTGATCCACGGGGATGCCAACATGTCTCACCTCGGGTATTTGTAACATATCGCGAAGCAACAGGAATAGCACACGGCAACTGGAAATTCACTCGAATATTCATTCGTGTGGGTATAGGGGTCAATATGGGTGTCCACGGCTCCGATGTTGATCATTGATCGGAAGGGGTTCCGGGTCATGTCTAGGCTTCACCGAACCTATAGGGTCACACACTTAAGGGTCATCTATCTGTTGAATACTAGACAGGGAGTCTGTGAGAAATTCACCGAAAAAGTTTCGGAGACAACGGAAGAGTTCCGGAGAGAGAACACCGGAAGAGTTTCGGTAAAACCGAAAAGTTGTTTTGGAGTGTACCATAAAGTCAAATTGGTTTCGGCACATGCCTGGAAATTATTGGAAGGTACCAGAATTGTCCCGGTAACTTCTGAGATTTTTCAGAGACAAAAACCGGAAATGTTCTGGACTGCCGGAACCGCTTTAGTTGCTTTTCACAGATGAAAATCACTAAACCGAAAAGTTGTTTCGGAGTACACCATAAAGTCAAATTGGTTTCGGCACATGCCTGATAATTCTTGGAGGGTGCCAGAATCGTTCTGGAAACTTTCTGGAATTTTTCGGGTTGAAAACCGGAAATGTTCCGGAGCTGCCGGAACCGCTTCAGATGCTTTTCGCAGATGAAAATCACTAAACCGGAATTGTTTCGGAACGCGTTGAAAATTATTTTAGTGGGTACTGGAAATGTTCTAAGCCCACATAAATATTTTCAGTTCGAATGGACGCTGAAATATGCCGTCGTGAATAGTGAAAGTGCTTTTTGGATTACTTTATGGAAAGCCACCTTTTGGGGATTTACTCACAAATATCTCTAGGGATGACATGGAAGGATATGGGCTGCCCACTTGCTTTTACCTTTGTGCCCTTGTGAAGGGCATTTTGGGTATTTCAAGTGTCACCCTACCCCTTGGGTTTTCCTATAAATAGAGGTGGAGATGCACTCTCCACACTCACTCTTTCTCACATACAAGTGCCATCTGATGTTATCTGGATTGTCTCTCCCTCCCAGCGAAATAGTTTCGTAGAGCCGAAAGGCTGTCTGGGTTCCGGTGGGAACTAGTTCTGGACGGCGAAGCCCTGCCGGATAGATGACACCGTATGTGTGCAACTCTATAGAGAGATCGTAGTTTCGGTCTTAGTTCGAGAGTGCCTCCCAAAGGGCTGTCCGAGTGACTGTCCGAGTTTCGAGGGTCCTCCCGAAGGGCTGTCCGAGTGACCGTCCGAGTTTCGAAGGTCCTCCCGAAGGGCTGTCCGCGACACCGTCCGGGGGACTGTCCGACCGCCTCCCGAAGGGCTGTCCGAGGGGAAGATGAGGGTATACATCCTCGCTGTTGGGAGGTTGTAAATCCTAGCTGCGGGGATCTGCACCGCCGATTGTCATCGACTCTACTTCCGCTGCGCTACGAGTCGGTAACGAAAAAGATCAAACCTTGTATGCAGTCTCCGTAGTGGTCCTGGGTTGGTGCGTAGGTCGGAAATTTTTGTTTTCTGCTGCGTTACCCAACAGTGGCATCATGAGCCAGGCTATGCGTAGATGCAGGTTGCGATCTAGAATACATAGAGATGTATGGGTGTTGCACAATATAATTAGTTAGTAGATGAGTTCTATTACTGAAAATTATTTGTGCGGGTAGCAGATGAAATCTGTTACCCGATGTTCTTGTTGCTTCCCTGGAATTTGCATATTTCTGATCTTGATAACAGCATGGTGGAGTTTCAATGTTCTGGCAATCCGCGATCCTGATTGATCAACGAAGTGCTAACAGTTCATTGAATTCCACCGTAGTTAAAAAGAAAGATGAAATTTCGCAGACGAAAGGGCAATGCAGATATGATCTGCACGGGGGTCATGCGTATGACGAAGTTTTGTATGGGGCTCGAGATTTTATTATCTCGTGTTTCATACACCCCGCAATGTTAATCTAGCGACTTGGATTATCATGCTTGATGATGGACGTTGGTAGCTTCGGTTTGTTTCGAAACCTTAGAAGCCACGTAAAACAAGTTTTTGCATGAACCGATTAGAGGCGTCTAACTTGGTTTTGCAGGATGGTTTGCATGTGCATATGATGTGGTATAGCAGTGCTCATATTAATTTGATTATGTATGAGATGACTATATGATGTAATATTAACATGACCTACGTGTCATGATTCGGCATGATGGCTGGAGCCATATGATTGTCACTTTAATGACCTGCGTGTCAACCTTAACTAATGCACTTATTTTATTAGCTATAGAGATAGCAATATTATCTGGTGCATCGACAAGGTGGTGGCAATCTTCGCGAAGGTGAACACCGACGCGAATGCCGAAGACGAAGAAATGAAAGACTTCTCCGTCAGAAAGGGCTATACCATATCATGCTATTATGAATTGCCTGAGATGTTTATCCCTTATGATGCACCCTTCTTGATTGCGCGGTAGTCGCTTTTTATTAGGGTGATCTCTCACAAAAATATCAAGTAGTTAGTGTTCTCCCAAGTGTAGCACCGTCACGGCACCTAACTTTTCGGGGTACGACATGTACACATGAGTACGAACGATTAGGGATGTGTGAGGCGGGTGAGGTCAGACCTCGCAGCGAGATCACTTGGTTGTCTTGACGTTCAGGCAGGACAGTCCTGAGCTTGGAACACATGCATCGAAAGATGAACAAGAGTCACATAGAGATGTGATTGGCAAGTTGGCCCACCGATTGAAGTTCACGTCATCAGTGATGAACCCGTCAATGGCGTCGAATTGAAATGCGGATCTTGAATCACTCACAATCAATTATGAGAGATATTGATTTGAGTGGGAGCGCACTGTTGAATTAACTTCTTTTAATTCTCAGTGCAATTAATTTTGAACACTGTCTAAGTGTGATTTGCAAAATAGTTGTAGAATAATGGCTCGCATTTCCACCTTCCCTGTTAAAATTGAATAGCTGTTAAATCTCTGGTTAAAACTTTACGGTTGGTAACGTAATGTGAGGATTGTCCTCAAGAGTGCCGAGAAGAACTTTGTCCTATCTCATACTTTCGGTATTCTCCCGCTAATGCTATGGATGATATGACTCTCGTCCTTCGATCCAAAAGCTAAAATTCCGTTACGGTCAAGTGAAATATGTTTGCTTCCATGAGACCCGAACTTCGAAAGTTTGGATAGTTATGTGATATTCATGGAATCTGAAAATCATTTTCAGAGACAGACAAAGGCTAAAAGATATGAAATATCCAAAGCAATGTTTGTTTGCAAAACATTAGTAAAGTGTTTACTATGCATTTGACTGATAAGAGAGGGATCCAGAAGAACGCCTATCATATAATGAAGGTGAATAAAACAACAGCTTAAAGAGAAAGGAAGTGTCCGAAGGGTGTTAGTGAAACTTTCACGCCTAGGAAGTCCGGGGCTAACGCCACTCTCAAGTTGGGTGCTTCTTCTGAGAGTAGGAGAAATACTAAAAGTTAACCTGTTAGAAGTATAAAGGTAAAAAGAGAGAAGACTGGAATATCCAGCTCATGTATGAATGTCATACAAGTTTTTGATGATTAGAAGGCTGGTCAAAGATATAGTTCTTGGGAATTATGGTTAAACATGTTAATCACTAATTCTTGGGTATTGTGAGTTGATCACAAAGATACCCGCTCGATTGCATTCTGTTGCAACTCGATGTAAGAACTACTATGGCATGAAAGACTAGCCAGGGATGAGGTTTTGATACGCGCTGGAAACATAGTAAAAGTTACTATACCTTCCATTGGTGTATTCCCTATGTATTTACTTTCATAATTCATTTTAGACTTTCATATACTCTAGCCCTTTGCATAAGGTATCTTGCAAGAAGGTTGTTCATAAGAGAACTTTTGATGTTCGGTGATATGAATAACATAAGGGCCATACTTTCATTATGAATGAGATGTATGTTATGAATATTGATAATAATACATTACCTCTATATTTACTTTTATAATTCATTTAGAGTTTCATATACTCTAGCCCTTTGCATAAGGTATCTTGCAAGAAGGTTATTCATAAGAGAACTTTTGATGTTCGGTGTTATGAATAACATGAAGGGCCATGCTTCCATCCAGGATGGGATGTATGTTGTGAATATTGATGGTAATATGATACATCCATAACACTGACGCTAAATGTCGCAAGACTAAAAGAATACCACATATGTGTGGCACTGCATTTGGTCACATTGGAGAAACCCGCATGGAAAATTCCATTATGATGGATTTTGATGTCGTTTGATTTTGAATCATCTGATACTTGCAACTTTCGTCCGAAAAGTGAAGTGACTGAAATACCGTTCACAGGCCATAAGGAACGAGCAACAAACTTATTGGTGATCATACATTTTGATGTGTGTAGTTCAATAAATGTTGTTGCAAGTAGTGGATTTATCTCTCTTCAGAAATGACTCAAGTAGATATATGGATATTTACTTGATGAGACGTAAGTCTAGATCTTTTGAAATCATTCGAAAGATTTTCAAAAATGAAGTAGAAGTTGTTGTAACAAGAAAATTATGTTTCTACAATTCGATTGCAGAAAGGAATATTTGAGTTACAAGTTTAGCGAATGTCTGATGAGTTGTGAAAAGAGTTTCATAACTTGCACCTCCCGGAACACCACTGCAAGTGGAAAGTCCGTGAAGATGTAATCGAACCATTTATGACATGGTAAGATCAAAGATGACATAAATAAATTTGCCATTATCCCTTTTAAGGTGATGCTTTAGAGACTGTGGCTTTTACACTGAAAAGAGCTCCATCGGGTCTGTTGAAATGACGCCATAGTATGGTACGCCCAACCATGCTATATCTTTTCTTTACATTTGGAATATGGGGCTTGTGTAAAAGGTTACAAACCTATTCCAAATCAGACAAGTGCTACTTTGTAGGTTATCCCAAGTCATTGGGTATTCCCCCACCACTATACCGAGGCAAAGGATTTTGCCACAAAACGGTATGCTTTTAAAGAGAATAGTTCTTACAAAAGGTGAGTGGGAGGACAGTGCAACTCGACGAGATAACCAGTATCTTCATCATCAGATCAAAGGAAAGAAACCTTGGAAGTGATTCCGGAGTTTCCTACTGCGACTGATACGGAAGTCTCTACAATAAAATGTATGGACTTCGGTCGAACTTGCAGCTGAACCACGTAGGCAAAGCTCGTGCAAACCTATCAGGTGCGCAAACGAGATACTGTTGTTAGACAACAGTATACCTACAATACACAAGGAAGCGTTGATGGGCCCTGACTCCGGAATTGGCTAAATGTCAATACAATCCGAGATAGTTTCCATATAAGTGATTCAAGATTAAAATCTTGATACACCTTTCGGAAGACTTAGAGTCTAACGAATATTTATGGAACTAAAACTGATACGGAAAAAAATGTTTTATCCATAAAAGCTCGACTTGTTGCAATAACAAGTTCAAGGAGTTGACTACGATGAGATTGTCTCACCGTAGCGATGCTTAAAGTCGGTTCGGGTTGAACTAGCAATTAATACATATTTCAATCATGAGATATGAAACATGGATGACAAAAGGATTTCCATCTGATGGAAATGAAACCTAGGACTTGTATGTGATACAGTCCAAAGTAATTTGTCGATCCAGAGGATGCTAGTAGGTATGCAAACTTCAGAGTTCCAGCGATGGACAGAAGAGAGAAAAGAGGAGTTGGATTCTTCGTGTTTTGATGAAATGGTCAAAGGGGTTTGACTTCATCAATGGATAACGAAGATGCTTGTGATTCAAGAAAGTAAGTGGGAGCATAATAATATTTCTAAAAACCTTGTGTGCTTCACACATTGTTAATTGGAAATAAAATTTCTTGACACGAATTATTACTTCATTTGAAAATAGTTTTTCAATGAAGTACTTAGGCTAAATAGCCTCAATATTAGGCATGATGATCTATGGAGATAGATTTACCTAATAGGGCTAAGCAATGAATACATATTGACAAGGTGCTAAAACCTTTTAGCATTTAAAACGCCAAGGAGTGATTCTTGCCGAAGTCACATGGAAAGAGTTTTGCAAGACTCAGTGTCTCAAAACACAGATGAGCAAAATACATGATGGTGATTCCACACACTCTTGTGTTTGGATTAATCATGTATTCCATGGTATGTAAAAACAACCAGATATGTCCAATACTCCAAAGTTGTTGCGAGTATAGATACCAAAGTGATCAAAAGTACTGATCATAGGACAACAGTGAAAGATGTCATTGAGTACTAGAGTAGTACTGATGACATGTTTTCTCGCAAGCAGAGATTATGAAGTGCTCATTGTAAGTAATTACATCGATACAGTCTTCATCAATGCTCCATGCGATTTTCGATTTAAGTTAAGGGTTTTTTTGTGTAATACACAATATGGTGGCACGGTAGTTGGAAATTGTTCCAAACAAGATACTGTGGCGAATTCTATAACAAAGGCTAAGTATGTTGAAGCTTTAGAAGCGACAAAGAAGTTGTTGAATCATATAGTTCATTCATGAACTTAGTAAGGTTCCAAGATGGCTTTGGTCTATGGGACACTATTGCAGATAATTGCTCCATAGCTCAGTCTGAGGAATCAGGTTTCGACCAATGATTCACACATATGCAAAGCCAAGTCCACACAAAATATGAATTTTGTGAAAGCGTGAAAACGCAAGGATATGCAAAGTTACACACGGAGCTGAAGTCGTCAGATCCGTTGGACATCAGGCTATACCACATGCGAAGCATATTTTACACAAGTGTGCCATAGGTGTAAAGTGCATTAGCATTGACTAGATTATTGACTCTAGTGCAAGTGGGAGTCTGTAGGAGATATGCCCTAGAGGCAATAATAAATGATATTATTTATCTCCAAGTTCATAATTATGTTTATGTTCCATGCTATAACTGCTATGGTTCTCGAGTCTGCAATAACCACGAGGCTTGAAAGAAGACTCATATGCACGTGTGGTATAATAAACGGTAAAATGTATTCCTAGTCTTGCCTCTAAGACTGGCTCAAGTATTGCATGATGATCCTGTTTTCCTGATCATGGGCTTGGCTATGCCGGCAATTTTGAGGGCACAATGTTAGAAGAACATTTGTGTTGAATCGACCCGAATTGATGTTATGCTATGAGATACATTCGCCACAAGTTAATGGTAAATAACACAGAGATGGTTTACATTTGCATGATTCCTTAGACCATGAGAGTATTGAGTTTCTTCATGCTTGATTCATGAACTTTGGGGTTTGTTAAACGTCATCCGTAACTGGGTGGCTATTACGGCGGCTTACGGGTTCATGGGAAAGTATGGCAAGTAACTTGATAGCTCAAGATTGGGATTTTCTCCTCCGACGATGGAGAGATATCTCTGGGCCCTCTCGGTGTTACGGTATCCACCATCGTCTGGCCAGACGCAATGTGATTTGATCACAGGGATGCCGGAACACGGGAACGAGAAAAGAGAACAAAACTAGTAACGAAGTAACTAGCATAGTCGACAAGTTGTTGATCCACGGGGATGCCGATAAGTCTCACCTCAGGTGTTTGTAACATATCGCGAAGCAACAGGAATAGCACACGGCAACTGGAGGTTCACTCGAATATTCATTCGTGTGGGTATAGGGGTCAATATGGGTGTCCACGGCTCCGATGTTGATCATTGATCGGAAGGGGTTCCGGGTCATGTCTATGCTTCACCGAACCTATAGGGTCACACGCTTAAGGGTCATCTATCTATTGAATACTAGACAGGGAGTCTGAGAGAAATTCACCGAAAAAGTTTCGGAGACAACGGAAGAGTTCTGGAGAGAGAACACCGGAAGAGTTTCGGTAAAACCGAAAAGTTGTTTCGGAGTGTACCATAAAGTCAAATTGGTTTTGGCACATGCCTGGAAATTATTGGAATGTACCAGAATTGTTCCGGTAACTTCTGAGATTTTTCAGAGACAAAAACCGGAAATGTTCTGGACTGCCGGAACCGCTTTAGTTGCTTTTCACAGATGAAAATCACTAAACCGAAAAGTTGTTTCGGAGTACACCATAAAGTCAAATTGGTTTCGGCACATGCCTGATAATTCTTGGAGGGTGCCAGAATCGTTCTGGAAACTTTCTGGAATTTTCCGGGATGAAAACCGGAAATGTTTCGGAGCTGCCGGAACCGCTTCAGATGCTTTTCGCAGATGAAAATCACTAAACCGGAATTGTTTCGGAACGCGTTGAAACTTATTTTAGTGGGTACTGGAAATGTTCTAAGCCCACATAAATATTTTCAGTTCGAACGGACGCTGAAATATGTCATCGTGAATAGTGAAAGTGCTTTTTGGATTACTTTATGGAAAGCCACCTTTTGGGGCTTTACTCACAAATATCTCTAGGGATGACATGGAAGGATATGGGCTTCAAGTGTCACCCTACCCCTTGGATTTTCCTATAAATAGAGGTGGAGATGCACTCTCCACACTCACTCTTTCTCACATACAAGTGCCATCTGATGTTATCTGGCTTCTCTCTCCCTCCCAGCGAAATAGTTTCGTAGAGCCGAAAGGCTGTCTGGGTTCCGGTGGGAACTAGTTCTGGACGGCGAAGCCCTGCCGGATAGATGACACCGTATGTGTGCAACTCTGTAGAGAGATCGTAGTTTCGGTCTTAGTTCGAGAGTGCCTCCCGAAGGGCTGTCCGAGTGACTGTCCGAGTTTCGAGGGTCCTCCCGAAGGGCTATCCGAGTGACCGTCCGAGTTTCGAAGGTCCTCCCGAAGGGCTGTCCGCAACACCGTCCGGGGGACTGTCCGACCGCCTCCCAGAGGGCTGTCCGAGGGGAAGATGAGGGTATACATCCTCACGGTTGGGAGGTTGTAAATCCTAGCTGCGGGGATCTGCACCGCCGATCGTCATCGACTCTACTTCCGCTGCGCTACGAGTCGGTAACGAAAAAGATCAAACCTTGTATGCAGTCTCCATAGTGGTCCTGGGCTGGTGCGTAGGTCGGAAATTTTTGTTTTCTGCTGCGTTACCCAACAGGGCAGTGGTGGATCCAGGAATTTATTGGGTGTTCAATTTTTTTTTTGCACCCTAACAGAAATGCCCATTGGTTCGCGGCAATAGAAATAAGAAATACAAAATTGTTCTGTAACCTATTTTTCACAAAAGTCATTGAAGAGAAAGCTTTCTCAACACTAGCTGTTGCTACTGGTAGGATTAGAACAAATTTAAGAAGCTTCTAAACAATGTTATAAGTGATACTTTTGTTTGTCTCAACAAGTTTAGCATAGAGAAGCTTCTAAACAATGTTAACAATGGTGCCTCCAGCCATCTACGGCGCCGCCATCGGCATTCTGATTCACCGGGCGACTTTTGCATGCGACGCCATCAGCGGTTCGACCTGCTGCTTGATGGGTTCCGACTTTCGACACGCGACAATGTGCACTTCAAGCCGGACGAGATTGCCCGTCCGCCGGCCGGCCCCCGTGGCGTTGCAGTCGAGGATGGGTGGACGTTGTGGCGCTTCTTCTGAACAAGAGCTTCGACCTGTCATTGCTCCTTCTTCAGGATGCGATGATGGCGGTAATTAACAGAAAGAGGAGCACGACGATGGATAGGATGGCACAAAACGGATAGGCGACAGTGGGGGTACGGAGGTCGCCGGAGCCGACTGAAACAGTGTAGCTTCACGTCGAGCCAAAGCAAAGCAAGAAGGCCAAGTCAAGTAGTAATAATCGATGGATGTACGCGAGTGTGGTGCCATTTCTCGCTAGCGCTCGCAAATGCTTGTTTTGTCATATATGCATATACACCTATATAAAATTATTTTGCAAAAATATTTGGGTGTACATCTGTACACCCATGCCCCATGGTGGATCCGCCCCTGGTGGTGGGAGTGGTGCAGAGAGGAGAAAGGAAGCGGACGATGATGGATGCGGCTATGGTTGGGCCTGGGTTTAATAGTAGGTGGATGGTAGGGCAACCGGCGAGATGGTTAATGGTGGGCGACAGACAGACGGACGGGTGGTGTAGGAGCAAGTTCCTAGGCACCAACACATGTTCAATGTAGGTAGGCAGACGGGTGGACTGTTGTTTAACGCGGAGCAGTCGTATGCACCGGGAAGCGGTGCGAGCAGTGCTCTCAGCTGACACGTCGCTTGAATGCTGGAGCGCCAATGAGAGGTCGCGTCGCTCTGAACCGGTATGAATGTTGCACTGCAGTTCTGGAGCGGTGCTGACCGCTTTGGGCGGGAAATGACGCGGGTGAGGGCGTTTTTTTTGGGTGGGCCACGGTTGTCAGACGCGGGTGTGGCAGCGGTCCGAACGCCCGTAAGCCCCCCCCCCTCCCCGAGTTTGTTTCCTGTTTACGGGAAAAAACACGTTCGGACCGGTCGGCGGACCGATACAGGTCCACGTTGGATGGCAAAACACGCCTGAACCTTGCAGTATGGATGGTTGCGGACGATTTGAGGATCGGTGTTGGAGATGCCTTTAGAACGAAGTAGTTTGTAAGAGATACAAAAAGATCATATTCATTGGAGATGATGCCACAAGGGGGTAGAGATACACACTACGTTACAACTTTTTTTTGCGAGGAAACATAGTGTTTTTATTCCAATATCACAGGATTACAATCGTTTGCAACAAGTTCAGCAATAAAAGGAGGGGATTGGTTAAGCCAACATGCAGTACTATCCCTAGTACGACCATACGTCGCTAAACAATGTGCAACCCTATTTTGTTGACGAGAAATTTTAACTGGAGTAAACACCCTATTCTCCAACAAACCCTTAAACTCAGCGATAATGTGAGCATAAGCAGATCTATCCATGAAACCATGCTTGATAGTCGCCAATGCAGTTGTACAATCTCCTTGGATCATCATCGGAAGTGCCGAGCGCTGGATCGTGAGACTAACTCCCTCCATGATCGCATGTAGTTCCGCCTCTAGCGCATCGTTACAATGAAAAATGCGACGGAAGGCCGCAAATATTACCGCTCCCTGGTCATCTCGTAGAATCATGCCAGAACCAGCAGAACCATCACTATGACAATAAGATCCATCAACTGAAAGTGCTACCCAACCAGGTGGCAGTAAAGGCCATGACTGCGGCAATGGCTTTGTTTTAGGAACCTGTACAAAAGCTTCGACAACAACTGGGATTTTACCCTTGATCACTTCATCAATACTCATAGTATCCATTTGCCGAATAGAATTAAAATAGCTACTCAGGTATGAACATGACACCTCCATGGGTGGAATATTTTTACCATGCACAAGCTCATTACGAAGATGCCATGTTCGCCAAAGCACCATTATAATCATATCTCTACACTGATCTGATTGCCCATCAAGAAGATTGAACAACCACTCATCACCGGACCATGAAACATTCACCCGGCGAGGAAGAGGCCAAATCTCCTGCATGGCATCCCATAAAGCAGCAGCAACGGGTCATGCAAGAAGTGCATGAAAAGTAGATTCATCTTCCCTCCCACATACTACACAAGTAGCTCGTGTGCTGATATTTCTCTTGCTTTTTAACATGTTCGTCAGCAGATTGCCTGAAATAACTTTCCATGCAAATTGTTTCATCTTTGGGGGCACCGATGCCTTCCAAACCAATTTCCAAAGCGACCGATCCCCCTCAGGTCGTAAGCTAGAACTACCCGGACAGAAGTGGTCATACTGTTCGGTCATAGCGAGATGATATGCGGACCTGACCGAAAACAGTCCAGATTTCTCCCAAGGCCATGAAATGAAGTCATATCGTAACCTTGGAGACGTGCGAATTTTTAGAATAGCTTCAACATCCGCTTGGCAAAAAAACCTTTCTAGCAAGTTAACTTTCCATGCACCATTGACATCCAAAAAATCAGACACCTTGTTAAAACGACAATTTCCTTTCGGATAAATGGGTTTAAATGGTACCTCGCGAGGAATCCATGGGTCGCGCCATACTCGAATATGAGATCCGTTTCCCACTCTCCATAACATACCTTTCTTTAGAAGCTCCAAGCCATATTCAATGCCTTTCCAAACAGCCGAGGAGTTACTCGGGAAGACCGTATCCACCAGATTCCCATTTGGAAAATATTTAGCACGCCGGAGTCTCGCACACAGGGAATCTGGTGTCACCAAAAGTCTCCAAGCTTGCTTAGCTAGCAAAGCTTGGTTAAAAGCACGCATATCTCTAAAACCCATGCCACCCTTGGCCTTTGGCAAGATCAACTTATCCCACGCTGTCCAAGCCATTTTCTTTTTGCCGTTCTCCACTCCCCACCAGTACTGGCGCATCATTTTTGTCAAATCATCACAAACTGAAAGGGAAGCTTGAAAACACTCATAACATATGTGGGAATAGCTTGGGCCACCGCCTTAATAAGAACTTCTTTACTTGCCGAAGATGAATATCTTTCACTCCAATCCACCAGAATTTTACTTAGCCTGCATTGCATTGATTCAAACCTCCCTTTATGCATCCTCCCATCCGGAACTGGGAGGCCAAGGTACTTTGGTTCAAAAGTCGTTTGGGTAACGCCAAGAGTATGTTTCACTTCCTGAGACACCAATCCAGGACAATTATCAGCAAATAAGATGGAACACTTGGAAGGGTTAATAAGTTGACCTGTAGCAGAAGCATAAGTGCTCAAAACATCTTTGACAATCGCCGCTTGGTCTGGATCCACACGGAAGAAAATAAGTGAATCATCCGCAAAAAGCAAATGAGAAATTGGTGGCGCTCTTCGAAAATTTGTAGTGCTTGTAATCCTCTTTCTTCAATCGCATCATGTAACAAGGCAGAGAGTGCGTCAGCAACAAAGAGAAATAAAAAGGGTGACAAAGGATCACCTTGGCGAAGTCCACAAGAAGGGGAAAATTCTTGCAATAATCTCCCATTGAACTTTACTGAATATTTTACTGACCGCACACACTCCATCACTCTAGATGTCCAAAGTGGCGAGAAACCCCACTTTAATAAAGCTTGCTCCAAAAAGTCCCAGTCAACGCGATCATAAGCTTTTGACAAATTTTTATAAGCACAGAAAGAATTGCCTCCATTATTTGAAGTCTGTATATGATGAATGCACTCAAAGGCTATAATAGAATTGTCAGATATAAGGCGTCCAGGGATGAACGCACTTTGATTCTTTGATATTAACTCTGTAAGCAAAGGCCTAAGACGATTCACCATACATTTTGACACAATCTTGTAAATCACATTACACAAAGATATAGGCCTGAAATCCTTTAGGGACGATGGGTATGGTACCTTCGGAATCAAAACAATAGCAATATTGTTAACACCAATAGGCATATGACCCGTCACAAAAAATGACCGGACGGCCGCAATTATTTCCACTTTCAAGCAAGCCCAATTCCTCTGATAAAACCGAGCCGGGAAACCATCTGGTCCTGGAGCATTTAGTGGACCTATATGAAACAACGCATCTGAAATTTCCTCATGAGAGAACAGAGCATTCAACTTTTCATTCATCTCAACAGATACCTTTGGAACAATTTTATCCAACACCTCCGCAGGAGACAGCGTGGGGTCTTTTGTATACACCTCTTTAAAATATGATTCAGCCATACGCTCCATATCTGTAGGCGCATTACACCAGGACCCATCCTCCTTCTGAAGTCGCCTAATAAAAATTTTCCGAGCACGCCACACGGCTTGTCTATGGAAGAACTGCATGTTGCGATCCCCTTCCTTTATCCACATCAACCTGCTACGTTGTAACCACATCATTTCCTCACGATATAATAATTCATCTAGCTTCTCCATCTTTTGTCAGATCACCAAACGGTCACTATTATTCTGCTGCAAATTGTCAAGCTCCATTCGCAGCGAAGCAATCTCCTGTTCAACATGCCCAAAGTGCTCTTTACTCCACTTGCGTAGGTCTGCCATTACCGACTTGAGGCTATCAGCAATGTTTGCTAGATCACCATGAGAACGAGAACATGCCCAAGATTTTGAAATAATTTCCGGAAGCCTCTTATCTCTCTCCCACATAATTTCATACCGGGGACAACCCCTACCACGCCGGTCTGTTATCTCCTCTAGAAGCAAGAGCAGAGGACAATGATCAGAACGTGGAGAAACCAAATGCTGTAATCTAGCAAATGGAAACAGGTCCCTCCATAGCTCGTCCGCACACGCACGGTCCAGCCGTACTCGCACGTTGCTATCTCCATGGTGTCCATTATCATATGTAAAAGGCATCCCAGAGAAACCCAAATCGATGAGTTCACAGTCAATGAGAGTATCCCGGAAGGCTCCATCTGAGTTTCACCACGTAAGGTTCTCGACATGTGCTCGTGTTGCCACATAGCTTCATTAAAATCCCCACACATAATCCACGGTAAATCTGAGCATCCTTTAAGACGAGTCAAGTGCTCCCACATACGGTGACGGTTTTCAACGCGCGGTTCACCATAAACAAAAGTGGATCTCCACGACTTGCCTGTCCCTGGATCGACAACCTCTACGTCAATATATCTTTGACATGAGTCAAGCATAGTCACTTGGAGAGAATCATCCCAGAATAGAGCAAGACCCCCTCCTCTGCCATCACAATTCAGGCTGGACGGAACGAGCGGGCCCAGCCCGCTCGTGGCCCGTTCAGGACCGGACCGCACGGTCCAGGACGTAGGAAAACTGGTCGGTCCGGGCTGCGATATTGGGCCCGAAAAAATGTCGGTCCGGTCCGGTCTTTAACCGAGCCGCTCGGTCGGACCGAGGGATCGCAGTCACCGCCGCCGCCGTTCCTTGTCGTCGCGGCCACCGGCAGCCCCCGGGCGAACCACTATGTCCCCGAGCTTCCCCATTCCTTCCTTCCTCTCCTCCCCGTGCGCCGCATCTTCTTGCCGCCACTCGCCATCGCTGTCGTGTGTAGACTGCTGCTGATCTGGAGTTCTCGAACATGACCTCGACCCCAACCGTGGCACCAATTCTTGCGGGTATTGCGGCTGCATGAGCTGAAATCGTGCCATGAAAGGAGCTGCAGGTCAAGATGTTTTTCTTACAACTGAAAGGAAAGAAAGAACGGCCAAGAGCGAGTATTGCGGCCGTGCCATCCCATGTCCACCCGTACGCAGCTATGTTGCCGCTGCATGAGCTGAAATCGTGCCATGCCACGATCTCCCACAACCGCCTGATCTAACCTGAAACTAAGTCAAGAGGTGGGCATGCACACGTTGCATGGCGAGCGATTTCTGCACCAAGGAAAATTAAGCAGTAAACATGCACACCGGGCATCAGCTCTGAACACGAACTGGAACACCGAATTCTCTGAAGGTGAACACCAAACGCCTCGCCAGGCGCCGGCGCAACCAAGAAGAACTAGGGCACGATCCCTAATGCTCTGAAGGTGAAGCCGCGGCTATTGTTCGAGGAGTTCATGCGCTTCTTCTGGACGAGGGCGAAGACTGTCAGTTAAATAGGTGCTGTCATACTTTCAGAAAATTCAGTTTCATCAGATTCAGAAAATTCAGTTTGTCAGTTTCATCCAAGATTCAACAGATGCCTAAACTGCAACTAATTAGGACCTAAACTGCAGCTAACTAGGAGCTAAACAGCTAACTAGGACCTAAACAACAGTTGGCAGAAGTAGTGGCATCGGTCCACACGGTCCTCAAAAGCCTGACCGAGCCAGCTCCCTTTCGGTCCGGTCCGAGCTCGCTGGACAGCTCGGTCCGGTCCGGACCGGACCGCCGGCGGCCGGTCCAAACGCCGGCTCGGACCGGGACCGGACCGGACCGGACCGTGTCCAGGCTTTCACAATCCACTGCACAAAAACCTTTCAAACCTATCCTCCACTTTAACACTTGAACCTTAGCAGAAGTTTGCCTTGTTTCAGAAAGAAAGACAAACTTCGGGGAATTGGCTTTTACAAGAGCCACAACTTCTCGAACTGTCGGATAGTTCCCCACCCCCCGGCAGTTCCAAAATAAATAACTCATTGGTCCCGGCGGCGCCCCTCTAGGGAGCCCGCCAAAGCATCAACAGATTTTTCACCATCACCATCAAACTTAGCACGTTTGCTGCCAGAACTATTCACCGGGAAGTCTTCGCCGGCCTCCTGAATTTGCTTACCATCAGTCAACAGAAGTAGACGCCCTGTAGTTCCTAGTGGTTCAGTCCCAGCCTCGGCTAAGTCCTCCATATTGAACCTCTTCATGGAAGAATGTTCTATCTCCATGTCTGTTCCCACCACTTCATTAGGACTCGTTGCCATGGACCTGACCTTAGCATCGTCATCCATTATTTTACTCAGCGTATTGCCATTCTTTGTCTGTGTTGCTAACCCAGAATTAGTTGACATGCGTCCAGCAGCCGGACGATTAGACTCTTCATCTGGTCGAAACCGAGCAGGGGGGTCAGCATATAAATACTCACCGAATTTCGGCTCCTTCTCTGTATAAACACCCTTGCCACACTCTTTGTGTTCATGGCCTACTATACCACACACCCTACAAAAGCGAGCTAACTTCTCATAGCGAACTGCATAAATCTGCCGAACCTTTGCCCTGACAACACTGACAAACTTAGTCAGTGGTTTGTGAATATCATGTCTCACTCTGACCCGAACATAGTCACCTCTCATATTGCTATTAATTCTCACAGCAAGTATCTCACCAGCATTGTTTAGCAGTTTCTCAATCAACTCCTTTTTACAATACCCATCTGGTAGCTTATGAATCTGGAGCCATATAGGCATATGAACAATCTCAATCTCATCTGCATTAGAAAAACCATCATATGGACGAAGCAAAACTGCCAAATTGCGAAACAGCCAAGGTCCTTGATCCATGATCCTTTCCCAATCTCCCAAGCAGTACACCTGAACTACGAAGAGATTTGGGCCAATTGCTCTGAAACGTACAATTTGTGCAAGGTTCCATGTTGCACGCATATCATGATAGAACGCAGTGTGGCTGAAATTTTTCATTGTGTGAACCCTAGCTAGGGCTAACCACCGGACCCCCTCCTGGAGACCCTCTTCCTCTTCATCTAAGATTACATCATCGAACTCATCATCATGTAGATCAAGCTTGTCAAAAAAATCTCCCAAGTCGCCGGGGTGGCCACCATGGAATCCATCGATGGGTGCGGAATTCTCCTCCGGCGGCGTCGCCATCGACCAGGTCTGCAAGCACGACTGCAAACAGGTGACGGAGAATATATTAGATAGCAGGGATCCGTAGACTTCGACGGGGCTGCCGATCTCAAGGCGATTAGATCGCCAAGAGGAAAAAAAACCTAGGCGGCGCTACGTTACAACTTACAAGTGTACATTGGCAAGGCTGCATGCAAGGCTACGTCTATGATAATTTAATAATTTGAAGATTTTTAATTACAAACAAGTATCAATCCTTTTTTTTGCGGGGTAAACAAGTATCAATCCTTGATCTATGTATCGATTAATTGTACGGTTGTCACGTATTAATTTTGAAGATATATACAAAAATCGTACTATCAATTGGCAATGATGAAGATGAAACGGAGAGATATGCATTATAGCTAGGACAGAGTAGTTTCTAATAAAGATACAAATCTGTATTGATACAAGAGAAGTTGAAGAAATGTCCAGTAGTTATTAGGATGCATTAGTTATAGTTTCTAATCTAAAGATATAAATTAAACCAACGGTGATGGAAGATGAGATAGGATATACACTAGTAGCTAGTACGCATTAGATTTTAAGATGAGTACGAATCAGCAGTGATGCATGCAACTGCAAGGGGAGATGGAGTGATATACCACATGATGTTACAAGTGCACTGGTCTAGCGCGAGTCGTCCTACTAGTGTAGAGCGTATGGAGACCATGGACGTACAAGTGCAGAGGACGTTCGTCGTGCCTCCGGCGGCCGTGCCCTCCAAGGAGGTGCCGCTCACCGTGTTCGACCTCGCCGCGCCGACCTACCACGTCACGGTGCTCTTCGCATTTTCGCCGCCCAATCCGACCAACCAGGCTCTCCTCGACGCCCTCTTCGCCACGCTCCCGCGCTTCCCGCTCCTCACCGCCGCCCTGCGCCGGGCCGGCACGCGTCCGTGCTTCGTCACGGGGGAAGGCGGCGTGGGCGCCCTCGTCGTGGAGGCCGAGGTGCCGTCCTCGGCGCTCTCCCAGCACCTCCCGCTCGCGCCCTCGCCGGGGCTCGCGCTGCTCCACCCCACGGTCCATAGAGGCGCCGCGCCGCACGTGCTCATGCTTCAGATCAACCGCTTCGCGTGCGGCGGGATCGTCATCGCCTCATCGTCGCATCACCAGGTCGCCGACGGACACTCTATGAACATGTTCCTCCACGCGTGGGCCGACGCCGTCCGCGGCGACGGCCTCGACGTCGACTGCGCCCCCGTGCCGTACGGCCACACCGCCCTCGTGCCGCGCCGCCCGCCGCGCTGCTGTTAGACCTAATCTTGATGTGCAATGGATTAGTTAGTGCATGGAGTAGTGGGTTAGCGAGATAGGCGTGGCGACGCAATGCACCCAGCCGTGTTGATCGCGTCCAAGGCGCGACGAGCGCGCGGGCCGGGCGTGCAGGTAGTGTGCGTGGTCCGCGTAGTGGCTAGGCTGTGGCGCGTCCGTCCGTGTGTATAAGAGCACCCCCTCTCCACTGTGTACTTTGGGCAGAACGAGTTCGAGCTCGTGGTAAAGTTCAGAGAGGCCGTACGTGCGGCTAGGCGTTCGGTGCGCCGGCAAAAATTCTGCTGTGTGTTCGAACGCCTAACGAGACAACCAAGCATTTCAAATATGTCCGAAATGTTTGGGCCGGCAAACAAATGTACCGGGCCTGAACGAGATGGACGGATTTCGTCGAAAATTCGTTTTTTCCGGCCGAAATCCAAAACTCTGGCTACTCTTTCTTCTACCTCCAGTCCGGTGAGAGAGAGCGATGCCCCAACAGCTGCGAGTTCGAGCACCCTGGTGCCGAATTCCTGCCGCTGTCGCCGGCGCCTTCGCACGACGACGGCAATGCGAGCAAGCCGACGGCCGAGGATGATCATCACGTCGACATTTCCGAGATCACAAACATGCTCCTTCACTATACGAGCGAGTTCGTGGCCGAGCTCAAGTGCGCCGCGCACAACAGGTACACGACCTTCGAGACCGTGTCGGCGCACGTCTGGCGCAAGATCACCGCCGCACGCGGGCTCACCGACGCGCGCACGTCGATACTCATCGCGGTGAACGGCCGCGTCCGGCTGGCTGGAACGGGCGCTGTGCCGGCCGCCGGGTTCTTTGGGAACGTCGTGCTCACGGCGATCTCTAGGACCCGCGGGGCGGCCCTGGCAACTGGCACCCTCGGAGATGCAGCGGCGCTGGTCCGCGCAGGAATCCGCGACGTCGACACAGTCAGTACTTCCAGTCGTTCGTTGACTTCGGGGCGCTGCACGGCGACGAGGAGCTGGAGCCGGCGTGCGCGGACGAGGCCGGCGTGTTGTCGCCGGACGTGGAGGCCATCAGCTGGCTGCACCTGGACCTGCACCGGTTGGACTTTGGGTGCGGCGGGCGGCTCGTCGGGATCCTGCCGGGGAAGGTCCCGCAGGACGGGGTGATGGTGCTGATGCCCAGCCTGCGGAAAGGGGGCGGCGTTGACGTGTTCGTTGCGTTGTGGGAGAACCGGAGAAGCATGCCAGGGAGCTCAACGCCATTGCTTACACTATGGATTCACTCCTGAACAAAGCTACATAGCTGAATAATGTAGTAACAACCTGTTACTGAATCGTTGCAGGAATTTATGAATAAAACTTGATCCATGCGATCGTTTAGCACTTTTTTCATGGATACCATCGTGCCTAGCTTTATTGCTTCTTCGCAATAGCTAAATGTCAGTCCACTAAATTTCGGATTTGGGTCAGTCGATTTTGAGAAGGAAGAAGAAAGCGTCAACGGAGATGACGAAGGAGATGGCGAGGCCGCCGGCGCCGGGTAAGAACAAACCCACTATCTATCTTAGGGTGGCGGGTGCAGTTTTGCTGGAGAAACAACCCAATTATCTATGTTAGGGATGTTGGTTGTGGGGTGCAGTTCGCCGAAAGAACTAGATCGTGGTCGGGGTTAGAGGGATAGCCGGGGGAGGGGGGCAGCACGGCGGTGCGCTGCAGTTGCAAGGAGGGCGGGGCCGCGAGGCTGGCGCGGTAGCGCCGCCGGCCGTGAGCGGCGGCAGCAGGTTGGTTGGGCCGGTAGAGGATCAGACAGTTCCAAGTTGAAGGCAATGAAGAGTACCCGTTCGGGAGGTTAAAGAAGATGATTCCATTTTACATCTCACGGCTCACAGGAATAAACAGACCCAAATTTGTTTTTCAGGCGATTTACATCTAGCCATTACTATTGTTTTTAAATGGTGGTTTCATCGCAAAATTGCTATTCATACGCACGATTTTTATGAAAAGGTTTGTACTGTCAGAGAATCAGTAACCACTGGGAGAAATAGCAGGGAATAACTAACCGAAAATGCCACATCTACGGGTAGCTATGAACACCTACGTAAAATTCCGAGGTAATATCATTGGTAGTCACTAAATTTGCGTCGAATGTGCGGTTTAGTGCTAGATCCTTGAAAATACGTTTTTTTGGTCATGTAACTTGTCATTTAGTTCAAATACGGTCACTCTGTTCCAACGCGTGCGTAGTCGGCATGCATGGGTCCACTGTCAGCGACCTGCATTGTACCCCCCCCCCCCTGTTTATTTGTGGCTGCCACGTGTCTCCTAACTGCTTCATCTCCTGATCATTCTGAGGCGAAGACGGAGGCATCGGAGGCAGTGCGTCACGGCGGCCGTCGGAGGAGGAGATGGACAACCTGCGTCGTTGAGCGTCCGGGTGCAGCAGCGCCATCGTATGGTTAGAATCTTCTCCTCTTTGTCTCGTTTCTCTCCTCTGCTCCCCGCTGTCCTTTTTTGTGCCGCGTATCGCCAAGGTAGGGTTGTTGTATGGTGGCGCGATCATGATTAATTCATTCACGTACGGATTGTGAGTAAACGCTTTTTGCCATACACATTACATTTGTAGGATCTAGTTCTCCTGTTTCGCAATTCAAGCTAGGTTTTTCCAGGGGTTAAGAACGAGGGAGCTTTATGTGTGAAAAAGTAAGATGAAAACAACAGATCAATCGTTTTAGGCACATATTCATTAAGATTGTGGTTGATCAATTTGTTTAGTAAGGTTGGGGGTCCAGATGTTTACTGAATTTTTGTTAAACTTCATACACGGAATATGTTTGCAAATTAAGTTAACTGAATATGCTGCACATTATGTGACTGAATTTTGTAACTTTAAATGTTATCTGCACATTATGTGTTGTATTGGCAAGTGATGATTATTTGTTTTTTGGGGACTTAATAGATTACTTAACTGAATTTGTTATCTGCTGCAGTCTTAACTGAATTTGGGCACTTAACATGTTAACTGAATTTGGGCACTTAACCTCGCAGTATGGATGGTTGCGGGCGGTTTGAAGGTTGATGTTGAAGATGCATTTAGAACGAATTAGTTTGTAAGAGATACAAAAAGATACATACCTCTCCGTTCTGCTTATCGGCGGGGTTCTGTGGGAAAGTCGTGCACTACAGACTACATACGAATACATATTAGAGTAATAAAGATACAAATCTCTATTGATACAAGAGAAGTTGGAGAAATGTCCAGTAGTTATTAGGATGCATTAGTCATACGGAGTAGTTTCTAAAGATATAAATTAAACCAACGGTGATGGAAGATGAGATAGGATATACACTAGGTAGTACGCATATATATCCTTTGTTCTTGCCCTGTTTTTGTAGGGCAGCGTCCCCAAGAGATTTGGGAAGGAAAGCGACCTGTTCTACAGGTACGGCCAACAAAGCGTGTTCTTTTGGCTTCTTCAGGTGAGCTTTTTGTTTCTTTCTTCTTTTCTGTTTTGTTTACTCTCTGTCCTATGCTATGCGCTTCATCTTCTGTTCAGTTTTGTTCTATTTTTTGCATGTGGCTCAAGGATTACTTCTCCGGGCCGCTGCCATCCCTTTATATCTCACCCTGTTCTTATGCCGTACCTTATACCGCTCTAAAGGACTAGAGACACATCATATGAAATTCAAGTACGAAATCCTGGCTAAGGCCAACAAGAAGTAATCGAGACAACTATCCACGCTTTAGGAGGGATGGATCCAGCTAGAACTATGATACTTTACTGTCAACACATTGCCATGTTCTTAAATATTCATACATTAGAGCTGAACAAGTATCTTTATCTCTTTTGTAGAAAAGATCTACAAACTGAAAATTAAGATTATCCGAGTAGTCTCTACCAATGACTGGTTGTACATCGGTTGTAAGATCTGTTTGAAAAGGTGGAAGACACATAAAAATGCTATACTCAACTGCTCTGACTTCCCTGATGGGGAACCATGAACAAGGTACACTTAGGGTGATGCAGTTAAGCCGTGGTTATGCAAAGTATATGCACTTTCTGATATGAACGAAGCATAAATTGTGATTTGTACCTTTTCACCAGTTCTATCAACTGAGTTTTAGTCAAAGGTTATTGGTGCATGATTTCCCACTAGGTTTCTTCTTACAGTGAGATAATTACCATATTTGGATTGTATATTGGCCAAAGTAGTTACTTCATCATTCTCTTTCAAATATAATTCGCGATTGCGCACCCTGATATATTTAGTTCCTTTCCAAAATAATTCGTACGGTAGCTTTCTTCACTGTAGTTATATGTTTATTCCGTACAAACATTTGTATCCTATTATGATGCCTCTGTTCTTTGTACAGTTCCTGGAGTTGCTGAAGAATTTGATAGAAGTCAAGGTTAAATTTTGAACAGGATAGGTGTCAACATCATGAAAAGAAATGAAGATATATACTTGCATTAATTAGTGTATCAAGAAGTGTCGGCTGCCTGCAAGAGAATATTTTGCACTGCAGTTTCAGTTTCAGGTATACTCAATTTTATGTCCAGTTATTTGAAGCACTTCCTTTACATGTAAGTTTCAATTTTTTATTCTCCTTATTCAGTGTACATCTGTATCAGACCAAATATACAGAGACATATGATCAGTTCCCTCTGTGCCGTCCGCGTTCGCTATGCCTGCTCCCATCTGTGGCGCCTAATCCTGCCGCCAGAGCCCCCACCGTTGCCATGGCAGACGAGACATATTCTTTTCTTTTAGTCCTAATTGCCATCTCTGTTGATCAATTCATGTTTGCACATATGCGCATGGTCATATCTAGCTTGATTACACTCTTGCTTGATCCGATCTCTGAATGAATGCATACACCATGACGTTTCATTGCTGCAGGTCCGGATGCAGGGCCGCCAGCAACATAATCAGCTGCAGGTATCGGGAAGTGGAAAACATCGGTCTAACCAGTATGTTACTCTGAGCCAGTCAAAGACTCACATCACATCTTTGTTGAGGCTCTTAAGTTCCCTCTTAACCTACAAAATAATTTCTCTTGGATTATTGTTTATGTTATCATATATCTAATATCTTTTCCAGTTTTCTTATAGGCGCCAATACAGATGGCCGCTTGAGTGTCAAAAGCAACAGTGATAATGAGCCATGGTACATGAAAAGAGAGTATGGATTCGTTGCTACATTGTAGTAGTTATGGACAATTCAAATTTTGTGCCCAGGATTTTTATTTTGACAGTATTTCTTAGTCAGCCTTTATATTCACTAGTAGAAAACAGACCTTTTGTCCAAAGCATTAGTCCCGGTCTGGTTTTGAACCGGCACTAATGTGACCATTAGTCCCGGTTCGGGACGGGCATCATTAGTCCCGGTTTGTTCCGGACCTATAGTCCCGGTTCGTAACACGAACCGGGACTAAAGGGGTGGTGGCAGGCTGGTGCCAGCCTGGGGCCCCACGATCACCTTTAGTCCCGGTTCGTGCCACGAACCAGGACTATAGGCTCACCTTTAGTCCCGGTTCGTGGCACGAACCGGGACTAAAGATCCCCTATTTGAACCCTCCGGCCAGCCCGAGCACACTCCTCCCTGTTTTTCCCCTTCTTCCTCTCCTTTGTTCTTCCCCTTGCTCGAGCTCACATCCATTTTTGCCAAAATTTGTCAAGATTTGGAGGCACCCCATCCATCCAAGTGTTCACAAAGGTTAGCAACTTTGTCCTTTCATCTCTCATTGCTAGATTAGCTCTTGCAATGCTCTATAAGTATAGTGATTTGTGGGTTTTAGTTTGGGAGTATTTATATGTGGTAGTTTATTTGATTTATATGCAATTTGAGCTCAAATTAACTTCTTACTTTGCATGTGTAGGTGTGGTTTACTTAGTGCCTTCCCGTCCCCGTCCTAACCACCGTCGATCGCCCGCACCGTCCCGTCGCCGGCACCACCTTGGTGAGCCTCTTGTTCTTATCCTTTTTATAAAAAAAATCATGTTTGTAAGATTTAGATAGTTACTTGTATAGTTTTCTTACCTATATGGTTGTTTGTTATACATAGTGGCATGGTTTTGATATCCGTCCCCGTCGGCCCTCGTCCGGTTTATGATTCGGATGTGGTATATACTCTCTTTTATAACTATTTGTTGCATTTCGTGTTTATGACAATTATGCCCATCAAGTTGACATAGATATTTTTATCTAGGAGGTATGTGAACCGGAAATTGCAACCGACATAGATATTCTTGTCAAGAAGTTAAATTTAGTTGAAAAAGAAAACGAGTATTTGAAAGAAAAATTGAAAAGAGTTGAAGAAGAGAAGATGAAACTGGAGTTGTATGTTGCCGATGTTGTCGATGATCACAAGATCAAGATGGATGCAATGCGCTTGAAGGTTAGAAAATTTAAAAAATATGCCATTGATAGTGAGGCTTGGTATCACTATGCTGTTGGATCAATTGTTACCTTAGTTGCGATCTTGATCGCATTTGTTGTTGCATTTAAATGCTTTAGCTAGAGAGTTTGTATGTTGTTTTATGAGAACAAGTGTGTATGAACTTTATGTATGAACTTGTATTAATTTGGTCCTTTTGGTGTTGTGTAATGAAGATGAGCCGGCAATGGATGTACGATGACCGATGCTCTCCCCAGTTCATTAATGGCGTGCATACTTTTCTGGTTGCGGCTGAGGCAAACAAGCGGGCAGATGGTTTTATGTATTGTCCATGTGCTGGCTGTAAGAATGATCGAAATTACTCTAACTCAAGAACCATTCACGTCCACGTGTTTCCAGTTTCATGTCCGGCTATAACTGTTGGACCAAGCACGGAGAAAGAGGGGTCCTAATGGAAGAGAATGAAGAAGAAGAGGATGACGACAGCTATTCTGGCCATGGGTTCCATGAATACGATGGTACAACAATGGGGGAAGAAGCTGAGCCGGCAATGCGGGAAGGAGCTGAAGAAGAGGCATCAGATGAGCCCGCTGATGATCTTGGTCGGGCCATTGCTGATGCAAAGAGAAACTGCGCAAGTGAAAAGGAGAAGCTGAAGTTGCAGCGCATGTTAGAGGATCACAAGAAATTGTTGTACCCAAATTGCGAAGATGACAAGAAAAAGCTAGGTACCACACTGAAATTGCTGCAATGGAAGGCAGAGAATGGTGTATCTGACAAGGCATTTGAAAAGTTGCTGATAATGTTAAAGAAGAAGCTACCAAAGGACAACGAATTGCCCGACAGTACGTACGAAGCAAAGAAGGTTGTCTGCCCTCTAGGATTAGAGGTGCAGAAGATACATGCATGCCCTAATGACTGCATCCTCTACCGCGGTGAGTACGAGGATTTGAATGCATGCCCGGTATGCTGTGCATTGCGCTATAAGATCGGCCACGATGACCCTGGTGATGTTGAGGGCGAGCGCCCCAGGAAGAAGATTCCTGCCAAGGTGATGTGGTATGCTCCTATAATACCACGGTTGAAACATTTGTTCCAAAACAAAGAGCATGCCAAGTTGATGCGATGGCACAACGAAGACCGTAAGAAAGACGGGAAGTTGAGAGTACCCGCTGACGGATCGCAGTGGAGAAAAATCGAGAGAAAGTGGAAGGACTTTGCAAAGGACGCAAGGAATGTATGGTTTGGTTTAAGTGCAGATGGCATTAATCCTTTTGGGGAGCAGAACAGCAATCATAGCACATGGCCTGTGACTCTATGTATCTATAACCTTCCTCCTTGGTTGTGCATGAAGCGGAAGTTCATTATGATGCCAGTGCTCATCCAAGGCTCCAAGCAACCCGGCAACGACATTGATGTGTACCTAAGGCCATTAGTTGAAGAACTTTTACAGCTGTGGAATGGAAAAGGTGTACCTGCGTGGGATGAGAAAGAACAGGAGGAATTTGACCTACATGCGTTGCTGTTTCTAACCATCAATGATTGGCCTGCTCTCAGTAACCTTTCAGGACAGACAAATAAGGGATACCACGCATGCACGCACTGTTTAGATGATACCGACAGTATATATTTGGATAAATGTAAGAAGAATGTGTACCTGGGGCATCGTCGATTTCTTCAGAGCAGGCATCCCGTAAGAAAGAAAGGCAAGCATTTCAAAGGTGAGGCAGATCACCGGAAGAAGCCTCGCCACCGTACTGGTGATGATATACTTGATATGGTCAAGGATTTAAAAGTAATCTTTGGAAAGGGTCCTGGCAGACAATCTGTTCCGAATGACGCTGACGGACGCGCACCCATGTGGAAGAAGAAATCTATATTTTGGGACCTACCCTATTGGAAAGACCTAGAGGTCCGCTCTGCAATCGACGTGATGCACGTGACGAAGAATCTTTGCGTGAACCTGCTAGGCTTCTTGGGCGTGTATGGGAAGACAAAAGATACACCGGAGGCACGGGAGGACCAGCAACGTATGCACGGAGAAGACGGCATGGATCCAAAGCAGTTTCAGGGTCATGCCAGCTACGCTCTTACCAAAGAAGAGAAGGAAATCTTCTTCGAATGCCTGCTCAGTATGAAGTTCCCGTCTGGCTTCTCGTCGAATATAAAGGGAATAATAAATATGGCAGAGAAAAAGTTCCAGAACCTAAAGTCTCATGACTGCCACGTGATTATGACGCAACTGCTTCCAGTTGCATTGAGGGGGCTTCTACCGGAAAACGTTCAATTAGCCATTGTGAAGCTATGTGCATTCCTCAATGCAATCTCTCAGAAGGTAATCGATCCAGAAATCCTACCAAGGTTAGAGAATGATTTGGTGCAATGTCTTGTCAGTTTCGAGTTGGTGTTCCCACCATCCTTCTTCAATATCATGACGCACGTCCTAGTTCACCTAGTCGAGGAGATTGCCATTATGGGTCCTGTATTTCTACACAATATGTTCCCCTTTGAGAGGTTCATGGGAGTCTTAAAGAAATATGTTCATAATCGTGTTAGGCCAGAAGGAAGCATCTCCAAGGGCCATGAAACAGAGGAGGTCATTGAGTTTTGTGTTGACTTTATTCCTGACATTAAGCCGATTGGTGATCATTACATGTCTTAATTGATTTGTATGTATTAACGAATCGATCTTTCTTCTTTTAGGCCTCCGGATCGAGAAAATCTTCTACAAGCGACAGGGTAGTTCGAGGCCCGGCTAGAAAGTTGGATCCTGGCGTAAAGTTCAACATCGATTCCATCAAAACATCAACTGGCGAACCACTTGAACCTAGGAAAAATGCGACCAAGTTCAAGAATCAATGCGGAGTTATTGTCAGGGACCAAATCCCGATCTCCGTTCAAGAATGGAAAAAGCCAGTAAAGGGAGATCGAGCAGGAGTTACTTTTGTCGACGAAAGAGCAAAAGATGTGCTTTGGACATCGCTCATGGAACATTTCACCTTACCAGATAATTTGACAGATGCAGATCTGAAGAAAGTCAGAAACTATGCTCTTAAAAAGATGGCGATCGCATTCAACACCTTCAAGAAAAATGCATGGACTAAGTACATCAAATCAAAAAAGAAGACTCCAGAATTCACGGGAGCACTGGTGAAGGCAAAAGATCACTGGGACGCTTTCGTGAAGTTCAAGGAATCGGAAGAAGGTAAGGAACGGTCGAGAAAAAACAAGATTAATGCTGCGAAAAAGAAATGGCACCATACTCTGGG
This sequence comes from Elymus sibiricus, assembly GCA_039707655.1. Classification (NCBI taxonomy): domain Eukaryota; kingdom Viridiplantae; phylum Streptophyta; class Magnoliopsida; order Poales; family Poaceae; genus Elymus; species Elymus sibiricus. The sequence continues at coordinate 117,605,580 of CM077675.1, forward strand.
GCCAGGTGGCTACCAGGTGGCCCTGCCTAAGTGGGATCAATCTGAGCAAAAGATGATTAGTGCAGGGTTCACTCCAGTTACATTGACATGGCCCCCCAGGTGCAGGACATGGTTTTATGCGCGTGGGGGGAAGTTGGACCCAGAGACAGGGTTGGTTATGGTGAAGGCAAGTCTTAAAGAAGCGACAGACGAAATACTTATTGCAATAGAAGAAGCTCGAACGGGGGTGTTCACGCCCAACAGAGAGAAAGACGAGCTTACGCGCGCCCTGAAGAATCCTGAACACCCGGGAAGAACACGAGGCAAAGGCGTTGTTCCGTGGTTTGAGGGGTTTGCGGATTGGAACGACGACTATAGAAGCCGTGCGAGAAAGAAGATGCAGGAGGAGCAGAAGAAGAAGGAGGAAGCACTCCGCCTTGAAGGCCTAGAATCAAAGCACCTGGAGTTGGAACGATTTGTCAGGCGGCAGCAGGAGCAGATCGACTCACTCAGCCAGGAAAGGGCGTCTCAGCGGCAGCATGAGCAGATCGATCCAGCATTGGATAGCACCGTCCCATCTATGCCGAGAAGCAGCGTGGGTTCCGCCCCGGCCGATATCGATAATGCACTGCTAGCTAGCTACCCTGTGGATGATATCAAAGACAGGACTAACTGTGAGCTACACATGAAAGTGAAGAACTTATCCATGAAGGTAGCGGACGGCTATGCTTTAGCAAATCCCCCTGAAGCAACCTTCCATTGCAATCCCATTCCAGCTGGCTATGCTCGTGTCGGGGTTGATGAAGTGATGTCAGGATATCACGAGCTACAACTTGACATTCTTGGAGGCGACGAGGAGAGAACACTAGGAGAGGCCATACATCGTATCATTCTATGGAAAAAGGATTGCATCGTCTTTCCAAGGCCACCGACACCTCCTCCTCCAAGTCCGCCGCCGCGTCAGTCGACTCCTCCTCCTCCAAGTCCGGCACGGCGTCAGCCAACTCCTCCTCCTCCAAGTCCGCCGGCACCGCGTCAGCCGACTCCTCCTCCAAGTCCGACACCGCGTCTGCCGTCTCCGCCGACTCAGCGTGCTCCATCACCTAAGCAACAGCGGAAGAGAAAGGCCGCAGCTACGACGGCTAGCGGTACAACAGGCAAGAATTTCAAATATGGTCCAAGCCTCAAGCCTCTTCCGAAGTTGTCTTACCACCTGACTAAGGAGGAACTCAACACCGTAGTGGATGCCCAATTGAAGGCCCATTTTGGACCGAAACAGCCCCCGCCGCCAAAGGAGAAAGTACCTGAGCATGTCTCACAACACTTTATTGATATGGCTCGACCGGCTGACAATCAGAAGGACTCCGACTATGTGCGGTCTATCAAGAAGTCATATTTAGCAGGACAAAAGGAGTCGAGCTCGAGCTCGAGCAAAGTAGTTGGCAAAAAAGCGGGAAAACTGTTCCCCAGCTGGGAGAACAGACAGTGCAATCGATCACCCCGCTCATTGTACAAACACCTGTGAGTACCGCCGATCGGCTGGTAATAACCGACGATCATAAAAGGCAGGCTAAAGAGGCCGGTGTCACTGTTGAACAATTCCTAGGCCTTGAGGAAATCCCCGGGATTACAGAGGAGGAAGTAAAATACCAATATGTCCGCGGCAAACCTCTGGTCAAGCCTGACGATGTCAAGCTTCTACCAACGAGATTGTACAATTTGCATACGTGGTACATGCAAGAAACAGCAAATACCAATCAAGAGTCCCTCATGGTGAAAGTCAAGAGAAAGCATTACTTCCATAAAAAAGATTTGTGGATTCATTATTCAGAGTTGTTTCAGTTATTCAATCAAGACGCACTCGACAAATCTATCGTCAGTTGCTATTGTCTGTAAGTGATTTCTTTCTGTAATTTAAGTCTCTAGCTAGCTAGCTGTGCTCTCGTTCATTACCTGTAATTATCCTCACTATAATCTTTTCTGTGGTATTATGCAGAATGAAGATGTATGAAATGAAAAAAGCTGGACGCTATGGCATTGGGTTCATTGACCCAAATACGGTTAATCAAGCGATATGGGAAGATGAATATTCGAGAAAAGACACAGAGAGATTCCTGCTAGAGTTTTTGAAGCAACTAAACACCCAACCAGAAATACTACTTCCTTACAACTTCGGGTGAGTGTTACTATATCTTGTACTACAAATTCTATTTTTTGCTTACTAGATGTTAATAAGTGTAGTTGATGAGTTATGCACATGCCTGCTTAATTATACAAAACGTGTGCGCATGCAGTTACCACTGGATCTTGTTAATCATTGAAGTTGACAAGGGAAAAGTTGAAGTACTGGACTCACTATATAAGAATCCATCCGAATACGCAACCGTGAGGGGGATGGTCGACAGGTAATTTCAATCATTATCGCACTATGTCGGCCTCTTTACTTCATTTCCTGATATCAACTAGTTAATAACTCCTTTATTCATTTTCTTTGCCGGCGGGCAGGGCTTGGGCCAAGTTCGTCAAACTGGTCCCAGGCGACTGGGAACAAAAGCTGACATGGGTGCGACCCAAGGTAATTAAGTAGTACTAGCTAGCTACGTCCGTGCATCTCTTTAATTCTAGTTTCAATACCATTATCATGCTTGATTAATTATTACCTGATTGAATTTTATTCTCGTAAAGTGCTTGAGGCAGGAGCAGGGGAATAGTTTATGCGCATACTACGTTTGCGAGAACATTCGCATGATAATAAGGTCATTCGGAAAAAAAAAACTGCATATATCAGAATATCATCAAAGAATACCAAAAGGTATTTCCGGAGCAAAAACATGATTCATTAAAGATTGGAAGGCACGTCTGAAAGGAGCAGAAACGAAAGAAATCTTTGGGTACGGTTGCCAGAACACTATCCATAATTTTTTTATCATGATCTAGCTAATATATATACACACAACTAATATATTCATCTTGATCTCCTTCTTATAGCTGACGGAGATGCGGGGCCAGCTCCTACCAACGGCTCGCGTACGAGCAATTCAATAGGAAATAGCTGGATTTCTGGTCGACCAGGTCATAGATCCCAAAGGAGAATACCATTACAAGATCAAGCAGTAATGCCTGCATATGTAATGATCCGCAAATTGTAGGAGAAATTGTATATACCAAATTGTATGTATATATGTATGTGAATGGTCGTCGTACGAGAAATTCGATGATATATATATATATATGATCGGTTCTACGAGAAATTCTATTTATATATATATGCACAACGTGTACAGTATGTAGTAGCGTAATATATGTTTGAAATGAAAAATAATTAAATGAAAAACACAAAATTAAAACGAAAAATAAACCATAATTAATTCATAAACCCCTAAAGGATTAAAAGGAAAAATAAACCAAAATTAAAAGAATTAAATACTTTTAGTCCCGGTTGGTGTTACCAACCGGGACTAAAGGTCCCCCAGCCCACGGCGCCGGCAGGTGCCACGTGGTGGGCTTTTAGTGCCGGGTCGTGTTGAACCGGGACTAAAGGGGGAGGGGGCTTTAGTCCCCACCCTTTAGTGCCAGTTGGAGAACCGGCACTAAAGGCCCTTACGAACCGGCACAAAAGGTCTGTTTTCTACTAGTGATTCCTGCTTTGAGTGAAAATAACTCTCCTGAAAACTATTGGCAACACTTACAATGTGGCCTACAAACAAATATTTGATGGTCTTGCTTCATAACTTGGCCGGCGGGCAGAAAGTATGTCTGTTAGTACCATTTATGCATTCGTTTTCACAAACCATATAACATGGCTTCTTATTTTACTTTTACAGGCTGCTAAGGCCTACAGGAAATAAAGCAATATGTTGTATTTTCGCTACAAGTAAGGAAACATGTACCTTATTTCTGCTAAGACGTTCTATGTTTCTTTCATAAGTGTTTTGCATCCCCTATAGAAGCTGACCGGCTAAATTTATGTTTGGTACACCAGCATAGTCTCTTGAGTACTGCACTGCACTCCTGTAGACTTCCCAACCCATGTTTAAAATCATGTACTTTTAGTTCTGATTGCAGTCATATAGATATCCATGTATAAAATTGTTTGCTTTTAGTCCTGGTTAAATCAACTCAGATGATCAGTTAAATTTCCAGTGATGATGCTCTAGCTGATCATGCTTCTTAGCCGCTATTAGCGGGCAAAGGCGCGGTGTGTAGAAGTATATCTTTCCACGTAGAAAATAATTCATCTACACAAGCCTTCGGGACATGGTAGATTTCCTAGAAGGCGACACCCAATAGATCATTTTTGTACCCAGGTTTCATTGCAAGCTCCTTGCCTTACAAGCTTAGAATTACCAAATTCAACTACAATTTATATTTGATGGATGAAATTGACCTCTTAGCGTCACCGATTCAACAATCTTTTTATTATATGCAACCATCAGGCTTGTGCATATATTTGTTCAGGTCCTGATTTGTTAAATTAAATCTTCTTAACATTGAGCATTTTGGTTACGGATTCAATTCATTATTCAGGATCACAAGAGTCCTATTCTTGTGTGGTTCAGGAAGCACCAATGATAATACGAGTTAGACGGTTATACAACTCGACTTATGTACAGAAACAAGATGCTTAGAGGATTAACAAGATGCTTACAGATGTAGAGCAGCAGGGCAGACTTAGTTCCAAGTGCAATCGGCGTAACATTCTTCCGTCTCATGTAACATGGAGATTCTAAACTGCGCTGCAATAGAGGACACCGTAGTAGTTCCAGAAACTCCAGTTAGGATTTTAAGGAGACATACGAGAGAAGTTGTAGCACTGATGGTAGAGATGATAAGAGGAAAGTAGGATCAATCAGCATTCACTTACAATTTTGTCATTTGCTCCGTGCTTTATGGTGGTACTGATAGATACCACCTCCGTCCAGGATATGTATTCTAAGGTACATCCTAGATACATACGTTTGAGCGACAACTAATTACGGACGGAGGGAATACATGTTGTGATGTATTCTTTGTACTATACTGGTTTCAATTTTCTGGAATTTCACCTTAAAGTTTTACTAATGTTACATTATATACATGTGTAAATGTTGACTACTTTATGAATACGATAAATGACCTTTTTTACAATCACTCTCGATTTCTGACCTTATAACGTTTTTGTGGTTCGGGCCAGTATTTGTGTCACAGAATTGTACTTCCCCTTTTGTGTCCATTAGTGACAAATTTTGTTTAGATTATAGATTGTGCAAACTCTATGCTTCAGCATTCCTTCCAACTAAATATCATATCAACTCATCTTTCCCCTTTTATGGCATTGCCAAAATACACTTTTCTTTTTCCAACCGGGCAAACAACATGCATTCACACCGGCTCTTTCGGCACGCCGCGCCTCCTCCTGCTAGTTAGTTTTTAAGATGAGTACGAATCAGCAGTGATGCATGCAACTGCAAGGGGAGATGGGGTGATATACATGACGTTACAAGTGCACTGGTGCACTACTATCGATCGTCCTAGCGCGAGTCGTCCTACTAGTGTAGAGCGTATGGAGACCATGGACGTGCAGGTGCAGAGGACGTTCGTCGTGCCTCCGGCGGCCGCGCCCTCCGAGAAGGTGCCGCTCACCGTGTTCGACCTCGCCGCGCCGACCTACCACGTCACGGTGCGCTTCGCATTCTCGCCGCCCAACCCGACCAACCAGGCTCTCCTCGACGCCCTCTTCGCCACGCTCCCGCGCTTCCCGCTCTTCACCGCTGCCCTGCGCCGGGCCGGCACGCGTCCGTGCTTCGTCACGGGGGAAGGCGGCGCGGGCGCCCTCGTCGTGGAGGCCGAGGTGCCGTCCTCGGCGCTCTCCGAGCACCTCCCGCTCGCGCCCTCGCCGGGGCTCGCGCTGCTCCACCCCACGGTCCATAGAGGCGCCGCGCCGCACGTGCTCATGCTCCAGATCAACCGCTTCGCGTGCGGCGGGATCGTCATCGCCTCGTCGTCGTACCACCAGGTCGCCGACGGGCACTCTATGAACATGTTCCTCCACGCGTGGGCCGGCTCCGTCCGCGGGGACGGCCTCGACGTCGACTGCGCCCACCTGCCGTACGGCCCCGCGGCCCTCGTGCCGCGCCGCCCGCCACGCTACGAGTTCGAGCACCGTGGGGCCGAATTCCTGCCGCTGTCGCCGGCGCCTTCGCACGACGACGGCAATGCGAGCAAGCCGAGGGCCGAGGATGATCGTCACGTCGACATTTCCGAGTTCACTAACATGCTCCTTCACTATACGAGCGAGTTCGTGGCCGAGCTCAAGTGCGCCGCGCACAACAGGTACACGACCTTCGAGACCGTGTCGGCGCACGTCTGGCGCAAGATCACCGCCGTACGCGGGCTCGCCGACGCGCGGACGTCGATACTCGTCACGGTGAACGGGCGCGGCCGGCTGGCTGGAACGGGCATGGTGCCGGCGGCGGGGTTCTTTGGGAACGTCGTGCTCACGGCGACCTGTGAGACCAGCGCGGCGGCCCTGGCAACTGGCACCCTCGCCGATGCCGCGGCGCTGGTCCGCGCAGGAATCCGCGACGTCGACAGTCAGTACTTCCAGTCGTTCGTCGACTTCGGGGCGCTGCAAGGCGACGAGGAGCTGGAGCCGGCGTGCGCGGACGAAGCCGGCGTGTTGTCGCCGGACGTCGAGGCCATCAGCTGGCTGCACCTGGACCTGCACCGGTTGAACTTTGGGTGCGGCGGGCGGCTCGTCGGGGTCCTGCCGGGGAAGGTCCCGCAGGACGGGGTGATGGTGCTGATGCCCAGCCTGCGGAAAGGGGGCGGCGTTGACGTGTTCGTTGAGTTGTGGGAGAAGCATGCCAGGGAGCTCAGCGCCATTGCTTACACTATGGATTAACCCCTCAACAAAGCTACACAGTTGAATAATGTAGTAACAACCTGTTACTGAATCGTTGCAGGAATTTTATGAATAAAACTTGATCCATGCGATAGTTTAGCACTTTTTTCATGGAATACCATCATGCCTAGCTGGTAGCTTTATTGCTTCTTCGCAATAGCTAAATGTCAGTCCACTAAATTTCGGATTTGGGTCAGTCGATTTCGAGAAGGAAGAAGTGTCAACGGAGATGACGAAGGAGTCAGCGAGGCCGCCGGCGCCGGGTAAGAACAAACCCACTATCTATCTTGGGATGGCGGGTGCAGTTTTGCTGGAGAAACAACCCCATTATCTATGTTAGGGATGTTGGCGGTGGGGTGTAGTTCATCGAAAAAACTAGATCGTGGTCGGGGTTAGAGAGATGGCCGGGGGGAGGGGGGCAGCATGGCGGTGGGCTGCAGTTGCGAGGAGGGCGGGGCGGTGAGGCTGGCGCTGTAGCGCCGCCGGCCGTGGGCGGCGGCAACAGATTGGTTTGGCCGGTAGAGGATCGGACAGTTCCAAGTTGAAGGCAATGAAGAGTACCCGTTAGGGAGGTTAAAGAAGATGATTCCATTTTACATGTGACAGCTCATAGGAATAGACTGACTTTTCAGACGATTTACATCTAGCCATTACTATTGTTTTTAAATGGTGGTTTCATATCAAAATTGCTATGCATATGCACGAATTTCTACAAAAAGGTTTGTACTGTCAAAAAATCAGTAACCGCCGGGAGGAAATAGCAGGGAATAACTAACCGAAAATGCCACATCTACGGGTAGCTACGAACACCTACGTAAAATTCCTAAACAACTAACTCCCCCCCCCCCCCCCCCCCCCCCCGCCCCCGAATTTCAGGAGGGTGGGGCCCTTCCTCCCAAATCTCCAATCACGAGTTTCCACATGGCCAGCACGTTAACCACGTAATTAATTATCATTACGTAGGTGTAGCATTACTCCTAACCGAAAATGCTACATCCACGGATAGCTACGAACCACCTACGTAAAATTCCTAAACAAATAACACTCTCCCCCATGAATTTCAGGGGGGTGGAGCCCTTCCTCCCAAATGAGCTTTGCTACACCTTTGGGTAGCTACGAAATTTACTTAAATGATGAAGTGGACTTATTTAATTGGATGGTACACAGCCCCACCCTGAAAATCAGGGGGTGAATTAGTAGGGACTAGGAAAGAAAAGTTGATTTATCGTGGGTCTGGTACGTAACTGCACGTGGATGTAGCATTTTTGCTCTCAAATCCCCAATCACAAGTTTCCACATGGTCCATTACGTTAGTCACGTAATTATTATTATGTAGATGTACCATTACTCATAACTAACCATCAATTGAATTAGTGGGTAAGAATTTTGTAAGATAAGTGCGTAAAATAGCATTACTCGTGCCATCATCAACTAAAACTGGAACAACAAAAGTAGGAGGATCCTCAATCCAAGATAGAAGGATTAGAACCAACCTCCCTAACCATTTGACATGAATGATGAGCTATATCAAAAATAAAGAACCAACCTTCCCAGCTAAGCTTAAGTTTCTGTAAGAACTCCCCCCTCCCCAAAATGGGTTTTTACGTTGGCGCGACGGTCACGGCAAACTCCGACGAGGATTGACGGTAGAGGGCAGTGGTCGGTGGCGGCAGGAAGGCAGTGGTCAGTGATGATCATGGATCACGTGTGCGTCGTAGGGCGTGATGTGCTTTTGCTCGAGAAACAAAGCACACATGTTTTGCCAAAACATCTTGCCGCCTTGCCTCATGGTTACAAAGTCTATAGATACGACCTTTCATGCATCGCACACCAACTCATTCTCCATCACCGAGTAGCTCGTCATCGTGCTTACTCTAGAAAACAACGTGAAGTTCAACAAAAAAGCTCTATGGCATTTCACCGAACATTTGCACTGCTCAGTGTCCACCATGGATGGCGTCGGGCGGCGGGGGGGGGGGGGGGGGGGGGGGGGAGGAGGAGGAGGGAGCATTGGGGACGTAGGGTACCTAGCTACGGTCGGATCCTGAATGGACGGTGGCGTAGTCCAAGGCGGGCAGGCACGTGGGCGAAGGCTGCTGACGTCCGAGGATGCCTGAATAGCGGTCGGAGAGGTAGAACGACAGAGTCGAATGATTAGGGTGTGCATGCAAAATAAAGGGAGCATGGGTAGAATGGAGTGAAAGAGAAGTAGATCAGGAAGGGGATTTGAGTGGGCTGAGGTATCGAAGTCCTACGTGCGAACAACCGGAGTGATCCATGGACAAATAAGATGTCATGTTGTATGGCAAATTACGTCCGAACAATTTGGTTTGGATGAATGCGGGCCTTTGGAGAGTCGACATTGAAGATGCCCTCAGTTGTGTACAGGTAACAAAAAAAAAGCTCGGTACATAAAAATTTATGTGATCAAGCTGCACATGTAACTTTTCTTTTTGAGTTGATGTTTTTTCTAACACTATACAGACGCAAGCATTCATATACACGCACACTCTACCCCTATAAGCACCTCCTAGAGACTGAGCCGGCGTATCAATCTTGAGATTTACGAAGTTATCATAGGTGTCTTGTCGTCGACGAAAACGTCTCCTTTCATTAAATGCGCATCGCGAAAAATCCTAAAATAAATTCAGAAATAATGCGAGCACCAGGACTTGAACCCTAGTGGCCCGAGGATATCACTGACCCTCTCAGGTCCATTCTCCCAGCGGTTCACGTCCGGATCCCCCAGCATTAACAGCCAAGCCAGTGGTCCCCAGCCAGCAAGCTGCTGCCACGGCGGAACACTCTCCTCGCCTCCGTGGCCTGCGCCAGGGCCCTCGGGAGATTCACCGGCCGGCAGCGGCAGCTCCTGCCGGCAGACCGGGCAGGAGTTGTTGAGCTGGAGCCACGGCACGATGCAGTCGGAGTGGTACGCGTGCTTGCACGGCAGCTCGCGCGCGGTCTCCCCGAGCTCGAACTCCTCCTTGCAGACGGGGCACTGCGAGCCGTCCGCCATGTGCGCCGGCGAGACGTGCACCGTCGGGAGCGAGTCGATCGCCGACGCCGGCGCGGGCGGCGGGCCGGGGCGGTCGTTCTGCGTCAGACCCTCGATGAGCGCGTTCAGGTTGGGGCCGGTGAAGAACCCCGCCGGGTCGATGCCGGTTGCCGGTGGACCGGCATCGGCACCGTCCATGCCGCCATGCGTTGCCGGCGCCGGAGGCGGGGACGGGACCCGGCGGCGACGTGGGCCTGGCGTGTCGGTGCCGGCCGCGTCGTCGTCCTCGCCCCTGTATATGACCCAGTGGCGGGGGGCGCCCTCGTACGGGAACAGCGGCGGCGGCTGGAAGAACCGCTCGGTCGGCCGGTGCACGGGCTCGCGCGGCACGGGAAGCTCGATCTCGTGGAGGAAGCGGCCGAGGCAGCGCGGGCAGAAGACGTCGGAGGTCGGGGACGACACGGTCCGCAGCGCGCGGCTACACACGTAGCACCAGTACAGGCGCCACCTCCTGCGCTGCCGCGGACGGACGCCGCCCGCGCCGGGCTCTGACATGGCAGACGGCCGGTGGCTAGGTGCGGTGCCCCGCCGTGCCTGCCGACAGAGAAAGCGTGCAATCACGTGGATGTGGTGTGATTGTCGCAGGGGGACGCCTTAAGGTGATCATGGATTCAGTTCACGGTATGACTTGGCGGGAAGGGATGGCGTTTGCGGGCAGATGAATGCAGAATATGATTCTGGCTTGTGATATGGTATGCGAACAGATGCACGTTTTCCTTCACTTCGTTGTCATGAACCAAGTTGCGAGCCGCGAGCAACCGGCGGTGCAGAAGCTAAACCAAAGCTAACTGCGTACGTGCCAACCCCGGGCTACAAGGCAACTGGTTACAAACTTACCATCGGTTGCACTTTACAACAGACGAAGTGTTGTGCTATGGACCTATGGTGTTCTTTGCTACGATTGATGCATAGACGTGAAACAAAACACTAGGGTAGAAGGTGAACATGATAGACGCGACTATGTAGCAGCCGCAACATTTTAGTCTTCCCGTGTGGCCACCTCACCTCTTTCTCCTCCACGGACATTAGTTTAGGTATGTGAATATATTTCTTGAATGTGTGAAATTTTTAATTACACGATTTTTTCTATATGGCTGAGTACGTTTAGAAAAGTACACGAACATCTTAAAATCGCATGATTTTTATAAAGACGTGAACACATCTATCTATTATATATAAAAAGTTCTTGATCGAGCTAACTAGAAAAAAGAGATATAAGTTAGAAAAATCTCACAAAAATTAGAAACATCCAACCATTAATCTGATGGACCAACGAAATATAACCATTAGATTTACGTAGCTGCATGTAAAACCGGTGGACCCAAAACTCATCTTTACTGCATGTCTAGCTCAATTAATAAATCTAAAAGAAAAAACTCCTGTCACAAAAAGAAAACCTAAAAGAAAACACTCCCCGTGGGAAAAGACTAAAGGGAAAAAAACTACAAGCAAGCGGATTTTTTTTCTTTTTTGAAACTCAAGAAGCGGATTGATCCTCCCTAATTATGCAACTTAGAATTTATCTAGATGTCGCTTCAAAAAAGATTTAAAAAACTAAATCTCACGTCCCTAAAAAACTGCTATATCTCACGATCCTTTTTTAGGATATACATTAGCAAAACAGTCCGTGCGTTGCAACGGCAGAAAAAATATCACAATCTTCAATGGCCATGACCACATTTTGCTGCATCACCGAGATACACTATCACTCCCATTTTTGTAAAATCGTAAACAATTTTTAAAAATCGTAAACTCGTGAACATATTTGAAATCTTGAACATTTTTCAAATTGGTGGACATTTTCTAAAATAAAAAATGTTTTTTGAATTCATTAACATTTTAGACTATTTGCAAAAAAAATTTAAAATGTGAACAATCTTTAAAACATGTTTCTTGAATCGGCGAACATGTCTAGAGTCGAAGAACATTTTTTTCTTAAATATGCAGAAAAAAATTTAAACCATAAATATTTTCTAAATCCATAAACATTTATTATTTATTAAATATTTTATTTCAAAATTTTCATTTTTTCTAATTTTAGAAACTTTTTTTAATTTCCAAATTATTTACAACAACAACAACAACAACAACAACAACAATAACAAAGCCTTTAATCCCAAACAAGTTGGGGTACGTTAGAGGTGATACCCATAAGATCTTGCGACCAACTCATGGTTTTGGCACATGGATAACAAGCTTCCACGCACCCCTGCTCATGGCTAGTTTTTAAATTATTTAAAGTAGAAAAAAAACAATGACAGAAAAGAAAAATGCAAATAAAAAACGAAATTTAAAAGCAGATCGCACATACATGGGCTGGCCCAAACAGGTGCCGTGTGTCTTTTTCTAGCGCGCAGAGCACAGTATAGGAGATTCCTGCTGAATGGGCCGGCCCAGTCCCAGATTTTTGTGTATGAAACGTTTTTTATCACTTATTGGTGGCACTGGTGCATAATATTTTACAACTTTAAGGATAACTAGGACAATGCCCGTGCGTTGCTACGGGATGTAAATATTCTATAAATAAATGCTCGTGATTTACCTTATAGTTTGATGAAAAGTTTGGTAAATAAATTAAGGTAAAATCATTTAAAATAAGTGAATTAAGTTGATTGATTTGCATAAGGAAAATGTGCGTTCAAATATGATATGGTGAATAACGGCTGGATGGAACAAATTAGTTGAGGGACGTAGTGGGAGGAGGGGAACCGGTTGACAAAGAGTTATGCCTGACATAAGAAAAAATCTTACTTATTTTTATGTAGTACATATAGCAAACGTACCCGTGCGCAGTGGCGGAGCCACCTCTCGGCAACCCCGGGCAGCTGCCCGGGCTCTGCCCAGGAGTCACCAAAGAAATTACAACACAAAACATAAAGTCTATGGGCAAATGGCCGCGGGCCGGGTGTCTTTGTGCCATGCCCAGGCTGTACGGGTGAGCTGGTTCCGCCACTGTTCGTGTGTTGCAACGAAAAAAAATAAATCCTCACACACCTCTGTCGATCTAAATATGTTGACATTTCCCCACCGGCCCACTATCATAGATGGTAGTCATATTTTCCATCTATAACCCAAGGCCATGAGTTTCTCCATCATATATTTCCTCCTTTTAATGTAATATTGATGATCGATTATCTTCTTGCGAAAGATATTGATGATCGACTTGAACCAGAGCGGCGATGCTTTCTATGAAAGAAAATCATAATAATTATTATGTTTTTACAGATAGACATGAATAAATTCGCAGTTATTCCTAGTAGAAGAACTCATTCTGCAATTTTATTTACACACCGGCAATCCCACACTTGCAACAAATCATATATAATTTCATGCACCATGCAAAAGTAATAAATTAAGAAGAAAAAATGGCCTGCTTTGCATCCAAAACTAAACGCATACAGAAACCTTCCATCTCTAGTTTAGAAAATAGCACGTAGCAGTAGATACAAAAGTAGTAGGCTAGTAGCAGGTTAAGTATAAGAATTGGAGCGATTCTATGCACCCAAAACCAAACACATGCAGAACAGTAATCAAACTTTTCGTATCTAAATTGGCAATAGCACACGTAGCGGTAGACCAAACCTTTCTGGATCGTGTAATCATTTCACATCTGGAGACTGGAGACAGCATATGTAACCGGCGCCGGTGACAAAAAAAGGTAGTTGTCAGCGCCGCCATTGTCTCGTCACGACACACTCATCCCCGTCTAGCTCAGCGCAACTGATGGCATGTGTATAATCATAATTGGGACTTGTACAACCTCTTGATGCAAAACCTGAGCCATCCATGTGGTCATGGCGAGCCGTATCGGCAGATAGCGACGACGCGATCAGGCAGCGACGGACAGTCCATCGGCCGCCAGCGCCCGCTTGCTATGCCGCGTTGATGCGCTTGGCCAGTTGCGCGTCATCGCGTGCTAGCCTCGTTTGTCCAGGCCGAGCAGCTAGCGCAGGCTGAAGCGAGCGTTGGATAGGAGACGACGCGTACCACGGACGCGGCCGATATGCTGGTTAAGACGGGCCGGTGCATGTATTGAACATCAGAAGTGCGTGATTAACTGATGATCAGAACGTATCGTCCACGTACAAGCGGATCATGGTTGGCTCCTTCACGCAAACCATCACATGGCAAAGCATGCGTCTCAGTTAAAGTGTCTCCGTGATGTTTTCTTGCTCCTCCGCTGCCACTCGCAAGTCGCAAGCCCAGTCGACCATGTTATCCGCTTGACCGGTGCATCCTCAAAAGCAGCTGCGGCGGCACACGTCCTCGCTGGATGAGGAAGCTCACGCAGCGGCGGCGCAAGCAAATGCTCAGAACCGGAGACGGCCGATTTCGTGGCGGCCGCCGTCTGCAATCGAGTTGCCTCGTGGTCTGGTGGCAGGCCCGTGAGATCAATCTCGTCGTATGCATACTCGCCCTCGTCCGGCGGCTCCCCCGTCTTCACGGGATCCACCTCGTCTCTGCTCTTTGTTAATCCGATATTTAAGGGAGGCGTTAGGATTAAGGATGCAGAGTTTGGGTCCTGAGGAGAGACGGGCGTACAGATTGTCATATTTGTTTTTTGGGCATGATTTTCAAGCATAAATCATAGTCTAGCTTAGTTGGCGACTACAATCAGGACATAGGCAAAGATCTGAAGTTCAAATCCCTCACGAACATATATTTTTCGTTGCTTCCCCGTTGTCCAAAAAAGATATGAAGCAGGCCCAACTCGGCCCATGCGGACAGATCAAAAAGCTGAGGACAAATGAAATTATGATATTGCGGGTAGATTAAGAAAAGGTTAAGTTTTTTTTTTTATAAAATATCATGACGGACTAAGAATACCTATTTCTTTTATTAGTATATATATATATATATATATATATATATATATATATATATATATATATATAATATATATATATAGGGGTAATAGATCAGAAATAACCAAGACCCTCACTTTCTCTCTTGACGCATACCCGGCGGCCAGCAGACCAAGGACTCACCGCTGTGCAGGGAGCCAGAGATACGGCAGCCGCGCATGGGCCCATCCATGTTGCCGAAGCCGGAGCAGGCGCCCTCGTCGCGGGAGCGCGTCCATGGCGAAGATGGCATCAGCCGGACGCCGCGCTCACTTCAGGTGCTTCGACATGCCCCATCCCGACGCCGCGCCACAGGCCGTGCTTCGACATGCCCCATCCCGACGCCGCGCCAAGGCCGCCTGTACACAGGCCTACACTTCAGTTCACGCCGCCTGGCACCTGATCCTTCGCTGTCACGAACTGAGAGCCCCAACCACCATTCTTATTTAGTTCCGACAAAGCCTCAACATTTATTTTTAATCCAATCATCCATCATCCTCATCCGCTCGCAACATGGACAGAGTATTTAATCCGATGAATGACCGATGTCTCAATCCCACAATTAACGCGTCCGTCCTTATTTTTAGTTATGTGCCACCGATCTCTCTCTCTTCGCCCCCTGCTTATTTGACTTTCAAGGTGGCTTGTTGATTTGACAAGCAACTTGTATATAAACTGATGTGATTCGGTGTAACGAAGCGAGGTGGGACTATTTGAATTTTTTATTGAGCAACTGGTGAGACTATTTATAATGGATAAACGATTGTAAAACAGCATTTTTTAGGTGAATTTTGTGAAACAACTGATTGTGAAAGGGGTGGTGCAGGCTCACCGGCACATGCAGGGGAACACAATTTGTTTTAGTAAACTACAGCCTGGGAGAGAGACAGAAGAAACAGTTTCATGGGATAAATAAATTGACCTACCAAATATCTACAAACACCAGCCCAGCTTTGTTGGTTGGCAGGACGAGCCTCTCTCTCGCTAGAGCAACCCAGCTCGGCCCACGATGGATGAAAAAAGGAGCTACGACCCAGGTAGAATACAAACGAAATTTTAGTATCACCTGAGATAGAAAAAAATCATCTAAGTCGCTAAGCGGGACGAAACCAAGAATATCACCTTACTTTTATAAATAAATATATATAAAATAATAAATAAATATATATATATATATATAATATATAATATATATATAGGGGTAAAGATCTCACGATCGCTTAGAAAAAGATTAGAAAAAAACTAGATCTCACGTCTCAAAGAAACTGCTACGCCGCGAACCATCCTGTGGTTGGATGGTTAGAGGGAATGTGGTATCCCAAGCCCACCAGGGTTCAAATCCTGGTGCTCGCATTTATTCCTGGATTTATTTCAGAATTTCCGACGATGTGCATTCAGTGGGAGGAGACGTTCCCGTCGATGACAAGGTGCCTACGGTGACTTCGTAAATTTCAAGATGATATGCCGGCTCAGTCTGTCGGAGGTGCTCATAGGGGTAGGGTGTGCGTAGGTGCGTTCATAGGGGTGAGTGTATGCGCGTGTATATGAACGCTTGCGTCTGTACTGTGTTAAAAAAAACTGCTACGTCTCTCGTGCCTTTTTTTAATACATCTCACGTATCCGGACTGTACAATGATAATTAGGAAAGACACGCTTCACCCTAAAAAATGTAGAACGACACGACACACTTGGCTAATAAACCATTAGATTTACGTAATTGTACCTTTTTTGAAGCTTAATTGTACCTAAAACTGGAAGATCCAAAGTTCACGTAGTTTTGAAAGATTTCTTTTACTAGACGCATGACTCGATTATATATCTAAAAGATAAAACTCCCCGTAAAAACCTACTCCCTCCGTTCCTAAATATAAGACCTTTTAGAGATTCCACTAGGAACTACATACGGATATATATAAACATATTTTAGAGTGTATATTCACTTATTTTTCTCCGTATGTAGTCCATTGTGAAATCTCTAAAAGGTCTTATATTTAGAAACGGAGGGAGTAAAAGATAAAAATAACTACAAGATACATCCTACGTGCTCACTTTATATCTACTAGCAAACATGCCCGTGCGTTGCAACGGGAGAAAAAAGTTACACAATCAAGCCGTGGAGCTTCATTTCTGTAGGACGAGATCAGGAGTATTGCACAAAGATCCTTTCACCCTTCGGGTAATACAACAGAGAAAAGCGAAAGTTCATGTCGGACACACCAAAGACTCCCAGTCCTACTCCTCATGCACCTGTAATGGGCGCTGTTAGGTTGAGCAAGTTCCGTCTGGTGATGCCGAAGAGAGGAGCGCGTCGGTGGCAGGCGCCGGATGGTCCGCGATGGCCACCCAAGTCATTAGTGCAATTTGCATATGGCATCACTAATCTTTGAACCTGGAGGTACAAATACAGCATTATTGGAACTCATTGCTATCGACGGCCTCATTTCAAAGCTAGCATAAAAATACATCAAAATCTTAGATTTTGTTCTTTGCACCTAATAGGTTATTGCAGCACCGGCAACCTGAGAATTTCTTTGGGAGTCCATGTCAGTTATAATCATCTAACATCACACAATCAGGTAGTACTTATACGGTTTGACGATCTAGGACACTTGATGATAATGCAAATCATACTCTGATTGTTGGGATTTCAGTTGTTCCATGTTCATTTAGACTTGGCGGTTCAGAATATTTACTTACCCAAAAACGAACAGTTTACCAAGAACCAAAATGACATGCATCACAGGATAGTTCAATTGTTCAAGAGAGAGCATGCATATGTTTATATTTGAGTGCTAACATTAGTTTTCTAATTAAATCGAGATGCACTGATAAGTAGTAACATTTAAAGAGGGCCTGGATGTACATATTCCGTCATTATTCAGAATATCAGGACAAAATCATAGAGCATATATTGTAAGTTCTCTGGTAATGTTGTGGGTTTAATTAAGCGAAGTACTTAGAAAATAAATATTACAAATATAAATGGTAAAAAATGATTTCATATACAAACCGTAAAGCCAGAAAGCAGTAGAAGGCAAGATGATACGGTCCTGGAATTAGGGCTGAGGGACTGGTCTGTGCGGCAACGACAACCCTCACAGGGCCTTGCCGATCTTGCCCCTGCCTGTTCGTCCCGCCGCGCTCCTTCGCCAAAGCAGCAGGCTGCTCGCCGTTGCCGTCCTTGATGGTACGCAGCCCTGATCTTGCCCCTGCCTATTCGTCCCGCCGCGCTCCGTCGCCAAGGCAGCAGGCTGCTCGCTGTTGCCGTCCTTGATGGTACGCAACCTTCACAGGGCCTCGTCGATCTTGCCCCTGCCCGTTCGTCTCGCCGCGGCCTTGATGGTCCTCTTTCGACTCTGAGTCTCTGACCGCACCGGGATCCTCCTCCAACCTGATCTGCATTGTGCCCGTGTCCCACTCGTTTGGTCCTGCGTCGTGTCCTCTTGGCCCCTTCGCTGCCGCAACTGATCAGATCGGTTTCCATATCGGGCAGCCTACAATCCCGTTTGTTCTCCCATGAGCTTCGTGGTCTGTTTGATTCCCGAGGTGGCCGGTTTATTTTCCAGAGAACCTGCAACGTATATGAATCGGTCGAACTTGATTTAACAGAGCAAGGTGGTACTAAACAACCTGAAATATTGTAGCCCAGTTGGTTGCCGTGCCTTAGGCATAACGTGAGGTTGTAAGTTCGATTCCTGCTGGCTCATATTTTTTTGGGTTACAGCTTATATTTATCAGGGCTTCCAGGAGAGCCCACTTGACGGCCCATAATGAAGAGGCCCAGCTGAGCGTGCAAAAAACATGCAGCCAACAACGTACGAAGAAAACGAACCTTCAACGGGTAAAAACTGACGTACGAAGAAACGGACGAAACATCTGAGGTAAGAAACGTTTGCCCCTTTATTAGTAGGTATATATAGGTATAGATATAGATCTACGCACCCCTTCAAAAAATTTAAAAGAAAAACTACCATATCTCATGTCCCTAAAAATAAACTGCTACATCTCACGTATCTAGGCTATAAGACATCTTCAATAAAAGACATAGACGCAAAAATAACTACCTTTTGCATTCCTGAGGCCCCAAAACACCTCTCTAACAAATGATATAGATGAAGAAAAAAAATTACATCTCCGCCTTTCGAAGATGTAAAATACAATAACTCGCAGTGCAAATTTGCATCTTCACCATATGGAGATGTAAAAAATGCAACCGCTTGCCAACTGTCCAACTGTCGTTCATTTCTCTTCCACGTGACCAGTCGCCGCCCGTCCGCCTCCCGCCCACCGCCGCCATGGCCGATGCCGATGACCCCACCGCCTTCTCCGACTTCACCGCCGATGCCCTGACCCACCTCGCCGCAGCCGCCACCTCCGCGCCAACTTTCCCTAATGCGGCTGCCTCCGCCTTCATGCCGCCGCCCTGGATTTGACCCACCCCGGCCGGTCGCCGTCGCATCGGAGGCTGCAAAGAAGCAACGGGCCGCCAAGCCACGCGGTGGAGGCGTGAAGCGGTCGGCTGCCCAGGCCCGCAACCAGGCGGGGAACTAACCTCCACCGGCCAAAATCTTGAAGCCGGACGCGGCTACGGCGGGCGATTTACAGCCGCCGCCGAACTTGGCGTCCTCGTCCGGCCACGAAGCTCCTCATCCACTTCCGCTGCTGTCGCCGCCTGCCATGGAGGAAGACGTGGTCATGCCGATGGCAACCACATCCAACGTGTTCGATGGTATGTCGCAAAGGTAAAAAAATTGTTTGTGCATTTGTTTGTTGTTTCAATTGTCGATTCCAATAGAATGTGAAGTTGATTACGTGTACGTCCATTTGTAGTCTTGATGGTGAAGCTTTCATGCGCGCGACAAATGTGACAAATGATGATTATTTACATGAGTATGCATCACAAGAATATGAAACTCAACAATATGGCGATGACCAGAGGCGGATTCAGGCCCAGGCAGCCCGGGCGGCTGCCTGGGGCGTGGACGCAATTTCCTTCGTTGACTGTAGCTACAGTGATTCACTGTAGCTACAGTGCTTGAAGGTTGCCTGGGACGGCCTGGGGCTTGGCGTATTCCTAGGTCCGCCACTAGCGATGACAATCTCGACATGGATGATGAGGGCTTCGTTATGATGGGAAGAACCGCAAATTATACCAACGCCGAAGATGTGTTGATTTGCATCGCATGGAAGAATGTCTCTCAAGATGCAACCGTTGGGACCGACCAATCCGCCAACACTTATTGGAAACGCATCAAGGAGTACTTCGATGAGCGCAACACTAGCGGCCATTATCTCTCAAGTGACTCCCTTCGTCAATGTTAGGGCACCATCAACGTCGAATGTAAAAAATAGGTCAGTTGCTTGGCCAATGTTGATCGCATGAACCGGAGTGGTTGCAGTGATAGTGACTTGGTAATAATCATTTGCTCTTTATGTGTGCTTTCTCTACTTTCCACAATTGTTGAAATGTTGAGTAGTTTGATGATGACATGTTGATTGTTTTCTTGTACAAAATGATTGAGCAAGGCTTATTTCGAGAGAGGAACAACAAAGGAGAGAAGAGGAAGAAGAAAGGAAGAGCTTTCACTTTCCATCATTGCTTCAAAGAGCTCAAGGATGAGGAGAAGTGGAAAACTAGAGAAGTTTTCGATGCTTTGAAGAAGAAGAGTGTGGTGGTGGAGGATGAAGAAGATGTCCCCGGTGATGAGAGAAGGAGCCCCACCCCTCACTCGGCGACTAAATCATATAGGCCCGATGGAACTAAGAAAGTGAAGGGAACCAAGGTTGGAGACAATGATCTCAAGGAAGGATTTGATGCCATCGTCATGGCGAGGAAAGAGTATGCGGAAGAAAAAAGATCGTTGAAGATCAAAGAAATGGAGGAGAGGAGTGAAGCCGAACGACGGAGGGCGGCGACCGAGGAGAAGAGGGTGGCGACGGAAGAGAGGTTGGCGGCGGCCGAGGAGAGAAAGTTTGAACTTGAGGAGAGAAAGCCGGCGGTCGAGGAGATGAAGATGGTGGAGCAGAAAGCACTCAAGTTTATGTTCATGGACTTATTGATACGTCCATTTTGCATCATGATTTGCTACTGTTATTTATTATGTTTTATTGAATAATAATGCTTTAGGTAGTGATTCTAATGCCTTTTCTCTCATAATATGCAAGGTTTACACAAAGAGGGAGAATACCGGCAGCTGGAATTCTGGACCCAAGAAAAGCACATCAGAGATACCTATTGTGCACATCTCCAACGAAGCTGAAACTTTACGGATACTATTTTTGTAATTAATAAAAAATACTAGAGCAAAGAAATACCGGAGGGGGCCACCCTCGTGGGCACAAGACACCGGGGCGCGCCAGGCCCCCCTAGGCGCCGTGCCCATCTTCTTGTATATATTCACTTTTGACCTAGAAAAAAATAAGAGGAGGACTTTCGGGACGAAGCGCCGCTGCCTCGAGGCGGAACCTGGGCAGGAGCACTTTTGCCCTCCAGCGGAACTTTTCCGCCGGGGGAACTTCCCTCTCGGAGGGGGAAATCGAAGCCATCGTCATCACCAACACCCCTCTCATCTTTGGGAGGCCAATCTTCATCAACATCTTCAACAGCACCATCTCCTCTCAAACCCTAGTTCATCTCTTGTATTCAATCTTTGTACCGGAACCTCAGATTGGTACCTGTGGGTGACTAGTAGTGTTGATTACCTTGCGTAGTTGATTACTATATGGTTTATTTGGTGGAAGATTATATGTTCAGATCCATTATGCTATTTAATACCTCTCTGATCTTGAGCATGATTATTATTTGTGAGTAGTTACCTTTGTTCTTGAGGTCACGGGAGAAGTCATGTTGCAAGTAATCATGTGAATTTGATATGTGTTCGATATTTTGATGATATGTATGTTGTGATTCCCTTATGGTGTCATGTGAACGTCGACTACATGACACTTCACCATTCATGGGCCTAAGGGATTGCATTGTGGAGTAGTTATTAGATGATGGGTTGCTAGAGTGACAGAAGCTTAAACCCTAGTTTATGCACTACTTCGTAAGGGGCTGATTTGGATCCAAACGTTTAATGCTACGGTTAGATTTTGTCTTAATAATTTTCTCGTAGTTGCGGATGCTTGCGAGGGGGTTAATCATAAGTGGGAGGTTGTTCAAGTAAGAACAACACCCAAGCACCAGTCCACCCACATATCAAATTATCAAAGTAGCGAACACGAATCAAACCAACATGATAAAAGTGACTGGATGAAATTCCCGTGTACCCTCAAGGACACTTTGCCTATTACTAGAGATTGTTCTGGCCTGTCCTTTGCCACAAAAGGATTGGGCTACCTTGCTGCACCTTATTTACCGTTACCGTTACTTGCTCATTAACAATTATCTTGCTATCAAACTATATGTTACCTACAATTCCAGTGCTTGCAGAGATTACCTTGCTGAAAACCGCTTGTCATTTCCTTCTGCTCCTCGTTGGGTTCGACACTCTTACTTATGGAAAGGACTATGATTGATCCCCTACAATTGTGGCTCATCACTTATATACTCTTGATTCCAAGGCAAAGACGTATGTTGAACTTTGTCGCTGTGAAATGCTCATGCAAAAGAAAATGCTCATGAGAAGCATGATGAGAGGAGGAATGGGAGGTCCCTTGGGAGGAATGGGAGGAGGAATGAGAGGTGAAATGGGCGGGTACATGAACATGATGGGAGGTGCCATGAATGGTGCATTTGGTGGAAACATGGGAGGTGGCTTTGGTGGCAATATGGATGGTGGCTTCGGTGGCATGGGAGGTGGCTTCGGAGGCAACATGAGCGGCATGGGAGGTGGCTTCAGCGGCAACATGATGAGTGGCATGGGAGGTGGCTTCGGTGGCAACATGATGTCTGGCATGGGAGGTGGCTTCGGCGACAACATGAGCGGCATGGGAGGTGGCAATGAAGGTTCTTCCGGTGAATTTGCGACAACAAGACTTCAACGCATGAAAACGTCGAGAAAGAAGCCATTGATGATGATCATACCACCGTCCACAATGACACTAGTGACAACGGAGAGGACGCAAATTGAGTGAGATGTCTATGTGCATTTTCATTTGTTGGACCAAGAACTTCATTTTAGACAATTGACTTTTGCTTGTAGGATTTAAAACTTTGGTTCATGATGCACTTTTGTTGGGAGAATTATGAAAGTTGAATGTGCAAATGCAGTTGTACAACGGCTGAACTGCGGCCAAACAGCAGCCGCGCAGCCGGCGACCGGTTTTACATCTCTAGTTTGTATCTTCTATTGGAGTTACTCTTTTGCATCTTCGTTTTGCATCGTCTATTGGAGTTGGCACTTTTTTGGAGACGTAAATTTTTACATCTCCAAATTTACATCTTATATTAGAGATGCTCTAATGATTAACTAGTTACTCTCGCTTCTGTTTTGTTATTACTTTTTTATGGAATCTACTTTCAATTCACTGCGCACCACAACAACTATTTATCTCCGCCCTCACTTTGTCGGGAGTCTACAATTACATGGAGGCACAAGTCCATAATTCACTGCAAGAGGCAACGCCTGATTCTTGTGCTCTATGTGTGATCGATACTCTTACTTTGAAAAGGATACGACTAAAACCTGTGCACTTACAGGACATCATGAAACTAATGTGTTTCACAATGGTGTATTCAAACAATTGCATAAACTCATTATTAGCTAGTGCCCTATCAAGGGGCTTTTACATTTGAAGTACCTTGTTGCTTATTATCCCATGTGAAGGGAACTCCTCTCCAACCGAGATCTTGGAAGGAACAGAAAACGATCACATGTTGGGCGCACATGAACACTAAAGTGCTCTTCCACATACATCGTCTCGTTAAAAAACCCCATGCAGATCCATCCATCATGATGTATCCCATGCAGAGTACACAGAAACTGCCAGACCCCCTAGGCGCGCCCTGGTGTATCGTGGCCACCTCGGCCCACCTCCGGAGCCCATCTTCTGGTATATAGTCACATTTGACCTAGAAAAAAATCAGAGGAGGACTTTCGGGACAAAGCGCCGCCGCCTCGAGGCGGAACTTGGGCAGGAGCACTTTTGCCTTCCGGCGGAGCGAGTCCGCCGGGGGAACTTCCCTCCCGGAGGGGGAAATCGAAGCCATCGTCATCACCAACACCCCTTTCATCTTTGGGAGGCCAATCTTCATCAACATCTTCAACAACACCATCTCCTCTCAAACCCTAGTTCATCTCTTGTGTTCAATCTTTGTACCGGAACCTCAGATTGGTACCTGTGGGTGACTAGTAGTGTTGATTACCTTGCGTACTTGATTACTATATGGTTTATTTGGTGGAAGATTATATGTTCAGATCCATTATGCTATTTAATACCTCTCTGATCTTGAGCATGATTATTATTTGTGAGTAGTTACCTTTGTTCTTGAGGTCACGGGAGAAGTCATGTTGCAAGTAATCATGTGAATTTGATATGTGTTCGATATTTTGATGATATGTATGTTGTGATTCCCTTAGTGGTGTCATGTGAACGTCGACTACATGACACTTCACCATTCATGGGCCTAAGGGAATGCATTGTGGAGTAGTTATTAGATGATGGGTTGCTAGAGTGACAGAAGCTTAAACCCTAGTTTATGCGCTACTTCGTACGGGGCTGATTTGGATCCAAACGTTTAATGCTATGGTTAGATTTTATCTTAATACTTTTCTCGTAGTTGCGGATGCTTGCGAGGGGGTTAATCATAAGTGGGAGGTTGTTCAAGTAAGAACAGCACCCAAGCACAGGTCCACCCACATATCAAATTATCAAAGTAGCGAACACGAATCAAACCAATATGATAAAAGTGACTAGATGAAATTCCCATGTACCCTCAAGGACACTTTGCCTATTACTAGAGATTGTTCTGGCCTGTCCTTTGCCACAAAAGGATTGGGCTACCTTGCTGCACCTTATGTACCATTACCGTTACTTGCTCATTACCAATTATCTTGCTATCAAACTATCTGTTACCTACAATTTCAGTGCCTGCAGAGATTACCTTGCTGAAAACCACTTGTCATTTCCTTCTGCTCCTCGTTGGGTTAGACACTCTTACTTATAGAAAGGACTACGATTGATCCCCTATACTTGTGGGTCATCAAGACTCTTTTCCGGCGCCGTTGATAGGGAGTGAAGCGCTTTTGGTAAGTGGAAATCGGTAAGGAAAAACTTATACTACGTGCTGAAATTTATTGCTACTTGCTACTATGGAAAACAATACTTTGAGTGGTTTGTTCGGGGTATCTTCACCTCGACCGGAACCACAATTAGTTTCCCCTCAACCTACTACACCTACTGAAAATATTGGTTATGAAATTCCTTTGGGTATGGTAGAACAACTGCTTGCTAAACCTTATGCAGGAGATGGAACTGAACATCCTTATATGCACCTATTATATGTGAACGAAGTTTGTGGATTATTTAAGCTTGCAGGTTTACCCGGAGATGAAGCTAAGAAGAAGGTTTCCCCTTTATCTTTGAAGGGAAAAGCATTGACATGGTATAGGCTATGTGATGATCTCGGATCGTGGAATTGGAATCGTTTGCAATTGGAATTCCATCAAAAGTTTTATCCCATGCATCTAGTTCATCGTGATCGGAATTATATATATAATTTTTGGCCTCGTGAAGGAGAAAGCATCGCTCTAGCTTGGGGGAGGCTTAAGTCAATGTTATATTCATGCCCCAATCATGACATCCCGAGAGAAGTTATCATTCAGAATTGTTATGCTCGGCTTTCTCATAATGATCAAACCATGCTCGATACTTCTTGTGTTGGTTCTTATATGAAGAAGACTATTGAATTCAAGTGGGATCTCTTAGAAAGAATTAAACGCAACTCTGAAGATTGGGAACTCGACGAAGGTAATGAGTCAGTTATAAAGCTTGAGTTTGATTGTGTTAAATCTTTTATGAATACCGATACTTTTCATAAGTTTAGCACTAAATATGGACTTGACTCTAAGATAGTAGCCTCTTTCTCTGAAGCATTTGCTACTCACGTTGATCTCCCTAAGGAGAAGTGATTAAATATCATCCCCCTATTAAAGAAGAAATTAAAGAACCGGTCATAGGTAAAGATGAAACCATCATTTACAATGTTGAGCCAGTTGTGCCTACCGCTTATATTGAAAAACCACCTTTCCCTGTTGGGATAAAGGAACATGCTAAGGTATCAACTGTGGTTCGTAAGAGTAATATAAGAGCGCCTAAGCCCCCTGAGCAAATTAAAGTAGAACCTAATGTTGCTATGGTTAAAGATCTCTTGGTAGAAAATATTGATGGGCATGTTATCTACTTCTGTGATGAAGCTGCTAGAATTGCTAAACCCGATGAAAAAGATAAACATAGACCCATAGAAGGCATGCTTGTCTCAGTCAAAATAGGAGATCATTGCTATCATGGTTTATGTGATTTGGGTGCTAGTGTGAGTGCTATTCCTTTTACCTTATACCAAGAAATTATGGATGAAATAGCACCTGCTGAGATAAAAGACATTGATGTTACTATTAAACTTGCTAATAGAGACCCCCATCACACCACTTGGGATTGTTAGAGATGTTGAAGTCTTATGTGGGAAAGTAAAATACCCTACTGATTTTCTAGTTCTTGGATCCCCACAAGATGACTTTTGTCCCATTATCTTTGGCAGACCTTTCTTGAGCACCGTCAATGCTAAGATAGATTGTGAAAAACAAACTGTCGGTGTCAGTTTGGGTGGTGTGTCTCATGAGTCTAATTTTTCCAAGTTTAGTAGACAACCTCGTGATAAAGCGTTATCTAGTAAGGATGAAATAATTGGTCTTGCTTCTATTGTCGTACCTCCTACCGATCCATTAGAACAATATTTGCTTGACCATGAAAATGATATGCACTTGCGTGAAAGAAATGAAATAGATCAAATTTTCTTTGAACAACAACCTCTCCTGAAACACAATTTGCCTATTGAAACTCTTGAAGGTCCTCCTCCACCTAAAGGTGATCCTGTGTTTGAATTGAAACAATTGCCTGGCACTTTGAAGTATTCTTATCTTGATGAGAAAAAGATATATCATGTTATTATTAGTGCTAACCTTTCAGAGCATGAAGAAGAAAGATTATTAAAAGTTCTAAGGAAGCACCGGGCTGCTATTGGATATACTCTTGATGATCTTAAGGGCATTAGTCCCACTCTATGTCAGCATAAGATTAATATGGAACCTGATGCTAAACCTGTTGTTGATCATCAACGGTGATTAAATCCTAAGATGAAAGAAGTGGTAAGAACTGAAATATTAAAGCTTCTGGAAGCAGGTATAAGCTATCCCATAGCTGATAGTAGATGGGTGAGTCCCATTCATTGTGTCCCTAAGAAAGGAGGTATTACCGTTGTTCCTAATGATAAAAATGAACTCATTCCACAAAGAATTGTCACCGGCTATAGAATGGTAATTGATTTTAGAAAGTTAAATAAAGCTACTAGAAAAGATCATTACCCTTTTCCTTTCATTGATCAAATGCTAGAAAGATTATCTAAGCACACACACTTTTGTTTTCTGGATGGATATTCTGGTTTCTCTCAAATACCTGTGTCACAATCCGATCAAGAGAAAACCACCTTTACTTGCCCTTTTGGAACCTATGCTTATAGACGTATGCCTTTTGGTTTATGCAATGCACCTGCTACCTTTCAAAGATGTATGACTGCTATATTCTCTGATTTTTGTCAAAAGATCGTGGAGGTTTTCATGGATGATTTTTCCGTTTACGTGACTTCTTTTGATGATTGCTTAACCAACCTTGATCGAGTTTTGCAGAGATGTGAACAAACTAACCTCGTCTTGAATTGGGAGAAGTGCCACTTTATGGTTAATGAAGGTATTGTCTTGGGGCATAAAATATCTGAACGAGGTATTGAGGTGGACAAAGCTAAAGTTGATGCTATTGAGAAAATGCCATGTCCTAAAGATATTAAAGGTATTCGAAGTTTCCTTGGTCATGCTGGTTTCTATAGGAGGTTCATTAAAGACTTCTCTAAAATTTCTAGGCCTCTTACTAATCTTTTGCAAAAGGATATCCCTTTTGTTTTTGATGATGATTGTGTGGAAGCCTTTGAAACACTCAAGAAAGCCTTAACCTCTGCACCTATTGTTCAACCACCTGATTGGAACTTGCCTTTTGAAATTATGTGTGACGCTAGTGATTATGCTGTTGGTGTTGTTCTAGGACAAAGAGTTGATAAAAAATTGAATGTTATCCATTATGCTAGCAAAACTCTAGACAATGCCCAACGAAATTATGCTACTACTGAAAAAGAATTTTTAGCAGTTGTGTTTGCCTGTGATAAATTTTGATCTTACATTGTTGACTCCAAAGTTATTGTTCACACTGATCATGCTGCTATAAAATATCTTATGGAAAAGAAGGATGCTAAACCTAGACTCATTAGGTGGGTTCTCTTGCTTCAAGAATTTGACTTACATATTGTTGATAGGAAGGGAGCTGAGAACCCCGTTGCTGATAACTTGTCTAGATTAGAAAATTTTCTTGATGACCCACTACCTATAGATGATAGTTTTCCTGATGAACAGTTAGCTACAATAAATGTTTCTCAAAACACTCCTTGGTATGCTGATTATGCTAATTACATTGTCGCTAAATATATACCGCCTAGCTTCACATACCAACAAAACAAAAAATTCTTCTATGACTTAAGACATTACTTTTGGGATGACCCACATCTTTATAAAGAAGGAGTAGATGGTATTATTAGACGTTGTGTACTGATACGTCTCCAATGTATCTACTTTTCCTCACTCTTTTGCCCTTGTTTTGGACTCTAATTTGCATGATTTGAATGGAACTAACCCGGACTGACGTTGTTTTCAGCAGAACTATCATGGTGTTGTTTTTGTGCAGAAATAAAAGTTCTCGGAATGGAACGAAACTTTTTGGAGAATTATTTCAGAATAAATGAGAATTATTGGAGTCAAAATCCACCGAAGAGGGGGGCCAGGGTGAGCATCACCCACCAGGGCGCGCCCTGGTGGGTTGTGCCCACCTCGTGGCCCCACTTGCCCTAACTCCGCCACTATAAATTCCTAATTCCAGAGAAAAAAATCAGAGAGAAAGAATTATCGTGTTTTACGATACGGAGCCGCCGCCACCTCCTGTTATTCATCGGGAGGCCAGATCTGGAGCCCGTTTGGGGCTCCGGAGAGGGGAATCTTCGGTCTTCGTCATCACCAACCTTTCTCCATCGCCAATTCCATGATGCTCCCCACCGGGAGTGAGTAATTCCTTCGTAGGCTTGCTGGTCGGTGAGGAGTTGGATGCGATTCATCATGTAATCGAGTTAGTTTTGTTAGGGCTTGATCACTAGTATCCATTATGTTCTCAGATTGATGTTGCTATGACTTTGCTATGCCTAATGCTTGTCACTAGGGCCCGAGTGCCATGATTTCAGATCTGAACCGTTTATGTTATCATCTCTATATCAATGTTCTTGATCCGATCTTGCCTAGTCATATGCACCTATTACGAGTTATGATCCGTCAACCCCATAGTGACAATATTTGGGATAATTCGCGGTGATGACCGTAGTTTGAGGAGTTCATGTATTCACCATGTGTTAATGCTTTGTTCCGGTTCTCTATTAAAAGGAGGCCTTAATATCCCTTAGTTTCCTTATGGACCTCGCTGCCACGGGAGGGTAGGACAAAAGATGTCATGCAAGTTCTTTTCCATAAGCACGTATGACTATTTACGGAATACATGCCTACATTACATTGATGAACTAAGCTAGTTTTGTATCGCCCTAGGTTATGATTGTTACATGACGAATATCATCCAACGAGTTACCGATCCAGTGCCTACGACCTTTCCACTTATTGTTCTTGCTAAGTTACTATTGCTGCTGCTGCTGTTCCAACTGCTACAAAACTATTGCTACTACTGTTACTGCTACTGTTGTTGTCACTACTGCTATCAAACTACCATATTACTGTGCTACTGATCACTTCGTTGCAGATATTTAATCTCCAGGTGTGGTTGAATTGACAACTCAACTGCTAATACTCTCAAGTATTCTTTGGCTCCCCTTGTGTCGAATATATAAATTTGGGTTGAATACTCTACCCTCGAAAACTGTTGCGATCCCCTATAGTTATGGGTTATCATGTACCTGAGCATGAACAGGAACAAATCCTACGGAAATGTCATTCCGAAGCTTATGGAGGACATCATGCGGGAGATAGAACTGCTCACAAGGTATTGCAATCTAGTTTTTATTGGCCTACTCTCTTCAAGGATGCCCGCAAGTTTGTCTTGTCTTGTGATGAATCTCAAAGAATTGGTAATATCGGTAAGCATCAGGAAATGCCTATGAATTATTCACTTGTTGTCGAACCATTTGATGTTTGGGGTTTTGATTATATGGGACCTTTTCCTTCCTCTAACGGGTACACTCATATTTTGGTTGTTGTTGATTATGTCACTAAGTGGGTAGAAGCTATTCCAACTAGTAGTGCTGATCACCAGACCTCCATTAAAATGCTTAAAGAGGTTATCTTCCCGAGGTTTGGAGTCCCTAGATATTTAATGATTGATGGTGGTTCACACTTTATACATGGTGCTTTCCGTAAGATGCTTGCTACATAAGATGTTAACCATAGAATCGCATCACCCTATCATCCTCAATCTAGTGGTCAAGTTGAACTTAGCAATAGAGAAATAAAATTGATATTACAGAAAACTGTCAATAGGTCTCCTAAGAATTGGTCTAAGAAATTAGATGATGCACTTTGGCCCTATAGAATAGCTTATAAAAATCCTATGGGTATGTCTCCATACAGAATGGTATATGGAAAAGCTTGTCATTTGCCTCTAGAATTAGAACATAAAGCATTTTGGGCAATTAAATAACTCAACTATGATTTCAAACTTGTCGGTGAAAAGAGGCTATTTGATATTAGCTCCCTATATGAATGGAGAACCCAAGCCTATGAAAATGCCAAACTATTCAAAGAAAAGTAAAAAGATGGCATGACAAGAATTCAAAAGCGGGAATTCAAAATAGGAGACTATGTTCTTTTGTTCAACTCTCGTTTAAGATTTTTTGCAGGTAAGCTTCTCTCCAAATGGGAAGGACCATATATTATCGAAGAGGTTTATCGTTCTGGAGCTATCAAGATTAATAATGCCGAAGGTACTAACCCGAAGGTGGTCAATGGGCAAAGAATTAAGCACTATATCTCAGGTACGCCTATTAATGTTGAAAGTAATATTATCCAAACCATGACACCGGAGGAACACATAAAAGAAACTTTCCGGAACACTCCAGAATTCTGAAAAATAGGAGGTACGTGATACGATAAGTAAACAGACTCCGAAAAATACGCAAAAATATTTTTTGTCCGTTTTGGAATATTAGAAAATTTTGGAAATAAATAAATAAACCGGAAGGTGATCGAGGTGAGCACGATACACCAGGGCGCGCCAGGCCCCCCGAGCGCGCCCTGGTGGGTTGTGCCCACCTCGGACACCTTCCCGACTCCGTTTTCCTTCCATATGCTTGTTTTCCAAGAATTAAAATTCTCTATATATACCCCCGACTGTTTTGATGACCGTATCGTAGAAAAATCCTCTGTTCTTGTTTCGTGCTGTTTTCCTAACAGATTTGAGAATATGTCGTCTCAAGATTCAGAGTGGGAGAGCTATGTTGCTGACTATGTTGCAAACCCCAAGATCTATGGGGAAGTGGAGCATTATGGATGGACCTTAGATGAGGAGGAAGACGCTGCCATGAAGAAAACAAAGGATGATAGCTCTGAGGAAGAGGATGATCCATTACCTCACCCGGAGACATGCATGTGGAATTCAAGAAGTCAAGCCTCCCTAGAAGATACAAACCTGAGGTCCAATTCATCCCATCTCGTTTTCTCCAGGAGAGCAAGGTGGCATTATGCAAAAAGATATTAAAGCTCGAGTTGGAGAATGATGATCTAAGGGAGGGAAATTTTATACTTAAATATAAGTTGAACAAGAAGACTGCATCATCACCACCACCTTCTTCATCACCACCACCAAAGAAGACTTGAGCACACGGGTATGGGCACTCCCCTTGGCTTGAGCCAAGCTTGGGGGAGGTGCCCCGGTATCGTATCACCATCACTTTTATTCACCTTTACCTATTTTAGTTCGATCTTTAGTTTTCCTTTGCTTTAGTTGAATAAAAGTTTAGCATGATCTATTTTCGTGTGTTACTTTCGTGGCCTATCTATCTATGTAATCGAGTGAGAGTTATATAATAAAGTTTAGTTTGAGTTTTTGCCTCTCTACTTTCTTGTTACAATCAAAATAAAAAGAAAAAAATAAATGAAAAGAATCATATGCTAATCTCATGGTGAGTAATGACATCACATAAGGAAAAGTATAATTAGTAAAATTTATTGGAGATTGACAAACATAGCATTGGTCAATGATGCAATTCATGAAAGAATTAATAAGGGAAGAGAAGATTCACATGCAAATATAGTATCTTGGACATCTTTTATGATTTTGAGCCCCCATTAAATATTATATGTCAAAATTGTTGACGTTGGAAAAGGAAGACAACGTAATGATTTATGCTTGTTCATATCCACATAGAAGTTATATTGTCATAGATCCTTCAACATGTGGTGCTTGCCCAATATCTTTGCTAGCCAAAAATTCCGCACTAAGTAGAGATACTACTTGTGCATCCAAAAACCCAAAGCCAAAATCATTCTTTGAGAGTCAACCATACCGACCTATGGATCGAGTAAGATCCTTCAAGTAAGTTGTCATCGGTGCAATAAGGCAATAAAAATTGCTCCTAAAAGTGTTTTGATCAATTAGTGTAAAAGAAAATTGAGCATTATACGAACTTACGATGGCAAAGTAATAAAAGCGATGGACTGCATAATAAAGGTTGCTATCATAGGGGGCAATATAGCATGACGTTCTTTTACATTAAGGGATTAGGCATACAAACCAAAAAGCGCATGACAACCTCTGCTTCCCTCTGCGAAGGACCTATCTTTTACTTTTATGTATTTACTTTTATGCAAGAGTCAAAGTATTCTTCCCTATTCCTTTTTACCTTTTCTTTTGCAAGCATCATGTGGTGAGGAAAGATCTAGGCACATATATCCAGTTGGATATGGGTGGGCATGAGTTATTATTGTTGACATCACCCTTGAGGTGAATACGTTGGGAGGCGAAACTATAAGCCCCTATCTTCCTACGTGTCTGGTTGAAACTTTTTGCTCATGGGTATGCTGTGAGTGTTAGCAATCAAAGAAGACTAAATGACGGTTGAGTATGTGGACTTGCCAAAAGGCTCTGACATGAGACCCTTCCTGAAAATATGATGAATTGTAGTTGCAAAGTTGACTGAGAACATAGTTTGTTGGTTTTCAATAAGGTGTATGCTTTATACTTCTATGTTGTGATGAATTGTTACTTGTGCATGAGAAGTTATGTGATGAAAGTATATGAATAAGTTTTATGATAGAGTTTGTGTCTGTTATGATAATAAGCATGATGCTTCTATGTCCGTATTTTGTTTTTATCGACACCTCTCTCTCAAACCATGTGGACATGCTTTTCATTTTCGGCTATTCGCTTGAGGACAAGCGATGTCTAAGCTTGGGGGAGTTGATACGTCCATTTTGCATCATGATTTCCTACTGTTATTTATTATGTTTTATTGAATAATAATGCTTTAGGGAGTGATTCTAATGCCTTTTCTCTCATAATATGCAAGGTTTACACAAAGAGGGAGAATACCGGCAACTGGAATTCTGGACCCAAGAAAAGCACATCAGAGATACCTATTCTGCACATCTCCAATGAAGCTGAAACTTTACGGAGATTATTTTTGGAATTAATAAAAAATACCGGAGAAAAGAACTAACGGAGGGGGCCACCCTGGTGGGCACAAGACACCAGGGCGCGCCCAGGCTTGTGCCCTCCTCGGCCCACCTTCGGTGCCCATCTTCTGGTATATATTCACTTTTGACCTAGAAAAAATAAGAGGAGGACTTTCGGGATGAAGCGCCGCCGCCTCGAGGCGAAACTTGGGCAGGAGCACTTTTGCCCTTCGGCGGAGCGATTCCGCCGGGGGAACTTCCCTCTCGGAGGGGGAAATCGAAGCCATCGTCATCACCAACACCCCTCTCATCTTTGGGAGGCCAATCTTCATCAACATCTTCAACAGTACCATATCCTCTCAAACCCTAGTTCATCTCTTGTATTCAATCTTTGTACCGGAACCTCAGATTGGTACCTGTGGGTGACTAGTAGTGTTGATTACCTTGCGTAGTTGATTACTATATGGTTTATTTGGTGGAAGATTATATGTTCAGATCCATTATGCTATTTAATACTCCTCTGATCTTGAGCATGATTATTATTTGTGAGTAGTTACCTTTGTTCTTGAGGTCACGGGAGAAGTCATGTTGCAAGTAATCATGTGAATTTGATATGTGTTCGATATTTTGATGATATGTATGTTGTGATTCCCTTATGGTGTCATGTGAACATCGACTACATGACACTTCACCATTCATGGGCCTAAGGGAATACATTGTGGAGTAGTTATTAGATGATGGGTTGCTAGAGTGACAGAAGCTTAAACCCTAGTTTATGCACTACTTCGTAAGGGGCTGATTTGGATCCAAACGTTTAATGCTACGGTTAGATTTTGTCTTAATACTTTTCTCGTAGTTGCAGATGCTTGCGAGGGGGTTAATCATAAGTGGGAGGTTGTTCAAGTAATAACAACACCCAAGCACCAGTCCACCCACATATCAAATTATCAAAGTAGCGAACACGAATCAAACCAACATGATAAAAGTGACTGGATGAAATTCCCGTGTACCCTCACGGACACTTTGCCTATTATTAGAGATTGTTCTGGCCTGTCCTTTGCCACAAAAGGATTGGGCTACCTTGCTGCACCTTATTTACCGTTACTGTCACTTGCTCATTACCAATTATCTTGCTATCAAACTATATGTTACCTACAATTCCAGTGCTTGCAGAGATTACCTTGCTAAAAACCGCTTGTCATTTCCTTCTGCTCCTCGTTGGGTTCGACACTCTTACTTATCGAAAGGACTACGATTGATCCCCTATAATTGTGGCTCATCACTTATATACTCTTGATTCCAAGGCAAAGGCGTATGTTGAACTTTGTCGCTATGAAATGCTCATGCAAAAGCAAATGCTCATGAGAAGCATGATGAGAGGAGGAATGGGAGGTCCCTTGGGAGGAATGGGAGGAGGAATGAGAGGTGGAATGGGCGGGTACATGAACATGATGGGAGGTGCCATGAATGGTGCATTTGGTGGAAACATGGGAGGTGGCTTTGGTGGCAATATGGATGGTGGCTTCGGGGGCATGGGAGGTGGCTTCGGAGGCAACATGAGCGGCATGGGAGGTGGCTTCAGCGGCAACATGATGAGTGGCATGGGAGGTGGCTTCGGTGGCAACATGATGTGTGGCATGGGAGGTGGCTTCGGCGACAACATGAGCGGCATGGGAGGTGGCAATGAAGGTGCTTCCGATGGAGTTTGCGACAACGAGACTTCAACGCATGAAAACGTCAAGAAAGAAGCCATTGATGATGATCATACCACCGTCCACAATGACACTAGTGACAATGGAGAGGACGCAAATTGAGTGAGCTGTCTATGTGCATTTTCATTTGTTGGACCAAGAACTTCGTTTTAGACAATTGACTTTTGCCTGTAGGATTTAAAACTTTGGTTCATGATGCACTTTTGTTGGGAGAATTATGAAAGTTCAATGTGCAAATGCAGTTGTACAACGGCTGAACTGCGGCCAAACAGCAGCCGCGCAGCCGGCGACCGGTTTTACATCTCTAGTTTGTATCTTCTATTGGAGTTACTCTTTTACATCTTCGTTTTGCATCCTCTATTGGAGTTGGCACTTTTTTGGAGATGTAAATTTTTACATCTCCAAATTTACATCTTATATTAGAGATGCTCTAATGATTAACTAGTTACTCTCGCTTCTGTTTTGTTATTACTTTTTATGGAATCTACTTTCAGTTCACTCCGCACCACAACAATTATTTATCTCCGCCCTCACTTTGTCGGGAGTCTACAATTACATGGAGGCACAAGTCCATAATTCACTGCAAGAGGCAACGCCTGATTCTTGTGCTCTATGTGTGATCGATACTCTTACTTTGAAAAGGATACGACTAAAACCTGTGCACTTACAGGACATCATGAAACTAATGTGTTTCACAATGGTGTATTCAAACAATTGCATAAACTCATTATTAGCTAGTGCCCTATCAAGGGGCTTTTACATTTGAAGTACCTTGTTGCTTATTATCCCATGTGAAGGGAACTCCTCTCCAACCGAGATCTTGGAAGGAACAGAAAACGATCACATGTTGGGCGCACATGAACACTAAAGTGCTCTTCCACATACATCGTCTCGTTAAAACCCCCCATGCAGATCCATCCATCATGACGTATCCCATGCAGAGTACATAGAAACTGCCAACTATAAAATTTGTTTTCTGAGCGAGTTTCCCCGTAAAATCCCATGAGCCGCCAAGATGATCTTGCTCTTTCCTCCTGACCCTCACATCAATGTGTGCTTGGCTATAATTCTTAAATTTAATATGAACGTCCTCTGACCAAAACAGACCAATGCCACCATTCAAACCATCGCTATCAACAGTAAAACTCCCCGCAAATCCCAAAAGAGGTTGCAAATTTTCCACACGTTCCCCCCTAATCTTCGTTTCCATGACAAAGAGAAGGGTGGCCCCTTCTTGCTTCACAATTTTGCGAAGCTCCTGAACTGTCTTAGGGTTCCCAAGCCCTCGACAGTTCTAGGTCATGCAATTCATTGGGACGGGCAGGGCTGTTCTGCAGCCGCTGCCGAGGTCCCAGAATTATCAGGTGTAGGCTTTTTCCTCTTACTATCCCTTTCGAGAGTGCCATCATCATCACCATGCGTCTCGTTTGTTTGCGGCATCAATCCATCCCGAAGAACAAGTTCCATCCCTTCCCCATCTACATATGTGTTTGTCAACATAGACTGCTCAACTCGCCTATACACTTGCTTTGTACCTCCATCACGTCCCTTACGCTTTTGAATTTGTCTTCACCGGAGAATTAACTTCAGTACCTTTCGCCTTTGTAGTGCTCGATTGTGTCGTATCTTGCTTAGAACCCTTAGCAGAAAACGGCTCCTCGTTCGATCCCTCGTTGGAGGCAGCCGCTTACGCTCTTCTGAAGACCGAAGACCCTTGCCAAAGGGAAGATGCCATTGGTGCCTCATGCTCCCAGGGTCGGACATAGCATATAAGAGTGGCCCAACCGGTCACATGCGAAGCAAAAATGCGGGATGTTTTCATACTGGATATCATACTCATCCGTGCTACCGTGCCTTGCTGACTCAATTAAAATCCATCGCCTGAAGGATTTTGTTACATCCGGCATAACCCTAGCCCTTAGGAAGCATCCTGCGTGATCGAATTTGATGGTTGTCGCTTGTTTGTCAATTTGCTTTGTAATTGCCTCACCCCAAGCATCACCAGCAAGGTTAAATGGCAAGTTAACAACTCTTACCCAAACTTGAAGCCGGTTGAATTGGAGTTCAGACGGCCTCATGCATTCGTCAAACTCTGACAATACGACACAAGCTTTCTAACATGCCACGGTGAGCCATCCGACACACGATCATAATCCCATTGGGTAGCGAATTCTGCCACAAACATGTTTATACCAACAGGTCTGAAGACTAAGCCTTTAGGATTCCCCCATGCTAGCCTGGGGGCATTGGAGATGGTCTGCATATGAAGGGTAATGCGATGTAGGTCCTTCCTTGCCAGCGCCCATTTTGGTTGCTCGCCCTCGACGCGATCGTTGATCAACAGAGGCGTGGCCTCTTCATCGGAGATCTCCAGCTTCCCGAGAGCTCATGCCAGTCGAGCTCTTGCCATTTGGGGCGACATGGAGCCGACGCCCTTCTGCCCACTGTCCGCAAACGACGATGTCATCCTCTCCCGGCGGCGTAGATCGCTCCGTCGATGAACTCAGCATGCACCGTCATCCACGCGGTAACCCTAATTGTCTCTAGGAGGGCTCCGGGCTTTCCGTTGAAAAAAAAAAAACAGATTGTTAGAATGAGGGTTGCTAACACTCTATGAGCAATCCATTTCTATATTTTTAAATAAGATTTAATGGATAATGTATTTTTTAATAAGATTTTCACGGACACGTACAGGGCGTGTAAAGAGAAAAATAGTGTTCCTGCTTCCCGGAGCAATCCATTCGTATTTTTTAATAAGATTTGATGGATACGTATCTTTTTAATAAGATTTGATTGATGGACACGTATACGTGAGTGAGAGTCTCACTCGGTCCGTCGTCTTCGCTTGGACTGAAGCAGAGGACAGATCTCCCAAAGCCAAGCCAAGCATGGCCGCCCCCGCCTACGACCGCGCGGCCGAGCTCCGCGCGCTGGACGCGACCTTCGCCGGCGTCCATGGCCTCGTCGCCGCCGGCGCCACGCACGTCCCGCGCATCTTCCGCGTCCCCGACCCGCCATCCAAGCAACCGCCCCAAGAACCGCCGTCGGAAGCGCCCTCCGTCCCGGTGATCGATCTGGGTGGCTCCGACCGCGCGGCCACGGTCGCGTCCGTGCGCCGGGCCGCGGCGGAGTGGGGCTTCTTCTCCAGGTGACTGGCCACGGCGTGCCTCCGCAGTCGACGGCCGCGGCGCTGGCGGCAGTCCGGGGCTTCCACGAGGCCCCCGGCGGCGAGGGCAGCGAGAAGGCGAGGCTCCACTCGCGGGAGCCCGGCAGCGCCGTGAAGTACCACTGCAACTTCGATCTGCACCAGTCGGGCGTGGCCAACTGGCGCGACACGCTCTACCTCCGCAGGGCCCCTGATCCGCCCCTCGCCGCCGACCTGCCGGAGCCCTGCCGGTGAGCCCTCTGCAAATTTCAGCAAGTTCGTGCGTCAATCTGCAAGCTGAGATCGTGCATACATGCCCATGCCGGCACGTTGATTTGCAGGGACGCGCTGTTCGAATACGCGGAGCAGGTGAGGAACCTGGGGAACACTCTGTTCGGGCTGCTGTCGGAAGCGCTCGGGCTGAACCCGGGCTATCTGGCGGACATGGAGTGCAACCAGGGG
Organism: Elymus sibiricus; assembly: GCA_039707655.1. Lineage (NCBI taxonomy): Eukaryota > Viridiplantae > Streptophyta > Magnoliopsida > Poales > Poaceae > Elymus > Elymus sibiricus. The sequence continues at coordinate 117,644,580 of CM077675.1, forward strand.
CAGATCATGCTGTGCGCCTGTGCCACTACTTCCCCCCGTGCCCGGAGCCCGAGGTGGCCATCGGCACCAGCCGGCACTCCGACTCCAGCTTCCTCACCGTGCTGCTCCAGGACCAATTCGGTGGCCTGCAGGTCCTCCACGAGGACTGGTGGGTCGCCGTCGCGCCCACCCCCGGCGCACTCGTCGTCAACGTCGGCGACCTCCTTCAGGTGTTCATCTTATAGCATCGTGTTTGTTGTTCGTTTCTGGAGGCGGAGCTCTGGACTGAAGCCTTCGTGCGCAGCTGATCTCCAACGACGGATTGAGGAGCGTGGAGCACAGGGTGGTGCTGGCCAAGGATGCCCAGGAGGCGAGGGTCTCCATCGCCTGCTTCTTCAGCACGCACTTCCACCCGGCGTCGACGAGGGCGTACGGCCCCATCCGGGAGCTGGTGTCCGAGGACAGGCCGGCGCTGTACAGGGAGACGCTCGTGAGGGACTACGTCAAGCATTACTACGCCATCGGCCTGGACGCCAAGACCGTTCTCTCCGTTTTCCGGTTGTGAAGTTGCCTTCGAGTGTCCTCCTGGTATGAACAGTGAGTACATACCCATCCGAGGGTAACTAGTAGACTGCCCGTAGGCTTATGAAGATTTTTTTTTTATCATATTGTAATCTTCAAAATTCTACCCATGGACATATTATAACATAATAAAAGGGAGGATGAGAATACCATATTGCAATGCTGAATATCTTTATCAGTAGACATTGAGGTATAACCAAAATAATCAAGTACATGCATTCAAGATACTCCCTCCGTACCTAAGTATGTCGGTACAGAGGGATTAGAGCATCTCCAACCGGCTTGCAACGCGCGGCGTGTAAAAAATGGTTTTAGCGCGCGTAAATAGCATTTTTTAGCGCGCCGGCGAGCGCTGGCTCCAGCGGCCGTCGCAAAATATAACGCGCGCGCGGCGTTCCAGCAGACGCGCTAAACTACAGCGCACGATACACATACGTACGCAAAAAACAATAGCATATATAGTAGAAACAAAACGATACATAAATAGTTCATAGGTAGATAAATATAAAAACGATACATAAATAGTTCATCTACTCCGACTCCGACTCCGACTACTACTCGTTGTGATCCTCCTCCTCCGACTCCGATTCCGACTCCGACTCGGTGTTGTTCTCCTCCGACGTAGTGATATAGGCGTCATTATACCGGTCATCGTTGACGCTTCTCCAAGCTCGATGTTGAAGAGCGCGGCCGCCTTTCGCGTATGCCTGTCCTCGCGATAGGCGGCTCGCTCCGCCCTCCTCTCCTCTCGCACCGCCCTCCTCTCCGCCCTTCTTTGCGCGAAGAACCCGCGCTCGTCGAGGACGTCCTGCGGGAACCGTTCGCGCCACGCTGCCATGGTCTGCTCGTCCGTCTCGACGATGCCGAGGCGGCGCTCCCGCCTCCGGTTCTCGCGACGGTCCTCGTCGGTGACAAGCCGCGGGGGAGGCGCGAGACGCTGCGCCCACTCCCGCGTCATCACCTCGGGGAAGTTCATCTCCCTACGAGGCAGCAGGAGGCGCCACGCCGCCGCGTCGTACGCGCGGGCGGCCTGGTCGGCGGTGTTGAACGTGCCGAGGCCGAGGCGGATATCGCCGGAGCGGATCTCCGCGTAGAAGTTGCCGGAGGGGCGTGCTTACGTCGCGGTAACCCGAGCTTCCCCGGCGGCGCGGACGGCGGCGAGGCGAGAAAGAGCGGGGAGAGAGCGGTGGGAGGGCGCGTGGCGAGGTGGAGAGCGGTGGAAGGACGTGTGGCGAGGTGGAGAGAGGTGGGAGGGCGCGTGGAGAGCGCCGCATTTATAAAGCGCGCCGGACGCCGCGCGCAGGGCCGCCTTTTCGCGCGCGCCCGACTTTCCCGCGCCCGCTGAAGCGCGCGAAATCGCTCCGCGCGCGCTAAAACTCCCGTTTACCGCGCGCGCTTTTTTTTACGGCCACTATTGGAGATGCTCTTAGTAAAGAACTTCTTCTCAAGAGCATGGCTACTTCGAGCCTTGAAGAATGCATTTGTTCTGTTTATTGTATTCAGTACATTGAAATATACGTACCATGCATGCTTTGCACCTATAACTACTCACCTGTTCCATTGCCTGAAGAATGGCATATGGCTATATAGACTCCACTTGAGAGAATGCATTATGCAGTTCCCATTTATCCACGAGAAGAAATATACGTACCATGCATGCTTTGCACCTATAACTACTCACCTGTTCCATTGCCTGAAGAATGGCATATGGCTATATAGACTCCACTTAAGGAAAGAGAATGAACGTAAAAAGTGAGTCTAATGATAGAAATGAGTAAGAAAATAGCTACGTTGAAAAGCTTACTTAAGCATGCACCCTCCAAAATTCAGAAAGCAAACGGAAGAAAATAAAAGAATCTTAGGGCATCTCCAACGTTGTACCCTTAAAACGGATACACTATTTGCGTGCGGATTAATCGGGACTAGTCCACGGACATTGATGCATGAGCCGGCCATCCAACAACATCACCTAGACGTTCGCGCAGGCCCGACCAATTAATGCATCGCAATATAAGATCAAGTTAAAGTGTGGTGTTCTTAGTGCCCGATCACAACCAAAAAGAGGTGGATGTTCATAATATTTGCATGTGGCGAAAGACAAAAGTATCCGCTCGCTTACTCTACCGCTACCTCATCATCATCATTTGGCTCCTTCTCGGTTGCCTCGTCTCAGCCGCCAAGTGCTTCAACATCTTGACAAGGACGACGCGCACGACAATCACCACATCATCATCGAACTCGTCTATCCTCATGGTCAACATCTTGGTATTCTACGAAGCGGTCGCGAGCTCAACCCTCCTCTCTTCAAGATCGGTCTTCTTCTCTTCGAGGTTTATCTTCTTCTCAGTAGCCGCCATCAAGATGGTAAATCTCTCAGTCTTGTTTTCCTCATTGACGTCAGAGCGCCTGACACATGCATCCACCTTCTTCTCCAAGATGCTCAAACCTCTCCGTCTTCTTGGCCACTGCTCTTTCCCGGTTCTCCTTCTCCCACTTCTTTCCTCGGAACACACTCATGTTAATGGCCAACCACGCATCGCACAACAATTTGTCCTCCCTCATGTTAAAACTTTCTCATCTACCCCTCTTCTTTGGATCGGTTGGCCATTCCTCTAGATCAAGGTCGTCATCGCCATCCAGCTCCTACAGGGTGGTGTACGAATCCGGTTGTTTTGGGTGTACGTGCCCGCCTGTTGGGCATGCATCTCTTGCTCCGAGTCATCCACTTACATGTCCTTGTAGCAGCCTCCGTCTCCGTCATCGATCATCTCCAACAGCTGCATGTCCGCGTCTTTTCAACATCTCGCCCCATTGAGACATACCCATGAAAAGAGAGCGGATACCAAGCTGATACACTCCCGGCGCCTGTGACTGGTCAAGTTGCGGCGATGCCGAGTCATTGGAATGGAGCAACATGACATTGACGCCAACGTAATATGACACATACCAGGCGGCATGGGCCGGGGACTGTCAGCCCAGGTGCTTGGCGGCCTAAAAGTAGGGTGGCTAATATTGCTTTGGCCAGGGCGGAGTGTGCATAGAAGACCATGAAATGTCATGTATTTTCTTTTTTTAATGGTATGGTTTTTTACATTACATAAAAATATTTTTACATTGTATACACATTATTTTCAAAATTTCTCGTACATTCTTACGAAACGCAGGAACATTTTTGAACGGTATAACAAATTGGAAGCTGCACACAATTTTTAACAGTACATTAATATTTTAATAATCAAACATTTGCGAATTTGAACATTTTTTTGTTTTTCTGAAATAAATGTTTGCGGAAAAAACACATGTTCTAGGGAGCGAGTGCCCCTCCCGCGGTTGGTCCGGCCTTTTATGGAGTACTGCAGGCAACGTTGTGCTCTAGTATAGGAGCTCCTCTGCGGCAAATAGTTGGAGCGACGCACACAGGTGCCTCCGCTTGGCCGGCCCATGAGCAGGCCACTTGCGCATCACTTAAAAAGAGATGTAAAAGGAGAGAGGTCACGAGGATTCAAGCTCATGGCCTTGGATTCGAGATGGCAACGGCACGTCACTAGACCAGACGGTTCTAACTGATCGTACGTAGCGCATATATTATAGGAACTCAAAGCCGCATTCTCATATGAAAATAATTTCGGGAAAAATCAAAACATTTCCTGAAAAACATCATATTTTGTGTTTGAAATACCGAATATTTTTGAAAACAGGAACATTTTTCGAAAATGATGAGCAAATATTTTTGAAACAGAACATTTTTTGAAAATGATGAACATTTTTTTTGAAGGGAACATTTTTTGAAATTCCAAATAAAAGTTGGAAAGGCTAACATGAAACTCCCGAACAAAACTCAAAATCACGAACATTTTTTCAAATTTGTGAACAATTTTTGAAAATAGAAAATTCTTTGTTCACATTTTTGTTGAAAATAGAAAATTCTTTGTTCACATTTTTCATGAAATTACGAAAAAATGAAACCGCGGACATTTTTTGAGTTTGTGAACAATTTTTTTAAAATGGAACTTCATGAAATATCTAACAAAAATTTGAAACCACAAACATTTTTTGAAATTCCTGAACACTTTTTCAAACGCGAACATTATTTTAATTTCAGACCAAATTTTCTAACCACAAACACTTTTTACAATTCCAGAAGTTTTTTTAAAGTATAAACATTTTCTAAATTTGCTCATTTAGAAAATACATGAATTTTTTTCTAAATTCCTGTACATTTTTTTTAATTTGTAAACATATTTTAGAAAGTGGAACATATTTTAAAATCTGAAAACAGCTAAATGTAAAAAAAAGAGACAAATATCGAATTGATAAGGAAAAAACGAGGAAATTATTAAAAAACTAAAAAAGAAACAAAAAAGGTAAGGAAAAGGAAAAAAAAGTAGAAAGAAGAAAGAAGAAAAATACAACGAAAACTAAAAAAAGAAAAAAAAGCAAAAACCTAAAAGAAACAGGAAAACCGGATTAGAAACCTTCTAGAAGGTTCCCAAAACCAAAAAACGGCTGGGAAACTCTAGAAGGTTCCCAAAACCGGAAACGCTGCAACATGTTAATGGGCCAATCCAGGTTATTGCTCGATCGCCAGGGTCTGTGCAAAAGGTAGCCACTTTGACTTGACGCAACGTGTGTCCAGTAGGAAATTCCCTAGTAATATAGCAGCGAACGATATAGGGAACAACTAGGTGTCGCTTGACACGACACGAAGTGTGCGCTCAATTCAAAACGTCGCTCTAAACGTCGCTCTAAATGGACTAACCCAGGTAGGTTCCAGGTTAGTTCGTCCTTTCCTGTGTTTTCTCGTTTGTTTTTTGTTCTTTTTTCTTCCGTCCTTATTTTCGAAATATTGTAAATACATATATTCAAAAATATAAAATTAAATAAATAATAACATTCTGCATTTCAAAAATTGTTAACGCAACGTAAAAAAATAGATGAATTAGAAAATAATGTTGATAATTTTTTGTGACATTAAAAACAGTGTTCATGTGTTTCAAAAAATATATATTCGAAAAACATGTTAATCACATATTTGAAAATTTTTAAATGTCTAAAAAAATGTTTCTGGTGTATAAAAATGTACATTTTAATGAAATAAAAATGTAACATGTGTTAAGAAAGGACAATATATAAAACAATCAATGAAAAACAGTGAAAACCAGAAAATGTATATAAGTGGAGAGCCAAAGAAGAAAAGAAAGTAAATAAAAAAGGAAAAAAACCGAATAAAGCAGAAGAAAGAATGAAAGAAGAAGTAGAAAATTTGACTCAAACAGTGGGAACCGGACAAAGAAAATGACACGGAAAAAACTGGATCCAAACAATGAAAAAACATACAAAGAAATACATCAGAAAAAAAGAAACGCACAAAACAGCTACAATTCTCGGTCGGCCCTGTTGTGATGCGCCTTTGGCGAGGGGAGCATACATCTCGCTTTAAACGAGATATAGCTCCCGTTTGTGATACATAGGCTTTTTTAGGGTAAAGCTTGATTTTATTCATCAAAATCCGCATGGAGCGGGATACAGAAAGGATCATGGGGTTGTGTCAACCACAAGTGTCTCCCTTGATCCAAGGAATGAGATTGTGTCAACCACAAGTGTCCCTTGATCCAAGGAATGAGAGAATCTAGCTAGACTATAGGCTTTATAGTTTGTAGCCCTGCTTTCAAATTAAGAAAAAAAAAATACAAGTTTGGCCTACTGCTCGCGACCTAATCTCATCAATAACTGGACCATAGATACCATTGGTGCCTTTTGAAATGTCACTAACCACTTGCTTCGCTTTCGAGGCGACCACAATGTTATATGTAAATGAAGATCCTGCACAAGCGATAACGCCTCACGGCATGCAATCGCCTCTAGAGCTACCACATTGGTCACGCCATGGATAACAATAGCTGAGTTGCCCATGAAATCTCCATTCGCATCGCGGCACACTGCCACAGCTGACCCACTCATCTGCGATCGAGCTACTCCTGCTGTTAGAATTGTGTCGAATATATTTGTGCAAAGTAGGTTACAGTTGGACTGAGATTCCAATTATGTGTAGACAGGGTAGAGGTCGTGTTCTAACAGGACACCCGTATCCTAGGTCTCTTATAGAATGAGGGGGTAGACACACAATGAAACCTATGTCAACATAATAGCACAAGCAGGTTGTGAGAGCCGGCGGCGTGTGAAAGCGTCCAGACAGACATGGTGCGGTATTGTAGCAGTGTCCTGGGGAGTAGCGCCCATAGTCAGGCCACGGGGATGTAGCCATATCAGTTAACCTCGTTAACAAATCTCGGTGTCGTCCTTGTGTAATTGCTTGGTCCGAAGAAGATTGACTAGCGCCTTGGATTAATTCTAACACATGCGTCGATGTGTATTGTAGCAAAACCGGTTGGAGGAGCCCTTGCACTACTAGGAGAAAGGCTAGTAGTAGCGCTGGAAATAGGGCTAGCAATAGCGCGGGCGCCAGCGCTACTAGTACGGCGCTACAACTAACCTGTAGCAGTAGCGTTGGTGTGCCCGCGCTACTACTATACCTACTTAGCAGTAGCGTAGTTCTGGCCAGCGCTACTGCTACTCAGCTGTAGCGTAGCACCCACAAGCGCTACTGGTAATTGTGCATGTTTCTTTTTTTATATTTATACATTGTATTTACGCACGGTTATACATGTTAATATAGAACATGATTAATAATTATGCAAACAATAACATTTAGAATAACACCATTTGGCAACTCATTATCATCTTAATCATCTAACAACTCATCATCCTCTTAATCATCAAACAACTCATCATCCTGTTAATCATGTAACAACTCATCATCATCTTAATCATCTAACAACTCATCCTAATCGATCATGGCAAGTTAATATAAACCAAAAAAACTTCTCTCTCATAGGACCTAGTCCTCCCTCCTAGGTAAAATGTCATAAAACAGAATAACACCTATGTCTCCATGATGAAGCAAAGAGATCCAACGGTCTCCAACTTGTGGCTTGCGATCCTTCTTTATTTCTCCCCATGCTTCAATTTGAAGCCGTCCTTGTGGTTTGCGCTCAGTCGAGTATGGAAAAGCGAACTGGACCCTCATAGGGCTTTTAATTGTCATATAACCTTTGCCATGCATCAACGGAGGCACAACATCATTTGGCAGTTTCTGTTGAAGAACACAATAGTAGCCTAGTTAGCAATGTAATCAACACCATTTACGCAATAGTAGTGTACTTAATTAGCAACTCTTATCAAGATATTTCTGCGAATGTCATCCGCCGTCAACCTATGCACTAGTGGCATGTATAATGTATAATTTGGGCAGGTCCCATATTATACGGGAAGTCGTCCCTACCAAACAGGACACCAATAACAAAGGTGACAAGAACATCCTTCTCCTCCCAAGTTAGATGTGATCCATAAGTGTAGTGTGTCGTGTCAATCATTTTCCGTGTTTCACTCGAAGAACGGAAATAAGCTGTAAATTGTAAATTAACAAATTTAGTATGGATGAACACCAACTATTTTTAAATATGGAATGCAAATTACTTGACAAATATGGTTGACAAACTCACATGGAGGTAAAACTGGAAGCATGTCGACATCCACCCAAATGTCGATATTACCTTCAATATGATCTTCACGACGAAGATCGAAGGTTATTTCCATATCCTCCTGAAATCCATATGCCTTGGCTAGAGCTTCCCAATTTGAGCACCCTAATTCTGTGTTATTAACTCCATTCATTACTTTGACCAGAAATGTGTGACCATGTTTAGTCCTCAGGTTAGCTATCCTCGTCTCCATACTCTCGTGGTCTTCGAAACCGAGCCTCTCCAAGACATACCGTCTTGCATGGCAGGGGATGCACTAGTCGAATTGTATAAAACATAAATTACACGTTGAAGCAAATAAACAGAAGTCATGCTTAATTACGAAAAAACACTTGTCATCGTTGCGTACCGTACAAACATCGAAGGTCTCGTCAAGCTTGATGGTGAAGAACCTGCCGTCTCGCAGGTGAGGCCTATCGCACAGACCCTGATCTTCGCCGCAGAATTCACACTCAGGGATCCTATCGTCGTCAGACATTTCCTATGTTCATGATTCAAAAATTCGGCATGACCATTATTAAAATAAGACATATTGAGCGCCTGAAATTTGCCGGAACGGAAATGAATCAACATTCCGGCAAAACATAGGCACTAGGAGGTGTTCCCTGCAATAACATACACACATGTACAAATACACCTAATTCAATATCGGTTGACTTTCGGTCTCTCGAGGCTTTCCTTAAATAACTCTCATATCTTATGGTGTGTTGGTGCGCACTCTCTCACACCGATATGGTGGTGTATATATGTTAGTAGACACTCTCTCATAGTAATAGTTCGACCGTCGGTGATGGACGCATCTCCTCTCCTCTCCTTGCGCATTATACCGAGGTATATATCGCAAGAAGAGAAGAGGAGAAAGCGCCCCCCACGACAACAGTCGGGATTCCTCCATCAAGAACACACATGAAAGTCAAACAAGGAGCAACGACAGACCGAAAGTACCTGATTTTTTTTATAAAAATTCTAGAGCTATTTTTATGCAATTGCTAATCAATTTATAATGAACTCGAATATAATATCACTAATACATCATCTCGAATAACCCACTTAATGCATCGCCGAATATTATCACTAATACATCTCGAATATTATCATATAATATCACTAATACAGATCGAATATTATCGAATAATCTAGTTGACTCGCGGTTCCTGAGCCGCGGGCGGTGGACACCCAAAGAGAAGGAACCATCACAGGATCATAACTCGGGTGAGATCCCTGAAGAACCTGCCAGGTATTGGAGAACCTGGAGTCCAACGCAGCCATGTAGCGACGGACGTGCTCGTCCTCCTCCCTGAGACGGCGACGTACCACCTCCGCTAGGGCCGGGTCCCTCCACACCGATAGTGGCCCACGCGACCGCCACCAAAGAAGCTCCGGGTCGACGACGAGACCCTGATTCCTCACCAAGTTGCGCGCCCCGAAAGGTAGCACCTCCCACTGCCAGCCCGGCGGAGCCCAGTCCCGGACATGGCGCCTCTCAAGGATGTCGCCGCCGAGTCGACGACGAGGATGCGGGCCGGGCATCATCAACGTCGAGAACAAATTCCTATGAGAACATTTTCTTATAGTTTAATATTTTACTTTCTGGTTATCTTCTCAGAAATACGCGAACAATTTCTTTTTTCTCATAAAAAACATTATATAAAACATTTCCAAATTAATATTGCATGCCAAATTAATACTAATTTTCATTTGGACAACAAGCATCTCATTTGAATTTGGGCATCAAAACCATTTTTCTGACTCATTTTTGACTCAGTTTTGCTATTTCAGAAATGCTTAATTTCTGAAACTCATTTTTGACTCAGTTTTCTTATTAACTTTCTAATTTCACAATCAATTTCAGAAACAATGTCCTAGCAAGAACCCTAGCAAGCAACCCTAACACTGTCCTAGCAAGAACCCTAGCAATCCACCGAAACCCTAGCAAGCAAACGAGCGGAGGAGGCGTGGGGATGTCTCACCAGATAAGGAGACGGCCGGCGCATGGAGGAGAAGCAGAGGCCGGGGTCGGGGTCAGGGTTGGGGCCGGGGTCGAGGTCGCCGGAGCAGCAGAGTGGGTCGGGGTCGCCGGGCAGCAGAGAGTCGTCGGGGGCAACAGAGAGTCGCGCGGAGTCGTGTTGGGAGGACCGACGGCGGCGCAAGGGAGTGGAGAGGGAGGGAGTGAGGAGGGAGAGAGGGAGAGAGTGAGGGGCGTGCGCGGGGAAGATGATAAGTCCACGAGGGCGCTAATTAGCAGTAGCGCGGGGCTGAGAAGGGCGCTACTGCTATGCCTTTAGCGGTAGCGTTGCTCACTGACAACCGCTACTACTACCGGTCGCCCCTGTCGGTCGCGATGGGACCGATTAGCAGTAGCGCCTGTTGAATATCCAGCGCTACTGCTAACTGGATACCTGTAGCGCCTGTCGCCGCCCGCGCTACTACTACTACTTAGCAGTAGCGATGTCCTTTTAACCGGCGCTACTGCTAAAATCCTATCTATAAGCATTCTCCTAGTAGTGTTGGTGTGAGCCTCACTGGGTTCACTACCCTTTGTCGTTGTGTAGTTTTCTTTGGAAGAATTTCCAGGTCTTCTGTGAATCGTCGTATAAACTCGTTTGAGGCTGCCAGACTCATGGAAATTTCCGTCATGAATACCACTCCTTCGAGCCCACCAGATGGCGCAAAGTGTTACTGCTAGCTTAGTGAATGCAACTTGTGATAGTGACTCAAGCATCGCAAATAGCCGGTGCTTGCCACTAGGCTCCTTTGTTTCACACAAATGTTCAGCAAGCTCCCCATCAACCATTGCCCAGACACACCTGGCCAATGATGATTCTAAGAGGGAGTGTCGCTACGAGTCTTCGGCACCATAAAGACCGCATGTTTTAGTAGATGACATGTTGCGCTAAGCTCGAATATCCTCCGTGGGCAAAGAGTGTTTTGCCAATCTCCACAAGAACATCCATACCTTCCTAGGAGCTTCAGTCTTCCGCAATGTTATCCATGACTCCTCATCTCTATCAATGCTAGATGAGCCGGAGATGCCGGTCCAACCATTCTCCATGCCTCATTTTCGTTGCTACCATCATTCGATACGTCGATCGGACCGTGAAACATCCATTTTTTTTTGAAAATTCCAGGCCCACGAGTCTGTGACATTTCAAGTGCAAAGACGTATACCCAGGATCGCAAGTATATCAATTGATAGAAAGACTTCCTCCACCTCCGCTCTATCCCATGCCGCCGCAGTTTGATCAATCAGTTCCGACACAATGGTTGGTAGACTGTTAGAACGACATCCATAAGGTCGCATCATGGTGTCCCTGGGAATCCAGTTATGTTCCCAAATACTAGCGGTTTGACTATTACCTATTTGTCTGATAAGACCTTGCTTTAAGACATCTTTACTTTTAATGAAATGTTCAACTGGGCTGACTCGTTAAGCTTTTGTGCACACTGTTCGGCATAAGAACGATCTATACGGCTCGGCCGATTTTAGGGGTGCTCCTATTGGGCGCTCTTTGTGCTGTTGGCACCCACGCAGCCACACAGTTCGGCCGGTCCAACACGCTCCCTCGCTCCGCTCCCGCGTCCTTCGCTTGCTCAGCTCGTCGATGATTTCTTCCCTCATTCGTAGTTGATCGGGTTCATTGTTGGTTGTTTGACCATTCGACTTAAAAGAAGTAGATCTAAAAAAATCACAAATTCAAAAACAGTTCATTAATTAAAAAAACAAAAAATAGAATAAAGTTCGTGAGTTTGAGAAAAGATCATCTATTTTGGCAAAAAAGTTCATCAAATATGAAAAAATTGATAGAATTTGAAAAACAATTATCATTTAAAAAAAATTCATCTAATTTTAATAAAGTTCATCGATTTTGAAAATAATAATAATAATGAATTTTTAAGAAACGCGCATTTAAGAAAGAGAAAAAACAAACCAAACTGAAGAAGGAAATAACATGGAAAAAATGAAGTAAGTGTGCACAAGCGGGTGAGATGGCCTGGTGGTAGCATAAATAGCACTCTCACACCTACCTCAGCTCAACAACGAACTAGCCCCTCCATACGAGTGAAGCAGCAGCGGCACCACCCACCACTCAAGATTGTCTTAGCTAGAGTAGCAGGAGCACATAGTTAGTATACACCCTAGCAGAAGCCCCCGAGGTCCATCTTTCTGCATGGACTTGGACATGGCAATGGACATGACGAACCAAGAACAGCTCATGCGCACCATCTCCCAGCTCGACAGCGCCCTCACATACCTTGCTTCTCCATCCGCATCGCCACTGCACGAGCCACCGGTTCTAGTCCCGCTGTACCAGTCGTGTGCCACCGGTGCTGTTACTCCTTCGGTGGTGACGACGCCGGTGTCGGTGCCGCCGCCGGCCGCGGCCTACCCGGAGCACACGGCGACGCGGCGGCTTGTCGTCGGCATCCACTCGGGCGCGGACGTGGAGAGGCCCAGGCGGCGCAACGGGCGCGTCTCCAGCGAGCCGCAGAGCGTGGCGGCGAGGCTGCGGCGGGAGCGCGTGAGCCAGCGCATGCGCGCGCTGCAGCGGCTGGTGCCCGGCGGCGCGAGGCTGGACACGGCGTCCATGCTGGAGGAGGCCGTCCGCTACGTCAGGTTCCTCAAGAGCCACGTGCAGGCGCTCGAGCAAGCGGCGGCCGCGATGCACGGCCGCCGCGTCGATGATGTCGCTGCCGGCGACTTCTACCACCACTGCCCGTACCATGCTTAGAGCCTTAGACGAGACATGCTTACCATTCATTAAGAAGGCTGTATATGGTGCAAGTAATTGAAGCGTCTGTACGTGATTCTGGTAGTAGTTAAGTTGTAAATTCTGCCACAACTCACAAGGAGTGCATGTGTTCTCTTCTTAATTAGCACCCCCCCCTCATGCAGCATGTACAAATTCATATTTGATGTTCAAATGGCAGTCATAAATTCATAATTTATCTTTACTGCAGTTGATTGCGAAACGGAGACGCAAAATTTGAATTCGCCTGTCCGCATAATATATCTTTGTAACCTATAATTTTTTTGATTACAATGTTTGGAGTAAGTTGTCGTCCATTCACTCATCTCCCGGCCTTCCTCCTCGATCTCGACCCGGGTGTTTCACGCAACTGCCGAAACTCATCTAACTTGCTAGCTTACAAGATTTTGTTTTTGAGAAAACCAAATTTGACCATGTTCTTGTGGGCACTTAGCTCGAAATGAACTTGGTTAAACAATGCTTGTGGATCTCTGGGTGACCTACCTTCTATCATAGTACAGTGCTGCGAATGTATGTGGTTATAATTAGATCATAGTAGGTACATCTTGGCATAGGATGCTCTCCCGAAATAGATGGATATGGGTAATGCCACTAGGCAGTAAAGTTCAATGCAACGCACAGTTTATCGTGCAAATACACCTGTACGTTTTTTTGTCGACCTCTGACCGGTTTCAAAGTTGGTGCAAGTGTGCAATGTACAGAGCCAATCATACATTTTCATGGGAGCCCACAGGCCATGTGATGATAACATCCTGATGGCCCACTGGGCCTCGTCGTGCTACGAACTGACACGTATCTAGTCAGGTAGCCGTGGAACCTTTTCAGGTCTCATCATGTCATCTTAATATTCTCCATCCACACAACTGTTGAACAACATTCCCCACAAAAAAAAAAAAAAACTGTTGAACAACTTGATCTCCCTCTTTTTCTCCCCAGCAGACTCGCTTTTTTGGGGCACAATTAGAAGACCAAGGGGGATACAAACTATCTGCTCACGAGCTCAAATGCTTCCCGATGAACACTAAAATCAAACAAACTATTTAAAAAATAAAATATCTATTTTTTTTGGTCAACATTGACTAATATTTTGAGTGTTCGCAAAGTTTCATCATGGAATAACATTTGTGGAAGTCGTACAAAAGCAAAAAATCGATGCTAGAAAAATGCTACTTGACTAATGTTTTGAGTGTTGATTTTTTTTCCATGACTTCCATGAATACGATTACATGATGAATTTTTTTAAGCACCCAAAATATATGTCAAAGTTTGCCACAAATTTTTTTTTTTTGCTTTCACAATTTTCGAATCACCTAATATGGGTCACCAAATGTCTGCGGATACGTCCAGATGTGTCCGCAGACAGCAGATCGGGCAAAGGTCATCCAACCGTAGTCATCAAATCCGAACAACGGGCTATGATTGACAGGAGCCATGCAGACTGAGAGAAAAAAGAGACAGAGTGGGTTAAGAGCATCTCCAGCTGCCCCCCCAACAGGCCCCCCCAAGGCCGATTTTTTGCGCCGGCGGGCGAAAATCGGCCCAGTCGTGCCCCCACGAGCCCATTTTTCGCCGGTTAGGGCCTAATTTAGCGCCGGCGTACCCAGGCCGAACCCGGCGCGTTGGGGGGGGGGGGGGGGCGCCGGGCGAAACGTTTTGGCGCGAAAACGGGGTGGGTCCGCCGAGTCAGCGACCGCGCGTCGTCGTCGTCCTCATCGCCTCGGTTTCCCGCGGGGAATCAATGCAAGGCTGCCGCCGGTCAGCCTTCCATTGATGCCGCGCCTTCACGAGCCGGCGTTCACGGGCGGCGCAGTCAGTACGGGGCGACGCGCGTCCACACCTCGCGAGGGCCGCCGTCTTTGGTGGGGCGTCCCCGGACGCACGCTCGAGGCCGTCCTCGAGCACATCGAGGGCAGCAACGAGCCGCGCCTCGGATACCCGGACGAGCCGACGTCCATCTCCCGTCGGAGGGGCTCGTCGTGGCAGCCACGGCGCATGGAGGCGCCGTTGTCATCGTCCTCCCACTCATCCCACTCCTCCGGCGCAACGCGCACACCGCTCGTCGCCGTTAAGGCCGAGCCCGGCGTGTCGCCGCTCCGACGCAGCGGGCGCAGCAGCGGCGGCATCACCATCAACGAGGGCCGTCGCCGCGAGCCCTCGCCTCCCCGCGGCCACCTCCGCCTTGTCAGGCCGAAGACGGAGCCTGGCACGCCGGCGGTGGTCAAGCAGGAGCACCTGGCCATGGCCACCGCCGACGACGAGGCCGCCGTGAAGTGGGCGCGGGACGACTACGTCCGGGAGGAGGTGGAGCGGCAGCGCCGGGCCCTCGAGGAGATCGAGGCTCGCCACCGTGCCCGCCGCGAGGAGGAGATCGCATGCCTCATCATCCTCGACGACGACAGCGACGGGGAGGCGCCCGGGCCTTCCAACCCCGACCTGCACCGTTTCGGTGACGCAGGGCAGGGCTGCAGCACGGACGGCGGCCGCGGCGCGCCGGACGGCGACGGCAGCGACGGTGACGGGAACGATGGCGGCGACTACACCGACTTCTACAAGCTCCTCGGCATGTAGAATGCGTCGGTGCGGCGACGGGACGGCGGCGGCGGGACGACGTAGCCGATGTAGTCTTTTTTTTAGCCGATGGAGTATTATATTTCAATGAAAATCCGAAACTTTTTAATGTTTTGGGCCTATTCTACGCCCATAATGGGCTGAAAGCGGCGGTTGGGGGGCGACCCCGGGGCCGCGACTGGGAAGCCGAGCCCCCCCAGGCCGATTTTAGCGCCGGCTGCCCCCCAGGTGGCGCTAAAATCGGCCCCTGGGGGGGGGGGGGGCAACGGCTGGAGATGCTCTAACAACTACACATAGGCTATGAACATACTCGGTCCAACTGGCAGTGGGCCAGGCGGACTGTCCGCACTCCCCAAATCTCCCCCAAGTTTGGTGCTGGTTTCGGAGATTTCAGAAGTCCGGACCCATCCAGAAAAATTAGGTTACCCCCGTTGGATGGCAAAAAGTGCCCGGATCGCCTGGTTCAAACTTTTGTGGGCGATTTAGTGATCTATGTTGGAGTTGCCATAAGATTTTACGAATTTAACTAACTATGACAAACGAACAACAACTTATTCACACTATTTACAAAGCCATTTGGGAGGGGGGGGGGGAGGGGGGTGTTACTCAAAGTCCAACTGTCATTAATTATTTTGTTGATTGGTCTTCGAATCATGCCACCTCGTTTCGAATGTGCATTTATAGAGTTGAAGAAATCGACAAATGATCATAATTCACGAGAATATTATATGTTGTTGCAACATTAGAAAGGATATTTTATCACACAAAAAAGTCACACTAGATCAGGAGAATGCCCGAGTAAGAGTAAGAAATGCAGCCGGAACAAATGCTTGAGATTAAACCTGCAAGAAAAAACCCACTTTAATGAAATAAATTCAGGAAATTACAGGCATGCGCATCAAGCTTAGAACTTAAATCCCAGTGGTCTGGTTCCATCACAAGGATTCTAACCAACTGAGGTGCACCCAGTCTACTGTGCATATTTTCATTTGGTGTTAGTGAGCTATGTTGATCCATATGAATTTGCTATAAATTATGTTATTTGATAAAAAGGAAACAAATGAAAACCGTTTGATGCTATGTTCTTATGTATAAACTAGCAAAAATGCCCGTGCGTTGCAACGGGAGAAAAAAACAGTCTTTATCACCAAAATTAATTGCAAAAATAAAAAAAAATCCCTGGCACAACGCCCATGCTTCACCACAGAGCAAACACCAGAACCAGAGTCCTTCTTGTTCGTTGCTGACGAATGCAAGTGGGTCCAGCTAGTCGGGCTTCTCCGTAGAGGCACGGGCTTGGCAGACACCCTGGCATGTCTTCACCCATGCATCTGTGTTTCGTGAGTGTGGCGTCAAGCTAGTCGGGCATGCCGATTGTGGAAATTGCGAGCTGGTCCTCGTCTCCTAAAATGCCTCATCGGTTTACCATATATATGCCATATGTTTTTGGATAATTGTCGACGGTTCCTTATTTGGAATAAGAATTTAACCATGGTGAGATCGCCACAATCCTATGACAGCAACCTAGAAGGTAATCTATGTAGCCCAACCATTGTCATGTACTTAGTCACGTCCTTGACGGGTTGTGGATGTCGTCCGGGTACCACCAATGTCCAAAAGGTTAAACTGCTAAAATAAGTCTTGGAACTGCATTGTGTTTAGCAAATTTAGAAGCATCAAAGACCTCCACTACGTTGTTGAATTATGCTTTTGCTAGCCCACCATCGGTGCATGATGGACTTAATCCAACTTCAACACAGTTCAAGTCCTCCTTTAATTGTGCACCATTAGCCGACTGCACTTGGTAATTCTACACAAATATGGCGATGGAAAAGAAACATAAGGGTACCTGTCCACGTGATTGAAGCTTGGTAGTGGTCGTGGCGTGCTGGTTCAATTAGCTTGGAGCAATCCCAGGTCAAGGTCACAACGCCGGTGATTTGGATGCATGCATGGCTGTAAAGCTACATCGACAGCACTCGGTCCTTCAGTCTCCGCCGCTTTCTTATCTGATGAATTTTGCTGCTCTACTCCTGCTGCTATTGTATCGCGCAACAGAACGTGATCGAAAGACGAAATCTATGTCCCGTGCGACCTCAAAGTTGGGCACGAATCCTTTTCTGACTGTGATTGAGACGTGCGTTCTTGACGAGTTCGTTTTAACTGCGTCACCTGCATAAGAGGGACTCGGTGAGGATGGTCCTTGTCGGCGGCAGCGGCGAGGCCGCAGACGGAGGAGTTGAGCCGGAGAAGCTGCAAGACACGCTCTTGTAGAATGCTGGCTCAGGTATGCGGCTCGACGACTGCCTTCCGGTGAGACGCCGAGTACAAACGCCACGCTTGAACGATGCTTTTTGGAGATATCCACGTACACGGCCAAGGCTAGCTAGCCAACGCTTTCCTCTGGCTAGAAAGTATAAGTTGAGCCGATGGATTTCGCCGGCAACAGACGCACACACGACGAGATGCTAGTTGATGGCAACAGGCTTGCCGGCGGCGCGCGTCGGTGAGCACGTGCGCCAACGCTGAGGATGTGGAGGCGGAGCAGCACTGAGTTAATTCTTCCAGCGGAGGTAGCCGTCCTCTCCGTCCAGAGCAAAGGCAGCGGCGGCGACGACATTGATCCCTTCACGTCTGCCGCGTTGCGATTCTTCCCACGATCTCACGATTTGATAACAGAAACGTGATCCTGGTTGATGCATATATACACACAGCATATGAACGTGCAAACACCATCACAATACGAAATCGTAGATGAATCGGTTTTTCCAACCACCAAAACGTTACGGACTCTAATAGTCTCAGAACCAATGCGTGCTTTAGTACCACCTCACGTATATGTTTTAAATTCAAACTGAAGGCGTAAACTCACGGGAAGAAGCGTATTGTGACGGTGAACCCACGGAGTCAATCCGTGCTTTATTATTTTATAATTATATTATTAAAAAAATTCAAACTGAAGGCGTAAACTCACGGGAAGAAGCGTATTGTGACGGTGAACCCACGGAGTCAATCCGTGCTTTATTATTAGGGAAAGATTGCTTGCAATCCTCCATGTGGCTGCGTCCGAAACATGAGGAGCACTTAAGATGGAGACCACTCAAACTTGCAACTTGGAGCCAATTTTTGACGGGGAAAAGTTGGAGTCAATTATCGGGAAATTTTATGCCTTAGCATGGATGGTGGATTATTTATAGGGGTAATTTTTTGCGGGTTAATAACAAGCTTTGTGATACCTGAGTTCACGAGTTCTCAGTGTGATGGTTAATTGCTTGTTTTTTTTTCCTATTAAATGCCAAAACTAACCCCTCTCTCTCGTGTATGTAACCCTGTACTCTTGATCGCTGCTTACCCGAGCCGCCTGCCTCACATATATGCTAATATATTCAGGTGGGGAGACCCCCCCCCCCCCCCCCCCCCCCCCCCCTCCCGGCGTGATGTTCTTCAGTTATTTAAAAGAAATCGATGTGCATATACGTAGTTAGTTATAATTAACATTGCAATTCTCACTACTAACTTCTATTGTGTAATAGTTTGGCGTAAAAAAGCAGGAGCGAGCGCTACCAATAACCTTAGCCACTTTAAAGCATGTGTACGGAGGATATAAATTATGAAAATGATAACATACAATAGCTAATGCTCCCTCAGTTTCATGATTTTCTCCATGGTTTTAGTTCAAATGTACTACATGATTTGACTATTGCTTGCACCATGAGGTCCGTACAAAATGCAAGTTTGTTCCACGCACGGCATCGCCCTCGTATAGTCTCGTAGTAGACGCGTCGTCAACAACACCAGCTAGGACCACTACATACATTTCAAAAGATCTCTGGGGGGCTGATCCCTGGCCGGACAGCTGGGTGACCACTAATGCATCCCTCCTAGACCAAGCGACATGCATAGTGTCGATCGAAATGTACCCATAACAATGCATCAAAGACAAAGAGGTCATCATATTCTGTCTAGTATGAGAGTCTTAAAGCCAGCTTGTGCATTCCGTTCAACATCGATCTGCATGGCCATGTCTTTTCTTCTTCTTTTCCTGTGTATGCATCTTTTCGTACGTGGTTTACGATACAACGAGTGAAATATCAACCGATGTTCAAGGCAGTATGTATGTGGTCGGAGCAGGTGGCTATGAAGGTTATTTACGAACATAGGTTGCAACATCACCTCCGGATTGATCCACGACCACTTTTGACATAAGCATGATGTTGGTTTATAGGACTCTATTGTTGTCGTCTTGTCGGTTTAGCTTCATTTCTTTTTGGCCACACTATTCAGAATTAGTCGTGTGTATCCTAGTTATGCAGAGGCTGGGCGTTACTCACAATGCTTTACATCGCTTGATGCTACATTTTGGATAATAAAAGCGTACTTTATCGAATAAAAATGTCTTTCCTTCTTCCTCCTTTTATACAGTCCATGTAGTCCGAAATATTGCGACATAAAAAAAGATCCATTTTTAAATATTTTTCTTAATTCTGAAAACAACTACACACACATATAGACATGTATACCACATGCTTGTAGATTTTCATGATGAAATACATTTTGATGTGAGTTACACGGAAACAAGGTAAATCATGATTTTTTTTTGTGAATAGTACATGTGCTGGAAATTCACGTTATTTTTGTGTAGCTCACACCAAAAGTATTTCATCATGAAACTTTATAAAAAATTATTATATGCTCTATGTATGTGTGTATTTTCTAGAATTAGGGCTTCATAAAGCCCGGGATCCATTAGCAATTTCCTCTAAGCACCTCTGGTACTTTTTTTATTTTGGTGTGATATGATCTTTATTTATTTTTACTCAATTATTATATCAATAGAACTTGGATGCAACCAGATTATAGGGTAACTGAACTGGACATAGCAACAACCATAAACAAATGGAAGATTACAACTACAACTACAACCATATGCATTATTTTTCTCGCAAAAAAAAAAAACTATATGCATTATTTAGTTTTTGCCTATTTTGATGGTATGATGAGGTAAGTAATCTACGAGAGTTAGCACGTTAACATAACAGACTGTGTCTAGGAAATTCAGTCCGGGATCCATTCTCGTCCTTGCTCCCTCTGTTTTGAAATAATTGAAGTTCTACGTTATTTCTAAGTCAAACTTTTCCAAATCTGACCAAGTCTATGTAAAAATATATCAACATCTACAAAATCAAATGTACTCCATTAGATTCACTATGAAATGTCATATATCGTAGTACAAGTTTTACCATGGTTGGTCTTTTTTTCAACCGTCCGTTCTCGTTGATCTAAGGGTCATAAAATTGTTAGTACTCCGTAGTACTGCTTCGTAAGTACTAATATTGGTGGGGTCGGTACTTTTAAGTGAAGAGCAAATTAGTCCATCATTTTTCCCTCGTACGCCGCCCCCCCTGTCGCCCAATCCAAAACCGTCGCCGCCGAGCCCCATCCTCTTCCGTTGACATCATTTCTCCTTCCCACCGCCGCCCCTGTCGCCAGAAACCGTCGCCGCCGATCCCTATCATCATCCATTGCCATCATTTCTTCCAAACCGTCGCCGCCGAGCCCTATCTTCTTCCATTGCCCCACATCTCCTCTTCCATGGCCACAACACCGGCGATCCCGTTTTCTGAAGACGAGTACGTGAAGCTCTCCGGCGGCGACGAGGTAAAGTTAGCCAGGCTGAGGGAGATCGGTTCTTGGTTTGACAACAAGCGGTAGTTAGCGGGGACAGTGCACGTGATGTGCACACATTTGAAAGATAGCGAGAGAACTTCTATCCACCCGGGCGGACTCGCGCGGGACCCCATAGAGGTCCTCCTCTGGGCCATGGAGCAGTCGGATTCACCAATTGCGATCGTGAGGCGGAGGTGGTGTCGCTATCGGTCCAAGATCGAGCATCCGGAGGATGAAGAACGAGAGAGAAGCATCATGGTGCCGTTTGTGAAGGCGGCATTGATCCAAGAGCCGGTGGAGTCCTCGCCCACCAACCACAAGAGGAGGAAAGCATTTGTCCCGACGTCGCTTCCTCGCCGTTCTCCACGGTTCCCTCGCCGTTCTCCTCGTCTCACAGGGCAGAGGTCTGAGGCCGAGGAATAGTAAGCTTCGCACTCGATCTAATTTTTCTTCTCTTCATGCTTACATTCATGGTGTGAGTGTTAAGATAAAATTTTTTAGGGTAGTTGGATGTCAACTATTTTTCAATTTAGAAATTTTTTTGGCATGTTGCAACCAAGTTGTAGTCACTTGCTTAATATTGCAGCCACTGTCTTCACTTTTGAATTACTGTCAAGTTGTGTCTTGCTTCAATAGGTCTGCATCTAAAAACAAAAATATAGGTCATGTCTTCTTCAAATATTAGGAGGACTACTTTTGGTAGGGATGTTGGCTTGGTCATGTTGCAGTGCTGTATAGCCTTTTGGTTCACTTCCTGTAAGTGCTTCTTGCATCTTGCAAAAGTCATATTAATTCAACATTAACTTATACAACTTGGTATTCAAATTGGTATGGGTGGGTTATTCCGATAGATTGGCTTGTCATCTTCAAATGACCATACTGTCATCTTTCCATTACCAAATGTCATTACCTTTATATGTATTCAATCTGAAATTTTCAATTATTTATACGCTTAAGGTGGGAGCATGGATACGTTGCTGAAGATGTTGGGCCTCACATCAACATCAGAAGTTGTTTTGCATTTCTAGTTGTGTCAGTATTTCATGTTATGTATTTGAACACCAGAAGTTGTTTTGCATTTCTAGTTGTGTCAGTATTTCATATTATGTATTTGAACACCAGAAGTTGTTATGCATTACAGTTGTACTCATTCAGATAATTTGTAGTTGTAATCATTCAGATAAAACGGAGAACAGAGTTCTCAGTAGCAGTCCAAACTACAAATCTTAGAACCTTTAAACCTCAAAAACTCCAGGCAGACGAGGACATGAGAACTAGATCCTATTACAGATAAACGAAACTGAAGGCAAAGCCAATACACTGGCATCAAACAGCGAAGAGTCTTTTCCCATCGATCAATCTGAGGCCGGTGTTGGGGATAAGAACGGCAGCGGGTCCACCGGTAGTGGCTCTGGCGGAACCTCGGTGGGCATCAGACCCATTATGCATCTCCATCTCTCCGCACGAGCTGGATCCTCTGCCTTCGCTTCTCGCCATGCCCAATTGATGAACGCCTTTGGCGGTTCCGACGGATGAGGCATCCTGCGTATTTCCTCCGCAGTTCCTTCGAAGTAGATCCGCCGTGCCAGGTTCATCAGCTCTCGGTTGGCTTGATCCTGGCAAACCTGAGCAAATCTCTGTGCATAGGAGAGCGGATCTGACCCTGGATCCACCAGCACATCCGCCTCCCTCCATTCGTGGACGCACATCGACCACTAGAGGGCATCGTCGCGGATCCGCACCGCACGTTCCCGCCATCGTTTCTCCCTTGTCTCCCTCAAGGTCGCCGCCGGAATCGACTGGATCGGCTGCAACATCTCCGGGAAAGCCTGGTAGATGTGTGGGAGCGGCATCCGGAAGCCCCCCCGCTCCCTGACTCCGGTGGGGTGCTGCGTAGTGGGTGGCGGCGGCGGCGGCGGTGGTGTCGATGGTGGCGGCGGCGGTGGTGGTGGCGGTGGTGGCGGCGGGGGCAGTAGGTGGGAAACGCGAGTCGCAGGAGCGGGCATCTATCCGGATGGGTTGGAGGGCGGTGGCGGCTACAGATAGATCTCGCCGGGTGAAATATTTGGATAAATCCCCAATCGTCGGGTGCGGGTGGGTTGGGTGGGTGTGTTATGGCAGTGGTGGGTTGGGGTGGGGGTGGAGTTTGGGGCAGCCTACTATTTAACTTTGCTGCATATTTTGATAAAAAAAACCACTCTTCGTTGTTGATAAAACGAAATCCACCCTAGAAAACTACTTAATGCAATATGAAAGTATTTAAGGGATTTTTCAACGTGAAAACCATAGGAAGTCCATACAACCTCGAAAAGCTATGAAACTTGGCATGGATGCTTGTTTTGTTGTACAAGGCTGTACAATTTTTTTGTTCAATTCAAGGATGTCGAAAAAAACACGTCCTTTGAGACGGACCCTTCCCTCGTACTCGAACGGCCTTCGGCGAAGCGGTTCAATTTTTGGTCATCTTCAGAATCACATCAAATTTGGCCAATAGGTGTGCATGCCTAGTCCAGTAGTACACGCAAAATTCGAACGATTTCCGACAATGAGCGGACGTTGCTCCACCTACGGTAAGTTATCTAGGGTTTTAACGTCGATAAAACCCTAGAAAACCCATCCAACATCGAAAAGCTATGAAACTTGGCATGGATGCTTCTCTTATTGGTACAAGGCTGTAGAAAAAAATTAGGTTCAATTCAAGGATGTAAAAAAACACGTCCTTTGAGACGGACCCTTCCCTCCTACCCGAACGGCCTCCGGCAAAGCGGTTTAATTTTTGGTCATCTTCAGAATCACATCAAATTTGGCCAGTAGGTGTGCATGCCTAGTCCAGTAGTACACGCAAAATTCGAACGATTTCCGACAATGAGCGGACGTTGCTCCACCTACGGTAAGTTTTCTAGGGTTTTAACGTCGATAAAACATTAGAAAACCCATCCAATGTCGAAAAGCTATGAAACTTGGCATGGATGCTTCTCTTGTTGCTACAAGGCTGTAGAAAAAAATTAGGTTCAATTCAAGGATGTCGAAAAAAACACGTCATTTGAGACAGACCCTTCCCTCCACCCGAACGGCCTCCGGCAAAGCGGTTTAATTTTTGGTCATCTTCAGAATCACATCAAATTTGGCCAGTAGGTGTGCATGCCTAGTCCAGTAGTACACGCAAAATTCGAACGATTTCCGACAATGATCGGACGTTGCTCCACCTACGGTAAGTTTTCTAGGGTTTTAACATCGATAAAACCCTAGAAAACCCATCCAACGTCGAAAAGCTATGAAACTTGGCATGGATGCTTCTCTTGTTGGTACAAGGCTGTAGAAAAAAATTAGGTTCAATTCAAGGATGTCAAAAAAAACACGTCATTTGAGACGGACCCTTCCCTCCTACCCGAACGGCCTCCGGCGAAGCGGTTTAATTTTTGGTCATCTTCAGAATCACGTCAAATTTGGCCAGTAGTGTGCATGCCTAGTCCAGTAGTACACGCAAAATTCGAACGATTTCCGACAATGATCGGACGTTGCTCCACCTACGGTAAGTTTTCTAGGGTTTTAACATCGATAAAACCCTAGAAAACCCATCCAACGTCGAAAAGCTATGAAACTTGGCATGGATGCTTGTCTTGTTGGTACAAGGCTGTAGAAAAAATTAGGTTCAATTCCAGGATGTAGAAAAAACACATCCTTTGAGATGGACTTCCCTCCTACCCGAATGGCCTCCGATGAACAAGGTCAAATTTTGGTCATCTTCACAACGACACCAAATTTGGCCAGGAGGTGTGCATGATCACACCAGTAGTGCACGCAAAATTTGGACGATTTCCGACAACGAGCGCATGTTGCTTCACCTTCGGTAAGTATTATTAGGTTTCAACGTCGATAAAACCCTAGAAAACCCATACAACGTCGAAAAGCTATTAAACTTGGCATGGATGCTTGTCATGTTGGTACAAGGGTGTAGAAAAAATTTAGGTTCATTTGAAGGATGTCCAAAAAAACACATCCTTTCGGACAAACCCTCTCCCCTACCCGAATGGCCTCGGGCGAAGCAGGTCAATTTTGGGTCATCTTCAGAATCTCACCAATTTTTGTAGATTTTTTGTCTCCGTAACAGTAAAAAAAGGGAGACGAAAAGAAAAAAACAACAAAAAAAATAGGAAACACGCACGACCCACCAGTCAGTTCTACACGACGCTGGGGTCCACGTGTCAGCGGAGGCAACGGCGGCGCGCATCGAACAACAGGACGTGCACGACGCCACCACGCCAAGTGTCCTCTCTCTGGAACGTGGAACGACCCGGGCAGGCGAGTAAATCCAATAATCATCTTTTAATTCACCCCCCTCGCCCCCTTGGTCTCTGCAGCAGTAATTTCTCTTCTTCCCCAACTCTGGTAGAAAACCCTTGTCCTCTCCCTCTCCCTCTCCCTCTCCAGCCATACCACGTCCCTCGCCACCACCCTCCTCCCTTCCCCCCCACCCTCCTCCTTTCGTCGTCTGACCATGCAGCCCGTGCGTGAAGAAGTGGCGGAGAAGCAGGAAGCAACCATCGGAGCAGAGCATTCTGCTGCCGTGGCTGACGCCGCGGTTGGCGTGCCTGAGACCGCCGTTGCGGCGACGGCTGGTGGTGCAGCTACTGTTGTGCCTGCTCCGACGGCCATCACAGCCGTCGAGCTTCCAGTCGGCGAGCATGAGTAGGACAAGGTCGCACAAGATTTGGAGCAGGAGAAGCGCAAGCGCAAGCGCGAGGTCCATGATGAAATCGAGGAGCTGTATGAGGAGAACCAGATCAAGGAACTAGATGAAGATTTTAGGAAGGGCTCCGAGTTCGAGGAGGATGCCATCGACGAGCTCTCTGAGGTAGTACTCTGTTTTTAGCAGATTTGTTTTTCCATTCAAGAACTCTGTTTTTCATGGCATTGGGGTTTTGCTTGTAAAGTAGATGAGCATCGATGTCATAAGGCCGTGCTAGTTGTACATATGTAGGATTTTAGGGATTCTATCATCGATTTTACTATTAGTGTGTGGTTTCTGAATGTGATTCATTTTCTGATTCCAATAGATAGAATAAAAACCCTTCCTAGATACAAAAATCACTGTCTTATTCGAATAGATAGAATAAAATCCCCCTAGTGTGAAGCATATCCTGTAGTAGATACAGGACTGTAATGAAGCCTTTTTCTTATTCCAATCAGAATGACCGCTGTAAAAGGCATCAACTATCATGAAACAGAGCCATATCATCAAGTCACGCATGTGGAAATCATTTACTAGTTGTGAAGTAATCTATCCATGCAACTATTCCATCGTCAGTATTGATGCATGCCAATTACTTGTTGGTAGCCCTAGAGAGAATAGTTGGTTGCCCTTTTGTACTCTGTGGATAGTGCTATTACGTCCTGCTAATTAGTGTTCATCTGTATTTTTTAAACATTTAATTTGAACATGATATGAAAACAGATTAGCTGAGTTCTTGTGTGTTTACTAATTCACAGGAGGATGACGAGGACGTTGACTATGGCATGGACAGCAAGCATAGCAAGATCCGCTACACCCTGAAGCATTTGATTGCCGGAAAAATCAAGTACCATCGCTATGGCAAGATTTTCTGCCCGTTCTGTGGCAGGGCCATAGCTGAAGGCTTCGACAGCCTGATCCAGCATGCCGTTGGCCTTGGCAATGCATCAACTCGTAAGCAGCAGGCTAGTACTCTGGCTAAACACACGGCCTTCGGCGTCTTCCTCACCAAGTATGTGAGGGGCAATGAGCCCTTCTACAT
Source organism: Elymus sibiricus (assembly GCA_039707655.1). Lineage (NCBI taxonomy): Eukaryota > Viridiplantae > Streptophyta > Magnoliopsida > Poales > Poaceae > Elymus > Elymus sibiricus. Next base: position 117,671,520 of record CM077675.1, read on the forward strand.
CCCGCCGGTGATGAAGGCGAAGAAGTGATGCGCTGCTTGCCTGCTACTGCTGCCCCAGTAGCTAGTGCTATCTATGTCTTTTGCTTTATCATCGTTAAAACTTATCCTATGGTGTGTTTAAAACTTATGTCCTATCGTGTGTTTAAAACTTATGTCTCATGTCGTGCGGTGCTTTAATCCGCTGTTTAACTTGAGTGTTTGGTGCTACTCTGGTCAGATGCTAGTTATGTTTGCCGTTTTAATCTGCTGTTTAAATATGGTACTGTGATGCATGTTAGGAACTCAACTACTATGACTATGTCAAGATATAACTTCAACTGATTATGTTCAGTTTATAATGCAAGATGTTCAAACCATATCTATGAGTAGTTATACCTGTAGAATTCAGCATCTATTAGTTGTTGCCATAAGTAGACCATGCAGATTTATGACAAAACTACGTACGACCAGTTGAAGGTTTGTACTGAGGATGCATTAGTTATTGCAAAAAGTAGATGATGCCCATGATTGGCAAAAAATATCCATTGCAAGTTTCTCATAAGAAATGAATATCTATCAGATGTTGCTAAAAGTAGAGCATGTACATGATTGCCGCAAGTTCTATGGCCAGTCCTGGTTAAAGAACTGAGCATGTACATGATTGCCAGAAGTTTCATTGCCACTTCAAGCAAAAGAAGTGAGCATGTCTTAGCCATTACCAAAAGTAGAGCCACTTCAAGCAAAAGAAGTGAGCATGTCTTAGCCATTACAAAAAGTAGAGCACACACATGACTGCCAAATGTGCCTATTGCCAGTTTCTGATAAGAACTGAGCATGTATGCCTTGTTGGAAAAAGCAGAGCATGCAAATGAACATGAAATCCAAAAATATCACTGCTTGCCTAACTAAGATTTCACTGCGTATATGCATACCTAACCATTGGTCTTAAATGGGCTCATCACAGCTGGTGATGGTTTATGATCCCTACGTGACCGTGCCGACAACGAAGACAACGAAGACACACGTTTAGCTATGGTCTTTGCGTCAGATTTACGTTCGATTTCTTCAAGACTTCTGGTTTTTGCTGCTTGCCCTTCATCGACAATCTTCCTCGGAAGTTTATTTTTTGATTGTTCCCCTTCATCTACATTCTTCCTCGGGCGTCCACGTGGTCTCTTCTTTTTTGGGGAGCTGGGTGTAGCGGCATCCTTTTCGGAGTGTGATGTGTCGTTTTTGTTGGAACCAAGAGGATTGTTAATTATTTGTACATCGTCTTGTGAACCCTTAGTTTGCGCTGCTTGCTGGGCATCGTACACATCCTTCTGTACAGCAGAGAGCGGTGCGTTAGTTCAAAATCATGAGAGAGATGAAACAAATGAAATACCCTTGCTGTAGTGCTAACCGTTATAGGGTACTTGTATGTTTCGAGGCGAAGAGAGTTGCAATTTGAACGCAGCAGGGCTGTAACTATTTTCCAGCTGAAAATATGTATTGTTTTCCTTCATTTTATAACCAACACGTATGTCAGCATAGCTTTCAGGGCAAACAAAGTTGAAAATTAATTTAGGCATTCAATCACCTGGTCAAATGTATCGATCATTTTATCCCCGTCCCATGACAACATGTACTTCAGTGTGAACACCGCACAGGAAGTCCTGCAATGTTTAGTTCAACATTAATAATCTTGTTCATGTAGGTGAAGACTAATTTAGGAGGCCGTACGTACCCGTCAGTCTGTTGTGGTATCTCTTCATCGCGTACTTTATCCCATTTCGAAAAATTGACGGGCTTAGCTGGTGTTATCAAGCCATTCTTGACCGCTGTGTTGATGCAGAGCTGAATCGACTCCACCTAGCGTAGGACAAGTTATACAAAGTGGTCATGGTGTTTTTGGTGCTCATGTGCCATGCCATGCAAAAGAGGTAGCAAGAGAACACTTACAAGAGAATCTTCCTTGGTCTTGTCACAATGTTTATTCAAGGAGTTCAGGAACTGAATCTCTTCTTTGTCAATATTAAAAATCATTAGCATCCACTGGTTATTGTGTACATTCAGGGGGACTTGCACCTGCGGTGAAATTTTGGTTGGCGTGACAACCGAAATGTTTGGTTCACCATACGTAAAGGAACTATGAAAGTGAGGAAAACGTGTACCTTTTGGTGTCCTACAAATTTTTCTGCCACACGAGCAACCCACGAGGCTCCACGTCCCTCAGGAACCACCCCCTCCAATCGTAACAGCTTATCCGTTTCATGGGGGGATATGATTGACATAGTATCATTCTCAATTTGGCTAATGCGAGCATATGCCATGATAACCTGCCAAGTTTTCAATCATACAATAATAAGACAGTAGTTGCAAAAATTGATGTGGACTGGAGAACAAGGTTCTTACGTCATCATAAATGTACTCGCTGTTCAAATTTCGCTTCAGTTGTTCAACTCTGAGAGAAATGTCTCCGATTCTAGCTACTTCAACAGGGTTGTATGATGCGCGGATGAAAATGGCTGCCTCTATGTCCTGATCAGTCCTCTTGTAATCATTATAAAAGGAAGGCTTCATAGGAGTTAACCGTGGTTCCTCCATGTGTTGCATCACGTGTCTTGCACTTGATGGAGTCGAAGTCCCTGCATTGGATTCGCTAAACCTAGGATTTGGTGCGAAGGATGCATTGCACACAGTAATGTGTTCCTACAAAAAAGGTCGTTAATCATAAGTTTGTTAATTTTAGCTCATAAGGTGATGGGCCATAATGATCACCGGCACGCCTGCTTTCTGTGGCACTGACTGTCGGCTCCTTTCAAATTGATTTTTTAATTTCTGTAACAAAGCAAACAACAATTAATATGGAGGAACATATTCATTACAAAATATAATATGCACAGTATAAGACATACCTGCAATTCCATCCTTAATACTTTAATTTCATCCTCGGCCTTCGACAACCTAGGATTACTGCTAGATTTGCTCTTCATGTCGATCAAGTCTTCGCTCATCGTGATGAATTTGGCATCAAATTTGTGCTCAATTTCCATTAATTTCCTGCCAACCTTCTTTTCATGATCAGCAAAACGTGCATTGATGGCTTCAACAAGAATGTCCATCTGTGTAAACAAAATAACAACCCGTTCATAACAATAGCTTAATGAATGAGGTTGGATGACACCTTTTAGTGCTATTTTGAAATAAATAAAATTGTCTTTCGAGTGCTTACTTGCTGGCTACTAATATGTTGACCTTGTGATTGTGCTCGACACGAATCATGGTCATCCACAGGTTCATACCTTTTGCTTGCAGGATTACTTGTGTTCTCGGACGGTCGTTGTGGCACACAAATTTCCATGACAACCTTTGAATAAGTTTGAATGAATCATTAGTGCCAACTAAATAAACGGTCATACCAAGGTCAAGTCTAGAAATGTACCAGTCCGTGATAAAGACCTCCTTTTTCGTAAGCATCGCTTCTTATTTTTGCCGAGGGTTCATCCCATCGTGCGAGCAATGGAGGTGGTCTGCAAGGATACATCAATCTTCCACTACGCACATGCTCCCAGTACCAAAACTACACAATACATTACTTCATCACCATACAGATATGCAACAGAACAATAATTATAGTACGTTAAGTAGTCATGTAGCACTAACCTGGAGCAGAATTAGATTTCCTTGTAGAGTTACTTGATCCAGATTGTTAAATTTGTCAATGGACTTGAACAAGTGATTAAGTGTGAAACATCCCCAGTTCAAATTCTGAAGGTTCGGAAGATCCTTAACAAGGTTGAGATATTTCGAGTCGACATAATTCTATGTTGTTGGTGTTAGTACAGTACCAATTGCGTACAGAGTGAACCACCTCAGAAAATCGTCGTCGGGGGTTTTGGAAGCAGTGATCGCCTTTTCAAGGTCGATAATCGAAATTTGCCCATTGTTCGCATAGGTGCTAAACAATTGTGGGTCGGTTTTGTTTCCCAAGTGTGGCTCTATATCCTCCCCTTCAATCGGAATGCCAAATATATGGTGGACGTCCTCTTTTCTTAGAGGAATGGGCGTTTGACCTACGGTAAGGGACTGCGTGTCACTATCGATGGTCTTGGCTAGTCTTACCAACCGAGGGAGTCCCGGACTAAGGGGTCCTCGGGCCGCCGGCTCATCTCTCAATAGGCCGGCTTGATGGGCCATTCTCTAAAGAAGGGCCGGACACATCAAGACTCCACGTTCCAGAAGGGAGCCCCGAAGGCGCGTCGTGCACTCCAAGTCAAGATGAGAAAGTCGACATCTCCATCCTCGGCAGGAGGCCCATCATGTGTAAACCCTAGGTACCCTCCGGTGTCTATATAAACCGGGAGGGTTTTTAGATCATACGACACAGAAACTCATCTAGGGTTTTAGCTAGTCGATCTCGAGGTAGATCAACTCTGTAACCTTCATACCATCAATATAATCAAGCAGGACGTAGGGTTTTACCTCCATAGGAGGGCCCGAACCTGGGTAAACATCGCCTCCTTCGTCCCTTTGTTACCATCGATCCTAGTCTCACAACTCGGGACCCCCTACCCGAGATCCGCCGGTTTTGACACCGACATTGGTGCTTTCATTGAGAGTTCCGCTGTGATCGCCAAGGGAATCGATGGCTCGCGTCTTCATCAACGAAGAGGTCCGTAGCATGGACTCCTTTGTCCCTGGACAGATCTTCGCTTTCGGCAGTGTCGTGCTGTGATACGTCTCCAACATATCTATAATTTTTGCTTGTTCCATGCTGTTATATTATGATTCTTGGATGTTTTACAATCACTTTATTACAATTTTATAGTATTTTTGGGACTAACCTATTAACATAGAGCCTAGTGCCAGTTTCTGTTTTTTCCGTGTTTTTGAGTTTTACAGAAAAGGAATATCAAACGGAGTCCAAACGGAATAAAAATCTACGGTGATTTTTTATGGACCAGAAGAAGCCCAAGGAGCATTGGAGTTGGGCCAGAAGAGCCACGAGGCCACCACAAGCCTGGGGGGCGCCCCCCTGGCTTGTCGTCACCTCGTGGCCCCCCTGGACTTGTTTCTGCCGCCAAAAATTCCTATAAATATAGAAACCCCTAGAAACAAACCTAGATCGGGAGTTCCGCCGCCGCAAGCCTCTGTAGCCACGAAAAACCAATCGGGAGCCCGTTCCGGCACCTTGCCGGAGGGGGAAACCATCATCGGAGGCCATCTTCATCATCCCGGCGGTCTCCATGACGAGGAGGGAGTAGTTCACCCTCGGGGCTGAGGGTATGTACCAGTAGCTATGTGTTTGATCTCTCTCTCTCGTGTTCTTGAGATGACACAATCTTGATGTACCGCGAGCTTTACTAATATAGATGAATCATATGGAGTTTTCCCCTCTCTATCTTCTTGTGATGAATTGAGTTTTCCCTTTGAAGTTTTCTTATCGGATTGAGTCTTTAAGGATTTGAGAACACTTGATGTATGTCTTGCGATGGGATATCCGTGGTGACAATGGGATATTCTATTGATCCACTTGATGTATGTTTTGGTGATCAACTTGCGGGTTCCGTGACCTTGGGAATCTATGCATAGGGGTTGGCACATGTTTCCGTCTTGATTCTCTGGTAGAAACTTTGGGGCACTCTTTGAAGTTCTTTGTGTTGGATTGAACATGATGAATCTGAAATTGTGTGAAGCATATCGTATAATCAAGCCCATGGGTACTTGTGGTGACATTGGAGTATCTAGGTGACATTAGGGTTTTGGTTGATGTGTATCTTAAGGTATTATTTTAGTACGAACTCTAGGGCTGTTCGTGACACTTATAGGGATAGCTCATAAGATTGATCAGAAAAGATAACTTTGAGGTGGTTTCGTACCCTACAATAATTTCTTCGTTTGTTCTCCGCTATTTGTGACTTTGGAGTGAACTCTTTGTCGCATGTGAGGGATTTACATATGATTCAACTATGTTAGTATTGTTGAGAGAACTTGCACTAGTGAAAGTATGAACCCTAGGCCTTGTTTCCAAGCATTGCAATACCGTTTTTGCTCACTTTTGTCATTAGTTACCTTGCTGTTTTTATATTTTCAGATTACAAAAACCTATATCTACCATCCATATTGCACTTGTATCACCATCTCTTCGCCGAACTAGTGCACCTATACAATTTACCATTGTATTGGGTGTGTTGGGGACACAAGAGACTCTTTGTTATTTGGTTGCAGGGTTGTTTGAGAGAGACCATCTTCATCCTACGCCTCCCACGGATTGATAAACCTTAGGTCATCCACTTGAGGGAAATTTGCTACTGTCCGACAAAACTCTGCGCTTGGAGGCCCAACACGAGTCTACAAGAAGAAGGTTGCGTAGTTGACATCATGCTGCACGCTGGCACGACCGGCCGCCTTGGCTGGGTCGGAAGATTCGCCCCTAATCAAGAAGTCAGGTTCGGGAACTTAGAGTTCTCCGTAGACCCTAAGGGCGATCCCTTGCTCACTGGGCTCGCAGTCTCATCTGACGCGCCCAAGGACTCCAAGGCCTTAACCTTGGATGTCGTTTTCAATCCCGCCCACGGGGCCAATCCCGACGATGATCTGGACTTCAATCCGGATCCGGCTATAGCGCCAGATGGCCGGGTATCAACTCCTGCCGAATACACTTCTCGTGCGGACACGTCAGAGGTCAACTCCAGACACGCCGGGCAGATTGACCCGATCAAGCTTTTGACACTCGACGAGGTACTAGATCGGATCTCATTGATGAAAATTACTGATGACCCAACCCCGATCCATACTCAGATCGGTCTTGAGGTGGGTCAAGAAGAATTTTTCGTCCCACCCACCACCCACTTAGTAGCCACTATCGACGACTTAACCGATATGTTGGACTACGCCTCCGAGGAGGCAGAAGACATGGAGGAGGAGGATCGCGTTCCCACCCCCGTCAACACCAGGCGATGGACCGCCACCTCCACCTATGACGTCTACATGGTGGATACGCCAGCCGGTAACGGCGAGCGCACACCAGCAAACAACGGCGACGACTCAGGTGAGGCACCGTCAAGGCGCCGGAAACCGCATAAGCGATCAAAGACAAAAAAGGGAAGGGAAGCTATCGCTGGCACCGGGGAAAACGACACCCCGGAAGACCTCGGCGATCCCGATATCCCCGAATATCCGTTAGAGGACCAGGAAAGGCCGGAGGACCAGCGCGACTCCGAAGATCCGAACGACTCCGAGGATGACAACTACCTCCCCCCTGTAGAGGAGGAGGACAGCCCGGAAGACGAGGACCTCATCGTCCCCGAAACCATCGAGGATCAGGAACGGTTCAGGCAACAGCTTTTAGCCACTGCCCGGAGCCTAAAGGCAAAATCGCGGCAGCTCAAGGCCGAACAAGACACCCTCAACGATAGATGGACAAGGGTTCTATCAGCCGAGGAAGAACACGGTGCCGGTCTATGGGACCAACCCAAGAGTTACCCATGCCGGCGGTTGCTGCCACAATTTGACGACGAGCTCCCCAATACGCCGTCCCCCAAGCACACTCCATATGACCAGCCGGACCGCCCTCCCCGAGAACGAGATAGGACGGCTGGCGAGGCCGGTTATAGGCCAGCGATACCCCGTAGAAGGGGAAAGGAGCCAATGGAGCCTGATGACAGGTACGACCTGCGACGCGACCTGGATTATAGAACAGGCCGCACGAGATCTATCTACGGATCCAGAGGGTACTCCCCCGATAGACGGGATGAGTACCGACCCTGGCTCGACCGAAACAATAGAGTTCGGGACCAAAACCGGGCCAGAACAGACGCCGATTACCGGCGCGATATAGCCCGGGTCAGAGGCGCTGCCCACCCATTGTGCTTCACCGACAAGGTGATGCAGCATCAGCTCCCGGAAGTATTCAAACCCGTGAACATCGAGCAATACGACGGCACAACTGACCCAGCAGTGTGGATCGAGGATTTTCTCCTCAACATTCACATGGCACGAGGAGATGATCTCCACGCCATCAAGTACCTCCCCCTTAAGCTTAAGGGACCAGCTCGGCACTGGTTAAACAGTCTCCCCGAAAATTCTATCGGGAGCTGGGAGGATCTCGAGGATGCATTCCGATCTAACTTCCAGGGCACCTATGTGCGCCCCCCGAACTTCTCCGACCTAAGCAATGTCGTCCAAAAGGCAGGAGAGTGCGCTCGACAATTCTGGAACCGGTTTTTGCCCTCTTACGTTCCTCCCGTTCGGCTAAAAGGGCAAAGGGAGAACCACTACGATTGTGCTTCCCGCTCGTCTGGTCAAGCACCTCAGGGGAGAAAGCCGAAAACTGACCGTCATAGTAAGCGAGAACCGGTCTGCGAATCCGAGCATAAGTGTCATACTAAAAAACCGATAGCGGTTATTCTGTGTTATACGATGGGTTTCGTACTAGTACAAACCATGTGATGCTGGCTTCGGTCCCGATACATCGGAACATCACAAAACACTGGGGGCTTGTCATCGCCCCCCGCATTTTTCTACACTCCCACGGCTAAGTGAAAGCGATAAAGCACCATAGTCCGATTGCCTTGTCCCGCTCGCACTACCGCCTTAGGGCGCCGATATCTCGACTAAGGGTAAAAGTGCGGATACAGAGACACCCAGCGTAGTATCTACGTGGGGGCTGAAGCCGACGACTCGCTGCTTTCAGATGAACCGGCCCCACAGGAGTCTAAATAAACATAAACTACTTATAAGACATGATAAACCATGCAACACTAATTATAAAGTGTTAAAGTCTTCGGACATATTACATCACGCTCATTCATACAAAACATCTTTGGAGCATTGGGCCTCTATTGCCCGAGCACCCTCCATTACATGGGGGAAGTACAGCTCGGGGCACCTATGACTCTTGTCAGGAGGCGGAGGTGCGGTGGCCATTTTGGTCGGCTGGAGCTTCGGCCAGTGCACCATGGTCCTTGCAAAGGCCATCCGCGCGCCCTCGATGCATGTAGAGCGCTTCAACACCTCAACCCGAGGCGCAGCTTCACATAGCTTCTGCACCAGGCCGAAATAGCTGCTCGGCCACGGCTCATCGGGCCATAGACGGATGCAGAGGTCCTTCATGGCCGGCTCCGCCATTCTGTGTATCTCCATCAGTTGCTTCATGTGATCAATGAGGAGAGGAGAGCGCTCGGGGGACTCAAACTGCGCCCAGAATAGCCGGGCCTCATCATCCTCCGCCCGCGAAGCATAAAGGTTGTTCGTGTCCGCTGCACTCTTCTGGAGATCCGCGCAGACGGCTAAGGAACGCCACACCTGGGTGAGCAAAGCAAATTTGCTACCACCAAAGGCGCATTGTAGTGAATACGGCTTACCATCGATGACATCCTTGATTTGGCGAAGTTCCACTTCAAAGGACCGCCTATCCACCCGCTCCTTTTGGAGCTCGGATTTTAGCGCGGCTAACTCAGCGGTTTGCTCTTTGCCTTTCTGCTCAAGGGCCTCACACTTCGTGCCGGCATCCTTGAGCTCTTGCTGCACCTCCTCCACCCGGCCTCATGCTTGGCGCTTGCAGCCTCCAAAGTGGAAAGCGCGGCTGCCGCTTGTTCGGTGGCCGTCTTCTTCTCCTCGGCCTCTTGCTTCATTTTCTGGAGCTCGGCCTTGAGTCTTTCAACCTCCGCAGCTGAAGCTGTAGAAGCAATAACTAACCAATTACACTGGGTTACCAGTGCGGATCATCTCCTATATATAGCTCGAATATTAGAATTCGGCTTACCTTGTACCTCGTCGAACCGCTTGTTCAGGCTATCAAGCTCCTCTTCGGAGATTTTGAGCTTCCGATTCAGCTCGGTCAGCTCAGCGGCATTACCGGCCGCCGCCGATGACGAGGCCTACAAAAAACTACATTCATTTATGTGCATCCCAACCCCCGAACCGTCAAGGACGTGGCTCTATGTTTGGTCCTCTTATGGGCTTTTAGAACATTGCAGGACTAAATGGCACCTTGTACGACATTGTTCATTCCTTTTTATCATACCCCCGGATGCATTTTTGTAAACCCATCCGGGGCTCGGGGGCTACTACATATATAAAGATAGCACAAACTTAAAATTATAAGTTGTTCGGGAAGAGGTATTACATGACTCACCTTGAAGCCCGTCAAGCGACCATTGAAGGCCTCCTTCAGTCCGCTATCGATGGACTGAATTCCTTGTAAAACCGCACCCATAAGAGTGCGGTGATCCTCGGAGATGGGGGCGCTGTTGGAAATATGCCCTAGAGGCAATAATAAATTGGTTATTATTATATTTCCTTGTTCATGATAATCGTTTATTATCCATGCTATAATTGTATTGATTGGAAACTCAAATACATGTGTGGGTACATAGACAACACTGTGTCCCTAGTAAGCCTCTAGTTGACTAGCTTGTTGATCAAAGATGGTTAAGGTTTCCTAGCCATGGACATGAGATGTCATTTGATAACGGGATCACATCATTAGGAGAATGATGTGATGGACAAGACCCAAACTGTAAACGTAGCATTTGATCGTGTCAGTTTATTGCTATTGTTTTCTGCATGTCAAGTATCTGTTCCTTTAACCATGAGATCATGCAACTCACTAACACCGGAGGAATACCTTGTGTGTATCAAACGTCGCAACGTAACTGGGTGACTATAAAGGTGCTCTACAGGTATCTCCGAGGGTGTCTGTTGGGTTGGCATGGATCAAGACTGGGATTTGTTACTCCGTATGACGGAGAGGTATCTCAGGGCCCACTCGGTAATACAACATCACAATGAGCCTTGCAAGCAATGTGACTAAAGTGTTAGCCACGAGATCTTGTATTACGGAACGAGTAAAGAGACTTGCCGGTAACGAGATTGAACTAGGTATAGTGATACCGACGATCGAATCTCGGGCAAGTAACATACCGAAGAACAAAGGGAACAGCATACGGGATTAACTGAATCCTTGACATAGAGGTTCGACCGATAAAGATCTTCGTAGAATATGTAGGAGCCAATATGGGCATCCAGGTCCCGCTATTGGTTATTGGCCGTAGAGGTGTCTCGGTCATGTCTACATAGTTCTCGAACCCGCAGGGTCTACACACTTAACGTTTGGTGACGATTAGTATAATTGAGTTATTATGTTAGTGACCGAAAGTTGTTCGGAGTCCCGGATAAGATCCCGGACATGACGAGGATCTCCGGAAGAGTCCGGAGGTAAAGATTGATATATGTGATAATAGTGTTTCGATCTCCGGAAGAGTTCCAGAGTTCACCGGAATGGGTTCCGGATGTTTACCGAAGTGTTCGGGTGCAGCAACACTTTATATGAGCCAAAGGGATAAAGCCCACAAGGTATTGGAAAGTGCAAAAGTAGTTTTGCTGCCGCGTAAGCGGTACTACCGCTTGGTGAAGCGGTACTACCGCCGGAGCGGTACTACCGCTTGTGTGAAGCGGTACTACCGCCCAAGCGGTACTACCGCTTGTGTGAAGCGGTACTACCGCTTGTGCGCGGCTGTGCACGATTCGGCAGGGTCCGAATTGGACTCTTTTCCTGCGGGCCAAACCGACCTTGTGCGGGCAAAACCGACCCGGAGGAGGCTTTTACTCCAAGTTTAGACCCCAAGGCTCAACATATAAATAGAGGGGCAGGGCTAGCACACGGGACACATCAGGATTTCCCAAGCCGTGTGCCGGCAACCCTAGCCCTCTAGTTCCTCCGTCATAATCTCCGTAGTGCTTGGCGAAGCCCTGCAGAGATTGTTCCTCACCACCATCACCACGCCGTCGTGCTGCTGGAACTCAACCACTACTTCACCATCGCTCGCTGGATCGAGGAGGTGAAGGCGTCATCAAGCCGTACGTGTGTTGAACGCGGAGGTGCCGTCCGTTCGGCACTAGATCGGAAGGATCGTGATTGGATCGCGGGACGCTCGGCGATTTGGATCGCGAAGACGTTCGACTACATCAACCGCGTTTATTAACGCTTCCGCTTAGCGATCTACAAGGGTATGTAGATTCACTCTCCCTCTCGTAGATGCTCATCACCAAGGATAGATCTTATGTGTGCGTAGGAAAATTTTTGTTTCCCATGCGACGTTCCCCAACAGTGGCATCTGAGCTAGGTCTATGCGTAGATGAGATCTCGAGTAGAACACAAACGAGTTGTGGGCGTGGATGTATACATATTGCTTGCCGTTACTAGTTGATACTTGATTCCGCGGTATTGTGAGATGAAGCGGCCCGGACCGACATTACGCGTACGCTTACGCGAGACTGGTTTCACCGCTGCGTGCACTTGTTGCATAAAGGTGACTGGCGGGTGTCTGTCTCTCTCACTTTAGTTGAATCGGTTCAATGAAGAGGGTTCTTTTAGAAGATCAAAAAGCAATCACTACACCACGTTGTGGTTTTGCGTAGGTAAGAACGGTTCTTGCAAACCCGTAGCAGCCACGTAAAATTTGCAACAACAATTAGAGGACGTCTAACTTGTTTTTGCAGGGTATGTTGTGATGTGATATGGCCAATTACATGATGAGATATATGTGATGTATGAGATGATCATGTGATGTATAGAATATCACGACTTGCATGTCGATGAGTACGGCAACTGGCAGGAGCCATAGAGTTGTCTTTAATTATTGTATGACCTGCGTGTCAATCATTAAGCGCTATGTAATGCTTTACTTTATCGCTAAACGTTAGCTATAGTCGTGGAAGCAACAGTCGGCGCGACAACCTTATGGCGACACGTTGATGGAGATCAAGATGATGGAGATCATGGTGTCATGCCGGTGACGATGGAGATCATGCCGGTGCTTTGGAGATGGAGATCAAAAGCACAAGTTCATGGCCATATCATGTCACTTATGATTTGCATGTGATGTTAATCCTTTTATGCATCTTATTTTGCTTAGGACGACGGTAGCATTATAAGGTGATCCCTCACTTAAATTTCAAGATAAATTGTGTTCTCCCCAAGTGTGCACCGTTGCGAAAGTTCGTCGTTTCGAGACACGCCGTGATGATCGGGTGTGATAGACTCTACGTTCGCATACAACGGGTGTAAGCCATGTTACACGTGCGGAACACTCGGGTTAAACTTGACGAGCCTAGCATGTACAGACATGGCCTCGGAACACAAGAGACCGAAAGGTCGAACATGAGTCATATAGTAGATATGATCAACATGAAGATGTTCACCATTGAAACCACCTCAACTCACGTGATGATCGGACTTGAGTTGGTGGATTTGGATCATGTTACACTCGAATGATCGGAGGGATGTCAATTTGAGTGGGAGTTTTTAAGTAATATGATTAACTAAACTCATTATCTAAGAACAATAGTCTAAGTTGTCTTTGCTATATTTATGTTGTAGATCATGGCTCGCGCAGTAGCACCCCTGAATTTTAATGCGTTCCTAGAGAAAGCTAAGTTGAAAGATGATGGAAGTAACTTTGTGGACTGGGCCCGTAATCTAAGGATTATCCTTACGGCTTCCCAGAAGGCTTATGTCCTTGATGCACCGCTTGGTGATCCACCCGCTCCAGTTGAGTCTCTAGACGTTGTGAACGCCTGGCAGGCTCGTTCTGATGATTACTCAATAGTTCAATGTGCAATGTTGTATGGCTTAGAACCGGGACTTCAAAGACGTTTTGAACGTCATGGAGCATATGAGATGTTCCAGGAGTTGAAGTTTATCTTTCAGAAGAATGCCCGGATCGAGAGATATGAGATCTCCGATAAGTTCTATGCTTGCAAGATGGAGGAGAACGGGTCTATCAGTGATCACGTGCTCAGAATGTCTGGGTACTCCACCCGTCTGGCTGAGTTAGGGATGCCCCTTCCGCCAGAGGCTATCACTGACAGAGTTCTTCAATCATTGCCACCTAGCTACAAGAGCTTCGTGTTGAACTATAACATGCACGGGATGAACAAGTCAGTCGCCGAGCTGTTTGCGATGCTGAAAGCCGCTGAGTCTGAAATTCAGAAGGAGCATCAAGTGTTGATGGTCAATAAAACCACTAGTTTCAAGAAAAATGGCAAGGGTAAGAAGGGTAACTCCAAGAAGAGTGGCAAAGCAGTTGCTCCTCTCGTGAAGAAACCCAAGGCTGGACCCAAACCAGAAACTGTGTGTTTTCATTGCAAGGGAACTGGACACTGGAAGCGGAATTGCCCCAAGTATTTGGCTGACAAGAAGGCGGCCAACAACAAACAAGGTATATATGATATACATGTTATTGATGTGTACCTTACCAACTCTCGTTGTAGTGCCTGGGTATTTGATACCGGTGCGGTTGCTCATATTTGCAACTCAAAACAGGAACTGCGGAATAGACGGAGGCTGGCAAAGGACGAAGTGACGATGCGCGTGGGAAATGGTTCCAAGGTTGATGTGATCACCGTCGGCACGCTCGCTCTTCGATTACCATCGGGATTAGTGATGAACCTGAATAATTGTTATTTAGTGCCTGCGTTAAGCATGAACATTATATCTGGATCTTGTTTATTGCGAGACGGTTACTCATTTAAATCAGAGAATAATGGTTGTTCTATTTACATGAGTAATATCTTTTATGGTCATGCACCCGATGTGAGGGGTTTATTCTTATTGAATCTCGATAGTAATGATACACATGTTCATAACATTGATGCCAAAAGATATAGAATTGATAATGATAATACCACTTTCTTGTGGCACTGCCGTTTAGGTCATATTGGCGTAAAACGCATGAAGAAGCTCCATGCTGATGGACTTTTGGAGTCACTTGATTTTGAATCACTTGACACATGTGAGCCATGCCTCATGGGCAAGATGACTAAAACGCCGTTCTCTGGAATAATGGAACGGGCAAGTGACTTATTGGAAATCATACATACTGATGTGTGCGGTCCAATGAGTATTGAGGCGCGCGGTGGTTATCGTTACTTTCTCACCTTCACTGATGACTTAAGTAGATATGGGTATATTTACTTAATGAAACACAAGTCTGAAACATTTGAAAAGTTCAAACAATTTCAGAGTGAAGTTGAGAATCATCGTAACAAGAAGATTAAATTCCTACGATCTGATCGAGGAGGAGAATATCTGAGTTATGAGTTTGGCAGTCACTTAAGACAGTGTGGAATTGTTTCACAATTGACACCGCCTGGAACACCACAGCGTAATGGTGTGTCCGAACGTCGTAATCGAACCTTATTAGATATGGTGCGATCTATGATGTCTCTTGCCGATTTGCCACTATCGTTTTGGGGTTATGCATTAGAGACAGCTGCATTCACTTTAAATAGGGCACCATCGAAATCCGTTGAGACGACGCCATATGAACTTTGGTTTGGCAAGAAGCCAAAGCTGTCGTTTCTTAAAGTTTGGGGATGTGATGCTTATGTCAAAAAGCTTCAGCCTGAAAAGCTGGAACCCAAAGCGGAGAAATGCGTCTTCATAGGATACCCAAAAGAGACAATTGGGTATACCTTCTACCTCAGATCCGAGGGCAAAGTGTTTGTCGCTAAAAACGGAACATTTCTTGAGAAAGAGTTTCTCTCGAAAGAATTGAGTGGGAGGAAGATAGAACTTGATGAGGTTGTTGAACCTTTACTTCAACCTGAGAGTAGCGCAGCGCAGAAAGTTGTTTCTGTGGAGCCTACATTAGCTGAAGAGGAAGTTAATGATGATGATCATGAAGCTTTGGATCAAGTTGCTATCGAACCTCGTAGGTCGACAAGGACGCGTACTGCTCCTGAGTGGTACGGCAACCCTGTCTTAGAGGTCATGTTGTTAAACAACGATGAACCTACGAGCTATGGAGAAGCGATGATGAGCCCGGATTCCGAGAAGTGGTTAGAGGCCATGAAATCCGAGATGGGATCCATGTATGAAAACAAAGTATGGACTTTGGAAGTATTACCTGAAGGGCGTAAGGCCATTCAGAACAAATGGATCTTTAAGAGGAAGACGGACGCGGACGGTAATGTCACCGTCTATAAAGCTCGACTTGTGGCAAAGGGTTTTTCACAAGTTCAAGGAGTTGACTACGATGAGACCTTCTCACCCGTAGCGATGCTTAAGTCCGTCAGAATCATGTTAGCAATAGCTGCCTTTTTCGATTATGAAATTTGGCAGATGGATGTCAAAACAGCGTTCCTTAACGGTTACCTTAAGGAAGAGTTGTATATGATGCAACCAGAAGGTTTTGTCGATCCAGAGAATGCTGACAAAGTTTGCAAACTCCAGCGATCCATTTATGGACTGGTGCAAGCATCTCGGAGTTGGAATCTTCGTTTTGATGAGGTGATCAAAGCATTCGAGTTTATACAAGTTTACGGAGAAGCTTGTATTTACAAGAAAGTGAGTGGGAGCTCTATAGCGTTTCTAATATTATATGTGGATGACATATTGCTGATTGGAAACAATATAGAAATGCTGGAAAGCGTAAAGGAATATTTGAACAAGAGTTTTTCAATGAAGGACCTAGGAGAAGCTGCTTTCATATTAGGCATCAAGATCTATAGAGATAGATCAAGACGCTTAATAGGACTTTCACAAAGCACATACCTTGATAAGATTTTGAAGAAGTTCAAAATGGATCAGTCCAAGAAGGGGTTCTTGCCTGTTTTGCAAGGTGTGAAGTTGAGTAAGACTCAATGCCCAGTGACTGCAGAAGATAGAGAAAAGATGAGTGTCATCCCCTATGCTTCAGCCATAGGCTCTATCATGTATACAATGCTGTGCACAAGACCCGATGTCAGCCTTGCCATAAGTATGGTCGGAAGGTTTCAAGGTGATCCAGGAATGGAACACTGGACGGTGGTCAAGAATATCCTGAAGTACCTGAAAAGGACTAAGGACATGTTTCTCGTTTATGGAGGAGATCAAGAACTCGTCGTAAAGGGTTACGTCGATGCAAGCTTTGACACTGATCCGGATGACTCTAAGTCGCAAACCGGATACGTATTTATTCTTAATGGGGGTGCGGTTAGCTGGTGCAGTTCCAAGCAAAGCGTGGTAGCAGATTCTACATGCGAAGCGGAGTACATCGCAGCCTCGGAGGCAGCGAAGGAAGGTGTCTGGATGAAGGAGTTCATGACAGATCTTGGAGTAGTGCCTAGTGCACTTAACCCAATGACTCTGTTTTGTGATAATACTGGTGCCATTGCTCTAGCCAAGGAACCAAGATTTCACAAGAGGACCAGACACATAAAGCGACGTTTCAATTCCATCCGCGATTACATCAAGGAGGACGACATAAATATTTGCAAAGTACACACGGATCTAAATGTTGCAGATCCGATGACTAAACCTCTTCCAAGGGCTAAACATGAACAACACCAGAACTGCATGGGTGTTCGATTCATTACAATGTAAATCACATAGTGATGTGAACTAGATTATTGACTCTAGTGCAAGTGGGAGACTGTTGGAAATATGCCCTAGAGGCAATAATAAATTGGTTATTATTATATTTCCTTGTTCATGATAATCGTTTATTATCCATGCTATAATTGTATTGATTGGAAACTCAAATACATGTGTGGGTACATAGACAACACTGTGTCCCTAGTAAGCCTCTAGTTGACTAGCTTGTTGATCAAAGATGGTTAAGGTTTCCTAGCCATGGACATGAGATGTCATTTGATAACGGGATCACATCATTAGGAGAATGATGTGATGGACAAGACCCAAACTGTAAACGTAGCATTTGATCGTGTCAGTTTATTGCTATTGTTTTCTGCATGTCAAGTATCTGTTCCTTTGACCATGAGATCATGCAACTCACTAACACCGGAGGAATACCTTGTGTGTATCAAACGTCGCAACGTAACTGGGTGACTATAAAGGTGCTCTACAGGTATCTCCGAGGGTGTCTGTTGGGTTGGCATGGATCAAGACTGGGATTTGTTACTCCGTATGACGGAGAGGTATCTCAGGGCCCACTCGGTAATACAACATCACAATGAGCCTTGCAAGCAATGTGACTAAAGTGTTAGCCACGAGATCTTGTATTACGGAACGAGTAAAGAGACTTGCCGGTAACGAGATTGAACTAGGTATAGTGATACCGACGATCGAATCTCGGGCAAGTAACATACCGAAGAACAAAGGGAACAGCATACGGGATTAACTGAATCCTTGACATAGAGGTTCGACCGATAAAGATCTTCGTAGAATATGTAGGAGCCAATATGGGCATCCAGGTCCCGCTATTGGTTATTGGCCGTAGAGGTGTCTCGGTCATGTCTACATAGTTCTCGAACCCGCAGGGTCTACACACTTAACGTTTGGTGACGATTAGTATAATTGAGTTATTATGTTAGTGACCGAAAGTTGTTCGGAGTCCCGGATAAGATCCCGGACATGAAGAGGATCTCCGGAAGAGTCCGGAGGTAAAGATTGATATATGTGATAATAGTGTTTCGATCTCCGGAAGAGTTCCAGAGTTCACCGGAATGGGTTCCGGATGTTTACCGAAGTGTTCGGGTGCAGCAACACTTTATATGAGCCAAAGGGATAAAGCCCACAAGGTATTGGAAAGTGCAAAAGTAGTTTTGCTGCCGCGTAAGCGGTACTACCGCTTGGTGAAGCGGTACTACCGCCGGAGCGGTACTACCGCTTGTGTGAAGCGGTACTACCGCCCAAGCGGTACTACCGCTTGTGTGAAGCGGTACTACCGCTTGTGCGCGGCTGTGCACGATTCGGCAGGGTCCGAATTGGACTCTTTTCCTGCGGGCCAAACCGACCTTGTGCGGGCAAAACCGACCCGGAGGAGGCTTTTACTCCAAGTTTAGACCCCAAGGCTCAACATATAAATAGAGGGGCAGGGCTAGCACACGGGACACATCAGGATTTCCCAAGCCGTGTGCCGGCAACCCTAGCCCTCTAGTTCCTCCGTCATAATCTCCGTAGTGCTTGGCGAAGCCCTGCAGAGATTGTTCCTCACCACCATCACCACGCCGTCGTGCTGCTGGAACTCAACCACTACTTCACCATCGCTCGCTGGATCGAGGAGGTGAAGGCGTCATCAAGCCGTACGTGTGTTGAACGCGGAGGTGCCGTCCGTTCGGCACTAGATCGGAAGGATCGTGATTGGATCGCGGGACGCTCGGCGATTTGGATCGCGAAGACGTTCGACTACATCAACCGCGTTTATTAACGCTTCCGCTTAGCGATCTACAAGGGTATGTAGATTCACTCTCCCTCTCGTAGATGCTCATCACCATGGATAGATCTTATGTGTGCGTAGGAAAATTTTTGTTTCCCATGCGACGTTCCCCAACAGGCGCTTGCTAGCGCATCCTCCATAACCGGTCACCCAGCCATTGGTGGCATCGGTGGTGATCGGGCAGTCCGATCTCTTATCGGGGACTGAGCCGGTAACTCCGGAGGCACATCGTGCTCCGGAGACGTCCTCAGAGGGGACTGGGCATTTCTCTGCCCTTCCTCTTCGGCGACCAGGGGAGTGTTCTCGCCCTGGTCCTCAGCAGCCTGGGGAGTTTCCTCTCCCTGGCCTTCGGCGGCCGTGGCGTCAGCCTCGGCCATGGCATGGTCACCCCCTCCGCCCGCGTTCGGCTCCAACGGAGCCTGGCTGGATGACACCTCCACATCATCCTTCGCGGCCCCTGGAGGTGTGGGGTGCGACGCAGTCCCACTTTCCGCTAGCTCGGCGGGTGGTGACTCCCTGTCCGATATTTGGACGGTGGGGAGAACGTGTGGTGGGCTGCGGATTAAAAGATGAACTTGCATTTAAAACATCGAGAAAAACTTCGCACAAATAACTCGGGAGTCTTCGGATTCCTACCTCTGAGCGGGGGGTTTGACCCTTAAGCTCCTTCGGGGAACCCTCTCAAAGTCCTCGGATCCCGCATCAGAATCCGAGCTGTCATCAGGCAGGATCAACCTTGCCCGACGTGCCCTCTTCAGGGCAGGAGGAGCTGCATCCTCCGCGGCGTCCGATGACGCCGCCCTCTTCCTTGCGAGGGGGGAAACGCCCTCCCCCCGTCTTCCTGCTCCTCCTCATGACTGGAGGAGGCATGGGTTTCCTCGGACATGGCGTCTGGCTGGTCCTTGATGCGGAGGCCCTCTCTGGCCTTCTTCTTCTTCTCCTTCTTCTCGGGCGCCGAGTACGGCGCCACAACAAGCATCGCCGCCAACAGCTCTGACCTGGGGTCTTCGGGCTGTGGAGCCGGGTAGTTAACCTTCTCGGCTTTGCTCAGCCACTTCTGCGAAAGTAGGGGAGAAGGCGTTCAGACTTTTTGCCGAAGAAACTGAGTCAACAGATTAAAATTATGTCATACCTTGGTGGGAGGGTTATCGGTGCTTAGACCCGAATCCTCTTTCCTGGCCGGCCAGCTTTTCTGAGGCTTGAATAGAGCCTTCCACAGCTTCTCAGGGGTGGTGCGGAAGAATTGGCGCACGGTAGGCTCGTCATCAGACTGATAAGCCCACATTGGGGAAGCCCGGCGCTGGCAGGGAAGAATACGGCGGTGGAGCATGACCTGGACCACGTTGACCAGCTCCAGCTTGGCCTCGATCACCGAGGTAATGCGCTTCTGCAGCAGCTTCACCTCGGCATCCGACCCCCAGTCAAGGCCCTTCCTGAGCCACGAAATCAGTCTCGTTGGGGGTCCGGATCTGAATTCGGCAGGCGCCGCCCAGCTCTCATCCCTTGGCTCGGTGATGTAAAACCACTCCTTCTGCCAGGTCTTGATTATGTCGATGAAGGTGCCGGTAGGCTACTCGACACGGGGGAGCTTGCTGATCACCGCCCCTCCACAATCTGCGTGCTCGCTGGCCATGGTCTTCGGCTTGACATTGAAGACCTTGAGCCACAAGCTGAAGTGCGGTTCGACCCGTAGAAAGGCTTCGCAGATAATGATGAATGCCGATATGTGCATGAAGGAGTTCGGCGGGAGGTCGTGGAAGTCCAGCCCATAGAAAAACATGAGACCCCTGACGAAGGGGTGGAGCGGAAAGCTCAGTCCCCGGATGAAGTGGGGGACGAACACCACCCTCTCGCCTGCCTTGGGGGTGGGAATCACCTGGTTCTTCTCCGGGGCGCGGTGGAAGACGTTGGCGGGGAGGTAGCCGACGAGCTTTAGCTCCCGGATATCCTGGTCGGTGACTGTGGAGGCCTCCCACTTGCCCATGGAGCCCGAACCCGCCATAGCTAAGCTCGGAGGAGAGGGCGAGAGGGAACTGGATCTGGGCTCTCGGAGCTTGGAGAGATTGAGGAGGCGGAGGATGCGAATGGGAAGCGTGAATAGGCCTTGGGGTTTTTTCCCTTTTTATGGGACGTGTCACCGATTAGCCTCGCTTACCGTGCCGCAAATCCCTCCGCATCCCAAGACATGTGTGTCGTTGTGCGCGTGTGGAGATTAATCATATCCCGTGTGAAACGGAGCACGATCTGCGCATTGATAAGTCGTGTCGCTGTAAAAACGGCCTCAAACCGCGAATCGAGTTTTCGTAACTGGTTCAGTGGTCGTGGTAGGCCATGACCCTTCGTCAGAGGGGGGTGTCAGAAAACATTGTTTACACTTTGGTGATTGGCCTTTGGGGCTAAGCAATTCATGGTGTTCAGTCAATCATATGATCGGAAGAAATAAGTGTCATCGGAAACCGAACTAGTCTCAGCCGATCATGGAAAGGGAAGAAGAACTCACCCCGCAAGCCGAAGACTCTGATCATACGAAGCAGCTGGAGCTGAGACCCTTGGCATTGGGGGCTAGTTCGGGGGCTACTGAGGGAGTCCCGGACTAAGGGGTCCTCGGGCCGCCGGCTCATCTCTCAATAGGCCGGCTTGATGGGCCATTCTCTGAAGAAGGGTCGGACACATCAAGACTCCACGTTCCAGAAGGGAGCCCCGAAGGCGCGTCGTGCACTCCAAGTCAAGATGAGAAAGTCGACATCTCCATCCTCGGCAGGAGGCCCATCATGTGTAAACCCTAGGTACCCCCCGGTGTCTATATAAACCGGGAGGGTTTTTATATCATACGACACCGAAACTCATCTAGGGTTTTAGCTAGTCGATCTCGAGGTAGATCAACTCTGTAACCTTCATACCATCAATATAATCAAGCAGGACGTAGGGTTTTACCTCCATAGGAGGGCCCGAACTTGGGTAAACATCGCCTCCTTCGTCCCTTTGTTACCATCGATCCTAGTCTCACAGCTCGGGACCCCCTACCCGAGATCCGCCGGTTTTGACACCGACACCAACATTATGCGCCGGAGATTCACTTCCTGCATCTGGGTCAGACCCCCAAGACCGGATTTTGATATGATGTACTTTATGTGATTTGGTGACAAATCTTTCATGGTTTTGGCGAACCTTGATGGTGAGCATGCTAACTTCATATGACCATGCTTCTCAAAGAGTTCCTGGCACATGGCATTAAATTTTAGTGAGTATGAATCAAGTATGTGTATGATAAGATTGTACAGTCAGACAATTACATACCGCAACGGAAATTTCAGAGATGTGTTTTTGTCCATTGAAAGCACCGTTATTTGAAGTTGCCATCGCTGCCACAAGGTTGAACAATAATAGAAACTGGGTCAATTATTTTGAACATATTTTTGACAAATGTATAACAAAATAAAAACTTGTATCTGGTATGGATGACGATTTTTAATCATTTGATCCACTTATAAGTGTTAGCACACAACCTATTTGGTCGTGCATAAAATTAGCATAGTTTGACATGGATATTTCAATTGCTTAACCGCAGGGTACCTTGTTGATTCGTGAACAAAGTTTCATCCCACACCAATTCCCATCATAAACCAAACAAGCGAATGGGAGTACAAATCTACTTCCCATGCCTAACCCCTTTATAAACTCCCTGGTGTAAACTCCCATTGCCGTACCCAATTGGTTACCAAAAAGGATGTGGGTTTAACCACTACAGGAGCGGCGGACAACGATCTAAAAAAGTTACGATAAGCTAATACCTTGTGTCTGAGACAATGGCGCCTAGTTGACGCCGGCGGATAGTGCGTCCCAAAAAAGAACTACCTGTATCGAGCTCGACGGCGGCAAGAGGACAAGCGGCGCGTTTACGCGAGGATGAGGCGGAGAGAACAACACTGTCGTCCGACCCCTCAGTTCACGTTGGCGGTGGGGTGGGCGGTGGCCGGCGACTCCGGTAATGCGTGTGAGCTCGGCGGCCCCGATCTGATCTTGCAAAGGTTGTGGGAGGTGGTACGAGGCCCGGATGGTCCGGTTGGTTACAAGGAAGGCGCTGTAATCACGGGATTTCGGGAGGGGTGGGCTGCGTGAGTTATTGGAATAATATCACAATGATTTTTAAAAATACAGAAAACAATGTCCTATTTTTAATTGTTGAAATATTATTTTTTTGTCTCATATGCCCGAAAAAATCCCACACATGACAAAACTAGCAAACAATGTTCAAAATGGTGCAAACAAGGCATATAGCCCTAACATGGCCATGACTTTTCACCTTCAAATGTTGGGTTCATTTCATATAGATTAATAAACCAGCTAGTGATTTCGGGCGGTGCCAGGCTAGCCCGGAAGTGCGCGTCTCGGAGGACCTCAATGTTTATACTATCTACAAATGATCCCAATCATTTTGCATGCCATCCCGTGACCACATCAAGCATGCATGCACAGTGCTCAAAGTTTTGGACAAAAAATTGAACGTTTTCCCATTTTTGGGCCTAAAAAGAACAAATAAACATTTCTCGAAGGGTCTACCCCCCTAGACATCCATCCAAAGGGGTAGCACATGATACCTTCCACTTTGTTTGTTTTAGGGTGGATCTGGTTGACACACAAAACATTCATGTGTTGTTGTTCTACACTTGCTTCCCTCTCGTAGCATCGATCCGGTCCATCCACGGCCTCGGTCGAGATACTTAGTGACACACTGTCCACTTTCTTATGCAAGCACTCCATTAAAGGTGTGGAATGCACCCATTTTACTTTCATGGCCTCCCATGACCACATCAAGCATGCATGCACAATGCTCAAAAGTTTGGCCAAAAATTTGCCATTTTTGCCATTTTTGGGCCTAAAAAGAACAAATAAACAGTTCTCGGATGGTCTACCCCCCTAGACATCCATGCAAAGGGGTAGCACATGATACCTTCCACTTTCTTTGTCTTAGGGTGGATCTATTTGACACACAAAATATTCATGTGCTGTTGTTCTACACTTGCTTCCCTCTCGTAGCATCGATCCGGTCCATCCATGACCTCGGTCGAGATACTTAGTGCCACACTGTCCACTTTCTTATGCAACCACTCCATTAAAGGTGTGGAATGCACCCATTTTACTTTCATGGCCTCCCATGACCACATCAAGCATGCATGCACAGTGCTCAAAAGTTTGCCAAAAATTTGAGTGTTTTCCCATTTTTGGGCCTAAAAAGAACAAATAAACAGTTCTCGGGCATTCTACCCCCCCAGACATCCATCCAAAGGGGTAGCACATGATACCTTCCACTTTGTTTGTCTTAGGGTGGATCTAGTTGACACACAAAACATTCATGTGCTGTTGTTCTACACTTGCTTCCCTCTCGTAGCATCGATCCGGTCCATTCGCGGCCTCGGTCGAGATACTTAGTGCCACACTATCCACTTTCTTATGCAACCACACCATTAAAGGTGTGGAATGCACCCATTTTACTTTCATGTCATCCCATGACCACATCAAGAATGCATGCACACTGCTCAAAGTTTTGGGCAAAAATTTGACTGTTTTTCCCATTTTTGGGCCTAAAAAGAACCAAAAAACATGTCTCGAGCATTCTACCCCCCAGACATCCATCCAAAGGGGTAGCACATGATACCTTCCACTTTGTTTGTCTTAGGGTGGATCTAGTTGACACACAAAACATTCATGTGATGTTGTTCTACACTTGCTTCCCTCTCGTAGCATCGATCCGGTCCATCCGCGGCCTCGGTCGAGATACTTACTGCCACATTGTCCATTTTCTTATGCAACCACACCATTAAAGGTGTGGAATGCACCCATTTTACTTTCATGGCCTCCCATGACCACATCAAGCAGGCATGCACAGTGCTAAACATCGTTTGGACTAGTTAACCATTCGTATGGATTTTTTCGGTCAAATACGCCCGAAAAATGCCGCACATGAGAAAACTAGCAAACAATGTTGAGAATGGTGCTAACCTGGCATATAGCTTTTCCTCACACTGGCCATGACTTGTCACCATGAAATGTTGGGTTGATTTCATGTACGTCAACAACCCAGCTAGTGCTTTCGGGGGGTGCCAGTCAAGCCCGGAAGGGCGCGTATCGGAGAACATCCATGTGTATACCATCTACAAATGATCCCAAACATTTTGCATGGCATCCCATGACCAAATAGAGCATGGATGCACACTTGGTTTACAAGTTTGGCTAAATTTTGAATGTTTTCCCATTTTTGACCTAAAAAAACCCGACCGTGACAAGACTTGCAAAACTTTTTCAAGATGGTTCAAACTTGCCGTGTAACAACCATCAATGGTATGCAACCCATCTGTACGCAATATCTGTCATGCAACAAACCAATATGCCACTAACTGCGTCGAAAATATCTCGTAATGATCTTTTCCGTGACAAACGGGGCGACTAGCGCACTTTAAGTTGGCAGTTTAGATTCTCCTCCTTTCGGTCTCGTTACCACCAGTGAACAAATCTCCTCACACCCATTCATCCAGATTTCGCCATCTTCAAAGCTTTCTGCATTGCCACCCCTCAATCTTATTGGCGCTGCTCCGGCCATCCTCCGGGCCATTGATTCGGGCCGCTCAGCTATGACCGACAATGACCATAGAGATTAACGCGGTAGGTATTTCAACTATACAATCAGTCAGATCTGCTTTCAATAAGCCAATATATGTATGATAGTATTAATGATCTCTTTCTCGAAACGTAGTGTTGCATATGTTTGGACACCAAGGGTTTGTGCACCGGTGACAATAATCCGGAGAAGTCTTTCACTTTCACACTGCGCGAGGGATTTGAGAACACGACAGTAAGATCCATTCTTAAATTTTCATATAAGCTTTATTGAGAATTTTACAACAGCCTCCGCCCAAAAATTGTTGTCTTGAAATTGTTGGCTTAAAATTGTATAGATACGATGTACTCCAAATTGTTGTCTTGTATAGATACCTGATCTGCTCCTGCTTTGAATAAGCCAAAATTATTTTCTATTACTTGCCTACACACGGATGTATTTAAACACTACTACTTTTTTTGAACTGTTTAAACACTACTAATTGCTAACACTAATACTTGCTTATTGAAAGTCTCTCCATATAGTATGTACTCAAGTATTAGTGTTTAAATACATCTGTGTGTAGGCAAATAATAGAAAATAATTTTGCGACGGAAAGAACTTATTTTTATTGCCAGTTGTTTGTCTTGTTTACTGCAAAAAAAGTTATATTGCATGGACATTAGTTAGTTGAGAAAATGGTTTTGTCAGTGTTCATGTAAATAAAATCTTGTAGGTTTTTTTTATTTTTCTGTTATGAACTAGTAAACTACTCTTCTACCTTTCTATTTGTGGCATAATTCCATAAATTGATTGGACGAACCCCGCGTATTACTACAAGGATTATACTTATTAACTATCATAAATATGCTACTCAGGTTATCCCCTGCTACACCAGATACATTTTCACGAAGAAATTCAGAATTCCTATGAGGCAGAATGGCTATTTTCATGCAAGTTTCACTACCCAAGAGCAGTTTGAATTCCCATGTGACATTACCAACCAAAATGGTGTCACATTTATTTCTGGTAATGCTTGGAATGAATTTGTTAGAGTGTACAAGCTTTATGTGGGCCAGGAGATTACGTTCAGTATGGTGAACTCTCCTTTAGGGACAAGCCTAGTCACAACGGGAAATCTTCCTATCGTTCACCGAAGTAAAATACATTCTTCTTGCTTTAAGTTTTTGTACTATTACTCTATCAGATACCATATGTTCTAAATTTTATTGTGTTTGACATATTGTAGCATACTACCAATTGTCCAATGAGAAAAGACATATTATTGACACTCTCGCTGTCACTGAGGGAACACATGTCAACTGGAGAATGATGGAGACTATCATACGTCAAGTGATGAACCTAGAAATGTTAGTCCAGCATCATGATGTTGGAAACTACGACGAAGGAAGAGCTTATGGATTTCTCCATACCTTGACATGGTCTAATTGCCACAAAAACTTTGGGGTAACCATATTCTTTTACTTTGTGTCATTTTAGTACATTTTACTGTTGTTATTAAGTTATTGTTCTTCCTTTATTAGAGAACAATGAGTTACAAATTTGGTAACATAACATAACAAATATGTTGTTCAAACAAAAAGTACCTCATCGTGTTGTGCCCGAAGACATGGAAGATTATGGTGCCATAACCATTGTATGTCATCCAGACACTAGGCTATCTAGCACATACACCATTTCCGATATTGATGGTCGTGTATGCGTCAACAAATGGAATGAGCTCATGAAGAATGAAAAACTCATGAAAATAGGAGACAAGGTGTTGATGTTGCTGTACCTGGGAGATCATGGGATTTATCTGTTTGTTTCCCATGTTCCTGGTGTGCCTCTAGAGTAATTACACAACAACACAGTGTGCAAAATAAAAATTGTGGGCTTTAAAAGTCCTTGCTGTAATGCTGTACTTTACTACACCATCATGGTACTCTTTGTGTTCGTGCACAAGATAGCGTGGGAGACTTGTTATGATTGTTTGTGTTTTAGCATTTGCAACGTATTCATCGGAACTCGCTTGGTGCTTAAATTATATACGCTTGGTGGTACCTTTTGTTTGAGATGATGTGTGCATCTTTCTGATATCTTTTCATCTAGTTATGATCATCCCTAAGCCTTTTTTAGATGACGCTAACCCTGCATGTTGCTGGTGTGTGGCGACCAAAGCACGGTTGCTGGCGTGGGCAACCCTGCATGCGCGCCGTAGGGAAAATATAGGCCCCGATTGGACAGAGCCCGGGGTACGTGGCTTGCATGCATGCGCGCTAGACAACGATGCATGCATGCACGCACGGATGCATGTGCACGATCTCCGACCGACGACGTAAAAGAGACGCCACCCTAGCGCTGTCCTCTCCAGTCCCGACCCGACCCGACCCGACCGACGACGCAACAGAGATGCCACACCAGAGCTGACCTGTCCAGACCAGACACGACCGACGAGGCAACGGAGCCGCCACAGCAGCGCTGACCTGAAGAGCCACCACCGCAGCGCTGCACAGCCGCCCTTCGGTTTCCACGCATGTACACTCCCAATGCAACAGCCATTACCGTAGTGCTGCACAGCCGCCCTTCGGTGAACCACGCGTGTACACACACGATGTTGTTGGTTTCCTACGCGTGTACACACACGATGATGTTTTTAATGCCTCTGTGAACCAAGAGGGAGCAGGTCGGCTATTTAACAGAGGCACCGTCTTCCTCTTCCTCACACACTCTTTCATCTCCATCCTCTACCATCTGCCCTTCTTCACCACCTTAGCCAGCCGTAAGCAATCCAAGACCAAGGCACCATGCAGTTCAACGGTTCGACCTACCGCCTGCCCCCCACCGTGCCGGAGATGCTCTACCCTCCCGAGGTGTACGTGGAGAGGACCCTTCGGGTGTGGGCGATGTCAAGGTGGAGGAGCGCAAGGGCTCTCACTGAGTTCTTCCTTGGGGCCGGCTTCAGTCACCTCCCCCCGGGCTCTCCACCGATGTTCCACGTCGAGGAGGTCAATCACAACGGTGTTGTGGTTGGGCTCTTTGCTACGTTCACCAACAGATTCGACGCCTACCACCTCCTGGGTCGTGTGTTTTGGTGTGGGAGCGAGTTCATCGCTTTCACCACCTACAACATCTTCACGGACTTCACCAAGATCTTCCCCACCCCAGAGCACATGCACACTCTTCCCTACCCAATCGCCCGTGAGTGAAGGGTGCCCGGAGTAGCGAGGTGGCGTGCCCCCGGAGGAGCAAGGTGGTGTTGGCCCGGTGGCGCCCCCTTATCTATCATTTCGTCCTATCCTACTATATGTGTGTCGTGTTAGCCTTGTTAGTAGTAAGGCTATGCTTATTTAAGTTGTTGCGCCACCTATGTATGCGGATCTACTATGTTATGTTCGTGCAACTATATTGATGTTCGTGCTACTATATTGATGTTATGTTCATGCTATTTTAATAATTTTCCTCTTTGCTTAATTTTTTGGAAACAACAGACAAGCTTTTTTATTTTATTTTTTCATGCCACTAGATTTGAATTGAGCTTTTCCTTGGTCTGTTCGTACAAGGGATTAAGCATATGTGTCATTGCGGATACACAAGCTAACTGAAACACTCTAATAACAACCTCTAACGACTGATGATTAACAAGTAAACAAATCCCACAACAATCATAGAAAAATAAAATCCTGTGGCCATCAGATTTGCCTGCTTCTTCAAATCGATCAACTTCCTTAGGTTCTTGTTGAGCTTCTTCAGTTCAACCTCGAGTTCCGCATCCCCCACCGTCCGAGCGTCATTGTCAGAGCCCAAAATATCCACCGCCGATGGCAGATCTACCTCTTGGGTTGACTCATGCCTCAAATCTATATCCCCACCGTCCAGTTTAATCCGCTTAATGCATTCATACAGCCACTCAAAATGCTTGCATGGATTCAGATTCTAAAAAACGGAAGGGAAACCCTAAATCCCAAATATGAGGAAATAACAAGAATTCAGGGGGCAGAATTCAAAGCAAAAGGCTGCGACAGAAACATAGATTTAACCTTCCCTGCTTTTGGTTTGCTCTCACATTTCACAAAATCCCGCCCATGGTTTCCATTCTTGTCTGATATTGTTGTCAGACGCTTCAGTGGCGCGATGCGTGGGCACATAGGGCATCTGGTCATCGGCACTACACCATACCGCCGCCATGATGACGGAGAGGCCGAGCTGGACATGGACATCTCTCGTCTCTCGCTGGCCGTCGGTGTCGGCACGCTTATCCGTCGGAGAATAGATCAATTTGTTGGGGCAAGGGAAAGGGTTGGCACGGGCGCGGCGATGGCTCGGGCTGCTGTGATCTGTGATGGGTCCCGCTGTCAGGGGACAAGTTTTGGAAAGCCACAACAGATTGCGCTCGTTTCGTGCATCCACGCGCATTACTTCCATTCCAAATAACTACCCCTACAACCACGGTTGTATACCATTCCATTGGACGCATATCTACCCTATCTTAACCGCCCCATTCTCCTGACCTAGCCATCGCTGGAATCGCGCCATCGATTGACAGTCGTCCACTCCGACGCCGGAGTAAAAAGGTCTCCTCCACGGCTCCTCCCATATTCGCTTGCATTGTTGATTAATTTTTCCATTGATTCGAGCAAGTAGTTTGTTGCGATGAGAGTAGCTGATCATACGATCTGGTTAGGGATATATGTTGTCGCTGGAGTAACTCTACGCCCAGTTCTTTTGGCTGATTCTCCCATAATCTTGAGAATCCACCCTCCACCCAGCTTCTCCCAGAATCTTGAATCCATATTTTTTTACAATCCTAGCTAGTTAGGATGTGAACAGCTAGGATTGTAAAAAACATAGAGATACAAGATTTTGGGAGAAGCTGGGTGAAGGGTCGATTCTCAAGATTCTGGGAGAATCGGCCAAATGAACTGGGCCCTAGTAGACCTTTGAGCTTGCTAGGAATTATTTGGATGAGGATGTGGATACATCATTGCTAATGCACATGTACATCTAAGTCGTATGCCATTGAGTTTACTAGGACATTCGTGAAGAATTTTTATTTTATTTTTTTCTTTGTTTCTCAGTTTGTTTTAGTCACTTAGATGTGCCTTGCACAGATGAGTTTGTTGATTGCAAATTACGAATATGAATGGCATGACATTTGAGCTTTGCTGGAAAATCATCACACAATTCATCTCACATACCATACTATCGGTATGTTTTCACGATGTAGAAGTCATTAATAGCATTGTTGTGTCTGTTGCTATAGGGACCATGGTCTCACCGACGAAAAACAACCGTGCAGAGTACGACAGGTATTTGCATGAAGGACGCCGGGAGATCGACTTGAAGGTGCAAAAGGCTCGCAATGAGGTAGACAAGAAACTCAAACAAGAACGTTCGTATGCTGACAGGATGATAAAGGGGGAGCGTGAAGATTTTCCAGTAAGATGAAGAAGATGCGTGATGAGATTGAAGAAAAGTTTAAGAGGGACCGTGAGGACATGGAAAAGAAGTTTTATCTTGCCTGCAAGGACTTGAGTCAATCGTTACAAAAGGACCGAAAGCTGGTGGACATGATTATACACACGGAGCGAGTAAAGATGGATGCCAAGGTGTTGGAGGCACGTGCGGATATGGATAATTGGCTGCTACATGAGCAGGTCCGCTTGAAGGGAAATGTTGGAAGACCGTGCGTTCTTACGACCACAACTTCAATGCCACAGTGATCCACCCCTAAAACATGTCTTCAAATCTACCCCTGTAAGTATCTTGCACCGTTTCTATATATTCAGGACGTACATTTTGTATGAACATCTTAATTTTTTGGGTATCTTTCTGTCGGCAATCCATTTGTAGGCTAGGAATCATCAGATGGCACAATCCCCATTAACTCGAGACCTTGCGAAAGAGACACCCGTTAAATGCCACATCACTCCACCCCAACAACATATCTTCAATTCTCCCCTTGTAAGTACCTCGCACCGATGCGATACAGTCATAGCCAATATATGGTATGATCTTTTAAATTTTTTGTGTAAACCCACTGTCGGTGATTCATACGCAGGATACGAGTCCTGAGATGACACAATCCCCAATCACTCCACATGAAGGATACACTGGACAAAACAAGGTAACAACGTCGCAATGTTGCTATGGACATAAAAAATATGTTTGCCCCTTTATTGATGTGAGATACTGCTCATCTAATGTAGGTGCTGGCCATGGAATTTATTGTTCATAGGGATGATGAGATGTCTCATGTCCCGAGATCAAACTTTGAGGATAGACCGGCAGAAGTGAGAGTTTTTGAACCGCTCGTAGTGGACTACAATCTAATTGAGTATGAAATTTGAACCAGTTTTGGTTACAAAATGGGAGCAGAATTGTACTACTTCTCACCCGAGTCTGCGTGGAAGCTGCCAGAAGGAATGTTCTTGATTTCAGGACAAGATGATGTAGCCAAAATTCTTTCTCGCCTGAACGGCACAAAGACATGTCACTTGTACATTGTGTACAATAGAACAACGGGTCCTTATCCCCAAGACGACTTGCATTCAGAGGTTCAAGTTGTACATGTTACATCAAGTTTATGGCTACATCATTTTTGCGGTGTTCCTAATACCGTTCCTATGCTTTTTTACAGGAGTTGCGGCGCCTAGACTTGGAGCAGACCAAGGGCCTTGCTATAGGGTCGGCGGAGACTGACAAGGAACAACTAGAGCAACTTGAGTTATTTGGTTACGTTGATGTTAAACCTAGAAAGATTGAAGAACATGGATCATCGCCAATCCCGAAGCAATCTCCAACGAATAAACGCAAGAGGTCCCTGGATTTTGGCAGCGAAGAAGACCACATAGAGTAGGCTAAATGGTTTTTCAACCGGTTTAAGCTTCAGACGTAGATTGTTTTGTTTGAAAGACTCATTTTATTGTTTCCCTCTCTATGTTCACAACTATGGCAAAATTTATTCGTGTTAAAGGTTTTTGAACAACATTGTATCGTCAATGATGGATGTGTTTTATGTCCAACCCTATAGTTGTTTGTGAGATAGCCTTGCAGGTACACGAGTATGCACACACATCACAAGTGTGTTAAAATCATACATGTTGTCTTTGATGAAACTGTTTCCGTGCTCCCATGTACACGCGCATAATCTTGATACCATACAAAATGCATGCAACGTCGGAAAACAATGAAAATTGGCATGGATGCTTGTCATGTTGGTAGAAGGGTGTAAAATTGGGTCCATTTGAAGCATGTCGCAAAAAACCGTCCTTCGAGACGGACCCTTTCCTCCTACCCGAATGCCTCCATGCAACACGGTCAAATTTTGGTCATCTTTAGAAGGACACCAAAATTTTGAACTAATTCTGCGAACGTGAAAATTTCGAGCATTTTTGGTGCAAAACGGTGTAGAAAATACTCACGCCTTTTTGAACGTGAAAATCCTGCTGCAGGATCGTCCTAGGAATCCGTGCACTCCGACAAGATCTGTTCCGGGATCGGTGCGGCGTCAGGAGCGAAGAGCACCGTAGCCGGATTCCACATGCGCGCGTCACGCCCTCCTCCCACGCGCGTGCGGGTCCATTTGAAGCATGTCGAAAAAAATCGCGCGCGCACGGGTGTCGTCACGTGGGACAAGGACTTCCGACAAATTCGTCTTTACGCGCGCACGATCCCAGGCGGATCCCCCCCCACCGAGCGATCCAATGCAGATCCACCTCCAGGTGTGGGCCTGTTCCCTTTTCTGGGACAGCATGCAATATGGGCCTATTTTTTTTCGTGAGCGAAATCTTCCCCCAAATAATTCCGTTTTGTGGGACAACATGCAATATGGGCCTATTTTTTTCATGAGTGAAATCTTCACCCAAATAATTCCGTTTTGTGGGACAACATGCAATATGGGCCTATTTATCTTCCATTGTGAGAAATTTTCCTCCACTAAATCCAATAATTCCCTTTTCTGGGAAAGCATGCAATGTGGGCCTATTTTTTTTCATTGAGCGAAATCTTCCCCCACTATATCGAAATAGTCTACTCGACAATAAAACGAGCTCCATGATGGCCTGTATTCGTGTTGGACAAACGTCATGATTCTTAATGGTTGACATCAAATGATCACATAGAAAATGGAAACTAAATATCCCGAACACATACGGTGAAATGGCAGTAGAGCCCCAATTCGCTGAGTCATATAAAAAATCCACAATTCAAAAAGTATCTGACAAGATAAAAACATAACGTAAAGACCATGCGACACAAAGCTGACTAGCAAATGACTATGTCTGGTTCATCGTTGAATCTTACTGTATCCACATAGTTGTAGCTATCAGAGTTCTCCTTCGAGGTCCTACACGGAAGAATATAATTAATCACATGCACATTAGTATTGATTACAACACACGCAAAAATTAAACGTGGACATATTGGGTACCTCTAACAATTTCATGCATTTCCGTCGATTGTGACCTGGCTCTCTACAATAGCCACACTTACCCGTTGATCTTGTCTTCTTCACCTTTGCATGTAGCCTTTTCTTTGGTGCACCTCAGCTTGGCACATGCACGGGATCCAGAACCTCATCCAAATCTTCACCACCAACATTGTTTGATTGGGGCATTAACGGGCCAAACCTAATGTTGTTACCCTGAGCATTAGTTGATTCATTGCTGTCAGCATGTTCAATCGTTGATTGCTTGCCATGATGGTGTGCATCCAAAATCAATTTCAGACGATGATAGTCCTCATCAGAGTGACATGCCTTGAAGCATGCGCCATGGCTAGAATTCCGCAACTCACAGTACCTCAGCAGGCTTGCCGAATAGTCATACATCTGGTTCTTTCTGGTCGGTGCGTATGCACATTTTGCATTCATTGTCCACCTAGCGGGAACACAACACCTGGGCAGTCTTTGTTGCTGTAGAATTCCCAATATGTACAAAATGTGGGAACATGGTGTGCCTGCGCATTCGACCTTACAGCAAGAACAACTGACGCTGTGCAAAATACCTTTAGGCTCCTGAATGCGCACTTCAAACTTTATATCCATTCTTGCTTTCTTTGACACAACATAGGTGGAAACTTCTGATCCATCTAGTACCTCTCTGATCACACATTTGCTGACAGCATGTATGCTCCATAAGACCAACTCAAAGATAGCAGGAGTGAAAACTGTTGCAGCATGTTTCTCAAGCGGTGAAGCAGTTTCCTCTGTATATGGAACGGACTGCAAGGCCACGACATCTAGGAGAGCTTCGTTCAACCGTCGCGTCGCAAGGCAACGCTCATAGTGTTCTAGCATTTCAAACAACGGCATCTTACGCTCAAGATGTGTATGTAACACAGAGTTTAAGCTCTTGATAACCCACAAGTATAGGGGATCGCAACAGTTTTCGGGGGTAGAGTATTCAACCCAAATTTATTGATTCGACACAAGGGGAGCCAAAGAATATTCTCGAGTATTAGCAGCTGAGTTGTCAATTCAACCACACATGAAAGACTTAGTATCTGCAGCAAAGTATTCAGTAGCAAAGCAATATGGAAGTAACGGTAACAATGGCAAAGTGACAGTAGCAGTGTTGTAGTGATTGTAATAGTAGCAACGGAAAAGTAACTTAGCAAAGATCAATATGTGAAAAGCTCGTAGGCAATGGATCAGTGATGGATAATTATGTCGGATGGCATTCATCATGCAACAGCTATAACATAGGGTGACACAGAACTAGCTCCAATTCATCAATGTAATGTAGGCATGTATTCCATATAAAGTCATACGTGCTTATGGAAAAGAACTTGCATGACATCTTTTGTCCTACCCTCCCGTGGCAGCGGGGTCCTAATGGAAACTAAGGGATATTAAGGTCTCCTTTTAATAGAGAACCGGACCAAAGCATTAGCACGTAGTGAATACATGAACTCCTCAAACTACGGTAATCACCGGAAAGAATCCCAGTTATTGTCACCCTGGGGGATGCGGATCATAACTCGTAATAGGTGTCTACAACTTGCAAGATAGGATCAAGAACACATATATATTCATGAAAACATAATAGGTTCATATCTGAAATCATGGCACTCGGGCCCTAGTGACAAGCATTAAGCATAACAAAGTCATAGCAACATCAATCTCAGAACATAGTGGATACTAGGGATCAAACCCTAACAAAACTAACTCGATTACATGGTAAATCTCATCCAACCCATCACCGTCCAGAAAGCCTACGATGGGATTACTCATGAACGGCGGAGAGCATCATGAAATTGGTGATGAAGGATGGCTGGTGATGACGACGGCGTCGATTTCCCCTCTTCGGAGCCCAAAAGGGACCCCAGATCTGCCCTCCCGAGGAAGAACAGGAGGTGGCGGTGGCTCCGTATCGTAAAACGTGATGAACTCTTCTCTCTGATATTTTTCTCCACGAATAGGAATATATAGAGTTGGAGTTGAGGTCGGAGGAGCTCCAGGGGGCCCACAAGACAGGGGGGCGCGCCCCCTGGCTTGTGGCCAGGTGGTGGACCCCCTCCGGTTGATTCTTTCGCCAGTATTTTTTATTAATTCCAAAAATATTCTCCGTAAATTTTCAGGTTAATCCGAGAACTTTTATTTCTGCACAAAAATAACACCCAGGCAATTCTGCTGAAAACAGCGTCAGTCCGGGTTAGTTCCATTCAAATCATGCAAATTAGAGTCCAAAACAAGGGCAAAAGAGTTTGGAAAAGTAGATACGATGGAGACGTATCAACTCCCCCAAGCTTAACCCATTGCTTGTCCTCAAGCAATTCAGTTGATAAACTGAAAGTGATAAAGAAAAACTTTTACAAACTCTGTTTGATCTTGCTGTTGTAAATATGTCTAACTGATGTTCAGATTTTCAGCAAAGATTATTGACTAACCATATTCACAATAACATTTAGGTCTCACATTTACTCATATCAATGGCATAATCAACTAGCGAGCAATAATAATAAGTCTCGGATGACAACAATTTTATCAAAACAATCATGATACAATATGATATAATGGTATCTCGCTAGCCCTTTCTGAGACCGCAAAACATAAATGCAGAGCACCTCTGAAGAACAAGTACTGACTAGACATTGTAATTCATGGTAAAAGAGATCCAGTCACACTCATACTCAATATCAATTAATAACAAAGCATACAAATGACGGTGGTGCTCTCTAACTGGTGTTTTTTATAAGAAGAGGGTGACTCAACAGTAAAGTAAAATAGATAGGCCCTTCGCAGAGGAAAGCATTGATTTGCAGAGGTGCCAGAGCTCGAGCTTTTAAAACAGGGATGAATCATAATTTTGGGAGGTATGCTTTCATTGTGAACATAACAACTAAGAGATCTCGATATCTTCCATGCTAGATACATTATAGGCGGTTCCCAAACAGAATAGTAAAGTTTTTACTCCCCCTCCACCAATCGATCACACTCCACGGCGGGCCGAATCCACGGGTACCGTCCATACAAACAACAATCCTGGGGGAGTTTTGTTTCATTATACTTTGATTTGATTTTTGAGCATGGAACTGGGCATCCCGAATACCAGCCACTTTCTCGTGAATGATAGTGAATCAACACATATCGTGAGAATAACCCACCTAGCATGGAAGATACTGACAGCCCCTAGTCACTACATGAGCGATTCGGGCATACAAAACAGGGTATTATTTGAAGGTTTAGAGTTTGGCACATGCAAATTTACTTGGAACGGCAGGTAAATACCGCATATAGGTAGGTATGGTGGACTCATATGGAACAACTTTGAGTTTATGGAAATGGATGCACAAGCAGTATTCCTGCTTAGTACAAGTGAAGGCTAGCAAAAGACTGGGAAGCGACCAACTAGAGAGTGACAACAGTCATAAACATGCTTTGAGATTAACCAACATTGAATGCAAGCATGAGTAGGATATAAATCACCATGAACATAAACATCGTGGAGGCTATGTTGGTTTTGTTTCAACTACATGCGTGAACATGTGCCAAGTCAAGCCACTTGAATCATTCAAAGGAGGATACCATCCTATCATACTACATCACAACCATTTTAAAATGCATGTTGGCACTCAAGACAAACCATTATACACTCTTAGCTAATTAAGGATGGCATGAGTAACTATAATCTCTAATTGTCATTGCAAACATGTTCAATCCATAGCGAGCTGAATCCAGAACGATGAGCTAATCATATTTACAAAAACAAAATAGGTCGAGTTCATACCAGCTTTTCTCCATCTCAATCACTTCATCATATATCGTCATTATTGCCTTTCACTTGCACGACCGAACGGTGTGAATAATAATAAGAGTGCACGTGCATTGGACTAAGCTGGAATCTGCAACCAATAACTCAAAGGAGAAGGCAAGGTAATATGGGCTCTCTGATAGATAAACAATAATGCATATTAGAGCCACTCAACATGTCATCGTGGTCTTCTCCTTACGACCCAAAGAAGAAAAGAAAACTATTTACACGGGAAAACTCCCAACAAGCAAAAGAAGAACGAGAAATCTTTTTGGGTTTTCTTTTAATACTACAACTAAACAAACTAGAAGGTAAAGCTAGAACTAAATTTTTTGGATTTTCTCAAGGTTAATTAAACACACAAGACGAAAGCAAAAAGAAGAAATAAACTACCATGGATGGTATAATGAAAAAGTATGAACACTGACTACTAAGATGAGTGTGTGAACATGAATGTAATGTCAGTGAGAAATACGTACTCCCCCAAGCTTAGGCTTTTAGCCTAAGTTGGTCTAGGGCCATGGCTGGCCCGGATAATATCTGAAGTCGTAGTTGGGGTTGTACTGGGCTGCGGCAGCTACTGCCTGAGTGGCTGCAGCGCGGAGGCGAGCGGCTTCCACCTCTCTCTCGTACTCGTTTGCCTCCTCTCTAGTTATAAAGTGTCTCCGTTTTTCCTAAAAGTTAAAGAAGGCAGGAGCAGGAAGGGTAATATGGACAGCATGCTGTCTGTCAAAAATTAGTCGGTACAGGAGGGGTTGTTCGTTTCTCTCAAGAAACTGGTAGCGCACCATAGCCTCATAATCAAGAAAAGCAGGTGGTAACTCAATATCATTCTCCCTTATGGGTACCCTAAGATAATTAGCTACACGGGTGGCATAAATTCCACCAAAGAAATCTCCATCCTTAGCATTTTTATGTATCCTCCTAGCAATAATGGCTCCCAAGTTATATCGTCTATCACCCATGACTGCACTCTTAATAATACTAAGATCAGGTACGCAAAGGTGGCTATGGTCATGTTTACCGTTAATACATCTACCTATGAAGAGAGCAAAATAATGTATGGCAGGAAAGTGAATGCTCCCCAAGGTAGCCTGTGTAATGTTTCTAGTTTCTCCCACAGTGATGCTAGCAAGAAAATCATTATATTCAGTTTTGTGAGGATCACTATGGCTGCCCCATTGTGGAATTTTGCATGCATGGTTAAAATCCTCTAGGTCCATAGTATAAGATTCATCATAAAGATTAAATAGAACGGAATGCGTATTACGCCTGGATGAAAATTCAAACCTCTGCACGAAGGAATCAGTGAGTTGATAATATTGCTTGCATTGGTCTGAAACTAAATCTTCAAGGCCAGCATTTCGTATGTTTGCGTAAAATTCTTCCTTGAATCCGGCATGGACCATGAATGGATCCGATGGCCATTCACAAGGCCGCACTTGAGCTTCCCTCGGTGTCGGTGTACTAAAGATCGGGTCCTTTAGTACCCCGTACTTGTGCACGGATAGTTGTAGCCATACCTGCGGCAAGGCCTGCCGGAGGACGGCTGGAGACAGATGCAAGATATCAAGAAGGCGTTTAAGCTGAAGATCAGAAGACCGAAGGCTGGGCGTCCGGCAAGATCTTGCCGGGCTGGCCCGTCGAGCCCCGGCAAGATCAGCACCCGGCAAGATCCCACCGCTTCAGCACAGTACCGCCGCTCCAGCGCAGCGACCAGCCTGTCGTTTAGGGCTTGTCCTCCTGGTTGCGTGTCACGGCGCTGGCCGCAGAAGGGGTTAAGCGGTACTGATGGGACGAGTCCTTTTTCCATCCCCAAGAAAGGCAGGGACACCTGTTCAGAGCATTGAACGCGTCTTGTCCTAAGACGTTTGTCCTAAGATGTTTGTCCTAAGGCGTCAGTAGTAATCATGAGATACTGGTAATCATGGGATACTGGTAATCATGAGATACTATAGATACTTTACACCTCTTGTACTTCGCCACTGTTGGAGACCCCTTGGACATATAAAAGGAGGCCCAAGGCGTAGCTACAGGGGGGATCCAG
Organism: Elymus sibiricus; assembly: GCA_039707655.1. NCBI lineage: Eukaryota > Viridiplantae > Streptophyta > Magnoliopsida > Poales > Poaceae > Elymus > Elymus sibiricus. Next base: position 117,711,543 of record CM077675.1, read on the forward strand.
ACATTTGACCCATTCTGCATGCGTAGCTGCTACTGTAGCTCCCAGAACTTGGCCAAGAACATCCACAGTAATACAACCAAGCAGGAGTAGGGTTTTACGCTTCCGAGCGGCCTGAACCTGGGTAAATCCCCTCGCGTTGATCATTAGTTCCGCTCTTTGTGCTGTCCTTTCTCCCTTGCCGAACCGTAAAGGGATCCTTTGATCCCATAGGTGTCGTTTCCCCGACATCTTTGGCGCGCCAGGTAGGGGGAAGAGGTTGCGCGAACCCGATCTAGCGGTCGGCGCGCCAGTTCTTGATCATCTTTCATCGCCATGGCCCCCAAGAAGAAGGGTTTCACGGCGGTTGGTCCATCTGCGTCTAGCCCCCCCATACCCACACAGACGGGTGATGGCGCGGGCGCTGGTGGAGGAGGTGGAGGTCTTGAGCCTCCACGACGTTCTGGCGATCCAAGCTAGGCGAGCGCCAGGTCCAAGGAGAAGGCCGCGCTACCTACGGGTGGTGCAGCGATCTCCAAGGATGGGACGGCGCCTTCCAAAACACCCATGCCGGCGCATGCACCGCGGCCTTCTCAAGACGCGCGCGACGTGCAGCACCGTGACGTTGGTGGTTCCAAGCATCCCCATGGGAAAACCCCTACGCATCACTCTCAAGATGCGCGGGGCCAAGATCCACGTCAACACGTCGGTGGAAGCCGCGCACGGTTGCAGGACCGTGACGGTGCTCCTTCTAACCCAGTTAGGAGTTTGAGCACCTCACGTTCTTCGCATCTTTCGCCGCCGCCTACACCAGCAGAAGCATTGGCGCGAGCTCAGCTGCTCCTAGACTTCCCTCCCGCTGCGGAGAAGCTAGATGAGTGGAGAGCTGCCATTCAGAGCCTCATCGGTCTAGCCAACAACGACAGGCCGCAGCAAGCAGAGCCTTCGCGGCGGCAGTCTACTGGACCGGTGCGGGCCGATGGCGAGAAGACCGGAGGCGGTGCATCTATGATACGCTCCCCTCCACCACGTCAAGAGCGGTCGCTAACTCGGCGGGTTGACGCCCGTGATGACGATTCCACGGCGTCGTCCAATCCGCGGGTTCGCCGCGATCAACGTCTGATTCTTCGGGAACGGCAGAAGGAGGACGCTCGAACCACCATCAAGCGGCAACGGGAAGCGCGCCGTCAGTCCGACAAGCGCGCGGGACCCACTATCGATGAGCCTGCGCCAGGGTATCCTGGTAGCCTGCGTTACGAGGTGGGCTGTCCAGCATTTACTCGTGAGCTGCGGCGAGTCTAGTGGCCCAACTCCCGCTCTTTCAAGCCGGAGGTGCCGGAGAAGTACGACGGCAAGACTCACCCGTCAGAGTTCCTAAGCATCTACACCATTGCGGTGCAGGCTGCCAGGGCTCGAGACGACAAGATCCTCGCCAACTACTTCCCGTTGGTACTGAAGCCCAACGTCAGGTCGTGGTTGATGCATCTGCCGGAGAATTCCATTTCCTCCTAGGCAGATCTGTGTCATGAGTTTGTTGGCGCCTTTACTGGCGGCCACCAAGCTCCTGGCCAGGAAAGCGACTAGCATATCATTCCCCAGAAGGATGGCGAAACCTTGCGCAAGTACATCCAGAGGTTCAGCCGTATCCAGCACAACATTCCAGACGTTCATCCTGCCGCTGTCATCAGCGCCTTCCATCAGAATGTGCGCAACCGCAAGATGCGGGAAGAGCTTGCGATGAACAAGGTCAAGGATGTCGCCGAGCTTTACGCTCTGGCTGACAAATGTGCTCGGGCAGAAGAAGGAAGGAGACTCCCCGGCGAGAACGCTGGCGCAGGAGTCGACTCCGAAAGCGAAGACGCTGCTGCCCCGGCAAAGAAGGGCCGACGGAAGGCCAGGAAGCGCAAGGGCAAGGCCGTGCTTGCCGTCGAGGGATCCGGCAACCCCGGCACCGCCAAGAAGGCCAAGACTGACGACCCCGGCAAGGAGGTTGCCGGGTGTGCCGCATGTCAGGCCTTGGCGGCTGCCGACAAGCCGGAAGGCTCCGCCAAGCAGTATTGCAAGATCCACCGCACCAAGGGCCACGATCTCCAAAACTGCCGGCAAGTTGAGGAGCTTGTCGAGAAGCAGAGAGCCGAGTACGAAAGGCGAGACAAGGAGAAGGCCCAGGATGGCGCTGGAGGGTCCGGCAAGAAGTGCGGTCGAGGAGGTCGCCGCGGCAAGGCCAAGCAACAGAAGGAGCGGCCCGCCCGAGGCCGCGACAAGGAGCAGGGGGATGATGATGATGATGCAGAGGGCGACGAGTCCAACGAGCACGAGTTCCAGAAGGCGATAGAGGCCATGTGCGTTGACGGAGGCGCCTCGTTGCATTCCTCTCACTGCCAGCTCAAGCAGTGGGCGCGCGAGATTAATGCAGCTGAGCCCTCGCTTGATGCCCGGAAGCCATTGAAGTGGCCCCACACGCCTATCGTTTTTGACGCCGAGGACCACCCTGATCGCACAACTGCGGTCGGGTGCTTGCCGTTGTTGGTTTCACCAACGATCCGCAACCTCAAGGTGACAAAGATGTTAGTTGACGGTGGGGCCGGCCTAAACCTGATCTCGCCCGATGTGATCAAGAGATTGCAAATTCCCGATGAAGATCTCGAGGAAACAGGCTCATTCCAAGGGGTCAATCCGGGAAGGAACCAGCCGAAGGGCAAGATCACCCTGCCAGTGACATTTGGCAGCAAGTTGAACTTCAGGACGGAGAAGATCGTCTTCGACGTCACCAAGATTCCATTACCCTATAATGGGATTCTTGGTCGCCCGGCGCTGGCCAAGTTCATGGCGGCATCGCACTACGCCTACAACGTGCTGAAGATACCCGGGCCGATGAGCGTCATCACCATCCACTCCGACAAGAAGGATGCGCTTATCTGCACCGACAAACTCTACCGGGAGGCAGTTGCAGCATCTGCCGCCAAGGCACCTGCTCCTGTCGCTGAAGCTCCCGGGAAGAAGAAGAAGCCCGGCAAGACCTCTAGCACCCACTCCGGCAAGCGCACCTCCTCAGAGTGCTGCGCTCCCGTTGAGGACGTGTCCGAGAGCTCTGCCGGCAAGAGCAAGAAATCCAAGGTTGCTCCGCCAGAGACCAAGAAGGTGCCCGCCAAGGAGGATGGTACGGGAGGAACTTTCACCATAAGTTCCACCCTTGATGACAAATAGGAAAGCGCGCTCGTTGCCTTCCTGCGGGCGAATATCGATGTGTTTGCATGGCAACCATCTGATATCCCCGGTGTTCCCAGGGAGGTAATTGAGCACCACCTTGCTGTCTGCCCTCATGCGCGACCCGTCAAGCAGAAGATCAGGAAGCAAGCCTTGGAGCGGCAAGAGTTTATCGCTGAAGAAATCAGAAAGCTTGAAGCAGCAGGCCTGGTTAGAGGAGTCCTCCATCCGACATGGTTGGCCAATCTGGTTGTAGTGCGCAAGGCGAATGGAAAATGGAGACTATGTATCGACTATACTGATATCAATAGAGCATGTCCAAAAGATCCTTTTCCCTTGCCGCGCATCGACCAGATTGTGGACTCCACTGCTGGCTGCGATTTGCTGTCATTCCTTGACGCATATTCAGGCTACCATCAGATTTTCATGACCAAAGAAGACGAAGAGAAAACCGCATTTATCACCCCATGTGGCACGTATTGCTTCATACGTATGCCTTTCGGGTTGAAAAGTGCTGGTTCAACCTTCGCAAGAGCTGTCCAGATTGGTTTCGAGACCCAGCTGCATAGAAATGTGGAAGCCTATATGGATGACATAGTGGTCAAGACCAAGGACAAGGCAACTCTTATACAAGATCTGGAAGAGACGTTTGCAAATCTGTGCAGGATCAATCTGAAGCTCAATCCCGAGAAGTGAACGTTTGGTGTTCCATCCGGCAAGCTTCTCGGGTTCTTTGTGTCTCAATGTGGAATTGAAGCCAATCCCGACAAGATCAAGGCAATTGAGCAGATTGAAGCACCAAGACGTGTCAAAGATGTGCGCCGGCTTGCCGGCTGCGTTGCTGCTCTGAGCAGGTTCATCTCCAAGTCTGCTGAGCGCGCCCTGCCCTTTTTCAAAATCTTGAAGAAGGCAGGACCAATGAAATGGACTCCGGAAGCGGAGGCAGCACTGCAGGACTTGACGAGGTACCTCTCCTCTCCGCCGACACTGGTCGCACCTAGGCCACAAGAGCCGTTGCTGCTGTATCTAGCGGCAACGAATCAAGTGGTTAGTGCTGCGCTAGTGGCGCAGAGAGAAGCAGACGAAGAGGCAGCGGCAGCGGCAAGCCCGTCAAGCGACAAGCCAGGACTATCCCCGGCAGAGTCTGGTGCTGACAAGACAGAGCCCGCGCAGTTAAGTGAAGCAGTGCAGAAGAAGAAGATGGTGCAGCGCCCAGTCTATTTTGTCAGCTCCCTTTTGCAGGGGGCTAGGTCAAGATATTCTGGTGTGCAAAAGCTGCTCTTCGGCCTCCTTATGGCCTCGAGGAAGCTGCGCCATTACTTCCAAGCACATGAGATTACCGTCGTCACTCGCTTTCCGCTGCAACGGATCTTGCGGAATCCAGAAGCAACCGGCAGGATTGTGGAGTGGGCGTTGGAGCTGTCATGCTTTGGCCTCAAGTTTGAAAGCACTTCAACTATTCAGAGCAGAGCCTTGGCAGAGTTCATTGCAGAGTGGACACCAACGCCGGACGAAGAAGTTCAAGAGTCGGTTGTCCCCGGCAAGGAAACAGATCGCGAATGGATTATGTACTTTGATGGGGCTTTTTCTCTGCAAGGCGCCGGTGCTGGCGTGCTGCTTGTCGCACCCACAGGAGAGCACCTCAAGTATGTGATTTAGATGCACTTTCCCCGGGAGAGATCAACGAACAACACTGCAGAGTATGAAGGGCTGCTTGCCGGTCTCAGGATCGCGGCAGACCTTGGGATCAAGAAGCTCATCGTCAGAGGTGACTCCCAGCTTGTCGTCAGGTAAGTCAACAAGGATTACCAGAGCCCGTTGATGGAAGCTTATGTCGATGAAGTGAGAAGGCTGGAGGAGCGTTTTGACGGTTTGCAAACAGAGCATGTTCCTCGAGCAGAGAACTGCATTGCTGACGGCCTGTCGAAGCGTGCTGCCCTTAAGTTACCTGTGGAACCAGGAACTTTTGTGCTCCGCCTGACTCTGCCATCCGTAACACCACCGACGAGGCCGGACAAGAGAAGGAAGTTAAGTACCGACAAGTACTTCCCGGTAGAGCTTCCAGAAGCCGCCGGCAAGGAAGTTGCCTGGAACGACACGGTTGCCGGTGAGCAGCGGCTTCGCGCAGAGCCTCAGGTTCTTGCCGCCGAAGTACGCGCCCCCGTAGCGGAGGATATGCCGGTTGCCGGTGAGCAGCAGCTTTGCGCAGAACCTCAGGTTCTTGCCGCTGAAGCAAGCGCTCTCGCGGCCGAAGAGATGCCTTTAGTCCTTGTCGTCGAGCCACAGGCTCCGGCATGGGCACAGCACATAGTTCATTTCCTTCAGACAGGAGAACTCCCTGAGGAACAGGAAGAAGCGGAGAAAGTAGCCCGTCAGTCTAGTATGTACCAGTTCATCGATGACGTCCTGTACAGAAAGAGACCCAACGGTGTGAAATTGAAGTGCATTCCTCGGGGGAATGGACTAGAGCTGTTGGCAGAGATTCATGGAGGCATATGTGGCTCCCACATAGGCTGGAGAGCTCTTGTCGGCAAGGCATTCCGGCAAGGTCTCTTCTGGCCCACTGCTCTCCAGGATGCAACTGCACTAGTAACCAAGTGTGAAGCGTGCCAGTTCCATTCAAAGCAACTTCATCAGCCAGCTCAAGCTCTTCAGACAATCCCTCTTTCCTGGCCCTTCTCGGTCTGGGAACTCGACATACTGGGTCCTTTCCCCCGCGCTGCCGGGGGCTTCGAGTACTTGTACGTTGCTATCGACAAGTTCACGAAGTGGCCGGAAGTGGAAGCAGTGAGAAAGGTGACAGCACAGTCAGCGGTCAAGTTCTTCAAGGGAATAGTGTGCCGGTTTGGTGTGCCAAACAGGATCATCATCGACAATGGCACGCAGTTCACAAGCCGCACCTTTATGCAGTACGTCCAAGACCTTGGCGGCAAGATCTGTTTTGCCTCCGTTGCTCACCCGAGAAGCAACGGCCAAGCAGAGAGGGCAAATGCTGAAGTGCTGCGCGGTCTCAGGACCAGAACTTTCGACAAGCTGCACAAGGGCGGAAGACGCTGGATTGATGAGCTGCCGGCGGTTCTTTGGTCAATCAGAACGACACCAAATCGAGCTACCGGCCAGACTCCCTTCGCCCTGGTCTACGGGGCTGAAGCAGTTCTCCCCACGGAACTCATATACGGGTCACCTCGAGTGCTCGCTTATGATGAGCTCGAGTAAGAGCAGCTGCGGCAAGATGACGCTGTGCTCCTTGAGGAAGATCGTCTTCGGGCTGCTGTGCGTGTTGCACGCTACCAGCAAGCTTTGCGCCGCTATCATAGCCGCAAGGTTCATGCCCGGAGTCTTGAGGAAGGAGACCTTGTTCTTCGGCGCGTTCAGTCGGCCAAGAATTCCAACAAGTTGACGCCGAAGTGGGAAGGCCCTTATCGGGTAGTACGAGTCACCAGGCCTGGCGCTGTCCGCCTGGAGACCGAAGATGGCGTGCTAGTGAGCAACTCCTGGAATATCGAACATCTTCGTAAGTTCTACCCGTAAGGCGCGGTTGCCGGTTAGCAGCAGTTTCGCGCAGAACCTTAGGTTCTTGCCGCAGAAACGCTCCCGGCAACCACCTTTTGTACAAGTCTTGCCGATGCAGCATGTAATCCTTTGTACAAAGCCAGGCGAAGACCCTGTGCATAGTTTAATTAAGCTAAGTGTTTTACAATTCTTGTCGATTTCATGTCACTTTATATGCATGCTTATCTGAGATGTTGTATTGCGCTTGCTTCCGGTAAGAGCTAATGAACCGCCAAGGTTCCATATTTTCTCTTCTTTCTTTTTCTCAAAAGGATAGAAGGTTCCCTCGCATGCAAGTTTACCGGGGGGGGGGGGGTAGTATGGATACCGACAGGCGGCGTTCAAGGTTGACATCTTGCCGGAAGAAGAACAGCAACGAAAAGCTAAGTTACAGAAACCCTTTAAAACAGATTTTTGTTGTAAGGCTATCCTCCTTGAACAATTTCGACTTTTGTATGGAAAACCTGCACGCGATGGAACCTTGTCATGATCGGTCGCGCCCTTACTCTGTTTCGAGTCCGCTCAACAGTTTAGGTGGCTGCACTGAAAACGTCAAGGTTTCTTGCCGGTAGTTGCGCCTCCAGCAGGCTGCTGAAGTCCTGAACCCAGCGCTCGCGGGGGTGCGCACCAGCAAGTTCCCAGCATAAGCGTAGGGCATACACCATACAGAAAGAAATCAAACAAGGGGAATAGCATACATTAATCCAGAGACAGCAAGTTATATTACATGATAGTTGCCGCGTTTCTAACTAAAGATAAATTGTCTTTGGCATGGAGCGATGGCGACAAGATAAAGAGAAACAGCTAATCCCGGCGATCGCCTTCAACCCTCTTGACTTGGCTCACCCTATCAACGATGGGCGCGACAAGCTCTTCGAGTACCTTGACGTCCCCATCCTTTGGCAAGCGTTTGAAGACGTTGGAGAGGTTGATGCCGGGGTTCTTGTGCACAACTTTGACCAGCACCTCGCGGAGGACGGCCTGGCAGAGCTTGCGGGATTCGTTCGCCAGCTGGGATGTTCGGTCAGAGTGAAGCTGCTCCAAGGCTTCGAGCATGCGGTCAAAGAACATGGTCAGCCTGGCGCTTGTGGACACCCTGTCGTCAGAAGAATAGCTGAAGCCTTGCAGACCCATGACGGACATTTGCGCGGCAAGCTTCTTTGCAACGTCGATGAGCTTCTCAGTCCAGATTTGCACGCCTGCCACATAGTCGTTGTGTGTGGCGGCGGCACTCTTGAGCAGCTCCTGTTCATTGTGGAGGTCTTTGATCAAGGTCTTCTCCCGACCCCTGGCGGTCTCAAGGGTCTCCTTCAGCGTGGTCAGTTTCTGCTCCAGATCAACGATGGATTCCTTGGCGGAGGTGAGCTGCTGAGTCTTCTCGGATGCGGCAACCTGGGCCTCCATCAAGCTGTGAAGAGCTTTGTCTCTTTCGGTTTCGAGTGTTGAGACCTTCTTGCCGTGATCCTCGAGATCAACCTCTAGCTTCTTCACCTTCCCCTCCAGCAAGCTCTTGGGGGCCTCTGCAGCTCCGGCAGCATCGACGGCTTCCTTCAGTTTGCCGACGTGATCTTCAGTCAGAGCTCTGAGCGTCTCCATGTGTTTCTGCTCTAGCTCCTGGGTCCGCTGCGCGACAAGTTTCTCGATCTCCTCGTCCTTACTGCGGAGCTTGGAGGCAAGCGCCTCCTCGCGAGCAGTAAGGTCCTCTTCGTGAGCATCGAGCCCGATGCGGCGCTCCGTCAGGCGAGCTTCTGCTGCGGCGGCCTGCTGTGCAGCCTCCTCCTCTGCCTTCTCGACATCAGATTGCTTCATGAGGAGGTCGTTCCAGTTCTCGCTCAGCTGTTCCCGAGCAGTCTTCAGCTCTTGGAAGGCCTCAGCATACCAAGCCTGCATCTCCTCGACGCGCTTTTGGAAGTCCGCCTCTGCTGCATCAACAACCGCTGCCCTGGAATCCAGCTTATCCTTTCGGGCGCGGTAGAGTGCCTGGAGCTTCTGATAGTTGTCGTGCATGGCTTGGAGTAGCTGCTCTTCCTTGGGTTCACTGCTGCTGGCGGCGGCAATGACGTCTCCATCCAGAGTTTCTCCTTCCACCGGCGCCCCAGTGCTTGCCGTCCCTGGCATGCTGACGAACAGGTTGTCGCCGACCTTGAGGTAACTGCTTGACGGGGGCACGTCAGATGTAGACGGTTGATCTTCACCGGCAGTTGGGGGCTCCGCGACCGGTGTGGCACCAGGCGCTCCTGCGGCAGGAATGTCGTCAGTGCGGTCGTCGGTCTCCTTGCCGGTCCCCTCAGCAGACTTCTTGGCGGTCTCTTCCTGTGCGGCCTTGGCGGCCTCGTCCGCTGCGACCCTGTCTGCCTCGGTGGCAGCGTCCCTGGCGGTCTCCTCGATGACGGTTTCGACATCCATGGGTTCCGCCAAGAGGAAATCTGGAAGCCCAGGAAGGGAAGCAAGATGAGACCAAGATTGAAGTTCAAGAAGACAAAAAAAAGAGAAAAACAGGAATAGCAAGTACTCTGAGGCGAGCGGTTTACCTGCATCGAGCTGCTGAGGAGGGTTGCCGGAGCCAGTCCTCGCCGGCTCTTCTTCATCGCGGTAAAGCTCGCTTGCTGAAGACTCATCTCTGGGCGGTGTAGTCGATGGCGGCGGCACATCAGGGACGGTTCCCATTGGTACTCCTTGTTGCCGCTCCGCTCCTGCACGCCCGGAGATGTCAGCAGTGAAGATACGCACCCCGGCACTTGCCAGCGGAAAGTGCATAACGGACTCACACTGGGGGCTGCGCCGGGGGCTGTGTTGAGGACTGCGTTGTGGGCTCGACTCCGGGCTGATGTTGATCGTTTCTGGCGCACCTGAGGTGCTTGCCGGCGGTTTGTCGCCCGTTGAGGTCTTCGCCCTCTTCGCCATCCTTTGCGCCAAGGTTTCTGCATCTCTGTGGAGACAAGCCAAAGTGAATTAGTCAAGTGAAGCCAGAAATACAGGAATTATAAGGTGTGGCAAGGCCCTTACTCTTCTTCTTCGGATTCCAAGGCAGAGAGGTCGAAGACGACTTCCGCTTCGGCACCTGGGCGAGGAGGTGGAGAAGGAGACCTGGCGCGCTTGGCTGTAGCGGAAGCAGTAGGTTGCTGCGACCCTGCTGCTCCAGCCGCTGGTGCCGTCGTATGGGACGCTCCCGCCGCACCAGTTTGTGCCACAGTCGAGCGTGTCGTACATCGCACGGGCGGTTGTTGGGCCTCTTGCCGCTGCGTGGCCTTGCCGGGAACCTCATCCCTTGAGGGAGGCTGACTTGCTGGGGCGCCAGAGCTGGCTTTCCGAAGAACGCGCTTTTTCTTCCCTGGAGCTGGGGGCTCCTCGTGCGGCTGCTCCTCGGTTGCGCCCTCGACGGTAGAGCCCCCGGAAACCATGCCACTCTGCTCCCCGACAACTTCCTCTTGCTCAGAAGAGGTCTCCTCTGGCACCGTCTCTTCTTCACTGGTGTCTCCTCCCATGAAGCCAAAGTCACCGGCCTCCGCGGCAAGGTTTGCCTCTTCCGCCCTGCTCGCAATGTAAGCTATTTCTTCATCAGTGGTGGGACGGATAAGTTTGGGATCTTCCCGGATGGCCCTCTCCGACAAGTTGTCGAAGAACTCCTGCACTTGCTCTGGAGGCGGCTCTACCCAAGTCCCGTCAAGGCCGTGGGCATTGCACACTGGCATCATAGCAATGATGGAGCTCAGGGCAGAGTTGTTGCACAGAGGCACGACTCCAGGCGGCAACATGAACCTCCCGTCAGGCCTGAACAGCTTGTGGCAGAGATACATGTGCTGCAAGACCGTGAAGTTGTGATTCAAGCCAGGGCGCAGCCTCATAATATCTGCTGCGTTCTTGAAATCCCAGGCTGGCCTCCCCTTATTGTGCAGAGGGGCGATGCGCCGGCGAAGGAAATCTGCGCCAACCATTTCAATCGTGAGCCCGGCAGCCTTCAGGCGGTGGATCCTGGTGATTGCAATTGTGAGCTTCTTGTTTTCAGGGTCGAGGTCGCTCCAATTCTCACCACGGGCCACCTTCTTTTGCCGGGGCACGCAGAATGGCTGAGGGTCTTTCTCCTGGATCCAGCACCACTCGGATCGCCACTCATCCCACTTCTTGCGGTAGAGACCCCCTGGGTATATATCCTTGTTCCATGTCCTTGGAATCCAAGTGATAGATCCAGAGAGGGCGTCTCCAATCTCGATGCGGGGGATGAAGTAGTGGCGGAAGAGGGCCGTGTTGGGGACCACTCCGGCAAAGTTTTCGCAAAGACAGACATGCACGTTACGGCGTTCGGCGTGAAATCCAAAAGGCGGAACCCGTACGTGTACATGATGTCGACGAAGAAGTCAGAGAAAGGAGGACAGAGCCCGCAGTAAAAATAAGCAGTGAAGAAAGGGTATCTATTCGCGCCGCCCCCGGCAGAAGCCGAAAGCGCGCGAGTTTTGGGATGGCCATTTGTCTTCTTCCCCCATACGCACCTGTACTGAGTAATCAAGGTGTGCCCGTCAAGCGTCGGGTCGAAGACGGCGCGCTCTCTCCGCATCCGCACCAGATCCCCTTCATCTGCTCCTGCGGCTGAGCCGGCGGCTTTCGCCGCTTTGCCCTTGCCTGCTTTGGGTGGCATGGCGGCAGTGGAAGCGGAGTCCAAAGGTGGCGAGGGCGTGCGGGTGGCGGAAGAATGGAGGAGGCGCGTTTCAGGCTCGAGGAGGAGGACGATGGCAGCGTCCAAATTGCAAAAGATGAGAGGTAAATGAGCAGCACCCCTGCGGATTTCCTTTTTACGGGGAAGGAGTGGAGGTTGCGGTCATTCCGCGCACGTCCCCCACGTTCCGCATTCAACGCGTGTCGTGGGAGGGCGCAGTAAATGAGAAGATTATGACAGTAACTCCTGCCACGCGTGCCCGTGCACTGTTTTGGGCCTAGCCCAACAACGCCTCGCACCCGTGTATGGCCTAGGCCCGGGGGCTCCTGTCGGTGTACTAAAGATCGGGTCCTTTAGTACCCCGTACTTGTGCACGGACAGTTGTAGCCATACCTGCGGCAAGGCCTGCCGGAGGACGGCTGGAGACAGATGCAAGATATCAAGAAGGCGTTTAAGCTGAAGATCAGAAGACCGAAGGCTGGGCGTCCGGCAAGATCTTGCCGGGCTGGCCCGTCGAGCCCCGACAAGATCAGCACCCGGCAAGATCCCACCGCTTCAGCACAGTGCCGCCGCTCCAGCGCAGCGACCAGCCTGTCGTTTAGGGCTTGTCCTCCTGGTTGCGTGTCACGGCGCTGGCCGCAGAAGGGGTTAAGCGGTGCTGATGGGACGAGTCCTTTTTCCATCCCCAAGAAAGGCAGGGACACCTGTTCAGAGCATTGAACGCGTCTTGTCCTAAGACGTTTGTCCTAAGACGTTTGTCCTAAGGCGTTAGTAGTAATCATGAGATACTGGTAATCATGAGATACTATAGATACTTTACACCTCTTGTACTTCGCCACTGTTGGAGACCCCTTGGACATATAAAAGGAGGCCCAAGGCGTAGCTACAGGGGGGATCCAGACATTTGACCCATTCTGCATGCGTAGCTGCTACTGTAGCTCCCAGAACTTGGCCAAGAACATCCACAGTAATACAACCAAGCAGGAGTAGGGTTTTACGCTTTCGAGCGGCCCGAACCTGGGTAAATCCCCTCGCGTTGACCGTTAGTTCCGCTCTTTGTGATGTCCTTTCTCCCTTGCCGAACCGTAAAGGGATCCTTCGATCCCATAGGTGTCATTTCCCCGACACTCGGTGGTTCAAAGTCGGTCTCGCGTATCGTGAGTCTCGGGGTCTTCTTGCTCGAGGAACCACCTTGGTATATTCTGCTTAACATTTTTCTTTCTCTGAAAAATTTCTGAAATTTTTAGTGACTCCAAATAAGGGTGAACAAAACTCAACAAAACTTATAGCAACTACTCCCACAAGTGTCTAGAGGCTATATCATGCATCAAAACTACTTGGGACCATACAAATTTGACATGCAAGCTCAAGAACAAGGTCACCACAGTAGCAAAAATTTGCAATATATAAAGCACTAGAACAAAAACTAATTGGACCTTTGGAGGAATCACATACCGATGAACAATCCCCTCAAACAGTTTTACAAATGGAGCTTTGAGCAAGGAGATCGAAAATGGCAGCAAGATGAGCTAGAACACGGGTTTGAGCAATGGTGGGATTTTTTTTGGAGGAAGACGAAGTGGATGGGTGCTGGAATAAGTGAGGGGGCCCCACGTGGGACCCACAAGCCAGGGGGGCGCGCCCAGGGGGGTGGGCGCGCCCTGCAGGCTTGTGGCCCACTGGTGCAGCCCCTTGATGTGTTCTTAGTGCCAAAAATCACTACTAGAAAAAAGCACATTAGTGGCGCACCACTTTTGGGTATTAATGGCGCACCATAGGTGCGCCACTATTACCACGCCACTAATAAGAAATACTAATGGCGCACCTCTGGTGCGCCATTAGTATTGCAGGTAACAGTGGCGCACCTCTGGTGCGCCATTACTATTGCTACAGGTGCGCCACTAGTAATTTTTTTTTAATTTTTTGTTTTGATTTTTTTTGAATTTTGAAGGCGGGAAAATAGTAGTGGCGCACCGTCTAACCCCCACCGTGCGCCATTGCTATTTTTGAATTTTGAATTTGGATTTGGCTCATTTTTTTGGCTCGTTTTTTTTGGTTAAATTTTTTTCAAATTTCGTTCTCGACCTGGTTAAATTTTTTTGCCTCGTTTTTTTGGTTAAATTTTTTTCAAATTTTTGGCTCCACATGTGGCCGGAAGTAGAGGAGGAGGGAGGAGAGACCGTGAGGAGGAGAGGAGGGAGGAGGAGGTCGCCGGAGAGGAGGAGGAGGAGGAGGTCGCCGGAGAAGGAGGAGGAGGAGGTCGCCGGAGAAGGAGGAGGAGGTCGCCGGAGAGGAGGAGGAGGACCGTGAGCAGGAGAGGAAGGAGCACCGTGAGGAGGAGAGGAGGGAGGAGGAGGAGCACCGTGAGGAGGAGAGGAAGGAGGAGGAGGTCGCCGGAGGAGGAGCACCGGCCGTGAGGAGGATGTCACCGGAGGAGGAGCACCTTGAGGAGGAGGTCGCCGGAGAGGAGGAGTTGGAGTGGAGGAGAGGAGGAGATGGAGTGGAGGAGAGGAGGAGATGGAGTGGAGGAGAGGAGGAGAAGAATGAAGGGGAAGGGAGGAAGAAGGGGAAGGGAGACGGGGAAGGAGAAGGGAGGAGGAGGGAGGGGGATGGGGATAAGGAGAGAGGAAGGAGAGGGGTGGGTGGGTGCGCACGTGGTGGGGCTGTGACATAGTAATGGCGCACCATGGGGTGGTGCGCCATTGCTATGGTACATAGTAATGGCGCACCTAGGTAGTATCTTTTTCATATAAAAAACTTTTTCATATAAAAAACTTTTTCATCGGAGGTCGTATGCAAAAGTTACGGCCATTTTACCGAAACACGGCGGTTTTTTTTTGCAAAAAAATTCAAAATTCATCTTTGTTAATTTTCGTAACAACTAGAACACATAACACATCGGCATCTATTTTTTTGAATTTTTTTGAATCATTTATCATTTTCTTTTATTTTTTTAAACTGAAAAGGCGATCCACGGGGGGGGGGGGGGGTGTCTGTGTGTGTGGTGGGGTGTGTGTCTGTGTGTGTGAGACATAGTAATGGCGCACCCTCCCTGGTGCGCCATTGCTAACCCTAGCAATGGCGCACCAGGGAGGGTGCGCCATTACTATGTCTCACACACACAGACACACCCCCCCCCCACCAGACATAGCAATGGCGCACCACACCAAGGTGCGCCATTACTAAGGTGCATAGTAATGGCGCACCTAGGTGTGGTGCGCCATTGCTATGTCTGGTGGGGTGGGGGGGTGGCCAAAAAAAATAGCAATGGCGCACTGCTCAGGTGGTGCGCCACTACTAAAAAAATAACAATGGCGCACCTGTTTCTGGTGCGCCATTGCTATATAGCAGTGGCGCACCACCACCATGGTGCGCCACTAATATGGATATTGGCTATAGCCAGTTTTGTAGTAGTGAATTCTTAAATATTCCAGAAAAAATCATACTAAATTTTCAGGGAATTCTGAGAACTTTTATTTTCAGGTCATTTTTCTATTGCACGGATAAAACAGAAAACAGAAAAATAATAGCATTTTTACTGTAATTAACTCTAAATAACAGAAAGTAAAATTTGGGTACAGAAAGTTGTGCTTTCTAAATTCATCCATCTCATGCCCATCAAAAAGAATCCATCAATAAGGTTAATCAAGTCTTATTGACAAACTTTTTTCGAATGACACGGAACCGGAGAATTTTCGAATAACACTAGGTTACCTCAATGGGGATATGCATGTCCCCAACAATAAGTATATCATATTTCTTTTTGATAGTAGGGAGAGGGAATTCAAAGTCTCCAACAATAATCGTTGAAATTTTTTCAATGGAGTTGATACTATGAACTTGAGGTTGTTTCTTCGGGAAGTGTACCGTATGCTCATTACCATTGACATGAAAAGTGACATTGCCCTTGTTGCAATCAATAACAGCCCCTGCAGTATTCAAAAAGGGTCTACCAAGGATGATCGACATACTGTCGTCCTCGGGAATATCAAGAATAACAAAGTCCGTTAGGATAGTAACGTTTGCAACTACGGCAGGCACATCCTACAAATACCGATGGGTAAAGCAGTTGATTTATCAGCCATTTGCAAAGAGATTTTAGTAGGTGTCAACTTATTCAAATCAAGTCTACGATACAAAGAGAAAGGCATAACACTAACACCAGCTCCAAGGTCACATAAAGCAGTTTTAACATAATTTCCTTTAATAGAGCATGGTATAGTAGGTACTCCGGGATCTCCTAGTTTCTTTGGTATTCCACCTTTAAAAGTATAATTAGCAAGCATGGTGGAAATCTCAGCTTTCGGTATCTTTCTTTTATTTGTCACAATATCTTTCATATACTTAGCATAAGGAGACATTTTCAGAATATCAGTCAAGCGCATACGCAAAAAGACAGGTCTAAGCATTTCAACAAAGTGCTCAAAATCCTCATCATCCTTTTTCTTGGATGGTTTAGGAGGAAAGGGCATGGGTTTCTGAACCCAAGGTTCTCTTTCTCTACCATGCTTCCTAGCAACATAGTCTCTTTTATCATATCTTTTGTTCTTAGGTTGTGGGTTATCAAGATCAACAGCAGGTTCAATCTCCACATCATTATCATTACTAGGTTGAGCATCAACATGAACATCGTCATTAATATTATCAATAGGCTCATGTTCATTACCAGATTGTGTCTCAGCATCAGAAATAGAAATATCATTTGGGTTTTCATGTGAATCTATAACAGGTTCACTAGCAGCATGCAAAGTCCTATCGTCATTCTTTTTCCTTTTATTAGAATGACCAGGTGCGTCAGTATTAAATCTCTGAGAATCTTGCTCAATTCTCTTAGGATGGCCCTCAGGATACAAAGGTTCCTGAGTCATTCTACCACCTCTCGTCACAACTCTAACATAATGATCATTGTTCTTACTAATCATCTCATTAAGCAAATCATTCTGTGCCTTAAGTACTTGTTCTACTTGAGTAGTTACCATGGAAGCATGTTTACTAATAAGCTTAATATCATTAACAGTTCTACTCATATAATCACCTAAGCGATCAAGCATGTAAGCATTATGTTTCAGTTGTCTACTAACATAAGCATTGAAATTTTCTTGCTTAACAATAAAGTTATCAAACTCATCCAAGCATTGGCTAGCAGACTTATTATAAGGAATATCACCTTCATCAAATCTACGGAGGGAATTTACCTCTACTACCTGTGTCGGGTTATCAAGACCATGTATTTCTTCAATAGGTGGTAGATTCTTAACATCTTCAGCTTTAATACCTTTTTCTTTCATAGATTTCTTTGCCTCTTGCATATCTTCAGGACTGAGAAATAGATTACTCTTTTCTTCGGAGTTGGCTTTGGAGGTGGTTCGGGAATAGTCCAATCATTATCATTGCTCAATATATTATTCAATAGTAGTTCAGCTTGTTCAACAGTTCGTTCCCTGAAAACACAACCAGCACAACTATCTAGGTGGTCCCTAGAAGCATCGGTTAGTCCACTATAAAAGATATCAAGTATTTCATTTTTCTTGAGAGGGTGATCAGGCAAAGCATTAAGTAACTGGAGAAGCCTCCCCCAAGCTTGTGGGAGACTCTCTTCTTCAATTTGCACAAAGTTAAATATTTCCTGCAAGGCAGCTTGTTTCTTATGGGCAGGAAAATATTTTTCAGAGAAGTAATATATCATATCCTGGGGACTACGCACACAACCAGGAGCAAGAGAATTAAACCATATCTTAGCATCACCCTTTAATGAGAAAGGAAACAACTTAAGAATATAGTAATAACGAATTTTTTCCTCATGAGTGAATAGGGTGGCTATATCATTCAATTTAGTAAGATGTGCCACAACAGTTTCAGATTCATAACCATGGAAAGGATCAGATTCTACCAAAGTAATTAACTCAGGATCGACAAAGAATTCATAATCCTTATCAGTAACAAAAATAGGTGAAGTAGCAAACTTGGGATCATATTGCATTCTAGCATTCAGAGATTTTTCTTTCCACTTGCATAGTAATTTCTTAAGATCACCTCTATCTTTACAAGCAAGAAAGTCCCTAGCTACCTCTCGTTCCATAACATAACCCTTAGGTATATTAGGCAATTCATATCTAGGAGAGCTAGGTCTAGCAGGTGTCTCATAGTGTTCAGTTTCAATAATTTCATCAGTTTCAGAAATATCATCAGTTGCAGCATTGACTCTAGCGATTTGTTCATCAAGAAATTCACCCAGTGGCACAGTAGTATCAAGCAAAGTATCATCATAAGCATCATGCAAAGCAGAAGTGGCATCATCAATTACTTGCGACATATCAGAATCAATAGCGGGTGGTGGTGTCGCAAATTTACTCATAACAGAAGGTGAATCAAGTGCAGAGCTAGATGGCAGTTCCTTACCTGTCCTCGTAGTAGAGGGGTAGATCTTGGTTTTAGCATCTTTCAAATTCTTCATAGTGATCAACAGATATAAATTCCAAGTGACCCAGAGAATAGAGCTATGCTCCCCGGCAACGGCGCCAGAAAAAGGTCTTGATAACCCACAAGTATAGGGGATCGCAACAGTTTTCGAGGGTAGAGTATTCAACCCAAATTTATTGATTCGACACAAGGGGAGCCAAAGAATATTCTCGAGTATTAGCAGTTGAGTTGTCAATTCAACCACACCTGAAAGACTTAGTATCTGCAGCAAAGTATTCAGTAGCAAAGCAATATGGAAGTAACGGTAACAATGGCAAAGTGACAGTAGCAGTGTTGTAGTGATTGTAACAGTAGCAACGGAAAAGTAACTTAGCAAAGATCAATATGTGAAAAGCTCGTAGGCAATGGATCAGTGATGGATAATTATGTCGGATGGCATTCATCATGCAACAGTTATAACATAGGGTGACACGGAACTAGCTCCAATTCCTCAATGTAATGTAGGCATGCATTCCATATATAGTCATACGTGCTTATGGAAAAGAACATGCATGACATCTTTTGTCCTACCCTCCCGTGGCAGCGGGGTCCTAATGGAAACTAAGGGATATTAAGGCCTCCTTTTAATAGAGAACCAGACCAAAGCATTAGCACTTAGTGAATACATGAACTCCTCAAACTACGGTAATCACCGGAAAGAATCCCAATTATTGTCACCCTGGGGGATGCGGATCATAACTCGTAATAGGTGTCTACAACTTGAAAGATAGGATCAAGAACACATATATATTCATGAAAACATAATATGTTCAGATCTCAAATCATGGCACTCGGGCCCTAGTGACAAGCATTAAGCATAGCAAAGTCATAGCAACATCAATCTCAGAACATAGTGGATACTAGGGATCAAACCCTAACAAAACTAACTCGATTACATGGTAAATCTCATCCAACCCATCACCGTCCAGCAAGCCTACGATGGGATTACTCACGAACGGCGGAGAGCATCATGAAATTGGTGATGAAGGATGGTTGGTGATGACGACGGCGTCGATTTCCCATCTCCGGAGCCCAAAACGGACCCCAGATCTGCCCTCCCGATGAACTCTTCTCTTTGATTTTTTTTCTCCACGAATAGGAATATATAGAGTTGAGGTTGAGGTCGGAGGAGCTCCAGGGGCCCCACAAGACAGGGGGGCGCCCTCCTGGCTTGTGGCCAGGTGGTGGACCCCCTCCGGTTGATTCTTTCGCCAGTATTTTTTATTAATTCCAAAAATATTCTCCGTAAATTTTCAGGTCAATCCGAGAACTTTTATTTCTGCACAAAAATAACACCAAGGCAATTCTGCTGAAAACAGCGTCAGTCTGGGTTAGTTCCATTCAAATCATGCAAATTAGAGTCCAAAACAAGGGCAAAAGAGTTTGGAAAAGTAGATACAATGGAGACGTATCAGCTCTCACTCCGCTGATTGCTGCTCAATCCTAGGAAACAACGCCTCTGAAGATATGGAGCACACCACAACTTTCTCATCTAATACATCTGATGCAGCCAGGACTCCTCATCGCTTATTTTATTCCGTTGTAGGAATTGTATCCATTTTATCTCATGCTCTTCAATGGAAGAAGAATCATATATGAAAGATCTGGATTCCTCTTTTACCTCATCATCATGCATATGACATACGATGTTCTGCTGAATGTGCCATATACAGAGCATATGGTTGGAGTCAGGCCAGACCACCCTGATTGCTCTCTACATTGCAAGGTCCCCGTCCGTGATCACAGATATCGGATGCTTCTGTGCCATGCATTCAGAAAAGGTCCGCAACATCCACTCGTATGCCTGGCTTGTTTCATGGGAAATGATACCACACCCAAAATAATAGTGTTGCGGTGGTGATTCACCCCGACAAATGGCACGAATGGCAGATTGTACTTATTGGTTCTGTAGGTGCTATCAAAAACAATGACGTCTCCGAAAGACTCGTAGTCAAGTCTCGATTGACTATCAACTCAGGACAATCCCTTCAGATGGCCCTTTTCATCAACCAAGTACCTGAAGAAAAAATCCGGATCTCGCTCTCGCCGCGCAATCATGTGACTGATAATCGTTTTAGCATCACCGGCACTGATTGTCTCCTGCTTATTAGCATGGCAGAAATTATAAATGTCCCTCTTTGTGCATCCAACCAGATCATATCCACCGTATTGCATGCACAAAATATCCATTATATGGTGCTTGCGGATCCCAGATTTTTCCATGTCTGCAATGTCTGCTTTCTGCTCATCGGTAATTCGTCTGTGCGAACGCAAAAGACAAGAAAGATCCCGTGGGGCTAGAGGATGGTTGTGCACATCGATGAAATCCTTGACAAACCACCGACCTGTTTCCTCCTGCCTTGCAATGATCAATTTAGCGTTACACCCAACACGAGTCAAATTCCGTGGCCTCCTCTTTCTATCTTCCATCTTTCTCTTCATGTGTTTGTCTTCGCGAACCCCTTGACGACTACACACTAATTTCCTTCAAATTACATGTTTATTTGATCGATCCCACCCCACGTAGCTTTTCCTCACACTAAAACCTTTCTCAAGAGCATATTTGTTATATAATTCATAGCCTTCAGCCTCACTATGAAACATCTTGCTGACAACATCTAGGTACTCAAATAGACACTCCTGACTTACACCCGCCATGTCTTCCTGCATGTAACATGTTTTACGTGTGAGGGCAACCGATCATCAACGTCCAGGAACTTAATTGTACTGCATGCACTATGGAAACCTTTAGTGATGGTGACTAGCATAAAATAAACTAAGTAGGAAGAAAGGAACTAGTATGTCATCTTATTTGCATAGGCAATCAAGGCTCGAATGCCATGATGAATCTTTCATCTCAAACGTCAAGTAAGTCACTTTTTTTCTTCGATATTAAAGGTACTAAGCAATGGCCTAGTGAAACAAACATGATGCGATTAACTCAACGAAAACGATGCCACGCTGAAGCTTTTCATTCTTTGAATTTGTTGGTACAAATCTCGCATGGCAAATACTGGTAAATTACGTAATCATGGTAGGGTTGAGGTGGTACTGCATGTACGGTGGATGCGCGCAAGGGCGAGGAGAACTACCCGAACGATCGTAAGGATCGTAGCCGGATTCATACCTAAGGATGGTAGGCGGGAAGAGATGGGATCGAACGCCGCTGTCGCCGCCGATTCACCCGCAGCGAAGATGTGGTGCCTTCTCTTTCTTCCTATCCCCGGGCACGTCGAGGACAGTAAAGGCGTGGGGGTTGGGGTTATTGGGGGGGGGGTGGGTTTGGCTGCCGGACGAGAGGACGATGAATCTCGCCGGGCACGTCGAGGACAGTGAAGGGCATGAGCAGGAGGGGCGAGGACTGGATCTGGATGGAGTAGACATGGATCTGGTCGTGGAGGTGATCGGTTGGAAAAAATAGATTTCGTCCTGGACCATTATGCCCTTCTCGGAATAAAACAATTAAATTTAATCATTCATAATCCCCCACCGGATCGGACGGCTAATAAAAATCGACGGGGTAAGTACTGGTTAGTAATCAGAGTACTATGTCAATCATCGTAAAACAGCTCATATCGTAGATCTTTGCAGATTTTCTATACATTTCGTCAATTACAGAGTTTGACTTAAAAAAAGTCCTAGAACTTCAATCATTTTGAAATGGAGGAACAACCTATCATCCTTGTGAAGTGAAGTTTTTCCCTAGAACGGTATTTTTGTGGCACCCTTTGTATGCAACTCCACGTACACCGTTGCATGATTCGTACGTAGCCCTCGTGGGCTCTTGACGCGCTGTTCCAATCAATTAGATCGCGATGCTGATCGATAAAACCGCGTGCTGCAATGTGCCAAGATGATTACGATCCGGTTGACGGACGTCGCGGCACCGATGCATGCACCGGCCGAGGTGGCGCCCTGGCCGGCCCGATAGGCAGCACGGGGAAGACCCGTCGCCGTCCTCTGGGTCTCTTGGCTTGGCCGCGCGGCTGCCTGTCGGGCGCTTCGGCGGCTGTACGTTCACCCGCGGGGCCTCTTTGCTCCTGATTTTGCAGTGAATACGGAAGGAGGAAAGCGAGAGCCGCATAAACGGCCGTGTGTTTAGTAGGCCGTGCAGCATCATGCGAGAATTTTGTGGCTCATGCAGCATCATTGGAATATTTTCCCTCATGCCTAACAAAAGTAATACAGAAAACGGCATCGATTATATGTATGCAATGAGAAAAAAAAATGTAGACTAGAAGTCTTGTCTGTCTGCAACAAATCACTGAAAAACAAGCTCACATCGTCTACGCCACATTCCCTTAGCACTGAGCTTTCAACTTCAATCTCTTTTAAATATTTCTCAATAAACCGAGAGTTGAGATAGGATTCTGATACTCATCATCATGTATAGCTCGTCTTCTTGCCCAACAAATAGCCCATATAATAACCAGTTTCCTAGGTAAATCATGTCAGTTTAGAGTGTCAAACAATCAGAATAAGTGTGCATCCTCAGTTCTGCTCATGATCATATGTTCTACTAATTCCTCATCAGCTAACGCCCATACACACTCCGCCATATGACAATCTAGCAATGCATGTCGCCAAGTATCCCAAGTCGATTTGCAAATGAGCGTACGTCGGTCGTCGCCATATTCCTGCTACGTGTACTTGGCCCTCCTTATCTCTCTAAATGTAAACAAGAAAAATGAAAAAGGTTCATGAGGAAGCCCAGTCTGCTAGTTTGTGAGGCTCTGGTGTCATCTCTCTTGTGATTATAACCTACTAGCAAAAGAGCCTGTGCGTTGCAACCGGTGAAAAAAACACTCATTAACTTAATAACCATGAGTCCATAGGTTCATGTCTTTTATTTCAACACATGGCATCCCATCTGTGTATCTATTTACCCTTCTTCCCACGCTCGTCGACGCTGGCCTTAGTGTTCACACCATCAAAACACGTTTGAATGTTGTCAATCTTAAGAGGTCTCCTTCTCGGCATAGGATGATAAATTTATTTTTTCTATGAGGTTTTGATGAGGCTTGCATGTGTGATTATAGATATTGTTTTTGTTCCCCATCCTGGTTTGTCGAAGTGTTCGTTTTCAATTCGGATCGGCACCAATATGAAGGAATGATCATGCGCTATTGTTTAAGGTTTCATCGTAAATAGCATTTTTAAATGGTTAACACATAAAATAATATCATATTCATATTCTACATATTTTTCTAATCAAATTTCATATATAACATGTTAATGTGGAGTTAGGGTTAAAAAGATATGGATTTTAAAAAAAGTCAATTAATATGTATAGGGGGTTGATTACTAGAAACTTGAGGGGGTTTTCTAAAAAAAGCATGACGGACCAAGAATACATATTTCCTTTATTAGTAGGTATAGACTAGCAAACATGCCCGTGCGTTGCAACGGGAGAAAAAAATCACCCCTCAAACACACTGGACGAAATTAAAAATATCTTGAAATTTTTCATGATGCTATACAACAAGCAACTTGGTAAGTAATGTTGTACAAAAACATATAAGGTAAGATGATTTTTAAAGTGTACTCAAGGTGTTTACAATTCATTATACAACATAAATATCTACCTAGTTGTCGGTATATGTTTACGTCTTTGTTGTCGTTTCTCCTCAGTGATGCCTAATAAATATTTCAATGTAATGAAAATAGCAACTATATTTTAGTATTCAATGATAACATGCGCATAAGAGCATTATTTTTATCTTATTGATATATGTGTTTGCGACTGTAATCCAAGTCAAGACTTAATTTGGTTGCAAACATATTAGACATCTCCACCGAAAACAATCTATCTATGAGGACATGCATGCCAAATGTTCAAGGTTACATATCAACATGGATATTCTTAGCAAATAAATTATGGGCATAATTTCAAACAATATGGAAATTAATGTTAAGCCATTGGTTTATATAAAGCTTGTATCAGTAGTTTCGTGTACATCATCGTATATAGGATGATTAGTGTGCACTGTGTGAAATAAAACTGATGATTATGTACGTATTGTAACTTTTAACATATAGTTTTTGATATGAATCAACGTATCATATAGTGCCAATAATAACATTTGTGAGAACATGAAATAATCTTATTTAATCCATTTAAATGAGTTGAAAACATATATAATAGACATTTCCAAAATACCACATATAAAAAGGTATTAAAATATTAATTAAGGTTGCACCCAGATCGGAATTTTAAAAATGATTAACATGCGAGATAATGACATATTTGAAATCTACATGTTTTTATGTGGCATTTCCATATATAATATGTTAGATTTGAAGTTAAGGTTAAAAAGACATGAATATTTCAAAAAGCATTTTGAATCTGCCAAAAAAAATAAAAATAAAAAGTAAAATAGAGTAGCTGGTCTAAAAAGCGCAGCCCATCATACATGCAACATTTGGACGTGACAGTTGTATCTTACGCCCATAAAAAAGTCAGAGAGAGGAGCAACGCTCCAACCAGTAGGATGCCTATCTAGTTTTGAAATATTGAAGGACTACTTCTCTTTAACCAAGAGCAGCCGATGCGAAAAAACGAACTGTTTTCTCCCTTACCGGTGACATGGTGGGTAATTATTTGTAATTTCGGGGGCACTCATATGACGGACGACCAGAAGCACTATTTGCTTTATTATTAGGTAGAGACAATAGCAATTAGCGTCCCAAATCTTATTTAGCGCCTTAAGCGTCAGTTGTAAGTCCTTTTGCAAGTGGGGCACACCCATCCCCTCCACCTTGGGCTTGACCCATCTAATTTTTTATCTCTCCACTAGTGTAAAATTTGAACTAGCACTAGGTTCCGGGTGATTTTCCTTTTTGTTTTTCCCTAGCACGAATTTTGCTTGGCTTTTTATTTTATTTTTCCTCTATTTTTATTTTTTAAAATGTCTGATTTTTTAAATTAAAGAACTTCTTTCAAATTTGCGTTTTTAACATTTGCGAATTATTTCCAAATTTTGAATTCCTTTAAAATTCTGTGATTTTTCGAAATCCATATTTTTTATAATCTCCATGAAATTTTTAAAAATTACTAACTTTTTAAAAGCCCACAATTTTTCATATCCGTGAACTTTTTATCATTTCTGTGTATTTTTAAATTACTAATTGTCCAAAACCCTCAAAATTTCTTTAAATCTTTGAAAAAAATCAAATTGGTGAACTTTTTTCAAATGCATGAACATCTTCAAATCTGCTATTTTTCAAATTTGGGGATGTTGATATTTCAAAATCCATGTTTTTTTCCAAAATTTTGAATTTTTCATATTCGTGATTTTTTCTAGTTTGTGAACTTTTTAGCAATTTATGAACTGTTTTCAAGTCCATAATTTTTCCAATTTATTTTCTATTTTTATGATCTTTTTCAAACCATTTAAAAAAAATCAACGGTCAACCTGGCAAACCATCAAAGATCCACCTGTCAACCAGTCATAGCTGGCCGGCCCAGCGTGTGAGCGGTAGTTGGCGTAGCTGGCGCCGTAAACGCCGATTAGGAGCTCTTGATTTATTCTAAAAAAAGGAGCTCTTGATTAGTTTTGAGCCAAATCTAAGAGAAAACGATTAGTTTTGAGCCGTAGTCGCCATTCGCCCCTGCTGCCTCCTGTCCACTTTCTCGCAATTAGACTTAAATCACATGGTGACGCCGGAGCCATGACAGGCGATCTGCTTATCTCTTTGGTTTCACTCGTTAAACTAGCCATTCGCCAAATAAAAAACTAGGAAAGTAGCCAAGGTTAACACCACCTCTTACTGTTTACTACTACTAATCTCTTTCAATTCTGATCTTTTTGTTCTGTGATATGTGATGCTATTTCTGAGAATTTTTCTAGTTCATATGTTACAAGGAAAAGCATCACACAACACTTTAAAGATTAGTTCATTTGGTAAGCACATTGCTATTATGTTATGCTCCAAATTCCAATATAAAGAGAAAAGGCCAACTTCTGGCGAGCGAGCGGAGCGAGGCCCGTCGCGGACCTAGGACTCATGTGTTATATATACCTCTTTTAAGCCGCCGCACGGGATAAGTTGATCAGTTGTAAATCCCCGGCGTTTGTAACCTCTCCCGATATAATGAAGTTTGGCTGGCTAGCGCCCGTGGTTTTTTCCCCTTTGTGTTGGATGGGTTTTCCACGTTAAAATCTTGTGTCCTTTTGCTTGATTTCGTTCTTCATCGTATTCGATTGCGTGTCGTATCTCTAACAAGTGGCATCAGAGCCTTGTTTCTGTTTAGGGTTCTTCGACGACATGGCATCGATGAAGTACGATCTTCCGCTGCTGGACTACGACACCAGATTTTCATTATGGCAAGTGAAGATGCGGGCAGTGCTGGCGCATCCCGGTCTGGATGAGGCGCTCGATGGATTCGGCGGTAAAGAACAGAAGACTTGGACCGCTTATGAGAAGCGTAGAGATTGTAAGGCTATGGCTCTGATTCATCTTCATCTATCTAACAATATTTTGCAAGAAGTGTTAGCAGAGAAAACTGCAGCAGGCCTCTGGCTCAAACTAGAATCCATCTGCATGTCCAAGGATCTGACCAGTAAGATGCACATGAAGATGAAGTTGTTCACGCACAAGTTGCAAGAAGGTGGTTCGGTGATGAACCACTTATCAATCTTCAAGGAGATTGTTTCTTACTTACAGTCTATGGAGGTACAGTATGATGATGAAGGTTTAGGTCTTCTACTTTTATGCTCGCTGCCTGGTTCCTTTGCAAATTTCCGAGATACGCTATTATATAGTCGTGATGAACTAACTGTTGTGAAAGTATATGAGGCCCTTCAACAGAAGGAAAATATGTAAGATATGTTGCAATCTGAGGAATCGTCCTCCAAAGGAGAAGCATTGCAGGTACGAGGCAGGCCTGAGCAGAAAACATACAACCCCAACAACCGAGATAAAAGTAAGAACGACAGAGGTCGTTCGAAGTCCAGAGGATCTGGGAAAGAAAAGTTCTGCAGGTATTGTAAGAAACAGGGTCACCTCATTGATGAATGTTGGAAGATGGAAAATAAGGAGAAAAGGAACGGTACGTGGAAACCCAAAAACAAATTTGAAGGTGATGGTAAGGTCAATGTTACATCTGGTAATAAATTTGATTCACATGATGCTCTAGTTGTTTTTGCTGGTTGTGTTTCATGTCATGATGAATGGATACTTGATTCTGCATGTTCGTTTCATATATGCTGTAATAGAGATTGTTTCAGTACTTATGAGTTTATGCAGAGTGGAGATGTTGTGCATATGGGAGATGACAACCCACGTGAGATTGTGGGCATTGGTTCTGTTCAGATCAGGACACATGACGGCATGATACGCACGTTGACAGATGTGAGGCACATACCAAGCATGGCCAAAAACCTCATCTCGCTGAGTACTCTTGACGTCAAAGGGTACAAACACTCCGGTTCAGGTGGAGTTTTGAAGGTAACAAAAGGTTCTCTCATCCATATGATAGGTGATATGAATTCTGCCAAGTTATATGTTCTTAGAGGAAGCACTATTACTGGTACGGCTGCTTCTGCTGTTACTTCTGATAAATCCAGTAAAACTAATATTTGGCATATGCGCCTTGGGCATATGAGTAAACTTGGCATGGCAGAATTGACCAAGAGGGAACTCCTGGATGGCTGCAACATAAGTGATTTGGAGTTCTGTGAGCACTACATCTTTGGTAAGCACAAGAGGGTAAAGTTCAATGTTGCTGTTCATACCAAAGACGGTATATTAGATTATGTACATGCTGATTTGTGGGGACCTTCCCGTAAACCCTCGCTTGCTGGTGCTCGTTATATGCTTACAATTATTGTTGACTACTCCAGAAAAGTGTGGCCTTATTTTCTGAAAAATAAATATGATGTGTTTGATGCCTTTAAGGATTGGAAAGTTATGGTAGAAAGGCAAAATAAGAGGAAGGTAAAAATACTTCGTACTGACAATGGTATGGAATTATGTTCAAAAGCTTTTAACGGGTATTGCAGAAACTTGGGCATCGTCTGGCACCACACCGTCCCATACACTCCTCAACAGAATGGTGTGGCTGAGCGTATGAACAGAACCATCATCTCCAGGGCTCGCTGCATGTTGTCCAATGCTCGCATGGGCGAACGTTTTTGGGCTGAAGCAGCCTCCACCGCCTGCTACCTCATCAACAGGTCTCCATCCATTCCACTTAATAATAAAACTCCCATTGAGGTATGGTGTGGTACACCAGCTGATTATTCACAATTAAGAGTTTTTGGTTGCAATGCATATGCACACGTTGATAACGGAAAGCTTGAGCCTAGAGCTATCAAGTGTGTATTTGTTGGATATGGTTCAGGAGTTAAGGGATATCGGTTATGGAATCCTGAAACTAATAAGGTTTTTGTGAGCAGGAGCATTGTTTTTAATGAATCTGTTAGTATCATGATGATCTGTCCACATATAGTTTTGATGTGGAGCCACAACGAGTTACTGTGCAGATGGAGCATTTTGATGAGGAGGAAAACAAAATTGTTGATAATAATGTTACTACTCCAGATGCACAGGTTCATGATAATGTTGATGATGCTCCAGATACAAAGATTCATGATGATGATGTTGTGCAACGCTCACCCCTTGTTTTGCAGCCACAAATTCAGTCTCTTGTAGATGGCAGGAGAAAGAGAGCCATTAACAAACCTAAACGCCTAATTGAGGAGTGTGACATTGTTTATTATGCTTTTAGTTGTGCAGAACAGGTTGAGAACATCCATGAGCCATCCACATACACTGAAGCTGTTGTTTCCGGTGACCGTGAGAAGTAGATTGCTGCTATGCAGAAAGAGATGCAATCACTTGAGAAAAATGGCACATGGGATGTTGTGCGCTTGCCTAAACAAAAGAAGACCGTTCGTTGCAAATGAATCTTCAAAAGAAAGGAAGGTTTGTCTCCTAATGAGCCCGCAAGGTTTAAGGCAAGGTTAGTGGCTAAGGGCTTTAGTCAGATACCAGGTATTGATTATAATGATGTGTTCTCTCCAGTTGTCAAGCATAGTTCCATTCGTGCATTTTTCGGTATTGTTGATATGAATGATCTTGAGCTTGAGCAGTTAGATGTCAAGACAACTTTTCTCCATGGAGAACTAGAGGAGGAAATCTACATGGACCAACCAGAGAGTTTAATAGTGCCTGGTAAGGAGAACTTTGTTTACAAGTTAAAGAGGTCCTTATTTGGTTTGAAACAGTCTCCGAGACAGTGGTATGAAAGGTTTGATTCATTTATGGTTGCACATGGATTTAAGAGGTCTGCATATGATAGTTGTGTTTACATTAAATTTGTTGATGGATCGCCTATAAACTTGTTCTTACATGTTGATGAAATGTTGATTGCTGCCAAGGGCAAGAGAGAGATCACTACTTTAAAGGCACAATTAAGTAGTGAGTTTGACATGAAGGATCTTGGTGCTGCTAAGAAAATTCTAGGTATGGTGATAACCAGGGACAGAAATTCTGGTTTGTTATTTCTTAGTCAGCAAAGTTACATTCAGAAAGTTCTTCATCGTTTTAACATGCATGATGCTAAGTCAGTAAGCATTTCTATTGCTCCTCATTTCAAATTGTCATCTTCTCAATGTCCTAGTACGGATGAAGAGTTTGAGTATATGTCAAGAGTTCCATACTCTAGTGCTGTCGGTTCTTTAATGTATGCCATGGTGTGTTCTAGGCCTGATTTGTCATTTGCAATGAGTTTGATTAGTAGATATATGGCTAACCCTGGTAAAGAACATTGGAAGGTTGTTCAGTGGATTTTAAGGTAACTTCGTGGCACTTCCAATGCTTGTTTGAAATTCGGCAGGACTGATGAGGGACTAGCTGGCTATGTGGATTCAGATTTTGCTTCCAGCGATTTGGACAAGAGGAGGTCCCTTACAGGTTATGTGTTCACTGTTGGTGGTTGTGCCGTGAGTTTGAGGACCACACTGCAGGCAGTAGTTGCTCAATCTACCACTGAAGTAGAATACATGGCTATTGCAGAAGCATGTAAATAATCAGTTCGGCTGAAAGGTTTATATGTTGAGTTTTGTGGAGATAATTCTTGCATTAATCTGTTTTGTGACAGTCAGAGTGCCATATACCTCACTAAGGATCAAATGTTCCATGAGAGAACAAGCACATTGATGTCAAATATCATTTTGTTCGAGACATTGTTGAGCAAGGTAAATTGAAGGTATGCAAGATTAGTACTCATGATAATCCTGCTGATATGTTGACAAAGTCAGTTCCTGTTGCTAAGCTTGAGCTTTGCTCAGGCTTAGTTGGTATAACTCATTAGCCCTAGCGGCTGTTTGGCGCCGAAAGTGTTTTCTTTGTTGTTCAGGGAGAAGGTTCTCATTCATGCTACAAGATGGAAATTGTCTTAAGATGGAGTTTGTTATGTTATGCTCCAAATTCCAATATAAAGAGAAAGGCCAACTTCTGACGAGCGAGCGGAGCGAGGCCCGTCGCGGACCCAGGACTCCTGTGTTATATATACCTCTTGTAAGCCGCCGCACGGGATAAGTTGATCAGTTGTAAATCCCCGGCGTTTGTAACCTCTCCCGATATAGTGAAGTTTGGCTGGCTGGCGCCCGTGGTTTTTTTCCCTTCGTGTTGGAGGGGTTTTCCACGTTAAAATCTTGTGTCGTATTCAATTGCGTGTTGTATCTCTAACAGTTGCTTTGATTTCTCAAAAAGGAAAATTGGAGATTAGTTGCTTCAGCATTGCACGATAATCTACGTCGAAAGGGAATTTGCAGCTAGATCTCTTTTGATTAATATTTATATTTTTGATCTTACTAGCAGTTGTGGAGGCAAATTTAAGCTAATAAAAATACGCTGACTTGTTTATAACATCGAAGCCGAATATTATGATAGATTTTTATTTTGGGCTGATTTCTTTTTGTTAGCTCGGCTTTGCCCCCCTAAATCGAAAACCTAGCTCCGTCCCTGCTCTTGCTGCATGTGAAACGTGATCAACGGTGACAGCAGATGCTTCTAGCCAACACAAACTTTGGTTCCAGTTCGATGAATACGGGTCTACTTCTAAACCTAGGCCTTGTAGTATGCTGCTGTTTTGGTTTTCAGTATTTTGATTTCATTCAGGATTGCAAGAAATTTGACCGCGACCTCCTACGGTCAGCTCTGCGGATTTCATTCGGACCGGAGAAAGGAAAAAAGAACGACAAATAAGCGGAAGGCCGAGCAAAAACCAAGCAGCGCGGGGTGCGGGGCAATGCATCTGACCAAACCAGTCCACGGATCGGTATACTGATGGTATAATCTACTGAAAAAAATACCAGTCATCCACAATGGGCCACAAATAATTGGGCCTAGTCCGGCCGCGTGTTTCGCGATTTTAGTGATCATCCAAACCGCGGAAACTGCTGGGAACGGGACATACACTCGGCTGATCTGGTCGTGACAGCTGATCAGCACTAATGGTTGGCGCCAATAGGAAAAGAATTGCGCGTTCATGTGTAACAATAAAAGAAGCTTAAAATGGATAAGTTGTGGCGTGGGGAAAGAGATGGTTCCACGGAGACGTTGCCAAAAGCCGTTCTATTTTGCAACAATTTGGTCGCGAAAGTAGCACGAGGTTACATAGATAATGATGACCACGCTTTTTTTTTAGTACGAGTAGAAAATTTTGGAGCGGGTCTCAGCAACGCTTTGCTGGTTGGTAGAGACGGGGCCACCGGACGCGCATGTGTTTCATCTTCTTGGCTGTGATCACACGCGAAAAGCGGGCATCATGCACAATGAAACAGGTAGGCACATGGCGGGTGCGCGCAGACTGAGTGCCATTCTAAACTCAGGTTCAGTACAGACCATGCTTTTGAAGTAAACGCCACACGCACTGGCTCGCCCAGTACATACACGCGAACACCTTTTTTGCATACAAGCTACACGCTACAACTGTTGCGCAGAGACACCATATCGATCTCACTTGCAATTATCCCACCCTAAAACTCGAGTCGACCTGTTTGGCATCTACCATGTTGACGGCGGCATGGTGCGGCGGGGTCTTTTGCAATGGATGTGTGATTCTTTTTAATTATTTTTAATAACAAATTTCAAAAATGTATGTCCTAATTCAGAAAAATCAAAAGTATGACCCCGTTGGCCTACCTTGGGCCGAAAAATGACTATTCGGCCTAACTCCGGCCGAAGAGTACTCTTCGGTCCATGCAAAGCCGAAGAGTGGCAGATATGAGCCAAAGAGCCCTCTTTGGTTTTCTACAGGCCAAAAATTACTCTTCGGTTTGCCTTAGGCGGAAGAGTGCTTCGGGGCCCACCTCTTCGCGTAAACTGGTGACCGAAGTTGCATGGGCAACTTTTTGATTTGTACTAGGTTGAAGAGTCTTTTTTCAAACTGATTTGTCTGTCCAGTACATGATTTTCCCGCCTTAACCATCTAGCATTCCCGCTGTTTTTTTGTAGTGTCTAATTCTAGGAGCATCGTGTTGCAAAATTAGTTGTAATGTCTTATTCTAGGAGCATTATATTGTATCTTAATTTCCTGTACCGTGTCGCAATTTCTATTGTTTTGCAATCTCTTCATCAGAATTATCATATGAAGTAGAAAACATGAAAACAAATATGTCTCATACAGAGATAAAGGCTCACACATGTAAGCAAGTGCGATAGTCACACATACATAAAAGCATGTCTCATACATAGATAATGACACACACATGAGAAAAGTCTAAAACTAACATGGATGGACATATGTGTCATACATAGATAATCATATCACTCCCGGGGACGACGACGAAGCTGTGACTTCCTGGCTCATGATAACAACTGTCGTAGAGACCCTCGTCGTTCGCGGTCTGTGTCTCCTATGTGGGTGGCGGTTGATACTTGTGATCTGCGTTGGGTTTTCCGTGAAGAGGAACGGGCAATTGCAGCACAATACGGATAAGTATTTTCCTCAGTTAAGAACCAAGGTTTATCTAACCAATAGGAATATCAATCAACAACCGTCTTCAGCAACTGCACACAAAAGAGCAAACACTTGCACCCAACGCGGGGAAGAGGGTTGTCAATCCCCTTGGACTCGTTATTTGCAAGCAAATGAAGTGTGTAGATAATAATAGATAATTGTAAATTGCAAAATAAAATAAAATATAAATAATGGCAGCAAGGTATTGATATTTTTGTAAATATATATATAAGTGAATAGACCCGGGGGCCATAGTTTTCCCTAGCGGCATGTAGGAAGCATACGGTGGGTAAACAAATTACTGTTGGGCAATTGATAGAAAAGCGCATAGTTATGTGATATTCACGACAATGATCATGTATATATAGGAATCACGTCCATAAGCAAATAGGTCGACTCCTGCCTGCACCTATTACTATTATTCCACCCATTGATCGCTATCATGCATGCATCTAGAGTATCAAGTAAAACAGAGTAATGCTTGGAGAAAAATGACATGATATAGACAAAGAGAATTCAATTAATATGCACTGACCCCATCATTTTATCCTTAGTGGCAACAATACTAAGACATGTCTTGTCCATTTCTGTCACGTGGATATAGAGCACCGCCAGAGTGAACCCACTACAACGAACCCCTCTCACTAAAGAAATATCAATCTAGTTGGCCAAACTATTTCAATAGATCGGAGAGATTTACGAAGCTATAATGATCATGCAATTAAAAATCATAATATATATCAGAGGTGACTCAAATACTTTTCATCAATAATCTGAACATAAACCCACAATTCGTCAGATCCCAACAAACGCACCGTACAAAAGAATTACATCGGATAGATCAAAACGAAGATACGATGATCATTGTATTGAAGATCAAAAGAGAGAGAGATAGCCATCTAGGTACTAACTATGGACCCGTAGGTGTGTGGTGAACTACTCACACATCATCAAGAGGGCAGCAAGGTTGATGAAGAAGCCCTCCGTGATCGATCCCCCCTCCGGCAGGGTGCCGAAACGGTTCTCCAGATGGGCACACGGCGGAACAAAGACTTGCGGCGGCGGAAAAAGTGTTTCGGGATGCCCACTAGGGTTTTTGGAATATATGCGAATTTATAGGCCATAAAACGGGGGTAGGAGGGCCACTAGGGAGGGACAAGCCATCAGGGTGCGTCGACCGCCCCTGAGCGCGCCCTGTTGGCTTGTGCCACCCTCGTGCGGCCTCCGGTCTCCTCCCGAAGCTTCCAGGTCTTCTTTTGGTCCAGAAAAAATCATAAAAAAGTTTCCGGGCAATTGGACTTCGTTTCGTACTGTAAACTCGAAAAGCCAAAAACATGCAGAAAACAGCAACTGACACTAGGCACTGGGTCAATAGGTTAGTGCTCAAAAATAATATAAATTGGTAAATAAAGACTCAAAAAGTATCCTAGAATGATAATATAATAGCATGGAACAATCAAAAATTATAGATACGTTGGAGACGTATCAGCAGTGGTGGAGTGTGAAGCACAAACCGAGAGAGAAAATGATCGAAAGAGTGAGCAGCTTGGTCATCGTCATCGTCACCGCTCTCTATGAACGAACCATTGAGCATCGGTGAGTGCGCGGATTGCATGAACTATGGCGATGAGGCGCACATGTTGTTTACTGCAGGAAAGTTACATGTGTAAAATTGATTTATAAAACAAGAATTCAAAAAACAAAGAAAATAGTGTTACGTGGCCTCATTTGATGATGCTAAGACAAGCTTCCTGGTTGTGAAGGAGGTGGCGGCGGCACGTAGGATTGACGCGAGGGTGAAATCCCTTGACCGTAATTCCCAATGGTGCAAGGAGGGACGTGGCGGACGATGAGCTGGGCAAGGAATTGCAACATCGGAAGATCTTTGATACTTGTGATCTGCGTTGAGTTTTCCGTGAAGAGGAACGGGTGATGCAGCACAGTATAGATAAGTATTTCCCTTAGTTCAGAACCAAGGTTTATCGAACCAATAGGAGTAGCACGCAACCCCCGTCTTCAGCGACTGCACACAAAGGAGCAAACCCTTGCACCCAACGCGGGCAAGAGGGTTGTCAATCCCCTTGGACTCGTTATTTGCAAGCTAGTGAAGTATGTAGATGAAAGTTGAATATTGTAAATTGCAAAATAAATAGAAAACAAATAAATGGTAGCAAGGTATTGAAATCATTTGTAAATATATAAGTGATATAGACCCGGGGGTTGTATTGTTCTCTAGTGGCATCTCTCATTTAGTAGGCATACGGTAGGTAAACAAATTACTATTCGACAATTGATAGAAAAGCGCATAGTTATGCAATCTTTATTCACGACAATGATCATGTGTATATATGCATCACGTCCATAAACAAATAGGCCGACTCCTGCCTGCACCTATTACTATTACTCCACATCGAGAGCGCTTCTATGCTTGCCTCCCTAAGTATTAAGTTCATGACAAACAGAGTAATGCTTGGAGAACAATGACATGATGTTGACAAAGACAATTCAATCGATATGAATTAACCCCATCGTTTTATCCTTAGTGGCAACAATACTAAGACGTGTCTTGTCCCTTTCTGTCACTAGGATATAGAGCACCGCCAGATTGAACCCACTACAACACACCCCTCTCACTGAAGAAATATCAATCGAGTTGGCCAAAATATTTCAATAGACCGGAGAGATTTACGAAGCTATAATGATCATTCAATTAAGAATCATAATATATATCAGACGTGACTCAAATACTTTTCATGAATAATCTGAACATAAACCCACAATTCATCGGATCCCAACAAACGCACCATACAAAAGAATTACATCAGACAGATCAAAGCGAAGATGAGATGATCATTGTATTGAAGATCAAAAGAGATAGGTATAGACATCTAGGTACTAACTACGGATCCGTAGGTCTGTGGTGAACTACTCACACATCGTCATGAGGGCAGCAAGGTTGATGAAGAAGCCCTCCGTGATCGATCCCCCCTCTGGCAAGGTGCCGGAACGGAGCTCCAGATGGGATCGTGGCGGAACAGAGACTTGCGGCGGCAGAAAAAGTGTTTCGGGATGCCCTGTAGGGCTTTTGGAATATATGTGAATTTATAGGCCAAAGAACGGGGGTAGGAGGGCCACCAGGGGACAAGCCATCAGGGCTACTGTAACCTGAAAAACCAAAAACATGCAGAAAACAGCAACTGGCACTAGGCACTGGGTCAATAGGTTAGTGCTCAAAAATAATATAAAATGGTAAATAAGCACTCAAAAAGTATCCTAGAATGATAATATAATAGCATGGAACAATCAAAAATTATAGATACGTTGGATACGTATCAGCGGTGGTGGAGTGTGAAGCACTAACCGAGAGAAAAATCATCGAAAGAGTGAGTAGCTTGGTCATCATCATCGTCACCGCTCTCTAAGAACGAACCATTGAGCATCGGTGAGTGCGCGGATTGTGTGAACTGTGGCTGCGAGGCGCACATGTTGTTTACTGCAGGAAAGTTACATGTGTAAAATTGATTTATAGAACAAGAATTCAAAAAAACAAAGAAAACAGTGTTATGTGGCCTCATTTGATGATGCCAAGACGAGCTTCCTGGTTGTGAAGGAGGTGGCACCGGCACGTCAGATTGACGCGAGGGTGAAATCCCTTGACCGTGATTCCCAATGATGCAAGGAGGGACGTGGCGGACGATGAGCTGGGCAAGGAATTTTAACATCAGAAGATCTTTGATACTTGTGATCTGCGTTGGGTTTTCCGTGAAGAGGAACGGGTGATGCACTACAATATAGATAAGTATTTCCCTCAGTTGAGAACCAAGGTTTATCGAACCAATAGGAGTAGCACGCAACCCCCTTATTCAGCGACTGCACACAAAGGAGCAAACACTTGCACCCAACGCGGGCAAGAGGGTTGTCAATCCCCTTGGACTCATTATTTGCAAGCTAGTGAAGTATGTAGATGAAAGTTGAATATTGTAAATTGCAAAATAAATAGAAAATAAATAAATGGCAGCAAGGTATTGAAAGCTTTTGTAAATATATAAGTGAATAGACCCGGGGGCCGTAGTGTTCCCTAGTGGCATCTCTCATGTAGTAGGCATACGGTGGGTAAACAATTTACTGTTGGGAAATTGATAGAAAAGCGCATAGTTATGCAATCTTTATTCACGACAATGATCATTTGTATATGGACATCACATCCATAAACCAATAGGCCGACTCCTGCTTGCACCTATTACTATTACTCCATGTCGAGAGCACTTCTATGCTTGCATCTCTAAGTATTAAGTTCACACAAGCAGAGTAATGCTTGGAGAATAATGACATGATGTAGACAAAGAGAATTCAATCAATATGAATTAACCCCATCGTTTTATCCTTAGTGGAAACAATACTAAGACGTGTCTTGTCCCTTTCTATCACTGGGATATAGAGCACCGCCAGATTGAACCCACTACAATGCACCCCTCTCACTGAAGAAATATCAATCTAGTTGGCCAAACTATTTCAATAGATCGGAGAGATTTACGAAGCTATAATGATCATGCAATTAAGAATCATAGTATATATCAGAGGTGACTCAAATACTTTTCATGAATAATCAGAACATAAACCCACAATTCATCGGATCCCAACAAACACATCGTACAAAAGAATTACATCGGATACATCAAAGCGAAGATGCGATGATCATTGTACTGAAGATCAAGAGAGAGTGAGAGAGATAGAGAGAGAGAGAGATCTAGGTACTAACAACGGACCCCGTAGGTTTGTGGTGAACTACTCACACATCATCATGAGGGCGGCAAGGTTGATGAAGAAGCCCTCCATGATCGATCCCCCCTCCGGCAGGGCACCGGAATAGGGCCCCAGATGGGCACACGGCGGAACAGAGACTTGAGATGGCGTAAAAAGTGTTTCGGGAGGCTCTCTAGGGTTTTTGGGATTTATTGCAATTTATAGGCCAGAGAGAGGCGTCGGGAGACGCCCGAGGGGGCCACCACATAACATGGCACGACCACGCCCTTAGTCGTGCCCTGTTGTGTGGTGTCTCCCTCATGGAGCCTCCGTCCTCCTCCCGAAGTTTCCAGGTCTTCTTTTGGTCAAGAAAAAATCATAAAAAGGTTTCGGGGCAATTGGACTTCGTTTGGTACTGTAAACCTGAAATGTCAAAAACATGCAGAAAATAACAACTGGCACTAGGCACTGAGTTAATAGGTTAGTGCTCAAAAATAATATGAATTGGTAAATAATCACCCAGAAAGCATCCTAGAATGATAATATTATAGCATGGAACAATCAAAAATTATAGATACGTTGGAGATGTATCAATCTTCTACATGTAATAATTGCATAAACCCCTCGTGGCTTGTCATCAATACGCCTCAACAGTTAGACGTTGATACGTCCATTTTGCATCATGATTTCCTACTGTTATTTATTATGTTTTGTTGAATAATAATGCTTTGGGGAGTGATTCTAATGCCTTTTCTCTCATAATATGCAAGGTTTACATAAAGAGGGAGAATACCGGCAGCTGGAATTTTGGACCCAAGAAAAGCACATCAGAGATACCTATTCTGCACAACTCCAATGAAGTTGAAATTTTACGGAGATTATTTTTGGAATAAATAAAAAATACTGGAGCAGAAAACTGGTGGGCACAACCCACCAGGGCGCGCCAGACCCCCCTGGGCGTGCCCTGATGGGTTGTGGCCTCCTCGGTCCACCTCCGGTGCCCATCTTCTAGTATATAGTCACATTTAACCTAGAAAAAATGAGAGAAGGACTTTCGGGATGAAGCGCCACCGCCTCGAGGCGGAACTTGGGCAGGAGCACTTTTGCCCTCCGGCGGAGCGATTCCGCCGGGGGAACTTCCCTCCCGGAGGGGGAAATCGAAGCCATCATCATCACCAACACCCCTCTCATCTTTGGGAGGCCAATCTTCATCAACATATTCAACAGAACCATCTCCACTCAAACCCTAGTTCATCTCGTGTGTTCAATCTTTGTACCGGAACCTCAGATTGGTACCTGTGGGTGACTAGTAGTGTTGATTACCTTGCGTAGTTGATTACTATATGGTTTATTTGGTGGAAGATTATATGTTCAGATCCATTATGCTATTCAATACCCCTCTGATCTTGAGCATGATTATTATTTGTGAGTAGTTACCTTTGTTCTTGAGGTCACGGGAGAAGTCATGTTGCAAGTAATCATGTGAATTTGATATGTGTTCGATATTTTGATGGTATGTATGTTGTGATTCCCTTAGTGGTGTCATGTGAACATCGACTACATGACACTTCACCATTCATGGGCCTAAGGGAATGCATTGTGGAGTTGTTATTAGATGATGGGTTGCTAGAGTGACAGAAGCTTAAACCCTAGTTTATGCGCTACTTCGTAAGGGGCTGATTTGGATCCAAACGTTTAACGCTATGGTTAGATTTTATCTTAATACTTTTCTCGTAGTTGCGGATGCTTGCGAGGGGGTTAATCATAAGTGGGAGGTTGTTCAAGTAAGAACAGCACCCAAGCACCGGTTCACCCACATATCAAATTATCAAAGTAGCGAACACGAATCAAACCAACATGATAAAAGTGACTAGACAAAATCCCCGTGTACCCTCAAGAACACTTTTCCTATTACTAGAGATTGTTCTGGCCTGTCCTTTGCCACAAAAGGATTGGGCTACCTTGATGCACCTTATTTACCATTACCGTTACTTGCTCGTTACCAATTATCTTGCTATCAAACTATCTGTTACCTACAATTTCAGTGCTTGCAGAAATTACCTTGCTGAAAAGCTCTTGTCATTTCCTTCTGCTGCTCGTTGGGTTCGACACTCTTACTTATCGAAAGGACTACGATTGATCCCCTATACTTGTGGGTCATCAAGACTCTTTTCTGGCACCGTTCCCGGGGAGTGAAGCGCTCTTGGTAAGTGGAAATCGGTAAGGAAAAACTTATACTGCGTGCTGATATTTATTGCTACTTGCTACTATAGAGAACAATCCTTGGAGGGGTTTGTTCGGGGTCACCTTGACCGGAACCACAATTAGTTGCCCCTCAACCTACTGCACCTACTGAAAATATTACTTATAAAATTCCTTCGGGTATGGTAGAACAACTGCTTGCTAAACCCTATGCAGGAGATGGAACTGAACATCCTGATATGCATCTATTATATGTGAACGAGATATGTGGATTATTTAAGCTTGCAGTTTTACCCGGAGATGAAGATAAGAAGAAGGTTTTCCCTTTATCTTTGGAGGGAAAAGCATTGACATGGTATAGGCTATGTGATGATCTTGGATCATGGAACTGGAATCGTTTGCAATTGGAATTCCAACAAAAGTTTTATCCCATGCATCTAGTTCATCGTGATCGGAATTATATATATAATTTTTGGCCTCGTGAAGGAGAAAGTATCGATCTAGCTTGGGGGAGGCTTAAGTCAATGCTATATTCATGCCCCAATCATGACATTCCGAGAGAAGTTATCATTCAAAAATTTTATGCTCGGCTTTCTCATAATGATCAATCCATGCTCGATACTTCTTGTGCTGGTTCTTATATGAAGAAGACTATTGAATTCAAGTGGGATCTCTTAGAAAGAATTATACGCAACTCTGAAGATTGGGAACTTGACGAAGGTAATGAGTCAGGTATAAAGCTTGAATTTGATTGTGTTAAATCTTTTATGAATACTGGTACTTTTCACAAGTTTAGCACTAAATATGGACTTGACTCTGAGATAGTAGCCTCTTTCTACGAAGCATTTGCTACTCACGTTGATCTCCCTATGGAGAAGTGGTTTAAATATCACTCCCTATTAAAGAAGAAATTAAAGAACCGGTCATAGCTAAAGAAGAAACCATCACTTATAATGTTGAGCCGGTTGTGCCTACCGCTTATATTGAAAAACCACCTTTCCCTGTTAGGATAAAGGAACATGCTAAGGTATCAACCTTGGTTCGTAAGAGTAACCTAAAAACATCTAAGACCCCTAAGCAAATTAAAGTAGAACCAAGTGTTGCAATGGTTAAAGATCTCTTGGTAGAAAATATTGATGGGCATGTTATCTACTTCTGTGATGAAGCCGCTAGAATTGCTAAACCCGATGAAAAAGATAAACATAGACCCATAGAAGGCATGCATGTTGTCTCAGTAAAAATAGGAGATAATTGCTATCATGGTTTATGTGATTTGGGTCCTAGTATGACTGCTATCCCTTTTACTTTATACCAAGAAATTATGGATGAAATAGCACCTGCTGAAATAGAAGACATTGATGTTACTATTAAACTTGCTAATAGAGACACTGTCACACCACTTGGGATTGTTAGAGATGTTGAAGTCTTGTGTGGGAAAGTGAAATACCCTACTGATTTTCTAGTTCTTGGTTCCCCACAAGATGAATTTTGTCCCATTATCTTTGGTAGACCTTTCTTAAGCACCGTCAATGCTAAGATACATTGTGAAAAACAAACTGTCGGTGTCAGTTTTGGTAATGTGTCTCATGAGTTTAATTTTTCCAAGTTTAGTAGACAACCTCGTGATAAAGCGTTATCTAGTAAGGATGAAATAATTGTTCTTGCTTCTATTGTTGTGCCTCCTACTGATCCTTTAGAACAATATTTGCTTGACCATGAAAATGATATGCACTTGCGTGAAAGAAATGAAATAGATCAAATTTTCTTCGAACAACAACCTCTCTTGAAACACAATTTACCTATTGAAACTCTTGGAGGTCCTCCTCCACCTAAAGGTGATCCTGTGTTTGAATTGAAACAATTGCCTGACACTTTAAAGTATGCTTATCTTGATGAGAAAAAGATATATCCTGTTATTATTAGTGCTAACCTTTCAGAACATGAAGAAGAAAGATTATTAAAAGTTCTAAGGAAGCACATGGCTGCTATTGGATATACTCTTGATGATCTTAAGGGCATTAGTCCCACTCTATGTCAGCACAAGATTAATATGGAACTTGATGCTAAACCCGTTGTTGATCATCAACGGCGATTGAATCCTAAGATGAAGGAAGTGGTAAGAACTAAAATATTAAAACTTCTGAAAGCAGGTATAATCTATCCTATTGTTGATAGTAGATGGGTAAGTCCCGTTCATTGTGTTCCTAAGAAAGGAGGTATTACCGTTGTTCCTAATGATAAGAATGAACTCATTCCACAAACAATTGTTACTGGCTATAGAATGGTACATGATTTTAGAAAATTAAATAAAGCTACTAGAAAGGATCATTACCCTCTACCTTTCATTGATAAAATGCTAGAAAGATTATCTAAGCACACACACTTTTGCTTCTTAGATGGATATTCTGGTTTATCTCAAATACCTGTGTCACAATCTGATCAAGAGAAAACCACCTTTACTTGCCCTTTTGGAACCTATGCTTATAGACGTATGCCTTTTGGTTTATGCAACGCACCTGCTACCTTTCAAAGATGTATGACTACTATATTCTCCGATTTTTGTGAAAAGATTGTGGAGGTTTTCATGGATGACTTTTCCGTTTACGGGACTTCTTTTGATGTTTTCTTAAGCAACCTTGATCGAGTTTTGCAGAGATTTGAACAAACTAATCTCGTCTTGAATTGGGAGAAGTGCCACTTTATGGTTAATGAAGGTATTGTCTTGGGGCATAAAATATCTGAACGAGGTATTGAGGTGGATAAAGCTAAAGTTGATGCAATTGAGAAAATGCCATGTCCTAAAGATATTAAAGGTATTCGAAGTTTCCTCGGTCATGCTGGTTTCTATAGGAGGTTCATTAAAGACTTCTCTAAAATTTCTAGGCCTCTTACTAATCTTTTACAAACGGATATTCCTTTTGTCTTTGATGATGATTGTGTGGAAGCCTTTGAACCACTCAAGAAAGCCTTAACCTCTGCACCTATCGTTCAACCACCTGATTGGAACTTGCCTTTTGAAATTATGTGTGATGCTAGTGATTATGCTGTTGGTGAGGACAAAGAGTTGATAATAAATTGAATGTTATCCATTATGCTAGCAAAACTCTAGACAGTGCTCAACGAAATTATGCTACTACTGAAAAAGAATTTTTAGCGGTCGTGTTTGCTTGTGATAAATTTAGATCCTATATTGTTGACTCAAAAGTAATTGTTCACACTGACCATGCTGCTATAAAATATCTTATGGAAAAGAAAGATGCTAAACCTAGACTTATTAGGTGGGTTCTCTTGCTCCAAGAATTTGACTTGCATATTGTTGATAGGAAGGGAGCTGAGAACCCCGTAGCTGATAACTTGTCTAGGTTAGAAAATATTCTTGATGACCCACTACCTATTGATGATAGTTTCCCTAACGAACAGTTAGCTGCAATAAATGGTTCTCAAAATACCCCTTCGTATGCTGATTATGCTAATTACATTTTCGCTAAATATATACCACCTAGCTTCACATACCAACAAAAGAAAAAATTCTTCTATGACTTGAGACATTACTTTTGGGATGACCCACACCTTTATAAAGAAGGAGTAGATGGTATTATTAGACGTTGTGTACCTGAGCATGAACAGGAACAAATCCTACGGAAATGTCATTCCGAAGCTTATGGAGGACATCATGCGGGAGATAGAATTGCTCACAAGGTATTGCAATCTGGTTTTTATTGGCCTACTCTCTTCAAAGATCCCCGTAAGTTTGTCTTGTCTTGTGATGAATGTAAAAGAATTGGTAATATCGGTAAGCGTCAGGAAATGCCAATGAATTATTCACTTGTTGTTGAACCATTTGATGTTTGGGGTTTTGATTATATGGGACATTTTCCTTCCTCTAACGGGTACACTCATATTTTGGTTGTTGTTGATTATGTCACTAAGTGGGTAGAAGCTATTCCAACTAGTAGTGTTGATCACCACACCTCCATTAAAATGCTTAAAGAGGTTATCTTCCCGAGGTTTGGAGTCCCTAGATATTTAATGACGGATGGTGGTTCACACTTTATTCATGGTGCTTTCCATAAGATGCTTGCTAAATATGATGTTAACC
Organism: Elymus sibiricus; assembly: GCA_039707655.1. Taxonomy (NCBI): domain Eukaryota; kingdom Viridiplantae; phylum Streptophyta; class Magnoliopsida; order Poales; family Poaceae; genus Elymus; species Elymus sibiricus. The sequence goes on from CM077675.1 coordinate 117,755,403, forward strand.
ATAGAATTGCATCACCCCATCATCCTCAATCTAGTGGTCAAGTAGAACTTAGCAATAGAGAAATAAAATTAATATTACACAAAATGGTCAATAGGTCTCGTAAGAATTAGTCTAAGAAATTAGATGATGCACTTTGGGCCTATAGAACAGCTTATAAAAATGGAAAAGCTTGTCATTTGCCTCTAGAATTAGAACACAAAGCATTTTGGGCAATTAAAGAACTTAACTATGATTTCAAACTTGCCGGTGAGAAGAGGCTATTTGATATTAGCTCACTAGATGAATGGAGAACCCAAGCCTATGAAAATGCCAAATTATTTAAAGAAAAAGTAAAAAGATGGCATGACAAAAGAATCCAAAAGCGGGAATTTAAAATAGGAGACTATGTTCTTTTGTTCAACTCTCGTTTAAGATTTTTTGCAGATAAGCTTCTCTCCAAATGGGAAGGTCCTTATATTATCAAAGAGGTTTATCGTTCTGGAGCTATCAAGATTAGTAATGCCGAAGGTACTAACCCGAAGGTGGTCAATGGACAAAGAATTAAGCATTATATCTCAGGTACGCCTATTAACGTTGAAAGCAATGTTATCCAAACCATGACACCCGAGGAACACATAAAAGAAACCTTCCAGAACACTCCAGAATTCTGAAAAATAGGAGGTACGTGATACGGTAAGTAAACGGAGTCCGAAAAATCTGCAAAAATATTTTTTGTCAGTTTTGGAATATTAGAAAATTTTGAAAATAAAGAAATAAACCGGAAGGTGATCGAGGTGAGCACGATACACCAGGGCGTGCCAGGCACCCCTGGGCGCGCCCTGGTGGGTTGTGCCCACCTCGGACACCTCCCCGACTCCGTTTTCCTTCCATATGCTTGCTTCCCAAGAATAAAAATTCTCTATATATACCCCGACTGTTTTGACAACCGCATCGCTGAAAAATCCTCTGTTCTTGTTTCGTGTTGTTTCCCTGACAGATCTGAAAATATGTCGTCTCAAGATTCGGAGGGGGAGAGCCATGTCGATCCCTATGTTTCAGACCCAAAGATCTTTAGGGAAATTTACCCCTATCTATGGACCTCGGAGGAAGAGGAAGATGCTACCATGAAGGAAACAAAAGATGATAGCTCTGAGGAAGAGGATGATCCGTTACCTCAACCCGGAGACATGAATGTGGAATTTAGGAAATCAAGCCTCCCTAGAAGATACAAACCTAAGGTCCAATTTATCCCATCTCGTTTTCTACAGGAGAGCAAGGCGGCATTATGCAAAAGGATATTAAAGCTCGAGATGGAGAATGATGATCTAAGGGAGGAAAACTTTATGCTTAAATATAAGTTGAAGAAGAAGGTTGCATCATCACCACCACCTTCTTCGTCACCACCACCAAAGGAGACTTGAGCACACGGGTATGGGCACTCCCCTTGGCTTGAGCCAAGCTTGGGGGAGGTGCCCCGGTATCGTATCACCATCACTTTTATTCACCTTTACCTATTTTAGTTCAATATTTAGTTTCACTTTTCTTTAGTTGAATAAAAGTTTAGTTTGATCTATTTTCGTGTGTTAGTTCGTGGCCTATCTATCTATGTAATCGAGTGAAAGTTATATAATAAAGTTTAGTTTGAGTTTTTGTCTCTCTACTTTATTGTTGCAATCAAAATAAAAGGGAAGAAAAATAAATGAAAAGAATCATATGCTAATCTTATGGTGAGTAATGACATCACATAAGGAAAAGTATAAGTAGTAAAATTTATTGGAGATTGACAAACATAGCATTGGTCAATGATGCAATTCATGAAAGAATTAATAAGGGAAGAGAAGATTCACATGCAAATACACTATCTTGGACATCTTTTATGATTGTGAGCCCCCATTAAATATTATATGTCAAAATTGTTGACGTTGGACGAGGAAGACAACGTAATGATTTATGTTTGTTCATATCCACATAGAAGTTATATTGTCATAGATCCTTCAACATGTGGTGCTTGCCCAATATCTTTGCTAGCCAAAAATTCTGCACTAAGTAGAGATACTACTTGTGCATCCAAAAACCCAAAATCAAACTCATTCTTTGAGAGTCCACCATACCTACCTATGGATCGAGTAAGATCCTTCAAGTAAGTTGTCATCGGTGCAATAAGGCAATAAAAATTGCTTGTAAAAGTGTTTTGATCAATTAGTGTAAGAGAAAATTGAGCGCTATATGAACTTATGATGGCAAAGTAATAAAAGCGACGGACTGCATAATAAAGGTTGCTATCATAGGGGGCAATATAGAGTGACGTTCTTTTACATTAAGGGATTGGGCATACAAACCAATAAGCGCATGACAACCTCTGCTTCCCTCTGTGAAGGGACTATCTTTTACTTTTATGTATCTACTTTTATACAAAGAGTCAAAGTATTCTTCCCTATTCATTTTTACTTTTTACTTTTGCAAGCATCATGCGGTGAGGAAAGATCTAGGCACATATATCCAGTTGGATATGGGTGGGCATGAGTTATTATTGTTGACATCACCCTTGAGGTGAATACGTTGGGAGGCGAAACTATAAGCCCCTATCTTCCTATGTGTCCGGTTGAAACTTTTTGTTCATGGGTATGCCGTGAGTGTTAGCAATCATAGAAGACTAAATGATATGGTTGAGTATGTGGACTTGCCAAAAGGCTCCGACATGAGACCCTTCCTGAAAATATGATGAATTGTAGTTGCAAAGTTGACTGAGAACATAGTTTGTTGGTTTTCAATAAGGTTTATGCTTCATACTTCTATATTGTGATGAATTGTTACTTGCTCATGATAAGCTATATGATAAAAATGTATTGAATAAGTTTTATGATAGAGTTTGTTGCTGTTATGATAATAACATGATGCTACTATGTCCGTATTTTATTTTTATCGACACCTCTGTCAAATCATATGGACATGCTTTTCAATACCGGTTTTCGCTTGAGGACAAGCGAGGTCTAAGCTTGGGGGAGTTGATACGTCCATTTTGCATCATGATTTCCTACTGTTATTTATTATGTTTTTTTAATAATAATGCTTTGGGGAGTGATTCTAATGCCTTTTCTCTCATAATATGCAAGGTTTACATAAAGAGGGAGAATACTGGCAGCTGGAATTCTGGACCCAAGAAAAGCACATCAGAGATACCTATTCTGCACAACTCCAATGAAGCTGAAATTTTACGGAGATTATTTTTGGAATAAATAAAAAATACTGGAGCAGAAAACTACCGGAGGGGGCCAACCTGGTGGGCACAACCCACCAGGGCGCGCCAGACCCCCCTGGGCGCGCCCTGATGGGTTGTGGCCTCCTCGGCCCACCTCCGATGCGCATCTTCTGGTATATAGTCACATTTAACCTAGAAAAAATGAGAGGAGGACTTTCGGGACGAAGCGCCGCTGCCTCGAGGCGGAACTTGGGCATGAGCACTTTTGCCCTCTGGCGAAGCGATTCCGCCGGGGGAACTTCCCTCCCGGAGGGGGAAATCGAAGCCATCGTCATCACCAACACCCCTCTCATCTTTGGGAGGCCAATCTTCATCAACATCTTCAACAGCACCATCTCCTCTCAAACCCTAGTTCATCTCTTGTGTTCAATCTTTGTATCGGAACCTCAGATTGGTACTTGTGGTTGACTAGTAGTGTTGATTACCTTGCGTAGTTGATTACTATATGGTTTATTTGGTGGAATATTATATGTTCAAATCCATTATTCTATTCAATACCCCTCTGATCTTGAGCATGATTATTATTTGTGAGTAGTTACCTTTGTTCTTGAGGTCACAGGAGAAGTCATGTTGCAAGTAATCATGTGAATTTGATATGTGTTCGATATTTTGATGGTATGTATGTTGTGATTCCCTTAGTGGTGTCATGTGAACGTCGACTACATGACACTTCACCATTCATGGGCCTAACAGAATGCATTGTGGAGTAGTTATTAGATGATGGGTTGCTAGAGTGACAGAAGCTTAAACCCTAGTTTATGCGCTACTTCGTAAGGGGCTGATTTGGATCCAAACGTTTAATGCTATGGTTAGATTTTATCTTAATACTTTTCTCGTAGTTGCGAATGCTTGCGAGGGGGTTAATCATAAGTGGGAGGTTGTTCAAGTAAGAACAGCACCCAAGCACCGATCCACCCACATATCAAATTATCAAAGTAGCGAACACGAATCAAACCAACATGATAAAAGTGACTAGACGAAATTCCTGTGTACCCTCAAGAACACTTTGCCTATTACTAGAGATTGTTCTGGCCTGTCCTTTGCCACAAAAGGATTGGGATACCTTGCTGCACCTTATTTACCGTTACCGTTACTTGCTCGTTATCAATTATCTTGCTATCAAACTATTTGTTACCTACAATTTCAGTGCTTGCAGAAATTACCTTGCTGAAAACCGCTTGTCATTTCCTTCTGCTCCTCGTTGGGTTCGACACTCTTACTTATCGAAAGGACTACGATTGATCCCCTATACTTGTGGGTCATCAGACGTGCTCTTGCTATGGGATAGGATGCCTCGTCTCAAGCTTGAGCAATAAAGCCGTAACATCTTCTCGCGCCTGGATTGTCAACTCACTTTGTAGATGGAAACCCATTAGATATGTTCTAATTACGACGATAGAAGTACACAAATGAGTCACATGGTACTTACCACGTGGTGTCTGGTTCCCACAATAGATTCAGTTGGGTACATATCGATGATGCGAGGGGCCTCCATCTGATCAGGATTAGCCGACGGCACCAAGTAGATCGTCGTCGTATGTCGGTAACTCTGTCGATACAACAAGTACTCGTGCGACTGAAAAGCACGAACCTCCTCCCAGATATCCGTCGATGCATTAGTCCAGGCCTGAATGTGCCCAATGCTCTAAATCAAAGTAGCCACAGTATTGTTTCCTCCTACGCGATTGTACCTAAGATTGGCATATGTGTCACAGTATTGTGATCTAAGGGTTAGTTGTATGGGCACATAAATAAAAATCGACTTACTTATGGGCGTGTGCACGTAGGTGAGGATATACTCGCATTTCAGCTGATTGGAATCGATCGAACTATCTCATAACCCTAGGTAGAGCCATCTCCTCAACTGTCACATCAAACACCAACTTGGCCTTTGTCATCCAGTAGTGTTGACCTCTAGTGCACAATTTAGATATCCCTACTCGGTATCTGCCTAATATACTCACATGCGAGTACGGCTCCGAGATAACCTGATCCTCATGCAAACCATCGAACTGTGACATGAAGTACGGGTAACAACCCCACACTTGGTCATGCGTAAACTGCCTCTGCACATGAAAACATACAAACATTAGTAATACTTTTTCAAAGAAACAAAGAATGAATGAAATAAATGGTTACGTAATTGAATTGCACCTATCTCTGTGTGTGTCCAAACCGATCCTACAGTAGGCAAGTCGTCAAGATCTTGCCCGTAAATCCCTGCCATATCCACATGCCCAAAAGGTATCACTATGGATACGTAAGGTCGTCCGATAGGGAATCTCTCATATGAGCATAGCTGCAACAACAATGGACATCCAAGCAAAGTTGATTTATTTGCCTTTCGAGTGCAAGCATTGCACAAGCCTCTGTACATAGTTGCAAATGCAATAGTAATCTTGTTTACACTTTTGAACTACTTTCTTGTTATCGATTATGAGATTATTGCTATGAATCACTTTTATCCTAAGTTCACACCACTATTACATCATTTTGATCAAGATCATGCTAGGTAGCATTCAACATCAAAAATTATCTTTATCATTTACCTACTCGAGGACGAGCATGAATTAAGCTTGGGGTTGTTGATACGTCTCAAACGTATCTATAATTTTTTATTATTAAATAGTATTATGTTATCACTTTTATATACTTTTGTAGCAAATTATATTATCTTTTGGACTAACCTATTAATCTCATGTCAAGTGTCAGTTCCTATTTTTTGCATGTTTTAGTTTTACCCAGGCTTGTGGCCCCCTTGAGCCATGTATTGACCTTTACCACCCCTATAAATTCCTATAAATACTGAAACCATTTGTATTTCCTCAATAGGAGAAATATTGCCGCCGCAAGCCTCTATTCCGAAGAGATCCCATCTAGAGTCCCGTTTCGGAGTTCTGCTGGAGGGGGAAGCCATTGGAGGAGGCCTCTTCACCAGCCTTGCTACCTTCATGACCATGTGTGAGTAGTTCCTTTAGTACCTACGGGTCCATAGTAGTTGCTAGATGTCTCTGTCTCTCCTTTTGGATCTTCAATACCATGTTTCCCTTGTTCCTTGTTTGATTGGGGTCAATTTGATGTAATTTTGCGGTGTATTTGTTGGGAAATGATGAATTATGAATTTATGATCAAATTGTTCACTGAATCTATTTGAATCTCTTGATATTTATTTGATGTATAATTAAGTGCCTATGTATGATTTCTGACTTATTTATCTTCTCTTGCCAAAATTGATTGGTAGATCTTCAGAGGGAGTGGTGCATAGTAGCCGATTCAATCTTGCTATGATTTATATATCCAAGTGAAATAATAAGGACAAGACACATATTGTATTGTTGCCACTAAGGAGAAAATGGCAGGGGTTTTGTCTTATTGTTAGATTTCTTACTATCTACATTATATCATCTTGCTTAAAGTGCTACTCTATTTTTTAGAACTTAATACTTTGAGATGCATACTCGATAGCGGTCTTGGGGTGGAGTAATAGTAGTAGATGCAGTTGGATTAATTGTCTACTTGTCACAGTCTACTTGCGGTGGACTCATACTTGTTGCTATTCTTGTCAATTTCACAACTGCAATTTGTTAGCATGTCGTTTGCCTTCTTTTCGAGAGAGATACCTCTAGTGTACCTATGCTCCCCGGTTCCATTCTTCCATTAATACAAGCTTCAAAAAAATACTCTTTACTTTTGTCGTACCATTATCTATCTATTTCCTTTTAACCTTGTAACTAGCAATACAAGGGGCTTGACAACCCCCTTGCCAAGTTGGGTGCAAGTATTGTTTTTGTTTGTGTGCAGGCACTATTGACCTCGTTAGCTTGGTGATTCCCACTGACTGGATTAAACCTTGGTTCTTAACTAAGAGAAATACTTTGTTTATATGCTATATCACCCTTCCTAAAGCAAAACCCAACAAATCCTACGTGGGTAGCAGCAAGGTGCAGTCCAAGAGTTGTCAGGCATACTGCAGTGGCATCCTAGCCGACGATGTTATCTGCGGCGGCGAGAATGGATGGCAGGACTGCTGTGGCGGTGCTGAGGGCTCAAAACGGCGATAGAATAAGGGTGGCGGAGGAGCTAGGAGAGGGATGGCACGGAGGAGGAAGAAGGGACGAGAGGAACAATTGAAATCAGCTAGGTTGGAGCGTGGATTTGGTGCAATTTGTGGTTGGATCGGGCTGTATGGCCCGACATGACAGACGCGCCGGGCCTCGTCATACCCGCTGTAAATTTGGGCTGGATATGAGAGGTGTCGGTCAGCTCAGACATTTACGGCCGGTATGAGGACCCACCTGGGTCAGTTTTTTTTAACCAGTTAGTGACGAGGCCGTTCACACGGACGTTTGAGACTGGTTTGAGGCGCCTGACTGTAGATGCGCTAAGGTCGCGTATGGCCACAGGGCTAATCACCGACTCGGTGGCCAGCCAAGCGAACAAGATGGCGAGGAAGAGAACACAGGGCAAGAGATGCTACACTGACACGCCCTTCCTAGCGCCCACACTACTGCACTGCATTGTTATTGAGTTTGAAGTGCTAGCACCTAGCAGACGTGGAGTTAGGGCATCTTCAACGCTGACCTGCAAACCGGACACGGCGTCCGTCCGTGGACAGGGGTCCAATATGCGGACACAGATGTGGGAGGCGGCCATCCAGCGCTATCTGCATACATTTCAAACCGCACTTCAACTAACCAGACGAAATTCTTCAAACAGGACAAAATTCGTCAAATTCAGATAGAAAATAGCACAAATAATCCATACATAGCATGCAAATAAGTCTAGTACAAGAATAGTTCAAATTCAACGAGAGATGGTTCAAATTCAACGAGATTTAATCGAATGTTCAACAAGTTTATCATGAACGGATCATCTTGTCCCGCATATACTACCCCTTGACCTTCATCCAACAGTGTATGTGCGTAAATGATCATCCCTCTATCCTGTGGTACATCACGGCAACGCGTACAGGCTACAAAATGTGTAGAACAACATTGACTGAGCGAGTGAATTAATTAACAAGTTGGGCAATAAGAATCAAAATTTACGATCTCCATGGATGTCGCGTGCAATGCCTACCTTGCCTCCAGCCGATCAACCGCGCCACAAAACTTGGCGACGGTGGTCTGGATGGTGTACCATCGATACTCTAACAACTTCACAACGCGTTAATGGATAATGCACATGTCTTAGGGTGCAATGTGCTTTCCCGCACAAAACGAATCATGCACGCGCTGCCAGAAGAGCCCCTTCTGCTCCTGCCTACGAAATCCACAGATACGGCCAACCATCCATCGCACAACAACTCATCCTCCATTCGAGTACCCCTCCATCCTTCGTACTCTAAAAAATGACAAGAAGTTCGAAAAAGCTCTATGACATTTGGCTGAACACCTGCCGGGCGTGGTGACCGCCATGGATGTCGTTGACAAGGGGACGGAGGGTACCTGGCTGCGGACGGATCCTAGCTGGACAGCGCCATAGTACAAGTCGAGCGGGCACGAGGTGGTGTTTGCGGATGTCCTGTGATGCCTATGTGGTTGACGGACATGTACGGCGATGACGTAGGAAGAGGAGGATGCAGATGCAAAGTAAGGGGCAGCAACGACGTAGTGGAAAAGAATGAGACCGAGAGGGGAATTTGAGTGGGGTGCGGTGTCGGAGTCCGGTGTGGTTGTTGTTCGAACACCGCAAAGGATGGCCTTAGGGCATCCCCAATGACGACCCGCAAATTTCCTCTTGCATCCGTTTGCGGACAAGGGGGACCAGTCCACGGACACGGATGCGGAGACCGTCATCCAATGTTATCTTGTATATGTCCAACTGAAAGAGCGGCGAAATTATCGCTTAGAGCTCAAGCACGTCTTCTTAAGATAGATAGTAAGGTGTGAAAGCCTTCATGCTCATCCGATTAATGCAAAGATATGATAGTGCACAGAAGGATTGATCATATAATGCAAATTCTGAAATCTCATGATGGACTCATTCATTTGTTAGTATCCACAGCTCATAAAAAGGACGATGTTTATCATACAAGTTGTGGCATTATCTCGGGGACGAGCAAACCTCTAAGCTTGGGGAAGTTGATGAGTGCAATTTATGTGATATTTTTAAAATTATTTTGTGCCTACATGGTAGGCTTCGTGAAATTTCACCGTGTTCGCGCACCTTTTTTTGATTGTTTTTTCAGGAAACGCTTTTCAGAACAAATAAACACTTGTGGAAGGAATCGCAGGAAATAATGATGAAATCACGTTATTTAATGTGATAATATCATGTCATAAAAGAATAAAACGAAGGAGCCAAAGAAGTAGCGCTGGCAGTGGCTCCAGAATGGAAGACGACATTTCATGCGACCGCACGAGCTCGCATGAGCGGTTGTATGGAGTGTCAGCGCCGCCGCCTGGTCGACTTCTACCCCGTGAAATCGGATCGGGAATGAGACGCCAAGAGACTCCAGAAACTCGTCCCCAAGGAGGAACCCTAGCCGTCGGAGCGATTCAGAGGGAGAGCTTCCCAAGGAGGAGAGTGTCATCTTCACCACCATCCACAAGGAGGGCTTCAACATTATCACCAATGCCATCATCATCATCATCCACATCCTTCTTGTTGTAACTCGCCAAGAACCCTAGTGTATTGACTTGGGTGTTACATACATAATCACTCCATGTTTATCATCACCACTCGTATGATGTTTGTTCCTCCATGTGTGAGTAGTTCCCCCAGTACTCGGGGATCGGGATGAACTCTAGCGTGTAATGGACCGTTTGATACTAGGATTTAATATCCTCTTTGCATGTTTATGTTAATGATCTTCTTGGTGTTGGGTGAAGTCGACCATCAAATGTATGCCCGTTTTGAACGGAAGGTCATTACTGCTGGCGGACTGACTGGTTGTGCAGATAGGTGACGTGACATGCCCTAACTCCCTTCGTACCGTACCGTTGCGACAGAGGGTGAAACAGATACCACCTATAGGGTACGACCACAGGGACCTTTTTCCCTTTAATCATCGTTTGGTACCCGGAGTGAGGAAGAAAGGTGGTGGCGTATGTGATACGGGTCTGCCGAGTGTATGCATGTATCTGTACCGGCCCTGTCCATAAATATAAATATGCAAAGTGAGTTAGAAATCCAACGTAGCTTTGTGTTTAGGCACCGCTATACATGCACACTAGTGGGGATTCCGGACTCCCTGAGAATGCCTTCATCCCATTGGTTGCAACACTCTTTTGTTAAAACCTTTATTACTTACTTTCCTTGCATTAGTACTTTTAAGTTCCCTATACCATTATCTCTATTTTACCACTACTTTGGAGAACTTACAACTCGCAGGCATTGACTTTGAACATTTCAAGAGACAAAAGATTGATCTCTGTGCTCCCTGTGGGATCGATACTCTTACTTCGAAAAGGCTAAAACTAAACCTTGTGCACTTGCAGAATATCATGCGCCGGATCAAACCGGCGCCGGATTGCATGCCCTATCACAAACAAAAAGAGGCAAGTATGCTTAGTTTTTACATGCCCGAATCCAAAAGAACATCAGTTCGGCAATCCGTGCAATTTCCTGCCCTGTCGGACCAGCAATCCTAGCCATCGGCACCACGATCTAGGTGCCATCGCTGCTACGTAGACCGCCTCAATGCCCGCCTCGGTGTCCGCCTCCACCGCGTCCTCACTCTTCGTCGCCGGCAAATGATCTTTCTGACTCTGCAACATCTGGTAGGGATAGATTGCACGATCATTCTTGCGTCGGCATCCAAAGAGTCCACATTCGAGGTCAACATCGTGGCGTCCTCCGCATTGGTGGCGATCTTCACCTTCTCTTCCTTGAGCGCGGCCTTGCTCTCTTCGATCATGGTCCGTCTCTCTTCAAGCTTGAGCTTCTTGTTCGTCACCTCCATCAACAATTAGAACTACTCCCCCGTTTTTCTCCTCCTTGAGGTCCGAGCGCTTCACGCATGCCTCCTTCTTCTTCACCAAGATGTCCTCGAACCTCTTCATCAGCTTGGCCGCCGCACCTTCTCGCTTCGTCCTCTCCTCCTCCCACTTCTTCCGCCATAAATTTATTCTAACCTTCTTCGGCGGTTCTTGGGTTGGCATTGAGGTCGAGCATCTCCTCCTTGAGGTCAAGCATCTCCCTATCAGATCATAGTACGCCAGCTCCCCCGCTCTAGGAATTGTAGCGACCAGCAGGCGTTCCGAGCTGCTTGGCGGCGTAGTAGTACAGAGGCATGTAATGCTCCGGCCACGACGCCGTCTGTACTGTGGCCGCGCCCGTTTTGCGCTGTCCGCCACGTGGCCGCCACACCCAACGTCACCACCAGGCCCACCAGGCGAGCGAGTTTGCCGCGTGGTCGAGTTGATCTTCCGGGCGAGCGTGATGTTCGGATCCTCCCGCCCCGCTGCCGCCTCCATCTCCATCAGGTTCTCCGACGGTTCCGTGCGTCGGCAACGGAAGGAAGGAGAGGGTGGGAGAAAAGAGAAGGAATTGGGTAGAGAGTGGCGGGTGATGGAAGAAGAAAGTGGGAGATTTTGACGCAGAAACAGTATGGATTGCTACAAAAGCGCGGGCTCCGCCTTCCTTTTGGTGGGCCAGAGGCGGAGAGCGATGTTTCGCATGTACGGACTTCTGCAAAACCCCTACGTTTGGTTTCAATTTATGGGTTCAAATCCTGGTGCTTGCATTTATTTCTGGATTTATTTCAGGATTTCCGGGGATGCGCATTCACTGGGAGGAGACGTTCCCGTCGACGACGAGGTGCCTACGGTGACTTCGTAAATTTCAAGATGATATGCCGGCTCAGCCTCTCGGAGGTGCTCATAGGGATAGGGTGTGCGTGTGTGCGTTCATAGGGGTGAGTGTATGCGCATGTATATGAGCGCTTGCGTCTGTACTGTGTTCAAAAAAAATGTAACCGCTCCTTCTTTGCATGCGAAGAAGACGGATTCTATCGCGCGTAATGAAAGGTTCCGCTTTTGATCTGGTCCTTAATTAACACAGCAATCCAGTATGCACGTAGTTGGTACTTTGACCGCCTAGTGACCTAGTCTTCCCTCCCCCATCTAACCCCTAGTTTAATTTATTATCAATTAGAACGTGCAGCACTGCCATTCGCACGCGGCTCTATCTTCTCCCCAGCCCCCGGCCTATATATAAGTACCTCGTGCGGCCATGCCTATGCAGTACTCCCACACCTCCTGCTAGCTGGATCTTGTTCTGTTGTTCATCGTCGAGCTGATTGGCGTGCTCCTGTTGGCATCGATCAACTGATAGACCGGCAATGGACCGGCGGGATGAGTTCTGCGGCGACTTCATGGTGCTGCGGCCGGACAAGGGCGGCGTCCGCAGCCTCCTCCACCTGCTGTGCTCCAGCGACGTCTGCGCGAACGACGCCGTCGACTGCGCCGCTGGCGAGGCGGTCCCAGACCGGTGGCGCCGGTGGATCATCTTCGTCTCCGTCGTCGCGCAGATGCTGCTGCTGTGGGTGAAGACGCCCTTGGCCAAGCTCGGGAGGGCTCTCGAGTACTGGATGAACCTCATCACGGACAATGGCGGCGGCGTGCTCAAGCTTATCAAAAACGCCATGCAAGGTAATTAACCGATCGGATTTAGAATTATTGGTTGTATATATGTATGATCAATTTTCGTTAACTTGTTCACCAAACTTTTGAAAAATGGGACTCCAGAAAAAAACATGTCCGTGAGGTTTTACATGTGGTTTCCATCGTAGACTTTCTGGAGAAGTTGCTTTCTTAACTATCTTGCCTATGCAAGTTGGACAGTAGTCATCCACGGCGAAACATACAGTGTTCCTAACCTCCTAGTTGTCGTGAAGAAATGGGGAGAAAACATTACAACCAAAGTAGCCTACACCAACCTGCAGTGAAAAAAAAACATTAAAAAGTGAGAAAGGTTGAAACAAAATACTCCCTCCGATCCATATTACTTGTCCTCGAACAGATGTATGAAAAAACTTGTGCAAATTCTATCTAACTATATCGTCCAAAGCATATGAACGGACAACTAAAAAAAACATATGGACGGAAACGCAATTGCTTTATCTCTAACCTACACGGGGTGGGTGTCCAATCACTAAGCACTAAGAACTCGCAATATCAAATAGAGAGGGGAAATGAGAAATGTGCTTGCTAGGAAACCGGGGGTTACTAATAATTAAGTAAAGGAGTCATAAAATATGCTTTGGATAGCAGCCTTTGCGGTTTAATCATAGTCTATATAGCAGGATTATTAGAGACATGAGATTATCCAAATGTATATATCCACTTGTACTCTGGTCAGAACTTTTTTCAAAACGGAGGCAAAAGCTTTGCCTCATCGATTAATTAAGAAGAAGAGAATTGCTTAGTTAATTAACGAAAAATCGGGCGAAAACCAATACAAACAGAGCACGGACTAACTACTCACATGACAAGAAACCCAACAACTCTCAAGATAAGGGCAATGTCGGTTTCATATGCTAAATAACATTTTTTTTCAAAAAGGATATGCTAAATAACATGTTAACTTGTTAAGGTAGTTGTCCTGATGCCCTAAGCAACTAAATAAGTTGCATACTGTCATTGGCTTGGCTGCTTTCCTGTCGAAGGCACCCCGTGATGCACGCCTTATCATGATCAAATAGTTTTGTTTGTTCCCACCAAAAAAAAAACACACAAGTCTTTTGACAGAAAAAAAAAACACAAGTCAACAGCCACAAGTACATGAAATGAAAACGAGCAAGGTTGCCGCGTCGTGAAGTGGTCATACACGTTTATCATTCTCGTTTCAGTTTTCTCCTTTTGTGAATTGATTCGGCACGGTTGCTCCAAAATCTGCATTGTTTCCCCTTCCTTTTATTTGGAGTGACGTGGAAAACACCCCTAGGTTTTGAAAGTCAAACAGCATCCATACAAAGTGTGAAGAGTTCTCAGGAAACAGCATTGCAGAATTTGACAGTTTTGTACATGCACGCACGTCGCTGTTTTGCTTTCAAGTACCACAACGGCGTTCCGATAATTCCTAGCTGACTGTAGTTCACTGTACACGTTGCAGGCAAATTACGGATTCCGGACAGTGAATCCCCCGATTATCGATCGCTCATCGGACTCATCGACATGAGGATCGAATTGGACAAGAAGATCAAGCCCGGGGATGGCGGTTACCTCGCTGCTCTGTGCATCATGGCCTCCAAAGTAGCCTACGAGAACGAGCTGGTCATCAAGACCGTCGTCCAAGAACACTGGCACATGAAATTCCTCGACTTCTTCAACTGCTGGAACGGTAAGATTTTACTTAGGGCACGCCAATCAGCATGAATCATGTACTATATAGTGGTATGGCAACACACGTGTGGCTAACTTGCAACAAACATGTGTTCTTGCCTCTCCCTGCAGAATTCCGAGGCGATCACACGACTCAGGCCTTCATGTTCGCCGACAAGGCGGCCGACGCCGACCTCATCGTGGTGGCGTTCCGCGGCACGCAGCCGTTCGACGCGGAGGACTGGTGCACGGACGTGGACATCTCCTGGTACGAGATCCCCGGGGTGGGCAAGGTCCACGGCGGCTTCATGAAGGCGCTCGGGCTGCAGAGGAACGCCGACGGCTGGCCGGCGGAGATCGAGGCGACCAAGGAGCGGCCGTTCGCCTACTACGCCATCCGCGACGCGCTAAAGAAGTGCCTAGCGGCCAACCCGCGCGCCCGGTTCGCGGTGACCGGCCACAGCCTGGGCGGCGCGCTCGCCGTGCTGTTCCCGGCCATCCTCGCCCTGCATGGCGAGCACGACCTGCTCGCCAGGCTCCACGGCGTGTACACGTACGGGCAGCCGCGCGTCGGGGACGCACGGCTCGGGGAGTTCGTGGAGCAGCACCTGGACACGCCGGCGGCGAGGAGGAGGTACTTCCGCTTCGTGTACTGCAACGACATCGTGCCGAGGGTGCCGTACGACGGCTCCGCCCTCCTGTTCAAGCACTTTGGCCGGTGCATCTACTTCGACGGCTTCTACAGAGCTCGTGCCATGGAGGAGGAGCCGAACAAGAACTACTTCTCGTTGGCGTTCGTGGCATCCAAGTACGTGAACGCGGCGTGGGAGCTTGCCCGGGGGCTCGTGATCGGGCGCGTGGACGGGGCGGAGTACGCGGAGGGGTGGACGATGAGGGTCGCGAGGACATTCGGGCTGATCATCCCCGGCCTATCGGCCCACGCGCCGCAGGACTACGTGAACGCCACCAGGCTCGCGGCCGCGTCGCTCGACCTGCTTCTCCGTGATCATTAATTAGTTCTTTAGCCGTAGTGCGAGAGATCCACGGAAATTGGTCACATTTCAACCATTGTTGATGTTCGATCTGCGTTAGAGCGTTTTCATGATTCTTGCATTCTTCCTGCCACTGCCACCGTAAGTGTTGGCTGATTTTATAGGCCAGTAGATTTTTTTTTGGGTCCGACTATATCACATCTAGATGTGAGATAATACCTCACATCTGGCATCAGCGTCGTCTCATTATAAAATAAGCCCATTTCCCATTTGTGTTTATTTGTTTGTTTTTTTCTTTCTTGTTTGGGCCATCCGATGCAGAGTAAGCCAACCTTCCCGTTTGTTTGTTTTTTGTTTGGGCCATCCGTTGTATCATGTGGTGATTCCACAGCACGGCCGCCATCTAAATCTGTACAGCGTTACTAGAAAAACCTAAATCTGTACCACACAATTCCAAAGCACTAATGAAAAGGTGATCATCCTAACGACCAAATGACACTTGCATCCACTTGCTTTTTGTTTCCCGTGCGTCGTCATTGCATACAAACTTGCTAGAAATAGTAGTGGCTGCTGAGTATCCCCCATCAGCAGTAATGCAAAATTTATTAATTTTGATTTTTTTGGTGAAATAAAAATTTGTTTGCAATTTAAAAAACGAGTTAATTGCAAAAAACCACCACATTTCGGGCTTGCTTTGCAGAAAACTACGTGGTCTCTAATTACATGCAAAAGCCACCGCACATTCGGTAAACTTTTTGCAAAATGCACTAAACAGGTGATTTGGTGTGTGTGATCATTTTTCTGACATGTAGGACCTGATTGTAAGGAGCTAATTTGAAAAAAATTGACATACACCCCTTGGATTTCACAAGGACACCCTTATTCAAAAAATAAAAAAGCAATCAGCCCCCCACTCCCCGTCGCTTGCCTCCTCAGAGGTGGTGGCCAGCGGCGCGTGCTTGCCGCCGGCGCCAGCGGTCGGCATCCTCGCCCTTAGCCGTCCCCCTTCCATCCTTCATACCTGCCCACTAGCGCAGCAAGGGGCGGCGGTCCTGCCATGGGCCGCGTGCCGCCTGCCTTGCCTCACCGCCGGCGATGGGAGGTGGGGGAGACGCAGATGTGAGCAGCAAGTCTGTAAGTAGCAGCGGAGGAGCAGCGGCAAGCGGCAGCATCGAGCGGAGCAGTGACTAGCAGCAGCATTGAGCAGCAAGTAGCAGTCGTAGGGAGCAGCAGCAACCGAGCAACAACGGTGAATGGTAGCGACCAGCGGCAGCTCCGCCCGTCTCCGGCGCGGAGCATCCATGCCCGCAGGAGATCCACGCCGCCCCGAACGCACGCGCCACCGAACCGCGCGCTGGACTTCCCCGCAGCTCGCAGCCGCCAGTTTGCCGTTGTACCGGGCACCACGGCCGCCCCCTCTCCCTCTCCTTGCTCCCCTGTCTCTCTCCCTTCTCCATTCTCTCTCTTTCTATCTCTGCCGGACGGCCTAGGCCGCTGGCCGAAACCGGATCCGACGGCGGCCTTGAGCTCGCAACCGCCAAGAACGAGCTCCCCTGTACGCGAGAGGAAGAAGATAACCTTATCTTTGAACGTTTTACGGTTGTCTACTCCATGTTTCTGTTATTTACTAAATGGCCCATTGTTTAGTGTTTTTTGCCAAGTCAGCTGCTTATAACCCGTCCCAACTGTCAGAAAGTGATCAAATGAGCCAAATCACTCGTTTAGTGCATTTTGCAAAAAGTTTACCGAATGCGCGATGGCTTTTGCAAATAATTAGAGACCACGTCGTTTTCTGCAAAACAAGCCCGAAATGTGGTGGTTTTATGCTTTTAACTCAAAAAAACATGATTTTGAAAGGAATTAGCAAATATGTAAAATGGTCATGAATTCAAAAAAGTTTATGAATACAGAAAATGTTCATGAAATAAAAAAGTCCACGAATTAGGCTGAAGTTCTTATTTTTTAAAATAATATTAAAAATGAAAAAATAAAAAATATAATTTTTAACAAAATTATAAGAATGTTCATGACATTAAAAAAGTGAAATAAATAAAAACAAATCATGAATATTGTTTATGTGGACATGCAACTAGTTGACAACCCCTCTTAGCGCCCTAATTGCAGTCTTGTTGCTAGCATGCAGTTGCGTGTTGGGGTGGACTTGCAAGTAGGACAAAAATGAGTCGAGCCTAGTTGCGTGTCAACGACGGACTTGCAATTGGGAAAAAATGGGCCAGGTCCCTAGTTGGGTATCAGGGGTGGAGTTGCAACTTGGACAATAACAAACTACAAAGCCCAGTTGCGAGTTGAATGGAAAACAAAACACATCTACAATTGCAAGTCGACGGTGGACTTGCAACTGCGACAACTACGAGGCCAATTGTGAATCGAGGGTCGACTTGCAACTGGGACAACTACGAGCCTATTTGTGAGTCAAGGGTCGACTTGCAACCGGGACAAAACAAACTACATGCCTAGTTGCAAGTCAAGGGTGGACCTGCAACTGGGATGAAAAAAAACACATGTCGAGTTGCCAGCTAAGGATGGGCTTCCAACTGGATGAAACAAACTATGAACCTAGTTGCGAGTCGAGGGTGGACTTGCAGCCGGGACAACCACACAAAACTATGGGCCTAGTTGTGAGTCGATGGTGGACTTGCAACTAGAACAACTACACAAAAGTACGATACGATTGCGAGTCGAGGGTGGACTTGCAACTAAGAAAACTAGACAAAACAACGATCCAGGTTGCAAGTCGAGGGTGGAATTGCAATTGGGACAACAAAACTATGGGACTAGTTGCAAGTCAAGGATGGAATTGCAACTAGGACAACTACGAAACTACGAGCCCGGTTGCGAGTCAAGGGTGAACTTGCAACTAGGATGAAACAAATTATGATCCTAGTTGCGAGTCAAGGGCGGACTTGCAGCTTGGACAACTACGCAAAACTACGATAGTATTTGCGAGTCGAGGGTGGACTTGCAACTGGGACAATAACAAACCACGATCCCAGTTGCGAGTCAAGCGTCGACTTACAATTAGGATGTGCTACGATCCCATTTGCGAGTTGAGGATGGACTTGCAACTACGACAACTTACGAATCGAGGATGGACTTGAAACTAATGAAAAAAGAGAGTAGGGCCTAGTTGCTATATAAAAAACATCGAGTCCAGTTGCAAGTTGAAGTTTGGACTTGCAATTGGAGATAAAAAAGGTTGTGCCCATTTGCAAGTTAGCAATGGATTTGCAACCGAGGCAAAATAAAATGATTTATCTGGTTATAAATTAAAGGTGGAGTCACAACTAGGGCAAAAAAGGGTTACACAAAAGAGTGTCGCTCTAGTGAAAGAGAAAGGGAAAATGAAGAGAGAAGGAATGGGAACGAGGAGTAATGGAGCAGCCGCAAAATAAAGGTGATAGAAAGACAGTGAACATAGCACCATGCTTCTTCTGCTTCTACAAAATAGACTAAATACAAATGACAAAAAGACCATAAAAATGGTTGGGCAAAATGAAATAGAGGCCACACAAAAAATGAACCTAAAAACGGGTCAACAAATTGGACATCACGACGATGCGAGATGTACAACGGTCGGACATGTGTGACAACAACAAAGCAGGATAAAAAATCTGACAAAAAGACAACAACAAATAGATCCGACATACCACAACTTAGATGAGACATTGTTAAAGTGTTCAATTAATTTTAAAAGTTCTTATTTGTTTCAAAACAAACTCAAAAAACTTTCACAAATTTAAAACTTATGAATTTTATTAAGTGTTCGCACAATTCAAAAGTGTTCGCATACTAAAAATATCATGAATTGGAAAAATGATAAGGAGAAGAAATTGAATTAAAAATGTTCCTCGAATTTAAAATTATGGATTCCGGATAGAGAATCCCTCGACTACCGATCGCTCATCGGACTCATCGACATGATACCTCATTATGGAAGTCATAATACCTCATTATGGAAGTACACATGTATTTATGCATCGAATTACTTTACATGATTATCATGGAATTATGACTTGTTGGAACGTACTCAAGTTATATGCTTAAGGAAACTGGTCGATCATCAGTGGAATATAATATACTGTGACGCCCCCATTTTGATCGTACGCTAATCATACACTCAAATGCGTACGACCAAGATTAGGGACTCACGGGAAAATATCACAACACAATTCTAGACACAAATTAAAGTAATGCAAGCTTCATATTACAAGCCAGGGGCCTCGAGGGCTCGAATACATAAGCTCGACATACACACGAGTCAGCGGAAGCAAATAATATCTGAGTACAGACATAAGTTAAATAAGTTTCGCCTTAAGAAGGCTAGCACAAACATAAACAACGGATCGGAAGAGGCGAGGCCTCCTGCTTGGGAGCCGTCCTAACTACTCCTGAGCGTCGGCACTCTCCACGTATACCCTAGCCCTAAACTGACCAAAATGGGGCTCGTCAGAGCCCTGCGGGTGCGGCAGCGGAGGCGATCACTCGTCGTCGGAGTGAGGTCGATGTACATGGCCTCCTGCGCTTTGGCTTCGCGGCGCCATGCCTCCTCCTTCTCCTCGAACTCACGTGCCCTCGCGAGCCGCTGCTCGTACAGGATGGCGTCGAGTTCCTCCTCCTGCCGGCGGCGCAACGTCTCCTCCTCCTCCTCCTCCTCCTCCATCGCACTATGCGCGAGGATGGCGGCCTCCATGGCGTCCGCCTCCGTCGGGGGGAGGAAATCCTCCGTCCCGACGACGTCACCGCCCCGCCGCTCCAGGTCCGGCTCCCTCTTCATCGCGCGAAGCGGCGGGAGCTCCTCCGACTCCCTTTTCATCAGCGTGAGGGGTGTACGGGAGCTCGACCTCCCGGCGGAGTTGCCGGCTACACTTAATTCACCCTATCTCTTCTCTACTAAGGGCATATAGGAAGAAGTTTGAAAATAAGTCTTTATGATTTGTTCATGTTAGTCATAGTTGTATATTATTAATCCCTTTTAGTATCTCTTTTTTTATTCCCATATTTCATTAATTCTTAAAAGATTTTTTTGTTTCTTCTTTTAGGGCCCTTAATTCATTCTACCTTACAATAACCCATTCCAGTGCAATGTCGCGATCACCATTCATAGAAAATGCTTCAGATGTATACGAAAGATGTATTTTGCAAAAAGTTTAGTGCATTTTGCAAAAAGTTTACCGAATGCGCGGTGGCTTTTGCAAATAATTAGAGACCACGTCGTTTTCTGCAAAACAAGCCTGAAATGTGGTGGTTTTATGCTTTTAACTCAGAAAAACATGATTTTGAAAGGAATTAGCAAATATGTAAAATGGTCATGAATTCAAAAAAGTTTATGAATACAGAAAATGTTCATGAAATAAAAAAGTCCACGAATTAGGCTGAAGTTCTTATTTTTTTAAATAATATTAAAAATGAAAAAAATGAAAAAATATAATTTTTAACAAAATTATAAGAATGTTCATGACATTAAAAAAGTGAAATAAATAAAAACAAATCATGAATATTGTTTATGTGGACATGCAACTAGTTGACAACCCCTCTTATCGCCCTAATTGCAGTCTTGTTGCTAGCATGCAGTTGCGTGTTGGGGTGGACTTGCAAGTGGGACAAAAATGAGTCGAGCCTAGTTGCGTGTCAACGACGGACTTGCAATTGGGAAAAAATGGGTCAGGTCCCTAGTTGGGTATCAGGGGTGGAGTTGCAACTTGGACAATAACAAACTACAAAGCCCAGTTGCGAGTTGAATGGAAAACAAAACACATCTACAATTGCAAGTCGACGGTGGACTTGCAACTGCGACAACTACGAGGCCAATTGTGAATCGAGGGTGAACTTGCAACTGGGACAACTACGAGCCTATTTGTGAGTCAAGGGTCGACTTGCAACCGGGACAAAACAAACTACATGCCTAGTTGCAAGTCAAGGGTGGACCTGCAACTGGGATGAAAAAAAACACATGTCGAGTTGCCAGCTAAGGATGGGCTTCCAACTGGATGAAACAAACTACGAACCTAGTTGCGAGTCGAGGGTGGACTTGCAGCCGGGACAACCACACAAAACTATGGGCCTAGTTGCGAGTCGATGGTGGACTTGCAACTAGAACAACTACACAAAAGTACGATACGATTGCGAGTCGAGGGTGGACTTGCAACTAAGAAAACTAGACAAAACTACGATCCAGGTTGCAAGTCGAGGGTGGAATTGCAATTGGGACAACAAAACTATGGGACTAGTTGCAAGTCAAGGATGGAATTGCAACTAGGACAACTACGAAACTACGAGCCCGGTTGCGAGTCAAGGGTGAACTTGCAACTAGGATGAAACAAATTATGATCCTAGTTGCGAGTCAAGGGCGGACTTGCAGCTTGGACAACTACACAAAACTACGATAGTATTTGCGAGTCGAGGGTGGACTTGCAACTGGGACAATAACAAACCACGATCCCAGTTGCGAGTCAAGCGTCGACTTACAATTAGGATGTGCTACGATCCCATTTGCGAGTTGAGGATGGACTTGCAACTACGACAACTTACGAATCGAGGATGGACTTGAAACTAATGAAAAAAGAGAGTAGGGCCTAGTTGCTATATAAAAAACATCGAGTCCAGTTGCGAGTTGAAGTTTGGACTTGCAATTGGAGATAAAAAAGGTTGTGCCCATTTGCAAGTTAGCAATGGATTTGCAACCGAGGCAAAATAAAATGATTTATCTGGTTATAAATTAAAGGTGGAGTCACAACTAGGGCAAAAAAGGGTTACACAAAAGAGTGTCGCTCTAGTGAAAGAGAAAGGGAAAATGAAGAGAGAAGGAATGGGAACGAGGAGTAATGGAGCAGCCGCAAAATAAAGGTGATAGAAAGACAGTGAACATAGCACCATGTTTCTTCTGCTTCTACAAAATAGACTAAATACAAATGAAAAAAAGACCGTAAAAATGGTTGGGCAAAATGAAATAGAGGCCACACAAAAAATGAACCTAAAAACGGGTCAACAAATTGGACATCACGACGATGCGAGATGTACAACGGTCGGACATGTGTGACAACAACAAAGCAGGATAAAAAATCTGACAAAAAGACAACAACAAATAGATCCGACATACCACAACTTAGATGAGACATTGTTAAAGTGTTCAATTAATTTTAAAAGTTCTTATTTGTTTCAAAACAAACTCAAAAAACTTTCACAAATTTAAAACTTATGAATTTTATTAAGTGTTCGCACAATTCAAAAGTGTTCGCATACTAAAAATATCATGAATTGGAAAAATGATAAGGAGAAGAAATTGAATTAAAAATGTTCCTCGAATTTAAAATTATGGATTCCGGATAGAGAATCCCTCGACTACCGATCGCTCATCGGACTCATCGACATGATACCTCATTATGGAAGTCATAATACCTCATTATGGAAGTACACATGTATTTATGCATCGAATTACTTTACATGATTATCATGGAATTATGACTTATTGGAACGTACTCAAGTTATATGCTTAAGGAAACTGGTCGATCATCAGTGGAATATAATATATTGTGACGCCCCCATTTTGATCGTACGCTAATCATACACTCAAATGCGTACGACCAAGATTAGGGACTCATGGGAAAATATCACAACACAATTCTAGACACAAATTAAAGTAATGCAAGCTTCATATTACAAGCCAGGGGCCTCGAGGGCTCGAATACATAAGCTCGACATACACACGAGTCAGCGGAAGCAAATAATATCTGAGTACAGACATAAGTTAAACAAGTTTCGCCTTAAGAAGGCTAGCACAAACATAAACAACGGATCGGAAGAGGCGAGGCCTCCTGCTTGGGAGCCGTCCTAACTACTCCTGAGCGTCGGCACTCTCCACGTATACCCTAGCCCTAAACTGACCAAAATGGGGCTCGTCGGAGCCCTGCGGGTGCGGCAGCGGAGGTGATCACTCGTCGTCGGAATGAGGTCGATGTACATGGCCTCCTGCGCTTTGGCTTCGCGGCGCCATGCCTCCTCCTTCTCCTCGAACTCACGTGCCCTCGCGAGCCGCTGCTCGTACAGGATGGCGTCGAGTTCCTCCTCCTGCCGGCGACGCAACGTCTCCTCCTCCTCCTCCTCCTCCTCCATCGCACTATGCGCGAGGATGGCGGCCTCCATGGCGTCCGCCTCCGTCGGGGGGAGGAAATCCTCCGGCCCGACGACGTCACCGCCCCGCCGCTCCAGGTCCGGCTCCCTCTTCATCGCGCGAAGCGGCGGGAGCTCCTCCGACTCCCTTTTCATCAGCGTGAGGGGTGTACGGGAGCTCGACCTCCCGGCGGAGTTGCCAGCTACACTTAATTCACCCTATCTCTTCTCTACTAAGGGCATATAGGAAGAAGTTTGAAAATAAGTCTTTATGATTTGTTCATGTTAGTCATAGTTGTATATTATTAATCCCTTTTAGTATCTCTTTTTTTATTCCCATATTTCATTAATTCTTAAAAGTTTTTTTTTTGTTTCTTCTTTTAGGGCCCTTAATTCATTCTACCTTACAATAACCCATTCCAGTGCAATGTCGCGATCACCATTCATAGAAAATGCTTCGGATGTATATGGAAAAAAGACATATCAAATTGCATACTTGATAGAAAATGTTAATCATGTATTTAGAAAACGTGCAACATGTACAAAAAAAATTAGATGTATACCAAAAGTATAATACGTGTATTAAAATTATTCATGTATTAATAAAAATAAAATAATAAAAAATAAGGAAACAAATAAAAAATAAATAAAGAAAAAATAATTAAATCCAATAAAACAAATGTAAATATTAAAGAAACACGTAGAAAAAGGAAAGCATAAAAAACATTGAAAACCAATTAAAATTGTAAGAGAAACACGGAAAAAGAAAATAAAAGCAAAATTCAATGAAAATCATAAAGAAAATGTTACAGCAAAGAAAATAAAAGAAGAAACAACTCTCCTACCCCCTCCTCCAAAAAAAGCTAGGGTTCCTGCCTCTCGCCGGCGCTGCCGCAGGTCCGCCTCGTCTCCGGTGGCCCTAGGGCCATGGTGGCACGGTGGATCCTGGCAAGGGCCGGCGGGAGGGCTCCGATTTTAGTCGTTCCTTTCCATTTTGTTAGGGTTTGTGTCCTGCTCAGGAAGACGAGACGGCGGCGGCTCCCTGAAGATAGAATAAAGGTCTCCCCGCCTAGCCCCCGTTCCGGCGGTGCGTCTAGCATCGTTGGTGGGCGTGTGGAGGTGTGTCTCCGGCGGATCTATCTTTGGTGGATTTGCTCGGATCTCGTCGTTGTTCTTCTACGTTCGTGTGTCTTTGGATTGGATCCTTGCGATCTACGTTATTCTTCATCGGCGGCGGTTGCTGTTCTGGTGCGCTGGTCCTATGGGGCCTTAGCACGACGACTTCCCGACTGTCTACTACAACAAGTTGTGCCCGACTCCGGCGATGGAGGGGCGATGACGGCGGCGCGCCTTCGGCTCGCTTCAGTACTTGTAGTCGTCGCTATGTGGTCTATGAATCTGGATGTAATTTTTATTATTTCTGGTGTTCGTTGTACTGTCATGATTGAAGATCAATAGATCGGAAGTTTTCTCGCGAAAAAAAAAGAAAATAAAAAAAAGGGAAAAAATGTGGAAACAAAAGAAAATCAAAATAAAACACACAGAAAGCAAAGAAAAGAAAAGCCCATTGAAAACTGTATTGAAAAACATAACAAAAAGAAAGAAAAGAAGAGAAACTGATGAAAATCAGACGAGGCAACCGATAAACAGAAAGAAGAAAACAACAACAACGAAAACTCTACTTCAGGAAGTGTGGGAGTTTCTTCTGCACGAGCGAAAAATCAAGCGAGCCAGCGAATCGAAAAAGAGGCCATCCCAGAAAACGCACCTACGCACCAAACTTGAGGCGATTCCTAGCAGGAATCATTACGGGCGATACATAGCCCCGAGACGTCCTATTCGGCGCTCTCAGTGCCGCTTATCACTGTTAGCGTTCACGCGCGACACGAAGCGGGCAGGCCCATTAAACGTGAAGATAAAAATACTGGTTGGATGTTCCCCTAGTTCCGCACGATGGTTGCGCTCGCTCATTCGGGAGATCTCCCTGCTCGACCGGATGGCTGTCAACTTCAGGAAAATGTTCATAAAATTTTAGAAGAATAGTTAAGTTGAAAAGAATTCACAAAAAATGAAACAATCCCGAGATTGAAAAAGTTCTTCGTTTTGTAAAAAAATTCATCAATTTTTCAAAAAAGATCACGAATTCTAAAACAAGTTCACAGTTTGGAAAAAGTTCATCATTTTTGATAAAAAAAAGTTCACGAATTTGTAAAGAGTTCATCGATCTTTTTCGCTAAGTTCATCAATTTTGAAAAAACGAATTCGAAAAATAGTTCACAGATTTGTAAAACTTTCATCATTTTTTATAAAAATAAAGTTCACGAATATCTTACGAGTTTACGATTTTTCACAAAGTTCATGAAACTAAATAAAATTCACAGATTTTCAAAAAAAAGTTCATGATTTTAAAAAAGGTTCACCGGATTTCTACAAATGGTCATGCATTTTAAAAAGTTCATCATTTTTTATTGAAAAACTAGAATTTGAAAAAAACACGGTTTTCTAAAAAAATCACCAGATTTTTTGAAAAAGTTTTCAAAATTGAAGAAAGTTTGAGAATTAATAAAATAAAGAAAGATGAAAAAGGAAAAAATCATAGAAAAAGGCCAAATAGAACAAAAAATCATAAAAGAAAAACAATACAAGAAACGTGACATTTTTTAAATCTTACATTTGCCACTAGAAGTGAAGAAGAAATAAGAGGGCACAACAAAGAATGTTGTCGCAGTGGTTATGACCGCCGGGCTGAACCTGGAAGGTAGGAGTTCGAATCTCACACAAGATTCGTGTTTCTTGAAAGGTTAGAAAGAAGAAGAAAAAAAGTAAATGGGCCGAGCCCAGGACGACAAGGGTGTGTGCGCCAGTTGCAAAAAAGCTAGAATAGTTGAAAATTTTGAAATAAAGACATATTTGAAATTTCTATTGGAGTGGAAAGGCGCCAGATAGGATCTAGGCATGGGATCGGCCATATGTAAGTCGTCCGAAAATTTATTTTGGATAAGTCAATTTTTCGGGTCATTAGCTTAATATCCAACTCCATTCTTCTTCCTTCTTCCTCTAGCTTTCTTTCACCTCCAAACGGTTCCTCCTCTCGCAAAATCGACTTACCCAAATTACAAATTCAATAAACTTACACATAGCCATTGTGTCTCGGTATACCCCCCCGCGCCATACGCAGCTATCTCAGGGTCCGCGCCATGCAGACTTACAGGCCGTCCCCCTAAGAGCATGGTTAATAGTATAGCCAACTGCTGGCTATATGATGTTGCCATGTCACATATAGTCATCACTTATAGCCACACATATAATAAGGTTAGCTATAAGGTTGGCTATAAGAGTACTACTTTTTTACACCTTCTTTCTATCTCTTTCTTTGTATTTATTGCATTTGCCTAGGAATGCGCATATAGCTAGGCTCTTGCATGAGAGCCCATTCTTCTTACTTTTTCATCTCTCTTCTTCACATAGGCAAAAATACCATGTAAGCGGGCTATAAGCCTACTATTGTACTTGCTCTAAGGCGTCACCGCCTGGGCCCTTGAGTAAGGCCGACAAGCAGCCCACAATTGACAATTCCACAGACCAAAAGTCCAAAAGAAGGCGGAAAGCAGAAGGCAAGCACATCGCAAAAAACCCATATTCTACCAGAGGCAGGCGAAGGAGCAGAAAGCAAGCAACCAATTGACAAACGCCAGGAAACCCACGCACACACAGGTACTAGTATTCTGAACTCTCCGTCATGTTGCAGTAACTTGTAAACTAGTGCAGGGATGTGGCCAGCTGTCGGCCTGCATGTGCCCCGCCCAGTATTCTACTCCCTGGCCTTCCAGAGATTTCGCCTAGTTTTTACCTACCTGCCGGGAAAGGATATTCCGCTGCTTTCCCCAATAGAAAACTCCTCAAAGCCGGGTAAAGACGACCGGAAACCCACTCTGCCTGCCTGCTGCTCTCCGGGTGACGCAACGGTAGGTAGCGACGGAGACTGGAACGAAATCATCCATCCCGCGAGATCACGCAGCGTACGGTCTCCTTTTTTAGTACTCCTACTCCATGGATGATTCTGCGGTGACCAGTGGCTTCCACGGGAAACAATACTGGCAGATCGACGGAGCGCGCGACGTGGAGGGCGGAGGGCGGAGGGCGGAGGGCGGAGGGCCGCTGCATTATTCAAACCGGGGCATTGCTCTCGGGGATGGCATGATGGGGGGTCCGTGCTGGCGTGGGGCGATAGGCCCCTGCCCCCGGCGATGCAATATACTAGCGGGTGAGGTGATGATACCGATGCCATGCCACGGGCAGAAAGAAAGAAAGGTCGGGCTTCCGGTGCTGCGAGGGCGGAGAGCGACCCGCGCGCTCGCGCTCCGCCTCCGATCCCATGCAGACCGACTGGCATGATCCGCTGCTGTGCGGGCACAGGGAAACAGCGGAGCCGGCGAGCCTGACGGGCACGACTGTGCATGGCTTCCATTTGGCCCTCGCTCGTTGTGACATGTTTGTGGTGGAGATGAGCTTGGAGAGCGGAATGATTGGAAGGCCCCCTGGATCGAGACAGCGTCCATCGTGCCGCTTGGCCGTCTTGGAGGAGGAGTCCTGTCAGGTTTGTGCTCTCCAGCCCCGGGTTTCGCAGGCTAGGAGCATCTAAAGTCGGATTGGGCAAATACGACTCGCGGACGTGTCCGGGCACGCCTGTGAACGCATCCGGACGACATCTCATAAATCGTTCACACATTCATATATCTCATATCCGGACTTTGGACTCTCAAATTCATGTAAAGCTATGTACGTCGATCACGGAAACATACCATTCTCGCACGTAAATAACAAATGTTGGTATCGAACATAAACAATGTTTACAAAAATTTATTTGAAGTGCATAATCAATCATCTGCTCTTTGGTTGCCATTGTGGGTCCACATATGCTCCACCAGATCATTTAGTAGTTGCGCGTGCACCCGATGATCTCGGAATTCTGATGCATCTGCAGAAAGTTCATAAGTTGAGCTGCATCTTGATCTTTCGGGATTTCAACTTGTTCGCGGGTGCTTGAAAATTATTGGTTTGGACTACACCATCACTCTCATCCTCGATAATCATATTGTGCAAAATAACACGACATGTCACCAACTGCCACAAAGTTTCTGATTCCTACATCATTGCAGCCCCACGAACAATTCCCCAACGAGCTTACATCACTCTGAATGCCCTCTTCACATCCTTCCTAGCTGCTTCCTGCATTGTTGCGAAGTGCTTTTGTTTGTTGCCCTGTGGTTCGGATATGGTCTTCACAAATGCAGTCCACCGAGGATAGATGCCATCGGCAAGATAGTATCACATGTTGTAGTCTCGGCTGTTCACGGTGTAGTTGCACGGCGGTGATTCCCCATTGCAAAGCCTTCTGAACACCGAAGATCGTTGAAGCACGTTGATGTCGTTGTGAGAACCCGGCATTCCAAAGAAAGCGTGTCAAATCCATAAGTCATGTGATGCCACCGCTTCTAGTATGATGGTGGCCTCTCTGGTATGACCTTGATACAGTCCTCGCAAACATTTGGGACAGTTCTCCTACTACCAATGCATCCAATCAATTGATCCCAACATTCCTGGAAACCCTCTTGCATCTCCAATAGCCAACAACTTCTCCGTGTCCTATGCATTTGGTTCTCTCAGATACTCTGCTCCAAACACCTCGACCAAAGCACAGGCAAACTTGACAGTCGTCGTCAGGCATGTGCTCTCCTCCATCCTGACCATCTCACCAACGACATCTACGGCAGTACCAAGTGCAAGCATTCTCAGAGCAGCCGTGCACTTCTGCTTGGTAGAGAAAGAGAGTTGGCCGCAGCAATCCCTTGTGAGTTTGAAGTAGTCGTCGTGTGCCTCCACTGCGTTCACAATCCACAAAAACAAAGGTTTTCGCATGCGAAAACGGCGACGAAACCATGGATCATCCGGGAAAGTTGGGTTCGTCTCAAAGTAGTCCTTCTGCAGTAGCTTTGCTCCGGATACCCTATCCCGATTGATCACTCTTCTCCCTTTGATTGAGCCCTTGAAATTGAGGATATGCTTCACTTGCCGGTCCATTTCCTCTTGCGTGCTCATAAGCATGACCATGTCCACTTCTTCGTCCGAATCTGATGAATCAAAGAACTGATCTTCCATCATTTGATCAAGCTCCATCGGTCCATACTCCTCGCAGTATGAAGCATTGGAATCCATCGTTTTCCCCTAAAATTTTGACAAAAAATCCGGTCAGACAATGTGTCGAACACATGCAGCGCAAGGCGGAGCCAGAGAGTTGCCGGTATCGCGGCGTCTTTCGGGCTGACGACGACTTCCCCCGCGGCGAGGACGGGATAGAAGACTTCTCTGTTGGAGCTGGTGGAGCAGAGATTAGGAACGGCGGTGGAGCGCGCGTGACGGCGGAGCTGCAAGACGGACGACGCGGAGGAGGAAGAAGAGAGACAAAGCAAATGTATGTGGCAGTTCTTTCGGGTGATTTTGGTGCAATTTGCGATGGGGTCAAGCTGTCGGGTCCGACGTGGCGGGCTTGCCCGGACGCGCTCGGGCGCCCCCATATCTGCCTCATATTTGGTTTGGATATGAGGGGTGCCGGTCAGCCCGGGCATTTGAGGCCTGTTTGAGGCGCCCAGTTGGGTCGCAATTTCGTGACCGGTTAGTGACCGGGCGGCCTGCCAAGGCGTTTGAGACGGGTATGAGGGTCCGGTTGTAGATGCTCTAAGAGAAACGTCAATCGCGCTGATCCAAATGAATGTGGATTTTGCTTGCCTTTCGTCTATTTGGATCGGCGTTTTGTGCAGCGTCCGGCCTTATTTGCATTTTGCTGGACAGCGTGTCCAACGCGTCGACAGATTCATGTGCGCGGTCCATATGATTATATTTTTATACAATGTTTGCATACATATCTATTTTGGTCATGGCCTCAATCACAACCAAATAAAAATTGCATAGTTTATACCAGATAAAAATCTCTTAGTTTACAAATCAAAATAAATTTAAATTGACAAAATTACAATACAAAGAAGAAGAGCCAATACATCTATTGGTTGCCAAGGTAAGCCCATACATGCTCAACTCACTACTGGAATTCAGTTATTTGCCGTCTGCCATAGCGGACGGCAAAGGACAGGACCACCGACGGCAAAGCCTTTGCCGTCGGGCAGCAGACGGCAAAATTTCCGGCACTGAGAACCCCGGTAAAGGAGTGCTTTGCCGTCTGCCTTTATACAGCGGACGGCAAAGTGTTTTTGCCGTCAGGCAGCAGACGGCAAAGTGTCTGGACGGCCTAAACTTGAGTTAGCCCCGTTAGTGGCTAACGGAGCCTTTGCCGTCTGCCACTCCCCCTTTGCCGTCCGCACCCTATGCCGTCTGCCTCCCCTCCTTTGCCGACGGCCACTCCTTTGCCGACGGCCACCGTCAGCATAGCTTCTTTTGCCGTCCGCCCCCCCGCCAGCCTCCTTTGCCGACGGTCACTGCTATGTCGACGGTGGCCGTCGGCATATCTTCTTTGCCGTATGCCCCCACCACACTCCTTTGCTACAGTGCCACTGCTATGCCGACGGTGGCCGTCGGCATAGCTTCTTTGCCGTCCGCCCCCGGACGGCAAATGTACCAAATGGCATCAGGCGCACTCCCAGGATGCACATGTGGGTGCCACGTGTCGCCTTTGCCGTCGGTGCCGGACGGCAAAGAAACTATGCCGACGGTGGCCGTCGGCAAAGTGGCAATATTGCCCCAGTTTTTTCTGTTTTTTCTAATATCCAATTTTCACAGGCAAAATATGCTATATATGTATATATTTCACAATAACCCTAGTGATGATCATCCAACAACAAGCACAAGCACAAGTATCCAACAAACATACCAAAACAAATGTCACATTGTTCACCATATTACAATAGTAACAAGTTTCACATATGTAGCAAGTTTAACATTGTTCATCGATACAAAATCACAAGCACTCCATCAATGCAAGCTTCCGTGAAGTGACTCTAATCTGCAAAATGGGGAATACAAAAGTTAGATGAAGAAGACTAGAATAAGAAGAAGAAGATGAAGAAGTGGTTTTCTTCTCTCTATCTTTCTCCTCTTGTTTTCTTCTTCTTATTGCTTATTTGTGTCATTCGGGCGAAAGTTAGATGAAGAAGACTAGAATAAGAAGAAGAAGATGAAGAACACTAATATTTCGGAAGGAGCTAAGTTTGTCTAAGTGCTAAGTTTGTCTAAGTGCTAAGTTTGTGTAAGTGCTAAGTTTGTCTAAGTGCTAAGAAGATGAAAAACGAGCTAAGTTTGGGGCTTACCGTCCTCGTCATCACGGAGGAGAGGCACCGCGGTTGCTCGGACCGGTTTCACCTGGAGAAGGCTGCCCTGGAGAAGGGTCGTGCGATGCGACTCCGGAGTTAAGCTGCACCAAAGATGATTTGCAATGTCTCGTTAGCATGATGACACTGAAAAGATCATTGCATTGAAATGAAACTCATCGTTGCAGCCATGGTAATGACTGGCATCGACGGAGCGGCCTGGCCGGTCTTCTCGCACATAGTCTGCACATTTGGTTTTCACAAGTCAACGATATTCATTATTAATGAAACGAACATTATATGCAAGATTTGACAAATATGAAGAAGAATATTACCACGAAGAGCTCGTAGATGGCCCGGTAAGACGCATCGGACCGTGCCCTCTCCTCCTCCAACAACCTTGTCGTCCTCTCCTCCATCTCCTTCTCCTTCGCCGCCATAAGCGCCTGTGTTGCCTCTCTCTCTTTCAGAATATCAGCCTGCAACACAACTCCTCGTTAGCATTGTAATCATCTTTGTTCACACACACAACGTAATGAGGGAAGATATCTGAGTCCGTATAACTAACCTCGATGGCGAGCTCGACTGGCCGTGGACGAGGCCTTATCTCAGGACAGGAGCTCGTTTGGCGCGCCTTGATCTCCCGGAGGTTGCTAGGACAACGTATAAGGCCATCTCCAATGGCAATCGAGCCATGGGGCCTCCCGCCGCCAGTTATCATCACCAGCTCTGGATCAATAGGCTCCTGGCTCGGGTTAAAGTCCTCCCCTTTCCTCGCCTTCCCCTCATCTCTGTACCTCACGAGCTTGTTGTGGGAGGAGATGTTGCTGAACTTCAAGGGATCATTGAGGTCAGACTCAGAGAATGCCTTGACCTTCTTGTACGAGGCAGTATGGGCCATCGCATAGAGGTCGTACATCTGTGGCACCTCCATTTTATTGTGATGCGCCTAAAAGAGAGAGAGAGAGGAACAAAGTATTAGTAAAGGGCTCAAGCTAGAATCAAGAATGAATTGCATGAATCATGAAGCTAACCACATTCCCAGTTCAGACCAAACTGATTTAAGTTGGCGCTCCCTTGATGGTGTGGCACACCAACCATTTTGTTACGCCGGTCCTTGGCATTATTGTGGACGGATAGCCATTGTTCTGAGCACCACTCATCCACCAACGCCTCCCAACAATCCATCATATCCGCACACCATCTTGGGGGCACCTAAGTTAATAAAGAGATATTTGAGCGCTACGCGTAGGAATGAAATGAAGGAAACTAAGTACAAGGCCTTAAGAATACGTAATTACCTTCATGTAATGCTCCTTCTCCATCTTCTTTCCGCGGCACGTCGACTTCTCCTTCCTAATACGCCGCGAGGCGTAGTAGTCTCGAACAACCTGCACCCGAGCCTCGTGCCGAAAGTTTAGCAGTAGGCGCCTGCATTGCTGATCGATAACCTTTGCCGCGGCCTCCTCGTATCCCTCCTGACACCTGTAGAAGGTCTGCAATCAAACGACACAACACTTATTAGTACAATAACTAGCTATTGTTGATTTTTAATTGTGTAAAGTAGAAATTACCCAAAAATGCCTGATCACCATCTCTGCCCTCGTGTGGCACAAAACACCGTCGATCCTCTCCTCAGGCGGGGCCGGTGCAGCCAAGTAGTGCTCCCAGGTCAGTCCTAACTCTCGAACCTGACCCTCACCGGGCAACGTGACAAACCCCGGGAAGTTTTGCCTTACAAGGACACCAAGGATGTTGTTGGGCCTGCGGGCATCCTTGGGATGATGCCAACCCCTGCAGTATGACAAAGCCAACACATTAGATATTTGAAAAAACGTGAAGGCAAAAGGTTAAAAAAGAGTACATGCACTTACCTCTCCCCATCAGGCCTAATCAACCACCTCAGCTCGCGGGTCGCCGGCACGGGCGGGAGCCGTGTCATACCACGCTGGTAGACGGTAGCGCCCTCAGGCAGCTCCACGTCGCTATCAGAAAAACGATCCCCGCCACCATCAGCATGGCTACTAGGCTCCTCCGGCCAGGTATCCCATGGGGTCTGCCGGGACGTGCCCTCATCCCTACTCTGCTCCGGAGTCTCGTGGGACGAAGCCTCTGGGACAGGAGTCGTGTAGGTCGAAGGCTCGTCGACCCGAGGCTCGTGGACCGGAGTCCGCGTAGCCTCGTCCTCAGACAGGTCCACCCTAGAAGTCCTGTGCTCGGGTGAATCAGCTGGGGGTGGCGGCGAGGAAGGCGTAGCAGCCACCCTACCTTTGCCGCGGCCTCCTCTCCCTCCTCTCCCACCTCTACTACCTCTCTTCTTCCCCCGACCTCCTCTCACGGGGGTCGACGAAGAAGCGGCCACCGGTGTATGCAGACTAGAGAGCAACGCTCTCCGGAGAGAGTCGGCAGGAATGGAAGTACCCATCCCACCACCCTCCGACAAAGGAGCCGCGGAGTGCTCTCGACCCTTTCCCACCATCTTTCAACAACTGCCATGACAAATAGTAAACGAAATTAGTACAACATAAAATTGAATACCGACATGAATAATAAAATGTATATAATTTAAGTGTATCATCATATACCTAACATGAACTAAAATTTGATTACCTGACATGAATTAATAATAATCTTGATCGTCTATATATTCTCCGGGATCAATAAATGCATCATCATCATCACTATCATCAATAAATGCATGATCATCATCACTATCAGGAACAACGTGTGGAAGGCCTTCTTCATGTAATCGGTTAAGCATTGACAGGTCATCCGCATCAGTAACCTCTTCTTGTTCCGGCTCTTCATGTTCCGGCTCAGGGGTTAAGTCGGATTCATTGTCGCTGTCTACTTCAATGTTCCGGGGTGAAGTAGAGCGGTTCTTGAAACGTTTTTTTGGAAATACGTGTTTCTTGGAAGAATTCTCCTTCATATGTGTCTTGGTTAATGTGAGGTTCATAATCCTCTTCATTGAGGGGAGGTGGTCTAAAATGTGGCGGCACTTCATAAACGACATCCCAACCTTTCAGATTTGGATCAGTTTGGCAGGCCCACGGTAGATAGAAAACTTGGGTCGCCTGTTGAGCCGTAATATAGACATCGGGCACATCTAAATGGGTGCTTTGTTTGATTTCGACTAGCCCTATATGTTCATGAGTCCTTCTAGTCTCCTTCGGCTGGAACCAATGACATTTGAAGACTACGACGTTCGGTGGGTTTTCACCATAGAATAGAAGTTCATAAATTGCTTCAACTCTTCCATAGTACTCTGTACCTCCTTCGCCGATAGCAGAGACACAACAATTTGTAGTCTTCAGGTCGGGCATAGATAGCTCTTTGCCAAAGGTACGAAAGCGATACCCGTTGATGTCGTATCTGTCAAAATGAACAGACCTTATAGTCAAAACCATTAGCGACTTGTCTCAGCTCAGCGTCCATAGACTCTGAATTAGCCTACAAGTTTAATACGAAAGGGTTGTTGCATTAGCCGCAAATAAGACGAAGAAATGAAATGGTCCATTAATGGTAATTAATTACCGTTTGTTTGAACTAAGAGATGAAACCGGGATAGCCGCCTCCATGCTTCGCCAGGAGGTCATACTCTTCGACGGAATCCTTTTGGATGACCACTCCATCCGAGAATTTGGCGACGTATCGACTATATCAAATATCTAGGAATAAGAGCAGTTCTAAGGAATTACAAGTTGCGAAACAATAATGTATCGACAACTTACTCGATGTACGGCCGCACTTCTGTTAGGTTGTTGAAGATATACAATGAAATGGTCCGCCATTCATCGACATCCAACACTTTTGCTTTAGAAGCACCGGCTGGTGCGAGCTTCCCTTTGAATAGGCTGAGGTTGGATCGACTTTTTTTTGGGTCGCCATCATTGTACCGAGGCTTCGGATTATGCAAATGACGATTTTTGGCTTCGTAGTGTGCTGTCACGAAGTTTGCCGCCTCCTCAGTAATGAATGCCTCGGCCATCGATGCTTCAATTCTACGTTTATTTTTACATTTTGATCGAAGCGTCTTCTGCATCCTCTCAGTTGCGAAGCACCAACGGTTTTGCACGGGCCCCCCAATCTTGTCTCGGTCGCGAGATGCAAAATCAAATGCTGCATTGGATTAAAGAAGCCCGGTGGAAAGATCTTCTCTAACTTGCATATCAACTCCGACGCCAACTCTTCCATTTCATCTAGCACGCCAGGCGATAGTTCTTTCACACAAAGAGAACGGAAGAAATAGCTCAGCTCTGCCAATACTAGCCATTCATCCTCAGGGATAAAGCCACGCAGCATCACCGGCATTACCCGCTCAAGCCATATGTGCCAATCATGACTCTTGAGACCAAATATCTTCAGTTTGTCAAGACTCGCTCCCCTCTTTAGATTCGTTGCATAACCATCAGGGAACATCAACTGCATTTTCACCCACAAGATCATTTCTCTCATAGCCGGCCTTCCAAGATTGAACCATGCCTTTGGCTTTGTCCAGTTCTTCTTTCATTTCGCTTGTCGCATGTTTTGTAACGGTCTGTCACATAGAGCCTCCTGATCGATTCTAGCCTTAGGATTATCCTTTGACTTCCCCTCTATGCCGAACAATGTACCAAAAATGGCCTCGGCGATATTCTTTTCAGTGTGCATCACGTCGATGTTGTGTGGGCAAAGGAGGTCTTTGAAGTAAGGCAGATCCCATAAGCATGACTTGTGAGTCCATGCGTGTTCCGTATTATACCCTTTGAAATACCCAGGACGATTTGGATCCGGCTCGAGAGCATTTAACTGATCCAACATCTGTTGGCCTGTCAACGCAGGTGATGCAGAGTTTTTGACAACTCTACCTTTGATGAAATTCTTCTTGTCTTTTCTGAACTTATGGCGAGGATCCAGGAACTGTCTATGCATGTCGAAGCAAGAATACTTGCGACCCGCCTGTAGCCAACGGAACTCAAGAGCTGCCTTGCATGTGGGGCACGGGAACCTTCCATGCACACACCAGCCAACGAATAGGGCATACGCCGACAAGTCATGCGTCGAGTACATGTACCACACATGCATTTTGAAGGTTTTTTTGGTAGCGGCGTCGTATGTCTTGATCCCATTATCCCAAGCTTCTTGCAATTCATCCTTAAGCAGCTGCATGTACACATTCATATTCTTCCCCGGATAGTTGGGCCCTGGAATTATCAACGTCAGGAAAATGTTCTTTCTTTTCATAATCTCTCCGGGGGGGAGATTGAGTGGAATGACAAATACAGGCCAACAACTGTATTGGGTTGCCGTCATACCAAACACATTGAATCCATCCGTGCTGATGGCGACTCGAGGATGCCTTGGATCTGCCGCTTTATCGTTATGTAATGCATCGAAGTGCTTCCACGCAAAAGCGTCTGAAGTGTGTACCAACATCTGTTTCCCATCTGCATCTAGTTCGGTTTTTTTGCCCAATTTATGCCATGTCATCTGTCTGGCCGTCTCTTCGACCATGAAAAGACGTTGAAGTCTTGGTATGATTGGCATATAGCGAAGAACGATAACAGGAATTTTTGTCTGCATCTTCTCACCCATACCGTTGTCTACGACAACATACCTGGAAGACTTGCAAATGGGACAATAGTTCAAGTCCGCATACTCAAGCCTAAATAAGGCACATCCACTCTCACAGGCATCTATCTTCTCATAGGGCATCTTAAGTACACGGAGAATTTTGTCCGACTGGTACAAGTTTGGAGGCAGTACATGGCCTTTGGGTAGAAAGCGTCCAAATATTGTCATCATCGCGTCGTAGCATTCTCTGCCCAGGTTGAATTGAGCCTTCAGAGCCATTACTTGCGCGATGGCATCCAGCTGACAAAGCTCAGTGTGCTCGTGGAGAGGACGTTTTGAAGACTCCAACATTTCATAGAATGCCTTTTAGATTCCTCCATCTCATCGTCCGAATCCCGAGCATCATCAAAGTCTTGCACCATGTCTTCGATCCCGGTACCATGCTCGTCGGTGCGATGACAAACCACCTCAGCTCTGGCACGTTGGGAAGACTCACCATGAAAAGTCCACACCGTATAATTAGGCCTGAAACCCCACTTCTGCAGGTGTTTAACCATTTCACCCTCTGTCTGCCTTTTAAAGTTGTCGCACCGGGGACAGGGACACCATGTTTTTTCCTGGCCATTTGCAAATGCGGCTCTCACAAACCCCTTGGTATTTGTAAACCATTCTTTGGTCATGTCGTTCTGACTGGTGTGACCGGTGTACATCCACGCACGATCAGTCATCTTGCCTAGCTACTGGACACACAAGAAATATATATATATATATATATATATATATATATATATATATATATATATATATATATATATATAATTCAGCATATATATTCATCAGTTAATCAAGTTTTTCAGTTTTATTACGTCCATGCAACCTACACGCTAATAGGTAAAGATAGGTCCTAATCCCACCCCAGTATGTGTAGATTGGGTTCGTTTTCCCATGCTCTGCTCCGGATCCGACGCAGAATTTCGGCAGCACCTCCCCGCTGTTCTCCTGATACACGTCTCGGCAATAAGCAGAGAGGATGTGTACCCGGAGAACAACAGGGAGGCACTGACGAAATTCCGCATCGGATCCGGAGCAGAGCATATGGGAAAACGAACCCAATCTACACATACTCGGGCTGTCCATGGATAACGTTGGACAATTCGAAAGGATGGCGGTTATAAATATGCAAAGACATGCATATTTATAGATGCTGCCCTTTCGAACGGGAGACGCATACTGGTCACACATACTGATGATTGAAGACACCTATAGCTAGCAAGTTTCATCGGCGCGAAGACCAGAACAGAGCAAATTAAGGGGGGGAGGAGATGTGTGCTCACCCACGAACGCAGGGGAGCTCGTCAAACACACAGGGAGGTCGTCGAACAGCAGACCCTCGCAGCGACGAAACAACTGCACATTGAAATCCAAAGATGAGTAACATAGCATTATTGTTTTTTCCGTCAACCTAACTAAATATTTAAAATACGATGCCACCGCCAAGTTGAAATTTAGGGTTCCATCGACGCCGAGGTACGCCCTCCGCCGACAGGCCACCCTGGCCCTCTCTTTCCTATCCTCCTCCTCCTCCTCCTCTTCTTCTTCTTCCTTCTTTTCCTTTTTCCTCTTCTTCCCTTTTCCTTTTTCCTCTTCTTCTCCTTATTTTTCTTTTCTTCTTAGTTTTTTTTCATCTTTCTTCTTCTTCTTCTAATTATCTAAACCTAAACTAAACCTAGCCCTAACCTAAACCAAACACTAATTAACCTAAACCTAAATAGTAAAACAACAGAAAAAAGGAAAAAATCACCTTGAGGGCCGGTGGAGGAGGGCCGGCGCGGTGGTGGAGGAGGGTCGACGCGGTGGTGGAGGAGGGCCGACGCAGGGGGAGGAAGGCCGCGGAGAGGGGGGCAGAGCCGCGGCTTGCTCCGGCGGTGGGGCGGTGGGGTAAAGCAGCGGCCGCTCTGAGGTCGTCGGGGGAGGGGCGGGCGCAGGGGCCGAAGAGCGGGGCGGCGGGGCAGGTCATCGGGGAGGGGCGGCGGGGGAGCTCGTCGGGGAAGGGGCCGGCGTAGGGGCTGGGGAGCGGGGCGGGGCGGCCGGTGACGGTGGCGGCAGGGTGAGGGGCGGCGGGTGAGGGTGGCGGCGGGTAGGGGCGGCGGGTGAGGGTGGCGACCGGTGAGGGGCGGCGGGGCAGGGGCGGCGGGTGAGGGGTGGCGGCGGGTGAGGGGCGGCCGGTGGTCGTGTGGGGTGAGAGAGAGATGCACACAGAGAGAGAGGGGGTCAGGGCCGGCCGAGGGGGGGGGGTTGTTAGGCTGGGTGAGGGTCTTTGCCGTCCGCCGTTCGCCCCTTTGCCGTCCGCTAGCAGACGGCAAAGAGCGGGTGGGGCCGGGGGCTAACGACCGTTAGCCAGGCGTCTTCTTTGCCGTCTGCTAACGGACGGCAAAGGGACCAAAGGCAGATGGCAAAGATACGGCGGACGGCAAAGAGCTCGTCCATTTGACCTAACCAGCTTCACGCCCCAGTGGGGCCCAGCTGGGCTCTTTGCCGTCTGCCTTTGGTCCCTTTGCCGTCCGCTGGCCGACGGCAAAGACCTGGCGGACGGCAAACAATATCTTTGCCGTCAGTTTCTTGTCAGCGGACAGCAAAGACGTTCTTTGCCGTCCGCCAGCAGACCGACGACAAAGGGACCAAAGGCAGACGGCAAACAATATCTTTGCCGTCAGTCCGTTTTTTGCCGTCAGTTTCTTGTCAGCGGACAGCAAAGACGTTCTTTGCCGTCCGCCAGCAGACGGCAAATTCCTGGATTCCAGTAGTGACTAGATCATCCTGGAGTTGAATGTGAGTTGCACAATCTCGTATTTCATGATGAAACTGGGTAAATCGTGCAAACGTTGCCGCTCCTTAATGCTCAGACACAACATTTTCATCGGGAAATTGAAACCGCTGGTCCAAGATTTCATCCTCACGCGCATCCTGTATGATCTTGTTGTGCATGATCACACAAGCAGTCGTCACCTCCCACAACTTCTTGGTGATCCAAGTTCTAGCAGGATAGTGAACGATGCCCCATCATGATTGAAGCACACCAAAAGCACGCTCCATATCGTTCCTAATATCTCTTGTGCTTGGGAAAATCTTTGCTTCTTCTCTCCTATCTGATTGGGTATTGTCTTCACAAGAGTTGTCCACTAAGAATAGTTATCATCAGCTAGGTAGTATTCTTTATTGTAGTTGTGGCCATTGACCTCAACGTTGACCTCTGAGCAGTTGCCTTCTGCAAGCCTTCCGAACACCGAAGAACGCTGAAGCACGTTGATTTCATTGTGAGAGCCAACCATGCCCAAAAAAGTCAAATCCAGGGATCTTATTACGCAACGGCATCAAGTATGATAGTGCACCCTTTGACATGCCCCCTCTACTGCCCCTGCAAAGCAAATGAATAGTTCTTTTACTTCTGGTGCATACAATCTATGATATCAAGTATCCCTAAAAAGCCCCTAGTTACATTGGTCACCAACAATCGGGTTGTATCTGCGGCATTTGGCTCTCTCAAGTACTCCAGGTCAAACACTGCTACCACAACCATGCAGAACATGTACATGGATTCTAGACATGTGGACTCATGATACGTCTCCAACGTATCTATAATTTTTGCTTGTTCCATGCTGTTATATTTTCATTCTTGGATGTTTTACAATCATTTTATAACAACTTTATATCATTTTTGTGACTAACCTATTGACATAGTGCCAAAGTGCCAGTTGCTGTTTTTGCTTGTTTTTTTACTTCATAGAATATCAGTACCAAACAGAGTCCAATCGCGACGAAACTTTTTGGAGATTTTTTCTGGACCAGAAGACACCCAGTGGGCCAAAAAAGAGCCAGGAAGGTGGGCTGTGGAGAGCACAACCCACCAGGGCGCGCCAGGGGGCCCCCGGCGCGCCCTGATGGGTTGTGCCCTCCACGGGGCCCCTCTGCACCGCCTCTCATGCCTATAAATTCTCAAATATTCGGAAAACCCTAGGGGAGTCGACGAAACACAATTCCAGCCGCCGCAAGTTCCAGAACTGCGAGATCCAATCTAAACACCATCACGGAGGGGTTCATCTTCTTTATAGGTGCCTCTCCGATGATGCGTGAGTAGTCCACCATAGACCTACGGGTCCGTAGGCAGTAGCTAGATGGCTTCCTCTCTCTCTCTTATGATTCTCAATACAATGGTCTCTTGGAGATCTATTTGATGTAAACTTTTGCGGTGTGTTTGTTGGGATCCGATGAATTTTGAGTTCATGATCAGTTTCTATCCATGAATATTATTTGAGTCTTCTTTGATCTCTTATATGCATGATTACTTATAGCCTCGTATTTCTTCTTCGAATCTTTGGTTTAGTTAGGCTGACTAGATTGATTTTTCTTGCCATGGGAAGAGGTGCTTTGTGATGGGTTCGATCTTGCGGTGTCCTTTCCCACTGACAGAAGGGGCAGCAAGGCACGCATGTATCGTTGCCATTAAGGATAACAAGATGGGGTCTATTCCTACATGAATAGATCTTGTCTACATCATGTCATCGTTCTTATTGCATTACTCCGTTTTTCCATGAACTTAATACACTAGATGCATGCTGGATAGCGGTCGATGTGTGGAGTAATAGTGGTAGATGCAGGCAGGAGTCGGTCTACTTATCTTGGACGTGATGCCTATATTATGATCATCGCCATGGATATCGTCATGACTATTCGATTTTCTATCAATTGCCCAACAGTAATTTGTTCACCCACCGTGCGCTATACTCATGAGAGAAGCCACTTGTGAATCCTACGGCCCCCGGGTCTACTTTTCCAACATATTGCTTTCCGATCTATCTTTTTGCATCTTTGTTTTTAGATCAACAAAACCAAAAACCCAAAAATATATTGATGCACTTTTTATTTGCTTTTTCTATTTTGTGTTCTTGAGAGATCTATCTCTCCTATCCATCACTACCTAATCTATCTTTTTACCGTAGAGATATTGACAACCTCTCTTTCGCGTCGGGTTGCAAGTATTTGTTGTTTGTGTGCAGGTGCTGCTTATTGGGTGGTGGTGATCCTCCTACTGGTTCGATGACCTTGGTTTCATAACTGAGGGAAATACTTACAGTCGCTGTGCTGCATCATCCCTTCCTCTTTGGGGAAATACCGACACAGTCTCAAGCCACGTCAATGGAATTTCTGGCGCCGTTGCCGGGGAGGAAGCGGTCTCTTCTACGTGCCTATCTCAGGCGCCGATGAGACTCCATCATCATCTACCAGGTTCCTAATCACAAATCTCATCTCCTTGCAATTACATTATTTGCCATTTGCCTCTCGTTTTCCTCTCCCCCACTTCACCAATTTGCCGTATTATTCGCCCTCTTTTTCGTTCGCCTTTTTCTCGCCGGATCTCTTCCTTGCTTGCAATCTTGTTTGCGTAGTCATGATGCCTCAATGAAAGTTTTATGATGTTCCTTACCCCAATATTTTGCTTGAAATAGAGAAAAGTACTAAGGAATATATGACTACACAATTTGAGCATAACAAGTATTTTACCGATGAGCTTAGAGAACACTCTACCTTGCTAGATGCCATAACGAAACAACTTGATGATATCAGTAGAGAAGTTTGCAATCTTCAATCTAAATATGCTCATGCTGAAAATTTGCTTGGTAAAATCTCCGATGCACAAGCTACTTTGATAAATCAAATGGCCGCCAAACTAATCTCTCTAGAGGATAAAAAGGATGAAGATCTTAAAGTGATTGGTGTTTCTTCTATTGATTCCTAGTTTAGTAATATTAAGATTGATGATAAAGGGATTGAATAAGAGTCAACTTTAGCTAGAAGGCGTCCCAATAATTTGGAGGGTGAAAATCTTGATGAAAATTTTGATAAAAGTGGGTTTGAAGAGGTCAAAACTTTAACTAGTGATGTGCCCACTATTTTGGATTGCAAAGACATTAATTATGATAGTTGCTCTTTGATTGAATGTATTTCTTTGCTGCAATCCATGTTGAATTCACCCCATGCTTATGAGCAAAATAAACCTTTCACTAAACATATCGTTGATGCCATGATGAAATCTTTTGAAGAAAAGTTGGAGTTGGAGTTTCTATTCCTAGAAAATTACATGATGAGTGGGAACCTACCATTAAGGTCAAGATTAAAAATTATGAGTGCTTTGCTTTATGTGATTTGGGTGCTAGTGTTTCCACGATTCCGAAATCTCTATGTGATGTGCTTGGTCTTACCAATATTGAAGAATGTTCTCTTAATTTGCACTTGGCGGATTATACTATTAAAAAGCCTTTGGGAAGAATTAATGATGTTCTTATTCTTGCAAATAGGAATTATGTGCCCATTGATTTTATTGTGCTTGATATCGATTGCAATCCGTCTTGTCCCATTA
Organism: Elymus sibiricus; assembly: GCA_039707655.1. Taxonomy (NCBI): domain Eukaryota; kingdom Viridiplantae; phylum Streptophyta; class Magnoliopsida; order Poales; family Poaceae; genus Elymus; species Elymus sibiricus. The sequence continues at coordinate 117,799,316 of CM077675.1, forward strand.
TACTTGGTAGACCGTTTTTACGCACTATAGGTGCCGTGATTGATATGAAAGAAGGCAATATTCGTTTTCAATTTCCACTAAGAAAGGGTATGGAACACTTCCCTAGAACAAGAATTAAGCCACCATATGAATCAATCATGAGGGCATCCTATGGATCCAAAACCAAAGATGACAATACTTGAATCTATGCTTTATGCCTAGCTAGGGGCGTAAAACGATAGCGCTTGTTGGGAGGCAACCGAATGAATAAATAATTTTTTCTTTTTCCTTTCAGTTTTTGTGTGTTGACACAATTATGCCTCTGTTATGATTGTGTTTTTATGGTTTATTTAGTGTTTGTGCCAAGTAAAACCTTTAGGATGATTCATAAGATGAGTAGAAGCGATGCTGAATCTGAAACAGAAACTTTGCGTCCAGTATTTGAATTTTAAGTTTTTGATGGAACGTGATATTGAGCTGAAATTGTAACACAGTGTTTCTATACAAATTCTTTACGTGGTCCTAATTGTTCAGAATTTTTAGAGTAACAGAAGTATGGTTAGATTACAGATTACTACAGACTGTTTTGTTTAAGACAGATTTTTTTTGGTTGCATTGTGTGCTTGTTTTGATGAATCTATGGGTTATATTGAAGGGTATGAGTCATGGTAAAGTTAAAATACAGTAGGTATAATGCAATAACAAAATATGAATGGGTTTGCAACAGCACCTAAAGTAGTGATTTGCTTTATTATACTAACAGATCTCACGAAGATTTTGTTGAGTTTTGTGTGATTGAAGTTTTCAAGTTTTGGGTGAGATCACGATGGATGAAGGAATAAGGAGTGACAAGAGCCTAAGCTTGGGGATGCTACTGCACCCCCAAGATATATCCAAAGAGTATCAATCAACTAAGCTTGGGGATGCCCCCGAGTGGCATCCCCTCTTTCTTCTAACAACCATCGGTATTTTACCTGGAGCTATATTTTTATTCGTCACATATCATGAGTTTTGCTTGGAGCGTCTTGTATCTTTGCTTGCTTTGCTTGTTTGTTTTTATTTTGTATCCTTGTTGTACACACCTATTTGGGAGAGCCAAAATTATGCTATGATTTGTTAGAATTGCTCTCTATGCTTCACTTAAACTTTTTGAGCTATAGAATTGCTCTAGTGCTTCACTTATATCTTTTTGAGCACAGTGTGCTTGGAAAATTTTGTAGAAATACTCTCATGCTTCACTTAGATTAATTTGAGAGTTAGTAAATTTTTGAAGAAATCCTCTCATGCTTCACTTATATCTTTTTGAGAGAAGAAATCTTTATGCTCATGTGCTTCACTTAAATTTGTTTGAGCTTGTCAAAAAAGTAATGGCAATATATGAAACTAGTCCCAAAGTGATAGATATCCAAGGAGGATATAATAAAAACTTTCATGAAGATCATTGGACAAATTAAACTTGATTCCTTGTAATAGTTTTGAAACATGATGATAGTAATATGTGAGTCATGTTAGTGAGTAATTATGCTTTAGTAGGAATATTGGTGTTAAGGTTTATGATTCCCTATGCAAGTACGAAAGTCAATAGTTATGCAATGAAATTACATCCTACTTGTGGTGCATTATTCTGTGTTAGTTATGCTCAATGCTCACTTATGTGAATTTTCGTTTCTTGGTTTGGTTGCTTCTCAATCTATTTGCTAGCCTCCATTTGTACTAAGTAGAAATACTACTTGTGCATCCAAAAACTTAAACCAAATTTTGCCTTATGAGTCCACCATACCTACCTATATGCGGTATTTCCATGCCATTCCAAGCAAATTTGTATGTGCCATCTCTAAATTTTTAAAATAAATTTTCCCTTTTTGTGTGCTCGTACCGCTCATGAAACGGTGGGGAGTGTCCAATATTTTTCCATGCTAGATGTGTTATTCCCAGGATGAGTGTTTATTCACTTGTCATTGCACGAGAGTGCGGCGGTAATAGGGATGCCCATTCCCGAAATGAAAAAGAAAAAAAATATCTACTTTATGTTGTCAAATAATAAATTCCTTGGAAAGTGTTGGTATGGAAGGCAACCGTGGATATGGCCCGCCATGGAAATTGAAAGTTTGGTGGAAAAAGGAATAAACTTTATTTTCTGTTTGGGAACCGCCTATGATATATCTAGCATGGAAAGTATTGTGAGCTACTTTGTCGTTATCGTTGACAGGAAAAGCATGCCACCCAAAATATTTTTCTCTCTCAATTTAAAATTTGAGCTCTAGCACTGATACGTCTCCAACGTATCTATAATTTATGAAGTATTCATGCCATGTTTACAATAATTTTATATGATTTTGGTACGATTTTATTAGAACTAACCCAGACTGACGTTGTTTTCAGCAGAACTACCATGGTGTCATTTTTTGTGCAGAAATAAAAGTTCTCGGAATGGGCTGAAATTTTATGGAGAATATTTTTGGAAAATATAAAAAATACTGGAGCAAAAAGATACCGGAGAGGAGTCCCGAGGCAGCCACAAGCCTAGGGGGCGCCCCACTGGCTTGTGGGCCCTCGGGACCCCCCTTGACGTGAGACCGTCGCCAAAAATTCCTATAAATACCAAAACCCTGAGAAAGAAACCTAGATCGGGAGTTCCGCCGCCGCAAGCCTCTGTAGCCACGAAAAACCAATCGGGAGCCCGTTCCGGCACCCTGCCGGAGGGGGAAACCATCACCGGAGGCCATCTTCATCATCCCGTCGGTCTTCATGACGAGGAGGGAGTAGTTCACCCTCGGGGCTGAGGGTATGTACCAGTAGCTATGTGTTTGATCTCTCTCTCTCGTGTTCTTGAGATGGCACGATCTTGATGTACCGCGAGCTTTATTAATATAGATGAATCATATGGAGTTTTCCCCTCTCTATCTTCTTGTGATGAATTGAGTTTTCCCTTTGAAGTTTTCTTATCGGATTGAGTCTTTAAAGGATTTGAGAACACTTGATGTATGTCTTGTGATGGGATATCCGTGGTGACAATGGGATGTTCTATTGATCCACTTGATGTATATTTTGGTGATCAACTTGCGGGTTCCGTGACCTTGGGAATTTATGCATAGGGGTTGGCACATGTTTTCGTCTTGACTCTCTGGTAGAAACTTTGGGGCACTCTTTGAAGTTCTTTGTGTTGGATTGAACATGATGAATCTGAAATTGTGTGATGCATATCGTATAATCAAGCCCATGGGTACTCGTGGTGACATTGGAGTATCTAGGTGACATTAGGGTTTTGGTTGATGTGTATCTTAAGGTGTTATTTTAGTACGAACTCTAGGGCTGTTTGTGACACTTATAGGGATAGCTCATAAGATTGATCAGAAAAGATAACTTTGAGGTGATTTCGTACCCTACAATAATTTCTTCGTTTGTTCTCCGCTATTTGTGACTTTGGAGTGAACTATTTGTCGCACGTGAGGGATTTACATATGATTCAACTATGTCAGTATTGTTGAGAGAACTTGCACTAGTGAAAGTATGAACCCTAGGCCTTGTTTTCAAGCATTGCAATACCGTTTTTGCTCACTTTTGTTACTTGCTACCTTGCTGTTTTTATATTTTCAGATTACAAAAATCTATATCTACTATCCATATTACACTTGTATCACCATCTCTTCGCCGAACTAGTGCACCTATACAATTTGCCATTGTATTGGGTGTGTTGGGGACACAAGAGACTCTTTGTTATCTGGTTGCAGGGTTGTTTGAGAGAGACCATCTTCATCCTACGCCTCCCACGGATTGATAAACCTTAGGTCATCCACTTGAGGGAAATTTGCTACTGTCCTACAAAACTCTGCGCTTGGAGGCCCAACACGAGCCTACAAGAAGAAGGCTGCGTAGTAGACATCAAGCTCTTTTCTGGCGCCGTTGCCGGGGAGGTGAGTGCTTGAAGGTATATCTTTAGATCTTGCAATTGAATCTTTTAGTTTCTTGTTTTATCACTAGTTTAGTCTATCAAAGAAAACTACAAAAAAATGGAATTGAGGTTGCCTCATATACTTCATCTTTATAATGTCTTTCGTGAAAATGATGGAAAGGAAAATTGTGCCAAAGTGTTAGAAGAAGAAGTCAATAAAATGTTTGGCACTAAATATTTGTATGATGAGCATGATTGCAATGTTGTTAGTATGAATTCCTTGAATATTCATGATGCTAATTATATGCAAAGCTACAAGCTTGGGGATGCTATGTTTGATGAAGATGATATGTTTAGTCCCCCAAGTTTTGATGAGCAAATTTATTATGATGAAAGCATGCCTCCTATTTATGATGATTATTGTGATGACATGTATGCTATAAAGAATAATGATAACCATGAAACTTGTCATCATGATTTTAATTTTCAATTGGATTATGCTTCACATGATAGTTATTTTGTTGAGTTTGCTCCCACTACTATTGATGAGAATAAATTTGCTTATGTGGTGAGTAGTAAAATTTCTATGCTTATGAATCATGAAAAGAATGCTTTATGTGATAGTTATATTGTTGAATTCATTCATGATGCTACTGAAAATTATTATGAGGGAGGAGTATATGCTTGTAGGAATTGCAATAGTATCAAGTTTCCTCTCTATGTGTTGAAAATCTTGAAGTTTTGCTTGTTTTACCTTCCTACGCTAGTTGATTATTGTTCCCATAAGTTGTTTGCTCACAAAATACCTATGCATAGGAAGTGTGTTAGGCTTAAATGTGCTTGTCATATGCTTCATGATTCTCTCTTGCATGTTTCAATTCTTATCTTTTATGTGAGCATCATTGAAATCATCATGCCTAGCTAAAAGGCATTAAAGAAAAGTGCTTGTTGGGAGACAACCCAACACTTTTACTTTCTGTTTTTGTGTGTTCACATGATTAAGCTACTGTAGTAATCATGTTTTGTGCCTTTTATTTCAATAAAGTGCCAAGTAAAGCCTTTGGGATGACTCACAAGATGAGTAGAATTGATGCTGAACCAAAACAGAAACTTTTGACTCCAGTACAGGATTTTTCATTTTTTACTGGAGCATGATAATGATCTGAAATTTTTACACAGTCTTTATATACAAATTCTTCAGGTTGTCGTAATTTTTCAGATTTTTTAGTGACAGGAAAGTATGGTTACACTACAGATCTTCACAGACTGTTCTGTTTTTGACAGATTCTGTTTTGCATGCATAGTTTGCTTGTTTTAGTGTTTCCATAGCTTATATTTGGTGGTACAAATTATGGGAATGATAGAATACAGTAGGTATCATGTGGGAACAATTATGCATCTTGTCTTGACAGTACCTAAGTGAATTATCTTTATTTATTATACTAACCCATCTCACGAAGTTCCGTTAAGTTTTGTGTGATTGAAGTTTTCAGGTTTTGGGTAAGACACCGATATGAGGAGAATAAGGAGTGACAAGAACCTAAGCTTGGGGATACCAAAGGCACCCCCAAGGTAATATCCAAGGAAGACTCAAGCGCCTAAGCTTGGGGATGCCCCGGAAGGCATCCCCTTTTTCGTCTTCAACACTATCGGTATATCTTACTTAGAGCTATATTTTTATTCGTCACATAATATGTGCTTTGCTTGGATCGTTATTATATTTTATTATTTTCTGTTAGGTGTTATTCATAATCTTGTTTTTCAATAAAAAGTTCCATGAATTGCCTTAGGATGCTTGCATTGCATGTTTGATGTGTGCTGTGTAAAAACAGAAACTTTTGCTGTAGTGTTTGAATTTTCATATTTTACTGGAACGTGGAAAGTTTCTGAAATTTTTACACAGTATTTTAATATAAATTATTTAGCATGTCCTAAATTTTCATAATTTTTTGAGTTACAGAAGTACACTGTTTTCATAAATGTCTACAGACTGTTCTGTTTGGACAGATTGCTGTCACAGTTTCGTTATCTACTTATCCTATAGTTTCCATAGCCTATATTGGTAGATATAAATTGTGAAGATGATAGTAAACATTAGATGATGTTTGGAAATTATTGTGAAACTTGTCTTTGCAGTACATAAAGAGTTGATTTATTATTATGTGTACTAACCTATCTCACGAGTTCTTTTCGAGTTTTGTGTGGATGAAGTTTTTGAGAATAGGTGAAACCATGATATGAGATGATTGAACGAGATACAAAAGCTCAAGCTTGGGGATGCCCAAGGCACCCCAAGTAAATACTTCAAGAAGTCTCAAGCATCTAAGCTTGGGGATGCTACGCATCCCACCTCTCTTCATCAACAATTATCGGTTAGCCTATGTTGAGCCTAATTTTTTATTCGTTCACATGATGCGTGCTATTCTTGGAGTGCTATTTTTATTTTGCTTGATGTTTAATAAAATACTTAAGATCTGAAATTCTTAGATGAGAGAGTCTTCACATAGTTATTTAATTGTTGACTACGCATTGATCTTCACTTATATCTTTTTGGAGTAGTTTGTCATTCACTCTCGTGCTTCACTTATATCCTATGGGTAAATGGTTGAATGAATTGAATATCATAAATCTGAAATTAAATATGCTTCATATACTTATCCCATGGGGAGTAATAACTTCACACATAATAAGTATAGGTGGTAAAATTTATTGAAAGTTAGGAAACACCGCATTGGTCACTTGAACAATTCATGAAAGAATATTGAAGGAAGAGAGATTCCACATATAAATATACTATCTTGGACATCTTCTATGATTGTGAGCTCATTAATTATTTTCAAACTCGAGCAAATTAGTTAAAATTGGACAAGGAAGATAACTTAATGAGTTATGTTTGGGTATATTTGTATAGAAGTTATATTGTTATGGATCCTCCAACGTGTGGTGCTTGCTTCCACCTCATACTAGCCAAAACTTCCGCACCAAGTACAAATACTACTTGTGCATCCAAACACCCTTAAACCAGTTTTGCCATGAGAGTCCACTATACCTACCTATGGATTGAGTAAGATCCTTCAAGTAAGTTGTCGTCGGTGCAAAAGCAATAAAAATTGCTCCTAAATATGTATGATCTTTTATTATAAGGGAAAATAAGTGTTGTACGAACTTGTGATGGTAAAGAAATAAAAGCGACGGACTGCATAATAAAGGTTGCTACCACAAAGGGCAATACAACGTGACGTTCCTTTGCATTAAGGGTTTGCACATCCAAAAACAAAAAGCGCATGACAACCTCTGCTTCCCTCTGCGAAGGGCCTATCTTTTACTTTCTAGTACTTACCTTTATGCAAGAGTCATGGTGATCTTCACCACTTCCTATATTTCGCCTTTTTCTCTTGGCAAGCGTCATGTGTTGGGGAATGATCTAGACATATATATCCACACAAATATATTTGATCATGAATTATTATTGTTGACAATTATCTATATGAAAAATAAGTTGGGAGGCGAAACATTAAGCCCCTATCTTTCTCTGTGTTCGATGGATGCTATTTGTTCTAAAAATATGCTTTGAGTGTCAATAATCATGGAAGACTATATGACAGTTGAGTATGTGGAATTTGCTAAATCAAAGCTCTTACATAGACCCTTCCTGAAAATAAGATGAATTGCAATTGTTCGATGACTAGTAATATGGTCTGTTAGTTTTCAAGAAACTTTCTGGTCTATACTTTAACATGTGAATAGCTTGTTACTTGATCATGAGAAGTTTTATGAGATGAGCTACTGTTTATGGTTTATATTGATGCTAGAAAGAGTGATTGGAATTATCATTGATCAAACTTGTGCACTTGCTAGCATTCACACTTCATAAATTATTTCTTTTATCATTTACCTACTCGAGGACGAGCAGGAATTAAGCTTGGGGATGCTGATACGTCTCCAATGTATCTATAATTTATGAAGTATTCATGCCATGTTTACATTAATTTTATATGATTTTGGTATGATTTTATTAGAACTAACCCGGACTGACGCTGTTTTCAGCAGAATTACCATGGTGTCGTTTTTTGTGCAGAAATAAAAGTTCTCGGAATGGGCTGAAAGTTTACGAAGAATATTTTTGGAAAATATAAAAAATACTGGAGCAAAAAGATACCGGAGAGGAGTCCCAAGGCAGCCACAAACCTACGGGGCGCCCCCCCCAGGGCGCGCCCCCTGGCTTGTGGGCCCCTCGGGAACCCCCTTGACGTGAGATCGACGCCAAAAATTCCTATAAATACCAAAACCCCCAGAAAGAAACCTAGATCGTGAGTTCCGCCGCCGCAAGCCTCTGTAGCCACGAAAAACCAATCGGGAGCCCGTTTCGGCACCCTGCCGGAGGGGGAAACCATCACTGGAGGCCATCTTCATCATCCCGGCGGTCGCCATGACGAGGAGGGAGTAGTTCACCCTCGGGGCTGAGGGTATGTACCAGTAGCTATGTGTTTGATCTCTCTCTCTCGTGTTCTTGAGATGGCACGATCTTGATGTACCGCGAGCTTTATTAATATAGCTGAATCATATGGAGTTTTCCCCTCTCTATCTTCTTGTGATGAATTGAGTTTTCCCTTTGAAGTTTTCTTATCAGATTGAGTCTTTAAAGGATTTGAGAACACTTGATGTATGTCTTGTGATGGGATATTCGTGGTGACAATGGGATGTTCTATTGATCCACTTGATGTTTGTTTTGGTGATCAACTTGCGGGTTCCGTGACCTTGGGAATCTATGCATAGGGGTTGGCACGTGTTTTCGTCTTGACTCTTCGGTAGAAACTTTGGGGCACTCTTTGAAGTTCTTTGTGTTGGATTGAACATGATGAATCTGAAATTGTGTGATGCATATCGTATAATCAAGCCCATGGGTACTCGTGGTGACATTGGAGTATCTAGGTGACATTAGGGTTTTGGTTGATGTGTATCTTAAGGTGTTATTTTAGTATGAACTCTAGGGTTGTTCGTGACATTTATAGGGATAGCTCATAAGATTGATCGGAAAAGATAACTTTGAGGTGGTTTCGTACCCTACATTAATTTCTTCGTTTGTTCTCCGCTATTTGTGACTTTGGAGTGAACTCTTTGTCGCACGTGAGAGATTTACATATGATTCAACTATGTCAGTATTGTTGAGAGAACTTGCACTAGTGAAAGTATGAACCCTAGGCCTTGTTTTCAAGCATTGCAATACCGTTTTTGCTCACTTTTGTTACTTGCTACCTTGCTGTTTTTATATTTTCAGATTACAAAAATCTATATCTACAATCCATATTACACTTGTATCACCATCTCTTCGCCGAACTAGTGCACCTATATAATTTGTCATTGTATTGGGTGTGTTGGGGACACAAGAGACTCTTTGTTATTTGGTTGCAGGGTTGTTTGAGAGAGACCATCTTCATCCTACGCCTCCCACGGATTGATAAACCTTAGGTCATCCACTTGAGGGAAATTTGCTACTGTCCTACAAAACTCTGCGCTTGGAGGCCCAACACGAGTCTACAAGAAGAAGGTTGCGTAGTAGACATGAAGCACCTCTACAAATCCCTACTTCCCTCTGTGAAGGGCCTATCTATTTACTTTATGCAATTTTTATTTTTACTTTTAGTCTCCATCTTCTCTTATAAAGCACCAACTAGGGGGCACTATGATCGTACTTGAGCATTGGGCATAGCTAATATTTGAGTGTGTTTCATGAATGGATCAATGATTGAGCGTAATGGGCTAGGGATAACTTTATTTAGTGTTGATATTTTGAAAGACATGGTTGCTTGTTGGCATGCTTGAGTATTGAAGTCATTATGTTAAAACTAGACTATTGCTTTGAATCATTTACAAGTCCAAATGTCCATGTTATACAAAAGAAAAGAATATGATGAACATGTTAGGCAGCATTCCACATCAAAAATTCTGTTTTTATCATTTACCTACTCGAGGACGAGTAGGAATTAAGCTTGGGGGTGCTGATACGTCTCCAATGTATCTATAATTTTTGCTTGTTCCATGCTGTTATATTATCATTCTTGGATGTTTTACAATCATTTTATAACAACTTTATATCATTTTTTGGGACTAACCTATTGTCATAGTGCCAGTTGTTGTTCTTGCTTGTTTTTATACTTCGCAGAATATCAGTACCAAACGGAGTCCAATCGCGACGAAACTTTTTGGAGATTTTTTCTGGACCAGAAAACACCCAGTGGGCCAAAAAAGAGCCAGGAAGGTGGGCTGTGGAGAGCACAACCCACCAGGGCGCGCCCTGATGGGTTGTGCCCTCCACGAGGCCCCTGTGCACCGCCTCTGATGCCTATAAATTCTCAAATATTCGGAAAACCCTAGGGGAGTCGACGAAACACAATTCCAGCCATCGCAAGTTCCAGAACCGCGAGATCCAATCTAAACACCATCACAGAGGGGTTCATCTTCTTCATAGGTGCCTCCCAGATGATGCGTGAGTAGTCCACCATAGACATACGGGTCCATAGGCAGTAGCTAGATGGCTTCTTCTCTCTCTCTCTTATGATTCTCAATACAATGGTCTCTTGGAGATCTATTTGATGTAAACTTTTGCGGTGTGTTTGTTGGGATCCGATGAATTTTGAGTTCATGATCAGTTTCTATCCATGAATATTATTTGAGTCCTCTTTGATCTCTTATATGCATGATTACTAATAGCCTCGTATTTCTTCTTCGAATCTTTGGTTTAGTTAGGCCGACTAGATCGTATTTTCTTGCCATGGGAAGAGGTGCTTTGTGATGGGTTCGATCTTGCGGTGTCCTTTCCCAGTGACAGAAGGGGCAGCAAGGCACGCATGTATCGTTGCCATTAAGGATAACAAGATGGGTTCTATTCCTACATGAATAGATCTTGTCTACATCATGTCATCGTTCTTATTGCATTACTCCGTTTATCCATGAACTTAATACACTAGATGCATGCTGGATAGCGGTCGATGTGTGGAGTAATAGTGGTGGATGCAGGTAGGAGTCGGTCTACTTATCTTGGACGTGATGCCTATATGATGATCATCGCCTTGGATATCGCCATGACTATTCGATTTTCTATCAATTGCCCAACAGTAATTTGTTCACCCACCATGCGCTATACTCATGAGAGAAGCCACTAGTGAATCCTACGGCCCTCGGGTCTACCTTTCCAACATATTGCTTTCCGATCTATCTTTTTGCATCTTTGTTTTTAGATCTACAAAACCAAAAACCGAAAAATATATTGCTGCACTTTTTATTTGCTTTTTCTATTTTGTGTTCTTGAGAGATCTATCTCTCCTATCCATCACTTCCTAATCAATCTTTTTACCGTAGAGAGATTGACAACCTCTCTTTCGCGTGAGTTGCAAGTATTTTTTGTTTGTGTGCAGGTGCTGCTTATTGGGTGGTAGTGATCCTCCTACTGGTTCGGTAACCTTGGTTTCATAACTGAGGGAAATACTTACCGTCGATGTGCTGCATCATCCCTTCCTCTTTGGGGAAATACCGACGGAGTCTCAAGCCACATCAAAAGGAATTTCTGGCGCCGTTGCCGGGGAGGAAGCGGTCTCTTCTACGTGCCAATCTCAGGCGCCGAGGAGACTCCATCATCATCTACCAGGTTCCTAATCACAAATCTCATCTCCTTGCAATTACAATATTTGCCATTTGCCTCTCGTTTTCTTCTCCCCCACTTCACCAATTTGCCATTTTATTTGCCCTCTTTTTCGTTTGCCTTTTTCTCGCCAGATCTCTTGCTTGCTTGCAATCTTGTTTGCGTAGTCATGATGACTCAAGAAAACACCAAGTTGTGTGAATTTTCCAATACTAATAACAATGATTTTATTAGTACTCCTATTGCTCCTCCCTCCACTAGTGCGAAGTCTTGTGATATTAATGCCGCTTTGTTCAATCTTGTCATGAAAGATCAATTTGCCGGTAATCCTAATGAGGATGTCGCGTCCCATCTAAACACGTTCGTAGAATTGTGTGATATGAAAAATAAAAAAGATGTGGACAATGATATAGTGAAGTTGAAATTGTTTCCTTTTTCCTTGTGGGATCGTGCAAAAATTTGGTTTTCCTCTTTGCCTCGCAATAGTATCGATTCTTGGAATAAGTGCAAGGATGCTTTTATTACTAAGTATTTTCCGCCCGCGAAAATTATTTCCCTTAGGACACAAATCATGAATTTTAAGCAACTTGAGCATGAACATGGTTCACAATCTTGGGAAAGAACGAAGTTGATGCTAAGAAATTGTCCTACTCATGGTTTAAATCTTTGGATGATCATACAAAATTTTTATGCGGGGTTGAATTTTGTCTCTAGAAATCTTTTAGATTCCGCCGCGAGTGGTACTTTTATGGAAATTACTTTGGGTGAAGCTACTAAATTGCTAGATAATATTATGGCTAATTATTCTCAATGGCATACCGAAAGAGCACCTACTAGTAAAAAAGTTAATTCGGTTGAAGAAATTAGTACTTTGAGTGATAAGGTTGATGCTTTCATGAAATTGGTTGCTAGTAAAAATGCTCCTATTGATCTTAATGATGTGCCTTTGTCTACCTTGATTGAGCAAAATAGTGATTCCGTAGATGTGAACTTTGTCTCGCGAAACAATTTCAATAACAATGCTTATACAGGTAATTTTAATCCTAGGCCATTTCCTTGAAATTCCTCTAGTAATTATGGTAATTTCTATGGCAATTCCTCTTACAATAATAATAGGAACACCTTTGATCTTGATAGTAGTATTAAAGAATTTATCAATGCGCAAAAGGCTTTCAATACTACGATAGAAGAAAAGTTGAATAAGATTGATGATATGTCTAGAAGAATTGATAGAATTTATCATGATGTTGAAAATCTCAAGTTAAAAGCTTTTGTGCCTAAGATTGCTGAATCAATTAAAGCTTTATATGTCTCTATGGATGAAAGTAAGAAAAGAACCGCAATGCTTAGAGCTAAAAGAGAAATCTTGGAAAAATCGTTTTCTAGTGATTGCCTTCATAAAAGAGATGAAGATCTTAAAGTGACTGGTGTTTCTTCTATTGATTCCCTGTTTAGTAATATAAAGATTGATGATAAAGGGACTGAAGTAGAGTCGACTTTAGCTAGAAGGCGTCCCAATAATTTGGAGGGTGAAAATCTTGATGAAAAACTTGATAAAAGTGGGTTTGAAGAGGTCAAAACTTTAACTAGTGATGTGCCCACTATTTTGGATTGCAAAGACTTTAATTATGATAGTTTTTCTTTGATTGAATGTATTTCTTCGCTACAATCCATGTTGAATTCACCCCATTCTTATGAGCAAAATAAAGCTTTTACTAAACATATCGTTGATGCCATGATGAAATCTTTTGAAGAAAAGTTGGAGTTAGAGATTTCTATTCCTAGAAAATTACATGATGAGTGGGAACCTACCATTAAAGTCAAGATCAAAAATTATGAGTGCTTTGATTTATGTGATTTGGGTGCTAGTGTTTCCACGATTCCAAAATCTTTATGTGATGTGCCTGGTCTCACCAATATTGAAGAATGTTCTCTTAATTTGCACTTGGCGGATTCTACTATTAAGAAACCTTTGGGAAGAATTAATGATGTTATTATTCTTGCAAATAGGAACTATGTGCCCATAGATTTTAATGTGCTTGATATTGATTGCAATCCGTCTTGTCCCATTATACTTGGTAGACCGTTTTTACGCACTATAGGTGCCGTGATTGATATGAAAGAAGGCAATATTCGTTTTCAATTTCCTCTAAGAAAGGGTATGGAACACTTCCCTAGAACAAGAATTAAGCCACCATATGAATCAATCATGAGGGAATCCTATGGATCCAAAACCAAAGAAGACAATACTTGAATCTATGCGTTATGCCTAGCTAGGGGCGTAAAATGATAGCGCTTGTTAGGAGGCAACCCGATGAATAAATAAAATTTTGCTTTTTCCTTTCTGTTTTTGAGTGTTGACACAATTATGCCTCTGTTATGATTGTGTTTTTATGGTTTATTTAGAGTTTGTGCCAAGTAGAGCCTTTAGGATGATTCATAAGAAGAGTAGAAGCAATGCTGAATCTGAAACAGAAACTTTGCATCCAGTATTTGAATTTTCATTTTTTACTGGAACGTGATCTTGAGCTGAATATTTAACAAAGTGTTTCTATACAAATTATTTACGTTGTCCTAATTTTCATAATTTTTAGAGTTACAGAAGTATGGTTAGTGTACAGATTACTACAGACTGTTCTGTTTAAGACAGATTCTGTTTTCGTTGCATTGTGTGCTTGTTTTGATGAATCTATGGGTTGTATTGAAGGGTATGAGCCATGGTCAAGTTAAAATACAGTAGGTATAATGCAACAATAAAATATGAATGAGTTTTCAACAGCACCTAAAGTAGTGATTTGCTTTATTATACTAACGGATCTCACGAAGATTTTGTTGAGTTTTGTGTGATTGAAGTTTTCAAGTTTTGGGTGAGATCACGATGGATGAAGGAATAAGGAGTGAAAAGAGCCTAAGCTTTGGGATGCTACAGCACCCCAAGATATATCCAAAGAGAAACAAGCAACTAAGCTTGGGGATGCCCCCGAGTGGCATCCCCTCTTTCTTCTAACGACCATCGGTATTTTACTTGGAGCTATGTTTTTATTCGTCACATATCATGAGTTTTGCTTGGAGCGTCTTGTATCATTTGAGTCTTTGCTTGCTTTGATTGTTAGTTTGTCACTTGTATCCTTGCTTTACACACCTATTTGAGAGAGCCAAAATTATGCTATGATTTGTTAGAATTGCTCTATGTGCTTCACTTAAACTTTTTGAGCCATAGAATTGCTCTAGTGCTTCACTTATATATTTTTGAGCACGGTGTGCTTGGAAACTTTTGAAGAAACACTCTCATGCTTCACTTAGATTAATTTGAGAGCTAGTAAATTTTGAAGAAATCCTCTCATGCTTCACTTATACCTTTTTGAGAGATGAAATCTTTATGCTCATGTGCTTCACTTAAATTTGTTTGAGCTTGTCAAAAAAGCAATGGCAATATATGAAACTAGTCCCAAAGTGATAGATATCCAAGGAGGATATAATAAAAACTTTCATGAAGATCATTGGAGAAATTAAACTTGATTCCTTGTAATAGTTTTGAAACATGATGATAGTAATATGTGAGTCATGTTAGTGAGTAATTATGCTTTAGTAGGAATATTGATGTTAAGGTTTGTGATTCCCTATGCAAGTACGAAAGTCAATAGTTATGCAATGAAATTACATCCTACTTATGGTGCATTATTCGGTGTTAGTTATTCTTAATGCTCGCTTATGTGAATTTTCGTTTCTTGGTTTGGTTGCTTCTCAATCTATTGGCTAGCCTCCATTCGTACTAAGTAGAAATACTACTTGTCCATCCAAAATCCTTAAACCAAGTTTTGCCTTATGAGTCCACCATACCTACCTATATACGGTATTTCCATGCCGTTCCAAGCAAATTTGTATGTGCCATCTCTAAATTTTTAAAATAAAATTTCTCTTTTGTGTGCTCGTACCGCTCATGAAACGGTGGGGAGTGTCCAATATTTTTCCATGCTAGATGTGTTATTCTCAAGATGAGTGTTTATTCACTTGTCATTGCACGAGAGTGCGGCGGTAATAGGGATGCCCATTCCCGAAATGAAAAAGAAAAAATATTTACTTTATGTTGTCCAATAATAAATTCCTTGGAAAGCGTTGGTATGGAAGGCAACCGTGGATACGGCCCGCCATGGAAAGTGAAAGTTTGGTGGAAAAAGGAATAAACTTTATTTTCTGTTTGGGAACCGCCTATGATATATCTAGCATGGACAGTATTGTGAGCTACTTTGTCGTTTTCGTTGACAGGAAAGGCATGCCACCCAAAATATTTTTCGAACTCAATTTAAACCTTGAGCTCTGGCACCTCTACAAATCCTTACTTCCCTCTGCGATGGGCCTATCTATTTACTTTATGCAATTTTTATTTTTACTTTGAGTCTCCATCTTCTCTTATAAAGCACCAACTAGGAGGCACTATGATCGTACTTGAGCATTGGGATAGCTAATATTTGAGTGTGTTTCATGAATGGATCAATGATTGAGCATGATGGGCTAGGGATAACTTTCTTTAGTGTTGATATTTTGAAAGACATGTTACTTGTTGGCATGCTTGAGTATTGAAGTCATTATGTTAAAACTAGACTATTGCTTTGAATCATCTAAAAGTCCAAATGTCCATGCTACAAAGAAAAGAATATGAGATAAACATGATGGGCTGCATTCCACATCAAAAATTCTGTTTTTATCATTTACCTACTCGAGGATGAGTAGGAATTAAGCTTGGGGATGCTGATACGTCTCCAACGTATCTATAATTTTTGCTTGTTCCATGCTGTTATATTATCATTCTTGGTTGTTTTACAATCATTTTATAACAACTTTATATCATTTTTTGGGACTAACCTATTGACATAGTGCCAAAGTGCCAGTTGCTGTTTTTGCTTGTTTTTACTTCGCAGAATATCAGTACCAAACAGAGTCCAATCGTGACGAAACTTTTTGGAGATTTTTTTTAGACCAGAAGACACCCAGTGGGCCAAAGAAGTGCCTGAGAGGTGGGTTGTGGAGGCCACAACCCACCAGGGCGCCAGGTGGCCCCCAACGCGCCCTGATGGGTTGTGCCCTATACGGGGCCCCCCTCCACCGCCTCTGACGCCTATAAATTCCCAAATATTCAGAAAACCCTAGGGGAGTCGACGAAACACAATTCCAGCCGCCGCAAGTTCCAGAACCTCGAGATCCAATCTAAACACCATCACGGAGGGGTTCATCTTCTTCATAGGTGCCTCTCCGATGATGCGTGAGTAGTCCACCATAGACCAACGGGTCCGTAGGCAGTAGCTAGATGGCTTCCTCTCTCTCTTTTGATTCTCAATACAATGGTCTCTTGGAATCCGATGAATTTTGCGGTGTGTTTTTTGGGATCCGATGAATTTTGAGTTCATGATCAGTTTCTATCCATGAATATTATTTGAGTCTTCTTTGATCTCTTATATGCATGATTACTTATAGCCTCGTATTTCTTCTTTGAATCTTTGGTTTAGTTAGGCCAAGTAGATCGATTTTTCTTGCCATGGGAAGAGGTGCTTTATTATGGGTTCGATCTTGCGGTGTCCTTTCCCAATGACAGAAGGGGCAGCAAGGCACGCATGTATCGTTGCCATTAAGGATAACAAGATGGGGTCTATTCCTACATGAATAGATCTTGTCTACATCATGTCATCGTTCTTATTGCATTACTCCATTTTTCCATGAACTTAATACACTAGATGCATGCTGTATAGCGGTCGATGTGTGGAGTAATAGTAGTAGATGCAGGCAGGAGTCGGTGTACTTATCTTGGACGTGATGCCTATATAATGATCATCACCTTGGATATCGTCATGATTATTTGATCTTCTATCAATTTCCCAACAGTAATTTGTTCACCCACCTTGTGCTATACTCATGAGAGAAGCCACTAGTGAAACCTACGGCCCCCGGGTCTACTTTTCCAACATATTGCTTTTCGATCGGTCTTTTTGCCTCTTTGTTTTCATATCTACAAAACCAAAAACCAAAAATATATTGCTGCACTTTTTATTTGCTCTTTTTATTTTTCGTTCTTAAGAGATCTATCTCTCCTATCTATCACTAACTAATCTATCTTTTTGCCGTAGAGAGATTGACAACCTCTCTTTCGCGTCGGGTTGCAAGTATTTGTTGTTTGTGTGCAGGTGCTGCTTATTAGGTGGTGGTGATCCTCCTACTGGTTCGATAACCATGGTTTCATAACTGAGGGAAATACTTACCGTCGATGTGCTGCATCATCCCTTCCTCTTTGGGGAAATACCGACGCAGTCTCAAGCCATGTCAGGGCACCTAAGTTAGTAAAGAGAAATTTGAGCGCTATGCCTACGAATCAAATCAAGGAAACTAAGTACAAGGCCGTAAGAATAGGTAATTACCTTCATGTACTGATGCTTCTTCAGAAACTTTTCGCGGCACGACGACTTGTCCTTCTTAACACCACGCATGGCGTAGTAGTCTCGAACAGCCTGCGGACGAGCCTCATGCCGTAAGTTCTGTAATAGGCGCTTGCACTCGGCATCGATAACCTTTGTCGCCTCCTCCTCGTATCCCTCCTCACACCTGTAGAAGGTCTGCAATGAAATGAGACAACACTGATTAGTACAATAACTAGCTATTGTTAATTTTTAATTGTGTAAAGGAGAAATTACCCAAAAGCTTCTGATCACCATCTCGGCCCTCGTGAGGCACAAGACACCGTCGATCATCTCCTCTGGCGGGGCCTCGGCAGCCTTGTAGTGCTCCCAGCTCAATCCTAGTTGTGGAAGCTGACCCTCACCGGGCAACGTGACAAACCCCGGGAAATTTTGCCGGAAAAGCACACCAAGGACGGTGTTGGGCCTGCGGATTCCCTTGGCGTGATCCCAACCCCTGCAGTATGACAAGGCCAATGCATT
Source organism: Elymus sibiricus (assembly GCA_039707655.1). NCBI lineage: Eukaryota > Viridiplantae > Streptophyta > Magnoliopsida > Poales > Poaceae > Elymus > Elymus sibiricus. The sequence continues at coordinate 117,817,752 of CM077675.1, forward strand.
AGATATATATTTGAAGAAATGTGAAGGCAAAAGGTACAAAAAGAGTAAATGCACTTACTTCTGCCCATCAGGCCTAATCACCGGCCTCTGCTCGTGGTTCGCTGATGATGACCCACAAGTATAGGGGATCAATCGTAGTCCTTTCGATAAGTAAGAGTGTCGAACCCAACGAGGAGCAGAAGGAAATGGCAAGCGGTTTTCAGCAAGGTAATTTCTGCAAGCACTGAAATTGTAGGTAATAGATAGTTTGATAGCAAGATAATTTGAACGAGCTAGTAACGGCAACGGTAAACAAGGTGCAGCAAGGTAGCCCAATCCTTTTGAGGCAAAGGACAGGCCAGAACAATCACTAGTAATAGGCAAAGTGTTCTTGAGGGTACACGGGAACTTCGTCTAGTCACTTTTATCATGTTGGTTTAATTCGTGTTCGCTACTTTGATAATTTGATATGTGGGTGGACCGGTGCTAAGGTGTTGTTCTTACTTGAACTAACAACCTACTTATGATTAACCCCCTCGCAAGCATCCACAACTACGAGAAAAGTATTAAGACAAAGTCTAACCATAGCATTAAACATATGGGTCCAAATCAGCCCCTTACGAAGTAGCGCATAAACTAGGGTTTAAGCTTCTGTCACTCTAGCAACCCATCATCTAATAACTACTCCACAATGCATTCCCTTAGGCCCATGAATGGTGAAGTGTCATGTAGTCGATGTTCACATGACACCACTAAGGGAATCACAACATACATATCATCAAAATATCGAACACATATCATATTCACAAGATTACTCGCAACATGACTTCTCCCGTGACATCAAGAACAAAGGTAACTACTCACAAATAATAATCATGCTCAAGATCAGAGGAGTATTAAATAGCATAATGGATCTGAACATATAATCTTCCACCAAATAAACCATATAGTAATCAACTACGCAAGGTAATCAACACTACTAGTCACCCACAGGTACCAATCTGAGGTTCCGGTACAAAGATTGAACACAAGAGATGAACTAGGGTTTGAGAGGAGATGGTGTTGTTGAAGATGTTGATGAAGACTGGCCTCCCAAAGATGAGAGGGGTGTTGGTGATGACGATAGCTTCGATTTCCCGCTCCGGGAGGGAAGTTCCCCCGGCGGAATCACTCCGCCGGAGGGCAAAAGTGCTCCTGCCCAAGTTTCGCCTCGTGGCAGCGGCGCTTCGCCCCGAAAGTCCTCCTCCTAATTTTTTTTGGTTTTTTGGGAATTTATACCAGAAGATGGGCACCGAAAGCGGGCCAGGCTGGGCACAACCCATCAGGGCGCGCCCAGGGGGGCCTGGCGCGCCCTGGTGGTTTGTGCCCACGTGGGGGCCCTCCTCCGGTAGTTTCCAGCTCCAGTAATTTTTATTAAATACAAAAATAATCTCCGTAAATTTTCAGCTTCATTGGAGTTGTGCAGAATAGGTATCTCTGACGTGCTTTTCTTGGGTCCAGAATTGCAGCTGCCGGTATTCTCCCTCTTTGTGTAAACCTTGCATATTATGAGAGAAAAGGCATTAGAATCACTCCCCAAAGCATTATTATTCAACAAAACAAAGTAAATATCAGTAGAAAATCATGATGCAAAATGGACGTATCAACTCCCCCAAGCTTAGACCTCGCTTGTCCTCAAGCGAAAGCCGATATTGAAAGCATGTCCACATGGTTTGAGAGAGAGGTGTCGATAAAAACAAAATACGGACATAGAAGCATCATGCTTATTAACATAACAGCAAACTCTAACATAAGAACTTATTTCAATATATTTTTATCATAAGGCTTCTCATGAACAAGTAACAATTCATCACAACATAGAAGTATGAAGCATAAACCTTATTGGAAACCAACAAACTATGTTCTCTGTCAACTTTGCAACTACAATTCATCATATTTTCAGGAAGGGTCTCATGTCGGAGCCTTTTGGCAAGTCCACATACTCAACTATCATTTAGTCTTCTATGATTGCTAACCCTCACGGCATACCCATGAACAAAAAGTTTCAACCGGACACGTAGGAAGATAGGGGCTTATAGTTTTGCCTCCCAACTCACTCACCTCAAGGGTGATGTCAACAATAATAACTCATGCCCACCCATATCCAACTGGATATATGTGCCTAGATCTTTCCTCACCACATGATGCTTGCAAAAGAAAAAGTAAAAAGGAATAGGGAAGAATATTTTGACTCTTGCATAAAAGTAAGTGCATAAAAGTAAAAGATAGGCCCTTCGCAGAGGGAAGCAGAGGTTGTCATGCGCTTATTGATTTGTATGCCCAATCCCTTAATGTGAAAGAACGTCACGCTATAGTGCCCCCTATGATAGCAACCTTTATTATGCAGTCCGTCGCTTTTATTACTTTGCCATCATAAGTTCGTATAGCGCTCAATTTTCTCATACACTAATTGATCAAAACACTTTTAGAAGCAATTTTTATTGCCTTGTTGCACCGATGACAACTTCCTTGAAGGATCTTTCTCGATCCATAGGTAGGTATGGTGGACACTCAAGGAAAGAGTTTGGGTTTGGGTTTTTGGATGCACAAGTAGTATCTCTACTTAGTGCGGAATTTTTGGCTAGCAAAGATATTGGGCAAGCACCACATGTTAAAGGATATATGACAATATAACTTCTATGTGGATATGAACAAACATAATTCATTACGTTGTCTTCCTTGTCCAACGTCAACAATTTTGACACATAATATTTGATGGGGGCTCACAATCATAAGATGTCCAAGATAGTGTATTTGCATGTGAATCTTCTCTTCCCTAATTAATTCTTTCATGAATTGCATCATTAACCAATGTTGTGTTTGTCAATCTCCAATAAATTTTACTAATTACTTTTCCTTATGTGATGTCATTACTCACCATAAGATTAGCATATGATTCTTTTCATTTATTTGTCTTTCTTTTATTTGATTGCAACAAGAAAGTAGAGAAGCAAAAACTCAAACTAAACTTTATTATATAACTTTCACTCGATTACATTGATAAGTAGGCCACGAAACTAACACACGAAAATAGATCACGCTAAACTTTTTTTCGACTAAGGCAAAGGGAAACTAAAGATAGAACCAAAATAGGTAAAGGTGAATAAAAGTGATGGTGATACGATACCGGGACACCTCCCCCAAGCTTGGATCAAGCCAAGGGGAGTGTCCATACCCATGTGCTCAAGTCTTCTTTGGTGGTGGTGATGAAGAAGGTGGAGGTGTAGAGGAAGCCTTCTTCTTCAACTTATATGTAAGCATAAAGTTTTCCTCCCTTAGATCAGCATTCTCCAATTCAAGCTTTAATATCCTTTGGCATAAGGCCTCCTTGCTTTCCTGCAGAAAACGAGACGGGATAAATTGGACCTTAGGTTTGTATCTTCTAGGGAGGCTTGACTTCTTGAATTCCACATGCATGTCTCCGGGTTGAGGCAATGAATCATCCTCTTCCTCAGAGCTGTCATCTTTTGTTTCCTACATGGTAGCATCTTCTTCCTCCTCCGAGGTCCATAGATAGGGTTAAATCTCCCTAAAGATCTTTGGGTCTGGAACATAGGGGTCAACATGGCTCTCCCTATCTGAATCTTGAGACGATATATTTTCAGATTTGTCAGGAAAACAGCACGAAACAAAAACAGGGGATTTTTCTGTGATACGGTCGTCAAAACAGTCGGGGGTATATATAGAGAATTTTTATTCTTGGGAAACAAGTATTTGGAAGGAAAACGGAGTCGGGAAGGCATCCGAGGAGGGCACAACCCACCAGGGCGTGCCCTGGTGTATCGTGCTCACCTCGATCACCTTCCGGTTTATTTTTTTATTTCCAAAATTCTAAAATATGCCAAAACTGACAAAAAATATTTTTGCGGATTTTTCGGAGTCCGTTTACTTACCGTATCACGTACCTCCTAATTTTAAGTATTCTGGAGTGTTCCGGAAGATTTCTTTTATGTGTTCCTCCGGTGTCATGGTTTGGATAACATTGCTTTCAACATTAATTGGCGTACCTGAGATATAATGCTTAATTCTTTGTCCATTGACTACCTTCGGATTAGAAGCTTCGGCGTTATTAATCTTAATAGCTCTAGAACGATAGACCTCTTCAATAATATATGGTCCTTCCCATTTTGAGAGAAGTTTTCCTGCAAAAAATCTTAAACGAGAGTTGAATAAAAGAACATGATCTCCTATTTTGAATTCCCGCTTTTGGATTCTTTTGTCATGCCATCTTTTTACTTTTTCTTTGAATAGCTTGGCATTTTCATACGCTTGGGTTCTCCATTCATCTAGTGAGCTGATATCAAATAGCCTCTTCTCACCGGCAAGTTTGAAATCATAGTTGAGTTCTTTAATTGCCCAAAATGCTTTATGTTCTAGTTCTAGAGGCAAATGACAAGCTTTCCCATACACCATTTTATATGGAGACATACCCATAGGATTTTTATAAGCTGTTCTATAGGCCCAAAGTGCATCATCTAATTTCTTAGACCAATTCTTACGAGACCTATTGACAGTTTTTTGTAATATTAACTTTATTTCTCTATTGCTAAGTTCTACTTGACCACTAGATTGAGGATGATAGGGTGATGCAATTCTATGGTTAACATCATATTTAGCAAGCATCTTACGGAAAGCAAAATGAATAAAGTGTGAACCACCATCGGTCATTAAATATCTAGGGACTCCAAACCTCGGGATGATAACCTCTTTAAGCATTTTAATGGAGGTGTGGTGATCAGCACTACTAGTTGGAATAGATTCTACCAACTTAGTGACATAATCAACCGCAACTAAAATATGACCCGTTAGAGGAAGGAAAAGGCCCCATGTAATCAAAACCCCACACGTCAAATGGTTCAACAACAAGTGAATAATTCATAGGCATTTCTTGACGCTTACCGATATTACCAATTCTTTGACATTCATCACAAGACAAGACAAACTTACGGGCATCCTTGAAGAGAGTAGGCCAATAAAAACAAGATTGCAATACCTTGTGAGCAGTTCTATCTCCCGCATGATGTCCTCCATAAGCTTCGAAATGACATTTCCGTAGGATTTGTTCCTGTTCATGCTCAGGTACACAACGTCTAATAATACCATCTACTCCTTCTTTATAAAGATGTGGGTCATCCCAAAAGTAATGTCTCAAATCATAGAATTTTTTTCTCTTTTGTTGGTATGTGAAACTAGGTGGTATATATTTAGCAACAATGTAATTAGCATAATCAGCATACCAAGGTGTGTTGTGTGAGACACTTATTGCAGCTAGCTGTTCGTCAGGGAAACTATCATCAATAGGTAGTGGGTCATCAAGAATATTTTCTAACCTAGACAAGTTATCAGCTACGGGGTTCTCAGCTCCCTTCCTATCAATTATGTGTAAGTCAAATTCTTGAAGCAAGAGAACCCACCTAATGAGTCTAGGTTTAGCATCTTTCTTTTCCATAAGGTATTTTATAGCAGCATGATCGGTGTGAACAATGACTTTGGAGTCAACAATATAGGATCTAAATTTATCACAAGCAAACACAACTGCTAAAAATTCTTTTTCAGTAGTGACATAGTTTTGTTGGGCACTGTCTAGAGTTTTACTAGCATAATGGATAACATTCAATTTTTTATCTACTCTTTGTCCTAGGACAACACCAACATCATAATCACTAGCATCACACATAATTTCAAAAGGAAAGTTCCAATCAGGTGGTTGAACGATAGGTGCAGAGGTTAAGGCTTTCTTGAGTGTTTCAAAGGCTTCCACACAATCATCATCAAAAACAAAAGGGATATCCTTTTGCAAAAGATTAGTAAGAGGCCTAGAAATTTTAGAGAAGTCTTTAATGAACCTCCTATAAAAACCAGCATGACCAAGGAAACTTCGAATACCTTTAATATCTTTAGGACATGGCATTTTCTCAATTGCATCAACTTTAGCTTTATCCACCTCAATACCTCGTTCAGATATTTTATGCCCCAAGACAATGCCTTCATTAACCATAAAGTGTCACTTCTCCCAATTCAAGACAAGATAAGTTTGTTCACATCTCTACAAGATCAAGGTTGCTTAAGCAATCATCAAAAGAAGTTCCGTAAACGGAAAAATCATCCATGAAAACCTCCACAATCTTTTCACAAAAGTCAGAGAATATAGCAGTCATACATCTTTGAAAGGTAGCAGGTGCATTGCATAAACCAAAAGGCATACGTCTATAAGCATAGGCTCCAAAAGGGCAAGTAAAGGTGGTTTTCTCTTGATCGGATTGTGACACGGGTATTTGAGAGAAACCAGAATATCCATCTAGGAAACAAAAGTGTGTGTGCTTAGATAGTCTCTCTAGCATTTGATCAATGAAAGGCAAAGGGTAATGATCTTTCCTAGTAGCTTTATTTAATTTTTCTAAAATCAATTACCATTCTATAGCCAGTGACAATTCTTTGTGGAATGAGTTCATTCTTATCATTAGGAACAACGATAATACCTCCTTTCTTAGGAACACAATGAACGGGACTTACCCATCTACTATCAGCTATGGGATAGAATATACCTGCTTCCAGAAGCTTTAATATTTCAGTTCTTACCACTTCTTTCATCTTGGGATTTAATCGACGTTGGTGATCAACAACGGGTTTAGCATCAGGTTCCATATTAGTCTTGTGCTGACATAGAGTGGGACTAATGCCCTTAAGATCATCAAGAGTATATCCACTAGCAGCCCGGTGCTTCCTTAGAACTTTCAATAATCTTTCTTCTTCATGTTCTGAAAGGTTAGCACTAATAATAACAGGATATATCTTTTTCTCATCAAGATAAGTATACTTCAAAGTGTCAGGCAATTGTTTCAATTCAAACATAGGATCACCTTTGGGTGGAGGAGGACCTCCAAGGGTTTCAATAGGCAAATTGTGTTTCAGAAGAGGTTGTTGTTCGAAGAAAATTTGATCTATTTCATTTCTTTCACGCAAGTGCATATCATTTTCATGGTCGAGCAAATATTGTTATAATGGATCAGTAGGAGGCATAGCAATAGAAGAAATACCAATTATTTCATCCTTACTAGGTAACACTTTATCACGAGGTTGTCTACTAAACTTGAAAAAATTAAACTCATGAGACACATTACCAAAGCTGACACCGACAGTTTGTTTTTCACAATCTATCTTAGCATTGACGGTGCTCAAGAAAGGTCTACCAAAGATAATGGGGCAAAAGTCATCTTGTGGGGAACCAAGGACTAGAAAATCAGTAGGATATTTTACTTTCCCACACAAGACTTCAACATCTCTAACAATCCCAAGTGGTGTGATAGTGTCTCTATTAGCAAGTTTAATAGTAACATCAATATCTTCCATTTCAGCAGGTGCTATTTTATCCATAATTTCTTGGTATAAGGTAAAAGGGATAGCACTCACACTAGCACCTAAATCACATAAACCATGGTAGCAATGATCTCCTATTTTAACTGAGACAACGGGCAAACCTTCTATAGGTCTATGTTTATCTTTCTTATCAGGTTTAGCAATTCTAGCAGCTTCATCACAAAGGTAGATGACATGCCCATCAATATTTTCTACCAAGATATCTTTAACCATAGCAACACTAGGTTCTACTTTAATTTGCTCAGGGGGTTTAGGTGCTCATATATTACTCTTACGAATCACAGTTGATACCTTAGCATGTTCCTTTATCCTAACAGGGAAATATGGTTTTTCAATATAAGCAGTAGGCACAACTGGATCAACATTGTAAAAGATGGTTTCTTCTTTAGCTATGACCGGTTCTTTCTTTTCTTCTTTAATAGGGGGATGATATTTAAACCACTTCTCCTTAGGGAGATCAATGTGAGTAGCAAATGCTTCGCAGAAAGTGGCTACTATCTCAGAGTCAAGTCCGTATTTAGTGCTAAACTTGCGAAAAGTATCGGTATTCATAAAAGATTTAACACAATCAAATTCAAGCTTTATACCTGAATCATTACCTTCGTCGAGTTCCCAATCTTCAGAGTTGCGTTTAATTCTTTCTAAGAGATCCCACTTGAAATCAATAGTCTTCTTCATATAAGAACCAGCACAAGAAGTATCGAGCATGGATTGATCATTATGAGAAAGCCGAGAGTAAAAATTCTAAATGATAACTTCCCTCGGAATGTCATGATTGGGGCCTGAATATAACATTGACTTAAGCCTCCCCCAAGCTAGAGCGATACTTTCTCCTTCACGAGGCCAAATATTATATATATAATTTCGATCACGATGAACTAGACGCATAGGATAAAACTTTTGATGGAATTCTAATTGCAAACGATTCCAGTTCCACGATCCAAGATCATCACATAGCCTATACCATGTCAATGCTTTTCCCTCCAAATATAAAGGGAAAACCTTCTTCTTAACTTCATCTCCGGGTAAACCTGCAAGCTTAAATAATCCACATATTTCGTTCACATATAAGAGATGCATATCAGGATGTTCAGTTCCATCTCCTGCATAAGGATTAGCAAGCGGTTGTTCTAGCATACCCAAAGGAATTTCATAAGTAACATTTTTAGTAGGTGCTGTAGGTTGAGGGGTAACTAATTGTGGTTCCGGTCGAGGTGAAGATACCCCGAACAAACCCCTCAAAGGATTGTTCTCAATAGTAGCAAGTAGCAATAAATTTCAGCACGTAGTATAAGTTTTTCCTTACCAATTTCCACTTACCAAAAGCGCTTCACTCCCCGGCAACATCGCCAGAAAAGAGTCTTGATGACCCACAAGTATAGGGGATCAATCGTAGTCCTTTCGATAAGTAAGAGTGTCGAACCCAACGAGGAGCAGAAGGAAATGGCAAGCGGTTTTCAGTAAGGTAATTTCTGCAAGCACTGAAATTGTAGGTAATAGATAGTTTGATAGCAAGATAATTTGTAACGAGCTAGTAACGGTAATGGTAAAAAAGGTGCATCAAGGTAGCCCAATCCTTTTGAGGCAAAGGATAGGCCAGAACAATCACTAGTAATAGGCAAAGTGTTCTTGTGGGTACACGGGAACTTCGTCTAGTCACGTTTATCATGTTGGTTTAATTCGTGTTCGCTACTTTGATAATTTGATATGTGGGTGGACCGGTGCTAAGGTGTTGTTCTTACTTGAACTAACAACCTACTTATGATTAACCCCCTCGCAAGCATCCGCAACTACGAGAACAGTATTAAGACAAAGTCTAACCATAGCATTAAACATATGGGTCCAAATCAGCCCCTTACGAAGTAGCGCATAAACTAGGGTTTAAGCTTCTGTCACTCTAGCAACCCATCATCTAATAACTACTCCACAATGCATTCCCTTAGGCCCAGGAATGGTGAAGTGTCATGTAGTCGACGTTCACATGACACCACTAAGGGAATCACAACATACATATCATCAAAATATCGAACACATATCATATTCACATGATTACTCGCAACATGACTTCTCCCGTGACCTCAAGAACAAAGGTAACTACTCACAAATAATAATCATGCTCAAGATCAGAGGAGTATTAAATAGCATAATGGATCTGAACATATAATCTTCCTCCAAATAAACCATATAGTAATCAACTAAACAAGGTAATCAACACTACTAGTCACCCACAGGTACCAATCTGAGGTTCCGGTACAAAGATTGAACACAAGAGGTGAACTAGGGTTTGAGAGGAGATGGTGCTGTTGAAGATGTTGATGAAGATTGGCCTCCCAAAGATGAGAGGGGTGTTGGTGATGACGATAGCTTCGATTTCCCCCTCCGGGAGGGAAGTTCCCCTGGCGGAATCGCTCCGCCGGAGGGCAAAAGTGCTCCTGCCCAAGTTCCGCCTCGAGGCGGTGGCGCTTCGTCCCGAAAGTCCTCCTCCTAATTTTTTTAGGTTTTTTGGGAATTTATACCAGAAGATGGGCACCGGAAGCGGGCCAGGCTAGGCACAACCCATCAGGGCGCGCCCAAGGGGCCTGGCGCGCCCTGGTGGATTGTGCCCACGTGGGGGCCCTCCTCCGGTAGTTTTTAGCTCCAGTAATTTTTATTAAATACAAAAATAATCTCCGTAAATTTTCAGCTTCATTGGAGTTGTGCAGAATAGGTATCTCTGACGTGCTTTTCTTGGGTCCAGAATTGCAGCTGCCGGTATTCTCCCTCTTTGTGTAAACCTTGCATATTATGAGAGAAAAGGCATTAGAATCACTCCCCAAAGCATTATTATTCAACAAAACAAATTAAATATCAGTAGAAAATCATGATGCAAAATGGACGTATCAGCCGGCAGGGGCTGGAGTCGTGTACTACCACGCTGGTACACGGTGACCCCCTCAACCACCTTGCCCTCACTATCAGTAAACTCATCCCCGCCACCATCAGCATGGCCACTCGGCCGCTCAGGCGGTTTTAGCCAGGTACCCCATCCGGACGTCTCCTGGGACGTAGCCCGATCCCCGTCATGGTCCGGAGTCTCGTGGGCTGGAGTCTCATGGGTCGAAGCCTCTGGGACTGGAGTCTCGTGGGCCGAAGGCCCGTCGACCCGAGGCTCGTGGTCCGGAGTCCCTATAGCCTCCACCTCAAATGGGTCCACCCTAGTAGTCATGTGCTCGGGTGAATGAGCTGGGGGTGGCGGCGAGGAAGGCGTAGCAGTCAGCCTACCTCTCCCACGGCCACGTTCTGTACCTCTCTTCTTCCCTCCCCGACCTCCTTTCCCGATGGGCAACGTTGCCGACAAAGAAGCGCCCGTCGGTGTCCCCATAATGTCTATCAATGCTCTCCGGAGAGATAGGGGTGGAATGGAAGTAGCCCTCCCGCAGGCCGCCGACGAAGAAGAACCCACGGAGCGCTTTGGACCCGCGCCCACCATCTTTCAACACCTGCCATGACAAAAAAGTAAACGAAATTAGTACAACATAAAAAATGGAATACCTGACATGAATAATAATATGTATATAATTTAAGTTGGGATGCATACAAACTAGTAATCGTCTAGATCGTCAATAAGTGCATCATCATCATCATCACTATCACGTGTGTCATCATTAATGACGTGCTCATCGGGTTCAGCGGCATCAACATGTGGAAGGCTTTTCTCTAATCGGTCAAGCATTGACAGGTCATCCGCAACAGTAACCTCTTCTTCTTCCGGCTTAGGGGTGAAGTCGGGATCACTATCGCCGTCTACTTCCATGTTCTGGGGTGAAGAAGTAGAGCGGTTCTTGAAACGTTTTTTTGGAAAGACGTGTTTCTTGGAAGAATTCTCCTTCATATGTGTCTGGGTTAATGCGAGCTTCATAATCCTATTCATTGGGGGGAGGGGGTCTGTTACGTGGCGGCACTTCATAAACGACATCCCAACCATTCAGATTTGTATTAGTTTGGCAGGCCCACGGTAGATAGAAAACTTGGGTCGCCTGTTGAGCTGTAATATAGACACCGGGAACATCTAAATGGGTGCTTTGTTTGATTTCGACTAGCCCTATATGTTCATGAGTCCTTCTAGTCTCCTTCGGCTGGACCCAATAACATTTGAAGACTACGACGTTCAGTGGGTTTTCACCATAGAATAGAAGTTCATAAATTGCTTCAACTCTTCCATAATACTCGGTACCTCCTTCGCCGATAGCAGAGACACTATAATTTATAGATTTTCGGGCGGGCATAGATAGCTCTTTGCCAAAGGTACGAAAGCGATATCCGTTGATGTCGTATTTCTCAAATGAATAGACCTTATAGTCAAAACCATTAGCGACTTGTCTCAATTCGGCGTCCATAGACTCTGAATTAGCGTACAAGTTTAATACGAAAGGATTGTCGCATTAGCCACAAATTATACCAAAAATGAAATGGTATATTAATGGTAATTACCGTTTGTTTGAACCAAGAGATGAAACCGGGATAGTGTTGGGGAACGTTGCATGGGAAACAAAAAATTTCCTACGCACACGCAAGACCTATCCATGGTGATGAGCATCTACGAGAGGGAGAGTGGATCTACATACCCTTGTAGATCGCTAAGCAGAAGCGTTAAGAAACGCGGTTGATGTAGTCGAACATCTTCGCGATCCAAATCGCAAGCCGTCCCGCGATCCCATCACGATCCATCTCGCGATCCAATCACGATCCGTCCCACGATCCAATCACGGTCCTTCCAATCTAGTGCCGAACGAACGGCACCTCCGCGTTCTGCACACATGCAGCTCGATGACGATCTCTTCCTTCTTGATCCAGCAAGAGGGAGCATAGAGGTAGATGAGTTCTCCGGCATCGCGACGGCGCGGCGGCGGTGGTGGTGGAACTATTCCAGTAGGGCTTCGCCTAAGCGCTGCTGAAAACTAGAGGAATCAATCTAACGGGAGATAGGGCTGCACTATGGCCTTTTTGGTTGAAGTGCTTTTGCCCTCTCTCCCTCTAGTATATATAGGAGGAAGGAGAGGGAGGCCGGCGCCCCTAGGGCTTCCCCTTTGGTGCGGCCGAAGTGGGGAGGTAGAGGAGTCCAACTCCAATCCTACTAGGAGTAGGATTCCTCCTCCCCCACTTGGAAACTCTTTCCACCTTTGGGTTTTCCCACCCCTAGCCGCATGGGCCTTAGTGGGGGGTTCGGCCAGCCCACCAGGGGCTGGTTTGACTCCTCCCAAAGCCCATGAGACCCTTTGGGGCGAAAGGCCCCTCCCGATGGTCCCCCGGTACCCTCCCGGCACTCCCGGTACACTACCGAAATGCCCGAAACTTTTCCGGTGACCAAAACGGGACTTCCTATATATCAATCTTTACCTCCGGACCATTCTAGAGATCCTCGTGACGTCCGGGATCTCATCCAGGACTCCGAACAACCTTCGGTCACCACCATACATAACTCTATACTACCGAAACGTCACCGAACGTTAAGTTAGCAGACCCTGCGGGTTCGAGAACTATGTAGACATGACCGAGACACCTCTACGGTCAATAACCAATAGCGGGACCTGGATGCCCATATTGGTTCCTACATATTCTATGAAGATCTTTATCGGTTGAACCTCTATGTCAAGGATTCAGTTAATCCCGTATGTTGTTCCCTTTGTTTCTTCGGTATGTTACTTGCCCGAGATTCGATCGTCAGTATCTCTATACCTAGTTCAATCTCGTTACCGGCAAGTCTCTTTACTCGTTCCATAATACAAGATCACGTGGCTAAATATTTAGTCATTTTGCTTGCAAGGCTCATTGTGATGTTGTATTACCGAATGGGCCCTGAGATACCTCTCCGTCACACGGAGTAACAAATCCCAGTCTTGATCCATGCCAACTCAACAGACACCCTCGGAGATACCTGTAGAGCATATTTATAGTCACCCAGTTACGTTGCGACGTTTGATACACACAAGGTATTCCTCCGGTGTCAGTGAGTTGCATGATCTCATGGTCATAGGAACAGATACTTGACATGCAGAAAACAATAGCAATAAACTGACAGGATCATATGCTTTGTTCATAGTTTGGGTCTTGTCCATCACATCATTCTCCTAATGATGTGATCCCATTATCAAATGACATCTCATGTCTATGGCTAGGAAACCTTGACCATCTTTGATCAACGAGCTAGTCAATTAGAGGCATACTAGGGACACAGTGTTGTCTATGTACCCACACATGTATTTGAGTTTCCAATCAATACAATTATAGCATGGATAATAAACGATTATCATGAACAAGGAAATATGATAATAACTAAATTATTATTGCCTATAGGGCATATTTCCAACAGTCTCCCACTTGCACTAGAGTCAATAATCTAGTTCACATCACCATGTGATTTACATTGTTATGAATCTAACACCCAATGAGTTTTGGGGTTCGATCATGCTTTGCATGTGAGAGAGGTCTTTAGTCAATGGTCTATAACATTCATATCCGTGTGTTCTTTGCAAATCTATATGTCATACTGCAGATGCTACCACGCTCCACTTGGAGCTATTCCAAATGGCTGCTCCACTATACGTATCCGGACTGCTACTCAGAGTCGTCCGGATAGGTGTCAAAGCTTGCATCGACGTAACCCTTTACGACGAACTCTTTATCACCTCCATAATCGAGAAACATTTCCTTAGTCCTCTAGTTACCAAGGATAATCTTGACCGCTGTCTAGTGATCCACTCCTGGACCACTCTTGTACCCCTTGACAGACTCATGGCAAGGCACACACCAGGTGCGGTACACAGCATGGCATACTATACAGAGCCTATGGATAAGGCATAGGGGACGACATTCGTCCTTTCTCTTTCTTCTGCCGTGGTCGAGCTTTGAGTCTCACTCAACTCCACACCTTACAAATCAGGCAAGAACTCTTTCTTTGACTGATCCATTTTGAACTCTTTCAAAATCTTGTCAAGGTATGTACTCATTGAAAGTTTTATCAGACGTCTTGATCTATCTCTATAGATCCTGATGCCCAATATTTAAGTAGCTTCATTCCAGGTTTTCCTTTGAAAAACTCCTTTTCAAACAACCCTTTATGCTTTCTAGAAATTCTACATCATTTCCGATCAACAATATGTCATCCACATATACTTATTAGAAATTCTATAGTGCTCCCACTCACTTTATTGTAAATACAAGTTTCTCATAAACTTTGTATAGACCCAAAAACTTTGATCACCTCATTAAAGCGTATATTCCAACTCCGAGATGCTTGCTCTAGTCCATAGAAGGATCGCTGGAGCTTGCATACATTTTAGCATCCTTAGGACTGACAAAACCTTCCGGTTGTATCACATACAACCTTTCCTCACGGATATCGTTAAGGAAACGATGTTTTGACATCCATCTGCCAGATTTCATAATTGAAAAATGCAGCAACTGCTAACATAATTCCAACAGACTTTAGCATCGCTATGGGTGAGAAAGTCTCATCGTAGTCAATTCCTTGAACTTGTCGGAAACTTCTTTGCGACAAGTCGAGCTTTATAAATGGTGACATTTACCATCAGTGTCTGTCTTCTTCTTAAAGGTCCATTTGTACTCAACAGCCTGCCGTTCAACGGGCAAGTCTACCAAAGTCCATACTTGGTTTTCATACATGGATCCTATCTCGGATTTCATGGCTCCTAGCCATTTGTTGGAATCCGGGCCCACCATCGCTTCTTCATAGCTCGCAGGTTCCCTGTTGTCTAACAACATGACCTCCAAGACAGGATTGCCGTACCACTCAGAGGCGGTACGAGTCCTTGTCGACCTACGAGGTTTGGTAGTAACTTGATCTGAAGCTTCATGATCATCATCATTAGCTTCCTCTTCATTCGGTGTAGGCGTCGCAGAAACACCTTTCTGCGTCATGCTATCATCCAACTGAAGTGACGGTTCAATAACCTCATCAAGTTCCACCTTCCTCCCACTCAATTCTTTTGAGAGAAACTCTTTCTCGAGAAAGGACCCGTCTTTAGCAACAAACACTTTGCCCTTGGATCTGAGATAGAAGGTATACCCAACTGTTTCCTTAGGGCATTCTATGAAGATGCACCTTTCCGCTTTGGGATCAAGCTTATCAGACATAAGCGTCATATTCCCAAACTCTGAGAAATGACAGCTTTAGGTTTCTGCTAAACCAAAATTCATACGGTGTCATCTCAACGGACTTAGATGGTGCCCTATTTAAAGTGAATGTAGTTGTCTCTAATGCATAACCCCAAAACGATAGTGGCAAATCGATAAGAGACATCATAGTACGTACCATATCCAATAGAGCACGACTACGATGTTCGGACACACCATCACACTATGGTGTTCCAGGCGGCGTGAGTTTTGAAACAACTTCCACTTTGTCTTAAGTTGCATACCAAACTCGTAACTCAGATATTCACCTCCACGATCATATCGTAGACATTTTATCTTTTTGTCACGATGATCTCAAACTTCACTATGAATTTGTTTGAACTTTTCAAACATTTCAGACTTGTGTTTCATTAAGTAAATATACCCATATCTACTCAAATCATCAGTGAAGGTAGAAAAATAATGATATCCACCGCACGCTACAACACTCATTCGACCCAATACATCAACATGTATCATTTCCAATAAGTCACTTGCCCGCTCCATCATACCGGAAAACGGGGTCTTAGTCATCTTGCCCATGAGTCATGGTCCGCATGTCTCAACCGATTCGAAATCGAATGAGTCCAAAGATCCATCGGCATGGAGTTTCTTCATGCGTTTTACACCAATATGACATTTAGCGGCAGTGCCACAAGTATGTGGTACTATCATTATTAACCTTGTATCTTTTTGGCATCAATATTATGAACATGTGTATCACTACGATCCAGATTCAATAAACCATCTCATTGGGTGCATGACCATTGAAGGTATTATTCATGTAAACAGAATAACCATTATTCTCTAACTTAAATGAATAACCGTATTGCAATAAACATGATCTAATCACGTTCATGCTCAACGCAAACACCAAATAACATTTATTTAGGTTCATCACTAATCCCGAAGGTAGAGAGAGCGTGCGATGGTGATCTCATCGTCACCTCACCCTTAGCTAGTCTCCGTTTATTTCGTAGCTTTTATTTCGAGTTACTAACATTTAGCAACCGAACCGGTATCAAATACCCAGGTGCTACTAGGAGTACTAGTAAGGTACATATCAATAACACGTATATCAAATATACTTCTGTCGACATTGCCTTCTTCTTATCTACCAAGTATCTAGGGCAGTTCCGCTTCAGTGACCGTTCTCCTCATAATAGAAGCACTTAGTCTCGGGTTTGGGTTCAACCTTGGGTTTCTTCACTGGAGCAGCAACTGGCTTGCCATCCATGAAGTTTCCCTCCTTGCCCTTGCCCTTCTCGAAACTAGTGGTTTTACTAACCATCAACATTTGATGCTCCTTCTTGATTTCTACCTTCGCGGTGTCAAACATCGCGAATAGCTCGGGGATCATTATTCCCATCCCGGGCATTTCATAGTTCATCACGAAGCTCTAGTAGCTTTGTGGCAGTGACTTGGAGAACTATATCAATCACTATCTTATCTGGAAGATCAACTCCCACTCGATTCAAGCGATTGTAGCACCAACACAATCTGAGCAAATGCTCACCGACTGAGCTATTCTCCTTCATCTTGCAGGCAAAGAATCTTGTTGGAGGTCTCATACCTCTCAACACGGGCACGATCCTGAAATCCCAATTTCAGCTCTTAGAACATCTCATATGTTCCGTGACGTTCAAAATGTTTTGGAGCCTCAATTCTAAGCCGTAATGCATGACGCACTGAACTATCAAGTAGTCATCAAAACGTGCCTGTCAGATGCTCACAACATCTGCAAACGACGCTTGAGGGGGGTGGCGCACCGAGCGGTGCATTAAGGACATAAGCCTTCTGTGCAGCAATGAGGACAATCCTCAGATCACGGACCCAGTCCGTATTTTTGCTACCATCATATTTCAAATCTATTTCTCTAGGAACATATAAAAATTCAAGGGAGCTACAGCGCGAGCTAGTGATCTACAACATAATTTGCAAGGACATTTTGACTATGTTCATGATAATGAGTTCAATTAATCATATTACTTAAGAACTCCCACTCAAATTGACATCCCTCTTGGTCATTCGAGTGTCACATGATCCAAATTCACCAACCCAAGTCCGATCATCACGTGAGATGAGGTGGTTTCAATGGTGAACATCTTCATGTTGATCATATCTACTATATGACTCATGTTCGACCTTTCGGTCTCTTGTGTTCCGATGCCATGTCTGTACATGCTAGGCTCGTCAAGTTTAACCCGAGTGTTCCGCATGTGCAACACTGGCTTGCACCCGTTGTATGTGAACGTAGAGTCTATCACACCCGATCATCACGTGGTGTCTCGAAACGATGAACTTTCGCAACGGTGCACACTCGGGGAGAACACAATCTTATCTTGAAATTTTAGTGAGGGATCACCTTATAATGCTACCGTCGTCCTAAGCAAAATAAGATGCATAAAAGGATTAACATCACATGCAAATCATAAGTGACATGATATGGCCATGAACTTGTGCTTTTGATCTCCATCTTCAAAGCACCGGCATGATCTCCATCGTCACCGGCATGACACCATGATCTCCATCATCTTGATCTCCATCAACGTGTCGCCATGAGGTTGTCGCGCCAACTGTTGCTTCTACGACTATTGCTAACTCATAGCAATAAAGTAAAGCAAAAACGGTGAAAATAAATTAAAGACAACCCTATAGCTCCTGCCGGTTGCCGTATTCATCGCATTCAAGTCGTGATATTCTATACAATACATGATCATCTCATACATCACATATATCTCATATGGAATTGGCCATATCACATCACAACATACCCTGCAAAAACAAGTTAGACGTCCTCTAATTGTTGTTGCATGTTTTACGTGGCTGCTACGGGTATCTAGCAAGAACGATTCTTACCTACGCTAAAACCACAACAGTGATACACAAATTGCTATTCAACCTTCTCAAGGACCGCCTTTGTCGAATCCGATCCAACTAAAGTGGGAGAGACAGACACCCGCCAGCCATCTTTATTCAACAAAGTTACATGTCAGTTGATGGAACCGGTCTCTCGTAAGCGTACGAGTAATGTTGGTCCGGGCCGCTTCATCCCACAATACCGCTGAATCAAGAAAAGACCAAGGGAGGAAGCAATCTGAGCATCAACGCCCACAAACTCCTTTGTGTTCTACTCATGATCTCATCTACGCATAGACCTCGCTCTGATACCACTGTTCGGGAACGTTGCATGGAAAAGAAAAAAATTCCTACGCACACGCAAGACCTATCCATGGTGATGAGCATCTACGAGAGGGAGAGTGGATCTACATACCCTTGTAGATCGCTAAGCGGAAGCGTTAAGAAACGCGGTTGATGTAGTTGAACATCTTCGCGATCCAAATCGCAAGCCGTCCCGCGATCCCATCACGATCCGTCTCGTGATCCAATCATGATCCGTCCCGCGATCCAATCACGGTCTTTCCAATCTAGTGTCGAACGGACGGCACCTCCGCGTTCAGCACACGTGCAGCTCGATGACGATCTCCGCCTTCTTGATCCACCAAGAGGGAGCAGAGAGGTAGATGAGTTATCCGGCATCGCGACGGCGCGGCGGCGGTGGTGGTGGAACTATTCCAGCAGGGCTTCGCCTAAGCGCTGCTGAAAACTAGAGGAATCAATCTAACGGGAGAGAGGGCTGCACTATGGCCTTTTTGGTTGAAGTGCTTTTGCCCTCTCTCCCTCTAGTATATATAGGAGGAAGGGAAGGGAGGCCGGCGCCCCTAGGGCTGCCCCTTTGGTGCGGCCGAAGTGGGGAGGTGGAGGAGTCCAACTCCAATCCTACTAGGAGTAGGATTCCTCCTCCCCCACTTGGAAACTCTTTCCACCTTTGGGTTTTCCCACCCCTAGCCGCATGGGCCTTAGTGGGGGATTCGGCCAGCCCGCCAGGGGCTGGTTTGACTCCTCCCACAGCCCATGAGACCCTTTGGGGCGAAAGGCCCCTCCCGATGGTCCCCCGGTACCCTCCCGGCACTCCCGGTACACTACCGAAATGCCCGAAACTTTTCCGGTGACGAAAACGGGACTTCCTATATATCAATATTTACCTCCGGACCATTCCGGAGCTCCTCGTGATGTTCGGGATCTCATCTGGGACTCCGAACAACCTTCGGTCACCACCATACATAACTCTATACTACCGAAACTTCACCGAACGTTAAGTGTGCAGACCCTGCGGGTTCAAGAACTATGTAGACATGACCGAGACACCTCTACGGTCAATAACCAATAGTGGGACCTGGATGCCCATATTCGTTCTTACATATTCTATGAAGATCGTTATCGGTTGAACCTCTATGTCAAGGATTCAGTTAATCCCGTATCTTGTTCCCTTTGTTTCTTCGGTATGTTACTTGCCCGAGATTCGATCGTCGGTATCTCTATACCTAGTTCAATCTCGTTACTGTCAAGTCTCTTTACTCGTTCCATAATACAAGATCCCGTGGCTAACTCTTTAGTCACTTTGCTTGCAAGGCTCATTGTGATGTTGTATTACCGAGTGGGCCCTGAGATACCTCTCCGTCACACGGAGTAACAAATCCCAGTCTTGATCCATGCCAACTCAACAGACACCCTCGGAGATACCTGTAGAGCATCTTTATAGTCACCCAGTTACGTTGCGACGTTTGATACACACAAGGTATTCCTCCGGTGTCAGTGAGTTGCATGATCTCATGGTCATAGTGTCGTGGTTTTGTCACGGTGAGCTCATGACAGGACTTAGGTTCGAGGCCATCGCTAAGGCGGTGAGCTCGAAGGGGTTGATCGGAATCGAGAGACAAGGGTTACCCAGGTTCGACCCCTCGGAAGGAGGTAAAAGCCTACGTCCTGCTTTGTGTTGTATTGATTGGGTATCGATTACAAGGGAGGGAGTTCGCTTGACCTAGCTATCGATGAGTTGTTTCGTGTCCTAAGCTGCCCAAGTAGCCCGCCTTTATATACACAGGTCAAGGCCCTGGGCTTACAAGAGTCCGAGCCGGGTTATACTTGATAACCGACCTCACCTCTAACTACACATGCCTTGTCTAACAAGCCACCACCGGCGGCTCAAGCCCGCCGGGTTACATCTTGTCTTCTGGCTCTGGGCCTCCAGGCCCATTGGATAAGCTTACTCCTAATCTTTTCATAAGCCGCCAATGGTATGACCCGGCCCCTCCTGGGCGGGTCTCACCACGGGGTTATATCCCCAACATTAGGCCCCAGATTGATTTGAACTGGTTCATGTCAATCTCCAAATCTTCTGGGTGGCGAGTCTTGCCTTCTCTGATAATCATCATGACCCGCCGAAAATGGGCAATCGTTGCTTTTGACAAGCTTTCATGACCCACCGTGACATCATCAGAAAAATCAAAAAAGATTCCTCTGACGTCAGAGCGGATCTTTCGTCATTAATATGACCAGCCCGAAAATCGAGGCGTCTTCTTAGTTTAATCATCATTGTGCTCCCTCGATTCGCGCACCGGACCGTTTGTGAGACTATTATAACCTTATAAATAAGCACGGGGGGCTATCACTTTCATTTTCCCCGCCGCCATCTTCTTCTTCTTCCTCTGGACCACCGAGGCTCGCTGCGCCGCCGAAGCTCGTCGTCTTCATCAACTCCGGCCGCTGCATCAACCTGAACGCGTCCAGAACATCGCCGCATCCGCTCGCATCCTCCAGGTTTCGTTATTGCTCCCTGTTAGATCTGTACTTAATCCTTTAGATCTTCCCCGAGTTCGTCGGGTTTCTTCGGTGTTCGTCTCCGTTCATCAGAACATTCTTCACTGATTAGATGGAAAGCACCTTCTCTAAAGTCTTACGACGCTGCCGAAATCACGCGGCCGTCCGCTCCATAATCATGTCGCACTCATTGTAGATCTGCAGTTCGTTTTAATCTGCGCAGAGGCCATCTGTTCTTCCACTGGTCCTTTTAGGGCTAGAATATTTTTCTTTTTCCCTCCCCCGTAGATCTTGAATCCATAGTCGTGGTTGCAGAATAGGTTTCTCAACACTTAGCAATTTTTTCAATCTGTGCTGATAACCTTGACCCGCCGTAAAGCTGCCGGCGCACGCTGTCATACCGCAAGTAGCTTCGGCGGCTCATAACTTTATATTGACCCGCCATACGCTGTCACCATTTCTAGTCATAGCAACCTTGGTCAGAATGTATTTTTAACCCGCTGAATATTCATGTCTTCCCGCAGCTTCCTAAGCCGCCACCATGTCTAAAACCCCGTCCACCTGCAACTGGGTAAAGTCTGGAGTGATCGAAGAGTCACTCAAAGAATTTGTCACCATGGGAGTTCTGCCAGCTCAGGACGTTATCCACTGGCGGGTTCCAGGCAGTGAGACCACCCCTAAACCCAAAGACGGGGAAGTCATTGTCTTCACGGATCATCTGTTGCGTGGCTTCTCCCCGCTCAGGTCTATGTTTTTCTGGGATGTCTTACATGCATTCAAACTGCACCCCCAAGATATTGGCCCGAATTCTGTCACCAATATGTGCCAATTCCAAACTTTCTGTGAAGCCTACCTTCAAGAGGAACCATCTGTCGACCTCTTCAAAGAGTATTTCTACATCAACTGCCAAACAAAAATGGCGGACGGGTGAAGCCTTGAGCTCGGGGCGTTACTCTTCAGAGGCGAAGGGACGTACTCTTCCCAGCAGCAACCCTGCCAAGTCACCCCAAAGAGTGGAACAAGACTTGGTTCTACTATCAAGACACTTCACCAGAGGGGGAGAACCCACTGCCGGGTTACCATTCCTACCGGCTTAGCACAGATACAGAGCTTCCAGATCAGATGTCAGCCGCCGGACGTGCTCAATATGTCTCCACTTTCTCAAAAGTCAGGGACCTGTTGGCCAACGGGTTGACGGGTGTTGATCTGACCCGCTGCTACTTCTTGAGCTTGCGTTGGTTTTCCCTTGAAGAGGAAAGAGTGATGCAGCAAAGTAGATAAGTATTTCCCTCAGTTGTTGAGAACCAAGGTATCAATCCAGTAGGAGATACAAGCAAGTCCCCAATCTTCGCACCTACACAAACAATCAAACTCTTGCACCCAATGCTAAAAGGGGTTGTCAATCCCTTCACGGTTATTTGCAAGGATGAGATCTGATAGAGATAGATATAAAAGATTGCTAGAACATAAAGTAAAACAAAAGTAAAAATAATGCAGCGAGGTATTTTTGGTATTTTTGGTTTATAGATCTGAAAATATAATATGGAAAATAGACCCGGGGGTCATAGGTTTCACTAGAGGCTTCTCTCTTGAAGGAAAATAATACGGTGGGTGAACAAATTACTGTCGAGCAATTGATAGAAAAGTGCATAGTTATGACGATATCCAAGGCAATGATTATGCATATAGGCATCACGTCCGTGTCTAGTAGACCGAAACGATTCTGCATCTACTACTATTACTCCACATCGACCGACTCCTTCCTGCATCTAGAGTATTAAGTTCATGAAGAACAGAGTAACGCATTAGGTAAGATGACATGATGTAGAGGGATAAACTCAAGCAATATGATGAAAACCCCATCTTTTTATCCTCGATGGCAACAATACAAATACGTGCCTCGCTACCCCTACTTTGTCACTGGGTGAGAACACCGCAAGATTGAACCCAAAACTAAGCACTTCTCCCATTGCAAGAATTACCAATCTAGTTGGCCAAACCAAACCAATAACTCGAAGAGACTTGCAAAGATATGAAATCATGCATATAAGAATTCAGAGAAGATTCAAATAATATTCATAGATAATCTGATCATAAACCCACAATTCATCGGATCTCGACAAACACACCGCAAAAGAGTATTACATCGGATAGATCTCCATGAAGATCATGAAGAACATGGTATTGAAGAACAAAGAGAGAGAAGAAGCCATCTAGCTACTAGCTATGGACCCGAAGGTCTGAGGTGAACTACTCACGCATCATCGGAGGGGCAATGAAGTTGATGTAGATGCCCTCCGTGATCGAATCCCCCTCCGGCAGATTACCGGAAAAGGCTCCAAGATGGGATCTCACGGGAACAGAGGCTTCCGGCGGCGGAAAAGTATTTTCGTGGTTCTTTTTGGTATCCAGGGAATATTTGGGAATTTATAGGCCGAAAAATAGGGTTAGGAGGGCTGCCGTGGGGCCACAAGCCAGGCCCCCCCCTAGGACGCGCCCTGGTGTCTTGTGACTCCACGGCAGGTCTCCTGCCTTCGTCTCCAAGTCTTCTAGGTTTCTTCTGGTCCAAGAAAAATCATTCCGAAGATTTTATTCCGTTTGGACTCCGTTTAATATTCCTTATCTGCAATACTCAAAAACAAGGAAAAAATAGAAACTGGCACTAGGCACTAGATTAATAGGTTAGTCCCAAAAATAATATAAAATAGCATATTAATGCATATAAAACATCCAAAACAGATAATATAATAGCATGGAACAATCAAAAAATTATAGATACGTTGGAGACGTATCAAGCATCCCCAAGCTTAATTCCTGCTCGTCCTCGAGTAGGTAAATGATAAAAACAGAATTTTTGATGTGAATGCTACCTGACATATTTATCCATGTAATATTCTTTATTGTGGCATGAATGTTCAGATCCATAAGATTCAAAACAAAAGCTCAATATTGACATAAAAACAGTAATACTTCAAGCATACTAACAAGGCAATTGCGTCCTTTCGAAATAACATGGCCTTAGAAAGTTATCCCTACAAAATCATATGGTCTGGCTATGCTCCATCTTCCCCACCCAAAGTATCTAAATCATGCACATGCCCGATGACAAGTCAAGCAATTGTTTCACACCTTTTATGCTCTCAAACCTTTTCAACTTTCATGCAATACATGAGCGTGAGCCATGGATATAGCACTATAGGTGGAATAGAATATGGTGGAGGTTGTATGGAAAAGGAGAAGATAGTCTCACATCAACTAGGCGTATCAACGGGCTATGGAGATGCCCATCAATAGATATCAATGTGAGTGAGTAGGGATTGCCATGCAACGGATGCACTAGAGCTATAAGTGTATGAAAGCTCAAAAAGAAACTAAGTGGGTGTGCATCCAACTCGCTTGCTCACGAAGACCTAGGGCAATTTGAGGAAGCCCATCATTGGAATATACAAGCCAAGTTATATAATGAAAAATTCCCACTAGTATATGAAAGTGACAAAATAGGAGACTCTCTATCATGAAGATCAAGGTGCTACTTTGAAGCACAAGTGTGGAAAAAAGATAGTAACATTGTCCCTTCTCTCTTTTCTCTCATTTTTTTTTTATTTTGGTGGGCATCTTTGGCCTCTTTTTTTTATTTGGGCTTCATTGGCCTCTTTTATTATTTGTAAAGTCCGGAGACTCATCCCTACTTGTGAGGGAATCATAGCTTCCATCATCCTTTCCTCTCAGGGGACATTGCTCTAATAATGATGATCATCACACTTTTATTTACTTACAACTCGATACCTACAACAAGATATGACTCTATATGAATGCTTCCGGTGGTGTACCGGGATGTGCAAGGATCTAGCATAGCAAATGACATCAAAAAACGGACAAGCCATGAAAACAGCATGCTAGCTGTCTTACGATCATGCAAAGCAACATGACAATGATGGTGCGTGTCATAAAAAACGGACGGTGGAAGTTGCATGGCAATATATCTCGGAATGGCTATGGAAATGCCATAATAGGTAGATATGGTGGCTGTTTTGAGGAAGGGTATATGGTGGCTGTTTTGAGGAAGGTGGGTTTAATGCACCGGCGAAAGTTGCGCGGTACTAGAGAGGCTAGCAAAGGTTGAAGGGTGAGAGTGCGTATAATCCATGGACTCACATTAGTCATAAAGAACTCACATACTTATTGCAAAAATCTATTAGTTATCAAAGCAAAGTGTTAGACGCATGCTCCTAGGGGAGAGGTTGGTAGGAGTAAACCATCGCGCGCTCCCAACCCTCACACAAAGGATGACAATCATTAAACAAATCATGCTCCGACTTCGTTACATAACGGTTCGCCATACGTGCATGCTACGGGAGTCACAAACTTTAACACAAGTATTTTTACCATTCCACAATTACTCACTAGCATGACTCTAAAATCACCATCTTTATATCTCAAAACTATATGCAAGGAATCCAACTTCTCATAGTATTCAATGCACTTTATATGAAAGTTTTTATTATATCCCTCTTGGATGCCCATTATATTAGGACTAAATTCATAACCTAAACCAATTACCATGCTATTTAAAGACTCTCAAAATAATATAAGTGAGGTACGAGAGTTCAATTATTTCTATAAAATAAAGACACCACCGTGTTCTAAAAAGATATAAGTGAAGCACTAGAGCAACATTGCCTAGCTCAAAAGATATAAGTGAAGCACATAGAGTATTCTAATAAATTCACGATTAATGCGTGTCCCTCTCAAAAGATGTGTGCAGCAAGGATGATTGTGGAAAACTAAAAAGCAAAGACTCATATCATACAAGACGCTCCAAGCAAAACACATATCATGTGGTGAATAAAAATATAGCCTCAAGTAAATTTACCGATGGATTGAAGACGAAAGAGGGGATGCCTTCCGGGGCATCCCCAAGCTTAGGCTCTTTTGTATCCTTGAATATGGCTTGTGGTGCCTTGGGCATCCCCAAGCTTAGGCTCTTGCCACTCCTTATTCCATAGTCCATCAAATCTTTACCCGAAACTTGAAAACTTCACAACACAAAACTCAACAGAAAACTAGTGAGATCCGTTAGTATAAGAAAAATAAATCACCACTTTAGGTACTGTTGTCAACTCATTATTTATTTATATTGGTGTAATATCTACTGTATTATAACTTCTCCGTGGTTCATACCCCCCGATACAACCCATAGATACATCAAAATAAGCAAACAACACAAAGAAAACAGAATCTGTCAAAAACGGAACAGTCTGTAGCAATCTGTAAACTTCGAATACTTATGTAACTCCAAAAATTCTGAAAAATTAGGAAAATAAGGGAAATTTGTATATCAATCTTGTGTAAAAAATTAAGATCCAATTGAAGCTCTGGTGAATTTATAAAATTCCTGGACTGAGCGCAAAAGTTTCAGTTTTTCAGCAAAACCAAATCAACAATCACCGTAAACCACCCCAAAGGTCTCACTTGGCACAAACACTAATTAAAACAATAAAACACAATTACTACAGAGGTAATAATTTGTAAAACACTCAAGAACAGAAGCAAAAAACAGAAAAATAAAATAAAATTGGGTTGCCTCCCAACAAGCGCTATTGTTTAACGCCCTTAGCTAGGCATGCTGATTTCCATGATGCTCACATAAAAAGTAGTAATTGGAATATGCAAGAGAGCATCATGAATCTTATGACAAGCACATTTAAGTCTAACCCACTTCCTATGCATAGGGATTTTGTGAGCAAACAATTTATGGGAACAAGAATCAACTAGCATAGGAAGGCAAAGCAAGCATAACTTCAAAACTTTGAATACATAGAGAGGAAACTTGATATTATTGCAATTCTTAAGCATATGTTCCTCCCTCATAATAAATTTCAGTAGCATCAAGAAGGAAATCAACAATATAACTATAACATAAATCAATACTGTCTTTATGATCAACACGCATATAGTTTTTATCATCTTCCAAAATAGTGGGATTATCATCAACTAAAGTTATGACCTCTCCAAACCCACTTTTATCAAAAAATTCATAAGATTTAACACTCTCCAAATAAGTGGGATTCTTTTTAGGTAAAGTTGACGCTCTCCCAAACCCACTTTCGATACTATTGCAAACATATTCAACATGAGGCTTAAATAAATTTTCAAGATCATAAGAAGCATTATCACCCCAATCATGATCATTGCAATAAGAAGTGGACATGACAAAATTACCATCCCCAAGCTTGTAGTTTTGCATATCATTAACATAATTGACATTAATAAAATTTATAGTAACATCAATGCAATCATGCTTTTCAATCAAGGAGCTATCATGAATCACCTTATAAATTTCTTCTTTCAACACTTCATCAAAATTTTCAGATTCATGATTTTCAAACAAAACTTCATAAAGATAATCAAGCGCACTCAACTCACTAGCAATAGGTTCATCATAATTTGGTCTTTTGAAAAGATTAGCAAGTGGATGAGGATCCATATCAATAGATTTTTAGCAAGCGAAGATGCGATGCAAGCAAATAGAAGGCACATGGCAACACAAGCAAAAAAAAAGAGAACCGGCGAGAAAAAAGGCGAATTTTTCTGAAAATCGTTTTAGAAGTGGGGGAGAGGAAAACGAGAGGCAAATGGCAATTAATGTAAATGCAAGAGATGAGTTTGTGATGGGTACTTGGTAGGCTTGATGTAGATCTCCCCGGCAACGGCGCGAGAAATCCTTCTTGCTACGTCTTGAGCTTGCGTTGGTTTTCCCTTGAAGAGGAAAGGGTAAAGCAGCAAAGTAGATAAGTATTTCCCTGAGTTATTGAGAACCAAGGTATCAATCCAGTAGGAGATACAAGCAAGTCCCCAATAGATGTACCTACACAAATAATCAAACACTTGCACCCAACGCTATAAAGGGGTTGTCAATCCCTTCACGGTTACTTGCAAGGATGAGATCTGATAGAGATAGATATAGAAGATTACTAGAACGAAAAGTAAAACAAAAGTAAAAAGATTGCAGCAAAGTATTTTTGGTATTTTTGGTTTATAGATCTGAAAATATAAGATGGAAAATAGACCCGGGGGCCATAGGTTTCACTAGAGGCTTCTCTCTTGAAGGAAAATAATACGGTGGGTGAACAAATTACTGTCGAGCAATTGATAGAAAAGCGAATAGTTATGACGATATCCAAGGCAATGATTATGCATATAGGCATCACGTCCGTGTCAAGTAGACCGAAACGATTCTGCATCTACTACTATTACTCCACACATCGACCGACTCCTGCCTGCATCTAGAGTATTAAGTTCATGAAGAACAGAGTAACGCATTAGGTAAGATGACATGATGTAGAGGGATAAACTCAAGCAATATGATGAAAACCCCATCTTTTTATCCTTGATGGCAACAATACAAATACATGCCTCGCTACCCCTACTTTGTCACTGGGTGAGGACACCGCAAGATTGAACCCAAAACCAAGCACTTCTCCCATTGCAAGAATTACCAATCTAGTTGGCCAAACCAAACCAATAACTCGAAGAGACTTGCAAAGATATGAAATCATGCATATAAGAATTCGGAGAAGATTCAAATAATATTCATAGATAATCTGATCATAAACCCACAATTCATCGGATCTCGACAAACACACCGCAAAAGAGTATTACATCGGATAGATCTCCATGAAAATCATGAAGAACATGGTATTGAAGAACATAGAGAGAGAAGAAGCCATCTAGCTACTAGCTATGGACCCAAAGGTCTGAGGTGAACTACTCATGCATCATCGGAGGGGCAATGGAGTTGATGTAGATGCCCTCCGTGATCAAATCCCCCTCCGGCAGATTACCGGAAAAGGCTCCAAGATGGGATCTCACTGGAAGAGAGGCTTCCGGCGGCAGAAAAGTATTTTCGTGGTTCTCTTTGGTATTGGGGGAATATTTGGGAATTTATAGGCCGAAGAATAGGGTTAGGAGGTCTGCCGTGGGGCCACAAGCCAGGGGGGCACCCCCCCTAGGGCGCGCCCTGGTGGCTTGTCGCCACACGTCAGGTCTCCTGCCTTCATCTCCAAGTCTGGCAGGTTTCTTCTGGTCCAAAAAAAATCATTCCGAAGATTTTATTCCGTTTGGACTCCGTTTAATATTCCTTATCTGCAATACTCAAAAACAAGGAAAAAACAGAAACTAGCACTAGGCACTAGATTAATAGGTTAGTCCCAAAAATAATATAAAATAGCATATTAATGCATATAAAACATCCAAAACAGATAATATAATAGCATGGAACAATAAAAAATTATAGATACGTTGGAGACGTATCAGCCGCTGCCACCATGTTCTCCGCCGGGTTAGAATAATGACCTGGCGGTGTTGGAAAAGACTGTGGCGGGGTCTGGTTTCTGCGGGACGGATCTGGCTGCTGATGTTGAACCGCCGCCCTGCTCCCAGGTACTTCCGCAGTCCGGGTTACGGTCAGAGGTGCATTCCGTCCCGTCCCTGGCGTGTTGAAAAGATTTCTGGCCTCATATTGATCCGGCAAACGGGATTGATGCCTCATCCGGTGAACCGCCGCTGCGGTCTGCTGCTCTAATTCAAGGCAAAAAGCATCCGCCCTAAGGCGCTCCGACTCAGCATCCATCTGAGCCTTCAATGCATTGATTTCCTGTTGGACTCCGTCCATCTGGTTCTTCAACCTCGCGATCTCCGTGTTACGGGCTGCTTGGTTTTCGGCCGTGACCTCAGTTTCCATCAGAGTTGTAAGCTCGTTCATCAGATCCAACAAAACTTGAGCCGGCGGCCTGCCTGACCCGGATCCGGACGCACCAGCAGCCGTGCTGCTAGGGGCCGGTGCCGGTCCTGCCATGAATACAGCAGCGCGGCTCGGCGGCTCATAGTACTCCGGCTCAGGGTGATCCTCGACGTAGCCCCCAAGCCCGCCGTTGTGGATCTGGTAGATTGATTCCGTCTCTCCGCTCGAGGATCCCCCCTCTGAGCAGATGAGGGTTTCCTCCCGAGACATGGAACCTTCAAGCTCCGCGCCTTGGGTAAAGCCGACGAAGACGTGCTTCCGACCCGGATTAACTCGGGCAGGTTGCATGCGCCGGGCCGGCTCGACGAGGTCAGTGCAGATGTCCGGCCCAGGCTTAGATCCGCCGATCTTGCTGATGAAGACGTGAATTCCGCCGAAGGGGACCCGGTACCCGTACTCAATTGAGTCGGCCTCGGGGCCCCAGCCAGCATCGTCGATGTAGAGCTTGCCGCCGCGACTCTTGGTCATCCTGCCAACGGCATATCCCTCGATCCCTGGGAGAGAGCCCTTCGAGAACCCCACACCACCGAGCGCTGACCCCACGGTGGGCGTCAACTGTCGTGGTTTTGTCACGGCAGATGTCCCCATGAAAGGACTTAGGTTCGAGGCCATCGCTAAGGCGGTGAGCTCGAAGGGGTTGATCGGAATCGAGAGACAAGGGTTACCCAGGTTCGGCCCCTCGGAAGGAGGTAAAAGCCTACGTCCTGCTTTGTGTTGTATTGATTGGGTATCGATTACAAGGGAGCGAGTTCGCTTGACCTAGCTATCGATGAGTTGTTTCGTGTCCTAAGCCGCCCAGGTAACCCGCCTTTATATACACAGGTCAAGGCCCTGGGCTTACAAGAGTCCGAGTCGGGTTATACTTGATAACCGACCTCACCTCTAACTACACATGCCTTGTCTAACAAGCCACCACCGGCGGCTCAAGCCCGCCGGGTTACATCTTGTCTTCTGGCTCTGGGCCTCCAGGCCCATTGGATAAGCTTACTCCTAATATTTTCATAAGCCGCCAACGGTATGACCCGGCCCCTCCTGGGCGGGTCTCACCACGGGGTTATATCCCCAACACATAGGAACAGATACTTGACATGCAGAAAACAATAGCAATAAACTGACACGATCATATGCTATGTTCATAGTTTGGGTCTTGTCCATCACATCATTCTCCTAATGTTGTGATCCCGTTATCAAATGACATCTCATGTCTATGGCTAGGAAACCTTGACCATCTTTGATCAACGAGCTAGTCTATTAGAGGCATACTAGGGACACAGTGTTGTCTATGTACCCACACATGTATTTGAGTTTCCAATCAATACAATTATAGCATGGATAATAAACGATTATCATGAACAAGGAAATATGATAATAACTAAATTATTATTGCCTCTATGGCATATTTCCAACAGATAGCCACCTCCATGCTTTGCCAGAAGCTCATACTCTTCGATGGAATTCTTTTGGATCACCGCTCCATCCGAGAATTTGGCGACGTATCGACTATATCAAATATCCGGTAATAAGAGCGGTTCAAAGGAATTAGAAGTTGCGAAACAATGTACCGAGAACTTACTCGATGTACGGCTGCACTTCTGTTAGGTTATTGAAGATATACAACGAAATGGTCCACCATTCTTCGACACCAAACGCTATTGGTTTCGATGCACCGGTTGGTGTGAGCTTCCCTTTGAATAGGTTGAGGTTGGATCGACCTTTTTAAGGTCGCCAGCATTGTTTTGAGGCTTCGGATTATGCAAATGATGATTTTTGGCTTCGTAGTGTGCTGTCATGAAGTTTGCCGCCTCCTCAGTAATGAATGCCTCGGCCATCGATGCTTCCATTCTACGTTTATTTTTACATTTTGCTCAAAACGTATTCTGCATCCTCTTAGTTGCATAGCACCAACGATTTTGCACGCCCCCCCAATCTTGCCTCGGTAGGGAGATGTAAAATCAAATGCTGCATTGGATTAAATAAGCCTGGTGGAAAGATCTTCTCTAACTTGCAGAGCAACTCCGACGCAAACTTTTCCATGTCATCTAGCACGCCAGACGATATTTCTTTCGCACAAAGAACACGGAAGAAATAGCTCAGCTCTGCCAGTACTAGCCATTCATCCTCAGGGATACAGCCACGCAACATCACCAGCATTACCCGCTCAAGCAATATGTGCCAATCATGACTCTTGAGACAAACATTTTCAATTTTTCAAGACTCGCTCCCCTCTTTAGATTTGCGGCATACCCATCGGGGAAGATCAAGTGCATTTTCGCCCACAAGATAATTTCCCTCATAGCTCCCCTTGTAAGATTGAACCAGGCCTTTGGCTTCGTCTAGTTCTGCTTTCCTTTCGGTTGTCGCATGTTTTGTAAGGTCTATCACATAGAGTCTGCTGATCGACTCTGGCCTTAGGATTATCCTTTGACTTCCCCTCTATGCCGAACAATGTACCAAAAAGGGTTGATACGTCCATTTTGCATCATGCTTTTATATTGATATTTATTGCATTATGGGCTGTTATTACACATTATTGTACAATACTTATGCCTTTTCTCTCTTATTTTATAAGGTTTACATGAAGAGGGGGAATGCCGACAGCTGGAATTCTGGACTGGAAAAGGAGCAAATATGAGAGACCTATTCTGCACAACTCCAAAAGTCCTCAAAAGTTACGGAGAATTGTTTTGGAATATATAAAAAATATTGGCCCAAAGAAATACCAGAGGGGACCCACCAGGAGGTCACAAGCCAGGGGGCACGCCCTACCCCCCTGGGAGCGCCCCTATGGCTTGTGGGCCCCCTGGCAGGCCTCCGGTGCCCATCTTCTGCTATATGGAGGGTTTTGACCTGAAAAAAATCATAAGAGAGCTTTCGGGAGGAAGCGCCGCCGTCTCGAGGCGGAACCTAGGCAGAAGCAATCTAGGGCTCCGGCGAAGCTGTTCTGCCGGGGAAACTTCCCTCCCGAAGGGGGAAATCGAAGCCATCGTCATCACCAACGATCCTCTCATCGAGAGGGGGTCAATCTCCATCAACATCTTCACTAGCACCATCTCCTCTCCAAACCCTAGTTCATCTCTTGTATCCGATCTTTGTCTCAAAACCTCAGATTGGTACCTGTGGGTTGCTAGTAGTGTTGGTTACTCCTTGTAGTTGATGCTAGTTGGTTTACTTGGTGGAAGATCATATGTTCAGATCCTTAAAGACAATTAATACTCCTCTGATTATGAACATTAATATGCTTTGTGAGTAGTTACGTTTGTTCCTGAGGACATGGGATAAGTCTTGTTATAAGTAATCATGTGAATTTGGTATTCGTTCGATATTTTGATGAGATGTATGTTGTCTCTCCTCTAGTGGTGTTATGTGAACGTCGACTACATGACACTTCACCATTATTTGGGCCTAGGGAAAGGCATTGGGAAGTAATAAGTAGATGATGGGTTGCTAGAGTGACAGAAGCTTAAACCCTAGTTTATGCGTTGCTTCGTAAGGGGCTGATTTGGATCCATATGTTTCATGCTATGGTTAGATTTTTCTTAATTCTTCTTTCATAGTTGCGGATGCTTGCGAGAGAGGTTAATCATAAGTGGGAGGCTTGTCCAAGTAAGGGAAGCACCCAAGCACCGGTCCACCCACATATCAAATTATCAAAGTAACGAACGCGAATCAAATGAGCATGATGACAACTAGCTTGACATAAATTCCCATGTGTCCTCGGGAGCGCTTTGCTTTATATAAGAGTTTGTCCTGGCTTGTCCTTTGCTACAAAAAGGATTGGGCCACCATGCTGCACCTTTGCTACATTTGTTACTTGCTATCCGTTACGAATTATCTTATCACAAAACTATCTGTTACCGATAATTTCAGTGCTTGCAGAGAATACCTTACTGAAAACCGCTCGTCATTTCCTTCTGCTCCTCGTTGGGTTCGACACTCTTACTTATCGAAAGGACTACGATAGATACCCTATACTTGTGGGTCATCAAGACTCTTTTCTGGCGCCATTGCCGGGGAGTGAAGCGCCTTTGGTGAGTGGAATTCGGTAAGGAAAATTTTATATAGTGTGCTGAAATTTACTGTCACTTGTTACTATGGAAAATAATCCTTTGAGGGGCTTGTTCGGGATATCTTCACCTCGAACGGAAGCACAAAGAGTTGCTCCTGAACCTACTGAACCTACTGAAAATATTTATTATGAAATTCCTTCGGGTATGATAGAGAAACTGCTAGCTAATCCTTATGCAGGAGATGGAACACTACATCCTGATTTGCATCTAATCTATGTGGATGAAGTTTGCGGATTATTTAAGCTTGCAGGTTTGCTCGAGGATGATGTCAAGAAGAAGGTCTTTCCTTTATCTTTGAAGGAGAAGGCATTGACATGGTATAGGCTATGTGATGATATTGGATCATGGAACTACAACCGATTGAAATTGGAATTTCATCAGAAGTTTTATCCTATGCATCTGGTTCATCGTGATCGGAATTATATTTATAATTTTTGGTCTCGTGAAGGAGAAAGTATCGCTCAAGTTTGCGGGAGGCTTAAGTCAATGTTATATTCATGCCCCAATCATGAGTTCCCAAGAGAAATTATTATTCAGAATTTTTATGCTCGGCTTTCTCGTAATGATCAATCCATGCTCGATACTTCTTGTACTGGTTCCTTTATGAAGAAAGATATTGAATTCAAATGGGACTTATTGGAAAGAATTAAACGCAACTCTGAAGATTGGGAACTCGACGAAGGTAAGGAGTCAGGTATAAACCTTAAGTTTGATTGTGTTAAATCCTTTATAGACACCGATGCTTTTCGTGAATTTAGCACTAAATATGGACTTGACTCTGAGATAGTAGCCTCTTTCTGTGAATCTTTGGTTGCTCGTGTTGATCTCCCTAAGGAGAAGTGGTTTAAATATCATCCTCCCGTTGAAGTGAAAGTAGTTGAACCTATTAAAGTTGAAGAAGAAACTATTATTTATAATATTGATCCTGTTATTCCTGCTGCTTATATTGAGAAACCACCCTTTCCTGTTAGAATAAAGGAACATGCTAAAGCTTCAACTGTGGTTCGTAAGAGTTATACTAGAATACCTACACCCCCTGAACAAATCAAAGTTGAACCTGGTATTGCTATGGTTAAAGATCTCTTGGATGATAATATTGATGGGCATGTTATTCATTTCTGTGATGAAGCTGCTAGAATTGCTAGACCTGATACTAAAGATAAACATAGACCTATTGTTGGCATGCCTGTTGTTTCTGTTAAAATAGGAGATCATTGTTATCATGGCTTATGTGATGTGGGTGCTAGTGTGAGTGCAATTCCTTTTACCTTATATCAAGAAATCATGAATGATATTGCACCAGCTGAATTAGAGGAAATTGATGTTACCATTAAGCTCGCTAATAGAGATACTATAGCACCTATTGGGATTGTTAGAGATGTTGAAGTCTTGTGTGGGAAAATGAAATATCCTACTGATTTTCTTGTTCTTGGTTCCCCACAAGATGATTTTTGTCCCATTATATTTGGTAGACCCTTCTTGAATACTGTTAATGCTAAGATAGATTGTGAGAAAGAAACTGTTACTGTAAGTTTTGGGGATGTGTCCCATGAGTTTAATTTCTCTAAATTTCGTAGACAGCCCCATGATAAAGAATTGCCTAGTAAGGATCAAATTATTGGTCTTGCTTCTATTGCTGTGCCTCCTACCGATCCCTTAGAACAATATTTGCTAGACCATGAAAACGATATGCATATGAATGAAAGGAATGAAATAGATAAGATTTTCTTTGATCAGCACCCTATTTTGAAACACAATTTGCCTGTTGAAATACTTGGGGATCCTCCTCCACCCAAGGGTGATCCCGTGTTTGAGCTTAAACAATTACCGGATACTTTGAAATATGCCTATCTTGATGAAAAGAAGATATATCCTGTTATTATTAGTGCAACCTTTCAGAGCATGAAGAAAAGAGATTATTGAAAACTCTGAGAAAGCACCGTGCTGCTATTGGATATACTCTTGATGATCTTAAGGGCATTAGTCCCACTCTATGTCAGCATAAAATTAATATGGAGCCTGATGCTAAACTAGTTGTTGATCACCAACGACGGTTAAATCCTAAAATGAAAGAAGTGGTAAGAAATGAAATATTAAAGCTTCTGGAGGCAGGTATAATTTATCCTATTGCTGATAGTAGATGGGTTAGTCCCGTTCATTGTGTCCCTAAGAAGGGAGGTATTACCGTTGTTCCTAATGATAAAAATGAATTGATTCCGCAAAGAATTGTTACAGGATATAGAATGGTAATTGATTTTAGGAAATTAAATAAAGCTACTAGGAAAGATCATTACCCTCTACCTTTTATTGATCAAATGCTAGAAAGACTATCCAAACACACACACTTCTGCTTTCTAGATGGTTATTCTGGTTTCTCTCAAATACCTGTGTCAAAAGAGGATCAACAGAAGACCACTTTTACTTGTCCTTTCGGTACCTTTGCTTATAGACGTATGCCTTTTGGTTTATGCAATGCACCTGCTACCTTTCAAAGATGTATGATGGCTATATTCTCTGACTTTTGTGAAAAGATTGTTGAGGTTTTCATGGATGATTTCTCCGTTTACGGAACTTCTTTTGATGATTGCTTGAGCAACCTTGATCGAGTTTTGCAAAGATGTGAAGAAACTAATCTTGTCTTGAATTAGGAGAAGTGCCACTTTATGGTTAATGAGGGCATTGTCTTGGGACATAAGATCTCCGAAAGAGGTATTGAAGTTGATAAAGCTAAAGTTGATGCTATTGAAAAAATGTCGTGCCCTACGGATATCAAAGGTATAAGAAGTTTCCTTGGTCATGCTGGTTTCTATAGGAGGTTTATTAAAG
This sequence comes from Elymus sibiricus, assembly GCA_039707655.1. Classification (NCBI taxonomy): domain Eukaryota; kingdom Viridiplantae; phylum Streptophyta; class Magnoliopsida; order Poales; family Poaceae; genus Elymus; species Elymus sibiricus. The sequence goes on from CM077675.1 coordinate 117,854,676, forward strand.
ACTTCTCTAAGATTTCTAGGCCTCTCACTAATCTTTTGCAAAAAGATGTTCCATTCGTTTTTGATGATGATTGTGTAGAAGCATTTGAAATTCTTAAGAGAGCCTTGATTACTACACCTGTTGTTCAACCACCTGATTGGAACCTACCCTTTGAAATTATGTGTGATGCTAGTGATTATGTCGTTGGTGCTGTTCTAGGACAAAGAGTTGATAAGAAATTAAATGTTATCCATTATGCTAGTAAAACTCTAGACAGTGCTCAAAGAAACTATGCTACCACTGAAAAGGAATTTTTAGCAGTTGTGTTAGCTTGTGATAACTTCAGACCTTATATTGTTGATTCCAAAGTAACTGTTCACACTGATCATGCTGCTATAAAATATCTTATGGAAAAGAAAGATGCTAAACCTAGACTTATTAGATGGGTTCTTCTGCTACAAGAATTTGATTCGCATATTATTGATAGAAAGGGTGCTGAGAACCCCGTAGCAGACAACTTGTCTAGGTTAGAAAATGTTCTTGATGACCCACTACCTATTGATGATAGCTTTCCTGATGAACAATTAGCTGTCATAAATGCTTCACGTAATGCTCCCTGGTATGCTGATTATGCTAATTACATTGTTGCTAAATTCATACCACCTAGTTTCACATATCAACAAAAGAAAAAGTTCTTCTATGATTTAAGACATTACTTTTGGGATGATCCACACTGTCAGGGAAATATCTTTCGGTGAGACCCGCCCGTTTAGGGCCGGGTTCTGGGGATCTTTATTGAAGATAGGCTAGTTGGGCCGGAGCGTTCTCAAGAGGCCCAGAAGAAGAGCCGCCCAAGGAAGGGCCGGCCCAAGACCCGCCGTGAGAGGCGGTATGTGCAAACCGCCTCGAGGTATAACTTAGGAAACAAGTAAAGGAGAGTTGGGCTCGGATTGCTATCCCGACCCGGACTCTTATGTAAGCCCCGGACCTCCGCCTATATACAAAGGGGGAGCCCTGGGGCTTGAGAGATCACGTTGAAACCTTTCGAGAGCTAGGGCTAGACAAGTTCCAGAACCCTTGCAATCGAGATCTCCAAGACATCTAGCAGGAGTAGGCTTTTACCTCCACGAGAGGGGCCGAACCTGGGTAAACCTTGCCTCCCGTGTTCCTCGTTTAACCCCTTCGGTCTGCTACTTACGCGATGGCTTCGAGATCAAGTCCTATGAGGACATCTGCCGTGAAAATACCACGACAGTTGGCGCCCACCGTGGGGCTATCGCATGGTGGTATTGAGTATTCGAAGGGTCCTCCCCAAGGACTCGAGGGATACGTGATTGGCCGGATAACCAAGAGTCGCCGCGGCAATCTTCTCATCGACGACTCAGGCTGGGGCCCCGAGGCCGACTCTCTTGAGTACGGGTACCGGGTCCCCTTTGGCGGAATCCATGTCTTCATCGGGAAGGCCGGCGGCTCTAAGCCGGCCACCTCCACGGAGGTCGTTGAAACGGCCAGCCGCGCGCAACCCGCCATGGCGAGAGCCGCCCCTAGGCTTCCGGCTCCTGTGCAGGCCGGCGGATCTGGATCTGGGCCGGATATCTTCACCGACACCTTCAAGCCGGTCCAGGACACGCAGCCCGCCAGGCGAGAGCACGTCTTCGTTGGCTTCACTCAAGGGGTGGAGTATTCTGGATCGTCGGTTTCCACGGAGGGCTCGGCGACTTACGTTGATGGTGGCTATTCCTCTGGCGGAGAGTCGCTTTATTCTCTTCACCAAGAGGATCTTGGGGGCTTTCAGCAGAACTCGCCGGCGCAGGATTCTTTAGGCCCGCCCGCTCGCCCTGTTGTCTACATGGCGGGGGCGGCTGATATACCAGACCCGGCAGCGGATGCTGGAACCTCCAATGCGGTGTCAAGAGTTTCGCCAGCACAGACCCTAGTGGGATTGACGGCTACGTTGACTGCACTGTTGGGCACACAGGTCACTGCGGAAAATCAGGCAGAGCTCAATGCAGAGATCGTCAGGATCAAGGATCAGATGGTACAGGCTCAAGCTGGCATTGATGCGGAGAACGTCCGTCTGGCGACTCGTGAACGAGAGTTACGGGAAGAATCGGCGCGTCTGCAACAGGAGAATTATCATCTGGAGCAGCGCCGGGTGGAGTCTGACGCGGTTCATCACAGACGACACCGGAGCCGGCTTGCGGCCGAGGTTGAAGGTCAGGCCCTGCAGTTCAGCACCCCGCCAGGGGAACGCCTTCGAGGTCCAGCGACAGGAACTCCCCAGAGGTCGCCAGACCCGGGAACCCGACGCCCGGCGGATCATGGGGAGCGGCCAGAGGTACCGATGCTTACGGCACAAGGGCACTTTACGAACCCTGTGGACAACCTCTACGCGGCTACCACGGCGCTGGCACGTCTGCCCATCAATGGAGACACGCCTCTTGAGATCGAGGTTCGCAATGCAATTGCAAAACTGAAAACCGCCGTGGTCCAGCAAGCGAATTATTCGTACAGCCGGGAGCGACTGCATTCTACACCCGCTCCTAACAGAAGCCGCACTAGAAGCCGCCACGCTGAAAGCCCTGCGGTGTCTAGCACCCGCCATCATCGGGGTGCGCCTGGGGGCTGGATATGGTGGGGCCTTTCAGAGCTTCTAGTGACAAAAAGACTCACCTTTTGGTGGCTGTTGACAAATTTACCAAGTGGGTAGAGGCAGAACCTATCAGCAATTTGGATGCAGAGACGGCTGTTAAGTTTGTCAAAAAGTTAATCTTTCGTTTCGGGTACCGCACAGCATCATTACTGACAATGGTACAAACCTTTCGAAAGGCGCCATGAAGCAGTTCTGTGATGAGGAGCACATCAGACTGGATGTGGCGGCTGTTGCGCACCCACAGTCCAATGGGCAAGCTGAACGCGCCAATCAGGAGATCCTTCGAGGAATAAAGCCCCGGCTTATGGCTCCTCTTCAGCGTACACCCGGCTGTTGGGTAGAATAACTTCCCTCCGTTTCATGGAGCTTACGGACAACTCCCAACAGATCAACGGGTTTCACACCTTTCTTCATGGTTTATGGGGCAGAGGCCGTTTTGCCAAGCGACATCCGCCATGACTCGCCCCGGGTCTCAGCATATGTTGAAGAGGATAATGAGTTGGCTCGTCAGGACTCTCTGGACGCCTTGGAGGAAGAGCGGGATTTGGCAGCCGCCCGATCTGCTATTTACCAGCAAGACCTGCGTCGCTATCATAGCCATAGGATCAGAAGCCGGACTTTCCAAGAAGGAGATTTGGTGCTTCGTTTAATACAAGACCAGTCAGGCATGCATAAGCTTTCGCCTCCTTGGGAAGGGCCCTTTGTTGTCAGCAAAAATCTTCATAACGGGTCTTATTATCTGATTGATCTCCGGCCTGGGAAGGAGTCTCGAACATCTGAAGAAGAGACCAACAGGCCCTGGAACATAGCTCATCTGAGACCCTACTACACCTAGAGTTCCGGCTCTGGGAATCTTGTACATACCTCTCATGAATATATTATCAATAATGAGTAAAAGCCGGCGGCCCTGAAATACGGGGTATCTGTCGTTTTCCATCCAACATGATGAGTAAGTTTTATTACATTATTACTTGTGCTTTATCATACATATATTGTGAAAGTGCAGAAACAAAAGACCCACTTCGGATGAGCTTCCTGGTAATCCAGAAGCCTTCACCATCATGGGACACTTAACCCTATGGGCCGAACTTACTGGTAAGCCAGAAGTCGCCACCATATCGGGTTAAAGTCCTAATAAGCGGGCTGTGTTACTGGTAATCCAGAACCTTCATCCGTGTACAGGCACCTAATAAACGGGCTGTGTTCCTGGTAATCCAGAACCTTCATCCGTGTACAGGCATAAAAGACTCATGTGGGTTGAGCCTCCTGGTAATCCAGAGGCCTTCACCATCTTGGGACCTTCAGCCCTTATGAAGCTAAACTTACTGGTAAACCAGAAGTCGCCATATTGGGAAAAAGACCTAACAAACGGGTTGTGTTACTGGTAATCCAGAACCTTCATCCGTGTATGGGCACAAACGATTTAGATGGGATGCTGCCTGCTGGTAATCCAGAAGGCTTTACCATCTTGAAATAATCAACCTTATGGGCCGAACTAACTGGCAAGCCAGAAGTCGCCACCATACAGGAAAGAAGTAACTGATCTGGTTGGGGGTGATCCAAGAGTCGCCACCATACTGGGGACTTTGCAATCTTTAGAAACTCGCTAAAGCTTTTATTTAAGATATACTGCTTTAAAGAGTTTTATGACCTCTCTTATGAGCTCTTTTTAATGTTCGTATTTGGCCAAGAGCCGCCAGTTGTATTATATTGGCTACACCGTAAGCATCTGCAAGTTTACTGGTTATAAGCCGCCATGACTGCTTTAGTTAATGGTTTAATACTTGTTAAGAATAAATTATACATCTTATCAAGCTTTATGACTGTCTTGATGTTTGGCCAAGAGCCGCCAGCGTCAAAGGATTCAATTTCTTCCAGAAGCAGCCAGAATAACTTTTCATAAGGAAGCTTCGGGCAAAAGAAGCAGACTTGCTTCCCAAGGAAGCCAGTATGAATTTAAACAGAATTTTTTCTAAGTCTATTACAAAAGGCCACTAGAGGGCATTTCAGAATCATTGTTCAAGACATATATTACAAGCAGTTAAGCAACTGGCGACTTTCAAGGTTCCGGTTTTACTCCCGGGTCTTGCTGCCTCCGGCTTGGGCTGCGTCTGTTGAAGGATCTGTCTTGGCTTGATCGGCAGCCCAGTCAACAGTGGCAAAGGCATCAAAAATTTCTCCATCATCAATAAGATCTGAAGAATCAATATCCGGAGCAAACTCGTCCTTACGGCCTTCAGGAATAAGATCGAGAGGCGGAAGAGGACCGGGCTTTACGCGTTTTCCGTCTTCGCTGTAGGCTGACTGAAACCTTGTAAGCTTCATCTCTTGGACCAACTGGCTTGCAGGGACAAAGGTCTCCTTCTTCAAAGCATTATAGGTGAGCTGATCAAGAGCTTGCCCCTTATAAGTTTCGGGAAAGCCGCCAACTAAAGTTGAAAGTTCTAAATCCTCGTAATGAGCTTTAGCGCGGGCCATGGTGTGCATAGTGGCGATGCGGGCGCTGGACTCTTTCATGATCTGCAGCTGAGCAGGCAGAGTGGATAAAGTCTTCAGGACTTCCTTGATGGTGGATGGGTTTTCTTTTCCATAGAAGGCGGCTTGAATAGCCCGCCGACTCCCAGTGTATAACTGTTCAAGGAAGTCATAAGCCGCCTTGAGCTGCATTACTGTTTCTTTCGCCAGTTTATCACTTCTAGGGCCTGCAAAGGAAAGGTGTCAGAGTTATCAAGATTATCAAAATAGGGATTGTAAACAGGCGACTTACCAAAGATGGCGCTGCTCATTTGCTGGATGTGCAATTTTAATCCGCTGAGCTCATCGGAGGCGGTCTTCAGGCGGCCTTCAGCGTTTTTAGCACGTTGAACAAGGAGCTGCTTCTCCTTCTCATGCTCAGCGGTCACAGCAGCCAGCTTGGTGGCCGCCTCAGACGTGGCTTCCTCCAATGTCTTCACCCTTTCTTCAGCGGCGACTCTCAGCTCTTGCTCAGTTTTCAGCTCTTTCCAACTGTCAGCCAGCTGGGTGTGAAGGGAAGTTATTTGAACCTGAAAGAAAGGAAAAGTTCAAGTTATTTATGCAGATGAAGTTCCATATTGATTACAAGTAATCCACATGGCACTTGGGGGCTAATGCAATCCCGAAGTTTTACAAAGGAATATTATCGAATAGCTGGAAGCATTTAAGACTTGGACACATGTGGTTCTTTGCTTCTAAGACCCGGCTGTTTCAAGAAGACAGCCGGCTCTTGGGGACTACATGTGGTTCTTTGCTATAAGACCCGGCTATTTCAAGAAGACAGCCGGCTCTTGGGGACTACATGTGGTTCTTTGCTCTGAGACCCGGCTGTTTCAAGAAAACAGCCGGCTCTTGGGAACTACAATTGGCTCTTTGTTCTATATAAGCATGTGGTTCTTTGCTCCATGTAAGACTCGGCTGTTTCAAGAAAACAGCCGGCTCTTGGGGACTGCATGTGTGTATTTACGTATTTTCAAATATGTAAGCTTACAAACCTTCATACAACTATGAAATCACTAATATGCAGGTTTGGGCGACTAATAAGGGCCATAAGTAAATTATGACTCACCTTTGGTTTGTTGGCCAAGGTCTTGGCAATCTCCTGACTCTCAAGTAGTCGAGTCTGAAGGGCTTCATGAAGATCATTTAAATCAGTGCTCTCCAAGGAGGAGAGATCTAATTTATTCTTCTCTTTAGAAGACATGGCTTCAAAGGAAGATTTGCCCAAAGCCGCCGACGAGTCTGGGGCGGTGGCAGTGGCAGTAGCAACAGTACCCTCTTTAATATCGAAGGAGGGGATAATAGTATCCGGCTGTTGTTCAATGTTATCAGCCGGCGCTGCCATCTCTGGTTCTAAAGAAACCTGAGTTTCTGGAGCGGTGGAAACATCTAGCAGAGGAGGATCATTGGCCCTTTCCTCTGTGTCTTTGGCCGGGTCTTCAGAACCTTCAGGAGGCGGAGACGAGGCAGAAGTTGTGGGTTTTAGTTTCTTGGAGGTAACCCTGCATTTTCGACAAAGATCTCAATAACTACTATCTTTTGCTTTATGTAAGAGGAGTGAGAATAAGGGTGATCATATCTTTACCCTGCTTTAATAACAAAAGTCGTATCTGGCGACTCGGAGGCGTCATCATCAGAGGATGTGTCCTGATAGTCCGGATCTTCGGGATTAAGAGGTCGTTTAAACAAGCCGGCTTTGGGAAACAGAAGAGTCGGGTGAAGAAGTACCTCACGAGGGCGCTTATGAGAGCCGCCCGCATCGGCGTCAGACCCGCCCATACCAGTGCTAGAGCCGCCACAATCAGTTTGGCGGAGCTCGGCGTGCTGAGACGTCTTCCATGAATAATATGGGTCCAAACGAGCAAAAGGATGAGAAAAAGGATATTTTCTCACAGCAATTCTGTTTTTCCTAGGTTTATGAATATCAAAGTCAGGCAAGGTTGAAGTTACCTCAGTTTCATCCTGGTCTTCCTCTTCTTCTTCGTCCTGGAAAGGTACAGATTAAAGTTATCAGCAGAAAGTTGCGGATGAAAGACAGATTGATTCAAGTTATGTACTTGCCTCTGACTCATCTTTAGAGGATTCTAAGATGGACGGATCCACCTCTAAAGGATTGATGGTATTATGCTTCTTCTTCTTAGCAACGGTTTTTTTCCCCGTCTTCTTCTGGCCCTTCGTAGCTATTTCTTTCAACATCGGCCTCACTTGCCAGAAGGAGCTATCCGCCTGTGGTTTATCAGGGAAAAGGTTTTCATGATATGAAAGTTTCAGCAGAAAAATAAGAGATTGCTTGAAAGTTTCTTACTGCTGGTGGCGGGTTAGTTTTGGTGAAAGGCGCCAAGCCAAACTCGCCAGTGTATTTGTCTGGTAAGTTGACAATAATTCTCATCTGATTAATTACAGACGACAAGGAGATGTCTGTGGCACTGATCCTTTGCGGATCCTGTAAGCCGGAGTATTCATGCATCAGTTTATTCCGGAGACCTAGTGGCTGGATCTTCCATGACAGCCAGCAACGGATTAAATCGGCTCCTTCCAGGCCGTTGGCGGCCAAGGCAGATATTTTATCCATCCAAGGTTTCAGCTCTGCTTGTTCCGCTGGTGTAGGCCTGGGAGGGTATTTCTTTTTGTGATCCAAGCGCCCTGGCCTGAAACCCGGCAGTGGGTGTTCTCCTTAAGGAACCGGCGCCTTACAGTATATCCAAGACTTGCCCCAGCCCTTGGGGTGGCTTAGCAGATCAGCTCCAGGGAAGGTGACCCCTCGTCGCTTCTGGAAAGAAACGCCACCAAGCTCTTGATGACGGCCTTGGGCGGTCTCAGTTTGTTTGTTGACATAGAAGCATTCCCGAAACAATAGAACTGTAGGTTCTATCTGAAGATAAGCTTCACATATCACTGCAAATTGGCTCATGTTGACAATTGAATTGGGAGAAAGATCTTGTGGATGCAGCCCATAGAAGTTCAGAAGGTCCCTAAAGAACTTGGAGCCGGGAGGGGAAAATCCCCTCTCCACATGATCAAGGAATATAATAACTTCTCCTTCTTTAGGCGTTGGGGGACATTCGCCTCTTGCAAGTCGGCAGTTAGTAGCTCCTTTCAGTATGCCTGTCTGAATGGCATTTTTGAGAAAATCTTTGGTGATCTCAGAAGGAACCCAGTTGCATTCAATTGTTTTCTTTGTCATCCTAGTTAATGGAGCAAAGGGTTGAGTTAGCGGCTTTCGACACAAAGTAAGGGATGTTACAAGAAATGAAAGACGGCAGTTTGATTATGTTTCTAGGGTCTGAGACATATGGTTGGAAAAATCATTAAATATATACGGCGGCTTACATAAGTCGCCACAAGTGAGAGCTCCTCGGTGAGGCGAAATTTTTTACTAAGTCTGCAATAACAGCTTTTTACCGAGGGAGGTGAAATTTTGGATCAAGAAGTCTGTAAAAATGAGGAAAAAAGCAGTTCTGGTTACTGTTCGTAAGGCAGCAGCAGGTCATCACAGATGGGTTTTTCTTAGATCTGTTTTTATGCAAGATTGACTCCTGAGTTTAAGGGGGAATCAACGGCGCTGTTTCTATGCCTTGGAAGCATCAAGATGTGGCCGGCGGCGGCGACCATGGAGAAACCGAGGCGGAGCTTGAGCTATGATAATGGCGGAACCCTAGGAGGAGGAGGAACAATGGGTACCTGAAATCTGATGGAGACGCGGCGCGGTTGCAGACGGCGACGGGGGTGCGTTGAAGCTAAGTCCCCTCCGGTGGCTGATGAGCTCGTGATGCAGAATGGGGCTGCGGCGGCTCGAGCAGAGAGAGGAGGAAGGCGAAGGGGAAAATGATAAAAGAATGACCCAGGGGGTATTTATAACAGGATGGAATGCTCAAGAGTCGGGGTGGAAATTATGGATCTACAGTATCCCGACGCCCCGATTTTCGCGCCTAATCGATTCATTTGAGATATGGATGATGTCATGGAAAGATCCGTTTTAAAGATTCGGTGACATCATAAGGCGAACAGGTCTAAAAGAAAAACAATTAAGAAATATTCAGAAGTGGCGGGTTCTGCGGAGACTCGCCAAATGTCAAAGACAGTTTTGTATGAAGACAAGGTTGTCCAGAACCAGTTCAAGTCAACCTGAGGGCTAATGTCAGGGAAATATCTTTCGGTGAGGCCCGCCCGTTTAGGGCCGGGTTCTGAGGATCTTTATTGAAGATAGGCTAGTTGGGCCGGAGCGTTCTCAAGAGGCCCAGAAGAAGAGCCGCCCAAGGAAGGGCCGGCCCAAGACCCGCCGTGAGAGGCGGTATGTGCAAACCGCCTCGAGGTATAACTTAGGAAACAAGTAAAGGAGAGTTGGGCTCGGATTGCTATCCCGACCCGGACTCTTATGTAAGCCCCGGACCTCCGCCTATATATAAAGGGGGAGCCCTGGGGCTTGAGAGATCACGTTGAAACCTTTCGAGAGCTAGGGCTAGACAAGTTCCAGAACCCTTGCAATCGAGATCTTCAATACATCTAGCAGGAGTAGGCTTTTACCTCCACGAGAGGGGCCGAACCTGGGTAAACCTTGCCTCCCGTGTTCCTCGTTTAACCCCTTCGGTCTGCTACTTACGCGATGGCTTCGAGATCAAGTCCTATGAGGACATCTGCCGTGAAAATACCACGACACACACCTTTATAAAGAAGGAGTAGATAGTGTTATTAGACGTTGTGTATCTGAGCATGAACAGGAACAGATCCTACACAAGTGCCACTCCGAGGCCTACGGAGGACACCACGCTGGAGATAGAACTGCACACAAGGTATTACAATCTGGTTTTTATTGGCCTACTCTCTTCAAGGATGCTCGTAAGTTTGTCTTGTCTTGTGATGAATGTCAAAGAATTAGTAATATTAGTAGACGTCATGAAATGCCTATGAATTACTCTCTTGTTATTGAACCATTTGATGTTTGGGGTTTTGATTATATGGGTCCTTTTCCAAAGTCCAACGAGTATACTCATATTCTAGTTGCTGTTGATTATGTTACTAAGTGGGTAGAAGCTATCCCAACTAGTAGTGCTGATCATAACACTTCTATTAAAATGCTTAAAGAAGTTATTTTCCCTAGATTTGGAGTCCCCAGATATTTAATGACTGATGGTGGTTCACACTTTATTCATGGTGCTTTCCATAAATTGCTTGCTAAGTATGATGTTAATCATAGAATTGCATCTCCTTATCATCCTCAGTCTAGTGGTCAAGTAGAATTAAGCAATAGAGAAATTAAATTGATCTTGCAAAAGACTGTTAATAGATCTAGAAAGAATTGGTCTAAGAAACTTGATGATGCATTATGGGCTTATAGAACTGCTTACAAAAACCCTATGGGTATGTCTCCGTATAAAATGGTTTATGGTAAAGCATGTCACTTACCTCTAGAACTAGAACATAAAGCTTATTTGGCCATTAAAGAGCTCAACTATGATTTCAAACTTGCTGGTGAGAAGAGGTTATTTGACATTAGCTCACTTGATGAATGGAGAGCCCAGGCCTATGAGAATGCCAAGTTGTTTAAAGAGAAAGTTAAGAGATGGCATGATAAAAGGATACAAAAGCGTGAATTCAATGTAGGTGATCATGTCTTGCTATACAATTCTCGTTTAAGATATTTTGCAGGAAAACTTCTCTCTAAATGGGAAGGGCCTTACATTATCGAGGAGGTGTACCGTTCCGGTGCCATCAAGATCAACAACGCCGAAGGCACAAATCCGAAGGTGGTAAACGGGCAAAGAATCAAACATTATATCTCAGGTACTCCCATAAATTTTGAAACCAATATTATCAATACCATAACTCCGGAGGAGTACATTAGGGAGACCTACCAGAACGTTTCAGACTCCGAAAAGGAATAGGTATGTGATACGGTAAAGCAAACCGACTCCAAAACTTTTTCAATGGCAATTTTTCTCCATTTTGGAATATTTAATAAATTAGGAAAATTTAAAGTAGTCCGAAAAGTGCACGAGGAGGCAACAAGCCAGGGGGCACGCCCCTGTGGCTTGTGGCCACCCCGTGTACCCTCCGGACTCCGTTTTCTTGTGGTACACTCCTTTAGGTAGGTAAAAATTCATTATATAATCTCCTGAAGGTTTGGACCTTCGTATCACGACAATACCTCTTGTTTTCGTTTTGAGCTGTTTCTGCAGCAGATTTAGAGCAATATGTCGTCCCAAGATTCCGATGGGGAGAGCTATGTATCGCATTATCTTGCCAATCCCAAGCTCTATGAGGATTTAGATCCTTATGGATTGTTCTCGGAGGAGGAACAAGAAGGAAAGTATGAGGAAGAAAGCACGGATGAAGAAGAGATCCCCTTGCCTCAACTAGGAGATATGCACGTGGAGTTCAGGAAATCTAGCCTTCCAAACACAAGGAGAAAACCCAAGGTTCTATTTATCCCTTCTCGTTTTCTGCAGGAGAGCAAGCAAGAATTATGTCAAAGGATATTGAGGCTCGAGCAGGAAGTGGACGATCTGAGGGAACAAAAATTTATGCTTAAGTGGAAACTGAACAAGCTTAAAGATCCAACTCCAACATCACCACCTCCAAAGGAAGACAACTAAACACATGGGTATGGGCACTCCCCTTGGCTTGTGCCAAGCTTGGGGGAGGTGCCCCGGTATCGTATCACCATCACATCTTTTACTTTTATCGTTTTTCTCAGTTCGATCCTTTTGGTTATATCTTGATCTAGTAGAATAAAGTTTTTAGGGTGATCTAGTTTTGAGTTTTGCTTCATGTTCCCCCTATGTAAGCGAGTCCGAGAGTTATATAATAAAAAGTAGTTTTGAGTTGAGGGCTTTGCTTGCTTGCTATGATCTTGAGAAAAAGAAATAAAAGAAGAATAGAATAAAAGCAAAGAGTATATATGATGATCTTATGGGGAGTGATGACTTCACATATAAGAAGTATGTCGATTGAAATTTGTTGTGAGTTGACAAACATAGTGATTGGTCATTGCTACAATTAAAAGGAAGTAATAAAGAAAGAGAGGTTCACATATAAATATATTATCTTGGACATCTTTTATGATTGTGAGCACTCATTAAAATATTATATGCTAAGAAGTTGATGTTGGACAAGGAAGACAACATAATGAGTTATGTTTGCTTATTTCCGAATAGAAGTTATATTGTCATGGATCCTTTAACATGTGACGCTTGCTGCCACCCCATATCAGCCAAAACTTCCGCACCAAGTAGAGATACTACTTGTGCATCCAAACACCCATAACCCAGTTTTGCCATGAGAGTCCACCATACCTACCTATGGATTGAGTAAGATCCTTCAAGTAAGTTGTCATCGGTGCAAGCAATAAAAATTGCTCTCTAAATATGTATGATCTATTAGTGTGGGGGAAATAAACTTTATACGAACTTGTGATATGGAAGAAATAAAAGCGACAGACTGCATAATAAAGTTCTTTATCACAAGAGGCAATATAAAGTGACGTTCTTTTGCATTAAGAGATTGCACATCCAACTATAAAAGCGCATGACAACCTCTGCTTCCCTCTGCGAAGGGCCTATCTATTACTTTTACTTTTTAGTACTTACCTTTATGCAAGAGTCGTGGTGATCCTCACCGCTTCCTTTATTTCGCCTTTTTCTCTTGGCAAGCATCATGTGTTGTGGAATGATCTAGACACATATATCCACTCGGATATGGGTGATCATGAGTTATTTCTGTTGACATTACCCTTGAGGTAAATAGTTGGGAGGCAAAACTATAAGCCCCTATCTTTCTCTGTGTCCAATTGAAGCTTTGACCTCATAAGTACCGCGTGAGTGTTAGCAATTATGAAAGACTAAAAGATGATTGAGTATGTGGATTTGCTTTACAAGCTCTTATATTGACTCTTTCCGATGTTATGATAAATTGCAATTGCTTTAATGACTAAGATCATAGTTTGTTGGTTCCCAATAGAGTTCTTGATTCATACTTTACCTTGTGAATGAATTGTTACTCTAGTATAAGAAATTATATATCAATAAGTATTGCTGTTCTAAAGATGATCATGATGCCTTCATGTCCGTATTTTATTTTATCGACACCTCTATCTCTAAACATGTGGACATATTTATCGATTTCAGCTTTCGCTTGAGCACAAGGGAGGTCTAAGCTTGGGGGAGTTGATACGTCCATTTTGCATCATGCTTTTATATTGATATTTATTGCATTATGGGCTGTTATTACACATTATTGTACAATACTTATGCCTTTTCTCTCTTATTTTATAAGGTTTACATGAAGAGGGAGAATGCCGACAGCTGGAATTCTGGACTAGAAAAGAAGCAAATATGAGAGACCTATTCTGCACAACTCCAAAAGTCCTGAAAAGTTACGGAGAATTATTTTGGAATATATAAAAAATATTGGTCGAAAGAAATACCAGAGGGGACCCACCAGGAGGTCACAAGCCAGGGGGGCGCGCCCTACCCCCCTGGGCGCGCCCCTGTGGCTTGTGGGCCCCCTGGCAGGCCTCCGATGCCCATCTTCTGCTATATGGTGGGTTTTGACCTGAAAAAAAAATCATAAGAGAGCTTTCGGGACGAAGCGCCGCCGTCTCGAGGCGGAACCTGGGCAGAAGCATTCTATGGCTCCGACGGAGCTGTTCTGCCGGGGAAACTTCCCTCCCGGAGGGGGAAATCGAAGCCATCGTCATCACCAACGATCCTCTCGTCGAGAGGGGGTCAATCTCCATCAACATCTTCACCAGCACCATCTCCTCTTCAAACCCTTGTTCATCTCTTGTATCCGATCTTTGTCTCAAAACCTCAGATTGGTACCTGTGGGTTGCTAGTAGTGTTGATTACTCCTTGTAGTTGATGCTAGTTGGTTTACTTGGTGGAAGATCATATGTTCAGATCCTTAATGACAATTAATACTCCTCTGATTATGAACATTAATATGCTTTGTGAGTAGTTACGTTTGTTCCTGAGGACATGGGATAAGTCTTGTTATAAGTAATCATGTGAATTTGGTATTCGTTCGATATTTTGATGAGATGTATGTTGTCTCTCCTCTAGTGGTGTTATGTGAACGTCGACTACATGACACTTCACCATTATTTGGGCCTAGGGGAAGGCATTGGGAAGTAATAAGTAGATGATGGGTTGCTAGAGTGACAGAAGCTTAAACCCTAGTTTATGTGTTGCTTCGTAAGGGGCTGATTTGGATCCATATGTTTCATACTATGGTTAGATTTATCTTAATTCTTCTTTCGTAGTTGCGGATGCTTGCGAGAGAGGTTAATCATAAGTGGGAGGCTTGTCCAAGTAAGGGCAGCACCCAAGCACCGGTCCACCCACATATCAAATTATCAAAGTAACGAACGCGAATCATATGAGCATGATGAAAACTAGCTTGACATAAATTCCCATGTGTCCTCGGGAGCGCTTTGCTTTATATAAGAGTTTGTCCAGGCTTGTCCTTTGCTACAAAAAGGATAGGGCCACCTTGCTGCACCTTTGCTACATTTGTTACTTGATATCCGTTACGAATTATCTTATCACAAAACTATCTATTACCGATAATTTCAGTGCTTGCAGAGAATACCTTACTGAAAACCGCTCGTCATTTCCTTCTGCTCCTCGTTGGGTTCGACACTCTTACTTATCGAAAGGACTACGATAGATCCCCTATACTTGTGGGTCATCAAGGGCCTCTCCAATATTCTTTTCAGTGTGCATCACGTCGATGTTGTGTGGAAGAAGGAGGTCTTTGAAGTAAGGCAGATCCCACAAGCATGTCTTGTGAGTCCAGGTGTGTTCCGAATTATACCCCTTGAAATACCCTGGATGCCCTGGATCAGGCTCGAGAGTGTTTAACTGATCCAGGATCTATTGGCCTGTCAACGCAGGTGGTGCAGAGTTTTCGACAACTTTACCTTTGATGAAGTTCTTCTTGTCTTTTCTGAACTTATGGCGAGGATCCAGGAACTGTCCATGCAAGTCGAAGCAAGAAAACTTGCGGCCCGCCTGCAGCCAATGAAACTGAAGAGCTGCCTTGCATGTGGGGCACGGGAACCTTTCATGCGTACCCCAGCCAGCGAATAGCGCATACGCCGACAAGTCATGCATCGAGTACATGTACCAGACATGCATTTTGAAGTTTGCTTTTCTAGCGGCGTCGTATGTCTTGAACCCATTATCCCAAGCTTCTTGCAATTCATCCTTAAGCGGATGCATGTACACATTCATATTCTTCCCCGGATAGTTGGGCCCTGGAATTATCAACGTTAGGAAAATGTTCTTTCTTTGCATAATCTGTCCGGGGGGAGATTGAGTGGAATGAAAAATATAGGCCAACAACTGTATTGGCTTGCCGTTATACCAAACGGATTGAACCCATCCGTGGCGACGTAGACTCGAGGATGCCTTGGATCTGCCACTTTATCCTCATGTAATGCATCGAAGTGCTTCCACGCAAAAGCATCCGACGTGTGTACCAACATTTGATTCTCATCTGTATCTAGTTCGGTTCTTTTGCCCAATTTGTGCCATGTCATCTGTCTGGCCGTCTCTTCGACCATGAAAAGACGTTGAAGCCTTGGTATGATTGGCATGTACCGAAGAACATTAACTGAGATTTTGGTCTGCCTCTTCTCACCCATACCGTTGTCTACCACAACATACCTCGAAGACTTGCAAATGGGACAATAGTTCAAGCCCGCGTACTCAAGCCTAAATAAGGCACATCCGTTCTCACAGGCATCTATCTTCTCATAGGGCATCTTAAGTACACGGAGGATTTTGTTCGACTGGTACAGGTTTGCAGACATGACATGGCCTTTGGGTAGAAAGCGTCCAAATAGTGTCGTCATCGCGTCATAACATTCTCTACCCAAGTTGAATTGAGCCTTCAGAGCCATTACTTGCGCGATGGAATCCAACTGACAAAGCTCAGTGTGCTCGTGGAGCGGACGTTTTGAAGACTCCAACATTTCATAGAAGGCCTTTGCAGATTCCTCCATCTCATCGTCCGAATCCCGAGCATCATCAAAGTCTTGTACCATGTCTTCGATCCCGGTACCATGCTCGTCGGTGCGACGACGAACCACCTTAGCTCTGGTACGTTGGGCAGACTCACCATGAAATGTCCACACCGTATAATCAGACATAAAACCCCACTTCTGCAGGTGTTTACCCATTTCACCCTCTGTCCTCTGTTTAAAGTTATCGCACCTAATACAGGGGCACCAGGTTTTTCTCTAGCCATTTGCAAATGCGGCTTTCACAAACCCCTTGGTTTTTGTTAACCATTCATTGGTCATGTCTTCCTGACTAGTGTGACCGGTGTACATCCACGCACGATCGCTCATCTTGCCTAGCTACTAAACACACAAGAAATATATATAATTCAGCACATATATACATATATATATATTCATCAGTTAATCAAGTTTGTCAATTTTATTACGTCCATGCAACCTACACGCTAATAGGTAAAGATAGGTCCTAATCTCACCCGAGTATGTGTAGATTGGGTTCGTTTTCCCATGCTCTGCTCCAGATCCGACGCAGAATTTCGGCAGCACCTCCCCGCTGTTCTCCTGATACAAGTGTCGGCATTAAATAGAGAGGATCTGTACCCGGAGAACAACAGGGAGGCACTGGCAAAATTTTGCATCGGATCCGGAGCAGATCATGGGAAAATGAACCCAATCTACACATACTCAGGCTGTCCATGGATAACGTGGACAATTCGAAAGGATGGCGGTTATAAATATGCAAAGACATGCATATTTATAGATGTCGCCCTTTCGAACAGGAGACGCATACTGGTCACGCATACTGATGATTGAATCTACCTATAGCTAGCAAGTATCATCGGCATGAAGACCGGAACAGAGCAAATGAAGGGGGGAGGAGATGTCAGTTGTGCTCACCCACGAAAGCAGGGGAGCTCGTCGAACGCACGTGGAGGTCGTCGAACACCAGAACCTCGCAGCAACGAAACAACTGCACATTTAAATCCACACGATCAACACGAATATTCAATCCCGATAGAAAAATATCTCTATATATAACTACTTTTCCACTTCTATTTTATTCCTTTTCTCCTCTATTTCTTCTTCTTCTTCTTCCTTTTCTTCTCTTTTTCTTCTTCTTCTTCTTTTCTTCTTCTTCTTCTTTTCTTCTCCTCTTCTTCTTCTCCTCCTTTTCTTCTACTTTCTCCTCTTCTTTTGTTTTTCCTCTTCTTTCATCTTTTGCTCTTTTTCTTCTTCTTCTTCTTCTTCTTCTTCTTCTTCTTCTTCTTCCTTCTTTTCCTTTTTCCTCTTCTTCTTCTTCTTCTTCTTCTTCTTCTTCTTCTTCTTCTTCTTATTCTTCTTCTTCTTCTTCTTCTTCTTCTTCTCCTCTTCTCCTCTTTTTCTTCTTCTTTTCCTTTTTCCTTTTCCCTTTTTCTCCTTCTTCTTTTATTCTTCCTTTCCTTCTTCTTTTCTTCTTTTCCTTCTAATTTTCTTCTTCTTCTTCTTTTCCTTTTTCCTTTTTTTCTAACCTAACTAACCTATTTAACAGTAGCTATCTAACTAAACTAATTAGATGAAAAAACAGAAAAAAAACACCCTAACTACTCACCGAAGGGGGGCGGGCTTCGGGGCCGGCCAGGCGGTGGGCCGGCGGGGCCGCCGGGGCGACAGGGGCGGCCGGGCAATGCCGGGGCGGCCGGGCGGGGCAGGGGCGCCGGAGGCGCCGGGGCGGCGAGGGTGGCTGGGCGACGGGGCGGCAAGGCGGCGGGGCAGAGGGGCGGTGGGAGGGCAGAGGAGCTCGGGGGCGAGAGAGAGAGAGAGAGGGGTGGGGGTCGGGCAACGGTCGTTAGTACCCAGGCTCTTTGCCGTCTGCTGGCGGACGGCAAAGAGCCTCCAAAAAGACGGCAAATAGTGGGCAGACGGTCCAGTTGACCTAACCAACCCATGGTCCAGTGGGGCCCAGGTGGGCTCTTTGCCGTCCGCTAGCGGACGACAAAGATCTGGCAGACGGCAAGTACTATCTGTGCTGTCTGTCCACTCTTCGCCGTGAGCTAGAGGGAAGCTGACGGCAAAGACCGTCTTTGCCGTCTGCTAGCTGACGGCAAAGAGTGGACAGACGACAAATTCTGTGATTCATGTAGTGATTGTCACTTATTATTAACTGGAATGAATTGTTCTGTTAGTCTAGCTCTAGTGCCTAAAGTCAAATGCTAAATGTTATGTGGCGGTTTTTTTTACTGCATGAAACGTGTCTGGCGTGCAATGTACATTGCACGTCGCTAGGTGAGCGATTATAGTGGTGGTGTTGTCCACGTGGCACGCCATCAGCACGTAGTACTGCTGACGTGGGACCCAACGCCATCATTATTTTTTAACAATGGTGCCATATTGGTGGCGTCGGGCTACCACGCCAGCGAAGCCTTTTTTGTCACGCCATAGCTAGGCTTTTATGCACTAGTGTCTAGCCGCTAGGATCTATCCCGTCGGCAGTTTGCCGGCAAAGACACACCCGCAGTCGTTCGGACTCGGCGTTGGCCCAGCGGCTCGTCGGTCACCGTTGCCGCTCATAAAGTGCGACGACCGGCCGCTGCAAGTCATGCGTCGTGTTTCTACCACACCGGAACATCCCGGATGGGTGTTCTTCAAATGCAAAAAAGATGGAGTATGCGCTTCTTTTGATTTGGTTGTTCACCGGATTCAACACAATTTCAGTAGCTCATTATTTGCTTAAATTTGTGTGTAGGCTAAATGCAAGTTTTGGTATTGGTAAGAAGAATAAACCAATCTATTGATAGCACGCAATTTGATAGATGCGTGTGCACTCCTTGCTACAATTGAGGCTAGAGATGAGACTAGAGAAGACACTAGAGGGGAAGCAACGTCTACTTCTTTAGAATCGAAGAACAAAGAAGTGTGCAAGCTCAATAATCTGCAAATGAACAATGAAGACATAAAGAAGATATTAATCCAACTAGTAGGAGCAGTGATGAAAGTTGGATATTTTTAAAATGTCTAATTGCAGTTCTTATTTTCTTTGGTCTTGCTTTTCTAGCGAAGAATTGGTGAATGACTCCAATGTATCAAAATGTTGTGTTGAAATAAAAGAAATGCAGAAAAATTGTATACATGCAGACACCAGCCAGCCATGGCGGACCAGATGCGTCCGCGCGTTGGGCGCACGGCCAACACATCCTGAAAAACGCCCGGACGCCGCCCCATTGCCCTACCCAAACGAACAAAATCCGGACGAAACGGACGTTCGTTTGGGGTCGTGCGCTGGAGTTGGCCTTAGGCCGCAATTTGAATCTGTTTTGACCCAAACGGATCCAAAAGGGCGCGCTGATCAAATGCGTTTCCGCAGTGGAGTTGCTCTAAGGCATCATTTCTTCTCCATGGAAGTTATTAGGTCATTTCCAACCAATCCCTTAAAAGGTCATAAGGGAATAAAATTTCGATTTTACTCCCTTACGGCTCACCTAGCTGATCCCCTACCCATTGTAAGGGAGTAAAAATTATACTCCGGCGCCTCTCATTTCCTTAAATATACTTCATGGAAATGGACTGGAGTAAGTTCCCGCTGCTCTGTTGTCCACGCCAGCCTCTGCCCCACGTCCTCCCCGTCCCCCCCCCCTCCCGCCAGCTGCCGACCATCGCCGCCCGCCGTCGCCGGTGCCCGTGACCCATCGTGCCGCCCCTGAACCACCGCATGTGCCCGCGCCCCTCCGCGCCAGTGCGGGCTGTTGCTGGTGCTGCTTGCGCCCGTGCGGGTTTCGCCGGCCGGTAGCCATGGCCCATGTGCGGCTGTTGCTGGTGCTGCTCGCACCCGTGCGGGGCTCGTCGTCCAACAGCCATGGCGCGACTGCTGTTGGTGCTGCTCGCGCCCGTGTGGGGCTCGCCGGCCAGCAGCCATGGCGCGACTGCTGCTCACGCTCGTGCTGGGCTGCTGCTGGTGCTGCTTGCACCCGTGAGGAGCTCGTCGGTGCACTGTGTCCATCGACCTGAAAGTTACCAAGCCGCTTGCAAGCGCCGCAAGCTTCCCCACGACCGGCGTCAGGAACACTGCACGTCGTGCCAGCCGCTCGCCTCCTCCGCCTCTGCCGCCATACTGCACGCTAGCATGCCATGTTGCACCCCTCGGGCATCAACCATGGTGACGACATAGCCATCTTCGTCACGTCGGGTATGTGGATGCACCGAAAGGACATCAATATGTCCATTGAGATCTTGGACAAGAGCGGGGAGCGTGCCAGCCTCGACGTCGACTTGGTCACCATCATCGCATAGCAGACGTTCAACGAAATGTATAAAGCCAAAAGTAAGTCTTACTCCGTTACATATAAGGGATCGGTTAGATCCGATGAAAACTTAGTGGAGTAAATATACTTCACTAAGGTTTACTCTGACGTTTACTTTTCTATTTTTTGGGATCGTTTAGAAATGACCTCGCCCCTACCCACTTCTATCGTAAAAGTCACTCTTAGCTTATTAACCTCCTTCCTACTTTCCACTAATACGGGCATAAAGCTGCTCAGCCATGCTTAAGAAAAGCCAAAAGTCAGGTCAGGTGAAACTTGTCGAGCAGCAGAGGCCACACACACACACACCCGGTCAAAAATAACGACGGTGCAAGCAACCAACCACGCACGGCCGAGCCGATCTCTCGCTCCACCACTTTGGCCAGTGCGTTTCCCAGGTGACACGGTCGCAGAAGGCGACTCTGTGGATCGATCGATCGATCGTTTCAGGCCGGTATGGGCGTTTGGCAGGATAAGACGGCGCGGGTCGCTGGCTGGCTGGCCGGCGGCACATGCGGCGCGCCGTTGGTTGCTCCAACTCCTTTCACATGCGCGCACACACTGCCCGCCCGCGAGCTCTCACCGTCACGCGTGAAAGGATGGGTTCCCGCTGATCCCGTCCGTCCATTTCGTACCGATGGGTCCAGCTTTCAGGTTCCTTTTGGGCGGGCTGAAAGGTCGTCCGCTCTCCGCTGCCGACACGTAGCGCTATCGCCTGGTCCCCTATAATCTGGGCCGCTACTAATCTAGTCCGTGGAACGGGAAGCCAGGTCTACCCGCCCGAAGCTACACAGAACTGTGATTTCAAAACAGAAAAGAAAAAACTACAAAGAAATGACGTTCCACGTGATGTGAGGACTGGTTGTATTTGTCTATAAAGGGGAACATACATCAGAGAGGCCACATAATTTTGAAATTCATGCGAAATATACGCAAACTCGCGTGCAATATTTTATTGGCTTGCCAGTATGATTGTACTACCTCCGTATCAAAATATAAGACGATTTTGCAGGATAAAATATCGTACCAAAACGTCTTAAATTTTGATACAACGGCAATATCGTTTCATGACGTTTTGGATCTTAGTATTTTTTTTTTTGACTAGGTCTTGTTAATTATCCGGATTAAAATTTCAGAAAAACATATCTATAGATTTGTCTAAGAAAAGAGTTTATGTAACACAATTACCGTTTTCCTGGGTTTTACACATATATTCAGTAATCAGTGGTCAATATTACACCCATAACACCATGTCGATATCTATAAAATCACTCGGTGCCTCTTTGGTCCGCAAGATTTCTAAAGTGCAACAACATGATTTTTTTTTTGTAGAAATTGGAGGTCATCACATGTTGAATCGTACATGAATTGAAAATCACGTGAATGTGTCATATGTTTTTGTTTGCAAAGAGGGGGGGGGGGGGGGGGGGGGTGAGGCAAAACCTGGTCATGGCTCGCCCAGCTAACTACAAAACAATGAAGAGTGAAGTAAAATTGGGCCTTAAAAGTGAAATTTGTGTGTTCTTCTTTGGCATCACCCTTCCTAGCCCACATAAAAATTGCTTATAGCTCCGCTGCTGCTTGTTTGGTTTTGCAATAGGAAACAAACATGTGATTTTTCTGGAAGGATTTATGTGTATACATGGTTGTCGTTTCAATGAAAGAGAATTTTCCGTGAGGTTGAATTCAGTGGAAAGCTTCCTATGGAATGGCATAGAAAATAGGTATAGAAAAAGGTTTTATGTTTTCTACCCTAGGAATAAAATCCTACATAGATTCCTATGAAGTTAATTTGAACCAAAGATGTCCGTGTTTGTCATATGAAGCAAGTTACCTATTTTTCATGCAACCTACCACTTTTTTTTGGAAAATGGAACTCATATTGTATTCTTATGTTTTGAGTTTAGTGATGAACATCATAGCATACTCAAATTACATATATTATTGTTTCTTTTAACATAGCAAACATTTTTTTTGCCTCTCTTAAATGTTATACTTTGCATGTTTCTATCTATTTTTTCCTGCAATTCTTCGCATGGTTGTTTTTGTTCTTCTCAATGCATCATGCATACCTATTCTATACACAAAAAGAGTTTTCAAACCTTTTGCCCGGACATGGCACGCCTTGAATTTATTGGTACACCTCATTTTCTATGATAATAGTAATCTAATGTGATTGATCCTCAACTTGAATGTAGTTGGCAAAATAAAAGGATCCCAATAAGTTCAACCATATTTGAAATTAACTCTAGCTAGTTTTTTCATGAGTTATTGTAATTCATTATAGACATTGTTACATGCCTATTTTTATTGTTTTCAACCTTTGTAACTAAACACCACCACATTAATATTTTCTTGGAAAAAATGTAGTGTGAACGTCCAAAGGTATTCTCCCAACATGACCCGGTTATTAACATTCCATCGACTGCGCATCCACAATGAATTAGCTCATGTAGATCTCGTGCTGATGTGGCGTTCAACAAGTCACACAAATTTGTTGCCACATCATATTGATTTCCTATACTTTCACTTCAGCTACATTTTAATGAACTATATATGCTTTGGAATATCCAAATATGTTTCACACTTACCATCATTGATACTCCCACAGTTCTACATCAAATGATGATGTGCACAGTGGCGGAGCTTGAAACCATCTTGGGCGGTCTGGACGGGCCAAATAGAACGGAATAGCTTGTGGGCTGGTCATTCAAGGCCCAAGAGTAGATGTACTGTATAGAAATTCCATGAGCTGGGGGGACCATAGCATGGGCTGGCCCTAACATAGCTCTGCCCCTGGACGTAGCACCACTATTGTTTTTTTGAAGATTATACCTGACTGCACAATTCATTTACAAAAGTCATCTATTAAAGCCAAAACAATCTATGAGATAATTATCACTAGGGCTTGCGTGCCTTTGTCGATCCGCTTGCGGGAAATCAACCCATTTAGAACGACGCGCCGAAAGCCCGGGAGTTACATGTCTATCCCATTGCGCTCCAGAAGGATCGCTTACGCATAACCTTTCGTCTCAACCAAGGTTATTGCTTCTCTTAAATGTTACACTTTGCACATTTCTACCTAATTTGTTTGTTGAAATTATTCTGTTGGTTGTATTTGTTCTTCTCAATGCATCATGCATACCTATCCTATACCTTGACGACACAAAAAAGTAAGTTTTCAAACCTTCTGGCCAAACATGGCATGACTTGAATTTATGTGTACACCTCATTTTCCGTGATAATAATAATGTAATATGATTTATCCTCAACTTGAATATAGTTGGCAAAAGAAAGGGATCCAAACAAGTTTGAAAATATTTGAAACTAACTATAGCTATTTTTTTTCACGAGCTATTGCAATTCTTTATAGACATTGTTACATGCCTCTTTTATTGTCTTCAACCTTCGTAAATAAACAAGAACACATTAAATTTTCTTGGAAAAATTGTAGCGTGAACATCCGAAGGTATTCTTTCAACGTGACCCGGTTACCGCCATTCGACCGACTGTACGCCCACGATACATTAGCTCATGGTGATCTCACGCTGTTGTTCAACATGTCACAAAAAAATGTTGCCCCATCGTAGTGATTTCCTATACTTTTACTTCAACTACATTTAACGAGCTATATATGCTTTGAAATATCCAAATATGTTTCACACTTACCACCATTGGTACTCCTATCGATGATTTTACATCAAATGATGATGAAACCCAATGGCGGAGCTTGAGACCATGTTGGACGGTCTGGCCGGGCCAGACAGAAGGGAATAGCTTGTGGGACGGTCTTCCAAGGCCCAAGAGAAGATGTTCTGTATAGAAATTCCCATGAGATGGGTGGGCCGTAGCACGGACTGACCCTAACGTAGCTCTTGCCCTGAACGTCACACCACTATTGTTTTCAGAAGATTAGATCTGACTGCACGATCCCTTTGCAAAAGTCGTCTATTAAAGCCAAACCAATCCACAAGATAATTATCACGAGGGACTGCGCGCCTCTATCGCTCCGCTTGCGTGACGCCAACCCATCTGGAACGGCGCGCCGAAAGTCTAAAGGCTTCATGTCCATCCTGCTGCGCTCCAGAAGGATCGCTTACGCATAACCTTCCGTTTCGACTTTCTTGCATTATCTATCTACAAAGCCACAACGGACGCGTCATCGCCGCCCATTTCGACCCCTTGTATTGTCTATCTTCAAAGTTACAAACGGCCGCCCCATCGCCGCCCGCTTTCACGCTCAATTAAACCAGTCCATAGTAGTAAATGACTTTGTCACGTGATCCATGCCCACGTTTCCATCACAATTTGGCGGGGATAAAATAAGAAATAATCGAGACAAGACCCATTTTGATCCATGAGAGGAGGCGGTTTATTTTCTGTAATATTTTTTTCTCTAAAAAAAACCCATGGCAGCAGTCCCTGAATTTCTTGGTGAGGAGGTCTATGCCGTTTGTGTAGAGCGGGCGTGTGCGCGGAGCGGAATGACGGTCCGGTGAGGGCAGTAACCCAATCCTCTGACCGGCTTGTCGCGCTCCGGCGGCAGCCACTTTAATGGCCCCGAGGCGACACCTGTCCCCCCCCCCCCCCCCGGGCGCTCCGCCGGACTATTCTAAAAATCTCGCCTTTCTGTAAAACTAGATTTTCCCTTGCTAATTCGGGTATTATACCGCCGGCTAATCACACCCGCCCCCCCCCTCCCCCTTGTTTATAAGCCGAGGCACCCCTCCCTTGCCTTCTTTGTCGGTCGTCCTTGTGGGATAGAGTCGCGGAGTGAGAGAGACCGCCGGAGGAATTTTCGCTGCTGGTGGAGAGAGATCTTGGGGGGAATTTGGGGGAGAGGAGAGGGATGGAGATGCCGGGAGGGAGCGGGGGCGGCGCGCTGGCCAGGCAGGGGTCGATCTACTCGCTCACCTTCGACGAGTTCCAGAGCGCGCTCGGCGGCGCCGGCAAGGACTTCGGCTCCATGAACATGGACGAGCTGCTCCGCAACATCTGGACGGCCGAGGAGTCCAACGCCATCGCGGCCACCCTGACGACGGCCACCACGGCCGCCCCGGCATCCAATGTCGACGCCCAGCCCCAGCCGCCGGCGGCGGCGCTGCAGCCGCAGCAGCAGGCCATCCTGCGCCAGGGCTCGATCACGCTGCCCCGCACGCTCAGCCAGATGACGGTCGACGAGGTCTGGCGCGACATCATGGGCTTCTGCGACGAGGAGCCGCCGGCGCCCCCCGCGCCCGCGCCGGCGCAGGCTCAGGCTCAGTCGCAGGCGGAGCGGCAGCAGACCCTGGGCCGGATGACGCTGGAGGAGTTCCTGGTGCGCGCCGGCGTGGTGCGGGAGGACATGGGAGGCCAGACCGTCGTGGTGCCGGCGCGGGCGCAGGCTCTGTTCCCCCAGGGCAATGTGGTCGCGCCGACCATGCAGGTGGCGAACGGGGTGGTGCACGGGGTCGTCGGGCAGGGGGCTGGCGTGGCGATGACGGTGGCGGCGCCGACGACGCCCGGCGTGCTGAACGGGTTCGGGAAGATGGAGGGCGGGGATCTCTCGTCGCTGTCGCCGGTGCCGTATCCCTTCGACACCGTGACGCGGGCGAGGAAGGGGCCTACCGTCGAGAAGGTGGTCGAGAGGAGGCAGAGGCGCATGATCAAGAACCGGGAGTCCGCCGCCAGGTCCCGCCAGAGGAAGCAGGTGAAGCTCTCCTTCTTCAGCCTCACTGGTGTACCTATCCATTCCATCATACGCCTTTTGCTTAACTAATCTGAAATATTATCTGAAACCGGACCCAGGTTCACAGGGTGTCTATATTGGGTATGCCCCTCGGTCATGTTGCACTACTTTATTCGTTGATGTGATCTGACACTTCCAATTTAGCTGCTAGATTTATTAGTTTATATGCCTGAGTAGCCCCTGCAAATAGCAAGTTGGAGTTGTTAAACATTGTGAAACCCAAGATGGGAAGAATCTATGTGGATCGTCATTCAAGTTGACCCTCTCAGATTCAGGAAGATAATGGATAACTCTGTTCATTCCGGAAATGAATTTTAGGCATTGCAGCATTGTGGGTCTTCTCATCCCTTCCATCTACTATCGCGATGGTAGGGAGGATGATGAGAAGCATAGTTACTTTCTGGTGAATTTTATCTTAGGCTAAGCAGGTGGCATTGTATGGCTCTTTATGCACCATTTCTACATAGCCTATAAAATTCTATGTTGTGAGCACAGAAAGCGCTACTTGATAGCACTGACCGATGGCAAATAGTTTCACATGATTCCATTTATTGTTGTGATTTAACCATATCACAGTTTGTATACACTTAAGTTTGAACCTTCTGATGTATGGCAGGCTTATATCATGGAGTTGGAAGCCGAGGTAGCAAAACTGAAGGAGAACAATGAGGCATTGCAGAAAAAACAGGTATACATAAAATTGCTTTAATGATTATATGCACATTGTTTATTTACTATCCTTGCAATTCATGTAATCAGTTAGTAGTACTTGGTCGATTTCTTGACTCTAGACGGTTCTAATATTTCTTGCTGCAATTGTCATATTTGTCTGGTTGTTTGGTATCATCTATGTTTTTTTAGTTCTCACCAAATGATGCTTATTGCTGTCATGAGTCATGATTGTTGTCATGACCAGCATTTTTTTAATGTCTTGTCATTCTGGTATATGTTTTGCACAGCATTGACTGACTTGAGTATGACTTGAATAATAGTTTGAGGCTGCATAAAAATAATCGTTTTAATTTTAAATATTCTCGTGTTAAATCAATTTCATAACATTGTTGTTTTGGCTACTATGCCTTGCAATATTGCTACTTCTACTCATGCAAGTCTTACATTATCTATATGTTGTTAGTTATCATATTTTTAACATTTTAGTTAGTTTAACTTCAACATGAAGTTGTGGACTTTACAGTTTAGATTGATCCGCTGGTTACATTAAATTATCATACATCTTCCTTCTGAATTTCTGATAAATGTTCTAAGGAGCTATATTCACTTTTGTTATGCTTTTAATATGCAGGTGGAAATGCTACAGAAGCAAAAGGATGAGGTAATACCATTTGCAGAAAATATTTCTTGTTACTAATATACATTGTGTTTGGTCTGATTATTGTGGAAATAGTACCATACAGTCCTGTTATTGACACCTCATTCTGATCACTAATTCTATTCGTCTATTTGGATTTATCACTGCCGCAAACTAAAGTTCTGTTGGTTGATTTGTAAAAGAGTGCAAGATGGTTTTCCATAGGTTCATGTATCTAGCCTGTTTTCCATAGGTACACTGTTCATACTAAGGCGTAAGGTGCCCACACAATGAAAGCCGTATTAGTCATGCATGCATAGCTGCATACATTCAAAAGCTTTTATATAAAATATGCATGTTTGCTCAACTTGTTATTATAAGACTTTGAGTCTGGCTGGCTGTGAGTTGGATTTGAAACGTACTTGTTTCAATATGCTGGTTATATATATATTAATTATCAGCAACTTATAAAATAGTTGCCAAAGTAAACCTTGG
This sequence comes from Elymus sibiricus, assembly GCA_039707655.1. NCBI lineage: Eukaryota > Viridiplantae > Streptophyta > Magnoliopsida > Poales > Poaceae > Elymus > Elymus sibiricus. Next base: position 117,882,651 of record CM077675.1, read on the forward strand.
GAAAATCATTTGATGTAGCATCAAGAAATGTGGAGATGACTAATTGGATTTTAATCTGGGGTTAGGAAAATGTTTCTAAGTGACTTGGATTATAATACATTAATCCCTTACTGTTCATTGGTCCTGTTCTTAGCCTTAAACTCAGTTTTTCCAGTAACTGGTGAGGGTACCTAGTTTGAGAACATGCCCAATATACAGCCTAATATATCTTTTGGGCGATTGTCAGTTGCACTCTCTGATGTCAACTACTACTCTTTGCCTTGGTGGTTCTGTTTAACATTCAAAAGTTATATTGCCATTATCTAGGAGTATTAAGAGATTGTAGGACTTAGGTTACAACAGAACATTTGAAATAAACCATGATCCCCAAGTTCCATAAACCTGGGCACAAAGAAGCCAAGAGAGCCATGCTCGGATAAAATGTCAGTGCTTTTTGGCTTGTCCTCATCTAACGAAGGATATCTCAGCTGTCAACTCTTATTTGATGCCACCTTAGATCTCAAGCTTGCAAGACACACTAAAGATAAGAAAAATCCTAATACCACTTATTTCGAAACAGGAGTTTGCTTCTGTATTGATACATCGTGTGTGAAAAACTAAAAAACACAAACTATGAAAAACCAAAATACACAAACTATGAACCATCGTGTGTTAAAACTAACATTCGCCATATGTTCTGTTTGGTGATAATGACCCCCGGCTATGATCGGCCCAAACTCCGCCAAGTATGAGCTACTTGTCAGCAGCATAGCATCTGGTGTGATTTAATTAATAAGAGATGTGCACAGGCGTGCAAATCTCACATTTCATAGGAAGCCAAAATATTATTTGTCTGTCCTACAGTTCTCCTTGAAGTAGTACTGTTCTGTACATAATGTCGGTCTATTGTTTCACTATATGCTTTCTATGTAACCTACTGGAAGTGATAAAATGTCCAAAAGCACGACGTGTAGAAGATTTTGGAGTTTTACAAGGCTGACATATTTTGGTAGGTCCTGCAAGGGATGGAGGATGAGTATGGCAGAGATAGTTTAGACTTTATGAGGCCGTTTGGTTGTTAGCCCCAGCCCGCCACGCCAAATAATTGGCGTTGACCAAAGGCTCGAGAGTTGCTTGGATCGCTACCCAGGTTTTGGCTCCCCAACGCTAGCCTGGCTTCATCAGTTCATTTTTACGTCAACACTTGGCTGTGGCGCGGGCGGCGAAAAGCTGCGCCAATATTTTGGCTCGCCCATGCGTTGGCAGGGTTAGCCTGGGCAAAAACCAAACAGCCCCTATAGGACTTTAGAATTAGGCACAGTGACATTTTTAGGGAAGATTTCTACCATAAAGTTTTTTGCAGTTGAGGGTTTGGATTTTGCCACATGGTGACACTAAGTGCCTGTTCGGCAGCTCTCCGCGGAGCGGAGCGCGCTGAGCGGCTAGTTAGCAGCTCCCCGAATTATCACTGGACGCCACTCCGCTCCGGCGTGGAGCCGCGGAGCGGAGGGAGTCCGAACGCGCCCTAAATAGAGATCCAGCAGAGCCTCCTCATATCATAAGCTTTCATAACCTAACATGGTGAAGACTAGGATGCCCTTAATAGAGAAGAGATAGGGTGAATTAAGTGTAGCCACTGGTTTGTTAATGGTGAGGAAAGAGTTTTGAGTCACCCATATTTTACAAGAGTTAGTCTCCCAGACAATCCAAATAGTTGTAGGTTGATTTGTGATTTTGGAGGAGGGGGGCTTGGTTACCAAAATCACAGTGCCTCTATTGCTTAAGATGCTAATGGTCAGCTGTGCTATCTGAAAACCCACAGTTTTGCAGGAGTACCGTATGCATATCAACAAAACATTTATGCTGACAATTTTGTTAGTGGAACTTTGAAGAAGTTGTCGCGTCATGTTCTTTTCATGCATGGACATTAATCTATTTGTATGAAACTCATTCGTTACATGATTTTTTTTTTTGTAGCTTCTACTTTAATTGTTAGCCAAGTTTGAAATTATTATTTAAAGAAATAACGGCCCCTCTGATTGATGAGTATTTACTGGAAGTAGAATGCTAGCCCAAAATATAATTTGAATAATTATACATATTTTTTGGCGGTAGGTTGCTATTATATTAGGTAGGTTGCTATTATATTAGTTAGAACAATTGATTTGAGACGCCTAATGTCCTGACAATTATGCTGTAGCTCTAGTAAGTAAATAGTTCTTTGCTGCTCCTGTTTTTCACGCTTAACAATTTGAGAAGAGGTTGGTTCTCTATTTGACATCCCGTCGCTGACCTAAGTTCACCTGTGAATGGATTTTGCAGGTTATAGAGAGGATCGAAAAGCAGCTTGGGCCAAAGGCAAAGAGATTTTGCTTGCGACGAACGCTGACGGGCCCATGGTAGCGGCCCGAAGCTGAATACAACTTTGACAGCAGCAGCTGGGACGGACGTCCGGCCTCCTTAGATGAACAACCAACCAGTGTACATATCAGCCGAAGCCGGAGTCTCCAGCCGCCCCCCCGTGTACCGCCGCCGCTCCTGCGGCGGTTCGTTCGGTTTCTTTAGTTGGTTCCTGGGTGATGACAATTTAAGTCCTAGGTCTCTTAGCCTCGTCGTTTCCAGATGAATGAACAAAAGGGGAAAGTATCTAATCTGTTTAACTCCATATCTATTTGCGTGTTGGGAGATCGTCATTTTGTCGTCGCCGGACGCAGCCGTGCGTGCAGCTGCTCTGTATGCTGTTTGGGTTGCGATGCCGTTCTGTGATAGCAGTGGCTGGGTGATTGCGACATTGATGGTTGAGACATTGATGTGAGCTAGTACTTTGCCCTGGAGGTCAGTTAAGGGCGCTGACGGACCACACGGTTGGCGCGTGATGGCGCCACTGGCTGGGCGGGGACCGGCGTTCGGTTCAAGCCGGGAGCGGCGCACGTAGCCTGGTTGCGCCGATTGACGGTGGCACTGCCGCAGGGATCTGTGCCCTGCCGGACGTCTCCTCAACGGCCTGGTTTAACGCGGCGCCGACGAGTTGAGCCTCTGATGATTGATTGTTATAAAGCCGGCACGGTGTTCAGAGGAGCACATGGCCGAAGCCACGGTGTCCAGATGCCACAGGGATGTCCGTTGGTGTGTGGCTGAAGATGAGTCGGATTCCTGACCCTGTGACCCATGGCATGATTCTCAGTTTCTCGTCCTGGCTAGCAGTTCCTTGCACGCCACCCCAGGTGGCGCTTTTCCACCATGGTACCGTTGACAGTTGATCCACGGGAGGCAGAGGAACCCAACGAACTGCTTCGCGCCGCCGCCGCTCACCGGCATAGCTCGTCGTGGGCGCCCTAGCGTTGGATACAAACACATGTAACCCCTCAGATCTAGAGAAGAATAAGAAAAAGAAAAATCGCCTCCTCGCTCGTCTACACCTCCATGACCTCTCACCGCCTCCCGCTAGCAGCTCGTCGGAGCCGCTTGTTGGCACGCTCGTCGGAGCGCTCCTTGGTTGCAAATCTTGCCCGCCTTCCCTGGTAGCAAATTTTGTTGTCGGTCGTAGCAAACGGATACAACGGTTGCAGCAAAAAAAGTTATCATCGTCGCTGGCGGTTGTAGCTCGCCGTTGCAGGTCACAACATTTTGCGTCTGAATGAATGGAGTAGCAAAAATTGTTGCCGGCCGTAGCAAAAATCTACTACGGTTGCAGCAAAAAAGTCACCGTCACCATCGCAACTTAGCCGTGAACGTATGTAGCAAAAATAAAAAGCAGTTGTAGCAAAAAGCGACATTTGTTGTAGCAAAAATGGGCGCACCCGTTTGTAGCTTTTCACTAGCGGTTGCAGCAAACAAAGTTCGCCGTAGTCTGCTCTTCTCACCGGTGCCATGGTTGTAGCAAAACGCGACGCCCATTGTAGTTTTTCGCTATGCGGTTGTAGCAAAAACAGTGCCACCGTAGTATGCTCTTCGCATGGCACCATGGTTGTAGCAAAACCTGATGCCCGTTGTAGCATGGCACGACGTTGGTTGCCGCATTTGTGAAGGTCGGTTGCAGCTTTAGCTTGGTCTCACGGGAAAAACTACAGCGGATAGCAGCTCCGGCATCCCCGACGGCACTACCAAAGAGGAGGAGGGCGTGTGCGGGCAGCCATGGAGGCGTTAACGAAGGGAGCCCCGACTGTTGGGGAACGTTGCATGGGAAACAAAAAATTTCCTACGCACACGCAAGATCTATCCATGGTGATGAGCATCTACGAGAGGGAGAGTGGATCTACATACCCTTGTAGATCGCTAAGCGGGAAGCGTTAAGAAACGCGGTTGATGTAGTCGAACGTCTTCGCGATCCAAATCGCTAGCCGTCCCGCGATTCAATCACGATCTAGCGCCGAACGGACGGCACCTCCGCGTTCAGCACACGTACAGCTCGATGACGATCTCCGCCTTCTTGATCCAGCAAGAGGGAGCGGAGAGGTAGATGAGTTCTCCGGCAGCGCGACAGCACGGCGACGATGGTGGTGAACTAATCCGGCAGGGCTTCACCGAGCTCCGCCGAACTAATCTAGAGGAGAAAACGATCTAGAAGGAAAAGAGGCAGCCGTGGCTTTTTGGGGTGAGGGCTGCCCTCTAAAACCTCTAGTATATATAGGAGGGATGGAGGAGGAGGCAGCCCTAGGAACCCCTAGGGGTTCGGCCGAACCTCCACCAAGGGGGAGGAGTCCACCTCCCACAAAGGGAGGTGGAATCCTAGTAGGACTCCTCCCTACTTGGCCTCCTCTCCCACCCCTTGCGCAAGGGCCTCTAGGGGCTGGCTGGCCAGCCCACCAGGGGATGGTGTGCCACCTCCTAGGCCCATGTGACCCTTGGGGTAGGTGGGCCCCACTTGGTGGACCCCCCGGAACCCATTCGTCACTCCCGGTACACTACCGGAAATGCTCAAACTTTTCCGGAGACCAAAACGGGACTTCCTATATATCAATCTTTACCTCCGGACCATTCCGGAGCTCCTCGTGACGTCCGGGATCTCATCCGGGACTCCGAACAACCTTCGGTAACCACCATGCATAACTCAATACTACCGAAACGTCACCGAACATTAAGTGTGCAGACCCTGCGGGTTCGAGAACTATGTAGACATGACCGAGACACCTCTACGGTCAATAACCAATAGCGGGACCTGGATGCCCATATTGGTTCCAACATATTCTACGAAGATCTTTATCGGTTGAACCTCTATGTCAAGGATTCAGTTAATCCCGTACGTTGTTCCCTTTGTTCTTCGGTATGTTACTTGCCCGAGATTCGATCGTCGGTATCTCTATACCTAGTTCAATCTCGTTACCGGCAAGTCTCTTTACTCGTTCCATAATACAAGATCCCGTGGCTAACACTTTAGTCACATTGCTTGCAAGGCTTATTGTGATGTTGTATTCCGAGTGGGCCTTGAGATACCTCTCCGTCACACGGAGTAACAAATTCCAGTCTCGATCCATGCCAGCTCAACAGACACCTTCAGAGATACCTGTAGAGCATCTTTATAGTCACCCAGTTACGTTGTGACGTTTGACACACACAAGGTATTCCTCCGGTGTCAGTGAGTTGCATGATCTCATGGTCATAGGAACAGATACTTGACATGCAGAAAACAATAGCAATAAACTGACACGATCATATGCTATGTTTATAGTTTGGGTCTTGTCCATCACATCATTCTCCTAATGATGTGATCCCTTTATCAAATGACATCTCTTGTCTATGGCTAGGAAACCTTGACCATCTTTGATCAACAAGCTAGTCTACTAGAGGCATACTAGGGACACAGTGTTGTCTATGTATCCACACATGCTATCGAGTTTCCAATCAATACTATTATAGCATGGATAATAAACGATTATCATGAACAAGGAAATATAATAATAACTACTTTTATTATTGCCTCTAGGGCATATTTCCAACAGTCTCCCACTTGCACTAGAGTCAATAATCTAGCTCACATCACTATGTGATTTACATTGTAATGAATCTAACACCCATACAGTTCTGGTGTTGATCATGTTTAGCCCTTGGAAGAGGTTTAGTCATCGGGTCTGCGACATTCAGATCCGTGTGCACTTTGCAAATATTTATGTCCTCCTCCTTGATGTAATCGCGGATGGAATTGAAGCGTCGCTTTATGTGTCTGGTCCTCTTGTGAAACCTTGGTTCCTTGGCCAGAGCAATGGCACCAGTGTTATCACAGAACAGAGTCATTGGATTCAGTGCACTGGGCACTACTCCAAGATCTGTCATGAACTCCTTCATCCAGACACCTTCCTTCGCCGCCTCCGAGGCAGCGATGTACTCTGCTTCGCATGTAGAATCAGCTACCACGCTCTGCTTGGAACTGCACCAGCTTACCGCACCCCCATTAAGAATAAATACGTATCCGGTTTGAGACTTAGAGTCATCCGGATTAGTGTCAAAGCTTGCATCGACGTAACCCTTTACGACGAGCTCTTGATCACCTCCATAAACGAGAAACATGTCCTTAGTCCTTTTCAGGTACTTAAGGATATTCTTGACCGCCGTCCAGGGTTCCATTCCTGGATCACTTTGAAACCTTCCGGCCATACTTATGGCAAGGCTGACATCGGGTCTTGTGCACAGCATTGCATACATGATAGAGCCTATGGCTGAAGCATAGGGGACGACACTCATCTTTTCTCTATCTTCTGCAGTCACTGGGCATTGAGTCTTACTTAACTTCACACCTTGCAATACAGGCAAGAACCCCTTCTTGGACTGATCCATTTTGAACTTCTTCAAAACTTTGTCAAGGTATGTGCTCTGTGAAAGTCCTATTAAGCGTCTCGATCTATCTCTATAGATCTTGATGCCTAATATGAAAGCAGCCTCTCCTAGGTCCTTCATTGAAAAACTCTTGTTCAAATATTCCTTCACACTTTCCAACATTTCTATATTGTTTCCAATCAGCAATATGTCATCCACATATAATATTAGAAACGCTATAGAGCTCCCACTCACTTTCTTGTAAATACAAGCTTCTCCGTAAACTTGTATAAACCCGAACGCTTTGATCACCTCATCAAAGCGAAGATTCCAACTCCGAGATGCTTGCACCAGTCCATAAATGGATCGCTGGAGTTTGCAAACTTTGTCAGCATTCCCTGGATCGACAAAACCTTCTGGTTGCATCATATACAACTCTTCCTTAAGGAAATCGTTAAGGAACGCTGTTTTGACATCCATCTGCCAAATTTCATAATCGAAAAAGGCAGCTATTGCTAACATGATTCTGACGGATTTAAGCATCGCTATGGGTGAGGTCTCATCGTAGTCAACTCCTTGAACTTGTGAAAAACCCTTTGCCACAAGTCGAGCTTTATAGACGGTGACATTACCGTCTGCGTCCGTCTTCCTCTTAAAGATCCATTTGTTCTGAATGGCCTTTCACCCTTCAGGTAATACTTCCAAAGCCCATACTTTGTTTTCATACATGGATCCCATCTCGGATTTCATGGTCTCTAACCATTTCTCAGAATCCGGGCCCATCATCGCTTCTCCATAGCTCGTAGGTTCATCGTTGTCCAACAACATGACCTCTAAGACAGGGTTGCAGTACCACTCAGGAGCAGTACGCGTCCTTGTCGACCTACGAGGTTCGATAGCAACTTGATCCGAAGCTTCATGATCATCATCATTAACTTCCTCTTCAACCGATGTAGGCTCTACAGAAACATCTTTCTGCGCTGCGCTACTCTCTGGTTGAAGTAAAGGTTCAACAACCTCATCAAGTTCTATTTTCCTCCCACTCAATTCTTTCAAGAGAAACTATTTCTCAAGAAATGTTCCGTTTTTAGCGACAAACACTTTGCCTTCGGATCTGAGATAGAAGGTATACCCAACTGTCTCTTTTGGGTATCCTATGAAGACGCATTTCTCCGCTTTGCGTTCCAGCTTTTCAGGCTGAAGCTTTTTGACATAAGCATCACATCCCCAAACTTTAAGAAACGACAACTTTGGCTTCTTGCCAAACCACAGTTCATATGGCGTCGTGTCAACGGATTTTGATGGTGCCCAATTTAAAGTGAATGCAGCTGTCTCTAATGCATAACCCCAAAACGATAGTGGCAAATCGGCAAGAGACGTCATAGAACGCACCATATCTAATAAGGTTCGATTACGACATTCAGACACACCATTACGCTGTGGTGTTCCAGGCGGTGTCAATTGTGAAACAATTCCACATTGTCTTAAGTGACTGCCAAACTCATAACTCAGATATTCTCCTCCTCGATCAGATCGTAGGAATTTAATCTTCTTGTTACGATGATTCTCAACTTCACTCTGAAATTGCTTGAACTTTTCAAACGTTTCAGACTTGTGTTCATTAAGTAAATATACCCATATCTACTTAAGTCATCAGTGAAGGTGAGAAAATAACGATATCCACCGCGCACCTCAATGCTCATCGGACCGCATACATTAGTATGTATGATTTCCAACAAGTCACTTGCCCGTTCCATTGTTCCAGAGAACTGGGTCTTAGTCATCTTGCCCATGAGGCATGGTTCACATGTGTCAAGTGATTCAAAATCAAGTGACTCCAAAAGTCCATCAGCATGGAGTTTCTTCATGCGTTTTACACCAATATGACCTAAGCGGCAGTGCCACAAGAAAGTGGTACTATCATTATCAACTCTACATCTTTTGGCATCAATGTTATGAACATGTGTATCATCACTATCGAGATTCAATAAGAATAAACCTCTCACATTGGGTGCATGACCATAAAAAATATTACTCATATAAATAGAACAACCATTATTCTCTGATTTAAATGAGTAACCGTCTCGCAATAAACAAGACCCAGACATAATGTTCATGCTTAACGCAGGCACTAAATAACAATTATTCAGGTTCATCACTAATCCCGATGGTAATCGAAGAGCGAGCGTGCCGACGGCGATCACATCAACCTTGGAACCATTTCCCACGCGCATCGTCACTTCGTCCTTTGCCAGCCTCCGTCTATTCCACAGTTCCTGCTTTGAGTTGCAAATGTGAGCAACCGAACCGGTATCAAATACCCAGGCACTACAACGAGAGTTGGTAAGGTACACATCAATAACATGTATATCACATATACCTTGTTTGGTGTTGGCCGCCTTCTTGTCAGCCAGATACTTGGGGCAGTTCCGCTTCCAGTGACCAGTTCCCTTGCAATGAAAGCACTCAGTTTCTGGCTTGGGTCCAGCCTTGGGTTTCTTCACAGGAGGGGCAACTTCTTTGCCACTCTTCTTGGAGTTACCCTTCTTACCCTTGCCATTCTTCTTGAAACTAGTGGTTCTATTGACCATCAACACTTGATGCTCCTTCTGAATCTCAGACTCAGCGACTTTCAACATCGCAAACAGCTCGGCGACTGACTTGTTCATCACGTGCATGTTATAGTTCAACACGAAGCTCTTGTAGCTAGGTGGCAGTGATTGAAGAACTCTGTCAGTGATCGCCTCTGGCGGAAGGGGCATACCCAATTCAGCCAGACGGGTGGAATACCCAGACATTTTGAATATGTGTTCACTAACAGACCCGTTTTCCTCCATCTTGCAGGCATAGAACTTATCGTAGGTCTCATACCTCTCGATCCGGGCATTCTTCTGAAAGATAAACTTCAACTCCAGGAACATATCATATGCTCCATGACGTTCAAAACGTCTTTGAAGTCCCAGTTCTAAGCCATACAACATTGCACATTGAACTATTGAGTAATCATCAGAACGTGCCTGCCAGGCGTTCGCAACGTCTGCAGACTCTGCTAGAGCGGGTGGATCACCAAGCGGTGCATCAATGACATAAGCCTTTTGGGAAGCCGTAAGGATAATCCTTAGATTACGGGCCCAGTCCACAAAGTTACTTCCATCATCTTTCAACTTAGCTTTCTCTAGGAAATCATTAAAATTCAGGGGTGCTACTGCGTGAGCCATTGATCTACAACATAAATTTTGCAAAAACAACTTAGACTATTGTTCAAGATAATGAGTTTAGTTAATCATATTATTTAAAAAACTCCCACTCAAATTGACATCCCTCCGGTCATTCGAGTGTCACATGATCCAAATTCACCAACTCAAGTCCGATCATCACGTGAGTTGAGATGGTTTCAATGGTGAACATCTTCATGTTGATCATATCTACTATATGACTCATGTTCGACCTTTCGGTATCTTGTGTTCCGAGGCCATGTCTGTACATGCTAGGCTCGTCAAGTTTAACCCGAGTGTTCCGCACGTGCAACACTGACTTGCACCCGTTGTATGTGAACGTAGAGTCTATCACACCCGATCATCACGTGGTGTCTCGAAACGACGAACTTTCGCAATGGTGCACACTCGGGGAGAACACAATTTTATCTTGAAATTTTAGTGAGGGATCACCTTATAATGCTACCGTCGTCCTAAGAAAAATAAGATGCATAAAAGGATTAACATCACATGCAAATCATAAGTGACATGATATGGCCATGAACTTGTGCTTTTGATCTCCATCTCCAAAGCACCGGCATGATCTCCATCGTCACCGGCATGACACCATGATCTCCATCATCTTGATCTCCATCAACGTGTCGCCATGAGGTTGTCGCGCCAACTGTTGCTTCTACGACTATTGCTAACTCATAGCGATAAAGTAAAGCAAAAACGGCGAAAATAAATTAAAGACAACCCTATGGCTCCTCCCGGTTGCCGTACTCATCGACATGCAAGTCGTGATATTCTATAAAAAACATGATCATCTCATACATCACATATATCTCATCATGTAATTGGCCATATCACATCACAACATACCCTGCAAAAACAAGTTAGACGTCCTCTAATTGTTGTTGCATGTTTTACGTGGCTGCTACGGGTATCTAGCAAGAACGATTCTTACCTACGCAAAAACCACAACGGTGATACACAAATTGCTATTCAACCTTCTCAAGGACTGCCTTTGTCGAATCCGATCCAACTAACGTGGGAGAGACAGACACCCGCCAGCCATCTTTATGCAACAAAGTCACATGTCAGTTGATCGAACCGGTCTCTCGTAAGCGTACGAGTAAGGTTGATTCGGGCCGCTTCATCCCACAATACCGCTGAATCAAGAAAAGACCAAGGGAGGAAGCAATCTGAGCATCAACGCCCACAAACTCCTTTGTGTTCTACTCGTGATCTCATCTACGCATAGACCTAGCTATGATACCACTGTTGGGGAACGTTGCATGGGAAACAAAAGTTTTCCTACGCACACGCAAGATCTATCCATGGTGATGAGCATCTACGAGAGGGAGAGTGGATCTACATACCCTTGTAGATCGCTAAGCGGGAAGCGTTAAGAAACGCGGTTGATGTAGTCGAACGTCTTCGCGATCCAAATCGCTAGCCGTCCCGCGATCCAATCACGATCTAGAGCCGAACGGACGGCACCTCCGCCTTCTTGATCCAGCAAGAGTGAGCGGAGAGGTAGATGAGTTCTCCGGCAGCGCGACGGTGCGGCGACGGTGGTGGTGAACTAATCCGGCAGGGCTTCGCCGAGCTCCGCCGAACTAATCTAGAGGAGAAAACGATCTAGAAGGAAAAGAGGCAGCCGTGGCTTTTTGGGGTGAGGGCTGCCCTCTAAAACCTCTAGTATATATAGGAGGGAGGGAGAAGGAGGCAGCCCTAGGAACCCCTAGGGGTTCAGCCGAACCTCCACCAAGGGGGAGGAGTCCACCTCCCACAAGGGAGGTGGAATCCTAGTAGGACTCCTCCCCACTTGGCCTCCTCTCCCACCCCTTGCGCAAGGGCCTCTAGGGGCTGGACGGCCAGCCCACCAGGGGCTGGTGCGCCACCTCCTAGGCCCATGTGACCCTTGGGGTGGGTGGGACCTACTTGGTGGACCCCCCGGAACCCATTTGTCACTCCCGGTACACTACCGGAAATGCCCGAAACTTTTCCGGAAACCAAAACGGGACTTCCTATATATCAATATTTACCTCCGGACCATTCCGGAGCTCCTCGTGACGTCCGGGATCTCATCCGGGACTCCGAACAACCTTCGGTCACCACCATGCATAAGTCAATACTACCGAAACGTCACCGAACGTTAAGTGTGCAGACCCTGCGGGTTCGAGAACTATGTAGACATGACCGAGACACCTCTACGGTCAATAACTAATAGCGGGACCTGGATGCCCATATTGGTTCCTACATATTCTACAAAGATCTTTATCGGTTGAACCTCTATGTCAAGGATTCAGTTAATCCCGTACGATGTTCCCTTTGTTCTTCGGTATGTTACTTGCCCGAGATTCGATCATCGGTATCTCTATACCTAGTTCAATCTCGTTACCGGCAAGTCTCTTTACTCGTTCCGTAATACAAGATCCCGTTGCTAAAAAATTAGTCACATTGCTTGCAAGGCTTATTGTGATGTTGTATTACCGAGTGGGCCCTGAGATACCTCTCCGTCACACGGAGTAACAAATTCCAGTCTCGATCCATGCCAGCTCAACAGACACCTTCGGAGATACCTGTAGAGCATATTTATAGTCACCCAGTTATGTTGTGACGTTTGACACACACAAGGTATTCCTCCGGTGTCAGTGAGTTGCATGATCTCATGGTCGTAGGAACATATACTTGACATGCAGAAAACAATAACAATAAACTGACACGATCATATGCTATGTTTATAGTTTGGGTCTTGTCCATCACATCATTCTCCTAATGATGTGATCCCGTTATCAAATGACATCTCATGTCTATGGCCAGGAAACCTTGACCATCTTTGATCAACAAGCTAGTCTACTAGAGGCATACTAGGGACACAATGTTGTCTATGTATCCACACATGCTATCGAGTTTCCAATCAATACAATTATAGCATGGATAATAAACGATTATCATGAACAAGGAAATATAATAATAACTACTTTTATTATTGCCTCTAGGGCATATTTCCAACACCGACGGCACTACCAGAGAGGAGGAGGGAGTGAGCGGGCAGACACGGTTGCGACATCAAAAGGAAACAAGTGGGGGTCAGTGAGGACGAGTCGTGGAGAAAGGGAGCAACCGGAGAGAAAGGAGAAAAATAATGAGAGGAGGGGGACGAAGGGAGAGAGGCAGATGATAAGGTTTGCCCACAGAAAAAAAAACTGAGCGAGGGTCATCCGATTTGTTTCCATCCAACAACGCGCGCACGCGTACGGCCTAGCGTTCGGCCTGCGCGACGAACATAAACGTTTTCCACGAGTGTTTCATAGCTGCGGTCGCGGCCGTGCACCTCTCCATCTCGAAACGCATGATCAAATGTGATGCTCAAGGAAAAGATACACGATCTCCTGACCACGAATCCTATTCGTGGCTTATAGCGCCAGTTAAGGTGTAAACGGTACACGGCGCCCATGGACCTTCCGTGGTGGCCAGCCCATAATAGTATTTTTTTTCTGGGTGTTTCTCTCTTTTCTTTAAGGTTGATTTTTTTCTTTTCATTTATTTATTTTCAATGTGTGAGCTTTTTTATTTCAAAGTTTACTATTGTTTTTTCAAATTCGTGAACTTTTTCTCAAATCAAATCCACGATTGTTTTTCAAAATTTGTGAATTTCTTTTTTCAAATTCATGAACCTTTTCAATTTTGTGATTTTTTTTCAAAAGTCAACGGTCATGTCCGCGTTAGCGGTCAACAACTAGCATGTCACCACACTGTGTTTTTTCGAACAACACGGAAGCACTGTCTATGCATCTTGTCATTTTTTATTTGTTATACACAAACTTGCCATGATTATTTTGACTTGACTATTTATGCTGCGTGTTATTTTCAGCTATGTTTATGCCATGGCAATTCCAAGTAGTTTTCCCTTTCTTGTCATGTTCACTTTCTAAGTTCTTGTACTATGTGTTCAATGAACTATTTACATGGCATTTTTTATTGCACTGGCCATGGAAAAAATATTGTATTGACCATGGCAAATTCATAAATAGTCACATGGCAAATCGATAACATTTTTCTCCCTCAAACACGACAAATTGCATAAATCTTCATAATTCTCAAGCTTTTAATGGAAGATACATGAAAATTTTCATGTGTGCCAACTTAGGTTCAAACATAATTGTTAAGCTTTTAATGTTTTGTTTTTCAAGTTATGGCAAATTTTAGTTCCTCATGAATGGCAAATGTAAAATTTTCATGCATCACCTTTTTGCTACAAACATCATGGCTAGTTTTTTTTGCATGTATCAAATATATTAATTGTAGTGGTCACCATACCTTTTTCAAAGAAGAAATTACCTTACTCTGCCATCCTTTTTTTTTCATTTTTTAAATTTTCCACGTCCATCCTTTACAAAATATTTTTTTAAAAAAATACAGAACAATTTTCCCTAATTTTTCCATGTGCAATTTTATTGTAGCTACCATGGCAATTTCACTAATTAGAACACAACAAGTTTTTAATGTCTCCGTGATGAATTGAGATGTGTTTTTGCTATGGTATTTGCCATCATGGCGAACGTACATGCATTTTGTCACTATTATCATTTTTTTAGAATCAGGGCATATTTTTTCATGTGCATAATGACATTTTTTTATTGTTGATAGCATGGGAAATTATGTTTTGTACATACTATGTCAATTAGTTCAACATGCCAGGGGGGGGGGGGGGGGGAGTCCAAATCGTCGCAAAATTTATTTGAAAAAAATTGAATGCCCACATGGCAAACTCTAGGATTTTTTTTATTCTTCAATCACGACAACTTTTGAAATAACAATTGTATAGTACTATGGCATTTTCACAACACTTTTTTTTCAAGAGATGGCAAATTTTGGAACATATTTTAATGCCACATGGCAACTCTACGGTTTTTTGTTCTACACGCATGGAAACTTTAAAAAATATTTTTTACGGTCACATGAGAATTTTAGAGTACTTTCATTTTTCCAGAATTTGGCAATTTTAGAAAAAAATGCTCACTTGGAAATATATGATTTTTTTTTGTTCTACACACATGGAAAATTAGTGTACCATGGCAATCATATTTTTTGCCAAATTTTTTCTCAACATGGCAAATTTACTTTATGGACAATGGTAATTTTAGTTTACGGACGATGGCAAGATATACTTATATGAACCATGACAAAATTACTTTTTGAACCATAGCATATATCATTTTTTGGCCCACAATTTTTTTATTGAACAATCCATGGTATATTTGTTTTTTGGTGTCCTAACATCGCATATTTTTATATATTTATCCAATGCAAATTATTATTTTGGTACCATGGCAAATTCATTGTTTGCACATTGGTCATTTGGAATATGCTACATTTGTTGAAACAAACCATTCTATTTTTTAAAACATCATGGATTTTTTTGAACACCATGGCAATATATTTTGAACATTCTAAATTCGTTGACTATTTGCATGATTTTTTTTGGTAATGTTCTAGAGGTTGGATTTTTCTTTTAATACAACATGACAATAATTTTCTCGTCATGGCAAATAATTACCGCATAATATGATTTCAGCCTCCCGAAAGTTATCAACGATTTCAACTTTAGTGGCATAGATAGAAAGCATTAGCAATGCGAGCATCACCTTAGCCCATCCGACGTGTTTGAATGGCTAATAAGACGCTTGGAGAAGATTTCTAGGTCGCCCTCTAGATGACTTTAAATCTTCCGAACATGTGAATGGGTTGATGGTGAATCAGAACTGGGGCGGAGCCAAGGGCGTGAGGGAACCATGGCTCCTCCTAAGATTGATTTTTTTATGCATACACTCTTCTACTCTACGTGTAAAACAACAAACAATTTCTACCCCCCCCCCCCCCCCCCCAATTCTGCCCCGTCCCTGAAATAGGGAGCTTGTGCAAAATATATCATCAGGGTTCTTGCAATGAATAATAACAAGTTTGGAGAGCAGAGTCAACGGACTTGAGGTTGCAAATCAAGGACATCATTACATCAACAAGATTGAAGAATGAGGGCAACATTCACAAAAGCAGTTGAATTCGAGAAATATGTTGTTTAGATTTGTAGATTTTATATGTTTTGGGTTGTTTGTTGTTAGTGGCGGACGCAACTATATGGCGAGGCTAGGCTTCTGCACACCTTAATTCTTTTTTTATCTTCATATAATTTGCATATTGGTGTTGAGGAAAGCTATACGCTTGGTATCGTTGTATGCATGGCTGCCTACATTGAGCATACCATAATAAAATTTCTGCCTCAGCCATTGTTTGATGTAATTATTGGTAAGCAGTTGATGTTTGTAATTTAGTGAGAGACGGATAGTAGTGTACCTGATGCAAATGTTTGTAATTTAATGAGAGACGGGTAATAGTATACCTGATGCCTATACTCTTCCTTTTTAACTTGTTTGTGGAATTGGTTTGATTTGAATTATATATGATGAAATTTAGTTATATACTTTTCAATAAAGGGTGTTTTTTTCTAAATTTAATTATTTGTTTTCACAGTAGTTGCTTGCATTTAGGAGGTGAAAACGGTGAGTGAAGAAGAGTGATTTTGTGTTGCAAAAATGTTGACTATGTTTCATTAAATAATGTCATCCGGTGTGCACATGTATCCTCAAAAAGATTTATGTTCGACGTAATATTTTTGTTTCATGGTAATGCACGACATGTAACTATATGTTACAACGTGACAATGACTTAGAAGACATCGGATCTGCCTTCTTGGCTCAGAGGACGTCAGTAGGCGTGGAGCCTTTGACGTGAAGGTCAAATGTTGGGTCAGAATGTCTGAGTTGTCACGTTTGCGCCAGGAGGGGGTTTGTATCGAACGATATTGTTCGCGAGGGGAGATCCTAGTAGCGAACGTTTAGTTCACTCTAGGGCCGCGGAACATTGAACATCAGAGCATCTCCAATAGATGATGTAGATGTTGTATCTTTGAGGCCCCAAAACCTATCTCCAATAGATGATGTAAATGAAAAGAAATTACGTCTCCATCTTTCAGAGATGTAAAATAACACACCTGAAGATGCAAATTTGCATATCCACCTACACGAGATGTAAAATCGTCGGTCACGCCAACTGCCCAATCTGCATCTCTCAGATTGATTGATATTGCAGGAGTGTGGACGTCCTGAACCCGGGTACATATGAACCCGCTTTTTAAAAATGTACTTTAAACACGTTTTATATGTCAAAAAATATGAAACAAAATTTTGTGCATACATATTCGCACAAATATGTCCGTGGCACAAAGTTTTGTGAAAAAAAGTATTTTTGTTTTGTCTCTGCAAAAAAGACAAATTTTAGTGCTTCTAAATAGCGTTTCACGACAGTATGTTTTGTCTTTTTTGTACAGTCCACAAAAAAAGTTGTTTTTCCGTGAAACTTTCTGCACACACATAGAATATGAAGACGGCCTCGCGCATTTTTTTTCAGAATTTTTTGTCATTTTAAAATGTGTTTTCCAAAATGGGTTCATATGTACCCGGGTTCATCCATGACTTTCTCGATATTGCAGGCCTTTTCTAAGAGCTAGCTTCTGAGAGCGGGTATCAAAATTGTACTCTTTTTAGAATGAAAAAGAAAAAAAGGATCATGAAAGGTTTGTTGCCCAATAATCTTCTGAAACAGTGCTCAGTGAGACTGACGACACTCATTCAGTTAGTGGTGCAACCTCCCGCGTCCACCTCGAAACTCTTGATCAGATCCAGCAGGTTGACAAGCGATGACCCGCCGTCCTGCACGGCCGCCCTCGCCTTCTCCGAGAGCGCCAACGCCTTCCTCCTCCTCTCCTCCCCCTCTCCTCCCCCGTCCATGATGCTCCTGACGGCGGCCTCCACCACCTCTCTCCCCACCACGACCTCCTTCATCGCCACCCACATCAACGGCTCCTTGATCCCGACGCTCACGCCGATTCGGAGCACCTCCACGGCCAGCTTCTCGTTCAAGAACTGGTCCGAGAAGTGCGGCCATGTCACCACCGGCAGCCCGGCCGCGATGGCCTCCAGCGTCGAGTTCCACCCGCAGTGCGTCACGAAGCCGCCCACCGCGGCGTGGTTCAGGATAAGCACCTGCGGCGACCACCCTCCGATCAGCATCCCGCGGCCGGCGACGCGCTCCTCGAGGCCCCGCAGGAACTCGCGCACGTCCTCGCCGTACTGGTCGGGGTTCTTGAGAACCCAGACGAACGGGTGCCCCGACGCCTCGAGCCCGTGCCCGAGCTCGACGACCTGCTTCGGGTCCGCGTGCACGATGCTCCCGAAGCTGACGTAGACGACGGTGCCGGGCTCCCTGCCATCGAGCCACCGGAGGCACTCGTCGGCGTCAATGGCGGTGGTGGTGTTCCCTCGCTTTGCTAGCGTCGCGGCGTGCTGGTGGTACAGCGACACCGGCCCGATGGTCCACACCTTCATCTTCCTGGCGGCCGCGTACCCGGCGACGTACTCCGGCTCCATCTCAAGGAAAGAGTTCATGACGACGCCATCGGCCTCGCCTTGCGCCAGCTCGATCTCGTCGGCGAGCTGCTCGAACCCGGGCGCCCGGAAGAACCCGGGTGCTTGCGCCCTGGTCACCTCGATTCTCTTCTCCACGCCCGGCACGACCACCGGCTCGTTGTCGTCGGCCACGCCGTCGTAGGAGTTGTACCTCTCGACGTTGTGCTGGCACAGGGTGCAGAAGGCGCACATGCTGAAGAAGTTGAGCCGCGGGACCTTGAGATTGGCCGCGACCCGCACGGTCCACGCGTGGCAGAAGTCGGATACGATGCACGTCGGGTACGGCGGGTGCGCGCGGAGGTGGCGCTCGAGCGGCTCGGCGAGGAGCGTGACGGCGCGGAAGTAGTTGGGCGCGAGGCCGGGCGGGATCTTGTCGACGTCGTCTGCGTCCTCGGGCAGGCCCTCCGCGGCGCAGTCGAGCGGGAGCTCGACCAGCCGGATCGGCAGGCCGGACCGCCGCGCGAAGTCGACCGTGGGGCGGATGCGCGCGGCGTTGGACGGCGTGGCGACGACGCTGGCGAGCGCGCCGTGGGTGGCCAGCAGCAGCGCGGTGTCCACCGCCGGGATCACGTGCCCCTGGTACATGAGCGGGACGAACACGAAGTGCGCCCTAGCGGCGCTCCCGACGTCGTCAGCCGCAACCCCGGCGGGGTTCGCCCGGCCGTTCGGTGCTCCTTGGGAACCCATCCCTGATACGTTCGGCGATGGTGATGAGTTTGGCGATGTGTGGGGCTGTCGCTGGTTCTGTTAGCCCCACGTCTTAAAAAGAAGGCCGAACTTTGGATGCGACGAACGCCTGCGGCCATTCTGGCCGGCGCCGGCATGGTCGAGATGGCGAGGTGACGACATTGACGATGTCAGTACAAGATTTTCAGTTGTGCTAGTGTTTGTCCGTTATTATGTCGATGATGATGACGGAGGCGTGACTACGAGGGCGACGAATGTTTGCTTGTCGAGGCTTGGCTAGCTAGCTAGCACCGATGGTGCCGAGGACAGACGGGTGACGGCAAATTTTCGCTTACTTGTCACTGCCACTACGGTACGTTGGAGCAACTCCCTCGAGCAATGCTAATTCCCTCGTACCACCACAAAGAAATCTAACGATATTAGGAGTATGGCCACTAGCAAATCCGCTAAGGCCAACTTCAACGCACAGTCTTGAACGGACATCAGTTTTGTCCGAATATTATTCATTTGGGTCGGTTAAATGGACGACCCTGTCCGGATTTATGTGCGGGGGTATGCGTACGATTCAACGCGTCTGATCCATTCCAAACATGTCCGGTTTGTGAAATTAAATTTAGACGTAAGGAAACATAAAACAATTACAACTTAGATTTATATATTACATTAACGCCCAAATTCAGTCCAAAAGTACTCCCGACAGTCCATTAAACTTTAACTAAAATTAAAAGAACATAAGAAAACTTAGATCGGCTGTAGCCGTTGCCACCACCTTTGTCTTCAGGGTGTCGCCGTCGTCCTACTCCTCCTCGTCGTCCTCGGTGAGGTCGATGAACTGCGAGGCTGCCACAGGTGGGCGGTGGCGTTTGAGGCGGTGCATGCGGGGCCTGCGGTTGCTCGCGGGGTGGTGACCGAGGTTCGTGTTCACCCACGAGGCTTGTGTAGACACCAGCTCCGGTGTGCAGGGCAGCGTGGACGTCCAGCTCCAGGACTGCCTCACCAATGCTGGATCCCATTTCTCGGCCAGCGGCTCGAGAACGACACCGTCATCTGGCTCCGGGATGACCACGTCTACCGCGACTGACCCCGCTTCGTGGTCGTTCTTGTCCGTCTTGCCGGCGATCCACTTCCACATTTCCATTGTGGTTGTGGGCGTCGGTCGGTGCCGACAGGGTGCTCTAGGGTTTGTCGGGGCTCAAGGAGGAAGGAAGGCTTTGGAAGCTAGGCGAAATGGCAGTGAGAAGCGGATGTGGACTCGCCAGTCCACGACTTCGCCAATAAAATGGACGTTTCGTCGGGCAGCTAGATGACTAACCGGCGGCCTCGTCCGCGCGTGCGGATTAAATGGGGCCGGTGGAAGGTGGTTGCGTGGCCGACATGCGGGCCTAGGGTGGACGAGGAGAGGGTGCGTGTGCGTCCGTCCTTTCGTCTAGAAGAAAATATGGCCCAAAATTGCGTCAGACACGTGGCTGGCAGATTTTGCTCTCACACGTTGGGCCGCCACATTTGTCCGTTTCAGCCCAAACGGGGGATGGACGAAATGGGGTCGCGCATTGGAGCTGGCCAAACCCATATCTTATCTTTTTTCTAAACTTATATCTTTATTTTCTTCAGCATAAAAGGGATTGTTTATGGCTTAATCTCAGTCGATCAAATAAGAAATACCTAATTCTCTTCGTTCTACCGATTCCTATTCGAGGGCTATTGTACAAACCAGCGCACACCCTCTTTGTCCTTTGCTCGACCCATTTACTTGTCCTTCTTCTTTCTTCAACCTTCAACCCTCCGTCCTAAGCTCAACCCATTTTTTTTTTCATTTCATTTCTTTTTTTCGACCTTAATAAAAAGGCATATGTCAAAGCTCAAACCCTGAACCTTGCCATTTCCTATTCGGTGCTTGGTTACAGTGCAAACAGCAAACCGGCGCACACGCCCTTCTCCGCGATGGGCCGGCGCATCTTCCTTATTATTTTCTGTTTTAACACGCAAAATACTGCACGCGTGTTGCGATTTAAACCGGCGATCTCCTGATTCAATGTACGCTGCACTAAGCACCCGAACCACCTCACATGATGGAATTAGTTACATCATTCTCCATCTTTTCTTCTTTCTGAATTTCTTTTCGCTTGTTTCCTTTTTTTATTTTTTTTGGTACGGTCTCGTTTGGTTTTATTTTTTATTTTTCGTTCTTTTTTCCTTTTTATATTTTGATTTCTTTTTATTTTCTAAATGCGCGAGCTTTTTTCAAAATCAATGAACTACTTTGCAAATTCATGAACTTTGTTGTAAAATAGATGAACTTTTTTTTCAAAATCAATGGAAGTTTTCAAAATCGATGAATTATTTTTCCAAAATTGAAGAACTTTTTTTCGAAATTGCTGAACTTTTTAAAAAAGTAGATGAAGATTTTTCAAAATCAATGTTTTTTTCAAATACAATGATTTTTTTTCAATTTACTAAACTTTTTTGAACTCATGAATTTTGTAATAAATCAATGAACTTTTTTTATTTCACAAACATACTCAAAATCGCAAAAAAATGGAGGCCGGTCTAGTAGCGCAACACAACCGAAACAAATGCAATCAGGGCAAGTTGATCGAGCGGACGATTTTATTTGTGAGCGAGCGAACAAAGCGAAGCCGGAGCGAGTGGGGGAGCAATGCTTAATGGCTCGCGGCCTGCTGCCTTTCGTGTGAGCGCCCGATCTCCTAACCAGCAGTGAAGGCGCCAATTAGGAGGTCCCCTGAACCTCACGATTGCAGTACAAATGCGATAACCACTATGGGGGACATCTGCGGCTCAAACTAGGTAGTGTCAAATGTAATACTTAAAGAAAGACTATGTTTTTTTCTTCAGGATTTTCCTTTTTTCTGAGTTTTTCAAATGCGTGAATACTTTTAAAATGCTATTTTTTTTAAAAATTCGTGATTTTTTTTCCAAATTGGTGATCTCTTTTCAAGTTCAAGAGCTATTTGTTTGGAAATCTCATGTCTTTTTGAAAACCGAGAACTTTTTTTTCCAGTTTTTTGCTACCATTCTACTTAAACTTTTTCAAATGTCTTGAAGATATTTCAAATATGTGATTTTTTTAAGTAAATTTTTAGTGTTTTGCACCTTTTTAGTCATTTGTTTTTTCAAAATCCATGATTTTGTTTTTCAAACCGATGAACATTTTTAAAATCCATGAACTTCTTTTTCCGAAACCAATTAGCTTTTTTCGAATCCATGAAGTCTTTTTTTCGAAATCCACGAACATTTTTGACATTCAGGAACATCATTTTAAAATCGATGAACTTTTTTCAAATCGCTAAACATTTTCTTTCAAAATGATGAACCTTTTCCAAATATGCGATATTTGTTTGTATTTTGTGCACTTTCTAAAAATTGTAAACTTTTTCTGACTTCCGCAAACAATTTTTTAGCCCTTGAACTTTTTTAAAAATCCAAGATTTTTATGAATCCCGTGAACTGTTTTTCACTTCTTGAACTCGTTTTGGTATCCATGAACTATTTTGCAAATTCGTGAACAACTTTCAAACTCTTGGATTTTTAAAAATGATTTTTCTAGAAAACATTCTAATTTCGTGAACTTTTTTCAAACTCATGAACTTTTTCCGAACGGATGAATATTTTAAAACTAAAATTCATGAAATTTTTCCAAATTAACGAATTATTTTAAATTTAAAATATTTATGATTTTCCAATTTCATGAACTTTTTCAAAATTAGCAAATGGTTTTCAAATTAATGAACTATTATTCAATGGCGAAACTTTTTTCAATTTCGCTAACTTTTTTAAAATCCACAAATTGCGGAAAAATTATTCAATTATGTGATTTTTTAAATTCAATTTATTTCCTAATTCTGGATTTGTTTTTTCATATCTGTAAACGTTTTTCTTCTCACAATTGTTTGTAAAAGTACAATGAAAATCCAGCTGGTTTTTTCCTAGCAGACCAATTGCAGAAAAAAAATAACTAGCTTTTTTAAGAAAAAGAAAAGAAAAAAGAAACTAGCAGGTGAAGTGAAGCGGACTTGGGGCGAAGCGAGCGAGCAGGCGAGCCAGCTGGCAAAATAGTGGGCCGTTGCTCGCTGGCAACCCGTGCGTTATGCGCTATCTATTACTACCGAGCTTTGTCTAAAAAAAACTACATACCAAGCTTTGACATTTTTTTTAGGGGACCAAGCTTTGACATTTGACCATTTACCATGAACTACTGCTCATTGACCATTTACTTTGAAAAATCCTCAAGTTTCTAAAACACCATGGATTTTAAAAATAATTCTGAATTTTTAAAAGTTCTTGAATTTGAAACAAATATTTACTGATTTGAAAAAAGTTCACAAATTTGAAAAATATATTCATGGTTTTGAAAAAAGTGTGGAAATTATAGGATGGCTAAATATTATTGTTGTGTATTGATCTGTATAGGAGTACAACATGTGAAGATGATTGGACTACAAGGCAAGTCATTGTTGGTTTAAACCAAATCTATCTTTATCTCCTCCTAATCCATAACTAACAACTTTATACTTCTAACATCCCCCCCTGTAGGAGATATGCCCTAGAGGCAATAATAAATGTTATTGATTATCTTCCTGTTCATAATTATGTTTATGTTCCATGCTATAACTGTTATGGTTCTCGAGTCTACAATAACCACGAGGCTCGAAGGAAGACTCATATGCACGTGTGGAATAATAAACGGTAAAATGTATTCCTAGTCTGGCCTCTAAGACTGGCTCAAGTATTGCATGATGATCCTGTTTTCCTGATCATGGGCATGGCTATGCCGGCAATTTTGTGGGCACAATGTTAGAAGAACATTTTTGTTGAATCGACCCGAATTGATGTTATGCTATGAGATACATTCGTCACAAGTTAATGGTTAATAACACAGAGATGGTTAACGTTTGCATAATTCCTTAGACCATGAGAGTATCGAGTTTCTTCATGCTTGCTTCATGAACTTTGGGGTTTGTTAAACGTCATCTGTAAATGGGTGGCTATTACGGCGGCTTACGGGTTCATGGAAAAGTATGTCAAGTAACTCGATAGCTCAAGATTGGGATTTGCTCCTCCGACGATGGAGAGATATCTCTGGGCCCTCTCGGTGTTACGGTATCCATCATCGTCTGGCCAGACACTTTGTGATTTGATCACGGGGATGCCGGAACACGGGAACGAGAAAAGAGAACAATACCGGTAACGAGGTAACTGGCATAGTGGACAAGTTGTTGATCCACGGGGATGCAAACATGTCTCACCTCGGGTATTTGTAACATATCGCGAAGCAACAGGAATAGCACACGGCAACTGGAGGTTCACTCGAATATTCATTCGTGTGGGTATAGGGGTCAATATGGGTGTCCACGGCTCCGATGTTGATCATTGATCGGAAGGGGTTCCGGGTCATGTCTATACTTCACCGAACCTATAGGGTCACACGCTTAAGGGTCATCTATCTGCTGAATACTAGACGGGGAGTCTGAGAAAAAATCACCGAAAAAGTTTCGAACAAAACGGAAACGTTCCGGAGGATATCGGAATAGTTCCGGTGAAACTGAAAAGTTGTTTCAGGGTATTCCATTAAGTCAAATTGGTTCTGGCACACGCCTGGAAATTCTTGGAGGATGCCAGAAGTGTTCTGGAAACTTCTGGGAATTTTCCGAGACAAAAACCGGAAATGTTCCGGAGCAGCCGGAACCGCTTTGGTTGCTTTTCGCTGAAGAAACATTGTTCCGAAATTGTTTCGGAATGCGTTCAAAATTGTTTTGGTGGGTGCTAGAATTATTCTAGGCACACAAAAATAATTTGGGTTTTAACGGACGCAGAAAAATGTGTTCGTGAATAGTGAAAAGCACTTTTTGGGCTGATTTGCAAATGAGGTTTTTCTTCTAGAAGAAAACCACTTTTGGTGTGTGAAAGGAAGGTGGAGCTCCCCAAGGGGGCTGCAAATTTCGGCCATGGCATGGGGGGGCCCTCCTTGAGGTGTCCTTCCTCCTCATGGTGGATATCTTCTACACACCCTTATGTGGCATGTGGTGGAAAGATCCTAGGAAGGTCCTTTTGGTCTTTCCTCTACCCCTTGCTTCTCCTATAAATAGAGGTGGAGATTGCTCTCCAAAATCAGATCATGCTTGCTCTCATACACATGCCATTTGACTTGTCTGGCTTCTCTCTCCCTCCCAGCGAAATAGTTTCGTAGAGCCGAAAGGCTGTCTGGGTTCCGGTGGGAACTAGTTCTGGACGGCGAAGCCCTGCCGGATAGATGACACCGTATGTGTGCAACTCTATAGAGAGATCGTAGTTTCGGTCTTAGTTCGAGAGTGCCTCCCGAAGGGCTATCCGAGTGATCGTCCGAGTTTCGAGGGTCCTCCCGAAGGGCTGTCCGAGTGACCATCCGAGTTTCGAAGGTCCTCCCGAAGGGCTGTCCGCGACACCGTCCGAGGGACTGTCCGACCGCCTCCCGGAGGGCTGTCCGAGGGGCAGATGAGGGAGTACATCCTCGCGGTTGGGAGGTTGTAAATCCTAGCTGCGGGGATCTGCACCGCCGATCGTCATCGACTCTACTTCCGCTGCGCTACGAGTCGGTAACGAAAAAGATCAAACCTTGTATGCAGTCTCCATAGTGATCCTGGGCTGGTACGTAGGTCGGAAAATTTTTGTTTTCTGCTGCGTTACCCTACACCCCCCCCTCAGTCGTAGCGTGAGAATAGCGAACGATTACGACTGAATTTGAAGTTTTGCGCTTCTGTCATCTTTTCCGCTGCGCCATCACCAACTAAGTCTCTAATGGCCGACGGGTCGGCATCTAGGGTGGTGATTGAATCCCCTTATGGTGCCTTCCTCGTCTCTCCTCTATTCCCTCCCACAGTCACAGTGGGAGTGGCATGGACGCTGGTGATGATGCGAACGGTGTTGACTGAAGTTGTTGCTGATGTGTTGCTGTAGACGTAGTTGTCTGGTTTATGTCGAGGTCGCCTATCGTGATGTAGCCGTGGTCGATGTAGAATTCGTCGTCGTCGATGTAGCTGTAATCGTCAGAGGCGAAAAAATTGCGCGACATGTATGACGGAGCTGCAATCGTTTAGCCGACGTTTTCCACCTGAAGAGGTACCATCGAGGGCGACGTTTTGCACCTTGAGAGGTACCGTCGCGGGCGTCTTGCGGGTGCCAGAGGACGCGGTTGTAGGTGAGACCACCATTTTTGTCAAGACTGGAGGAACCCCACCGAGCACACAACGGTTTTGTCAGGACCGTGCGCGCGGTTGTAGTGTCTTTCACAAAAGTGACGTCGGTGTATCGATGCAGTCCTAGCCGTCAGACGCGGTCAATGCCGTCATCGGTGTCGTGCGCGTCTTATAGTAGTATTGCCAGAGGACGCGTGTCTATCCTTGTGGATGAGGTTGTAGAGATGACAGCGATGTGTTGACGAGGTTGTTGATAAAAACCACGTTGATGAAGATCTTGACGATGAAATGTCTGCCATGGCATGAAGTGACGCCGTGTCATGTCGAAGGAGAACTTCAATTTTTTTTTCCACACCGGTATGTCGTTTGGATGGGCGTGAAGTAGTCGTACAGCTTGGTGTCGCGGCGGCGGTGAAGTAGTCGATCGATCCCGGTTGTAGGTCGGTTCGATGTCGTCCGCGTAGAGAACTTCCCCTCCGGTGATCCCTACGACGTGCGCATGATGAAGATTTCGGGTGACTCGAACAGTGCAGAGATGGCTTGTAGCTTGATGCATTGCAGAGGATTGCTTCGGCTTGCATGTAGTCGAGGGAGATCGGGTGTGCAATGTACATGTCGGGTGGCTCGGTGTAGCTAGATGGGGCAGCTCTCGGGCTGGAGTCGAGCAGACCTGGTACGTGTCGCTGAAGCTCTCTGGACGTGGCTCTGGAGGGGTTTGGCTCAGGTGCAGGGATCGCCGCACCTATTATGGTGCAGGCCCAATCAGTGCATGACATGTAAGCTTGTAGGCCCAAGCAATTTATTCTTAATTCTTTTAATCCTCCTCTAATCCCTTTCTTTCCGGACTCTACATTCTCTCTCCAATTTCCTTGCCGATTATTCTCTCTGCACTGCTGCTATTGCAAACTTACAAATCTATATATCTGTTTGTCCATGCAAGAGCTAATCTCCATCAGCCATGGTGAGTGCGTGCTGGAGGACCAGACACCAGACCCATGGCAACGCCATGCTTGCTAACCTGCTGAAGAATCTTTGCCATCGGACGCTCAAAGTACTGGTCGGCAGGAGTTGGGCAGAATGAGAAACCAACGTGATATAGTATCTCATTTGATCAATAGCATCAAGGAGTTTGTACTCAAGTCGATGGAGTTCATCGTGAAATTGGAGAGAGAATGGAGAGTCTAAAACGAATGGGATTAAAGGAGGATTAAAATAATCGGTAATGAGTTGCTTTGGCCTACAAGCACACGTGGCATGCATTGATTGGGCCTGCACCATAATAGGTGCGGTGATCCCTGCACCTGAGCCGAACCCGCTCTGGAGTAGCTGCAAATTTTCAGGAGATCACGGGCGCAAATGGGCATGTGGGACGTGGCCCACGACCTGGTTGAAGCTAGCGAAGTCCACGCCCGTGCGCGTGGCCTGCTAGCAAGTTGCTGGAGTTGTTGACGAAGTCGATGCCCACCAGATCGAACGGGAATTGGTTTCTCGGCCTTGTCTGCCCACGGCTCAAGTCGCTCGCCCACGTCGGAGATCCGCGTATGCGAGTTGCTTTCGGCGGGAGAAGAGATCCGCTCACTCGTTCGTACGCGAAAGAGATCTGCACGGGAGCTACGCCATCCGGACCCGGCGCCTTGTCCTTGGGCATTTGCGCAATGGCCGTAAGCACCTCGGCCTCCGTGAAGGGGTCCCCAATACTGTCGAGGTCGCAAGAGGTGAATTGAAGCACATCCAAGTGAAATCTTGTTGCCTCCTGTTGGTCTTACGAAGTACAGCCGTGAAATGCCCCTCCACCACCTTAGCCTTGTCATCATGGGAACTTGAAAATTTGAGTAATTGATCTAATCTAAAGAAGACTGGAAGAACTAGTCTAACAGAGTTGATGAAGTTTAAAAGTGTTCAAGAATCGGAAAAATATTCACGCGTTTGAAATTTATAAACTTATAGAAAAGTTAGCATGATTTGCATTACTGTTTATTTGCGGCTCTGTCTTCCCTACAGCCTTCCCAACAACATTAAACAACTAGCTAGTCCGGATATAGTAGGAGTAGTAGTATGTTGTAAACCGTGATCCGAAACTCTACACATCCTTCGCGGAGATCGGCTCAGCGAGCTTCAGACCCCAAGACATGTCTTCACAAGCCCGGACATGAGGCACTAGATTACTCGTGTCGAGGAGTTTGTCGACTTCTTTCCTGGTGCACTCGAAGTATGGCGGGCCCTGAGCACACGGCTCCATGGACATGGCCCGTTTGCACGGCGGGTCCGGCACCTTGTCGTTCTCCGGCTTGATCATGATGTATGGCGTGAGTCCGCCGAGAGCGACGCCGACGTATCCGAAGGTCGACCAGCCGCTGGTGACGATCTTGTCGGTCATGCTCAGCAGGTACATCTCCGCCAGCGCCTTCATGTCTTGCATCCGGTGGAAGAAACGCTGGTGCTCTTCCCGGCTCGGCTGGTGCACGCTCACCACCTCGCCGTTTGCGGTCGCCGACCGCCAGTACATCTCCCGGATGCTGTCGTGGTACCACCCGTTCAGGCCCGTCACGAGGACGGCCTTGGACCGCCCACCGGCCGTCGTCGTCGTCGGCGGCGGGGATCTCGCCACCACCCCCGGCAGCAGATGCTCTTGGGAGGTGCACGCCAGGATCTGGTCCAGGATGTGCTGGACCGGCTTGTCGTCCTGAACAAAGGCCCTGATCTGAATGCCCAGCCGCTCGTCGGCGTTCTTGAGGTAGGAGCTGTAGAACCGCGTGACCATGCCCCACACGTCGTCCGTCGGGTGGAGAAGATACCGCGAGATGATGTAGAAGACGGAGTCTTTCCGGGGGAACATCCGGTGGAGCTCCTGTTGGTACGCCGGGTTGAGGAAGAGGCTGGGCGCAATGTAGCCGTCCGTCCTCATCACCACCCACTGCACCCGGTGGAGGAACTGCCGGTGGTCGTCGCAGTACGCGAGCTTGTTCTCGGGAGACGCGGCGTGGTCGAGGTGCATGTACACGAAGCGGTGCTCCGACGAGTCGCCGGTCTCGTTGCGCAGCGTCACGTTGCCGTAGCACTCCGCCGCGTCCTCGCCGAGGTCCTTGTAGCCGTGGAGCGGGAAGTCGAGGGGCAGCAGCCACGTCGTCCCCGGGAAGGGCTCGCAGAAGAGGTCGCCCATGGTCTTTCCCCGGTCGACGAGCAGCACGCGGTCGGTGAGCATGGCGTAGAGGAAGGCGGAGGCCGTGGCGAGTATCCGGTTGCCGAGGCCCCGGTAGGACAGCAGCACGAGGTAGCTGCAGCCGTCGACGGTGGCGACGTCTTTTTCACCGGATCTCATCCTGTCGGAGGCTCTCCGGTACGCGTCGGTGCCCGGACCGCAGCGCCGCTGCAGCGCCTCCTGCCGCCGCAGCCGGTTGATGAGATGCGGCGTCGGCGAGCGAGTCATGTTCTTGCGGTAGTGGACGGACTGGTACCGGCTGGCGCAGGATTGCTCGTCGAATCCTGGAAGGAGAAGGCCCCCGAGAAGCATGTCTTTCTTGGATGATTCTGCTGCAGGCGGATCAGAATTTGAGGCAAAGTAACACCATAAAGAAACTAGTAGTACGATCGTTCGTAGCATGCATGAAAGAACCAAATCGATAAAAAAATACAGTACTACTAACAGTTTGTGCGTTAGTGACACTAGCTCTGAACATGCCAAATACACCTGCACAAGCAGTGAGCGAAAACTGCAATTACTACCTTGTTGCGTTCCTAAGCCGGCCACGGTGGATCTGATCCACACCGCCGGCGCGTCGAGGTGGCCGCTGAAGATGAAAAGGATGGGCGGGATGGTCATGATCAAGGCCACCGCCACGGCATTCGCCGCGGAGCTCCATCGCCTGGGGTTGACGATGGACGCCTTCTCCGCCTTCTTCCCCGTGCAAGGCGAGGCCTCCTCAACCTCCAGCCAGCTCGACTCCTCTCTGCTGCATTTCTTGTCCATCTTGGGCTACCTTTCTCAAGTGATACTACTTCACTTGAAGTGGCTACTTGGCTATATGACCTTAAGGGAAACTGTCTCTTTGTTAACAAACCAGTGTTTGCAACGTAATTAAACAAACTTCTTGCAGTCGATCGTGGGTACTTACATTTCCAATTGGGATCTGTACTTGAGAAAGGGATGAGTTGACCTTCCCAAATTATACATTTTTTTGTTAGACTTGGCACTAGACTAGTCGCACGTTGCCATGTTGGCCTAGCTGGTTAACGGTGCAGTGCTAGCTCATTGGTCTGGTTGAATCGTTTGCTCAACTAGTCAACTTCGTTGGACGGAATCAGTTTGCTCAACTTGGACAGATCGATGGAAGCGCTGCGATATTGTTTACACATTATGGCGTTCCACCGACGTTCGATCGATGTACACCGGTAGTTCGATGCAATCTGGGTTACGTTAATTAGCGCATCGGCCGGTGCCCGGTGAATTTGAGCACATCCTTTGTTGGGTTTGGTGAGAGAGGTCAACTGCGCGACCAAATAAGCCAAGGAAGTAGTACACGGCACGAGGGTTGAAAATAGAAGTGAAAATGTAAGAAATCGAGTGCTATCATATTTGTTTCTATAAAAAAGAAAGGTAAACGTTTATCGCCGGGGCGCCGGCCGAAACTCGCGCCGGACGCGCACGGCCCTGGGATTATTTGGATCGTGCGCCTCGCGCCCTCCACGCTGGACATAGGTAGGTCCACACAAATTGTTTTTTTAACGTGGCCTTATCTTTTCGTCGTTCGTCCTCATCCGTTCCTTTTTCCTCGCAGCACGCGAAGTAGAGCTTGCGTTGATCCAGTCCGGCTCCGCCATGGCTCACGAGGGAGATGCCGCTAGGCCGGCTGGCCACACACGAGGCGGCAAGGGGCACGGTGTTGCAAGGGGCGCGCGGCATGGTGCCGAGCTGCATCCAGATCTCGCACGGCGAAGAGCTTCGACGGTCACCATGGCAGCTGGGGAACCATGCTCGCGTTTGCTGCAACCGTTGACAGAAAATGCTTCAACGGTATATGAAAAAAGTTTCAACCGGCAATAGAGAAAGCTTCAACCAGGCACTCCGTCCATCCATTTAACTCCACTCCGACGAGGCGAACCTCCACCCTGAAAGCTGCAACCAGTTGATTGAAAAGCTGCAACCGTCGTCTAATTTTGTTACTACCGGCGACGGATTTTGCTACATCTGTCACGGCGGAGCTGCGGCCTACTACGGCGATGCCTTTTTTTTGTTGCAACCGTCCCTCGGATTTGCTACAACCGGCGAGGCATTTTGCTACATGCATCATGGCGGAGCTAGGACCGGTGACGGCGGCGAGATGAATTGTTGCAACCGTCGTTCCTTTTTGCTACTACCGGCGAGAGATTGTGCTACATCCATCATGAAGGAGTCGCGACCTGCGTCGACAGCGAGATGAATTGTGCTGCAGGCATGGAGCACGCCGGCGACCGACGGCGAGGGGCGGCGACCATGGACGACCGACAGTGAGAGAAGATGAGGAGGCGAGGCGTGGGGTGTGGCGTGTGCGTGG
This sequence comes from Elymus sibiricus, assembly GCA_039707655.1. NCBI lineage: Eukaryota > Viridiplantae > Streptophyta > Magnoliopsida > Poales > Poaceae > Elymus > Elymus sibiricus. The sequence continues at coordinate 117,914,519 of CM077675.1, forward strand.
GCGGCACCCTCCTTCCTCTCCCTTTCTTCCGTGCGGGAGGTTGAAGATGGGATGCGGGGAGGAGGGTGAGATCTGACGGCTGCGCACGTGCAAATCGGACGGATCCGGGCTGACCGGCCGAAAAATTGGGCCGGCGCGCCGGCGCATAGCGTTGCCCAAAAAGAAATAGCTGACGTGAAAATGCATGTAGAGATTCTGAAAACAAATACAAAAAATACAGCTGGAAACGAACATATAACAAAAACGAAGCGGTCAATGATACATAAGAGAATCTTTGTCAAAATCAGAACTCCCTTGAACCATAGAACTAAAAATGGATTTGCTAAAACATGAAGATAAGATTTAGTTATTACACATCTACCTCTCCCATCACATTTTTTTGAGGGGTAAACCACACTTTATTGATCACAAGCCACAGTTTGTGGGATACAATTTGCATGGGAATGAACAAGCCAATGATGGTGCCCCTGCTGCAATGGAAGTGAAAATTTAGCTATATTGTGAGCATCGCCGTTCGCAGAACGGCCCTCGAAAGTAAATTTACAATTGAAGCCAATGGCTCTTTAGTTAATCTCATTGATGATCAAACCATACTTCCTCCTGTTGCCATGATTGATGTCATTGACAACCTGCTTCGAGTCCGAAGCTGTGATGAAATCGTGCACAAGCAAATCTTCTGCCAAAGATAACGCATCACGACACGCAATTGCTTCCACAGTCGCTACATCACGAACTCCTGGGATAACTAAGGATGAACTGCCCAAGTAGTTACCGTTTGCATCTCTGCATATTGCTGCGGTCGAACCTCCCCTGTTTTGTCGTGCCACATCGGCATCAACGTGAATCTTGGCAAAACCTTCTGGTGGCGCCCTGGGTCTTGCATTAGAAACAATACTTATATTTGCTGTAGCGACTCTATCACACCTCGGCGTGATGTCCTTCACCATTTCCAGTTCCGTTAAGAACCTCTCAACAAAGCCATGGGTAGCTTGCGGACTTTGAAAGATACCTTCATGGATCGCTTGTCGTCGTGCCCACCAAACCGCCCACATAGTCACCGAGAGCTTAACAAAGGATGCATGCGATAATACCTCCATAATTGTGAACAACCAATGTCTGGCGCTCGGCTCCGTTGTAGCACTCATTTTCTCGATCAATTCTTCACCAGCGAGAGCCCAGACACATCTAGACATCGTGAACTCCAACAGTGAGTGCCGCCAGGAATCCGACGCTCCCCATAATCCACAAGAACTCGAGGTTGACATGTTTCTATGTGATCTAACATCCTCAGTTGGTAGGGACTGTCTCGAGAGTCTCCATAAAAACATTTGTATCTTCCCCGGGACTTTGGTCTACCATAAGGTTTTCCAAGCACTGCCCTCTCCGTCCGTGCTCAATGAACCCGCAGTTCCCTCGAGCCACGCCTACCTTCTCCTCCTTGTGGATAACAACATAGCATATGTAGAGCGGACAGACAAAAAATGCCAGTCTTTTCATAACTCCATGACCAAAAGTCAGCGATATTCCTTGTGGACAGAGGTATTCCCAGGATTATTGGAACATCCATAGCTAGGAACGTTTGAACTACCCGCTCCCTGTCCCAAGTTGCGGACGTGGCATCGATAAGATCAGATACATGGCTAGTGGGGTTTGCTATTCTACAGCCATAAGGGCGCATCATCTCCAAGCGTGGCAGACAATTCTTGTTCCATATATTTGTTGATTGACCATTACCAATCCGTTTGATCAATCCCTGCTTGAAGACGTCCTTCCCTTCTATCATAGCCCTCCAGATCTGGCTTGGATGGTTCCCCAATTCAGCATCCAAAAAACAAATCGGTGGGAAGTAGATGCTTTTTGGTATGCGGGCACTTAGAGCTTCTGGATTTTGCAATTTTACCACGCTTGCCTCGCTAGCATGGCCATATTAAAGAGCTCAAAATTCTTGAAACCCAGGCCACCAATGCTTTTGGGTAGGGTCATTGCCTTCCATGATAGACAGTTGGGCTTGCACTGCCCATTCTTGTTGCCCTACCAAAATTTCCGAATCAACATGTTCAAATGTTCACACAATCCCCTTGGGAGTTTGAAGCATGACATAGAATATATCGGAAGTTCCTGAGCAACCGCTTTGACCAACACTTCTTTAGCTGTTGTGGACAAGGTTGTCTCGATCCATACTTGAACTTTGTTCCATAATCGGTCTTTTAAGTTTTTGAAAGCTCCATTCTTTGATGTTCCAACATCACTAGGCATCCCGAGATACTTATCATTCAATGTTTCATTTGGCACATGGAGTAACCCTTTGATTTGTTGTCGTACATCATCCAGAACTCCTTTGCTGAAGAAAATTGAAGACTTATCATAGTTAATGCGCTGCCCCGTAGCTTGACGATAAATATCCGAGGCTTGGTGCACCTCCGTAGTGAAAGTGCTAGTTATCGACTAGAGGGGGGTGAATAGGCGATTTTTAGGAAAGGCTTCGAAACAATGAATGTATTTGAAATATGCGAAAGCGAAACAAGATCAAGTAGGGATACTATCAAGGATCTAGGCAATGCATGTAATACAGGGAAGACATACAAGCAAGTTGAGCATCATCATCATACACACTAAGAAGAGTCGAAGACAAACTTAGACAGTATGAAGGTAAACAACAGTTACAAATATCTTCGGGGTATGTCTTCAAACAGTAGTACTCAAGCAAAGGCTTCACGGTTCAGAACTGAATGTAAAAGAGTGAAAGATAGAACCAGTAGCTTGATGAAGACACATGATTTGTTGGACTAGTTCCAGTTGCTGTGACAACTGTACGTCTGGTTAGGGAGGTTGAGATTCAACTCAGAAGACCTCATCTTCACCTTGTTCCCCTTGAGCCGAAGTCACTTAGACAATGCCCAATCACTCAGGTAAGTCTTCAGAGGAGACTTCCGAAACCCGTACAAAATCGGTCACCCCGCAATCCACAATGACTCTTGGATGCTCTAGACCCAGATGCCTAACCGTCTGGAAGATCACAGTCTTCAAGTGTAATAAGTCTTCAGTTCACTTAGAACAGAACGACTTCGGTGATGCTCAAACACTCTAGCTCTAGGTGTTTAGGTTTATCCTCGCAGGATAGTTCTCTCTCTCTCTCAATTTCTTCAAGGCGGGTTGCTCCAAAACGACAACAGTCGTATCTCTCTCTGAGCAGCCCCCTACTTATGGTGGAGGGGGGAGCTATTTATAGCCAACAGGCAACCCGACCTGATATGACCGAAATGACCCTGGGTCAATGGCCAACCGACACGTGTCCCAACGGTCGGATTTCAAACACACACGGCAACTTTACTTGGGCTACAAGTAAAGCTGACTCAACCAACTCTGGAAGAGATTTCCTCTCATTGTCTTCACTCGAAGACATAGGTATGGGTTGAGCATCACGTCAGCGTCTTACTTCGATCACATTGACCCCACTTAACAGTACGGTGGTTCCTATGACTCAGGAAAGAAGAAACAAAACTACCAAAAGACTTCATCTTCGCGTTATCTTCAAGCGATTATCTTCACGTACCACCAATGGCTTCGGCCATTATCAATGTCTTCGGACATTTTAGGGGTCGTCTTCGACGGTTAAACCGAATCTCCAGGGACTTCTATCTGTGTTATCCTGTGAACTCTCATAAACACATTAGTTCCTCAACCACGTTTGTCTTCAATACTCCAAAACCAAACAAGGGTGGCACTAGATGCACTTATAATCTCCCCCTTTTTGGTGATTGATGACAAACTGGTTGAAGGTTTCAACGGGGATAAAGATATGTGAAAATAAAGACTTGGAGATTATGATTGCAAGATATAGAGAGCTCCCCCTGAAGATGTGCTTATGAAGATTTTTCTTGGAATGCAAAAGCACATAGCAGGTTAGGGTTTGTGGAGATCTCCCCCTATATCTTGTAATCCAATCACTATGCATTTAAATGATTTTTCAAAGATAATGAAATGCATAATGAAAAATGGGCGTCTGTAGTATGGCTTCGGGCGCATATGATAAAACTTGAAGTAGCGCCAAAAGTACGGTAAACATTAAGTGTGCAGACGTCCATCAGAACTTAAGTTTTACAACCCAAATAGCAAATGTTCAGAACGAGAGTTGTAAACTTAACAAAAAGTAGCAGCACCCAGCCCATATCGATAGACCCGTTTGAAGACTATCACCCAATGCTTCTCCCCCTTTGTCATCGCATGACCAAAAAGGGACGAAGACATCGAGCACTACGCGTCCCCAGCAAGAGTTGAGGTCGACGTGTAGTAGGGTCATGGTGCGTTGGTGGAGAGGAGCTTGGTGCAGTGCCGCGTCGCCGAGTCGATGGAGATAGAGAGGTTGCATCATCGGCTTCATCTGCAAGCCGGACGTTGACGGAAGGTGCCAACGAGGAGAAATCACTGTCTTCGAACGATGGAGTCTTGCGCCATTTCTCCGTGCTGGGAGGTGGTGCACCAAATTTGTTGCGTTGGTTGAAGCCATCCTCTCGAAGATCTTCCTTAGGAGCCATCATGGTCAAAGTCTTCCATGAGCGACGACTGGTTTCATAGGCCACAACGGCATTCTTGGTGGTGAGATTGCTAATACGGTTGATATCTTGAACCATGGAATGCATTTGTCTTTGAGACCACTCGTGGTGCCGATCCTGCTTCTAAATCAGAGAAATTAGAAGTTCTCGATCAGTTAGGGCATGCTCTCTTCTTGGCAGGTTCTGGCGAGGCAGAGTGCTAGTAGTGGCTTCAGTAGCAGTTGCACTTGGTCGAGGTTGGCGAAATGAGCCAATCAGTCTTGCCCTTGTGAGATCAGACGGAAGGTGAAGACCTTCATCTTCAGCAGTGCCACTGGTGCCTTCCACGATGGGGTTCTTGCTTTTGGAGGGATAGAGATGTGCTTGGACAATTTCTATGTCTGGAAGATAAATGGCATGATTGCGAGCAGAGGGCAGAAACCTGGTGCTGGTTCTGTACTTAATGAAGCGTATAATCCATGGGGCATATATCTTCAGCTCAAAGAGATTGATGCCATTTGCCGCGAGATTGCGAAGGAATAAATCTTGAAGATTAAACCTGATGCCATAGACAGTGTTGTAGACTAATGTCTTCAGAGCCCCTTCAAGCTTGCGAGTTGAGTTATGCCCTTTGATTGGCCAGATTGTATGCCGAAGAATATGATAGATTGTCTATGGCAGATACTGAAGATCATCAACAAAGAAAGAAGTGGGCAGATCTTCATCTGGAGCCAAAGGCTTCATCAAAGTAAGCATATGAGTCATATTGGGCTCTGGCATTTGAAAACACACTTCTAGTGGCAGCAACATAGGCTTCTGATCGAGGATCTAAGTCTTCTCCTAAGGCAGCAAGAGGTGTAGCAGGGAACAAGTCCAATGCGGTGGCCATGATGTGGTCATCACGGATCATGAAATCCATCTTCCAGGTGTTCAAGTCTCTGCGAAAACCAGAGATGTGGAGAGTTGCATAGAACTGGAGGATGAGTTCCTCATTCCAGTCTTCATGATCAGTGACAAACGGCAACAGTCCAACATCCCGAAGACAATCTAGTGCTTGATTAAAACAGGGAAGATCTTTCATAGCTTCAAAGCTGAGATGCTTGTGGGGAAAGATCCTGTTTTGTCCATAGAGCACACACATGTAATACTGACGCTGTGGAGCACTCCAAAATCTGTCAGATTGTATCTTTGGACGGTTGTGTGGATTACGGTCTGAGTCAAGGAAGGTGTTGTTCAATCTGAAGCTTCTGACTTCAAAGACCAATGGTCTTGCAGGGCCGGACTGGCGAAGACTTGGAAGTCTAGGCATTGGGTTCATGACGCTGGGGCGGCGATGGATGTTGAATTCATACCGAGGCCCCATCCTTGGTGGAGCAACAAGCATGGGCCATCTTGTAGGGACCATCTCTCCTTGCCTATTGCGAGCCATGACGATATTCTCAGCATTGGCGTCGGTCGATGGCGTGGCAGGTACAGGAGGACCATTAGGGGCATTGACTTCGCCCACGGTGTTGTTTGCTACAATGTCTTCAGCAGCTTTGGCTTCATGCTCAGTGTGATTTCTAGGAATATCTTCAATCATGAGCACTTCATCAACTGGTGCAGTTGGTGAGACATGAGCTTCATCTTCAGGGATGCTATGCATTGAAGCCATAGCAGGTCTTGGTCCACGGCGAAGCCTTCTGAGAGGCGATGCAAGAGCAGTGGTTTCTATCTCCTTGGCGACGAATGGCGATTCAAGTGATCTTGGTGCAAGGGGAAAGAATGGCGGTGAAGGAGTACTGGGATCAGCTTCAGGAATTTCAGGCCTGATTGGAGTGCTAATGTCCACGTACTCGATTTCTTGTTGGGGCGATGATACCATAGATGCATCAATTTGAGGCACCGGATCTTGCACAACATTGTCTTCATGAACATTGTCTTCAGTTCCATTGGGGTTGGCAGCTGGAATGTCTTCAGTGGTCTAAGCCTCTGTGGGAGCAGGCTCATGCAGAATGACTTGCCTTTCAGTATTTGCATCTGCTAGAGGGGCCACTGAGATAGGCGTCACACGGAGGGGTCCCTCTAGAGCAGGCGGTGGAGCACGCGGTGTGACAGTCAAGACTTGAGAGGGTCGTGAGGACTTTGGTTTCTTTGGCTTCGGCTGAGTCGTGTGTTGGACATCAGCGAGCTGAGCTCTTTTGCGTTTGCGGGCTTCAGCTTCGGCCTTCTTTGTCTTCTTGCTAGATACATCAGAGGAAGGAGGAGGTGACCTTGAGCTTGAGAAGCCAGCAGGGAACACAATGCCACAAGACACTGATCCTGAAGGGGTAGTTTGGCTTGAAGACATTGAAGCCTGTCTGGATCTCTCAATGATCCTTGGATCAAGAGTAGGCTGTCCAACAGCTTTTCTCTTCAGCATGTCGTTGTGTGCTTGGACCATGGTTGCTGCTTTCTTCTTGAGACGCACTAGGGCGCCTTTGACAGCTTCACATCGCTTGTCAAACTCAGCCTTGAGGTCTTTCATCATAAGCTGATATCCATGAATTTGATCAGCATTTAGCTTGTGGACGTTGATCTTGAAGACATTCTTCTCATGGCTAATCTTAGCCTTTTGCTGTATGACTTTTTGTGCTACAGTAAGCTCCTCATTCACCAGCCCTTGGAAGGTGACACTTAGGCCAATGGGAAGCTGAAGGGCGTCGATGGTGAGGGAGGGATCAGCAAACCATTCATTTGATCACAGGACCTCCTTATTTATTTATTAAAAATTGCAGTGGGGTTTTACCCTACTGTTTATAGTAAAAAAAAAGCAAACCATTCATCAATGAAGTGATCTAGAATGGATGGATCAAAGAGAGGTAAGTCTTCAAGACATTTTGCTTCCTCTTCTTTCTGCTGGATGAGCTTCGCTAGAGCTTCATCATCAAACTCATCATCAGACAGTTCTATCATATTGGCAGTGTCCATCAAAGAGACAGAGGGCCTCGGCCCCCGGGCAACAACAGCTTTCCTTTTCATACGCCTGACAAGGCGAGATTCGCCCTCAGGTTCTTATGGATCAACAGAGGGTGATCGTGAAGCCTGTGGTGTTGTGTTAACAGGCTTGGACGCCTTAATTTGCAGCTTTAGGCTTTGAAGCCTTTGCCTTCTTCTTAGGCTTTGGATCAGGAACAGGAGGATGATCTTCATCTCCATCATCAGATTCTTCAGGTTCTGGGCATCCACGAATGCTGGATGGATGTGGATTTCTTGGCATTGGAGGCCTGACCATGCACGGGAAGAAACCAATCTTTCTTGCTTCGACCTCAGTCTTCAACAGAAGATTCTTGTAGATGATATCTGTCCATGGTGCCTTCTCAACATTTATCTCAGCATACTCATCTGTGACGAACTGATAGTTGAACCATTTTCCCACCCAATATCTTTGAATAAATTGGATTCGATTCTAGCGTGTGTATAGTTCTCATCTTCATCAGACTTGTACCGTTCATAGAGATCTGGAGGAAGATCTTTGGCAGTGTTCAGACGCCTTTGCCGACCGCCCTTCTTTGATGATTTTTCAGTGGCCAATGGCTTCGGCAAAAGCTTCGCAGGCGTGCGCAAATGAGAGCAGGCTCCAGAAGAGTCCAGATGAATCTGCAAGTAGTCTGCAAATGAATTCATACTATGAGATCCAAGCGATTCTGCTACGGACATGTACCTGTGAAAGAGTTAGGGACGCGAGGGAAGAGAAGAGGTCATATGCATTCTCAGAAGATTTTGAAGATAAATCAGTGTTTGAAGACATTGACCTCGTTTACCAAAGACATTCACTTTTATAGAGAATATGGTGGTTTGAGATTTGTACAAGTCCGAGAATTTGTACAAGTGAGAAATCAAACCAATTTATACCAAAAAGTGAAAGCATTAGGTAGATTGAGTTCAAGATCTGAGTGATGTTGAAGGAAAGGTGAAAAAACAACAATCGAAGATTTTCGGTAACTTTTCCGATCGAACGGACAGTAAAAATAGCGATTTATTTACCACGGTGAAGAACACGATGAACTGCTCGACGAGGCAGAGAGGCCGAGAGGTTCGATCTGCCACACCCTAACTTGGTGGAGGCAGACAGCTACGGCGGCGGCGAGACGGAGATGAGCACGGCCGGCGTGAGTACGTCGTCGGAGAAGTCACGACAGCTAAGTGCTTCGTCTCCGGCGGCGATGAAATCCAGCAACGTCGCTAGGGTTTGGGAGCTCGAGCGGTGGAGGTGGCGTGGAAGAGTAATTAATGAGCAGGGGATATGTATTTATAAGGATTGGAACATCCGATATTTTTGGACGGATATGCCCCTGACTCTTTGGTTTAGTGGGACACGTGGCGAGCATGCAACACGTCTGACACCCACTACATGACCGGAAGCGACATCACGGGAAGTTGTTACGATAAGAGCGGTAACGACAAATTGGAATTTTAAACGTTTGGTTGGGTTTGTCTTCGACTGACAAGGATGCAGTGAAGACAATCAACACATTTCAAGTAGAATGCATAGGACTGGAGTTGAATAGAGTAAGATGAGATTAGAATAGACAAGGATAGTGGGTCCGATCACATTGGCCTAGAATAAAACTCGAAGATATAGCGATAGGCTCAATGATGTAGAGGACAAAACTCCATGTAACATACATAATATATTCAACTAAAGTGTTATGCAAGTTAAAAAAATGAAAACATGAAGACTGTCTACTTCGCAAACACGGTTTTCTGAAGACATCAAGAAACGAAGATAAAGGCAAGGTCTTCGGGTTGGGTGGTGGCGTTACCCACCGTATAAGAATGTTTCACCCAGACATGGCGCACAATTATCGTGGCACTCTGTAGTCATATTCTTCGTTAATATTTTCACACTTAGAGTGTAAGTCTTCATGAGATTGAAGACATACGTCACTTCGTGTGTTGTGCATCAAAGTCATCAACATGCATAAGCGTTAGGATGTTTTCCCATTCAAAGGACATTTGAGGATTCTAAGATATTTAGCTCACACCACAACTTGCAAAATCTCTTCTCATTCAAAGGCTTCGTGAAGATATCCGCCAACTAATCTTCAGTGTCAGCATGCTTGATGTTGATGTCTCCTTTCATCACATGATCCCGAAGAAAATGACGTCGTATATGTATATGCTTCGTTTTCGAATGTTGTACTAGGTTGTAGGAGATCTTGATCACACTCTCATTGTCGCAGTAGAGCGGAACATGCTTCAGGTTGATGCCGTAGTCCCTGAGGGTCTGCTTCATCCAGAGAAGCTGAGTGCAGCAAGCGCCAGCAGCAATGTATTCGGCTTCAGTAGTGGAGAGTGATACACAGTTCTGCTTCTTTGAAGACCAACATACAAGAGATCGTCACAGAAAGTGACATGTGCCTGATGTAGACTTGCGATCAACTCTGTCGCCAGCAAAGTCAGAATCTGAGTAGCCAATGAGCTCAAACTTCGAACCCTTTGGGTGCCATAATCCTAGTGTTGGGGTGTGACCCAGATATCTAAGTATTCGCTTCACCGCTAGGTGATGCGACTCCTTTGGTGCCGCTTGAAATCGGGCGCACATGCAAACGCTAAGCATTATATCTGGACTAGATGCACATAGGTACAATAAAGAGCCAATCATGGAACGATATACCTTCTGATCGAAATCTTTACCATTTTCGTCAGTGCAGAGGTGACCATTTGTAGGCATTGGCGTCTTGTAGCCTTTGTCTTCATTCATGCCAAATTTCTTGAGGCAGTCCTTAAGGTACTTCTCCTGTGATATAAAGATGCCATTGGGTTGTTGTCAAATCTGAAGCCCTAGGAAGAATTTCAATTCTCCCATCATCGACATTTGATATTTCTGTTGCATCATAAAAGCAAACTCATCACTGTATCGATTGTTAGTACAGCCGAAGATAATGTCATCCACATAGATTTGACATACAAACAGTTCACCATCATAGGATTTAGTAAAGAGAGTGGGATCGAGTGAACCAGGTTTGAAGCCTTTCTTCTTGAGAAACTCCTTGAGTGTGTCATACCGAGCTCTTGGTGCTTGCTTGAGGCCATACATCACCTTATTGAGCTTGTAGACTTTGTCAGGATGCTTTGGGTCTTCAAAACCTGGTGGTTGAGCAACATATACTTCTTCCTCAATCTTACCATTGAGGAATGCACTTTTGACATCCATTTGATATAAGCACATGTCATGATGGTTAGCATAAGCAAGCAGTATACATATAGCTTCAAGTCTAGCAACAGGTGCAAATGTTTCACCGAAGTCAATACCCTCAACCTGTGTGTAGCCTTGAGCCACAAGTCGAGCCTTGTTTCTGACTACTTGGCCAGACTCATCTTGCTTGTTGCGAAAGATCCACTTCGTGCCAATGATGTTGTGCTTCCTCGGACCAGGACGCTTCACGAGTTCCCATACGTTGTTGAGCTCGAACTGGTGAAGCTCTTCTTGCATGGCTTGAATCCATTCTGATTCCTTGAAGGCTTCATCTACTTTGGTGGGCTCTGAGATAGACACAAAAGCAAAGTTCCCACAAAAGTTAGCCAGTTGAGTAGCTCTTGAGCGAGTGAGTGGACCTGGTGCATTTATGCTATCAAACATCTTGTCAATTTGGACTTCATTAACCACGCGTGGATGTGCAGGGTGAAGACTTTGTTCCAGCTGCTGAGCATGGTCTTCGTCAGCAGCATTGTCTTCGGGCTCAGCATTGTCTTTGCATTGAGTGGATGGAGGAATGATGACTTCCTCAACCTCTGGTTCTTCAGGCATGATTTCCCCAACGCCCATCAATCTGATAGCTTCGTCAGGTGGAAGTTCATCTAGCAGAGGTAGGTGCTCTCTTTGCGAGCCATTAGTTTCATCGAATCGCACATCTACAGTTTCAACAACTTTATTGTGGAAAGTGTTGAAGACTCTATAGGTGTGCGGATCCTTTCCATAACCAAGCATGAAACCCTCATGTGCTTTCGGTGCAAATTTAGAAGTGTGATGTGGATCCCTTATCCAGCACCTTGCACCGAAGACTTTGAAATAACTTACATTGGGTTTCTTACCGGTGAGAAGCTCATATGATGTTTTCTTGAAGAACTTGTGAATATATACTCTGTTGATGATGTGGCATGTTGTATCAATGGATTCAGGCCATAGCTTCCGTGGTGTCTTGTATTCATCAAGCATAATGCGAGCCATCTCTATGAGAGTCCTGTTCTTGCGCTCCACTACGCTATTCTGCTGAGGTGTGTATGGAGCAGAGAACTCATGAGTAATACCAAGAGTATCAAGATAGGTATCCAGGCCCGTGTTCTTGAATTCAGTGCCATTGTCACTCCTGATGTGCTTGATCTTGATGTTGTAGTTGTTCATACACCTGTTGGCAAAGCACCTGAAGACATCCTGCACTTCAGTTTTATAGAGTATGATATGCACCCAGGTGAATCGAGAATAGTCATCAATAATTACGAAGCTATATAGATTTGCAGTGGTAGAGAAGGTGGAATAGTGAGTAGGGACGAATAAGTCCATATGTAGCAGCTCGAAGGGACGAGTAGTCGTCATAATTGTCTTCGAGGGATGTTTGGCCCTAGTCATCTTGCCGGCTTCACAGGCACCACAAAGGTGGTCCTTCTTGAACTTCACACCCTCGACGCCAATGATAAGCTTCTTCTTGGCGAGTGTGTGTAAGTTTCTCATCCCAGCATGTCCTAGCCTTCTATGCCATAACCAGCATTCCGAAGCCTTTGCTAGAAGACATGAGGCAATCCGTGGTCCTACGGAGAAGTCTACCATATACAGATCACCTCTTCGAAAACCTTCGAAGACTTTGGTTTTGTCAGAGGCCATTAGCACAACACATCGAAATTTGCCAAATATGACAAGCATATCTAAGTCACAGAGCATTGAGACAAACATTAAGTTGTAACTAAGGGACTCGACAAGCATGACATTTTCCATGTGCCAGTCCCTTGAGATAGAAACTCTACCTAGCCCCAATACTTTGCTGCTGCTCTTGTCAGCAAAGACGATGTGGTCTTTTCTTGGAGGTCGAAGAGTTTGCTCCATCAATAGGCTTCGATCAACAGTCATATGACTGGTGCATCCACTGTCCATAATCCATTCAGTGGCATTGCATTTGTCTTCCTGCATTGAGAATTAGTCTAGTTCACCAAGGCATGCAATTGCAACATGCATTGATGAAGATATTGCAGTACATAATTGTAAGTAACTTTTGGACGATATAAATGGCAACACCATTTGCATTAATTTTCTTGCGGCCAATCAAGATTGTTTTCGGGTCTCTAGAGATAATCTTCAAGATAGGCTTCATCCCATCTGGAGACCCGATGCTGCATGAAGATATTAGTTCTTCTTAACCACCCACATGCGTAGGGGTGGCTTAGAAGCAATAAGACGTAATGCAGCATCAGAGAATTTAGGCAAAGATGCCCTAATAGTACGTTTCACAGGAGGGTTAGAATACTTGAATGAATATGCAGAAAAGTTATTAGTGGGATGAACATATCGGTTCATGCCATAGTGCACATATTCATGAGCCCTTTCAGCTCTACCCTACGAAACATAGGTGTTAGGATGATCATATGAAGATTTGGGTCCATATGAAGATTTTGGTCCACATGAAGACTTTGGTCTGGGGTTTGTCTTCCTCCTTGGTGGTGTCATGACATTGACTGTAAGCTTCTCAAGAAGACATTTGGGAACCCAGATCCTCTTCATTGGTGAACCATTCCTGCAGTTAGTTCCAATATACCTGGAAAACACTTCACCATTCATAGATTTGAACAACTTGTAGTTGGAGTCAAATGACTCGTCAATGATGACAGGGTTAGCATAGTTAAAGCCAGATAATGTGGATGGATCCACTGAAGGGCCTTTTTCATCAACCCATGTGGTTTTGGGATACTGCTCAGACATCCAGTAAGAACCATCAACATTGAAGTTTCTTTCGAAACCCACACCCTCTTTCCTAGGGTTTTTGTTCAGGATAATCTTCTTCAGGACATCACAAAGAATCTGATGTCCCTTCAGACTCTTGTACATGCCAGTTTCAAGCAATGTCTTCAACCTGTCATTTTTATCAGTGATAGTAGTGGTTTCCTCAGTTGAGGGGTTAGTCACCACAGATACAGTTGAAGATAATGCATTCTCAGAAGCATTTGAACATTCAGCAGCTGAATCATTAGCTTCACGAGTAAGACATTTTAAGCATGGAGCATTAAATTCATCCTGAGCGGTATTGATCTGTTCTGCTAGGAGTGAGTCATTTTCCTTCTGTAGGTCTTCATGAGCTTCTCGCAACTTCTCATGCTCAAGCTTTCTTTGAAGATATTCAAGAGAAAGTTTCTCATGATCAGTCATGAGAGTTTCATGAAGACTTTGGAGATCCTCCAACCTTGAACGAAGACTTTGCATATCTTTAGCATAGTTTCGTTCAGACTCATCTCGTCACGTAACAGGTCATCGCTTTTCTCTAGAGTAGTTTGCATTTTCTCCATGGCACTTTGTTGCTTGGTGGCAATTTTTACAAGTTTAGCATAGCCAGGTTCATGTCATCATCAGATTCAACTTCAGATTCAGAGTCATGACGCGAGGACTTGGAGGATACCTTGGAGGCTTTCGCCATGAAGCAGTAGGCTGGAGTAGTATCATCATCTGGCTTCGGTGTTGAAGAAGGAGCCATTGTCTTCGGGCTCGAAGACAGATGTGGAGACGAATGCCGAAGCCATAGCCAGACCAGCAACTTCAGCGTCAGATTCCTCATCGGATTCTTCCTCAGCCGTAGAACCAGATTCAGACTGTGAATCCATCTCCTTTCCGATAAAGGCATGTGCTTTGCTAGATGAACTCTTCTTGTGTGATGAAGACTTTGCATACTTCTTCTTATTCTTGTCATCGGAGTCATATTCCTTCCTCTTCTTCTTTGATTCTGATACGTCTCCAACGTATCGATAATTTATGAAGTATTGATGCCATATTCACCTATGTTTACAATACTTTTATATGGTTTTTATGCACTTTATATGATTTATTTAGAACTAACCCGGACTGGCGATGTTTTCAGCAGAACTACCGTGGTGTTGTTTTTGTGCAGAAAATGAAAGTTCTCGGAATCGCCCGAAACTTTTTGACGATTTTTTTGGAACAAAAAAGGCACTAGATGCTTCGTGGGAGGGCCAGAAGAGCCACGAGGTGGGCACAACCCACCAGGGCGCGCCAGGCCCCCCCGGCGCGCCCTGGTGTATCGTGCTCACCTCGTGGCCCATCTTCGCGTGAAACCGACGCTCAAAAATCCTATAAATATAGAAACCATCAGAAATAACCCTAGACTCTCCGTTCTGCCGCCGCAACTCTCTGTATCGACGAAAAACCAATCTGGAGACGTTCTAGTACCTTGCCGGAGAGGGGAATCCATCTCCGGTGGCCATCTTCATCATCCCGGCAGAGGCCATGATGAGGAGGGAGTAGTCCACCCTCGGGGCTGAGGGTATGTACCAGTAGCTATGTGTTCAATCTCTATCTCTCGTGTTCTTGAGATGTCACGATCTTGATGTATCATGGGCTTTGTTAATATAGTCGGATCATATGATGTTATTCCCTTGCTATCATGTTGTGATGAATTGAATCTTTTCCTTTGAGATGTCGTTACCGGATTGAATACTTTTATGGATTTGAGAACACTTGATATATGTCTTGCATATGGATACCTGTGGTGACAATGGGGTAATCTATGCATAGGGGTTGATGCACGTTCTTGTCCTACGTTCTTCGGTAGAAATCTTGGGGCACTCTTTGAGGTTCTTTGTGTTGGATTGAGTATTATGAATCTGAAATTGTTTGATGCGTATCGTATAATTAACTCATGGATACTTGTGGTGACATTGGAGTATCTAGGTGACACTAGAGTTGGTTGATGCGTATCATATGGTGCTATTTTAGTACGAACTCTAGATAGATTGATCGAAAAGGATAACTTGGTGTTATTTTAGTACGAACTCTTGGATAGATTGATCGGAAAGGATAACTTTAAGGTGGTTTCGTACCCTACAAACAATTTCTTCTTATGTTCTCCGCTAGATAATACCTTTGGAGTGATTCTTCATTGCACGTTGAGGGATGGTTATGTGATCCAATTATATTAGCATTGTTGAGAGATTGCACTAGCGAAAGTACGTACCCTAGGTCTTGTTTTCAAGCATTGCAATACCATTTGTGCTCACTTTTGTTACTTGCTACCTTGTTTTTTTATATTTTCAGATTACAAAAACCTATATCTACCATCCATATTGCACTTGTATCACCATCTCTTCGCCGAACTAGTGCACCTATACAATTTGCCATTGTATTAGGTGTGTTGGGGACACAAGAGATTTCTTGTATTTGATTGCAGGGTTGTTTGAGAGAGACCATCTTCATCCTACACCTCCCACGGATTGATAAACCTTAGGTCATCCACTTGAGGGAAAATTGCTACTGTCCTACACAACTCTGCGCTTGGAGGCCCAACAAAGTCTACAAGAATAAAGTTGCGTAGTAGACATCAAGCTCTTTTCTGGCGCCGTTGCCGGGAGGTGAGTGCTTGAAGGTATATCTTTAGATCTTGCAATTAAATCTTTTAGTTTCTTGTTTTTCACTAGTTTGGTTTCATAAAATAAAACTACAAAAAAATGGAGTTTAGGTTGCATCATTTGTTTCGTCTTTATAATGTCTTTCGTGAAAATAAGGATTCCGAAAATTGTGCTCAATTGGTAGAGGAAGAAATTATGAAAATATGCAATGAGAATTCCTTGAATGATGAGCATGATTGCAATGTTGTTAGTATGAATTCTATGAATATCCAAAATACTAATGATGATTGCACTACTCATGATAAAAATGTTTCTTATAAGCATGTCAATTTTTGTGGAGTGCATAAAGTTTGTGAAGACGTGCCTTATAGGGATGATAGATTTTGTAAGAAGTATAAACATGATAGAACCAATTCTTTGCTCAAAGTGATAGATGAACTTGCTACAAAATTATGTTCTCTTTGTCCAATTACTTGTGAACTTTGCAATAAAGTTGGTCATCTTAATTTCCAATGCAAACTTTTTCATGACCAAATCATGGCCAAATATTGTAATGGCTCGATCACCCTTGAACTTTATGATGAGCTTTCTCTATTTTTGGGGAGTGAAGAATTGACACATAAAAATAGTTGGTTTGAAGTATTCATTCTCACGGACGACATTGAAACTAATCTAAAAAATATCTATATGTTTTGCATGGTAAATTGCAGTGAGAATGCTTATATTGCCAACTATAGAAAGATGAGAAAACCAATAGAATATAAAAGTAATACTAATGAAAGGGTAAAGAATTCCACTTTCCCTCCTATTGTCTCTCATGATGTAATAGGTGATGAGGAGGAGCTCCCTATTAGACCAATCTCATCAATAAGAAGCTCGAAAAAATTAATTAAACCCACACATGATGTGGTGAAGATGAAGAAAAGAAGAAAGAGTAGAGGTAAAAAGGTATCTCTTCGAAATGATGTTGCTCCTATTATTCTTGTGCCTCACGAGGATGAATCAAAAATAATTGTGGAAGATGATACACTTGATGATGATTTTGTTATGCCAATTGCTTGTTGTGATGACTATGATTGGGAAGATAATGATACTACTTATAATCTTGAAAATCTTTTTGACACCAACTTGGTAAATTATGATGATAATAATTGTTATACTATTGGTGCTATTCATACTATTAATGATGAGAGTGACTATGCTTATGATATGCCAAGCCACAAGCTTGGGAATGCTATGTTTGATGAGAATGACATGTTTGAGAATTTATTTGCTGCAATTAATGTTAGTCCCAAGCTTGGGGATGCTATGCTTAATGAAGATGATCTTTTTAGTTCCCCTACTTTGAATGATCAAATTTGTTATGATGATTGCATGCCTCCTATTTATGATGATTGCGATATTTATGAAAGTGGGTTTGGAAGAGTGTCAACTTTAGATAATTATTATCCCACTATTTTGGAGGGTGTTGAATTTTATTATAATGATAAAAGTGGATTTGGAGAGGTCATGACTTTATTTAGTAATGATTCCACTATTTCGGAAGAGGTTTCACTTGACTATGATGAGAACAAAGTTGCTACTTATGATGATTATTGTGATGATACTTATGTTATAAAAAGTAGTGATAATTATTGTCAAGATTTTGGATATCCTTTTATTGAACATTACTCTTTTAATATGTAAACAATTTATAGTATTCGAGTTTCATTTGATGCTCCCACTTTTATGAATGAAAAGAAAATTGCTTATGTGGAGAGTAATAAATTTTCTATGCTTGTAGATCATGAAAAGAATGCTTTATGTGATAGTTATATTGTGGAATTCCTTCATGATGCTACTGAAAATTATTATGAGGGAGGAACATATGCTTGTAGGAATTGCAATAATATCAAGTTTCCTCTCTATGTGTTCAAAGTTTTGAAGTTATGCTTGTTTTGCCTTCCTATGCTAGTTGATTCTAGTTCCCATAAATTGTTTGCTCACAAAATCCATATGCATAGGAAGTGGGTTAGACTTAAATGTGCTTGTCATGAGATTCATGATGCTCTCTTACATGTTTCAAATACTATTCCTATGTGAGCATCATTGAAATCATCATGCCTAGCTTAAAAGGCATTAAAGAAAAGCGCTTGTTGGGAGACAACCCAACACTTTTACCTTCTGTTTTTGTGTGTTCACATGATTAAGCTACTTTATTAATACTGTTTTGTGCCTTTTATTTCAATAAATTGCCAAGTAAAGCCTTTGGGATGACTCACAAGATGAGTAGAATTGATGCTGAACCAAAACAGAAACTTTTGACTCCTTTACAGGAATTTTCATTTTTTACTGGAGCGTGATAATGATCTGAAATTTTTAAAAGTATTCATATATGAATTATTCAGGTTTTCATAATTGTTCGGAATTTTTATAGACAGGGAAGTATGGCTATACTACAGATCTTCACAGACTGTTCTGTTTCTGACAGATTCTGTTTTGCATGCATAGTTTGCTTGTTTTAGTGTTTCCATAGCTTATATTTAGTGTTATAAATTATGGGAATGATAGAATACAGTAGGTATCATGTGGTAACAATTATGAATCTTGTCTTGACAGTACCTAAGTGAATGATCTATCTTTATTATACTAACCCATCTCACGAAGTTCCGTTAAGTTTTGTGTGATTGAAGTTTTCAAGTTTTGGGTGAGACACCGATATGAGGAGAATAAGGAGTGACAAGAACCTAATATTGGGGATGCCCAAGGCACCCCCAAGGTAATATTCAAGGAAGACTCAAGCGTCTAAGCTTGGGGATGCCCCGGAAGGCATCCCCTCTTTTGTCTTCAACATTATCGGTACATCTTACATAGAGCTATATTTTTATTCGTCACATAATATGTGCTTTGCTTGGATCGTCATTATATTTTGTTATTTTCTTTTAGGTGTTAATTATAATATTTTTTTTCAATAAAAAGTTCCAAGAATTGCCTTAGGATGCTTGCAATGCATGTTTGATGTGTGCTGTGTAAAAACAGAAACTTTCTCTGTAGTGTTTGAATTTTCATATTTTACTGGAACAAGGAAAGTTTCTGAAATTTTTACACAGTGTTTTCATATAAGTTCTTTATCACCTCCTAAATTTTCATAATTTTTTGAGTTACATAAGTACACTGGTTCAATAGATTACTACAGACTGTTTTGTTTGGACAGATTGCTGTCATAGTTTCGTTATCTACTTATCCTATAGTTTCCATAGCCTATATTGGTAGATATAAATTGTGGAAATGATAGTATACATTATATAATGTTTATAAATTATTATGCAACTTGTCTTGGCAGTACATGAAGTGTTGATTTGTTCTTATGTGTACTAACCTATCTCACGAGTTCTTTTTGAGTTTTGTGTGGATGAAGTTTTTGAGACTTAGGTGAAACCGGGATATGAGAGGATTGAACGAGATACAAAAGCTCAAGCTTGGGGATGCCCAAGGCACCTCAAGTGAATATTTCAAGAAGTATCAAGCATCTAAGCTTGGGGATGCTACGCATCCCACCTCTCTTCATCAAACAATTATCGGTTAGCCTATGTTGAGCCTAAATTTTTATTTGTCCACATGATATGTGATATTATTGGAATGAATTTTTATTTAGTTTGCTGTTTGAATAAAATACTCAGATCTGAAAATATTTATTGGGAGAGAGAGTCCTCACATAGCTACTTAATTGTTTGACTACTCATTGATCTTCACTTATATCTTTTGAGAGTAGTTTGATGTTTACTCTTGTGCTTCACTTATATCCTAAGAGTAAATTGTGAATGAATGAAATATCATAAATCTGAAATTATCAATGTGCTATATTCTTAGTAGCAAGTTCACATTTGGTTTAGAAAGTAAAATCTATTAAAGTTTAACAATCACAATATTGGCCATACAAGCAATTCGTGAATGATTAGTATAAGGAAGAGAACTTTCACATACAAATTTATTATCTTGGACATCTTCTATGATTGTGAATACCCATTAATTATTTTCAAACTTGAACAAATTAGTTGAAGTTGGACAAGGAAGACAACGTAATGAGTTATGGTTATGTATATTTGCATAGAAGTTATATTGTTATGGATCCTCCAACATGTGGTGCTTGTTTAGAACCTTTTGCTAGCCAACACTTCGTACTAAGTAGAGATACTACTTGTGCATACAAATCCTTGAGCCAAGTTTCTTCCATAAGAGTCCACCATACCTACCTATATATGGTATTTCACTGCCATTCCAAGTAAATTTGCATGTGCCACCTCTAAACATTCAAATAAACATCTGTTTTGTGTGTCTGGACCGCTCATGGAGCGACGGGGGGCGGTCAGTATCTTCCATGTTAAGCGGGTTATTCTCATGATGGGTGTTTATTCACTCGTCCTTGCATGAGAGGGGCAGTAATAGGGATTCCCAGTCCCGAAATAAAAAAAATGCAAATAATTAAACAAAACTCCCCCAGGAATGTTGTTGGTCTGGACGGTACCCGTGGATTCGGATAGCCGTGGAGTGTGTTTGTTGGTGGAGGGGGAGTAAACCTTTACTTTTACCGCTTGGGAACTGCCGCTAATGTGTTTAACATGGAATGTATTGATAACTCTTGGTCGTAACGTTGACAGGAAGGGTGCACCTCCCAAAACTATATTCATCTCTGTTTTTAAACAATGAGCTCTGGCACCTTTGCAAATCCCTGCTTCCCTCTGCGAAGGGACAATCTATTTACTTTCATGTTATTTACTATTCCTGTTGAGTCAACTTCTTATTCCAACCTCAGTCTATTAGTTGGCAAGCATCATGTGGTGGGGAAAGATCCAAACATATATATCCAGTCAAATATATTTGATCATGACTTATTATTGTTGACATTATCTCTATGATAAATGAGTTGGGAGGCGAAACATTAAGCCCCTATCTTTCTCTGTGTTCGATGGATGCCATTTTTTCTACAAATATGCTTTGAGTACTAGCAATCATAGAAGACTATATGATGATTGAGTATGTGGAGCTCTTACTTAGACTTTTGTTGAGAATAAGTTGAATTGCAATTGTTTGATGACTAAGAACATAGGTTGTTAAGTTTCAAGAGAATTCATTATTTGAACCATGACATGTGAATTGATTGCTCTATCATGATGATTTTTATGAGAGAAAGTTGCTGGTTATGATGCTAGAAAATTGACTGAAATTATCAATGATCAAACTTATATATTATGCTAGCATTCACACTTCATAAATTAGTTTTTTTATCATTTACCTACTCGAGGACGAGTAGGAATTAAGCTTGGGGATGCTGATACGTCTCCAACGTATCGATAATTTATGAAGTATTCATGCCATATTCACCTATGTTTACAATACTTTTATATGGTTTTGATGCACTTTATATGATTTATTTAGAACTAACCCGGACTGACGCTGTTTTCAGCAGAACTACCGTGGTGTTGTTTTTGTGCAGAAAATGAAAGTTCTCGGAATCGCCCGAAACTTTTTGACGATTTTTTTGGAACAAAAGAGGCACTAAACACTTTGTGGGAGGGCCAGAAGAGCCACGAGGTGGGCACAACCCACCAGGGCGCGCCAGGCCCCCCCGGCGCGCCCTGGTGTATCGTGCTCACCTCGTGGCCCATCTTCGCATGAAACCGACGCTCAAAAATCCTATAAATATAGAAACCATCAGAAATAACCCTAGACTCTCCGTTCAGCCGCCGCAACTCTCTGTATCGATGAAAAACCAATCTAGAGACGTTCCAGTACCCTGTCGGAGAGGGGAATCCATCTCCGGTGGCCATCTTCATCATCCCGGTGGAGGCCATGACGAGGAGGGAGTAGTCCACCCTCGGGGCTGAGGGTATGTACCAGTAGCTATGTGTTCAATCTCTCTCTCTCTCGTGTTCTTGAGATGTCACGATCTTGATGTATCACAGGCTTTGTTAATATAGTCGGATCATAGGATGTTATTGCCTTGCTATCATGTTGTGATGAATTGAATCATTCCCTTTGAGATGTCGTTACCAGATTGAATACTTTTATGGCTTTGAGAACACTTGATATATGTCTTGCATATGGATACCCGTGGTGACAATGGGGTAATCTATGCATAGGGGTTGATGCACGTTCTTGTCCTACGTTCTCCGGTAGAAATCTTGGGGCACTCTTTGAGGTTCTTTGTGTTGGATTGAGTATTATGAATCTGAAATTGTTTGATGCGTATCGTATAATTAACTCATCGATACTTGTGGTGACATTGGAGTATCTAGGTGACATTAGAGTTGGTTGATGCGTATCATATGGTGTTATTTTAGTACGAACTCTAGATAGATTGATCGGAAAGGATAACTTGGTGTTATTTTAGTACGAACTCTTGGATAGATTGATCGGAAAGGATAACTTTAAGGTGGTTTCGTACCCTACAAAAAATTTCTTCTTATGTTCTCCGCTAGATAAGACCTTTGGAGTGATTCTTCGTTGCACGTTGAGGGATGGTTATGTGATCCAATTATATTAGTATTGTTAAGAGATTGCACTAGCGAAAGTACGAACCCTAGGCCTTGTTTTCTAGCATTGCAATACCGTTTGTGCTCACTTTTGTTACTTGCTACCTTGCTGTTTTTATATTTTCAGATTACAAAAACCTATATCTACCATCCATATTGCACTTGTATCACCATCTCTTCACCGAACTAGTGCACCTATACAATTTGCCATTGTATTGGGTGTGTTGGGGACACAAGAAATTTCTTGTATTTGATTGTAGTGTTGTTTGAGAGAGACCATCTTCATCCTACACCTCCCATGGATTGATAAACCTTAGGTCATCCACTTGAGGGAAAATTGCTACTGTCCTACAAAACTCTGCGCTTGGAGGCCCAACAAAGTCTACAAGAATAAAGTTGCGTAGTAGACATCAGATTCCTTTTCCCATCGAGGACAATCGGCAATGAAGTGGCTAACTTTCTTGCACTTGTGACAGGTTTTCTTCTTGTTGCCCCGTGAAGACATTTCACCAGATCTCTTGGAATCATTCTTTCAAGACTTTGCATAGCGTTTTGATTTGGCAAACTTCCAGAATTTCCTGACAAGCAGAGCAATTTCTTTTCCAAAGTCTTTAGCACCATTAGAACTGCATTCAGAGCCGTCTTTAAATGAGGACACAGCCTTGGCCTTCAGGGCACGAGAGTGACTATAGCTAGGACCGTAGATATCCCTCTTCTCAGCTTGTTGGAATTCATGTGTGTTCAACCTCTCGAGGATATTGGTGATACGTCTCCGTCGTATCTACTTTTCCTCACGCTTTTGCTCTTGTTTTGGACTCTAATTTGCATGATTTGAATGAAACTAACCCGGACTGACGCTGTTTTCAGCACAACTACCATGGTGTTGTTTTTGTGCAGAAATAAAAGTTCTCAGAACTGGACGAAACTTTTTGGAGATTTACTTTACAATAAATAAAAATTAGTGGAGCCAAGAACCACCGGAGGGGGTGCTCTGGTTGTTCACGATACACCAGGGCACGCCACCCCCTCCAGGCGCGCCCTGGTGGGTTGTGCCCACCTCGGGGCCCCACTGACCCTAATTACAGCGCTATAGAATCCTATTTTCAAAGAAAAAATCAGAGAGAAAGTTTCATCGCGTTTTACGATACGGAACCACCGCCACCTCTTGTTCTTCATTGGGAGGCCAGATCTGGAGCCCGTTTGGGGCTCCAGAGAGGGGAATCTTCGGTCTTCGTCATCATCAACCCTTCACCATCGCAAATTCCATGATGCTCCCCACCGGGAGTGAGTAATTCCTTCGTAGGCTTGCTGGTCGGTGAGGAGTTGGATGAGATTCATCATGTAATCGAGTTAGTTTTGTTAGGGCTTGATCCCTAGTATCCACTATGTTCTCAGATTG
This sequence comes from Elymus sibiricus, assembly GCA_039707655.1. Lineage (NCBI taxonomy): Eukaryota > Viridiplantae > Streptophyta > Magnoliopsida > Poales > Poaceae > Elymus > Elymus sibiricus. Next base: position 117,938,545 of record CM077675.1, read on the forward strand.
ATGTTGCTATGACTTTGCCATGCTTAATGCTTGTCACTAGGGCCCGAGTGCCATGATTTCAGATCTGAACCGTTTATGTTTTCACCGTTATATCTATGTTCTTGATCCGATCTTGCTAGTCATATGCACCTATTACGTGTTATGATCCGTAAACCCTGGAGTGACAATAGTCGGGATACTTTCCGGTGATGACCGTAGTTTGAGGAGTTCATGTATTCACTGTGTGTTAATGCTTTATTCCGGTTCCCTATTAAAAGGAGGCCTTAATACCCCTTAGTTTTCTTATGGACCCTGCTTCCACGGGAGGGTAGGACAAAAGATGTCATGCAAGTTCTTTTCCATAAGCACGTATGACTATTTACGGAATACATGCCTACATTACATTTATGAACTGGAGCTAGTTCTGTGTCGCCCTAGGTTATGACTGATACATGATGAATATTATCCAACGAGTTCACCGATCCAGTGCCTACGGGTTTTCCACATATTGTTCTTGCTAAGTTACTATTGCTACTGCTACTGTTACACTTGCTACAAAACTATTGCTATCACTGCTACCATTACTGTTACTGTTACTACTGCAATCAAAACTATCATACTACTGTGCTACTGATCACTCTGCTGTAGATATTTAATCTCCAGGTGTGGTTGATTTGACAACTCAACTGCTAATACTTGCAAATATTCTTTGGCTCCCCTTGTGTCGAATCTATAAATTTGGGTTGAATACTCTACCCTCGAAAACTGTTGTGATCCCCTATACTTGTGGGTTATCAAGACCTTTTTCTAGCGCCATTGCCGGGGAGCATAGCTATATTTGTCGAGTCACTTGGGATTTATATCAATTGTTCACTATGTAGAATCTGAAGGATCCAAAAACCAAGATTTTTCCCTCTAAGACGAGGGGAGGTAAGGAATTGCCATCTAGCTCTGCACTTGATTCACCTTCGGTTATGAGTAGACTTGAAACACCACCACATGCTATTAATCCTGATATGTCGCAAGTTATTAATGATGCTACTTCTGCTATGAATGATGCTTATGATGATGCTAGTACCATGCTTGATGATAATGTGCCACTAGGTGAATTTCTTGATGAACAAATTGCTAGAGCTAAAGAGAATGAAATTATTGAAACTGATGAGATTACTGAAACTGATGAAATCTTTGAAACCGAGAACTATGAAACACCTACTAGACCTAGCTCTCCTAGATTTGAAATTCCTAAGATACCTGAAGGTTATGTTTTGGACGGAGAAATAGCTAGATAAATCCTTTCTTGTAAGGGTAGAGATGATCTTAAGAAATTATTATGCAAGTATAAGGAAAAGACTTTGAATGCTAGAATGAAATGTGATCCTAAGTTTGCTACTTCACCTATCTTTGTTACCGATAAGGATTATGAATTCTCTATCGACCCAGAGTTAATTACTTTGGTTGAATCTGATCCTTTCCATGGCTATGAAACTAAAACTGTAGTGACACATCTTACTAAGCTGAATGATATAGCCACCCTCTTTTCTCATGATGAGAAGATTCGCTACTACTATATTCTCAAATTATTTCCATTCTCATTAAAGGGTGATGCTAAGATATGGTACCATACTCTTGCTCCTGGTTGTGTGCGTAGTCCCCAGGATATGATTTACTACTTCTCTGAAAAATATTTTCCTGCTCATAAGAAACAGACCGCCTTACAAGAAATATTTAACTTTGTGCAAATTGAAGAAGAGAGTCTCCCACAAGCTTGGGGGAGGCTTCTCCAATTGCTTAATGCTTTGCCTGATGACCCTCTTAAGAAAAATGAAATACTTGATATCTTCTATAATGGACTAACTGATGCTTCTAGGGACTTCCTAGATAGTTGTGATGGTTGTGTTTTGAGGGAACGAATTGTTGAACAAGTTGAGGAACTATTTAATAATATATTAAAGAATTATGATGATTGGACTCTCCCTGATCCACCACCTAAACCTACTCCGAAGAAGAGGGGTATCTTATTTCTCAGTCCTGAAGATATGCAAGAGGCAAAGAAATGTATGAAGGAAAAAGGTATTAAAGCCGAGGATGTTAAGAATTTACCACCTATTGAAGAAATACATGGCCTTGACACACCACCACCTCCACAGGTGGTAGAGGTAAATTCTTTATTAAAGTTTGATGAAAGTGATATCCCTTACAATAAACATCCTGGTCAATGCTTATATGAGTTTGATAACTACATTATGAAACAAGATCACTTCAATCCAAATGTTCTGAAACAATTGAATTATAATTCTGATATGATTGCTTGCTTGAGTGACTTGTTATTTAGAATCAATAATGATGTTAGAGGTGTAGGAAAACATGCCTCTATGGTTCAAACCCAGTTAGAACAAGTTGCTAAATCTAAAAAAGAATTGCTTGATGAAATGAATAATAATATGAATGATTTTGCTGCTAGAGTAGTGACTAGAGGGGGTAGAATGATCCAAGAACCTCTTTATCTCGAAAGTCATCCTAAAAGAATTGAACAAGACTCTAAGAGAATTAATACTGATGCACCTAGTCCTTCTAAAAAGAAAAATAAAAATAAAAATGATAGGACTTTGCATGCCTCTAGTTAACCTGAGATACAAAAACCTCCTAAAGATATTGATGTCTCTATTTCCGATGCTGAAACTCAATCTAGTAATGAACATTCACCTAGTGATAATGAGAATGATAATGATGATGTTCATGGGGATACTCAACCAAACAATGATAAAGAACCAGATAATGATGTTGAAGTAGAGCCTGTTATTGATCTTGATAACCCACAACCTAAAAATAAACGATATGATAAAAGAGACTTTGTGGCTAGAAAACATGGTAAAGAAAGAGAGCCATGGGTTAAAAAACCAATGCCTTTTCCACCTAAACCATCTAAGAAAAAGGATGATGAAGAATTTGAGCGCTTTGCTAAAATGATTAGGCCAGTCTTTTTGCGTACCCGCTTAACTGATATCTTAAAGATGACCCCTTATGCAAAATACATGAAAGACATCATCACTAATAAAAGGAAGATACCTAAAGCTGAAATCTCCACCATGCTTGCTAATTATTCATTTAAGGATGGATTACCTAAAAAACTTGGAGATCCTGGAATACCAACTATACCTTGCTCCATTAAAAGAAATTATGTCAAAATTGCTTTGTGTGATTTGGGAGGTGGTGTTAGTGTTATGACTTTCTCTTTATATAAAAGACTTGACTTGAATAAACTCACACCTACTAAAATATCATTGCAAATGGCTGACAAATCAACTGCCATACCGATCGGTATTTGTTAGGATGTGCCCATTGTTGTTGCAAATGTTACGATCTTAACAGACTTTGTTATTCTTGAGATGCCCGAGGACGACAACATGTCGATTATCCTTGGTAGACCCTTTTTGAATACTGCAGGGGCTGTTATTGATTGCAATAAAAGCAAAGTCACTTTTCATATCAATGGTAATGAGCATACGGTGCACTTTCCGAAGAAACAATTCCAAGTGAATGGTATAAATGTTATGGAAGAATCTCTAACACTCACTATTGGAAGTTTTCAACTACCTCTACCTACTGCCAAAAAGAAATATGACATACTTATTGTTGGGGATATGCATATCCCCATTGAGGTAACTTAGTGTTTTACTAAAGTTCTTCGGTTTCATGCTAATCGGAAGTGGTTGTTAATAAGACTTGATCAACCTTATTAATGGATCATTTTTGAGATGTATGAAGTTGATGAATCTAGTAAGCACAACCTTCTGCTCCCACCTTTTGTTTTTTATTTTACTTAGTCAAACAAAATAAATGGCCATATTTATCCTATTTTCTGTTTTCTCCGTGCAATAAAAAATGAACCAGAAATAAAAGTTCTCAGAATGTTCTGAAAATTTGATATGATTTTTTTCTGAATATTTCCGAATTTCTGGTGCAAATAACATCAGAGGGGTGTGCACCTGGTGCCCACAAGACACTAGGGCGCGCCAGCAACCCCAGGCGCGCCCTGGTGGGTTGTGGCCCCCACGTGTGTCCCCTCACTTATCTCTTTAGCCCATGTCATCTCCTACCTCTAGAAAAAAAATCACCATTGCTCTCACTCCCGTGTTCTTGCTCTCCAACCCGCGGATTTCGATCTCTTTGCTCGAAGCTCCATTTCCGAAACTGTTTTGGGGGATTGCTACTTGATATGTGATTCCTCCATTGCTCCAATTAGTTTTTGATTTAGTGGGTTATTTTTAGAATAATTATCTACTCTTGGTGCTGCTGTAGATGGGCTTGCATGTTGAATTCTTAGAGTTCTAAGTAGTTTGAATGCTTAATATGGCCTCTATGCATCCTTAGGAGTAGTTGCTATCAATCTTACGAAGTTTTGTTGACAAAATTTTTGTAGACTAAAATTTTCAGAATTTTAATTATAGGAATAAGATGGATTTCTTTAGGAAGTTTTCCTCCAAGAAGAATGCTAAAGGAGTCATTGGGGAATCATCGGACAATGACCTCCACAGTTGGAGAACGGCGGAGGTGCGGCCGTGCGAATGGCCGCATGATGCCTTCATGGAAGGAAGCGGGGTTCCATCAAGAGTTTGCCCAATTCGTTGCAAATGCTGGGCTGACCGATTTCCTCACAGCTAAGTGTGACCAGCACCACATCCTTACAAATTCCTTTCTGCAAAGTTTTCATTTTCTGAGTAGGAATAATCCTCCTGAGGTGCAGTTTAAGCTATATGCCGAAACTCACAAGATACCGCTCACTGACTTTTGTGACATATGCTTGATCCCTTATGATGGGGAATTAAGAGATCCTAGACCAGCGGAGTTTGAGGACTTTCTCCTCACTTTAACAGTGGGTGAAGATAGAGGCGTGTCAAAAAGCCACGGCTACCAGTTTGCAGTTTCCTTCTGTGCATTACTTTGCTTTGTTCATCGCCAAGTGTTTAACCGCTAGAGAGAAGGTTGGTGCCCTCAGTACCCCCAACTTTGCCATTTTACGCCGTGCACTACACAATGATCACACCTTTAGCATGGGGGCCATTATTGCACATCACTTACACCTTAACATGACTAAGGGCAACATACATGGTGGTATTTATGCTACTCGTTTAGCGAGACACTTTAATGTTCAGATTCACCCACATGATTATCCCTTGTCCCAAGTTTATCTAGATCACAAGGCATTGCAGGATCATCAATTTATTGATGCGGCTGATTCTTTTGATAACATTCTCTACAACCTAGTTTTCATCGTCGAAACCTGTGATGTTATCCCGTTGCCTGCACCTGCTCTATTTGATTCTACTGCCAGGAACGGATACATGATCATGCCAGAGGACATTACATCCTACCGGAACAACCTAGCAGTTGTTGAGGAGGAGCCCCAGGAGTTGGACGCTCAGGTGCCGTCTCCACCGCACTTCGACTTAGGACCGGATGGTTATTATGGATGGTGAATACCAAGCTAGGCCAAAAGCCTAACCTTGGGGGAGTACGTATTTCCACCGACATTATATTCATATTTACACATTTCAGTCTAGTTGTCGGTGTCCATACTTTTTCATTGTATTATCCATGCTAGATTTATTTTCTTCCTTTCTTCTTGCGTGTTTGAAAAACTTTGAGAAAACCCCAAAAATATTTCTTGCTTCTTGTCGGGTTTTCTCTCTAGTTTAAATTAATTGTAGTATCAAAAGAAAACCCAAAAAGATTTCTCGTTTCTTCTTTTACTTTTTGGGAGCTTTCCCGTGTAAATAGTTTTTCTCGTTTTTGTTTTTCCCTCTTTAATTTGCTTTCTTCATGAAAAACCAAAAACTCCAAAAATATTTCAGTGTGTTTCTCTAAAATTCTTTTTCTTTTGTTTGAGTCGTACCAAGGAGAAGACCACAATGAAAATGTTGAGTGTCTCTCATATTTATTATCGTTAATCTAACAAAGAGCCCATGTTACTTTGTCTTCTCCTCTTGAATAAAATGTTTGCAGATTTCAGCTTAGTCCACGACATTCTTGCACTATTATTATTTTCATATCATTCGGTCGTGCAAGTGAAAGGCAATAATGACTATACTTGACGAAGTGACTGTGGCAGAGAGAAGCGGGTATGAACTCAACTTGTTTTTATTTTTGTAAATATGTTTAACCTAGTATCCATGATTTAGCATATTATGATCAAACATGTTTGCAATGACAATTAGAGATTATAGTTGCTCATGCCATGCTTAAGTAGCTAGGAGTGGATAATGATTTATTTTGGATGTCAACATGCATTAAAATGATTGTGATCTGGTATGATGATATGGTATCCTCCTCTGAATGTTCCAAGTGGCTTGACTTGGCACATGTTCACGCATGTAGTTGAATCAAAACCAACATAGCCTTCATAATATTTATGTTCATGGTGTCCATATCCTACTCATGCTAGTATTCAATGTTTACTATTCATAATGCATGTTCATGACTGTTTTCGCTCTCTAGCTGGCCGCTTCTCAATCTATTTGCTAGCCTTCGCCTGTACTAAGCAGAAATACTGGTGCATTCGAATCCTTAAACCAAAGTTATTCCAGATGAGTCCACCATATATACCTATATGCGGTATTACCCTGCCGTTCCAAGTAAACTTGCAGGTGCCACCTCTAAAAATTCAAATGAACATCTGTTTTGTGTGCCTGGACCGCTCATGGAGCGACAAGGGGTGGTCAATATCTTCCATGTTAAGCGGGTTATTCTCATGATGAGTGTTTATTCACTCGTACTTGCACAACAGGGGCGGTAATAGGGATTCCCAGTCTCGAAATAAAAAATTACAAATAATTAAACAAAACTCCCCCGGGAATGTTGCTGGTATGGACGGTACCCGTGGATTCGGCTAGCCATGGAGTGTGATTGTTGGTGGAAGGGGGAGTAAACCTTTACTTTTATCGCTTGGGAACCGCCGCTAATGTGTTTAGCATGGAAGATATTGATAACTCTTGGTCGTAACGTTGACAGAAAGGGTGTACCTCCCGAAATTATATTTATCTCTGATTTAAGCTTTGAGCTCTGGCACCTTTGCAAATCCCTGTTCCCTCTGCGAAGGGACTATCTATTTACTTTTATGTTGAGTCATCACCTTCTCAAATAAGCGCCAGATCTGAGAGCACTATTGTCATCCTCATGCATTGTGTATAGTTAATGTTGGGTGCAGCATGACTGGATCTTTTCTACCATGAATTACAATGTTTAGTCGCTGCTTGAACTTTGGAGGTGCTCTGCATTTATGTTTTGCGGTCTCAGAAAGGGCTAGCGAGATACCACTATTGTCATATTATATCACAATTGTTTTGACAAAGTGTTGGTGCTTGAGATATTTTATTATTGCTCGCTAGTTGCTTATGTCATTGATATGAGTTAATATAATTTTTAAGAGTTATTGCTGACATGGTTAGTCAGAATCTTTGCTGAAAACCTGGGTGCTACTTAAGCATATATATGTAAACAAGAACAAAAGAGTTCGTAAAAGTTTTTCTTTATCACTTTTACTTTGTCGACTGAATTGCTTGAGGACAAGCAATGGGTTAAGCTTGGGGGAGTTGATACGTCTCCGTCGTATCTACTTTTCCTCACACTTTTGCTCTTGTTTTGGACTCTAATTTGCATGATTTGAATGAAACTAACCCGGACTGACGCTGTTTTCAGCAGAACTACCATGGTGTTGTTTTTGTGCAGAAATAAAAGTTTTTGGAACTGGACAAAAATTTTTGGAGATTTATTTTACAATAAATAAAAATTACAGGAGCCAAGAACCACCGGAGGGGGTGCCCTGGTTGGGCACGATACACCAGGGTGCGCCACCCCCTCCACGCGCGCTCTGGTGGGTTGTGCCCATCTCGGGGCCCCACTGACCCTAATTCCAGCGCTATAAAATCCTATTTTCGAAGAAAAAAAACCAGAGAGAAAGTTTCATCGCGTTTTACGATACGGAGCCGCCGCCACATCCTGTTCTTCATTGGGAGGCCAGATCTGGAGCCCGTTTGGGGCTTCGGAGAGGGGAATCTTCGGTCTTCGTCATCATCAACCCTTCTCCATCGCAAATTCCATGATGCTCCCCACCGGGAGTGAGTAATTCCTTCGTAGGCTTGCTATTCGGTGAGGAGTTATATGAGATTCATCATGTAATCGAGTTAGTTTTGTTAGGGCTTGATCCCTAGTATCCACTATGTTCTAAGATTGATGTTGTTATGACTTTGCCATGCTTAATGCTTGTCACTAGGGCCCGAGTGCCATGATTTCAGATCTGAACCATTTATGTTATCTCCGTTATATCTATGTTCTTGATCTCTTGCTAGTCATATGCACCTATTACGTGTTATAATCCGTAAACCCCAGAGTGACAATAGTCGGGATACTTTCCGGTGATGACCGTAGTTTGAGGAGTTCATGTATTCACTATGTGTTAATGCTTTGTTCCGGTTCTCTATTAAAAGGAGGCCTTAATATCCCTTAGTTTTCTTATGGACCCCGCTGCCACGGGAGGGTAGGACAAAAGATGTCATGCAAGTTCTTTTCCATAAGCACATATGACTATTTACGGAATACATGCCTACATTACATTTATGAACTGGAGCTAGTTCAGTGTCGCTCTAGGTTATGACTGTTACAGGATGAATATTATCCAGCGAGTTCACTGATCCATTGCCTACGAGTTTTCCACATATTTTTCTTGCTAAGTTACTATTGCTACTGCTACTGTTATACTTGCTACAAAACTATTGCTATCACTGCTAACGTTATTGTTATTGTTACTACTGCTATCAAAACTATCATACTACTATGCTACTGATCACTCTGCTGCAGATATTTAATCTCCGGGTGTGGTTGAATTGAAAACTCAACTGCTAATACTTGCAAATATGCTTTGGCTCCCCTTGTGTCGAATCTATAAATTTGGGTTGAATACTCTACCCTCAAAAATTGTTGACCCCCTATACTTGTGGGTTATCAATTGGCGGGATCCAAACTCTTGAAGTCAGGGCGTTCTTGGATCATAAGTGCGAGAGTGTCAAAGGAACTGTCAAGTGATCTGAGTAGCTTCTTCATGACTTCATGTTTGGTGATATTAGTGGCGTTGAGTGCATTCAGCTCATTTGAAATGTCTGTGAGTCTATCGAACGTTAGCTGGACATTTTCGTTGTCAAGTCTCTTCAAACGGTTGAACAGGTTGCGAAGCACATCAACACGAGAGTCTCTCTAAGATGAGACACCTTCATTCACTTTGGACAGCCATTCCCAGATTTTCTTTGCAGTGTTCAGTGCACTCACACGGCCATACTGTCCTTTGGTCAGGTGACCACAGATGATGTTCTTGGCAGTGGAGTCCAGTTGTGCGAACCTCTTCAACTCAGCAGCAGTAACACCTTCGCCAACTTCGGGAATGCCCGCCATGACGACATACCATAGGTCGTTGTCAATGGCTTCGAGATGCATGCACATCTTGTTCTTCCAGTAGGGGTAGTCGGTGCCATCGAAGACAGGCACGCAGCGGAGACCTTGATAATCCCTGCAGTCGACATAGCTAAAACTCCAGGTGGTTAAACCGAAACACAGAACAAGGGAGTACCTCACTCTGATACCAATTGAAAGTGCTAGTTATCGACTAGAGGGAGGATGAATATGCGATTTTTATGAAACATGATCAATTAGGGATACTATCAAGGATCTAGGCAATGCATGGAATACAGGGAAGACATACAAGCAAGTTGAGCATCATCATCATACACACTAAGTAGAGTCGAAGACAAACTTTGACAGTATGAAGATAAACAACAGTTACAAATATCTTCAGGGTATGTCTTCATATAGTAGTATTCAAGCAAAGGCTTCACGGTTCAGAACTGAATGTAAAAGAGTGAAGGATAGAACCAGTGGCTTGATGAAGACACATGATTTGTTGGACCAGTTCCAGTTGGTATGACAACTGTACGTCTGGTTAGGGAGGCTGAGATTCAACTTAGAAGACCTCGTCTTCACCTGTTCCCCTTGAGCCGAAGTCACTTAGACAACGCCCAATCACCCAGGTAAATTTTCAGGGGAGACTTCCGAAACCCGTACAAACTTGGTCACCCGGCAATCCACAATGACTCTTGGATGCTCTAGACCCAGACGCCTAACCGTCTAGAAGATCACAGTCTTCAAGTATAATAAGTCTTCAGTTCACTTAGAACAGAACGAATTCGGTGATGCTCAAACACTCTAGCTCTAGGTGTTTAGGTTTATCCTCGCAGGATAGTTCTCTCTCTCAATGTCTTCGAGGTGGGTTGCTCCAAAACGACAACAACCGTATCTCTCTCTGAGCAGCCCCTTACTTATGGTGGAGGGGGGGAGCTATTTATAGCCAACAGGCAACCCGACCAGATATGACCGAAATGACCCTGGGTCAATGGCCAACCGATACGTGTCCCAAAGATCGGATTTCAAACACACGTGACAACTTTACTTGGGCTACAAGTAAAGTTGACTCAACCAACTCTGGAAGAGATTTCCTCTCAATTTCTTCACTCGAAGACATAGGTATGGGTTGAGCATCACGTCAGCGTCTGACTTCGATCACATTGACCCCACTTAATAGTACGGTGGTCCTATGACTCAAGAAAGAAGAAACAAAACTACCAAAAGACTTAGTCTTCGCGTTTCATTATCTTCAAGCGATTATCTTTGCGTACCACCAATGGCTTCGACCATCATCAATGTCTTCGGACATTTTAGGGGTCGTCTTCGACGGTTAAACCGAATCTCCAGGGACTTCTATCTATGTTAACCTGTGAACTCCCACAAACACATTAGTCCCCCAACCACGTTTGTATTCAATACACCAAAACCAAACAAGGGTGGCACTAGATGCACTTACACGTGGCACCCATACAATTGGCCTTAAAAACAGCAGGTTGTCATCTACAAAAAGCAAATGGTTCACTTAAGGTTAATGTCACCTTTAGCCACGTATGAAATGGTAAGGAACATCAATATGCTTAGTACACGAATGTTGAATGGAATTGTGTGCAATATTAATAGCACTCTATTTTCACAAAGCAATGGGACATCTTTCACATTTATCCCATAATCTTTGAGAGTTTGTGTCATCCATAGTAATTTAGACAACAAGATTCGGTGGCAATGTATTCTGCTTCGGCGGTAGAGAGAGATATCATGTTTTGATTTTTGGAGAACCAAGATTATAACACACAGTATAGGGGATCGTAACAGTCTTCGAGGGAAGTATTTTACCCAAATTTGTTGATTCGACACAAGGGGAGCCAAAGAATATTTATTGGTCTTGGCAGTTCAGTTGTCAATTCAACCACACCAGGTTATCCCTCTGTAGCAAAAGTTTTAGTAGCACATCACAATAGTAGTAGTAACAGTAATGGTAACAACAGCAGTTTTATAGTGATTGTAATGGTAACAGCAGCAATAGTAACTTAGCAAGATTAAATATATGAAAAGTGTAGGCCATGAATCGGTGATTGATACGTCTCCAACGTATCTATAATTTTTGCTTGTTCCATGCTGTTATATTATCATTCTTGGATGTTTTACAATCATTTTATAACAACTTCATATCATTTTTGGGGACTAGCCTATTGACATAGTGCCAAAGTACCAGTTGCTGTTTTTGCTTGTTTTTTACTTCGCAGAAAATCAATACCAAACGGAGTCCAATCGCGACGAAACTTTTTGGAGATTTTTTCTGGACCAGAAGACACCCACTGGGCCAAACAACTACCGGAGAGGTGGGCTATGGAGAGCACAACGCGCCAGGGGGCCCCGGCGCGCCCTGATGGGTTGTGCCCTCCTCGGCCCCCTTCCGCACCGCCTCCGATGCCTATAAATTCTCAAATATTCGAAAAACCCTAGGGGAGTCGACGAAACACAATTCCAGCCGCCGCAAGTTCCAGAACCGCGAGATCCAATCTGAACACCATCACGGAGGGGTTCATCTTCCTCATAGGTGCCTCTCCGATGATGCGTGAGTAGTCCACCATAGACCTACGGGTCCGTAGGCAGTAGCTAGATGGCTTATTCTCTCTCTCTTATGATTCTCAATACAATGGTCTCTTGGAGATCTATTTGACGTAAACTTTTGCGGTGTGTTTGTTGGGATCCGATGAATTTTGAGTTCATGATCAGTTTCTATCCATGAATATTATTTGAGTCTTCTTTGATCTCTTATATGCATGATTGCTTATAGCCTCATATTTCTTCTTCAAATCTTGGGTTTAGTTAGGCCAACTAGATCGATTTTTCTTGCCATGGGAAGAAGTGCTTTGTGATGGGTTCGATCTTGCGGTGTTCTTTCCCAGTGACAGAAGGGGCAGCAAGACACACATGTATCGTTGCTATTAAGGATAAAAAGATGGGGTCTATTCCTACATGAATAGATCTTGTCTACATCATGTCATCGTTCTTATTGCATTACTCCGTTTTTCCATGAACTTAATACACTAGATGCATGCTGGATAGCGGTCGATGTGTGGAGTAATAGAGGTAGATGCAGGCAGGAGTTGGTCTATCTATCTTGGACGTGATGCCTATATAATGATCATCACCTTGGATATCGTCATGACTATTTGATTTTCTATCAATTGCCCAACAGTAATTTGTTCACCCACCGTGCGCTATACTCATGAGAGAAGCCACTAGTGAACCCTACGGCCCCCGGGTCTACTTTTCCATCATATTGCTTTCCGATCTACATTTTTGCACTCTTTGTTTTCAGATCTACAAAACCAAAAACCCAAAAATATATTGCTGCATATTTGCTCTTTTTATTTGTGTTCTTGAGAGATCTATCTCTCCTATCTATCACTACCTAATCTATCTTATTACCGTAGAGAGATTGACAACCTCTCTTTCGCGTCGGGTTGCAATTATTTGTTGTTTGTGTGCAGGTGCTGCTTATTGGGTGTTGGTGATCCTCCTACTGGTTCTATAACCTTGGTTTCATAACAGAGGGAAATACTTACCATCGATGTGCTACATCATCCCTTCCTCTTTGGGGAAATACCGACGCAGTCTCAAGCCACGTCAAAGGAATTTCTGGCGCCGTTTCCGGGGAGGAAGCGGTCTCTTCTATGTGCCTATCATAGGTGTCGAGGGGACTCCATCATCATCTACCAGGTTCCTAATCACAAATTTCATCTCCTTGCAATTACATTATTTGCCATTTGCCTCTCGGTTCCCTCTCCCCCACTTCACCAAGTTGCCGTTTTATTCGCCCTCTTTTTCGTTTGCCTTTTTCTCACCGGATCTCTTGCCTTGTCACTATGGCTAGTTCTTCCTTTATTGTGTGTACCCCCGATAATGAGGTTCTTAATTTTAAGTAAAGGGGAGGGGAGAACCTGAAAGATGCTTGGTATAGGATTTGCAATGCTCATAATAGATCTAACCATAAGCAATCTACCATTGTTCTTCTTCGCAGTTTTTATGTTGGCATCACCACTTGGTATAGATTCGTCCTTGATACGATTACCGGTGGGAATTTCTTGATGTGTCCATCTTTGGATGCTTTTAATGCTTTGGGAAGTTTAGTGGGATCACCACCTATCATGATCAATGAAACAACTTTAACTCTAGAACACGTTATGGAAAGATTAGATGCTATTGAAAAGAAGATGATTACTAAATAACATCTTGAAGATTTGGATAAGAAATTGCATAATCTTGCTAATAAAATTGGGGCTAAGGCGGGAGATGCCATTAAATTACTAAAGGCAAAAGAAATCGTAGTTAACGAAAGGGTAGAAGAAAGTCCTTACCGTATTGATAAGTTGGAAGAGATTTTTAGTAATTTGGGTTTTGCCTTTTCTTCTATCAAAACTATTGAAAAAACTCCCATAAAAATTGGCAAGACCACGCAAGTCACTAAGAACAAAGTTGCTACACCAAGTGGCCACAAGGGAGATCTTAAAATGAATAGTATTCATCCCGACTTTGTCGAAATCATAAGAGATCCTATTTACAAGAATGAATTTTTTGGTTTTCTTCCTAGGAGTGTTATCGTTAAAAATATGCATGCTAAACCCTTGAAGAAATCTAGTTGCGTGATTGAAGAGTTGAAAACCAAGGATGACAATACTTGAATCTATCCATTATGCCTAGCTAGGGGCGTAAAACGATAGCTCTTGTTGGGAGGCAACCCAATGAATAAATAATTTTTTTCTTTTTCCTTTCTGTTTTTGAGTGTTGACACAATTATGCCTCCGTTATTATTGTGTTTTTATGGTTTATTTAGTGTTTGTGCCAAGTAGAACCGTTAGGATGATTCATAGGATGAGTAGAAGTGATGCTGAATCTGAGACAAAAACTTTGCGTCCAGTATTTGAATTTTCATTTTTCGTTGGACGTGATCTTGAGCTGAAATTTTAACACATTGTTGCTATACAAATTACTAACGTTTTCCTAATTATTCAGAATTTTTAGAGTTACAGAAGTATGGGTAGAGTACAGATTACTACAGACTGTTCTGTTTAAGACATATTCTGTTTTCGTTGCATTGTGTGCTTGTTTTGATGAATCTATGGTTTGTATTGGGGGGTATAAGCCATGGTAAAGTTAAAATACAGTAGGTATAATGCAATAACAAAATATGAATGGGTTTGCAACAGTACCTAAAGTAGTGATTTGCTTTCTTATACTAACGGATCTCACGAACATTTTGTTGAGTTTTGTGTGATTGAAGATTTCAAGTTTTGGGTGAGATCACGATGGATGAAGGAATAAGGAGTAGCAAAATCCTAAGCTTGGGGATGCTACCGCACCCCCAAGATATATCCAAAGAGAAACAAGCAACTAAGCTTGGGGATGCCCCCGAGTGGCATCCCCTTTTTCTTCTAACGACCATCGGTATTTTACTTGGAGCTACATTTTTATTCGTCACATATCATGTGTTTTGCTTGGAGCGTCTTGTATCTTTGCTTGCTTTGTTTGTTAGTTTTTCCTTTGTATCCTTTCTGGACACACCTATTTGAGAAAGCCAAAACCATGCTATGATTTGTTAGAATTGCTCTATGTGCTTCACTTAAACTTTTTGAGCTCTAGAAATTACTCTAGTGCTTCACTTATATCTTTTTGAGCACGGTGTGCTTGGAAACTTTTGTAGAAATACTCTCATGCTTCACTTAGATTAATTTGAGAGTTAGTAAATTTTGAAGAAATCCTCTCATGCTTCACTTATACCTTTTTGAGAGATGAAATCTTTATGCTCATGTGCTTCACTTAAATTTGTTTGAGCTTGCCAAAAAGCAATGGCAATATATGAAACTAGTCCCAAAGTGATAGATATCCAAGGAGGATATAATAAAAACTTTCGCGAAGATCATTGGACAAATTAAACTTGATTCCTTGTAATAGTTTTGAAACATGATGATAGTAATATGTGAGTCATGTTAGTGAGTTATTATGCTTAGTAGGAATATTGGTGTTAAGGTTTGTAATTCCCTATGCATGCACGAAAGTCAATAGTTATGCAATGAAGTTATATCCTACTTGTGGTGCATTATTCGGTGTTAGTTATGTTCAATGCTCACTTATGTGATTTTTAGTTTTTTGGTTTGGTTGCTTCCCAATCTATTTGCTAAACTTCATTTGTACTAAGTAGAAATACTACTTGTGCATCCAAAATCCTTAAACCAAGTTTTGCCTTATGAGTCCACCATACCTACCTATATGCGGTATTTCCATGCCGTTCCAAGCAAATTTGTATGTGCCATCTTTAAATTTTCAAAATAAATTTTCTCTTTTGTGTGCTCGTACCGCTCATGAAACGGTGGGGGTGTCCAATATTTTTCCATGCTAGATGTGTTATTCTCAAGATGAGTGTTTATTCACTTGTCATTGCACGAGAGTCGGCGGTAATAGGGATGCCCATTCCCGAAATGAAAAAGAAAAAAAATATTTACTTTATGTTGTCAAATAATAAATTCCTTGGAAAGTGTTGGTATGGAAGGCAACCGTGGATACGGCCCGCCATGGAAAGTGAAAGTTTGGTGGAAAAAGGAATAAACTTTATTTTCTGTTTGGGAATCGCCTATGATATATCTAGCATGGAAAGTATTGTGAACTACTTTGTCGTTTTCGTTGACAGGAAAAGCATGCCACCCAAAATATTTTTCTCTCTCAATTTTAAACCTTGAGCTCTGGCACCTCTACAAATCTGTACTTCCCTCTGCGAAGGGCCTATCATTTACTTTATGCAATTTTTATTTCTTGCTTTGAGTCTCCATCTTCTCTTATAAGCACCAACTAGGGGGCACTATGATCGTACTTGAGCATTGGGCATAGCTAATATTTGAGTGTGTTTCATGAATGGATCAATGATTGAGCATGATGGGCTAGGGATAACTTTCTTTAGTGTTGATATTTTGAAAGACATGGTTGCTTGTTGACATGCTTGAGTATTGAAGTCGTTATGTTAAAACTAGACTATTGTTTGAATCATTATAAGTCCAAATGTCCATGCTATACAAAAGAAAAGAATGTGATGAACATGTTAGGCAGCATTCCACATCAAAAATTCTGTTTCTATCATTTACCTACTCGAGGACGAGTAGGATTAAGCTTGGGAATGCTGATACGTCTCCAACGTATCTATCATTTTTGCTTCTTCCATGCTGTTATATTATCATTCTTGGATGTTTTACAATCATTTTATAACAACTTTATATCATTTTTTTGGGACTAACCTATTGACATAGTGCCAAAGTGCCAGTTGCTGTTTTTTGCTTGTTTTTTACTTCATAGAAAATCAATACCAAACGGAGTCCAATCGCGACGAAACTTTTTGGAGATTTTTTCTGGACCAGAAGACACCCAGTGGGCCAAACAACTGCCGGAGAGGTGGGCTGTGGAGAGCACAACCCACCAGGAAGCACCAGGGGGCCCCGGCGCACCCTGATGGGTTGAGCCCTCCTCGGCTCCCTTCCGCACCGCCTCTGATGCCTATAAATTCTCAAATATTCGGAAAACCCTAGGGGAGTCGACGAAACACAATTCCAGCCGCCGTAAGTTCCAGAACCGCGAGATCCAATCTAAACACAATCACGGAGGGGTTCATCTTCCTCATAGGTGCCTCTCCGATGATGCGTGAGTAGTCCACCATAGACCTACGGGTCCGTAGGCAGTAGCTAGATGGCTTCTTCTCTCTCTCTTATGATTCTCAATACAATGGTCTCTTGGAGATCTATTTGATGTAAACTTTTGCGGTGTGTTTGTTGGATCCGATGAATTTTGAGTTCATGATCAGTTTCTATCCATGAATATTATTTGAGTCTTCTTTGATCTCTT
This sequence comes from Elymus sibiricus, assembly GCA_039707655.1. Lineage (NCBI taxonomy): Eukaryota > Viridiplantae > Streptophyta > Magnoliopsida > Poales > Poaceae > Elymus > Elymus sibiricus. Next base: position 117,955,864 of record CM077675.1, read on the forward strand.
ATATGCATGATTGCTTATAGCCTCGTATTTCTTCTTCAAATCTTTGGTTTAGTTAGGCCAACTAGATCGATTTTTCTTGCCATGGGAAGAGGTGCTTTGTGATGGGTTCGATCTAGCGGTGTTCTTTCCCAGTGACAGAAGGGGCAACAAGACACGCATGTATCGTTGCTATTAAGGATAAAAAGATGGGGTCTATTCCTACATGAATAGATCTTGTCTACATCATGTCATCGTTCTTATTGCATTACTCCGTTTTTCCATGAACTTAATACACTAGATGCATGCTGGATAGCGGTCGATGTGTGGAGTAATAGAGGTAGATGCAGGCAGGAGTCGGTCTATCTATCTTGGATGTGATGCCTATATAATGATCATCGCCTTAGATATCGTCATGACTATTCGATTTTCTATCAATTGCCCAACAGTAATTTGTTCACCCACCATGAGCTATACTCATGAGAGAAGCCACTAGTGAACCCTACGGCCCCCGGGTCTACTTTTCCATCATATTGCTTTCTGATCTACGTTTTTGCACTCTTTGTTTTCAGATCTACAAAACAAAAAACCCAAAAATATATTGCTGCATATTTGCTCTTTTTTGTGTTATTAAGAGATCTATCTCTCCTATCTATCACTACCTAATCTATCTTATTACCGTAGCGTGATTGACAACCTCTCTGTCGCGTCGGGTTGCAAGTATTTGTTGTTTGTGTGTAGGTGCTACTTATTGGGTGTTGGTGATCCTCCTACTGGTTCGATAACCTTGGTTTCATAACTGAGGGAAATACTTACCGTCGCTGTGCTGCATCATCCCTTCCTCTTTGGGGAAATACCGACGCAGTCTCAAGCCACGTCAGTGATGGATAATGATTTAGATGACATCAATCATGTAATAGTTAATTACTATAGCGACACAGAACTAGCTCCAGTTCATCAATATAATGTAGGCATGTATTCTGTATATAGTCATACATGCTTGTAATAAGAACTTGCATGACATCTTTTGTCCTACCCTCCCGTGGCAGCGGGATCCATAAGGAAATCTAAGGGATATTAAGGCCTCCTTCTAATAGAGAACCAAAACAAATCATTAACATATGGTGAATACATGAACTCCTCAAACTACGAAAATCACCGGAAAGAATCCCAATGATTGTCACCTTGGGGTATGCGGATCATGACACGTAATAGGTGCATGCAACTTGCAAGATAGAATCCAAAACACTCTCATATTCATGAAAACATAATAGGTTCGGATCTGAAATCATGGCACTCGGTCCCTAGGGACAAGCATTAAGCATAGCAAAGTCATAGCAACATCAATCTCACAACATAGTGGATACTAGGGATCAAGACCTATCAAAATAACTCAATTACATGATCAATCTCATCCAATCCCATCACCGTCCAGCGGGCCTACAAAGGAATTACTCACTCCCGATGGTGAGCATCATGGTGGTGTTGATGAAGAAGGGTTGGTGATGATGATGGCGACGAACCCCCCTCTCCAGAGCCCCAAACGGACTCCAGATCAGCCCTCCCGAGGAAGAACAAAAGGTGGCAACGGCTCCGTCTCGTGAAACGCGATGAAAATTTGTCTCTTATTTTTTTCTCGGGGAATAGGAATTTATAGGACTGGAATTAGGGTCGGAGGAGCCACGAGGTGGCCCCAAGCCATCAGGGCACGCCCAGGGGGGTGGGCACACCCAGTTGTCTTGGCACCAACAGGTGCCCCCCTCTTGTGGGTCTTCGCTCCATTAATTTTTATATATTCCAGAAAAAATCCACAAAAAGTTTCGTCCAATTCCAAGAACTTTTATTTCTGCACAAAAACAACACCATAACAGTTCTGCTGAAAACAACATCAAACCGGGTTACTTTCATCCAAATCATGCAAATTAGAGTCCAAAACAAGAGCAAAAGTGTTTGGAAAAGTAGATACATTTGAGACGTATCACAAGACACAAGGGACCTTCTAAGAAATTGACAAGTACCCGAAGTGGACTTTCTATCAATCTTGTCACCCGCATAATCTGAATCAGAGTAGCCAACAAGATTAATAGATGATCCTTTGGGATACAATATGCCAAAGGTTGGTGTATGTCTCAAATATCTCACAATTGTTTTCACGGCCGATAAGTGACATTCCTTAGGTGCCGGTTGGTATTGTGCACACATGCACACACTTAGCATGATGTCAAAACGTGAGGCACAAAGATATAACAATGAACCCCCGATCATTGATCAGTAAACCTTTTGATCAACCGGTTTGCCCTCCTTAGTGAGGTCAACATGTCCACTAGTAGGAATGGAAGGTTTCATACCTTTGCACTCTTGCATGTTGAACTTCTTAAACAAGTTCTTGGTATACTTTGTTTGAGAAAAGAATGTACCATCTCGTGTTTGATTGATTTGCAAACCAAGAAAGAATTTGAGCTCACATCTCATAGACATCTCATACTTCTCTCACATTAGCCTTTCAAACTTTTCACTAATATGAGGGTTAGTGGATCCAAATACAATATCATAAACATATATTTCACACTTGAATAATTAACCATTAACTCTCTTAGTGAATAAGGTTGCATCAATTTTAACAATATCAAAACCTTTTTCAATGATAAACTTCGGCAAGCATTTGTACTATTCTCTAGGAGCTTGTTTAAGACCATAAATGACTTTTCAAAGTTTATAAATGTGGGTAGGTTTATTAGGGTTCAAAAAACAGGGGGGTGTTTAACATATAACTCTTCCTCAATTTCAACATTTAATAAAGCACTTTTAATGTCCTTTTGATAAAGAGTAATATCATGGTGATTGACATACACAAGAAGAATGTGAATGGACTCAAATCTAGCAATGGGGCATATGTATCACCATAGTTCATACCTTCTGCTTGAGTGTAGCCTTGATCTACTAGGAGAATCTTGTTGCGAACAATTTGTCCCTCCTCATCTTACTTGTTGTGAAAAAAACCATTTGGTTCCAATGATGTTTTGCTCATCTTTGGGCTTCTCAACCAAAGTACAAACTTGGTTCCTTTCAAAATTATGTAGCTCTTCATGCATAGCGTTCACCCAATACGGATCTTCTAGAGCTTCTTACACCTTCATAGGTTCAATGCTAGAAATGAATGAGTAATGCTCACAAAAGTTAGCTAAAGGAGTTTTTGAGCGTGTGAATTTTTCGGAGTTGATGTCATCAAGGATTTGGTTGACGGGATGATTCTTGTCAACTCTTCCTCTAACACGTATGGGATAGCTTTTGCTTGGGTGGTAGAGCTCCATCATCATCTTTTTCTTCATCATTGTTGTTGTCATTTCCTTGAGGTGGTGGAGATGGAGCTTGAGGTGGATCTTCTTATTGCACTTCCTCGTTTTCTTCATCTTGGCGTGTATCACTTGTGTATGCCTGCATGTCATTTTGTGGTTCACCTAGACGTGAAGTAGGGGCTCCCACTTGTATAGGTGAAGTACTCTCCTTCACCTCCACAGGACGAATCTTGCCAATGGACAAGTCTTGAATTGCTTCCGAAGCTTGTTTGTTTCTTACATTAATTGTCAATTGTTCGAATTGCGAAGCATTAGACTCATCAAACTTCACATCTCCCATTTCTTCAACTTTTTGAGTGAAGTTGTTGTAGACGCGATAGGTGTGAGAGTTTGAGCCCTAACAAAGGAGAAAACCTTCATGAGATTGGGGAGAAAATTTCGAACGACGGTGCTTATCAATAATGTAACACTTGGAACCAAATACTCTAGAGTATACAACTTGGGGTTTGTTACCGGTGAGTAGCTCATATGTCATTTTACCGAGAAATTTGTGAACATAAAGCCTTTTTGTGGCATGGCAAGACATTTCAACCGCTTCCGCCAAAATTGTTTTGGCGTCTTGTACTCATCAATCATCGTTCTCACCATCTCTATAAGTGTTCGGTTCTTCCTCTCAACAATTCTATTTTTTTAGGTGTGTACATAGCTGAAAACTCATGTGATGCCTTCTTCATCAAGAAAGGTATCCATGTTCATGTTCTTGAACTTCGTTTCATTGTCACTCTGAACCTTCTTGATCTTCATTCAAACTGATTTTGGGATTTCCTAGCGAAGGTCTTGAAGATCTTTTGAACCTGTGATTTTTCATCAAGAAAGAACACCCACGTAAATATGGAAAATAATCAACATGACTAAAGCGAAAGAGTTTCCACTAAGTCTCTTGTAAGCATTGGGGTCCAAAAAGATCCATATCACTACTAGGGAAAAGCCTAGCAGTAGCGCTGGTTTTTGGACTAGCAGTAGCACGGGCACCCGCGCTACTGCTACGGCGCTACAGCTAACCTATAGCAGTAGTGTGGGTCCAACAGCGCTACTGGTAAATATAGTAGCAGTAGCGCGTTTCAGAACCCGCGCTACTGATAACTATTAGTAGCGCCCGTATCTAACCCGCGCCACTACTAATTGCGCATGTTTCTTTTTTTATATTTACATTGTATTTACACACGGTTATACATATTAATATACAACATTAATAATAATTGTGCAAGAAACAAGATTTAGATTAAAGTGGTTGGATGCAAGTGATCAAGTTGAATTAGAGGAAAATATGATGTTGCGAATCGTAACATCACATTTTCCTCTAATTCAACATGGTCACTTGCATCCATCCACTTTAATCAAATATATGTCATATAACTTATCATCTTCTTAATCATCTAACAACCCATCATCCTCTTAATCATCTAACAACGCATCGTCATCTTAATCATCTAACAACTCATCATCTTAATCATACCAAGTTAAAATGTCATAAAACAGAAAAACACCATACTATTCTCTCCTAGCTAGGTAGAACCTACTACTCTCTCCTAGGTAAAATAGCATAAAGCAGGTAAGCTCCGACCCCTCCATTATGAAGAATAGAGATCCACCTATCTCCGATATGTGGCCTGAGCAAATCCTTCGCGCCTCCGCCAAGTGGTTGTCTCCTGACTTCCATCAATTTGCTAAATCATTTGAGTTTCAGTCTGTCATCGCTTTTAGAAATCGAGTATGCATTGCGGAATTTTATAGGCCACCGCGGCCGTAAGTTGATGACATTCAAATGACCTTCTACAAACATCAGTCGAGGCACAACCTCCGAAGGGAATTTCTGTTGAAGAACATAATAATGACATAGTTAGCAATCTAGTTTTGCTTATGAAAAAATTATGTATGCAAAAGATGGACTAATTAATGACGGAATAGTAAAAAAGAATCTTACCATGCTATCTGCAGCAATGTTACCATTGTTCAACGGGTGCACGTATTCAGAAAAACTTTCGCCAATATCTTCATAATTGGTCTTATAAAGATCAATATCATTAATAAATGAGATCAAATGATATATCTCCAACCAAGTTAGTTCGGAGCCATGATTGTAGTAGGTCTGATCTATTATCTTTTGAATATTTGGTGAAGAAGAGAAATAAGCTGACAATTAAAGACAAACAAGTTAATTAGGAATGAACACCAACTATTTTTAAATAAACAATATAAATTACTTAACAAATATGGTTGACAAACTCACATGGAGGTAAAACTAGAAGCATATCGACATCCACCCAAATGTCGATATTACCTTCAATATGATCTTCAGGACGAAGATCGAAGGTTATTCCATATCCTCCTGAAATCCATATGCCTTGGCTAGAGCTTCCCAATTTGAGCAACCCAATTCTAAGTTATTAACTGCATTCATTACTTTAACCAGAAATGCATGACCATGTTTAGTCCTCAGGTTAGCTCTCCTCGACTCCATACTCTCATGGTCTTCGAAACCGAGCCTCTCCAAGACACACCGTCTCGCATGGCAGGGGATGAACTAGTCGAATTGTATAAAACAGAAATTACACGTTGAAGCAAAGAAACAGAAGTCATGATTTGTTACGAAAAAACACTTGTCATCGTTGCGTATCATAGAAACATTGAAGGTCTCGTCAAGCTTGATGGTGAAGAACCTGCCGTCTCGCAGGTGAGGCCTGTCGCACATACCGTAATCTTCGCCGCAGAGTTCACACTCAGGGATCCTATCGTCGTCAGACATTTCCCGTGTTCATGATTAAAAGATTAAAAATTGACAGCAATTATACAAGGAACTATTCAGCATGCATGGGTTGAGTTTCGGTCTGTCGAGGCTTCCTTGAAAAACTCTCATATGTCATGGTGTATATGGTGCACACTCTCTCACACTGATATGGTGGTGTATGTTGGTGGACACTCCCTCACACTAATATTTCGACCGTTGGTGATGGTCGCACCTCTTCTTCTCTCCTTGCGCATTATACCGAGGTATATATCGCAAGAAGAGAAGAAGAGGAAGCGACCCCCACGGCAACAATAGGTATTCCTCCATCAAGAACATACTGAAAGTCACACAAGGAGCTTGGACAGACCAAAGGTCACCCAAATCATAAGTCAAATAACATTACATAAAAAATGGCCATTGCTAAAATGCATCCATCTAACCATCTAAATACATCTATTCATCTAAGTGCACACATTCATCTAACCATCTAAATGCATCCATTCATAACCATCTAAATGCATCAAGGTTACATACACAAGTGCAAAACGGATTGCTACATAAGAAAATTTATAGCATTTTGTATGCAAAAAGCCCACAAACAACCAACCACCGCCCATTCGCACCTATTTCGCATGACATCAACAATGGCAATTACTACCTCCCTTTTGGTTCCCTTGAAACATATTTTATTTCTAGATTCTTGATTGGACTAACGAAATGAATTCAATGGTAGATTATCAAGTGGACTAGCGATTCTCCAAGCTGGAAATCTACAGAGAAATAGACTACCAAATCCTCACCAAGAAATAACTGTTGCATAACTAGTGACTAAAACATAAGAATCAATTTTGTATTGCAAAAACCTTAGTGCCCACAACAACAAACCCTATAACTCACCCACAACAGCATGGGGAGAGTGGTAGAGAGGAGGGAGGGAGAGCTACCGCTGCGTCCGATGGTCGGGACGGGGAGGGTCGGGACAGGGGAGAGTCGCCCCGTGGGGAGGGCCGGTACGGGGAAGGGCCTCCGCGTGGGGAGGGCCGGGATGGGGAGCTACGCGTGGGGAGGACCGGGACGGGGAGGGACGCGTGGGGAGGGCCGAGACGGGAAGGGCCGCCGGGATGCGGGAGCGGCGCAGCCGGGATGCGGGAGGGAGAGAGTGAGGAGTGAGGGGCGCGACTGAGGAAGAAGGAACGGATAACGTATGACTTAGCAGTAGCGCGTTTAGGGGATACACGCTACTGCTAAGTTGGACGAGGAGAGGTGGGCCTGGCTAGCCACAGTAGTAGCGCCGGTCCAAGAAAAGCGCTACTGCTAAACCCATTAGCAGTAGCGCTTGCCGCTTGCTTGTAACACCCTGGATTTTTGCCCATTTCTTTTTCTTTTGATTTTGGTCTGGTTTTGCTTTTCCGTGGTTTGGTAGTCTTGGAACCTGGAAGGATCACCCTTGATTTCTCTTCCCTAGTGGCTTGCCAACCTATAAATCATCCCAAGACCTTGTCATTCCCATCTGGAACCAATCCCAATAATCTTTTTCTTGGGAATATTCCTTTTTCTATTAAAGGAATAACCCTGTTTGCTCTGGGTTGTGAAGCAACCCACATTTCTATCATTCCAAAAATTCCCAAATAATTCTCATAAATTGTTGGGGTCATATATTCCTCAAATATGTCAAAACCTATCCTTGCCATGTTCAAAAATATTTCACCAATATTCCTTTTCTGATTCTGCTCCAGGTGGCATTTTGTGAAGCAAGTGCCATTTATCTTTGCTTTCTTGCTCCCAAACTTTTTGGGCACTCTTTCCTATCCATATCATTTCCACATGCCAAAATTCAACTCAATTTGGCTAGTAAATATTTATTGACAAATTTCCAAAGTTTATGATCTAGAGGAAGCTTTGTGAAGCAAGTGCTAGCTAAGAGTATGAAAATGAGTTCAAATTTTGCAGGAATCTTTATATGCTCAAATAATGACTCTCCTCAAGATTTGAGCATCATCCCATCTTCTATGTGACCAGAGCATCAAATCTTTGTTTCTGGTCATTATTTTGGATTATGAAGCAACTATATTTTATGTTGCTCCATAATTTCTAAAATTTTACCAGGACATTCTCTTATCCATATAAACCCCTCTACAACAAATTTTGGCTCATTCCATCTAGCCATTTTCCCTCAGGAATTTTCCTAAGATTCTGGTTAGAGAGGTCCATTATGAAGGAAGTACCATTTTGGCTTGCCCAAATGGCATGAAATTTTTATGGCACTCTCATATGACCAAATAATTATCAAATGCCCATTTTCAGCTCAAGGCAACACTATATGTGAGTGCCACATTCAGATTAGCCTTTCTGTCCAGTAGAGCCCTGTGAACTGCAAGTGCTATTTATCCTCATGCAAATGAGCTGAACATTTGCAGTAGTGATCATCTTAGTGTGTGTTCACTCTCAGCCAAAGGCCAGAGTTTACCTCCTGCTCAACCTCTCTCAGATCACATCAAACACTTTGTTGTCAGAATCCTTTAGTGCAAGTTTCTCTCATCCCAGAGCCACCTAGCTGCTTCCAGTCTCATATCTCATCCATTTGAACAGTGAGGGAACTGTTTGACAAGCTCAGACAGGCAAAAGACTTCGGCAGCACGCCATGTGCGTGGTGACCACGGGGCAGACAAGCCATATGCGCACTCTGGCAAGTGGAGCCCTTGGTCTCGTCCGTTCCCTCGCTCCCTCGACATCTAGCCATGTCCAGCAGCTTCCTCTCGACGCCTTCCTTCTCCTGGACCCCTCTCCCCCTCCAGTTTCTTCCTCGCCGCGCTGCGACGAGCCCCGCTTCTGTTCTGCCCGTGATCGCCGTTGTCCTCTTCTGTTTCGAGCTCTCCCGAAGCCCCCTCTTGCTTCTCCTTCTCCCTGGAGCCCCTGCCGACATCGCCGTCCCCTGCCACGTGCCCCGGAGCGCCAGTGCGGCGATAAGGCCGCCACAGCGGCCGTGCTGATCCGGTTGCTCCGGCCAGCTATAAAAGCCACGGTCTCGAGCCTCCCCGGGCACCAGCGGCACCCCCAGCCTCCTTACATTCCTCCTATCTCCCCTCCCAAGCTCAATGGAGCAAGGCCGGTGCCCAATTGCTGCTCTCTGGCCGCCATGGCCGCCGGCTTTCCCCGCTCAAATTCGAGCCATCCGAGCTCTTCCCCTCCCTCTAGCCTTCTCCAATGCCCTCCCCTAGCCACTCCGAACCTCCTCATGGCCTCGGCCTCTCCTCTCCGTGGCCATGGCGCCCTGTCCATCTTCGCCCGACGCCAGTTGCCACCTTGGCCAAGGGTGTGCTCATGCCGGACCTCCCCGAGCTTCGTGTCCTACATGAATGGATGCGGCACGTTGCGCTGAGCTCGTCCATAGGCCGGGTGTCGCCGGAGACCCCCTGTGGCGCTGGCTATCGCCGTGGGAAGCCGCTCCTCTGGTCGGCCGAGCACGCGCGGGAGGAGGACGATGACCCTGCCAGCGGGGCCCTTTCATCAGCGACAGCAGCCGCTGCCCACGTGGTTAAGTGGACGCGCCCCGAGCCGGAATACGCTTCCCCTGCGGCGAACGCGTATTCTCTCTGCTCTTCGGTTGAAAATACGCTTCTCAACTCTGGAGACGTATTTTTCCCGAAGGCGCTTTCTGCTAACCAGCCAGGGACCAGTTTGTAGAGTTATTTTTATAGATTGGTCCCTGATCTTCGTCGGGTCATATCTTTTCATCCGTAACTCCGATCGAGGTGATTCCAAAGCCTAAGTCTTCGTCTCGTCGAGACCGTCATGTTGGTACCATTTCCATAATGCTTTGACATAGTGGAAATGACCATGTTGCCCTTGCCCGTAAACAGCCCCTCCGTGAGAGAACTGTTTCCGGCAACTCATTCCGCGGCCTTTCCGCACTTCTTCCCGGTGGATCCCTCACTCCAGGCAAGCCGACCATCTGATATATGCCCTAAAGCATTGCTCTGTGTTATTCTTGCGTGTTTAATTAATGATATGCTTGTGCTAGAAATAATTAAACTCCTGCCAGTTCAATATTGTCATCTACTTTACCTGCATTTATTTGCTATATAATAATTCATAGTTAATTAATTTCAAGGCCTAGTCGTTGTTATCATCAGCTATTGCCATGAACCACTATGCTTGCTAAATGAACCTAGTGGGTTGATCTTGAGTCACCTGTCCGGGCGTATCCGTGCAACCACATTTGCCGGTATGGGACGGCCTTGACTTGGGCTGATCGCGTGCTCTTTTATCGGTACCACCAAAGAGGGAAGGTTATGCGCGCGTGCTACCCTGGCCCGGTAGGCGGCGATAACCTTGTGAGCCCAGTTGAGTTGTATGGGCCCGTCCCCATTTGGGACAGTTTTGTTTGGCCACGACGGTGGCAGGTGTCATGAGGACACATGTGTCATGGGGACACAAGGGCCACCCAGGGCAGGCCTCCGGGGGAGGATGAATGCCGGTGGTACGATGAAAGAGTCACGGGTCAGGCAGGTTTCGTTGAAGCAACGCTGGTCCACCCGAAGGGGATCACGAGGCCGGGTGCTTCATGGTGTGGGTAAAGTGCGCAACCTCTGCAGAGTGTCAAATCTATTCGAATAGCTGCGTCCACGGTATTGGACAGCCCGCCCAGACCTCACTAGGTGGTCAACCGTAATATTGACAATAATGATGGATGAACTCGTCTTGTGATCGGAAGTACTCAATGAGTATTCCGAGGGTTGTGGGACAACCCGGAAGAGAGTAAGTGAATGATCGGTAACAGTAAGTAAACTACTTATGCATTTAACATGATAATTGCCATGCTATTGTTTGCTGCATTGTTTGGTTGTCGTGAGCTTGCGAGTACATTCAAAGTACTCACCTGGCGTATCATGCCAGTTTGCAGGTCCTGTCAGGTTTGCTTGCTTGTCGTGGATGTCGAGTTTATGAGCTAGGATGCGCGTTCCAGCCAGAGTCCCTGCGGAGTGGAGTCCATCACCGCAGTCGTTGTTCCGCTGCCGAGAGTTATTTCGCTTCCTCGGATTGTTCCACTGTTAGCATAGAGCTACCCTGGGCAGGCGTAGTATTACCGTACCGATGTAATCTATGTACCCTTGTAACCTTATTCATGGTAATAAAGAGCTGATTTGTTCTATGCCAATAGTGCCATATTCCAGAAGACTTGTCCCTGGGCCGGAATACGGGGCGTTCCGGTTTCCTCTGAGCCGGGGTGCCACATTGCTAGCGCTGCTATTATGGCTAGCCCGTGAGTGAATGGTGGGCCGCACCTACTAATAGCGCTCCCTACTGTTCCCCGCGCTACTGCTACAGTTTACCAGTAGCGTGTGTTTTGGGCAGCGCTACTGCTAGTTAACAGTAGCACCTGTTGTTTACCCAACGCTACTGGTAATATTCTACCTATAAGCTTTTCCATAGTAGTGTATGAAGTAGCTCAAGTGGCCTTCTAGTAGTCATGGTGTTGTTTACGGGATGGCTTCCTCCAACTTGTTTACCTACTTGACAAGCACTACAAAGTCTATATTTGTCAAAGATAAAATATTTAACACCAAGAATGTGATTGCCTTTAATAATCTTATCAAGATTACACATATCAACATGTCCTATCCTTCTATGACATAACCAACCTTTGGAAGATTTTGTCGTAAGACATGTGCGAGGTTGAGATCTTTTAGTGATATCGACAATGTATAGACCGCCTCTACGGATGCTCGTAAAGGCCATGTTATGATTATGCAGCAAAACACTTGACAATCTACTTCGGTAAATAGAACATTGAAACCAAACTCGGCAAGTCTAGATACGAAAAGAAGATTTTACCTGAGATATTCGACAAGCATGACATTCATAATTGAGCTATCATGGGATATGGCCACCTCACCAAGGCAAAGTACCTTATCCGTGGAGTTATCTCCAAAAGGCACATACTTGAGTGGACCATCATTGTTGCAAGCTCACGGAACAAGTCTTTGTCCCCGTCATGTGATCGGTGCATCCACTATCAAGAATCCACTCTTTTCCTCTGGACATGTAATCTCTTTGGAAATTCGCCATGCAGCTAAGATTCCTCATAGTCTTCTCAAATTCTTCATCAAATTCTTCACTCATCCTAGTAGTCATTTTCACCAATGTCAGCATAACCTAGGGCATCAAGTTCGTCAGTAACATGTGAATGATATTGTTCAAAAGTATGAATTTTAATAGCTTCAATTATGATCATGTTAATAGTTCCAACATCTCCTTTAGCACGCATGAGATCTCTAAGCTCAAAGAAGCACCTATCAAAGTTAGGATCATCGAGCTTTACTTTACGAAAATCGATAGCCTTATGTACAATTTCATCAATATTCTTAAGAGAGTCATCGGGATACCGTTTCTCTAAGTTATGCCACAAAGTATAAGCACATTCAAAACAAAATCATGCATCGAAGAATACTATTAGGAAGGACTTTGACAATAAGATTGACGGCTCTTAGATTCCGAAGCATATAAAGTTCTTCATTGGGAGTCACATGCAAGGGATGAATGGCAGATTTGTAAGGACTATGAATATACTTGCTAAAATTGCAATCATTAAATATATCAACATTTCATCTTTCCAAGCACAATAATACTCTCCATCGAGAATGGACAGTCTACAACTAACACTCATGCTCTAGATTTATCCATCCTTCTCTAAGGTGATTAACCAAATCAATGGAGACCAAAGCTCTAATACCACTTGTCAAATCGAAAGGATCAGTCGAGAGGTGGGTGAATAGACGCTCACAAGGCAGAAGGTGCAATTTTTATTTTCCTTGGTACTTAGGCAGATTTTAGCACAAGTTAAATGTCTACCGATACAATCTACACATGCATATGGGCGGAGGATAATAAACAACATGCAAATTCAAGAAAGTAAAAGGATAGAGTTTGGAGATGATCAAACATAGAGAAGATATGGTGATTTTGACGTGGTTCTGATAGGTGGTGCTATCGTACATCCACGTTGATGTGGACTTCAACCTACAAAGGGTAACGGTTGTGCGAGTCCATGAAGGGCTCCACTCACAAAGGGTCTACAAAGAAGCAAGCTTTTCTATGCCAGTCGAAAAAAAACTTCATGGCTTCGAAAAAAGCTCATCGATTTTGAAAAAAGTTCATCGCTTTTGAAAAAAATCACTGAAAAGGTGCAAATCGCTGAAAGTTTCTAAAAAAATTACATACTTGAATTTTTTTTCAAGACATTTGAAAAATGTTAAGTAGAATGGTAGCAAAAAAACGAAAAAAGTTCCCGGTTTTTAAAAAATTGTGAAATTTGAAAAATATATAGTTCTTGAGCTTGAAAATAGATCACCAATTTGAAAAAAAACACGAATATGAATGAGTTTAGCATTTAAAAAAACACGCATTTGAAAAAATCAGAAAAAAGAAAATACGGGAAAAAATGTAGTCTTTCTTTTAGTACTACACTAGAAGCATATGCGCACGCTTTGCTGCGTCGTTTGTCAAACCATTTGTTGTGACTTGTTAGGTTTAATGCACATTCATTTGGTTCATGGGCCAGTTAAGTTCTCATTTGTCTTCACTGTTCGGTCAGCGTACCACAACGAATGGGGGCATCAGTTTGGTGCTAGTATGGGAGATTCTATGGAAACTCGACATCCCTAGTAAGGTTAAAAATTTAGTCTAGAAGGCCTTACATGGGACTGTCCCTGGATTCGCAATGCTGGCTGCTAGACATATTCCAGTTTCTCCACAATGTCCGGTGTGTAAATCAGGAGCAGAAAATATAAAACACTTATTATTCGCGTGTGATCGAGCCCACCAGGTTTGGAAATCATTGGGAATTAATGATATCATTGACAAAGCTTTATCTGTTGATCAGTCAGGGTCTATTGTTTTGGAGGAGATACTTCGACACAGCCCCAAAAAATTGCCTGTGCTTGGTCAGATAGGCTAGAAGGAAGTCGTTGCTTGACGTGGCTTGAGACTGCGTCGGTATTTCCCCAAAGAGGAAGGGATGATGCAGCACAGCGACGGTAAGTATTTCCCTCAGTTATGAAACCAAGGTATCGAACCAGTAGGAGGATCACCACCACTACGTAAACAGCACCTGCACACAAAGAACAAATACTTGCAACCCGACGCGGAATAGAGGTTGTCAATCTCTCTACGGTAAAAAGATAGATTAGGTAGTGATAGATTGGAGAGATAGATCTCTCAAGAACACAAAATAAAAGAGCAAATAAAAAATGCAGCAATATATTTTTGGGTTTTTGGAATAATAGATCTCAAAACAAAAGCGGCAAAAAGGTAGATCGGAAAGCAATATGTTGGAAAAGTAGACCCGGGGGCCGTAGGTTTCACTAGTGACTTCTCTCATGAGTATAGCACATGGTGGGTGAACAAATTACTGTTGGGAAATTGATAGAAGATCAAATAATCATCACGATATCCAAGGCGATGATCATTATATAGGCATCACGTCCAAGATAAGTAGACCGACTCCTGCCTGCATCTACAACTATTACTCCACACATCGACCGCTATCCAGCATGCATCTAGTGTATTAAGTTCATGGAAAAACGGAGTAATGCAATAAGAACGGTGACATGATGTAGACAAGATCTATTCATGTAGGAATATACCCCATCTTGTTATCCTTAATAGCAACGATACATGCGTGCCTCGCTGCCCCTTCTGTCACTGGGAGAGGACACAACAAGATCGAACCCATCACAAAGCACCTCTTCCCATGGCAAGAAAAATCGATCTAGTTGGCCTAACTAAACCAAAGATTCGAAGAAGAAATACGAGGCTATAAGTAATCATGCATATAAGAGATCAAAGAAGACTCAAATAATACTCATGGATAGAAACTGATCATGAACTCAAAATTCATCGGATCCAACAAACACACCGCAAAAGTTTACATCAAATAGATCTCCAAGAGACCATTGTATTGAGAATCAAAAGAGAGAGAGGAAGCCATCTAGCTACTGCCTACGGACCGGTAGGTCTATGGTGGACTACTCACGCATCATCAGAGAGGCACCAATGAGGATGATGAACCCCTCCGTGATGGTGTTAGATTGGATCTCGAGGTTCTGGAACTTGCGGCAGCTGGATGTGTTTTTCGTCGACTCCTCTAGGGTTTCTGGAATATTTGGGAATTTATAGGCGTCAGAGGCGGTGGAGAGGGGTCCCGAGGAGGGCACAACCCATCAGGGCACGCCTGGGGCCTCTGGCGCGCCCTGGTGGGTTGTGGTCTCCTCGACCCTCCCCTCTGGCACTTCTTTGGCCCACTGGATGTCTTCTGGCCCAAAAAAATCTCCAAAAAGTTCCGCGATGTTTGGGCTTCGTTTGGTACTGATATTCTCCAAAGTAAAAAACAAGCAAAAACAACAACTGACACTTTGGCACTATGTCCATAGGTTAGTCCCAAAAAATGATATAAAGTTGCTATAAAATGATTGTAAAACATCCAAGATTGATAATATAACAGCATGGAACAAGTAAAAAATATTGATACGTTAGAGACGTATCATTGCTGCAGGTGTTTGGTACATCTGGTGGCAAAGGCGTGAACTGGTAAAGGGGCAGAAGGTTGCATCTCCGACGAGGACAGCTTTTGCTATATAGGCCTTCTCAGCAAACCATGCCTCTAATGTATCGGTCAAAATGCATGAAATGTCATGGACAAAACCGCCTCGGGATACTTATAAATTGAATATAGATGCGGCTTTCTTTGAAGATGGGACTGGAGCAGCTGGAGCGGTCGTTCGCAATGATCGTGGGGAGGCAGTAGTGGGATGTGCAGAGAAAATATATAATCTTCTGAGTCTAGCCACAGCGGAGGCATGGGCACTTGAACATGGCCTTGTTCTCATTGAAAATCTTGGATGCTCCCCAACCATTGTTGAATCAGACTCAATGGAACTTGTCCAACTCTGTAACGGTGAGACAGAGGTTCTGACCCCATATGCAGCAATCATGGCTGAATGTTTTGCGATCGCTCAAAGAATAGGTAATATCACTTTCCAACATTATTCAAGGGATGCAAATAAGGTGGCCCATAGTCTAGCTAGGCATGCTTATGATTCAATTTCTATTGTTTTCTGGGATGGTGATCCACCCCTGTTTATTATGCCAATTGTAATTAACGATGTAACCATCAACTTATTGCAATAAAGAGGCACGAGGCATTCCTTTCAAAAAAAGTTCTCATTCTTTCATTGACGCAAAACCCAAATACAGATGAACTGCAACAAAACTTTGAGTCACTTCAATTTTTTCATTTTATTCATGTAAAATCTTCCCACTAAAACTAAGAGTACACGGCTTCAGGTTTATTTTTACAAATGCTAGCACTACAAGGAAGTAAGAGTATTTCTAAGTTTAAAAGGATAATGACATCCATCAATACTATGAATTTGTATCTATTCTGAAATAATCTTCAGTCAAATGTACATGCAACCACCTGACATATAATCTGCTGTAATTTTGGAAAGCTGCCAAACAACAAAAGTATTAGTATGACAAAATGAGCCAATTAGAGGGCAAAAATAATCTTCAGTCAAATGTACAGTATAGACAATAGACACGTCAGTGTTTCCTCTAGTATTCTTCTCTAGCAAATGCCTATACTGGACACCATGCTCAAATAACTTTCATGCAAATGTACAAGAATGTAGTCTACGCACGCCTCCGTCAATATTTCCTTCAGTACTTTCTCTAGCAAGGAAAATGGTGTCCAGTATAGGCATTTTGGATGGAGTTGCTTCATGATACTATACCGCTTCAGTATTTCCTTGCATATGCAGTGAAGCTATAAAGTTGCTAAAAGATGATAAAAAATTGATTGTAGTCCCAACTGGAGAAGTAACTCCATATACTGCAATATGCAGGGCAAACATTGCGCACTTCCATTTTGCAAATGCTGAAATGAGCTCAACTCTACACAAATGATTTTTGGATAAGATCCATGGCGCACCAAAGGTCACCGAATTCTCATCTCCAGATATGATGTTCTTCAAAAAAGTGGAAACCAAGTTTATAGTGATAGCTCTATGAAACAATCTTGTGATTGCATCACTTAGAAACAAGGGAGACGAATATAACATAAAAATTTATATAACTGTACACAAGTGAATTAATAGCCTACCAGATCCCAATGAACCTGAAATCAATTAGGATATCTTTTCAATGAAAAGAAGACACATCCTGCAAGGGTAAGTCATACAAAAAGCATACTTGCACAGTCTTTGACTCTGCTGTGAAATGCATATTGTACCTCGATGCAACATGTCCAACCTTGATTACACTCTGGTGATCAGTGCCTCAATCAAGTCTAGTGATATATATTTACCAATGCTTAAACAATGTGCAAATTATTCTCCTAATCCTTCTTATAGTAAATTCTGAACTGATCTTTTTGCTTGAGGCATTAAGTATGTCGTACGAAGATCAATCACTACATGGAAGACCCAAGTTTGCACATAACTCCCAACAATCAAACTGAGAAAGAAATCTAGACTTGTCATGTACGGAAATATACAGAAAGAAGGATCAACTACACTAAACACCAAATTCTGCACTGAGAAAGAAAGCTCACCTTATCATGTATGGGATGGTTGCACCAAATTCTGCACTGAGAAAGAAAGCTCACCTTATCATGTATGGGATGGTTGCACCAAATTTTGTACTTAGAAATAAAGCCTGTTGCAGCTAATATTGATAATAACATAATTAATCAATGGATAGGAAAAGGAGAAATAAAAAGACGGAAGGGGTGAGATTAGGTTCCCCTTTATTATTATAGTGGTGCCCCTCTTCGGTCTCCAAGACGCTGACACAGAGGGTATGACGCCGCAGCGAAGTGGAGGAGGCAGGGTAAAAGAAACAGAGGCTTGGGGAGGAGACGAGGGGCAGCAACGCCTGAGCAAAGGGAGGAGATGACTTGGACGGGAAGATGGTCGGTGGCGGCTGGGAGAAGCGGTGGAGGAAGGAGGGGCGTGTAGAAGCCAATCGACCATCTGCTGACACGCAATCCCTTCACACATGACCCCAGAACCCGGAGCGAGGATGGCTCTCCAATCCCAGCGAAGACCCGATCAAAATTGATAGCACCTAGCAAAGTCGATTGTCCTCAATCGATTCTCAGCCTATTTACCCCAGGGAAACTGAAAGAACAGCAACATCAGCGAAAAGAACAACATAAAACACAGATACAACCCACACCAAACCCTCAAAACAATCCAAACCAAGAACTACTTTGGAAAGAAATCCCCCGAAGCACACAAACCCAGAATGACACCAACGCACAACAGTAAACCAAACATCCAAACCCACACAAAAATGAAGAAATGCATGTACCATTAACACACAACAAACATGAACAAAGAGCATCCCACAGCCCCAACAAATGCAGACGCCGTCCTCGAAACTCCGATTCAAAACATATTTTAAAACATCCACCAATGAATAATGAAAACCAGCCCACACCAACCAAACCGCCAAAGCCCTTGCTATGAAAACAAGCCACACCTCAGGGAACAAAAGACAACTGATCCACGAGTAAATCCATACAGAAAATTCAGCTAGAACATATCTAGCCAACACACATCCACTCCCAAATCGACACTGACCACGAAAACGGGAATCACAATAATCACATTCAGATAAACGCTAGCACAAAAAATATCCAGCCCCGAAAGAACCAGACGGATTGAGCACACATGAGTCCTTCAAAAAATAACAACACCCATGTGAAAGAACAAACAAACCTCCCAAAACACGCAGCAAAATCAATAGCTGTGTGCAATCAACAACCCAATCAGGTTATAAGAACCAAACATACTCCCAACAAAAAAAATGATTTCACCGCCCCGGCCACGTTTTACAGAAGAGCACCGACCACAATCACATCTACCCACAAGCCCACAACACTAATCTCTGAATACACATGGTAAAGAAGCTAAGAACAAAAAATACACCAACTTCAGCACACAGAAACAGTAATACAAAGCTTCACAACAAATACGCATTACACGCTGATAGCACAGCACCACCAACAGAACAAAGAAAGCTAAACAGAGGGGAACAGATGACATACCGCACAGCAGGAGGGACGAATCGACGACGAAAGCAACGACCACAGAGGGAAGATGCAGCTCCAATCCGATGCCACCTCCCAAAACAACGGCCCGATAAAGCAGATGCAGCAGGGCCGCCGGCCAAGCAACAAGTCTAGCCACCGCGCGGCTCCGCTCCCCTCTGCAACGAGCGAAGGCGGCAGATGCAGCAGCGCCGCAGCCCACACAGCAAGAACGGCGGCCACCCAGCTCCACTCCCCCCTCCCCCCTCCCCCGGCGTACACGCACCTCGAATGCGCCCCCACACATCGGCCGCATAGCGAACGCCGATTCCAATCGCAGAACTGGAACAGCAGCCAAAACAGGGTAGAGGAAACAGACGGACGGCAGCACACGAGCGACAGAGAAGAGACGGACGGCGGCACACGAGCGACAGAGAAGAGACGGACGGCGCCAATGCCGGCGAGGACGCAACAAAGCACCCCAGGCTCTCGCTCTCCCGCATAGACACGCGGCTACCGAACAGATAAGAAGCCGCCACGCCACCTCCCTCGTAGGAAAAGACCAAAAGCCCATACAGTTGTACCACATACAGCCATGGCCCACAAAACAACAGCGGCCCAGGTGCTGACCGAGTCAAAATCGCCTGTACAATTCACAATCGCTGCCCTCAATTGATTCTGGGCTCATCAATTCCAGCGGGATTAGTGTATTAGAGGATTTGAAGCTACCTAGTTATATCCGCAGATGTCCCCCATAGTGGTCATCGCGTTTGTACT
Source organism: Elymus sibiricus (assembly GCA_039707655.1). Taxonomy (NCBI): domain Eukaryota; kingdom Viridiplantae; phylum Streptophyta; class Magnoliopsida; order Poales; family Poaceae; genus Elymus; species Elymus sibiricus. The sequence goes on from CM077675.1 coordinate 117,975,794, forward strand.
GCACTCGTGAGGTTCAAGTAAGGGTGCAAGCGGCGCGGGCTGCCCGCCAATCCCGCAAGGCCGCCCCGCTAAACACATCGTAAGTGGGCTCCCGCGGCTGAACGCAAAAGTCAAGCGGGTTTATGCGGATGTCCGACGGTGCCCGCAATTTGCCCGCGTCCATGTACATTTATACGTATGCGCCATTGTTTCTGTGGCCGCAGTCGAGCTGGCTACTCACGCTGAACGTTGGCCTCGACCTTGAGGACTTCCTCGTGCAATACGTGCAGTCGGAAGATAGAAATATCAAATATTGCTCGCGCATGCATGCGTATCAGCTCGTATCAGTCGGCGAGAAACTTTGATAAATGCATATCAGTGCGCACACATGCATACGTTCGTATAGATGGCGGGCTGGCGGCGTCGCGGCGGCCTGCGTATCCTGCATACGACGACCCGCATCTCCCGCGTGGCCGCTCGCGGGTTAAAGCGCGGGATGCGGGCTGCCCGCAACCCGTCCCACTTGCATCCATAGGTTCAAGGGACAACCTAGTCGGCGCTTCACTGCTGGTTAGGAGATCGAGCGCCCACACGAACGGCAGCGAGCCGCGGGCCATTAAGCATCACTCCCCCACTTGCTCCGGCTTTACTTCGTTCGCTCGCTTGATAAAAAATCCGTCTGCTCGATCAACTCGCCTTGCTCGCATTTGTTTCGGTTGTGTTCTGCTACTGGTTCAGGAAAAATTTCATGGATTTTTAAAAAAATCATGAGTTTAAAAAATTTCAGTAAACTGAAAAAAGTTCATTGAATTTGACAAAAATCTTTGTTGAAAAAAAATTCATCAACTTTGAAAAAATTTCATCAATTTCAAAAAAAAGTTCATCGATTTTTGAAAAGAAATTCATCGATTTTGAAAAAATTCCATTGATTTTGAAAACAAGTTCATCTATTTTGCAACAAAGTTCATGACTTTGAAAAGTTGTTCATGGATTTTGGAAAAAGCTCGCACATTTAGCAAAAGAAAAGGAAAACAAAATGTAAAAAGAAGGAACAAAAAATAAAGAAAAATAAAACCGAACAAGACCATTCAAAAAGAAAAGGAAAAAAAAAGGAAACAAGAAAAAAGAACATCGGCAAGAAGAAAAGATGGAGAATGATGTAACTAATTCCATCACGTGAGGTGGTTGGGGTGGTTAGTGTAGTGTACATTGAGTCAGGAGATCGCCGGTTTGAATTAGAACAAACGTGCAATATTTTGCGCGTTAAAACAGAAAATAATAAGGAAGATGGGCCGGCCCAGCGCGGAGGAGGGCGTGTGCGTCGGTTTACTGTTTGCACTGTAACCAAGTGCCGAATAGGAAATGGCAAGGTTCAGGGTTCGAGCTTTGACATGTGCCTATTTTTTGAAGGTTGAAAATAAAATGAGCCGAACCTAGGATGGAAGGTTGAAGGCTGTAAATAAGAAGAAGGAAAAGTAAACGAGTCGAGCAAAGGACAGAGGGTGTGTGCGCCGGTTTGTACAATAGCCCTCGAATTGGAATATGTAGCTTAGGTATTTCTTATTTGATCGATTGAGATTGAGCCATAGATAATCCCTTTTAGGCAGATGAAAATAATGAGATAAATTTCGTAAAAAAAGATAGGCTATGAGTTAGGCCAGCTCCAACGCGCGACCTTCGTCCATCCCTTGTTTGGGTTAAAACGGACAAATCTTGCAGCTGAATCGTGCGAGGGCAAACCCAAATTTTGTCAAACTTGTGTCCACCTCGACCCAAATCCGGTGCAATTTTGGGCCGAATTTACGTCAAGACGGACACGGGACGAACACACACGCACCCTCAATTGGGAACGTAGCATGAAAATCAAAAACATTCCTACGGCACATTAAAGATCTAATCTAGAAGATGCATAATAACGTGAGAGGGGAGTGGGTCTACGTACCCTCGTAGACCGTTAAGCGGAAGCGTATATTACGCGGTTGATGTAGTCTTAGTCTTCACGATCCAATTGTGGTCCAATCCGATCCAGCGCCAAACGGACGGCACCTCCGTGTTTAGCACACGTGCGACTCAGTGACGTATCCTTCTCTTTGATCCAGCAACCGAGGGCGGAGAAGTAGATGGGATCTCGACCAGCACGACAGCGTGGTGGAGATGATGGTGGTGCAATGCCAGCAGGGCTTCGCCAAGAGCCTCCGGAAACGCGAACGAGAAAAAAATGGAAGAGACGGGAGGGGGGAGGGCTGCCTCAAGGGAGGGGAAAGGGATTGGTGCGTTGCTGCCCTCACCACCCCTCCTCTATTTATAGGAGCAAGGGGGGGGGGCTCAGCCACCTTTGCCCCTCCTCCAAGGAGGGGGCGGCGGCCCTAGGTGGAGTCCTTGTCCCCCAAGGCAAGTGAGGCGCCCTCCCCACTTAGGGTTCCCCCCGTAGCCGCATGGGCCATGTAGGGGACTAGCCCACATCTGCCTCTTGTTGCCACTTCGCCAAGCTTCCAAAGCCTTCCTGCCTCCTCGAGCCCTGACAAACCCTAAAGGACACCGTCGGTCGGCCCACAACCACAATGGGTATGTGGAACTGGATCCCCAGCAAGGCTGACAAAAATGACCGCGAAGCGGGGTTGGTCACGGGAGACGTGGTCATCTGAGAGGTAGATGACAGTTTCGTTCTCTGGCTGCCAGCCGAGAACTGGGATCCAACATTGGCGGGGAAGTCCTGGAGCCGGACGTTCACGCTGCCATGCCTGCCGGAGCTGGTGTTTGCACGACCCTCCTGGGTGAGCATGAATGGTCCCCACCCCGCGAGCAACCGCAGGCCCCGCCCACCCGTGGCAGCCCCCGTCGTCCATCGACCTCACCAAGGACGACGACGAGGAGTAAGATGACAACAACGCCCTGAAGACGGAGACGGCGGCTACATCCGATCTAGGTTTTATTATTTTTTCTTTTAGGTTTAGTTAAAGTTTAATGGACTGTCGGGAGCACTTTTGGACTTTAGACATTAGCGTAATATATAAATCTAAGTTTTAATTGTTTTGTGTTTTCTTATGTTAAATTTAAGTTCACAAACCGGACATGTTTGGAATGTGTGGGACCCGTTGGGCATACGCGCACCCCCACACATAAATCCGGACAGGGCCGTCCGTTTCGCCAATACAAATGGACAAAATTCGAATAAAACCGACGTCCGTTTAGGATCGTTCGTCGAAGTTAGCCTTAGAGGATTCGCTAGAGTGGCCATATGCCTAATATCGTTACTTTTCTTTGTGGAGCCCCCCGCCCCACACACACACGTTCTTCCAATCACTTTATTTCAGCTAAGCACCCCCGTGAATTCAGTAAAAAATTGTCCGTGCGTATAGCATTGCTCGAGGGAGTTCCAGGAGACGTGGTGGAGCATTTTTGCGCGGTGGAGTTACTCCAACGTACCGGAGTGGTAGTGACGAGCGAGAAATTTGCCGTCACCCGTCTGTCCTTGGTACCATCGGTGCTAGCTAAACTAGCCAAGCCTCGACAAACAAACATTCGTCGCCCTCATAGTCACGCCTCCGTCATCATCATCGACATAATAACGGACAAACACTAGCACAACTGAAAATCTTGTAGTGACATCGTCAATCTCGTCACCTCGCCATCTCGACCATGCCGGCGCCGGCCAGAATGGCCGCAGGCGTTCGTCGCATCCAAAGTTCGGCCTTCTTTTTAAGACATGGGGCTAACAGAACTAGCGACAGCCCCAGACATCGCCAAACCCATCACCATCGCCACAAACGTATCAGGGATGGGTTCCCAAGGAGCACCGAACGGCCGGGCGAACCCCGCCGGGGTTGCGGCTGACGACGTCGGGAGCGCCGCTAGGGCGCACTTCGTGTTCGTCCCGCTCATGTACCAGGGCCACGTGATCCCGGCGGTGGACACCGCGCTGCTGCTGGCCACCCACGGCGCGCTCGCCAGCGTCGTCGCCACGCCGTCCAACGCCGCGCGCATCCGCCCCACGGTCGACTTCGCGCGGCGGTCCGGCCTGCCGATCCGGCTGGTCGAGCTCCCGCTCGACTGCGCCGCGGAGGGCTTGCCCGAGGGAGCCGACGACGTCGACAAGATCCCGCCTGGCCTCGAGGTGAACTACTTCCGCGCCCTGACGCTCCTCGCGGAGCCGCTCGAGCGCCACCTCCGCGCGCACCCGCCGTACCCGACGTGCATCGTGTCCGACTACTGCCATGCGTGGACCGTGCAGGTCGCGATCAATCTCAAGGTCCCGCGTCTCATCTTCTTCAGCATGTGCGCCTTCTGCGTCCTGTGCCAGCACAACGTCGAGAGGTACAACTCCTACGACGGCGTGGCTGACGACAACGAGCCGGTGGTCGTGCCGGGCGTCGAGAGGAGAATCGAGGTGACGAGGGCGCAAGCCCCCGGGTTCTTCCGGGCGCCCGGGTTCGAGAAGCTAGCCGATGAAATCGAGTTGGCGCTAGCAGAGTCCGATGGCATCGTCATGAACTCCTTCCTGGAGATGGAGGTGGAGTACGTCACAGGCTACGCGGACGCTAGGAAGTTGAAGGTGTGGACCATCGGGCCGGTGTCGCTGTACCACAAGTACGCCACAACGCTAGCAAAGAGGGGGAACATCACCACCGCCATCGACGCCGACGAGTGTCTCCGATGGCTCGAAGGCAAGGAGCCCAGCACCGTCGTCTACGTCAGCTTCGGGAGCATCGTGCACGCCGACCCGAAGCAGGTCGTCGAGCTCGGACTCGGGCTCGAGGCGTCGGGGCACCCGTTCGTCTGGGTTCTCAAGAACCCCGACCAGTACGGTGAGGATGTGCGCGAGTTCCTGCGGGACCTCGAGGAGCGTGTCGCCGGGCGCGGGATACTGATCGGAGGGTGGTCACCGCAGGTGCTTATCCTGAATCACGCGGCGGTGGGCGGCTTCGTGACGCACTGCGGGTGGAACTCGACGCTAGAGGCGATCGCGGCCGGTCTGCCGGTGGTAACATGGCCGCACTTCTCGGACCAGTTCTTGAACGAGAAGCTGGCCGTGGAGGTGCTGGGAATTGGCGTGAGCGTCGGGATTAAGGAGCCATTGCTGTGGGTGATGAAAAAGGGGGCCGTGGTGGGGAGAGAGGTGGTGGAGACAGCGGTCAGGAGCATCATGGACGGAGGAGGAGAGGGGCAGGAGAGGAGGAGGAAGGCGTTGGCGCTCTCGGAGAAGGCGAGGGCGGCCGTGCAGCACGGCGGGTCATCGCTTGGCAACCTGCTGGATCTGATCAAGAGTTTCGAGGTGGACGCGGGAGGTTGCACCACTGAATGAGAATGACATCTTCGCGGAGCACTGCACCAGAGAGAGTTGTCGCTTTTTTACTTCTGAACAAATGAGCGTTCAGTTTCAGAAGATTCTTGGGCACCCAAACCTTTCCCACGTCCGTTAGAGCATCTACAGCCGGAGCTTGCAAATCCGACTCTCTGTACGCCAGCGGACGCGCCCGGGCACGTCTGCGGATGCGTCCGGATGGCCCATCATATTTCCCTCCGTACATCCACATGCCTCATATCCAGACTCTTAAATCCATACAAAGCCATGCACGTCGATCATCCGATACAAATTGTCCGAATTCAACAGTTCAAAAAAAGTAAATGAAATCATAGTTCAACAAACCGGACATGCCAAAATGAAATCAATGTCTGACCGACAAGTGCTGCTTGTACGAAACGTTAATCATGTGATCGGACAGGACGAAACGTACCCGGTCTTGTTCAGACATTACGTCGAACATGTCGAGTGCAGCCCGGGGGCTAGGGGTGTCCGTGCTCACCCGCTCCCGAACCGGCTGCGGCGACTCACACTCGAGGACCGACGGCTGCAACGTGGCCGGAAAGCTCTCCGGAATGGTCCGGCCGGCCGTCACATCCTCCTGGGTCTCGACGGTGCCGGACGGCACAATCCGCGCCGGCGCTTGGATGGATGGGGTGCGGGGAGCCCGGCGTGGCGGGGGAAGACATCTCGTCGACGATGCCCGCACTTACCTGCGCCGCCGCCTCCGCGACCCTCTGTCGCTGCCGGCGACGGCGCATCTTACGGGCGATGTTCTTCGGCTTGCAAAACGAAGCGAACGAAGGGACGCCGACGGACGAGGCGGACTGCGTCTCCGTCGCGTCGGTCGGGGACGGGCTGGAAGACATCACGGCGGCGGATCGGGGCAGGTGGTGAGGATGGAGAGCAAGGGTGCCAGACGGCGAGGGGTCGGGCGCGGGAAATAGTGGAGGGCGGCGGGAGGAGGAGGAAGGGTTTGGGGGAATTTGGGACAATTTGAGGTGGGGTCGGGCTGTCGGGTCCGACGTGGCGGCGTGCCCGGGCTCCCTCATATCCGCCCCATATTTGGGCTGGAAATGAGGGGTGCCGGTCAGCCCGGGCGTTTGAGGCCGGTTTGAGAGGCCCGTCTGGGTCGATGTTTTGTGACCGGGCAGTGACCGGACGGCCTGCCCGGGCGTTTGAGGAGGGTATGAGGGGTCCGGCTGTAGATGCTCTTACTTTTGTTCGAAGAAGCGTATAATTAATTCTGCACAACGGCTACATACAACTTGTCGGATGAAAATCTTCTCCGTGTCCCCCGACCCCGCTCCCCCGCTAGGGTTCCCCCCTCCCCCCTCCCGCCGTTGCCGGACCTCCCGCCGCTGTCGGCCGCCGGTCAAGCCCCCCCGCCCCCGCCCCCTCCTTCCCCCTCCCGGATCCGCCCTCGCGCCGCCTGCCCGGGAGGTGGCCGGGGCGGCGCTCGCGCTCCTCTCCCGCGGCCGTCCTCCTCCCCCGTCTCCCCCCGCCGCCGCCGGCGGTCGCCCCCGGCGCTGCCCCAGGTGGTGCCGGCGGCGGCGGGACCTCTTGTCCCCACGCGTGACTCCCCTGCCCGGGGCTTGGGACGGCGGCGGTGCTTCTCGGCTTGGCAGCGGCCCGGTGACCCGGCGACGGGCGTTGTGGGGGTGCTGCTCCTTGGTGGCAGGGCGGGGTGGTGGCGTGGGGTGGCCGGCGGCGCGCCCCCGGCCCAGATCTGGACCCTGCGGGCCCCATCTGGGTCCTAGCGGGCTGGCCACTGGCGCGGCTTCGATGTCTTCTGCGTAGCGAGGAGGAGGAGCAGCTCGGACGGGGGATGGCGGCGTCGACGACGTGCCTTCTGCAGCGCGGCGGCGGGAGCTTTACGGGCATCTGAGTCCCGGCTGGGCCTGTGGACCCACGGGCCTGGTATGCTCCTGCTGTCGCGTCCGGTCGGTTACCGTCGTTGATGGTGGAGGTTGGGCCCTCCCGCATGCCGACGGTGCTGCTGTCCCTAGTCCCGGCTCCTCGTTTTCGTTGCACAGGCCCCCTTCGCGGTGCTGTGGTGAGGCAGCGTGGGAAGCTTCAAGACCGTGTTGGCGCAGGGTGGTGGACTGTTTGGTGGCTTGCTCCGGAGCACCCGTGGTGAAGGTTGGGATCGGGAGAAATCCCTGTCGGCCTAGCCGACACCGACGCGGTGGCGCCTGTGGGTGCCGCCGGACCTTCCTGGAGGGTGTCGGGGCTACCCTTCCTGCCTCCTCGCCATGTACCGGGGGAAACCCTTGGCAGCAGCGTCGTCATCGTCGCGTCCCTTCTTGGAGGTGTTGATTGGTACCGGCGCTTCGGAGTCTAGGAGCTTGGTGAAAGTTACCGGTGGGCCCAGCGGTCGCGAGGCTTCTTTGTTTTTGTTGATCCACCGCTGTCGGCATTTGTTTCTTTTGTCTTCCTCTTTCGTTTCTTTTGGGCGTGCCTATGCTGTTTTCGCCCCAGCATCTATCGTTGGTTGTTTCGGTGATAGTTGCTTTGTAATACAAAGCGGGGGGAAACCCTCAAGGAATTACATACAACTTGTCTGAATTTGTAATTTGGATAAGCTAATTTCATAGGAGAAGAAATACGGATCTTCGAGGCCGAGCCGAAAATAAACCGAAACCCCTGACATTCCAATTAAGAAATGAAAATAAGAAAATATTTACTGAGTTGCCGTTAGTAGAAACCCAGCAAACAAAGGCCGTCATCACGGCTCCGCCCATTGCTGTCAGGCGTGGCCTACATGTCAGTATTCGCCGAGTCGTTTTTGTCGAGAACTCGGCAAACTTGTGTAACAACCCGAGACCGACGCTCTAGAAGATTCCCATTTTGTTTCGTTATCGCCGCGTGATTTATTTGTTTGTCGCGTTCATCATCGCATCATTCGCATTATCCGCATTGCATCGGCACTCTGTTGCCACCGTTTTTGAAAACTTGCATCCGTTCGTAGTTACCGTTTCGAGCCCAACCACACAAGCACGAGCCCGCGGCATCGATAAAGTATTGGTTTTAAAAGTGCGTATAAAATATTCTCGGATTGGGTCAAAAGTTGGCATGCGGTCTTGTTTTATTGTAGGTAGGCCGCCTGCCAAATTTCGTCGCAATCAGGGGTCGTTTGATCCCCCAACCGTTAAATATATAGCGGTTCTAGCCGGTTAATTCGTCGTGTGTTTTCGGTTTACAAAACTCTGTCACGGGCCACAAAGTTCCCCCTCATCTCAGCCCAACCACCTCTACGCAACCCACCATAGCCCAACTAGCCTCCCCTCCGGTCTGTGCCGTTGGATCGAGATCCGAGGGTCCGAATTCGGGCAAAACACTTCAACCCTAGCCCCATTTGCTATAAATAGAACCCTCCCCTACCAGAAATGGACCTTCCCTAACCTCCAGCCTCGTTTTCCACACCAAACCGCTACCCCGCCGCCACTTGTCGCGCCGCCGACCACCCAGCCGCCGCTCCGCAGCCAACAGGGGGCCGCCACGTTGCCCCAACCCCGCCACGTCGCCCCAACCCGCTCCCCACCGCGCCTGGCCTTGCGGAGCCCGCAGCAGGCCCGCCCGGGCCCAATCGCCGCCGCCCGCAGCTCCCTCCCTCGGTCCCGATCTGGATCAATGGAGGAGCCCGAACCCCCCCTTGCCTCCGGCCACCAGGGGCCCTCCTCGCACCGGCCACCAACCAGGTCGCCGGAGAACCGTCGCCGAAGACCGGAGCACCACCATGGGCGAGTCCCCTTCGCCCTCTTCCTCCTCCCGCTCTACTGTCTCTCCCTCTCCTTGCCTGATCTCTCTCTCTCCCGTCTTTGTTCAGGAGCCGTGGAGGAGCCCCCGCGTGAACCGCCTCCGGTTCTCCTCGCTGTCGTCGGGAATGGGTCCCCCGTGCCCGGATCTGCTCGGATCCGGCCGGGCCCCGTCGATCCGCGCTGCCATGCCGTCCTCCTCACCGGAGATTGGACCCAGTGCCACCGTGTGTTGACCTGTCCTCCGCCTCGCCCCGTCCAGCGGCCGCCCGAGCCACTCGCCTCTACCTGGGCCTCGCCTGCAGCAGGCCCTGATACGTCTCCAACGTATCTACTTTTCCTCACTCTTTTCCCTTGTTTTGGACTCTAATTTGCATGATTTGAATGGAACTAACCCGGACTGACGCTGTTTTCAGCAGAATTACCATGGTGTTGTTTTTGTGCAGAAATAAAAGTTCTCGGAATGGAATGAAACTTTTTGGAGATTTATTTTGGAAAATATAAAAAATACTGGAGCCAAAAACCACCGGAGAGGGGGCCCTGGCTGGGCACAATACACCAGGGCGCGCCAGCCCCCTCCCGGCGCGCCCTGGTGGGTTGTGCTCACCTCGGGGCCCCACTTGCCCTAACTCCGCCACTATAAATTCCTAAATTTGGAGAAAAAAATCAGAGAGAAAGAATTGTCGCGTTTCACGAGACGGAGCCGCCGCCACCTCCTGTTCTTCATCGGGAGGCCAGATCTGGAGCCCGTTTGGGGCTCCAGAGAGGGGAATCTTCGGTCTTCGTCATCACCAACCTATCTCCATCGCCAATTCCATGATGCTCCCCACCGGGAGTGAGTAATTCCTTCGTAGGCTTGCTGGTCGGTGAGTTGTTGGATGAGATTAATCATGTAATCGAGTTAGTTTTGTTAGGGATTGATCACTAGTATCCATTATGTTCTGAGATTGATGTTGCTATGACTTTGCTATGCCTAATGCTTGTCACTAGGGCCCGAGTGCCATGATTTTAGATCTGAACCGTTTATGTTATCATCTCTATATCCATGTTCTTGATCCGATCTTGCCTAGTCATATGCACCTATTACGTGTTATGATCCGTCAACCCCATAGTGACAATATTTGGGATACTTCGCGGTGATGACCGTAGTTTGAGGAGTTCATGTATTCACCATGTGTTAATGCTTTGTTCCGGTTCTCTATTAAAAGGAGGCCTTAATATCCCTTAGTTTCCTTATGGACCCTGCTGCCACGGGAGGGTAGGACAAAAGATTTCATGCAAGTTCTTTTCCATAAGCACGTATGACTATTTACGGAATACATGCCTACATTACATTGTTGAACTGGAGCTAGTTCTGTATCGCCCTAGGTTATGACTGTTACATGACGAATATCATCCAACGAGTTACCGATCCAGTGCCTACGACCTTTCCACTTATTGTTCTTGCTAAGTTACTACTGATGTTGCTGCTGTTCCAACTGCTACAAAACTATTGCTACTACTGTTACCGCTACTATTACTATTGCTACTTCTATCAAAACTATCATATTATTGTGCTACTGATCACTCTGCTGCAGATATTTAATCTCCAGGTGTGGTTGAATTGACAACTCAACTGCTAATACTCTCAAGTATTCTTTGGCTCCCTTGTGTCGAATCTATAAATTTGGGTTGAATACTCTACCCTCAAAAACTGTTGCGATCCCCTATACTTGTGGGTTATCAAGACCTTTTTCTGGCGCCGTTGCCGGGGAGCATAGCAATAATTGTGGAGTCACTTGGGATTTATATCAATTTATCACTATGAAGAATCTGAAGGATCAAAAGACTAAGATTTTCCCCTCTACTACGATGGGAGGTAAGGAACTGCCATCACACTCTGCACTTGATTCACCTTCTATTATGAGTAAGCTTGCAACACCACCACATGCTAGTAATCCTGATATGTCGCAAGTTATTGATGATGCTACTTCTTCTATGAATGATGCTTATGATGATGGTAGTACCAAGCTTGATGATAATGTGCCACTAGGAGAATTTCTTGATGAACAAATTGCTAGAGCTAAAGAAAATGAAACTACTGAAACTGATGAGATTGCTGAAACTGCTGAAGCTTATGAAACTGATTATGATTATGAAACTCCTATTAGTCCTAGCTCTCCTAAGTTTGAAATGCCTAAGATACCTGAAGGTGTTATGGACGAGGAGATAACTAGAGAAATTCTTTCTTGCAAGGATATAGACGATCTTAAGAAATTGCTATGCAAGTATAAGGAAAAGTCTTTGAATGCTAGAATGAAATGTGATCCTAAGTTTGCTACTTCACCTATCTGTGTTACCGATAAGGATTATGAGTTCTCTGTTGACCCAGAGTTAATTACTTTGGTTGAATCTGATCCTTTCCATGGCTATGAAACTGAAACTGTAGTGGCACACCTTACTAAGCTGAATGATATAGCCACCCTCTTTGCTCATGATGAGAAGATTTGCTACTATTACATACTTAAGTTGTTTCCGTTCTCATTAAAGGGTGATGCTAAGACATGGTACAATACCCTTGCTCCTGGTTGTGTGCGTAGTCCCCAGGATATGATCTACTACTTCTCTGAAAAATATTTTCCTGCTCATAAGAAACAAGCTGCCTTACAGGAAATATTTACTTTGTGCAAGTTGAAGAAGAGAGTCTCCCACAAGCTTGGGGGAGGCTTCTCCAGTTGCTTAATGCTTTGCCTGATCACCCTCTCAAGAAAAATGAAATACTTGATATTTTTTATAATGGACTAACCGATGCTTCTAGGGACTTCCTAGATAGTTGTGCTGGTTGTGTTTTCAGGGAACAAACTATTGAACAAGCTGAGGAATTATTGAATAACATATTGAAGAATTATGATGATTGGACTCTTCCTGAACCACCGCCTAAACCCACTCCGAAGAAGAGGGGTATCTTATTTCTCAGTCCTGAAGATATGCAAGAGGCAAAGAAATCTATGAAGGAAAAAGGTATTAAAGCTGAGGATGTTAAGAATTTGCCACCTATTGAAGAAATACATGGCCTTGACACATCACCACCTCCACAGGTGGTAGAGGTAAATTATTTATTAAATTTAATGAAGGTGACATTCCTCACAATAAACATCCTAGTCAATGCTTATATGAGTTTGACAACTATATTATGAAGCAAGATCATTTCAATGCTCATGTTCTGAAACAATTGAAATATAATTCTGATATGATTGCTCGTTTGAGTGACTTGCTATTTAGAATCAGTAATGATGTTAGAGGTGTAGGAAAGCATGCCTCTATGGTTCAAACTCAGTTACAACAAGTTGCTAAGTCCCAAAAAGAATTGCTTGATGAAATGAATAGTAATATGCATGATTTTGCTGCTAGAGTAGTAACTAGAGGAGGTAGTATGACCCAAGAACCACTTTATCCTGAGGGTCACCCTAAGAGAATTGAACAAGATTCTAAGAGAATTAATACTGATGCACCTAGTCCTTCTAAGAGGAAAAAGAAAAAGAAAAATGATAGGACTTTGCATACCTCTAGTGAACCTGAGACACAAAAACCTCCTGATAATAATGATGTCTCTATTTCCGATGCTGAAACTCAATCTGGTAGTGAACATCAACCTAGTGATAATGAAAATGATAATGATGATGCTCATGATGATGCTCAACCTAGTAATGATAGAGAACCAGATAATGATGTTGAAATAGAGCCTGCTCATGATCTTGATAACCCACAACCTAAAAATTAACGTTATGATAAAAAGGACTTTGTGGCTAGGAAACATGGTAAAGAAAGAGAGCCATGGGTTCAGAAACCCATGCCATTTCCACCTAAGCCATCTAAGAAAAAGGATGATGAAGAATTTGAGCGCTTTGCTGAAATGATTAGGCCAGTCTTTTTGCGTACCCGCTTAACTGATATTTTGAAGATGGCCCCTTATGCAAAGTATATGAAAGACATCATCACAAATAAAAGAAAAATACCTGAAGCTGAAATCTCCACCATGCTAGCTAATTATTCTTTTAAAGATGGAGTACCTAAAAAACTTGGAGATCCTGGAATACCAACTATACCTTGCTCCATCAAAAGAAACTATGTTAAAACTACTTTGTGTGATTTGGGAGCCGGTGTTAGTGTTATGCCTTTCTCCTTATATAAAACATTGATTTGAATAAACTCACACCTACTGAGATATCATTGCAAATGGCTGACAAATTAACAGCCATACCTATTGGTATTTGTGAGGATGTGCCTGTTGTTGTTGCAAATGTTACTATCTTAACGGACTTTGTTATTCTTGAGATGCCCGAGGACGACAACATGTCGATTATCCTTGGTAGACCCTTTTTGAATACTGCAGGGGCTGTTATTGATTGCAATAAAAGCAAAGTCACTTTTCATATTAATGGTAATGAGCACACGGTGCACTTTCCGAAGAAACAATTCCAAGTGAATGGTATAAATATTATTGAAGAATCTCCGACCATCACTATTGGAAGTTTTCAATTACCTCTACCTACTGCCAAAAAGAAATATGATGTACTTATTGTTGGGGATATGCACATCCCCATTGAGGTAACTTAGTGTTTTACGAAAGTTCTTCGGTTTCATGCTAATCGAAAGTGGTTGTTAATAAGACTTGATCAACCTTATTAGTGAATCATTTTTGAGAGGTATGGCGTTGATGAATCTAGTAAGCACAACTCTCTGTTCCCACCTTTTATTTTTCTGTTTTATTTAGTTGAATAAAATAAAGTGCCATGATTATCCTGTTTTCTGTTTTCTCCGCGCAATTACAAAAAAAATGACCCAAAAAAATTCTCATAATGCCTTGAAAATTTAACATGAATTTTTCCCGAATATTTGTGAATTTCTGGTGCAAATAACACCTGAGGGGGGTGCACCTGGTGCCCACAAGACACCAGGGCGCGCCAGCACCCCGAGGCACGCCCTGGTGGGTTGTGGCCCCCACGTGGGCCCCCTCACTTATCTCTTTAGCCCACATTGTCACCTACCACCAAAAAAATCACCACAACCACCATTTTCGTGTTCTTGCTCTCAAACCCGCGGATTTCGATCTCTTTGCTCGAAGCTCCGTTTCCGAAACTGTTTGGAGGGATTGCTACTCGGTATGTGACTCCTCCATTGCTCCAATTAGTTTTTGTTTTAGTGGGTTATTTTTAGAGTAATTAGCTACTCTTGGTGCTGTTGTAGATGAGCTTGCACATTGAATTCTTAGAGTTCTAAGTAGTTTGAATGCTCAATATGGCCTCTATGCATTCTTGGAAGTAGTTGCTAACAATCTTACAAAGTTTCGTTGTCAAATTTTTGTGGACTAATTTTTTTTCAGAATTTTTGTAGGAATAAAAATGCAATTCTTTAGGAGTTCTTCGAGGAGGAGATCCTCGGGAGCCTCGTCAAGTGGAAGCTCAGTTCGACAGTCTTATGTAGAACCATGCAAAAGCTCGATGCGAGATGCCGCTACCAAATCATGCTTGTGGCCTTGCGATGAGTTCATGGAAGGTGCAGGTATTAAGGAGGAATTTTATCAATTTATCCACAACACAGGGCTTGCTTCCTTCATCGCAGATAAGTGCCCCCAACACCTCGAACTCATGAAAACCTTCACAAAGAAATTTAAATATTTTTCTCGTGAGTCTAGAGTTTCATTCAACTTGTACGATCATTCCTTTACCATGTCGTTAGAAATGTTTAGCGATGCATGCAAACTTCCATATGAGGGTTCCCTCGATGAACCAGCAAGATCTGAGTACGAGTCATTTTTAGTTAATCTTTGCTTTGGCGAAGATAGGGGGGTTACACAAGGGAGAATTAATAGTATCCATTTTCCATCACTACAATATTTTGCTCTCTTTAACGGTAAATGTGTTGTTGGCAAACAAGACTGTAGCACATTATGTGCTCATGATTTGAGTCTCTTACAAACTACCATAACTGGGAATAAGGATTATAATC
Organism: Elymus sibiricus; assembly: GCA_039707655.1. NCBI lineage: Eukaryota > Viridiplantae > Streptophyta > Magnoliopsida > Poales > Poaceae > Elymus > Elymus sibiricus. Next base: position 117,990,821 of record CM077675.1, read on the forward strand.
TTGGTGCAATTGTTGCACGGAGGTTGCAGCTTAATGCTGCTAGTGGTAATTTTTATGGAGGAATTTATGCCTCCCGTGTAGCTGAGAGATTAAATGTTTCACCTTGGCCTAATGACCCCATCCTACCCACTCAGTATTTAGACTTTGATGCCATGAAGCGTCATAAGTTCCTTACGGGTACGGCCACCAACTACACATATAACTTGAAATTCAATAAGAAACCTGTTGTGCCTGTTGTTTTGCCTGCTCCTGCTCTCTTTGATTTTCACACTAGGGGAAGATATTATGTTCTTAAGAGCAAATCTTATGAGTACAACGCGGAGGTTGAAGCTGTCAGGAGGGCCGCGGAGTCTGCTCCGAGGTTCTCGATGAGCCATCGCCCAGATTATTATTCATACGGATGGTGATTACCAAGCTAGGCCAAAAGCCTAAGCTTGGGGGAGTACGTATTTCCACCGACATTACATTCATGTTCACACATTTCATTCCAGTTGTCGGTGTTCACACTCTTTCATTGTATTATCCATGCTAGAATTGTTTTCTCGCTTTGTTCTTGTGTGTTTGAAAAACTTTGAGAAAACCCAAAATATTTCCCATTTCTTTTTAGTTTTTCTTTCTAGCTTAGTTTAATTGTAGCATCAAAAGAAAACCCAAAAAGATTTATCGCTTCTTCTTTTACTTGTTGGGAACTTTCCCGTGTAAATAGTTTTTCTCGTTTTTTGTTTTCTTTGATTTGCTTGCTTCATGAAAAACTAAAAACTCCAAAAATATTTCAGTGTGTTTCTTTGAAATTCTTTTCTTTTACTTGAGTCGTACCGAGGAGAAGACCACGATGAAATTATTGAGTGGCTCTCATCTGCATTATTGTTTACCTAACAAATAGCCCATGTTACTTTGTCTTCTCCTCTTGAATAAACTACTTGTAGGTTCCAGCTTAGTCCACATCACTCTTGCACTATTATTATCTTCTTATCGTTTGATTGTGCAAGTGAAAGGCAATAATGATGACATTTGATGAATTGACTGTGGCAGAGAAAGGCGGGTATGAACTCAACTTGTTTTTGTTTTTGTAAATATGTTTAACCTAGTATCCCTTGATTCAGCTCATTATGATCAAACATGTTTGCAATGACCATTAGAGATTATAGTTGTCCATGCTGTGCTTAAGTAGCTAGGAGTGGATAATGAATTATCTTGGGTGTCAACATGCATTAAAATGGTTGTGATGCGGTATGATGATATGGTATCCTCCTCTGAATGTTTCAAGTGGCTTGACTTGGCACATGTTCACACATGTAGTTGAATCAAAACCAACATAGCATTCATGATATTTATGTTCATGATGTCCATATCCTACTCATGCTAGTATTCAATGTTGATTATATGTAATGCATGTTCATGACCGCCTTCGCTCTCTAGCTGGCCGCTCCTCAATCTACTTGCTAGCCTTCGCTTGTACTAAGCGGAAATACTGCTTGTGCATCAAAACCCTTAAACCAAGTTATGCCTGATGAGTCCACCATATCTACCTATATGCGGTATTACCCTGCCGTTCCAAAGTAAATTTGCATGTGCCACCTCTAAAAATTCAAATGAACATCTGTTTTTAGAGGTGAACATCTTCTCATGAGAATAAACACTCATCATGAGAATAACCCGCTTAGCCTGGACCGCTCATGAAGCGATAGGGGGCGGTCAGTATCTTCCATGCTAAGCGGGTTATTCTCATGACGAGTGTTTATTCACTTGTCCTTACACGAGAGGGGCGGTAATAGGGATTCCCAGTCCTGAAATCAAAAATCAAAAATAATTAAACAAAACTCCCCCAGGAATGTTGTTGGTATCTACGGTACCCATGGATACGGCTCGCCGTGGAGTGTGATTGTTGGTGGAGGGGGAGTAAACCTTTACTTTTACCGCTTGGGAACCGCCGCTAATTTGTTTAGCATGGAAGATATTGATAACTCTTGGTCGTGACGTTGACAGGAAGGGTGTACCTCTCAAAATTATATCTATCTCTGTTTTAAACCTTGAGCTCTGGCACCGCTGCAAATCCATGCTTCCCTCTGCGAAGGGACTATCTATTTATTTTTATGTTGAGTCATCACCTTCTCAAATAAGCGCCAGACCTGAGAGCACTATTGTCATCCTCATGCATTGTGTATAATTGATGTTGGGTGCAGCATGACTAGATCTTTTCTACCATGAATTACAATGTTTAGTCCCCGCTTGAACTTTGGAGGTGCTCTGCATTTATGTTTTGCGGTCTCAGAAAGGGCTAGCGAGATACCACTATTGTCATATTGTATCATGATTGTTTTGACAAAGTGTTGGCGCTTGAGATATCTTATTATTGCTTGCTAGTTGCTTATGTTATTGTTATGAGTAAATATAATTTCTAAGAGTTATTGTTGACATGGTTACTCATAATCTTTGCTGAAAACCTGGGTGCTACTTAAGCATATATATGTAAACAAGAACAAAAGAGTTCATAAAAGTTTTTCTTTATCACTTTCAGTTTGTCAACTGAATTGCTTGAGGACAAGCAAAGGTTTAAGCTTGGGGGAGTTGATACGTCTCCAACGTATCTACTTTTCCTCACTCTTTTGCCCTTGTTTTGGACTCTATTTTGCATGATTTGAATGGAACTAACCCGGACTAACGCTGTTTTCAGCAGAATTACCATGGTGTTGTTTTTGTGCAGACATAAAAGTACACGGAATGGAACGAAACTTTTTGGAGATTTATTTTGGAAAATATAAAAAATACTGGAGCCAAAAACCACCGGAGAGGGGGCCCTGCCTGGGCACAATACACCAGGGCGCGCCAGCCGCCTCCCGGCGTGCCCTGGTGGGTTGTGCTCACCTCGGGGCCCCACTTGCCCTAACTCCGCCACTCTAAATTCCTAAATTTGGAGAAAAAAACCGAAGAGAAAGAATTATTGCGTTTCACGAGACGGAGCCACCGCCACCTCCTGTTCTTCATCGAGAGGCCAAATCTGGAGCCCGTTTGGGGCTCCGGAGAGGGGAATCTTCGGTCTTCGTCATCACCAACCTTCTCCATCGCCAATTCCATGATGCTACCCACTGGGAGTGAGTAATTCCTTCGTAGGCTTGCTGGTCGGTGAGGAGTTGGATGAGATTCATCATGTAATCGAGTTAGTTTTGTTAGGGCTTGATCACTAGTATCCATTATGTTCTGAGATTGATGTTGCTATGACTTTGCTATGCCTAATGCTTGTCACTAGGGCCCGAGTGCCATGATTTCAGATTTGAACCGTTTATGTTATCATCTCTATATCCATGTTCTTGATCCGATCTTGCCTAGTCATATGCACCTATTACGTGTTATGATCCGTCAACCCCATAGTGACAATATTTGGGATACTTCGCGGTGATGACCGTAGTTTGAGGAGTTCATGTATTCACCATGTGTTAATGCTTTGTTCCGGTTCTCTATTAAAAGGAGGCCTTAATATCCCTTAGTTTCCTTATGGACCCCGCTGCCACGGGAGGGTAGGACAAAAGATGCCATGCAAGTTCTTTTCCATAAGCACGTATGACTATTTACGGAATACATGCCTACATTACACTGATGAACTGGAGCTAGTTCTGTATCGCCCTAGGTTATGACTGTTACATGACGAATATCATCCAACGGGTTACCGATCCAGTGCCTACGACCTTTCCACTTATTGTTCTTGCTAAGTTACTACTGCTGTTGCTGCTGTTCCAACTGCTACAAAACTATTGCTACTACTGTTACCACTACTGTTACTATTGCTACTGCTATCAAAACTATCATATTACTGTGCTACTGATCACTCTACTGCAGATATTTAATCTCCAGGTGTGGTTGAATTGACAACTCAACTGCTAATACTCTCAAGTATTCTTTGGCTCCCCTTGTGTCGAATCTATAAATTTGGGATGAATACTCTATCCTCGAAAACTATTGCGATCCCCTATACTTGTGGGTTATCAGGCCCGGCTGCGTGGGCCGGCCCAGCTCTTGCCTTGCCCCGTGAGCTGCCCAACCACCGCTCCACCAACCTGGGCGGAAGCCCATGGTGAGCCCAGCCGACCCAGCTCCTGTTGGCCTTACACGTCGCCATGTGCATTGTATTATTATTTGACGCTCTGATGTGTTAGCCCAGTAGTAGCAGATTTGGCCCGCTTGTATTTTTGTTTTCTGTCCTGCGAATTTATCAATTACTATGTCATTGCATATTTTCAGAAAAAAACATGATTTTAAAAGGCTCATATATAAATAACCGTGCATCGTATCGAAATGTTTCATATATGAAAAACATGTAGAATTTCATGTAGATTTGCAATATCCCGCTTTTGCAAATGATAAAAATGTTTAACATGCCATTTTCTGTTAATTTGCATAAATGTCATGATTTTGCATTGTGCATAATTATTTACCCGTGCATCGGAATTAAACAAACCATATGTGTAAAATGTGTAGATTATTTATATCCCTTTTTCATGCATGATAAAAAGGTTTGATGTGATGTTTGCATTTAATTTGCTTAAATAACTTGCTAAAACGGTTTATGTCCTAATCTCGCATAAATGTTGTGTCATTTGTTTTATAGTAAAAAAACCACATATTATATATGCTTTTGGGGTAGGAAAATCCATAGAATTTATCTGTGCAATTAGTTTTGTCATTTGCCCAATTTTGTGTGCATGTTATTTTGCTATGATGCCCTTTTGTTTATTTGTGTGAATTAATCCATGCATGATATGAATTTTTTTTGAACATGAGATATGCCCTTGGACATGTGTGCTAGGCCCTGGTATTTTTGGTTGCTATAGAAATCCGTGTTTAGGTGTTATTTTGTTGTTGCCAACATGCTATAAAAATGTCGTTGCTTTGAGGGGTCTAAATATTTCTAAGTCTAAAACTGTTATTTAGTTGCCATGTGATTTGCTATTGATCTAGGGCTCTTTTGTTGTTTCCACAATGGAGTCTTATGTTAAGCATGTTATAGTCTACCAGGTTGTGTCTTTTGTTGCCATGTATAGGTTTTGCATCATAGTTATTTCTGCTGTCCAACATGTCAATCTATTAAAAACTGCTGCTCATGTCTACTCTAATTTTTACTAAGTCTGAGAATCTGTTTTCTTCATAATGCCATGTTGTGTTGATGCTAGCCCTGAGTCTATGCATAATTAGCCCTTGCCACTATGGAATGATTTGTAGTGCATCATGTCCTCTACCATTCTGTAAATTTTCATGCCATGATATGCCATGTAGTATATAGTTTTATTGTTGCCAATATGCCTTCATGAAAAACTGCTATGCTAAGAAAACTGTTATTTTCACTAAGTCCTAATCTGCTATATTTTATTGTCATCTAGTGAGCTCATTTGCTATTGATCCATGCTTCTATTCATTTTGCTGCAATGAGATGAATTGTTTTGCATCATGTAGACTACATCACCATGTCTTCGTGGTGCATTTTAGATGGCTATAGCTTGATGATTTGTGGGCTGCAATATGCTATGTTTCTGTTTTGGGGCAGATTATAACTAAAACTTGTGTTGGTTGTTGTGGTTGAACCGTTGCTCCGTTTCGAATGTGTTGTATATGATACTTGCTTAGAATCTCATGTAGTTTCGTATCATCATATTGCATCCATGTTTTGAAGTGCTTGTGGTTGTCATTTTCATGAATTTTGCATTCATGTCATGTTCATCTTGTGTGTGTCTTAACTTCTAGACCGTAGCTCCGTTTCATATGATCCCTATATGTAAGTGGACTAGAATGACGTGTAGAATCACGCGGTGCACTTTATTTTGCTGTTTAATAAATATAAAATAATGGTTAGTTCAGATCTGGACCATTCTTGAAATTAACATATGTGGTCGTTTTGGAAATACTATATGTTGTTTCCGGCCTCATTTAAACTTGCCGAAATGTCTAGTTTACTTATGCTTCACCTGTTGCCATGATTTAAAACATTTAAACTTGATGTGTAAATAAACAAGAGTGAACTAAATGATTCGAACGTGGAGTTTCGTCAATATGCAACTCGTTGCATATTGAGCTTCACTTAATGTGTAGTATTTGATTGTCGAGCTTGACATGTCTTGCATAATTAAACCGGAAATGCATCATACTTGTTTGTGCATCATATCATGAATATGTTGTGGTGTGTATCTGATTTTTGCTTCCGGATTTGCTTCTTCTCGATAGAGTTCCGAAAGCGTTCAGTGTGTGAGGATTCGTTCGACTACACCAGTTTGTCTGCTTCACGGATTCGTTCTTCTTCCAAGCGGGATCTCAGGCAAGATGACCATTTCCCTGGATACCACTACTATCATTGCCATGCTAGTTGTCTCGTTTCTATCGCTATGTCTCGCTACCTACCACTTGTTTGTCAAGCCTCCCAAAATGCCATGATAAGCCTCTAACCCTCCACATCCCAGCAAACCATTGTTTGGCTATGTTACCGCTTGCTCAGCCCTTCTTATAGCGTTGCTAGTAGCAGGTGCAAATCATTTCCATGTGCCAAAATGGATGTTTTCTTTTGAGATATCACAATATTATTGCTATTTAATTTAATGCACATATATACTTGGTAAAAGGTGGAAGGCTTGGCCTTTTGCTTGGTGTTTTGTTCCACTTTTGCCGCCCTAATTACTTGTGTACCGGTGTTATTTTCCATATTGAGCGTTCCTAACATGCTCGGGGTTGTTATGGGGACCCCCTTGATTTTCGTTTTGGGATAAAACTCTTCTGGCAAGGCCCAACATTGGTACTACATCTATTATATACAAAAAGTGATTAACGGGCTAACCAAAAAAAGAGAAATAAACTAGAAAATCCAAAAAAAATAAGAAACATCCAACCCTTAATTTTATCATATGAAGTAATCAAAACCGGTAGATTAGAGGTCATAGAAATTACCCACCTATGCCATGTGTCGTCGTTTTCTCACGACAGATGCCATAGGGTGGCTTATCGAGTGTGGTTGGGGCCGAAGGACGTCGACGGGCTCCGGGAGCGGGATTAGGCACGAGCGGTGATAGACACACGACGTACCCAGGTTCAGGGCCCTCCGTGGGAGGTAATACCCCTAGTCCTGCTGGTCTAGTTGGATGGGGAGAGATGTTACAATGGTGCTCCTTGAGCTGTTTGTCTAGAGGTGGAAGAAGGAGCAGCCGGCTCCTCTTCCTTTGCTATATGTGGGTGTGAGAGAGGGGTGAACGCCTCCGTGCGTGTGTTTGCTGTCCCCCGATGCATGGGGGCCTCGGGGGGTTTTATAGGCCAACCCCCCGGTGTACAGTATTCTTAAGATATTACAAGGGGGACCCGGCTGGCAGCCTCTCCAGCCGGCCAGGGGGCCCACCGGCTGGGTCGTCTTGTTGCCCGTAGGGCCCGCCGGCTGCGCGGTCCCATTGCCAGCTGGGGCCCGCCAGCCGGCTCTTCTATTGGCTCGCGCTCACCTGCCGCAGCACGGGCTGCCCCGCCTGGCGTCGTCTTGCGCCAGCCGGCCGAAGTCAGCGGTACGGCCGGCGACGCTGTAGCCACGCCGGGGTAGGTAACGGAGTGGACGGCGGGGCAGAGGTACTGTGGCCCCGTCGGGTCCAAATCAGTCCTCGGTCAGCGGTATGGTCTGCCGGACTGTAGCCATGCGCGTCCGTGCGTCAGCGGCCGCTGTAGCTACATCGGAGTCCGTCGTGGGGGTCGCGTCCCATCAGCGTACCCAGCCACAGTAGGAAGGGACGGATACCCGCCCGTCTAGAGGTCAGCGGGCGATCTAGTCCCGTAGCGGCCGGGCGCGCCTAGCCGGGGGCCAGACGGCCGGCTCCTGTTCAGCCAGCCGCGGGCCAGCCGGCCAGGGGGTCAGCCGGCCCCTCCCTGCCGATCGCGGACCAGCCGGCAGTGGGCCAGTCGGCCAGGGGGGGCAGCCGGCCACTGACTAGCCGGCCGCGGGCCAGCCAGCCGTATAGTTTTTTTCAGAAAGGAGCTGGAACTCCCTCTCCTTGGCATACCCAGGGGTAATAACCCCGTCAGTAGTCCCCGAAGCCGGCGGGGGTCCGCGTCCGCCTGACGAGGGGCAGCCGGCGGTTTCATCCGGCCACGCCCGTCTGTCGTGCGGGACCGGCCGGGCGGCCGCGCCGGCCACCGCCTCCGATGCCTCGGGCCCCGTCGCGCCGCTTCGGGCCCCGTGCCGGACCGCGGCGCGCCACGCGGGGCGTGATGATGTCGTGGGTCCCGCGCCTGTGGCCCGATGGGACGCCTTCCCGGGCCTAGCCCGATAGGCCGCGGGCCTAGCCTGGTAGGCCTCGGGCCGCAGCCCGGGATCTTCTGCGCTTGGACCCCGGCGGCCGCGGCGCACGATGCCCACGTCCCGCGGATTCCCCGGGGGAGTGGGCGCAGTTAATCCCCACGTCCCCCGGGCGCCGCCCCATGTTTATAAGGGGAGGGGGAGGGGCGGAGGCAGCTCACGCACCCTTCTCCCCTTCGTCTCCCTTCTCGCGCGCGGCTCGTCGTTTCGGCTCGCATCGCCGCGCCACCCATCTTCTTCCTCGCGCTCGCTCGCCGCGGCTCGCACCGCTGCTCCACCCGTCTTCTTCCTCGCGCTCGTTCGCCGCAGAGATGGCCGACGGACCCTCCGGCAGCTGGGGCGGATCCATCATCACCGAGGAGGATATCGCGCACCTCCGCCGCGCTTGGATGTTGCCGTCAGAGGACCGCGTTGCCGCCCGTCCGCCGGGCAGCGAGGTGGCACCCGAACCCCAGGAGGGGGAGTTCGTGGTGTTCGCGTGGCACTTCTCGCGCGGCTTCGGTCTGCCGGTGAGCCAATTCTTTCGCTTCTTCATGGATACGTTCGACCTCCAGCCGCACCACCTTGGGCCCAACTCCATTCTCCAGCTCTCGAGCTTCGTGACGCTCTGCGAGGCCTACCTCGGGCTGCTCCCCTTCATGGAGTTATGGAGGAAACTCTTTTACCTCAAGGCCCTGCGGAACGAGGATGAACCGTACGCCCGCGGGGGCGCAGTGATATGCGTCCGGGGCCCATTGTTCCCTCGCATCACCCTCATCGAATACGTCAAGAGGTGGAACCAGACGTTCTTCTACGTGAAGAACGTCGACCCGGCGCGTGACTACATCCGGCTGCCAGCTTTCGTCAACGCCCCGTCCTCCGGGATCAACTGGACGGGCGACGGGCCGTTCGTGGACGTCCTCGCGGAGCTGGGCTGGCTCAAGACCATGAGAGCCGGAGAGGGGCTGGTTGCGGACGATTTGGTGGCCGCCTTCATCGACCGCCGGGTGCTGCCTCTGCAGCAGAGGCCGCACCGGATTTGCGACATGTCGGGCCGGTGGGACCCCTGCCGACTGTCCACCTTCGACCTGTCGGCGACCCAGGTGGCGAAACGGGTGAACGACATCACCAATTTCAAGCTGGAGCCGGGGACATGGAGGTTCGGCAAGCTGCCATACAGCCGGCACGACCCGGCGCCCCTGGTACGCCCTGCTGCGGTAATCCTCTCCTCCCTTTGTCTCTCCAGCCAGCCCTCCCCTGCTCACACGTCATGCTGACTGCAGCACTCCGTGCGACAGAACACGCCGGACGGTCCGCACCCCCAGATATTCCAGGCGGAGTGCGCAGAGTCTGACCCGGAGGACTTCGAGCTGGGGGCGGCGTCGAAGAGGGGGCCGATTCCTCGGGAAAGGTCGAGGTGGAAAGGGCGATGGGGGACCCGGGAGCCGGCGGGTCCTGTGCGGCTGGTGAGTTCCCCTCCGGACCTTCCATCAAAGATTGGACTGACGACGACGATGATGTCCGGATCCTGGACGCGCCTCCCCCCGCAGCTCGGCGGGAGACACGCGGGCGGAGCGAGGAGCGGCCGGCTCGTGGCCAGACGGCCAAGGCCTCTCGCCGGGAGAAGAGGCCGGCCGCGGGGCAGCTGTCGACCCAGCCGCCGGCTGGCAAGAGAGTGCGAGCGGCCGCCGCGAAGCCACCGGCCCGGGCCAGGCGGGTCCTCCCCGTTGTCGCCGGGTGAGTACCTTTTCTTATCTCTCGCTGTTTTTCGGGTTCGTGAGCCGGCAAGTGCCTGAGGCCCCGTCTTCCGCCTGCTCCAGGGACGCTATCGAGCTCCACGACATGGAGTCAGCTGCCGGCCCGGTGGATGCCGCCAGCCTGCAGGCGCAGGAGCACGCGGCCACGGCGCGGGAAGAGAAGAGGCGGCTCGCGGAGGTGCGAGCCGCGAAGGCAGGGGCGAAGGGGGCGCCCTCGCGTTCGGGGGCCTCGAGTGGCGAGAGGCGGAGGCGGTCCACCGACCCGGAGCACGCGACGGACTCCGCGGAGGAATCGACGCGGAGGTCGAGGCCTCCGTCGAGTGAGCGGCGGGCGCCGGCCGTGGAGACGGCCGTGGCCCCGCCCGCGGCGGAAATGACCCAGCCGGCGGGAGCGGTCCCCGAGCCGGCTCCGGAGATGTCCCAGTGGGGGGAGGCGGTGGTGACTTCTTCCGTCATCGAGCCAGCAGCAGCGGGCGTGGCCGTCACCCCGGCTGTGCCGGAGGCTGCGCCGGAGGCACCCGCCAACAGGAGGAGTGAGCCGGCCCGGCCGGCAGTCGAGCCGGTCCGGCAGGTGGTGGAGCCGGCGGTGTCGGTAGTGGAGGGGCCCGAGGCCGGCTCCCGAGCCTTGGTGGTCACTGCCAACCCTCCACCGGCTGTTGTGGTGGTGGACGCCGAGTCGAGCGGCGGGTCGAGCCGGTCGAAGAGGACCATGCTGGACGTCATCCGGGACTGGGAGGCGCCGACCCTCGTCACGGCCGCTCCGGCCCCGCCAGCCGTGTAGGACCGAAAGTATGTCTAGAGGGGGGGTGATTAGACTACTTGACCAAATAAAAGTTTTGCCTTTTCCCAAATTTTAGAGTTGGCAATTTTAGCATTTCATGGCAAGTCAAGTACACCCTACACATGCAAGTCTAAGAGTATAGCAGCGGAAAGTAACAACAAGCATGAGTAGAAAGGATAGGGTAGGAAGATCAAACGCAATTGTAGACACGATGATTTTTCCCGTGGTTCCGATAGGTGGTGCTATCGTACATCCACGTTTATGGAGTCTTCAACCCACGGAGGGTAACGGTCGCGAGAGTCCACGGAGGGCTCCACCCATAAGGGCCCACGAAGTAGCAACCTTGACTATTCCATAACGGCTTCCGTCCACGAAGGACTAGCCTCACTATGGGTAGATCTTCACGAAGTAGGCGATCTCCTTGCCCGTACAAACTTCTTGGTTCAACTCCACAACACGAAGTAGGAGGCTCCCAAGCGACACCTAACCAATCTAGGAGGCACCACCCTCCAGAAGGTAATAGGCTCGGTAATGACGATGAACTCCTTGCTCTTGTGCTTCAAGATGATAGACTCCTCAACACACAATCACTCTCTCACAGATTTGGCTTGGTGGAAGAGATGGGATTGGTGGAAAGCAACTTGGGGAGGCTAGAAATCAAGATCCATATGGTTGGAGTGGAAGATCTTGACCTCAACACAAGGATAGGTGGTTCTCTCTCAGAAAACTGGATGGGGCAAGTATGGAATAGTTCTGAGTGCTTTTCTCTCGAGTAGGTGGTGGTGGAGGGGTATATATAGGCATCCCCAAAAATCCAACCGTTACACACAAAATGACCAACTCGGTGACACCGATGTGTTAATCTCGGTGGTACCGAAGTGACCAAAAGGCGGCAACATTTGAATCTCGGTGAGACCGATATAGGAAACTCGGTTGCACCGATAAGGTGACCAACGGTCAGATTCCCAATCTCGGTGACGCCGATCCAACAATCTCAGTGGTACCGATATTGTGAATTTGCGTAACAGAAAGTTGGCAACCTAAACTCGGTGGCACCGGTATGGAATCGGTGGCACCGAAGTGGCTAGGGTTTGGCTGAGTCTGTCTATGGTTGAGAATCGGTGGCACCGGGATGGAAATGTTGGTTGCACCGATGTTGAGTATATGACTTTGGACAGACTTTGGTGGAAGAGTTTGTGGGTGTTTTTGGTGACTATCACTTGTGCACGTATGAGCATTTTGTTCACCAACAAAACCTTACCCCCTTTTAATAGTATTGGCTTTCCTATGGACTCAAAGTGATTTCTCACAAATGTAAAATGTAGAGTCCTCTTCCTTGAAGCTTTGCCAACCTATTTCCTTGCATCTTGGGGTATTCTACAATCTACACAATCCTTTTGCCAATCCTATCATTGAGCATTTCCTGAAATATACTTGATGGAAAACATTAGTTCAATGACTTATATGTTGTTATAAATTACCAAAACCACCAAGGGAGCAAATGTGCTTTCAATCTCCCCCTTTTTGGTAATTGATGACAACATATAGATCAAAGCTTCGACATATGATATAATCAATGAATATAATCGTCGCTTTGAGAAGTATGTGATAAGCAAGAGCTCCCCCTAAATTTGTGCATTATTTTGAATTTGCGTTTGAATGCAAATGCACAATCGATTAGGTACATGGGGCACTTCTTCCATGTCACATACATCTTGGTGGTGTGCGATAATAATAAGAGTGAACAACATAGCACAACACAACCAGACAAAGATAATGATCATCTCAAAAGCGTTAAGATGATAGGAAATAGTAGCACAACACACATAAAGTGTACGATCAAAACACAAAGCGTAGCCAAAAGTAAATGAACCATGTGTGTTTTTGAAAAAGCAATAAAAACCAAACGCTCTCTCACTCGAAGCCTAAAGATCTATAACACTTCTCCCCCTTTGGCAACAAGTTACCAAAAAGTTCAAAGGCATATATCTAAGCGTTCTTGGGCTGATCTCCTCCGGTTGTTGATGAAGGAGTCGAGAGAACAGTTGATGATCTGCAGATGTCGTGGATGGAGTTGGTGTGGCAACAGGAGGAACTGAAGCTGATGGAGTAGGAGCTGAGGTGACAGTAGCAGGAGCTGATGAAGAGGGCCTCAAGTCTGGAGCTGGCACAGTGGCTGATCTGGCCTGAGTAGTAAACTGTGTGCCTGGCCTGAGAGGTGATCCATCATGATCATCTGAAGAAGTCTGAGGAAGAGGCACTGAGTCAACTTCCTTCTTGAGCTCATTGACTGTCTTGGTCAGCCCATCCACCTTATCATTAAGGGTCTTGATCCTGTTCTCGAAGATCCTCACAAGACTGTTCTGGTTGTCCATAATCCCCTTAATGTCCTTCTGCATGCCCTGCACTGATGAGATCAAAAGATCCATTTGCTCGTTCCTGGATCTAGGGACCTGAGCACTAGTGGCTCCAGCTGCCTCTGCTTCTGCCTGTGCTGCAGCTGAAGTGGGATGATCCGGGTTCATCACCACAATGTTGTCCTCGAGATCTGGCTGTAGGGGCAAGTGGGGACGGTTTAGAGAAAATATGTGCTTCTCCAACTTAGAGTTGATGAGCATCTGGATATAGGGTGCATAGCAGCAAGAGCGTTTCTGATCAGCAGCAACCCACTTAACTGTCTCAACAATTAAGTCCATGACTCTAATCCTGGTGTGTCTGTCAAGATGAATCAGCATGTTGATGGAGTAGCCTCGGATCATCTTGTCATCTCCTGACTTGGGCATTAAGGTATGCCTCAAAATGGTGTTCATGGTGCGGAGGCCAGCCTGAAGAAAGTAAATAGATCCTAGCCTGTGAGACTTCACGTTAGCAGCAGGGATCTCTTTATACATGTTAGCCATAGCATTGTGGCTCTCCTTTTGGATTCTGAGTAGACATCCAAATCTCCATCCTGAACTTCTGGAACTCCTAAGATGGCAGCCCACTCCTCAACAGTAGACTCATATCTTGCACCTTCAGTCATCCATACAATTCTACCATCTCCATAGAAATGTGTAGTGGAGTAAAATTGCATGATCATCTCATCATTCCAAGCAGTGAACTCTCTGCCAACAAACTCATCCAAACCAATGCAGTGGAAATTGTCTTGGACACTTGGAAAATAGTCTTCATTCTCCTTGATGAATTTCTAGTCCACATACCTCATATCACTCACAGTTGGACTTTTGTCAAAAAGCACAGTCTCATAGAAATCCTGTTGCTCTTTGGTGTAAAATCTGTAGCCCACAGCTGTCTTTCTCCTTTGGGCATATGGATCAGCAGCTCTCCAAGCCCTCAAACCAGAATCCTTCCTCTTCTTCATATCCTCAGCAAGTGGGTAGCTGGCATTATGTACTGGAAGGTGTGGCCTAAGCTTCATTAAGGCAGACATAGCATCCTCATCCTCAACTCTGGAGGCAGTCCCTTTGTTCTTCTCAGATGCTGGAATTTGCCTGGAAGTCCTCTTGGGCTTCTCAGCAGCAGGCTTCTTGGGGGCAGACTTGGTGCTCTTGGAAGTGCCAGTCTTTGGCATAGCATCAGACATAAGCTTCTTTTTCTTCTTGGGAGGGGCCTTCTCAACATGTTCTTCCTCCTTCTCAGCAGCAGCAGCCTCCTCAGGAGCCTCAAACATGGAGGTCTGCCTGCCAGTGACATAGACTATCCTCTTTCTAGCTCTCTTCTTCTCCCCTGCCTTCTTAGGCATAGATTTCTTTGGGGGTGACTCAAGGTGAAGAGCCATTTTTGCCCTAGCACCCTCAGGTGCTCTCATAGCCTCAGAGCTAGCATACTCTTTCCTGACAGCTCTCCTTGAAGAGGTAGCTTCATTTGCAGCTTTCTTGGCAGCCTTCTCTTGCTTCTTAGTAAGAACCTCTTCTAGAACGAAGTCTGAATCCTCCTCATCTGAATTCAGCTTCTTCCTAGCCCTTGTAGCAGCCTTGGGCAACCCATGGGAACTGGGAGTGCCTGGATCTGAAGATGAACTAGACTCAGGACTAGTGCCAGAATCCAATTCAACACTCTGCTCTCTGAAGTTGTTCTCACTGTCCTAAGCACTTGACATACTGACCCTGTGAATAGAGTATAAAGGAGCAGAAAAGGATAAGTCATCACAAAATGTGGCTGGTTTTTGAAAGTTTGAACAAAAGATTTTCAAAGTTTTACATTCTGTCAAATGAAAATCGGTACAGCCGAAGCAAAGTTTTTGGTGCTACCGAGACTGACTATCTCATTAACAGAAACTTGGCACTTCTTTCGGTGAGACCGAAAGGAAGTACTCGGTTTCACCGAGACAGTTCTCAGCAACACAGATAGGCAAATCGGTGATACCGATTAGTTCACTTCGGTTCTACCGAGTTCCATCGAGCGGAAGGCAAACCCTAGAAAATCGATGGTTCTCTAATCTACGGAGTTTTCTCGTGGATAGAAAGATGTGCAAACTGTGGCTTATAGAGAAAATCAACTTTATTGTGCAAGAATCGGACGGGGAGCGCAAGAAAGATCGAATCCATACCCTAGCTCGGTGACGGATCTGCTACGGCGGCGACGGCGGCGAAGATGCCCGTCGACGGCGAGGATTCCCAGCGACGAAGACACACGGGGAGGCAAGGCGATGACCAGGGGGTCCTTTTGCGGCAGCTTAGGGTTTGGGGCGCGACGATTGAAGATTGAAATTTCGAACCGTTGGGACCACAGCTTATATACCCTTCACTGTCGGTGATACCGGTTCTAAATTTTCGGTGTCACCGAGTTCCTCAACTGTCAGGTGACAGGGAAACTCGGTGTAACCGAGAATATGGAATCGGTAGTACCGAGATTGAAAACCAGATCAACCCTAGGCATTCGGTGTGACCGAGAATTGTGGGTTGGTTCCACCGAGATGCACTTGGGAGGTTTTAATGGTCAGTCCTTGTCGATACGGAACTCCGAGTGCTCCACACACAGAGGGATCGAAAAGTACTTGTTCAAATTTTGTGATGCAGCATGAATGGAATATGAGGTGAGAAAGAATAGATAGCTAAAGAGTGGTCCTAGGCATTCTTGTCCATCCAATTGGCGAAAGAGAAAATCAAGAGCCAAATAGCAACAATTGGATGTCCTCGAATGAGAAAATAAATGCAGACCAACATGCTCACACAAAGAGATGTCAAATGAAATCATGGAAAACATGCACAAACATACAAGCATCTAACAAGCACTTTGGCGATGACGAAGTCATCTATATATGAGTATATTGACTTAGGAGCCAAGTAAGAATACTTGATCATAGGTCATACTCATCGTTTAAGCACAAGTGGGGTTACCACTTTTACATAAAGCATTTAATATTGTCACATACTAAGAGATGCTTTAACTCAAGTCTTAGAGTAAAGCTCCCCCTTGATGTGACATCCCCCCATAAGAGGGATAGACTAACCTTGGGTTTTGTCGAAGAAGACTTCATGTTGGTGAGGTAGTGGTGGATGCTCAAGGTTGATGAAGATCACCAAGAATTGGGAGCATCCTTGTTGTTTCCTTACTCTTCTCACCTACATGGGTTAGTCCCAACACACAAGAGACAAATACAAGGATATCTATGGACATGGAGTGCAAAGCATGTGTAATGATGTCCATTGATTTGTTGATTACCTTGTCCCTTGCTTACCTTTGAGGGAATGTGTGACTCCTTGAACTATTGCATAGAGTTGATGTTGATTGCAAATAGTTCTTGCCAATAATGAATGTGAGTGAATTTCATTGGCGGAGTCACCCCTCAAGAACTCTCTAGTTCTTCTTCTTGGGGACCCACATCAAGTTGATGGGGATCCTTGGTGTTGTTGTAGCCTTTGTAGAAGTTGAGCTTGAAGTAGCCTTGGGAACCCACTCCACCATAGCTAGGGATTCATCTTCATATGAGTCAATGTCCTCTTGAAGCTTGTTCTTGCCCTTGAGCTTGTGGTCTTGTGGTGGAAGGTCATCTTGAGTGCTTGTTCTCTTGGGAAGAGTATTTTCATACTTCTCCTTTTGAGGAACAAACTTTGGCTCGGGGTATTGACCTTCTTCCTATTCAACTCCATTTGCGTTGAAGTAGCCAACACCACGGTTCTTTCGGTATCCTCCGTGCTTGCGTACAATTTCCTTAAATTGCTTACACCCGGCAAGACTCTTGTAGATACCTTTCTCTATAATTCCTTTCAATAAAGCATTTTCTTGCTCAAGTGTAACTTGGCCAAGAGAATCATCATAAGTGAAATCAATAGAACTACTAGGAGCAACATCATTAGGTTTAGCATTTTTATTGTTGCTACTAGATGAAGAACCTTTCTTGCCTTTGTTACTAGATTGCTTAGTTTTAACTTGAGGCATGAATGTAGACAAGAGTAGTCGTTTGGCTAGATAAGATGAAGTCTTCTTTCGGAGATCGTCATTGATAGCTTTAAGAAACTCATCCTCTTGCTCCAAGTTGAGCTTCTCGAAGCGTAGCTTCTCATGAGTTCTCACAAGCTCTCTATGATCTTCAAGAGTAGATTCATGAGCTAACTTAAGAGTGTTTAGTTCTTTAGTTAGTTCTTCTATTTTCATCTTATCATCATCAATTGACTTATCTTGACTATCATGAGAATTATCAAGTTCATTTTGACTAACATCACTAGTTTTATCAAATAGCAAGTCATCATCACAAAGCAAGTCATCTTCATCACTATTGAAATCAAGATACTCGGGGTGTGATACCTTGGGGCCTTTAGCCATGAAGCAACTTCCACTCCCTTCGTTTGGTGAATCAAATAAATCATGGGAGTTGGTAGTCACTAGAGCAATCCCGGCAACACCATCATCTTGACTATAGTCGGAGTCGGAGTGATAGCTTCTCTCGGAGTTGTTGTCGGAGTCGGAGCCGGAAACCTATTGACCAACATGAGCTTGATGTTTTCTTATTGTGTAGCTCTTGGTGTACTTGTCCTTCTTCTCCGAATCTCTACTTCTCCTTGAGGGTCTTCGTTCATAACGATCATCTCTACTCCTTCTCTCTCTTTGAGGTGATTCATTCCTTGAGCTTCGTCTTCGAGGTGACTCTTCTCTTCGTTTGTAGGGCGCCGTGCACTCATTGGAGTAGTGTCCGGGCTTCCCACAATTGTAGCAATTGCGGTCACGACTTGACGAATGCTTCTCATCATATCTTGAGTTGGAGCTTCTTTCTTTGCCTCTATTCTTGTAGAACTTGTTGAATTTCTTGACCATGAGGCTTATCTCTTCATTGGTGACAAGGTTGTTGCTTGAAGTTGCGGGAGCATCACTTGTGGCTTTGTAAGCACCGCTAGATTTGTGGTGAAGCTCTTCTTTGTCTTTGAGTGTCATCTCATGAGCAACAATCCTTCCAATGACTTCCGTAGGTTTGAGATCTTTGTAGTTGGGCATCATTTGGATCAATGTGCACACGGTGTCGTATCTCTCATCCAAAGCTCTAAGTATCTTCTTGATGATGAATTTGTCGGTCATCTCTTCGCTTCCTAAGCCGGCAATCTCATTGGTGATGAGAGCTAGCCTGTAGTACATCTCAGCGACTCCTTCACCATCCTTCATCTTGAACTTGTCAAGCTGACCTTGAAGAACATCCAACTTGGATTCTCTCACGGACTCGGTTCCTTCGTGCATATCAACCAAAGTATCCCAAATCTCTTTTGCATTCTCAAGACGGTTGATTTTGTTGAATTCTTCTGGGCATAGGCAGTTGAATAGAATATCGCATGCTTGAGCGTTGTATTGCAACATCTTCAATTCATCCGCGGCCGCTTCACGATCCGGTTCCTTTCCATCACCAAAGAATTCACCTTGCAAGCCAACACGAACAACAGCCCAAACGGCGGGGTTATGACCAAGAATATGCATTTTCATTTTGTGCTTCCAACTAGCAAAATTAGTGCCATCAAAGTACGGACCTCTACGGTGATAACTTCCCTCACTAGACGCCATACTCTCCTAGGTTGTGAGACCAATGCAATGGAGACCAAAGCTCTGATACCACTTGTAGGACCAAAAGTATGTCTAGAGGGGGGTGATTAGACTACTTGACCAAATAAAAGTTTTGCCTTTTCCCAAATTTTAGAGTTGGCAATTTTAGCATTTCATGGAAAGTCAAGTACACCCTACACATGCAAGTCTAAGAGTATAGCAGCGGAAAGTAACAACAAGCATGAGTAGAAAGGATAGGGTAGGAAGATCAAACGCAATTGTAGACACGATGATTTTTCCCGTGGTTCCGATAGGTGGTGCTATCGTACATCCACGTTTATGGAGTCTTCAACCCACGGAGGGTAACGGTCGCGAGAGTCCACGGAGGGCTCCACCCATAAGGGCCCATGAAGTAGCAACCTTGACTATTCCATAACGGCTTCCGTCCACGAAGGACTAGCCTCACTATGGGTAGATCTTCACGAAGTAGGCGATCTCCTTGCCCGTACAAACTTCTTGGTTCAACTCCACAACACGAAGTAGGAGGCTCCCAAGCGACACCTAACCAATCTAGGAGGCACCACCCTCCAAAAGGTAATAGGCTCGGTAATGACGATGAACTCCTTGCTCTTGTGCTTCAAGATGATAGACTCCTCAACACACAATCACTCTCTCACAGATTTGGCTTGGTGGAAGAGATGGGATTGGTGGAAAGCAACTTGGGGAGGCTAGAAATCAAGATCCATATGGTTGGAGTGGAAGATCTTGACCTCAACACAAGGATAGGTGGTTCTCTCTCAGAAAACTGGATGGGGCAAGTATGGAATAGTTCTGAGTGCTTCTCTCTCGAGTAGGTGGTGGTGGAGGGGTATATATAGGCATCCCCAAAAATCCAACCGTTACACACAAAATGACCAACTCAGTGACACCGATGTGTTAATCTCGGTGGTACCGAAGTGACCAAAAGGCGGCAACATTTGAATCTCGGTGAGACCGATATAGGAAACTCGGTTGCACCGATAAGGTGACCAACGGTCAGATTCCCAATCTCGGTGACGCCGATCCAACAATCTCGGTGGTACCGATATTGTGAATTTGCGTAACAAAAAGTTGGCAACCTAAACTCGGTGGCACCGGTATGGAATCGGTTGCACCGAAATGGCTAGGGTTTGGCTGAGTCTGTCTATGGTTGAGAATCGGTGGCACCGGGATGGAAATGTTGGTTGCACCGATGTTGAGTATATGGCTTTGGACAGACTTTGGTTGAAGAGTTTGTGGGTGTTTTTGGTGACTATCACTTGTGCACGTATGAGCATTTTGTTCACCAACAAAACCTTACCCCCTTTTAATAGTATTGGCTTTCCTATGGACTCAAAGTGATTTCTCACAAATGTAAAATGTAGAGTCCTCTTCCTTGAAGCTTTGCCAAACTATTTCCTTGCATCTTGGGGTATTCTACAATCTACACAATCCTTTTGCCAATCCTATCATTGAGCATTTCCTGAAATATACTTGATGGAAAAATTAGTTCAATGACTTATATGTTGTTATAAATTACCAAAACCACCAAGGGAGCAAATGTGCTTTCAAGCCGGCGTCGTGGCCCTTGCGCCTGGGGAGCCCGGCCGCATCATGGCGCACTGCCGTGAGGGGCTGGCTAGGTTCACGGAGGCTGCCGAAAGCAACTTTCTGCGCGTGGAGGCGGCGGTGGAGGTAAGACTCTTCTGTCTTGCGTTGAATTATCAGTGGGGGCGCGCGAGCGCACCCACTGGGTGTAGCCCCCGAGATTCGGGCCGGCTGCGCGGCTGCGTGGCAGCCGGGCCGGATCTAACCCTTTTTGCTTGTCTGACTTGTTGTTTCTTGGCTTGGGGCAGGCTGAGAACGCCAAGCGGCAAGCGCTCATCGATGAGGCGGTCCTTATCCACAACCGCGGCAAGCTCGGCTACTACCGGGTCTAGGAGGAGCTGAAGAGGGCGCAAGGTATGTTGGTTCCAGTGGGGGCGCGCGAGCGCACCCACTCGGTGTAGCCCCCGAGAGTCGGGCC
Source organism: Elymus sibiricus (assembly GCA_039707655.1). NCBI lineage: Eukaryota > Viridiplantae > Streptophyta > Magnoliopsida > Poales > Poaceae > Elymus > Elymus sibiricus. The sequence goes on from CM077675.1 coordinate 118,011,655, forward strand.
GTCTGCTCGGCAGTCGGTCCGGGTCTTCCACATTGGAGTGGCTTATGCTTGGTTTTTTATGCAGAGGAGCTGGTCCCGATTCGGCAGAAGAGGGATGAACTGGCCTCTGAGCGGGACCGGCTGGGGCAGGAGCTCCAGGTGGCCGCGTCGGAGCGGGACCGGCTGGGGCAGGAGCTCCAGGCGGCCACGTCGGAGCGGGAGAGTCTGACCGCGGAGCTGCAGTGGGAGGTGGCGGCCCGGGAGGACGCCGCCAAGCGGGCGGCCGATGCCACCCAACGGGCCACCACTCTTCAGGCTGAGGTAGATCGCCTCAAGGGGGAGCTCGAGATGTGCGGGGTCGCCCTTGCTCATGCGGAGGAGGCGCTGGAGAGGGAGAAGATCGCAGGCCTTCAGTTCGCCCTTGAGATGGATGAGGCCTTCCAGCGTAAGTTCTGTTTTCGAGTTTCTTCCTTTGCCGACCCGCTTCAATTTGCATTTTGTCTTGTTTGTTGATTCCTCTCTTTCCCTCTAGACCAGTTCCCGGAGACCCAGCGCCGCGCCGAGCGGGCCGTCGCGGAGCACCGGGAGTGCCTGCGGCAGCGCGGGCAGGAGGTCGAGGAGCACGCCGGCTGGGACGTGCCGGAGCTTGCGCTGGCCGTCGAGAACCGGCTGATCCATGTCCAGCGCTGCATGGAGCGGCTCCTTACGGCCGGCAAGGAGATGATTTCGGCCCTCTGGCCGGGTCGCGGGGCCCCGGAGGGCCGCGTGGTGCTGTGGCTGGAGAATGCGGCGGCCCGGATTGAGGTGTGGAAGGCGTCGGCGGCCCGCTCCGGGGCGCAGATGGCCCTCCGGTTTGTCACCTCGTGGTACCCCGGCATCAACCTGGACCGATTGGCCACGATGCGCGAGGTTACGGAGGCGGAGCGGGCTGCCCGCGAAGGCGCCCTTGTCCGCCGAGCCAACGAGCTGGCGTCGAACGTCGACCCGGACGAGCTTCTGCCGGCGCTGTGCGAAGACGGCGAGCCGGTCACCGAGGACTCCTTCGGCAACCCTCAGGGCCATGAGGACGATGAGGTCGCCGACGAGAGCACCGACTCCAGCACCGGCAGCGACACCGAGGCCATGGAGGAAGAGCCGGCCGGTGATGCGCCGGAGGCCTAGGCGCCCCTCCTTTTCTTTTTGCTGTATCAGCTCCCTTTGCCACAAGACTTGTTTAATATGCATTTCCACCCACTGGGGGTGTATTGTAAAGAATCCTTGGCCTGTGGCCTTTTGCTTATGAATTTGCTTGAAGTCAAAAAACGTTTGCGTGCCGGCTCCTCCCCTTCCTTTTACCTTTCGACTCTTGTTTTACGCACAGGTTCCTTCCGGCTTCCGCCCCGCCTGTCAGCCAGCCAGGAGCCGGTCTGGGACAAGGACGGGGCATCGTCCTTGGGAAAAACGAGCGGGCCTTAGAGTCGTCCGGCTAGGGTTGGGGCGAGCCGGTAGAGGCTGGTTTCTAGAGGTAACATGGTCCGGTTGGGCCTGTCCGGCTGTTACTCCTAAGGTGGCGTTCGCGTGGTAAGTTTCTTTCTACCCCATGGTTCCGCCAGCCGGACAGCTGGGGGCCGGTCTGTGGCTGGGTAGGGAGGGCAGGAAGGGGTTGCTTGCCCACGCTACTTGCCTACTTTGGAGAAGAGCCGGCGAGCCCCCGGGCCAGGGAGCCGGACCCGGGTGCCCAGTCTAAAGAATGACAAGCCTTTGAAGGAATTTGAAAAGGGGCGTGCCCCAAGTGCCAGCCTGGGGCCCCCATTGCATTCATTGAGTTCCAACGGAAGGGAAGATACATACATACATGGGCTTTTTTCTTAACAGTAGAACGGTCGGAGGAGCGCTGCGTTCCATGGGCGCTCTGTCTCCTAGCCGGAGGCATCTCTCTTGCGTTTCTGCGACTCTGGGCATCTATCAGGTAGTAGGCGTTGTTGTGCAACGCCTTGCTGACGATGAACGGGCCCTCCCATGGGGAGGCAGCTTGTGCTGGCCGGCAGTTCGCTGGATCCGTCTGAGCACCAGGTCCCCCTCACGGAAAGAGAGGGGCCGGATCCGCTTGTTGTGGTAGTGCCGGAGCTTCTGCTGGTAGATGGCCGTCCGGCTCAGGGCTAGCTCGCGCGCTTCTTCGAGTAGGTCGACGCCGTCTTCTCTTGCTTCCTTCGCGTCCTTCTCCGTGTACAGGGTGACCCGAGGCGAATCGAACTCGACGTCAGTGGGGATGATCGCCTCGGACCCGTAGACGAGAAAGAAGGGGGTGTAGCCGATCGACCGGTTGGGCGTGGTCCTGAGACTCCAGAGGACGGCCGACAGCTCATCGACCCAGCAGCCGGCCGACCGTACGAGGGGCGCCACCAGCCGAGGCTTGAGGCCGGCCAGGAGCAAGCCGTTTGCCCTCTTCGCCTGGCCGTTGGACTGTGGGTGGGCCACCGACGCGAGGTCGAGCCGGATGCCCTCCTGGGAGCAGAAACGCGGCATCGCGCCTTTGGCGAAGTTCGTGCCGTTATCGGTGATGATGCTGTGGGGAACGCCGTAGCGGACCGTGACATCCTTGATGAACCGGACGGCTGTGGGGCCGTCCAGTTTCTTGATGGGTCTGGCTTCGATCCACTTGGTGAACTTGTCGACAGCCACCAGCAGATGCGTCATGCCGCCTCGGGCGGTCTTGAAGGGTCCCACCATGTCCAGCCCCCAGACGGCAAAGGGCCACGAAAGTGGGATGGTTTGGAGGGCTGTGGCCGGTAGGTGGCTCTGCGTGCTGAAGCGTTGACACCCCTCGCACTTGTCGACCAATCGCTTGGCCTCTTCCAAGGCCGTCGGCCAGTAGAAACCGTGGCAGAAGGCCTTGGCCACCAGGGTTCTAGAGGCGGCGTGATGCCCGCACTCGCCCTGGTGGATGTCGAGGAGGATTTCTTGCCCCTTCTCCGGCTCGATGCAGCGTTGGAACACGCCGGTGGTGCTGCGATGGACGAGCTCGTGGTTGATGATGCTATAGGCCGGGGCGCGGCGTTGGATCTGCCGGGCCTTGTCTTCGTCGGGGGGTAGCTCTCCGCGCAAGAGAAAAGCCAGAATGGGCTGGGCCCACGAGGGGGCCGAGACGGGAGCCGGCTCGGGCCCGAGTGGGGCGCCGGGCGCAGCCGGAGTCGGCCCGCCAGTCCCCAGGACTGGGACAGCGGGGGGTGCGGCGATCGCCGTCAGGACGGCCGTAGAGTCGGAGCCAGCCGCCGCGGGGGTGCCGGATGCCGGAGCCGGCGGCGTGGGTGTTGTCGCCGGAGCTGATGGTGCCGGCAGGGCAGCCAGAGCCGGCGGTGCCGGTAGAGCTGCCGGAGCAGCCGGTACGAAGATAGACTCCGATTCGGGGGATGGCTTGATAGAAGGCTTGAGCAGCCGCTCGAGGGAGACGCCGGCTGGGATGGCCTGCCGGGTGGAGCCGATTTTCGCCAATGTATCGGCCGCCTCGTTGTCCGCTCGAGGGACGTGGTGGAACTCACAGCCCTCGAAGGAGCCGGTGAGCTGCTGGACGAGGAAGCGGTAGCTGGCCATGTTGGTGTCCCTGGCGTCCCATTCGCCAGAGACCTGCTGTACTACGAGGTCGGAGTCGCCAAAGGAGATGATGCGCTGGATCCCGATCTCCTTGGCGAGCCGGAGGCCGTGGATGAGCGCCTCGTACTCGGCCACGTTGTTGGAGGCGGCAAAGAGGATCTGGAGCGCGTACTTGAGCTGGTCCCCCTTAGGGGACGACAAGACGATGCCGGCTCCCAAGCCGGTTCGCATCTTCGAGCCGTCGAAGTGCATGCGCCAGTGCGTGGAGTCCGGGGGAGGCGGCACGAACTGGGTCTCGGCCCAGTCGACGAGGAAATCCGCCATGGTCTGTGACTTGATGGCGGTGCGCGGTTCGTACCGGATCTCGTGGTCGGCGAGGGCGATGGCCCATTTGGCGATCCGGCCAGTTGCGTCCCGGCCGCTCATGATCTCGCCGAGCGGGGCCGTGCTCACCACGGTGATGGTGTGCTCCTGGAAGTACTGCTTGACCTTCTTGGCGGCGAAGTATATGCCGTAGCACATCTTCTGGTAGTGGGGGTAATTCTGCTTGGAGGCGGAAAGGACCTCGCTGAGGTAGTAGACGGGGCGCTGGACCGGCAGTGCTTTGCCCTCTTCCGGCCGCTCTGCCACCAGTACGACGCTGACCACACAGGTGGTGGCCGCAATGTATGCGAGCATCGGCTCCTTCTCAGCCGGCGCCGCCAGGATGGGGGCGCTGGAGAGCGCACGCTTGAGGTCGCGGAACGCTTCCTCCGCCTGGTCGGTCCACTCGAACTTGGGCGACTTCCTCATGAGCTGGTAAAGAGGTAGTGCCTTCTCGCCCAGCCGGCTAATGAACCGGCTGAGCGAGGCAAGACAGCCGGCGAACTTCTGGATGTCGACGAGCTTGGCCGGCTTGTGCATGCGCTCGATGGCCCTGATCTTCTCCGAGTTAGCTTCGATGCCGCGGGCGGACACGAAGAAACCCAGGAGCTGGCCGGTCGGCACGCCGAATACGCACTTCTCCGGGTTTAGCTTGATCTTGTACTCGCGCAAGTTAGCGAAGGTCTCCCGGAGGTCGTCGAGGAGGCTGAAATGCTTCTTAGTCTTGACGACGATGTCGTCCACGTAGACGTGGACGTTCCTGCCGATCTGCGGTAGGAGGCACTTCTGCATGCAACGCTGGAAAGTGGCGCCCGCATTCTTCAGGCCGAAGGACATGGTGATGTAGCAGTAGGCCCCGAAAGGGGTGATGAAGGAGGTCTTCAGCCGGTCGGCCGGGTGGAGTTTGATCTGGTGGTAGCCTGAGTAGGCGTCCAGAAAAGACAGCAGGTCGCAGCCGGCCGTTGAGTCGATAACTTGATCGATCCGTGGCAGGGCGAACGGGTACTTGGGACATGCCTTGTTCAGGCTCGTGTAGTCGATACACATGCGCCATGTCTTGTTTTTCTTTAGCACCAGGACTGGGTTGGCCAACCAGTCCGGGTGGAACACTTCCATGATGAAGCCGGCTGCGAGCAGCCGGGCGATCTCCTCTCCTATGGTACGCCGCTTCTCCTCGGAGAAACGGCGCAGGGTTTGCTTGACCGGCTTTGCATCCGGCCGTACATGAAGTTTGTGCTCGGCGAACTTCCTCGGAACACCCGGCATGTCTTTTGGAGACCATGCAAAGATGTCTCGATTCTCACGGAGGAAGTCGACGAGCTCGCCTTCCTATTTGCTGCTGAGGTTGGCGCCGATGGTGACGCACTGCTTGGGGTTGGCCGGGTCGAGCGGCACCTGCCTGGTGTCTTTGGACGGCTGGAACGATGCCTCGCTGGTTGTCTGGGACGGGGGAGCCGGCACGGCCGGCACGTTAGAGGCGTGAGCCACGAGCCGGTCGAGCTGCCGCTTCTCCTCCGCTATCTCTAGGGCCTCGGCTAGCCGGCTGCCGTCGCGAGCGCATTCGATCGACATCTTGTAGTTGCCGGCGATGGTGATGATGCCCTTGGGGCCCGGCATCTTGAGCTTGAGGTAGGCATAGTGGGGGATCGCCATGAACTTGACGAGGGCCGGCCGGCCCAGTAGCGCGTGGTAGGGGCTGTCAAGGTCCACCACCTCGAACCAGACCGGCTCACGGCAGAAGTGGCTCTGGTTGCCGAAGAGGACGTCGAGCTCGATCTTGCCGATAGGGGTGCAGGACTTTCCCGGCACGATGCCGTGGAAAACCGTCCGGCTTGCGCGCAGGTCTTTCTCCTTGAGCCCCAGCTTGAGCATTGTGTCGCGATAGAGGATGTTGATGCTGCTGCCTCCGTCGACCAGCACCCGCGAGAAACGGCAGGTGCGCCTCTCGGAGACGATGGTGGGATCGAGGACGAGGGCATGACTGCCCGGGTTTGGCATCACGGCCGGGTGGTCCGCCCGGCTCCAGGTGACCGGTTTCTCGGACCAATGCATGAACTGGGGGGCCGAGGGGGCGACGGCGTTCACCTCGTGCCGGCGCTGGCGCACACTGTGTTTGTCGGTTGCTTCACTGGTGAAGACGACGTAGGACCCGTCCTGGCGAGGGAACTGGTCGTGGAGACGGCCGTCGTTGGCCGCCGGAGCCGGAGCAGGCGGCGTGGCCTGAGCCGGAGCCGGCTCGCGGGGAGCCGGAGGCGGAGGAGCCGGGAGGCCCTCGCCTCGGGCGAGCCGCTGGGAGAAGCTGCACTGCCGGAACGTATGGGTGGCCGGCTTGGCCCCGGAGTGGTGTTTGCAGGGCAGGTCGAGCATCTGCTCGAAGGTAAGCTTGGGCTGCCAGGCGGCCTTGCCAGTCCGCTGACGCTGGCTGGGGGCCTGGGCAGCCGGTTGCTCCTCTTCGATGGTGGCGACTTGCCGGCTCCCGTAGCGGGGGTCCGGTTGGTCGGGCTTGCGTTTGTTGTTCTGCTGCTGCCGGTTGTCGACGGCCGCCCGCGGCGCGGCGGGTGGCGGAGCCGGCTTGGCTGGCGTGGCGACCTTCATCCGCATTGCGGAGTCGGCCATGGCGTATTTGTCCGTCTTGGCCATCAGGTCCGCCTGGGTAGCCGGCTCGGAGCACAAGAGCTTGTGCTTGAGGTGGGTGCCGTCGCGGCAACCCTCGATGAAATACTGGATGGCCTGCACCTCGTGCACTCCCTCGCAGGAGTTGCGATGTTCGGTCCAACGCGTGAGGTAGTCGCGAAGGGGCTCCTCCGGCCCCTGGACGCACATGGCCAGCTCGCGGGGCCGGCCAGGCCGCTTGTAGGTGCCGGTGAAGTTGCGAACGAACGCTTCCTCGAAGTCCGTCCAGGTGTTGATGCTGCCGGCCGACAGGCTGTTAAGCCAGGTCCGGGCCGAGCCGGTCAACATCAGGGGGGCGTAGCGCACGGCTACGCGTTTGTTCCGCCTGGCGATGCCGACCGCGGTGGTATAGTTGAGCAGCCAGTCCTCCGGCTTGGCGGAGCTGTTGTACTTCGGGGTGTCGCGAGGGAGAGTGAAGCCGGCCGGAAACGGCTCGTTGCGAATCCGGGGGCCGAAGCACGCCGGGCCGATCGAGCCCTCCTCCTCGAGGAGGGCCGACTGTGCTAGCCGCTCGATGCGGGTCCGCGCGTCGTTCTCGCTCGGGGCGGACAGTTGGGGCAGGCGAGCGGGCACGCTCCCACCGCGGAGGCGGGGTATGGTCCCGGCTGCGCCGGCTGCCGCCAGCCGGAGCGTCGTTGTGCCGGCTGGTGACGGCCGGCTGCTCGTCTCGCAGCCGGGTGCGTCCGTTATGAGACCCGGCGCCCCGCCGGCCGGAGCCGCGAGGGGAAGAGGCCTGCTGCGCCGGCCGGCGCTGGCCAGTAGTAGGCGGAGCGTCCCCCTCGCGGACGGGGATTTCGGAGCTGGTGTTGATGCCGTCGAGCCGGGCCTGCTGGGCATTGGCGGTGGCGATGAGGTCCTGGATGTGTCGTTCCTGCAGCTCTCGCTCTTCGCCCTCAAGGCCAACGAGGTCGGCGTAGGCCACGTGGGCCGCCCTTAGGTTGGCGGCCGGAGTGTCGTAGGTGGGGAGCCTGCCACCGAGGATTTCCGCGACCACGCGGCCGCGGTCGCGGACGTCACCGCGCCGGCTGGGCGCGTTGCCGGCGGGGGTGAGGCCGTAGGCGGAGTTATACTCGCGCTGCGCGGACTCCATCCGGCGCTTGGTGGTGGCAAGCATGGTTGCCTCATTGAACAGCTGCCGGCGAGCAGCTTCCAGCTCGGCAGTAGTCGTGGCTGGATTTGCCGTCGGCGCGACGGGGGTGCTGAGGCCCCGAAGCACGGCGCCGAGGAGGTCGTGGAGGAGCCGGTGGCCATTACCCCCGCGAGGACGCGGGAGCCGCCGGCCCGCCTGAGGGGAGTGCGCTCACGGACGAGGGCGGGTCGAGGCAGTCGAGCACCTGGCTAGGGTACTCGTCGGCAGCCGGCTCGTCGGAGAGGCTCAGCTTACCGACGCGCTCGGTGAGGATGGTGATGTCGATCCGAGGGTCGCCGCCGAGCCACTCAACGGAGAGGCCGGCGGCGGCGCCCGCAGGGCCAGCGGGGGTGGGGTTCCGCCCTGCAGGAGCAAGCCCCACGAGCGTGCAGTTCCGGCCGGACGCGGGGCGGCCGGGAGAGGTGGTGAAGGGTCCCGCCCGGAGCGTGACTCCGGCCGGCGCCGCGGACGGCCCCACGGTGGGCGCCAACTGTCGTCGTTTTCTCACGACAGATGCCATAGGGTGGCTTATCGAGTGTGGTTGGGGCCGAAGGACGCCGACGGGCTCCGGGAGTGGGATTAGGCACGAGCGGTGATAGACACACGACGTACCCAGGTTCAGGGCCCTCCGTGGGAGGTAATACCCCTAGTCCTGCTGGTCTAGTTGGATGGGGAGAGATGTTACAATGGTGCTCCTTGAGCTGTTTGTCTAGAGGTGGAAGAAGGAGCAGCCGGCTCCTCTTCCTTTGCTATATGTGGGTGTGAGAGAGGGGTGAACGCCTCCGTGCGTGTGTTTGCTATCCCCTGATGCATGGGGGCCTCGGGGGGTTTTATAGGCCAACCCCCCGGTGTACAGTATTCTTAAGATATTACAAGGGGGGCCCGGCTGGCAGCCTCTCCAGCCGGCCAGGGGGCCCGCCGGCTGGGTCGTCTTGTCGCCCATAGGGCCCGCCGGCTGCGCGGTCCCATCGCCAGCTGGGGCCCGCCAGCCGGCTCTTCTATTGGCTCGCGCTCACCTGCCGCGGCACGGGCTGCCCCGCCCGGCGTCGTCTTGCGCCAGCCGGCCGAAGTCAGCGGTACGGCCGGCGACGCTATAGCCACGCCGGGGCAGGTACCGGAGTGGACGGCGGGGCAGAGATACTGTGGCCCCGCCGGGTCCAAATCAGTCCTCGGTCAGCGGTACGGTCTGTCGGACTATAGCCATGCGCGTCCGTGCGTCAGCGGCCGCCGTAGCTACATCGGAGTCCGTCGTGGGGGTCGCGTCCCATCAGCGTACCCGGCCACAGTAGGAAGGGACGGATACCCGCCCGTCCAGAGGTCAGCGGGCGAGCTAGTCGCGTAGCGGCCGGGCGCGCCTAGCCGGGGGCCAGACGGCCGGCTCCTGTTCAGCCGGCCCCTCCCTGCCGGTCGCGGACTAGCCGGCAGTGGGCCAGTCGGCCAGGGGGGCAGCCGGCCACTGACCAGCCGGCCGTGGGCCAGCCAGCCGTATAGTTTTTTTCAGAAAGGAGATGGAACTCCCTCTCCTTGGCATACCCAGGGGTAATAACCCCGTCACCATGCATTAGTTTTTCCTATCTCTTTATATCAAATAACCCCTCACTTTTTAATAACCCTAAGAAAAAAATACTAAAAGCCTTTCTATCGATCAACCAGGCTCCCCATCCTCACGCCACATGCCGCCGCCACGTCCACCTATGGATGCCCTCCGCCCCATCCTCAAGACGCCACCACGATCCGCCCGAGGATGTTTTTCTCCTCGAGCTCGAGCTAGCCGGAGCATCTCCTCCGGTACTTGGCTGCACCAACATGGAAATCGTCTCGAAGCTAGCTGGAGGCACATCTTCATTACATGGTTGCACGCCTGCATCGCCGTGGGGATCCTCGCAGAGCTAGCACGAGCCACACCTCCCATGCAAGGCCAGATGCACCACCATGGGATCCATGCACTGGGATTTTGTATCTCATCATCGCTCCAACTACCCGTTTCTGATCTAAGGTGACATGTTGCTGATAGAACCCTAGATTCATCTAGGCTAGAGTAGATCGGTAGTGCTACCTTCTCCTTGGCTCGATGAGCCCGATGGAGTGGCCATGGTGGATGGCGACGGTGGTGATGGTGAGTGGGCAGCGGTGGCGGCAGAGCTTCCCGTTGGCCTAGCGCTAACCCTGGATCGGATTGGGGTGTCGGTGGGGTGTGTGGCGCACGGTCAACCTCGTGATCTGTGCGTCCGGCCCCCCACCTCTCTTTATAGCGCTGGCGACAGGGGGCCACCAACCAAAAGAGGGTTGGGTGCCCTCGATCAGGGCGCAGGCCAAGGGGCCTGTTGAGCCGTTGGGCTCAAACGGGTGGAGATCAACCTAACATTCTCCCCCTTGATCTCAGCTTTACTTTTAACTTTATACTTTTTACTTTACTCGTTTCATCACAGATCAATACATAGAACATGTTTCATCGTCACAGCTCAATTGCCGATAGAATCAGACAGCTACAACATACCTCTCTGTTCTGAAACAAATTCTGTTCCTTTTGGGCCTCTCATGATCCAGGAATCATAGGATTTCCCTTAAACCCATGCCGGCTAAGTGTTCCTTGAACACATTGGGTGGTAAGCCTTTCGTAAGCGGATCCGCAAGCATATCCTTTGTCCTTATATGCTCGAGTAGTGTGATCCTGGATTTTATCTTTCACAACCTAATACTTTATCTCTATTGTTTTGGCAGCATTACTCGACTTGTTGTTGTGAGCATAGAATACTACGGGTTGGTTGTCACAGTACATCTTTAGTGGTTTGTTAATACAATCTACCACTTTCAAGTCGGGTATAAATTTCTTTAACCATATCGCCTGCCCCGTGCCCTCATAACATGCTATAAATTCTACATACATCGTGGACGATGCAACTATTGACTGTTTGGAGCTTCTCCATGAAATAGCCCCTCCAGCGAGAGTGAACACGTATCCTGACGTGGATTTTCTATCATCTCTGTCTCCCGCAAAATCTGCGTCTGAGTACCCTCTTATTTCTAGGGAATCAGCTCTCCTGTATGTTAGCATGTGGTCCTTCGTGCCGTGCGCATAACGCAATGCTTTCTTTACCATCTTCCAGTGCTCTATACCTGGATTCTCTTGATATCTGCCGAGTACCCCGGTGATAAAAGCTAAGTCAGGGCGAGTGCACACTTGTGCATACTGTAAACTTCTAACAACCGAAGCATATGGTACTGCTTTCATTTGATCGATCTCGTACTAGTTCTTGGGACATTGGAATTTCCCAAAACAGTTGCCCTTGACTATAGGAGCAGGTGTGGCTTTACTCGCATGCATATTATACTTTTTAAGAACCTTTTCTAAATATGCCTTCTGCGATAGTCCTAAAACTCCATTTTTCCTATCTCGGTGAATTTCTATGCCCAAAACATATGATGCTTCACCAAGATCTGTTATATCAAAATTTGAGGACAAGAACTTCTTTGTTTCTTGTAGCAGACTAACATCACTGCTAGCAAGCAAGATATCATCCACATACAAGATTAGGAAAATATATTTCCCATTTTTATTGCATAAATGCAGTTATCCTCAATATTTTCTTTAAATCCAAAACTTTTAATTGTTTGATTAAACTTTAGATACCACTGTCTAGAGGCTTGCCTTAATCCATAAATAGATTTCTTCAGGCGGCATCCCATATCTTCCTTGCCTTCCATGATAAAACCCTTGGTTGTTTCATGTAAACTTTTTCTTTTAAATCCCTGTTTAGAAATTCCGTCTTTACATCCATTTGATGTAACTCTAAATCAAAATGTGCAACTAATGCCATTATGATTCTGAAGGAATCCTTACATGAGACTGGGGAAAATGTCTCATTGTAATCTATCCCTTCTCTTTGTGTAAATCCTTTTGCCACAAGTTGTGCTTTATACTTTTCTACATTCCCATTAGAGTCATACTTAGTTTTGTAGACCCATTTATAGCCTATTGTTTTCGCTCCTTTAGGAATATTCTCTATGTCCCAAACATCTTTGGAACTCATCGATTTCATCTCGTCTTCCATTGCCTCTAGCCATTTTGATGAGTGAGGGCTTCTCATGGCTTCTTCATATGAAGTGGGGTCACTTTGCATATGAACCATTTCTGTATTATAAACTTTATAATCAGTATAAATAGTTGATCTTCTTGTTCTATTAGACCTTCTAAGGGCCTCAGTTTCCGGCACATTCTGTGCCTCAACTTCTGGCACATCTTCTAAAATTGGCTGCTGCACCTCCCTTTCATGCTCAACAATGGGTTTAGTTGGCTCCTGACGGACAGGTTCCGGGTCTTCTCCCATAGTTGTCATGGGTGGAGTTACAACAGGTAGTGAGAATAATGGCTCCTGAATCATCGGATTAGGTGCATGCACCCTCTTCTCCTCAAGATCAATTTTCCGAGCTTCCATGCTCCCCCTCATCATTTCGTCCTCTAAGAAGATTACATGTCTTGTTTCTACAAACTTTGTGTATCTGTCTGGACAGTAGAAACGAAAACCCTTTGATCTATCAGGATAGCCAATGAAGTGGCAACTGACTGTTTTGGGATCTAACTTTGCAATATTTGGATTAAACATTTTGGCCTCAGCTGAACTCCCCCACACCCTTAAGTGTTGTAGGGAGGGCACTCTTCCTGTCCACAACTCGTACGGTGTTTTGGGCACCGACTTGCTTGGTACTCTATTGAGAATGTGAATGGCGGTTTTAAGCGCCTCCATCCATAATCCCAATGGCAAGGTGGAGTGACTCATCATGCTGCGCACCATATCCATAAGTGTACGGTTACGCCTTTCAGGTACTCCATTTTGCTGAGGCTCGCCCGACATTGAATACTGGGCCACTATGCTAGTCTCTTGTAAGAACTTTGCAAAAGGTCCAGGGACTTGGCCATATGGAGTGTGCCGACCGTAGTACTCCCCCCACGGTCAGATCTTACTATTTTTATTCTTTTATCATGCCGATTTTCAACTTCAACTTTGAATATCTTAAATTTATCCAACGCTTCAGATCTTTCTTTGATTGGATAAATATAACCATAGCGGGAGTAATCATCCGTGAATGTTATGAACGAGTCATAGCCATCCACACTTTTCACCGGAAATGGTCCACAAATGTCAGTGTGAATGATTTCTAGTGTGCTTGTGCTACGGTTTGCGCCCTTTTTGATTTGTTTTACATACTTTCCTTAAATGCAATCTATGCATTGTTCTAAGTTGGAGAACTCTAACGGAGCAAGAATATCACTTTTAACTAGTCTTTCTATTCTCCCCTTGGAAATATGCCCAAGCGATGGTGCCATAATTTCGATGAGTCATGAGTTCTCTTTCTTTTCTTTTGTTCTTTATTCGACGCGGAAACATGCTCATTCACATTACAAAGAGAATGCACTTTTTCACGTAGTGATAATAAATAAAGCTCATTGTGCAGGAAAGCAACACCCACATGAGTATTATTAAACCGTATGGCACACTTGCCATGTCCAAAATAACATTCATAATGATCTTTGTCCAAACATGAAACACTAATTAAGTTTCTGTGACATGAAGGAACATATAAAACATCTCTAAGCAGAAGCATGAATCCATCAGCTAACTCCAGGGAGATGTCGCCGACAGCTTCAACTTCTGCTTGAACTCAATTTGCAACTTCAATGCATCTTTCGCTTCTTTGCGTAGTCCGCGTCGAATGGAATCCCTGTAATGAATTTGCAACATGGACAGTTGCACCTGAGTCAATCCACCAAGTAGATTTTGAAGACTGTGTATACAAGGATTCATTTACAAAGGAAACAATGTTGTTACCTCCCTTTGCCATTATTGACTTTAGCCAAACAGGGCAATCTTTCTTGTAGTGCCCAGTCTGCTTACAATGGAGACATGTATCTTTGTCCACTGGAAGAGACTTTTGCTGATGCTGATAGTGAGTGTGAGCTTTTCCATGTGACTTTGAAGGGGAACCTTTACCATTTTGATTGTAGTTCCTTTTCTTATTATCCTTCACATAGTTCAGAGAGCCACCATGTGAGGTTCTAAGTCTTTCCTCTTCTTGTACACACATGGCTATAGTCTTTTCAATATCCCATTTTTCAGGTGACATGTTGTAGTTGACAACAAAAGTGTCAAACTCCTTTGGCGGTGAAGCCATAACCAGGTGAACAAGGAGTGCAGGTTTGAGCTCCAAATCCGAATCCATGGGTTTAAGCTTAGCTGCCATGTTGCTCATCCTGAGGATGTACTCTCTTATGCCATGTCCACCGCCTGTGTACTTTTCTGTCACCAGCTGCTTTAGCAACTAGGTAGCATATATCTTTGAAGAACCAGTGAACTGGCTCTTTATCTTTTCAAGAAACTCCCCTACGGAAGTACACTCTGTAATTGAGCCCACAATAGCATTCTCAATTGTGTTCTTTATAAAAGCCATGCACTTTTTATTGGCGGTGAGCCACTTTTGGTTTTCGAGGGTATATGCCATCTCCACTGGAGCATGTTCCCTCTTCTTTTTCTCCCAAGCAGCATCATCTTCTTTTGCACCTCTGACTGGCTCTGGTGGTTTGACCGGCTGTGGGGTGTCCACAACCCAGTCCACCTCAGCACAAACAAAAGCCAAGTCAACTTTCTTTCTCCATTCAGTGTAATTATCACCTCTGAGGGTTGGAACATCCTTGAGGCAACTCATCAAGTGGAAACCTCCTGAAATCACAATGAAGTGAGATCATAGCAACAATTGCATGCATTAATCCAACGTTGGTCAAAATTAAAACATACAACTGTTTATGCAATTAAATCTATATCACCGTTGGGCAAAAATAGAAATAAATGCACCTTTTATAACAATAACAAATCATGATCATGTTATTAACAACGTTGGTCATAAAAATAACAGGATCATAATTGTTTCAATAATCACTTTAGCATGCTCTTTTAAATTTTAATTTCACTTTAGTTCTATTTACTTTTAAAAGAGCACTTTTATTTATTTGCAGCGGAAAACATGAATAAAATGAATAAAATTCATGAGCTTTTCTACTTTACAAAAGCATTTCTTTTACTTTTATATTTTCTAAAACAAAATTGTTGTTGGATAATTTTGAATAGAAAAAACTGTTTGAAATTTGCCCAAAAAAACTAGACAAAAAACAGATAAAACGAAAAAAAAACAGTAGCGCAGCCCGGCCTCGGCCCAGCGCGCGCGGCCCGCAACGGAAGAAAACGGCCCACGGCCTGCTCTGCGCGCCGCGCCGCGCGAGCCGGCCTCTCCTCGGCCTGGTCCACCGGCCTAAGCCCAGCGCACGCCTCCACTTTCGGCCCAGCGGCCCGCCTCTGCTCTAGGGTTTGCTTGGTGGCCGTCGGATTCCATCCGACGGTCCAGCGCGCTCCTCGCTGGATCAAAACAGCCCACAGTCGATCCGATCGAAAAAAAAACCTAGCTCATTCCGTTTCTCCTCCTCTTCTCTGTCCCCAGCCACCGGGCCACCGCGCAGCGCCCGGCCGCCGGCGACATCGTCGAAAGGCCACCGCACCGCATCCGGCCGCCTTCTCTTTCTCCTTCCCCTCCCTTTCTCCCTCCTTTTCCCCCCCATCCACCGCATCCTGTTAGAGAGAGCCGCGAGCAGAGCCCTCCTCTGCTCCCTTGCGCCGGCGTGCGCGTGGATGTGAAGGCGGCGCCCCCGCTGGCCCCTTTGTCGGCGTGCGCGAGTACCTCGAGGGTGAACGCGCCGCCGTCAAACGGCTCGGTGG
This sequence comes from Elymus sibiricus, assembly GCA_039707655.1. Lineage (NCBI taxonomy): Eukaryota > Viridiplantae > Streptophyta > Magnoliopsida > Poales > Poaceae > Elymus > Elymus sibiricus. The sequence continues at coordinate 118,027,132 of CM077675.1, forward strand.
TGGTGCCCTTTTCCCGTGGTGGGTGGTTGTTCTTCTTCTCGATTCCTCGGCTTGCCGATGCGCATCAAGATCGAGAGGAACGGCGCGGCCTCAGCGGCGGCGCTACTTTTCCGGTGAGGATTCTTTCTTTGCCCTGTCGATTAGGGTTCCAGGGGAGGGGATTTCTTTTGCGGGATTAAAAACTCCTGTTTCCTTTTCTCTTTTGCGGGATTAAAATCCCGTTTACTTTTCCTATCGAAAAATCTAACACCTGGTAGGCTCTGTGATACCATTGATAGAACCCGAGAATCATCTAGGCTAGAGTAGATCGGTAGTGCTACCTTCTCCTTGGCTCGATGAGCCCGATGGAGTGGCCATGGTGGATGGCAACGGTGGTGATGGTGAGTGGGCAGCGGTGGCGGCAGAGCTTCCCGTCGGCCTAGCGCTAACCCTGGATCGGATTGGGGTGTCGGCGGGGTGTGTGGTGCACGGTCAACCTCGTGATATGTGCGTCCGCCCCCACCCCCCCCCCCCCCCCCCCACCTCTCTTTATAGTGCTGGCGACAGGGGCCCACCAACCAGAAGAGGGTTGGGCGCCCCCGATCAGAGCGCAGGCCAAGGGGCCCGTTGAGCCGTTGGGCTCAAACGGGTGGAGATCAACCTAGTTGCAGCAGCACACAAGTTCAGCTTGATCTTCATTAGGTCTGCAAACTTCACCTTCAAAATCATGGGCACACAACTTAGGAAAGCTTGGAGATAGAGCAATAATATGGCGACAACTTCCTTCTCATGCTTGGATTGGGAGATCATGTGCGCAGACTGCCAGGAGGTTACAGAAATCACTGTTTTAGCAGCAATAAGGTGAGCTGCATATACCTTCCAATGCACTAACTCAAGCCCTCCGCTGGTATGTACATATATATAAGATGGTAATATTTTCCTTTGTTTTATTCTTTGTGCTGAAGTGATCTCTGATTACTTCTTATGTAGTATATATAATATTCAGAAGTTGAATGATCTACGCGAATGTAATAGGCAGAATGAAATTTGGGCCATTGTTTATCTGCAGCTTGAAATTATTTAGGTCCACAAAACTTCTCTGTGGAATACCTAGGCAAGCAGAATTCTAGAAGGTAGGAGTTGGAGCAATAGTAGGTTGATGTCTGTGCCATGTGATTAATCGACTCACACTTCAAAGTTGGTTCGGGCAGGCAAGAATGAGGCACGCGATGCAGTCGTCGTAGGTGCACCCCCTCACACGTTTTTCTTTGCATGACGTACATGGACAGGTTGCTGAAAGAGAACAAAAGGGAGAGCATACTGGAGTGAGCAGTTTGGTGTCGGCGGTCTGCCTCACTTATGCCATATTCGAGATCACAAAATTTCATCGCCCTCGACCTACGCAAGGAAACACCATGAAAGATATGGTTTTGGCACAATCTCCAGTGACACTCCTGCAGTACACGTTAACTAGCTGCAGCCTGCTCCGAACAGGTAACATCAGGTTGACATTTGCCTAGCCGCAGTTGCTAACTGTAAACAATGGCTCGATTATGATTTTCCCTTAACCATATCACATGTCCATATATTTATAGCTGATTACTTATTTTAGTATATGTTCACACCCGCAAGATGATGCTAAGTTCAACACAGGCAAGCTGCTATTGTTAGTAGCAGGGCAGCAAAGTTCTTCCGGCATTGAGACTTAAAAGAAATGAACCAACATCGAGACCAGATGCAGCGGCTTATATATTTCATTGTTTTTCATTATGTGATGTGACAAGATATTCGAAATGCTATTGTCCGCCAATTTTTTTTGTATGGAAAACTGCTGAACTTTTTAATTCAGCACTCTTATATTCGGTTTGCAAAGTCAAGTTTGTATTATTTTTGATTTACACGTGATTATGAATATTCAATTTTTCAGTCAATGGTGTTATGTCTCAGGGAAGGGATGGATAACTTCAAGGACAAGTTTGCTGAAAAGTTTCTAACTAATTACCAAGGTACTCAACCATAACATTGCATGAAACGCTATTTTCTTACTGATGTAGCCGTACATACTTAGAAACTTAAATGTCCTTGATAGTATTACTACTAGAAAAATTATTTCAACATTGCGTGTAAATAGGTAAAATAAATTAATTATATATATGTGTGTGTGTGTGTGTGTCTATATATATATATATATATATATATATATATATATATATATATATATATATATATATATATATATATATAGGACTTCATTAAATATTCTAAGATACCTCAATACAAGTTTTGCCGAAAAAATATCATTTGTGACGTACTTTTTATAATATACCTTTTTCACGTACGAATAAATCAGTATATACGTAAACCTTTAAAAATATGTAGACTCACATGATTTTTTTCATGAATCTCACTTTGGGGTATATAGTAATTATTAATGAAGTATATTATAAAAATAATAAAGAGGTATAAAAGATTGATCTATGTGGTATATGAGCAGTGGGAGTACGTACTCCCAGGAGTACACAGCCATTTTTCTATATATATATATATAGAAAGTCTATTAAGGACCCTGGGTGAAGAATTACCTATTCTTCACCCCGGTCGGACGACCCAGCGACACTCGCAGGCAACCTGCTCCAGCCGAGGTAATTTATTTGCTCAAAAGAAAAGCCGAGGTATTTTATTTTTACCTAGCAACTGCTTAGCTAGCCCACTCCCCGCAGTTTCTGGAATATTGAGAGAGGAAGCGGCGAGCGGCGGGTGGTTTCGGCGGCGAGCCGCCGCGGGTGGAGTCGGATGCGTGCGACGCCGGGGGTGGCCCCGTTTGTCGGCGGCAGCGTCGAGGCGAGCAGTATTTCGCGGCGTTTGGCAACCTCTTCGGCCGACGGCCGCGCCACGACCCACCTCCATCCCTCGCTCCCTTCGTCGCCCTGGCGATGGCCCGACCTCCGTTCCTATTTCCCGACCCCAAGCTCCTGCCCTGGCCTCTCGTCGCCGCGCCGCGCCGGACTCCGCCCCTCCTTCCTTTTTGACATGCACGGCAGCAGGATGGCTCCGATTGGAGTGAGGCTCGCGAGAAGCGACCCCCTTCCCACGACTGGTCCATAGCGCTGACGAGGTGGACGTCGTCGCTGTCAATCCTCCAGCGAGCTCCGCGTAAGATGCCCAGGCTCCATGGCTCCGTCTCCTACATGGCACCAAGCCATTCCCAGGTTTTCTCGCTTTCTCTCTTCCCCTCTCTCCCTCTGTAGGTGTTGTCATGCGTGCGTGTGTGTTCTTATTAGTCATTTTGCTACTGATGCTTAGATTAATTAGCATATTATGCAGGACAAGTATTGTGCTGAAAGCTCCATTAGTAAAGTGATAAAGACAGGAGTCAATTTACATCTTATCTGACCATCTTAGATCTTGCCTTACCAGCTAGATTTATGATTTGGATTTGCTCTGTGTATAAGTTTATTCTCATTCAGGAATCAGCTACTGTACCACAATAGCATTTCTGTCATTCTAATTCCCGAAAGTATTTTAGAAATCCCATATTATTAATTGCTGATTTGATGGTTGCAAACCTAGATTTTTCCATTTTTTTCAAATGCCATGTAATGTTTCTTATAGGGTTTATAGACATATCTTGGTCTAAATCTGCATTTGTAAATTTGGTTTCTTCATTTCTGTTAGCTTGATGATGCATTTCTGTCAAAGCATAGGCATACTATTGTTAGGTGAATTTAATCGTCGATTGATCTGCTTTCCATGTCATACAAAACAATAACCTTCTCTTCTTTATTTTGTGATTTTTAAAATTGTTATAGCGTTGGTTTGAGGAACCCCCGGAATTCTTCATGATGGATGACCGGATGTTTATTTTCCCTTGTTTGCCATCATGCCATGATTCTTGGCCTTGATATTTTCAACTCAAATCATGATCCGGGGGCATCAATTAGGAGTGCATGTACTTCATCTTTTTGTGATTGTGCAGATGAGGGTCATTTAGCCATTTATATATATAGTAACTCTATTAATAAGTAATAACGCACCCTGGTCGATCGACCGAGTCAGATTTCTCTTGGGTCTAATCCAATCAACGTGTTGTGCCTCTCCACGCGTGAGGTAAAATCTTTTAGGTGCCAACGTAAGTTTACGTTTGCAAAAAAAAAGCTTTCTGTTCGTGGTAGCGATAGCCCCCTTTCTCCGGCTCGTCATTTCCTATTCTAATCGTGGTGGCCGATTCCCTAAAAAAAATCATGGCGGCATGCGGTTTTCGACGGCGACTAGCTTGGGCGTGGTGGTCGACATCTAAGTGACCGGCGGGTGGGCGCGATGGCATGGTGGTCGGAAGAAAGGCTGGGCGGATTGGGGAGCGGCGGCTGACCACGGTGGGGTTGTGACGACGTGGTGCTCGGCGGCAATGTCGGCAAGGTGTGCGGGGTGTGGCCTCAGTGTTGGGCAAAGCGGCTTGTGGTAGTCTGCTGGCCGCGGGAACGGTGTAGGCTCCTCACTGCGCTGCTTCAACCGTGAGCGATTCGTGCTGCTTGCTCCACTATGCGCTAGTGAGTTTAATCCAAATCTCTTCAACGACCCGTGAAGAAGCTGTTGAACATGCTAATTGAATACGAGCCAACCCGTGAAGAAGCAAATTGCTATTAGCATAACTAATCTGTTTTGTTGAATATGTTTAGAGGGTGAATCACAGCGGCGCCGAGCAGATGTCGAATTTTATTTTTCTGTCTTTGAACAGACGTCCTATTTGACTTGTTTTCAGTGCACATACATTGTTTCATCAATTAGTAATGCAAATTAGCTGCCACTTCATTTTTCTTGTCTGTATTTTCTTTGCAATCAGTAAGGAACTCAAAGACAGATGTGCATTTGCTCACTGCATTCTTCTCCATATTATTTCTGTACATCTTAGGATAGATTATGATAGCTGTAGCAACAATGGCTTAATCTTTCGTATATAGTTGAAATCCTGCACATATCTCTCTTGATTTATTTATCTTGTCTGCTATCCTGCACCAATACTTGATGAAAGAAAATATCACAGTAAAATTTGACAGCGCCAACTTTCCAGAAACCTATAGTTTCTGTATACCAAGGTTTTCTTCCAGTGATTCAATCCTTGTTCAAGTGCTGACATACATAAACTTAAACGTCCAAAAAAATGTGTGCAAATGTTTATCTCTGTAAATATAACAAGCTTTTACAGTCAGGGGTAAATTTACAAACGCTGGTCTGAATTCCGAACATTCTAATACCATCTTGGCATCTTCCACACATAAAAATATGGTGTACGGCAGCACCGTATAAATAGGTTTCTCTAGTTTCTTCAGGTGGTTTCGACTATCATAGAAAGGTTTGTGCACGACTCATGCTAGGTCCAATTAGATGGTGAAAAATCACTGTTGGATCTCTGAACTCTCTTTACTTTCAGCATTCTTAGGTAGGAGCGTGGCTGATGGATTATGGAGAGTACCTTTGAAACTAATGTTCATCTTTTCAGCTTACAGTTTTCCTTGGTTACATTTTGCATCTAACGAGGCACTGCAATGATACGAGTACATGTAACAATTTTCCAAGCACTAGAACTTTTTCAGTAATCGTTACAGAAACATTAGGGTCATTCAGATGAGGATGGCGCAAAGGCTAAATGGAAGTACATCTTTGCAGAAATTGTAGGTTCATCCAGATGGGGATTTTGCAACCTCTTAGTATTTGAAATGCAAATGTCTGAGTTTGGCCAAAAGAAGACCAGTGCCCATCTCAAGATTGACAGGAGATTGTTCTACTACAGAAAGATAGTTTTCTCTACAGATATTGATTTTTTTTAGATGATACTTTGTCAAGCAGCATACTGAATTTTATTGTTTTTTTGATTTATGTGTGATGAACTCACATCGCCTTTGTTCATTGTAAAAAGACCTAGTTAATTTATCCAAGTGCTTTTTGAGTAGTTCTGCCGTGGTGTAATGAACCATTCCAGTAATTCTTATGTCTTGCAACAATACCCAGGAATCTTTTTGTGTGTGATCTAGAGCTAATGAGGTGAAACACGTCAAGATAATCTAGTAGACAATTGTTGTGCAATACATTGGAGTAAATGCAGAGAAGAAATCCAGAACCAAGAAGTCAGCATCAGTTTTCTCAGATACACACTTAAAATCACAGTTATTGACCAGACTAGCACAATATTCTGAAAACACACACAAATTACAAGAACAAACTACCACTGGTACCTCTACAAGGAAATTTGATAAGCATGATTTTATAGACAAAATAAGTCATAAGATAAATGCATTGCACCCTAATCAAGTGGGGTACTAATATAGGAACACGTCACTGTAAGTCACCAAAGCCTCCGTTACTCACTCCGTAAGATTACGACAGCATCGTTTGATTTCTACACTACCACTTTGATGCGACATATAGGTTGCTTACATGCACGACGTAAATTATTCGCATGCATGAGGTAATATTACATTGAACCCCTTTGCTTTACGGAACAGAGACTGGTTCCTTGTTTAGGCTGTAATATTACCTTCAGTCCTTCTGTTTCTTACGGTCTTGGAGGTGTAGCCGTGAGAGATGGGCTGGGGTGAGGAATAAGAATTCCTCACCCTGGGTGACGAATAGTCAATCCTATATATATATATATATATATATATATATATATATATATATATATATATATATATATATATATATATATATATATCACCCAGGGTGTAGAATAAATTATTCTTCACCCGAGGTAATTTTACGATCGTTTCATAAATTAATTACATTTGAAATGCAAATAGTTACATTTATATTGATTTACTATGCCAAATTTGACATAAGAAAAAAAAATATAGGTCATAAGTCCAGAAAAATCGCATTTTACGTATATTTTACACTATGTTTTTATACGTAAACCTTTAAAAATATGTAGACTCACATGATTTTTTTCATCAATCTCACTTTGGGGTATATAGTAATTATTAATGAAGTATATTATAAAAATAATAAAGAGGTATAAAAGATTGATCTATGTGGTATGAGCAGTGGGAGTACATACTCCCAGGAGTACAAATCCATTTTCCTATATATATATATATATATATATATATATATATATATATATATATATATATATATATATATAATGTCTATTCATCACCCAGGGTGTAGAATAAATTATTCTTCACCCGAGGTAATTTTACGATCGTTTCATAAATTAATTACATTTGAAATGCAAATAGTTACATTTATTTTGATTCACTATGCCAAATTTGACATAAGAAAAAAAAAATAGGTCATAAGACCAGAAAAATCGCATTTTACGTATATTTTACACTATATTTTTATGTTTGTAATTTTACGTTACATAAAATATTGTTTACGATGACTATATATTTTCTTACGGTCTCTTTTTACGTATGAGATAAGATTAAAATTTACGGAACGTAAAATTACGGTGCATTGATGTGAAAATAGAGGGAGGGTGAAGAATAACTATTCCTTACCCAGGGTGACGAATAGCGCGACCCTATATATATATATATATATATATATATATATATATATATATATATATATATATATATATATATATATATATATATTCCTATGTATACAAAATTTGCAGATTATTGGTAGTTTTGGTACCCACCTCTACATGTCGTAAGTAAAGGTGTCATACGAAAAAAAAAGCAATAAGATAGAAATTACCAGAAAAATTAGAAACGTCCGACTGTTTATTTTAGCAGACTAAAATGATATAGCTATTAGATGATATTTATTTTATGTAGAGAAATTATTTACCCACCGTTGCAATTATATACATAATTATAATCTCTACCTAATTATATATATATATATATATATATATATATATATATATATATATATATATATATAATATTAAAAGGGCTACTGCTTCTGGTCGTCCGTCATATATTTGCCCCCAAAGTTTCCCTAAATTACCCACTATGCCATCCGTAAGTAAAGAAAACGATTCATATTTTTTTCTGTTAAAATCGCCGGCGGTTTGGTTCTTATAGGACGAGACACGGAAATATAACAAACACATGTTCGCTGTAGTGGTTGAAGCACCACTCTTCTGCACAGGAGACGTAGGTTCGATTCCTGGTTCCGGCTCCTTTTTCTCCCCCCCCCCCCCCCCTTTCTCTCTTTATCGGAGCAAGCCTCCCAGCACGGGTTCATGGGCCGGCCCATGTTTTTTTTCATAATTTTTATGCCTTTTCTTTTCTAATTTTAATTTTTGTTTTTCCATCTTTAAATTAATTCGGGATTTCCGAAATTTCCAAATTTCAAAAGTTTTGAGTTTTGAAAATAATGTTCATTAAATCATAAAATGTTCACGGATTAGAATGGTGATTCTAAAAACTGTTCGCATATTATAAACTAATTTCTGATTTCGAAAAATAACAATCATTCACGATTTTGTAAATGATCATGTATTCAAATCATAGTTGTGAATTTGAAGAAAATGTCTATGAAAATTTTAAGAATGTTCATACAAACTCAAAAAAACACGAATTCCAAAATTTATTCCCAATTTTATAAAAAAGTTCATCAATTCAAAAAAAAATCGTTTGATTAAAAGACTGTCCATGCATTTCACAAAATGTTCGCCTAAACAAAACAAATGTTCATGAATTACAAATTTGTTCCCAAATTTCAGAAATGTATTTGTAGATTCAAAAACTGTTCAACGATTCAATAGTTTCCAAAAAATATTCATGAATACAAAAGATGCTCTATGATTTCATATAAAAAATTAGGACTTTGTAAAAGAATTATGAATTTGCAAATTGTTTACGATTTCTAAAAATGTTCATGATTTCAAAAACCAATTGTGGATTCCACAAATGTTCAGAATTGAGAAAATATTCAAAATTTGGAAGATGTTCGGAAAACGAAAAAGAAATGAACAAAAAGTAAAGGAAAAAGAAAAATGGTAATAAAAAGAAAAGAAAAGTAAAACGAACTTGAAAAAAAAAAGAAAAAAACGTAAACGGCAAAAAGAAAATTTAAAAGAAAAAGTGAAACCAAAAAGAAAAGTTAAAACGTAAAATAATGAAAATAAAAACCAGGCAAATAGCGGTGTACACTAAACTACTGATATGAGGTTTATGTACCAGTGGCTTAATATTGATTTTTAAATTGTGCTGACAATGATTTTTTTAATACGTCTATTTTAGTAGTTTTCCATAAGATTGATCTAAGTAGCTCTAGAATTTGAGCGTTAAGTCTTTTAGGTTTAGGTTTTAATTAGTTTTTGAAAAGTATTTATATGTCTAGGGGTTGGGAGTAGTTCGTGGTCGACAAGATTAGTTGTTAAAGTTTTAAATATTTCCATGTGCTACACAATAACAAGTGTGGCGTGCAGTGGCAGGCTCATAGCCTTGAGATTTACCACGTCAAATGCATTGGGATCACATGGACACAACGGACATCATTAGCGAGGGTGGGAAAAATAGAAAAAAGTGTCAACATGATGGGCCACCGTGTTAAAATAGAAAAATAGAGGACGCTTGTATGTCGATGTATTAAGTCATACTTATTTGGCCGGGACGTAATATTTTTGTCCCCCGTTGCAACGCACGGACATATTTGCTAGTGTAAAACACGTTTTGGTCCTGCCTTTTTCGTTCTTCTATTTCTCCACCACATGGACGTTACTTGCTTCATTAACAAAAAAATAATAATTTCTCCACCTTCTACGACTCATGGGATCTTCATTAAAAAACGCTACAGCAGAAGCTAGCCTAGCATGCTTATGTACGCATGCATTCTCCACCACGTAGACCTACTTGCGTTTTGGGATCCTTAGAAAAAATGCAGCAGAAGCTAGCCTGGTTTGCTATATATTCCCTCCGTACCAAAATATAGGTCGTTGGGGGAGTTTTCCGACCAGGTGAAAAAGGGCACTAGTAGAAAACGGGCCTTTAGTGCCGGTTCGTAAGGGCCTTTAGTGCCGGTTCTCCAACCGGCACTAAAGGGTGGGGACTAAAGCCACCCCCTAGTCCCGGTTCAATACGGCCCGGCACTAAAGGCCCACCACGTGGCACCTGCCGGCGCCGTGGGCTGGGGGACCTTTAGTCTCGGTTGGTAACACCGGATGGCTTATATAATAAATATACCTCGCCGGTCTTTGTTATTTGAAGAACATTTTCTTCGTCAACATCGTTGTCGTCGCCTTCATCTATTCGTTCGTCTTCATCAAATATCATACAACCCTCACCGGAATTGTTCAGATATTGCGAGCCATCATCATCTTCAGGTTCATGCTCTGGGCTCGGGGAGGAGCGTATGATGTCAAACAGAGCCTCTTCTCCTTCTCTGCCGGTATTGTCCATAGCTTTTATTTAACTAATCCAGAAGAAAGATAAAACAATTTAGTATTCAAATTAGAATGCATGCAATCAATAAGGAAAAACTGAATCATAGTACATAATATGCATCTCGAATAATTCATATAATATGCATCATTGAATATAATCTCGAATAAATCGTCTCGAATATAATCTCGAATACATCTCGAGTATTATCACTAGCTAATACAAATCGAATATTATCGAAGAATCTAGTTCACTCGCGGTTCCTGAGGCGCGGGCGGTGGACACCCAAAGAGAAGGAACCATCACAGGATCATAGCTCGGGTGAGATCCCTGAAGAACCTGCCAGGTATTGGAGAACCTGACGTCCAACGCATCCATGTAGCGACGGACGTGCTCGTCCTCCTCCCTGACACGGCGACGTACCACCTCCGGCGGGGCCGGCTGCCTCCGCACCGAAAGTGGCCCACGCGAACGCCACCAAAGAAGCTCCGGGTCGACGACGGGACCCGGGGCCGGGTTCCTCACCAAGCCGCGCGCCCCTGAAGGTAGCACCTCCCAGTGCCAGCCCGGCGGAGCCCAGTCCCGAACGTTGCCCCTCTGAAGCAGGACGTCGTCGCGAACGAGTCGACGACGAGGATGCGGGCCGGGCATCGTTGACTCCGAGAAGAAATTCTATGCAAATTTAACATTTTTATAACTAAAAGTATAAAAAACTAACATTTCATCTAAAAGTATAAAAAATGTCAAAATTCCTCAAATGTCAAAATTCCTCAAAATTTCTATACATACATTATACTAATTAATTCCTCAAATGTCAAAATTGCTATACATATATACTAAAACATACAAAAATACATATAAATCATCTAACTTAAGAAAATGTGTGTGTGTGTATTAGATGAAATGTTAGATGTATAAAAAACATACATATATTTCTATACATACATATATACTAAATAATCATCTAAAACAACTAAAACATCTAAATAAAACATCAAACATTCATGCATACATGAATAAAAAAACTAGTGAAAAAAAAATCTCCGGAGGGGGCGGCCGCACGAGCTCACAGCGGACGGATGGCGGCGTCGAGGTGCAGGGGCGCGGACGGACGGCGACGTCGAGGTGCGGTAGGGGCGCGGACGGACGGACGGCGACGTCGAGGGGCAGGGGCGCGCGGACGGACGGCGATGGCAAGCTCCGGCGGCCTGGCGGCGTGGTGGTACGTTCGACGTCGTCGATTTGGGGAAAAATTCGTAAGTGTTTGTATATATAGGGGGCACCTTTAGTCGCGGTTGGAGCCACCAACCACGACTAAAGGTCGATTTCGCCAGCCCAAGCGGCGGGAAGCGCAGACCTTTAGTCGCGGTTGGTGGCTCCAACCGCGACTAAAGGGGGAGGTCTGGCTTCCCGTGTCGAATGTTTAGTCCCACCTCGCTAGTTGAGAGGAGCTCGCACCGGTTTATAAGCCCTGCCGCGGCTACGGTGTCGAGCTCCTCTCTAATGCAGGCCTTCTGAGCCTACCGCACCTGTGCTGCCCTGTTGGGCTTACTGGGCCTGCATCCTGGCCCAATACGTCGTGGTGGCCTAGTAGGCGGGCTTTTTTTTATTTACTTTTCAGTTTTTTTTAATTTCTGTTTTATTTATTTTCTTTTGTTTCTGAGTTTTTTTTGCTTTATTTAGAGTTAATGAGTGAATCTTTTTGCGTTAGGTCAAAAAATTTATAAACTTTCTGTTAGTGGCAGTAGTTTTCAAATTTGAATAATTTAAATTCGAATTATTTGAAATTTGTGTGAATCACTAGTTTGTGAATAACTTTACTTTAAAAATAGATTTTGCAGTGATTCTTTTTTCTGCTATTTAATATTAGCGTGTTTTATCATTATATTCAATTTGGTAATTCTTAGGTTATTTAAAAAATGAAATGCCTTTGTAACAGACGAGTTTTCGTCTGAAACCCTGATACTTCGAAAGAGATTGTCCATTTTGTACACGAAGTGCATCCAGTTTTTGCCGTAACCCTCTCAACTTTTTAGCACATGCTATGTGGGTGAAATGATGATACCATGCCAACTTTCAACCTTTTCAGAGTTCATTTGTAGTGCTTTTCAATTTCAGGGTCATTTAGCTAAAAAAAATCAGTAAATGCATGAAAAATAGCAAATGAAGTCAGAAAGGGTTGAAAATTGATGACGTGGCTTCGAATGGTGCATACTGAACACACAAAAAGTATGGAGTTGAAATAAGTTTAAAAAAATGAAATGCCTTAGTAACAGACGAGTTTTCGTCTGAAACCCTGATACTTCGAAAGAGATTGTTCATTTTGTACACGAAGTGCATCCAGTTTTTGCCGTAACCCTCTCAACTTTTTAGCACATGCTATGTGGGTGAAATGATGATACCATGCCAACTTTCAACCTTTTCAGAGTTCATTTGTAGTGCTTTTTAATTTCAGGGTCATTTAGCTAAAAAAAAATCAGTAAATGCATGAAAAATAACAAATGAAGTCAGAAAGGGTTGAAAATCGATGACGTGGCTTCGAATGGTGCATACTGAACACACAAAAAGTCTGGAGTTTAAATAAGTTTAAAAAAATGAAATGCCTTTGTAACAGACGAGTTTTCGTCTGAAACCCTGATACTTCGAAAGAGATTGTCCATTTTGTACACGAAGTGCATCTAGTTTTTGCCGTAACCCTCTCAACTTTTTAACACATGCTATGTGGGTGAAATGATGATACCATGCCAACTTTCAACCTTTTCAGAGTTCATTTGTAGTGCTTTTCAATTTCAGGGTCATTTAGCTCAAAAAAATCAGTAAATGCATGAAAAATAGCAAATGAAGTCAGAAAGGGTTGAAAATTGATGACGTGGCTTCGAATGGTGCATACTGAACACACAAAAAGTCTGGAGTTGAAATAAGTTTAAAAAAATGAAATGCCTTTGTAACAGACGAGTTTTCGTGTGAAACCCTGATACTTCGAAAGAGAATGTCCATTTTGTACACGAAGTGCATCCAGTTTTTGCCGTAACCCTCTCAACTTTTTAGCACATGCTATGTGGGTGAAATGATGATACCATGCCAACTTTCAACCTTTTCAGAGTTCATTTGTAGTGCTTTTCAATTTCAGGGTCATTTAGCTCAAAAAAATCAGTAAATGCATGAAAAATAGCAAATGAAGTCAGAAAGGGTTGAAAATTGATGACGTGGCTTCAAATGATGCATACTGAACACACAAAAAGTCTGGAGTTGAAATAAGTTTAAAAAAATGAAATGCCTTAGTAACAGACACGTTTTCGTCTGAAACGCTGATACTTCGAAAGAGATTGTCCATTTTGTACACGAAGTGCATCCAGTTTTTGCCGTAACCCTCTCAAATGCCAAAACACATAAGTACACTACTATTACAAAGATTCCCTCCGGTTTGTCCGAAGTGGGACTTTCCAGATATATAAGTCCGGAAACTAACTAGAGAAGCCGGTCACATCCCAGAGTGGGATCTTTGGGTATAAAACTTTTTCTTCGCGTGTGTCCCTTTGCGTCGTAACCATGGACAATCTTCATCGTTTAACTTGATGCTCGGGTCAACATTCACTCTGAAGGGAGCAATTTCATGAAACTTTTCATAATCTTCTGACATGTTTGTCTTGTCCTCCACTCCCACGATGTTTCTTTTCCCTGAAAGAACTATGTGGCGCTTTGGCTCATCGTATGATGTATTCGCTTCCTTATCTTTTCTTTTTCTCGGCTTGGTAGACATGTCCTTCACATAGAAAACCTGCGCCACATCATTGGCTAGGACGAATGGTTCGTCTGCATACCCAAGATTGTTGAGATCCACTGTTGTCATTCCGTACTACGGGTCTTCCTTTACCCCGCCTCCTGTCAGATTGACCCATTTGCACCGAAACAAAGGGACCTTCAAACCAAGTCCATAGTCAAGTTCCCATATCTCCTCTATGTAACCATAATATGTGTCCTTTGGCCTATTGGTGTTTGCTGCATCAAAGCGGACACCACTGTTTTGGTTGGCGCTCTTTTTATCTTGGGCGATCGTGTAAAATGTATTCCCATTTATCTCGTACCCTTTGAAAGTCAATATAGTCGAAGATGGTAACTTGGACAGCAAGTACAGGTCACCGTTTGTTCATGTGTAATCCAGTCGTCAGACTGCTCCGGGTGTTTGGAGCGTAGAATATTCTTGTGTTGCTCGATATACGGAGCCACCAAGGCGGAACTTTGTAGAACTGTGTAGTGTGCTTGCACCAAAGAATGCCCGTCCCGGCATATTACTGAATTCTTTCCTAGCATGCCTTTTCCACCCAGTCTGCCCTCATGCCGCGATTCAGGAACACCAATCGACTTAATGTCAGGAATAAAGTCAACACAAAACTCAATGACCTCCTCTGTTTCATGGCCCTTGGAGATGCTTCCTTCTGGCCTAGCATGATTATGAACATATTTCTTTAAGACTCCCATGAACCTCTCAAAGGGGAACATATTGTGTACAAATACAGGACCCAGAATGGCAATCTCCTCGACTAGGTGAACTAGGACGTGCGTCATGATATTGAAGAAGGATGGTGGGAACACCAACTCGAAACTGACAAGACATTGCACCAAATCATTCTCTAACCTTGGTAGGATTTCTGGATCGATTACCTTCTAAGAGATTGCATTGAGGAATGCACATAGCTTCACAATGGCTAATCGAACGTTTTCCGGTAGAAGCCCCCTCAATGCAACCGGAAGCAGTTGCATCATAATCACGTGGCAGTCATGAGACTTTAGGTTCTGGAACTTTTTCTCTGCCATATTTATTATTCCCTTTATATTCAACGAGAAGCCAGACGAGACCTTCATACCGAGCAGGCATTCGAAGAAGATTTCCTACTCTTCTTTGGTAAGAGCGTAGCTGGCATGACCCTGAAACAGCTTTGGATCCATGCCGTCTTCTCCGTGCATACGTTGCTGGTCCTCCCGTGCCTCCAGTGTATCTTTTGTCTTCCCATACACGCCCAAGAAGCCTAGCAGGTTCACGCAAAGATTCTTCGTCACGTGCATCACGTCGATTGCAGAGCGGACCTCTAGGTCTTTCCAATAGGGTAGGTCCCAAAATATAGATTTCTTCTTCCACATGGGTGCGCGTCCGTCAGCGTCATTCAGAACAGATTGTCCGCCAGGACCCTTTCCAAAGATTACTTTTAAATCCTTGACCATATCAAGTATATCATCACCAGTACGGTGGCGAGGCTTCTTCCGGTGATCTGCCTCACCTTTGAAATGCTTGCCTTTCTTTCTTACGGGATGCCTGCTCTGAAGAAATCGACGATGCCCCAGGTACACATTCTTCTTACATTTATCCAAATATATACTCTCGGTATCATCTAAACATCGCATGCATGCGTGGTATCCCTTGTTTGTCTGTCCTGAAAGGTTACTGAGAGCAGGCCAATCATTGATGGTTACAAACAGCAACGCATGTAGGTCAAATTCCTCCTGTTCTTTCTCATCCCACGCACGTACACCTTTTCCATTCCACAGCTGTAAAAGTTCTTCAACTAATGGCCTTAGGTACACATCAATGTCGTTGCCGGGTTGCTTGGGGCCTTGGATGAGCACTGGCATCATAATGAACTTCCGCTTCATGCACAACCAAGGAGGAAGGTTATAGATACATAGAGTCACAGGCCATGTGCTATGATTGCTGTTCTACTCCCCAAAAGGATTAATGCCATCTGCACTTAAACCAAACCATACGTTCCTTGCGTCCTTTGCAAAGTCCTTCCACTTTCTCTCGATTTTTCTCCACTGCGATCCGTCAGCGGGTACTCTCAACTTCCCGTCTTTCTTACGGTCTTCGTTGTGCCATCGCATCAACTTGGCATGCTCTTTGTTTTGGAACAAACGTTTCAACCGTGGTATTATAGGAGCATACCACATCACCTTAGCAGGAATCTTCTTCCTGGGGCGCTCGCCTTCAACATCACCAGGGTCATCGTGGCCGATCTTATAGCGCAATGCACAGCATACCGGGCATGCATTCAAATCCTCGTACTCACCGCGGTAGAGGATGCAGTCATTAGGGCAAGCATGTATCTTCTGCACCTCTAATCCTAGAGGGCAGACATCCTTCTTTGCTTCGTACGTACTGTCGGGCAATTCATTGTCCTTTGGTAGCTTCTTCTTTAACATTATCAGCAACTTTTCAAATGCCTTGTCAGATACACCATTCTCTGCCTTCCATTGCAGCAATTCCAGTGTGGTACCCAGCTTTTTCTTGTCATCTTCGCAATTTGGGTACAACAATTTCTTGTGATCCTCTAACATGCGCTGCAACTTCAGCTTCTCCTTTTCACTTGCGCAGTTTCTCTTTGCATCGGCAATGGCCCGACCAAGATCATCAGCGGGCTCATCTGATGCCTCTTCTTCAGCTCCTTCCCGCATTGCCGGCTCAGCTTCTTCCCCCATTGTTGTACCATCGTATTCATGGAACCCATGGCCAGGATAGCTGTCGTCATCCTCTTCTTCTTCATTCTCTTCCATTAGGACCCCTCTTTCTCCGTGCTTGGTCCAACAGTTATAGCCGGACATGAAACCGGACTCAAACAGGTGGACGTGAATGGTTCTTGAGTTAGAGTAATTTCGATCATTCTTACAGCCAGCACATGGACAATACATAAAACCATCCGCCCGCTTGTTTGCCTCAGCCGCAACCAGAAAAGTATGCACGCCATTAATGAACTGGGGAGAGCATCGGTCATCGTACATCCATTGCCGGCTCATCTTCATTACACAACACCGAAAAGACCAAATTAATACAAGTTCATACATAATGTTCATACACACTTGTTCTCATAAAACAACATACAAACTCTCTAGCTAAAGCATTTAAATGCAACAGCAAATGCGATCAAGATCGCAACTAAGGTAACAATTGATCCAACAGCATAGTGATACCAAGCCTCACTATCAATGGCATATTTTTTAAATTTTCTAATCTTCAAGCGCATTGCATCCATCTTGATCTTGTGATCATCGACGACATCGGCAACATACAACTCCAGTTTCATCTTCTCTTCTTCAACTCTTTTCAATTTTTCTTTCAAATACTCGTTTTCTTTTTCAACTAAATTTAACTTCTTGACAAGAATATCTATGTCGGTTGCAATTTCCGGTTCACATACCTCCTAGATAAAAATATCTATGTCAACTTGATGGGCATAATTGTCATAAACACGAAATGCAACAAATAGTTATAAAAGAGAGTATATACCACATCCAAATCATAAACCGGACGAGGGCCGACGGGGACGGATATCAAAACCATGCCACTATGTATAACAAACAACCATATAGGTAAGAAAACTATACAGTAACTATCTAAATCTTACAAACATGATTTTTTTATATAAAAAGGATAAGAACAAGAGGCTCACCAAGGTGGTGCCGGCGACGGGACGGTGCGGGCGATCGACGGTGGTTAGGACGGGGACGGGAAGGCACTAAGTAAACCACACCTACACATGCAAAGTAAGAAGTTAATTTGAGCTCAAATTGCATATAAATCAAATAAACTACCACATATAAATACTCCCAAACTAAAACCCACAAATCACTATACTTATAGAGCATTGCAAGAGCTAATCTAGCAATGAGAGATGAAAGGACAAAGTTGCTAACCTTTGTGAACACTTGGATGGATGGGGTGCCTCCAAATCTTGACAAATTTTGGCAAAAATGGAGGATGAGCTCGAGGAAGAGAGGAAGAACAGAGAGGAGAGGAAAGGGGAAGAAGAGAGAGCTCGGGGTAGGGTTTATATAGGGGCATCTTTAGTCCCGGTTCGTGACACAAACCGGGACTAAAGGTGAGCCTATAGTCCCGGTTCGTGCCACGAACCGGGACTAAAGGTGATCGTGGGGCCCCAGGCTGACACCAGCCTGCCACCACCCTGCCACCACCCCTTTAGTCCCGGTTCGTGTTACGAACCGGGACTAAAGGTCCGGAACGAACCGGGACTAATGATGCCTGCCCCCCTAGCCATTGGAACCGGGACTAATGGTCACATTAGTGCCGGTTCAAAACCAGACCGGGACTAATGCCTTGGACAAAAGGTCTGTTTTCTACTAGTGGGGGTGAAATGACAAGGTTACCCCTCCCTAATTTGAATCTTCTCTGTCCACCTCCGTCTCCCACCTCTGTCCACCTCTGACCCCGTCCTCCGTCTCCCACCTCTGCCCACCTCTGACCCCGTCCTCCGCCCCCACCTCTGCCCCCCACCTCTGCCTCCCACCTCCGCTCCCACCTCTGCTCCCCACCTCAGCCATGTACCTCCGCCCCCACCTCTGCCCTGTACCTCCGCCCCCACCTCCGCCCTGTACCTCCGCCCCCACCTCCGCCCAGATCCAGCAGTTTCCAGTAGCGGCAGACCACCAGCAGCGTCAGATCACCAACATCTGCAGCTCTCCAACAGCAGCAGCTCACCACCAGCAGCAGCAAGCAGCAGATCATCAACATCTGCGGCTCGCCAGCAGCAGCAGCTCACCATCAGCAGCATACCTACAAGAGCAGCAACAAAACAGCCGCAAATGGCAGATCAGCAGGTGCATATGGTTTTGAAGAACATGGAGAACATGGACATGGTTTACCCGTAGGCGTGATCCTTTTTCCAGCGACAACAGCATCCGTGGCCATTCCTGGGTGTGCTCTTTCTCCTGCAACAATTTGACAGTAGCAATTTGACAACAGTTTTACAGTAGCAATTTGACAGCAGTTTGAAAGCAACAGTTTGACAGCAGCAAATTTGCAATAGTTTGAGAGCAACATTTTGACAGCACCAATTTGACAGGAGTTTCACAAGAGCAGTTTGACAGCAGCAGTGTGAAGTATGACAGCAGCAGCATCAGCAATTTGACATAATTAGGAGTTTGATAACAACAACAATAACAGTTTCATAGCAACATCAATTACCATGGACTTTGACCTAAATTGTACTCCAATCGAGGAAGAGGACTTACCTGGAGGAGGCAATGTTGAGCAAGAGGATGATTTGAACATGGAAGAAGATCATCCATTGCAAAATGCAGGCGGTGGGTACTTCAGGAACATGCATTCGAATAGTCCAGGAACATGCATTCAAAAGGAGAGGACTCCATGAGTAAATATGAGCATGTGAACATGTTAGCATGTGAGTAGAGAGCATGTGCATTCATTTAGTTAACCTTTGATCATTTTTATAATGACGTAGAGGGCGTGGATTTCAACCTTGTTTTTTAAAATAAAGAAAGAAAAGGCACAACAGGTGAACATAAAGATTGATCTTCCAACTGCAGCAGAGAACTCCTAGACATAGGCAATAATTGAAGTAGTCCACCATTGCCTGAAATCAACAAGTAGAGCCATATCAAGAGTCAGTAAGTTAAACAGATCAATGAATAAACTTACGTAACTGAAACTGATTAGAATAAAGAGTAATGGAATTAATCCATTACTCGGCACATGAGCCTCAGAATAAAGAGTAATGGAATTAATCCATCAGAATTGTCTGTCATGCAAATATCAGCATAAAGTGTGAACTGGACATCAACCTAGTTATAATAGTGCACCCTGTTTATTCATTCATTAAAATGTTCTAATTCCCTCATGCTCATGCTCATTCATTAAAATGTTCATTCATTCATTAAAATGTTCTCATTCCCTCATGCTCATGCTCAATCATTAAAATGTTCTCATGCTCATACACTACAAAAGTTTGATAATATGATCATTTCATCATTTTCTCATTTGAGTATTCCTTCGTGCAGGTGTTGAGAAAGCAGTTCAAAAAAGGGATAGCCTTGATGACAAGCAAAAATATGCTGTTTATGTTGCATTGCATATGTTGTGTATGAGTAGAGGGGGCAAATTTAATAGAGACGATAGGAAAAACATTGCTGACTTTTTCGGAGTAGGTGTCTGGAATATTCAAAGAATTTGGAAGAGAGCGATGAGGCAAATTGCACAAGGTTTGGAGGTTGACGTTTCCAGTCAAAGAAAAGGAAACTGTGGAAGAAAGGCAAAGGACATCAACCTAGACAAAATCCCTACAATCCCTCTGAACAGAAGGTCTACGATCAGGTCACTTGCTTGGCAACTCGGATGCAGCCCCACCACACTCCATAGGAAGTTCATGGAGTTATTTTAACTACAGTCAAAGTTAACAGAAAAATGTCGATTTATTTTAATTAACAGACAAATGTTTCAGTCAAAGTTACAGTTAAAGCAGATAAGAGAATACTCCTACACTTTACTGAAAAAGAAGAGATGAAGAGAGGACACTGCTGCACTTGCTACAGAGTCTGTAGGGGGGAACTGCTCAAGCAGTGCAGTGCAAGCAAGCAAAATTACCAAGCTACTGCCTACTGGTACTGCAAGCACATTCAGGTAAAGCAAGTTCTTCCTACTACAAGTTAAAGCAAGCACAGGAAATACTCCCTACTAATGAAAGTTTGCAGGTGTGAAAATAAACAGGTGATACTGACACTGTACATGTGAAATACTCATCTCTTACTCTGGTAGAGTTCGCTTGCTACTACTGCAAGCACTACTCACATTTTTTACTCCAACAAGCAAAATTCCAGATGCAAAACTTGCTAGAGTACTCCACTTTTCATAGCTGCACATAATTAAAAAAAAGTTTCAGTAGCAGCAAGCAAACTAAGACTAGCACATAAACTTGCTAGAGTACTCCACTTTTCTTTTCTTTTTCAGTTAAGAAAGAATTAAGCATGCTCACTTGCAAAATTATTCCTAACAGAGTAGCAGAACACTACTGACATTAACAATTGGATTTACTCCTAACATTTGCTGCAGGAGATAATCAACATTTTGCTACTCCAATTTAAGAACAGAATCCAGGAGTACTCTATTAGGAAATGAATACACCCAGGAGTACTGCTGAAGTAAACTTTATGCTCCACAATTGGAGTACAAAGAGGATCACTACTCCACAATTGAATTATAGTACACTGTAAGATCACAGAAAAGGAATAATTTAGCAGCAACAGTTTGTACCTATTCATCCCCAATGGCAACCTCCTGGATCAAAATGAGCACACCTTTTCACAAATCCTTGAGTACACAGTAGGTCTCCTGCAGCCCAGCACCAAACACCAACACAACGTCTTCATCCTACTCTCCGTGTGTGGAGCCCAGTTGTTGCTGCTCAAAATCCATGGCTTCTCCATGGCATCGAGTCGAGGTGCTGCGTGCGTGAGGCGGGAAAGGAGAAGAAATCTCAGGGAAGGGAAGGAGAAGGAGAAGAAATCCAAGAGGAGAGGAGAAGGGGGCGGACCTGGATGTCGTCGGGGTAGCTTTCCTGTCCCGGAGCCACGGGGTAAGGTCACCGGAGCCAGTACAGACTTTGGCGCCGCTCCAGAGAGCAGATCCAGCGCCGGCGCACGCAAATCCAGCGCCGGCGAACGTAGGTCAGGTGCCTCCTCGCCCAACAGCACCATCAGCGGCGGATAAAAATTGGACCTTTGACCCGGTGTGTGAGAGAACTAGGGTTGGGGGATGTCACGGTGGGTGCAGGTGATGGGGATCGAGGCGGCGACGGGGAGGAAGAGGGCGGTGACGACGGAGCGACACGGCGACAGCGGAGACAAGGCGGCAACGACGGAGCGACACGGCGACGACGGGGAGAGGGCGGTGAGGGCGACATGGTAGTGAGTGGGGAACGAGAGGGGAGCGAGTGGGGAACGACTGGTCTGCGCGAGGGTAGTTTTGGAAAGTTGAAAAAATGTGTAACGTGACAAAATTTCTACTTGGAATGCTCCAACGACTTACATTTTGGAACAGAGGGAGTACAACGCATGCACTCATCGAAAAATGAGCAAATTAACACAAATTAGAATCATCTAACCATTTATACGATGGATACTTATATTTCGATAACAACTAACTGATCCGATTAAACTTTTTTCTAGAAAAGATATCCGATTTAACTTATAAGAGAGCGACTACACGTTGGTATCAATAGTTTAGCAAGTAAGAAGTCGCGCGGATGTGACGAGTGTCTAGATTTCTTCTCGTGGACTAGCATTGACTATCCCCCTGTGATCGGCAAAAGGACGTGCGCGAAGCCGGGAACACACATGGTAAGGGAAACTGTGAGGACGCATGTGACCTACATCACCAGTTGTTCCACCTGAATTTTGGAACGATAACGTTGTTGCCAAAGAAGGTAGAGGCTATTCGCATTGAGTAGTTCAGGCCTATATGTCTTCTCAATGTAAGTTTTAAGATCTTCATCAAGGTTGGCACGAATAGGCTGACGCGGATAGCCCATTCGGTAGTTCAACCGACCTAGACAGCTTTCATGCCCGGGCGACATATCCTAGAGGGGGTTGTTGTCTTACATGAAACTCTTCATGAAATCCATACAAAGAAACTAGATGGGGTTATCTTCAAAGTGGATTTTGAGAAAACGTATGATAAGGTCAAATGGCCCTTTCTTCAGCAAGACTTACATATGAAAGGGTTCAATGAGTCCTGGAGGACACAGATGGAATCCTTCATTCAGAAGGGTAGTGTTGGGATAAAAGTAAATGATGACACAAGTCATTATTTCCAGACTCATAAGGGGCTACGCCAGGGAGATTCCATGTCTCCTGTGCTATTCAACATAGTAGCGGATATGTTGGCAGTCCTTATAGGTCGGGCTAAGGAGATTGGCCAAGTAGGAGGACTTGTTCCCCATCTTGTCGAGGGGGGAGTTTCCATACTACAATACGCGGATGACACAATCATTTTCATGGAACACGATCTTGCAAGCTAGAAATATGAAGCTCGTGTCATGCCTTTTTGAGCAATTGTCTGGGCTAAAGATCAATTTTAACAAAAGCGAATTGTTCTGCTTTGGGAGAGCGAAAGAGGTACAAGATGATTACCGACAATTATTCGGATGTGAAATGGGATCTCTACCGTTTAGTTACCTAGGGATTCCAATTCATCATAGGTG
This sequence comes from Elymus sibiricus, assembly GCA_039707655.1. NCBI lineage: Eukaryota > Viridiplantae > Streptophyta > Magnoliopsida > Poales > Poaceae > Elymus > Elymus sibiricus. Next base: position 118,050,452 of record CM077675.1, read on the forward strand.
ACTGGCGAATAAAGAATGGAAATGTATAGAGGACAGATTTGAAAAAATACTAAGCTGCTGGAAGGGCAAGCTAATGTCTTATGGAGGACGACTGGTTTTGATAAATTCAGTTTTGACGAGTCTGCCGATGTTCCTTCTATCCTTCTTTGAAGTGCCTAAAGGGGTACGGAAAAGTCTAGACTTCTATCGATCCCGGTTCTTCTCGCAATGTGATGAGACTAATAAGAAATACAGATTGGCTAGATGGGCTATCATTTGTAGACCAAAGGACCAAGGTGGGTTAGGGATCGAGAATTTAGAAGTAAAGAATAGATGCTTGCTTAGCAAATGGCTTTCCAGGCTATCTGTTGAGACAGAGGGTATGTGGGTACAAATTTTGCGAAATAAGTACTTACATTCTAAGACTTTGGCCCAGGTTACCGTGAGGCCTACGGACTCGCCTTTTTGGAAGGGGTTAATGAGAACGAAGGTAACCTTTTTCCAACGGGTGAAGTTTGTAGTAGGTAACGGTACCACTACTAGATTCTTGGAGGATACATGATTAGGGGAGACGCCCTTAGCTTTGCAATACCCTTCCCTATATAATATTATGCAACGTAAGGAAGAGTATGTCGCTACAGTATTAAATTCGATGCCTCTTAATATCCAATTCAGGAGATCCCTAGTGGGAGAACGTTGGGACTCTTGGTTGCACCTGGTCCGCAGGTTGATGGATGTTCAACTATCTGACCAGGCTGATAAAATTCACTAGAAATTAGCTACTAATGGTACTTTTTCGGTGAAATCTATGTATCTAGACTTAATTGACTCTGGGCCACTATCAAGATCATTACATATTTGGATGATTAAAGTCCCACTTCGAATTAAAATTTTCATGTGGTTTGTGCATAAAGGAGTCACACTGACCAAAGATAACTTAGTGAAAAGAAGTTGGGTTGGTAGCTCTAGATGTTGTTTTTGTGATAACAATGAAACGATTAAACACCTCTTTCTCGATTGTCCATTAGAAAAATTATTATGGCGCTCAATACATATAGCTTTTAACGTTAATCCTCCAACAAGCATAAACATGTTATTTGGGACGTGGCTCAATGGAGTGGAATTAAATATAGCGAAACATATTCGGATAGGGATATGTGCACTATTTTGGGCTATATGTAACACAAGAAATGATTTGATATTTAATGGGACGAACTTCACTAATTTTTTGCCGGTTATCTACAGAGCTACAACTTGGATCCGTATGTGGTCGTTACTCACTCATGCGGACTCCAGGGAGCTTTTGGTTATTGGGTGCAACCGTTGGGAGACGGTAGCCCGGGCTATCTTCAGCCGATTTGGATGGCGAGCTAACAATAGGCTAGGTGTATTGACATTGTAGCCTGTTCTTTATCGCCGAATGTGGCATCTTTTTTGTATATTTTCCTATTTGCGCTTAGTTTGTGAGCCGTTCGTGGATTTAAGACTTTGTTATGCTACTTTTTTAATAATATGGCTGCATGCATCTATCGATGCAGAGGCCAGGGTTATCCTCCTTTTCAAAAAAAATGTGACCTGCATCACAATCGGAGCTTGGGGCGGGCAAGCATTATATGTCGTCATTGTTGAATACCTTCAGCAAGGTCGTGCTGTTGTTATAGGAGAAGGCATGGAGCATTTTTAGCTCCACCACCATCAACTTGCATTAGTGCGGACAACCATACTGTTCTTGGCGGCAAGTTCCATAGGGAGAATCCCGAAGGAGGGCAGTTGGAGCCTCGAAGCTCGAAGTACAAAAACAAACTAGCAGCGGTGACAATCTAGGACTCCTCTTTATTGGAAACACCGTGCGTTGTATCGGGGTGAAAAAGGAGGGTTGGTATGGGAAAATTCCAACACTCTTAGAGCATCTACAACCGGACCTCTCAAACCCGCCTCAAACGCCCGGGCAGTGTCCGGTCACAAAATTTCGACCCAGACGGGCCTCTCAAACGGCCCTCAAACGCCCGGGCTGACCGGCACCCCCCATATCCAGCCCAAATATGAGGCGAGTATGGGGGCACCCGGATGCGCCCGGGCACGCCCGCCACGTCGGACCCGACAGCCCGTCCCCACCCCAAATTGCACCAAATCCCCCCCCGAAGAGCAGCCGGATCCATTTGCTATCTCCTTTCTTCTTCCTCCTCCTCGCCGTCCGTCTCGCGCTCCGCCGCTGCGCCGTCCGTCTCGAGCTCAGCCGTTCCCAGCCTCTCCGCTGCCAGCTCCAGAAGAGCGCGCCCATCCTCGCCGCGGGCGACGTCGTCGCTGGCCCGAACGCCACCGTGGTACGTCCGTCAATACTCCACCTCCGCCTTGCGCTTGATGTGTTCGACACATTGACCGACCGGAATTATTGTGATTTTGTTAGATAAACGATGGATTCGGATGCTTCATCGGACGAGGAGTATGGACCGAGTGAGCTTGACCAAACGATTGAAGATGAGTTCTTCCATTCCTCGGATTCGGATGAAGAAGTGGACATGCTCATGCTCATGAGCATGCAAGAGGAAATGGACTGGGAAGTGGAGCATGTTCTCAACTTCAAGGGCTCAATCAAAGGGAGAAGAGTGATCAACCGGGACAGGGTGTCCGGAGCAAAGCTACTACACAAGGACTACTTTGCTCCCACACCTATTTTCCCGGATGATCCATGGTTTCGTCGCCGTTTTCGCATGCGGAAACCATTGTTTTTGTGCATTGTGGACGGAGTGGAGTCACACGACGACTACTTCAAGCTAAAGAGGGATTGCTGCGGGCAACTCTCTTTCTCGCCCAAGCAGAAGTGCACGGCTGCTATGAGGATGCTTGCACTTGGTACTGCTGCAGACGCCGTTGGTGAGATGGTCAGGATGGGGGAGAGCATGTGCCTGAAGACTACTGTTTTGGACGGGAATATCTCAGAGAACCAAATGCGCAGGACACAAAGAAGTTGTTGGCTATTGGAGAGGCAAGGGGGTTTCCAGGAATGCTCGGATCAATTGATTGCATGCATTGGCAATGGAAAAACTGCCCCAAAGGTCTGCGGGGAATGTATCAAGGTCACACCAAAGAGGCCACCATCATACTAGAAGCAGTGGCATCACATGACTTATGGATTTGGCATGCTTTCTTTGGAATGCCCGGTTCTCACAACGACATCAATGTGCTCCAACAATCTCCAGTGTTCAAGAGGCTTTGCAATGGGGAATCACCGCCATGCAACTACACCGTCAATGGCCGGGACTACAACATGGGATACTATCTTGCCGATGGTATCTATCCTCAGTGGGCGGCGTTTGTGAAGACTATATCCGAGCCGCGTGGCAACAAACAGATCCACTTTGCAACAATGCAGGAAACGGCGGCTAGGAATGATGTGGAGAGGGCATTTGGTGTGCTTCAGGCTCGTTGGGGAATTGTGCGGAGCGCTGCAATGATGTGGGAATCAGAAACTTTGTGGCGGCTGATGACATGTTGTGTTATTCTGCACAATATGATTGTCGAGGATGAGGGTGAAGGTGTAGCCCAAACCAATGATTTCGAAGCTCCCGGAGAACAAGTTGAAATCCCGGAGGATCAAGATGCGGCCCAGCTTCAGAATTTTCTGCAGATGCATCAAAATCTTCGAAATCACCAGGTGCACACGCAGCTACTCAATGATCTTGTGGAGCACATGTGGATCCACAATGGCAACCAAGGAGGCAATGCTTGAGTTTGGCACTTCAAATAAATTTTATGTAAACGCTATGTACGCATGATACCAACACTACTTATTTTACGTGCGACATGATCGACGTGCATGTATTTGCATGGATTTGAGAGTCCGGATTTGAGATATGTGGATGCACGGAAAGAAATATGAGGGCCCGTCAGGATGCGCCCGCGGGCGTGTCCGGGCGCGTCCGCGGGCGTTTGAGGGGCCGGATTTGCCAAGTCCGGCTATAGATGCTCTTAGACGTTTGGTATTCGTAGCTCGATACATGGCTACACGAGAAAGATTCATGAGCCAGTCCTATTTGCAGAAAACGTACATGTTCTCTTATATGTGTTATTTTCCTATCATGCAACCATCATTAAGTATATCCACTATCCAAATTTGATTGGAAAAGTATATCATGGTATTTGGAGGATAAGTATGCTATTACAACCATTTATTCTTCCCACCGTTACGTTTATTGATCATCGTTGAGTAAAAGTACTTGATATTTTTTCCTAAAGCAAAATTATAGCCGAATCTTTTTTTTGCGGGGTAATTATAACTGAATCTATATATACATGCATGTCGATAAAAGAGATGCCCTTAGAAAAGGACATAAATATTCTTCTTGCTGCTCCTTACAATTGTTAGAGGTTCTTAATTAATTACAATCTTGGATTGCATATAGTTTCAGATCCATACCACAGGAGAGATGTCACTTCTTACAAGATAGGAAAAACAATACTTGCAGAAAGTTTGAGCAATGTAAATTTGCAATCTCATCGACATTATGTGATGTGACAAGATGCTCGAAATGCTATTGTCCGCCAATGTATTGTTGTATGGAAAACTTTCAGCTCTCTTATATTCAGTTTGCAAAGTCAAGTTTGTATTATTTTTTATATACACATGATTATGCATATTCAATTTTTTCAATCAAGGGTGTTCTTTCTCAGGGAAGAGATGGATAACTTCAAGGGCAAGCTTTTTGAAAAGTTTATAACTAATTATCAAGGAACTCAACCATAACACTGCATGAATCGATATTTTCTTGCCGATGTAGACATATGAACTTAGAAACTTTAATGTCTTTGATAGTATTGCTACTAGAAAAATTATTTAAATATTGCATGTAAACAAGTATAATTTCATATATATTCCTATATATACAAAACTTTCAGATTATTGGTACACACATCTACAAGTCAGAACGGAAGTGTCTTTTTCAGTCATTCCTTAAGAAATTTAGCTATTCCTATATGAATACATTAACACCTGCTTATTATGTGATTATAGAAAATATTCTTAAAATAGAGAACCTCACTAGAAATACCATTAAAATGGATAAACATAAAGTGTTCAACGGGTTTGATCATAAGGAAATACAGTTGGTGAAAAAATGCATGACATGTAGGTACAAGATTCATTTCAAATACAAAAATCAAATGTCAACAAGGAAACCAAAGGTATCTAAGATTCTATTATGTTTGCAAAAGGAACATTTTATATGTGTCACTAAATTTGCTTACAATTGCTTTAGAAAAATCAAATAATATATTCTCAAGCTAAAAGGCCATGATCTACGTAAATTGCATTTGTAAAATCCTAGCACGCGCATCGAGCGGGCCACTTTGCCAATTTACCTAATAACTAATAAACTAGCATAGGGCGCCATGAACCCGTGGATAATTAATCAACCCCCGGGCCAGTGCTCCTCATGAGTGTTGGTCCAAACTAGAGCCGTGTGCGGGGCCAAGCCGGGGCAACTCGGGAGATTTCTATCAGGCCACTGTACGCTGTGCTCATCCGGTCGTGTCCTGAGAACGAGATACGCGGCTCCTATCGGGTTTGTCGACACGTCGGGTGGCCTTGCTGGATTTGTTTTACCTTTCTTGAACGTCTTGTGCACGGGATTTCGAGGACACTTCGGGCTATCTCTAGGTTGAGATTTCCTATCGGAATACCGCGAATACTACGGGTCATCCCGCAGTTGAGGAGTTCCAACACAGCTTGTGGTTAGTTTGTGATGAATGAGTTGGAGCACCCCTGCAGGGTTAAATATTTTCGAGAAGCTGTGCCCGCGGTTATGTGGGAACTTGGAAATTTGTTTAACATCCGGTCATAGAAAACTTAAAGTAAACTCAAATAAAATACGCCAACTGTGTGCATAACCGTGACTGTCTCTTCTCGTGAATTTCTCAACCGAGAGAGAACACGGTGGGGTTATGTTTGACTCGTTAGTAGGTGTTCAGGATCACTTAGTGATCATTACTAGTTCACGTCCGTTTATGTGACGATCACCCCCCCTTATTCTTGTACTCGTAAGTTAGCCACTCAAATAGATGCTTAGTGCTTGCTGCAGCCTCACCACTTAACCATACCTTACCCATTAAGCTTTGCTAGTCTTGATACCCTTGGAAATGAGATTGCTGAGTCCCTGTGGCTCACAGTTTACTACAACAACAGTTGCAGGTACAGGTAATGCGATGCTTTGACGTGAGAGCGATGCTTGTTTCTTTTGGAGTTCTTCTTCTTCTTCTTCTTCATCGATCTAGGATGGGTTCCAGGATGACAACCTTGGATAGCAAGGATGGATGTCATTTTATCATTTGGTCTCGTCTGTAGTCGGACCCTACTCTTGTGTATGATGATTGAATATGTTATTGTATTGATGTGATCTTGATGTAGCTTGTGGTTAGTGTAAGCCAATTCCATATACTCATCTCTTCTTTACATGTACTTGTAATGATATCCATTCTTGCGAAACGACGAGATGCGCTTCTATCCTTGTCGAGGCCCTCGAGCCAAACATAAGGATATGATCGCATCTTGGGCGTTAAAAGTTGGTATCAGAGCAGTACCGACCTAGGAGCCCCCTTGATTGATCGAACTTGGCCGAGTCAAGTCTAGTGAAAACTATTTTGAGTCTACTTATATAGCGGAGAGTTGGATTCTTTTTACTCCTCTTCTCTGCTCTGGTGAGGAATCCTGACGTAGGCATTTTAATTCTACCCCTCTTCTCACTCAAAAAAAATTTAGGATCACACGGGTATTTTGGAACCTCTATGATGCCGATGTGATGGAATTCTGTACTTGGTGCCTCCTGTTCCCGAGGAGTAGAGCTCCAGGGGGTTCAAGACACATCGTTATCGTTCAGTTTCCTTGGTACCTCAGGACGCGGATGTTCGAAATTGCTTCAATACTATTCGTGGTGCGAAGAGTGTGGCGGCACCCAGTACTAGGGAGCGGGATCACATGTACTGCCATGGTTGGTATCGTTATGATTACGAGGGTCTTAGGTAGATGAATTTCCGATGCCTCTGGTTATGTGTTGACGGATATGATACATTGGAGAGTAGTATTACTGCTAGGAGTTGAGTGATGAATTTTACTCCTTGTATCCGTGGACCCGATTGCATAACCAAAGGATTTTGGGAGTTCTCAGGTGGGAATTCAAGTAGTTACCTAGGATTATGTTCCAACAGATGCATGATGGGAGGTTGGGGTTCGACATCTAGTGGTTCGTTTGTTCACGGTGTTTCTTACAGCGGTTCTCGTTGTGTCTTAAAGAATCCTTGTAGCTTGCTACGATCCGGGGACGCTTCGTATGTCGTGTGCACTGCCTTGTACATGATGGCTACTATAAAGATCGAGCCCATGTGAGCCTTACCACGAAAATATCGGACGAAATCTCTGTCATGAGTTTGTTCTGGCTTGTTTTAGGAGCCTCATCCTTTGTTTTGTTGGAATATAATAATTTGAGTTGCTTCGATGTCAAACATTGATTTCTTATCTTTACTAAGTGGTGTTCTCATATTTCTATGGAAATGCTAATCCTTTGCTCAATCAAATTGGCATGTCAATTCTTTCCAACCGGTGTGTTTCTCTTCAAGATACTTCAATCCTCTCCAATGTTTGCAAGATCTATCCTCATATTTCTTTCTAGAGTTCGTCTCATCTCTCTCAAGTTTTCTTTGTTTTCCCCACCCTCCCGCCCTTTTCTTCAACAATTAAATTATCATCCAAGTGCCTTTCTTTCATGTTATGTTTCCGCTATATTTTCTTCCGTATTGTATCCGGTGTTGCCTTGTGAAGATGCTCAGGAGCTTCAAGTTCATCTTTCTTTGTTCTTGTTTTCTTCTCCGGTGAAATCAAGGCAAGCGAGCGGTGTTCATCGTATCATTTTCATTTGTTAAATCATTTCCATGTGGAAGTTATCATCCAGGTCTCTCTTATTTATTCACCTATCTCTATTCTACCCGGAGTGCTGAAGAAATCTCAGAAGATTCGTGTTTCCATTCAAAAAAAAATCAATTTTTTTTTGAGGTTCTCAACCTCATCAAATTTTCAACTTGTACCGGTGCAATCTCTCTTCCTAAGCAATTGTTTCAACGGTGTTTTTCTTTGAGTGGGCCCATAACCCACAGGTTTTCCCAGGATCTTACCTGGCTCTTCTAATCTTTTCCGGAGACCTCAAGTTCTTTTCAAATGTGACGTAAGAATGAATTCCATCAGTCATATTCCTTCTCCAAGATCGTTTCCGAATCATCATAGTTGGCTCAACATTTTCTTTCTTCTTATGGAGTGTCTCAACGATTTTGGCTGTGTTCCTCTCATCTTTCTCAATCTGCAAGGCCGAAGAAGAGTTTTTCTTAAATCTTTATCCATTCTTTCGAAGATTCGTGATTTCAGCTTCGTGCTATCCTCTCAAATTGTTTTCGATCATGAGGAACTTCTTCCATATCTATCCGGAGCATTTTCAGAGTTGTTTTCATTTCTCGATCATCCGAAGGCCATCATTTTAGAAGAATTCTTCGTTCTCAGCTTTCAGCTTTCATTCTCAAATTCTTCTCAATTGTTGTCTCTTTGTTCGTATCTCAATTATTCCGGTGCCTCGTTCAAGTTTTCAGCAAGGCGGATCGCGATCTCTTCGTTCTCATGTATCTCCATTCATTCGAAGAATTCCCTCTTTCGTTTTCTAATTCTTACCGGCGTTGTGTTGAAGACTTCTTCAAGTTTGTGCCTGATCTCTCTCTTCAATCCGTTTCAAGAAGAATAAGTAGTATGCCAAATCCGTTGCTTGTCATCAGCTTAACTTGGTGAATGATAAGCATAACATAATTCTTATTCTTGTTTCATCAAGTGATTTCAATCATTCTTCCGGAGTTGTTCATGATATCTAATTCTCGATTCTAAGTTGCTATCTTTTCTTGTCGGAGTCTCAAGTGTTCTCAGTATCTCTTCGCAAGCTTCATCTAAAATCTTGCAAGGTCGTAATCTTATTCCTTCAACCTTCATTTCTTGTCATCATTCTTTTGTATACGGAGATTCTGCATGGTGGTTCATCAAAGATTTCTTTCATTCTCAAAGTGTTCTTCAAGATTCTTGTGGTAGTTTCTCAAGTATTCTTTATCTTGCATTTCAAGTGCAATTCATTCTCCCTGATCTTTTGAGGTGGTGTTATAGCATTCTTGATTCATGAGGAGTCTCGAAGAGAATTAGGCAAGAATGAGATATTTAAAACCATCATTTTCTTCCTTGGAGCTATCTTGGATTAGATTTCACCTAAAGCCTTTCCTAAAGATTGTTGCTATCATGGCGCTTATCAATGATCCAAGTTCTCAATGTATTCTCTTGGTGAAAGAAGTTTTCATCTCTCTGTTGCTCCCAATCAATCAATTGTTTCCACTAGTGGCCGGTTCTCTCCTCATAATTTTGAGATGTTTCCATAGGCCCACAACAAGCTTATTCTTTTCGTTTTTGATTTTTCAACAACTCTGTTCCATCCCTCTTTGTATAGATGCTTGTCAAATTCAATTGTGCTAGAAGTTGTCTTTTTTCTTCTTCTCCGTTCTCTTCTCTCCAAAGATCTAGCTTCTACTCTTTTGTTCCGGAGGCATTATGGTGTTGCTTTATTCGACCCATCATATCATTTGTCAAGATCATATTCTTCCCTTGCTTGTCCATTCAACCGAAGTGTTGTGTCCTTGTTTTAAGTACTTTCCATCTCATCAAGTTTTGACTCTCTTTTCTACCAGAGTGCTGCCCAAATTTCTTTTGAATTCTTGCTTGTTCCTCGTGTCATTCTTCATCTCTTGGCAACCTCTAAGTTTTGTTGGTTTCACTCGTTTGTCAAAGAAGCAACTAAGTTTTACCTCTTCCTTTCCTCTTCCTCCTCCTCTTCTTATTCTAAGATCTCGAGTAGAGATCTCTTGTTAGTAGAGGAGAGTTGTAACAGCCCGAGACCGACGCTCCAGAAGATTCCTGTTTTATTTCGTTATCGCCATGTGATTTATTTGTTTGTCGCATTCATCATCGCATCATTCGCATCATCCGCATTGCATCGGCACTCCGTTGCCACCGTTTTTGAAAACTTGCATCCGTTCATAGTTGCCAGTTCTCTCCGTTCTCGTCGACGACCGTTTCGAGCCCAACCACACACGCACGCACCCGCGGCATCGATAAAGTATTGGTTTTAATAAGTGCATATAAAATATTCTCGGATTGGGTCGAAAGTTGGCGTGCGGTCTTATTTTATTGTAGGTAGGCCGCCTACCAAATTTCGTCGCAATCAGGGGTCGTTTGATCCCCCAACCGTTAAATATATAGCGGCTCTAGCCGGTTAATTCATCGGGTGTTTTCGGTTTACAAAACTCTGTCACGGGCCACAAAGTTCCCCCTCATCTCAGCCCAACCACCTCTACACAACCTACCATAGCCCAACTAGCCCCCCCTCCGGTCTGTGCCGTTGGATCGAGATCCGACGGTCCGAATTCAGGCAAAATCCCTCAACCCTAGCCCCATTTGCTATAAATAGAACCCTCCCCTGCCCGAAATGGACCTACCCTAACCGCCAGCCTCGTTTTCCGCGCCAAACCACTGCCCCGCCGCCACTTGTCGCGCCACCGACCACCCAGCCGCCGCTCTGCATCCAACAGGGGGCCGCCACGTCGCCCCAACCCGCTCCCCACCGCGCCTGTCCCTGCGGAGCCCGCAACAGGCCCGCCCGGGCCAAATCGCCGCCGCCCGCAGCTCCCTCCCTCAGTCCAGATCTGGATCAATGGAGGAGCCCGAACCCCCCCCCTTGCCTCCGGCCACCAGGGTCCCTCCTCGCGCCGGCCGCCAACCAGTTTGCCGGAGAACCGCCGTCGATGACCGGAGCACCACCATGGGCGAGTCCCCTTCGCCCTCTTCCTCCTCCCGTTCTACTCTCTCTCTCCCTCCCCTCGCCTGATCTCTCTCTCGCGTCTCTGTTCAGGAGCCATGGAGGAGACCCACTCCACCGGATCCGCGTAACCCACTTCCGGTTCTCGTCGCCGTCGCCGGGAATGGGTCCCCCCTGCGCGGATCTGCTCGGATCCGGCCGGGCCCCGTCGTTCCGCGACGCCATGCCGTCCTCCTCGCTGGAGATTGGACCCAGCGCCGCCGTGCGTTGACCTGTCCTCGGCCTCGCCCCGTCCAGCGGCCGCCCGAGCCGCTCGCCTCTGCTTGGGCCTCGCCTGCAGCAGGCCCAGCTACGTGGGCCGGCCCAGCTCTTGCCTTGCCCCGCGAGCTGCCCAGCCGTTGCTCCACCAACCTAGGCGGAAGCCCATGGTGAGCCCAGCCGACCCAGCTCCTGTTTGCCTTACGCGTCGCCATGTGCATTGTATTACTATTTGACGCTCTGATGTGTTAGCCCAGTAGTAGCAGATTCGGCCCGCTTGTATTTTTTCTATGTCCTGCGAATTTATCAATTACTATGTCATTGCATACTTTCAGAAAAAGCATGATTTTAAAAGGCTCATATATAAATAACCGTGCATCGTATCGAAATGTTTCATATATGTAAAACGTGTAGAATTTCGTGTATATTCACGATATCCTGCTTTCGCAAATGATAAAAATGTTTAACATGCCATTTTCTGTTAATTTGCATAAATGTCATGATTTTTTGCATTGCGCATAATTATTTACCCGTGCATCGGAATTAAACAAACCATATGTGTAAAATGTGTATATTATTTATATCCCTTTTTCATGCATGATAAAAAGGTTTGATGTGATGTTTGCATTTAATTTGCTTAAATAACTTGCTACGGTTTATGTCCTAATCTCGCATAAATGTTGTGTCATTTGTTTTATAGTAAAAAACCCACATATTATATATGCTTTTGGGGTAGGAAAATCCATAAAATTTATCTGTGCAATTAGTTTTGTCATTTGCGCAATTTTGTGTGCATGTTATTTTGCTATGATGCCCTTTTGTTTATTTTGTGTGAATTAATCCATGCGTGATATGAATTTTTTTTGAACATGAGATATGCCCTTGGACATGTGTGCTAGGCCCTGGTATTTTTGGTTGCTATAGAAATCCGTGTTTAGGTGTTATTTTGTTGTTGCCAACATGCTATAAAAATGTTGTTGCTTTGAGGGGTCTAAATATTTCTAAGTCTAAAACTGTTATATAGTTGCCATGTGATTTGCTATTGATCTAGGGCTCTTTTGTTGTTTCCACAATGGAGTCTTATGTTAAGCATGTTATAGTCTACCAGGTTGTGTCTTTTGTTGCCATGTATAGGTTTTGCATCATAGTTATTTCTGCTATCCAACATGTCAATCTGTTAAAAACTGTTGCTCATGTCTACTCTAATTTTTACTAAGTCTGAGAATCTGTTTTCTTCATAATGCCATGTTGTGTTGATGCTAGCCCTGAGTCTATGCATAATTAGCCCTTGCCACTATGGAATGATTTGTAGTGCATCATGTCCTCTACCATGCTGTAAATTTTCATGCCATGATATGCCATGTAGTATATAGTTTTATTGCTGCCAATATGCCTTCATGAAAAACTGCTATGCTAAGAAAACTGTTATTTTCACGAAGTCCTAATCTGCTATATTTTATAGTCATCTTGTGAGCTCATTTGCTATTGATCCATGCTTCTATTCATTTTGCTGCAATGAGATGAATTGTTTTGCATCATGTAGACTACACCACCATGTCTTCGTGGTGCATTTTAGATGGTTGTAGCTTGATGATTTGTGGGTTGCAATATGCTATGTTGTGTTTTTGGGCAGATGATAACTAAAACTTGTGTTGGTTGTTATGGTTGAACCGTTGCTCCGTTTCGAATGTGTTGTATATGATACTTGCTTAGAATCTCATGTAGTTTCGTATCATCATGTTGCATCCATGTTTTGAAGTGCTTGTGGTTGTCATTTTCATGCATTTTGCATTCATGTCATCTTCATCTTGTGTGTGTCGTAACTTGTAGACCGTAGCTCTGTTTCATATGATCCCTATATGTAAATCGACTAGAATGATGTGTAGAATCACGCAGTGCACTTTATTTTGCTGTTTAATAAACATAAAATAATGGTTAGTTCAGATCTGGGCGATTCTTGAAAGTAACATATGTGGTCGTTTTGGAAATACTATATGTTGTTTCCGACCTCATTTAAACTTGCCTAAATGTCTAGTTTACTTATGCTTCACGTGTTGCCATGATTCAAAACATTTAAACTTGATGTGTAAATAAACAAGAGTGAACTAAATGATTCGAACGTGGAGTTTCATCAATATGCAACTCGTTGCATATTGAGCTTCACTTAATGTGTAGTATTTGATTGTCGAGCTTGACATGTCTTGCATAATTAAACCGGACATGCATCATACTTGTTTGTGCATCATATCATGAATATGTTGTGGTGTCTATCGATGTTGATTGTTGTTTCTGGATTTTCTTCTTCTCGATAGAGTTCCGAAAGCGTTCGGTGTGTGAGGATTCGTTCGACTACGCCCGTTCGTCTGCTTCACGGATTCGTTCTTCTTCCAAGCGGCATCTCTGGCAAGATGACCATTTCCCTGGATACCACTACTATCATTGCCATCCTAGTTGTCTCGTTTCTATCGCTATGTCTCGCTACCTACCACTTGTTTGTCAAGCCTCCCAAAATGCCATGATAAGCCTCTAAACCTCCACATCCCAGCAAACCATTGTTTGGCTATGTTACCGCTTGCTCAGCCCTTCTTATAGCGTTGCTAGTTGTAGGTGCAAATCGTTTCCATGTGCCAACATGGATGTTTTCTTTTGAGATGTCACAATATTATTGCTATTTAATTTAATGCACAATATACTTGGTAAAAGGTGGAAGGCTTGGCCTTTTGATCGGTGTTTTGTTCCACTTTTGCCGCCCTAGTTACTTGTGTACCGGTGTTATGTTCCATATCGAGCGCTCCAAACATGCTCGGGGTTATTATGGGGACCCCCTTGATTTTCGTTTTGGGATAAAACTCTTCTGGCAAGGCCCAACATTGATACTACATTTACCTAATAACTAATAAACTAGCATAGGGCATCATGAACCCGTGGATGATTAATCAACCCCCGGGCCAGTGCTCCTCATGAGTGTTGGTCCAAACCAGAGCCGTGTGCGGGGCCAACCCGGGGCAACTCGGGAGATTTCTATCAGGCCACTGTACGATGTGCTCATCCGGTCGTGTCCTGAGAACGAGATACGCCGCTCCTATCGGGTTAATCGACACGTCGGGTGGCCTTGCTGGATTTGTTTTACCTTTCTCGCACGTCTTGTGCATGGGATTTCGAGGACACTTCAGGCTATCTCGAGGTTGAGATTTCCCATCGGAATTCCGCGAATACTATGGGTCATCCCACGGTTGAGGAGTTCCAACGCAGATTGTGGTTAGTTTGTGATGGATGAGTTGGAGCACCCCTGCAGGGTTAAATCTTTTCGAGAAGCCATGCCCGCGGTTATGTGGCAACTTGGAAATTTGTTTAACATCCGGTCATAGAAACTTAAAGTAAACTCAAATAAAATACACCAACTGTGTGCGTAACCATGACTGTCTCTTCTCGTGAATTTCTGAACCGAGAGAGAACACGGTGGGGTTATGTTTGACTCGTAAGTAGGTGTTCAGGATCACTTAGTGATCATTACTAGTTCACGTCCGTTTATGCGATGATCACCCCCCTTATTCTTGTACTCGTAAGTTAGCCACTCAAATAGATGCTTAGTGCTTGCTACAGTCTCACCACTTAACCATACCTTACCCATTAAGCTTTGCTAGTCTTGATACCCTTGGAAATGAGATTGTTGAGTCCCTGTGGCTCACATTTTACTACAACAACAGTTGCAGGTACAGGTAATGCGATGCTTTGACGTGAGAGCGATGCTTGTTTCTTTTGGAGTTCTTGCCCTTCTTCTTCATCGATCTAGGATGGGTTCCAGGACGGTAGCCTGGGATAGCAAGGATGGATGTCATTTTATCGTTTGGTTTCGTCTGTAGTCGGACCCTGCTCTTGTGTATGATGATTGAATATGTTGTTGTATTGATGTGATCTTGATGTAGCTTGTGGCGAGTGTAAGCCAATTCCATATACTCATCTCTTCTTTACATGTACTTGTAATGATATCCATTCTTGCGAAATGATGAGATGCGCTTCTATCCTTGTCGAGGCCCTCGAGCCAAAAATAAGGATACGATCGCATCATGGCCGTTACAACTTGATAGTCTGCCGAGTTTTTTTTTGTTCGTCGAGTCGTGTTTCATCAGAACATGGCAAAGTCACTGTTCTGCCGAGTTGCTTATTACTGCCGAGTCCAATATTAGATCAAACTTAGCAGACAGAAAGTTTGCCAGGTGCCCGACAAAATGCACTCGACGAAGAATTGGTACTCAGGACAAAACATGATTCTAGTAGTGACTCCCCTGACAAAAAAAAGTTGTGACGAAGACTTGCAGCACTCACTTTGAACTACCAAAACATTTAATATTTAGGAACAGAGGTAGTAACAAATAGAAAAACAACTTCAACAATGACCGAGAACTTCATAAAGTTACTGAAACTTTATAGTAAAAATCCTGAAACTTAAGAGGAAGTGGTTGAAACAACACTGAACAAAAAAGTATTATTATTATGAAGTATTTTATATATTACTATAGAACAAATCAATCTCGGTTAGTCAAAATACCTTTTAAACAATACATTAGCACATAAAATGCAAGATGCGCTCATCTCAGTATAGTAGGGTTATCTCAGCCTTTTCATGGGCTCACAGTTGGTTCCACAGTTATGTTGCCAAATAACTAACCTTCACTGCAACTGCTTTGTCAGCACAATAAGTCCACAATTGATTTTATTGAAGCTGCAATCCAAACAAACAAGGCCCGAGTCAATTTCTCGTGTGTAGTGGAAATCTCATTAGTGGATTTTCTCGGATTTCCAGGATTTTCTTCTCGCCTCTATATCATGCAGTGAGGTGAACACAACTATGCATTTTTTCTTCTATTTATCAGTTGCCTAGAAAAGAAATTTCGGCGCATTGATTTCTCCATGACATCTAGCTTCTTCTTCATCCCACCACTCTCCGATGCCGACTTTCCCAAGCCTCCACCTCCATCAATATGTCGCTGCCCCTGGCCATGCCGCTACCCACCTCCGTCCCCCATTCTTTGATGTTGGTGACCCCTACAAATCACACCAGATTTGCTTTGGTCAACCTTACTCACCCCCTCTGCTAGCGGCACCACGACTAGCCCATTGTCCTTTGTACGGTCTTGATGTGGCCTTGTCGCGGGCACCGTCGCCAGCCACACCTCCCCCTCTCGGCCTTGTTGCTCTACTCTGCCTTCCTTTCTTCTCCTTAAAACCCGACTAACATCATTACTATTTTCACACAACTGACATATAGCAAACATGATATTTTATAATGATGCCTAATGAGGACCAAAAAACAAATGACTTAAAATATGACCCGTGAATAATACCGGAAAAATTCAACACATGCAGCGTGAGACCTATACTCTAAGAGCATTTACAGTCGTGGACACCAAATCCGGGCCTTCAAACGCAAGCGGAGGCGCCTGTGTGCGTCTACGGGTAGTGACCGGTTATGCCTCACATTTACTACTCTGCATCTGGATACCTCATATTTGAAACCTTAAATCCATACAAAGCATGCAAACGAGGAATTCCTACGCATATCAGCCTATACTACCCTAATCCTCATCGGAGATGTCAACTATCTCCGTGCCCGGCTACGGGTACATGGGTGGCAGCCTCAACACTGGCTCCTCCGGTTGCTCCACCTCGTCCTCCACTTCCGCCACCGCTTCAAGTTTAACGAAAAGCGCGCAGGTTGCCGCCCATTCCTGCTGGATGAACTACCGGTTGGCCTTGACATAGACCTCATCCTGGATGGACTCCAGGATGGCCTGCTGCTCCGCCATCTCTGTCGCTTGGGCGACTGCGAACTCCACTATGGCATCCTCCATGCTGAAGCCTTCAGCCGTCGCCAGCTCATCCTCCGCCTGGTCCACCTCGTCCTCCTCCGAATCCGTCGCCTCCATTGAAATTGGATGCTGCTTGGGTCCTCCTCCTGCTCCTCCCGCTCCGGCGAGTCCGGAAGTAGGCCGGCTACGATGCGGGTGGCGCGCCTCGCCCGGATCTCCTCTTCAATCTGGAACCGGCGCTCCGGCATGAGCATAACATAAATTGTCTTCTTTTTCCAGGCCATGACAAAGCCAGACGACGTGGGAAGAGCGGTGGAGCAAGAGAGAGGTGGATGGGTTCAGAAGGGCGGCGCGGAAAGGGAAGGGGTGGATGTGGCTAGGGTTGGGAGACGTCGTCCGACTTAAATAGCCGGACTTTGACCTCGGTGGCGAGTCGGAGCGGCACCACATGACGTTCACACAGCCCACTGGACGAGACGTCCGTTGGATTGTTGGGTTTCCGCGCGATTCTGTCTGGGACCCTATCGTCAGTCCAACGTGACGGACACGCTCGGTCGTGCCAGAGCCTTCCCATATCCGTCCCATATTTGGGCTAGATACGAGGGTTGCCGGTTAGCCGGACGTTTGAGCCGCCCGTTTGACTCGAGTTTTTATGACTGGTCAAAGAATGGGCCGTCCGTCCGGGTGTATAAGGGGTTTTAGGGTGACCGATTGTAGATGCTCTAACAACCAACTGATTCAACTGAGGATATACTATAATAAAACCATTCAAGACTTCAAGTTCAAACGCGCACAATTGAAAGGAGGAAACTCTATTCTTCCTTAATTAATATATATAGCAAATCTTTTGCCTAGGTTTTAAAAAATAAAGAGAAAACTGAAGAAAAGAAACAACCTCGCCGTAAGCCGGCAACGGCCGTCTTGATCCAGACCGATGGCTCCTCGCCATTGCGGCCGCCAAGGAGAAGGAAGAGGGGCGGCACGATCAGCAGGAAGGCAACGAGCACGGCGTTGATTGCCGGGGCCCATCGCTTGCAGCCCTCAGACTCAGTCGGCATCGTGTTCTTCGTGGCAGGCGGCGGCGTGAGCCAGCCAGCGGCTTGATGCGGATGTCAACTGTATACACTGTCACTACAGTAGTGTAGTAAGTACTACTTCTTGGTCTCACATTCCTCGTCTAACACTACTTCGATTTTGATTAGTGTTACTCGAATCAAGAGTAGAAATCGGCCGATCCGGGATACACGGTCATCCTACTTGTTCACCACTGACTGACCACCTTGTTTAGACCCATTCTTAAAGTTTTGCACCGCATCGATCGGGTTGGCCGTCAGGTGGCAATCGCGGTCGTGCAGTTTACTGCCCCCATGCCCAATCCGAAGGAAATCGATCGTTCAAAACTGAAGGACAACGGGAACTGGGATAACTCTTTGGGATTCCACTGGATCATCATTTTTGGTTGCCTGCAGATACCTCATGCATGGAGTGTGCAGACGTGAACCGAGGAAGGCCTTGCCCTTGCCCTCCAGTGCCCCCTTGATACGTACCAACGTATCGATAATTTATGAAGTATTCATGCCATATTCACCTATGTTTGCAATACTTTTATATGGTTTTGATGCACTTTATATGATTTATTTAGAACTAACCCGGACTGACGCTGTTTTTAGCAGAACTACCGTGGTGTTGTTTTTGTGCAGAAAATGAAAGTTCTCGGAATCGCACGAAACTTTTTGACGATTTTTTTGGAACAAAAGAGGCACTAGACGCTTCGTGGGAGGGCCAGACAAGCCACGAGGTGGGCACAACCCACAAGGGCGCGCCAGGCACCCCCGGTGCGCCCTGGTGTATCGTGCCCACCTCGTGGCCCATCATCGCGTGAAACAGACGCTCAAAAATCCTATAAATATAGAAACCATCAGAAATAACCCTAGACTCTCCGCTCCGCCACCGCAACTCTCTGTATCGACGAAAAACCAATCTGGAGACGTTCCAGTACCCTGCCGGAGAGGGGAATCCATCTCCGGTGGCCATCTTCATCATCTCGGCGGAGGCCATGACGAGGAGGGAGCAGTCCACCCTCGGGGCTGAGGGTATGTACCAGTAGCTATGTGTTCAATCTCTCTCTCATGTTCTTGAGATGTCATGATCTTGATGTATCACGGTCTTTGTTAATATAGTTGGATCATATGGTGTGTTTCCCTTGCTAGCTTGTTGTGATGAATTGAATCTTTCCCTTTGAGATATCGTTATGTTGGATTGAATATTGGATTTGAGAACACTTGATATATGTCTTGCATGTGGATACCCGTGGTGACAATGGGGTGTTCTATTGATTCACTTGATATATATGTTTTGGTACTCAACTTGCGGATTCCCGCGGTGACATTGGGGTAATCTATGCATAGGGGTTGATACACGTTCTTGTCCTACATTCTCCGATAGAAATCTTGGGGTGCTCCTTGAGGTTCTTGGTGTTGGATTGAGTATTATGAATCTAAAATTGTTTGATGTGTATCACCTAATTAACTCATGGATACTTGTTGTGAAATTGGAGTATCTAGGTGACATTAGAGTTGGTTGATGCGTATCATATGGTGTTATTCTAGCACGAACTCTTAGATAGATCGAAGGAAAGGATAACTTGAGGTTATCTTAGTACGAACTCTTGAATAGATCGATCGGAAAGGATAACTTTAAGGTGGTTTCGTACCGTACAAACAATTTCTTCTTATGTTCTCCGCTAGATAAGAACTTTGGAGTGATTCTTCATTGCACATTGAGGGATGGTTATGTGATCCAATTATATTAGCATTGTTGAGAGATTGCACTAGCGAAAGTACGGACCCTAGGACTTATTTTCAAGCATTGCAATACCGTTTGTGGTCACTTTTGTTACTTGCTACCTTGCTGTTTTTATATTTTCAGATTACAAAAACCTATATCTATCATCCATATTGCACTTGTATCACCATCTCTTCGCCGAACTAGTGCACCTATACAATTTTCCATTGAATTGGGTGTGTTGGGGACACAAGATATTTCTTGTATTTGATTGTAGGGTTTTTGAGAGAGACCATCTTCATCCTACACCTCCCACGGATTGATAAACCTTAGGTCATCCACTTGAGGGAAAATTGCTACTGTCCTACAAAACTCTGTGCTTGGAGGCCCAACAAAGTCTATAAGAATAAAGTTGCGTAGTAGACATCAAGCTCTTTTCTCGCGCCGTTGCCGGGGAGGTGAGTGCCTGAAGGTATATATTTAGATATTCCAATTGAATCTTTTAGTTTCTTATTTTTCACTAGTTTGGTTTTATAAAATAAAGCTACATAAAAATGAAGTTTAGGTAGGATCATTTGTATCGTCTTTATAATGTCTTTCGTGAAAATAAGGATTCAGAAAATTGTGCTCAATTGGTAGAGGAAGAAATTATGAAAATACTTAATGAGAATTCCTTGAACGATGAGCATGATTGCAATGTTGCTAGTATGAATTCTCTGAATATACATGATGCTAATGATATGCAAAGCCACAAGCTTGGGGATGCTATGTTTGATGAAGATGATATTTTTTGTCCCTCAAGTTTTGATGAGCAAATTTATTATGATGATGGCATGCCTCCTATCTATGATGATTATGATGATGACATGTATTCTATAAAGAGTGATAGTAACCATGAAACTTGCCATCAAGATTTTAATATTGAATGTGGTTATGCAATCAAGTGTCTCATGATAGTTATTTTGTTGAGTTTGCTCCCACTACCATGGATGAAAAGGAATTTGCTTATGTGGAGAGTAATGAAAATTCTATGCTTGTGTATCATGAAAAGAATGATTTATGTGATAGTTATATTATTGAATTCCTTCATGATGCTACTGAAAATTATTATGAGGGAGGAACATATGCTTGTAGGAATTGCAATAATGTCAAGTTTCCTCTCTATGTGTTCAAAGGTTTGAAGTTATGCTTGTTTTGCCTTCATATGCTAGTTGATTCTTGCTCCCATACATTGTTTTCTCATGAAATCCCTATGCATAGGAAGTGGGTTAGAATTAAATGTGCTTTTCATGTGATCCATGATGCTCTTTTGCATGTTTCAATTACTATTCCTACATGAGCATCATTGAAATCATCATGCCTAGCTAAAAGGCATTAAAGAAAAGCGCTTGTTGGGAGACAACCCAACACTTATACTTTCTGTTTTGATGTGTTCACATGATTAAGATACTGTACTGATAATGTTTTGTGCCTTTTATTTCAATAAAGTCACAAGTAAAGCCTTTGGGATGACTCACAAGATGAGTAGAATTGATGCTGAACCAAAACAGAAACTTTTTACTCCAGTACAGGAATTTTAATTTTTTACTGGAGAGTTATAATGATCTGAAATTTTTACACCGTCTTCATATACAAATGCTTCAGGATGTCCTAATGTTTCAGAATTTTTAGAGGCAGGGAAGTATGGTTACACTACATATCTTCACAGACTGTTCTGTTTTTGACAGATTCTATTTTGCATGCATAGTTTGCTTGTTTTAGTGTTTCCATAGCTTATATTTAGTGGTATAAATTATGGGAATGATAGAATACAGTAGGTATCATGTGGGAAAAATTATGAATCTGAGTGAATGATTTATCTTTATTACACTAACCCTTCTCACGAAGTTCCGTTAAGTTTTGTGTGATTGAAGTTTTCAAGTTTTGGGTTAGACACCGATATGAGGAGAATAAGGACTGACAAGAACCTAAGCTTGGGGATTCCCAAAGCACCCCCAAGGTAATATCCATGGAAGACTCAAGCGCCTAAGCTTGGGGATGCCACGGAAGACATCCCCTCTTTCGTCTTCAACACCATCGGTATATCTTACTTAGAGCTATATTTTTATTTGTCACATAATATGAGTTTTGCTTCGAGCATCATTTTATTTTGTTATTTTATGTTAGTTGTTATTTATAATCTTTTTTTTCAAATTTTTTTTCCAAGAATTGTCTTATGATGCTTGCATTGCATGTTTTGATGTGTGCTGTGTAAAAACAGAAACTTTTGCTTTAGTGTTTGAATTTTCATATTTTACTGGAACGTGGAAAGTTTCTTAAATTTTTACACAGTGTTATCATATAAATTTTTTAGTATGTCCTAAATTTTCATAATTTGTTGAGTTACATAAGTACACTGGTTTCATAAATTTCTACAGACTGTTCTGGTTGGACAGATTGCTGTCATAGTTTTGTTATCTGCTTATCCTATAGTTTCCATTGCCTATATTGGTAGATATAAATTGTGGAAATGATAGTAAAAAGTAGACGATGTTTGATATTATTATTCTACTTGTCTTGGCAGTACATAAAGAGTTGACTTATTATTATGTGTACTAACCTATCTCACGAGTTCTTTTCGAGTTTTGTGTGGATGAAGTTTTTGAGAATAGGTGAAACCATGATATGAGAGGATTGAACGAGATACAAAAGCTCAAGCTTGGGGATGCCCAAGGCACCCCAAGTAAATACTTCAACAAGTCTCAAGCATCTAAGCTTGGGGATGCTACGCATCCCACCTGTCTTCATCAACAATTATCGGTTAGCCTATGTTGAGCCCAAATTTTCATTCGTTCACATGATGCGTGCTATTCTTGGAGTGCTATTTTTCTTTTGCTTGCTGTTAAATAAAATACTCAGATCTGAAAATCTTTATTGAGAGAGAGTCCTCACATAGCTACTTAATTGTTTGACTACTCATTGATCTTCACTTATATCTTTTGAGAGTAGCTTGTCATTTACTCTTATGCTTCACTTATATACTATGAGTTAATTGTTGAATGAATTGAATACCATGAAGTTTAAATTATATGTTCATATCATGCCTAGTAGTAGCTTCACATTTGGTTTAGAAAGTGATATCTTTTTGAATCTTGACAAGCACAATATTGGTCATACAAGCAATTAGTGAATGATTAGTATAAGGAAGAGAACTTTCACATACAAATTTATTATCTTGGACATGTTCTATGATTGTGAATACCCATTAATTATTTTCAAACTTGAGCAAATTAGTTGAAGTTGGACAAGGAAGATAACGTAATGAGTTATGGTTGTGTATATTTTCATAGAAGTTATATTGTTATGGATCCTCCAACATGTTGTGCTTGTGTAGAACCTTTTGCTATCCAACACTTCGTACTAAGTAGAGATACTACTTGTGCATCCAAATCCTTGAGCCAAGTTTCTTCCATAAGAGTCCACCATACCTACCTATATATGGTATTTCACTGTCATTCCAAGTAAATTTGCATGTGCCACCTCTAAAATTTCAAATGAACACCTGTTTTGTGTGCCTGGACCGCTCATGGAGTTACACGGGCGGTCAGTATCTTCCATGTTAAGCGGGTTATTCTCATGATGAGTGTTTATTCACTCGTCCTTGCATGAGAGGGGCGGTAATAGGGGTTCCGAGTCCTGAAATAAAAAAAATGCAAATAATTAAGCAAAACTCTCCCAGCAATGTTGTTGGTATGGACGGTACCCGTGGATTCGCCTAGCCGTGGAGTGTGTTTGTTGGTGGAGGGGGAGTAAACCTTTACTTTTACCGTTTAGGAACCGCCGCTAATGTGTTTAACATGGAAGATATTGATAACTCTTGGTCGTAACGTTGACAGGAAGGGTGCACCTCCCAAAATTATATTTATATCCGTTTTTAAACAATGACCTCTGGAACATATGCAAATCCCTGCTTCCCTCTGCGAAGGGACAATCTATTTACTTTCATGTTACTTACTTTCATGTTGAGTCAACTTCTTATTCCAACCTCAATCTATTAGTTGGCAAGCATCATGTGGTGGGGAAAGATCTAGGCACATATGGCCAGTCAAATATATTTGATCATGACTTATTATTGTTGACAATTATCTCTATGATAAATGAGTTGGGAGGCGAAACATTATGCCCCTATCTTTCTCTGTGTTCGATGGATGCCATTTGTTCTAAAAATATGCTTTGAGTACTAGCAATCATAGAAGACTATATGATGATTGAGTATGTGGAGCTCTTACTTAGACTTTGTTGAGAATAAGTTGAATTGCAATTGTTTGGTGACTAAGAACATAGGTTGTTAGGTTTCAAGAGAATTCATTGTTTGAACCATAACATGTGAATTGGTTGCTACTTTATCATGCTGATTTTTATGATAAAAAGTGGTTATGATGCTAGAAAATTGACTGAAATTATCAATGATCAAACTTATATATTATGCTAGCATTCACACTTCATAAATTAGTTCTATCGATAATTTATGAAGTATTCATGCCATATTCACCTATGTTTACAATAATTTTATATGGTTTCGATGCAGTTTATATGATTTATTTAGAACTACGGACTGAGGCTGTTTTCAGCAGAACTGCCGTGGTGTTGTTTTTGTGCAGAAAATGAAAGTTCTCGGAATCGCCCGAAACTTTTTGACGATTTTTTTGGAATAAAAGAGGCACTAGACGCTTCGTGGGAGGGCCAGACGAGCCACGAGTTGGGCACAACCCACCAGGGAGCGACAGGTCCCCCCGGCGCGCCTTGGTGTATCGAGCCCACCTCGTGGCCCATCTTCGCGTGAAACCGATGCTCAAAAATCCTATAAATATAGAAACCATCAGAAATAACCCTAGACTCTCTGCTCCGCCGCCGCAACTATCTGTATCGATGAAAAACCAATCTGGAGACATTCCAGTACCTTGCCGGAAAGGGGAATCCATCTCCGGTGGCCATCTTCATCATCTCGGCGGAGGCCATGACGAGGAGGGAGCAGTCCACCCTCGGGGCTGAGGGTATGTACCAGTAGCTATGTGTTCAATCTCTCTCTCTCTCTCTCTCTCTCTCGTGTTCTTGAGATGTCATGATCTTGATGTATCACGGGCTTTGTTAATATAGTTGGATCATATGGTGTGTTTCCCTTGCTACCTTGTTGTGATGAATTGAATCTTTCCCTTTGAGATATCGTTCGTTGGATTGAATATTGGATTTGAGAACACTTGATATATGTCTTGCATGTGGATACCCGTGGTGACAATGGGGTGTTCTATTGATTCACTTGATATATATGTTTTGGTACTCAACTTGCGGGTTCCCGCGGTGACATTGGGGTAATCTATGCATAGGGGTTGATACACGTTCTTGTCCTACATTCTCAGATAGAAATCTTGGGGTGCTCCTTGAGGTTCTTGGTGTTGGATTGAGTATTATGAATCTGAAATTGTTTGATGTGTATCGTATAATTAACTCATGGATACTTGTGGTGACATTGGAGTATCTAGGTGACATTAGAGTTGGTTGATGTGTATCATATGGTGTTATTCTAGTACGAACTCTTAGATAGATCGAACGGAAAGGATAACTTGAGGTTATCTTAGTACGGACTCTTGAATAGATCGATTGGAAAGGATAACTTTAAGGTGGTTTCATACCCTACAAACAATTTCTTTTTATGTTCTCCGCTAGATAAGAACTTTGGAGTGATTCTTCGTTGCACGTTTAGGGATGGTTATGTGATCCAATTATATTAGCATTGTTGAGAGATTGCACTAGCGAAAGTACGGATCCTAGGCCTTGTTTTCAAGCATTGCAATACCGTTTGTGCTCACTTTTGTTACTTGCTACCTTGCTGTTTTTATATTTTCAGATTACAAAAACCTATATCTACCATCCATATTGCACTTGTATCATCATCTCTTCGCCGAACTAGTGCACCTATACAATTTGCCATTGTATTGGGTGTGTTGAGGACACAAGAGATTTCTTGTATTTGATTGCATGGTTGTTTGAGAGAGACCATCTTCATCCTACACCTCCCACGGATTGATAAACCTTAGGTCATCTACTGGAGGGAAAATTGCTACTGTCTTACAAAACTCTGCGCTTGGAGGCCCAACAAAGTCTAGAAGAATAAAGCTGCGTAGTAGACATCACCCCTCTTGCAATCACCTTGTTGACGGATTGTGCAGAAGCTGTCGCCTTGGTGCCCTCGGTGATTCCCAACACGTCGAGATGTTCTTCAGACTATTCGTGAACTTGTTAAGATTAACCACATATCCAACTCTATGAGCCACGGCTTAGGCCATCTTCAATGGCAACCCACAAATTTCCTTCCGCATCTGTCCGCGGATAGGGGGCAGTCCGCGGACACTGTTGCGGGAGGATGCTATCCAACGCTAGCCACCGCAAACAGAAGACCCCGTCGCAATCCAGCACCAGAATTTGTATTGAAAAACAGAAGACCGTTGGGGGGACACGGGCTCCTGCTTCACGCGGCCGCTGATGTGAAGCCCACGGTTGCGTGGCGGGGATGTTGGCTTATCCTTGACCGCCCGGAGCGGGGATGCCGGCTCGTTCTTGACGTGAACCCGTGACGGGTCGGTTGCCCGTCCTTCATTTGCGTCGGTAATGGTGGCACCGGTTCCATCATACAGAGCGAACACGGGGAGGGGGAGAGAGGAGGAAGGTCCGGTGCTCTGCTCCACGGTGCCGGAGAGGGAAGGACAGAAGGAAGGTTCAGTACTCTGCTCCACGGCACCGTAGTGCAGCTTAAATAGCCGCGACAAGGCTATGCGGTGGGGTGGTCAGCCCACTTCAATACGACGCAGCTGCCAGAGTTGGTTCCTCGGGACACGGCGTCCGCATTGAAACAGCAAGTCCCGAGAGGTCACGTCCGTTTGCGCCGGTCAAATCACAGTTTCAATGATGGCCGTTGCATGCTCTGGGCCGACATGAATGCAGCGCGGCAAGCGGTGAGGCGCATGGGATGAAAGGCGTGGGAAGGGCGGGTGGGGGGGGTTGGTGGGCCAGGGCGGTCAGAATCATGCAAAGTAGCGGTCCGGACTCCCACAAACCTCCCCACGTTTGTCTCCGGTTTGTGGGAGAAATCGCGTCCGGACCGCTCTCCGGACCGATATAGGTCGGCGTTGGATGCTTCTGCTGTCCGGACCGCGCGGTCCGGACCATTGCGGGAGGTTTGCGGGTCTGCCTTGGAGATGACCTTAGCCAGCTAGGTAGAGAAATAGGAGAAAATATATTAGCAAGCAATAGAGATACAGTAGGACTGTATCTCTATTGCTAGCTAATATATTTATCGTAGGCGTCTCGTCGACGGAAACGTCTACTCCCACTGAATGCGCATCGCCGAAAATCCTGAAATAAATCCAGCAATAATGCGAGCACCAAAAATTGAACCCTGGTGGGCTGGGGATAGCACTGTCCCTCTAACCATCCATGGTTCGCACCAAAGATCCCTACTGAATTTGTATTTCGATAAAAAACAGAAATATAAAACAAAGACCCCGTCGCGATGATGAAGCACTCGCAATAGCAACACTCTAACCACCACCAAAGATAACACAAGGACTGCAAAAGAGATTCTCCAAAAACAACACCTTCAAGAAGGAAACAAAGCACGAGTGTTGTCGTCGCCCGATCGGAGACATTGAGTTTTCACCCTGAAGAAAGTTCGAGTTTCCAAAACAATCCCTTCAGCAAGGCCATTGCCAGGCACAACCAATGAACTCCAGACCTTGGGTTCTCACCCTGGAATTCGTGACTCGGTACTCAAGGAGCACCATCAAAAATGAAGCCCACCTGTGCTGCCACCCCCTCTTTCCAAGGCTGCCGCTGCAAGTGACCAAAACCCGACACACAGGAAATATATGTGCCATCGTTCTCGTGACAAACCTTCGATCGCAGTCACCATGACTTTCTCCACCTCCGTCACTACCATGAAAATCTATATTTAGACATGTCCCATGACGCCGTCAAGAAAGCGAAGCTTCGCGCCACTCCTCATGAAGCCTCATTGGCCGTCTATAAGGGAACGCACGTCCGGATCGATTTCAATCTAGATATCTGATACGTCTCAATGTATCGATAATTTATGAAGTATTCATGCCATGTTTGCCTATGTTTACAATACTTTTATATGGTTTTGATGCACTTTATATGATTTATTTAGAACTAACCCAGAGTGACGCTCTTTTCATCAGTATTACCGTGGTGTTGTTTTTGTGCAGAAAATGAAAGTTCTCGGTGTTAACATGTATTGTTCTAGGACTCTAGGCTGCGGCCACATACCTTATTTGTATAGGAAACTGTTAGCACCAAATCAGTTGTAATCCTATTCATTGTAACGATCTGTCTCAGGACCGAACTCTACTTTGTATGCGCTGCCAAAGGGAGGTGCGCCCCTAATATATAACATGAACCCGTCAGCCCCAAAAGGCAAGACGTTATACTGATTCTTACATCGTAATTAGAGCCCTGCTCTTCTGATTCGTCTAGCTACAGATTGACCAGGGCCAGAATTCATCGCTAAAACACCCAGATCGTTAGATCATAATCCCTTCCCAATACCCGTCAATACAGAACCCAGCTCGTCCCTAAGATCGAGAAACCCCACAGCCAGAACCACCAATACCCTTCGAAACAAACCCAGATCGTTCCCAGATCACAAAACCCACAGCCAACAGGAACCCAGATTGACAAAACCTACAACCAACAGGATCCTAGATCCCAACAACAGAGGCACATGGCGTCTTCCTCAACCTCCGCTGCTGCTCTGACCACGCAGGTGACTGAGAAACTAACACGCCAGGATTATATTCTGTGGCGTGCTCAGATTCTACCGCAAGTTCGCAGCGCCGGATTCTATGGCCTCCTTGATGAGTCTGATCCAGAGCCTGCCAAGCAAGTTGTTGTCAAGGACAAGGAGGGGAAGGATTCCACCATCACCAACCCCGAGCATGTAATCTGGGTCAGGCAAGACTAGCTCATGCTTGGTTACCTCCTCAACAACCATGATGAAGGAGGTCCTGATCCAGGTAGTATCAATCCCTACTGCTGTTGCTCTTTGGAAATACCTTGCAACCATGTTCTCCTCTACCTCTAGATCAAAGATCAATAATCTTCGTGTCGCCCTCACCAATGATCAGAAGGGAAATCCGACCGTGGCTAGCTACTTCGCACACATGAGGTCCTTGGCAGATGAGCTTGCAGCTGCTGGGAGCCCTCTCGGTGATGAAGAGCTCATCTCTCACATCCTCTCCGCCCTCGGCCTTGACTACCAGCCGCTCATCTCCACCCTCGACGTCCGCACCGAGCCGCTCTCCCTCGACCACCTCTACGCGCTGATGTCAAATTTTGACCAGTGTGTTGAGCTCTTCCAATCCGCTGGCGGCTTTAAGTCTTCGGCAAACGCTGCTGCTCGTGGTGGTCGCGGTTCCTCCAAAGGCTATCGGCCTCCATCACGGAACAACATCAACAAATCTCGTGGTGGTGGTGGCGGTGGTCCAAACCAGCAAGGCGGAGGAGGAGGCTACAACAACTGTAATGGGGGCGGCGGTAGTGGTTATAACCACGGAGGTGGTAGCTACCACCAAAACAACTACGGCGACAATGGTCGTTCCGGCAACGGCTGCCCCTTCTACTCCAACAATAGGGGTCGCCAAGGAGGGGGACGAACCAGCAACAACAACTCTAACAATGGGTATGATTTTGATGAATTTGGTCCTTGTCAAATCTGCAAAAAAAATCACATCGCCAAGGATTGCAATTGGCGTTATGCCGAGGATCATAACTACCAGAAAAAGCGAGTTGCCGCGCATGCAGGTACCTCTTAGGGAGTGGATACAAATTGGTATGTGGATAGTGGTGCCTCTGATCACATTACCAGTGAGCTAGGGAAGATAACCATCCAGGAGAAATACCATGGCAGAGATCAAGTTCACACCGCCGATGGTACAGATATGGTGATAAGTCATATTGGTCATTCAATTATCAAAACCCCGCAAAAAGATATCCATCTTAGAAAAAAATTGCATGTTCCGAGTGCCTCCCAAAATTTGCTATATGTTCATCGCATTGCCATTTATAATAACGTCTTTCTCGAATTTCATCCTTTCTTCTTTCTGATTAAGGACCAAGCCACAAGGAGAATTCTGTATCGAGGTAGATGTGTGGGAGGGCTATATCCATTGATTCCTCAACTTAGAAGCCTAAGTAAAAGAGCATATGGTGCCATCAAATTTTTTGTCGAGCAGTGGCATGCACGCTTAGGACATCCTTCTTTTTACTTAGTTCAACAAGTGCTTAGGAATAATAAGCTCCTGTTTGTTTGTGAGCATAATCATGAGAATATTTGTGCTTCTTGTCACAGAGCT
This sequence comes from Elymus sibiricus, assembly GCA_039707655.1. NCBI lineage: Eukaryota > Viridiplantae > Streptophyta > Magnoliopsida > Poales > Poaceae > Elymus > Elymus sibiricus. Next base: position 118,080,569 of record CM077675.1, read on the forward strand.
AAATCCCATCAGTTACCTTATCCTGTTTCCACTAGTGTTTCTACTCAACCTTTACAACTTATTTTTTCTGATGTTTGCGGTCCGGCCCCCACCTCTGTTGGAAGACATACTTATTATGTTAGTTTCATTGATGATTACAGCAAATATACATGGATTTACCTTCTTAAGAAACGATCCGATGTATTTCAAGTCTTTCAAAATTTTCAAGCACTTGTTGAACGGAAATTTGACCTTAAAATCCTCCCCGTCCAATCTGATTGGGGAGGAGAATATGAAAAGTTGAACTCATTTTTTTAGCAACTAGGCATATCTCATCATGTTTCATGTCCGCATGGTCATCAACAAAATGGTTCTGCCGAACACAAGCATCGACATATTGTTGAAGTAGGATTAGCTCTTCTTGCTGGTGCATCTATGCCTTTGAAATTTTAGGACGAGCCTTACCTAACTGATGTTCATCTTATCAACATGCTTCCTAGCCGGGTCATCAACAATGAAACTCCTACTGAAAGGTTGTTTCATACCAAACCAGATTATTCTTCTCTTCGTATTTTTGGTTGTGCATGCTGGCCTAATCTCCGTCCCTACAACAATCGCAAGCTCATGTTTCATTCTAAACTGTGTGTTTTTCTTGGGTATAGTGCTCAACACAAGGGGGTCAAGTGCCTTGATGTGCCCACACGCCGTGTCTATATTTTCTGTGATGTTGTCTTTGAAGAGACAATTTTTCCCTTTGCTCATCTTCATCCCAATGTCGGCGCTCTTTTCCGCAAAGAAATCCTTCTTTTACCCTCTCATCTCTCGGGCATCGATTTTCGGGGTGATAATTGTGATGACCAATTAACTAATACTGCTAATCCTGGTTATGAGCTTTGTACTGGTACCGGATCCAATTCTCCAGGAACTGATGAAAATCATGCAGAAAATGGTGAAACAATGCTACAAAGCAGTCAATATCGTATGTGCTTCCCTTTGGGGGACGTATCTACACGTATATCCGCCCATGGATCAGCGGAGCTACAGTCGGATGGGTTTGTGCCGGTATCTGCGTCGACACAGTCATCCACCCCGCCTGCCACTAATCGGGTCCCGCCCTCCTCCGCCACACGACAAACATCGACGCCCCCCGCACGCTCGCGATTCGCGGACCAGCCACGGGTCTACACGCGACGCGATGAGTGTGGCGCGCCCGGCTCGGGGCGCACTACTGATTCTCTCGGGCCCAGCCAATCATTGGTGCATGATACTTCAACGGGATCTTCTGCGCCGCTTCGCACGCCCCCCGCGTCTTCCCCTGCCACAGAACATCCCGCTGTGGGTGCTACGCCCTCTGATGTGTCCAGCGAGATAGGGAGGCTGGATTCTTCTGCTCCGCCCAGATTTTCTATGTCGGACGCTCTTGCAGCACCTCCTGTGCCTGCCCGTATACGCCTACAAAAGGGAGTTATCCAACCTGTCAATTACAAGCACATTACTAAATATGGTTTAGCATGTTCAACAGGAGAGCCTACTACTCTTGATGCGGCACTTAGTGATATACGTTGGAAAAAGGCTATGGAGGAAGAATTTCTTGCTCTTCAGAAAAATCAAACATGACACTTGGTGCCACCACAAAGAGGTACAAATTTGATTGACTGTAAGTGGGTTTACAGAATTAAGAGAAAGTCTGATGGAACCATAGATCGCTATAAGGCTAGACTTGTTTCAAAAGGTTTCAAGCAAAGGTACGACATAGACTATGAAGACACCTTTGGTCCAGTTGTTAAAATTGCCACTATTCGTCTTGTCTTGTCTATTGCCGTATCCAGGGGATGGAGTCTCAGACAGCTAGACGTGCAGAATGCGTTTCTTCATGGTGTTCTGGAAGAGTAAGTATATATGACACAACCACCAAGGTTTGTGGATAAAAATGCACCCTTCCATGTGTGCAAACTTGATAAGGCATTATATGGTCTGAAACAAGCTCCCAGGGCATGGTATTCTCGTTTAAGCTCAAAATTGCAAAGACTTGGCTTTGTTCCTTCTAAGTCTGACACGTCACTGTTCATTTACAATAAGTCCAACATATCGATCTTCGTGCTCATATACGTTGATGATATCATTGTTACCAGTTCATCCACTGAAGCAGTGACAGGGTTGTTGAAAGATTTAAGCTCAGAATTTGCTCTCAAGGATTTAGGAGACTTGCATTTTTTTTCCTTGGCATCAAAGTAAAGAAAACCACGGAGGGTCTTCATCTCTCTCAAGGAAAGTATGCAATTGATCTTCTGACAAGAGTTGGCATGCAGGGATGTAAACCATCACCAACACCCTTATCTAGCACAGAAAAATTGTCTCTTGCAGAAGGAGAACCCTTGAATCAAGAAGACACCACTAGGTACAGAAGCATAGTTGGAGCACTTCAGTACTTGACTCTCACTAGGCCTGATATTTCCTTTGCTATGAATAAAGTATGCTAGTTTCTTCATGCACCCACTACATTACATTGGACAACTGCTAAGCGAATTCTGAGATATGTTAAAAGTGCTCCTGACCTTGGTCTGACATTCAGCAAATCATCATCCACTCTTGTTAGCGCATTCTCTGATTTTGATTGGACAGGTTGTCTTGATGATAGAAGATCGACCGAAGGTTTTGCAATATTTTATGGATCAAACTTAATTTCCTGGTATGCAAAGAAACAAGCTACATTATCGAGGTCAAGTACGGAGGCGGAATACAAAGCTTTGGCAAATGCAACGGCATAAGTTATTTGGGTTCAGTCTATGCTCAAGGAACTTGGAGTTCGTATTACACAAACTCCATGTTTGTGGTGTGACAATCTTGGTGCTACATATCTTTCTGCCAATCCAGTTTTTCATGCTAGAACTAAACACATTGAAATAGATTTTCACTTTGTCAGAGAAATAGTGGCTAATAAACAACTTGAGATACGGTTCGTACATTCCAGAGATCAAATTGTAGATGGATTTACCAAGGCCTTACCTTCAAGAAACTTTGAAGCATTTAAGCGTAATCTCAACTTGTCAAAGTTGTGATTAAGGGAGGGTGTTAACATGTATTGTTCTAGGACTCTAGGCTGCGACCACATACCTTATTTGTATAGGAAACTGTTAGCACCAAATCAGTTGTAATCCTATTCATTGTAATGATCCGTCTCAGGACCAAACTCTACTTTGTATGCACTATCAAAGGGAGGTGCGCCCCTAATATATAACATGAACCCGTCAGCCCCAAAAGGCAAGACGTTCTACTGATTCTTACATTTTTATGATTTTTTCTGGAGAAAATAAGAAATACTAGAGCGAAGAACCACCAAAGGGGAGCCACCTGTGGGCCATAAGCCAACAGGGCACGCCCACCCCCCTGGGCGCGCCCTGATGGCTTGTGGGGCCCACATGGCTCCGTTTAGCATGATTCCAACGCCAAAAAATCCTATATATACATAAACCCTCCAAAATAAACAGAGAACCTCCGCTCCGCCGCGGCAACTCTTTGTATCGACGAAAAACCAATCTGGAGCCTTTCCAGTAACCTGTCGGAGAGGGAAATCATCATCTGGTGGCCATCTTCATCATCTCGGCACACGCCATGACGAGGAGGGAGTAGTTCACCCTCGGGGCTGAGGGTATGTACCAGTAGCTACGTGTTTGATCTCTCTCTCTCTCGTGTTCTTGAGATAGCATGATCTTGATGTATCACGGGCTTTGCTAATATAGTTGGATCATATGGTGTTTGTCCGTTGCTTGTTGTGATGAATTGAATCTTTTCCTTTGAGGTTTTGTTATGTCAGATTGAATATTGGGTTTGAGAACACTTGATGTATGTCTTGCATGTGGATACCCGTGGTGACAATGGGGTATTCTATTGATTCACTTGATATATGTTATGGCATCAACTTGCGGATTCCGGTGACCTTGGGGATCTATGAATAGGGGTTGATTGCACGTTTTCATACTACTTTCTCCGATAGAAATCTTGGGGTGCTCCTTGAAGATCTTTGTGTTGGATTGAATATGATAGATCTGAAATTGTTTGATGCATGTCGCATAATTTACCCACGGTTACTAGAGGTGGCATTGGAGTATATCTAGGTGAAATTAGGGTTGATTGATATGTATCATTGGTCTTATTTTAGTACGAACTCTAGGGCTGTTTGTGACACTTATAGGAATAGCTCAAAAGATTGGTCGGAAAGAATAACGTTGAGGTGGTTCTACTACCTACACCAATTTCATCTTATGTTCTCCGCTAGATAGGAACTTTGGAGTGATTCTTTGTTGCACGTTGAGGGACGATCATATGATTCAACTATGTTAGCATTGTTGGGAGATTGCACTAGTGAAAGTATGAACCCTAGTCCTCGTTTCCAAGCATTAATATATCGTTTTGCTCGCTGTTTACTACTTGTTACCTTGCTGTTTTTATATTTTCAGATTACAAAAACCTATATCTACCATCCATATTGCACTTGTATCACCATCTCTTCGCCGAACAAGTGCGCCTATACAATTTACCATTGTATTGGGTGTGTTGGGGACACAAGAGATTTCTTGTATTTGATTGCAGGGTTGTTCGAGAGAGACCATCTTCATCCTACACCTCCCACGGATTGATAAACCTTAGGTCATCCATTTGAGGGAAAATTGCTACTGTCCTACAAAACTCTGCGCTTAGAGACCCAACATAGTCTACAAGAATAAAGTTGCGTAGTAGACATCAATATCCAGTGACGTCATGCGCTAATAGGCAGAATCACCGAGAGAAAGACCGGAACTCGTCGGTGTCCTGATCGAGGAGGCCTGCATGAAGCCAACCTAGCTGCTAGCCACTAATTCTAGGGAGAGGAACCTTCACGTCGGTGTCCATTGCAACCCACAAATTGAAGGTCGGCCCGTGCCGCCACACAGTTCCAGCTCCAATCCAGAAGTAGCTGCCACCAGGGGAGTCGTCGGCTAGGCAAGCCAGATCCAGCGCCCTAGGCAGCACAACCGGCCAGGTCGAATCCTACGCCCGTGCAGCCGCCTAGTTGAGCTTGCCTCACGCGTTGGTAGAGACATGGGCAGCCTACAACCAATTTCACGTGGGTCATGGCTGCACCATTGCCGGGGGTAGAGTCTGGCACTGGCAGCGATAACCGCAAGCCCATGACCACCGCAGACCACGGGAGCGATGGGAGCAGCACACCGGTAGGGGCCCATGCCGCCTGCACACAAAATCAACGATGCACCACGGCGAGATGTGGTTAACCGTCGACGACCTCCGAGGCATCGAACGCAGCAAGTCAGCCGCCGCACACCAAATCACGGTTGCCGCAAAACAGATCCGGGGCATGCGGTGTAGATCGACGACGTACATCATCCAACCTGATGGGGATGTGAGGGAGAGGGATGGATGAGAAGGGAACGAGCAGGCAGCGTCCCGCCGCCGCCGTCAGCACTGACGACCTCCTCTGACAGTGGCGGGAGGGCTTGGGCGGTGGTGGGGAGTTTATTGGTGGCGGCGGGGGGAGGGGGGCTCTGGAATAGCCCGTGCGAGTGACCTGGGAGGCAGTTTTCCGTATAGTCCTCAGGTTAGTTGTAATTAACAGGGTTAGTAGAAAAAGCCCACTTTAACGCTAACAGCCAACTGAATAGTGCGGTTTTTCGGCTCCTACCTCATCGGGAGCTTAAAAACTTCAAATACTAGATGATAACCCGCACATTGTTGCATGAATTGATTTCAACATATTTTAATGGGATTTGATTGTGTAGAATATAAATTTTAAACTAATAACACGTGAATCAAAATTTAAAATACATATGACTTATTGTAAATATGGTTGTACAATATCTACGTGTTGAATATAAGTAAAATCTATACTCTATACCTACCTACTAATAAAAGAAATAGGTATTCTTAGTCCGTCATGTAATTTTAGAGCAAACCCCCTCTATTTTATATAAAATAAACTCACAGTCTAGGAATAAGTAAATCCACGAGAAAAAGGAAAAAAGGTTCGTTCGTTGGTCATCCGGTCAGCTAGAACGTACCTAGGAGACTCCCAAGAGAACATAGAGAGAAGATTGGCCACGTACGGGTCCAACTAAAACGGAATCTGAATCCAATCCAATTCTACCTAGAGCCTAGGGACAGGTAACAAAAGGTAAAGACACTTGCCCTATTGAACACATTAATCTTCGACATTGAGCCTCCAATGGCAGCGTTGCGCACGCCAATAAGCGCGATCCTTGCGGCTGTCAACTCCTTCGCGGGCAAGCGTGCACCTCTAGCCATGTCCATTATACTACGGCTGTAGCGGCACGACCTATCTCGCAATCAACGACGGCTCTTGCCACGTGCGCCTTCAGCTCGCCGTCAACACGGCCCGAGTCACCCACCCGCCGCTCACGCGCCTCGTGGTCATGGGCACGGTGGCCACCACCGTCTACCTGAAGGAAGTCATCATTTTTTAATCGGGTGAAGCAACAAACATGCTCGGGTTTAGGGAGCCGCCGCCCCAGCTGGCATGGATCGGCGGCCCATGATTTAGACTACCGACAATGGGAAGTAACATAGAGTAGTAACATGCATATGTTACTAGTCTAAATTACTATCTCCATAGTGGGTGGTAACATAGGGGTAGTAACATTGAGCCTTTCATTTATTAGCGTATAGATTCATCTTGCATTGGTATGTGTTATGTTACTCATAGTAGTAGTAACATAGTATGTTACTCAATTTTTCTCTTTTCTCATTAATAGCTGCCACATCATATTTTTTGCTTAGGTGACATCTATGTTACTACTTATGTTACTCCCACTGTGGGTAGTCTTACAGGTGAACGCAAAGAGTCATCTCGACGGCTGCGATTCCAAGAATGCCCACATCATTCTGTTCTAACACTGGTGCTGTGACGTGCTATACAAACGGTTTTTAACCCCTTTCGGTGACGTAGTTCCAAACCATCACCTTGCATGTGTGGGTGATAGGGGGGTCCATCCCACACGACACGGCAAACCCGTCGGCGATGGTGTCCAACGAACGCAAACGTTTGGCAAAACTAAGCGTATGGGATGTCCGCATCTATCACAAACGAGAGTCACCGGTCAACCGTTTGAGATATGGAGGACTTCCCATACGACCCATCCTTGCAACTCGTGTGAGATCACACTGACATCGCACGCGTTATTCTGTGGCTCACCGTTTACGATGTGCACCAAATTACAAACAGTTGACGATTATGAAGCGTGTATGATAAGGAGTATATCATAAGCACTTATATTGGACGAACCGTTGGCGATATTTAACTAAGACTATAATTTAACCGTCGTACTCGCGTCCGACAGGATAAGTATTGCACGCGCTATTCTGTGGTCCAACGTTTGCGATTTATACTACATCACAAACAGTTCATCATTTTAAACTGTGTGCGACAGAGATTGTATCACAAACGTTGCATTCGGTTGCACCATTTGTTATATTATCTGAAATCACACACGGTTCGCAAACGGCAACTGTGTGCATGGTCGCACATGTTTTCTATCTGTGAAACGTGTCGGATCTTGAGGTATATCACAAACGTTGAGACTTACAAACCGTGTGCGGCGTAATGACCCGTAGAGCATATTTTATTATTATTTTAATCGCTACAATTTAAAATTGTACAGAATTTGAATTTGAAAGTACCTAATAGCTTTTTACATATACATAGATAGGTTCATCAACCAATGCATTATTCCATTCACAGGTACATACGCTCAAGAATTACGTCAACGAAAGAATTACAGAAGCACCAAATAAAGAATGATGAACGACGGTTGAATACTTGTATTAAAGACGGCAAAGAAAGAGGCAAAATATATTCTAATTGCTGTAAAAGGTGAAGCGGAATGTCCGTAGTGTGCCCTCCATGTCGTCTGCACACACGACTCTAGCCTAATCCCTTGTGATGGTCGACCGCCCATCCTTCAATATCTTCATGACTTCCAGATAGTCATTCTAGTCTGGTAGAAATACATATACATTTGCATGTCCAACAATCATGTAGTTTGAGAGGTGATATTGGGTAGACTGCGTTGGGAATCACTGCAAAGGAAAAAGATACAGAGATTGTCATCTAACAACTCATTATGTGCAGTAAAAAGGGTACATAGTTTTGAGTTAATATACTTCATATCACTGTTGTCTCGGACAAACAGTAAATAAATAGTTTAGTTGCCACATTTTGACCAATTGTACTAGCAATCTTTATTAGTTACCTCACATGATGTTCTCTCCGTCCCACTATATAAGATCTAATTACATCCAATGCACAAACATATTGGATGTATTAGCGTCTTTTATTATGGGGCGGAGGGAGTATAGCATGAGAAACAAATATAGCCATGTGAACCAAAAGCCATTAAAATAGGCATATATTCACTACATCAGGCTTAACAACAACCAAATAAAGTCATTCATAATGGTATTGTTGAATTTGCATATAACAAAGTTTGTACTTAAACATCAAATTGTATAATTGAACATCACAGAGTGAAAAAAAAGGCGGTGTATAACTAAATAAACAAGGCATACTACAGCTACCAAATAGTCATTCATATCGCTATTGTTGAAATTGCATAGAATGTAACATGTGCTTAAACATCAAATTCTATGATTGAACATCACATTGTTAGAAAACCGAAATAAACAGGGGCATGTTAACTACATCAGCTTTAACAGGAACCAATTGTATGATTGAACAACCAAATCTAGCAATTGAAGCTGGACATATGTTCACTACAAACAACCAAAAACAGCCAAACAAGGTATATGCTCACTACAGACAACCAAACATAGGCGTTCGTGAAATTGAACTGAAAAATTCATACTCGAGCGTAGGGCGCACTTGTCGACGACAAGTTGTTGTCGTCAATGAGACCTGACTTGGTAGCTGACGATGCCAAAACATCGCCATAGAACGCGACTTCCATAAATGACAAAAGGGTCCCGTTTGCAATGAAGGAAAATTCCTGACAGCAAAGCAGAGTAGATCAGATGCATACTACAAACAACCAAATATAGGTATATGCTAACTACAGACAACCAAACATGGGAAGTGAAATTGAACTAAACAATTCATACTCCATCATATCAAATTGCACTTTTGAACATTACAATTCATACTCCAGCATAGCACATTCCTGACAGCAAAGCAGAGTAGATCAGAGGCGTACTACAAACAACCAAATATAGCAATTGAAACTGGACAAATCATAACCACAAACCACCAAAAAACCTTTAAAGGAAGCATATGCTCACTGCAACAGACTTAACAGCAACCAAACAGCCATTCATATCAGTATTGTTGAAATTGCATAGAAGATAGAATGCGCCATGTGCTTAAACATCAAATTGTATGATTCAACATCACATTGTGAGAAAACTGAAATAAACAGGGGCGTGTTAAATACACCAACTTTAACGGGAACCAATTGTATGATTGAACAACCAAATCTAGCAATGAAACTTGACATATGTTCACTACAAACAACCACATATCACACTAAACAAGGTATATGCTCACTACAGACAACCAAACGCATCATAACTGAAATTGAACTGAACAATTCATACTCCAGCATATCAAATTGCACTTTTGAACAATTCATACCCCTTGGAAGAGCCTGGAGGGGGGGGTGCGCACCATGCGCTCCCTGTTGTGGCAGCTTATCTCCTTGCCTTTGGAAGAGCACGTCTGCAGGGTGACGTCCCTGGATGGGCTATTTCCCCTTGGAAGAGACGGATAGGACGCCTTGTCGTCGTCGTTGTCAATGAGGTCTGACTTGGCAGCTGACGATGCCGAGCCACCGCCATATATATAGAACGCGACCTTCAGTAATGACAAAAGGGTCTCGATGTCGACGAAGGAAAAATCCTGACATCAAAGCAGAGTAGATCAGCGCCGGGGGGAGGGGGCATGGAGAAGATCCAAGTAGGTTGAATCCGAAGGGGCGGGGGTGATATACTTAACCTGTGTCATAGCCCGCGTCTGGGGGCCTCGGCGGCCACCTCGCCGTCGTCCAGCGGACAGGCCTCGATATACCTCTTTTTGGCCATTCGCTCCTCCAGCTCCCCGGGAAGCATGGCCGGGATGAGGCAGCGACGCTTTGGAGTGTGGGTGAGGATGGAGATGGGGATCTGCGGGGAAGAGGGTGCTTCACAGGCCGACACTACGGGGTGGACCAGAGTTGTGCGTGCATTATTCGACATGGAGGAGCACTACTGTCGATTGCACGGACGACTCTAGTCCAACCCCCTTGTGATGGATCTTCATGAGGACTTCGAGATAGTCACGGGAAGGCCCGCAGACGATGACGGTGGAGTCGGGGGCGACGGTGGCGGCGGCGGGCTAGCTATGGTTCGAGTGAGGGAGAGGAGTGGTGCGAGCGGGAGCGGAGGTTTTCCCTTTTTTACGTTATCTGAGCAGAGGTTTTGTGGTGGGGAGGGGGGTAGGTGGTGTTTGAGGAAATGCCGCATGGCTACTGAAAATTTTACTAGGCGGGAATGCCGGGGCTACTGAAAATTTAGATTACAGGATTGAAGCGACGCGGCCAGGGCGGGAGCAACAAACATCGCACACAACCGAAACATAATAAGTGTGTGCTATCAAATAGGAAAAAACCGCGAAACCGCCATTTTTCAAATGGCTCAAGGTGGTAGATATTTTTACGAGGGAAGTCTCGTGGAACCCAATCATGTCCGGCGCCCACCAGTGGACCGTGCTGATGTGCGAGCGGCGGATGGAATGGTTTCTGTTGAGTGTACAATTGCAAACGGTTGTTACATTCGAATCATTTGCTATTTACTCCTGGAATAATAATATAAAGGAGCATTTCGTCAAAACAAATGCGGGAAAGGGGTCAGAACACATACACGCCTGCGTTGTCTAAAAAGAAACATACACACCTGCATGTGGAACAAAAATATGTATGCACAGGGTGGTTTGATCGTTCAAAATACCCAATGCGCAACTTTGATGTGTCACATGTCTCCTCAGTCGCCACGCGGTGGAGGGGGGATCCTAGACACGAATACATGCCCCCACACAGGTCTTGCGTATCACTCATGTCGTAACACGAAAATGAAACATATACATGAATCCATCATGGTCGAACCACCCCATCTCTTTTCCGGTCAAAGGTGGACTATGGCCCATGCGCCTCGAAACACGGACATCCCGACCAAAGAATCAACACTTTTGGTCAAACCTCTCCCGTTGTCGGTCGAAAAGGATGGACGTCCACCGAGGCCCATGAATGGGCGTGGCGCCGATAATTAACCACGCGATGGAGTGTCGAATACAGCTATCGCCTGTTGGTGGTGCAAACATGTGTACGGAAATGTTGTGTTGCATTTGAATTCATTAATATATATATATATATATATATATACCTCATGTGCAACTTTGATGGGTCACATGCTTTGGAACGGGAAAGTCCCCCCCCCCCCCGAGCGAGTGTTCATGATGCGTACAACTAGTATGCCGAGCGTCGATGGGAACGATTCACGCATTCGTAGGCGTGTGCTCAGACTTGGATAATTAAGGAAACTCAAATGACCTATATAATGTATACCATAACACAAAACAGTTGAAGATTCCACCATGGTAACCTCTCTCTCGTTGTTAGTCAATGTGATGGACATCCACGCGGGCCAAGGAATGGACTTTCCAACGACAACCACGCGAAGGAGTATCCAAAGACAATCACCGTCTAAGTGTGGATCAAACATATGCATGGAAGTGTTGTGTGATGTTTACATCCCAGCACACAAACTTTATCGTGGCACACCTTCCTCGGGAATCTTAAAGTCGGCACGGAAAGCGAGGTTCATGACGTGTGGCATATATACCCCCCCCCCATTCGAGCCGATGGGAGAGACATTATATTCATGCATACACTACACGCACTCAAATTATACCATGCAATCTCACACACACATGGACTACCGCAAACATCGACCAAAAAAGAATCCACAATAATTAACCTCTCTCGTTGCGGTACAAAACTACGCGAGGCCACAGATGGGAGAGTGACACTAATAATTGTGCAAGGGGGGCGGTGTCCGAGGACAACCACCGCCTCCATGTTGCCCTAACATATGTACGAAGGTGTTGTGTGATGTTTTGAATACCCAATGCACACCTTTCATGTGGCACCTTCGCAAATCGAAATAAACGGAGGTTCACAACTTATACAATGAGCATGCGCATGCACACATGCGCCCAAACTTTCGTCCGTAATCTCACCATGATATTCGCCGAAATATGGACTAAGATGAATCCACCTTTGATCAAACCCCTCTCACGCGCGCTATCCAAGGTGATAGACCACGCAGGGGCAACGAATGGGTGTGTCGGTGGTAACCGCATGAGTGAGTGTACGAGGACCACCTCCGCATGCATCAGACACAAACATATGCATGAAAAGGTCATGATCGAGATGCTTTAAATATATACCCAATGCACGACTTTTGACATGGCACGTGTGCCTCACCTGAAGCTGTCATTGGTTAAAACCGTTACACGCATCCCAATGGGTGTTTGCTATATTAGGGCACGGAGAAGTGCCAGCTTGATTTCCCATGGGGAAGATGGTGGGTCAAATACCTTACCCAGCGTGCACGACGGGGATGAGGATGGGATATACATAGCATTACTGCCTTAACCATGAAGTAATTATATGTGGGCTCTGAAATTAGTAGACTCCACATAATTTGCGACCTCGGTCACCCAAATTTCCACAGATCCCACCCATCTGGACCAAATATCCCTAAGAAAACCCAAACTTAGCCACAACATATTGCTTATTTGCGTTGGAGTACTGTTTTTTTACTGAAATACTATCGAATGTTGTTCTTAAATGCATGTTGGGTTTCCCGACGGGGATAAAGAAGTGGCAACGGGGATGGGAAACATTTTATCCCCGCGCATGGGTACGGAGACGGTGACAGGAATGGAAGGGCGGTGATCGGGACGGGGATGGGAAACATTTTATCCCCGTGCAAGGGTACGGAGACGGTGACGGGAATGGGAGGGCGGTTATGGGGACGGGGATGGGACTCCAATATACCCGCCTGAGTAATCCCCGTTGTCAGCTTGATGCCTAACTAACCGGACAACCCCACGTGGTGGCACACTTACGACGCGTATTGTGTGCTGGACCCCACACCCCCACTCGTCCCACCACACCACCGTCACTTCAAGGCATGCATGTCAAACTTTTTTATGTAGTGCACATGTGACAATAGGAGTGTAGTGTTAAAATTCGATTTGTAAAGAACATTAGGACATTATATAGATCAAATTGATTCCTTAGGTATTTAATTTGTAAAATTCAAATTTGAACTATATGCACACGTGGTTGTGCGCTCGAATGGATTAGAAATTCATTTTTTGTGGTGGGTGCATGTTTAGTCCCCATGGAAGGAAAAACAATGAATTTCGAACATCTCGGGGCCGCAAACATTGACTCTTGGCTATCAATTTGCAGCAAATGCCCAGCTAAGCTAGAATTCATGAAACATGGACATGATTTCATGACATGGAACTTATAGGTCGTGGTAAATAAATCGTCCAATTTGAGAGAAGTTTTAATCTAAGCTTCTTGGAAACGAGGGCTTATTAATAAATGCAACACAGAACCGTCACGTTTACACCGCAAACGGTTTATTAGTCCAATTTTTTATTTACTCCGCGTATTAGCGTTGGATAAAGTCAAGCTTTGTAAACTTTGACCAAATTTAGGAAAAAATGTTAACGTTTACAATTAAAAATTATTACCATTGGATTCTTTATTGAATGTACTTTCACATCATATATATTTGTCATGGTAATTATTTCTATTTCTTTCTTTAAAGTTGGTCAAATTGTATCAAGCGCGATCCTTGCACGCAGATATGATTTGATGGGATGCATGCTAGCAGCAGGTCGCCTCGCAGGCTGACCGGGATTCGTGTGAGAAGGTGGTTGAATTGATGGGAGGCGTGTTCACTAAGCAGTTTCGCAGGGAGACGTGTCGTCAGATGTGTGATTTGACGGTGCGCATGCCAGTAGTCCGGCGCACAGGCGCCTCACCGGGAGGCGAGCCGTCCCTTTAAACCGTCGCCCGCCTCAGCACAGCGTGAAGGTGGGCACAAAGATTGCCATCGTCGGAGATGACGTATCGTGCAGACAGCAACGCGGCCTTGACGTTGTCGCCGCCGCCGTGCTTCCCCAGCTGGAGCCGGTGGTCCACAGCGACTCCGACGAACACTCCAGCGACGACAACGACTCGGACGGAGAACTGGTTGATCATATATACCCATTTTTGGTAAATACATATGATAGGCTGATTGGTTTGCTACCAAAGCATGGCATGCCAACTTTTGGCATCAAATTAGTTAGCTTCGATTTAGGGTTCACGTTGTCGCATGATATAGCTAGTATGTTTCATAAACTTTGCCTTGCGAATTCGCATTATAAAAATATACGGACGTCACATTTTTTTACTATGTATAGGTACTATCTGACGATGTGGACAACGAGGATGAAGACGTCCAGGAGAGGTTCAAGAGGCAAAGGCTTAGAGAGCTTATGGCTGGAAAGTATAACAAGCGTGTCAGGAAGAATGGGGGCTATGGATGCCCGTTCTGCAACCATAAGATTAACAACACGTACTTGAGTGTTCCGGCGCATGCAAGAGGACGAGCCGTTGGCTCCTTCAAGAAGAAGTATTCTTCCAGGATAGCGCACGCCGCGTACGCCCAGTTCCTGGAGAATCTTAACCATCAAGCATGAAGATGAGATGTTGGATTGACTGTTTCGAAAAAAAATGTTGGATTGAATCTATCTAGTTTGTGTGTATTATATCTATGCTTGTGTATTATATTTTTTCCTGAGATTGAAATTGTGCGACGACTTTCATTATGCGGTATCTCCATCACACCGGAGTGCTAGTTTAATTGAGAGTAATATTTTTATAGGATTTATCACACACGGTTGGATCTAATAAACCGTTTCCTCCGAAGCACATTATTCTAGGGGACTAAGATTCAGTGACTTACTTCACCTGCCTTTGTGTGTTTGACATGTGGGCCCAATAGGTGGATGGTCCACATGTCATACACCCAAAGGCAGGTGCAGTTACGTCACTGAAGCTAGACAGAATACCTCAGCACCACTTGAAAAAAAAACGTCAGCACCCACAAAACCCTCGCCTGCTCCCCTCCCCCTCCCCCTCCCCAACCCAAGTAGCACCTACACTAAAACTAGAACTCCGGGACTCTCCATGCATGTCACAGCCTGTCGCCGCCGCCGGCTGTCGCAAAACGCCACCGCATATCTCCACTGCCGATTGCCGCGGCCTATCGGCACTGACTTTCTCGACGCTGCTCTCTGTCGACCCAGCTCGCCCGATTGGGGAATCTTCGGTACTGGGTTTTTTCCCCATGAAGAACCCGGTAACTAATCTACTGAAATATTCCCGCTCATCTCTTATCCCAGTCCGTCGGCCCCTTTTAATCACTCGTCCGAAATCGCCGTGGATTCATGTTTCTTCTAGCTGATTTGAGGGTTTTCATTCATAGAGTGTATAGTGCAAGGACACATCAGGGCTATGCGGACTCGGCCATAAAACCGAGGAGTTCCATCTCACCGTACCAGACGACTTCACGCAGCGCACGGTATGTTCAATCTCACACTACCTGGTTTGACATGCATGGCCTATTCTTTTTCTGAACCTATACTATAGATTGCTACATTTGGATAAAAGGTGCCACATGCAGCATTTACGTCAAATGTGATTTCTTCTTCTTCTTATCCTTCTCCTTCTATATTAGGCAAATTAATGTTGTATTGTTCTTTCGTTTACTCTTATATATATTTGCACGACATCATGGTTACATTATCTGTTTACTTGTAATTTTTTATCCTTTCAAATCAACTGATGTGCATATGCTGTTCTTTTAACTACTACTCTCATACTATCACGTTACCATGTTCTATAACAATCTTATCATTTCCTGCAGTACATCCCTTGCGCTGCAACGACAACTGTAGCGCTAAATCTTTGCCTTTACATAATGGAAGACTCCAGTGATGTCACATTGAGCACAAACCATGGATTTACAATCGTTGTTTCTGTAAAAATTGATGAAGATTGTCACTCCTACTTTGAAGAAGGCCTTTGGGGAGAAATTTCTAAGTTTTATGTACTGAAAGCTGGCACTAAAATTACGCTGCACCTAAAAGAGCCTTACCAGACGATAAATGCTACCTTCCCCGACGACATTCTCTGTACATGCTATGTTGGAAGTAAGTGTTCTTTGTAGTATCTGCACGTTGACTTGCGTAGCAATATCAATGTAACTGTGTAGTATTTCAGCAACCAATTGGGATTTCATTTTCTTAATCTGTTAAAATTGTTCCTACCTAGTAAGTAGTAACTTGTAATTACAAATGCACTATTATTCTACGCTTATCTAGCTACATAATCACTATCCTCCCACTGTTCCACTCTTGACAGAAAGATACACCGGCGGCCATTCTCCGGACATGGATGTCGAGGTTGCCAACAAGCGGATGCGGGCTGAGCCAGAAACACAAGCGCCTCCGATAGGCGTAGACTTCATCAGCAGCCTCCCCGACGATATGTTGAGAGTCATCATCTTTCTCCTCCCTATCGAAGATGGTGTGCGCACAACCGTCCTCTCTCGGCGGTGGCACCCCCTATGGCGCTCTGCCCCTCTCAGCATCATCAGCGAGCACATGCTTTGCACTAGCTATCGCAAACGCTTGGATGCACTATCCCAGATCCTCGGCACGCACTATGGCCCAATCAAAGGCCTTACCATGGGCAAGTTCCGTTCCAATGGCAAGGACCGAGCCAAGTTTGACGAGTGGTTCTTATCGCCAGCCCTAGATCATCTCGAGGAGCTCCATTCTAATGATGGATATATGCGCCCGATGCCACTCTCCGCGCTGCGCTTCACGCCAACGCTGCGCTTCGCAAGGTTCTTGAACTGCCATTTCCCCCAGATTAACGCCAACCCCACTCTTTTGCTACCTCGACTGACGCACCTTGAGCTCGTCGTCGTCTGCATCCCCAACGACGACATGGAGCGCCTGCTCCGCGGCTGTACTGCGCTCGAGTACCTTCATATTCAGGCGAACAATGGGTTGAGTAGCCTCCACATCACCTCCATGAGTCTCCGGGCAATTTGTGTGTATTGCTGGTGTTGCAACAGGAGATCGCACAAGGTGAAGCACCAAATGGTGATTGTGGACGTGCCTTTACTTGAGAGATTACTTGTTGTTGATCAATAAGGTCCAACAAGAATCAGGGTCATTCATGCGCCAAAATTGACAGTGTTTGGCTACTCGCCCGTGAACTTATCTGAACTTGTTTTTGGATCCATAACCGTCCAGGTACAACAATCGCCCTCTTCTCATTCTTTAATTAACATTTTTTTCTCTGTATTAAAGATGTATGTTTGTTTGTCATCCAGAAAATCATATCGACAAGCTTGACCCCATATCTACGCGGAGTGAAGGTCTTAGCAGTAGAATCTATCGGCCCCGACCTGGACCAAGTTGTCAGATTGCTGAGATTCTTTCCGTAACTGGAGAAGCTATATGTCGAGGTGATGCTCTTTCATGTTAAATTTTAAACACAAGGGAGTTCAAATTTTGAAACCCTGCAAATCGTAAGAGGTCCGTTGTGTGTCCAAGCACTAATACATTCTCTTCTTTCGCAGATACGGTTAGGCCCGTTAGTGGATAATGTGATACAATATAACAATCCCATCGAATGCCTTGATCTCCATCTCTCAGAAATTACCTTGAACTCCTACCGAGGGACCTTACCGGAGATTATATTCACCAGGTTCTTTGTTGTGAGAGAAAGTGTACTAAAGATAATGAGAGTTTCCCTACATTTATCGTGCAAAAAAGAATGGTTTGATGGTCAGCTCCGGCGACTAGGACAGAATGGAAAACTCTCTGCAGAAGCACAATTTCATTTTGTAACTTCATTTAATAGACTATTCGGAAGTCCTAATGCCAAGCTCATAAATGACATGTCAGTGGCGGATCCCTTTGCAGAAGTATTGAAGTTGCGAGACTAGTAGTAATATCAGTATGAACCTATCATATATGTTCATGTTCAGCTGATCAGCGCGGGCGTCTAGAGCTGCATGACAAAGTTTCCTGCATAAGCTGAATTTCATTTCTATTATCTGTTTGAACCTTGTAATATTTGAATTTGAGTATTGTAATGCTGGAATTTGAACCTTTGTACAATTTCTGTCATTTGTGATACAACCATGCAAATGACATCTTATGAGGGAGACTCTTATTTTGGTAGTACTATCTTTTCCTTAGTATGCAATGGCCGAATAATATCTGGACATCAATATGCAATTGACGATTAATATCCGGACCTTAAGAAGCAGAACCAAGACCGAGGGTATCCTGTGCGGCTCCCATGGCGCTCCCAGTGGCTGCCGACGACGAGCGCCAGTTCACCATGCATGCCGTAGTGGACACGCCCTGTCGGTTCGTGGTGCACACCAAACATCCGATCTGGATGGAGAACTCCAGCGTCTTGGACCTGTTACTTGACGAGGACAAGTACAGAGTGGTCTGGTTTGACCTCGCGTCCCACCGCGTGCTCTGCTCTCGCGTCCCTGCGCGTGCTCTGCTCTCGCGCCCCTCCGCGCGCACTCTGCCAGCGGTTGGGGCCGGCCCACGATCACGTTCGGGGCTCCATATGCATGCGGTTGCGCCACGCGCGTTGCCCCATGCAGTTACGTGCTCCACGACTGAATCACGCGCTGCAAAAACTGCCATCCGGACGTGCCAGTTTTCCAGGACATCCGGCCCCCATTTATACCCACGGCCATTAACCATAGTCTCTTAATGCTTTCGATCGCGCCCCACAACACAATAAGCACACCCTGGACGACGCATACAGAGAGGATGTCTAGCGGCGCTCCAATGGAGTTCGGCGTGCATCATGTGGAGACCCACATGAGGAAGACGGACCTCACGGTGGTGAACACCAACGACCCGGGAATGGTGGAGGACTCCATCGACACTATGGAGCGGCTGCCTGATGCGGATGACAAGTGCAAAGTGGTCAGCTTCGACCTCGCTTACACCGGCGGTCGTGTCGGGCATGATCAGAAGGTTGACGTCGCCCAATTGTGCGTGGGCCATCACGTCCTCCACTACCACTACTGCCTGGCCACAGTGCCTTGCGATCGTTTCACAAAGTTTGTCAACAGCCCCGACTACAGGTTCGCTACAGTGGACAGCGCCAACGATCCAAAGGTGCTCAAGACTTCGGGCTTGGCCTGCCAGAAGCTTGTCGACATCCGCGGCCACTACAGGGTCTGGGGCAGCAAGAATCACATGGACTCCCATGTTGACCTAGCAGAGGCCATCATCGACCCCTACTACGCTGACATGAAGGCTGAGTGCACCAAGAACAAGCCTGTCTGGCACAGGGGCTGGGTGAAGAAACTGGATGAATATCACCTCCAGACCGCGGCCAAGGAAGTGTACACATGCTACGAGATGTTCAGGCGGACCGTTGACATGAGGAAGTGCCTCCTACCTGAAGACGACAAGGGATCGAGCCACAAGCATAGCGCTAGCGGCAACCGTCACAAGATGTAGATGATTTGATGATCGTTTATCAATTCCCATACTCCCTCTATGCAGAAATGTTCGTAGTTTTAGAGGGATAAGTTTATTATGCATGTAATAGTTTATTAAGGTGTGCCACAATGTTATGTGTGTATTGGATGCTTAATTTGGTTATGCAATCATGTTCTTCTAAACAGAGCATAGATGTTTGTGGGCAGATTGAGCAAATCACATCGCATATGAAATAAACAACCAAAACCGTCGGTGATGATTTCATCAGTCCCTGACAGTTCTTTATCCGGAACCGTTTGCCCACAACACATCCGAGTGGCCTGTGTACATCACACACATCTTGATCTGAGAAACCGTTTGTGTTATTTTTGTTTATCGCACACAGTTCATCAACGTGAACTGTATGATGTCTATCACACACATCTTGATCTATGTAACCGTTTATGTTATTTTACCTCATCACAAACAGTTCATACGAGTGACTTGTATGCCGTCTATCGCACACGTGATCATCTGGACAATCGTTTGTGTTCTGCTTGATCAGCGCAAACAGTTTATCGGGGTGAACTGTATGTCGTGCATCGCACACACTTGTATTTTTATAAGCGTTTGCGTTATATGATCCAATCGCAAACAGTTTATCGAGGCCAACTATTTCCCAAACATCGCACACGCAACTATTTTTTAGATCGTATTTTATGGATATGCCATCGCACACAGTTTACGTCATTAGCGACGGAGCTATAACTATATCGTTTGCGATTTGGTCATCGCACACAGTTTTGTCGAAGGGTCTCTGATTGATGTGTCACGTTAGCAGCATCCTGCAGTAGTGTAACAAAGCTGAATAACTGGCTTACATGCTTGGAACAGGGATGATTTCTTGAGATAGAGGAATTAATTGGTCTGAAAGAAAAATTGGTCTGAGAAAACAAGAAAAATAGAACGGCGGCATCATCAGAGAGAACGTCACTGGTGCTGCCATGGCCGCAGAGCATTCATGCAGCTGTTCGACATGCATGGGGCCCTCTATGAAGTTGATTTCAGTTCCAGTTTGTGTTGGCTTCGGCATGCATGTACAAGACGCGGAAGTGAACTCATATGCACGGATGGCCAGTCACTGCACGAGCTCTCGAGCCTGTCGACCGAAGCCGTTCCCGTAGTAGCCGGGCCCTACGGATCAGGTAAGACGTAAGACCCAGGGCGACGCTATTCTTCTTGACGGAGAGCAGACGTCCGCAGGGGAAACGCTCGTGGACGAGGTGTTCATGGCTAATTATGTCACGATCCTTAAATTGACTAGGAACACAGGAGACCTGCAGGCTGCAGTCTAAGTTGACGCTCGCCTACGCCTATTTTCGCCAGGATGTGAGGTGATTTGGTTTGGTGTTTTGCTTATTTGTGCAACTAAATCATACTAATGGAGATTGTGTTGAGTAATTTTTATAATGTTAGCTAGCTAGTTTGCGTCTAATGGATCAGCCCCACATGGTTAACAGCAAAAATATGCGAACTTTTTTTTGTCTCTATATGGGTTCTTCACTCCGAACGTTTTTAGTCCTCGGATTACTATTGTTGATTTTTACTGTCAATATTAATTAACATGATTTTGAGTTTTATGGCCAATGTTGCCACAAAATTGTTCACTGACATGATGCTATCACTAGTAGAAAACAGGGTATCAGTCCCGGTTCCAGAGGGCCTTTAGTCCCAGTTCTGCAACCGGGACAAAACGATCGGGACTAATGCCCATCACTTTTAGTCCCGGTTGGCTTACGAACCGGGACTAAAGGAGCTCCATGTGGCCGCCGTGGGGCGCCCAGGCAGGAGGACCTTTAGTCCCGGTTGGTAACTCCGACCGGGGCTAACAGGCAGCCACGCGTCAGTAGCTGCCAGGCGCTGGGTTTTTTTTTGAAAGGAGGGGTTTAGGGGTTTTGGAGGGTTTAGGGGTTTTCATATTGTGTTTCCCCCTTTTATTTTTGTGTTTACCATTTTTATGTTATGCTTTTCATTCAGATCGACGCTAGCTACTACATATAGCAATGAAGAAACCATTACACAACATCGTCATGATCAATATATAGAGAGAAGTGACCTCTCTTTCTCCGTGCTTGGTCGAACAATGCAACAAGTTTTCGTAAATCTATTCGACCCTATTACATATAGTACATGTTCATGCATATATACAATATAACATCTCTTACGATCCTAATATCTAATTACCAATATCGCATTTCATATCCTGATGGCATTCTCCGTCTTTAGGTATGACATGCTCAACAAAGAATCCCGCCAATTCTTCTTGAATTGCTCGTATGCGATCAGTTGGTAGGAGTTCGTCCCGCTTCCGCCAGATCTAATTTAAAGAAGGGGGTCAATATATATATATATATATATATATATATATATATATATATATATATATATATATATATATGAAACTCAACACAATTGATGGTAATAAAATTAAAATGTGAATTTTGTTTACGCACTTCAAATTGTTCTGGAGATATGCCCCGCTCAGAGGTCGAGTGGCGAATGAACTCGCAAACGTAGTATGCACATAAATTAGTGCCGGGTGCCTGCCACAAGCACTTTACGAGAATAGAGTTCAATCAAAATGATAATCAAGCATGATAATGGTATTGAAACTAGAATCAATGAGAGACGATATGCGGTACTAGCTAGTAGTACTTACTTTGGGATGTGAAAATCGCAGCTCCTTTCTCCAGTCACCCCTAGCCTGGTTGATGAACTTTTTCCAAACCCTGCATGGCAAAGAAAATGATTACTTGATGTCAGGAAATGAACGAAATTTGCCGATATGGTGCGATAATGATTTAACTTACTTCTGAAGCATTTCACTCATGTTCGTCCACTCCTTAGGAT
This sequence comes from Elymus sibiricus, assembly GCA_039707655.1. NCBI lineage: Eukaryota > Viridiplantae > Streptophyta > Magnoliopsida > Poales > Poaceae > Elymus > Elymus sibiricus. The sequence goes on from CM077675.1 coordinate 118,103,121, forward strand.
CGTTATGTCTCGAGTCCAAGACAAGTACTACTCCCTCGTCATGCCGAATGGCTAGCAGAATAAAGTGGAAACTGCGCACGCATAACTCATCAATTACACTTAACCTCGAGTAAGGGAAACAGAATGTGCACGTACAAGACAGTAACACTCACTGGAAGTTGTAAGGAAATAGTATTTCCCTTCTGTTTTGTTGTCCAAGTAATGCCCGTAGCAAGTTTTACTCTGTTTCACGGGGGCTTTGTTTTAATGTGTATTCATTTATGGTATTTGGGTTCATGAACCCAATGTCATAGATTTGTCGTTTTCTGCATTCGATGATCTTCAATCTGCATATAATATAGTGTGAAGATAATTATACATGCAATGAACGAGCTGAGCTAGAGACTTTACAGAAAAAATACTTACAGACAATAGGAACTGACGATAGTTTTGTCGAGGTCCTTTTGATTGTATAACTGAAAAAATTCATCAAATTCAACGAACAACTCCTGGACTCCATTGAAGAAGTGCTCATCTTTAATTCCCACGAAGATATTGCCGGTCCCGTCCTTGCAGGCTTCCAAGTACCATTCATGCAATTGTCGCATCCTCGTTGGTAGACCCTTGAGCTCCTCACGTCTGATGAGAGGCTTCCTGTGCTCGTATTTTAAGGATGGTACTACCTCGGCCTTTTCGAACTGTACCGAATCGGGCAAGTAATCACCAAGAGTGATAGCAAGACCACCGGCCGCTATCTCCGGATCATTAGCGATATCGGTAAACACCTTGAGCGGGGGGCACGATTGGTTTTCTTGTTCGCCGAGCTGGGGAATTCTTTTCCCACTTCTTGCACCACTGCTACTTAAGCTTCCCGACCGCTTCGCTTGATCAAATGTCTTTTGAATACAGCGGTCATAGTTTGATTACGGTGGAGGCGGTGGTGGTCGCCTAAGGGCATCCAGAGTTCGCCTCGCTTTCACCGGATCTACTTTCTCCTTCGGAGGCGGATGTTTCGGTGCAAGCTGGCATCTCACTTCTTCAGCCACGATCTCGTTGAGTTCCTCCTCAGTCCTCTAGTAGGGTAACTTGGGAGGAGCCTTGAGGCTTGGGCCAGCTCTGAATTTCTTGCATGTTGTGCTGCTAGCCGTCGGAGCGGCGACGGCTCTCTTCCGCCGTTGCTGAGGCGACGGAGGAGGATTCTGCTAAGGGGCCTCCTCCGTCGGAGTCCGCTGACGCGGCGGAGTCCGTTGAGGCGGCGGAGTCGGCTGACGCGCCGGTTACGACTCAGGCAGTGGAGACGACTGACGCACCGGAGACTGCTGACGCACCGGAGACGACTCAAGCACCGGGGCCTCCTCCGGCTGAGTCTGCTGAGGCGGCGTCCAATTTAGAAGCAGGATGTTTTCCTTTCTCCATAGACAGGTAGTCCTTAAGGCATTTTCAAGAAGAGTCTCCCCTTCACTTGTAGCGCACTCAAGCTCCAACCCCTCAAATCCGTCCATTATTTCATCCCCCCCGACAATAGCAAAGCCAGCTGGAACCGGAGTGAAATGGAAAGTTGCATCAGGTCGAGGAGGTAAGACATAGCCGACCGCCGCCTTCAAGGTCAGGTTATGGCATTTCGCCATTAGCACACAATGTTCATTATCCGTGATACCATCCGCGGGGTAGCGAGGAGCCATGCTATCAGGCTGAACGGGCTCCGTGGAAGCCACGCTGCTTCTCCGCTGAGATGGTGGGATAGCATCGTGGGTAGTATCCAATGAAGGATCTTCATGCCGCTGAGATGGTGGGCCGATAGCTCGCCGGCTCTCAAGTGCCTCTAGTTTCGCTAATCTTTCATTGATCTTCTGCATTTCGCTTGCTTCCTCTTTCTTCTTTCTCTATCGGCTTCTATAACCAGTGCTGTCGGGAAACCCATGCACCCATGGAACGGAGCCTGATGTGCCTCGTGTTCGTCCAGGGTGTTCAGGATTCCCGAGGGCCATTGACAGCTCGTCCTTCTCTCTGTCGGGAAGGAACCTCCCTTCCAGCGCTTTCTAGATTGCTTCCTCAAGCCGTGTGACGGGTGTTTGAAGTTGAGCTTTCGTCCAAACACACTTCCCTGATTCTGGGTCCAAAGTTCCCCCAACCCCGAAGAACCAAGTCCTTGCCCGATCTGGCCAGTGCAATGTCGCCGGTTGGACATTTTTAGCAAGCAGGTCTTGCTCAGCTTTGTCCCACGTAGGTCGGGCTTTGCTGTAGCCACCTGACCCCGTAACATGGTGATACTGCTTCTTTGCAGCATTTTGCTTATTTATATGTGACCTTTGCTTGGCCTTCTCCAATTTCTTGTAGGCCACAAATGCGGGCCAGTGATCTTTTATCTTCAAGTATTGACCTTTGAATTCTGGAGTCTCGTCTTTCTCGACAAACATTTTGTTCAATAGTTTCTTCCAGTTATTGAATAGTTCTGCCATCTTCTTAAGAGCAAACGCCTTGACCTTTCGCTGTATAACTGGGTTATTCGGATCCTCCTCTAGCGGTAGGCTGAAATTTCTCAACAGCGAGTTCCAAAGATCATCTTCCAGTCTATCGTAGACATAAGGAACTTCAGGGTCCTTCTTCTTATTCCATTCTTGGATGCTGATCGGGACGCTGTCCATAACAATAACTCTGCACTTATGTATAAATTTGTCCTTGGTCCGCTTGGGAGCAATCGGTTGGTCTTCTGGAGAGACTTCTTCGATCGTGAACCTTTCATCCGGGTCCAACCTTTTCTTCGGGCCTCATCTCCTTACCGAAGTTTGGCTCAATCCGGAGGGCTAAAAGAAGAAAGAAGCGTTAATATATGTACATACAAAACAATTAATGCATCTAGTCAGCAGAGGCTTAATTATATATATATATATATATATACCTCGCCGGACTTTGAAACAGTTAAGGCTCCCTTCTCCATTCGATCACCGGAGCCGTCATGATCTCCTTCCTCCTTCATTCCATCACCGGAGCTGTCATGATCTCCTTCCTCCTCCATTGGATCACCGGAGCCGTCATCCTCTCTTCTATCACTATCGGTGTCGTTGAGAAACAACAAGATATTATCATCACCTCCGTCGCGGATTATATCCCCCAACAACTCTTCTTTTTCTAAGTCTCTGTGATCCATCGTTTCCGCACATAAAGCATTGACACTTCAAACTAGCTATCACATAAAGCAAAAAAGAAGTATACTTGTCACCAAAATACAACACTTGACAGAGTTTCCTCTATTTAAAAAATAGTTCTCTGTTTTCAAAAATCATTCCCTCCATATAGAAACTTGCGGACCCCCCCCCCTCATGTCGAAGTTATCGGGGATATGTTGAATTCCCGAGAGAGTTAGGGGTGTTCTAACGCGGCACTACACGATATAGGTGAAGGGGGATAACATACGGGAATGTTTTCCCGAAGTCTGCATTTTCGGACAGATGAAACGGAGGGGGACAGTTCCAGGTTCACTATGCTAGCTGCTTGTGAAAGATGAACGGAGGGCATATTCGGATTCGTCATATATAAATTATTTTCATCGGAGTTACGTTTAATTTATTTGGAAAGTGAAGCTTCCCCTGAAAATTAAAGTTTTTAATGGCTGATTTTGAAAAAATAAATATACTAACTAAAGACAATTTATACACATATATACATACATACATGAACATATATACATACATACATGAACATAAAAAAATTAAGAAAAAAACATACATACATACATGAACATAAAAAAAATAGTGCCATACATACATGAACATACACACATACATGAACATACATATAGGAAAATGCAGGGCATACATGAACATAAAAAAATGGTGATGATACACACATACATGAACATAAAAAAATGCAGGGAAGGGGCGGCGACAGCGGCAGCGGCAGTGCAGGGCAGGGGCGGCGGAGGCCTTGGGAAAGGGGGGGAGCTCACTGGGGGCGCGACGATGGAGCTGGAGGCCGGCGACGAGGAACGGGCCGGCTCGGGGGCACGCGGCGACGGGGAGGAGGGCGCGCGAGGAGGTCCGGCGCCGGCGCCGGTCAGCGGGCTCGGGGATGGTAGGGCATCGGCGAGGGCGACAGCGCGGTCCGGCAGCCTGGCGGCGTCGAGGTGGTCGTCGGCGCCATCGGGGGAGAGAAGAAACTGCAGATGGGGGATTGGAAAATTCTTTAAGTGCTGGTTATATAGCCCCCCCTTTAGTCCCGGTTGGTGGCTCCAACCGGGTCTAATGCCCCCCCTTTAGTCCCGGTTGGAGCCACCAACCGGGACTAAAGGTAAATTTCAGCACCCCAAAGGGCGGGAAGCAGAGACCTTTAGTCCCGGTTGGTGGCTCCAACCGGGACTAAAGGGGGGGCATTAATCCCGGTTGGAGCCACCAACCGGGACTAAAGGGTTGTGCTTCCCGCAGCCAAAGTTTAGTCCCACCTCGCTAGTCGAGAGGGGCTCGGAGTGGTTTATAAGCGCTGCTGCCGCTGCCCTCTCGAGCTCCTCTCTAATGCGGGCAGTACATGCCTATCTCACGCCCTGTTGGGCCTGCTAGCACTGCGGTCCTGCATCCTGGCCCATTTCTAGGGTTTCTAGTCGTATGCAGGCCGTGGTGGCTAGTAGGCGGGCTTTTTTTTTCCCATATATTATGTTTTTAATTTTTTAATGTTATTTTTTGCATATGTTATTTTTAGTTATATAATTTTAGTTGCATAAATCTTTTATAATTTTAGTTGCATAAGTTTTATTTTTTATTGATTCTTTTTAGTTGATTCCTTTTGCTATTAGAGTTTTATAAAAGCTTTTTAGTTTTCTATTAAAGCTTGTAACAAATTATACTTTATGAAAATTCTTTTTACTATTAAAGTTTTTAACAAATAAATACTTTGATAATTTTAGTTAATATTATTTTGATTCTTTTTAACAAAGGGATTTCATTTTTTTAACATATTTTAACTCCAGACTTTTTCTACATTCAATATGCACCATTCAAAGCCACATCAGCAATTTTCAACCCTTTACTAATTTCATTTGCTATTTTTCATGCATTTCATGATTTATTTTGAGCTAAAATGACCCTGAATTTGAAAATCACTGCAAATGAACTCTGAAAAGGTTAAAACTTGGCATGGTATCATAATTTCACCCACATAGCATGTGCTAAATAGTTGAGAGGGTTACGGGAAAAACTGGATGCACTTCGTGTACAAACTGGACAATCTCTTTCGATGTATCAGGGTTTCGGACGAAAACTCATCTATTACAAAGGGATTTAATTTTTTTAACATATTTTAACTCCAGACTTTTTCTGCATTCAATATGCACCATTCAAAGCTACATCATCAATTTTCAACCCTTTACTGACTTCATTTGCTATTTTTCATGCATTACATGATTTGTTTTGAGCTAAAATGACCCTGAATTTCAAAATCGCTGCAAATGAACTCTGAAAAGGTTGAAACTTGGCATGGTATCATAATTTCACCCACATAGCATGTGCTAAAAAGTTGGGAGGGTTACGGAAAAAACTGGATGCACTTCGTGTACAAACTGGACAATCTTTTTCGAAGTAGCAGGGTTTGGGACGAAAACTCATCTATTACAAAGGGATTTCATTTTTTAAACATATTTTAACTCCAGACTTTTTCTGCATTCAATATGCACCATTCAAATCCACATCATCAATTTTCAACCCTTTTCTGACTTCATTTGCTATTTTTCATGCATTTCATGATTTATTTTGAGCTAAAATGACCCTGAATTTGAAAATCACTGCAAATGAACTCTGAAAAGGTTGAAACTTGGCATGGTAGCATAATTTCACCCACATAGCATGTGCTAAAAAGTTGAGAGGGTTACGGGAAAAACTGGATGCACTTCGTGTACAAACTGGACAATCTCTTTCGAAGTATCAGGGTTTCGGACGAAAACTCATCTATTACAAAAGGGATTTCATTTCTTGACATGTAACTATAGTGATATTCTAGATCAAAGCCATCATCAGAATAGTTGTGGAGAGAAAGTCTTCACTTTTTCTTCACGTGTGTCCCTTTCTTATTGCGCCGTAACCATGGATAATCTTCATCGTTTAACAGGATGCTTGGGTCAGCCTTCACTTTGAAGGGAGGAATTTCATGAAACTTTTCATAATCTTTAGACATGTATGTCTTGTCCTCCACTCCCACGATGTTTCTTTTCCCTGAAAGAACTATGTGTCGCTTTGGCTCATCGTTTGATGTATTCGCTTCCTTATCTTTTTTTCTCGGTTTGGTAGACATGTCCTTCGCATAGAAAACCTGCGGCACATCATTGGCTAGGACGAATGGTTCGTCTGTGTACCCAAGATTGTTGAGATCCACTGTTGTCATTCCGTACTACGGGTCTAACTGTACCCCGCCTCCTGACAGATTGACCCATTTGCACTGAAACAAAGGGACCTTAAATTCATGTCCATAGTCAAGTTCCCATATCTCCTCTATGTAACCATAATATGTTTCCTTTGCCCTATTGGTGATTGCTGCATCAAAGCGGACACCACTGTTTTGGTTGGTGCTCCTTTTATCTTGAGCGATCGTGTAAAATGTATTACCATTTATCTCGTATCCTTGGTAAGTCAATACAGTCGAAGATGGTGTCCTGGCCAACAAGTACAGGTCATCTCCAACAGTGTTGTTACGCATGAGATGCATTTGCAACCAACCGCCGAAAGTCCCAATGTGTTCACGCGTAATCCAGTCGTCAGACTGCTCCGGGTGTTTGTAGCATAGAATATTCTTGTGTTCATTGATATACAGGGCCACCAAGGTAGAATTCTGTAGAACTGTGTAGTGTGCTTGCGCCCAGGAATGCCCGTCCCTACATATTATTGAATCCGCTCCTAGCGTGCCTTTTCCACTTAGTCTCCCCTCATACCGCGATTTAGCGACACCAATCGGCTTAAGGTCAGGAAAAAAGTAAACACAAAACCCAATGACCTCCTCTGTTTGATGGCCCGTGGAGATGCTTCCTTCTGGCCTAGCACGATTACAAACATATTTCTTCAAGACTCCCATGAACCTCTCAAAGTGGAACATATTGTGTAGAAATACAGGACCTAGAAGGGCAATCTCGTCGACTAGGTGAACTAGGATGTGCGTCATAATATTGAAGAAGGATGGTGGGAACACCAACCCGAAGCTGACAAGACATTGGACCAAATCATTCTGTAACCTTGGTAGGATTTCTTGATCGATTACCTTCTGAGAAATTGCATTGAGGAATGCACATAGCTTCACAATGGCTAATCGAACATTTTCTGGTAGAAGCCCCCTCAATGTAACCGGAAGCAGTTGCGTCATAATCACGTGGCAGTCATGAGACTTTAGGTTCTGAATTTTTTTCTCTGTCATGTTTATTATTCCCTTTATATTCGATGAGAAGCCAGACGGGACCTTGATACTGAGCAGGCATTCAAAGAATATTTCCTTCTCGGCTTTGGTTAGAGCGTAGCTGGCAGGACCTTGATACTGCTTTGGATGCATGCCGTATTTTTCGTTCACACGTTGCTGGTCCTCCCGTGCCTCCGGTGTATCTTTTGTCTTCCCATACACACCCAAGAAGCCTAGCACGTTCACGCAAACATTCTTCGTCACATGCATCACGTCGATTGCAGAGCGGACCTCTTGGTCTTTCCAATAGGCTAGGTCCCAAAATATAGATTTCTTCTTCCACATGGGTGCGTGTCCCTCAGCGTCATTCGGAACAGATTGTCCGCCAGGACCCTTTCCAAAGATTACTTGTAAATCCTTGACCATATCAAGTATATCATCACCAGTACGGAGGACGGGATTCTTCTGGTGATCTGCCTCACCTTTGAAATGCTTGCCTTTCTTTCTTAAGGCATGCTTGGTCGGAAGAAATCGACGATGTCCCAGGTACACATTCTTCTTGCAATTGTCCAAATATATACTTTGGGTATCATCTAAACAGTGCGTGCATGCGTTGTATCCCTTGTTTGTCTGTCTTGAAAGGTTACTAAGAGCAGGCCAATCATTGATGGTTACAAACAGCAACGCTCGTAGGTCAAATTCCTCTTGTTCATGCTCATCCCACACACGTACACCTTTTCCATTCCACAGCTGTAAAAGCTCTTCAACTAATGGCCTTAGGTACACATCAATGTCGTTGCCGGGTTGCTTAGGGTCTTGGATGAGCACTGGCATCATAATGAACTTCCGCTTCATGCACAACCAAGGAGGAAGGTTATAGATACATAGAGTCACGGGCCATGTGCTATGCTTGCTGCTCTGCTCCCCAAAATGATTAATGCCATCTGCACTTAGACCAAACCATACGTTCGTTGCGTCACCTGCAAAGTCCCCCCCACTTTCTCTCGATTTTTCTCCACTGCGACCCGTCAGCGGGTGCTCTCAACTTCCCGTCTTTCTTACGGTCTTCTTTGTGCCATCGCAACAACTTGGAATGCTCTTTGTTTCTGAACAGACGCTTCAACCGTGGTATTATAGGAGCATACCACATCACCTTGGCAGGAACCCTCTTCCTGGGATGCTCGCCCTCAACATCACCACGGTCATCTCGTCTGATCTTATACCGCAATGCACCGCATACCGGGCATGCGTTCAATTCCTCATACTCACTGCGGTAGAGGATGCAATCATTAGGGCATGCATGTATCTTCTGCACCTCCAATCCTAGAGGGCAGAGAACTTTCTTTGCTTCGTACGTACTGTCGGGCAATTCGTTATCCTTGGAAGCTTGTTCTTCATTATTTTCATTACCGAACCAAATCCCTTGTTAGATACACCATTGTCTGCCTTCCATTGCAGCAATTCCAGTGTGGTACCGAGCTTTGTGTTGTCATCTTCGCAGTTTGGGTACAACCCTTTTTTGTGATCCTCTAACATGTGATCAAACTTCAACTTCTCCCTTTCACTTTCGCATTCTCTCTGTGCATCAACAGTGACCCGGCGAAGATCACCATCGGGCACATCGTCTGGTGCCTCTTGATCTTCAGCTTCCCCCGTTGCAGTATGATAACCCACAAGTATAGGGGATCGCAACAGTTTTCGAGGGTAGAGTATTCAACCCAAATTTATTGATTCGACACAAGGGGAGCCAAAGAATATTCTCGAGTATTAGCAGCTGAGTTGTCAATTCAACCACACCTGAAAGACTTAATATCTGCAGCAAAGTATTTAGTAGCAAAGTAGTATGGAAGTAACGGTAACGGTGGCAAAAGTAACAGTGGCAACGGAAAAGTAACTTAGCAAAGATCAATATGTGAAAAGCTCGTAGGCAATGGATCAGTGATGGATAATTATGTCGGATGGCATTCATCATGCAACAGTTATAACCTAGGGTGACACAGAACTAGCTCCAATTCATCAATATAATGTAGGCATGTATTCCATATATAGTCATACGTGCTTATGGAAAAGAACTTGCATGACATCTTTTGTCCTACCCTCCCGTGGCAGCGGGGTCCTAATGGAAACTAAGGGATATTAATGCCTCCTTTTAATAGAGAACCGGATCAAAGCATTAGCACTTAGTGAATACATGAACTCCTCAAACTACGGTAATCACCGGAAAGAATCCCAATTATTGTCACCTTGGGGTATGCGGATCATAACACATAATAGGTGTCTACAACTTGCACGATAGGATCAAGAACACATATGTATTCGTGAAAACATAATAGGTTCAGATCTGAAATCATGGCACTCGGGCCCTAGTGACAAGCATTAAGCATAGCAAAGTCATAGCAACATCAATCTCAGAACATAGTGGATACTAGGGATCAAACCCTAACAAAACTAACTCGATTACATGGTAAATCTCATCCAACCCATCACCATCCAGCAAGCCTACGATGCAATTACTCACGAACGGTGGAGCATCATGAAATTGGTGATGAAGGATGGTTGGTGATGACGACGGCGTCGATTTCCCCTCTCCAGAGCCCAAAACGGACTCCAGATCTGCCCTCCCGAGGAAGAACAGGAGGTGGCGGCGGCTCTGTATCGTGAAACGCGATGAACTCTTCTCCTTGATTTTTTTTCTCCCCGAATAGGGTTATATGGAGTTGGAGTTGAGGTCGGAGGAGTTGCAGAGGGCCCACAAGCCACCAGGGTGCGCCCTAGGGGGGGCGCCCCCCTGCCTTGTGGCCAATGGGTGGACCCCCTCTGGTTGATTCTTTCGCCAGTATTTTTTATTAATTGCAAAAATATTCTCCGTAAATTTTCAGGTCAATCCGAGAACTTTTATTTCTGCACAAAAATAACACCAAGGCAATTCTGCTGAAAACAGCGTCAGTCCGGGTTAGTTCCATTCGAATCATGCAAATTAGAGTGCAAAACAAGGGCAAAAGAGTTTGGAAAAGTAGATACGATGGAGACGTATCAACTCCCCCCAAGCTTAACCCATTGCTTGTCCTCAAGCAATTCAGTTGACAAACTGAAAGTGACAAAGAAAAACTTTTACAAACTCTGTTTGATCTTGTTGTTGTAAATATGTCTAACTGATGTTCAGGTTTTCAGCAAAGATTATGGGCTAACCACATTCACACTAACATTTAGGTCTCACATTTACTCATATCAATGGCATAATCAACTAGCGAGCAATAATAATAAATCTCGAATGACAACAATTTTATCAAAACAATCATGATACAATATGATATAATGGTATCTCTCTAGCCCTTTCTGAGACCGCAAAACATAAATGCAGAGCACCTCTGAAGAACAAGGGCTGACTGGAAATTGTAATTCATGGTAAAAGAGATCCAGTCACAGTCATACTCAATATCAATTAATAACCAAACATACAAATGATGGTGGTGCTCTCTAACTGGTGCTTTTTATAAGAGGAGGATGACTCAACAGTAAAGTAAAATAGATAGGCCCTTCGCAGAGGGAAGCATTGATTTGCAGAGGTGCCAGAGCTCGAGCTTTTAAAACAGAGATGAGTAAAATTTTGAGCGGTATGCTTTCATTGTCAACATAACAACCAAGAGATCTCGGCATCTTCCATGCTAGATACATTATAGGCGGTTCCCAAACAGAATGATAAAGTTTTTACTCCCCCTCCACCAATCAAACACACTCCACGGCTGGCCGAATCCACCGTCCATACAAACAACAATCCTGGGGGAGTTTTGTTTCATTATGTTTTGATTTGATTTTTGAGCATGGAACTAGGCATCCCGATTACCAGCCACTTTCTCGTGAATGACAAGTGAATAAACACTCATCGTGAGAATAACCCACCTAGCATGGAGGATACTGACAGCCCCTAATCACTACATGAGCGATTCAGGCATACAAAACAGAATATTATTTGAAGGTCTAGAGTTTGGCACATGCAAATTTACTTGGAATGGCAGGTAAATACCGCATATAGGTAGGTATGGTGGACTCATATGGAACAACTTTGGGTTTAAGGAAGTGGATGCACAAACAGTATTCCCGCTTAGTACAAGTGAAGGCTAGCAAGAGACTGGGAAGCGACCAACTAGAGAGCAACAACAGTCATAAACATGATTTGAGATTAACCAACATTGAATGCAAACATGAGTAGGATATAAATCACCATGAACATAAATATCGTGGAGGCTGTGTTGATTTTGTTTCAACTACATGCGTGAACATGTGCCAAGTCAAGCCACTTGAATCATTCAAAGGAGGATACCATCCTATCATACTACATCATAACCATTTTAAAATTCATGTTGGCACTCAAGACAAACTATTATACACTCCTAGCTAATTAGGCATGGCATGAGCAACTACAATATCTAATTGTCATTGCAAACATGTTTCATCCATAACAAGCTGAATTCAGAACGATGAGCTAATCATATTTACAAAAACAAAATAGGTCGAGTTCATACCAGCTTTTCTCCATCTCAATCATTTCATCATATATCGTCATTATTGCCTTTCACTCGCACGACCGAACGGTGTAAATAATAATAAGAGTGCACGTGCATGGGACTAAGCTGGAATCTGCAAACAATAACTCAAAGGAGAAGACAAGGCAATATGGGCTCTCTGATAGATAAACAATAATGCATATGAGGGCCACTCAACATTTTCATTGTGGTCTTCAACTTACAACCCAAAGAAGAAAAGAAAACTATTTACACAGGAAAGCTCCCAACAAGCAAAAGAAGAACGAGAAATCTTTTTGGGTTTTATTTTAATGCTACAACTAAACAAACTAGAAAGTAAAACTAGAGCTAATTTTTTTTCTTAAGGTTTTTCTGACACACAAGAAGAAAGCGAGAAAAAGAAATAAACTAACATGGATAATACAATGAAAAAGTATGAACACCGACAACTGGAATGAGTGTGTGAACATGAATGTAATGTCGGTGAGAAATACATACTCCCCCAAGCTTAGGCTTTTGGCCTAAGTTGATATATGCCCATGGATCAAAGTAGCCCTCTCCTGGGTACTGAGGAGAATCCTGAGGGTTCCACTGGTTAGCGAGCTCTTGTGGCTCCCACTGATAAACAGACTCCTCGTACGGGTCAAGTGATGGTTCTGGCTCAGGAACTGGGGATCGAGTCTGCTCCCAGTATGCATAAATATCGTCGGGCATAATAATGTACCTGCCTGAAGAAATATCGAACAAAGAAGGTGCAGGCAAAGTAGTAATCTGACAGGTACCCTGGCTGAATACTAGGTTATAGATGAGCCGCTTGTCATTGTCTTTGGAAATGAAATCATGTGCTACCATACTATCATAGTCTAAATACTTAGTGGGTAACAACCTTTCTTCCTATTCATCTAGTCTAAAGGGTATCTCAAAGTGTCTAGCAAGGCGAGAAGAATTAATACCTCCAAAGATAGGACCCTTCGAACGATTTAAACTCAACCGTCGAGCAACAATAGCGCCCAAACTAAAAGTTCTATCACGGTGTAAAGCATGGCGCAAACCGACTAGGTCAGGAGCGCTTAGGCCTCCACTCTCCCCACGACCAATCAAACATCTCCCCGCAAATAATGAGTAATAGCGCAAAACAGGAAAATGTAAACTAGACACTCTGGCTCCCGACACCCCTCTCTCTTCCCCTACAGTGGTTTCAGCAATAAAATCTTCCACATCTCTAGGACGGGGTTCACTGACGCTGCCCTTATAAGGTAATTTGCAAACATTGCAAAAATCGTAAAGAGTCATCTTCTTAGGCACATCATATAAGTGAAATTCTACCATAGGAGGATTTTCCCTATAATGAAAGTGAAAGTTTTGCACGAAGGTATTAGTGAGTAAGAGGTATTGGTCACACTTATCGTGGAGGAAGTCGGTGATGCCTGCATTCTCCGCCAAATAGTAAAAATCATTATAAATTCCGGCCGCCTTCAAGAATGCATCACTTGGCCATTCAGATGGCCGAACCTCCGCGGTGCGGGGATGATTGTATTTGGGCTTCTCTTTCTTCTCATTTTCATTTTCTTTAGAACCCCGGCTTGAAGAGCCTCTTAACAATCTCCTCATCATTTTCTTCCTCTGAAAAATTTCTGAAATTTTAGTAACTCAAAATAAAGGTGAACAAAACTCAACAAAATTCAAAGCAACCACTCCCATAAGTGCCTAGAGGCTAAATCATGCATCTAAACTACTTGGGACCATACAAATTTAACATGCAAGCTCAAGAACAAGTTCACCACAGCAGCAAAAATTTGCAATATATAAAGCACTAGAACAAAAACTAATTGGACCTTTGGAGGAGTCACATACCGAAGAACAATCCCCAAAACAGTTTTGCAAATGGAGCTTTGCACAAGGAGATCGAAAATGGCAGCAAGATGAGCTAGGACACGGGTTTGAGCAATGGTGGGATTTTTTATGGAGGAAGACGAAGTGGATGGGTGCTGGAATAAGTGGGGGGGGCCTACGTGGGACCCACAAGCCACCAGGGCGCGCCCCTGGGCTTGTGGCTCACTGGTGCAACCCCCTGGTGTGTTCTCAGTGCCAAATATTCTTAAAAATCATACTAAATTTTCAGGGCATTTGGAGAACTTTTATTTCCAGGTCATTTTTTTGTTGTACGGATAATTCAGAAAACAGAAGTATAATAGTATTTTTGCTTTATTTATTCTAAACAACAGAAAGTAAAAGTTGGGTACGGAAGGTTGTGCTTTCTAAATTCATCCATCTCATGCCCGTCAAAAGGAATTCGTTAACAAGGTTGATCAAGTCTTATTAACAAACTTCTTTCGAGTAACATGAAACCGGAGAATTTTCGAATAACACTAAGTTACCTCAACGGGGACAGGCATGTCCCCTACCATGATTATTTCATATTTCTTCTTGACAGTAGGGAGAGGGAATTTAAAACCTCCAATAGCAATTGTTGGAATTTCTCCAATAGAGTTGATACTATGAACTTGAGGTTGTTTCTTCGGAAAGTGCACCTTATGCTCATTACCATTAACATGAAAAGTGACATTGCCTTTGTTGCAATCAATAACAGCCCCTGCAGTGTTCAAAAAGGGTCTACCAAGGATGATCGACATGCTGTCGTCCTCGGGAATATCAAGAATAACAAAGTCTGTTAAGATAGTAAGGTTTGCAACCACAACATGCACATCCTCGCAAATACCGATGGGTAGAGCGGTTGATTTATCAGCCATTTGCAAAGAGATTTCAGTAGGTGTCAACTTATTCAAATCAAGTCTATGATATAAAGAGAAAGGCATAACACTAACACCGGCTCCCAAATCACATAAAGCAGTTTTAACATAGTTTCTTTTAATGGAGCATGATATAGTTGGTATTCTTGGATCTCCTAATTTCTTTGGTACTCCACCCTTAAAAGTATAATTAGCAAGCATGGTGGAAATTTCAGCTTCCGGTATCTTTCTTTTATTAGTCACAATATCTTTCATATACTTAGCATAAGGAGACATTTTCAGAATATCAGTCAAACACATACGCAAAAAGACAGGTCTAAGCATTTCAACAAAGCGCTCAAAATCCTCATCATCCTTTTTCTTGGATGGCTTAGGAGGAAAGGGCATGGGTTTGTGAACCCAAGGTTCTCTTTCTTTACCATGCTTCCTAGCAACGAAGTCTCTTTTATCATATCTTTTATTCTTAGATTGTGGGTTATCAAGATCAACAGCAGGTTCAATCTCCACATCATTTTCATTACTAGGTTGAGCATCAATATGAACATCATCATTAACATTATCACCCAGTTCATGTTCATCACCAGGTTGTGTTTCAGCATCAAAAATAGAAATATCATTTGGGTTTTCATGTGTATCAATAACAGGTTCACCAGCAGCATGCAAAGTCCTATCATCATTCTTTTTCTTTCTTTTGCTAGAATGACTAGGTGCATCAGTATTAATTCTCTGAGAATCTTGCTCAATTCTCTTGGGGTGGCCCTCAGGATATAAAGGTTCCTGAGTCATTTTACCACCTCTAGTCACTACTCTAACAGCATTATCATTCATCTCATTAAGCAAATCATTTTGTGCCTTAAGTACTTGTTCTACTTGAGTAGTTACCATGGAAGCATGTTTACTGATAAGCTTGAGATCATTAACATTTCTACTCATATATTCACCTAAACGATCAAGCATGTAAGCATTATGTTTCAATTGTCTACTAACATAAGCATTGAAATTTTCTTGTTTAACAATAAAGTTATCAAATTCATCCAAGCATTGGCTAGCAGACTTATTATAAGGAATATCACCTTCATCAAATCTACGGAGAGAATTAACCTCTACTACCTGTGTCGGGTTATCAAGACCATGTATTTCTTCAATAGGTGGTAGATTCTTAACATCTTCAGCTTTAATACCTTTTTCTTTCATAGATTTCTTTGCCTCTTGCATATCTTCAGGACTGAGAAATAGAATACATCTTTTCTTTGGAGTGGACTTTGGAGGTGGTTCGGGAATAGTCCAATCATTATCATTGCTCAATATATTATTCAATAATAGTTCAGCTTGTTCAACAGTTCGTTCCCTGAAAACACAACCAGCACAACTATCTAGGTGGTCCCTAGAAGCATCGGTTAGTCCATTATAAAAGATATCAAGTATTTCGTTTTTCTTGAGAGGATGATCAGGCAAAGCATTAAGTAATTGGAGAAGCCTCCCCCAAGCTTGTGGGAGACTCTCTTCTTCAATTTGCACAAAGTTAAATATTTCCTGCAAGGCAGCTTGTTTCTTATGGGCAGGAAAATATTTTTCAGAGAAGTAATATATCATATCCTGGGGACTACGCACACAACCTGGAGCAAGAGAATTAAATCATATCTTAGCATCACCCTTTAATGAGAAAGGAAACAACTTAAGAATATAGTAATAATGAATTTTTCATCATGAGTAAATAGGGTGGCTATATCATTCAATTTAGTAAGATGTGCCACAACAGTTTCAGACTCATAACCATGGAAAGGATCAGATTCAACCAAAGTAATTAACTCAGGATCGACAGAGAATTCATAATCCTTATCAGTAACAAAAATAGGTGAAGTAGCAAACTTAGGATCATATTGCATTCTAGCATTCAAAGATTTTTCCTTCCACTTGCATAGTAATTTCTTAAGATCATCTCTATCCTTACAAGCAAGAAAGTCCCTAGCTACCTCTCCATCCATAACATAACCCTCAGGTATAACAGGCAATTCATATCTAGGAGAGCTAGGTCTAACAGGTGTCTAAAAGTGTTCAATTTCAATAATTTCATCAGTTTCAGAAATATCATCAGTTTCAGTGATCTCATTCTCTCTAACCCTAGCAAGTTGTTCATCAAGAAATTCACCCAAAGGCACAGTATTATCAAGCATAGCAGAAGTGGCATCATCAATTACTTGCAACATATCAGAATTACTAGCAGGTGGTGGTGTCACAAATTTACTCATAACAGAAGGTGAATCAAGTGCAGAGCTAGATGGCAGTTCCTTACCTCCCCTCGTAGTAGAGGGATAGATCTTGGTTTTTGGGTCTTTTAGATTCTTCATAGTGATCAATAGATATAGATCCCAAGTGACTCAGAGAATAGAGCTATGCTCCTCGGCAACGGCGCCAGAAAAAGGTCTTGATAACCCACAAGTATAGGGGATCGCAACAGTTTTCGAGGGTAGAGTATTCAACCCAAATTTATTGATTCGACACAAGGGGAGCCAAAGAATATTCTCGAGTATTAGCAGCTGAGTTGTCAATTCAACCACACCTGAAAGACTTAATATCTGCAGCAAAGTATTTAGTAGCAAAGTAGTATGGAAGTAACGGTAACGGTGGCAAAAGTAACAGTAGCGGTATTGTAGCAATTGTAACAGTGGCAACGGAAAAGTAACTTAGCAAAGATCAATATGTGAAAAGCTCGTAGGCAATGGATCAGTGATGGATAATTATGTCGGATGGCATTCATCATGCAACAGTTATAACCTAGGGTGACACAGAACTAGCTCTAATTCATCAATATAATGTTGGCATGTATTCCATATATAGTCATACGTGCTTATGGAAAAGAACTTGCATGACATCTTTTGTCCTACCCTCCCGTGGCAGAGGGGTCCTAATGGAAACTAAGTGATATTAAGGCCTCCTTTTAATAGAGAACCGGACCAAAGCATTAGCACTTAGTGAATACATGAACTCCTCAAACTACGGTAATCACCAGAAAGAATCCCAATTATTGTCACCTTGGGGTATGCGGATCATAACACATAATAGGTGTCTACAACTTGCAAGATAGGATCAAGAACACATATATATTCGTGAAAACATAATAGGTTCAGATCTGAAATCATGGCACTCGGGCCCTAGTGACAAGCATTAAGCATAGCAAAGTCATAGCAACATCAATCTCAGAACATAGTGGATACTAGGGATCAAACCGTAACAAAACTAACTCGATTGCATGGTAAATCTCATCCAACCCATCACCGTCCAGCAAGCCTACAATGGAATTACTCACGAACGGCGGAGAGCATCATGAAATTGGTGATGAAGGATGGTTGGTGATGACGACGGCGTCGATTTCCCCTCTCCAGAGCCCAAAACGGACTCCAGATCTGCCCTCCCAAGGAAGAACAGGAGGTGGCGGCGGCTTCGTATCGTGAAACGCGATGAACTCTTCTCCTTGATTTTTTCTCCCCGAATAGGGTTATATGGAGTTGGAGTTCAAGTCGGAGGAGTTGCAGGGGGCCCACAAGCCACCAGGGCGCGGTCGGTTCGCTCAGGTGGTCTTCCCTTATTTTCCCTAACGTTCAGAGTTGTTCTGGTTTGAGTCAAAACAAGAGAAAAGCAGAAGCGAAAGCTCGAGTCGAAGAGTGGAGGTCGCTCGGTAACTCGAGTCGATCAATCCCATTCATTCTTGCCCTAGGGGGGGCGCCCCCTGGCTTGTGGCCAATGGGTGGACCCCCTCTGGTTGATTCTTTCGCCAGTATTTTTTATTAATTCCAAAAATATTCTTCGTAAATTTTCAGGTCAATCCGAGAACTTTTATTTCTGCACAAAAATAACACCAAGGCAATTCTGCTGAAAACAGCATCAGTCCGGGTTAGTTCCATTCGAATCATGCAAATTAGAGTCCAAAACAAGGGCAAAAGAGTTTGGAAAAGTAGATACGATGGAGACGTATCACAGTATCACTGTATTCAGGGAACATAGGATAGATGTCATCATCCTCTTCTTCTTCGTTGTCTTCCATCATAACCCCTCTTTCTCCATGCTTGGTCCAAACATTATAGTGTGGCATGAAACCCTTCTCAAGCAAGTGGGAGTGAAGGGTTTTCGAGTTAGAGTAATCCTTCGTATTCTCACAGACAGTACATGGACAATACATAAAACCATTCTGCTTGTTTGCCTCAGCCACTTCGAGAAATTTATGCGGGCCCTCAATGTACTCGGAGGTGCGTCGGTTACCGTACATCCATTGTTGGTTCATCTGCGTGCATTATATAATTAAGTGTATCAAAAACCATTACAGAACATCATGAATAGAGAAGTGACCAAATTAATACAAGTTCATCATCACATTAAAACCAAAGTAAAATAGTGATCAAATGTTATTATTGAAAAAATAAATACATAAAGTTCATACATAGTTTTTCTCATAGAACAAAATACAGCTCTCAAGAGCATCTAATTAAAACATAAATTGAAACTAACATACAACTATGTAAAACATTTAAAAGCAACAACAAATGCGGTCATAATCGCAACTAAGGTAACGATTGATCCAACAGCATAATGATACCAAGCCGGTCCATACCCACACGTCGCTCTAGGCCCGCTCCCGCCCCCCTCTAGGGTTCCTCCCGCCCCACCCCGCCGCCGCCGGCCTCCCTAGGCCGCCCCTCCGCCGCCGGCCACCGGCCGCCCCCGTGTCTCCCTCCCCCCCCACCCGGATCCGCCCCTGCGTTGCCTCCCCGGGAGGTGGCCGGGGCGGCGCGTGCCTCCCCTTCCCTTCGGCCGTCCTCCGCCACCTCTCCTCCCCGTCGCCGCCGGCGGACGCCCCCGGCACAGGCCCGGGTGGAGCTGGCGGCGGCGGGACCTTCCGTCCCCGCGCGCGCGGCTCCCCTGCCCGGGGCATGGGGCGGCCGCGGTGTTCCTCGACTGGACGGCGGCCCGGCGGCCCGGCGGCGGCGGCCGGCGGTGGGCGTGGTGGCGGCGCCGCCCCTTGGCGGCGGGACGACATGGTGGCGCAGGATGGCCGGCGGCGCGCCCCCGGCCCAGATCTGGGCCCTATGGGCCCCATCTGGGTCCTAGCGGGCCGGCCCCCCGGCGTGGCCTCATTTTCTGCTGCGCGGTGAGGAGGAGGAGCAGCTCGGATGTGGGGCGGCGGCGCCGACGGCGTGCCTGCAGCAGCGCGAGGGCGGGAGCTTTATGGGCGTATGAGGGCCCGACCGGGCCTGTGGGCCCACGGGCCTGGTGTGCTCCTGCTATTGCGTCCGGACGGCTACCGTCGTTGACGGTGGAGGTTGAGCCCTCCCGCGTGGCAACGGTGCTGCTGCCCCTAGTCCCGGCTCCGAATCATCGCCGTGCTGTCCTCACTTCGTGGTGCCGTGGTGAGACGGCGTAGGGGCTTCAAGACCGTGTTGGCGCATGGTGGTGGTTGGTTTGGTGGCACGCTCCGGAGCGCCCGAGGTGCGGGTTGGGATCGGGGAAAACTCCTGTCGGCATGGCCGACACCGGCGCGGTGGCGCCTGTGGGTGATGCATGACCTTCCTGGAGGGCGTCGGGGGCTACCCTTCCTCTCGCCTCGTCGAGTACCGGGGGAAACCCTTGGCAGCAGCGTCGTCATCGTCGCGATCCTTCTTGGAGGTGTTGATTGGTGCCAGTTCTTTGGAGTCTTGGAGCTTGGTGGAAGATCCCCGGTGGGTGCAGCGGTCGCGAGGCTTCTTCGTTTTTGTTGATCCGCCGTTGTCGGCATTTGTTTCTTTTGTTTTTTCTCTGTCGTTTCTTTTGGGCGTGACTGTGCTGCTTCCGCCCCAGCACCTATCACTGTATGGTTCGGTTGGTTGCTTTGTAATACAAAGCGGGGGGAAACCCTTTCTCGTTATAATGATACCAAGCCTCATTATCAATGGCATATTTTCTTATCTTTCTAATCTTCAAGCGCATTGCATCCATCTTGATCTTGTGGTCATCGACGACATCGGCAACATGCAACTCCAATTTCATCTTCTCCTCCTCAATTCTTTTCAATTTTTCTTTCAAATACTCATTTTCTTTTTGAACTAAATTTAACCTCTCGACAAGTGGGTCGGTTGGAATTTTCGGTTCACATACCTCCTAGATAAAAACATCTATGTCACGTTGGTCGGCATAATTGTCATAAACACTAAATGAAACAAATAGTTATAAAATATAATATACCACATCCGAATCATAGACCGGACGAGGGCCGACGGGGGCGGATACCAAAACCATGGCACTATATAATAACAAACAATAATAAAAGTAAGAAATTTATACAAGTATCTATGTAAATCATACAAGTAAGAATTTTTTTTTCTTTTAAAAAGAAGATAAGAACAAGAGGCTCACCACGGTGGTGCCGACGACGAGATCGGCGCGGGCGATCGACGACGGTGAGGACGGGAACGGGACGGGACGGACCGCCAAACCTAGACAAATCTTGGGGAAAATGGAGCTTGGAGGTCGAGCTTGGAGACGAGAAAGTTTAAGCGTGACTCGGGCATTTCATCGAACACCTCATGTGCATAGGAGGTGAGAGCAGAGCAACACACACCTCCCACACGCCGGCCGGTCAAAAAACAGAGGAGTGAGCGGGCAGGGGCAAGCATATATATAGGCATATCTTTAGTCCTGGTTGGTGGCTAGAACCGGGACAGAAGACTGCCCATTAGTCCCGGTTCCAGCCTCCAACCGGGACTAAAGGGGCTTCGCCAGGAGCGAGGACTTTTAGTCCCGGTTCGTGTCTGGAACCGGGACTAAAGGGGTCAGACGAACCAGGACTGGTGCCCGCCGAGGCCCGGCCGGCGTCCTGGCCTCATGAACCGGGACCGATGCACCCATTAGTCCCGGTTCGTAACACGATCGGGAATAATGCAATATTCTGGCCTAGACCAAAGCCCTGCTTTCTACTAGTGTATGTTTAAGCTCCGAGTTATAATAATCGGGTCATATTTATTTAGGGTCAATGTATTCCGGTGAAGAAGTACTTGTTTGATCAAAATCACATGAATCAAACAGATGAAATTCAGTTGTATTTTTTTCAATGATGTTTTTTTTAAATTTCTGGTATGTACTTATAAATAGAGGGCGCGTTTGGTTAGTTTCTCAGTGGTGCCTGGACCAGTGGAGCCTGGTTCAGTGTATACAGGCTCTAGGCCATCATCTGCATGTTATTTGGTTGACCGCATTAAGCCCAACTCGCATCCTCCCCGTAGTGTAAATTGCACTAAGCCCAGCCTGCATCTAAAAAAACAGTCAATTTAAGTGTTCCTGGCGAGCCAGGCTGAGGGTGCTTTAAGTTTCGTACGGATCAGTTTCTATGTGCGAACCAGGCAACCAAACAACTCGCTAGCTACTTAGCCCGTCAGAGCCTGGTTGGCCTTAAGAGCATCTCTAGAAGACCCCGTAAAAAGCCCCGACCCGCAAAATAACCACCAAAATGCGGGTCGGCGTGGAAAATCCCGCCCGAACAGACCCCACAAACGCGGCCGGCCCGTAAAAATTTTTGAGGGGCGCGGCAAAATCTCGGACCCAACTCGCGAATACGCAGGTTTCCGCCTCGCCCCTACGGTGCCCCATATCCCAGGAAAGCGTTTGGCGGGAGGGACATTTCAGCCCGTGCCCTTTCCGCACCTCCTTCCGCCGCCGCCCGCCATTGGTTCCGCCCGTCCGCCGGCGGCGATTCCGGCCAAATCTACGGGCGGAATCGCGCCGCGAGGGCCCCCCCACCCTCCACCACCGATACGCTGCACCGCCCCCCCCCCCCCTCGGATCTGGCGAGAAGAGCCGCCCCTGGTCGCCGTCGCCACCAGGGATCGACCGCCCTCGAGCCGCCCCTAGTCGCCGCCCGGGATCGCCCTGCCCACGAGCCGCCGGTGAGTGTTTGCTTGTGCTTTGTGTCGAGCGCTATGCATAGTTGGTTGACGCGGCATGCGATTTCTGTTCATGTCGATGGAATTGAGCCTGTGCGAGAAGTTTTTGCTCGACGATTCGTCCGATTCGGACGACTCGGATGTTGAGACGCTGCTTGCGAACTATCGGCAGCAGACGTTGGTGATGGCCCTTGCCGTGAAGGAGCACGAAGACGAGAACCGAAAGAGGCGGCGAGGATCGACCGTCGGCCGTCTTTGCATTCCTCGAAATCGCCATCTCAGGAATGAGATGTCGATGCAAGACTACTTCGCGGAGAATCCAACATATCCACCGCACCTCTTCCGGAGAAGGTACCGAATGCGCCGATCTCTCTTTGTGAAAATTGTTCAAGCTTGCGAGGCAAATTGTCGGTATTTTACTCAACTAAGAAATGTCGCGGGCTTGAAGGGATTTAGTGCATATCAAAAAATCTCGGCAGCTATGCGGGTGATTGCATATGGCGTTCCGGCTGACTATGCCGATGAGTACCTTCGCATTGGTGAAGATACCACAATTGAGTCAGTGCATAGGTTTGCCAAAATGATCATCCGTGTCTTTGGTCCTGAATATCTTCGGGCACCCAACGAGGATGACACAAAAAAATTGATGGCATCTAATGAGAGGAGAGGTTGGCCTGGCATGCTAGGTAGCATTGAGTGTATGCATTGGAATTGGAAAAATTGCTCGAAGGCATGGCAGGGAATGTATTGTGGCAAGTCTCGTGATGCAACAATTGTGCTAGAGACCGTAGCATCCGAGGATTTATGGATTTGGCATTGCTTTTTTGGTATGTCGGGCACTCTCAATGATATCAATGTGTTGCAACGGTCTCATTTGTTTGCTAGGCTTGCTAGTGGTGATGCTCCTGCTTGCAACTACACTATCAATGGGCATGAATACACAAAAGGCTACTATCTTGCAGATGGTATATACCCTTCTTGGTGCACATTTGCAAGAGCATCAAAGAACCCAAAAATAGAAAAGAATGTGAATTCGCAAGGGTGCAAGAGGCAGCCCGAAAAGACATTGAAAGAGCATTCGGGGTTTTGCAATCTAGGTTTGCCATTGTTCGTGGTCCTGCTCGTTTTTGGGACAAGCGGACCTTGAAAAACATCATGACATGCTGTGTTATCCTTCACAATATGATTCTCGAAGATGAGAGAGACATGAACTTGGAGTTCTTCTAAGACAATGTGGGGATTTTTTTTCAAAACTAGCACGTTTTTTATAGCAATTTCGAAAAGTAGCAGTGCTAACACGTTATTTGCAAAACTAGCACCCCGTCGGCCAGCCGTTGGCCGAAGAGGGCCTTTTCGGCCAGCCGAAGACCGAAGAGGCCTCTTCGGTTACGCGTAGGCCGAAGAGTGTGTGAGCTGGGCCAAAGACGGGCCTCTTCGGCCAGCCCGCGGCCGAAGACCTTTTCGGCTAACCAGCGGTCGAAGAGCTTTGGATAAGGCCCGACCGGGTTTCTTCTTCCTCTCGCTATTCTTGCTCTCTCTCTCTCGTTCCTCTCTGTACGTCGCCCCCCCTCACTGATCTCTCCGTTTCTCCACCTATTTTCGAATCCAAACCACAAAAACGGTCATTTTTTCCTATGGGATAGTTATTTGTGCGTACAAGTGAGTTGGAGTCATGGTGGGGTGAGGAGGAGGAGAAGCCATGGTGGGCTGAGGAGGAGGAGGCGGTTTGGCTGGTGAGGAGGAGGTGCAGCTTCGTGCCGCCGAGGGGGTGGCGTTGGTGTTGTCCGTTGGTGCAAGTTCTCCGTGAGGTGGCCACACGCGTCGAAGGTATAATCACGCGTCACATTTTTTAGTGTTAATTGGTTTGTGCTGGCATTTTAGCGGTTAGTTAGTGTAGCGGGTAATAATTTTGTTCGTTGTGATTAATGAGATGGAAGTGTCTGACAGGTGAAAATGTCTGAATCAGTAAATTTGACTGTTTACTATGGCCCTTGCAATGTTCGATATAATGAGTTGGGGGTTGATCTTAGCGAGTATAAAAAATGTGTCATGACACTTCCAGACCCGGACAGACTGGACATTAGACAGTTGAAGTACTGGTTGACAACTAGTTTTGGGCTGGATCCTGGGGTATGTTCCGTCAGTATTCATGCATTGTGGACCAAATCGTGTAAAAATGTCAAGTGGGAGTTGATGCTGATAGATAGGAGCCAGCAGTGGTTGACCCTGTTAAGGCGTTGCAGAGACCGAAAAATCCACCCATATGCCCTAGTGCAACCTGTGGTGAAGGAGGAGAATACCGGACAACCAGAGGGGGGTTATGAACCCGGGCAGGGCAGTCAAGTGGCTAACGAGATTTATTTATCCGGGTCACAGCCAATGGATGTGGATGCTAGCCAACCCGAGGAAGAGCCAGATTACGTGCCACACAATTTGTGTGGTAACGATACTGGGCAGAGTAGTCGGTCGCTAATATTAGCTGGTTCTGGTTTTGCTGATGGGGATAGGAAGGGGAGGAAATGCAGAGGGTGATGGAGGAAGAGGACGAGGATGGACTGGCTGAGGATCTGGATTCTGAAAATTCCGAGGATGAAGTGGAGGTACCGATTCCTGCCGCATGGGATCAGGACCTATCGACCGGTCTCACTGTCAACGATGGCCATGAGACTCCATGGCAGTATCATCTGAACCAAGTCCAGATAGGTTCTATGTATGATACAAAGAAGAAATTGAAATATGCGGTGGTAAAGTGGGCTATGTCCACGCAGAGGGTTTTCCGGACACACATATCAAATCGAACAAACTATACCGTGAAATGTGTTGAAACAGGTTGTCCTGGGAAGGTGCACGGGCACGTGCCGAAGTATAACATCCACTGGGTTGTCACCGATGTTGTTCCACATACTTGTGTAAGGAAAAACCTTCTGGTGAATCATCCGAACCTATCTTCAACTCTCATTGCGCAACTCATGTATACTGAGATAGTGCAGAAGAAAGACATGGAAGCAAAACACATCCAGACAGCAGTGAAGGTCAGATGGAATTATGTCATTCCTTACGGGAAGGCTTGGAGGGCTAAGCAGAAGGCTATGGAGGAAAGGTTTGGGACGTTCTTCGACTCATATGATAATGTTGTGCGGCTCCTTCAAGTATTGAAGGAGAGGAATCCCGGCACTTATGTTAACGTACAACACACAAGATTGGCGAGTATACCAGATTTTAAGGTGTTGAAGAGAGTTTTCTTTTCTTTTTCTATTTGCATCGAAGCTTTCTGGCATTGTCCTCCTGTGATGTTTGTGGATGGCACATTCCTGACTGGTCAGTACAGAGGGCAAATCCTTACTGCTATTGGTGTTGACGGGAACAATCAAATCATCCCACTTGCTATGGCATTCGTGGAGGGTGAGAACTTTCCAAGCTGGATATGGTTCTTGAGGCAAGTGAAAATTGCCATCGTGAAGGACCGACCGAACGTGTGTGTCATTCATGACAGACATGCTGGTATATTGAAGGCCGTGAAGACACTGAGGGATCCAACTGAGAACGAATCAACACCATGGAAGGACCTGTAGAGCCGGTGGTGCATGCGCCATCTTGGGGCAAAAATTTTCTCACAGTTCAAGAACAAGCGGTTGATGAACTTGTTCAAAAAATTATGCAAGCAGAACCAGTCACGCAAATACAATTTTATTTGGTCAAAACTAGATGAGTTTACTAAGAAGTAGGTTAAAGCCAGACAGAAAATGGAACAAGATCAGGTTAAATTAGCAATAATCATTGCGGAGCTAGAGCAGCCTGTAGCTCTTTGTGACTTGCCAGCAATTGACCCTCCTGGCACTAAGAGGCCGAAGGGCAGGGCAATAAAGAATTTTACTCAGTGGATAGAGAAAGAGCCTCCCGTGAATTGGTCTTTCCTGCATGACACCCATGGAGCTAGGTATGGCCACATGACAACCAACCTTGCTGAGGTGTATAACTTTGTACTTAGAGGGAATAGAGCATTGCCACTCACAGCTATTGTGGAGGCTGTATTCCATGGCACTTTGAGATATTTCAGAGAAAGGCACGAGTTAGCAAAGAAGCATATCGCAGATCATCCGAAGACACCTTATTGTAGCCGTGTCAAGGAGTACATGGCAAAGAAGATAGAGAAAGCAAAGAAGCACACTGTCAGACTCATAGGTAATCAGGAAAGGAGGTATGAGGTTCAGCTACCTACCGATGGTTTTGGTACATCAAATGAGGTGAAGACGCATGAGGTAAAAATTGGAACGGAATTTTATCCAACGTGTGAGTGTACATGCAACAAACCGAAGTTGTTGCACCTTCCTTGCTCACATGTGTTGGCTGCGTGCGGCCAGATTCAGTTGGATGCCATCTCCTTCGTGTCCCCATACTATTTGAAAGAGTCAGTACTCAACACATGGACCGGTGAGATGACAGGGTTTAGAGTCGTCGGCAATTTCAACAAGGTAAACAATGATGAGAGAGTATACATCCCGGATCCTGATCTTCGGCGAACCACTAGGGGTAGACGTAAGGTCCGTCGCATCCGTAATGATATGGACCAATCTGAAGCTGGTGGAGCAACCAGACAGTGTTTGCTATGCGCGAATTATGGGCATAGGATGAAATATTGTCCCGACCTTAACAAAGACGGTGCGTCCACATCGACGAGTGCGACAACAGGAGCAAGAGGCGGACGTGGTCGAGGCAGTCGAGGCCGAAGGGGATGACGAGGAAGAAATAACTCAGAAGCTATATAATGAGTCAGACTATGTTTTATTTTGTAATATGTCTGAACTATGTTTTAATTTGTAATATGTCGAACTATGTTTTAATTTGTAATATGTCGGACTATGTTTTAATTTGTAATATGTCAGAGTATGTTTTAATTTGTAATATGTCGGACTATGTTTCAATTTGTAATATGTCGAACTATGTTTTATTTTGTAATATGTCGGACTATGTTTTATTTTCTAATATGTCGGACTATGTTTTATTTTCTAATATGTCGAACTATGTTTTAATTTCAGATATGTCTTCGTATGCGTTGCTTAAAGATACGATCGATAAAAAACACCGGGCCACACTTATGCAAGCGGGTAAGAACTTAGATGTGTTGGTCCCTCGCACCCCAAAGTCTAACTGGATGATACACCCTGAATGGGTTGATAGGTATGTGTGCATATAATGTTTTAATTCGTAATTTGTAATATTTGATGCCCGCTAACTGTTTGCTGTACATTCTCTTTATTTTGTAGGTTAATGTGGGCTGGACTGCTACCCTTGGCACGGCTGGTTGAGGGTACATTGGATGAGTGGGTTGATCATCCGGAGTTGGATGAAGCTGGTGAACCAATGCAGCTACGCAAGAGGCAAATGAAACGCTTCTCTTACGACATGTCACTCCTTACCTGCTTAGTACTTAGATGGAGACCGGAGACACATACGTTTCACTTTCCCTGGGGAGAGATGGCGCCTACTCTACAGGATGTGTCTTACTTGTTGGGATTACCGTTGGCCGGTGCTGCCATAGGTCCTTTAGAGGCAGAACCTGGCTGGCTAGCTATGATGCAGGCCCGTTTTCTAGCTGCGGTGCCAACTGCTGTGGGCTTAGACAATGATCCTCACGGGCCTCGTTTTAAGTGGTTGAGCCAGTTTCAAGTAACCTTCTCGGTCAGCTAAACGAATGTTGTTTTTATAGTTGTCCTCACTACATAGAATAATACAGTCGTTTGGGTTATATGTAGATTGTCTCGTTAGGATACCCCGGACTTCAGTTGTCAGCGGCACAGGTTGATCGGTCCCTAGAGGCATATATTCTTTGGTTGTTCGGCAAGACGATGTTCACAGAGAACCACGTGACCACTGTCGATGCGCGCCTCATCAGCATTGCACGAGAGATAGCTGACGCTCGTTGCCCAGGGGACATTATGCAGAGGAGTTTTGGTTCTGCTATGTTGGCAGCTACGTACAGAGGCCTGTGCAAAGGTTGCATGTTGAGCTCCCATATATCAGGTCTGGTTGGATGTCCACTATTGTTGCAGCTCTGGTCATATGAGAGGTTCCCCATTGGACGACCCTATGTTTGCGTTCATAAACCGTTTGGGTTGGTAGACATAGCAGGGGCTTATGTGCAACATATCGGCGACTTGCCTACTGTGGGATCTGTTTGGGCGCGAAGAGAGGTAATTTTGTATTATGTAACATTTCATTAGATTATTTCTTGCCATGCTATACTATTACTAATGTTTATTTGTTGTCATGCACAGAGACAGTATGCGGGTATGCAGGTGAAGAGCTGCTACCCGTCCTTCACGGCGCAGTTTGATGCTTTGCACGAGGATGTTGTTATCTGGGAGCCCTACTCGCATCAGGCTATAACATCTAGGTATCCAGTTGGGATATCTG
Organism: Elymus sibiricus; assembly: GCA_039707655.1. Classification (NCBI taxonomy): domain Eukaryota; kingdom Viridiplantae; phylum Streptophyta; class Magnoliopsida; order Poales; family Poaceae; genus Elymus; species Elymus sibiricus. The sequence goes on from CM077675.1 coordinate 118,132,059, forward strand.
ACTTGTGCACTAGAGATCGGCACTACTGGATGACCAAGGCGAGATTGGTGTTCGACGTGACGGTGGAGGAGATGGCTCTTCATAGGGTGATGAGACAGTTCGGTCGATGTCAAGAGGATGAAATTCCAGTTATTCCACATATACCGGCACACGTGCACAAGTAAGTAATTCGAATTTAGTTGTCAGCACTGCTTTCAGAATTTTGCTTACCACGTTACCCGGATGTCAATGTCAGGTTGAGCCGCGTAGGAGGGAACAAGTCCATGGATTTCTGGCTTCAGAACATTGGCCCTTATGTTCTAGAATGGACGACCGCGCCAACACATATCTGGGATGAGGTTCGACCCTTTGACTGGGACAAGTTCGGGTTGTATCTGCAGCGTTACAGGCATTCAACGAGGATCTACTTGGTTCCATGTGCTGCTCCTGATCAGATTGAAGCGCCTCTGACCAGCGATATGTACCCAACTTCCTCTATTATGGGAACCAGACACCACGCGGTACGTACCCAACTTCCTCTATTATGGTTCTAATATGTGTACTCATGTCATAACCTGAACATTTACAATTGGCTAACTCTTCAATGTACAGAGTGACTTGACAGTCGAGGCGCGAGAGGAGGTTTCCGCTTTAATGTGGTGGGTTGAGAGTGGGGATACTATCCCACAGCCAAAGCACCTCTCATGGTTGAAGCGTTTTGATGAGAAGCTACGAGGGATTTACGCAGCAGTGACATGTAGAAGATCTTCAGACGTTGCGGTTCCTCGTCCAGCACTTCGTCCACCACGTCCATCTGTGCATCGTTCAGAGTCACGGCACATGGCTTCACCGGCGCCACCTCCTTCACAACCAGGAAGGTCGTCATGGCATCAGCCACCTCCTTCACATCCAGGGAGCTCGGCATGGCAAGAGCCATCTCCTACACAGCCAGGGAGCTCATCCTGGCATGAGCCACATCCTTCACAACCAGGGGGGTCGGCATGGCATCAACAAATGGGGCCAGGTAACTTTACTTTTGGTTTTTCTTTTAAGCAGTGTACGTTCGCAATTCAATTTGACATGTGCTTCACTACTACAGTCAGCAACCAGCCGCATCCGTTCACGCATGTCTTGCAGTCGCCGATGCTTAGTGGTGGTGGTTCGTTCTTAGACGGCTACGGCGATGACGATGACCAAGCTGCAAACACTTATGACTTCTCTCAGCCGTTGTATCATACTCCACCACCACCACCGACGCAGGAGACACAGACCGTGACAGGCGAGGTTATGTACGGTCGTGGTTTTCGTGACCCTCGCCCACCGCGTCAGCACTTATCGCCTTCCGGTCCTCGTTAGAGGAAGGTCCACACTCGTCGCCGTCCCCAGCAGTGATATGATTATATATGTATGAGACATCCATGTTAGTTTGAGACTATTCTCATGTGTGAGGACTTATCTATGTATCAGACATCCTTCATGTATGTGTTACTATCTATGTATGAGTCATTATCTATGTAAGAGACTGATTTGTTTTCAAGACACTTGTCTACTTCATATTAGTAGTACATCTGAATTAAACGGTACGACTCAACTAAACGGTACGAGATACATTTCCAAAGAGACTACAACAGATAATTAAGATAGAAGTACATCTGAATTAAACGGTACGACTTAACTAGAAAAATACATCCCACAAACTACATGAAGTCTTCGTCGTCATCCTCCATTGATGCAGCACTCTTACCCTTGGACGATGCGGTAGTCTTGGACTTCGACGATGTGGGTCTCTTGGCCTTGGTGCTCGGCATGAAGTCATCGTCGTCATCCTCCGTTGATGCAGCACTCTTCCCCTTCAACGGTGCGGTAGTCTTGGACTTCAACGATGTGGGTCTCTTGGCCTTGGTGCCCGGCATGAAGTCATCGTCGTCATCCTCCGTTGATGCAGCACTCTTGCCCTTCGACGGTGCGGTACTCTTGGACTTCGACGATGCTGGTATCTTGGGCTTGGTGCTCGGCATGAAAAGATCATCTTCGTCCTCACTGTCTTGGCTCCATAACCAAGTATCTTCTACTGCAGCCCTTTGAAAAGCTTCACTCTTATATTGTACTTTTTTCCACCTACCATGCAACCTGAGAAGTTCTTTCCGTATCTCCTCAAAGGTCCTTGAAGGCCACCCGCTCCTACTTAACTGGTGAGCCAACTCATTCATGAAGATGTCACTACCGAGGAGTTCGTCCCATGGAACTATCCTGTTGTCTATCTTGAAATTGGCGGCTAAACTAAGAAGAGTTTTGGACATACCAGGGTGAAAACAACTACGATCGAAAGGATAACCGGACATCTTCACGAGACTACACTTGCCTGCTCACCCACCTTACTGTGGAGGGGGTTTTATAGGTTCAGAAGAGAAGATGACGGGAAAGGATGGCGGAAGAGAAAGGCGGGAAAGAAAATGGCGGGAGAGAATGGCGGGAAAGAAAATGGCGGGAAAGAAGGGCGGGAAAGAAGGGCGGGAAAGAAAATTGCGGGAAGGAAAATGGCGGGATAGTAGGGCGGGAAAGAAAATGACGAGATAGAATGTCGGGAAATGGTTGCGGGAAAGTACAAAGTTGGAATGTGAAAGAGGGGGAATGGTTGTGCAGGAATTATAATGCATTTAAGTGGAAAAAATAACACTTCGGTCTTGTGTAAGCCGAAGAGTACTCCCATGCAACTTCGGTCAGGCACTGACGTAAAGAGCATGAACTCTTCGGCCAACGAAAGACAGAAAAGGACTCTTCGGCCATCTGCTGGCCGAAGACAGGTCTTCGGCCCAGCACCGCAGGTCTTCGGCCAACGCTTGACCAAAAACACACTCTTCGGCCAACACCTGACCGAAGAGTCCCTCTTCGGCCAATGGATGACCGAAGACTCCCTTTTCGGCCAACGAACGACCGACGGGGTGCTAGTTTTGCAAAAAACGTGTTAGCACTGCTAGTTTTCGAAATTGCTATAAAAACGTGCTAATTTTGAAAAAATATCCAATGTGGGTAGCCGTGTCAAACCAGCTAGAGACCCTAACCGCATTAGAGCTTTTCTGAATACATACAAGGAGATTGAAAATGCAAACACCCATTTTCAGCTTCAGGAGGATCTCATTGAGCACCATTGGCAAATGGCTGGACAGTAACAAAACTCATTTTTCTATTCATTTTTATTTAATTCATGTGTTATTTGTATTCGGGACAAGTTTTATATTGCATTATTTAGTTTGCTTCGGTGATTTGAATAATTATTTGTAATGTGGATGATTGTTGTATTGTGCTGGTAAAACTCATTTTTCTGAATAATTATTTTGTAGTGTGGATGATTGTTGTATTTTTGTGGTGTGGTATTGATATTTGCGGGCCGGCGGCAGCGGCGCCAGACCAGACCCCGCAAAGCTGACCCGTAAAAGAGCATATTCCGCGAATATCCTTTTATACGGGTCCGTTTTGCGGGGTCTGCCTCTGCGGCCGTCCGCGCCGGCCCGCAAAGCCATTTTTTCGCGAACTGCAAACGCCTTTTGCGGGTCGGCGTTATGCGGGGTCTGCTAGAGATGCTCTAATGCAGGCTACCATGCCAATACTTTACTTTCCTAATTAGTAAGCATGTCAAACATTGTTTTGTCTTATGTGCTCCAGTTTTCGGTTATAGGTATATCATTCAAATATAATTACTATATAAAAAGCCATGCTCAAAGAGAGCGAGACAGACATCATGCTGGCCAATAAGGGGAGCGCCATCACAGGAGCTGGGTCCGCCCACTCCATGACCACATTGGGGAGATGCCGCCAACCTCCACGGGCCAGCAGGTGGTACCAGTGGCGTCATGAGATAGGTGGTAGACTGGCTTGCCTCTTTTCTTTCGGTTAAGACCCTTACATCAAATAATTTCCACTTTCTCCATTTGTACCATTTGATACATGATATCGTGTGACACAAAAAAAATCAATATGATATATATTGTACTAAATATGTTATGTTGTGTAGTGTTTCTGGAACATAACATTTGGATAGATTGGTTTTCATGTTGAAATAGAGGACATGAGCCTATGGTGGTGTTGGGACATGATTATTGTGTTGGGGCATTTATTCGCACTAGGATTTAGGGCACGCGGGTCCTGGTGCCAGCTTTTTATTTTGGCTTTCGATTTTCCAAGTCATATATCTTTTAAACCAAAAATTTAATTTAAGTTTTGTTTTCATATTCGTGTTTCTCGTGGACAGCGCTTTCAAATAAGATCCATTTTAAATATATTTTAGCGACTATTAAATAATATGTTAATTTTCAATGTTGAAACTTAGTACGAGCGAGCGATAAATTTAATTATTTTTGTCTGTGATCGACAAAAAAATTTGCTTAAAATATATCTCTAAAACATCTTGAAACTTGGCAGTTTTAGATGAGAAACCGTAAGTTTCACCGTTAAAACTTAAAATTTATTGTGTCCTTGTGCGGGATCCAATTACTTCACGAATCACGCGGCATATAGAGCGAACAAAAGGACTTGGCAGGTGCGTGCCTCTACGAATTTTCGGTATTTATATTTTTTTTCTCCCGTTGCAACGCACGGACATGTTTACTAGTAATATAACCAAAAATATTTTGTCATACATAGTTGCATGTGGTGGTGGGTCTTTTTTCGTGCATAGTTACATGTTGATGTGTGTTTTATCCCATTTATTATTGTATGGTGATGTGCTATAATTGCATGTTAAGATAAATAGTTAGTGGGAATCACTCCCTTAGGTATATAGGATTAAAAAATCAAGCTATTAAGTTTCAGAAAACCTTTAAAAAACACACATATATAAGAATGTATATTGCATGTTTGTAGATTATCATGAGAAATATGTTTTGATGTGAGCTGCACACAAAAAATCATGAACTTTTATTGTGAAGAGTGCATGTGCTAGAAATACATGTTTTTTCTTTTCTTTTTTGTGTAACTCACATCAAAATGTATTTCATCATGAAACATTACAAACATGCAGATACATCCCTATTCAGTTTAGAGATGTCAACTATCACTAGTACAAAACAGGGCATTGGTCCAGGCCAGATCGAGCAACAGTCCCGGTTCTGTTACGAACCGGGACTAATGCGTGCATCAGTCCCGGTTCGAGCGGGCAGGACGCCGGCCGGACCCCTTTAGTCCCGGTTTGTGGTTGGAACCGGGACTAAAGGGGCCGATACCCTTTAGTCCCGGTTGGTGTTACCAACCGGGACTAAAGGTGGAGCCTTTAGTCCCGGTTGGTAACAGCCTTTAGTCCCGGTTGGTAACACCAACCGGGACTAAAGGTCCTCCCTCCCTCGCCCCAGGCAGCGCCACGTGGATGGCCTTTAGTCCCGGTTGGTGTCTCCAACCGGGACTAAAGGGGTTGTACTGTAGCTAGCCCTTTTTTTTTCTGTTTTTACATTTGTTTTCTGTTTTTAGTTTCTGTTTTAATTTGCTTATATCTTTTAGGATATTTGATGTTTTTGAGTGATTCTTTTTGCATTGGATTCAAAATTTTGTCTAGTTTCTGTTTGTGCCATTAGTTTTCAAATTTGAATGGTTTAAATTTGAATTTATTCAAATTTGCTTCAAACCCTAGATTGTGAATAACTTGAGTTTACAAATAGTTTTTAATTTAATTATTTTTGCTCCTAGTCACGTGTTAGATTCTTGTCACAGTAAGATTTATTTGGTTATTTTTAGAATAATTTAAATTAGGATTTTAATTAAAACAATACTGTTTTGCTTATATAGTTGTTTTAGTCATTTAATTGTTGTTTTTTATTATTTTTAGTTAGTTCTTTCTGTAGATTTTAACATGTTGTAGTATGGTGCATATTGAATGCACAAAAAATTCTGGAGTTGAAATAAGTTTAAAAAAATGAAATGCCTTTGTAACAGATGGGTTTTCGTCCGAAACCCTGACACTTTGAAAGAGATTGTTCATTTTGTACACGAAGTGCATCCAGTTTTTGCCGTAGCCCTCTCAACTTTGTAGCACATGCTATGTGGGTGAAATGATGATACCATGCCAAGTTTCAACCTTTTCAGAGTTCATATGTAGTGCTTTTCAATTTCAGGGTCATTTAGCTCAAAAAAATCAGTAAATGCATGAAAAATAGCAAATGAAGTTAGAAAGGGTTGAAATTTGAGGATGTGGCTTTGAATGGTGCATAATGAACACACAAAAAGTCTGGAGTTGAAATAAGTTAAAAAAAATGAAATGCCTTTGTAACAGATGGGTTTTCGTCTGAAACCCTGACACTTCGAAAGAGATTGTTCATTTTGTACACGAAGTGCATCCATTTTTTGCCATAACCCTCTCAACTTTTTAGCACATGCTATGTGGGTGAAATGATGATACCATGCCAACTTTCAACCTTTTCAGAGTTCATTTGTAGTGCTTTTCAATTTCAGGGTCATTTAGCTCAAAAAATCAGTAAATGCATGAAAAATAGCAAATGAAATCAGAAAGGGTTGAAAATTGATGGCGTGGCTTCGAATGGTGCATAATGAACACACAAAAAGTCTGGAGTTGAAATAAGTTTAAAAAAATGAAATGCCTTTGTAACAGACGAGTTTTCGTCTGAAACTCTGATACTTCGAAGTCGACGGCCGCATACCTTTCTGACTTGGTTAACCTTAGTTGTGACTCTGGCTGGGACGGTGCTAGCAGATGTGTAGTCAACGGTATGATTGGACGGACACCAACCCGGACTAAAGGGGTTCTGAAATTTTCAAACTCTACCCCCCCCAGCGTGGACCGCCTTTTTTAGTTTTGTAGAAAATAAACAAAAATGATAAAATCTTCAAAAAATAAAATCCTTTGAGATGTAGTTAGGTTTTAGTGTCTAGTTGGTATAGAAATTTTGAAATATGAATTTTGACCTTTTTTGCAAAAAAACGAAAAAAAAATGTAAAACGGCCATAACTTTTGCATACGACGTCGAAAAAAAAAGTTTAATATATCAAAAAAAACTAGAGAAAATCTGAGACTCGATTTCAACCGGGTTTACCCGGTGAAGTTTTCTCAGATTCTCAAAATTCCAAAAGAAAAAAAAATTATTTCAAATAAAAAAAATAATTTTAATAATTTTAAAAATTAATTTTATTTAAAAAAATAAATGATGTCATATATGGATTCCTCACATTTTTCTGATAATAATGGATATATTATTTGTCGAATTTCGATTTACAGATTTAAAGATATTAATTATGTCATATTAAATGAATAAATGGCAAAAAAATGAATAAAATAATATTATTACTTATTTTATTTTCATTGAAATTCAATATTATTAGTACTTATTTTGTTTATTTTAATAATTGTTTAGAATTCAAAAAATTAAATCATGTGACATCAAGACCTAAGGGTTAATAGGATTGATAGCTTACTATTGTCCGGAAAACAACAAGTGCAGATTTGGAAACTAGGGTCGATAGAACCAGGAAGTTAAGCGTGCTGGGGCTGGAGCAGTGAGAGGATGGGTGACCGGCCGGGAAGTTAGACGATTTGAAATGAGTGCTCCACGCTGGAGCAGTGAGGACGGGTGATTAGAGATTAAATTGTCAAATAATTCAAAGATTTGAAAATCGGAATAAAACTTAAAAACAAATCAAAAAAATATTCAACAAAAAATTTAAAAAAAATTCAAAAAAAAATTTCAATTTTTTTTTTAGTCCCGGTTGGTGCCAGCCCACGCACAAAGAGCGGCCACGTGGAGGGCCTTTAGTCCCGGTTCGTAAGCCAACCGGGACTAAAGGATTTGGGCATTAGTCTCGACCCTTTAGTCCCGGTTCCAGAACCGGAACTAAAGCCCCTCTGGAACCGGGACTAATGGGCATTTTTCTACTAGTGTATATCTACTTCGTGGAAAATATTATGCTGTATAGAATCCAACATTCAAAATATTAAATCACAAATTTTGTAAGTCTGCATTTTCCTGCTTGTTTGATGGATTTGGAATACTATACGGAGATGATAATATATTCAAATTCTGCCACCTCTGCAGATCCAGATGTTGTCTCCTTCATGCAACGGAAGACAGCACACGATGACAGTCTTCTCGGCGGCCTCTTGGCCGACGGCTTCGACCAAAAATCCTGCCACAGTCAGTACCAATCCGCCGTGTACTGTCGAAACGCCGGCAGACAACCGTCGCAGTACCTCGTCTCCAAGCTACGGAGCCAGGAAGCTCTGCAAAGACGGTGCGGCCCCGGCACCGCCGCCTACACCAATGCTGTGGAGCAGCTCAAGTCCGGCAAGAGCATCACATCACCAGAGTGTAGATACCTGGTCTCCATCTCGTACCGCGGCCTTGGCAACCGGATCCTGGCGACGGCATCGTCGTTCATGTACGCGCTGCTCACCGACCGCGTCCTCCTCGTCGACCCCAGCCAAATGATGGACGAGCTGTTCTGCGAGCGGTTCCCAAACACGACGTGGCTGCTGCCTCCGGGCTTCCAGCTCCTCAACTACCAGAGTTTTTACCTCGACACGCCGGAGCGGTACATCCACCTTGTAGCCGGCGAGATGAACGGTTCTGCCCCCGTGGAGCTGCCGGTGTTCGCGTACATCCACCTCGATTACAACCAGACGGACCATGACAAGCTTTTCTTCTGCGACGAGGACCAGAGGGTTCTCCGGCACATCCCGTGTCTGGTGATGAGGACGGATAGCAACATCGTGCCGGGCCTGTTCCTCTTTAAGGCGTTTCAGGAGGAGCTCGACATGCTCTTCTCGGAGCGCAACGCCGTGTTCCACCACCTTGGCCGGTACCTGTTCCACCCGACGAACCAGGTGTGGAGCCTCATCGCGCGGTACTACCACGCGCACCTCACGTCGGCACATCGCGTGGTCGGTATCCAGGTGCGGATCTTCCCCTGGGAGGCGGAATCGCCGGAGATCTTGGAGCAGATCAAGACAGGCACGCAGAACGAGAGGCTGCTCCCGACGCTGCTGGACGAGGAGGAGGACGACGAGCCGACGAAGGCCGGCGCCCAACCGACGGCCGTCCTGATCACCTCCCTCAAGGCCTGGTACAACGAAAAGATGAAGGAGATGTACTGGGAGCGCGCGACGGCGGACGGCAAGGTGGTGGTGGTGGTGGCTCCTCTACCGTGCTGTTAAGCACGGCACCCTGCCGTGCCTTATGGCTCTAGCGCACGCACGCATATGGGCCTTGTCAAAAACCAATCTAGCTATCCAGCCGAGCTCAGCCGTTCGATGCACCACCCACTTGAACAGATTAATGAATTAACAATAATTAATACACTACATGACTAACGCAAATTAACTCGTTTCAGAAAAAAACAGTTTTAATAAATCTTGGTAATATTTTACATGGAGCGGAATATGTCCTTTTCCTATTTCTATTTATTATTTAATCTATTCGATTGGTACTTCTATTTTTTTGTTTCTGTGTGCTTTTAAATAATACCGTGAAACAAAAATGAACTCATTTCAGACAAAATGTTTTGCTAATCTCAGTATTGTTTTACGCGGTCGCCTGGGCACAAAGACATCAACGATGGATGGACATGCAATTATAGATGCACGTCCGGTGCACGTGCATGCGACTGTAGTTACATACGATCGGTTGGCAAACAACTGTAATTATTCGTGTCCTTGCAAAAAAAACTATAATTATGTGTGGTCGGCGGGCGTGGTAAAAATAAGAGCACACAAAAATAAAAATAAAAGTACCAGCCCAATTAATTAAAATAATAAATAGAAAATAGGAAAAGGACATATTCCGCTCCATGTAAAATAAGACTGAGATTTCGTAAAACTATTTCTTTGAAATGAGTTCATTTTCGTTAGTCAAGTATCGTATTAATTATAGTTAATTTATTAATCTATTTAGGTGTGTGATGCATCGATCGGATTGGCTGGGTAGCTAGATTGGTTTTTAGCAAGCCCATATGCAAGAGGCACGGCAGGGTGTCATTTCGTAAATCTCAAGATAATATGCCGGTTCAGTCTTTCGAATGTGCTCATAGGGATAGGATATGCATGTGTGCGTTCATAGGGATGAATGTATGTGCGTGTATATATGCGCTTGCGTCTTTACTGTGTTAAAAAAACACGGTAGAGGAGCCGGTTCCACGCTACAACGTGAGGTCGCACGAGCACAAGGCATGGGCCCAGGTGTACCTGCTGAGCGTGACGGACATGCTGGTCACCACCGGGCAGTCGACGTTCGGGTACGTGGGACGTGGCGCAGGGGCTCGGCGGGCTAAGCCGTGGTTGTTGCACCATGTCAAGAACGGCACGGTGGGCTGGCCGTGCAGCAGGGACGTGTCCATGGAGCCGTGCTTCCACGTCCCGCCGTTGTACGACTGCAAGCGACGGGAAGACGCCGGTACTGTGGAGACCTGCCCGCATGATTGAAGCTAGTCGACCGAAGAGAATGGTAGAAACAAGACAAAATTGACCATACTTTTTGATGATTTTTTTAATGCACAATTCTTATGTCGAGATCCGGGGCCGCGCCGCCCGTACCTTATGGTTCGTCTGCCGGTCGTGTTGACCGACTGCCCTAGAGAGTTTTTTTCCCGATCTCTTGATTCGGGGTTTTCTCTTTTCCGCCGGTTACATTGATCGGCGTTTCCTTTTTGGTTTTCCGATTTAACATCGGTTTGCGTCGCCCACCGCCGCCATCGACCCCGCGCCTCTACTCCGACATCGGCGTGACCCGGCCTCTACGCCAACCCGACGGCCTCGCGCGACGCGGCGGCCCGTCACGGCCGTGGCCCGCGTGTCTGCTCGCCCATCGCCCTGCGTCGGCCGTCGCCGCCCTTCTCCGATTGGGACTCGTCCATCACCACCCGCCTCTGTCGTGTCTGTACGGCCGCTTGGCCGTCTCCTCGCCGGCCCTGTCGCTGGTTGTCGGGCTCGCTGGCTTCGTCCGCCACGGGCTCGCCGGCTCCGGCCGCATCGGCCTCGCCGGTTGCCGGCCGTCGGCTGTCTCGTCGGCCGCGCCAGGCCGGCTGCCGACTCCGGCCGCGACCGTCATCGCTGGCTTCATCTTGAACGCCACCACCCCGCCTTCACCGAGCGACGTCCCCGACCTCGCGCGCGGTTGGATTGATCACCCGCCTGTCCGTGATCCACCTCATCTACGCCGTGCGACCGATCTGGCCCATCGGTTGCGTGCGCCTCCGCTGGTCCCGTGAAGACTGTCCCGAGTAAAGCGCGCCCCTTCATCGATCGAGCACCGGGCTGCCGCTGCGTCGCCCCGTCGGGTCGCAGCGCCGCCGCCCCGTGGTTCTCCTCGCGGCTGCATCGACTCGCACGTTGCTGCTACGTTGATACGTCTCCAACGTATCCATAATTTTAGATTGTTCCATGCTGTTATATTATCATTCTTAGATGTTTTACAATCATTTTATAACAACTTTATATCATTTTTTGGGACTAACCTATTGACATAGTGCCAAGTGCCAGTTGCTGTTTTTTGCTTGTTTTTGACTTCGCAGAATATCAGTACCAAACTGAGTACAATCGCGACGAAACTTTTTGGAGATTTTTTTTGGACCAGAAGGAAGCCAGTGGGCCAAAGAAGTGCCCAAGAGGAAGCCCAGGCGGCCCACAAGACACCCGGGCGCGCCAGAGGTCCCGGGCGTGCCCTGGTGGGTTGTGGCCGCCTCGGGAACCCCCTCCGCCGCCTCTGAGCTCTATAAACACCCCAATATTCTAGAAACCCTAGAGGAGTCGACAAAAATTACTTCCAGCCGCCGCAAGTTCCAGAACCGTGAGATCCAATCTAACACCATCACGGAGGGGTTCATCATCCTCATTACTGCCTCTCCGATGATGCGTGAGTAGTCCACCATAGACTACGGGTCCGTAGGAAGTAGCTAGATGGCTTTCTCTCTCTCTCTTTTGATTCTCAATGCAATGGTCTCTTGGAGATCTATTTGATGTAATGACTTTTTGCGGTGTGTTTGTTGCGATCCGATGAATTTTGAGTTCATGATCAGTTTCTATCCATGAATATTATTTGAGTCTTCTTTGATCTCTTATATGCATGATTACTTATAGCCTCGTATTTCTTCTTCGAATCTTTGGTTTAGTTAGGCCAACTAGATCGATTTTTCTTGCCATGGGAAGAGGTGCTTTGTGATGGGTTCGATCTTGCGGTGTCCTCTCCTAGTGACAGAAGGGCAGCGAGGCACGCATGTATCGTTGCTATTAAGGATAACAACATGGGGTCTATTCCTACATGAATAGATCTTGTCTACATCATGTCACCGTTCTTATTGCATTACTTCGTTTTTCCATGAACTTAATACACTAGATGCATGCTGGATAGCGGTCGATGTGTGGAGTAATAGTAGTAGATGCAGAATCGTTTCGGTCTACTAATCTTGGACGTGATGCCTATATAATGATCATCGCCTTGGATATCGTCATGATTATTTGATCTTCTACCAATTGCCCAACAATAATTTGTTTACCCACCGTGTGCTATACTCATGAGAGAAGCCACTAGTGAAACCTACGGCCCCCGGATCTACTTTTCCAACATATTGCTTTCCGATCTATCTTTCACCGCTTTTTGTTTTCAGATTTGTTATTCCAAAAGCCCAAAAATACCTTGCTGCAGTTTTTATTTGCCTCTTTTATTTTGTGTTCTTGTGCGATCTATCTATCCAATCTATTACAACATAATCTATCTTTTTACCGTGGAGAGATTGACAACCTCTCTTACGCGTCGGGTTGCAAGTATTTGTTCTTTGTGTGCAGGTACCGTATACATAGTGTTGCGTGGTTCTCCTACTGGTTCGATAACCTTGGTTTCATAACTGAGGGAAATACTTACCGTAGCTGTGTTGAATCATCCCTTCCTCTTTGGGGAAATACAGACGCAGTCTCAAGCCACGTCAAAAGGAATTTCTGGCGCCGTTGCCGGGGAGACATCATCAACATCTATCATGTTCCTAATTACAAATCTCATCTCCTTGCAATTTACATTATTTGCCATTTGCCTCTCGTTTTCATCTCCCCCAGTTCGCAAAAATTTCCCGTTTTATTCATCCTCTATTTTTCGTTGGCTTTTTGCTTGTTTGCTATCTTTGCTTGTGTTGCCATGTGCCTTCTATTTGCTTGCATCTTCGCTTGCTAAAAAACTATTGATATGGATCCTTATCCACTTGCTAATCTTTTCAAAAGGCCAAATTATGATGAACCAATTGCTAGTGAGCTGAGTGCACTTGATTATCTCTATGAAGTTTTGTTTGAAAATCATGAATCTGAAAATTTTGATGAAGTGTTGAAAGAAGAAATTTATAAGGTGATTCATGATAGCTCCTTGATTGAAAAGCATGATTGCAATGATGTTACTATAAATTCTATTAAGGTCAATTATGTTAATGATATGCAAAACTACAAGCTTGGGGATGATAATTTTGTCATGCCACTTCTTATTGCAATGATCAAGATTGGGTGATAATGCTTCTTATGATCTTGAAATTTTATTTAAGCCTCATGTTGAATATGTTATTGATAATAATGTTTCCAATAGTATCGAAAGTGGGTTTGGAAGAGCGTCAACTTTAGGTAAAAAGAATCCCACATATTTGGAGAGTGTTCAATCTTATGATTTTCTTGATAAAAGTGGGTTTGGAGAGGTCATAACTTTAGTTGATGATAATCCCAGTATTTTGGAAGATGATAAAAACTTTATGCATGTTGATCATAAATAGAGTATTGTTTATGATAGACATATTCTTGAATTTGATTATGATCCTACATGTAATTACTACGAGAGAGGAAATTATGGTTGTAGAAATTTTCATGATACTAAATTACCTCTCTTCATGTTGAGATTGCTATTGTCTTTTTCTTCTTCCTTCCATATGCTAGTTTTTGCTTGCCTTGATAATTTGTTTGCTTATAAAATGCCTATGCATAGGAAGTATGTTAGACTTAAGTGTGTTTTGCATATGCTTCATGATGCTCTCTTTGTCTTGCTATTATTATCTTTCATGAGGGCATCATTGAAATCTCAAGCCTATCTTAATGGCTATAAAGAAAGAGCTTGTTGGGAGGCAACCCAATGAATAAATTTATTTTCACCTTTGTCTTTCTGTTCTTGAGTGTTGACACAATTATGTATTGTTATGATTGTGTTTTTTATGTTTTAATTAGTGTTTGTGCCAAGTAAAGCCTTTAGGATGGCTCATAAGATGAGTAGAAACAATGCTGAATCTGAAACAGAAACTTTGACTCCACTACAGGAATTTTTATTTTTTACTGAAGCGTGATAATGATCTAAAATTTTAACACAGTATTCCTATACAACTTATTTACGTTGTCCTAATTGTTCATAATTTTTAGAGTTACAGAAGTATGGTTCGAGTACATATTACTACAGACTATTCTGTTTTTGACAGATTCTGTTTTCGTTGCATTGTGTGCTTGTTTTGATGAATCTATGGTTTGTATTGAGGGGTATAAGCCATGGTTAAAATACAGTAGGTATAATGCAATAATAAAATATGAATGGGTTTGCAACAGTACTTATAGTGGTGATTTGCTTTATTATACTAACGGATCTCACAAAGGTTTTGTTGAGTTTTGTGTGATTGAAGTTTTCAAGTTTTGGGTGAGATCGCGATGGATGAAGGAATAAGGAGTGAAAAGAGCCTAAGATTGGGGATGCTACAGCACCCCCAAGATAAAATCCAAGCAGAAACAAGCAACTAAGCTTGGGGATTCCCCGAGTGGCATCCCCTCTTTCTTCTAACGACCATCGGTATTCTACTTGGAGCTATATTTTTATTCGTCACGTATGATGAGTTTTGCTTGGAGCGTCTTGTATTATTTGAGTCTTTGCTTGATTTGCTTTTTAGTTTGTAACAAGTATCCTTGCTGGACACACCTATTTGAGAGAGCCAAAATTATGCTATGATTTGTTAGAATTGCTCTATATGCTTCACTTAAATTTTTTGAGCTATGGAATTGCTCTAGTACTTCAATTATCTTTTTGAGCACGGTGTGCTTTAAATTTTGGTATAAATACTCTCATGCTTCACTTAGATTAATTTGAGAGTTAGTAAATTTTGAAGAAATTCTCTCATGCTTCACTTATATTATTTTGAGAGATGAAATTTTTATGCTCATGTTCTTCACTTAAATTTATTTGAGCTTGTCAAAAGCAATGGAAATATATGAAACTAGTCCCAAAGTGATAGATATTCAAGAGGGATACAAAAAACTTTCATGAAGATCATTGGACAAATTAAACTTGATTCCTTTTAATAGTTTTGAGACATGATGATAGTGATATGTGAGTCATGTTGGTGAGTAATTATGCTTTAGTAAGAATATTGGTGTTAAGGTTTGTGATTCCCTATGAAAACACGAAAGTCTATAGTTATGCAATGAAATTACATCCTACTTATGGTGCATTATTCGGTGATAGTTATGCTTAATGCCCGTTTATGTGAATTTTCGTTTCTTGGTTGGTTGCTTCTCAATCTATTTGCTAGCCTCCACTTGTACTAAGTAGAAATACTACTTGTGCATCCAAAATCCTTAAACCCAGTTTTGCCTTATGAGTCCACCATACCTACCTATATGTGGTATTTCCATGCCGTCCTAAGCAAATTTGTATGTGCCATCTCTAATTTTCAAAATGAATTTCCTTTTTGTGTGCTCGTACCGCTCATGAAACGGTAGGGGGGTGTCGAATATTTTCCCATGCTAGATGTGTTATTCTCAAGATGAGTGTTTATTCACTTGTTATTGCACGAGAGTACGGCGGTAATAGGGATGCCCAGTCCCAAAATGAAAAAGAAATTTACTTTATGTTGTCAAATAATAAATTCCTTGGAAAGTGTTGGTATGGAAGGCAACCGTGGATACGGCTAGCCATGGATTGTGAAAGAATGGTGGAAAAAGGGAATACACTTTATTTTATGTTTGGAAACCGCCTATGATGTATCTAGCATGGAAAGTATTGAGAACTACTTTGTCGTTTTCGTTGACAGGAAAGGCATGCCACCCAAAATACTTTTCACTCTCAATTTAAGCTTTGAGCTCTGGCACCTCTACAAATACCTACTTCCCTCTGCGAAGGGCCTATCTATTTACTTTATGCAATTTTATTTTTAATTTGAGTCTCCACCTTCTCTTATAAAAAACCAACTAGGGGGCACTATGATCATACTTGTGAATTGGGTGTAGTTAATATTTGAGTGTGTATCATGAATGGATCAATGATTGAGCATGATGGGCTAGGGATAGCTTTCTTTGGTGTTGATATTTTGAAAGACATGGTTGCTTGTTGGCATGCTTGAGTATTAAAGTCTTTATGTCAAAACTAGACTATTGCTTTGAACCATCCAAAAGTCCAAATGTCCATGCTACAAAAGAAAAGAATATGTGATGAACATGTTAGGCAGCATTCCACAACAAAAAATCTGTTTTTATCATTTACCTACTCGAGGACGAGTAGGAATTAAGCTTGGGGATGCTGATACGTCACCAACGTATCTATAATTTTTTATTGTTTCATGTTGTTACATTATCATTCTTGGATGTTTTACAATCATTTTATAGCAACTTTATATCATTTTTTGGGACTAACCTATTGACATAGTGCCAAGTGCCAGTTGCTATTTTTTGCTTGTTTTTTACTTTGCAGAATATCAGTACTAAACGGAGTCCAATCGTGACGAAACATTTTGGATATTTTTTTTGGACCAAAAGGAAGCCGGTGGGCCAAAGAAGTACCCAGGAGGGAGCCCAGGCGGCCCACAAGACACCAGGGCACGCCAGAGGCCCCGGGCGCGCCCTGGTGGGTTGTGGCCGCCTCGGGAACCCCCTCCACCGCCTCTGAGCTATATAAATACCCAAATATTCCAGAAACCCTAGTGGAGTCGACGAAAAATACTTCCAGCCGCCACAAGTTCCAGAACCGCGAGATCCAATGTAACACTATCACAGAGGGGTTCATCATCCTAATTGGTGCCTCTCCGATGATGCGTGAGTAGTCCACCATAGACCTACGGGTCCGTAGGCAGTAGCTAGATAGCTTTCTCTCTCTCTCTTTTGATTCTCAATACAATGGTCTCTTGGAGATCTATTTGATCTAATGACTTTTTGCGGTGTGTTTGTTGGGATCCGATGAATTTTGAGTTCATGATCAGTTTCTATCCATGAATATTATTTGAGTCTTCTTTGATCTCTTATATGGATGATTACTTATAGCCTCGTATTTCTTCTTCGAATCTTTGGTTTAGTTAGGCCAACTAGATCGATTTTTCTTGCCATGGGAAGAGGTGCTTTGTGATGGGTTCGATCTTGCGATGTCCTCTCCCAGTGACAGAAGGGGCAGCGAGGCACACCTGTATCGTTGCTATTAAGGATAACAAGATGGGGTGTATTCTTACATGAATAGATCGTGTCTACATCATGTCACCGTTCTTATTGCATTACTCTGTTTTTCCATGAACTTAATACACTAGATGCATGCTAGATAGCGGTCGATGTGTTGAGTAATAGTAGTAGATGCAGAATCATTTCGGTCTACTAATCTTGGATGTGATGCCTATATAATGATCATTGCCTTGGATATCATCATGATTATTTGATCTTCTATCAATTGCCCAATAGTAATTTGTTTACCCACCGTGTGCTATACTCATGAGAGAAGCCACTAGTGAAACCTACGGCCCCCGGGTCTACTTTTCCAACATATTGCTTTCCGATCTATCTTTTGCCGCCCTTTGTTTCAGATCTATTATTCCAAAATCCCAAAAAATACCTTTCTGCACTTTTTATTTGCCTCTTTTATTTTGTGTTCTTGTGCGATCTATCTATCCAATCTATTACAACCTAATCTATCTTTTTACCATGGAGAGATTGACAACCTCTCTTACGCGTCGGGTTGCAAGTATTTGTTCTTTGTGTGCAGGTACCGTTTACATAGTGTTGCGTGGTTCTCCTACTGGTTCGATAACCTTGGTTTCATAACTGAGGGAAATACTTACCGTAGATGTGCTGCATCATCCCTTCCTCTTTGGGTATATACCGACACAGTCTCAAGACACGCGGTCGTCGCGACCCGCGAGCCGCCGCTACACCACCCCTCCGTGTTGTAGTGTCGCGACACGCGGTCCCCGCTGCGGCCAGAGGCCGTCCCCGTGGCTGCTGAGGGAGTCCGGGACTAAGGGGTCCTCGGGCCGTCGGCTCATTCCTCGTGCGCCGACCTGTTGGGCTGATCTGCTGAAAGCCGAACTACGGATGATCCTGTATGCAAGAAGGAAGGCTCTGAAGAATGGTGTGGCCTCCTAGTTCCGAAGATGGGATCTGCGTATCTATCCCTTGTAAAAGGTCGGTTGTGTGTAACCCTAGGGACCCCCGGTGTCTATATAAACCGGAAGTTCCTCATTCGTAGAGGTAGGTGAACTCATCTAGGGTTTAGCTTAGACAATCTCGAGGTAGATCAACTCTGTAATCTCCATACACATCAATACAATCAAGCAGGACATAGGGTTTTACCTCCTCACGAGGGCCCGAACCTGGGTAAATATTGTCCCCTTTGTTCCCTTTGTTACCCATCGATCTAAGGCTCACAGCTCGGGACCCCCTACCCGAGATCTGCCGGTTTTGACACCGACATTGGTGCTTTCATTGAGAGTTCCGCCGTGAGATCAACAGAAAGGTCGATGGCTCGCTTGGTCATCAGCGATCAGCTCTGCTGCGGGGACATCTTCGTCCCTGGGAAGGTCTTCACCTTCGGCAGCGTCACGCTGCAAGCCGACCCGACTGGCCATCTGGGCCGGATCGGAAACTTTTTCGTCGATCGGGGAACCAGGCCCAAGGACCTGGAATTATCTGCCGATCTGACCTCCGTTGGGCTCTCGGTCTCGCCCGACGAGTCTGGCAACTCCGAAGCCTTAACTTCGGGGTCTTTTCCCGGCTTTCCCTTCGCCAGGGAGCCGCTCCTGTGTTCGGATCCGGCCACAGAGCCCGAACACCCTGATCCGACTCTCGCCGGAAACCCGTCCCTCGAGGACACTCCGGATAATACTCCGAAAAACATCCAAGAGACGGACCCGGATAGCCTCTCGGCGATAAACGAGACACTCAACTGGATCCAGTCGTTGGTGATCACGAACGACTGAAGCCTGACACATGTTCAGTACGGGCTGAGGCCGAATTATGAAGAATTTAATCACCCACCCACCACCCACTTGGTAGCCACTGTCGATGACTTAACCGACATACTAGATTATGCCTCCGATGGGACGGAGGACATGTATGACGAGGTCGACACACCGGCCCCTCTCAATACGGGACGGTGGACTGCCACCTCCTCCTATGACGTCTACATGGTGGATACACTCGCCAATAAAGACGATATCACCCCCGAGAAGAACGGCGACAAATCCGAGGAGCCGTCGAAACGTCGGAAGCAACGCAAGCGATCCAAGGCAAACAAAGGGAGGGGGGTCGTCGTGGGCACCAAAGATAATGATACACCGGCAGACCCCGAGGACCTCGAAGCCCTAGGGCAACCAGATGAAAACATCGAGAAGCCATGTGACCCCGAGGACCCCGATAACTTCGAGGACGATAACTATCTCCCTCTGGTCAATGAGGACGATAGCCTCGAAGACGAAGATTTCCACGTTCCGTAGGATCCGCAAGACCAAGAACGCTTCAGGCGACGGCTTCTAGCCACCGCCCGGAACCTAAAGGCCAAACAGCGGCAGCTTCAAGCCGAGCAGGACACCCTCAATGGTAGATGGACGAAGGTCCTAGCAGCCGAAGAAGGGTACGGCGCTGACCAAACCAGGAGCTACCCACGCAGACGTTTGCTTCCCCAATTCAAGGAAGAGGCTCTCGAGCGCACACCTCCTAGGTACGCAATGCATGATCAATGGATCGCCCCCCTCGGGGAAGAGACAGAGCGGCCAAGGACCCCGAATACATACCGGAGTTGCCCCGTAGGAGGGGGGAGGATCCAATGCGGTACAGGGATCGGCACGACCTACGTCAGGACCTGAATAATAGAACAGGTCACACTAGATCCATCCACTGATCCAGGGGATACTCCCCCGCTAGACGGAACGACGAACAACCTTGGTTCGACCACAGCAACCGAGAACGGGAACGACACCGGGCGCTAGAAGCTGAATTCCGGCATAATGTAGCCAGAATCAGAGGCACTGCCCACCCACTGTGCTTCACAGACGAGGTCATGCAGCACAAGTTCCCCGAAGGGTTTAAACCCGTAAATATCGAACAGTACGACGGGACCACAGACCCCGCCGTGTGGATAGAAGACTTTCTCCTACACATACATATGGCCAGAGGAGATGACCTCCACGCCATTAAGTACTTACCGCTCAAGCTAAAAGGGCCAGCTAGACACTGGTTAAACAGCCTCCCCGAAAATTCCATCGGAAGTTGGGAAGAGCTTGAGGACGCCTTCCGGTCTAACTTCCAGGGCACTTACGTCCGGCCTCCAGACTCCTTCGACCTAAGCAATGTCGTCCAGAAGGAGGGAGAGTCAGCCCGGCAGTTTTGGAACAGGTTCTTAACCAAGAAAACCAGATTGTCGACTGTCCGGACGCCGAGGCAATAGCCTCCTTCAGGCACAATATCCGGGACGAATGGTTGGCCCGACAGCTCGGTCAGGATAGACCGAGGACAATGTCCGCCCTTACCACACTCATGACCCGCTTTTGCGCGGGCGAGGACAACTGGCTAGCCCGCCGTAGTCATAACCCTGAAGATCCGAGCACTTCGGAAGCGCGGGATGGAAACAGCAAGCCACGGCGCAATAAAAACAAGCGCCGCCATATCAATGGGGATGCCGATGATACGACAGTAAATGTTGGGTTCCGCAGCTCAAAGCCCGGCCAACGAAGGAAGCCCTCTAAAGGGAACAAGGACGGACCTACTGCACTAGACAAAATAATGGAGAGACCCTGCCAGATCCATGGCACCCCAGACAAGCCTGCCACACACACCAACCGTCAATGTTGGGTGTTTCGACAGGCTGGCAAGTTAGCAGCCGAGGAACAGGGCAAAGGTCCACGCAACGACGACGATGAGGAGCCCTGCGGCCTCAACAATGGAGGCCAAAAGCAATTCCCTCCAAAGGTAAAAACTGTGAACATGATATATGTCACACATATACCGAAGAAGGAAAGGAAACGCGCCCTTCAGGAAGTCTACGCCATAGAGCCTGTAGCCCCGAAGTTAGACCCATGGTCGGTTTGCCCTATCACCTTCAACAGGAGGGACCATCCGACTAGTATCCGTCACGGAGGTTCGGCGGCCCTCGTCTTAGATCCCATCATCGATGGATACCACCTCACCAGAGTTCTCATGGATGGAGGAAGTAGCCTTAATCTGATTTACTCAGATACGGTGAAAAAGATGGGCATAGAACCGTCCAGGATTAAACCCAGTAACACTACCTTCAAGGGAGTTACTCTGGGCGTTGAAGCCCGCTGTTCTGGCACTATAACACTCGAAGTTGTGTTCGGCTCTCCCGACAACTTCCGCAGCGAAGACTTAATCTTCGATATTGTACCGTTTCGCAGCGGTTACCACGCGCTGATCGGGCGCACAGCGTTCGCTCGCTTCAACGCCGTCCCTCACTATGCCTACCTAAAGCTCAAGATGCCTGGACCAAAGGGGGTCATCACTGTCAACGGAAATACGGAGCGCTCCCTCCGAACAGAAGAGCATACCGCGGCCCTAGCGGCCGAATGCCAATACAAAAACGAAGCCCCAGGATCCCAACCTGCCTCCCAGAAGCGACAAGCTGGCAAAAGAGTTCGAGCCCAACCGGACCTGCCACCTCCACCTCCCGCTCAGGGCAAATAGGGACACGCTCCCCACAGCACGGCCAGCCTACCCGTCAGGTATGACTCTCGAAGACACAATTTCGCTCTTAAAATACCATGGACAGCTGTGGGGATCCCCCTCCGAGGACTGGATATTCAGCTTAACCAAACTAAAGTCCGACCTCTTCTCCGGCCAGAGGCGAGATACCATTAAGGATCTATAAAACGTCAGGCCGACTTTATCTACGACGGCTTCTCACGGCCCCCCTAAAGGTCCGTCAGCCAAGCATCAACCACCCCCAATAGGTTTCGCAACTCCCCGCTCGAGGGCAACAGTGCGTAGCCGGGCTCAAGGAGGACATCAAGCCACCCATCAAGGGCCCTGAATAAAATGCTATCCTGTAAAAGATTGCCTTTTTCTATTTTTCGCAATGAATAATTACCTGTAATAGTCGTCTCGGCAGCGTGAATCATAAAATTGTTACATATGCCTCAATTTTTCTACTTGTCTTTTCGCATATATACACCATATAGATCGTCCGATTATAGTACAGATGTGATCCGCTGATAGACCGGGGGCTGGGTATAACTAAACACCCCAGTAATGACCCCATCACTATGTCTCTCCCATTCGGCGTCTCGGATAGCGCACTATATGCATCGGTTTCGAATTATGTCTTGGGTCAATAGTTGGATTGCCCCGCTCCTGTGCTTGCCCCTTTACGTTCCGCCAGTTCGGCTAAAGGGGCAATAGGGAGAACCGCTGCGATTGTATCCCAGGTGGCCTGGCGAATACCTCAGTGGAGAAAGTCGAAAACTGACTGTCATAATAAGCGAGAACCGGTCTGCGATCCGTGCTAAAGTGTCAAAATAAGAATCGATGGAGGTTCTCCCGTGTCACACGAAGGGTTTGTACCTTTTCAAACCAGGTGGTGTTAGTCTTAAGCTTCGGCCAAACATACTGCCATAAAACACTGGGGGCTGGTCGCTGACGTGGCTTGAGACTACGTCGGTATTTCCCCAAAGAGGAAGGGATGATGCAGCACAGCGACGGTAAGTATTTCCCTCAGTTATGAAACCAAGGTTATCGAACCAGTAGGAGGATCACCACCACCCAATAAGCAGCACCTACAAACAAACAACAAATACTTGCAACCCGACGCGAAAGAGAGGTTGTCAATCTCTCTACAGTAATAAGATAGATTAGGTAGTGATAGATAGGAGAGATAGATCTCTCAAGAACACAAATAAAAAGAGTAAATATGCAGCAATATGTTTTTGGGTTTTTGGTTTTGTAGATCTGAAAACAAAGATTGCAAAAAACGTAGATCGGAAAGCAATATGATGGTAAAGTAGACCCGGGGGCCGTAGGGTTCACTAGTGGCTTCTCTCATGACTATAGCGCACGGTGGGTGAACAAATTACTGTTGGGCAATTGATAGAAAATTGAATAGTCATGACGATATCCAAGGCGATGATCATTATATAGGCATCACGTCCAAGATAGATAGACCGACTCCTGCCTGCATCTACCTCTATTACTCCACACATCGACCGTTATCCAGCATGCATCTAGTGTATTAAGTTCATGGAAAAACGGAGTAATGCAATAAGAACGATGACATGATGTAGACAAGATATATTCATGTAGGAATAGACCCCATCTTGTTATCCTTAATAGCAACGATACATGCGTGTCTTGCTGCCCCTTCTGTCACTGGGAAAGAACACCGCAAGATCGAACCCATCACAGAGCACCTCTTCCCATGGCAAGAAAAATCGATCTAGTCGGCCTAACTAAACCAAAGATTCGAAGAAGAAATACGATGCTATAAGCAATCATGCATGTAAGAGATCAAAGAAGACTCAAATAATATTCATGGATAGAAACTGATCATGAACTCAAAATTCATCGGATCCCAACAAACACACCGCAAAACTTTACATCAAATAGATCTCCAAGAGACCATTGTATTGAGAATCATAAGAGAGAGAAGAAGCCATCTAGCTACTGCCTACGGACCCGTAGGTCTATGGTGGACTACTCACGCATCATCGGAGAGGCACCTATGAGGAAGATGAACCCCTCCGTGATGGTGTTTAGATTGGATCTCGAGGTTCTGGAACTTGCGGTGGCTGGAATTGTGTTTCGTCGACTCCTCTAGGGTTTTCCGAATATTTGAGAATTTATAGGCATCAGAGGCGGTGCAGAATGGGGCCGAGGAGGCACAACCCATTAGGGCGCGCCGGGGCCCCCTGGCGCGCCCTGGTGGGTTGTGCTCTCCATAACCCACCTCTCCGGCAGTTGTTTGGCCCACTGGGTGTCTTCTGGTACAGAAAAAATCTTCAAAAAGTTTCGTCGCGATTGGACTCCGTTTGGTATTGATTTTCTGCGAAGTAAAAAACAAGCAAAAAACAAACAACTGGCACTTTGGCACTATGTCAATAGGTTAGTCCCAAAAAATGATATAAAGTTGTAATAAAATGATTGTAAAACATCCAAGAATGATAATATAACAGCATGGAACAAGCAAAAATTATAGATACGTTGGAGACATATCAGCATCCCCAAGCTTAATTCCTACTCGTCCTCGAGTAGGTAAATGATAAAAACAGAATTTTTGATGTGGAATGCTGCCTAACATGTTCATCGCATTCTTTTCTTTTGTATAGCTTGGACATTTGGACTTATAATGATTCAAAGCAATAGTCTAGTTTTAACATAATGACTTCAATACTCAAGCATGTCAACAAGCAACCATGTCTTTCAAAATATCATCACTAAAGAAAGTTATCCCTAACCCATCATGCTCAATTATTGATCTATTCATGAAGCACACTCAAATATTAGCTATGCCCAATGCTCAAGTATGATCATAGTGCCCCCTAGTTGGTGCTTATAAGAGAAGATGGAGACTCAAAGCAAAAATAAAAATTGCATAAAGTAAATAGATAGGCCCTTCGCAGAGGGAAGTAGGGATTTGTAGAGGTGCCAGAGCTCAAGTTTTAAATTGAGAGAGAAAAAATATTTTGGGTGGCATGCTTTTCCTGTCAACGAAAACGACAAAGTAGCTCACAATACTTTCCATGCTAGATATATCATAGGCGGTTCCCAAACAGAAAATAAAGTTTATTCCTTTTTCCACCAAACTTTCACTTTCCATGGCGCGCCGTATCCACGGTTGCCTTCCATACCAACACTTTCCAAGGAATTTATTATTTGACAACATAAAGTAAATATTTTTTTCTTTTTCATTTCGGGAGTGGGCATCCCTATTACTGCCGCACTCTCGTGCAATGACAAGTGAATAAACACTCATCTTGAGAATAACACATCTATCATGGAAAAATATTGGACACTCCCCACCGTTTCATGAGCGGTACGGGCACACAAAAGAGAAAATTTATTTTGAAAATTTAGAGATGGCACATACAAATTTGCTTGGAACGGCATGGAAATACCGCATATAGGTAGGTATGGTGGACTCATAAGGCAAAACTTGGTTTAAGGATTTTGGATGCACAAGTAGTATTTCTACTTAGTACAAATGAAGGCTAGCAAATAGATTGGGAAGCAACCAAACCAAGAAACGAAAAATAACATAAGTGAGCATTGAACATAACTAACACCGAATAATGCACCACAAGTAGGATGTAACTTCATTGCATCACTATTAACTTTCGTGCATGCATAGGGAATCACAAACCTTAACACCAATATTGCTACTGAGCATAATTACTCACTAACATGACTCACATATTACTATCATCATGTTTCAAAACTATTACAAGGAATCAAGTTTAATTTGTCCAATGATCTTCATGAAAGTTTTTATTATATCCTCCTTGGATATCTATCACTTTGGGACTAGTTTCATATATTGCCATTGCTTTTTGGCAAGCTCAAACAAATTTAAGTGAAGTACATGAGCATAAAGATTTCATCTCACAAAAAGGTATAAGTGAAGCATGAGAGGATTTCTTCAAAATTTACTAACTCTAAAATTAATCTAAGAGAAGCAAGAGAGTATTTCTACAAAAATTTCTAAGCACACCGTGCTCAAAAAGATATAAGTGAAGCACTGATACGTCTCCAACGTATCTATAATTTTTGATTGTTCCATGCTATTATATTATCTGTTTTGGATGTTTTATATGCATTAATATGCTATTTTATATTATTTTGGGGACTAACCTATTAACCTAGTCCACAGTGCCAGTTTCTGTTTTTTCCTTGTTCTTGAGTATTGCAGAAAAGGAATATCAAACGGAGTCCAAACGGAATAAAATTCTACGCTGATTTTTCTTGGACCAGACGGAACCCAGGAGGCTTTGAGAAGAGGCCAGAAGACCTACGGGTGGGCCACAAGCCATCAGGGCGCGCCCCTCAGGGGCGCGCCCCCCTGGCTTGTGGGCCCCCCGTAGCTCCTCCAACCCTAACTCTTCGCCTATAAATTCAGAAATATTCCCCCAATACCAAAGAGAGCCACGAAAATACTTTTCCGCCGCCGCAAGCCTCTGTTCCTGTGAGATCCCATCTTGGGGCCTTTTCCGTCGATCTGCCGGAGGGGGATTCGATCACGGAGGGCCTCTACATCAACACCATTGCCCTTCCGATGATGCGTGAGTAGTTTACCTCAGACCTTCGGGTCCATAGCTAGTAGCTAGATGGCTTCTTCTCTCTCTATGTTCTTCAATACCATGTTCTCCATGATCTTCATGGAGATCTATCCGATGTAATACTCTTTTGCGGTGTGTTTGTCGAGATCCGATGAATTGTGGGTTTATGATCAGATTATCTATGAATATTATTTGAATCTTCTCTGAATTCTTATATGCATGATTTCATATCTTTGGAAGTCTCTTCGAGTTATTGGTTTGGTTTGGCCAACTAGATTGGTAATTCTTGCAATGGGAGAAGTGCTTAGTTTTGGGTTCAAGCGAGTCGGATGAACACCCACTTAGTTTCTTTTTGAGCTTTCATACACTTATAGCTCTAGTGCATCCGTTGCATGGCAATCCCTACTCAGTCACATTGATATCTATTGATGGGCATCTCCATAGCCTGTTGATACACCTAGTTGATGTGAGACTATCTTCCCCTTTTCCTCACAACCTCCACCATATTCTATTCCACCTATAGTGCTATATCCATGGCTCACGCTCATGTATTGCGTGAAAGTTGAAAAGGTTTGAGAACATAAAAAGTGTGAAACAATTGCTTGACTTGTCATCGGGGTTGTGCATGATTTAAATACTTTGTGTGGGGAAGATGGAGCATAGCCAGATCTTATGATTTTGTAGGGATAACTTTCTTTGGCCATGTTATTTTGAAAAGACACGATTGCTTTGTTAGTATGCTTGAAGTATTATTGTTTTTATGTCGACATTAAACTTTTGTTTTGAATATTATGGATCTGAACATTCATGCCACAATAAAGAATATTACATGGATAAATATGTTAGGTAGCATTCCACATCAAAAATTCTGTTTTTATCATTTACCTACTCGAGGACGAGCAGGAATTAAGCTTGGGGATGCCGATACGTCTACAACGTATCTATAATTTTTGATTGTTCCATGCTATTATATTATCTGTTTTGGATGTTTTATATGCATTAATATGCTATTTTATATTATTTTTGGGACTAACCTATTAACCTAGTGCCCAGTGCCAGTTTCTGTTTTTTCCTTGTTTTTGAGTATTGCAGAAAAGGAATATCAAACGGAGTCCAAACGGAATAAAATTCTACGCTGATTTTTCTTGGACCAGAAGGAACCCAGGAGGCTTCGAGAAGAGGCCAGAAGACCTACGGGTGGGCCACAAGCCACCAGGGCGCGCCCCTGGGGGGGCGCCCCCCTGGCTTGTGGGCCCCCCGTAGCTCCTCCAACCCTAACTCTTCGCCTATAAATTCAAAAATATTCCCCCAATACCAAAGAGAGCCACGAAAATACTTTTCCGTCGCCGCAAGCCTCTGTTCCCGTGAGATTCCATCTTGGGGCCTTTTCCGGCGATCTGCCGGAGGGGGATTCGATCACGGAGGGCCTCTACATCAACACCATTGCCCTTCCGATGATACGTGAGTTGTTTACCTCAGACCTTCGGGTCCATAGCTAGTAGCTAGATGGCTTCTTCTCTCTCTATGTTCTTCAATACCATGTTCTCCATGATCTTCATGGAGATCTATCCGATGTAATACTCTTTTGCGGTGTGTTTGTCGAGATCCGATGAATTGTGGGTTTATGATCAGATTATCTATGAATATTATTTGAATCTTCTCTGAATTCTTATATGCATGATTTCATATCTTTGGAAGTCTCTTCGAGTTATTGGTTTGGTTTGGCCAACTAGATTGGTAATTCTTGCAATGGGAGAAGTGCTTAGTTTTGGGTTCAAGCGAGTCGGATGAACACCCACTTAGTTTCTTTTTGAGCTTTCATACACTTATAGCTCTAGTGCATCCGTTGCATGGCAATCCCTACTCAGTCACATTGATATCTATTGATGGGCATCTCCATAGCCTGTTGATACACCTAGTTGATGTGAGACTATCTTCCCCTTTTCCTCACAACCTCCACCATATTCTATTCCACCTATAGTGCTATATCCATGGCTCACGCTCATGTATTGCGTGAAAGTTGAAAAGGTTTGAGAACATAAAAAGTGTGAAACAATTGCTTGACTTGTCATCGGGGTTGTGCATGATTTAAATACTTTGTGTGGGGAAGATGGAGCATAGCCAGATCTTATGATTTTGTAGGGATAACTTTCTTTGGCCATGTTATTTTGAAAAGACACGATTGCTTTGTTAGTATGCTTGAA
The DNA here is from genome assembly GCA_039707655.1 of Elymus sibiricus. NCBI lineage: Eukaryota > Viridiplantae > Streptophyta > Magnoliopsida > Poales > Poaceae > Elymus > Elymus sibiricus. Next base: position 118,160,702 of record CM077675.1, read on the forward strand.
GTATTATTGTTTTTATGTCGACATTAAACTTTTGTTTTGAATATTATGGATCTGAACATTCATGCCACAATAAAGAATATTACATGGATAAATATGTTAGGTAGCATTCCACATCAAAAATTCTGTTTTTATCATTTACCTACTCGAGGACGAGCAGGAATTAAGCTTGGGGATGCCGATACGTCTACAACGTATCTATAATTTTTGATTGTTCCATGCTATTATATTATCTGTTTTGGATGTTTTATATGCATTAATATGCTATTTTATATTATTTTTGGGACTAACCTATTAACCTAGTGCCCAGTGCCAGTTTCTGTTTTTTCCTTGTTTTTGAGTATTGCAGAAAAGGAATATCAAACGGAGTCCAAACGGAATAAAATTCTACGCTGATTTTTCTTGGACCAGAAGGAACCCAGGAGGCTTCGAGAAGAGGCCAGAAGACCTACGGGTGGGCCACAAGCCACCAGGGCGCGCCCCTGGGGGGGCGCCCCCCTGGCTTGTGGGCCCCCCGTAGCTCCTCCAACCCTAACTCTTCGCCTATAAATTCAAAAATATTCCCCCAATACCAAAGAGAGCCACGAAAATACTTTTCCGTCGCCGCAAGCCTCTGTTCCCGTGAGATTCCATCTTGGGGCCTTTTCCGGCGATCTGCCGGAGGGGGATTCGATCACGGAGGGCCTCTACATCAACACCATTGCCCTTCCGATGATACGTGAGTAGTTTACCTCAGACCTTCGGGTCCATAGCTAGTAGCTAGATGGCTTCTTCTCTCTCTATGTTCTTCAATACCATGTTCTCCATGATCTTCATGGAGATCTATCCGATGTAATACTCTTTTGCGGTGTGTTTGTCGAGATCCGATGAATTGTGGGTTTATGATCAGATTATCTATGAATATTATTTGAATCTTCTCTGAATTCTTATATGCATGATTTCATATCTTTGGAAGTCTCTTCGAGTTATTGGTTTGGTTTGGCCAACTAGATTGGTAATTCTTGCAATGGGAGAAGTGCTTAGTTTTGGGTTCAATCTTGTGGTGTCCTCACCGAGTGACAAAGTAGGGGTAGCGAGGCACGTATTTGTATTGTTGCCATCAAGGATAAAAAGATGGGGTTTTCATCATATTGCTTGAGTTTATCCCTCTACATCATGTCATCTTACTTAATGCGTTACTTTGTTCTTCATGAACTTAATACTCTAGATGCAGGCAGGAGTCGGTCGATGTGTGGAGTAATAGTAGTAGATGCAGAATCGTTTCGGTCTACTTGATACGGACGTGATGCCTATATGCATAATCATTGCCTTGGATATCGTCATAACTATGCGCTTTTCTATCAATTGCTCGACAGTAATTTGTTCACCCACCGTATTATTTTCCTTCAAGAGAGAAGCCTCTAGTGAAACCTATGGCCCCCGGGTCTATTTTCCATATTATATTTTCAAATCTATAAACTAAAAAACACAAAAATACTTTGCTGCAACTTATTTACTTTTATTTTAATTATCTTTTTAGTAATCTTTTATATCTATCTCTATCGAATCTCATCCTTGCAAGTGACCGTGAAGGGATTGACAACCCCTTTATAGCGTTGGGTGCAAGTGTTTGATTGTTTGTGCAGGTGCATAGATTGGGGCCTTGCTTGTACCTCCTACTGGATTGATACCTTGGTTCTCAAAACTGAGGGAAATACTTATCTACTTTGCTGCATCACCCTTTCCTCTTCAAGGGAAAACCAACGCAAGCTCAAGAAGTAGCAAGAAGGATTTTTGGTGCCGTTGCCGGGGAGGATACATAGCAAGTCAAGACAAGAACTCTCCCGTCAACTTGCCAATTTATGGCGCCGTTGCCGGGGAGGATACATAGCATGTCAAGACAAGAACTCTGCCGTCAACTTGCCAATTTCTGGCGTGGTTGCCGGAGAGGTCTACATCAAGCCTACCAAGTACCCATCACAAACTCATCTCTTGCATTTACATTATTTGCCATTTGCCTCTTGGTTTCCTCTCCCCCACTTCTAAAACGAATTTTCAGAAAAAACCAAAAAGATTTGCCTTTTTTCGCCCTTCTTCCGTTCGTCTTTTCGTTTGCTTTTGGTTCGCTTGTGTGTTAGATCGCTTAAACTCATGGCTAGCCTTACTACTATCGCTAGTACTCCCGAGAGTGAAGTTCTTAATTTTAAGCAAAGGGAGGGAGAAAACTTAAAAGATGCTTGGTATAGAATTTGCAATGCTCAAAATAGATCTACTCGTAAGCAATCTACTACCGTTCTCCTTCGCAATTTTTATGTGGGTGTTTCTCCTTGGAATAGATATGTCCTGGATACCATTACGGGAGGAAATTTCTTGGGAAGCCATACCGTTGATTCTTATAGTGCTATGGTAAATTTGGTAGGTTCACGCCCACTCATGGTTAATGAAACAATCTTAACTTTGGAACATGTGATGCGAAGGCTTGATATTATTGAAAATAAAGTTGCTACTGTAGAGCTCATTGAAAACTTGGATAAAAAGATTCATAATCAAATTACTCAATATGGATCTAAGGTAGGAGTTACTTTAAAAAATCTAAGGGAGAAAGAACCCATAGTTAATGAAAAGATAGATCAGGATTCCATTAGAATTGGCAAGCTAGAAGATATTATTACCAACTTGGGTTCCGCTTTTGCCTCTGCTAAAACCACTCCAAATTTTCATCCTACTAAGACTGCCAAGTTTATTTATGTTCCTAAAAATAAGGGTGAATCCTCTAGTAAAGGAGATGAAGATCTTAAGATGATAAGTGCTCACCCTAACTTTATTAATATTATCCGGGAACCAATTGCTACAAGTGAATTTCTTGATTTCTTGCCTAGGAGTATGATTATTGATAAAACCAAAGAATCTCCTAGGGTTTATAAGTGTGCAATTGAGGAGTTGCATACCAAAGATGATAATACCTAGATCTATTTCGCTATGCCTAGCTAGGGGCGTTAAACAATAGCGCTTGTTGGGAGGCAACCCAATTTTATTTTTATGTTCTTGTTTTAGTTTCTGTTCTTGAATAAATTACACATTATTACCTCTGTAGTAATTGTGTTTTAGTGTTTTATTTAGTGTTTGAGCCAAGTAAGACTTTGGGATGGTTTACGGTGATTGTTGATTTGATCTTGCTGAAAAACAGAAACTTTCACGCTCAGTCCAGGAATTTTATAAATTCACCAGAGCGTCTAATGAGTCTGAAATTTTTACACAAGATTGATATACAAATTTCCCAGATTTTCCTAATTTTTCATAATTTTTGGAGTTACAGAAGTATTCGAAGTTTCCAGATTGCTACAGACTGTTCTGTTTTTGACAGATTCTGTTTTCTTTGTGTTGTTTGCTTATTTTGATGTATCTATGGGTTGTATCGGGGGGGTATGAACCATGGAGAAGTTGGAATACAGTAGATATTACACCACTATAAATAAATAATGAGTTCACAACAGTACCTAAAGTGGTGATTTATTTTTCTTATACTAACGGATCTCACGAGTTTTCTGTTGAGTTTTGTGTTGTGAAGTTTTCAAGTTTTGGGTAAAGATTTGATGGACTATGGAATAAGGAGTGGCAAGAGCCTAAGCTTGGGGATGCCCAAGGCACCCCAAGGAATATTCAAGGATACCAAAAAGCCTAAGCTTGGGGATGCCCCGGAAGGCATCCCCTCTTTCGTCTTCAATCCATCGGTAAATTTACTTGAGGCTATATTTTTATTTACCACATGATATGTGTTTTGCTTGGAGCGTCTTGTATGATATGAGTCTTTGCTTTTTAGTTTGCCACAATCATCCTTGCTGCACACATATTTTAATAGAGACACGCATGAATCGTGAATTTATTAGAATACTCTATGTGCTTCACTTATATCTTTTGAGCTAGGCAATTTTGCTCTAGTGCTTCATTTATATCTTTTTAGAGCACGGTGGTGTTTTATTTTATAGAAATAATTGAACTCTCGTACCTCACTTATATTATTTTGAGAGTCTTTAAACAGCATGGTAATTGGTTTAGGTTATGAATTTAGTCCTATTATAATGGGCATCCAAGAGGGATATAATAAAAACTTTCATATAAAGTGCATTGAATACTATGAGAAGTTTGATTCCTTATGATTGTTTTGAGATATAAAGATGGTAATATTAGAGACATGCTAGTGAGTAATTGTGGATTGGTAGAAATACTTGTGTTAAAAGTTTGTGATTCCCGTAGCATGCACGTATGGTGAACCGTTATGTAACGAAGTCGGAGCATGATTTGTTTATTGATTGTCATCCTTTGTATGAGGGTCGGGAGCGCGTGATGGTTAACTCCTACCAGCCTCTCCCCTAGGAGAATGCGTCTAATACTTTGCTTCGATAACTAATAGACTTTTTCAATAAGTATGTGAGTTCTTTATGACTAATGTGAGTCCATGGATTACACGCACTTTCACCCTTCCACTTTTGCTAGCCTCTCTAGTACCGCGCAACTTTCGCCGGTGCATTAAACCCACCATATACCCTTCCTCAAAACAGCCACCATACCTACCTATTATGGCATTTCCATAGCCATTCCGAGATATATTGCCATGCAACTTCCACCGTTCCGTTTATCATGACACGCACCATCATTGTCATATTGCTTTGCATGATCGTAAGACAGCTAGCGTGATGTTTTCATTAATGTCATTTGCTATGCTAGATCGTTGCACATCCCGGTACACCGCCGGAGGCATTCATATAGAGTCATGTTTTGTTCTAAGTATCGAGTTGTAATTCTTGAGTTGTAAGTAAATAAAAGTGTGATGATCATCATTATTAGAGCATTGTCCCATGTGAGGAAAGGACGGAAGCTATGATTCCCTCACAAGTTGGGATGAGACTCCGGACTTTAAAAATAATAAAAGAGGCCAATGAAGCCCAAATTAAAAAAAGAGGCCAAAGATTCCTACCAAAAAAAATGAGAGAAAAGAGAGAAGGGACAATGCTACTATCTTTTTCCACACTTGTGCTTCAAAGTAGCACCATGATCTTCATGATAGAGAGTCTCCTATTTTGTCACTTTCATATACTAGTGGGAATTTTTCATTATATAACTTGGCTTGTATATTCCAATGATGGGCTTCCTCAAATTTCCCTAGGTCTTCGTGAGCAAGCGAGTCGGATGAACACCCACTTAGTTTCTTTTTGAGCTTTCATACACTTATAGCTCTAGTGCATCCGTTGCATGGCAATCCCTACTCAGTCACATTGATATCTATTGATGGGCATCTCCATAGCCTGTTGATACGCCTAGTTGATGTGAGACTATCTTCCCCTTTTCCTCACAACCTCCACCATATTCTATTCCACCTATAGTGCTATATCCATGGCTCACGCTCATGTATTGCGTGAAAGTTGAAAATGTTTGAGAACATAAAAAGTGTGAAACAATTGCTTGACTTGTCATCGGGGTTGTGCATGATTTAAATACTTTGTATGGGGAAGATGGAGCATAGCCAGATCTTATGATTTTGTAGGGATAACTTTCTTTGGCCATGTTATTTTGAAAAGACACGATTGCTTTGTTAGTATGCTTGAAGTATTATTGTTTTTATGTCGACATTAAACTTTTGTTTTGAATCTTATGGATCTGAACATTCATGCCACAATAAAGAATATTACATGGATAAATATGTTAGGTAGCATTCCACATCAAAAATTCTGTTTTTATCATTTACCTACTCGAGGACGAGCAGGAATTAAGCTTGGGGATGCCGATACGTCTACAACGTATCTATAATTTTTGATTGTTCCATGCTATTATATTATCTGTTTTGGATGTTTTATATGCATTAATATGCTATTTTATATTATTTTTGGGACTAACCTATTAACCTAGTGCCCAGTGCCAGTTTCTGTTTTTTCCTTGTTTTTGAGTATTGCAGAAAAGGAATATCAAACGGAGTCCAAACGGAATAAAATTCTACGCTGATTTTTCTTGGACCAGAAGGAACCCAGGAGGCTTCGAGAAGAGGCCAGAAGACCTACGGGTGGGCCACAAGCCACCAGGGCGCGCCCCTGGGGGGGCGCCCCCCTGGCTTGTGGGCCCCCCGTAGCTCCTCCAACCCTAACTCTTCGCCTATAAATTCAAAAATATTCCCCCAATACCAAAGAGAGCCACGAAAATACTTTTCCGTCGCCGCAAGCCTCTGTTCCCGTGAGATTCCATCTTGGGGCCTTTTCTGGCGATCTGCCGGAGGGGGATTCGATCACGGAGGGCCTCTACATCAACACCATTGCCCTTCCGATGATACGTGAGTAGTTTACCTCAGACCTTCGGGTCCATAGCTAGTAGCTAGATGGCTTCTTCTCTCTCTATGTTCTTCAATACCATGTTCTCCATGATCTTCATGGAGATCTATCCGATGTAATACTCTTTTGCGGTGTGTTTGTCGAGATCCGATGAATTGTGGGTTTATGATCAGATTATCTATGAATATTATTTGAATCTTCTCTGAATTCTTATATGCATGATTTCATATCTTTGGAAGTCTCTTCGAGTTATTGGTTTGGTTTGGCCAACTAGATTGGTAATTCTTGCAATGGGAGAAGTGCTTAGTTTTGGGTTCAATCTTGCGGTGTCCTCACCGAGTGACAAAGTAGGGGTAGCGAGGCACGTATTTGTATTGTTGCCATCAAGGATAAAAAGATGGGGTTTTCATCATATTGCTTGAGTTTATCCCTCTACATCATGTCATCTTACTTAATGCGTTACTTTGTTCTTCATGAACTTAATACTCTAGATGCAGGCAGGAGTCGGTCGATGTGTGGAGTAATAGTAGTAGATGCAGAATCGTTTCGGTCTACTTGATACGGACGTGATGCCTATATGCATAATCATTGCCTTGGATATCGTCATAACTATGCGCTTTTCTATCAATTGCTCGACAGTAATTTGTTCACCCACCGTATTATTTTCCTTCAAGAGAGAAGCCTCTAGTGAAACCTATGGCCCCCGGGTCTATTTTCCATATTATATTTTCAAATCTATAAACTAAAAAACACAAAAATACTTTGCTGCAATTTATTTACTTTTATTTTAATTATCGTTTTAGTAATCTTTTATATCTATATCTATCGAATCTCATCCTTGCAAGTGACCGTGAAGGGATTGACAACCCCTTTATAGAGTTGGGTGCAAGTGTTTGATTGTTTGTGCAGGTGCATAGATTGGGGCCTTGCTTGTACCTCCTACTGGATTGATACCTTGGTTCTCAAAACTGAGGGAAATACTTATCTACTTTGCTGCATCACCCTTTCCTCTTCAAGGGAAAACCAACGCAAGCTCAAGAAGTAGCAAGCACTAGAGCAATTTTATAGCTCGAAAAGTTTAAGTGAAGCACATAGAGCAACTCTAACAAATCATAGCATAATTTTGGCTCTCCCAAATAGGTGTGTACAGCAAGGATACAAAGTAAAAACTAACAAACAAAGCAAGTAAAGATACAAGACGCTCCAAGCAAAACACATGATATGTGACGAATAAAAATATAGCTCCAAGTATAATACCGATGGTCGTTAGAAGAAAGAGGGGATGCTTTGAAGAAATCCGCAAGTGACTCTAATTTGAATTCACTAGTCGTGTTGAGTTTTTTTTTATTTCAATATAACAAATCTGCCAATCCCGATATTCCCACATTTCATTCTGGTCCAGTGTCCATTCCTGAATGAAAGAAATGAGCTTTTTTCTGCGCCCCTTCACTCACTTCTGAATGACTCCTTTAGCACTCTCTTTTTTATATCAAAAAATAGAAACTTTGGATATATCTTGGGGGTGTGGTAGCATCCCCAAGCTTAGGCTTTTGCTACTCCTTATTCCTTCATCCATCGTGATCTCACCCAAAACTTGAAAACTTCAATGACACAAAACTCAACAAAATCTTCGTGAGATCCGTTAGTATAAGAAAGCAAATCACTACTTTAGGTACTCTTGCAAACCCATTCGTATTTTTTATTGCATTATACCTACTGTATTTTAACTTTACCATGGCTTATACCCCCCAATACAAACCATAGATTCATCAAAACAAGCACACAATGCAACGAAAACAGAATCTGTCTTAAACAGAACAGTCTGTAGTAATCTGTACTCTACCCATACTTCTCTAACTGTAAAAATTCTGAAAAAATAGGACAACGTAAGGAATTTGTATAGCAACACTGTGTTAAAATTTCAGCTCAATATCACGTTCCAGAAAAAAAATGAAAATTCAAATACTTTTGCGAAGTTTCTGTTTCAGATTCAGCATCACTTCTACTCATCCTATGAATCATCCTAACGGTTCTGCTTGGCACAAACACTAAATAAACCATAAAAACACAATCATCACAGAGGCATAATTGTGTCAACACTCAAAAACAGAAAGGAAAAAGCAAAAAAAATATTTATTCATTGGGTTGCCTCCCAACAAGCGCTATCGTTTTACGCCCCTAGCTAGGCATAATGGATAGATTCAAGTATTGTCATCTTTGGTTTTCAACTCTTAAATCACACAACTAGATTTCTTCAAGGATTTAGCATGCATGTTCTTAACGATAACACTCCTAGGAAGAAAACCAAAAAATTCATTCTTGTAAATAGGATCTCTTATGATTTCAACAAAGTTGGGATGAATACTGATTATTTTAAGATCTCCCTTGTGGAAACTAGATGTAGCAACTTTGTTCTTAGTGACTTGCGTGGTCTTGCCAATTTTTACGGGAGTTTTTTCAATAGATTTGATAGAAGAAAAAGCCGAACCCAAATTACTAAAGATCTCTTCCAACTTATCAATACGGTAAGGACTTTCTTCTACCCTTTCGTTAACTACGGTTTCTTTTGCTTTTAGTAATTTAATGGCATCTCCCGCCTTAGCCCCAATTTTATTAGCAAGATTATGCAATCTCTTATCCAAATCTTCAAGATGTTCTTTAGTAATCATCTTCTTTTCAATCACATCTAATCCCTCCATAACGTGTTCGAGAGTTAAAGTTGTTTCGTTTATCATGATAGGTGGTGATCCCACTAAACTCCCCAAAGCATTAAAAGCATCTAAAGATGGGCACATCAAGAAATTCTCACCGGTAATCGTATCAAGGACGAATCTATACCAAGTGGTGATGCCCACATAAAAACTGCGAAGAAGAACAACGGTAGATTGCTTATGGATAGATCTATTATGAGCATTGCAAATCCTATACCAAGCATCTTTTAGGTTCTCCCCTCCCCTTTGCTTAAAATTAAGAACCTCATTATCGGGAGTACACGCAACAAAGGTAGAACTAGCCATAAAGACTAAGCAAGAGATCCGGTGAGAAAAAGGGCGAACGAAAAAGAGGGCGCATAAAACGGCAAATTGGTGAAGTGGGGGAGAGGAAAACGAGAGGCAAATGGCAAATAATGTAATTGCAAGGAGATGAGATTTGTGATTAGGAACCTGGTAGATGATGATGGAGTCCCCTCGGTGCCTACGATAGGCACGTAGAAGAGACCGCTTCCTCCCCGGTAACGGCGCCAGAAATTCCTTTGGCGTGGCTTGAGACTGCGTCGGTATTTCCCCAAAGAGGAAGGGATGATGCAGCACAGCGACGGTAAGTATTTCCCTCAGTTATGAAACCAAGGTTATCGAACAAGTAGGAGGATCACCACCACCCAATAAGCAGCACCTGCAAACAAACAACAAATACTTGCAACCCGACGCGAAAGAGAGGTTGTCAATCTCTCTACGATAATAAGATAGATTAGGTAGTGATAGATAGGAGAGACAGATCTCTCAAGAACACAAATAAAAAGAGTAAATATGCAGCAATATGTTTTTGGGTTTTTGGTTTTGTAAGTCTAAAAACAAAGATTGCAAAAAACCTAGATCGGAAAGCAATATGATGGTAAAGTAGACCCGGGGGCCGTAGGGTTCACTAGTGGCTTCTCTCATGAGTATAGCGCACGGTGGGTAAACAAATTATTGTTGGGCAATTGATAGAAAATCGAATAGTCATGACGATATCCAAGGAGATGATCATTATATAGGCATCACGTCCAAGATAATTAGACCGACTCCTGCCTGCATCTACCTCTATTACTCCACACATCGACCGCTATCCAGCATGCATCTAGTGTATTAAGTTCATGGAAAAACGGAGTAATGCAATAAGAACGATGACATGATGTAGACAAGATCTATTCATGTAGGAATAGACCCCATCTTGTTATCCTTAATAGCAACGATACATGCGTGTCTTGCTACCCCTTCTCTCACTGGGAAAGAACACCGCAAGATCGAACCCATCACAAAGCACCTCTTCCCACGGCAAGAAAAATCGATCTAGTCGGCCTAACTAAACCAAAGATTCGAAGAAGAAATACGATGCTATAAGCAATCATGCATATAAAAGATCAAAGAAGACTCAAATAATATTCATGGATAGAAACTGATCATGAACTCAAAATTCATCAAATCCCAACAAACACACCGCAAAAGTTTACGTCAAATAGATCTCCAAGAGACCATTGTATTGAGAATCATAAGAGAGAGAAGAATCCATCTAGCTACTGCCTATGGACCCGTAGGTCTATGGTGGACTACTCACGCATCATCGAAGAGGCACCTATGAGGAAGATGAACCCCTCCGTTCTGGAACTTGCGGTGTCTGGAATTGTGTTTCGTCGACTCCTCTAGGGTTTTCCGAATATTTGAGAATTTATAGGCATCAGAGGCGGTGCGGAAGGGGGCCGAGGAGGGCACAACCCATCAGGGCGCGGGCCCCCCCTGGCGCGCCCTGGTGAGTTGTGCTCTCCACGGCCCACCTCTCCGGCAGTTGTTTGGCCCACTTGGTGTCTTCTGCTCCAGAAAAAATCTCCAAAAAGTTTCGTCGCGATTGGACTCCGTTTGGTATTGATTTTCTGCGAAGTAAAAAACAAGCAAAAATATCAACTGGCACTTTGGCACTATGTCAATAGGTTAGTCCCAAAAAATGATATAAAGTTGTAATAAAATGATTGTAAAACATCCAAGAATGATAATATAACAGCATGGAACAAGCAAAAATTATAGATATGTTGGAGATGTATCAGTCGCCAGCCCCCGCATTCGAGCTCCTAAGGCTAAGTGAAAGCAATAAAGCAAATAGTCCGATTGCCTAGTTTCCCCCTTTACCGCTTACGGGCACCGATATATCGGTTAAGGACCCAGCGTGGAGGCCGAAACACCCCTCGTAGTATCTACGCGGGGGCTGAAGCCGACGACTCCCAACTTTCAGATTAAACCGGCCACGCAGGAGTCAAAATAATACATAACACGATATATTCGGACAAACATAATAAAACATAATTGTTTGCAGGGTATAATGATAACACCCTCACTCATACATTACATTCCTCGGGTACTGGGTCTCTATAGACCGAGCACCCTCTAATGCGGCGCGGTGGTACAGCTCGGGGCATCCGTGCTCCTTCCCAGGAGGCGGGGGCGCGGGGGCCATCTCAATTGGCTTGATCCGCGGAAGTTGTATCATGGTCCGCGCAAAGACCATCCACGCTCCCTCGATGCAAGCCGAATGCTTCACAGCCTCAATTCGCGGCACGGCGTCACGAAGCTTCTGTAGCAGGCCGAAGTAGCTGCCCGGCAGCGGCTCCGTAGGCCACAGCGGGATGCAGAGGTCCTGCAAGGCTGGCTCCGCCATCCGGTGCAGCTGCATCAGTTGCTTCATCTGGTAGCTGAGAAGGGGACGTGCCTCAGGAGTTTCAAACTGCGCCCAGAACAGTCTCTCCTGCACATCCTCATCCCGGACTGCATAGTGCTTCACCGCGTCCGCCGCACTCCTCGGGAGGTCCATAAAGGCGCCTGGGGAATGCACAGCCGTGTAAGATAGGTGAACCTGTTTCCACCAAAGGGACATTGAAGTAAGTATGGCTTACCATCCGCAATCAGTTTCACTTGGCGAATCTCTTCTTCAAAGAACCGCTTATTAACGCGCTCTGACTTTACGTCGGAGGTAAGCGCGTTCAGCTGGGTCGCCTGGTCTTGGACCTGCTGCTCCAGGGTCTCACACTTAGCGCTAGCATCCTGGAGCTCCTGTTGGACCTCGGCCACTCGAGCCTCATTCTTGCCGCTCTCCACCCTCAGCGAGTTTAGCTCGGCGACCGCCTTATCGGCCGCTACCTTATCGGCCGCCGCCTTCTGGTCGGCAGCCTCCTGGTTGGCCCTCCTGAGCTCGGCCTTGAGGTCTTCGACCTCTGCGCTTGAAGCTGAGGGCATAAAGAGACGTAATATCAGGATCCAAAATCAGGATAATCCACATTACTGAGAAAAGCAATAGAGTAGGCAACTACAGCAAAAAACCAACCTTGTACTTCGTCGAACCGTTTGTTCAAATGGTCCAATTCTTCATCGGAGCTCTGAAGCTTCCGATTCAGTTCAGCCAGTTCAAGGGTGTTGGATGCCCTGGCCGAGGATGAGGCCTGCAAAAAAGCAAACTTATTTATAAGCACGAGATCGGGCTATTCGATGCCGGATTATATGCCTACATTTATAGGACTCCTGGGCGAGTTTTTCAAACTCACCCGTGGCTCGGGGGCTATTATACCCATAAGGAATTCATGACAATGTAAACAAAACTCATCATTATGAACAAGAGCATGGCTTACCTTGAAGCCCGCCAGCAAACCGTTGAAGGTTTCCTTCAGTCCGCTGTCAACGGACTGAATACTTTTTAGAACCGCACCCATAAGGGTGCGGTGATCTTCGGCAATGGAGGAGTCAGACAATGCCTCCTCCATCATGGCCGGCCACCCAGCCACGGTCCGCTCAGTTGTGGGCGGCACCGGCGGTGACACCCCTCCTCCCCCTCCTTGGGGAGGCAGGGTCGATGACGTGGGAGGCACAGAAGCCTCCGGAGTCGATTGCGAGGGGAGCTCAGGCGACTTACGGCCCCCTTTCCTATCCGCCAGGAGGGTTTCAACCTCCTGGACCTGGGTGGCCGAGGCATGATCCTCGACCAGCACGTCTCCGGTGGCCGAGCTGTGCGCCTCGGCCATCACCGTCTCTCCCCTGGTGTTCGGTGCAGGGGGGTCTGACGGGACGCCACCTCCGCTGCCTCACCTATGGCAGGGGATGGTGTGGTGCGGGATTCCGTCCCGCTCTCCACCAGCTCGGCCGGTGGAGACTCCCCTGAGACCTGGTCGGTCAGGAGGTCTCGTGCCAGACTACATCATGAGAGCAATTAAACGAGTCAGCTCTAAGAAACCAATAAGGATAAGCCGAATGGTGTTTAGATTCAATACCTCTGAGCTGGGGGCTTGACCCTGGGGTTCCTTCGGGGGACCCTCTCGAAAGCTCCGGAGTCCTCATCGGAATCCGGGCTATCGTCCGCCAGGGTCACCTTAGGCCTGCATGCCCTCTTCAAGGCCGGGGGAGGAAGATCCTCCTCGGCGTCCTCGGGTGCGGCCCTCTTCTTTGTCTGGGGAGAGTCAATCTCTCCCCCGTCTTCCTCATCCTCCTCCTCATGTGTGGAGGAGGCTTGGGTTTCTTCGGATCTGGTATCCGGAGGACCCCTAGAGCGGAGGCCCTTGCGGACCTCCTTCTTCTTCTTCTCCTTCCTCTCTGGCGCCGCGTACGGCACCACGACCAGCATCGCCGTCAGCAGGGGCAACCTGGGGTCTTCGGGCAAGGGGGCTGGGCCATTGAGTTGTACAGTTTTCTCCAGCCAGCCCTGCAAAGACAAACGGAAAGAAGGGTGAATCCAGACCGATTGTTACAATTCGGCATACAGTTAAGGAAATCCTATCATACCTTCAAGGGTGGGTTATCGGCATCCAAACCGGCATCTTCTTCTTCGGCCGACCACTCCTTCTGGGCTTGAAAAGTGCCTTCCACAACTTCTCGTGAGTTGTGCGGAAGAACTTGCGCACGTTGGCCGGGTCCTCGGGAGTGTAGGCCCACATCGGGGTCTCCCGACGCTGGCAGGGTAGGAGACGGCGGCGGAGTATAACTTGGACCACGTTGGTCAGCGCGATATTGGCCTCCACCATTTTGTTGACGCGCCTTTGCAGCGCCTTCACTTCGGAGGCAGACCCCCAATCGAGGCCCTTCTTCATCCACGAGGTTAGCCTCGCAGGGGGTCCGGATCTGAATTCGGCTGGTGCCGACCAACCCTCGTCCCGTGGCTCGGTGATGTAAAACCACTCCTTCTGTCAGATTTTCACGGTGTCGATGAAGGTGTCGTCCGGCCACACGACCCGCGGGAGCTTGCTGATCAACGCCCCGCCGCAGTCAGCATGTTGACCACTGACCGTCTTCGGCTTCAGATTGAAGACTTTGATCCACAGGACGAAGTGCGGCTGGACTCGCAGGAAGGCCTCACAGACGGTGATGAAGGCCGCGATATGCATGAAAGAATTTGGGGGGAGGTCGTGGAAATCCAGGCCGTAGAAGAACATCAGCCCCCTAACGAAAGGGTAGAGGGGAAACCCTAACCCCCGGATGAAATGAGGGATAAAAACCACTCTTTCGCCTGGCCGCGGAGTTGGCACCACTTGGCCCTCTTCGGGGGGACGGTGGACGATGTTTGGCGAGAGGTATCATGCGGCCTTTAGCTCCCGGATGTCCCTATCGGTGACGCTCGAGGCCTCCCACTTCCTGTTTGAGCCCGAGACCGCCATGGGTTGAGCTCGGGAGGTGAGACTTGGAAGGGAAGGAGGAAATGGATCTAGGCGCTCGAGGCCGAGAGCGAAGTGGAATCAGGTCTGATGCGTAAGAAGGCCTTGGGGGGTTTTCTCCCTTTTATGGGGGCCGTAATACAAAGAGTCCTCTTTTGCTGCCGCAGGCTGTGGCGCTTTCCCGAAGCAATCGTGCCGTTATGCGAGCGCATGGTTACCCAAACCATTACTCATATCCCATGAAATACGGGACACGGTCTCCATGTTGATAAGACGTGCCAATAAAAGGGCGGCCTCGAGTCGCGGATCAAGTTTCCATAACTCGCCGTTGTGGCTTTTCGCCATAAAGGTTGTCAGGAAGGGTTACTGTTCACACCCGGGCGTTTGGCCTTCAGGATAAACAAAGCATATTCCGGAGGATGGGGTGTCGTCAAGGGCCGAGTTGAGTTCTGCCAAACATAGAAGGAACTCCCCTTTCAAGACGAATACCATGGACACGTGAAGTTGCCGAAGACTACATTCCTCAGCATTGCAGGCTAGTTCGGGGGCTACTGAGGGAGTCCGGGACTAAGGGGTACTCGGGCCGTCGGCTCATTCCTCGTGGGCCGACCTGTTGGGCTGAGCTGTTGAAAGCCGAACTACGGATGATCCTGTATCCAAGAAGGAAGGCTCTGAAGAATGGCGTAGCCTCCAAGTTCCGAAGATGGGATCTGCGTATCTAGCCCTTGTAAAAGGTCGGTTGTGTGTAACCCTAGGGACCCCCGGTGTCTATATAAACCGGAAGTTCCTCATTCGTAGAGGTAGGTGAACTCATCTAGGGTTTAGCTTAGACAATCTCGAGGTAGATCAACTCTGTAATCTCCATACACATCAATACAATCAAGCAGGACATAGGGTTTTACCTCCTCACGAGGGCCCGAACCTGGGTAAATATTGTCCCCTTCATTCCCTGTTACCCATCGATCTAAGGCTCACAGCTCGGGACCCCCTACCCGAGATCTGCCGGTTTTGACACCAACAGCTGCATCGCCCCTTTGGGCCATAGCACCGCGGCACGTGATCCACGCCGCTGCCCCGAGGTCTTCTCGCCATCGCACCGACCCGCGCGGTGCCGCTTCGTCGCCCCTTCGGGTCATAGCGTCATGGCGCGCGGTCCACTCCGTCGTCCCCGTGCGTCGACTTCTTCGTGGCATGCGCCGCGCAGACTCCCTCGTCGCGGGAATACCACCGTCCGCGCCGGCCTTCGTCACGCTGTCGAGTTCTTCCTCGCCTACTTCGAGCATCGCCGCCGCGCTCCTAACTAGCCGTCGCCGCCACCGCTCTCCTTCGACGCCGCTGCAGCTCGCTCACCCGAGCCGCGTCGCCCGTCCACCCCCTTCATCTTCGTCCAGCACCAGCTCGTCGCCAGCGTCGCCATCGTCTTCTCCAACCACTTCATCTACTCCGACCACCGCGGGCGACATCGGCCCCCCGCCGATTTGCGCCGCAACTGTCATCGAGTCCTTCTCTGCTAGCCCCCTCGACGTAGCGTACAAGTTGTGTGCAGGTCCCCGTATACGCATGCCCGGTGCTGGCAACACCTTCGCGTGCCTTCGGCCCCGGTGTGTTCCCAGGCCTGGCAAGTCTGGAGCGGCGCATCGTCAACATCGACTTCGTCCGTCTACGCATGCTCGATGCTGGCAACACCGACGCGTGCCTTCGTCCATGACGTGTCCCCGGACTTGAAAATCCCGGCGCGACGTGTCTCAACTTCGCCTTCTTCCCTGCGCACCACTACTTTCACACCACTGCTCCCATGACTAACTCGGCGCCTCCTTTGGCCCGCGGCTCCTCGGTGACTACCTCGACACCGGCTACCCCGACTCGACATCGACCACGGCGTTCTTCGCACGGCTACCTCAACCACGGCTACACCACCCTACGCTCTCAGCTACTTCGACATCGGCACAAAGGGCTACCGCCTTGCTTGAGCAACCTCATCGGTTTCTACTCTAGCCACGACTTCCGTGATGCATCGACCGTTACGACTGTGAGGGGGATGACCGTCGGCTTACCTTTGGATTCTTCTCCAGTCTTACCGTCTGCGTCGCTACCGTTGTGACTGCGGGGGGGTGTTGAGTATATTGATTAGTTAGGAAATATGAGATAGACTAGGATTTGTCCTGCCTTATCTTGTACTTCAAGTTGGTCATTGTACTCCTATATATATGCCCACGAGGCTTAAGCAATACAACATCGATTACACCAAATCCCTTTCTCCCTTCTAACAGGAATGACGTAAAACTGAAAAATACTTAGTATCTTGTATCAAGGCACTTGAGTAAAAGGAAACAATGCAAGTACAAAAGAGTGACTTCGTGGAAACAGAGACTTGCATCTTCACTTATTCAGTGTCAATCTTGTTATCCTAATTTATAAAACAAAAGTGCTGCATAGTTCTTATGTAGCATCTCTAACTGCACACCTCAAACACAGTATAGTCATCGGCAACCTAAGATAATCCCAAACCTAGAATTCTGGTAGGCCCCGGCGTTCGCTACTAGATCTCGGCTTGTCATTTGCGCCCATTTTTTATTGCCCGTTACTGCCATATTTTGCTAACCCATTTATAATTTTGACGGTGGCAGACATTATATAGCGGCTGCCACAAGTCATGTAAGTAATGAAGGGTGCTAGAAACATCTTGTTTATTATGCGAGAGTAGTTCGGAGCATGGCGCTTTCAGTGGTGTATGTTTAACATAGAAAATGTTTAAATGAATAATGTTGTAAAAATGTAGTGTTTATGTGGAAGTAGAGTGTTTTTGTTCGTCGGGGAGTGTTCGGCTTGAACACGAAGTGCATCTAGTTTTTATTGTTACGCTATAATTTTTTTACCACACCCTACAGGGTTCCTATGAAGACATAGCATGCCAAGTTGCATCCCTTTCTCAGCTCCTTTGTATGTTATGCTGACCTTTTTCCCATTTCTAGTGGCCGAAAAAATAGTTAATGCTTTAAAAATAGCAAACCAACTTGAAATGTTATAAAATTTGAGGATAGGACTTCAAAAGGTGTGCATCAATTATAGAAAAAGTTTTAATTTGAAATGAAGTAATAAATGGAGTTTTGTGTGGAACAAGGCGATTTTTGTTCGAAACTCAGACACTTCGTTGATGACTGTTCGGTTTGTACATGAAGTACATCTATTTTTTTGTCGTGACACTCTGAAATTTTTACCACACCCTACAGGGATCCTATGAAGATTCATAGACACCATGTCAAATTTCATCCATTTCAGAGCTGGTTTATATGTTATGTTTAACCGAAGAGTTTTCCCCCTTTTAGGGGCCAAAAAAATAGTTCATGCTTGAAAAACAGCAAACCAACTCAAAATGTTCTAAAAATTGAGATGAGACTTCTAATGATGTGTATTAATGATATAAAAAGTTTTAAATTAAAATGATGAAAAAAAAGTTGTGTGTGGAAGGTGACGATTTCCGTTCGAAACCTTGACACTTCACTGGAGAGTGTTTGGTTCGTACATGAAGTACATCTAGTTTTTGTCGCAACTCTCTAAAAAATTACCACACACAAGTATCCTATGAAGACATCATGCAAAGTTTTATCCATTTCCACGCTCGTTTGCATGTCATGTTGAACCTAAGAGCTTTTTACCTAATTTAGTGGCCGGAAAATCTGTTAATGCTTCAAAAATAGCAAATTAAATCAAAATGTTCTAGATTTGAGCATGGGACTTTCAGAGTTGTGTATTAATCATAGAAAAAGTTTTAGCTACGAAAAATTTCCATCCTCGTTTGGATGTTATTTTGAACCAAACTGCAGAAACAAATGTGGCGGGCCCTCAGCATCGCCCGCCACATCTATTTTCGCGGTGGCGGGCGTTAGGCAACGCCTGCCACTTCGTGCACAAATTAATTACACATACCGATTTGGCCCCGGAGTCTAGAAGTCCATGAAGGGTTCCACCACGCCCCTTAGGCCAACAAGGGATGTAGGGGGGTGCCCTAGCCTTATTGGGGCAGCCCCCTACAAGGTACATGCGGCTAAAAGGAAACCCTAAGTGAGGATCCTCCTTAGGTCGCCACCACTTTGACGTGGCTTGAGACTGCGCCGGTATTTCCCCAAAGAGGAAGAGATGATGCAGCACAGCGATGGTAAGTATTTCCCTCAGTTATGAAATGAAGGTTATCGAACCAGTAGGAGAACCACGCAACACTATGTAAACGGTACCTGCACACAATGAACAAATACTTGCAACCCGACGCGTAAGAGAGGTTGTCAATCTCTCCACGGTAAAAAGATAGATTAGATTGTAATAGATTGCATAGATAGATCGCACAAGAACACAAAATAAAAGAGGAAAATAAAAAGTCCAGCAAGGTATTTTTGGGTTTTTGGAATAATAGATCTGAAAACAAAAGGCGGCAAAAGATAGCTCGGAAAGGAATATGTTGGAAAAGTAGACCCGGGGGCCGTAGGTTTCACTAGTGGCTTCTCTCATGAGTATAGCACACGGTTGGTAAACAAATTACTGTTGGGCAATTGATAGAAGATCAAATAATCATGACGATATCCAAGGCGATGATCATTATATAGGCATCACGTCCAAGATTAGTAGATCGAAACGATTCTGCATCTACTACTATTACTCCACACATCGATCGATATCCAGCATGCATCTAGTGTATTAAGTTCATGGAAAAATGGAGTAATGCAATAAGAACGGTGACATGATGTAGACAAGATCTATTCATGTAGGAATAGACCCCATCTTGTTATCCTTAATAGCAACGATACATGCGTGCCTCGCTGCCCCTTCTGTCATTGGGAGAGGACACCGCAAGATCGAACCCATTACAAAGCACCTCTTCCCATGGCAAGAAAAATCGATCTAGTTGGCCTAACTTAACCAAAGATTCGAAGAAGAAATACGAGGCTATAAGTAATCATGCATATAAGAGATCAAAGGAGACTAAGATAATATTCATGGATAGAAACTGATCATGAAATCAAAATTCATCGGATCCCAACAAACACACTACAAAAAGGCATTACATCAAATAGATCTCCAAGAAACCATTGTATTGAGAATCAAAAGAGAGAGATAAAGCCATCTAGCTACTGCCTACGGACCCGCAGGTCTATGGTGGACTACTCACGCATCATCGGAGAGGCACCAATGAGGATGATGAACCCCTCCGTGATGGTGTTAGATTGGATCTCGCGATTCTGGAACTTGCGGCGGCTGGAAGTATTTTTCGTCGACACCTCTAGGGTTTATGGAATATTTGGGTATTTATAGAGCTCAGAGGCGGTGGAGGGGGTTCTCGAGGCGGCCACAACCCACCAGGGCGCGCCCGGGGCCTCTGGCATGCCCTGGTGTCTTGTGGGCCGCCTGGGCTCCCTCCTGGGTACTTCTTTGGCCCACTGGCTTCCTTCTGGTCCAAAAAAAATATCCAAAAAGTTTTGTCGCTATTGGACTCCGTTTGGTACTGATATTCTGTGAAGTAAAAAAACAAGCAAAAAACAGCAACTGGCACTTGGCACTATGTCAATAGGTTAGTCCCAAAATATGATATAAAGTTGCAATAAAATGATTCTAAACATCCAAGAATGATAATATAACAACATGGAAAAATAAAAAATTATAGATACGTTGGAGAAGTATCAGCATCCCCGAGCTTAATTCCTACTCGTCCTCGAGTAGGTAAATGATAAAAACAGAATTTTTGTTGTGGAATGCTACCTAACATGTTCATCACATATTCTTTTCTTTTGTAGCATGGACATTTGGACTTTTAGATGGTTCAAAGCAATAGTCTAGTTTTGACATAAAGACTTTAATACTCAAGCATGCCAACAAGCAACCATGTCTTTCAAAATATCAACACTAAAGAAAGCTATGAAACACACTCAAATATTAACTACACCCAATGCACAAGTATGATCATAGTGCCCCCTAGTTGGTGCTTTATAAGAGAAGATGGAGACTCAAATTAAAAATAAAAATTGCATAAAAGTAAATAGATAGGCCCTTCGCAGAGGGAAGTAGGGATGTGTATAGGTGCCAGAGCTCAAAGCTTAAATTGAGAGAGAGAAATATTTTGGGTGGCATGCTTTTCCTGTCAACGAAAACGACAACGTAGTTCTCAATACTTTCCATGCTAGATACATCATAGGCGGTTCCCAAACATAAAATAAGGTTTATTCCTTTTTCCACCACTCTTTCACAATCCATGGCTACCCATATCCACGGTTGCCTTCCATACCAACACTTTCCAAGGAATTTATTATTTGACAACATAAAGTAAGTTTCTTTTTCATTTCGGGACTGGGCATCCCTATTACCGCCGTCATCTCGTGCAATGACAAGTGAATAAACATTCATCTTGAGAATAACACATCTAGAATGGAAAAATATTGGACACCCCCTACCGTTTCATGAGCGGTACGATCACATAAAAAGGAAATTCATTTTGAAAATTAGAGATGGCACATACAAATTTTCTTAGAATGGCATGGAAATACCGCATATAGGTAGGTATGGTGGACTCATAAGGCAAAACTGGGTTTAAGGATTTTGGATGCACAAGTAGTATTTCTACTTAGTACAAGTGGAGGCTAGCAAATAGATTGAGAAGCAACCAACCAAGAAACAAAAATTCACATAAACGGGCATTAAGCATAACTAAAACCGAATAATGCACCACAGTAGGATGTAATTTCATTGCATAACTATTGACTTTCGTGCTCGCATAGGGAATCACAAACCTTAACACCAATATTCTTACTAAAGCATAATTACTCACCAACATGACTCACATATCACTGTCATCATGTCTCAAAACTATTACAAGGAATCAAGTTTAATTTGTCCAATGATATTCATGAAAGTTTTTATTATATCCCTCTTGAATATCTATCACTTTGGGACTAGTTTCATATATTGACATTGCTTTTGACAAGCTCAAATAAATTTAAGTGAAGAACATGAGCATAAAAATTTCATCTCTCAAAATAATATAAGTGAAGCATGAGAGAATTTCTTCAAAATTTACTAACTCTCAAATTAATCTAAGTGAAGCATGAGAGTATTTATACAAAAATTTAAAGCACACCATGCTCAAAAAGATAATTGAAGTACTAGAGCAATTCCATAGCTCAAAAAATTTAAGTGAAGCATATAGAGCAATTCTAACAAATCATAGCATAATTTTGGCTCTCTCAAATAGGTGTGTCCAGCAAGGATACTTGTGACAAACTAAAAAGCAAATCCAGCAAAGACTCAAATAATACAAGACGCTCCAAGCAAAACTCATGATATGTGACGAATAAAAATATAGCTCCAAGTAAAATATCAATGGTTGTTAGAAGAAAGAGGGGATGCCACTCGGGGCATCCCCAAGCTTAGTTGCTTGTTTCTCCTTGTATATTATCTTGGGGGTGATGTAGCATACCCAAGATTAGGCTCTTTTCACTCCTTATTCCTTCATCCATCGTGATCTCACCCAAAACTTGAAAACTTCAATCACACAAAACTCAACAAAACCTTCGTGAGATCCGTTAGTATAATAAAGCAAATCACCACTCTAAGTACTGTTGGAAACCCATTCATATTTTATTATTGCATTATATCTACTGTACTCTAACTTTACCATGGCTTATACCCCTCCAATACAAACCATAGATTCATCAAAACAAGCACACAATGCAACGAAAACAGAATCTGTCAAAAACAGAACAGTCTGTAGTAATCTGTACTCTAACCATAATTCTGTAACTCTAAAAATTCTGAAAAATTAGTACAACGTAAAGAATTTGTATAGAAATACTGTGTTAAAATTTCAGCGCATTATCACGCTCCAGTAAAAAATGACAATTCCTGCACTGGAGTAAAAGTTTCTGTTTCAGATTCAACATTGTTTCTACTCATCTTATGAATCATCCTAAAGGCTTTACTTGGCACAAACACTAATTAAAACATAAAAACACAATAATAACAGTAGCGTAATTGTGTCAACACACAAGAACAGAAATAAAAAGGTGAAAATAAATTTGTTCATTGAGTTGCCTCCCGACAAGCGCTATCGTTTTACGCCCCTAGCTAGGCATAATGCATAGATTCAAGTGTCATCTTTAGTTTTTGCTCCATAGGATGCTCTCATGATTGATTCATATGGTGGCTTAATTCTTGTTCTAGGGAAGTGTTGCATACACTTTCTTAGTTGAAATTGAAATTTAATATTGCCTTCTTTCATATCAATCACGGCACCTATAGTGCGTAAAAACGGTCTACCAAGTATAATGGGACAAGACGGATTGCAATCAATGTCAAGAACAATAAAATCTATAGGCACATAATTCTTATTTGCAAGAATAAGAACATCATTAATTCTTCCCAAAGGATTTTTAATACTAGAATCCGCCAAGTGCAAATTAAGAGAACATTCTTCAATATTGGTGAGACCAAGCACATCACATAGAGATTTCGGAATTGTGGAAATACTAGCACCCAAATCACATAAAGCAAAGCACTCATAATTTTTAATCTTGACCTTAATAGTAGGTTCCCACTCATCATGTAATTTTCTAGGAATTGAAATCTCCAACTCCAACTTTTCTTCAAAAGATTTCATCATGGCATCAACAATATGTTTAGTAAAAGCTTTATTTTGTTCATAAGCATGGGGTGAATTTAACATGGATTGCAGCAAAGAAATACATTCAATCAAAGAGCAACTATCATAATTAAAATCTTTGCAATCCAAAATAGTGGACACATCACTAGTTAAAGTTTTGATGTCTTCAAACCCACTTTCATCAAAATTTTCATCAAGATTTTCACCCTCCAAATTATTGGGATGCCTTCTAACTAAAGTTGAATCTTCTTCACTCCCTTTATCATCAATTTTAATATTACTAAACAAGGAATCAATAGAAGAAACACCGATCACTTTAAGATCTTATCATTTTTATCCTCTAGAAAGACTGGTTTAGCTGCCATTTGATTTACTAAAGTAGCTTGTGCGTCGGATATTTTACCTAGCAGATTTTTAGCATGAGCATACTTAGATTGGAGATTAGAAACTTATCTACTAATATCAACAAGTTGTTTTGTTATGGCATCTAGTACGGTAGAGTGTTCTTTAAGCTCCTCGGTGAAATACTTATTATGCTCAAATTGTGTAGTCATATATTCCTTGGTACTTTTCTCAATCTCAAGCAAAATATTGGGGTAAGGAATATCATAATACTTCCATTGAGGCATCATGACTATGCAAACAAGATTGCAAGCAAACAAGAGATCTGACGAGAAAAAGGCAAACGAAAAAAAGGACGAATAAAACGGCAAATTTGTGAAGTGGGGGAGAGGAAAACGAGAGGCAAATGGCAAATAATGTAAATTGCAAGGAGATGAGATTTGTGATTAGGAACCTGATAGATGTTGATGATGTCTCCCCGGCAACGGCGCCAGAAATTCCTTTTGATGTGGCTTGAGACTGCATCGGTATTTCCCCAAAGAGGAAGGGATGATACAGCACAGCGACGGTAAGTATTTCCCTCAGTTATGAAACCAAGGTTATCGAACCAGTAGGAGAACCACGCAACACTATGTAAATGGTACCTGCACATAACGAACAAATACTTGCAACCCGACGCGTAAGAGAGGTTGTCAATCTCTCCACGGTAAAAAGATAGATTAGATTGTAATAGATTGGATAGATAGATCGCACAAGAACACAAAATAAAAGAGGCAAATAAAAAGTGCAGCAAGGTATTTTTTGGGTTTTTGGAATAATAGATCTGAAAACAAAAAGCGGCAAAAGATAGATCGAAAAGCAATATGTTGGAAAAGTAGACCCGAGGGCCGTAGGTTTCACTAGTGGCTTCTCTCATGAGTATAGCACACGGTGGATAAACAAATTACTGTTGGGCAATTGATAGAAGATCAAATAATTATGACGATATCCAGCAGTGAGCAGATCCGCCTCGATCCGTTTTGCGGCTTCGACCGATACTGCCACAAGAAGACGACAAGGACAACAAGGGCGACCGTGGATGAACTTCTTCCATCGTCGTTTTATTCGTAGTCTGATGACATTTGTTGAACTATGTATGTTTAACATTGCATGAGACTAGTATGGAATTCAGGAATTGGTTTGATGCACCCAATTGTATTGCATATCTAGTCACTATCCACGGACACGTCCGGGTGCATCCGCGGACGTATAGGGGCCCGAATTAGGAAACTCCGGTTGTAGATGCTCTCAAGAGTTTTCTAATTCGAGTATTCAGAATGTGTGTGAGATGATCGACGCAAGTTGGTCCATGAGGATAAGAAGATGTGAATCAGATTAATATGGGAATTAGGGTGCTTACCTTTAGTTATCTAATTGCTTCTTCCCCATCTGTTACCAAGAAAAAAGGGGGTTAGATTAGGCCCCCTTAGGGTCTTGTAGAACTTAACGTTCATCTTCCTTCGATCAAGATTTGCTAAGGGGTACTATTGGAGCTGCTATGAGAGATCATAAAGATAATTTTATTGTTGTGGAACTGAAGAATTGATTGATATGCAGATGTCATAATGGCTGAGACATTGGTGCTAAGATTTGGATTGTCACATTTTAGAAAGATTTGGATTATCCCTTACACAAAGGGTTGCATGCAAATGACTTGTTATCAACTCATATTTGGAGGTCATTGAAATCATGAAGAACGGATGAATCTATGCGGGAGTAGCGGTTGTGGTTTTTATGATTGCTATCATTTGGCTTGTGAGTTTACTGTTACTAGTTTTAAGGGACCAGCTAGACATCAAGCGACTGAATTCAGAATTTGGGCAAGGCACTTTTTGATCTACCATTCATTTTAGATTAAATGGACAAAAAACATTCGTCTAAACAAAAAATGACTTACCTGAATTGACGGCAGTCAATTTTGTGTTATTTCTTTTCTACTCAGGATGCGGGCAATCTGATGGCCTAGCCCAGCTGCATGCATGTGCCGGTTTTGACTAGCATGCATCTATATACCATCCCTATAAAAATAAGAGAGTAGGTAGATCCAGACAATCACAAATGTCCATTAACAATACTAGTAAATATGCCCGTGCGTTGCAACGGGAGACACAAATATTACACCCTAGCCAAATAAGCAAATAATACTACACCTACGAGAAAGTCCAAAAATTCTGACAATGCTACTTAGCCCTTTTGAAGACGAGGCCAACACTGAACATCATACTCAAGTAAAGAGAAACAACATAGACTACACTTAAATTTAGTTCCCAGTAGCCAAGCCAAGCACTATCCAAACATTAACTGAGATATGGCTGACATATTAAAAAGTTTTCAACACAACCAGGATAATTTCGACAAAGAAACACAGACAATCGATTATAATGACTTGCACTATCTGTATGTAAACCGCTCAACATAACAAAATACTCAGAGATCAGTTAGTCATAACGATAACAATGTTCAGATTATTTCCTTCCCAGCTTTTCATCTGCCCTAACTAAAGTAATAAATGGTGTCTTGTTATTTCCTAAATAAAAGGGTTCAAAAAAATGTTAAGTGTGTAGAGCTAGGCATGAAAGTAGCAAACGGAAATCTACAAATTCAGGAAAACCTAACATATCCGAGGTAATGATTCAGTATGTACAGGTGGCCACCATGTCATGTTTGGTTAGCTTACAGTCACATGCACTTCAAGGGTAATCAAGTGGATAAGCCTCAATTTGAATTCAAACCAGAACTTCATGGCATGATCTCAAATCTGCGTGCACACTCACATCCTAGCACATGACTTCTGAAACCACACACTACACAATCTGAACCATAGAACTACACCAGCCATTGTGGATTTTATATTTAAGGAGAAAGAAACATGAGGCTCCACCATGTGGAGCACATGGCTCGAACGCAGGTGGTGCCGTGGTGGACTGGGTGTGCAGCCGCGCGAGTACCTCTAGCAAACTGGTTGACGCCCAACTCTCCACTTAGCTGTTAATATTGACACTCATTTTGGTGCTTAGTGTAGCCAACTACAATGTGATCTCAGATACCAAAGTTGAGCAATATCATATTAGTAAGTAAAATCCTTGTTTTCATTTAAGTTAACTCACGATCAGTTCTTAAATTAGACAAAAGACTAAACAATTGCTCTTATTTTCATATTTCAGCAAAATAATTAATGACTATTCTGCTTAAACGCTTTAATCACTGATCACGCGTCATCACCATCCATGGAACCTTCCTCCTTTCTTGGGGTAGATGATGATTTCAAATTCATCTTCTGGATCTTCTTCTTGGTGTAAATAAAAATCTTGCGCACTACGATGTATCTGCTCACAAAATAATGTGAAACTAATATGTAAGGGATTTTTGCTGCATACATATCAAAGCAAGCACCAAGGTAGATGGCTTACTCCCATGGATCATCTCCCACCCTAATTATCAGTATACACAATCTGCGTCTCTCTTCGAAGACATTAGTTCACCGTCAAATTCAAACATCCTGTCTAGCTCAACCTTCAGTTCATCATAGTGACTGAACTTTGACATATCCACTTATCTACCAAGTGCAAAACCTTGCGTATGAACCTGCAAAACCGTGGGGAAAATCATATAAATTAAGATGATGGTATTGCGAATCCTAATTGGACTGGTGTTCATTCCCTTTCCGGCTCATACGTCGTAGTAGTACCAGTATGCGAAGGACACAAACAAACACCAAACTTTAGTTATAAACGATCAGCAGCAAAAAAACGTAGACTCAATTATTGGAACACTAAAATAGGTTCAGGGCTCCAGGCAGATCAAGCCATGATTATTGGAACAGTTGGTCACATGATTCACAGGGACAAGGAAAACCCCACTAATTCGCGAGGCTGCAATTCGTTAGCACTTCCCAGGCTCAATTAAAAGCACCTAGTCAACATCCCCAGCGCAACAAAGCACTTGCAAAATGTAATGAACAAATTCGCTCAGCTTCAGAGTTTACAATTGATTGACAGCAGCTCATGTGATTCTCACTGCACACATCTACCATCTACCATCTGACAATCCATGAACTGACAAATTGGGAGCACATTATCATGGTGAAAATAATCTATGTATGTACAGTTAGTTGACAGCGTTGCGTGTGTAAAAACCTTGCATCTATTGCAAGCAAATTGTGCTGGCCAAACAAAACCAAAAGAAATTGTCTCAAGGGAGATGAACTCCTGATGGAAATATGAGTTGGCAGATCTGTCTTTCCTAAATTGCATTAGATGGACATATGTCTGAACAAAGGAAGCGAGACTAATTATCAGTGACTCCTCAATCCTAACCATCAACTCCCCAATTAATTAGCAAATGTTTGTTAATTAGGAATTACCCTGATGCATGCTAATTCAAGTCTGAAAACTCTGAACTGCTGTGGCAAAAGCAGCTCCCCAATTAATACTGAACCTGAGAACACATCGATTTGATAGTAATCTCTGAATTAACTCATCTGGGTAATCAGAAAACATTGTAATTTGAAAGAAGGAACACCAGTCGACGCCTCACAAGCACCATAAACAACTACTGTCAGAAGGAACACAGGCACCACAAGTTCAGCAAAATTTCCAGCCTCGACATGATTTCTATTGTATTGTCTCAGCCCATGATCTCTAGTGTATTTGCCAATATCATGTCCAGCCACAGTGCATGGAAAAAATCAAACAATACAGATAACAACCTAGTGCTCAGTTACCATCTCTAAATAAATCAGTGAACACATAAAAGCTTGAGGGAAGGGGTAACAGCAGGGCTGCTTTTGAGGGTGGTCGAGGCATCACATACCTCTGGTGTAGCCACCGTTGGACTCAAAGTGCTTCTCTGGACCAAGAACTCCGGCGAACTAAAAGGCGACATGATGCTTCTCTGGACCAAGAATTCCGGGATTTGATGGATTTTCTGATGGAGATTCCGGCCAAGAAAACTTCATCTTATAGCAGCGAACTCCAATCCGGGTCGGGACAAAATTGATTTCTCTGTTGGAGAAGGACACGGGAGCAGGATGTCCGTCAGAGATTAAAATCAAACACGGGAGCAGGATTCCGTCAGAGATTCGGAAGCTTACTACGGTGCAGGCCGGAGAAGACTGGCAGTGGCATACAGCTCACAGCGGCGCCTGCTCGCGGCCACAGGTGCAGGCTCGCGCTCACCGCGGCAGGACGAGGGCGGAGGCGAGCTGGAGGGCGTGGGCAAAGGAACGCGCGGCGGGCAGAGGCGGTCTACCGGCGCGGCTGGTACGTGGCAGGATGCGGGCGGAGGCGAGCTGAAGGGCGCGGACGGAGGCGAGCAGGCGGGCGCACGCGGACAGCAGCGAGGGCGGGAGCTGTCGTCCTCTGCTCCGGCCGCCAATTCATGAGCCGACGCCGGTGCCTCATTGCCTTGGCCGCCTCTGCCTCCTCATGTTAGCCGACAACCAACGCCACTACGCCACCTCGACGCGCCTCCGCCGCGTACGCCACGGCGAGCGTCCTCCATCCTCCCCAGCGACGCACGACGGCCGGTCAACCACCGCCACTGCCCCGCCTCGCCGCGCCGTCTCCGCCGCACATGCCCCGGAGAACGTCCTCCACGCACCCGGCGAGCGCCCTCCATCCTCCCGCGTGAGGCACGGCGGCCGCCGCCGGCGCACGACGGAATGGGCGAAGCCGCCGTCGCAGGAGAATGGATAAGACTACGGGGAGGACAGCGGATGGAATTCAAATGACTACCGGGGTTTTTTTGTAAAGTGAAACGTTATATAGAGCACCACTAAAACAGGGACTGCGGGTTGATTTCTTAGGAGCGGTAGCTGCTTTATTATTATATATATATATATAGGGAAAGATCTAAAGGCCACTAAGTGTTTAACACAACACGGTACGCAATCAGAAACGCTAACCATATCCATCCGCACGACCGGACGCCTCATCCCATCGCAACTGACTCCTCTCCCGCCCCCCACTCCCGCGCCGCCCTCCCTTGTCGGCCCTCCTCCCTTACCACGCCCCTCCTCTCTGACGGCATCACGCCCACTACCCCCACGCGCGGGGCCATGGCGGCGGCGACGACGACCCCTGCGTCGGCGTGCGACGACGGCGGCGACGGCGACCCGTTCGCGTTCTCTCGGAGGACCGCCGACCACCGCGGCCGTCGGGTCCGTCCCACGCCGACCCGTTCCGCAACAGGACGCCGGTGCTGGGTGGCCCGTATATAGCTTCCGAGCAGTCGTGGCCGCGACGAGCGCCCGCGGCGGCAGATGCGGATGCATGCGTCAACAAAACGGGGACACATGAGACTGCTCAGGGAGAAGCACGCCTAGGAGTTCATCGTCGTTAAGTACATTCATGAGAGGGCAAGAACGTATGTGTCTTGGTTTTTGGCTCCTTTCCTATGTGCATAGTTTTGGGGTTTGGTCGTTGAGCTGGGCTTCCTTAGTGACAAATTTGGTCGTTGATGGAAGTGTGATGACTATTACTACATGTTTTCGTTGCAGGATGGATGATTTTGTGGCTGGTTTGTGTGTGTGTGTGTGTGGATTTTTTGATAAATTCTAATTGCCAGTTTATTATAGATTTGTATGCTGGCACGGACGGAACTACAAATTGATGAGATTTGCAGGCGGAGATTATCAATCAAGAAGGTAGGATTACCATATTCTGATTTATCAGTCGCTTGATAAATTTGTTGATTCTCAGTTACATTAAATTAGTGAAATTTGAAAGTTCTGAACTATATATGAACTCTGAACTACTCTGTATATTAATAAAATTGTCATTTTATTACTAAGACGTTTACAACAAGGGATACTATTGAGGAGGCTGAATGCTCCCGCGCCCGCGACGGCGGCCACTCCGGCCCCGTCGCCCACCGCGCCCGCTCCTGCCAACCCCGCTCCTGCTGCCTCGCTTGCCGCGGCGGCCCTCGCGCTCCGCAAGGCAGGCCCGGCCGTTCTGGGTAGGCTGGGTCCCGCCCGGCGCCCTCCGTGCCTGCGCCGGCGGCATCGACGCCCGACGCCGCTGCTGCCCCGAGCGGTGCCTCCTCCGGCGTGGTCCTCCCTGCGTCGTCCTCGACTCCGGTGGCGAGCCGTTTCCCTCTGCCTTCCCTGCCCGTTCCAAGATCGGACTGGATTGGATCTGGTCGCTCCGCCGTCCACGGGCCGCCGTCCCGCGCCTGCCGCTGCGACGGACTTCGAGCTCGGGGGCCCCGGTCAGGTGGTTCAGGTGCTCGGCCCCCCGTCACCGCCCTCGTTGCCTCGACCCCTCGACCTGCCGAGCCTTACGCCGGATGGAGGCAGTGATGCCACTCCAGCCGCGGCGGCCACCTCTCAGTTTGGACTCATGCCCTCCCCTGCTGGTCCGCTCGTGGATATGGTGGGGGGCGCCGCGGATCTGCACTCTTCCAGCCGGGGTGACCACTGCTGCAAGCGCTCACCGTCGACGACTCAGGCGACTCCCGCGCCTGTTGGCGTCGAGCTTGAGACGTCCCTCGATGTGGTGCCGCATGTGGTCATCCCAGAGCGGCTGCCGCCGACGGTCTCCATGGCGGCGGCGGAGGACTTGCGGCTGGCTACTCCGTTCAGGCCTGGGTTCCTCTCCGCATCCACCCCAGAGATGCTGCGACGCTGTCAGATTGGTCCGTTTTCGCAGTTATTGCGAACTCCGGGTGACGCTCTACTCCTCTTCGCGCTCACAAACTTCTCCTCGCCGGTATGTTTCCCCATCGCTCCGGCGCCATCTTCGGTGACTCCGGCTAAGATTTGGGTCCAAGTGCTGCTGCCCTCGCCGGCGCCGCAGGCGGACGTCATTGCTTCGTTATTAAAGTCGTGGTTAGGCTCTGCTTTTGAAACGCCCTGTGTTCGTCAGTCTACTGCCTGCTTATTCTCGGTTTCAGTTGCTAGTAAGCGCATTGCTCAGTTCGTTTTATCGCTGGAAGGGATTAATTATAATGGTATCGTGGTAACCTTTCACGTTGCCCCTCCTGCTGCCTCCCTTGCGCCTAAGCGCTACTTCATAGCGACATGCTCTTCAGCTGCTGACTCTGTCTTCACGCATCAGCTTGCTGTCTCTACAGCTGCTGCGTCCAATGCCAAGTCTCCTTTTCCTGTCAGCATCCTCACGCGCCCTGTGGCCTCTGCCCTTGGCGACAGCCAACTTGGCTCTGTGGCCTCTGCTCATGGCGTCAGCCAGCTTGGCCCGACATGCAACCCATGCTCCTCGGGCTCCATTCTGCTCGGCTCGGAGCGCTCTCCCCCTCGGTCTGACTTTGCTTCTACCAGTACTAGACCCCCTCGTGATGGCCCTTTCGTCCCTGGTCAATTAATCTCTGTCCGGACCGACTCGGCGTGCCTGATTCGCGCAGAAAAATCGGGACCGACTCGGCGTGCCTGATTCGCGCAGAAAAATCGGCCTCGCGTGCTTTTGTTCTTGACTTGCTCGCCGCTGGAGTGCTGCCAAGGCCGGCTGGCCCTTTGCCGTGGAAAACCTACGATGTCATCCCCCTCGACGTGCGTGGCTGCATGGCCTCTAACATGCAACCAACCAACTGCGGCCACGTGTTAAAGCCCATTATGCGTAGGACATATCCTCTTTTGGATCTGCTAGCACCGGGAATCCTGCCAACTCCTACGGGCCCCTCTTCTGAGTCCACCTCAGCAGCCTCGCTATCGGTGATAGACTGTGCGCAAGCGCCAAGCCCTCGACTGCTCTCGGGACGTGACTGCGTTCAAATCGATAACTTTCCTTCGCTCTGCCCTGCTACTCCTCGGCCTCCGCGCGCCATGCACTCCCAGCCCATAGGCCCATCCAATATTTCTTACGCCCGTGCCCTCTCCTCGACCCATTATAGCTTGCATGCGCCTCCTCGTCCGCCAACCCGCTCCATCTCTCCCCCAAAAAACCCTAACTTCATGAAACGCTGCCATCGCTGCCTAGCTCTTGACCACCAGGTCAAGGATTGTAGAGATCCTATCCGTTGCCGCCGATGTTGGCGTTCGGGCCATACCCGGCGGCACTGCCTGGCTATTTTAACCCCTGCCTCCCCGCTCATCTCCCCATCTCTTTCCCCCAGCTCTCGCTCTCCATCACCCTTGAGCCCTCCATCCTCCTCCCTCTCCCTTGCGCCGGCTACTTTACCTGCTCCTTTGGCGGATTTCATCCCCGTTCCCGTCGCCATCTCCTCCTCCTCCGACGAGGATCTCTCCTCCC
The DNA here is from genome assembly GCA_039707655.1 of Elymus sibiricus. Lineage (NCBI taxonomy): Eukaryota > Viridiplantae > Streptophyta > Magnoliopsida > Poales > Poaceae > Elymus > Elymus sibiricus. The sequence continues at coordinate 118,193,606 of CM077675.1, forward strand.
CGTCCCAAAACCTCTCTCCTCCTCGTGTCTTTGCCTTCCCGGAGCATGTTGATGCTGCTGAGGTTGACGATGAAGTGGAGGAGGTTCCTGAGGAGTTTGAGTTTGAATCGGGTGTGGAAAACGTTGACGTCTTCTGCGCTGACTGGCGGGGCCGAAGCTTCGGCCATGTCGTCACCAGAGAAGAGAAAGTCAGGCAGGCCATCAAGCTCTTCGACTCCGGCGCACCTCTTGCCCCCGCCTTCGAGCCTGCTCCTCCGTTGCTGCTGACTGTTCCACCAACCGCCTCTGGCGCGGCATCGGACTCGGCCTCGGGCGCGGAGGATGCGATCGTCTCTGGGCCTCCGGTGGCTTCTATCGTCTCCAACAACCTGCCTCCGGCTGCTGCTGCCGTCTCCAACTCCATGACCTCTTCGCCGGCCAAGACCACAATCGTGTTCACGCGCCGCAGTGCTCGTCTGCAGAAAGCTGAAGCTCCTACTCGCCTCACCATGCTGGAAAAGGCCACTCTTCGCAAGAAACAGAAGTTTGATGGCCTCAAACCTGCTCCCCCATCCACCCTTCTGCCTGCGGTTGAACTTCTGGAGATCGCTGCCGAAGGAACTCCTCCTCTCCCTCGCAAGGATGTGATGCAGTTTGCTGATGCCTGTGGCGTTTCGGAGATCGATCTCAACAAGACGGCCCCTGAGTTCGATAATGTGTGAAGGCCCTTGCTTGGCCGCCGGCAGATGGGCTTCTTCAGGCCTTTTCTTCTTTGCAGCTGTTACTCCCCCGTCAGTTTTAGTTTCAGCTTTATCGCCTTCTGTTCTTTCTTTTTTCGTTGCTACCTTCGGTTCCCATGAATAGATCGATTAACATCACCTCCTGGAACGTTAGGGGACTAGGGAGGCCCAACAAGTGTATTGATATTAAAAAAGGGCTCCAAGATGCTTCTGCCTCGGTCATTTGCTTGCAAGAGACTAAGTTGCAATCTATTACTTCCTTCAAAGCTAGCTCTTTCCTTCCTTTAGGCACTAGGTCCTTCCATTTTCTACCTGCCATTGGAGCTTCTGGTGGGATTCTCACAGCTTGGGACGATGCGAACCTAGAATGCACTAATGTGCAGCTAGATTCTTTTGCTCTAACCTGTTGGTTTTCTTTTCGTGCAAATGGTCAGTCATTTGCTGTTACAAACGTTTATGGCCCCTGCGACCATGCTTCAAAATCTATCTTCCTAGCCTCCCTAACTCCCATTTACAATATTATTAATTGCCCATGGACTATTATGGGAGACTTTAACCTTGTCTTGCGCCCCGCTGACAAATCTTCCTCCAATTTCAACTCCAGTGAAGCGCAACAATTCTCCTCTGCAATCAACTCTCTAAATCTTCAGGAAATTCCCCTGTTGGATGGACTATTTACTTGGTCTAATCAACAAGATAACCCGACTCTGGTTCGATTAGACAGAGCTTTTGTTAACTTGGACTGGTCCTTCATGTTTCCAGACGCTACCCTATCATCTCTCACTCGTACTACTTCTGATCATGTGCCCATCGTTATGACTGCCTCTACTTCTACCCCCAAGCCCTCGATTTTCAGACTCAACAATTGCTTGCTTTCAAATCCGTCTTTTCTTCAGCAAGTCGCCTCAAATTGGACTAGCGTTGGACCAAACCATCGCTACTTGAATTCCGCGGGCCGCCTTTGCCTTAAGCTGAAACGCACTCGCAATATGGCTAAAAAGTGGGCTGTTAACGCCAAAGCCCCCAGGCATCATGCTACGAACTGTACCACTACTATTTCCTTTCTCGACAAACTTGAAGAAGTCCGACCGCTTTCTACCCTGGAACTTACCTTGCGTATTGCGGTCAAGGTTGCCCTCCACCGTCATAACAAGCTGCTTGCTGCCTACTGGCGCCAACGTGCTAAAATCAGAGAATGTACTCTTGGGGATGAAAATTCTTCTTACATGCACGTGTGTGCCTCTGTCAGATTTCGTAAAAACAAAATCCCCTTGCTACATGTGAATGGGACGGACGTTACTTCTCATAACGGCAAAGAGGCTATTTTGCATGCCTACTTCTCAAGTCTACTTGGGACTCAAGCTTCTTCTGCCTTCTCTTTTAATCTTGATGACCTCATGATCGGCTCCAAACTGACCTCTTCGCAAGCTAACTCGCTCACCAGGCCTTTTTCCTTGGACGAAATTCGTCATGCAGTTCTTAGCATGAACGGCAACGCAAGTCCAGGGCCCGACGGCTTTGGTCCGGCCTTCTATAAAAAAAATTGGGATCTTCTGAAATCTGATTTGCTGGATCTCATGAATGATTTCCACAGCGGTTCTGCTGAGCTAAACAGGATCAACAAGGCTTTCATTGTTCTCTTACCCAAAAAAGTAGGCGCTACGACCCCAGACAATTTCCGGCCCGTGTCCCTTCAAAATTGCCTCATCAAAATCAGTTCTAAATGTCTTGCCTTTAGAGCCCAACCTCTCATCCCCTCTATCATTCACCAAGACCAATCCGGCTTTATTAAAGGGCGTGGTATTGCTGATAATTTTACTTACGCCGCGGATATCGTTCAAACTTGTTTCAAACGTAGAAAGCCGGCTATTGTCCTAAAGTTGGACTTTAGAAAGGCTTTCGACTCTGTTTCCTGGTCGGCCTTGTCCTCAATCTTGCGTGCTAAGGGGTTCCCGTCGAAATGGTGTGACTGGATCAACAACTTGAACATGACCAGCCAGTCGGCGGTAATTCTTAATGGTAAGCCAGGGCCATGGATCAACTGCAAGCAGGGTCTTCGCCAAGGGGATTCGATATCCCCTTACCTATTCATCATTGTTGCGGATGTCCTTCAACGTCTAATTCTGCAAGCATCCTCCAATGGTATGCTTTCTCACCCGATCGACTCTTCCATCTCTTGCCCCGTGCTCCAATATGCGGACGACACTCTGATCATCATTAAAGCGGACCATGATCAGCTTCTCACTCTTAAATCTATTCTTCTTCAATTTTCGGAGGCCACTGGCTTACACATCAATTTTCAAAAAAGCACTTTTACACCAATTCATGTGGAACCGGAGCTAGCGGTGCGTCTAGCAGATATTTTGGGTTGTAACGTGGCATCCTTCCCTCAATCTTATCTAGGGCTTCCTCTATCCACCCACAAGCTAAATCTCAAAGATTTCTTCTTTATCATAGATAAAGTAGATCGTCGCCTAGCAGGGTGGCGAGGGGTTCTTCTGTCGATTGCCGGCCGTGCCATTTTGGTTCGCGCGGTTCTCAGGGCCTTACCGATCTACGCCATGACGGCTCTTCGGCTTCCGATGGGCATCGTTCAGATCATTGATAAACGTTGCAGGTCCTTTTTTTGGGCGGGTCAGGATAAAGTGTCGGGGGGCCAGTGTAAAGTGGCTTGGGATTTTGTCTGTGCGCCTTTCTCTCATGGGGGTCTAGGATTCTCTTCTCTTCATCACTTAAACTCTTGCCTTCTTCTTTCTCATCTTAATAAGCTTCACTCCTCTTTTGGCACCTTGGGTGCTTCTCATCTTACTAATAAGTATGGATGGACGGACTCTCGCGATATTGATTCGCAACATCCTTATGAGTCAAACATCTGGCATGATATCTCTAAAGGGCTAGGCTTCTTCCGTTCTATAACAAAGGTCGACATTGGTAATGGCTCGACAACCGCTTTCTGGCTAGACCTTTGGGTTAACGGCCACTCTGAAAATCTTGCTACAAGTTTCCCCGCTCTTTTCTCTCATTCTCTTAGGCCTTCGGCCTCTGTCGCTCGGGTGCTCGTCTCCCCTGCTCTGAACCTTGACCTGGCTCCTCGCCTCTCTCATGCCGCCGAGCAAGAGCTAGCCACCATTCGCGCTTTGCTAGCAACTGTTTCCTTGAATCTGCAGGTAATGGACAAAAGAACGGGACGTTTTGATGGCAAGCCTCTGACTTGCAACTCAGCTTACAAGGCTGTGTGGATCAACAAGCCAGTTGACCACCTTGCAACGGCAATCTGGAAGAACTATGCTCCCAACAAATGCAGAATATTTCTTTGGTTGGCAAACAAAAACCGGCTTTTCACCAATGACCGCCGTTTCAACCGGGGGTTAACCGACTCGGCCGCCTGCCCGTTCTGCCCAGCTACGGAGTCAATCGCTCACCTCCTATTGCATTGCCACCATCTGCGTCCTCTTTGGGGTGAATTAAATTCAATTGCAGCCACTACTCCGACCGACATCTGCAATCTATGGGGCCAGGAACTCACCAATAAGCCTCGCTCCACGGTTATCATTGCAATTCTATGGAACATCTGGAAAAGAAGAAACGCAAAAGTGTTTCGGAATGAACTTCAACCGATCAACCTCATCGCCCGCTTGGCTGCCGACGACCTCATGCTATGGTCCAATAGATGCTCCAAAGAGCAACCAATGTATCTTCTCCGAGATTGGAGTACCATGTTGTTCCATCTATCTATGAGATTGTAATCATGCTATTGTAATCTCCTTCCCCTCATCTCTCTCTATGCCTTGTATATGTACTCTGCTCTTTATTAATGAAAAGGTTCAGGCCGGCGTAAGCCCGCCGTAGCGCCGTCAAAAAAATTTTATTACTAATTTGCGCGCGGACACGGACAGAACTGTAGATTGATGAGAATTTGCAGACGGAGGTTATCAATCAAGGAGGTGGGGTTAAAAAAAATTGATTCATCAGTCGCTTGACATGTTTGTTGACTCTCAGTTACATTCAATTAGTAAATTTGAAAGTTCTGAACTATGAGCTCCGAACTACTCTGTGTGTTCTCTCCAGAAAGCAGAAATGCATGGTAATCTATTCTTCGGGAAATAAATGATGATCAGATTTAAATGCTTACATCATGAACGCAACAGCCGGTTATTTATTAGTAATGGCTTCTTCGTCAAAATTAGCAACTCCTCTTTTAGCAACTACTTACAGGGGTTAGCTGCCATTCCACGGTACGCTTTGCTTGTGGAAAGTTGTCAATGGAAACAAAATGCAAAACTCAATTGCCCATGAACTGGTGCTGCATATGCATGCAATTTCTCATCGTGATCTTGAACTGGAAAAGCACCCTCCTGGATTGGAGTCCAACACCTCAGAGTGAAAATTCGCGACTTTGGTTGCTCAAAGGTGCTAACTGGAAAGCATCATTCAACATTTTCAGTTTGCGGGGTGAGAGCTAAAAATAAACTGCACACTGCAGGTTTTGCCCCACTAATTGTGTCATCCTTGTTGAAATTGTTCCCTACTCTTTGTTAAGAGTGATGGTATATATTGGAGTGGTAGAAAGGAAAATCGTCATAGCTCTTACTAAACATTACATTCAATGAACCAGTGAAATTGTCATCTCTTGATCAAACATGAAGCTTCCATGTGTTATAAACTACTCTTGCAAGTGTATGTTATAATGTAAGTGTTGCCTTGTTTTATATTATTTTTTCCATGTATTTGATTCGTACGCTTTTATTTGTATTGAACTTTAAGTATCGAGACTCTTCTTGGATAAATAATTGGGGGGGGGGGGGGGGGGGGGGGGGGGTGATACTTTGAAGTCCAAGATGGGGGAAATATGTTAGTTTTGGAGGTGTGGATTGTGTTTATCTGAATCCACGGTGCAATGCAACCATATATCTGCATATAGCTTTTTTTTCTTTTTTTTCTTGCTTACAGGAGATGAGCATGACTGTTTAAATTCAGTATATGTTGCCTAAGGAGCTGGAAATACTATTGTCTACATATTCCATATATATATATTTGTTCATGCTTGATTTTCCTCCATGAGCTGGTCACTTGGCCCAAGTAGTTGTTTCTCTCTTATATAGTTGAATCATTAGTCCATGTGCTCAGTTTTATCCTATTGATCTCAACATTGGTTGAATGATACATGCAGAAATCCAAGGACTTCAGATCTTACTGGGTTAATGAATTCGCATGTGATACTACATTAGAGCAATGGACGGAGGCTATGTAGTCGTCCTATCTTGACATTGTGGCCATTGTAAGATGTAGTACTCTAATGACATATTTACATGTCTGTTTGCACAATATTCTGTTGCATTTTCACATTTATGGTACAACTTGTCAAAGTTGATGCATAATTTTCTTTCAATTAGTAATGGGTGTGGCAGCTACTTTTGAGTGCTTACCATGCTCTGGTCTACACATTTGGCATTTGCTTAAGAATTGTATTGTTATTCTTCCTAGAGTTGTTCCATTCAGATATCCGGTAAGCGTGGATAATTGTTAATCTTGGTGTAGATATTGTTAGACATTCTACTTTTTCTAGATATAAGTTGGGGAATATTCTGGCTGTTTATAACACTAATATTGTATCCGGTGTGGCTTGTGAGTGTTGGTGATGAAGCATTGTTTTCCCACATGTTTAAATGATCAGTATTCCTCACTCGTGGAGTAATGAATAGTACTACACCTCTTTGAATCTCCTGTTGTAGAAATTACTGCAGAAATGTCATCGTGACCTTGTCGGGAATGGTTACCGAGTTTGAGAAGAGAGCGGAATGCGAGGTCGGATATGGGGTTGCTCCTTTGTAGGGGGGAGGCCCAATATTTAGGAATTAGAGTGAAGTGCATACCCATTGTGGATGAAGAATCCCTCAATATTTATGTCTGAGCATTTTACTTGTTCCAAGCGGTTATAGTTGTAGATGTGCGTGCAACCACAACAACATGATCATTTTCACTAAATGAAGCAGTGGAACTAAGGGCAGTTCCACCTGCGCCGAGGTTGCATGGTTTCCCCCTCTACATGTGCACGTCTGGGCTTACGCTCGTAATAATTGCAAGAAGGAGAAGGTTCACTTGGTTTTGACTTATGATGTCCAACAACTGGGACAGATAACTCTGCCAAGCGGTGAAAATTCATACATGTATAAGAACACCAGGCCTTTTACCCCTAAACTCCCTTTGTTATGTCCAGATGGTTTTTAACCCCTAAACTCCCTTTGTTATGTCCAGATGCACACAACATTCTAATGGTAATCTTCAAAATTTGTAGTGTATTGGATTTTGAGTTGTATGTGCAGTTTTAATTTCCCCCATTGAACTTAGCTATTATCTCAAGTGAAGTACATGATATAATATGTGTTGGCAGGATGGGATTAACCTAATTGATTTGCTTAATTTCCTTGCTGTTTATAAATCTTATGGCACCTTCTTGCTATTAATATACATGGTTACAAAAAAATCATGCTCAGGCTACTAATTCTGAATGTATACAGCTTGCTTGCATGGGTAGATTGCCCGCCTATTTTAGCTTCAGTGTGTTTCTACTTTTGTTTATCTACGACGTGAACCTTTGGAAGAGGGAATTGATATTGAGTTGCTGCCCACTTTTTGGTCAATCCTTCTATCAGTAACTAGCATTTTTTTGATGGGGTAGTTTACGATCTCCAATCTAATTGTTTATAGACTTGGTTCAGTTTGACTTTATTTCTAAGAAGTTACAGCCTCCATAATAAGGCCTACTCATTTTCATCTATTAGCAACATATTTTTTTTCAAATATGTCATGTTATCTGCATCGGTTCATGTATAAAAATAGTTCTACTTTTGCATTTGTCATCGTTGACCGCGTCACATGTAAGAACCACCAGTTATACCTTTTGGTTAGTTGTTCAGGGAAAGAAGTCAATGAATGTAAAGTTATCCCCCCCCCCCCCCCCCCCTAATTTTCCTAGCTATAATCCAAGGTCATGCTTTACTTGATTGCTCATAACAACCACATTTCTTACTGCCCATTCTGTTCCTCACAAACGATTCTTTTAAGAAATCCAGATCCTTTGTTTCAGTGATAGTTAAGTGATATCACTACTAGGGAAAAGCCTAGCAGTAGCGCTGGTTTTAGGTATAGCAGTAGCGCGGCACAGCGCGCTAGTGATAAGGCGCTACAGCTAAAGTGTAGCAGTAGCATGTGTTCGCCCGCGCTACTGCTATACCTGCTTAGCAGCAGCGCTTTTTGTAGAAAGCGCTGCTGGTAGTTACTAGCAGCGCACCTCTCTACCCGCGCTACTACTATTATTACGTATTTCTTTTTTGTTTTATGTCGTATATTCATACGCCATTATACAAGTTTTCATACAGTATCATCATAATACATCATTGTCATATAACAACTACTCATCATCGTCATTTTCGTCCATGAGACATCATATAACAACTTGGTCACTAGTTATAATAACAACTCCTAGGGCCTACTCCTAATCACTACTCCTCCTCCTCAGCATCACCATCAACTCTAACACATTGTAGCACATAATAAAAACTTCTCATCATCATCATAGTCATATATAATCAGCACTAACTAATTGTTCTTAATACCTAGGACCTACTCCTGCTGCTCTCTCTCAGGTAAAATAGCATAAAACATGTGTAGCACTCCTGCTTCATCATATTGGAGAATGCAGATGAACCTGTCTCCTAATTGTGGGTTGCGCTTCTGATTGCTGCCCCCTAGTACTTCTCTGCTGCGATCCTTCACAATTTTGCTCCAGTCTTTGACTATTAAGACTTGCTCGCTTCGAGAAATGATGAATGCACTCATGTGCAATACAGGATATCTTGGTTGTAAGCTAACCATTGTCATGCGACCTTTAGACTCGATCCAACGAGGCACAACACTCATCGGGAGTCCCTGTTGAAGAACATCGTAGTAACATACTTAGCAATGAAGTTTAGCTTAAAAAATAATGTATGCAAAAGATGCACTGAGGACAAATAGTAAAAATCTTACCATCTTTCCTAGATAGATGTGACCGTAGTTCAATACGCACACTAGTGGTCGCACGTTTTGAGTACTAATATCTCGAAGTCCAGGAAAATAACCTGTCTTGACAGTATCAAGATCCTCAAGCCATGAAACATAATGACCTATCTCCTCGCAGTTTAGTTCAGCCCCGGGACAGTAGTAGGTGCTGTCTACCAAGCGCTGGACATGTTTGCTTGAATGGAAATAAGCTGTCAATAGAAATTAGTTGTCAACTATTTTTAAATAAACAATATAAATTACTTAATAAATATGGTTGAGAAACTCACATAATGGTAGAACTGGAGGCGTCTGCACATCGACCCAGATGTCGATATTACCTTCAATTTCATCTTCCGGACGAATATCAAAGGTGATAAGCATATTAGGCTCAAATGCATAAGCCTTGCATAGTGCTCTCCAATTTTTGCATTCAAAATAGGAGTAGGTGTCTGCATTGTACAATTTTACGGCAAAAGTATAACCATGCTCGGTCCTCAAGTGAACTCTCTTTACCTCCATACTTTTTTTAGTACTGAAACCAATCTTATCCAAGACATAAATTCTTGCATGGTAGGGGATAAGCTAGTAGAATAGTAAAAAATTAAAATTATAAGTTGAAGCAAAAGAAGCAGAAGTCATGCTTAATTACGAAAAAAGACTTGTCGTTGTGACTTACTGTATCCACTTCGAAGGTCTCATCCAGCATGATGCTGAAGCGCCTACCACCAACTAGGTGAGGCTTGTCGCACAGGCCGCGCTCGTCTTCGCAGCATTCGCACATAACGAATTTCCTTTCGTCGTCAGACATTTCCTATGTTCATAGTTGAAACATTTAAAATCGATCGAAGGCAACTACCAGGAAACTGATCAACACACAGATCACTATTACTCAATATGCAACGGGTTGACTTTAGGTCTGTCGAGTCTTCCTTCCTAAACTCTTATCTCACGTATATGGTGGACACTCCCTCACCGATTTTTCGACCGTCGATGATGGTCGCTACTCCTCCTTCCCCTAGTGCATAACAAATATCTAGCACAAGGAGAAGAAGGAGAAGCGACCCCCACGACAACAGTCGGCATTCTTCTTCTCTCATATATGGTGGACACTCCCTCACCGATTTTTCGACCGTCGATGATGGTCGCTACTCCTTCTTCCCCTAGTGCATAACAAAGGTCTATTAAGTTCCATGGATAAACTAGATCTATAACCACTTCCTAAATAAACTATTTCTATTAAACACTTACTAAAAAACAGTAAAAAAAACTACATTATACAAGAACAGTAAAAAACAGTTTAGGGTTTAGGAGAGATGGAGGGAGGAGGGGGTGGGAGGAGGGAGGAGGAGGAGGGAGGAGAGAGGAGGGCGGTGGGAGGAGGGAGGAGGAGGAATGAGGAGGGGGTGGGAGGAGGGAGGAGAGAGGAGGAAGGGGAGGAGGACTGCCGGCGGAGGGCTTGGCCGGAGGAGGAGGGAGGAGGGAGGAGGGGGCGGCCGGAGGAGGAGGGAGGGGCGCGGAGGGGGAGGAGGGAGGAGAGAGGAGGAGGAGGGACGAGGAGGGATGGAGGGACTACCTCAGTGGAGGAGGACCAGGAGCGTCGGCGGCGGCGGGCGACGACGGTGGTGGGGGAACGGCGGCGGCGGCGGACGACGGGGGTGCGGGGGAGAGTGAGAGTGGAGTGGAGGGGAGAGTGAGGGGCGGCCGGTTGGAGAAGTTGGAGAAGATAGGCTTTAGCAGTAGCGCTCTTTGGGATAAAGCGCTGCTGCTAAACGACATAGCAGTAGCGCGTTTACGAAACAGGCGCTACTGCTATACCTAGTCTGCGGCAAGGTCGTGGCAATTGTAGTAGTAGCGCGGTTTCATCCTGACACGCTACTGCTACTCGGGTAGCAGTAGCGCGGTCTGTTGTAGCGCGCTACTGATAAGTAGCAGTAGCGCCGTTTTTTAAACCGCGCTACTGGTAAGATTTTTTTAAACAATGGGAAACTTGATGAGGAGGTAACTCCACTGAAGTTTAAATTGATTGTTGGTTTTATGCTTGGGCATGGTTAAAGCCTTTTCTGTATATGACTTGTGGGTTATATGCAATATATCTTTGTTGTGCTACACTGCTGTTGTACTGATTATGATGGCCAAACTGTGAGTTTTGAAAATATCCGCTGTATTATCATGGTCTGGTGGTTGTGGTGGCCTGAAGAGGTAGGGAAAGTTCTTCTGTAATAATTGCTACCTCATAAGTCATAACTAGATGAATGAGAAAACAATTTGCAACTAGAGAGGTTCAGAAATCTTACCGAAATATTATAGTGTGTGCGCGTGCGTGCGTGCGTGCGTGTGTGTGTGATACGTGCGTTGCGCGTGCAAACTTACTAGTGATGGTTAATTCGTCAGCTACTTTTCTGTCCAGGCCAATGATGCATGTAGCATGTAATGGTTCATGCATGATGTACTAATTATGCATGTACTTGTGCCTATATTTGATTGCTAATTATACTTACGATGCCTGTGATTTGTGTATGAGTCGCTACATAGGTATAGTTCTGGTCAGGTAATCAACGGAGAGTATTTTCTTCTTCTTGTTTTGCCTCAACGTCCCACAGATATCTCATAGAAAATTTGAACAAAGAAAATCCGAAGAAGAAAACTTTTCTGTGTAAAGGTAAATGAATCAAGGAACTAGATTAACCCTAAATTAAAACAAACATAAGATTTAAAAGGAAAATAATATTACTCAACTATAACATAAAAACTTCTACTTTATCAAGCCTTCTTATTCTATCATTTTTTTTTTTGAAAAGGAGGAATCGAGCCCCCGGCCTCTGCATCAATCGATGCATGCAGCCATCTTATTAAAATAAATTCGGAACAAAGTCTTAGATCCATCAAGCGCTCAAGCGCAAAACAAAAAAAAAGTATGAAAGATAAAAACTTGCCACATCCGGCAAAGCTAACAGTAGACTACGATGCCTATACACCTAGCCTATTATTAACATGCCATCCAAACCAGTTGAAGATAACCCGTGCGACCATCTCCCATCGGTTGCACCCAATATCCATAAGATCCCTGGATTCCGCATGACTGAGTAATGACCACGTACGGATCCAAGATGTTGCTCTGAAGATGACCTGCAAAAAGTTGTTGAAATTCTTGCCATTAAAAATCATGTCGTTCCTGGTATTCCATATAGCCCAGAATAGAGCACATATCCCAATTCTGATAAGCTTCGATACCTGAACGTCTACTCCATCGAGCCACGTTCCAAATAGCGAAGTAATACATGTTGGTGGGTTAACATTAAAAGCTATATGGATAGTGCGCCATAGGAGTTTTGCAAGAGGACAATCTAGAAAGAGGTGTCTTATCGTTTCATTATGATCGCAATAGCAACAGTTAGGTCTGCCTTCCCAATTTCGTTTTGCCAAGTTATCTTTGGTTAATACCACACTCTTGTGTATGAACCACATGAAAATTTTAATCCTAAGAGGCACTTTGATTTTCCAAATATGTAGTGATCTCGTGAGTGGTCCAGTATTTACTAGATCCATGTACATGGACTTTACTGAAAATACACCATTCGCAACTAAAGTCCAACGAACACTATCTGTCTGGTCAGACAGTTGCACTTGCATCAGTCTACTGACCAGATGTAACCATGCATTCCAGCGTTCTCCCAGTAAAGCTCGCCTGAATTGCATATTAAGAGGTACCGATTGTAATACCGTGAACACATACTCTTCTTTACGTTGCGCAATATTATAAAGTGAAGGATATTGAAGTGCTAATGGGGTGTCTCCAAGCCAAGTGTCTTCCCAAAATCTTGTTGAGGCCCCATCACCAACTACAAATTTCACCCTCTGAAAAAAGGTCACCTTTATCTTCATTAACCCTTTCCAGAAAGGTGAGTCATTTGGTCTCGCTGTAACCTGCGCTAATGTTTTGGAGTGTAGGTATTTATTCTTCAAAATTTGAACCCACATCCCCTCGGTTTCTGTAGATAGCCTGTACAGCCATTTGCTAAGCAGGCATATGTTCTTTAGTTCTAAATTTTCAATGCCAAGTCCCCCTTGGTCTTTTGGTCTACAGATTATATCCCAGCGAGCCAATCTGTATTTCTTCTTGGCTTCGTCACTTTGCCAGAAGAAACGAGATCTGTAAAAGTCTAATCTTTTTCGTACCCCTACCGGTACTTCAAAGAAAGACAAGAGAAACATCGGTAAACTTGTTAAAACCGAGTTTATTAAAACTAGCCTCCCTCCATATGACATAAGCTTGCCCTTCCAGCAACTTAGTTTCTTTTCAAATCTATCCTCAATACATTTCCATTCCTTATTCGTCAGTCTTCGATGATGAATAGGAATCCCCAGATAGCTGAATGGTAGTGATCCCATTTCACATCCAAATAGCTGTCTGTAAGCATCTTGCTCTTCTTTTGCCTTCCCAAAGCAAAATAATTCGCTTTTGTTAAAGTTAATTTTCAGCCCAGACAGCTGTTCAAATAAGCACAAAACTAATTTCATATTCCTTGCTTTTGCCATATCATGTTCCATGAAAATAATCGTATCATCCGCGTATTGTAGTATGGACACACCCCCCTCTACCAAATGTGGAACGAGTCCTCCTACATGGCCCTTTTCTTTAGCTCTACCAATGAGTATAGCCAACATATCCGCTACAATGTTAAACAATATAGGAGACATAGAGTCTCCCTGCCTCAATCCTTTGTGTGTTTGAAAGAAATGACCTATGTCATCATTAACTTTAATCCCCACACTGCCTTTCTGGATGAAAGAATCCACCTGATCCCGCCTTCTTTGGCAACAACGTGATTGTTCCAAAGTTAAGGTGAAATAGCTGTAAGTGACCATTAAATAAATCATGGAACATAGGCAAAAGATCACCCTTAATGATATGCCAGCATTTTTTATAAAATTCCGCCGGAAACCCGTCCGGCCCCGGTGCCTTATTTTGTTTCATTTGTGCTATTGCATCGAACACCTCCTTCTCGGTAAATGGAGCTGATAACACCTCATTCTCATCGGGACCGATCTTATTCTATCATACCATAATACTATAATAAAATTAGAAAAAACAAAAGATGAAGTTTTTAAAGAAATAATCAATTAGGGACATTAGTATTACCATTAAAGACGAAATAAAAAATATAAAGCACATAATGACAAAATTTGCACACAATTTACACATAAATGTGTATTTTCATAATATGCAAGAATAAGTATATAATAGTGGTATTTTGCACAAAAAATGTTCTCTAAGAATGAATGAATTAGTTGCATTGGTATTACCCTTGAAACTGAAAGAAAATGAAATAAAAACTTAAAAACAAACTAATATTTTTAAGAAATAATGGGTCAATGGCATTGGTATTACCCTGTTAAAATATAAAATACTAATAACAAAAAATTGCACAAAAATAACACATAAATTATTTTTATAACATATACAAGACTAAGCATATAATAGTGTAATTTTCAAAAAAAGAGTTTCCTGAGAACAAAGGAATTAGTGGCATTGCTATTACCCTTGAAAAAGATTCAAAATGAATTAGAAACTAAAACAAAATCAAAAAATGGACTTTTGCAAGAAATAATAAATTACCGTCATTGGAATTGCCCTTCGAGAATATAGAAGAAACAAATAATAACAACATTTGCACACAATTTAGATAGAAGTTGTGTTTTTTATATTATGTAATAGAGGAATCTTAGCAAAAAATAGTTTGCTAAGAAGTAATGAATTAGTGGCACTTATACTAGCCTTAAAAAGAAAGATAATAAAATAAAATCAAAATAGCGATGTTTTCCGAGGAAGAATAAATTAGTGGCATTGTTATTACCCTTTAAGAAGAAAGTAAATAAAAACAACTAAAAGAAATAATTACAAACTTTGCAATTCGTGTAGAAATTGCGTATTTGTAGAATATGTAAGAATAAGCACGTAACAGTGGAATTTTCGTAAAAACAATTTGAAGAATTAATGTATTGGTGGCAGAGATAAAATGAAATACAAAGTAAAATTTGCTAGAAGAAGAAGATTGTTACGTCCCAAAGATTTGGATGTATTTTTAAATTTTGTAAGGGCTTTTGAGGGCACGTGCTACTTAATATAGGACTTTTGACCTTCTCAAAAAGGAAAAAAAAGTATAGACTGGGTGTTGCTTGGGGCTCGATACATACCCTTAACTACTGAACATGTGCCAATGAAACGACCCATACATAAAATCGACGAAATCATAAAAAATGTCAATGCTATTCAGCGAACGTTCGTCGGGGAGCATGGCAAAACGAATGTTTTTACGGCAATTTATGTTGTTTGGAATATGAAAATTCCTTCAAACGAACTCGGCAATCTTTTTGTTGCCAAAATTTTCCATGATTGCATATGTGCTTTGAAGAATTTGCCCTAAAAAATGTTCGCCTTTGCAATGCTTCTCAATGAACGTTTGCTGGTTAAGCCGATCCAAAAAGACAACCGGTCGGCAACAACAAAAAATTGAGTTGACCCATTAGAGGCAAATTTGCAGTATTAGTTTAGGAAACAGATTTGCTGTTTCACATCTAGATATGAAATAGTTACCTCACATCTAACTTCTCAACCACATCAATTAAACATCAAGATTAGTATTCTCTGTTTTTTTTTTTTTTTGTCGTTTGGTGTTGTTCTGTACGCACGCGCGAGGGCCCTCGTCGTGACGGTACGCCGCTGTTCTTTTTTTTTCACAGACCTCAACTTCTCATGCATGCGTTGCCACAGCGTGGGCTACGGCCACATGGATTTTTTATTTCCCTTTTTGTTTCTTTTTTCCTTTTTCTTCTTTTTCATTTATTTGTTTCAAATTCCTAAAAAAAATAATTCATGAATTTTTATATTTATATTTTTTCTTTTTTAAAAATTCATGAAAAAAAAATCAGCGCTGTTAGCTGGCTGTCCACCACCAAATAGGCTCTTTTTTGTGTTAGTTGTAAGTCCATCCTTGACTTGCAACAGGAGTCTGACATTTTTTATCTCACTTTGTAATTTCATCCTTGACTTGCAATTGGGCTTTGGGATTTTTTTTGTCTTAGTTACAAGTGCACCTTCGAATCGCAACTGAGGCGTCACCTTTTTTTGTCCCAGTTGCAAGTCCACACTTGACTAGCAACTAGGTCCCGACCATTTGTTTTGTCCAAGTTGCAATTCCATCCTTGACTCGTAACTGGGGCGTCATCTTTTTTTTGTCCCAGTTGTAAGTCCACCCTTAACTCGCAACTAGGTCCCGACCATTTTTTTGTCCAAGTTGCAAGTTCACCCTCGACTCACAACTAAGGTCCGGTTTTTTTTTCCAGTTGCAAGTCCACACTCAACTCGCAACTGGGACCCGATCTTTTTATCTCAGTTGCAGTCACACCCTCGGCTCGCAACTGGTGTCTGAACCTTTTTTGTCCAAGTTGCAAGTCCATCCTCAGCTTGCAACTGGGGCCCGATCTTTTTTAATCACAATTGCAAGTCCACCCTCGATTCGCAATTAGGGTCCGCCCTTTTTTGTCTGAGTTGCGACATAATGGGCGCGTGACTTTTTCGTGGACGACAAAGAAAAAGCAGCAAAAAAAACAATACAACGATGGGGCTTTATTTATCTGTTGCTGATGTCATACTTATGTGTGAGGTATTATCTCACATCTAGATGTGAGGTATTATCTCACATTCGGACCCTTTAAAAAAGGGTATGGCTAGATCTCAGTTGACTGAGGCTTAACCAAGTCTCAATGGAGTGACAAAACATATAAAAATAAAGAAAGGGAAAAACAATTAAAGAAACTTTTGAACAAATCTTCACGTACGATGTCACGAATATGAGTTGGACTGGGATTTAGAGAAAAGACTACATGGTTTGATGACTAGTTGATTTCTAATCAACTAACTTGATACCTTTGATCCGTTTATTAATCCCTTTGGGTACATCCTCGCACTCCTTGACGTGCCGAGACAGCTCCTCCTTGTTCACGGCCTTCCCCCGGCACTTGACATCGGGCGTCATGTGGAAGCACGGCTCCATGGACACGGCGCGCACGCACGGCGTCTCGGGCACCTTGTGGTCCTCGGCGATCATCAGCATGGTGGGACGCAGCCCCGCCAGGCTGCTGCTCATGTAACCGAACGTGGATATCCCCGTGGTGAGCAGCACGTCGGAGAAGCTGAGCAGGTAGATCTCCGCCAGCGCCTTCTGGTTGTGCGACCGCTGCCCCATCGCCTGCCGCTCCTCGTGGCTCGCCTGGAACACCCCCACCATGCCGCCGCCCTTGGCCGCGCGCTCGTAGTACCTCGACTTGATCCTCTCGTACTACTCGCCCTGCAGCGACGCGATCAAGATGGCCTTGGATTTGTTGGAGCCGTCGTCGGCGCCACTCGTCGTCGTGTTGGCCTCGTCGCCGTCGACGTCCGGCAGTATGTGCTCCTGTCGCGAGCACGCCATGATCTGGCCGTACATGTCGTCGACGGGGATGGATGCCCAGGAGAACATCCTGATCTGCACGCCGATCCTCTTCTCCGCCTGGGCCAGGTACGAGTGGTAGTAGCGCGTGACCATGCCCCACACGGAGTTGGACGGGTGGAACAGGTACCGCCCGAGAAGGTGCGCCACGCTCTCCTTGGCCGGGAACAGCCTCCGGAGCTCGCCGTCGAACTCGGCGATGTCGTACATCGACGGCACGAAGTAGAAGTCGTTCTGCAGCAGCAGCCAGTTGACCTTGGACAGCACGAGCTGGTCGTCGTTGCAGTAGAAGAGCCGGTCCGAGCGCCGGAGGTCGTGCGCCAGGTGGAGGTACACGTACGGCGGCACCGATAATGGCTTGGCCAGGTCGTTGGGCATCTTCTTGCCGTCGAGGAGGTTCCCGTACGACTGGTTGGAGCGTGCCCCGAGCCGGGACATGCCCTCGACGGGGAAGTCCGGCGGGAGCACCCACGTCCCGCCGGGGAACGGCTCGCAGAAGAGGTCGGTGAAGTCGTCGGTGGAGTGTACGAGGAGGACGCGGTCGGTGAGGAGCGCGTAGAGGAACGTGCTCAGCAGTGACAGCATGCGGTTGCCGAGGCCGTTGTAGGGGAGCCACACCACGTAGTTGCACTCCTCCGTGCTGGTGCTGCTGCCGCTGCCGCCGCCGGACCGGAGGTGATCGACGGACTTGGCGTACTGCGGCGTGCCGGGGCCGCACTTCCTGTGCCGCGCCTCGTAGCACCGCAGCTTCTGCAGGAGGTGCGGCGACGGAGCGTACGGCGAGTGCTTGTAGTAACGGGGGGTTTGGTACCGGCTCCGGCACTCCCGTCGGTCGGAACCCGGCGCGAGCAAGCCGCCGAAGAGCCCGTCTGCCCCGGTGGCGCCTGGACGAGAGACGTTCAGAATCACACACAACAACTTGTAAGGTTTACAGAGCCAATTTGATGCGAGACGATCACGAGATAATTGAATTTCTTTCATGAGCACCAGGCTTGTGTTGCGGTTGTGTGGAACGTAGTAGTATTTGGCTTTGGTCCGGTGGATCGGTAAAACTGGACCTCATGCAAGCACGTGCTACACGGTTTTGCAGACAAAACCAGGAGCACGCAGAATCACAAGACAACTTAATTTCGTACCTCCGCCTACTATCGCCGTCAGCTTGGCGGCGTTCTGCCACACGGCCGGCGCGCCTGCCGGCCGGCCGAAGAGGAACACCAGGAGCGGCAGCGTGAACAGGCACACGATGAGCACCACGCCCGCCCTGCCCATCCTCCCCTCGTTCGCAACCCTCCTCCTCGCCACGCCGGCGCCCCTCGCCGGCCACGCCGCGTCCGC
Source organism: Elymus sibiricus (assembly GCA_039707655.1). Classification (NCBI taxonomy): domain Eukaryota; kingdom Viridiplantae; phylum Streptophyta; class Magnoliopsida; order Poales; family Poaceae; genus Elymus; species Elymus sibiricus. The sequence continues at coordinate 118,212,192 of CM077675.1, forward strand.
CACCGGATGATCGTCGGATTTCTTGTCCATCGTCATCTCCGCCGCAGCACCACCACGTATACGTTACACGATCAAGACGCGAGCGAAAGGCCCATGGTTTATAACAAGATCCGTAACTTTCAAATTTTTAACTTGTCATGGGAGCAAAAGTACAGGTTGGAGTGCGGCGTACGTACATACGTAGAAGGACCACTATAGGAATTCGGTAGGAATTGACTTGTATTTTCTCTTGACATAGTAGGAATTGACTTGTTGTTATGGTAAGTTAACACGTTTCGTTATTAAACCATGGATTTGAATCATTATTGTATACTCTTTGTGGTGCGTTGATCGACTAGAGATTTTTCATCTTATAAGTCTCAATTTGATTGTTTCCCATGACATGTTTGGATTTCAAGGTGCATTAAATCGTTGCCTGCAAAAATTAAGAGAACATTGATCAATGCATGTTAAACTTTTTTTAATGCATACATGTATTACAATTAATGCATTGGTAAACCCAACATTTTCAGTAAAACAAGCACATTAATTGAGTATTTTTGCAAATTACAAAAACTATTCTACCACTCACCATCTACCTTGGTTGGTGAGATTTTTGAATTGAGCCTTATAAACCGGAAGAGAGGTAGTAGTATTATTTTTGGATAGGAGAATCACGTTAATTATGAAAAGTACCATCGAGTGTTGAACGGAAGGATCACGTTAATTAAGAAAGTATCGCTCTATGGAACCATATGGTTTGAACAGCGTATTTGTGTACCTAATGATCCAGATATCAGGAAATTAATTTTTCAGGAGGCTCATGATTCGCCTTACTCCATACACCCGAGAAACACCAAGATGTATTTGGACTTGAAGGAAAGCTTTTGGTGGACCGGTATGAAGAGGGAAATTGCCGAATATGAGGCAATATGTGAAGTATGTAAGAGGGTAAAGGCAGAGCATCAGAAACTAGTAGGTTTACTTCAGCCATTGCCGATACCAGATTGGAAATGGGATAAGCTTGGCATGGACTTCATCACAGGATTACCCAAGATCCGTTCAGGTTATGATTCCATTTGGGTAATAGTTGATCGCTTGACCAAGGTTGCTCATTTCATCCCGATGAAGACTACCTATACAAGTGCTAAGCTGACAAAGATATATATATATATATGACCAGGATCGTATGTCTGCATGGAGTTCCGAGGACCATCGTATCAGATTGATGAACACAGTTTACCTCAAAGTTTTGGCATCAGTTACACGAAACTTTGGGTACCAGGCTGGAGTTCAGTACAACATTCCATCCAAAGACAGATGGGCAGACAGAGAGAGTAAATCAGATTCTGGAGGACATGTTGAGAGCTTGTGCTCTAGACTACGGGTCTATTTAGGATGATAACTTACCTTATGCAGAGTTCTCATACAACAACTATCAAGCCGGTTTGGAGAGGTGTCCCCTTTTGAGGCATTGTATGGGAGGAAATGCAGAACAACGTTGATGTGGGATGGAGTTGGAGATCGCAAATTGTTTGGATCGGATTTGATCGAAGATTCTGAGGGGAAGGTTGATACGTCTCCGGCGTATCTATAATTTTTGATTGTTTCATTCTATTATATTATCAGTCTTGGATACTTTATACTCCCTTCGTTTTTATTTACTCCGCATATTAGGTTTGACTAAAGTCAAACTTTGTAAAGTTTGACCAAGTTTATAGAAAAGAATATAACTTTTTACCATAACAAATCTATATGATGTGAAAGTATATTCGATAATGAATCTAATGGTATAGATTTGTTATTGTATATGTTAATATTTTTGTCTATAAATTTTGTCAAAGTTTACGAAGTTTGACTTTGTCCAAAGCTAATATGCGGAGTAAATAAAAACGGAGGGAGCGTGCAATTATATGCTATTTTATACCATTTTTAGAACTAACCTATTAACTCAGTGCCTAGAGTTAGTTTCTGTTTTTTGCCTGTTTTTGGACTTTTTAGAAAATCAATACCAAACAGAGTCCAAATTGGATAAAAATTTGTGGGAGTTATTTTTGAACCAGAATGGACCCAGGAAGCTTCGGGAGGAGACCAGAAGACCCATGAGGTGGCCACAAGCCACTGGGGCGCGTCTTGGCAGGGAGGGCGCGCCCCCGTGGCTTGTGGACCCCTCGTGGCACCTCCTGACCTAATTCCACTTCTATATATTCCCAATCACCCGAAACTATTTTTTCGTCGCCGCAAGTATCCGTTCTTCTGCGAGCCCATCTGGAGGCCTTTTCCGGTACTGTGCCGGAGGGGGAATCCATCACGGAGGCAATCTTCATCAACCTTGCTACATCCATGATGATGTGTGAGTAGTTCACCACAGACCCACAGGTCCATACTTAGTAAGTAGATGGTTTCTTCTCTCTCTTTGATCTTCAATACAAACTTCTACATGATTCTCACGTTGATCTATCCAATGTAATCTTCTTTTGCGGTGTGTTTCTTGGGATCCGATGAATTGTGGGTTTATGATAAGATTGTTCATGAAAAGTAATTGAGTTTTCTCTTAATTCTGTTATGCATGATTGTTATAGCTTTGTAAGTCTTTTCGATTTATCGGTTTTGTTTGGCCAACTAGATTGATTTATCTTTAGTGGGAGGAGTGCATTGTAGTGGGTTCAATCTTGCGGTGCTCTATATCCTAGTGACAGAAGGGGACGGGACACTCATTGTATTGTTGCAGTAGGTCCTAAGGCACACACATTTTTTGACTAGTTCTAGCATGCATGCCATCGATGGTCACATGCTCCGTCTAATCTGTAATGCTTGGCCCGTCATTATTTTTCCTATAGTTCATGCTTTTCAATTATGCAATTAAGAAAGTAAGTGTGTTATTTTCCAATTATACCATGTCAGTATAGATTACGGAGGACGACAACGTGATTATTAGTAAAAAAAACATAGGCCAAGCTTAATATGTTTAATCTGTAGTTACCTAACCTCTGCTATAAAAAAAGTCATGAATTTTGTGATTATCAAGCTTCATTTGCATGATGCTTTCATCTTTTGTAGGTTCGTCATAAACAAGGGTGTCACATAGTTGAGGAAGATGATGTCCATTGATTCCAACAGGCGGCAACTCTTTAGGTTGTAGAGTCTATTGAAGAAGACATTCACAAGAGAGTGGACATGTATTATTGATTTGCATTGATAGATATCACAATCCATCCCAAAGAAATCAAAAAAATAGTTATGTCATATCATTAGTAAATGATTTCCTATAGACCATTTTTTTCTTTCATAATTACATGTTAACAACATACATTTACGAATTGTACAAACTCTCGGATTTTTGTTAATATAAATATTGCTCTTTTTTAAAATGGATATGTTGAAAACACACGTTCCAAAAATTATGTAAGCAATCATTCTTTAGACCAAGGTGCATGTGCATGCATGTCTAATTAGTGAATTTTATTTTGTAGCTCAAATTTTCTCCGTCATGTACCAGCAACCAAAATACCAAAGAGAGCATTCTAAAAAAGCAGCAGGTTTAACAGACTTGATTAAGGGCATAATTCAAACCAGAGATGCTTCTTAAAATATATGCATTGTAACTCATAGCAACGCTATGGGCGCTCTACTTGTTGCATCATGTGTGGGTGCGGCAAGCTGCGGCGGGAGGTGACGGTTGACTCTTCTAGGTAACTAAGAGCATCTCCAGCCGCGCCCCCAACAGGCACCCCCAGGCGACTTTTTAATCGCCGGCGCCGAAAAATCGCCCTAGTCGCGCCCCCAGGACGCCGTTTTCCGCCGGTTGGGCCCTTTTTTTTGGGCCAGCGAACCCAGGCCGAACCCAGCGCGCTGGGGGGCACTTGGGGCTCCGGCGGAAACAAAAGTGGCGCGTGGGACACCACTGTCAGGCGAATCTCGGCCTTTTCCTCGCCCGACTCGCCCTTCGCGCCTCTCCACCGTGCCGATTCCGGCACCTCCCGCTTGCCCACCGCCGCTGCGCCGCCGCTAGAAAAGGCTGTTTCCTCGCGCCTCCTCCATTTCCCCGCCGGATTTCGCTCTCCATCCGCCCGCCACGCCCACAAGGTGTTCGGCGTTTTGCCTGTTCGGCCATGGACTCGGACGACGAGGAGGCGTTCGCGGCTCTGTTGGAGGAGGAAGCCCAGGCCGACACCGCCGACGAGGAACACCTCATGATCCTCGCCTCGCTGGCCGGCCTGTTCGTGAACAACGACAAGCCTCGGCGAGGTGGCTCGGCGCCGGGCCGACGCAAGAGCAAGCAGAGGCATCGGATGGAGGGCTATTGCATGCTCTATGCCGACCACTTCGCCGACGCTCCTTTGTACGGTGAGAAAGTATTTCGGCACCGTTATCGGATGGGCCGGAAGTTCTTCCTCGGGATTGTGAATGCCATCCAGGAGTTCGACAGCTATTTCATTTGCAAGAAGGATTGCACCGGCATAGTTGGATTCTCCTCACTCCAGAAGTGCACCACGACTATGAGGATGCTTGCATACGGAGCTCCTGGTGATATACAGGAAGACTATGGATTCATGGCCGAGTCGACCACCATTGAGTGTTTGTACAAGTTCTGCAGGGCAGTGGTGGCAGTGTTTGGACCACAGTATTTGCGATCACCCAATGCTGAAGACACTACTCGGATCCTAGCACAGAATGCAGCAAGAGGATTTCCTGGGATGCTTGGAAGCATCGACTGCATGCATTGGGCATGGAAAAACTGCCCATTTGCTTTGCAGGGGATGTACAAAGGCGCCAAAGGAGGTTGCAGTGTGGTACTTGAGGCAGCAGCCACACATGACCTATGGATTTGGCACTCCTTCTTTGGTATGCCAGGAACTCACAATGACATCAACGTATTACAGTGCTCGAATGTCTTCGCCAAGCTTGTTGAAGGTCATGCTCCTCCGGTGAACTTTGAGGTCAATGGGCGCCAGTACAACAAGGGATACTATCTAGCAGATGGTATCTATCCGAGATGGTCCACATTTGTGAAGACTATCTCAAAACCTGTGGCGCCAAAGAAGGCACACTTTGCTAAGTGTCAGGAGGCTTGCAGGAAAGATGTCGAGCGAGCATTCGGTGTGCTTCAATCTCGATTTGCTGTTGTCCGGTACCCCGCTCTGACCTGGTCAAAATCTCAGATGTGGGAGGTCATGAATTGTTGTGTCATCTTGCACAACATGATCACTGAGAGCGAGCAGGAAGAGCCAGTTTGACATTGAACCATATTTCAGGCAGGGACCTCTTGTAGTTGTTGATCACCAAGTACCAGCAACATGGGTTGCCTTTCTCAATATGCGCCAGGAGATCCGAGACCCACAGGTGCATCAACAACTGCAGGACGATCTGGTGGAGCACCTATGGAGGCTCAAGGGCAACGCCTAGCTTGATTTGTTTTAATTTATGTCGGTTGTTTCGTTGAACTATTTGATCTATATTAATTTCTGTGATGAACTTTGGCATAAAATTTTAGTTTTTGTTGAATTTATGCCGAAAGAGCGCCGGTTTTGTTGAATTTATGTCGAAAGAACGCCGAAATTGGGCCGAATCTACGCCGTTACTGGGCCGAAATCTACGCCGTTACTGGGCTTGGGGACGACCATGGGGCGACAGCTGGGAACTCGAGCCCCCCAAGCCGATTATATCGCCAGTTGGCCCCAGGCGGCGCTATTTCGAGCCCCTGGGGGCGAACGGCTGGAGATGCTCTAAGCCAGCATGTGATGGGAGGGGGCTCGGTGTGGCTCCACAGTGTGTTTTCGTTCGGTCAACGCGCGCCACGGCCTGGCCTCGCCTCTCGGATCGGTTAACGGGGAAGTGCACAACAATGTACCTCGTCTCAGCAGTTTATTTCTTCCTTCTGTTCGTCTCAGCAGGAGTAGTATAAATGCATACGTATTTATCAAAAAATAAGTATAAATGCATACGTGCAGCACGTTGAGAGAGCAGAAAATTAATTGCACGTTGAGATTAGTATGACATCAACTATGCATTAATTATGTGATTAGCATATACTCCCTCCGTCCGCCAACAAATGAACTTCTACCGTTTGCCTTAAGTCAAAAATTTAAAAGTTTGCCCAATTTTAGAGAAAGAATAGTAACATATGTGACATAAAATTTGGTTTATTATGAAAGTACCTTCCACACGACATACTAACTCACACACTTTCCCCTCCTCCCTCCCAAGCCGCTCGCGCGGGCGGCTTCGGAGGCAAAACCCTAGCCGCCCCGATCCCCTCCTCTCACCGTCTCCCTGGCGAGTGTTGTGTGCCCCGACGGGCTTCCTTTGCGCAGGGGAGACTCGTCAAGTGGGTGGTGCGGTGTCAGTCATTGGTGTGGAGGCACACGACGGGGAGGGCAGGAAGAGGTGGAGCGCGACCGGGAAGCAAGGGGCGACGGTCTTCTTAAGGGTGCCGCTGCAGGAGTCGGCTATTATGGCACGAACAAACTCAGTGGAAGCGGATCTCGGCCAGGATGCGGTGGCCGGGAGCGGCGGCCGTGGCGCGCGGTGCGACTACTGCTGTTGCCGGAGTGGACATGGAAGGCTTCACGTTGTGGGGGTGTTGGTGGTTGTGAGGGATGGATCTAGTAGCGCCTCGCGTCGGGGAGCGCCGTGGTGGCCTCTCGCATGCGAGGCCTTGGATCATTGTCATGGTAAGGCTGGCTGCCAGGAGGTGGCGTGACCAGCCCTTGCTCGTGGTGCTGGCGGATCTGGGCGGTGTGGAGCTCGTCTTCTTCGACCTTGTAGGAGTTGGGTGTTGGTCTAAAATCTCTCAGCCATGCGAGGGGTCGGTGTTCCGCGATGGTTTGGTCTTGACGACGAGGTGGTGCGGCAGCAGCGGTGTGCCCCAGACAGTTCGGCCTAATGTGATGGTAGGGGTGGGAGCTGTGCGACGGTTTGGATGAAAATACTGCTCGTCCTCGGCCGGAGTTGGCGACGACGACGCACGTGGGTGTCCTTTCCCTCCTTTGAGGCGTCACCAAGGTGCGTCGGAATCTCTCCTCCTTGATCGGGTTGTGTTCTCCGGGCGAAAGTCTTGGTCCGTTGCAGGACAGTCGATGGCGGTGTTCTGGCATTGTTACTCTATTGAGAGCATCACGAGCGGAGACTTGGCTTTGAGGTCCTCTGGTGTGGTTCTCCGGTGATGCCGCTGGTCCGAGTTGATCTTCGGGGGCGCTATGTACGCAGCTGCCGGTGCCCCAAGACGATGGCTTTTTTGGGTCCGACTGAGTCCCGCGCCCACTCGTCATCTCCTCTTAGGCATTTAAGGGTGATAGTGCGTTGGCAAAGAAATCCCGGATGTAGTTTCTGCTCTTGTGGTGATCGGCGTTTGTTGTGACGTGGCTAGATGACTGTTTTAGGGTAGGCCCTTCTGCGTTGAGTTTGTAATTGTGGTGGTGGCTAATCTGTTGATTAGTTCGGTGTGGAGTTCTTGCTACACATGTTTATAGCAAGCTGTAGTGTCTTGTATTCAACTCCTACTTTCTATAAAAATATGATACACCTAGGCGTACTCTCGACGTAAAAATGAAAGTACCTTCCACAGAAGAAAAATGGATGTAGTGATACTAATTTAGTGTCATAAATGCGGTTACTTTTTCCTATAAAATTGGTCAAAAATTTATAATTTTGATTTTGGACAAAAGCTAGAAGTATACTTATCCGTGGACGGAGGGAGTATGTCTTAGTGGGTCGTTTGAAATTTTCTTGCCGACGAGAAGGTTCCCTACGGCGGCTCAGACTAGCTTCTCAGTGCTTCATGGTGTAAAGATGGTAAAGATGTCACAAAACAAAAACGATGTAACAAGGGAATTAAAGAGAACAGAGCATTATGATGACCTAAGAAGAAACGATGCTAAGCGAGTGCGCTTATGCAAAATGCATATGCAAATTATCAAGGACTTCCGTTGTAGGAGGAGATGCGGTCTGAGGAGCGCGTATTTGGACGTACTGAGCAGCGACAGCATGCGGTTGCCGAGGCCATTGTAGGGGACCCACACGACGTAGTTGCACTCCATGGCCTCCGTGCTGCCATTGTTGGACCGGAGGTGATTCACTTGTCGTACTACAGGGACTGGTACCGTCTCAGGCACGTACGTCGGTCGGAGCTTGGCGCGGCACGAGCAGGCCGCCGAAGAGCTCGTCTGCGCCGGTGGCGCCTTTGACTATCAGGCACAAGAGAGCTTGTACCTCCACCGATGGCGGTCAGCCTGGCGGCGTTCTGCGTCCGTGAGCAGGCACACGATGACCACCATGCCCACCCTGTTCATCCTCTCCTCCTTGGCATCCCTCATCCCCGTCACGTCGGGACCCTCGATCCTCCTGACACAGGCCTGCAAATGCCACGCGCTTCCCCTCGTGGCCTCGTCTTAGCTAATATGCATGACTGATGATATAAATCAAGATGTCATTGTGGTCCCACGTGTCTAGCCAAGGCTTACTGTGTCTTTTTTTTATAAAATTGAGCAGTTTTAGCATGGCCCCTCTTACCTCCTCTTTCACACGAGAGGTAAAAATATATAATCGATTTGAACGGTGATCTCATTAATTAGTGATCTCATTAACTCTTACATTCTTATCTCATATGTAGAAAGAGCATGTTAAAATATGTCTTTAAAAAAATATTATTTTTATTGTGTTTGTCTATATACGGACAGAAATAATGTCATAGACCTCCTCACAAAGAAAGAAAAATGTTAGCGACCTGTTAGAAGGTTCAGAGAACCCTAAACAATTCATTACTATTGAACTCTTGCAAACTGAGTCGATTCACAGAACCTATGGACTGTACTCAAGTCTCGAGCTGGGTGATGTTGTCACCTTGCAATTAAAATTAGGTGCTTTAAATTCTTTGTGAAAAAGATGTGGCTTGGTGAGCAATTTAGTAGTATTCATTGAATCAATCGATCGAGCTGTTAAAAGTAAGCCCCAACGACTCCTTGCTAAAGTCAGTCAGTCAGGCTACTCATAGTGGTGACTGGTGAGTATCATATACTAATATCATACATATGATACTAGTGTATGATACTACCTTCTTCATAGTGCATAGTATCATATAGTAGTATCATGTATGATCATATTTATTGCCATACATGACCCAAAGTAGTATAACATTTAACATGATACAGTATCTACCTATGTTGCTCTAATCCTCTTTTTTTTCTTTAATTCTCTGCCACATCAGCATGTTTGTTATTCCCAAATGCATGATACCACCTAAGTTACCCCACCATGGCCAGCCTCAGTCAGTGTGGTTGTTAGTGATTCTTTCGTATATTTACCCTGCGAAGATGGACGTAATGCAAACCGCGGAACCAACTGCTAACCCGGCCAACTCACCCACCTGCGCCAAGCAAAAACAGCAAAGCAGAAATTAATACTAGCACAAGAACAGAGCTAGAACTCCAATCAAGATCCATGGCAAATGGAAACACAGGATTTGTGGCAAATGAACGTACCGCCCTTGAGTTCGTGGCAACGGCGCAGGTGATGAACATCATGTTGGAGGCGACGATGATCTCGATGACCAGCGCGTGCCAGTGCGGCCCCGTCGGTGTCGTCGTCCCCATCACCGTGATCGGGTGCAGCACCGCCCGCAGCACATCGCCCCGCTGAACTGCGCCGCCGAGTAGAACGTCACCTGCATCACAATCACGAAACAAACACATCCAATCAGACACGCAGCATCCGGCACCGGATGATCGCCGGACTTCTTGTCCATCATCTCCGTGGCGCAGCCGCATATAGTACGTTACACGATCGAGACGCGAGAGCCCCATGGTTTTTACCAAAATCCGTAGCTTGTCATAGGGGGACCATGGCTTTTAAACAAAAATCGGTAGCTTGTCATGGGAGCAAAAGTACATGTTGGAGTGCGGTGTATATTATATATTATATATTACGTAATAAAAGGGGCTAACACTTCTGCCCGTACGTCGTGTCTTTTTGCAAAAAAAGTCCCTGCAGTTTGTTGAAATCAACCCGCAATCCACGTTTTAGGCACATCCGAACCGTTTTTTCATTTTCTTAGAAAACCCCCCTCACCTTTTAGGTAATTAACCCGCAGGTTGTTTTCGTCCGCCTGTTCGTTTGCTTTCGTCCCGCAAAATCCCGGTACGCAACGTCGTCTCGCGTGGCGTCCCTGACGCGTTGCCTCTTGGGCCTCAGCCCGTCGGTCCACCCCAGCGTCGTTGGTCAGGATCGAACAAAAAGGAAAAAAGGTCTGGTCAATACATAGTCCCACATCATTTTCTTGTACACAATCCCATCAGTTCAAATATGTTTGTGAGTTGAAAACAACAAGTAGCCTAGAAAGAGTTGGTCAAAGAAGAAATTAATGGGAGAGAGGCTCTTGGACTAATTATAAACAGCACGCATACATGAGATATGTAACGGCATCCATGAATTATAAACAGGTGCATTGTTATGTATCGTGGACGCAACTGTCTCATAGATGTCGTCCAAATTGGTACCACGCTCATCGTCGATGATCATGTTGTGCAGAATGACACATGCACGCATGATCAACCCAAGAGTACGCTGCGAGAAGGAGCGTCCGGGAACTGCTATAATGTTGAACCTAGACTTGAGCACTCCAAAGGTACACTCGACATCTTTGCGCCAAGCTGATTGAGCAGTTGTGAATAGCCGATGCTTTTCACTTTGTGGAAGGGTAACACCTTTCATGAACACGGGCCAGGAGGGGTAGATGCCGTCGGCCAGGTAGTAACCCCTGTTGTACTCGTGTCCATTCACCGTGAAGTTCACTACGGGTGCTTCTCCCCTAAGCACATCAATGAACAACGGCGACTGATTGAGTACATTGATGTCGTTGTTGGACCCGGCCACTCCAAAAAATGCATGCTAGATCCAACGATCATACGATGCAACGGCTTCTAAGATTATGGTAGGGTGTTTGATGTCTCCCCTTGTGAATTGACCGGCATGCGCCACTGGGCAGTTCCTCCACTGCCAATGCATGCAATCGATGCTCCCTAGCATGCCCGGAAAGCCACGCGCCTCGGCTTTCGCTAGTAGACGCTGAGTATCCGCGACAGTTGGTCGACGGCAAAACTCATCCCCGTAACAGTGAATGATGCCTTCACAGAATCTCTCTAGACATACTGATGAAGTTTGTCTAGCTAGCTTTAGCCAGTCATCTACCGTATCCGCAGCGGCTCCATAAGCTAACAAGCGCAAAGCCGCAGTACACTTTTGTAGGGGAGAAAAACCAAGACGGTTGATAGCATCAACTCTTTGGGTGAAATACGGAGAGTATTCACACAATCTATCCACAATGCGTAGAAAAAGTTGTCGCCTCATCCGATACCTTCGCCGAAAGAAGTCCGGAGGATAATTACAGTTGTCGGCGAAGTAGTCCTCGTAGAGCCGATCGTGGGCACCCTCACGATCACGCCGTCGATGGCGTCGCCTCCTCCTCGAGGTTGACTCCGCCTCGAGGTTGAGCATCACCTCATACTCCGCTTGGAATGCATCTATCATAGCACCCTCCATTCCTTCGCTCGAATTGGTGCTGGACGAAGACATGGCGCCGAGAGGAGTGGAAATGGAGAGTGGAGGAGAGAAATGAGATGAAAGGGGTTGTGGAATGAGTGAACCCGGTGTGGGGGTATTTAAAGGGGTTGGGGATGAAATTTGGAATTTTTTGGAATTTTTTTCGAATTTTTTAAAGCTCCAACGGATACCTCAACGGCTAGCTCTTTGGACGAATCACAACGCGCCACGTCAGCTAACCGTTGCCGCCGCCACTACCGCCCGCGCTACCACCCGCCGTGCCAGCGCGCTGCCCCGCCTCCCGCCTGCCTACCGCCCGCCTCCCGCCGCCAACGCGGGCGAGAGCGGGGCGATAGCGCCCGCTCCCGCCCGGCGACGGATCCATCGCCCGCCCCTCTCGTCTCGCCCGCCTCCCGCCTCGCTACCGCCCGAGCGCGGGCGGTACCACCCGCGCTAACGCCCGCGTTGTCACCAGCCTTAGCACCACACCACACAAGTTTTTCTTTTAACAGGGAAAGGGCCCTGCATGCACGTCGCGGTGGGTTAGCTCTAATTATGCTTAAGGTGATTGTATGCCATTCCATACATGTATGTGCCTTCATGCACGCCGCGGTGGGTTAGCTCTAATTAAACTGTTCAAGGTGATTGTATCGGGTGTCCTTGGGCCGATTGACCATTGGTTCATATGAATTTCTTTTATACCTTGGCGTGTGCGGCCTCGTCTAGATGTATTTCTGTCGTCCGTGGGCGACGCAACTAACTTTTTTTTAGATGACTAGCGTTCTTGTGTGACGAAGCACTATAATAAAGGACGGTGGATTTTTCTGATTTTTTGTCCTTTCACACTGATTTATATAATGATTGAAATTTTCACGCGTGCTTCTTTTATTAGGCCTCCACTCACAGCCACACATATGTGTTTGAGCCTTAGAGAAAAGATTAATTAGTCTTATTAAACAATTCCACCTCGCTCCCTTACAACCAAATTGTGCCAGTTTATATACGTATTTATGTTTTCTTTTTTTTTAACACAGTATAGACGCAAGCGCTCATATACACGCGCATACACTCACCCCTATGAATGCACACACGCACACCCTACCCCTATGAGCACCTCTGAGAGACTGAGCCGACATATCATCTTGAAATTTACGAAGTCACCGTAGGCACCTCGTCGTCGACGGGAACGTCACCTCCCACTGAATGCGCATCGCCGGAAATCCTGAAATAATTCTAGGAATAAATGCGAGCACCAGGATTTGAACCCTGGTGGGCTGGGGATACCACAGTCCCTCTAACCATCCAACCACATGTTGGTTCGCCGTATTTATGTTTTCTAGGTATAAGGAGCCGTGTATGTCTCCATTAGATATGCAAAGCAAGGCGTGAAAGAGAAATAAGGAAGGAAAGAGAATCAGGATTCCTGATACGGAATCATAATTAAACAAGGAACATGTCCTTGGGACAACAAATTAAAACGGGGTTATGAATCACGTATATCAATAAAAATCCTTTTTCGTTCGTCAATCTATTTCTTTTACCTTGGGGTCACAAATATGATTTCTATTGTTCATCACATTCTTGCATTAGTTATTCCTACCAATTATTGAATTGTAAAATTAATGATAGATTGATGTAATTTCACTGACTTCGAATTGTTTTATTTTGGGGCTATAAATTTTATAATTTTTTTTGTTGTTCATCCGTTGCAACGCAAAGGTCCTTCTAGCAGCATTCCATAATTTGTATCGGGCTGTCCTGGTGTTGTGAACTAGGAAGGACAAACAGGGTTGGTCGTCACCACAGATAAAAACATTGTTGAGCCTTACCTTTTGCAAATTGCAAGTTGCCTTATTTCTGTTTCTTTTAGAGAAAAGATATCAATTTCAGTAATTACAGTTCTGTTGCACCAACACTACTAGATTGCGGTGTGACGATATCGTAATTGCTAATTGCTACACTCAAAGGTTACGTTGACCTTATTTCAGACATTTGCGAAAATGTATTAAAAATGATGCATAATGGCATGCGGAGCAATTTATACTTAATATTTCGCCCGGTGCAACGCACGGGCATTTGTACTAGTATACGTCAATACGTGGATGGCCGGTGCGTTGGATCGATCGATTAGAGTTGCGTCGTCGCATCATGTCCGGTTTCGTTTGGATGCTTCTTTGCGTCAAATTGGGGCGGGACTGGCGTGCAGGTGGCCGTTGACTCTTCTAGGTAACTGAGCCAGCATGTGATGGGATTGGGTGCGACCGTGCAAGCACCGGGATGGGCTGGAGCTAAAGAATCAACAAGTGTGACTCCAGGGCGGTCAACTCATGGAGTGCAGATGAAATGAGCGTAGCTCAACTCGTGGAGTGCAGATGAAATGAGCGTGGGGAGTGAGCCTAGCTCAACTGGTTGGGGGAGTGGATGTACAAACCCAGCACCTGAATTCAAATCCTCACGGAAGCGAATTTAGGTTCCTATTTATTCTTGAGGACCAATCTTTGCTGGTACTCATGCAATTTATCTAGAGGACCAGGCTTGGTTAGTAACCAAGATAAAAATCCTGATACTCATGCATATTGGCTATATGCATCCTTAGTTGGTGCAGAGGCCGGGGAAGTGAAATTCTCCCCCATTTGAAGGGACTCTCCCGTCCCCCGCGTCGCTCCCGCATCGGGCGACTCGGGCGGGCTGCAACCCTAGCCGTTGCCGAGCTCCGATCTACTCCCTCCTCTCCTCCCGTCACCGCCGCGTGACGCCACCGGGCAAAGCCCGGGGGCAGATGGCGGTGACGGGGGTCTCTCCTTCTCTCCCACGGCTTGGGGTGGGGCGGGGCCCCCGACGTGTGGAGGTGCGGCTGGTCGGGTCCTGCGGCGCGGCAGCCGGCCCTGCCTCACGGCGGCGGCGGGCGACTCTGCGGCCGGGCGGATCTCGGATTGGCGACGGCGGCATGGAGGGCCTGGTGGATGGATCGGCTGTACGTGTGGTCTGGCCTCCGGTCAGATCTGATCTGGCCGGTGCGTCCTGCTCCATGCGCGACGACGGTGTTCGGTGGCGGTCCCATGTACACGAGGCTGGATGGAGGTTCCTCGAGTGGATCCGGGTGAAAACCCTACTCTTGGCTTGTTGCCAAGGTGGGCGATGGCGGCGTTTTCTGCGTCGTCCCCTTCTTGAAGGCATCGTCGTGGAGAAGCTCTAGACCCCTATCTGCCACCTCCGGAGGAAACCCTAGATCGGCCGATCGGATGATGGCGGCGCTCTTGTGCCGTATCCCTCTTGGGGGCGTCATTCTTGGAGGTATGCATAGGCTCGAGGGACCAGTGGACGGCATCTGCGGTGGAGCGGTGTTCCATGTGACGCATCAACAACGTGTCTCGGCGGCGTGGCGTGGCAGGGCCTCGGCGACGGATGTGTGATGATGGACGCGCGTAGGGAGGAGGTGTTGTCTGGCGCCGTGGTGGCGTCGACAGCAGGCCCGGCAAGGTCGATGCATCAATATCTGCTCTGAAGATGGATCGATGGAAAACGGCGGCGACGACCTATGAGTGCGTCGGACCGGTTTGTGCCCCAAACCTGGTATGTGGCTTGATTGGGGCTTCTGGCTTTAGATGGTAGGCTTAGGTGAGAGGTCTGGGTATTTGGCTCATACTTTCTGCACCACTTCATCAATGGATAGGAGTAGCGACAGATGTTGTCAAGATGGCGGTTTCAGACATATACATGTATTACTTTGTAAGGTCTTTGTGAATAATTAATAAAGTGGCTGCATGCATCTTCCAGATGCAGAGGCCGGGGGTCATCCTCCTTTTCAAAAAAAAAGATGAAATGAGCGGGTTAGTTCTTTGTGATGGAAATAGCCTATTAGAATTTAAGTCTTATATTTAGTACGGATGCTCATATTTTTTGAATATATTTCAGATTTTTCGGCAATGCTTGTTTAGTGGGTGGAGCCGCCCATCAACTACGAATCGGTTATGATGACTTTGTTAATCTCAAGATATTGTGTCGATTCAATATCTCGAACATGTTCATATATTTTGTTCTTCCAAGGAAAAACATGATGCATCTATTGGTCGAATTTCATGGAAATTCGAAAATTGTGTGCGCGTGTGTTGGACCCAGCAATCACGATTATCCAATATCCCATCTTGGTGGCCTAAACCTTTTGTTCATATTGCATCAGAGATGTCCGGTTTCTTCGATTTACAAAAGTTAGAGGAAACTTTCATGTGTTCATTCACTGCTGCCGGGGGTTATAACGTTTGTATCAACTAGATACAATGTGAAGAATCAAATAAAGACTGCTATTAAAAATAATAAATGAGACACAAAGTTTATACACAACATAATGCAACATTTCCATAAACATGGTAGCCGGCCCGGACGCGGATTAACTGAGCTAGAGCTCATATTAGCTCGGATTAACAGTAAAAATAAAAATATATGAATTTTTTGCGTCTCAAAATTTGGCAAATATTGTCAATGCTTGCAAAGTTTCGTCGCGAAATGACATTCATGAAAGTCGTGCATCGATTTTGTCTTTCTGCCACGTTCAGAATTTTTTGATCTTTTTTCATTCTTTTTAAATTTTACTCTTCCCTTGAGCTCATACGAGCTTGAGCTGAGGAGGACAAATTCGTTCCGGCCCGGGCTTTCACTCCTTGGACCCGTCTATACACTATCTTCTGTGCATTTAGAAATTCCCGTGCAACACAGCATAGATTTCGGTCCGGGAATTCTCGATACAAACACACCTGCATTCGGAATTTTTCATCAAAAAGCATGGTCATTTTTGTCTTCTCTTTACCATTCTTTTTGGTCAACTAGCTTCAATCCCGCGGGCAGGTCTCCGCAATGCCGCACATGCGGCACGATCAGGCCGGCGTCTTCCCGTCGCTTGCAGTCGTACAGCGGCGGGACGTGGAAGCACGGCTCCATGGACACGTCCCTGCTGCACGGCCAGCCCACCGTGCCGTTCTTGACATGGTGCAGCACCCACGGCTTTAGCCCGCCGAGCCCCTGCGCCACGTAACCGAACGTCGACTGCCCGGTGGTGACCAGCATGTCCGTCGCGCTGAGCAGGTAGACCTCGGCCCAGGCCTTGTGTTCGTGTGACTTCACGTTGTACCGCTGGGTCTCCTCGTGGCTCGGCTGGTCCACCACCACCACCTTGCCGTCCGCCGTCGCGCGCTCCCAGTACATCTCCTTCGTCTTGTCGCTGTACCAGGCCTTGAGGGAGGTGACCAGCACGGCCGTCGGTTTGGCGCCAAGCACTGTTGGCTCGTCGTCTTCCTCCTCGTCCAGCACCGTCGGGAGCAGCCTTTCGTTCTGCGTGCACGTCTTGATCTGCTCCAGGATCTCCGGCGACTCCGCCTCCCAGGGGAAGACGCGCACCTGGATGCCGACCACGCGCTGCGCCGACGCGAGGTGCGCGTGGTAGTACCGCGCGATGAGGCCCCACACCTGGTTGGTCGGGTGGAACAGGTACCGGCCGAGGTGGTGGAACACGGCGTCGCGCTCCGTGAAGAGCATGTCGAGCTCCTCCTGGAACGCCCTCACGAGGAACAGTCCCGGCACGATGTAGCTGTCCGTCCTCATCACCAGCCACTGGATGTGCCGGAGAACCCTCTGGTCGTCGTCGCAGAAGAACAGCTTGTCGTGGTCCGTCTGGTTGTAATCCAGGTGGATGTACGCGAACGCCGGCAGCTCCGCGGGGGCGGAACCGTTTGTCTCGCCGGCTACGAGCACTCCGTCCTCCCGCATTCTCGCGTACCGCTCCGGCGTGTCGAGGTAAAAGCTCTGGTAGTTGAGGAGCGGGAAGCCCGGAAGCAGCAGCCACGTCGTGTTTGGGAACGGCTCGCAGAACAGCTCGTCCATCATGTGGCTGGGGTCGACGAGGAGGACGCGGTCGGTGAGCAGCGCGTACATGAACGCCGACGCGGTCGCCAGGATCCGGTTGCCGAGGCCGCGGTACGAGATGGAGACCAGGTATCTACACTCCGGTGATGCGATGCTCTTGCCGGACTTGAGCTGCTCCAGAGCGTTGGTGTAGGCGGCGGTGCCGGGGCCGCACCGTCTTTGCAGAGCTTCCTGGCTCCGCAGCTTGGCGACGAGGTACTGCGACGGTTGCCTGCCGGCGTTCCGACGGTACACGGCGGATTGGTACCGACTGTGGCAGGATTTTTCGTCGAAGCCGTCGGCCAAGAGGCCGCCGAGAAGCCTGTCGCCCTGTGCGGTCTTCCGTTGCAGGAACGAGGCAACATCTGGATCTGCAGAAGTGGCAGAGTATATCTCTTATCCTCTCGGTGTGGCATCCAAGTCCATCAAACAAGCGGAAGTTTGTAGGAGTACTAACCAAACTCGGTGCGGTTGAAAGTTTTAACATAGTATAATTTTGGAGATTAGTCAGGAAAAAAATCATAATGTTATTTGTCATGAATTATTTTCGTAGTGCTATCATCATTTTATCATTTCGTACAAAAATTCATGAAGAAAATAATGGTTAAATTTACTTACTGGAAATGCTTAAAATCTACTCAAAATCTAAGACAACGTGCATAACAATATGTAAGCCCAGCAAAAACGAGTGGCACTTAGGAAACGCATAGAACAAAGATCTCTGTCTATTGATAGATGTGTCTTGGTCCTATTATACATTTATACATGCATCTCAAATACATGCGTTTGTATACGTATAAATGAATAATATAATTTATTCTGTTGGTCGCTGGCCTTTTAGTAATACTTATCGTTTATGATCATATATAAGATGAAAACCAGCTCGCCCGTAATTTTGCTACAAATCACTAAGCAACTTTAACGTTTCACTTAAATAACCCTTAAATCCTATCAACATAAGGAAGTTTGACAAACTATTGAGTTGTGTTTGAATTTGCCACGAACCCATATGCCATTGAAATATTTTTGACTGAATCGTATTGTCTTCCCTACGCCCTAGTGACACTCACTTTAGTAGAGTACTACGTCTGTGTTTGGTTGAGCTGCAGATTCTGTAAAAGCTGTTGTGAGCTGTGAGCTGTGAAAAAGCTGCTGTGAACTTTCAGCTGTGGAGAAGCTGGAAGCTGTTTGGCTGAAACAGCTGTGAAACTGTAGATTTGACTGTGAATTGTCTGTAATGACCATGGGTAATGAGTCAAAAAAATTATGTGCAACTTGACCGTAAAATGGTGATATTTACATTGGTAGGCAATAGAACGACCGTTTTGCAAATAAAAATTACGACAATTGAGATTCAACGATTGTACTTTCATGTTGCGTTTGGTTGGCTTCTGGCTTATTGGCAGCTAAAGTTGGACTGGGAAGTCCAACCAAACACAGCCTACATATGTAGCTACCTACTGAAGTTACAGAAAGTTTGAATACATTTGGCAACTTAATTTGTCCCGATTGCTAAACAAACTTCGCCGGAACAAAAAACCTGCAAATTCTCCTAACCAGCTCGCATGGGTTACTACTACTAGCATCTATACGACGCAGTACTGGACAGAAGCTAGTTTGGTAGTTTTACCTCTGCCAGTGCCGGCCATGGCCGCCTCGATCTCGACCGCCGGCCGCTCGCCATTGCGCCCACCAAGGAAGACGATGAGTGACGGCACTGTGAGCACGAAGGCGAGGAGCTTGCTGTTGATTCCGGGGCACCATCGCTTGGCTTCCGCAGCCGGCTTCGTCTTCATCACCGCCACCGGTGGCGTGGGCTGCGAACTCTCCTCGAGTTGGTGCTTCGGTAGTCTTGTGTGTCGCAACGCCGGTGTCTTCTTGAAGTGCAGAATTGCAGATC
Source organism: Elymus sibiricus (assembly GCA_039707655.1). Classification (NCBI taxonomy): domain Eukaryota; kingdom Viridiplantae; phylum Streptophyta; class Magnoliopsida; order Poales; family Poaceae; genus Elymus; species Elymus sibiricus. The sequence goes on from CM077675.1 coordinate 118,231,501, forward strand.
AACGACGTAGAGGCGGGAGTCGGCAACGGCCAAATTGCTAATGGCAGGTCAACGGTACCGCACCGCGCAGCGCAGATGCGGGGGTTCGGCCAATAGACAAGCTGCGAACACACCGTCACTTGTGTACTTTAGTCGTAGCCGTCTGACACATCTAGCTTAGCTAGGGATCTTTGGTTCACTTGCTGCACAAAGTCAGCTATCGCGAAAGAAGGGAGCGCGAATTGTCAGTACGTACACTTCCAGATCCAGTAACAGGGTAGTACTGTATTGGACAAGTGTAGATTTTCATTCATCGATATCAATTGCGTGCTTGAATGCACTAGCATCGGGTCCACAATGACCTTCTTTTTTTGGCAGGAGAGGCAATAGCTCCGCCAATGGGAGAAGAGCAACTCTAGCAGTTTTTTTTACTCCTAAAGAGTGAATATATTAGGCCAACTCCTACGCTAGACCCCAAATCGTCCGCCCGCGTCCGTTTGGACCCAAACGGACAAACGAGACGGCCCAACGCGCGGCCGCATCCGCAAGTCCTGTCCGTTTTCGGTCCGTCTCGACCCATTCCAGGCGCATACTTCAGCTGGCTTTGCGGTCCACAGAACGGACGGGCACGCGGCCTCTTCGAGTCCGCGTCGGGCCCGCGTGTCTGTGGTCCAACCACCTCCAACCGACCGTAGTCAATGCGCACGGGCGGTTGGGCCAGCAAGTCAGCCACCCAGCCGCCCCCGGCCACGTCCTTTTTTATGGGGAAGCAGTGGACTTCCAGTCGCCGTTCCCATCCCATTCCCCCACCACTGCCCCCCCCCCCCCCATCGGAGACATCGAACCCTAGCCACCGTCGACCTCGCTTCCCTGCCGGCCATGGGGTTCTGGAAGTGGCACTCCACCGGCAAGAAGAAGGCCAAGCACGACCACGAGGCAGGGTCCTCCTCTGGTAGCGCGGCCAGCCACTCCACCTCTCCGGCCTCCTTCTCCATCTCCCCTCCGACGGCCGCGCCACGCTTCCGGCCCTACGTGAAGGTTGAGGTGTGCCGCTGGTACTGGGAAACCGACACTCCATTGTCGTGGTCAGATGCCCACCTCCCCAATGGGTGGCATCTGAGCCCGGATCGGGTGCCCATTCCCCCCATGCCGGCGTCAGGCCGCGCCCGCCACCAGGAGATCGCCCGTCGCTGCGCCAGGATCTCGCGCGAGCTCCTCGCCGACCGCAGGTACGCCGTGGACTCGCCGCTCTGGGACACTTGGTTCCAGGACGCGCATGACATGCGCTGCGCCACGTACTTCGCTGGTCATGGCAGCCCACCCCGTGCGTCCCAGAGCGCGCGTCCTGTGCCTCGTGTGCGTGCAGCGAGCCCGCCCAGGGTGCGCGGCCGCACGCGGATCCGTGGCTTGACGCCGACGCCCCCTCCCTCCCCATCGCCACCACCCCCGCCACCACCCGCCATGACGGCCGAGGAGGAGGAGCGGCTCCTGCAGGCCGTCATGGAGGACTCCGAGAGGGAGTACAAGCAACAACAGGAGGAGGAGTGGCAGGGCCTCCAGTACATGATCGCGTTGTCTGCCTCCGGGGACGTGTACGTCCCGGAGCTGGACGTCAAGCAGGAGGACCAGGAGGAGGCGGTGATCAAGGAGGAGGTTAAGGAGGAGCCCGCGGAGGAGCGTGCATGGGCGCCGTGGTCACCACCCCCAGCACCTTCGCCACCGTCGCCCCCGCCGCCTGCGCAGTACTCCCCTGGCCCAATCTGGGGGCCGCCACCGCACCTCTGGACACCCCCGCCGTACATTGACCTGACGAGCGACGAGAGCGACGAGGACGGTGGCGCTTGAAGAGGGCGGATGCGATGGCGACGGCGACGGCGAGGTCTACTGCGGCGCGCGGGGCGGCCGCATTATCTCTTTTGTTTTTTTATGTCTATCTCTATTCCTAAAGGGGGACTTGGTAGCTTCTTGTGTTGGTTTTTTTTCGTCATCCCTCCCACCTTCGTTCGTTTTTTTGGTCTCTTCTCTCACCTCCACCTAACGATTCCCTCGCGCACGTACCGATCACCCTTCGCTAGAAAAAAAAACCATCGCTTCCCCTCACGCGGAAAAAACCCAGCGAACCAGTACTGAGGCATCCCTCGCATCATCGCCCACCCCCCCTCCCCGCGGCGCACGCCTCGATCGCATCGAAGGGACCTAGCTTCAGCCGCCGCCGCGGGTCCTTACGCCGTCGCCGATCGTGCTCGACGGAAGACGGGGGCGGCTCCTCCCGACGATTCCTCATGGTCCTCGGCGGCGGCTAGGTCAATCCTCTCTCTCTCTCTCAATTTGCCCGGGCCGACGAGCTAGGGTTAGGGTTACCAGCTAGACGCCGCCGCCCCGTCATTTGCAGGTGCTGCAATTAAGCCGTCGCCGTCCGTGTGCTCGTGCGCTGCCGTCACTATGTCATGTCGCCGTTGCTGCTTCTTGCCGGTGCATGCTGCTTCTGCTCGTGGTCGGCCCGTACTTGTTGTTGTTCTCGGTTGGCCCTCCTGTGTGTTGTATCTATGTTTTCTGTGACAAAAATCATCTTGACTAACTAATTTGTAATGTGAGGCAACAACCATTGGCCAAGACAGGATTTGGCTTGTTACGTCAATTGTTTAAGATTTGTTTGCGATGTCGCTCCTCTGCAAGCATGTGTTTCGCTATGCCATCCTGTTCAGAGCGGCCAATGTCTATCATGTCCCAATTCTCTATGGTACCAACCAATGGTAAGTTGTTTTGTGTGGGCGTTTTTCGGCCTCTGTTAAATGCATCATACCTGTAGTTCTCGTTTAGTTTGTACTGGAACGGCTAGCTGCTCTATATATGTCATTATTTGTTCGAGTACAGAGCACATATTCAGTTCAGTTCCAGATTTGAAAGCATTTGTTATTGCATCATGTAATCATGGTTGTACATTGCACAGAGGAGTCCATTGACAAGGTGCTTGCGGACAAGATTGGCCATGCAGATGCGGTTCGTTTTGATTCTGACCAAGATGATGGTACCACCCTCCTCGCTCCTGGTCATATATTGCAGCAGCAACAACAGCAGCGGTGTTCCATATGTGCTCGTGCTGCTGCTGCTTATTGTGCTCATGTGTAGTGCTCGTGCAGCTGCAGCAAAAATACAATGGGGTTATGGGCGGCAAAAGACGTTGTGGGGGCGCTCGCTGCTACTCGGCTCCACTTGGACACCATCGGGTTCAGCCTTGGCGTAGAACTGGGCGCCGCCGCCTTTACAGCTCCTGCTCCCCGCTTAGTACCTGTGCTTATATCTTTCCTGCTGCAAACATGCACATGCCTGACTGTTACTTTAAATGTGGCACTTATTTGTTGAAATACTTATGTCATGATTTGGATTGCTTTTTCACAATTCATGTTATAATAATATTCCTCAATAAGTTAGCTATGAATTAAACCACTTATTTGTTTGATCATTAAACAATAGTGGTGATACCTCATCCTATATGGTGGTTTGTCATTTTAGATGAATGAATCATCAGACTTATAATTGGATTGTTACTTATAAATGGTTGATGATTACTTCAATGCAGATTTTGCGACGGAACAAAGATCCTCTCGGCCGACGTCGTCCGTAGATCGTCTTGGACCGACGTCGTCCGCAGATCCTACGCTGCCATTCAGGGGTTTCTGAATCACATGAGGAAGCAATTTTTCATCTGCTAGCTGGATGCAATTTTTCAGCTGCTACGCTGCCACGGGCTGTACTACTCCGTAGCTGCTAGCTGAATCATGTTCTATCTTTACTATTAAAGGACACTCCATATATCGCTTCATCGTTCCATCCCTCCCTGAACTGACCTTACCCACAACTCTTACCTTTTCATTTCCTTTTATCAAGGAAAGACTGTGGGGTTCGTGTTTTCCTGATCTACGACATTGTGAAGGCTTGGGGTGCTAATTCAGAGGTTAGGAAACGCTTGTCATGATTTTTCATTCCTGAAGCCACGTTACCAAGCATCATACATATAACTAATTGTTAGCTGGCTTGCGTAATTACCTACATCAATTTAATCTTCCACGCTGAAAACACTCATTTGAGATTTGCAAGAAGCATGTCATACTACTTACTATCAAGCCAAAAAAAATTGTTTCACACTCCATAACTTGATGTACTGTTGATGCATTAGCATTGCTTCCTTCAGAATTAGCAGGGCATAAATGTTAGGTGTTTGTTTGCTGAATTGCTGAAAATAATTGGTCTATTTAATCCGTGAAAATAGGAAGATTCCCTAAGCTACATGAGTTACTCTTTAGCGGCATTTCATATCGGCAGTGTGCTACTTGCTATACTGCCTAAGCTTCAATTTTTCTGATGCTTAATTGGTAGGTAATTGACAAGGGTTATAACTTCTTTCAGTTTATTGTATACACTTCAAAATATTTGAAACTGGAATATTCTCTTGTATAGAGTTTTTTACATTGATATGGTGTTACCTTTTTACAAAGATGGGAGTCAGATATATGTTGGCATGTTGATACTGCAGCTCCAGCAGCGCAAGATTCCATCAAGCATGGTCTGCTGATATGGAGAGTGCAAGACCTAAACTTCAGGTCCTGGAACAAGTGAGGAAATCTTACTGCCTTGTAACTATTTCCAACTCATTTCCTATGGATGATTAGACATTGAAGTGTAAATTGTGTCTTAAAGTTGCTTAAGCTTAGGCAAGACTCTCGATGTATCAAATTTCTTCAGTTACATTAAGATCCAAATTATAGATCTTACAGGTTATGAGGGGGTATCCCAATGGACAGGACGCCCGTGGGTGGTAGTCGGCATGAGCTGGTGCGGTACCATCACAAACATCAGGACGGGTAGATGGGGAGGCAGGGTGGAGGCCAGGGCGGCATTAGGTAAAAACACGGTAAGCAAGGCGATGGTGTTGTACCATGACACTGCCGTGTTTGTGGCTGTTGCGTGCTGGTGACTCGTAGCTATTGGAGCAGGGACAGCAGCACACAAGCAAGCAATGGTTCTTGAGCGGCACACAAGTAAGCAACTGTGCTTGAGGTTGCCGGGCCAAGCAGCTATACGTGAGTGGTACGCATGTGATTTTCGTTGTCAAGTTCTAAAGGATCCCTTGAGTTCGCTGCCATTTTTATTCATGTTACAAAATCATATATTCATGGTTTATCCTCATTTTAAGGGTCTCGCAAAACTAAAGAGAAAACTATCATGTAACCAATTTTGAAAATTGAGTTTGAGTTTGGACGGAGAAAAGTTCACCAAATAAGATATCAATGAACTTATATTTAGGGAGATATTGGAGTATCACCCTCAGCTTCTCAAGGATTACATGAACGCCTCGAAAGAATGAGCTTTCTACATGGTAGGTTTCTGTGACGTACTTGTAACTTTTTTCTCTATTATTTTGTCTATGCAGCAATTTATGCCATTGGCTCTTGATCTTTTCTTTGTTATGCAGTGTTGTTGTCCATTTCTGGAGGCAATTCGCTGACTTAGAAGGTGATACTGGAAAGAGTGGGGCGATCAACATGAAGCATGTTTCTCTCGCAAGGTAACTTACATTATCACATTACTGCCGATTATGATCAGTTATATCTAAATATCAGGTTCACAATGAATTGTGCCGCCATACGTAGCTTGTGCTAAAATTGATTAGAAGTACCAAAATGCATTAGTTAATAGGCTTTTCTACAAAGCATGCTCATGATATTTCAAAGGTCCCTTCATGTATAATGTGGATTATTGTATTGCTTCTTGGATTTTGAAATTTTGTGATTTTGATTTTGGGGCAATGTAGATTTTAGAATTTGCTATGGACATTTGGTCCGCTACATGCAGGACTACAATGTCTGAAAATCAAATACTAGCAGGACTACAATGTCTGAAAATCAAATACTAGCAGGGCTACAGCAGTTCACTCTACTATGATTTCTCCATCCAACGAACATCCAAATCTTGTAGAACATCTAATTGACTCATACACTTGCTGAAAACAGATCCACAATTTGGGGTATCTCATTCATTGCTAGCATAAGAGAGGCATGTGTTGCTGACTTGTTTCACTCTTTGCAAATTCTGCATCATGTTCTAATGTAAGTGTTTTTTTTACAGTTCTATAGGGGGTAGAAGGAGTTTGTGTGAGGTTGTAGGGGCGCCAGTGGTGCTGGTTGAACCCATGGAAGTTCTTAGTTCATAATTGCTACGAATTCGACACAAAAGTTTGTGATTTTGTTAACTTGACTAGAGCTTTCATGTCATGTCAGTCCTTTATTTAGATGTTGACCTGCCATTCCTTTCTAGATGATGACTTGCCGTTCGTTTACTAAGGAAGTGCATCTAAGGTTTCTTTACTTTCTCATTGGCCATTCAGTTCAATGATGGCCAATGCGGTAGAATTGAGGCTGCAACTCTGGGACTTCAAAGAGGAGAGGAAAACATGACTACTTCGTGGAGAGGTAAGGTGGCTTAATTGAACCTGTTACATTGAGATTACAATCTTGTAAGGACTATTATTGATTGTTCAATGACTCGTTTGTTAATTTTGATTTTAATTATACTTCTGAACAACTTAGAGATGTCATAATAATATAATTATAGGAAATATATTATGGTATATTTCCTACAGAGATCAGCAGAGCTGATCTACCAAATTCCTAACTTTGTGCAACAGTATGCAACTATCTGAGTCCATTAGGTTTTCTGTGATAAAAAAGGTTGTAGACAACTTCACAAGAAAAATCATTGCGGCTTGGTCTTGACGATTATAGTTCCAATTCGTTATTCCAGTCTAGCACATTTGTTTCATAGAATATCTGAAAATATCTATTCTTGAACCTTACTAAAATGGCTTTCTTCCGAGAAAAATAGTCTATAAATGGATTATTTGAAAAGCAAAAATATACCAAGCAAAATACAGTTGCATGCAAGAATTGGTTAGAAGTGATTAGTATCTTCTAGAAGGGAGATTAGTTTGTTGATGGTACATGATGGTGTAATTTTTTTGATTGATTGCTTTATTGCTACTGAAATTTGCGACGTTGGCATGTTTGGCACTTGTTATTGCGAGTCATTATTTGTTCTTGTTCGCCTTATGCTTTATGTCATAATCTTATTATGTGACAATTTTAGCTTTGCTTTTCGTCTCTTTGGAGTGACACTGGATATATACATATAGTACTCCTATAGGCCATGAACACTAAACCTTTATTCCACTGAAACCACAATGACAATGTCAGTACAATGCAAAAAAACCGAACCTTTAATCCCAGTTCAGTAGTGTGAGCATTGTATCAACTGTTAGCATTTTGAGATGACTCCTTACTGTACTTATTGTTACTCTTTGCTTTCCTTTTGAGTTAACTTGCCCATGCCCATGTCTTCCTTTTGTTAACTTAATTTCAGTTAACTTAACAAATCTTTGAGTATTTTCCTTCTGTTAAGTTACTGCTGTGGAAGTGACTTAACTTGTCCGTGCCCATATCATTTCAGTTAATCATGCATGCCCAGTCGACGGCGGCTGCTGCAGAAGTCGACCCCGACGACGATGGCTGGCTCCTCCTCCATGTCCAAGTGCCCAAGAGCCCAAGTGCTCATCGGCCTCGTGCCCAAGTGCTCTGCAAGTCTCCAGTTCCTCCTCGTCGTTTCCAAGAGATTTTGATCTTTATGGTTTGTTGAGGTTTGTCTGTGTCTAAAGGCAAAACTCAGTAGTTCATGGTTTACCCTTGTGTTGTGTTGCATTTTGTTTGTGTGATATTGTGCTCACCCTTGTCATATTCAGTTAACCTGATTTTTCAGTTAACAATATTCAGTTAACTCCTTACAGTTCAGATCATAATTTGATTGTCAATAGTAGTGGATTTTAGGCTTTTTTAGAGCGTGTTTAATGCTGGTCTACAATGACGAACCAGCTGTGTGTGAAAGTAGGGCTGGCCTATAATTTGTTTTGAATTCAATAGAGCTTTCCAATTATTGATGCTTATTTTTTTTCTCTGTAGGAGCAGATTTGCTCCTGGTCTTTATTCTGCAGGAGCAGAATTGCTAGGCTTGCAGATGGATTGTCATGTGGCTGCTCCTGTTGTGATGTGCAGAATTGGTGGCTTGGGTGTGATTTGCTCCTGATCTTTATCCAGAGCAGAGTGTTGCTCCTCTGAATTTGTTGTTGCTCTGAATTAACAGGCGTGGAATCCCGCCAGGTGTGATCTGCTGAGTGTGGCTACTCTTGAATTGAACACAGCACAGAGGAACAAGGACCAACGGAGGATCAAGAACAAATTGAGATGAGCATAGGAGTACACAGGACCAAGCAGAGGAGAGGAGCTCACGAACCAAACGTTGTCGAGGAGCAGAGGAGAGCAGTTCGCCAATTCAAGCAGAGGAGCTCACGGATCAGAGAACACACCAATTCGAGCAGAGGGGCTCACGTAGCAGAGGAGAAGTTCGGCGGCGGACCTCATGCTCCCGACGACGAGGGAGCTGCGGAGGCACATGTGCAGGTGGGCGGTGACGCAGTGGCAGGTCACGTCGGTTGGCGGTTGGCGGTGGCTGGGCGGCGGAATCATGTAGCTGGGCACCGGCTGGTCCTGGCGGTGAAGACCAACTCGCCTCCGTGGTTGCAGCGGTGGGTGGCGGGCAGCTGGTGACGGGTGGTCGCGGGAGGGCTGTGAGCTGGGCATGGCGGCAGAATCCCACGATGGCCGAATCCCATGGCAACGGCCACTGGCGACACGCGGGCCACAGACAGAGGAAGGAGGACTCAGGGATGTGTTCGTTACTGTTTTGCAATGACGAGATTTTGTTTGCAAAAAAACATCGTACTGCGCGTGCGACATTGATTCGAGCGGAGGGAGTATATGTATGTGGTCTTTTCCACAAAGAAGGTGCTATCTATCATTTGTAAGGCATTACACACTACAGAGTTATATGTTTTTATACCACTTTATTTTGTGCATCAGATGTGATAGTATACAACGTCAAATTTAAAAAATTTGAAATCAATTGCAAGTGAAGTGTATTTCAATTATTTTTTGTGTGGCTATTTTTTCTATACATCTGAAATTTTACATGCATTATGCTTATATATGTAATGAGTAAACTCTTTGAAAATGCCCGTGGCAACGCACGGGCATTCTACTAGTTAATCTAAGAACTGTGGTTGGGCCGTGAGGACGGTGGACTTTTTATATATATTAAGTTTTTTAGCTATGTTAAAATGCCTTATTAGCCTTTGCATAAATATGTGTCTTTTATTTTTCTATGGGTGTGAATATAAAACTATATTTCAGCTCTAAGTTTACATCAATATAGTTCAAACTTTTCATGTTTCAACATCACACGAGTTAATAATATTTCAATTCAATAAATTCAACAAAGAATAGGTTCCAAATGCTACGAATTGCCCAAATAAAATGTGGATAAACATGAACGAGCGTCACAAGACTATCGTCCATGTAGCTTCCACCAATACTCAATAAGATCCTTGCAAAGCTGCTCATGTGATATTGATCTTCAATTGCCCGGTACACCTGAAGTAAGGCCGGAAGATGGTTTTGCTTCCAACATGGTCTGACGGTTTGGCCAACACAGTCATATTGTAGTCTACATGGGCACCCCATGTTGGGGAACGTTGCATGGGAAAAAACAAATTCTTACGCACATGCAAGATCTATCCATGGAGGTGTATAGCTACGAGAGGGGGAGTGTATCTACATACCCTTGTAGATCGCTAAGCGGAAGTGTATATAACGCGGTTGATGTAGTCGTACTCTTCACGATCCAATCGTGATCCAATCCAATCCAGCACCGAACAGATGGCGCATCCGCGTTCAGCACACGTGCGGCTCAATGACGTCTCCTCCTTCTTGATCCAGCAAGAGAGGAAGGAGAAGTAAATGGGATCTCAACCAGCACGACGGCGTGTTGGAGATGGTGGCGTCACAGTGCCGGCAGGGCTTCGCCAAGCGCCTCCGGAACAACGTACGAGAAAGAAACGGGAGAGACGGGAGGAGGGTCGCGAACGTGGGAGAAGCTTCAGCCCCCTTGCGCCTCCCCACCTTTATATAGGCGTGGGAGGGGCTGGTGGCTTGCCCTCCAAGCCCCTAGGGTCGTTGGTCAAGGGGGGAGGAAGGAAATCCCTCCTTTCCTTCCCCACCGAGCACTATCCCCCCTTTTTAGGGATCTCAATCTTATCCTTTCGGGATATGATCCTATTCCTTTTAAGGGGGGGTCTTGATGCGCCTAGACCAGGGGTGTGGTCAATTTACCCATTACCCACGTTCATGTGAGTCCACATGCAGGTGGGCCCCACTCTGGAACCTTCTAGAATCTTCCCGGTACAATACCGAAAAATCCCGAACATTTTCCAGAACCCTGAATATGACTTCCCATATATAAATCTTTACCTCCGGACCATTCCGGAGCTCCTCGTGACGCCCGGGACTCCGAAAAACATTCGGTCACCAACGTACATATCCCAATACTCACCGAACGTTAATTGTGCGGACCCTACGGGTTCGAGAATCATGTAGACATGACCGAGACACCTCGCCAGTCAATAACCAATAGCGGGACCTGGATGCCCATATTGGTTCCTACATATTCCACAAAGATTTCATCGGTCAAACCACGATGCCAAGGATTCAATCAATCCCGTATGCAGTTCCCTTTGTCCATCGGTATGTTACTTGCCCGAGATTCGATCGTCGGTATCTCCATACCTAGTTCAATCTCGTTACTGGCAAGTCTCTTTACTCGTTCTGTAATAAAAGATCCCGTGACTAACTCCTTAGTCACATTGCTTGCAAGCTTCTTGTGATGTTGTATTACCGAGAGGGACCAGAGATACCTCTCCGTCATACGGAGTGACGAATCCCAGTCTCGATCCACGCCAACCCAACAGACACCCTCGGAGATACCTATAGAGCACCTTTATAGTCACCCAGTTACGTTGTGACGTTTGATACAAGGCATTCCTCCGGTGTCAGGGAGTTGCATATCTCATGGTCGTAGGAACAAATACTTGATGTGGATAAAACAGTAGCAATAAACTAACACGATCAAATGCTATGCTTACGGTTGGGTCTTGTCCATCACATCATTCTCCTAATGATGTGATCCCGTTATCAAATGACAACTCATGTCTATGGTTAGGAAACCTTAACCATCTTTGATCAACGAGCTAGTCTAGTAGAGGCTCACTAGGGACACGGTGTTGTCTATGTATCCACACATGTATCTGAGTTTCCAATCAATACAATTATAGCATGGATAATAAACGATTATCATGAACAAGGAAATATGATAATAACCAATTTATTATTGCCTCTAGGGCATATTTCCAACAGTCTCCCACTTGCACTAGAGTCAATAATCTAGTTCACATCACCATGTGATTAACACCCAATGAGTTCTGGGGTTTGATCATGTTTTGCTTGTGAGAGAGGTTTAAGTCAACGGGTCTGCAACATTCAGATCCGTGTATACTTTGCAAATCTCTATGTCAAACTGTAGATGTTGCTACCATGCTCCACTTGGAGCTATTCCAAATGGCTTCTCCACTATACGTATCCGAATTGCTACTAAGAGTCATCTGGATTGGTGTCAAAGCTTGCATCGTTGTAACTCTTTTCGACGAACTCTTCATCGCCTCCATAATCGAGAAACATTTCCTTAGTCCTCTAGTTACTAAGGATAAATTTGACCGCTGTCGAGTGATCCACTCCTGGATCACTCTTGTACCCCTTGACAGACTCATGGCAAGGCACACACTAGGTGCGGTACACAACATGGCATACTATATAGAGCCTATGGCTAAGGCATAGTGGACGATCTTCGTCCTTTCTCTTTCTTCCGCCGTGGTCGAGCTTTGAGTCTTACTCAACTTCACACCTTACAAATCAGGCAAGAACTCCTTCTTCGACTGATCCATTTTGAACTCCTTCAAAATCTTGTCAAGGTATGTACTCATCGAAAGTTTTATCAGGTGTCTTGATCTATTCCTATAGATCTTGATGCCCAATATTTAAGTAGCTTTATCCAGGTTTTTCCTTTGAAAAACTCCTTTCAAACAACCCTTTATGCTTTCCAGAAATTCTACATTATTTCCGATCAATAATATGTCATCCACATATACTTATCAGAAATTCTATAGTGCTCCCACTCACTTTATTGTAAATACATGTTTCTTATAAACTTTGTATAAACCCAAAAACTTTGATCACTTTATCAAAGCGTATATTCCAACTCCGAGATGCTTGCCCCAGTCCATAGACGGATCGCTAGAGCTTGCATACCTTTTAGCATCCTTAGGACCGACAAAACCTTTTGGTTGTATCACATACAACCTTTCCTCACAGAAACCGTTAAGGAAACTCTGTTTTGACATCCATCTGCCAGATTTCATAATCGAAAAATGCAGCAACTGCTAACATAATTCCAACAGACTTCAGCATCGCTATGGGTGAGAAAGTCTCATCATAGTCAACTCCTTGAACTTGTCGGAAACTTCTTTTGCGACAAGTCGAGCTTTATAAATGGTGATGTTTACCATCAGTGTCTGTCTTCTTCTTAAAGGTCCATTTATACTTAACGGCATGCCATTCATCGGGCAAGTCTACCAAAGTCCATACTTGGCTTTCATACATGGATCTTATCTCGGATTTCATGGCTCCTAGCCATTTGTTGGAATCCGGGCCCACCATCGCTTCTTCATAGCTCGTAGGTTCACTGTTGTCTAACAACATGACCTCCAAGACAGGATTGTCGTACCACTCAGGGCGGTACAATTCCTTGTCGACCTACGAGGCTCAGTAGTAACTTGATCTGAAGTTTCATGATCATCATCATTAGCTTCCTCTTCATTTGGTGTAGGTGCCACAAAAACATCTTTCTGCGTCGTGCTACCATCCAACTGAAGTGACGGTTCAATAACCTCATCAAGTTCTACCTTCCTCCCACTCAATTCTTCTGAGAGAAACTCTTTCTCGAGAAAGAACCCGTTTTTAGCAACAAACACTTTGCCCTCGGATCTGAGATAGAAGGCATACCCAATTGTTGCTTTAGGGTATCTTATGAAGATGCACTTTTCCGCTTTGGGTTCGAGCTTATCAGACATAAGTGTCGCATTCCCAAACTCTAAGAAACGACAGCTTAGGTTTCTGCCAAACCATAATTCATACGGTGTCATCTCAACGGATTTAGATGGTGCCATATTTTAAAGTGAATGTAGTTGTATCTAATGCATAATCCCCAAAATGATAGTGGCAAATTGGTAAGAGACATCATAGTACGTACTATATCCAATAGAGCACGGCTACGATGTACGGACACACCATCACACTATGGTGTTCCAGGCGGCGTGAGTTGTGAAACAATTTCCACATTGTCTTAAGTTGCATACCAAACTCGCAACTCGGATATTCACCTCCATAATCATATCATCGACATTTTATCTACTTGTCACGATGATCTTCAACTTCACTCTGAAATTTCTTGAACTTTTCAAACGTTTCAAACTTGTGTTTCATTAAGTAAATATACCCATATGTACTCAAATCATGAGTGAAGGTAAGAAAATAATGATATCCACCGCACGCTTCAACACTCATTTAACCGCATACATCAACATGTATCATTTCCAATAAGTCACTTGCCCGCTCCATCAAACCGGAAAACGGGGTCTTAGTCATCTTGCCCATGAGGCATGGTCCGCATGTCTCAAGCGTTTCGAATTCGAGTGAGTCCAAAGATCAATCAGCACGGAGTTTCTTCATGCGCTTTACACCAATATGACCTTAGTGGCAGTGCCACAAGTATGTGGTACTATCATAATTAACTTTGCATCTTTTGGCATCAATACTATGAACATGTGTATCACTACGATCGAGATTCAATAAACCATTCACATTGAGTGTATGACCATTGAAGGTATTATTCATGTAAACAGAATAACTATTATTCTCTGACTTAAATGAACAACCGTATAGCAATAAACACGATCTAATCATGTTCATGCTCAACGCAAACACTAAATAACATTTATTTAGGTTCAACACTAATCCCGAAGGTAGAGGGAGCGTGCGATGGTGATCACATCAACCTTGGAAACACTTTCAACACACATCGTCACCTCACCCTTAGCTAATCTCTGTTTATTCCGTAGCTTTCACTTTGAGTTACCAATATTAGCAACTGAACCGGTATCTAATACCCAGGTGCTACTAGGAGTACTAGTAAGGTACACATCAATAACATGTATATCAAATATACTTTTCTTGACATTGCCAGCCTTCTTATCTGCCAAGTATCTGGGGCATTTCCGCTTCAGTGACCGTTCCCCTCATAACAGAAGCACCTAGTCTCGGGTTTGGGTCCAACCTTGGGTTTCTTCACTGGAGCGACAACTGGCTTGCCATTCTCGAAGTTTCCCTTATTGCCCTTGCCCTTCTTGAAACTAGTGGTCTTACCATCAACACTTGAGCTCCTTCTTGATTTCTACCTTTCGTGGTGTAAAACATCGCGAATAGCTCAGGGATAATCATCTCCATCCCTGGCATGTTATAGTTCATCACGAAGCTCTAGCAGCTTGGTGGCAGTGACTTGGAGAATTGTGTCAATCACTATCTTATCAGGAAGATCAACTCCCACTTGATTCAAGCGATTGTAGCACCCAGACAATCTAAGCACATGCTCACCGATTGAGCTATTCTCTTTCATCTTGCAGGCAAAGAATCTTGTTGTAGGTCTCATACCTCTCAACACGGGCACGAGCCTGAAATCCCAATTTCATCTCTTGGAACATCTCAGATGATCCGTGATGTTCAAAACATCTGTGGAGCCTTAATTCTAAGCCGTAAAGCATGACGCACCGAACTATCAAGTAGTCATAAAAAACGGGCCTGTATGATGTTCTCAACACCCACAGACGACGCTTGAGGGGTGGCGCACCGAGCGGCGCATCGAGTACATAAGCATTCTGTGCAGCAATGAGGACAATCCTCAGATCATGGACCCAGTCCGCATAATTGTTACCATCATCTTTCAACTTACTTTTTCTCTAGGAACGTATCAAAATACAGGGGAGCTACAGCGCAAGCTATTGATCTACAACATAATTTGCAAAGACATTTTGACTATGTTCATGATAATGAGTTCAATTAATCATATTAAAGAACTCCCACTCAAATCAACATCCCTCAGGTTGTCTAAGTGTGACATGATCCAAATCCACCAACCCAAGTCCGATCATCACGTGAGATGAGGTGGTTTCAGTGGTGAACATCTTCATGTTGATCATATCTACTATATGACTCATGTTCGACCTTTCAGTCTCTTGTGTTCCGAGGCCATGTCTGTACATGCTAGGTTCGTCAAGTTTAACCCGAGTGTTCCGCATGTGCAAAACTGGCTTGCACCCGTTGTATGCGAACATAGAGTCTATCACACCCGATCATCATGTGGTGCTTCGAAACGACGAACTTTCGCAATGGTGCACACTTGGGGAGAACACAATTTTTATCTTGAAATTTTAGTGAGGGATCACCTTATAATGCTACCGTCGTCCTAAGCAAAATAAGATGCATAAAAGGATTAACATCACATGCAAATCATAAGTGACATGATATGGCCATGAACTTGTGCTTTTGATCTCCATCTCCAAAGCACCGGCATGATCTCCATCGTCACCGGCCTGACACCATGATCTCCATCATCGTGTTGCCATCGGGGTTGTCGCGCCAACCATGCTTCTACTACTATTGCTACCGCTTAGCGATAAAGTAAAGCATTACATAGCGCTTAATGAGTGACACGCAGGCCACATAATAATTAAAGACAACCCTATGGCTCCTGCCGGTTGCCGTATGCATCAACATGCAAGTCGATATAATCTATACAAAACATGATCATCTCATACATCACATATATCACATCATGTCTTTGGCCATATCACATCACAACATGCCCTGCAAAAACAATTTAGACGTCCTCTACTTTGTTGTTGCAAGTTTTACGTGGCTGCTATGTGCAACTAGTAAGAACCATTCTTACCTAGGCAAAGCCACAACGGTGATAATCAAGTTGACTTTTAACCTTCTACAAGGACCGCCTCTGCCGAATCCGATTCCACTAAAGTGGGAGAGACAGACACCCGCCAGCCATCTTTATGCAACAAGTTGCATGCCAGTCGATGGAACCGGTCTCTCGTACGTGGACGAGTAAGGTTGGTCCGAGCCGCTTCATCCCACAATACCGCCGAATCAAGATAAGACTAAGGAAGTAAGCAATCTGAACATCAACGCCCACAAACTCTTTTGTGTTCTACTCGTGCATATTATCTACGCATAGACCTAGCTCATGATGCCACTGTTGGGGAACATTGCATGGGAAACAAAAACTTTCTTACGCACACGCAAGATCTATCCATGGAGATGTATAGCTACGAGAGAGGGAGTGTATATACATACCCTTGTAGATCACTAAGCGGAAGCGTATATAACACGGTTGATGTAGTTGTACTCTTCACGATCCAATCGTGATCCAATCCAATCCAGTGCCGAACGGATGGCGCATCCGCGTTCAGCACACGTGCGGCTCGATGACGTCTCCTTCTTGATCCAGCAAGATAGGAATAAGAAGTAGATGGGATCTCAACCAGCACGACGGCGTGGTGGAGATGGTGGCGTCGCAGTGCCGGCAGGGCTTCGCCAAGCGCCTTCGGAACAACGTACGAGAAAGAAACGGGAGAGACGGGAGGAGGGTCGCGACCGTGGGAGAAGCTTCAGCCCCCTTGCGCCTCCCCACCTTTATATAGGCGTGGGAGGGGCTGGTGGCTTGCCCTCCAAGCCCCTAGTGTTGTTGGTCAAGGGGGGAGGAAGGAAATCCCTCCTTTCCTTCCCCACCGATCACTATCCCCTTTTTTAGGGATCTCGATCTTATCCTTTCGGGATATGATCCTATTACTTTTAAGGGGGGATCTTGATGCGCCTAGACCAGGGGTGTGGGGAATTTCCCCATTACCCACGTTCATGTGGGTCCACATGCAGGTGGGCCCCACTCCGGAACCTTCTAGAATATTCCCGGTACAATACCGAAAAATCACAAACATTTTCCGGAACCCTGAATATGACTTCCGATATGTAAATCTTTACCTCCGGACCATTCCGGAGCTCCTCGTGACGTCCGGGATCTCATCCGGGACTCCGAACAACATTCGATCACCAACGTACATATCCCAAAACTACTCTAGCGTCACCGAACGTTAAGCGTGCGGACCCTACGGGTTCGAGAATCATGTAGACATGACCGAGACACCTCTCCAGTCAATAACCAATAGCGGGACCTGGATGCCCATATTGGTTCCTACATATTCCACGAACATCTTCATCGGTCGAACCACGATGCCAAGGATTCAATCAATCCCGTATGCAGTTCCCTTTGTCCATCGATATGTTACTTGCCCGAGATTCGATCGTCGGTATCTCCATACCTAGTTCAATCTCATTACCGGCAAGTCTCTTTACTCGTTCTGTAATAAAAGATCCCGTGACTAACTCCTTAGTCACATTGCTTGCAAGCTTCTTGTGATGTTGTATTACCGAGAGGGCCCAGAGATACCTCGCCGTCATACGGAGTGACAAATTCCAGTCTCGATCCATGCCAACCCAACAGACACCCTCAGAGATACATGTAGAGCACCTTTATAGTCACCCAGTTACGTTGTGACGTTTGATACACACAAGTCATTCCTCCGGTGTCAGGGATTTGCATATCTCATGGTCATAGGAACAAATTCTTGACATGGATAAAGCAGTAGCAATAAACTAACACGATCAAATGCTATGCTTACGGTTGGGTCTTGTCCATCACATCATTCTCCTAATGATGTGATCCCGTTATCAAATGAAAACTTATGTCTATGGTTAGGAAACCTTAACCATCTTTGATCAACGAGCTAGTCTAGTAGAGGCTCACTAGGGACACGGTGTTGTCTATGTATCCACACATGTATCTGAGTTTTCAATCAATACAATTATAGCATGGATAATAAACGATTATCATGAACAAGGAAATATGATAATAACCAATTTATTATTGCCTCTGGGGCATATTTCCAACACCCCTTTCATCATCGATGATCATCTTATGGAGGATCACACAAGGCATCAAGGTCTTTTCCAAGGTCCTCTCGTCCCAGAAGCAGCAAGGCCTTGGACACGTGTCATTGTGACAGCTGAGTATGCCATAGTAGCAATGCCAAATTCACAAGTTCTTGGAAGCAACTGCTTCAGGAATGACAATTGGATCATGGAAATGCCCACTATATT
Organism: Elymus sibiricus; assembly: GCA_039707655.1. Taxonomy (NCBI): domain Eukaryota; kingdom Viridiplantae; phylum Streptophyta; class Magnoliopsida; order Poales; family Poaceae; genus Elymus; species Elymus sibiricus. Next base: position 118,249,812 of record CM077675.1, read on the forward strand.
GCCCTTGCCATGCCGCGGAGTGATTCTTCTATCGCCAATGCATGCAGTCAATGCACCAGACCTGATATATCATTTGTTCATTGTGCATATAAATTGGACTTGGCGAAGCCCTATGATAGAGTCGACTGGGACTTTCTCCAAGGGGCCTTGGAAAAGGCATGTTTTAGCCCATTATGGATTAGTTGGATCATGAAATGTTTGAGGTCGGTCCGCTTCTCGGTGAAGATGAATGTCGAGGTGTTGGAACCTTTTATCCCTTCGAGAGGTCTTCGCCAGGGTGATCCGTTATGCCCATATTTATTCCTATTTGTTGCAGATGGCCTAGCAAATATTTTCAACAAAGAAATATTAGGAGGGAGTATGACCCCGGTGAAAGTGGATCGCAATAGCCCGGGAATCTAGAACCTACTGTTCGCGGATGATAGCCTTTTGTTCTTTAAAGCGTCAAGGCAACAAGCTCTGTCAGTGAGAACCAAATCATTTCCCATCCGTCAAGGGAACCAAATCATTATCCATGTTCCAGAGATGTACGAGACAACTTCTTAGCAGCAGAAAACGTTCAATTTTGTTCAGTGAGCACTGTCCATCAAATGTAATCGAGGAAATCAAAAGCATTATGGACATTGAATCTTCCACCTTCAGGAGTAAGTACCTTGGACTCCCTACTCCGGAAGGTAGAATGAAGGATTCGAACTTTCACCCCATAATGGGCAGATTTTTTAAAAGATGCAATGATTGGGTGGGCAGGTTCATGTCTTTTGCAGCAAAAGAAGTGCATGTCAAATCTGTAGTGCAGTCTCTTCCAGGCTATACCGTGGGTGTTTTTAAACTCTTTGTTGGTTTCTGCAAGAAATATGAGCTTTGATCAGGGAGTATTGGTGGGGAGAGTAGGATGGCAGGAGGAAGGTTCACTGGATAGCCTGGGATCAATTGGTTAAACCCAAAAGAGCAAGAGGTTTGGGTTTCCATGACATGCAGATTTTTAATCAGGCTCTCCTTGCTAGACAGGGATGGAGATTGCTGCAACGGCCTGAGAGCCTTCGTGCAAGAATGCTTAATTCGAAATATTATCCGAATGGTGAGCTTCTGGATACGGTCTTTACGTCAGATGCTTCTCAGGCTTGGAGGAATTGAGCATGGTCTTGAACTCCTGAAGAAGGGGGTCATTTGAAGAGTGGGTAATGGAAAATCGATTCAGATTCAGAGAGACGAATGGATCCCTAGGAAGAGTGGTCTAAAAGTTGCTACTTTCAAGAGACGGGCAAGAATAAGATGGGTAAGCCAACTACTAGTCCTGGGAGGTAGAGAGTGGAATGTGGGCCTTGTGAAGCAATTGTTCCATGAATTTGATGCTGAGGAGACATGTAGAATCAAGATCCCTGGCACTGAAGTTGAGGACTATGTGGCATGGCATGCTGAGAAGAACAGTGTTTTTACTATTCAAAGTGCATATAAACTTGGAACACAACTCAAATAGCAGGTTGGTTCAGCAACTTCAAATTCTGCATGTGATGGAGACAATATAAGTATATGGGACCTAATTTGGAAATCTAGTGCTCCGAAATTTTTTTGTATCTTTGCCTGGCGGGTTGCCACGAAGACCCTTGCCACTAATAAGAAAAATAAATAGAGAAGAACTCTGGAACTAGACAACACTAGTAGAACGCCGGTGCGTTGCCACGTGCTTCTTCCTTTCCTGATTTTACATATATATGAAGATAATGCATATAGCTCAAGCAGGTGGAAGCCCGCCGTAGTACCCCGTCAAAATAATAAATATATAACTCATTACCGAAATTTGACATGTACATAAAAATTGAAATCCAGTCCATTTGCAATGTAATCAACAATGTGTACAAAGAGATCCATGATAATTATCTGTTACAAACTAAGACATACTGATACGTTTGAGATATTGATGAACAAAAACGTCAGGAATGTTGTCTTTCGCTTCATTCGCATGGTAATCATATTGCTTGCTTGGGTCATATACAACGGTACAAGGATTGTTCACATGGGAGAGCTTGATTTCTCACGTTCACATACTCGTACAGTTTTTACAGCAATCTCCTGAAGCTTACCAAGATCAAGTGGGCTTTGTGCTTGAAAGCAAATAAAAAGATGGAATCAAAATACCTGCTTCATTCAAGTCAAATTAACTATGCTTGAGTCTATTGTGAAAACAAAAGATGTCTAGTCTCACAGTAAAACTTATAACAGAAAACCTTCGTTAATATCGATAACATGAGACGTGTCACCAAATCACATAATGGTGGAATTAGTTAGTTAAGGATTTTCCATAACAATAATGCATCTTGTTGACATTATCAACAGGTGTTGGATAAGATAGACAACACCAGGTGCATCTGTCTAGCTAATTCATTTGTGAAGCCGAATACGTTGAGAAAAAAGGGGGAATGTAGTCATCTCTTGCGCTTAAAATAAAGAACCCGAGGGGCACATATAGTGAATATTTGGGACTACATCCCAACATCCCCCCTTTTCCTCAGGTTAGTCCCAAATATATTGCTTCTCGGGTTATGCATAAGAGGATGGGTTGAGTCTAATTTTGACCCAATAATTAGGCTACAGCACATTGTACCAAAGTTGTGACAAGTAATATGGATCAGAGGGAGTACTAAACTTTGTCAAGATGAGAATTCCTATCAGACCATATGATTTGATCACTTCCAAGTTCGGACATTACCTATTTACCTTGTCTAGTTCATCAGATAGAAAAACATTACCATGTCTAAGACCTGACTTCTGATAACGTTTAACTGCAGACACCTGTGGAACAGCTACAGGAAGAATACGAGGACGAAGCATGATAGTCATAAGGTTCTTGTCATGCATCGGCAGCTAGCCAGAAAAGATCTTCATTGACACCTTTTGCTGGACATAGTACATCGCTTTGAGCTTCAGATGTGTGTACAAACAAGCCTAATTAGCATCAGCAGTAATAGACTATGCACAACAGAGAACATTATGAGCTAAGAATCTGTGTTCAGTCACCTGTAGGGAAGCTGTGGGGAAGAGGATCAAAGGAGGAAATATGGTCATCATCAGTTTCTTGCCATCTGTCAGTAACTAACCGGAAAAAATCCTGGAACCCTGCAATAGCTTGAGCCACATCCGCTCACACAAATAAGCCTAATTCTTAGCAGCAATACTAAAGAATGAAACCAATGGTGTACAACAGAGAACATCATGTAGATGGGAGCAATAATCTGAGGTGCAAACCTGACCCTGATCGCATTCTAGTTGTCCTTGCGTAGATTTCTTAGCACCTACCAATGAAGGACACACTGTAAGAATATGTGGAACAATTATAACTGCACAAGTAGAGATCAATATATCTCTAGAAGCTTAAGAGTACCCGCGCCGTCACCTTCAGGCCCACCATAGGAAGGGGGCAGATCGAGAAGCCAAAAATAAGCGGACTCGTTTCTCATCTAACGCCCCGGCGAGGACCCCCGCGTCGCCCCCGCTCGGGCGACTCGGGCGGGACAAGAACCCTAGCCGCCGGGGCTCTTCTTCCTTCCTTCCCTCCCTCGCCGTCGACGAAGGACGCCGCCGGCCTACAGCCCGGGGGCCGACGGCGGTGGCGGGGGCCTCCCTCTATCCTGCGCCATGGGGATGGTGTGGCGCCCCGCGGCGTGAGGAGGCGCAGCCGATCTGGCCTTGACGGCGCGACGCACGGCGGCCGGCTTTGCGTCGGGCGAGCCATCTGGCCTCGGATCGGCGGCGGCGGCATGGAGGGCCTGGTGGTCGGGGCGGCGCCCATGCGTGGTTTGGCCTCCGGACATATCTGATCTGGCCGGTGCGGACTACTCGCTGCGCGGCAGCTCAGATCGGTGGCGACCCGTGCACACGATGCTTGATGGAGGTTCGTCGAGCGGATCCGGGTGAAAACCTCGTTCTCGGCTTGTTGCCAAGACCGGCGATGGCGGCACTTTTTTTTTGTCACTACCTTCTTGAAGGCATCGTCGTGGAGAAGCTCCGACCTCTATCCGATACCTCCATGGGAAACCCTAGATCAGTAGATCAGATGACGGCGACACTCTGATGTCGATTCCCCCTTGGGGGCGTCATTATTGGAGGTGTACACGGGCTCGAGGGACCAGAGGACGGCTTCTTTGGTGGAGCGGTGCTTCATCTTACTCATCGATGGTGGCGGATCTCGGCGGCGTGGCGCAGTGGAGACTCGCGTCTGATGCGTGGAGATGGACTCGCGTAGGAGGAGGACGCTGTGTGGCGTCATGGTGGTGTCGATGGCAGAGAGGCCTGGCAAGGTCGGTGCGTTAGGTTCTTCTCTGAAGATGGATTGGTGGAAGACGACGGCGACGACACATGAGTGCGTCGGACCGGTTTGTACCCCAAACCCAGTATGTGGCTTGGTTGGGGCCTCCGGCTTTAGATGTTAGGCTTTCGTGCGATGTCTGTTTGGTATTAGGCTCGGACTATCGGCACCCCTTCATCAAGTGGATAGAAGTAGCGGCAATTGTTGCTAAGATGGTGACTTCAGACTACCTGATGTACTACATTGTAAGGTCTTTGTGAATAATCAATAAAATGGCTGCATGCATCGTCCAGATGCAGAGGCCGGGGGTAATCCTCCTTTTCTAAAAAAAACAGGAAGGGGGGCATTGTAGAGCACTGCTACCACACTCCGTAGTGCCTGGAAGCTGATCCAGCCCATCATTTGTGCTCTTATTTATTTCAGCTTCTCGCAAGGAGATGGTGTTGTTGGGGATCAGACCTATCACAGGATCTAACAGGAAAAGCCAACATATTGATAGTGTTAATAAATAACAAAATAGATAAGCAGGCCAATGTTTAGCATACCTTGAACAGTGCCCTTCTTCGACTCCTTGCGCTTCCTTTTCAGATCAGTCCTGTCTTCAAATTTTATAATTCTTGACTTGAGGTCTATTTTATGATCTTCTGAGATCGCACAACCTTTTGTACCAAGCATGTGTTTCTGCGCCAGAGCTGCATCCCCTGATAGTGACTTTTCACAGGCAACACAAAAAAAGGATAACTTTCCTCCTTTCTTCACCGGGACAGCAAATCCCTCCCAAAGTGGGTGGGGACTGGAGAACCCAGGTGGATTCATTCCTTCCACATTAGCAGGGCAGTCGTACAGCTCCCAGTATATGGAACCCAGAGCTGACCTACCCTGAGTCGCACACATAATATTGGTTTTGGAAATTACTAAGAAACATGACAAAGGAAACAGAAAAAAGGACAATCCAAAACCTTACTATTCTATCGTTTTTTAATAAATTGCTCGACGATTCTATATGGACAATTTTGAGAAACATCTACAGATAAATTCTGCTAAAAACATATACAGCTCTTACACAAAAAACTCATACATAAGGATTCACGAAATTATGGTGACATTATTTACTGATGGAGACATTATCCCACTTGCGGTCCTGGGTATATATTTAAGTAATGCATACAAGAGATCCATTCTGCATACAAGGGAAGCATATATTTACTTATGCAGAATGGTTGATATCTTCATGTTACCAAATATTTACTGATGGAGACATTATCCCAACATTATGGTGACAAAACTCATCGGCACTTTTCATTGATGTAAAATGTAAAAGACTATAGAAGCTGACTGACACGACTGGAAAATACGTAGGATTTTTCTTACCTGCAATGTTTGGATGGGAAGATTACCAGTAGTCTCTGTGTTATAAGACTTCTTTTGATTTATAACTTCACTGCCACTGATAAGATAGCACAATCATATTAAACAGTATAGGCATGTCTGTCTGTCGCATTATATCTTAAAAATCATTATAAAAACAATAATTACCAGAACTGTCGCTAATAACTTCTAGAGCATTTTTATTACAGTGACTTCTAGAGCATTTCTTGGGGTAACCAAATTTCCATGTCTATTACTCTAAAACATCATCAAGATTTGATCCCCAAAAGCCCCTTGCCGTGCAGCAATTTCACCTAATCCAGAGAATCCAAGAAAGAGGCTCTAAGAGCTCCGCGATTCAAAAACACGCATGGAAATCGAAGCTGGGGGACGGGGGGGGGGGGGGGGGGGGGGTCACCTCATGGACAAGGGAGGCAGGCCATGGCCTCAGCAAAGAGCCCCACGACCCAGTAGAGGTGCCAATATAGGAAGGAACTCATGGCAGCCAAACTGCAATGGGGCAGCAACCGAGCTGCACTAAGCTTTTTCTGAACTTCACACACGCACTGCACGCACTGCACGTCTGTGTACCTCACAGGGAAACTGCATTCTCGCGCGCTGCGGACTGCAAGCCGCTTGCCGGCACCAGGGAAACCTGCACGGGACGCTGAAGACCGTAGAGGTGAGGATGACGGGAAGACAGTGGAAGCACTTTGTCGGTGAGCAATGGAGTTGCAGATGGGGTGGAAGGAGGGGGAGATGGGGGAACGAAGGGCGCTCACCCGTCTCCTCGTGATGGATTGGTGGGGACAAAGAGGCAGCGAGGGGCTGCTGTGCTCGGGGTGGGTGGCAGCCGGATCCGCCGGTTGTGGACGCACTAATGGCCGTGGTGGCCGGATCCGGTGCTCGATGCCAAGACCGACGCCAGGGGGCCGCGACCGCTCTGGCTTCAGGAGGCCTCGGAGGGGTCGCGGTCGGGTGGATTCGATGCCGCACCATGGTAGAAGAAGTTGGCGCTGGAGGAGAGGTTCGGTGTCTTGCAGTCGCCGCCGGCCGGATCTGGCACGGTAGAGGGCCGGCGGGCGGGGGCTAGGGTGGAGCGGCGCGGCGGCGCATGTGGTAGGGCGGTGGGTCCTGGGCTGGGGCGGCACGGCGGGGCCTGGGCTGGGGAGGGGCAGCAGGGCCTGGGTTGGGGCGGCTCGGCGGCGGCCTAGGGAGGGGAGGGACGGTGGCCAGGGAAGGAGCGGCGTGCTGCGTACGGCGAGGCGACGTGAGGGTTTGGTTTTCTTTCGCGTGGAAAACCGGTGGGTGGTGGGATCGAGACAAAAACAAAACCGGACGAAAAAAAACTATAGGAGGGAGACGAAAAAAGACCAAGAAAGAAGCTACCAAGTCCCCCTTTACGAGTAGAGATCCCCTTTAGGAGTAGAGATATGTAGTATATGTGGCAGGGAAATTGAGGATGAGTACCATGCGACGGTCACCTGCACCAAGGAAAAATCTCTTCGAATGGAAATGAGGAAATGGTGAATCCTTCCGGCTGAAGAGAAGTTCGTCTACACCGGTAAAGACTGATTGCAGCTCCTACTTGGCTCATGCACTGGTGAAACGCAACATAAAATACTACTCCTGCTTTGGTGTGCATGGTGGCTTCATGAAGATTGCATCCACGCAAATAGGAGGGCATCTATTGGGGCGTCGGTATAGTTTTTGGTGAGATATTTAGAAGAGATCAGTGTGGCATGCATCAACAGCAGTAATCCCGAGGCCTCTCCTCTGTGTACTGCAGGAGAAAATGACAGTTCCAGTGACCATGTGATGGCTGCGTTCGCTGAAGGTAAGGGAAAGATCGACCTTGGGAGTGATGTCTGTGTTTCTGATTGGCCAAGGAGCAGGGACAATACATCCAAGACGGGTCCCCGGACACATAATCTGGATGCTACAGAGAAGTAGGGAACCTCCAAGTGCAGGGATTTGGAAACTGAATTGTGTTGCGTCATTTATTTCAAGCACAGGGAAACCAATGTTGGTGATGTCGCTAGAGATAGCAATGGCGTCATTGCCTTGTCAACTGGCCAACGAGTGTCTGCGTGCAGTACGCCCGAGGAGGCCGAGCTTGCTGTTGTACTATGGGGACTGAAGGAACTAAAAAGGTAAAAAAGCTCTATGGTGGCCCTCTCTGTGTTGAGACCGACTGTTTCACTGTGGCCACGCTACTGAATAGTAAAGTCAAGAATCAATCAGCCCTGTTCCCCATGGTTATTGATGCGAAAGCGTTGTTAAGAAGTTTCATATTGGTTTCGATCAACCATGTCAAGCGCAACAGGAACAATCTAGCACATGAGTTAGCTGCATATACCAGGAGAAAGGGAAATGTGCTCTGTGTGGCTGATGTGCCAAATGCCCTTAGGAAAGTCCTCCATGAGGACTGTAACCTCCCCCTAGGGGACTCTTAATTTGGCTCTAGCCTGATTCAAAAAAAGATATATCATATGTTGTAAATTTATTGGTTAGATTCAATACATCACCAATAAACATACATTGGGTTGGTGTGAAGAACATTTTCAGAATCTTCAAGGCACCAAAGATTTTGGTTTGTTATATCAGAAAAAGGAAGACAAGGCCATGGTGGTAGGGATGAAATTGGAGTGGAAACTTTCCGCTTTTCCGGAGGAAAATTGAAAATGAAGAGGAAATATGAAAACGGAAATGGAAATTTCAAATCAGAAATGGAAATGGATTTTTTTATGTGGAAACGTAAACAAAAACGGAACGGTATTTTACGGTGGAACAGAAGTGGAAACAGAACTTTCTGTTTCCGTGAATATGAAAATTCCGTTTTTAGTATAGGCCTATGGTTGTTTTGTAGCCCAACTGCCAAACAAAACACAGTGACACAACGAGCATAATGGATTATTTGAGGCCCAACTTCTACTATCACATACGTATTCAACTAGAAAATATACACAATTGCCCAGTACTACTATAATACTATGTTAAGTTTCCGATCAACGCCAACTTTTGTAGTATGGTAACATTTTGTTTTTGCTTTTCTGTTTATTTCTCTATGACTTAAGAGGTTTTAAATTTCCGATCAACACCAACTTTTGTTTCCATACTCGTTCTGTATTCGCTCCGTGTTTGCTTCTGGTAGTATCTGTTTCCGTATTCATTTTCGGGGTTTCCGTATCCATTTCCGCTTCTGCAAAAAAAATGAAAAAAAAATGTGGTAGCACCCAGTTTCGTCCGTTTGCGCTGCGTTTTCATCCCTACATGGTGGGATATTGTGATACTGGATACCTATCTCATCCTGATAATTCTAGATCACATACTGGTTTTGTCTTTTTGAGTGGAGGTACGACCTTCTCTTGGAAGTCGACAAAACAAACTCTGGTGGCTACGTCCACAAATCGTTCTACAGTTATTGCTTTGTTTGAAGCATCATGCGAATGTGTACTGTTTCGTAGAATGATAGACTTTATTGAAAGTTTAAGTGGGATTGGTTCATTGAAATCACCCATCATTATCTATGTAGATAATATTGCATGTATTACACATATGCAAATAGGTTATACAAAGAGTATATTACAAAGCTTATTTCTCCTAAATTATTTTATTCCCATGAGTTATAGCAAACTAGGGAGATAAATATTTTGCAAACAAATTCATGTAATAATCTTACTGATTTGTTTACAAAGTCATTACCAACTTCTTTATTTGAGAAGTATATATCACTGGAATTGGTACGAAAGGACTTCGAGGCTTGCAAATTTCGCGAGGTGGGGGGGTGGGGGGTAGTCTTTTCCTTTATGAGTTTTTCCTGATTGGTTTCAAATCAGAGGTTTTTAATAAGGCAATAAGGCAATAGTAGTACAAGCATTGTAATATGTCGGTTTCTCCTTATTTTCTTTCTGGATTTTTGGAAGGGGTTTTGATGGCATATTGTACATATTTCCTCATGTTTTTCTTACAAGGTTTTTGGAGGAGGCTGATCAAGATGATGATGATGTTTACAAGAATAATTGATGCAGAGATTAAAAAAACTGTTGGGTTTAATTAATTAGTTTAATTAACGGAAATCCCTACTTAACAACTGACATGCGCTTTCTCTCCCGATGAGTTGCATCCTATGTTAACTGACACGTCCCTCTAATAGCATGTATGATGCACCTCTTCGAGAGGTAGATGTACTCCCTCCGTCCCATAATTTAAGTGTCAAAAACGCTCTTATATTATGGGACGGAGGGAGTACATCATAGTCCATGACTGAGATCGTTCCCGCAAAAAAAAAAAAAAAAGAAGACTGAGGTCGTTACTGTTCATTCGTTTTGTTTTCTATCACTATTCATGTCCACTCTGGTACAAGTGGCATCTGTGATCCGTTTCCTTCGGAGTGGGCCTGGGGGCAGTAAACTGCACGATTGCGATTGCCACCTGACGGCCATCCCGATCGATGCGGTGCAAAATTTTAAGAATGGTTCTATACAGGTGTCCATTCAGTGGTGAACAAGTAGGACGACCGTTTATCCCGGATCGACCATTCTACGTTCCATTTCTACTCTTGATTGATTCCAGCTCTATCTTCCCACATTAATCCAAATCGAAGTTGTGTCAGACGAGGAATATATGAGACCAAAAAGCAGTACTACTATACTACTGTAGTGACAGTGTATACAGTTGAGATCCGCATCAAACCGCCGGCTGGCTCACGCCGCCGCCTGCCATGAAGAACACGACGCCGGCTGAGCCTGAGGGCTGCAAGCGATGGGCCCCGGCGATCAACGCCGTGCTCCTCGCCTTCCTGCTGATCGTGCCGCCCCTCTTCCTTCTCCTTGGCGGCCGCAATAATGGCGAGAAGCCATCGGTCTGGATCAAGACGGCCGTGGCCGGCTTACGGCGAGGTTGTTTCTTTTCTTCAGTTTTCTCCTTTCAATCGTGCGCGTTTGAACTTGAAGTCTTGAATGGTTTTATTGGTATTCTTATTAGTTGAATATATGTAGGTTGTTAGAGTATAGGTCTCACGCTGCATGTGCTGGATTTCTCCGGTATTATTCACGGGTGATATTTTACATCATTTGTACATTGTTTTCGGTTCCGGTGAGGCATCATTATAAAATATCTCGTTTTCTATATGATTAGTTGCCTGAAAATGGTAATGATGTTAGTCATTTTTTAAGGAGAAGAAGGGAAGCCAGTGTAGAGCAACGAGACCGAGTGGGGGAGGCGTGGCTGGCGACAGCGTCCCCGACAAGGCCACATCAAGACCGCACAGGGGACGAGGTGTTAGTCGCGGTGCCACTGGGAGAGGAGGGGAGTAAGGTTGAACAATGCAGATCTGGTGTGATTTGGAGGGGTCACCAACGTTGGAAATGGGGGCGGGGGTGGGTAACAGCATGGCCAGGGGCAACGACATGATCGATGGAGGTGGCGTCTTGGGAAGGCCGGCATCGGAGGGTGGTAAGATGATGAAGAAGAAGTTATATGTCAAGGAGAAATCAATGCACACTCGGATTTTTTTTTTCTAGGCAATTGATAAATACTTCCTCCGCCTCGAATTACTTATCATGGAAATGGATGGAAATAGATGTATTTAAAACTAAAAACACATCTAAATACATCCATTTTTATGACAAGTAATTTCGGACGGACGAAGGGAGCAGAAAGAAAGAAACATGCATAGTTGTGTTCACGCACCGCATGATATAAATGCCAGAAAAAAATCGTGGAAATCCGAGCAAACCCACTAATGACATTTGCACTACACATGGAAAAATGACTCGGGACTTATCTGTTTGGGTTGCAGCTTTGATAAAATCAACTATGGACTTGTTGTGCCGAGAAAGCAGTTGCAGTGAAGATTAGTTATTTGGCAATATAACTATGAAAACGACTATGAGCCGATGAAAAGGCTGAGATGACCCTAGAGTACTACGATAAGTGCATCTTGCATTTTATGTGTTAATGGACTGTTTAAAAGGTATTTTAACTAACATAGATTGATTTGTTCTATAGTAATATATAAAAATATTTCTTAATAATAATATTATTATTGTTCAATGTTGTTTCGGCCACTTTCTATTAAGTTTCAGGCTTTTAATTGTAAAGTTTCAGTAACTCTAGGAAGTTTTTGTCACTTCTTTGAAGTTCCCGGTCATTGTTGAAATTGTTTTTCTATTTGGTTCTGCTCCTAAATATACGGCATTTTGGCAGTTCAAGTTGAAGTACTATGAAGTTATAGGAACAGAGGATTTACTTCATATCTGGTGTGTTGCAAGTCTTGGTCACAACTTTTTTAAGTTAGGGGCTTACACTTCAAAACAGTGACCACATTTTAAGCACAATACTTCTGCAATTTCTGCAGGTCCTGATGAAGTACCCTTAGTGAACCGGAGTGCAGCAGCACACGCTGACAAGCTTCTTGGTGGACTCTCTTGGTCGAAGGCTTCCACCAAGAATCCTGCCGCAGCCGGTACCAGTCCGCCGTGTACCGTCGGAACGCCGGCAGGCAACCTTCGCATCACCTTGTCTCAAAACTGCGGAGCCACGAAGCCCTTCAAAGACGATGCGGCCCGGGCACTGCCGCCTACACCAACGCCCTGGAGCAGCTCAAGTCTGGCAAGAGCGTCGCGTCACCGGAGTGTAGGTACCTGGTCTCCATCTCGTACCGCGGCCTCGGCAACCGCATCATCGCCGCGGCGTCGGCGTTCCTCTACGCGGTGCTCACCGACCGCGTCTTCCTCGTCGACCCCAGCAACGGGATGGACGAGCTGTTCTGCGAGCCCTTCCCCAACACGTCGTGGCTGCTGCCGCCGGGCTTTCCTCTCGTCAGCTACCAGGGCTTTTACCTCTCCACGTCGGAGCGATACGATAAAATGCGAGAGAACGGTATGCTCAGAACCGGCGAGGTAAACGGGTCCGCCGCCCACGCCTCGACCACAACCGGTGAGCTACCGGCGTTCGCGTACATCCACCTCGACCACAACCAGACGGACCACGACAAGCTCTTCTTCTGCGACGACGACCAGCGGCTACTGTCCAACATCCAGTGGCTGGTGATGAGGACGGACGGCTACATCGCGACGGGCCTGTTCCTCGTGAGGGCGTTTCAGGGGGAGCTCAACGCTCTGTTCCCGGAGCGCGACGCCGTGTTCCACCACCTCGGCCGGTACCTGTTCCATCCGACCAACCGCGTCTGGGGCCTCATCACGCGGTACTACGACGCGCACTTCGCGCGGGCACAACGCGTGGTCGGCATCCAGGTGCGCGTCTTCCCGTGGCAGGCTGGGTCGCCGGAGCTCTTGGAGCAGATCAAGAGGTGCACGCAGAACGAGAAGCTACTCCCGGCGATGCTGGGCGAGGAAGATGACGAGCCGGCGGCCTCGCCCGGTGGCGCCAAACCCACCGCCGTGCTAATCACCTCTCTCAAGACATGGTACTACGACAAGATGAAGGGGGTGTACTGGGAGCGCGCGACGGCAAACGGTGAGGTGGTGGTGGTGGACCAGCCGAGCCACGAGGAGATCCAGCGCTACCATGTGAAGTCGCACGAGCGCAAGGCCTGGGCAGAGATGTACCTGCTGAGCACGGCGGATACGTTGGTCACCACCGCCGAGTCGACGTTCGGGTACGTGGCACAGGGGCTCGGCGGAGTGAGGCCGTGGGTGCTGAGGATGGGGATGATCAACACCACGGTGAGCTGGCCGTGCAGCAGGGACATGTCCATGGAGCCGTGCTACCACGTCGCGTCGGTGTACGACTGCAAGCGGCGGGAAGACGCCGGCAAGATCGTGCCGCATGTGCGGCACTGCGAGGATTGGCCAACGGGGTTGAAGCTAGTTGATCGAAAGGATTAGTGAAAGGGTGTGTCTAGCTCTCATCTAGACGAGACTTAACCAAGTCACATCTAACTCCTACACCATTTGATTTTGATGGAGATTCGTACGGTTTTATTATTTGGGTGTGTCTAGGACACATCTAGATGTGACATAGTTATTGCACATCTAAATGACTAAATCAAACATAAAAAAAAAGAAAAGAAAAAGAAAATACCCACACGAATCTCCATGTAAAATCAATGATATAGGACTTAGATGTGCAATACTTATCTCACATCTAGATGTGTTTTAGCAAAACCGTTATTATTTTTATTTTTTGTTTGGTTACTCAAATGATGTGTAGGAGTTAGATGAGACTTTGTTATTTCTCATCTAGATGAGATTTAGCAAATCCGTTAGTGAAAAAGGATACAATAAGCACATTTATCGAATTATCAACAATTGTTGGAGCATCTAGTTCGAAATGTATCCTGGTATCGTTATTTCTAAGGGATTTTGGCCAGTTAGTGCTAAGTTATATTTTTCTAACTTGCATATGGCTTTATTAATTAGCACTGACCCAAAGGTTCAGACAACACTACTGAAATGTGAAACTTTGCCCAGCAGTGTCAGGTTGGTTGCCAAGTGCATTTCATCGGGTATCTATCTATCTATCTATCTATCTATCTATCTATTCTGTCCTATTCTATTATATACTAAAAGCATAATGCGGGTCAAAATAGACAAATTAGCTAGGATTAGATTCTAACTTATTGTTTTAGACTATGCCATTTTTCATGATTTGAATTAATTATATGATGGTAGTTTTATTGTTGGTACGATGTCATATTTAGTATCTAGGTCTATCTCACTTTTATTATTTGTACACAATGGCAATTTTCATTTTGTAGAGCATGGCATTTTTTTAGTGAATGGTTTTTTTTAATTTGATTAGAGCATGGCGGTTTTATTAATTAGAGCTTGACATTTTTACTATTTTACATAGGGACAGTAATTTTGTAGAGCATGGTATTTTTATTGTCAAGATCATGGCATTTTACTTTTGTAGAGCACGGCATTTTTGTTGTTAAGAGCATGACATTTTTATTTTGTAGAGCACAACATTTTTATTGTTAAGAGCATGGCATTTTTATTAATTTAGAGCTTGACATTTTTACTATTTTACATAGGGACAGTAATTTTGTGGAGCACGGTATTTTTATTGTTAAGAGCATGGCATTTTTATTTTGTAGAGCACGACACTTTTGTTGTTAAGAGCATGACATTTTTATTTTGTAGAGCATGGCATTTTCATTGTTAAGAGCATGGCATATTTTACTGTTTAGAGTCATGTCATTTTCTTTGTTAAGAGTATGGCATTTTTATTGTTTAGAGTCATGGCATTTTTATAATAAAAGCTTGTAATTTTTTGTTTCTAAGAGCACGTCATTTTATTCTTAAAGAGCATGGCATTTTTGTTATAAGAGCCTTTGTTTTTAAGAGCGTGTCATTTTTATTCTTGAAGAGCATGCCATTTTTTGGGTAGAGCATGTCATTTTTTTGTTTTTAATATCGCATTTTTCTAAAGAGCGTGATATTTTTGTTTTAAAGAGCACGGTAATTTTTAGGGTAGCACGGGAAATTTTTGCACCTCATCTTGGCAAATTGTGTTTGGCAGCTGCTTGACACTCACGGCTAAACTATTCTTTTATGTACTCCCTTCGTAAGGAAATATAAGAGTGTTTAGATCACTAGTTAAAGCCTTTTTTGTGTTACTTTGATCTTAGAAGCTTTAATTAGTTGATGATGCCGGCAAAAGCATACAGAGTGAGACTACTATTAATTAGGGGGAACAACAAGCTTTAAGCCCCAGCCCACGTCTTTGCAATGCTTGACCTGCGGCACAATCTTGCTGGGGTCCGCCCCCTGCTTGATCCTGCAGTCGTAGAACGCCGGCGCGTGGAAGCACGGCTCCATGGACACGTCCCGGCCGCACGGCGGGTTCGGCACCACGGAGCCGTTGGCCGGCTTGAACATCACCCACGGCGTGAGGCCGCCGAGGCCCTGCGCCACGTACCCGAACGTGGAGAAGCTGCTGGTCACCAGCACGTCGGTGAGGCTCAGCAGGTAGATCTCCGCCCACGCCTTGGTGTCGTGCGACTTGGCGCCGAAGTGCTGGTACTCCTCGTGGCTCGGCTGGTGCACGGCCACCGCCTCACCGGTCACCGTCGCGTGCTCCCAGTACATGCTCTTCAGCTGGTCGTGGTACCAGCCCTTCAGGGAGGTCACGAGGACGGCCTTGGACCTCCGGGGAGGCGTCCCTGGCAGCGGCGTGGTGGTGGCGGTGCGCAGCTCCGGTAGCAGGCCCTCCTTCTGCGTGCACGCGGTGATCTGTTCCAGGAGCTCCGGCGAGTTCGGTTCACGGCCGAAGACGCGCACCTGGATGCCGACCTTCTGGTGCGCCGCCGCGAGGTAGGCGTCGTGGTAGCGCGCGACGAGGCCCCAAACGTGGTTGGTCGGGTGGAAGAGGTAGCGGCCGAGGTGGTGGAACACGGTGTCCGGCTCCGGGAAGAGCATGGCGAACTCCTCCTGGAAGGCCATGACCAGGAACAGCCCCGGCACGATGTAGCTGTCGGTCCTCATCACCAGCCACTGGATGTCCCGGAGAACCCTCTGGTCCTCGTCGCAGTAGAATTGCTTGTCCTGCCCGGTGGCGTCGTGGTCGAGGTGAATGTACGCGAACGCCGGTAGCTCCTGCGCGACGTCGGCGGTGCTGATCACCTTGTTCTTCATCATGTTCCCGTGGCTCTCGGGCGTCTCGATGCTGAAGTTGGTGTAGCTCGTCAGCGGGAAGTCCGGCGGCAGCACCCACGTCGTGCCGGGAAAGGGCTCGCAGAACAACTCGTCCATCTCGTTGCTGGGGTCGACGAGGAGCACGCGGTCGGTCAGCACCGCGTACAGGAATGCCGACGCCGCGGCCAGGATCCGGTTGCCGAGGCCGCGGTACGATATGGAGACAAGGTACTTGCACTCCGGTGACCCGATGCCGACGCCGACGCCGGCGTGGCTCTTCCCCGACCTGAGTTGGTCCTGGGCGTGGCTGTAGGCGGTGGTGCCCGGGCCGCAGCGTCTTTGCAGGGCCTCGTGCCGCCGCAGCTTGGAGACGAGGTACCGGGAGGGTTGCCTGCCGGCTCTCCGGCGGTACATGGCGGACCGGTACCTGCTGTGGCAAGACCTCTCGTCGACGCCGTCGGCGAGGAGGCCACCGAGAAGCCTATCGTGCTCGTGCGCTGGTGCTGCTGATCCTGCCAGACACAACAAATGAAATCGTCAGTAATCACTTCGCTCTAACTAATGTCCTGATTGGACATGGCCTCTCACGGGCACGGCACACCTGAAATTGTTGCCAGTACGCGTACGATTGTGAGCTAGCCTATACCTACCTAGGCGTAAGGCGTCGATCCATACCGCGGGCGCGCTGGAGCGCGCGCCGAAGAAGACGACCATGGACGGCACGGTGATGATGAAGGCGAGAAGCACGGCGTTGGCCGTGCATCCCCACTGCCCGGGCCTGCGGTCGAGCCCTTTCATCGGACGCCTGATGCACGCCGGTGCCGCCGCCTCGGCGTGGCGCAGCAAGTGGCCGGCGACCGAGCCGGCCGAGCGCTGCCGCGTCTTGCTCGGTGGCACCGGTGCGGTTTCACTGCCTGTCTCGACGTCCCGTCGCAGCATCGATCGCTAGGCTACTACTCTAGCGCGCGTGATCGATCTCACCACGACGGGATAGGATCTATGTAGAGCGGTGGAATCTTTGGTGGAACGTGTGGCACCAAATCAAATCTCAAGAATCGATACTAATCTAAGTTTTAATTAGGGTACTTTACAGTGTACCGACAGCACACTGTAACGGACTGGTGCAGTGCCCGGGAAAGGAGCACGCCGGAGTAGAAAAACGTATCGGGAGTTTGGGACTAGCGCAAACAGATCTCTCTTCTCATACTTTTCTTTTCTATTATTAGTATCATTTTTCTCGAGAAATTTGCAGAAAATTAATCACCACCTTTTGAGGTTGTTTTTGCCCAAATTATCTA
This sequence comes from Elymus sibiricus, assembly GCA_039707655.1. Taxonomy (NCBI): domain Eukaryota; kingdom Viridiplantae; phylum Streptophyta; class Magnoliopsida; order Poales; family Poaceae; genus Elymus; species Elymus sibiricus. The sequence continues at coordinate 118,267,388 of CM077675.1, forward strand.
CTCTTCGTGGTTGTACTAGAAAGAACAACAACCATCCGTATAACTGGTTACGACCAAATTTAATTGTTGACATGATTTCTGACGGGTGAGTCTTGTGGTTGAAAAAACTTAAAATACACTTAAAAATTCACAGAAAACTAATTATTTATCCATGATTTGTGGGCTTTTAATGCATTGTAAAAACCGAGTGGTTGGCTTATATATCTGCAAAACAAAAACTCACGGCACATGAAAAGGTCAAAAGAATATGATTTTTTGGATGGTAATTAGGGTTTAATGAACCCATTTTTCATGAAATATTCTCCGTGGTCCAATCCATTGGCAACTTTCATTTACACATCGCCCGATAAAGTTTTACCTAATGTTTAAATAAATGTTTGGATTTCATCGAAAGTTGGTTCTTTATAGCCTAACACGGTGTTCACAAGTGGAGATAGAGAATGATTTCCTGACAGAGCCCTGCGAACCTGGGCGTGCAGCCTAACATTTTCAAAGGATGATGTTCCACTCGCTATCTCCTGACGTTGTTAACTGGTTAAGCCATCTGTAAATCTGGCATATATCCCGGGAGCGTCCGATTTAAAATAGGCACATTTTGGGACTGGAGCAGTGGCACCATAGAGCTAACAAGAAAAGTATCTCGTGTGGAACACCGATGATCCGGCAATCTGGGCGGTTGATCACCCTGATCCAGCAAGACTGTTGGCTGCCTCTTGGAGGTGAGATAAATCGGGAGAAATAAACGATGAACGAAGGGTCCGTGATTCCATGATGAATGGGCTCGGGTTTTCAGAGTCAGCATGGCTTTGGACCTCTGATAAGTTGTCATTGTTGGCGTATTTCTTTACTCCCTCCGTACCGGTGTATAAGTTATCTTACGTTGTTTACCGTGACCAAGACGAAATGGAAAACAAGAGAAATTAATGTTCATTTGCTAATCAATATCATTGCAAGACGGAGTACTTTTAAAGGGGAGTTGCTATGTTGTTTGGTTTGATTTCGCACGCAACCACTAATACCAAAAAAATGTCTCATTTATTTATTGTCCAATTCATGTCTTGCCCACATTTGCATGCAATTGATTTTTTAGGGTAATGCAATTGATTAGTTAGGCCAGTTAATTTCGTATGTTAATTATCCAGACAATTAATAGGTCCGTTTAATTTTGTTTGACGGAAGGATCACATTAATCATGAAGAATATCATTTTTTTGAACGAAAAGATCACAATAATTATGAAGAGTATCATTATTTGGACAGGAGGATCATGTCAATTATGGAAATTATTATCGGACATCTGACAGTACGATCAATTTATTTATGAAGAGTACTATTTTTTCGTAGGAGGATAGTGTTAATTATGAAAAATACCATCGAGTGTTGAACGGAAGGATCACGTTAATTATGAAGTGTATTATTATTTAGACATGAATACCACATTAATTGTGGAAAGTATTGTCGGGCCTTGAACGGGAGGATCACGTTAATTATGGAAACTGTCACCGAGTCATTAATGTAAAAAAATAGAAACCAAGAACCGAATCAATTTGAAAATCAAGACATTAATGCAATTAATTGACCAAAGAATTAATTACCCATGTAATTAATTAAGTTTATTTAAGTAGGGACTTTTTTCACCCCAAATCAATTATGCATTCAAACCATTAATGTAATTAATTAATTGGTCAGACATATATGTAGGGATGCAGATAATTAATACTAGTAGATTTTTTTTATCGTATCTCTATTATTCAACCCTTGACCCCCCCCTCCCCTAAAAAAACAATTCATGTGCTCCACCTCCCCACATGCATAAGAAATACACCTCCCTTGTCTCACGGAAAAAGAAATATAAAGCAGAAAAAAGATTGAGAAACCAAGCACCGAATCAAGTTGGAAATCAAGCCATTAATGTAATTAATTAGCCATACAATTAATTACTCGTGTAATTAGTTAATTACGTTTAAGTAGAGATTTTTTTTGCAAAAAATCAATTATGAAGTCGAGCCATTAATGGAATTAATTAATTAGTCAAACACTTAATTAGGGATGCAAATAATTAATAGTAGAAAGTTTTTTCAAACGTGTCTCTACTATTAAAGAAGAGTTGAGGACTGTACGTGGTATGTCTAACCGCCCTTCCCTTGAACCCCCTACGAAAAAATCATCCGCACCCACCTCCCCACAAGCACAAGAAAACCCACCTCCTTGCCTCACGCAAAAAGAAAACAAAATAAACCAGAAAAAAGATCGCCATCCTCCCACGATGATCCGCTTCCTATCCCAATGAGGGCTGACATCCTCTGAAACAACGACATGCCTTAGGGTTTATCTGGTCGCCGCCGTGCGTCATCAGGGGTGGTTCCCCAAGAGTGCCCCTCAGGGTTGATCCGGTTGAGAGGCAATGGCCGGAAGACACTTCACCCGGTCGATGTCCCTCGTACCACTAGTAGAAAAAGGCCCATTAGTCCCGGTTCCAGAGGGGCTTTAGTCCCGGTTCTGGAACCGGGACTAAAGGGTCGGGACTAAAGCCCAAAACCTTTAGTCCCGGTTCGCTTACGAACCGGGACCAAAGGGGCTCCACGTGGCTGTTGTGGGGAGCCCAGGCAGGAGGACCTTTAGTCCCGGTTGGTAACACCAACCGGGACTAAAGGAGCTCCACGTGGCCGCTTCGCAGCACTCAGGCAGGAGGACCTTTAGTCCCGGTTGGTAACACCAACCGGGACCAAAAGGCGCTGGTTTTTTTTTTGAAAGGGGGGGTTTAGGGGTTTTGGAGGGTTTAGGGGTTTCATATTGTGTTAGCTAGCTAATAGAGAGAAGTGACCTCTCTTTCTCCGTGCTTGGTCGACGCTAGCTACTACATATAGAGAGAACTCGACGCTAGCTAGTAAGCAAATGAAGGAAACCATTAATTACACAAGATCGTCATGAACATATACAAAGAGAAGTGACCTCTCTTTCTCCGTGCTTGTTCGAACAACAAGTTTTCGTAAATCTATCCGACGCTACTACATATATACAATATAACATCCCTGACATCATCAAGCGCCAAACTCCCATTGAATTTCCGCATGGTATTCTCCCTTTTCATGTATGACGTGGTCAAGAAAGAATCCCGCCAATTCCTCTTGAATTGCTCGTATGCGATCATGTGGTAGGAGTTCATCCCGCATCTGCCAGATCTAATTTAAAGAAGGGGGTCAATACATATATATGAATGAAACTCAACACAATTGATGGTAATAAAAAAAATTGTGAATATTGTTTACATACTTCAAATTGTTCTTCAGATCTGCCCCGCTCAGAGGTCCTGTGGCGAATGTACTCGCAAACGTAGTATCCACATAAATTATTCCCGGGTTCCTGCCACAAGAACTTTACGAGAATAGAGTTCAATCAAACTGATAATCAAGCATGATAATGGTATTGATGAAACTGGAATCAATGAGAGATGCGCGGAACTAGCTAGTACTACTTACTTTGGGGTGTGTAAATCGCAGCTCGTTCTTCAGACCCGGAACCTGTCCGGTGAACTGTTTCCAAACCCTGCCAGGCAAAGAAAATGATTACTTGATATCAGGAAATGAACGAAAGTTGTCGATATGGTCCCGGTATTGATTGAACTTACTTCTGGAGCATTGCAGTCATGTCCGCATAATCCTTGGGATCTTTACGTCTCGAGTCAAAGACAGTTACTACTCCCCCGTCAAGCTTAATGGATAGCAGAATATAGTGGAAACTGCGCACGCATAACTCATCAATTACAGTACTTAACCTCGAGTAAGCGAAACCGAATATGCACAAGACAGTAACACTCACTTGAAGTTGTAAGGAAAAAGTATTTCCCTTTTGTTTTGATGTCGAAGGAACGCTTTTAGCAAGCTTTCCTCGGTATCTTTAACTCTTTCTTGTACCACCCATTCATTTACGGTATTTGGGCTAATGAACCCAATGTCATAGATTTGTTTTTTTGGGCATTCGAAGATCTTCAATTTGCATAATATAGTGAGGATAATTATATATACATGCAATGAACGAGTTGAGCTAGAGACTTAATTACAGAAGTAATACTTACATACAGTAGCAAGTCATGATTTGTTTGTCGAGGGCCTTTTGATTGAATAACTGAAATAACTCCACAAATTCAACAGGCATCAGGTCGACTCCAATGAGGTCGTGCTCATCTTTAATTCTCACCAGCAAACTATCGGACCCATTCTTCCTGCAGGTTTCCAAGTACCACTCATGCAATTTGTACATCATCGTTGTTAAAGGAGGATGATCAGGTTTGACGAGAGGCTTCCCGTGCACGTATTTATATTCTTCTTTTGGTACCTCAGCCATTTCAAAAATTACATCATCCCCCAAGTAATCACCAGGATTGGTACTGAGCACCATCCCCGGATGATTAGCGACGATATCGCTAGACACCTTGAGTGGGGGGCACGATTTCTTCTCCTGTTCGCCGAGCTGGGGAATTGTTTTCCCACTTCTTCGTTCTGCTAACCTTGCATCACTAGAAGTACTTCCCGACCGCCGCGCTTCATCATATGTCTTTTGAATAATGCGGTCATAGTTGGATTGCGGCGGAGGCGGTGGTGGTCGCTTCAGGGCATCGATAGTGCGCTTCACTTTCATCGGATCTATTGTTTCCTTCGGAGGTGGAGTTTTCTTTGCAAAATGGGCCCTCACTTGGGCACGAACTATGTCCTCGTTTTCCTGCTCGGTCCTCTCATATGGTAACTTTTCCAGAGGCTTGAGAGATGGACCGTATCTGAATTCCCTCCCGCCTCTGCTTGTACTGCTAGCTGCCGGAGCGGCGGCGTCTCTGTTCCGTCGTTGCTGACGAGGCTGAGAAGGAGGCGGAGTGCTCCGACGCGCCGGAGGAGCCGGACCGGTGGCGTCTGTCTTCCGCCGTTGCCGACGAGGCGGAGGAGGAGGCGGACTGCTCCGACGCGCCGGAGTAGGCGAAGGAGGAGGCGGAGTGCCCTCACGCGTCGGAGGAGCCGGAGAAGGAGGCGGAGTGCCCTGATCACTCGCCGGAGGAGGAGGAGGAGGAGGAGGCGAAGTGCCCTGACTCACCGGAGGAGGAGGAGGAGGAGGAGGCGGAGGCGTCCAGTTTGGAAGCTTGATGTACTCCTTCTGCCATAGACATGTACTCCTCAGAGCACGAACCAGCTGATTCTCCCCTTCACCTCTAGAGTGGTAAAGCTCGAGCTCCTCAAATCCCTCCATTACTTCATCCACCATCACAACAGCATAGCCATGTGGAATCGGAAGGCAGTGAAAAGTTCCGTTGGGTTGAGGAGGTGCAACAGAGCCGAGAGCCGCCTTGAAAGTGAGGTTATGGCATTTCGTCATAAGCTCGCAATTTTGAGCCTCCGTGATAGTATCCACGGGGTAGATAGGCTCCGTGAAGTCAGTCTGAACGGGCTCCGTGGAAGCCACGCTGCTTCTCCGCTGAGATGGCGGGGTAGCTTCTGGGGTAGCTTCGTGCCACTGAGATAGTTGGCCGGCAGCTCGCTGGCTCTCAGCTTCCTCTAGCTTTTGTAGTCTTGCACTCATCTTCTACATGTCGCTCAGCTCCGCTTTCCTCTTTCTCTCCCGGCTTCTGTAACCGCCTGCGTCGGGAAACCCAAACTTCCACGGAACGGAGCCTGGTGTGCCTCGTGTTCGTCCAGGGTGCTCAGCATTCCCTAGGGCCTCAGTCAGCTCGTCCTTCTCTCTGTCGGGAATGAACGTCCCTTCCTGCGCTGCGGTGATATACTTCTGAAGCTTCGTGACGGGTATTGCAAGTTGCTCGTTCGTCCAACGGCACTTCCCTGTTTCAGGGTCCAAAGTTCCCCCAACCCCGAAGAACCAAGTCCTTGAACGGTCTGGCCAGTTCAATGTCTCTGGTTTGACCCCTTTAGCAATCAGGTCATTCTCAGCTTTGTCCCACAACGGCCGGGCTTTGAGGTAGCCACCTGACCCCGTGTGATGGTGATACTGCTTCTTTGCAGCGTTGTTCTTGTTTGTCTCTGACATTTTCTTACTCTTGTCTGATGTCTTGTAGGCCACAAATGCGGGCCAGTGATCTCTTATCTTCTCAAATCGGCCGATGAATTCTGGAGTCTCACCTTTGTCGACAAACTTTGATTTCAACTCCTTCTTCCACCTCCTGAATAGATCTGCCATCTTCTTAAGAGCACACGCCTTGACCAGTGGCTCTATAACGGGCTTATTCGGATCCTCCTCTGGCGGTAGGGTGAAATTTGCCTTCAGCAAGGTCCAAAGATCATCTTTCTGTCTATCGGTGACATAATCACCTTCAGGGGCGTCGTCCTTAGGCTTATTCCATTGCTTGATGCTGATCGGGATGTTGTCCCTAACAATAGCTCCGCACTGAGCAGAAAATGCGTCCTTGGTCCGCTTGGGTTCAATCGGTAGGCCATCGTCCGCGAGTGCTGTGATCGTGAACCTTTCATCCTTGCGCAACCTCTTCTTCGGGCCTCGTCTCGTTACCGAAGTTTGGCTCGATCCGGAGGGCTATAAAAGAAGAAAGAAGAGTTAATATATGTACATACCAAAACAATTAATGCATCAATTAGCTAGTCAGCACCTCCGGAGCCATCATGATCATGTCACCGGAGCCATCATGATAATGTCCTTCCTCCTCCATTGTTCCATCGGTGTCGTTGAGAAACGACAAGACAGCATCACCTCCGGCGAGGATTATTTCCCCCAGCAACTGTTCTTGTTCCAAGTCTCTTTGATCCATAGTTTCTGCAAATATAGAAGAATATATATATATAGATGAGATCAGAAAAAAATTGGATCAACTTTTGCACATCCATAATGGGGGTATTCTTGATAAAGCTATGTTACCGGAGTTATCTATGTTACCGGAGGGGGTAGACGACAACGACGCTCACCCCTCATGTCATGTCCGACGTCCCTCCTCATGTCGAAGTTATCGGGGAGGGGGTAGATGACAACGACGCTCACCCCTCATGTCCGACGTCCCCCCTCATGTCGAAGTTATCGGGGAGGGGGTACAGGTGGCCTCGAGAGTTGGTCGGGCGAGCGGACCGGGAGTAAGTAACTTTTAACTCATTTGAACTCATTTTGAATATATGAACATTTTAACTTTTACGGGTAGGGGCGGGAGGGGGTTGATCGACGTCTCCCCCCCTCATGTCGAAGTTACCGGAGTTTTCTATATGAACAAAAAAAATCCACATGACATGTCCGACGAGCGGACCGCCTCTCTCTCATGCATGTCCGACGTCCCCCCTCATGACAAAAACTTTCTATTAAAAAAAAAGCATACATCTATGAACAAAAATAAAATTGTATCAATGCATATATAAAAACTTTCTATGGATCATCATTGCTCATATATCAATGCATATATAAAAACTTTCTATGGATCATCATTGCTCATATATAAAAGCTTTCTATAAACAAAAAAAAACATACATCTATGAACAAAAAAAAATCTATGAACAAAAATAAAATTGTATCAATGCATATATAAAAACTTTCTATGGATCATCATTGCTCATATATCAATGCATATATAAAAACTTTCTATGGATCATCATTGCTCATATATAAAAGCTTTCTATAAACAAAAAAAAAACATCTATGAACAAAAAAAAATCTATGAACAAAAATAAAATTGTATCAATTCATATATAAAAACTTTCTATGGATCATCCATCCATACATACATACTGCATATACATACATACATACAGCATCCATACATACATACATACATACTGCATATACATACAAAAAAAAAGGCAGATCCGGCCGGGGCGGCGGCGGCGGCGGCGGCGCGGCAAGCAGAGCAGGGGCGAGAGGGGGTTGATCGACGTCCCCCCTCATGTCGAAGTTACCGGAGTTTTCTTCTAGGGGTTTGGCTAACCTCGAGAGTTTGTCAGGTAGGGGAGGGGGGGGGGGTAGGAGATCGACAACGCTTTTTTTCTAGGGTTTGCGTGGCCTCGAGAGTTGGTCGCCCGATATGTCCGACGTCCCCCCTCATGTCGAATTTACCGGAGTTTTCTTCTAGGGGTTTGGGTGGCCTCGAGAGTTTGTCGGGTAGGGGCGGGAGGGGGTAGGAGATCGAGGGCGACGGCGACATACATACATATAGCCACATACATACATGGAAAAAAATGCTATGAACAAAAAAATACATATAGCCACATATATGAAAAAAATACATATATGAACAAAAAAATGCTATGAACAAAAAAACATCATATATACATCCATCCATACATACATATAGCCACATACATATATACATTATATATGAACAAAAACATTCATCATATAAAAAAAATCAACATATATATATAAAAAAAATTGCACAGAGCAGGGGCGGCGGCGGCTCACAGCGGGGGCGGCTGGCGAAGGTGACGGTGACGGCGGGGGCGGCGAGGGCGCTGGCGACGGCGACGGCGGGGGCGGGCCGGGGCAGGGGCGTGGCCGGGCGCGCTCGGGGGCGGGCAGGGGCGTGGGCTCGGGGGCGGGGCAGGGCCGCGGGCTCGGGGACGACGACGGCGACGGCGACGGCAACGACGGGGCAGGGGCGTGGGCTCGAGGGCGGGGCAGGGCCGCGGGCTCGGGGACGACGACGGCGATGGCGACGGCGACGACGGGGCAGGGGCGTGGGCTCCGGGGCGGGGCAGGGCCACGGGCTCGGGGACGACGACGGCGACGGTGACGACGACGACGGGGCAGGGGCCTGGCGATGGCGACGACGTGGGCGGTGGACGGCGTCGGGGCAGCCTGGCGGCGTCAAGGAGGTCGGCGTCGTCGGGCGAAGTGGCGATGAAAACTGTGAAATTTCACAAGTGCTGGTTATATACACTCAGCATTGGTCCCGGTTGGTGGCACCAACCGGGACCAATGCCCACCTTTAGTCCCGGTTGGTGCCACCAACCGGGACCAAAGGTCTCTTTTCGTCAGCCCAAAGGGCGGGAAGCAGAGACCTTTGGTCCCGGTTGGTGGCACCAACCGGGACTAAAGGGTGGCATTGGTCCCGGTTGGTGCCACCAACCGGACCAAAGGTAGGCATTGGTCCCGGTTGGTGCCACCAACCGGGACTAAAGGGTGGTGCTGCCCGGGGCCAAAAGTTTAGTCCCACCTCGCTAGCTGAGAGGGCTCGAGAGTGGTTTATAAGCGCTGCTGCGCCAGCCCTCTCGAGCTCCTCTCAACTGCAGGCTTACGGGCCTAATCGCACACACCTCTGCCTGTGGGCCTTCTGGGCCTTCTGCGGGCCTGAATCCTGGCCCAACTAGATGGTTGGGTTTCTAGTCGTATTCAGGCCGTGGTGGCCCAGTAGGCGGCATTTTTTTTAATTTTTTTCTACTTTTTTTGTTTTCTTTTTTGCTTTATTTATTTTCTTTTGTTTCTACTTACAGTTTTTCAGTGATTCTTTTTGCTTTTAGGTCACAAAAATTATAAACTTTATGAAAATTCTTTTTGCTATTAATGTTTTGAACAAAAAATACTTTGATAACTTTAGTTGCATAAATTTTATATAATTTTAGTTTCATAAATACTAGAGGTTTATAAAATATTTTTAGTTGATTCCTTTTGCTAAATGACCCTGAAATTGAAAAGCACTTCAAATGAACTCTGAAAAGGTTGAAAGTTGGCGTCGTATCATCATTTCACCCACATAGCGGCATTTTTTTTTAATTTTTTTCTACTTTTTTTGTTTTCTTTTTTGCTTTATTTATTTTCTTTTGTTTCTACTTACAGTTTTTCAGTGATTCTTTTTGCTTTTAGGTCACAAAAATTATAAACTTTATGAAAATTCTTTTTGCTATTAATGTTTTGAACAAAAAAATACTTTGATAACTTTAGTTGCATAAATTTTATATAATTTTAGTTTCATAAATACTAGAGGTTTATAAAATATTTTTAGTTGATTCCTTTTGCTAAATGACCCTGAAATTGAAAAGCACTTCAAATGAACTCTGAAAAGGTTGAAAGTTGGCGTGGTATCATCATTTCACCCACATAGCGGCATTTTTTTTAATTTTTTTCTACTTTTTTTGCTTTATTTATTTTCTTTTGTTTCTACTTACAGTTTTTCAGTGATTCTTTTTTGCTTTTAGGTCACAAAAATTATAAACTTTATGAAAATTCTTTTTGCTATTAATGTTTTGAACAAAAAATACTTTGATAACTTTAGTTGCATAAATTTTATATAATTTTAGTTTCATAAATACTAGAGGTTTATAAAATATTTTTAGTTGATTCCTTTTGCTAAATGACCCTGAAATTGAAAAGCACTTCAAATGAACTCTGAAAAGGTTGAAAGTTGGCGTGGTATCATCATTTCACCCACATAGCATGTGCTAAAAAGTTGAGAGGGTTACGGCAAAAACTGGATGCACTTCGTGTACAAAATGGACAATCTCTTTCGAAGTATCAGGGTTTCGGACGAAAACTCATCTGTTACAAAGGGATTTCATTTAATTTCTTCACATGTAACTGCAATGATATAGTTGTGGAGAGAAAGTCTTCACTTTTTCTTCGCTTGTGTCCTTTGCTTATTGCGCCGTAACCATGGATAATCTTCATCGTTTAACAGGGTGCTTGGGTCAGCCTTGACTTTGAAGGGAGGAATTTCATGAAACTTTTCATAATCTTCAGACATGTCTGTCTTGCCCTCCAATCCCACGATGTCTCTTTTTCCTGAAAGAACTATGTGGCGCTTTGGCTCATCGTATGATGTATTCGCTTCCTTATCTTTTCTTTTTCTCGGTTTGGTAGACATGTCCTTCACATAGAAAACCTGCGCCACATCATTGGCTAGGACGAATGGTTCGTCTGTGTACCCAAGATTGTTGAGATCCACTGTTGTCATTCCGTACTGTGGGTCTACCTGTATCCCGCCTCCTGACAGATTGACCCATTTGCACTGAAACAAAGGGACCTTGAAATCATGTCCATAGTCAAGTTCCCATATGTCCACTATGTAACCATAATATGTGTCCTTTCCCCTCTTGGTTGCTGCATCAAAGCGGACACCGCTGTTTTGGTTGGTGCTCTTTTGATCTTGGGCTATCGTGTAAAATGTATTCCCATTTATCTCGTACCCTTTGTAAGTCAATACAGTCGAAGATGGTCCCCTGGCCAACGAGTACAGCTCATCAGAAACAGTGTTGTCACCCATGAGACGTGTTTGCAACCAACTGCCGAAAGTCCTGATGTGTTCATATGTAATCCAGTCGTCACACTGCTCCGGGTGTTTGGAGCGCAGAATATTCTTGTGTTCATCGACATACGGGGTCACCAAGGTAGAATTCTGTAGAACTGTGTAGTGTGCTTGAGACCAAGAATGCCCATCCCTACATATTATTGAGTCCGCTCCTAGCGTGCCTTTTCCAGTCAGTCTCCCCTCATACAGCGATTGAGGGAGACCAATCTTCTTAAGGTCAGGAATGAAGTCAACACAAAACCCAATGACATCCTCTGTTTGATGGCCCATGGAGATGCTTGCTTCTGGCCTAGCGCGGTTACGAACATATTTCTTTAAGACTCCCATGAACCTCTCAAAGGGGAACATATTGTGTAGAAATACAGGGCCTAGAACGACAATCTCGTCGACTAGATGAACTAGGACGTGCGTCATGATATTGAAGAAAGATGGTGGGAACACCAGCTCGAAACTAACAAGACATTGCACCAAATCACTCCTTAACCTTGACAGGATTTCTGGATCGATCACCTTCTGAGAGATTGCATTGAGGAATGCACGTAGCTTCACAATGGCTAATCGAACGTTTTCCGGTAGAAGCCCCCTCAATGCAACCGGAAGCAGTTGCGTCATAATCACGTGGCAGTCATGAGACTTTAGGTTCTGGAACTTTTTCTCTGCCATATTTATTATTCCCTTTATATTCGACGAGAAGCCAGACGGGACCTTCATACTGAGCAGGCATTCAAAGAAGATTTCCTTCTCTTCTTTGGTAAGAGCGTAGCTGGCAGGACCTTCATACTACTTTGGATGCATGCCGTCTTTTTCATGCACACGTTGCTGTTCCTCCTGTGCCTCCGGTGTATCTTTTGTCTTCCCATACACTCCCAAGAAGCCTAGCAGGTTCACGCAAAGATTCTTCGTCACGTGCATCACGTCGATTGCAGAGCGGACCTCTAGGTCTTTCCAATAGGGTAGGTCCCAAAATATAGATTTCTTCTTCCACATGGGTGCGCGTCCCGCATCGTCAGTCGGAACAGATAGTCCTCCAGGACCCTTTCCAAAGATTACTTGTAAATCATTGACCATATCAAGTATGTGATCACCAGTACAGAGGGCGGGCTTCTTCCGGTGATCTGCCTCACCTTTGAAATGCTTTCCTTTCTTTCGACATTGATGGTTGGTCGGAAGAAATCGACGATGCCCCAGGTACACATTCTTCCTGCATTTGTCCAAATATATACTATCGGTGTCATCTAAACAGTGTGTGCATGCGTGGTATCCCTTGTTTGTCTGTCCTGAAAGGTTACTGAGAGCAGGCCAATCGTTGATGGTTACAAACAGCAACGCATGTAGGTCAAATTCCTCCTGTTTGTGCTCATCCCACACACGTACACCTTCTCCATTCCATAGCTGTAAAAGTTCTTCAACTAATGGCCTTAGGTACACATCAATGTCATTGCCGGGTTGCTTAGGGCCTTGGATGAGCACTGGCATCATAATGAACTTCCGCTTCATGCACAACCAAGGAGGAAGGTTATAGATACATAGAGTCACGGGCCAGGTGCTATGATTGCTGCTCTGCTCCCCAAAAGGATTAATGCCATCTGCACTTAAACCAAACCATACGTTCCTTGCGTCACCTGCAAAGTCCCCCCACCTTCTCTCGATTTTTCTCCACTGCGACCCATCAGCGGGTGCTCTCAACTTCCCGTCTTTCTTACGGTCTTCTTTGTGCCATCGCATCAACTTGGCATGCTCTTTGTTTCTGAACAGACGTTTCAGCCGTGGTATTATAGGAGCATACCACATCACCTTGGCAGGAACCCTCTTCCTGGGGCGCTCGCCCTCAACATCACCAGGGTCATCTCGTCTGATCTTATACCGCAATGCACCGCATACCGGGCATGCGTTCAAATCCTCATACTCACCGCGGTAGAGGATGCAGTCATTAGGGCATGCATGTATCTTCTGCACCTCCAATCCTAGAGGGCATAGAACCTTCTTTGCTTCGTACGTACTGCCGGGCAATTCGTTATCCTTTGGAAGCTTCTTCTTCATTATTTTCAGCAGCGAACTAAATCCCTTGTCAGATACACCATTGTCTGCCTTCCATTGCAGCAATTCCAGTGTGGTACCGAGCTTTCTGTTGTCATCTTCGCAATTTGGGTACAACCCTTTTTTGTGATCCTCTAACATGCGATCGAACTTCAACTTCTCCCTTTCACTTTCACATTCTCTCTGTGCATCAACAATGACCCTGCGAAGATCATCATCGGGCACATCGTCTGGTTCCTCTTGATCTTCAGCTTCCCCCATTGCAGCATCACCGTATTCAGGGGGCGGGTAGTTGTCATCATCCTCTTCTTCTTCGTTGTCTTCCATCATAACCCCTCTTTCTCCGTGCTTGGTCCAAACATTATAGTGTGGCATAAAACCCTTCTCAAGCAGGTGGAAGTGAAGGGTTTTAGAGTTGGAGAAAGCCTTCGTATTCTCACAGACAGTACATGGACAATGCATAAAACCATTCTGCTTGTTTGCCTCAGCCGCTTCGAGAAAATTATGCAGGCCCTTAATATACTCGGAGGTGCGTCGGTCACCGTACATCCATTGCCGGTTCATCTGCGTGCGTTATATAGTTCTTATTATTGAACAACATATAACTCTCTAGAGCATCTAATTAAAACACACAAGTAAGAACTTTTTTCTTTTAGAAAGAAGATAAGAAGAAGAGGCTAACCACGGTGTTGCCGGCGCCGAGATGGGCGCGGGCGATCGACGGCGGTGAGGACGGGGACGGGACAGGACGGACCGCCAAACCTAGACAAATCTTGAGGAAAATGGAGCTTGGACAAGGAGCTTCGAGAGGAGAAAGCTTAAGTGTGGCTCGGGCATTTCATCGAACACCTCATGTGCATAGGAGGTGAGCTAGAGCACCACAAAAGCTCTCCCACGGCCGGGCAAAAAAACAGAGCAATGCATTGCTCTGCTCGCGGGCGGGGGCTATATATAGGCCAACCATTGGTCCCGGTTCCAGCCACAAACCGGGACCAATGGTTGTGGGCCAGGAGCGAGGCGCATTGGTCCCGGTTCGTGGCTGGAACCGGGACAAAAGGGGTCACCTTTTGTCCCGGTTCCAGCCACAAACCGGGACCAATGGTTGTGGGCCAGGAGCGAGGCGCATTGGTCCCGGTTCGTGTCTAGAACCGGGACAAAAGGGGTCTGACGAACCGGGACCAATGGCCCACGAGGCCCGGCCGGCGCCCTGGCCTCACGAACTGGGACCGATGCTCCCATGGGTCCCGGTTCGTGAGTGAACCGGGACTAATGGGCTTCTCAGGGGTGGACCAATGCCCTGTTTTGTACTAGTGTACCATCATCTTCCTATCCATGCATTATTTCCATCATGGACCGAGTGATGTAGGAGGCAGGCGGAGAAGCACATATGGATCAACCTAGCATCCACAACCTTGAAAGCACAAACTGGTTGTGGGGAATCTGCACACGTCGGTGCGACACCAATGGATCGGGTCATTTGTCGACGCTCAAAAGGAGTTTGCCATGGATGGCCACTTCAACGACCTCCCTCAGTAGGTACCATCACACACATCTTCTAGTAGATCTCTACCTCCATCTTCCTAACCCAATCAATATTGTAACAGATTGACGTCGTTTGGAACATGTTCCACCAAAAGCCACTGATAACCGAAATGTCGGTATAAAACAAAATAATTGCTCAGTTATGGTATTAGAACTATTTATTGTGTAACAATATGATCAATTTTATTGATTGTGGTTGGAAGGAACGCCATTTTTGAACAATGAGGTTGGTGAGGGCACAGAGTAAAAATAAATAAATATTATTTCATTTTTGCCACTTATTTTTATGTCTGATTGTGTTGAGATGTTTACATATCACATGTACCTTTATATAGATATTACAAATTTACTTGAGCCGATATGATTAGACAGAAAAGTCACAAATTTAGGGAGCTCTGAGGTTGTACGTGTTTCTATCTTTGTATCATATATCATCTATTGAACCTTAGGACTTAAGTTCATGTATCAAGTTTAAAAAACACTGAAAGGAATACATCATAGATAGTACACATGAGAGTTGCATCTTTGCTGATAAAGGAAGGGCAAGAGCACGCCCGTTGTACATGGAAAGAAGAAAATGAAAACGAAAACGAAAAACTCCAGAAAAGAATGCTATGATCTCATGATAAAATGTTGGCCACCAGCCAATACCCATAGGAACGCTCCTACAATAGGTCCTAAGGCACACACATTTTTCGATTAGTACTAGCATGCATGCCAATTAAAGTCACATGCTCTGCCTAATCTGTGATGCTTGGTCTGTCATTGTTTTGCCTATAGTTCATGATTTCTTTTCAATTTTACAATTTAGAAAATAAGTATGTTATTGTTCAACTATACCATGTTAGTACATGTTACGAAGGATGATAAAGTGATTGTTAGTTAAAAAAACAGATCAAGCTTTATATGTTTTAATCAGTAATTACCTAACCTCTAGTGCAAAGTAGTCATGCATTTTGTAATTATCAAGTTTCAATTGCATGATGCTTTCGTTCATTAAGTCCATCTTTTGTAGGTTCATCATAAGCAAAGCTGTCACCTAGTTTAGGAAGATGATGTCCATTGATTACGACATGCAACAATCTAGGTCGTTGGGCCTATCGGAGAAGACATTCACAAGAGGAGAGTGGGCATGTATTATTGATTTGCATTGACAGATCTTGCATTCTACCCCAAAGAAATCAAATTCAGTTATGTCATCTCATTAATAAAAGACTTCCTGTTGACCCTTTTTTCTTCTTTCATAATTACATGTTAATCGCATACATTTATGAATTGTACAAACTCTCAGATTTTTAAATAAAAATATTGCTCTTTTTTAATAATGGATATGTATGTCAACGCACGTTTCAAAAATTATGTAAGCAATCATTCTTGATACCAATGTCATGCATGTCTAATTAGTGAATTTTATTTTTCGCTCAAAATTTTCTCCATGATATACCAACAACCAGAATAATAAAGAGTGCATTTTAAAAAAAGCAGTAGATGAAACAGACTAGATTGAAGCTCATAATTGGATTAAGAGTTTAGACCGGAGATGCTTCCCAAAGTATATGAAATGTAGCCCGTAGCAACACACGTGCATTCTAGTAGTATCTTTAGTTATAGCCGGTCGATGGTATTCTTGTGCGATGTAGCGCTCCATCTGTTGGGGGTTTGCAGGAGTTGCATGTCGAAGGCGTTGGACAATCTGCTTTTGTGTCATTTTGCATGGCTCGGGAGTAATTTGCATGTCGTGTTGAGTTTTCGCTTGTTTGCTTCTCATGAACAAGTGTATAATGGTTCTAATTGTTTTCTAATTAATTAGACAATTCTCTTCCGCTTAATTAAGCGGTTGATGTCTTTTGTCTCTGTTTTCGAGAAAAAAAAAGTCTCTCGTGTAAGGGTGGTCTTCGGAACTTCAGATGTTTATTCACCTATGATTTGTGAGCCAAGCAAAGCACCGCTGGTAAAGAGGATTAATATACATTTTGTCTTGGTCTTTTTGGGTAGTAAAATGAGTTCGTGCCCGTGGGCAACGGCGTCGAATAACAATCGTTAGATTTTCACACCATTGACGTAGAGTAATTAAAGTACCACGATAAGATGATCTCTGACATCGAGCTAATAGAAACATTTTTAACAGACGAGTTGACCAAGCATTTAACGCCACGCACATGCCCGCCAACCTTGCGCGCGTCGATCGAGTGGTAAACATTGTACGTACTACGAGATTTGCCATCGACGACTAATTTAGCTGCAGCGTTTTTTTTTTAAAATGATTTAGCTGCAGCGTTGAACATGTAGTACATGTACATCGAGGCAGCAGAAATTAATGACACAGCGATCGACGACGAACGCACGCACGTACCTCTCCTTGTGACGAGGCGGATCAGCTGGGCATCCGACGCTGTGAGCACCCGGCGGTCGGCGGAGAGGAGGAGCACCATGAGCAGGGGCAGCGCCAGCATCAGCACCAGCACCACCACGCCGCGCCGCTCTCCGCGCTTCGCCATGCCGGCCGCCGCAATCTCTCTAGCTCGGTGCTGCCCGGCCTCTCCGTCTCGTCTCCGGCTGGCCGGTTTGCGGTTTGACATTTGATGGTGGCGGCGAATTCATAGGGAGACATTTCGGGAGGGGTCAACGGCGCGGAACTCAAACTTCGTGACGTCGTGGCCAGCACTAGCTCATCTGTGTATTTTTCTCCTTCTAGAACAGGCACTAGCTGATCGATCGACCGTGTTGTACCACGAGAACGGAGGGCCCATGCATGCCATATGCGAGTATACGCCAGCCACGACGTGTGAGAAATTTAAAATAGAGCGGGCCTTAGATCACGGTGGACGATGCTTGCACACGCAGTGCTATTCGCTTTCTTCCAACCCGCACAAATATGTGGATTTCTTTTTCTCGTTTATACAACTCAACCTCTCTTCTTCGAATTGTTGTCAACTCTCTCTTTTTTTAATGATTTTTAGCCTTCTTTTTTCAATGCATTGTCAACTCATTTTAGTTTTTTTTATTAGGGAACTCGTTTTAGTTCGTTCAGTGTATCCTGATCCAACTAGATATATGCCATGGGCTCGGCCCATTCAGTTTACTAATTTGCTCAACGTCAAACTGGAAATGTTTACTAATTTGCATAAAGCTAGTTTCGTTTGAAATATCGTTGTAGTTGGATAAAGTGGTGTTAGACAAAAACGTTGTTTTATCTTGAGTATTACTTTCTTCAAGGTAAGGGTCCTCGATCAACTCATGTTCTTCATAGGTTTCAAACATATGGGGAAAGAGGGAATACACAAGACATGTCATGTATGTCAAGAAAGATTGATGTGTCGTCCATGGCCATGGATACGACTATTCATATAGTTTTACACTTTACAGAGGTCGTATGCATTACCTAGACGACACAATCACGTTGATGCCCTTTAAGATCTTGTTTGGATAGCAGAAAGGTTTCCTGCTTTTTTCCCAAGACGTGACCCTGACTTGTCGAAATCACGAGAGAATGTCCACTACAACAAACGCTCTCACAAATTATTGCTAATGGATATAATTCCAGTTTTTCAACCAGACCTTTACGATATTATGGGTGTAAACACTAGTATTTAAAAACAGGCATGCATATAAGGTCTTGTTCTTACAACCTTATAATGGTGATTGGGATCATCATGATATTAATTTATGCTCTCGAAGACAACCGTTAAGATGTGCTTGTGACGCGATGATGTGGGGAGTGTGTCCAAAATACGTCTTGACCGGTGCTTGACCTGCATCAAGAGTCAACTGTCCAACCACAGGCCCTCACCGTCACGCGAGGTTACCTATGTTATCAAGGATAAATATTCGGACAAAATCATTGGGCGTTTAATGACTATACCTCATTTGTCCCCGAGGATTAGCTTTCCTCTGCCGTACTAACCCTTTCTCTCACTATTGTTTAGGTTAGCGTTTCGCGTCCTCCTCGCTTCTACCTCCTCATTGACCGATCTTCTGGATCATGGGTACCTGCAGGGCCATAGAACTAGAAGAAGACTGTCACAACTCAAACTTCTCTAAATTTTGGTTGTGAAACTAGAAGCACATGCATTCATGTTTTACCTCTCATATTTGGTTTTGAAGCCAACAAAGCCAACATTGAATTCAATCCACCATTTGAATTTCAAGGAAAGCCATGAAAGCCTCACCCAAAATTTCTTTTCAAAATTTGCATTAGCGTAGGAAAGAAACTAAAGTTTGAGTGAACCAAAGTTTGAAAATAGTTCAATTTGGGAAAATAAACTATAAGTAAAACTCTGTGAAATTTAAAACAAAACAGAAAATTAGAAAAATGCAAATTCAGATATTCAAATTGGCCCACTAGGTATAATGGAAATTTTGGTGAGAAAAAATGTTTTGGAAATGTTCACCAATTCAGAAATATTCCCAAGGCAATTTCGAAACTATTTTCTTTTTGAAGAAAATTAAAATTCATTTATTTAAAAGAAAAACCGAGAGCAGAAAGAAAATAGGAAATAAAACAGAAAAAGAGGCCAGCCAGCCAGCTAACCAGGCCGGCCGAGCTAGCCAGCCAGCCCGCGCTCGCCCTCTCTCTCTCTCTCTCTAACATGCGGGACCCACCTGTCAGCTTCGTCCTCCTCCCGCAACCGTCGCCCACCCCACGGGCGCACGACCTCCATTTCTCGCGCCCTCCATGCACGCCCGCACTGGCCGAGCCGCCCGTTAAAAGCCTTGCACCCTCTCTCTCTCTCTCTCAAACCCCCTGTCCAATTCCACCAGAGCGTCGTCGGTTGCCTGCACGACCTCCGACCTCTCTGCCTCGGTCGAGAGATTACCGGCGCCATTCCGGCGAAACCCGATCCCTCCGCGACCAGCCAACCACTCCAGGAGATCAGCCGCTCCACGGCGACCCCCTGGACAACCCCAATGAGCTCAAGGGCCTCTGTGATGCCAAGTTTGCCGTAGATCAAACTTTCGCTCCTCCGTCGCCGTTGCTCTGGTGAGCTCCACGATCCATTTGGCCCCGCACCTTGTCCATTAGCCTCCTCACCCACCCACGCCTCCAGGAACCGATGCGTTGGAGCTCGCCGTCAACGCCCGAGCTGCTGCAACTCCGGCGATCCCCCCCCCCCCCCCCCCGACGTCAAATCTGTCACCCCCGAGCCTGCCCAACGCCACCATCATCATCGTCGTCGACCAACACGTTCACCTGTGCCCTCCGTGCAACCTAGAAGTCCCTGGAACGCCGGCAACCTCGACTCCCGAGCGTTGTGCCGCCGCGTTCGTGCTTCCCGACGAGATTCTGGCGAGGATCTCCGGTGAGCCAAACCCTAACCCCCCCTATGTATAATCCTAGCCGTTATATCTAGCATAGACGTACATGATTAGATCACTTAAAAATCCTGAAACGATTTCCTTTAGGCTTCGGCCGTTCACCGCAAACGCCAGCCTTGAACGCCCTATGGCCAATAGGAGCACGCCATGTGTCACCCCCTCTCCGTCATGAAAATCATAGGAATTGTTGAATTAAAATGAAATTGCACATTTGCAGAAAAGCCCGTGGAACTTGAATCCATTATAAATAAATATCCAGAGGTCCAAATTGAACGATTCTTTTTGCGAATGAAACTCTATGAAAGGTAGTTTCAGAATAATTTAGAGAAATAAAATTTGAACTTTTTAAATTTGAAATTCAAACAGATTCATTCAAATACTAAACAGGTCATAACTTTTAATTTACAAATCCAAATGAGTTGATTCCTTTTGCAAATTGGAACTAGTAAATTGTAAACAATATTTGTACATTTATTTTAAATTTATGAATTATTTTAAAATAGTTTCTGGACAGGAACATGTAGGCTCCAAATTCAAAGGATTTTTGAATTATTAAATGGGATAAAATTTATAAATAAATGAGAAACAATTTTGATTAGTGTTGGGATAAATTGTGACTTGTTCGGACTTGTCAAATCTATTTTTGAAATAAATTTCAAATTTATTTGAACTAGAAATGAAATGAAATAGACAATCCAAATCATTTGAATTTAATTCAAAGTTTATAAAGCTGATCATGATTAGCCATGTTCCCGGTTACAGACAAGTTTGAGCAACTCATATGAGAATTGTCAGCTTGATCTCATTCACCTCTTCCATCTAAAAGCAATGGTTGAACCAATGGGAAGTTATGGCGTTGATCTCAGAGGACTGGGGTTTACCGGGGTCTCTGCAGAGAAACTTGGGATGACCGGGGTTTACCGGGAGTCCACATACTCAAACTGCATTGGAGTTACGATCGGGGTTTACCGGAGTAACTCTAGACTACGATCGAGGCTTACCGGGAGTGTCTTATTGCTATTAGAGTAGACCACTATAAAATAATAGGGCAAAACTATATTTTATGCATAGAGCCTTGAACCCCACCGGCCAAAGTGCATGTAGGTGAACAACTTTCCGTTAACTATGGAGTTGCCAATACATTCAATGTATTGACCGTAGTGGCTGCAACGTATCATGTTGGAGGTGACTATTATGACGAGTGATTTATGTAGGGTTTTGTGCCTCCAGTCGACATGCTTCCCCGTGGCATTGATGGAGCTTACCAAGACTACTACCTTAGATTTGCTTTCGTTTCCACTTATCATGAACTCTGTTTGCTTATTGTAAGACTATGTATTTGACTAGCCACTGGCTAGAGTCTATAAGACTATTTGTTTCTAGATCATACGATGTAATGAATGACGCATTTGTATATGATACAACATCGTTACCGTGTATGCCGATGATTCGATTCAGGGGTTGGCATAGAGACACACGGAGACCGCATGCCTGAAAAGGTAGGTCGTGAAAAAGACAAGAGACAACTCCATTGCAATCAGACACATGCATGAAGTTAAATAGAATGAAATTCATTCCATTGACCCCTTCTACGATTACATATGGTTGGAAGGCAATGCCTCAACCCATTGACTTACCAAATTACTCACACGTGTAGATCGGAGCACAAAATGAACTCATTGAAGAAGACACAAAGGTGAATTTTTTATAGATAATATGTCTTACAATAGTTGGTGGATGCGATTCATGATTACAAGTATGACTAACTTGGAAAGGGGTTGTTGTGGTGATCATGGTGGTGGCGTCTATGCAGATAAGATAGGAAATGGCAACGACTAGGCTTGGAAGATGGTTCTGGGGTTCTGTTTCATGAATGGTGCTTTCCTCGTTGGGATTCCGGTGTTTGCCCCCTTTATAAAGGTTGATGGGTTGGAGCTCATGGCGCCTGGTACAAGTGCTTGCACTCGTATTGCGCTCTGGTTGCTTTGGTGCGCCTCCAATTTCTTCCTCTCTTCCTCTCTTCTTCTTGTTTCCCCCTAAGGGATGATTAATTTCCATGCTTAGGCCCTTTTCCAACAGAAACACATTAAACCAAGGATTTTGGATCGTGCATTCATTAGTCATTAGTAGATTTATCAGAGTGGTTTTGTCGAAAATTTCAGAATTACCCGGTTTAAACAATCGTGTGATGAGTGCAAAAATATCACTCATCACTCATCTTGTTGGCTCTAGCCGTCGCTAGCGTAGTACACCATTTATACCGACAGGAAGATTGTGATGAGGTATTTTGACTAGATCCCTGAAAACTATGACATGCCCGTCGGGTCTGGCGCACGAAACCGGGAGTACGTGTGTCCTCAAAACAGTCCCTCATATGTGTCGAGAGTTCCACCATAGGCGTACACTCCATTGACGGTATGGTGCCATATAGCATGTGGTTGTATCGTTGACATAATCATTGATACGTCTCCAATGTATCTATAATTTATGAAGTATACATGCCATGTTTACAATAATTTTATATGATTTTGGTATGATTTGATTAGAACTAACCCGGACTGACGTTGTTTTCAGCAGAACTACCGTGGTGTTGTTTTTGTGCAGAAATAAAAGTTCTCGGAATGGGCTGAAAATTTACGGAGAATATTTTTGGAAAATATAAAAAATACTGGAGCAAAAAGATACCGGAGAGGAGTCCCGAGGCAGTCACAAGCCTAGGGGGCGCGCGCCCCCTGGCTTGTGGGCCCCTCGAGCACCCCCCTGACTTGATTCCAACGCCAAGTACTCCTATAAATCGAGAAACCTCCAGAAAGAAACCTAGATCGGGAGTTCCGCCGCCGCAAGCCTCTGTAGCCATGAAAAACCAATCGGGAGCCCGTTCCGGCACCCTGCCGGAGGGGGAAACCATCACCGGAGGCCATCTTCATCATCCCGACGATCTCCATGACGAGGAGGGAGTAGTTCACCCTCGAGGCCGAGGGTATGTACAAATAGCTATGTGTTTGATCTCTCTCTCTCTCTCTCTCTCGTGTTCTTGAGATGACACGATCTTGATGTACCGCGAGCTTTATTAATATAGATGAATCATATGGAGTTTTCCCCTCTCTATCTTCTTGTGATGAATTGAGTTTTCCCTTTGAAGTTTTCTTATCGGATTGAGTCTTTAAGGATTTGAGAACACTTGATGTATGTCTTGCGATGGGGTATCCGTGGTGACAATGGGATGTTCTATTGATCCACTTGATGTATGTTTTGGTGATCAACTTGCGGGTTCCGTGACCTTGGGAATCTATGCACACGTTTTCGTCTTGACTCTCCGGTAGAAACTTTGGGGCACTCTTTGAAGTTCTTTGTGTTGGATTGAACATGATGAATCTGAAATTGTGTGATGCATATCGTATAATCAAGCCCATGGGTACTCGTGGTGACATTGGAGTATCTAGGTGACATTAGGGTTTTGGTTGATGTGTATCTTAAGGTGTTATTTTAGTACGAACTCTAGGGCTGTTCGTGACACTTATAGGAATAGCTCATACGATTGATCGGAAAAGATAACTTTGAGGTGGTTTCGTACCCTACAATAATTTCTTCGTTTGTTCTCCGCTATTTGTGACTTTGGAGTGAACTCTTTGTCGCACGTGAGGGATTTACATATGATTCAACTATGTTAGTATTGTTGAGAGAACTTGCACTAGTGAAAGTATGAACCCTAGGCCTTGTTTTCAAGCATTGCAATACCGTTTGTGCTCACTTTTGTTACTTGCTACCTTGCTGTTTTTATATTTTCAGATTATAAAAACCTATATCTACCATCCATATTACACTTGTATCACCATCTCTTCACCGAACTAGTGCACCTATACAATTTACCATTGTATTAGGTGTGTTGGGAGCACAAGAGACTCTTTGTTATTTGGTTGCAGGGTTGTTTGAGAGAGACCATGTTCATCCTACGCCTCCCACGGATTGATAAACCTTAGGTCATCCACTTGAGGGAAATTTTGCTACTGTCCTACAAAACTCTGCGCTTGGAGGCCCAACACGAGTCTACAAGAAGAAGGTTGCGTAGTCGACATCAAGCTCTTTTCTGGCGCCGTTGCCGGGGAGGTGAGTGCTTGAAGGTATATCTTTAGATCTTTCTATCGAATCTTTTAGTTTCTTGTTTTTCACTAGTTTGGTTTTATAAAAGAAAACTTCAAAAAATAATGGAATTGAGGTTGCCTCATATGCTTCATCTTTTTAATGTCTTTCGTGAAAATGATGGAAAGGAAAATTGTGCCAAAGTGTTAGAAGAAGAAGTTATTAAAATGTTTGGCACTAAATCTTTGTATGATGAGCATGATTGCAATGTTGTTAGTATGAATTCCTTGAATATTCATGATGCTAATGATATGCGAAGCCACAAGCTTGGGGATGCTATGTTTGATGAAGATGATATTTTTAGTTCCCCAAGTTTTGATGAGCAAATTTGTTATGATAATGACATGCCTACTATCTACGATGATTATGATGATGACATGTATGCTATAAAGAGTGATAGTAACCATGAAACTTTTCATCATGATTTTAATATTCAAAGTGGTTATGTCAATCAAGTATCTCATCATAGTTATTTTGTTCAGTTTGCTCCCACTATTATGAATGAGAAGAAAATTGCTTATGTGGAGAGTGACAAATTTTCTATGCTTGTGGATCATGAAGATAATGCTTTATGTGATAGTTATGTTGTGAAATTCCTTCATGATGCTACTGAAAATTATTATGAGAGAGGATCTTATGCTTCTACATATTGCAATAATATCAAGTTTCCTCTCTATGTGTTCAAAGTTTTGAAGTTATGCTTGTTTTGCCTTCCTATGCTAGTCAATTCTTGCTCCCATAAATTGTTTGCTCACAAAATCCCTATGCATAGGAAGTGGATTAGGCTTAAATGTGCTAGTCAAATGCTTCATGATGCTCTCTTGCATGTTTCAAATACTATTCCTATATGAGCATCATTGAAATCATCATGCCTAGCTAAAAGGCATTAAAGAAAAGCGCTTGTTGGGAGGCAACCCAACACTTTTACTTTATGTTTTTGTGTGTTCACATGATTAATATACTGTAGTAATCATGTTTTATGCCTTTTATTTCAATAAAATGCCAAGTAAAGCCTTTGGGATGACTCACAAGATGAGTAGAATTGATGCTGAACCAAAACAGAAACTTTTGACTCCAGTACAGGAATTTTCATTTTTTACTAGAGCGTGATAATGATCTGAAATTTTTACACAGTCTTGATATACAAATTCTTCAGGTTTTCCTAAGTTTTCAGAATTTTTAGAGACAGGGAAGTATGGTTACACTACAGATCTTCACAGACTGTTCTGTTTTTGACAGATTCTGTTTTGCATGCATAGTTTGCTTGTTTTAGTGTTTCCATAGCTTATATTTAGTGATATAAATTATGGGAATGATAGAATACAGTAGGTATCATGTGGGAACAATTATGAATCTTGTATTGACAGTACCTAAGTGAATTGTCTTTATTTATTATACTGACCCTTCTCACGAAGTTCCGTTAAGTTTTGTGTGATTGAATTTTCAAGTTTTGGGTGAGACACCGATATGAGGAGAATAAGGAGTGACAAGAACCTAAGCTTGGGGATGCCCAAGGCACCCCCAAGTTAATATCCATGGAAGACTCAAGCGCCTAAGCTTGGGGATGCCCCGGAAGGCATCCCCTTTTTCGTCTTCAACACTATCGGTATATCTTATTTGGAGCTATATTTTTATTCGTCACATAATATGAGTTTTTCTTGGAGCATCATATTATTTTGTTGTTCTCTGTTAGGTGTTATTTATAATCTTGTTTTTCAATAAAAAGTTCCAAGAATTGTCTTAGGATGCTTGCATTGCATGTTTTGATGTGTGCTGTGTAAAAACAGATACTTTTGCTGTAGTGTTTGAATTTTCATATTTTACTGGAACGTGGAACGTTTCTGAAATTTTTACACAGTGTTTTAATATAAATTATTTAGCATGTCCTAAATTTTCATAATGTTTTGAGTTACGGAAGTACACTGTTTTCATAAATTGCTATAGACTGTTCTGTTTGGACAGATTGTTGTCATAGTTTTGTTATCTACTTATCCTCTAGTTTCCATAGCCTATATTGGTAGATATAAATTGTGGAAATGATAGTTAACAGTAGATGATGTTTGAAAATATTGTCCAACTTGTCTTGACAGTACATAAAGAGTTGATTTATTATTATGTGTACTAACCTATCTCACGAGTTCTTTTCAAGTTTTGTGTGGATGATGTTTTTGAGAATAGGTGAAACCATGATATGAGAGGATTGAACGAGATACAAAAGCTCAAGATTGGGGATGCCCAAGGCACCCCAAGTAAATATTTCAAGAAGTCTCAAGCATCTAATCTTGGGGATGCTATGCATCCCACCTCTCTTCATCAACAATTATCGGTTAGCCTATGTTGAGCCTAAATTTTTATTCGTTCACATGATGCGTGCTATTCTTGGAGTGATATTTTTCTTTTGCTTGCTGTTTAATAAAATACTTAAGATCTGAAATTCTTAGACGACAGAGTCTTCACATAGTTATTTAATTGTTGACTACGCATTGATCTTCACTTATATCTTTTTGGAGTAGTTTGTCATTCACTCTCGTGCTTCACTTATATCCTATGAGTAAATGGTTGAATGAATTGAATAACATAAATCTTAAATTAAATATGCTTCATATACTTATCCCATGGGGAGTAATGACTTCACACATAATAAGTATAGGTGGTAAAATTTATTGAAAGTTAGCAAACACCGTGAAAGAACATGTGCTGCCCCCATGTTTGGTTTTGGTAATTGATGACAATCTCTATGGACTAATGGTTGCCATGAGTTATATTGAAGGGTTTGTCCATAGGCATTTCTTGAAGTCCATTTGTTGGTTTCAAGAAGAATATGTGTTGACCAAGGTGTTATTCATGGAGTTATCCAAAGATTGGTCATGTAAGAGATGAGCCTATTGCAAGCATGTCTTGAAGAAGAAGATTGTGTGAATATTCATGTGTACCTTCAAGACATCATCCTAATGAAGAGAATGGAAATATACAAGGTTGATCAAGACTAAATATGAAGAGTGATTCAAGTTGATCAACACACAAAGCGTAGAAGATGTACCGAGTGGGATCAAGTGATCTCACGGTATGGTAAGCATTGTCCATTACGCTTTGTGTGCTAACCCATGTTCTATGCGAGAGTTCTATGTGGGGTTAGGTATGTTTTCATGGGCTTGCGTCAAGAGGAAGATCTCATTCAACCCATGGAGGATGACATCAAGTGGTGATCGTCATCAAGATTGCGGTGTGCAAGTTCAAGTGGAGCATCACGAAGAGATCACATGCTTGAAGCTTGCTGTCCATTGTGGTGACAATGGACTTGTGAAGATGTGCCGAAGAGTGGCTCACCCATAGTGGAGTATGGGGGAGCAATCAACTAGTCTTTATCGAGCCGGCGCAATCAAGAAAGGTGGTCCAACTTGAGGAGGTCAAGATCGTCATCATCTAGCTCAAGTGGACTATGCGCAAGGCAAAGGTTTGCCCTTGATAGGTTTTCTATTTTACCGGTCTCATGGTGGTAGTTGGGAGACCGGGTTATAGGATCGATAGCCGTACTATCAAGGGGGGCTCTCAAGTGAGTAGCTTGATCGTATCGTTCGTAGAGAGCTCAAACCATTGCATCCTTGCATCATCTTTCTTGGTTCTTGTTTGGTGTTTCTCTTTGTGAGTTTTTGAGCTTATGGTCATCTTCATGACAAGCTCGAGTTCATCGAAAGCGGAGTTCATTTATGCATCTTCTATGATGTTTTCGATGTTGGAGTTTATGCCGGTTCTTCATTCATAGAGGTTTCTCATCTCTATATCTTAGGCATTTCTCCCCTGCCACTTCTTATTATAACCAGTCGCTGTTGGATACTTTTTGTCATCATCTATCCAACAAGCTTGAGTTTGCTCAATTCGGAGCTCATTTGCAGAAGTTATGGCAGTTCTGGTTTTATTTGTATCCTCTGTTTTCTGTGGATTTTCAGTGGCATGCAAGCGGTAGTACCGCTGGTGCCCACGGTAGTACCGCTTATGCGGTAGTACCGCTGGGTACTTCCGTGGCACTGCCGCTTGGGGTTTCCCCGAGCGTGCAACTCTCTGTTGTCGGTCTGCAATTCACGGTAGTAGCACAGTAGTACCGCTCCGGCGGTACTACCGCCCTTACTACTGCCGCCACTACCGCTTGCAGGGTTTCCTCAGTGCACGCTTCTGTTTCCATTTTCCCTTAAGCGGTAGTAGAGCGGTACTAGGACGGTAGTACCGCTTCGCACGGTACTGCCGCCCTGGCTGCCTCTACTACTGCTGCCTCTCCTGGTCTAAACCCCCTAAGCGGTAGTACCGCCAGGGGCAGCGGTAGTACCGCTCCGGCGGCATTACCGTGGTACACTTAGTGTGTTTCAGGCTAGTACGAGGTTGTACCGCCTAAGCGGTAGTACCGCTCCTAGGAGCGGTAGTACCGCTTGGCTGCGGGCGCAGGGCAGATAACGGTTGGATTTTCCCCCTCCTATAAAAGGGGGTCTTCTTCCCCATTGGACCTTATCCTTCTTGCTCGTGTTCTTCCCCCATTGTTGACCTTCTTCGAGCTTGCTATCTCTCAATCCCTCCAATGATTCTTGCTAGTTCTTGAGGGAAAAGAGAGAGGAGATCTAGATCTACGTTTCCACCAATCACTTTCTCCTCTATGTGAGGGGAACCCCTTGGATCTAGATCTTGGAGTTCTTGGTGTTCTCCTTGTTCTTCCTCTCATATTCCTCCATAGC
This sequence comes from Elymus sibiricus, assembly GCA_039707655.1. Lineage (NCBI taxonomy): Eukaryota > Viridiplantae > Streptophyta > Magnoliopsida > Poales > Poaceae > Elymus > Elymus sibiricus. The sequence goes on from CM077675.1 coordinate 118,296,373, forward strand.
TTTTGTTGCTTTGGTGGGATTTGGGAGTGAGGGACTTGACCACTTCGTGTGTTCTTGCCATTGCATTAGTTGCATCGGTTTGAGTTCTTCACGGTGATACGTGGTGGTGAAAAGTTGAGAAGCTTATTACTCTTGGGTGCTTGGTACCCTAGAGCTTGTTCCTCTTGGGTGCTTGGGCGCCCTAGACGGTTGGTGGTGCCTCGGAGCTCAATCATTGTGGTGTAAAGCTCCGGGCAAGCGTCGGGGTCTCCAATTACGTTGTGGAGATCGCCCCGTGCAATTTGACGGGTACCGGTGACCGCCCCCAAGGGTTGCCAAAGTGTACGGGTACCGGTAACTGCCCCCAAGGGTTGCCATTTGTACGGGTTCGGTGACCGCCCTCAAGGGTCCCTTAGTGGAATCACGGCATCTTGCATTGTGCGAGGGCGTGAGGAGATTACGGTGGCCCTAGTGGCTTCTTGGGGAGCATTGTGCCTCCACACCGCTCCAAACGGAGATTAGCATCCGCAAGGGTGTGAACTTCGGGATACATCGTCGTCTCCGCGTGCCTCGGTTATCTCTTACCCGAGCCCTTTACTTATGCACTTTACTTTATGATAGCCATATTGTTTCTTGTTATATATCTTGCTATCACTTAGTTGTTTATCTTGCTTAGCATAAGTTGTTGGTGCACATAGGTGAGCCTAGTCGATTTAGGTTTTGTGCTTGACAAATTAAACGCTAGTTTTATTCCGCATTTGTTCAAGCCTAAACCGTAATTATTTTAAAGCGCCTATTCACCCCCCCCTCTAGGCGACATCCACGATCTTTCACACCGCATTGGTCACTTGAACAATTCATGAAAGAATATTGAAGGAAGAGAGATTCCACATATAAATATACTATCTTGGACATCTTCTATGATTGTGAGCTCATTAATTATTTTCAAACGCGAGCAAATTTGTTAAAATTGGACAAGGAAGACAACTTAATGAGTTATGTTTGTGTATATTTGTATAGAAGTCATATTGTTATGGATCCTCCAACATGTGGTGCTTGCTTCCACCTCATACTAGCCAAAACTTCCGCACCAAGTAGAAATACTACTTGTGCATCCAAACACCCTTAAACCCAAAGTTGTTCCATATGAGTCCACCATACCTACCTATATGCGGTATTTACCTGCCGTTCCAAGTAAATTTGCATGTGCCAAACTCTAAACCTTCAAATAATATTCTGTTTTGTATGCCCGAATCGCTCATATAGTGACTAGGGGCTGTCAGTATCTTCCATGCTAGGTGGGTTATTCTCACGATATGTGTTGATTCACTATGATTCACGAGAAAGTGGCTGGTATTCGGGATGCCCAGTTCCATGCTCAAAAATCAAATCAAAATATAATGAAACAAAACTCCCCCAGGATTGTTGTTTGTATGGATGGTACCCGTGGATTCGGCTCGCCGTGGAGTGTGATTGATTGGTGGAGGGGGAGTAAAAACTTTACCATTCTGTTTGGGAACCGCCTATAATGTATCTAGCATGGAAGATACCGAGATCTCTCGGTTGTTATGTTGACAATGAAAGCATACCGCTCAAAATTATTATTCATCCCTGTTTTAAAAGCTCGAGCTCTGGCACCTCTGCAAATCAATGCTTCCCTCTGCGAAGGGCTTATCTTTTACTTTCTAGTACTTACCTTTATGCAAGAGTCATGGTGATCTTCACCACTTCCTATATTTCGCCTTTTTCTCTTGGCAAGCGTCATGTGTTGGGGAATGATCTAGACATATATATCCACACAAATATATTTGATCATGAATTATTATTGTTGAAAATTATCTATATGATAAATAAGTTGGGAGGCGAAACATTAAGCCCCTATCTTTTTCTGTGTTCGATGGGTGCTATTTGTTCTAAAAATATGCTTTGAGTGTCAATAATCATGGAAGACTATATGATAGTTGAGTATGTGGAATTTGCAAAATCAAAGCTCTTACATAGACCCTTCCTGAAAATAAGATGAATTGCGATTGTTCGATGACTAGGAATATGGTTTGTTAGTTTTCAAGAAACTTTCTGGTCTATACTTTAACATGTGAATAGCTTGTTACTTGATCATGAGAACTTTTTATGAGATGAGCTACTATTTATGGTTTATATTGATGCTAGAAAAAGTGATTGGAATTATCATTGATCAAACTTGTGCACTTGCTAGCATTCACACTTCATAAATTATTTCTTTTATCATTTACCTACTCGAGGACGAGCAGGAATTAAGCTTGGGGATGCTGATACGTCTCCAACGTATCTATAATTTATGAAGTATTCATGCCATGTTTACAATAATTTTATATGATTTTGGTATGATTTGATTAGAACTAACCCGGACTGACGCTGTTTTCAGCAGAACTACCGTGGTGTTGTTTTTGTGCAGAAATAAAAGTTCTCGGAATGGGCTGAAAATTTACGGAGAATATTTTTGGAAAATATAAAAAATACTGGAGCAAAAAGATACTGGAGAGGAGTCCCGAGGCAGTCACAAGCCTAGGGGGCGCCCCCCTAGGGCGTGCCCCCTTGGCTTGTGGGCCCCTCGAGCACCCCCTGACTTGATTCCAACGCCAAGTACTCCTATAAATCGAGAAACCTCCAGAAAGAAACCTAGATCGGGAGTTCCGCCGCCGCAAGCCTCTGTAGCCACGAAAAACCAATCGAGAGCCCGTTCCGGCACCCTGCCGGAGGGGGAAACCATCACCGGAGGCCATGTTCATCATCCCGGCGGTCTCCATGACGAGGATGGAGTAGTTCACCCTCGGGACCGAGGGTATGTACCAGTAGCTATGTGTTTGATCTCTCTCTCTCTCTCTCTCTCGTGTTCTTGAGATGACACGATCTTGATGTACCGCGAGCTTTATTAATATAGATGAATCATATGGAGTTTTCCCCTCTCTATCTTCTTGTGATGAATTGAATTTTCCCTTTGAAGTTTTCTTATCGGATTGAGTCTTTAAGGATTTGAGAACACTTGATGTATGTCTTGCGATGGGGTATTCGTGGTGACAATGGGATGTTCTATTGATCCACTTGATGTATGTTTTGGTGATCAACTTGCGGGTTCCGTGACCTTGGGAATCTATGCATAGGGGTTGGCACACGTTTTCGTCTTGACTCTCCGATAGAAACTTTGGGGCACTCTTTGAAGTTCTTTGTCTTGGATTGAACATGATGAATCTGAAATTGTGTGATGCATATCGTATAATCAAGCCCATGGGTACTCGTGGTGACATTGGAGTATCTAGGTGACATTAGGGTTTTGGTTGATGTGTATCTTAAGGTGTTATTTTAGTACGAACTCTAGGGCTGTTCGTGACACTTATAGGGATAGCTCATACGATTGATCGGAAAAGATAACTTTGAGGTGGTTTCGTACCCTACAATAATTTCTTCGTTTGTTCTCCGCTATTTGTGACTTTGGAGTGAACTCTTTGTCGCACGTGAGGGATTTACATATGATTCAACTATGTCAGTATTGTTGAGAGAACTTGCACTAGTGAAAGTATGAACCCTAGGCCTTGTTTTCAAGCATTGCAATACCGTTTGTGCTCACTTTTGTTACTTGCTACCTTGCTGTTTTTATATTTTCAGATTATAAAAACCTATATCTACCATCCATATTACACTTGTATCACCATCTCTTCACCGAACTAGTGCACCTATACAATTTACCATTGTATTAGGTGTGTTGGGAACACAAGAGACTCTTTGTTATTTGGTTGCAGGGTTGTTTTGAGAGAGACCATGTTCATCCTACGCCTCCCACGGATTGATAAACCTTAGGTCATCCACTTGAGGGAAATTTTGCTACCGTCCTACAAAACTCTGCGCTTGGAGGCCCAACACGAGTCTACAAGAAGAAGGTTGCGTAGTAGACATCAATCATCAAACACAAGAAATATTGGCCCCATGCGACATGTATGATGGGTTGCCCCCTTCAGCTTCTGAAGAGCAGCCAACCGCTTCTTGAATCCTTGATTCAGATGACGCCCTCGCCAGTATTTATATGATAAGTTTTGCCCAGAGTAGAAGAGGATAGAGGAAAACAACAAGGGCCAACTGGCCTAACTCAACAACAAGTTTCAAGTGTCAATGACCCAAAGGTCATTCACTTACAGGCAAATAAGCATGGCTAAGAATTTCTACTCTACTGAAATACTATATACTTATACTCAGATGTGACAAGTAGATCAAGATAATTTGTCAATGGACACACTAGTTATGAGATTAAATAGCATGAATATATTAACCAACACATAAAATGAAATTTTGTAAAACATGGGATAAACATGATAAAAAAAAAGGAGGCATGCCTTTGTTGTCGAGTCCCCTGTTTCCGTCTTCCTCGTAGTGCTCCTCCCCGATACCGTCACCTCCTACTCATAGTATTGGCGAAACAAAAATAAATAAACAAGCAATAGCATCCAAACAAATAAAAACAGAGGAAGGATGGTAGCAAGATCTAAATCATTGTGGAGATTCAAAAGGAGGTAGCACGATTTTTTTCCACTAAGAATCATATCTGTGCTTCCACACATTCTCGTGGAAGCATTTTTTTTTTCAGGAAAAAAAAACTCCAAAACCTAGGGAAAACCAGGGAAAAACCAAAAAGCCCCCAAAAAATTTAAAACCCGAAAACACATACAGAAAAGTGAAAAACTGAAATCCAAAGGGAGCGGACAACATGTGACATTTGGCATTGGTTGAATGCACCACTTGACGCACTCCCACACCACCAAAACGCAGGTCCCCCGCAAGGGGTAACCTTTAGTTAGTTATTCCCACAAAAGAATAAAGAAGATTTAGCGTATGCATGAGAGTGATAGACCACAAATGGCAAGGCAAGGAACTCGTGTGTATTGGTCCAAGAGCCAATGAGAGAAGTGACGTAGCTTGAGACTACGTCGGTATTTCCCCAAAGAGGAAGGGATGATGCAGCACAACGACGGTAAGTATTTCCCTCAATTATGAAACCAAGGTATCGAACCAGTAGGAGGATCACGCAACACTATGTAAACATCACCTGCACACAAAGAACAAATACTTGCAACCCGACGCGAAAGAGAGGTTGTCAATCTCTCCACGGTAAAAAGATAGATTAGGTTGTGATAGATTGGATAGATAGATCTCGCAAGAACACAAAATGAAAGAGGCAAATAAAAAGTGCAGCAAGGTATTTTTGGGTTTTTGGAATAATAGATTTTAAAACAAAAGCGGCAAAAGATAGATCGGAAAGCAATATGCTGGAAAAGTAGACCCGGAGGCCGTAGGTTTCACTAGTGGCTTCTCTCATGAGTATAGCACACGGTGGGTGAACAAATTACTGTTGGGAAATTGCTAGAAGATCAAATAATCATGACGATATCCAAGGCAATGATCATTATATAGGCATCACGTCCAAGATTAGTAGACCGAAACGATTCTGCATCTACTACTATTACTCCACACATCGACCGCTATCCAGCATGCATCTAGTGTATTAAGTTCATGGAAAAATGGAGTAATGTAATAAGAACGGTGACATGATGTAGACAAGATCTATTCATGTAGGAATAGACCCCATCTTGTTATACTTAATAGCAACGATACATGCGTGCCTCGCTGCCCCTTCTGTCACTGGGAGAGGACACCGCAAGATCATACCCATAACAAAGCACCTCTTCCCATGGCAAGAAAAATCGATCTAGTTGGCTTAACTAAACCAAAGATTCAAAGAAGAAATACGAGGCTATAAGTAATCATGCATATAAGAGATCAAAGAAGACTCAAATAATATTCATGGATAGAAACTGATCATGAACTCAAAATTCATCGGATCCCAACAAACACACCGCAAAAAGTCATTGCATCAAATAGATCTCCAAGAGACCATTGTATTGAGAATCAAAAGAGAGAGAGAAAGCCATCTAGCTACTGCCTACGGACCCGTGGGTCTATGGTGGACTACTCACGCATCATCGGAGAGGCACCAATGAGGAGGATGAACCCTACGTGATGGTGTTAGATTGGATCTCGCGGTTCTGGAACTTGCGGCGGCTGGATGTATTTTTCGTTGACTCCTCTAGGGTTTCTGAAATATTTAGGTATTTATACAGCTCAGAGGCGGTGGAGAAGGTTCCCGAGGCGGCCACAACCCTCTGGCGTGCCCTGATATGTCTCCAACGTATCAATAATTTTTTATTGTTCCATGCTATTATATTATCTATTTTGGATGTTTTATATGCATTAATATGCTATTTTATACTATTTTTTGGGACTAACCTATTAACCTAGAGCCCAGTGCCAATTTCTGTTTTTTCCTTGTTTTTGACTTTACAGAAAAGGAATATCAAACGGAGTCCAAACGGAATAAAAATTTACGGTGATTTTTTATGGACCAGAAGAGACCCACGGGGCATCGGAGTTGGGCCAGAAGAGCCACGAGGCAGCCACAAGCCTAGGGCGCCCCCCCTAGGGCGCGCCCCCTGGCTTGTCGTCGCCTTGTGGCCCCCCTTGACTTGTTTCCGACGCCAAAAATTCTTATAAATACCCAAACCTCCAGAAAGAAACCTAGATCGGGAGTTCCGCCGCCGCAAGCCTCTATAGCCACGAAAAACCAATCGGGAGCCCGTTCCGGCACCCTGTCGGAGGGGGAAACCATCACCGGAGGCCTGATACGTCTCCAACGTATCTATAATTTTTGATTGTTCCATGCTATTATATTATCTGTTTTGGATGTTTTATATGCATTAGTATGCTATTTTATATTATTTTTGGGACTAACCTATTAATCTAGAGCCTAGTGCCAGTTTCTGCTTTTTCCTTGTTTTTGAGTATTGCAGATAAGGAATATTAAACGGAGTCCAAACGGAATAAAATCTTCGATATGATTTTTCTTGGACCAGAAGAAACCTGCCAGACTTGGAGATGAAGGCAGGAGACCTGCCGGGAGGCGACAAGCCTGCAGAGCGCGCCCTAGGGGGGGGGCGCCCTCCTGGCTTGTGGCCCCCCAGCAGGCCTCCTAACCCTATTCTTCGGCCTATAAATTCCCAAATATTCCCCCAATACCGAAAAGAGCCACGAAAATACTTTTCCGCTGCCGGAAGCCTCTGTTCCCGTGAGATCCCATCTTGGAGCCTTTTCCGGTAATCTGCCGGAGGGGGATTCGATCATGGAGGGCATCTCCATCAACTCCATTGCCCCTCCGATGATGCGTGAGTAGTACACCTCAGACCTCCGGGTCCATAGCTAGTAGCTAGATGGCTTCTTCTCTCTCTTTGTTCTTCAATACCATGTTCTTCATGATATTCATGGAGATCTATCCAATGTAATACTCTTTTGCGGTGTGTTTGTCGAGATCCGATGAATTGTGGGTTTATGATCAGCTTATCTATGAATATTATTTGAATCTTCTCTGAATTCTTATATGCATGATTTCATATCTTTGCAAGTCTCTTTGAGTTATTGGTTTGGTTTGGCCAACTAGATTGGTAATTCTTGCAATGGGAGAAGTGCTTAGTTTTGGGTTCAATCTTGCGGTGTCCTCACCCAGTGACAAAGTAGGGGTAGCAAGGCACGTATTTGTATTGTTGCCATCGAGGATAAAAAGATGGGATTTTCATCATATTGCTTGAGTTTATCCCTCTACATCATGTCATCTTACGTAATGTGTTACTCTGTTCTTCATGAACTTAATACTCTAGATGCAGGCATGAGTCCATCGATGTGTGGAGTAATAGTAGTAGATGCAGAATCGTTTCGGTCTACTTGACACGGACATGATGCCTATATGCATAATCATTGCCTTGGATATCGTCATAACTATTCGCTTTTCTATCAATTGCTCGACAGTAATTTGTTCATCCACCGTATTTTTTTCCTTCATGAGAGAAGCCTCTAGTGAAACCTATGGCCCCCGGGTCTATTTTCCATATTATATTTTCAGATCTATAAACCAAAAATACCAAAAATACTTTGCTGCAATCTTTTTACTTTTGTTTTACTTTTCGGTCTAGCAATCTTTTATATCTATCTCTATTAGATCTCATCCTTGCAAATAACCGTGAAGGGATTGCCAACCCCTTTTCTGCGTTGGGTGCAAGTGTTTGATTATTTGTGTAGGTACATCTATTGGGGACTTGCTTGTATCTCCTACTGGATTGATACCTTGGTTCTCAACAACTGAGGGAAATACTTATCTACTTTGCTGCATCACCCTTTCCTCTTCAAGGGAAAACCAACGCATGCTCAAGAAGTAGCAATAAGGATTTCTGGCGCCGTTGCCGGGGAGATCTACATCAAGCCTACCAAGTACCCATCACAAACTCATCTCTCGCATTTACATTATTTGCCATTTGCCTCTCATTTTCCTCTCCCCCACTTCTAAAACAATTTTCAGAAAAAACCAAAAAGATTTGCCTTTTTATTTGCCCTTCTTCCGTTCGTCTTTTCGTTTGCTTTTTGTTTGCTTGTGTGCTAGATTGCTTGCTTTGTCACGATGACTCAAGAGAATACCAAGTTGTGTGACTTCTCCAATACTAACAATAATGATTTTATTAGTACTCCGATTGCTCCCACCACTAGTGCGGAATCTTATGAAATTAATGCCGCTTTGCTTAATCTTATTATGAAAGAACATTTTTTCGGCCTTCCTAGTGAAGATGCCGCATCCCTTCTAAATACTTTCGTTGAGTTGTGTGATATGCAAAAGAAGAAAGATGTGGATAATGATATTGTTAAATTGAAGCTATTTCCGTTCTCACTACGAGATCGTGCTAAAACTTGGTTTTCATGTTTGCCTAAAAATAGTATTGATTCATGGAATAAGTGTAAAGATGCTTTTATTTCCAAGTACTTTCCGCCCGCTAAGATCATCTCCCTTAGGAATGATATAATGAATTTTAAGCAACTTGATCATGAGCATGTTGCACAATCTTGGGAGAGGATGAAACTAATGATTAGAAATTGCCCCGCGCATGGTTTGAGTTTATGGATGATTATACAAATTTTTTATGCGGGATTGAATTTTGCTTTTAGGAATCTCTTAGATTCCGCCATGGGTGGTACTTTTATGGAAATCACATTAGGAGAAGCAACTAAACTCCTAGATAATATTATGGCAAATTACTCTCAATGGCATACCGAAAGATCTCCTACTAGTAAAAAAGTGCATGTTATTGAAGAAATAAATTCTTTGAGTGAAAAGATGGATGAATTAATGAAATTGTTTGCTATTAAGAGTGATCCTATTCATCCTAATGATATGCCTTTTTCTTCTTTGATTGGAAATAATAATGAATCTATGGATGTGAATTTTTTTGGTAGGAACAATTTTGGTAATAACGCGTATAGAGGTAATTTCAATCCTAGGCCGTTTCCTAGTAATTCCTCTAATAATTATGGTAATTCCTACAACAATTCTTATGGTAATTATAATAAGATGCCCTCGGATCTTGAGAATAATATTAAATAATTTATTAGTTCGCAAAAAGGTTTCAATGCTATGATTGAAGAAAAATTGCTCAAGATTGATGATTTGGCTAGGAACGTTGATAGAATTTCTCTTGAGATTGATTCTTTGAAAATTAGATCTACTCCACCCAAGCATGATATTAATGAGTCTTTAAAAGCTATGAGAATTTCTATTGATGGGTGTAAGGAAAGAACCGCTAGAATGCGTGCTAAGCGTGAATGGCTTGAAAAAGTGTGTTCTCGTGATAATATTGATGAAGATCTTAAAGTGATTGATGTGACTCCTATAGAATATTTGTTTTCCAATACAAATCTTGATAAATATGGAACTGGAGATAAGTCAACTTTAGTTAAAAGGCGTCCCAATGATTCGGAGTTTATAGATCTTAATGCTAAGACTGATAAAAGTGGGATTGAAGAGGTCAAAACTTTAAATAGCAATGAACCCACTCTTTTGGATTTCAAGGACTTTAATTATGATAGTTGTTCTTTGATTGATTGTATTTCCTTGTTGCAATCCATGTTGAATTCTCCGCATGCTTATAATGAAAATAAAGCTTTTACTAAGCATATCGTGGATGCTATGATGAAATCTTTTGAAGAAAAACTTGAGTTGGAAGTTTCTATACCTAGGAAGCTTTATGATGAGTGGGAACCTACTATTAAGATTAAAATTAAAGATTATGAGTGCCATGCTTTGTGTGATTTGGGTGCTAGCGTTTCCACGATTCCGAAAACTTTATGTGATGTGCTAGGTTTTCATGAATTTGATTATTGCTCTTTGAATTTGCATCTAGCGGATTCCACCATTAAGAAACCTATGGGAAGGATTAATGATGTTCTTATTGTTGCAAATAGGAATTATGTGCCCGTAGATTTCATTGTTCTTGATATAGATTGCAATCCTACATGTCCTATTATTCTTGGTAGACCTTTCCTTAGAACGATCGGTGAAAATATTGATATGAAAGAAGGAAACATTAGATTCCAATTTCCATTAAGGAAAGGCATGGAACACTTTCCTAGAAAGAAAATAAAATTACCTTATGAATCTATTATGAGAGCTACTTATGGATTGCATACGAAAGATGACAATACCTAGATCTATTGCGTTATGCCTAGCTAGGGGCGTTAAACAATAGCGCTTGTTGGGAGGCAACCCAATTTTATTTCTTTTGCTTTTGTTTTTGCTTCTGTTTTTGAGTGTTTTACACATTATTACCTCTGTAGTAATTGTGTTTTATTGTTTTAATTAGTGTTTGAGCCAAGTAAGACCTTTGGGATGGTCTACGGTGTTTGTGATTTGATTTTGCTGAAAAACAGAAACTTTTGCTCTCAGTCCAGGAATTTTGTAAATTCACTGGAACGTGCTTTGGATCTGAAATTTTTAAAAAAGATTGATATACAAATTTCCCTGATTTTCCTAATTTTTCAGAATTTTTGGAGTTACAGAAGTATTCGAAGTCTATAGATTGCTACAGACTGTTCTGTTTTAGACAGATTCTGTTTTCTTTGTGTTGTTTGCTTATTTTGATGTATCTACGGGTTGTATCGGGGGGTATGAACCATGGAGAAGTTGGAATACAGTAGATATTACACCAATATAAATAAATAATGAGTTCACAACAGTACCTAAAGTGGTGATTTATTTTTCTTATACTAACGGATCTCACGAGTTTTCTGTTGAGTTTTGTGTTGTGAAGTTTTCAAGTTTTGGGTAAAGATTTGATGGACTATGGAATAAGGAGTGGAAAGAGCCTAAGCTTGGGGATGCACAAGGCATCCCAATCCATATTCAAGGATACCAAAGAGCCTAAGCTTGGGGATGCCCCGGAAGGCATCCCCTCTTTCGTCTTCAATCCATCGGTAAATTTACTTGAGGCTATATTTTTATTCACCACATGATATGTGTTTTGCTTGGAGCGTCTTGTATGATATGAGTCATTGCTTTTTAGTTTGCCACAGTCATCCTTGCTGTACACATCTTTTGAGGGGGACACGCATTAATCGTGAATTTATTAGAATACTCTATGTGCTTCACTTATATCTTTTGAGCTAGGCAATGTTGCTCTAGTGCTTCACTTATATCTTTTTAGAGCACGATGGTGTTTTATTTTATAGAAATTATTGAACTCTCGTACCCCGCTTATATTATTTTGAGAGTCTTTAAACAGCATGGTAATTGGTTTAAGTTATGAATTTAGTCCTAATATAATGGGCATCCAAGAGGGATATAATAAAAACTTTCATATAAAGAGCATTGAATACTATGAGAAGTTTGATTCCTTGCATATAGTTTTGAGATATAAAGATGGTGATATGAGAGTCATGCTAGTGAGTAATTGTGGATTGGTAGAAATACTTGTGTTGAAGTTTGTGATTCCCGTAGCATGCACGTATGGTGAACCGTTATGTAACGAAGTCGGAGCATGATTTGTTTAATGATTGTCAACCTTTGTGTGAGGGTCGGGAGCGCGCGATGGTTAACTCCTACCAACCTCTCCCCTAGGAGCATGCGTCTAATACTTTGCTTCAATAACTAATAGACTTTTGCAATAAGTATGTGAGTTCTTTATGACTAATGTTGAGTCCATGGATTATACGCACTCTCACCTTTCCACCATTGCTAGCCTCTCTAGTACCGCGCAACTTTCGCCGGTATATCAAACCCACCTTCCTCAAAGCAGCCACCATATACTTTCCTCAAAACAGCCACCATACCTACCTATTATGGCATTTCCATAGCCATTATGAGATATATTGCCATGCAACTTCCACCGTTCCGTTTTTCATGACACGCACCATCATTTTCATATTCCTTTGCATGATCGTAAGATAGCTAGCATGATGTTTTCATGGTTGTCCGTTTTTTGATGTCATTTGCTAGGCTAGATCGTTGCACATCCCGGTACACCACCGGAAGCATTCATATAGAGTCATATTTTGTTCTAGGTATCGAGTTGTAATTCTTGAGTTGTAAGTAAATAAAAGTGTGATGATCTTCATTATTAGAGCATTGTCCCGTGAGAGAAAAGGATGATGGAAGCTATGATTCCCTCACAAGTTGGGATGAGTCTCCGGACTTTACAAATAATAAAAGAGGCCAATGAAGCCCAAATAAAAAAAAAGAGGCCAAAGATGCCCACCAAAATAAAAAAAAATAAAAAAAAATGAGAGAAAGAGAGAAGGGACAATGCTACCATCTTTTTCCACACTTGTGCTTCAAAGTAGCACCATGATCTTCATGATAGAGAGTCTCCTATTTTGTCACTTTCATATAACTAGTGGAATTTTTCATCATTATGCACAACCACTTAGTTTCCTTTTGAGCTTTCATACACTTATAGCTCTAGTGCATTCGTTGCATGGCAATCGCTACACTCACATTGATATCTATTGATGGGCATCTCCATAGCCCGTTGATACGCCTAGTTGATGTGAGACTATCTTCTCCTTTTTCCTCACAACCTCCACCATATTCTATTCCACCTATAGTGCTATATCCATGGCTCACGCTCATGTATTGCGTGAGAGTTGAGAAGGTTTGAGAACATAAAAAGTGTGAAACAATTGCTTGACTTGTCATCGGGGTTGTGCATGATTTAGATACTTTGTGTGGGGAAGAAGGAGCATAGCCAGACCATATGATTTTGTAGGGATAACTTTCTGAGGCCATGTTATTTCGAAAGGACACAATTTCCTTGTTAGTATGCTTGAAGTATTACTGTTTTTATGTCAATATTAGACTTTTGTTTTGAATCTTGCGGATCTGAATATTCATGCCACAATAAAGAATATTACATGGATAAATATGTTAGGTAGCATTCCACATCAAAAATTCTGTTTTTATCATTTACCTACTCGAGGACGAGCAGGAATTAAGCTTGGGGATGCTTGATACGTCTCCAACGTATCTATAATTTTTGATTGTTCCATGCTATTATATTATCTGTTTTGGATGTTTTATATGCATTATTATGCTATTTTATATTATTTTTGGGACTAACCTATTAATCTAGAGCCTAGTGCCAGTTTTTGTTTTTTCCTTGTTTTTGAGTATTGCAGATAAGGAATATTAAACGGAGTCCAAACGGAATAAAATCTTCGATATGATTTTTCTTGGACCAGAAGAAACCTGCCAGACTTGGAGATGAAGGCAGGAGACCTGTCGGGAGGCGACAAGCCTGCAGGGCGCGCCCTAGGGGGGGGGCACCCTCCTGGCTTGTGGCCCCCCAGTAGGCCTCCTAACCCTATTATTCGGCCTATAAATTCCCAAATATTCCCCCAATACCGAAAAGAGCCACGAAAATACTTTTCCGCCGCCGGAAGCCTCTGTTCCCGTGAGATCCCATCTTGGAGCCTTTTCCGGTAATCTGCCGGAGGGGGATTCGATCACGGAGGGCATCTACATCAACTCCATTTCCCCTCCGATGATGCGTGAGTAGTACACCTCAGACCTTCGGGTCCATAGCTAGTAGCTAGATGGCTTCTTCTCTCTCTTTGTTCTTCAATACCATGTTCTTCATGATCTTCATGGAGATCTATCCGATGTAATACTCTTTTGCGGTGTGTTTGTCGAGATCCGATGAATTGTGGGTTTATGATCAGCTTATCTATGAATATTATTTGAATCTTCTCTGAATTCTTATATGCATGATTTCATATCTTTGCAAGTCTCTTCGAGTTATTGGTTTGGTTTGGCCAACTAGATTGGTAATTCTTGCAATGGGTGAAGTGCTTAGTTTTGGGTTCAATCTTGCGGTGTCCTCACCCAGTGACAAAGTAGGGGTAGCGAGGCACGTATTTGTATTGTTGCCATCGACGATAAAAAGATGGGGTTTTCATCATATTGTTTGAGTTTATCCCTCTACATCATGTCATCTTACCTAATGCGTTACTCTGTTCTTCATGAACTTAATACTCTAGATGCAGGCAGGAGTCGGTCGATGTGTGGAGTAATAGTAGTAGATGCAGAATCGTTTCGGTCTACTTGACACGGACGTGATGCCTATATGCATAATCATTGCCTTGGATATCGTCATAACTATTCGCTTTTCTATCAATTGCTCGACAGTAATTTGTTCACCCACCGTATTATTTTCCTTCATGAGAGAAGCCTCTAGTTAAACCTATGGCCCCCGGATCTATTTTCCAAAAATACCAAAAATACTTTGCTGCAATCTTTTTAGTTTTTTTTTACTTTTCGTTCTAGCAATCTTTTATATCTATCTCTATCAGATCTCATCCTTGCAAATAACCGTGAAGGGATTGACAACCCCTTTTCTGCGTTGGGTGCAAGTGTTTGATTATTTGTGTAGGTACATCTATTGGGGACTTGCTTGTATCTCCTACTGGATTGATACCTTGGTTCTCAATAACTGAGGGAAATACTTATCTACTTTGCTGCATCACCCTTTCCTCTTCAAGGGAAAACCAACGCATGCTCAAGAAGTAGCAAGGCCATCTTCATCATCCCGGCGGTATCCATGACGAGGAGGGAGTAGTTCACCCTCGGGGCTGAGGGTATGTACCCGTAGCTATGTGTTTGATCTCTCTCTCTCTCGTGTTCTTAAGATGGCACGATCTTGATGTACCGCGAGCTTTATTGATATAGATGAATCATATGGAGTTTTCCCCTCTCTATCTTCTTGTGATGAATTGAGTTTTCCCTTTGAAGTTTACTTATCGCATTGAGTCTTTAAGGATTTGAGAACACTTGATGTATGTCTTGCGATGGGATATCCGTGGTGACAATGGGATGTTCTATTGATCCACTTGATGTATGTTTTGGTGATCACCTTGCGGGTTCCGTGACCTTGGGAATCTATGCATAAGGGTTGGCACATGTTTTCGTCTTGACTCTCCGGTAGAAACTTTGGGGCACTCTTTGAAGTTCTTTGTGTTGGATTGAACATGATGAATCTGAAATTGTGTGATGCATATCGTATAATCAAGCCCATGTGTACTCGTGGTGACATTGGAGTATTTAGGTGACATTAGGGTTTTGGTTGACGTGTATCTTAAGGTGTTATTTTAGTACGAACTCTAGGGCTGTTCGTGACACTTATAGGGATAGCTCATAAGATTGATCGGAAAAGATAACTTTGAGGTGGTTTCGTACCCTACAATAATTTCTTTGTTTGTTCTCCGCTATTTGTGACTTTGGAGTGAACTCTTTGTCGCACGTGAAGGATTTACATATGATTCAACTATGTCAGTATTGTTGAGGGAACTTGCACTAGTGAAAGTATGAACCCTAGGCCTTGTTTCTAAGCATTGCAATACCGTTTGTGCTCACTTTTGTTACTTGCTACCTTGCTGCTTTTATATTTTCAGATTACAAAAACTTATATCTACCATCCATATTGCACTTGTATCACCATCTCTTCGCCGAACTAGTGCACCTATACAATTTGCCATTGTATTGGGTGTGTTGGGGACACAAGATATTTCTTGTATTTGATTGCAGGGTTGTTTGAGAGAGACCATCTTCATCCTACACCTCCCACGGATTGATAAACCTTAGGTCATCCACTTGAGGGAAAATTGCTACTGTCCTACAAAACTCTGCGCTTGGAGGCCCAACAAAGTCTACAAGAATAAAGTTGCGTAGTAGACATCAAGCTCTTTTCTGGCGCCGTTGCCGGGGAGGCGAGTGCTTGAAGTATATCTTTAGATCTTGCAATTGAATCTTTTAGTTTCTTGTTTTATCACTAGTTTAGTCTATAAAAGAAAACTACAAAAAAATGGAATTGAGGTTGCCTCATATACTTCATATTTATAATGTCTTTCGTGAAAATGATGGAAAGGAAAATTGTGCCAAAGTGTTAGAAGAAGAAGTCAATAAAATGTTTGGCACTAAATCTTTGTATGATGAGAATGATTGCAATGTTGTTAGTATGAATTCCTTGAATATTCATGATGCTAATGATATGCAAAGCTACAAGCTTGGGGATGCTATGTTTGATGAAGATGATATGTTTAGTCCCCCATGTTTTGATGAGCAAATTTATTATGATGAAAGCATGCCTCCTATTTATGATGATTATTGTGATGACATGTATGCTATAAAGAATAATGATAACCTTGAAACTTGTTATCATGATTTTAATTTTCAATTCTAGTATGCTTCACATGATAGTTATTTTGTTGAGTTTGCTCCCACTACTATTGATGAGAATAAATTTGCTTATGTGGTGAGTAGTAAAATTTCTATGCTTATGAATCATGAAAAGAATGCTTTATGTGATAGTTATATTGTTGAATTCATTCATGATGCTACTGAAAATTATTATGAGGGAGGAGTATATGCTTGTAGGAATTGCAATAATATCAAGTTTCCTCTCTATGTGTTGAAAATCTTGAAGTTTTGCTTGTTTTACCTTCCTATGCTAGTTGATTCTTGTTCCCATAAGTTGTTTGCTCACAAAATCCCTATGCATAGGAAGTGGGTTAGGATTAAATGTGCTAGTCATATGCTTCATGATGCTCTGTTGCATGTTTCAATTCTTATCTTTTATGTGAGCATCATTGAAATCATCATGCCTAGCTAAAAAGGCATTAAAGAAAAGCGCTTGTTGGGAGACAACCCAATATTTATACCTACTGTTTTTGTGTGTTCACATGATTAAGCTACTGTATTAATCATGTTTTATAGCTTTTGTTTCAATAAAGTGCCAAGTAAAGCCTTTGGGATGACTCACAAGATGAGTAGAACTGATGCTGAACCAAAACAGAAACTTTTGACTCCAGTACAGGAATTTTAATTTTTACTGGAGCGCGATAATGATCTGAAAGTTTTACACAGTCTTCATATACAAATTATTCAGGTTGTCCTAATTTTTCAGAATTTTTAGAGACAGGGAAGTATGGTTATACTACAGATCTTCACAGACTGTTCTATTTTTGACAGATTCTGTTTTGCATGCATAGTTTGCTTGTTTTAGTGTTCTCATAGCTTATATTTAGTGGTATAAATTATGGGAATGATAGAATACAGTAGGTATCATGTGGGAACAATTCTGAATCTTGTCTTGAGAGTGCCTAAGTGAATGATCTATCTTTATTATACTAATCCATCTCACGAAGTTCCGTTAAGTTTTGTGTGATTGAAGTTTTCAAGTTTTGGGTGAGACACTGATATGAGGATAATAAGGAGTAAAAATAACCTAAGCTTGGGTATTCCCAAGGCACCCCCAAGGTAATATCCAAGGAATACTCAAGCGCCTAAGCTTGGGGATGCCCCGGAAGGCATCCCCTCTTTCGTCTTCAACACTATCGGTATATCTTACTTGGAGCTATATTTTTATTCGTCACATAATATGTGCTTTGCTTGGATCGTCATTATATTTTTTTATTCTATGTTAGGTGTTATTTATAATCTTGTTTTTCAATAAAAAAAGTTCCAAGAATTGTCTTAGGATGCTTGCATTGCATGTTTTGATGTGTGGTGTGTAAAAACAGAAACTTTTGCTGTAGTGTTTGAATTTTCATATTTTACTGGAACGTGGAACATTTCTGAAATTTTTACACGGTGTTATCATATAAATTATTTAGCATGTCCTAAATTTTCATAATTTTTTGAGTTACATAAGTACACTGGTTTAATAGATTTCTACAGACTGTTGTGTTTGGACAGATTGCTGTCATAGTTTTGTTATCTACTTATCCTATGGTTTTCATAGCCTATATTGGTAGATATAAATTGTGGAAACGATAGTAAACAGTAAATGATGTTTGAAAATTATTGTGCAACTTGTCTTGGCAGTACATAAAGAGTTGATTTATTATTATGTGTACTAACCTATCTCACGAGTTCTTTTCGAGTTTTGTGTGGATGAAGTTTTTGAGAATAGGTGAAACCATGATATGAGAGGATTGAACGAGATACAAAAGCTCAAGCTTGGGGATGCCCAAGGCACCCCAAGTAAATATTTCAATAAATCTCAAGCATCTAAGCTTGGGGATGCTACGCATCCCACCTCTCTTCCTCAACTATCGGTTAGCCTATGTTGAGCCTAAATTTTTATTTGTTCACATGATGCGTGCTATTCTTGGAGTTCTATTTTTGTTTTGTTTGCTGTTTGAATAAAATACTTAAGATCTGAAATTCTTAGATGAGAGTGTCTTCACATAGTTATTTAATTGTTGGCTACTCATTGATCTTCACTTATATGGTTTTGGAGTAGTTTGTCTTTTGCTCTAGTGCTTCACTTATATCTTTGTAGAGCACGGCGGTGGTTTCATTTTATAGAAATTGATGAACTCTCTTGCTTCACTTATATTATTTTGAGAGTCTCTAAACAGCATGGTAACTTTCTTAGGTTATGAATTTAGTCCTAATATAATGGGCATCCAAGAGAGATATAATAAAAACTTTCATATAAAGTGCATTGAATACTATGAGAAGTTTGATTCCTTATGATTGTTTTGAGATATAAAGATGGTAATATTAGAGACATGCTAGTGAGTAATTGTGGATTGGTAGAAATACTTGTGTTAAAGGTTGTGATTCCCGTAGCATGCACGTATGGTGAACCGTTATGTGACGAAGTCGGAGCATGATTTATTTATTGAATGTCTTCCTTTGTGTGGAGGTCGGGATCGCGCGATGGTTAACTCCTACCAACCCTTCCCCTAGGGGCATGCATCTAGTACTATGTTTTGATGACTAATAGACTTTTGCAATAAGTATGTGAGTTCTTTATGACTAATGTTGAGTCCATGGATTATACGCACTCTCACCCTTCCACCTTTGCTAGCCTCTCTAGTACCGCGCAACTTTCGCCGGTGCATTAAACCCACCATATACCTTCCTCAAAACAGCCACCATACCTACCTATTATGGCATTTCCATAGCCATTCCGAGATATATTGCCATGCAACTTCCTCCGTTCCGTTTATGACACGCATCATCATTGTCATATTGCTTTGCATGATCATGTAGTTGACATCGTATTTGTGGCAAAGCCACCGTTCATATTTTTTATACATGTCACTCTTGAGTCATTGCACATCCCGGTACATCACCGGAGGCATTCATATAGAGTCATATTTTCTTCTAAGTATCGAGTTGTAATTCTTGAGTTGTAAGTAAATAAAAGTGTGATGATCATCATTATCAGAGCATTGTCCCATGTGAGGAAAGGATGATGGAAACTATGATTCCCCCACAAGTCGGGATGAGTCTCCGGACTTTATGAAAAATAAAAGAGGCCAAAGAAGCCCACCAAAAAAAAGAGAGAGAAAATAAAAAAATGAGAGAAAAGAGAGAAGGGGCAATGCTACTATCCTTTTTCCACACTTGTGCTTCAAAGTAGCACCATGATCTTCATGATAGAGAGTCTCCTATATTGACACTTTCGTATACTAGTGGAAAATTTTCATTATAGAACTTGGCTTGTATATTCCAATGATGGGCTTCCTCAAATTGCCCTAGGTCTTCGTGAGCAAGCGAGTTGGATGCACACCCATTTAGTTTCTTTTTTGAGCTTTCATACACTTATAGCTCTAGTGCATCCGTTGCATGGCAATCCCTACTCACTCACATTGATATCTATTGATGGGCATCTCCATAGCCCATTGATACGCTTAGTTGGTGTGATACTATCTCCTTCTTTTTGTCTTCTCCACAACCACCATATTCTATTCCACCTATAGTGCTATGTCCATGGCTCACGCTCATGTATTGCGTGAAAGTTGAAAAAGTTTGAGAATACTAAAGTATGAAACAATTGCTTGGCTAAAACCGGGGTTGTGCATGATTTAATACTTTGTGTGATGAAGATGGAGCATAGCCAGACTATATGATTTGGTAGGGATAACTTTCTTTGGCCATGTTTTTATGTCAACATTAAACTTTTGTTTTGAATCTTATGGATCTGAATATTCATGCCACAATAAAGAAAATTCCATGGATGAATATGTTAGGTAGCATTCCACATCAAAAATTCTGTTTTTATCATTTACCTACTCGAGGACGAGCAGGAATTAAGCTTGGGGATGCTTGATACGTCTCCAACATATCTATAATTTTTGATTGTTCCATGCTATTATATTATCGGTTTTGGATGTTTTATATGCATTAATATGCTATTTTATACTATTTTTTGGGACTAACCTATTAACCTAGAGCCCAGTGCCAGTTTCTGTTTTTTCCTTGTTTTTGAGTTTTACAGAAAAGGAATATCAAACGGAGTCCAAACGGAATAAAAATTTACGGTGATTTTTTATGGACCAGAAGAGACCCACGGGGCATCGGAGTTGGGCCAGAAGAGCCACGAGGCAGCCACAAGCCTAGGGGGCACGCCCCCCCTAGGGGCTGAGGGTATGCACCAGTAGCTATGTGTTTGATCTCTCTCTCTCGTGTTCTTGAGATGGCACGATCTTGATGTACCGCGAGCTTTATTGATATAGATGAATCATATGGAGTTTTCCCCTCTCTATCTTCTTGTGATGAATTGAGTTTTCCCTTTGAAGTTTACTTATCGGATTGAGTCTTTAAGGATTTGAGAACACTTGATGTATGTCTTGCGATGGGATATCCGTGGTGACAATGGGATGTTCTATTGTTCCACTTGATGTATGTTTTGGTGATCAACTTGCGGGTTCCGTGACCTTGGGAATCTATGCATAGGGGTTGGCACATGTTTTCGTCTTGACTCTCCGGTAGAAACTTTGGGGCACTCTTTGAAGTTCTTTGTGTTGGATTGAACATGATGAATCTGAAATTGTGTTATGCATATCGTATAATCAAGCCCATGGGTACTCGTGGTGACATTGGAGTATCTAGGTGACATTAGGGTTTTGGTTGATGTGTATCTTAAGGTGTTATTTTAGTACGAACTCTAGGGCTGTTCGTGACACTTATAGGGATAACTCATAATATTGATCGGAAAAGATAACTTTGAGGTGGTTTCATACCCTACAATAATTTCTTCGTTTGTTCTCCACTATTTGTGACTTTGGAGTGAACTCTTTGTCGCATGTGAAGGATTTACATATGATTCAACTATGTCAGTATTGTTGAGGGAACTTGCACTAGTGAAAGTATGAACCCTAGGCCTTGTTTCTAAGAATTGCAATACCGTTTGTGCTCACTTTTGTTACTTGCTACCTTGCTGTTTTTATATTTTCAGATTATAAAAACTTATATCTACCATCCATATCGCACTTGTATCACCATCTCTTCGCCGAACTAGTGCACCTATACAATTTGCCATTATATTGGGTGCGTTGGGGACACAAGAGATTTCTTGTATTTGATTGCAGGGTTGTTTGAGAGAGACCATCTTCATCCTACACCTCCCACGGATTGATAAACCTTAGGTCATCCACTTGAGGAAAAATTGCTACTGTCCTACAAAACTCTGCGCTTGGAGGCCCAACAAAGTCTACAAGAATAAAGTTGCGTAGTAGACATCACGCCCTGGTGTCTTGTGGGTGGCCTGGGCTCCCTCCTGGTTACTTCTTTGGCCCACTGGCCTTCTTCTGGTCCAAAAAAATTCTTCAAAAAGTTTTGTCGCGATTGGTCTCCGTTTGGTACTGATATTCTGCAAAGTAAAAAAAACAAGCAAAAAACAGCAACTGGCACTTGGCACTATGTCAATAGGTTAGTCCCAAAAAAGATATAAAGTTGCTATAAAATGATTGTAAAACATCCAAGAATGATAATATAACAACATGGAACAAGCAAAAATTATAGATACGTTGGAGACGTATCAAGAAGAAAGAGAGAATCAACCTAATATAATATTGAAATTCAGAAAATAAAATTCTCAACATAATAAAACAACAGAAGAAAAACAAATGGCTTCGGACAACATCCAAAAAATCATATAAGAAAAAATCATATGAATTCAAATAAAATACTATGAACGAGGAAAATCAACTCAGGATATTACTTAAAATTATTTTTCTCCTATCATAGACTAAATTAATCCTAATATCCTTTGTATTAATTTGAGAAATCCAAACAAAATATATTACATATATAAGATTATTTTGCAACATCCTTAGCTTTAGAATTTTGTTTGAACTCTCGAGGAAAAAAATCAGGATGTTATAACTGTACCCCCCACCCCCCAACCTTATGGGGAATCTCGACCCCGAGATTCAGAGCTAAGAGAAGAGATTTGGAAACTCCTCCTTGTGGTCATCTTCCCGCTCCCAAGTTTCTTCCTTCTCTGTGTGGTTGCTCCACTAGACCTTGCAAAGTTTGGTCACGTTTCTTCTAGTTGTTTGTACTTATCATCATGAATCTTCATAGGATATTCTTCATACGCCAGATCATCCTTGACCTCTATGTCATCCAGTGAGGTCTTTTGCGCCTCTTCCTCGAGTTTCTTAAAGCACTTCTTTAATTGCGACACATGAAACACATTGTGCACATTTGACACCTTCTCCCTGAGTGCCAACTGATAGGCTACCTCTCCATATCGAGCAGTAATCCCAAATGAACCAATGTACTAGGGGTGCTAGCTTATACTTGATTACAAAATAATGCATTCTACATAGTGAAGATTCCTTCAGGTACACATCATCTCCTACCTTGAAGGATATGTCATGGCGACGTTTATCGGAATAAGCCTTCTGTCTACACTGAGCGGTGTTCGGCCTTTATTGAATTTCATTTTCTTGTGTGCCTCTTCCAATGTGTCAAGCCCAAACACCTAATTTTCTCCTACTTCATGCCAGTTAATTTGTTTATGACACTTCCATCCATATAAAGCCTCAACAAGAGTCATCTTAATTTATACTTACTTGATAACTATTGTTATTTAAAAATTTATCGTAAGGAAGACTCTTACCCCGATAGCGTTCTTAAGTCAAAGCACGGGCTCGAAGCTTGTCTTCAAGAATTTGGTTTACCCAATCGGTTTGTCCATCGGTTTGTGGATGATATGTTGTAGTGAAATCTAATTGAGTTCCGCGAACCTCGTCTATATTCTTCCAGAATCTCGGCAAAAACTGAGTGCCTCGATTTGATACGTCCTCTTAGGAACTCCATGTGCACAAACGATTCTTTTCATGTATAACTATTCCAACTTCTCTCTGCTATAGGTAGTCTTTACTGGTATGAAATGAGCTGACTTTGGTCATTTGTCCACTATGATCCGAATAGAATCAAATCGACACGATGTCCTTGGAAATCAGTGATGCAATCCATTCCAATCTTTCCCCATTTTCACATCGGAATCTTCAGGGGTTGTAGTAGCCATGTAGGCTTCTGATGTTCCCCTTGATCCTTCGACATACATCAAACTGTGAAACGTACTCGGCGATTTCCCGCTTCATACTAGACCACGAGAAACTACCTCGAAGATCGTGATACATCTTTGTACTTCCATGGTGTATCGAGTATGCTCACTCAGGAGTTTCCTTCATGATCCCGTCCTAGAAGGTTTGTGAGCCAAGTTTTTTTCCTTCTATGTTTTTTGGGGGTTTTGTGTTTTTATTATTTCTATTTTTTTTCTCATTTCATTTTTTCATAATTTCACAAATTTCATAAAATGTCCAAATTTTAGAAAATATTGGAATTCCAAAAAAAAATCTCCGTGTTTTAAAAATGTTTTTTCTTAAAAAATATATTTTCAAAATTTGTTTCAGATTTTGGAAAAAAAACAAAAATTTAAATTTTGCACGTGTTTTTCAAAATATTTTCCCGTTTCTACAAAAGACCCGGAATTTCAAGAAATGTACTATTTTGGAAAAAATTCTCCCTTTTTCTACTAAAAATGCCAGTTAAATTAATTACGCGTTGTAGTAATCGGACTACACCGATTAGACGCCACAATATCGACTACAGTGTATGAGTTGCAGCAGCACCTCGCTCTGATGTGCTGGCGGTCCAACGGGGATGCCCCCGTTCGGCTCGCTGTTGTTGAATGCGGCGAGTGTTACATGGGAGGTCCCAAAAAACACTAATAGATTCCGATGGCAAATCTTAATCGTTGCCCATTGCTTTGATTTGAAAAACACGGATTTTGAGGATTACACGATTCTGGTTTTGGAACCTTCTGTTTCCGTTTGGCTTTTTACCGATTTTGAGGACCTTCCAGAAGTTTCTTTTATTTTCTTTTATCTTTTTAAAGAATGTTCAAAATATTTAAAAATATCAAGTTTTTATAAATTATTCACAAAAGTTTCATAACTTTTTCACAAAAAATGATCATATTTATCAAAAATAGTTCACAAAACTTTTAAAAAATGTTCACTTTTTCAAATGTTCATGATTTATTTTCTGAATCACTTTTCAAAATAAAAAATATTCATAATTTTTTTGAAAAGAAAATAAAAACCCGAGTGAAAAATGAAAACTAGCGAGACCGGGAAAAAATAGAATAGAAAACCCAGCTAGAAAATTGCTCGCTATTGGAAGAAAACCTCTCGCTCGCTAATACGGGTCGGTGTCGACTGTCGAGGGATGCTCCGTGTGTTTGCCCGTCATTTTGATGCGCAAAGCGTTAATTAGGGTATCCGGCAGAGTACTCTACTGGTGGGAGTTGTATTTAACTCTTTGTTGGGCTTACTGTAGAATAACCATTTTTTTGAGCACTAGACAGGTATACGCTTATCCATAACTTTGGTCCTTCAGGAGGTGTCTTCTAGGTGCTTTGGGCACAGTGGTGCATCAGGGCCGGTCCTGAGGTTTCAGGGGCCCGGGGCAAAACTAAAACCCGAGGCCTCTAATTATGAACATGAAAATATTGCAATTTCAACTTTGTAAATTTTTCTGAACATAAATTTTGTGCAAGTTTGAATATTTCTTCTTGTGCCACACACTACAAACAATATACAGTAGGAATTGCAGACATTTTTCTATACAAATTGTTTAGGACTACCTCTATACAAATTGTTTAGGACTGCCCTCCATTTGATCCATCACTCCATCTGGATTCGTTTGCAACATTAGTATTTTCCACTTTTTCTTACTTTACCGCAGTCCTAATTAAGCCAACAAAATTAACCACCAATTGTTTCCTGAGATTAATTATACGGTGTTTTATTGTTAATGACTTACCCCCCAAAAATTGAAAGTAACTCCACATTGCAAGAACGCATCAAACAATTTAATTCGGGTCGCGATATCTGCCACACGTGCGGCAGGTGGGAGGTACCTGCCGCACGCCCTGTGTGGCATCGACACAAGTCGGCCCGCACGCGCGTGTCCGGGCTTCTAAATTGCTGCCCGCACGTCCGGTGGATTGGCCGATCGCCCCGCACAACCTATTTCGCACCGTCGCTGCCCCACGTCCGGGCTTCACACCCACCAGCCCGCATGCCAGGAATTCCCCCACCGTCGCCCCGCCCCCCAATCCAGCCGTTGACCGCCCCCCGATCCAGCCGTCGCCCCGCCCCCCGATCCAGCCGTCGCCCGCCTCCCGATCGAGCCGTCGCCCGCCTCCCGATCGAGCCGTCTCCCACCTCCCGATTGACCTGTCTCCTACCTCTTGCAGTTTGGTTGCCATCGCAACCATGGTAGATCAGATCTAGCGATTGCTGATCCATCGACGGCTAAAGGACCCACAAAGGTATGCCCTGCTCAATGTACTATGTCCTACCATGAAATTGACCACATAACGGGCATCACGCGTCCGAATTGGTCATGACAAAACAACGTAGAAGAACCCTAGAGCAGCAAATAGATTGTTGGCATCCAAAATCAGAATAGTTGCCATGGCAATGAGAATGAAGTGCTAGCAGGCTGGACCAAAAACCCCAAGCATCATATGGTGAGTGTGAGGAGATAGGGGGATACAGGAGGAGCAGGGCATAGCAGAGCAATTCGGCAGGGGAGATGGTAGAAAAATAGTTGCCATCCATATTTGCTGATAGTTGCCGCCTTGCTATAATGTTAGTTGCCATCAATTTCCATGATAGTTGCCATACAGATCAAACAAGCACTATTCAACTTCGTGCAGTACCAAGAAAAAAGTTGCGCAACTACACATGTTCTACTTGCCATGTCATGCTAGGAGTTTATGCCAATGATGCAATAAGCTTGACATTTTACTCATAGTTTATCCCAACGCATACTCGTTCATGCCGTGATTGATCATTGTGCAGGTATTCAAAAACAGGGTAGGGGGGGACCCAAAAATGAATCCTGGAGACGGGACTAGTCCTTGGTTTTTAGGACAGCCACAAGCGCCCCCTTGGAATACACTGGACTACAGCGAACTAATTTCATCGGGTCCACTTCTACCACTACTACAAGAATACGCAAACATAGGTAAGGATGTGTGAAAAAAGAAAAACAAGTTGTATGTGGATTGTTTGTAGGGATGAAAGAATGGCAATCCGTCTTATGTTCTTCGTTGACATGTATACATGTTATGACAATACGTCCGCACCACCAGGAGACCCGTGGCAAGCTACACCACAAGGAACTACCCTCAGTGCAGATGCAGGGCAGCAGTTTCAATTGATGCAAATGGCAAATCAAGCTATTAGAGAAACCAATGGTACTGTCTGACACAATTACCATGTACGAATATGTACATTTGCCAGGGAGGTTGTTCTGCATTTGCCATGCCTGCACAAATGTGCTTGCCATGTCAAATAAACTGCAGCTCACATGGCTGGGCAACTGCAGTTTGGCATATTGGGCAAGTGCAGTTGCTAGAGACTTATCAAACTGCACTTGCCATACAGGGTATGCTGTATATGCCATGCATCCTGGGCTATTTTGTTGCCGTGTTTTTAAAAGTGGCACCTACATGTGCTGGCAGATCTAAACTTACATATTTGATTCCATGGTTTTGCTACCACTACTGCCAGATTTCGCATACATGCGTAGTATCCATGAAAGAAAATGACAACCATGTAATGTTTTACGTTTGCATGAACGCAGGTATCCCATGGAAGTTGCGCCACTTCCAGCTATCGGTAATGCAGATGGAGGACACCAATTCGAAGAGGTGCATTTCCCAACTCAAGGTATCGCGACACAAAAAAAGAAGGAACATGCAAACAAATTGATGTGGCAAACACACAAACAATCCCTGGAAGTAATGAACTGACAAACTCACGAATTTTCAATACGCATGAGCATTGAGAAGCGCGTGGCAACAGCTGGCATCTACAAACCTGCCATTGACATCTATGACAGGTGAGAAAAAAAAAAGAAAAAACTGTTGGCCCGTAATGTATCGTGCGGAAAACTGTTAAAGCATGGCAACTATAGTTGGTTTGTGAAAGTAATGAATGACAAAGTTGGGTACTGAAGTTCGATGACACGTGTAAACAGTTGCCATGTGTGGGCAACTGCATTTGCCATATGTGGACAACTGTAGTTGCCATGTGTGGACAACTGCAGTTGCCATGTATGGACAACTGCACTTGCCATGTACTGTGTGATTGTAGTTGCCATCTGTGCTTGAATGCAACTACCATGTTTTGCTGGACTGCCACATGTACATACTTGCCAGAGACTTATCAAACTACACTTGCCATACAGGTTTTGTTGTATATGGCAAGCCATGTAATGTTTTACGTTTGCATGAACACAAGTATCCCATGGCAAGTTGCGCCACTTCCAGCTATTGGTAAAGCAGATAGAGGACACCAATTCGAAGAGGTGCATTTCCCAACTCAAGGTATCGTGACACAAAAAAAGAAGGAACATGCAAATAAATTTATGTGGCAAACACACAAACAATCCCTGGAAGTAATGAACTGACAAACTTACGAATTTTCAATATGCAGGAGCATCGAGCAGTGCATGGCAACAGCTGGCATCTGCAGACCTGCCATCAACATCTATGACAGGTGAGAAAAAGAAAAGAAAAACTGTTGGCATGTAAAGTATCGTGCGGAAAACTGTTAAAGCATGGCAACTACAATGGGTGTCGTAGCAAAATGAAAATAATGAATGGCAACTGTAATAGTGTGTTAGATAATGAATTTCAAAGTAGTGTAATGAAATTCACTACCACATGTAGACAGTTGCCATGTATGGGCAACTGCAGTTGCCATGTATTGTCAACAACAGATTCCATGTGTGTATAACTGAAGTTGCCATGTATGGACAATTGCCCTTGCCCATGGATACCCAAACTGCAGTTGGCAAGGATGTTCAACTTGTAGTTGACCATCCTTGAACAACTGCAATTGGCAAGCCATACAAACTGCACTTGCCAATGCATGACAGCTGCATTTGCCATGACAGGCCAATTGCATATGCCAGAAACATTTCAACTACATATTGGCATGCACAGTTGAAGAAAAGAGGTCATATTAGAGAGTTGCCATTCAAGAATACTGATTGTGAACTTACTTGATCAAAATTTTGCAGGAGCTATAACAACTTCCAACTGCATCCCGCACACGGCTGCTGAAGGCAACTCAGATCACACAAAAGAGACGTTCCACGAGCCGGTCAACGAGCCTGTCACGGACAATGCAGGGACAGTTTCAGAACTTGCCATCGTTCCAGCAACGACAACACGCACACCAGGGCACGCCAGCATGAGCAACGTCCTAACAGATGGTTCAACCACAAATACTGAAGTTATGAGTGATAAAACTGATGACGAAATGCAAATGGGAGAAGAAAGTGAACAGCCTGAATTCATAATAACACAGCCACCTTATCTTGGACAGAGATTTAGTTCATTTGAAGATGCCAGGAAATACTACCAGAGCTATGCATTGTTAAATGGATTTGCCATAAACACAGAATACCATAGGACGAAAAAAGATACTGGGCAGTACAGCAGAGGGGAGTTTAGGTGCTACAAGGCACGAAAAAACAAGAAATCTAAAGGTGTCATGCCAGTCGTGCCAGAGCGGAGAAGAGGCATCACTGTCAAGACGCAATGCCCTGCAAGATTGAAGCTAAACATAGATGGAGCCTGGTGGGTGGTCACCGAGTTTGTCGCCGAACACAATCACGATATGATAAAGAAGTTTGACCTGGTAAAATTTCTGAGTGCCCATCGAGGATTCAGCTCCCAAGAGAGGAGTTTCATAAAACAGCTGCACGACTGTAACGTAAGCACTTCAAGAATGGTCCAGATACTGTCCCTAATACACAGTAAAGATGGAAAATTGAGTAGAATGCCCTACCTCCCAGCAGACATCACAAACCTGAAGGCACAGTACCGTAGAGAAAGCAAGTTGGCTGATGTGGAGGACACCATAGCATACTTCGAAGAGAAAGCAAAAGAAGATCCTGATTTCTTCTTCAGAATAAGACTCGATGACGAGGACCGTGTGAGGAACATGTATTGGGAAGTGGTGCATCGAGGAGAGCGTACAAGCATTACCGTGACTACATTTCGTTCGACGCGACATATCTGACAAATATGTACAAGATGCCATGTGCTCCATTCATTGGAATAAATAACCACAACCAGTCTTTGCAGTTTGGCTGTGGCCTTGTGCGGAACGAAGATATCAACGGCTACACCTGGTTGTCCAAGACTTTTTGGGAGTGCATGGGTGGACTTGCTCCGATGAACATAATAACCGATCAAGACTTCAGCATGCGTGGAGGCATAAGTGAAGTCTTCCCCACAGCAATTCATAGGCACTGCAGGTGGCATATAGTTAAAAAGGCAGAAGAGACGCTAGGAACATTCTTTGCTGACCGTCCAGAATTGCACAAGGCTTTCGAGTTATGTGTCAACCACAGCTTGACAATGAAAGAGTTTGAACGGAGCTGGACAGCTATGATTGAAAAATACCAAGTTCAGGACAATGAGACACTACAGAGCCTATGTGAGAAGCGGATGTTCTGGGTGCCAGCCTACTTTATGCATTGCTTCTACCCATTCTTACAAACTACGCAACGTAGTGAGGGTTTCAATGCTGTTTTGAAGCGTTACGTGAGCCCCGGCAACTCATTGCTACAGTTTGCTAAGCAGTATTCAGCTTTGCAACAGAAAATATTGGGATCAGAGCTGCAACAAGAAGCAAACACAACCCTCAAGCAGCCTAAACTTCTCACATATGGCCCAATGGAGAGGCAAATGAGCAAAATATACACAAACAAGATCTTTTTCAAGTAAGTGTCTGCTCGCACTATCCATTGATGCCAAAAGTATAGCGGAATGCGATCACAACCATAAGTAATAAATTTAAAAAATGTGAAAACAAACAACAAAGAAACATGATACAAGCATTTAGTTTGGTTTCAAAAAATAGGTGTTTAAAAAAAACAGAATAAAATACCATGGACGATGGAACAAAAGCTTCCGTGGCACAGTGAATACATTGTCAGCATGAAAAATGGAGTGCAAAAAGTATAAGCTTGGCTAGATAGTAGGCAAAAAAAGTAGTTGCCATGTGTGATGGCGTGTGATTGCCATCTGGATCGTAGTGTAATTGCCATTTGTACTGGTTTGCGTCGAAATGTTGTTTGACATTTGAAATTCAATGTGTGTCCCATAGAAAACATCAACTATGATTGCCACAAGAAGAAGTTGTTACAGTTGCCATGTTAAAACGTCCGTAGGTGCCATGTGCATTGCACTCTGCTTGCCATGAAAAATGAACAAGAGAGTTGCCATTTCTAACCCTACTTTGATATGGCTCATGCACCTACTAGATTCACATATGCAATGGGTACTAAGGACAATAAATGCATACGACGATATGTTTCGTCGCAATTTGTGATGTAGTTGCCATGTGACAACGATAAATAATATTGTCGTGCGGAGAATCCTTTGTTTTCCATGTTCAATTTAGTACGGTTTCTATTTTCTGTCCTATTACGAAACAATAAAAAACTGATAAAAAGGGAGTGAGAAACTAACGACCACAAATCATGCAGGTTCCAAGAAGAAATAAAGTGGGCAACCTCGTACGCAGCTTTTCAGGTTGACGAATGGACATTCAAGGTGTACAGCCTCAAGGACATGTCCGATTCAGAAACAGAAGATCCGGACAAGGGTAGGAACTACTTTGTGAAGACAGGCGCAGCAGAAGGTGAGTACTATTGCGAATGTTGCAAGTTTGAACGCGATGGGATTGTGTGCTGCCACATACTCAAAGTTATGGAATAGCACACGGTGAAGCGTTTACCCCGCCATTTCATACGCTGCCCATGGACGTGGGACGCTGACGAGGCGTTGGGGCCGCAAACATCGAATGCAGTATTGGCAATACATGATGACGGGCCGGAAGCAACAATGGACTCTGTGAGGCACGTGGTACTGACTAAGGGTTTTGCTGAACTAATAGATGAAGCATGCAAGAGCGATGAGATGGCAAGAGTTGCAGACAAGCACAGGAAGGCCTTCAAGAGAGACCTTGAAGAGTTCAACAAAAGGAAGGCTGAGGAGGCCTTACACAGATTCCCACGCAGTTCAAAGGCATCTTCATCCACAGGTCCATCCTCTGAAAACTCGAAAGTCGGGTCAGGAGCATCAAACACGCATACGCAGATCAGGAACCCGCCACGCTCTGTCACGAAAGGGCGTCCAAAAGAAGTGAGATACAAGTCCGGAGTAGATATTCAAGCAAAGCACAAGAAACCAAGAAAAGGAGGTGGCAACCCGTAAGGAGATGTACGGGGGCTGAACTTGCGGTTAGAGTCAATTTTGCAGCACAAAAGATGTTGATGGTTTAGAGAAATGTCACAATTACTTCGGGTTTCTTACATAGAATTGCCATGTATGTTGCATAGATTTTTGCAAACAGAAAATTAGCAATGTAGCTGATGGTAAAAAATTGCATGGGGTACGAACGCATTTTGCATTTACCGGGTGAAAAAATGCACCGTGTGGAAAACTGTTCGAGTATTTTGTCAGTAATAAATGACAAAGTTCTATAGAGAAGTTCACTACCGCATGTGAACAGTTGCCATGCATGAGAAATACAGTTTCCATTTATGAACAAAACCGAATTTGCCATGTATGAACAAACTGAAGTTGCCACGTATGGATAACTGCAGTTGCAACGTATGGATAACTGTAGTTGCCATGCATGGACAACTGTAGTTGCCATGCATGGACAACTGTAGTTGCCATGCATAGACAACTGTAGTTGCCATTTATGGGCAACTGCAGTTGCCATGTATCGTGTGACTCTAGTTGCCATATGTGCTTAGTTGCAAGCATCATGTTTTTGCTGGACTGCACTAGTATATGAAAACTACATCTGCCATGTATAAAAAAGGCTACATGAAAAAACTATTCTTTACAGAACGAACGTATTTATGTATGTTAAAATCTTTTGACTGCCGTTTGCTCATACGGTGCATGCCACATAGACACAATCATAACAAAGAAATATGAACAATAGTCATCATTCCTTCTAAATGATGTACTGGTGCACACAAACGTCAATTTCGAACATCAGCACGAACATTCACACACACAAGCTAAAACACATAAGGGTGCTAGTTGTCATAACTAAAACAGATTCGGTTACACACTTATATTACAAGATAAGAGAAGGCACGCAAGACATTGCTAAAAAGTACGGTTACGATGAAAAGACAGAACGTAGCACACACAAATAAGCTTTCGAAGACAAGCGGACAATACCTTACATTCATCCAACACCGAATGTAAGGCGTGGGAGATCAGCCACGACATGATCACTTGTACTTCCTGCAGGCAGTTTTTACAGCTTCGTCGATGAATTCTCGTGCTGAAGGCCGCTTGTTGAAATCTCCGTTCGTCACCCAGTTCCACGTCAATATTTTATGCAGCTCGACAACACTTGCCGTTGAGATGGCCGGAACCTTTCTTCCTTCCCACTTTGCGAGGTATTCCAATGCGTAGAATCCGCAGTCAAACCTGCAGCAAAAAAAGAAAACGTTCCAGAAAACTGAAGATCATTTAAGTTAAAAGACAGAAAATGTCGTTGCTTATATGATGCCTCCTTACCCGTTGCCTTGCTTATCGGTAAGGACATACTCGATTGGAAAGTGGCTGATCTGCACCTTTGAGTTTCCGTAATGACGGTTCCACGTTTCCTTGAGGTTGTTCACGAAGAATTCAGCATGGGAAGTGAGGCTGGTATCATCTCCTGAGCGAAGGGAATCAAGCACCTCGAACCGCTGGTGCTTGAGGTCAAGGCATATGGTGTAGTGATGACCACACTTATCGACTGGGTTTTCTGGCTCAAGGAATTGGAACATGGGGAACATGACCTATAATGGGGAAAAATAAAAAACGGGAAGTGTTAGCATGCAATAACCTGTGGGCATAGTTGCCATCTGGTATGCAGTGAATTTGCTATGAAACTACATGAAGGAACAAGTGTATTGCTGACCATCTTTTTTAAAAACTGGAAAAAAGAGAAGTTGGTGCCATCTTATGTGTGAAGATGACTTGCAGTTGCCGTGTGCAAATAAATATAAATGCCATGTGTGCCATAATGAAGTTGCCGTCAGTTCATATTAAAAAAGTTACCACTAAATTCAGAGAACATATGACATAAAAAAATGTACAAACGCATAAACACATAACAAGTAGGTACGAGCAATAACAACATGTATAACACAGAAAAACAAAACAGCAAGGTTAAACACTCACAAAATATTTCAATGTGAGCTTCGAATCACCATGTGCGGCGAAATTTTTCCTGATAATGGAATGGTGGAAGTCACCGTCCCATATTTTGCACGTCACGCTGTAGGACATGATGATCTTATCAACACAAATGTCCATGTGATTCTTGATGTAGTCGATCCCACAAGCAGCTACATTCAGCGACATTTTACCAGTGGGCCTCACAGACCCAGCAAGATCACCAAGGTCAACGTACGTCGAATCGCATTGAATGATTTTAGTTCTGTCCAAACATAAGCTGTATGAAAATGGTATTACATGAAAGAAAAATAATTCTTCGGAAAGGAACAATTAAAAAGAAATATACATAAACAAGAACAGGGGATGGGGTGGGTTTTGCATGGTGCATTACTCTTTCAGCTGCTTCATGTGTTTGCTGCTCGCCCTCGCATTACCGAAACGCTTGACACTGTCATATAGACCAGTCTGCTCCCTGGTAGCCCTCAGCTCGGGCTGGCAATCATCAGCTACTAGTGCATGAACGACCCTAGCATGCTTCACAAAACCAGGGTTGCGCTTCTGATGGCGTCATCATGCACTAAGTCAGCAGGGTCAGCAGACCTATGTTTGCCCTGATTGCGCAAAGACCTCTTATTAATGGCATCGTGCTCAATCATGTGGAAAGCTTCTTCAAGTGATGGTGAAATCTCCTCGGGGGTTGCTGTAAAAAAAGTGCACAACAAAATGAATGAACACACGCATAAAGTTGGCATGCAAAAAAGCAGTTATCGTATGACATCAATGTATTATGTTATTTTCAAATTGGCATGCATATATTATGAGTTTGCCATGTTAATGTCATGAAAAAAGATCACATTGGGAAATGGATGACAGTTGCCATGTGAATGGAAGAACGGGTTCACATCTGCAAGGTTGCCATTTTCTCATAAAAAAACGCCGCGTTTGAGCAAATGCACTTGCCATGGACACGAATACAAAATCAGCAAAAAATGGGTCATCAAATCTACATTTGCCACGTAAAATTTTTAGTCCAAACCTTCATGAAAAGGACAACAACAAAGAATGGAGTTGGCACTCAAAGTCGGGTATGAAAATGCCATGTGCAGCACATAATATTAGCCATCACAATTTCAAACATAGTGTTGCCATGCGAGATCATGAAATACTGCCATGTATAATTAACTAAAAATGCCATCTGACAGTGAGAACAATGACCGTAAGAGATCAATATTAAGAACGGGATGAAAATATCAACCAAAATCTAGAGTTGCCATGCGATTTCAACTACAAATGCCATGTACAACACATAAGATTTGCCATGCAGTGTGAAACAAATTTTGCCATGAAGATAAAAAAAATGAAACACATAGTTTACCTTGTACTATAGGCTCTGCAAACTTCACGGCCTTCCGGCCATCAACGATGGGCTGTGCCATCGTAGGGGCCATGCCTGCCGGAAAAGCAAAAGCAACCGGCATGGGATCAATTGCTGGTTCATCCTGATTGCGATCTATACCAAGGCTGCAATTTGGTGGGGTGAAATCCATGGGGTGCCTCTCTTGCGGCTCAGACGGCTTCCGCACAAACTGATTAGCAGAATCTAGAGGTGAAAGATGAACAAACATATCACTATCAAATGTTGCATGAGAATCAGGCTTGTTGGTAGGACGAGGCGAGCTGTCAGTGATTTCAATCACATCCTTCTTGCCTATCTTCTTGTTAGGACTGTACGGTACACCAACGTTGACAGGAAGCTTGGAAGTTCGCAGATTCAAAATGGGGTCCTTCTGGGTCGTACGGGGCGCCGTCTGCTGTGTACGTGCAGCTCCATCAGTAGAGTCCTGCTTACCGCTAGCAACTCCCGAAATCCCGACTTCCACCGTCTCCGTTGACTTGCTTTGCTCGACAGGTTGGAATAGAGTTGAAGCAGACACGAAACCCGTGTCAGATCTGCTTTTAACAATCTCCACTGCAGTAGATGCCTTTGTAGGATTCTTGCGAGGGCTGCGCCTAGGAGGCAGGCCATCTCGCAAAACCTTTGCTGGAGCAGCCTGGGTGTTGGAGAACGTTGCATGGGAAACAAAAATTTTCCTACGCACACATAAGATCTATCCATGGTGATGAGCATCTACGAGAGGGAGAGTGAATCTACATACCCTTGTAGATCGCTAAGCGGAAGCGTTAATAAACGCGGTTGATGTAGTCGAACGTCTTCGCGATCCAAATCGCCGAGCGTCCCGCGATCCAATCACGATCCTTCCGATCTAGTGCCGAACGGACGGCACCTCCGCGTTCAACACACGTACGGCTTGATGACGCCTTCACCTCCTCGATCCAGCGAGCGATGATGAAGTAGTGGTTGAGTTCCAGCAGCACGACGGCGTGGTGATGGTGGTGAGGAACAATCTCTGCAGGGCTTCGCCAAGCGCTACGGAGATTATGACGGAGGAACTAGAGGGTTAGGGTTGCCGCACACGGCTTGGGGAAATCTTAATGTGTCCCGTGTGCTAGCCCTGCCCCTCTATTTATATGTTGAGCCTTGGGGTCTAAACTTGGAGTAAAAGCCTCCTCCGGGTCGGTTTGGCCCGCACAAGGTCGGTTTGGCCCGCAGGAAAAGAGTCCAACTCGGATCCCTGCCGAACCGTGCACAGCCGCGCACAAGCGGTAGTACCGCTTCACACAAGCGGTAGTACCGCTTGGGCGGTAGTACCGCTTCACACAAGCGGTAGTACCGCTCCGGCGGTAGTACCGCTTCACCAAGCGGTAGTACCGCTTACGCGGCAGCAAAACTACTTTTTGCACTTTCCAATACCTTGTGGGCTTTATCCCTTTGGCTCATATAAAGTGTTGCTGCACCCGAACACTTCGGTAAACATCCGGAACGCATTCCGGTGAACTCCGGAACCCTTCCAGAGATCAAAACACTATTATCACATATATCAATCTTTACCTCCGGACTATTCCGGAGATCCTCGTCATGTCCGGGATCTTATCCGGGACTCCGAACAACTTTCGGTCACCAACATAATAACTCAATTATACTAATCGTCACCAAACGTTAAGTGTGTAGACCCTGCGGGTTCGAGAACTATGTAGACATGACCGAGACACCTCTACGGCCAATAACCAATAGCGGGACCTGGATGCCCATATTGGCTCCTACATATTCTACGAAGATCTTTATCGGTCGAACCTCTATGTCAAGGATTCAGTTAATCCCGTATGCTGTTCCCTTTGTTCTTCGGTATGTTACTTTGCCCGAGATTCGATCGTCGGTATCACTATACCTAGTTCAATCTCGTTACCGGCAAGTCTCTTTACTCGTTCCGTAATACAAGATCTCGTGGCTAACACTTTAGTCACATTGCTTGCAAGGCTCATTGTGATGTTGTATTACCGAGTGGGCCCT
This sequence comes from Elymus sibiricus, assembly GCA_039707655.1. NCBI lineage: Eukaryota > Viridiplantae > Streptophyta > Magnoliopsida > Poales > Poaceae > Elymus > Elymus sibiricus. The sequence continues at coordinate 118,333,750 of CM077675.1, forward strand.
GAGATACCTCTCCGTCATACGGAGTAACAAATCCCAGTCTTGATCCATGCCAACCCAACAGACACCCTCGGAGATACCTGTAGAGCACCTTTATAGTCACCCAGTTACGTTGCGACGTTTGATACACACAAGGTATTCCTCCGGTGTCAGTGAGTTGCATGATCTCATGGTCAAAGGAACAGATACTTGACATGCAGAAAACAATAGCAATAAACTGACACGATCAAATGCTACGTTTACAGTTTGGGTCTTGTCCATCACATCATTCTCCTAATGATGTGATCCCGTTATCAAATGACATCTCATGTCCATGGCTAGGAAACCTTAACCATCTTTGATCAACAAGCTAGTCAACTAGAGGCTTACTAGGGACACAGTGTTGTCTATGTACCCACACATGTATTTGAGTTTCCAATCAATACAATTATAGCATGGATAATAAACGATTATCATGAACAAGGAAATATAATAATAACCAATTTATTATTGCCTCTAGGGCATATTTCCAACAGTCTCCCACTTGCACTAGAGTCAATAATCTAGTTCACATCACTATGTGATTTACATTGTAATGAATCGAACACCCATGCAGTTCTGGTGTTGTTCATGTTTAGCCCTTGGAAGAGGTTTAGTCAACGGATCTGCAACATTTAGATCCGTGTGTACTTTGCAAATATTTATGTCGTCCTCCTTGATGTAATCGCGGATGGAATTGAAACGTCGCTTTATGTGTCTGGTCCTCTTGTGAAATCTTGGTTCCTTGGCTAGAGCAATGGCACCAGTATTATCACAAAACAGAGTCATTGGGTTAAGCGCACTAGGCACCACTCCAAGATCTGTCATGAACTCCTTCATCCAGACACCTTCCTTCGCCGCCTCCGAGGCAGCGATGTACTCCGCTTCGCATGTAGAATCTGCTACCACGCTTTGCTTGGAACTGCACCAGCTAACCGCACCCCCATTAAGAATAAATACGTATCCGGTTTGCGACTTAGAGTCATCCGGATCAGTGTCAAAGCTTGCATCGACGTAACCCTTTACGACGAGCTCTTGATCACCTCCATAAACGAGAAACATGTCCTTAGTCCTTTTCAGGTACTTCAGGATATTCTTGACCGCCGTCCAGTGTTCCATTCCTGGATCACTTTGAAACCTTCCGACCATACTTATGGCAAGGCTGACATCGGGTCTTGTGCACAGCATTGCATACATGATAGAGCCTATGGCCGAAGCATAGGGGATGACACTCATCTTTTCTCTATCTTCTGCAGTCACTGGGCATTGAGTCTTACTCAACTTCACACCTTGCAATACAGGCAAGAACCCCTTCTTGGACTGATCCATTTTGAACTTCTTCAAAACTTTGTCAAGGTATGTGCTTTGTGAAAGTCCTATTAAGCGTCTCGATCTATCTCTATAGATCTTGATGCCTAATATGAAAGCAGCTTCTCCTAGGTCCTTCATTGAAAAACTCTTGTTCAAATATTCCTTTACGCTTTCCAGCATTTCTATATTGTTTCCAATCAGCAATATGTCATCCACATATAATATTAGAAACGCTATAGAGCTCCCACTCACTTTCTTGTAAATACAAGCTTCTCCGTAAACTTGTATAAACTCGAACGCTTTGATCACCTCATCAAAACGAAGATTCCAACTCCGAGATGCTTGCACCAGTCCATAAATGGATCGCTGGAGTTTGCAAACTTTGTCAGCATTCTCTGGATCGACAAAACCTTCTGGCTGCATCATATACAACTCTTCCTTAAGGTAACCGTTAAGGAACGCTGTTTTCACATCCATCTGCCAAATTTCATAATCGAAAAAGGCAGCTATTGCTAACATGATTCTGACGGACTTAAGCATCGCTACGGGTGAGAAGGTCTCATCGTAGTCAACTCCTTGAACTTGTGAAAAACCCTTTGCCACAAGTCGAGCTTTATAGACGGTGACATTACCGTCCGCGTCCGTCTTCCTCTTAAAGATCCATTTGTTCTGAATGGCCTTACGCCCTTCAGGTAATACTTCCAAAGTCCATACTTTGTTTTCATACATGGATCCCATCTCAGATTTCATGGCCTCTAACCATTTCTCGGAATCCGGGCCCATCATCGCTTCTCCATAGCTCGTAGGTTCATCGTTGTTTAACAACATGACCTCTAAGACAGGGTTGCCGTACCACTCAGGAGTAGTACGCGTCCTTGTCGACCTACGAGGTTCGATAGCAACTTGATCCAAAGCTTCATGATCATCATCATTAACTTCCTCTTCAGCTAATGTAGGCTCCACAGAAACAACTTTCTGCGCTGCGCTACTCTCAGGTTGAAGTAAAGGTTCAATAACCTCATCAAGTTCTATCTTCCTCCCACTCAATTCTTTCGAGAGAAACTCTTTCTCAAGAAATGTTCCGTTTTTAGCGACAAACACTTTGCCTTCGGATCTGAGGTAGAAGGTATACCCAACTGTCTCTTTTGGGTATCCTATGAAGACGCATTTCTCCGCTTTGGGTTCCAGCTTTTCAGGCTGAAGCTTTTTGACATAAGCATCACATCCCCAAACTTTAAGAAACGACAGCTTTGGCTTCTTGCCAAACCAAAGTTCATATGGCGTCGTCTCAACGGATTTCGATGGTGCCCTATTTAAAGTGAATGCAGCTGTCTCTAATGCATAACCCCAAAACGATAGTGGCAAATCGGCAAGAGACATCATAGATCGCACCATATCCAATAAAGTTCGATTACGACGTTCGGACACACCATTACGCTGTGGTGTTCCAGGCGGTGTCAATTGTGAAACAATTCCACACTGTCTTAAGTGACTGCCAAACTCATAACTCAGATATTCTCCTCCTCGATCAGATCGTAGGAATTTAATCTTCTTGTTACGATGATTCTCAACTTCACTCTGAAATTGTTTGAACTTTTCAAATGTTTCAGACTTGTGTTTCATTAAGTAAATATACCCATATCTACTTAAGTCATCAGTGAAGGTGAGAAAGTAACGATAACCACCGCGCGCCTCAATGCTCATCGGACCGCACACATCAGTATGTATGATTTCCAATAAGTCACTTGCCCGTTCCATTGTTCCAGAGAACGGAGTTTTAGTCATCTTGCCCATGAGGCATGGCTCACATGTGTCAAGTGATTCAAAATCAAGTGACTCCAAAAGTCCATCAGCATGGAGCTTCCTCATGCGTTTTACGCCAATATGACCTAAACGGCAGTGCCACAAGAAAGTGGTATTATCATTATCAATTCTACATCTTTTGGCATCAATGTTATGAACATGTGTATTATTACTATCGAGATTCAATAAGAATAAACCCCTCACATTGGGTGCATGACCATAAAAGATATTACTCATATAAATAGAACAACCATTATTCTCTGATTTAAATGAGTAACCGTCTCGCAATAAACAAGATCCAGATATAATGTTCATGCTTAACGCAGGCACCAAATAACACTTATTTAGGTTCATCACTAATCCCGACGGTAATCGAAGAGCGAGCGTGCCGACGGCGATCACATCAACCTTGGAACCATTTCCCACGCGCATCGTCACTTCATCCTTTGCCAGCCTCCGTCTATTCCGCAGTTCCTGTTTTGAGTTGCAAATATGAGCAACCGCACCGGTATCAAATACCCAGGCACTACAACGAGAGTTGGTAAGGTACACATCAATAACATGTATATCATATATACCTTGTTTGTTGTTGGCCGCCTTCTTGTCAGCCAAATACTTGGGGCAGTTCCGCTTCCAGTGTCCAGTTCCCTTGCAATGAAAACACTCAGTTTCTGGTTTGGGTCCAGCCTTGGGTTTCTTCACGAGAGGAGCAACTGCTTTGCCACTCTTCTTAGAGTTACCCTTCTTACCCTTGCCATTTTTCTTGAAACTAGTGGTTTTATTGACCATCAACACTTGATGCTCCTTCTGAATTTCAGACTCAGCGACTTTCAGCATCGCAAACAGCTCGGCGACTGACTTGTTCATCCCGTGCATGTTATAGTTCAACACGAAGCTCTTGTAGCTAGGCGGCAATGATTGAAGAACTCTGTCAGTGATAGCCTCTGGCGGAAGGGGCATCCCTAACTCAGCCAGACGGGTGGAGTACCCAGACATTCTGAGCACGTGATCACTGATAGACCCGTTCTCCTCCATCTTGCAAGCATAGAACTTATCGGAGATCTCATATCTCTCGATCCGGGCATTCTTCTGAAAGATAAACTTCAACTCCTGGAACATCTCATATGCTCCATGACGTTCAAAACGTCTTTGAAGTCCCGGTTCTAAGCCATACAACATTGCACATTGAACTATTGAGTAATCATCAGAACGAGCCTGCCAGGCGTTCACAACGTCTAGAGACTCAACTGGAGCGGGTGGATCACCAAGCGGTGCATCAAGGACATAAGCCTTCTGGGAAGCCGTAAGGATAATCCTTAGATTACGGGCCCAGTCCACAAAGTTACTTCCATCATCTTTCAACTTAGCTTTCTCTAGGAACGCATTAAAATTCAGGGGTGCTACTGCGCGAGCCATGATCTACAACATAAATATAGCAAAGACAACTTAGACTATTGTTCTAGATAATGAGTTTAGTTAATCATATTACTTAAAAACTCCCACTCAAATTGACATCCCTCCGGTCATTCGAGTGTAACATGATCCAAATCCACCAACTCAAGTCTGATCATCACGTGAGTTGAGGTGGTTTCAATGGTGAACATCTTCATGTTGATCATATCTACTATATGACTCATGTTCGACCTTTCGGTCTCTTGTGTTCCGAGGCCATGTCTGTACATGCTAGGCTCGTCAAGTTTAACCCGAGTGTTCCGCACGTGCAACATGGCTTGCACCCGTTGTATGCGAACGTAGAGTCTATCACACCCGATCATCACGGCGTGTCTCGAAACGACGAACTTTCGCAACGGTGCACACTTGGGGAGAACACAATTTATCTTGAAATTTAAGTGAGGGATCACCTTATAATGCTACCGTCGTCCTAAGCAAAATAAGATGCATAAAAGGATTAACATCACATGCAAATCATAAGTGACATGATATGGCCATGAACTTGTGCTTTTGATCTCCATCTCCAAAGCACCGGCATGATCTCCATCGTCACCGGCATGACACCATGATCTCCATCATCTTGATCTCCATCAACGTGTCGCCATAAGGTTGTCGCGCCGACTGTTGCTTCCACGACTATAGCTAACGTTTAGCGATAAAGTAAAGCATTACATAGCGCTTAATGATTGACACGCAGGTCATACAATAATTAAAGACAACTCTATGGCTCCTGCCAGTTGCCGTACTCATCGACATGCAAGTCGTGATATTCTATACAAAACATGATCATCTCATACATCACATATATCTCATCATGTAATTGGCCATATCACATCACAACATACCCTGCAAAAACAAGTTAGACGTCCTCTAATTGTTGTTGCAAATTTTACGTGGCTGCTACGGGTTTGCAAGAACCGTTCTTTCCTACGCAAAACCACAACGTGGTGTAGTGATTGCTTTTTGATCTTCTAAAAGAACCCTCTTCATTGAAATTGATTCAACTAAAGTGAGAGAGACAGACACCCGCTAGCCATCTTTATGCAACGAAGTTACATGTTAGTTGAAGGAACCTGTCTCGCGTAAGTGTACGCGTAATGTCGGTCCGGGCCGCTTCATCTCACAGTACCGCCGAATCAAATATCAACTAGTAACGGCAAGCAATATGTATACACCCACGCCCACAACTCGTTTGTGTTCTACTCGAGATCTCATCTACGCATAGACCTAGCTCATGATGCCACTGTTGGAGAACGTTGCATGGGAAACAAAAATTTTCCTACGCACACATAAGATCTATCCATGGTGATGAGCATCTACGAGAGGGAGAGTGAATCTACATACCCTTGTAGATCGCTAAGCGGAAGCGTTAATAAACGCGGTTGATGTAGTCGAACATCTTCGCGATCCAAATCGCCGAGCGTCCCGCGATCCAATCACGATCCTTCCGATCTAGTGCCGAACGGACGGCACCTCCGCGTTCAACACACGTACGGCTTGATGACGCCTTCACCTCCTCGATCCAGCGAGCGATGATGAAGTAGTGGTTGAGTTCCAGCAGCACGACGGCGTGGTGATGGTGGTGAGGAACAATCTCTGCAGGGCTTCGCCAAGCGCTACGGAGATTATGACGGAGGAACTAGAGGGTTAGGGTTGCCGCACACGGCTTGGGGAAATCTTAATGTGTCCCGTGTGCTAGCCCTGCCCCTCTATTTATATGTTGAGCCTTGGGGTCTAAACTTGGAGTAAAAGCCTCCTCCGGGTCGGTTTGGCCCGCACAAGGTCGGTTTGGCCCGCAGGAAAAGAGTCCAACTCGGATCCCTGCCGAACCGTGCACAGCCGCGCACAAGCGGTAGTACCGCTTCACACAAGCGGTAGTACCGCTTGGGCGGTAGTACCGCTTCACACAAGCGGTAGTACCGCTCCGGCGGTAGTACCGCTTCACCAAGCGGTAGTACCGCTTACGCGGCAGCAAAACTACTTTTTGCACTTTCCAATACCTTGTGGGCTTTATCCCTTTGGCTCATATAAAGTGTTGCTGCACCCGAACACTTCGGTAAACATCCGGAACGCATTCCGGTGAACTCCGGAACCCTTCCAGAGATCAAAACACTATTATCACATATATCAATCTTTACCTCCGGACTATTCCGGAGATCCTCGTCATGTCCGGGATCTTATCCGGGACTCCGAACAACTTTCGGTCACCAACATAATAACTCAATTATACTAATCGTCACCAAACGTTAAGTGTGTAGACCCTGCGGGTTCGAGAACTATGTAGACATGACCGAGACACCTCTACGGCCAATAACCAATAGCGGGACCTGGATGCCCATATTGGCTCCTACATATTCTACGAAGATCTTTATCGGTCGAACCTCTATGTCAAGGATTCAGTTAATCCCGTATGCTGTTCCCTTTGTTCTTCGGTATGTTACTTTGCCCGAGATTCGATCGTCGGTATCACTATACCTAGTTCAATCTCGTTACCGGCAAGTCTCTTTAGTCGTTCCGTAATACAAGATCTCGTGGCTAACACTTTAGTCACATTGCTTGCAAGGCTCATTGTGATGTTGTATTACCGAGTGGGCCCTGAGATACCTCTCCGTCATACGGAGTAACAAATCCCAGTCTTGATCCATGCCAACCCAACAGACACCCTCGGAGATACCTGTAGAGCACCTTTATAGTCACCCAGTTACGTTGCGACGTTTGATACACACAAGGTATTCCTCCGGTGTCAGTGAGTTGCATGATCTCATGGTCAAAGGAACAGATACTTGACATGCAGAAAACAATAGCAATAAACTGACACGATCAAATGCTACGTTTACAGTTTGGGTCTTGTCCATCACATCATTCTCCTAATGATGTGATCCCGTTATCAAATGACATCTCATGTCCATGGCTAGGAAACCTTAACCATCTTTGATCAACAAGCTAGTCAACTAGAGGCTTACTAGGGACACAGTGTTGTCTATGTACCCACACATGTATTTGAGTTTCCAATCAATACAATTATAGCATGGATAATAAACGATTATCATGAACAAGGAAATATAATAATAACCAATTTATTATTGCCTCTAGGGCATATTTCCAACACTGGGCAATGGGAGCTGATGTAGGAGCTGTGCGGCGAACGTCATCCGTGGATGTCCTGTGAGCAGGAATTTCAGCCGCAGCACCTTCTTTCGTGGGCATAGCAGTACCATCAGCCCCACGCGTGGAATCCATACCAGATGAGCGGGAATCTTCCTTGCTAAAGATAAGATCTGGAGCACTGACTTCATCACTTGCCGAGCGGCTAGATGGGATAGTGGTAGCATCCCTCATTGACAGCAGCGTAGGCACAACCTCAGCAGTCCTGGTAGACACTGTCTCATCGCTGCCAGATAGACGTGCCTCAGAAATACCAATTGTTCCACTTTTGGTGTGTACCTCTACAGCTGGCACAGATGGATGCTCAGGTGCGTCAGAACTAGCAGCAGCATTTTGCGCGGCGATAGCAGGTTTGTTAGCTGGCGGCACATGAATGTCCACATTGCCGGACATCGCCAACTTCGAGTGAATGCGTTCTAATGGGTCTTTGTTAGCAGCTTTGGTCGGGCGTGAGACGGTCTTCTTTAACCCGCAAAACATGTGGAACGAACATATATTAGTGAAAAAGGAAACACGTATCAAATAAAAAATGTGATCAAAAGGAAAAAGTAACTGCCATGTACGTGAACATAGAAATTTGTAATTGATGTGGAAGAAGTAGCAAATGTATGACAAAACATGGAGTTCAATCTGTCATGCATGGTAGTTTCCATGTGAGCTAGCTATTATCTGCCATGTATGGCAGGTAGAAGTTGCCATGTTGGGACAGGTAGAGTTGCCATGGGAAGAATCATGGAGTTCAATCTGTCATGCATGATAGTTGCCATGTGAGTAAGCTATTGTCTGCCATGTATGGCAGTTAGAAGTTGCCATGTTGGAACAGGTAGGGTTGCCATGGGCAGAATCATGAAGTTCAATCTGTCATGCATGATAGTTGCCATGTGAGTAAGCTATTGCCTGCCATGTATGGCAGGTAGAAGTTGCCATGTTGGAATAGGTAGGGTTGCCATGGGCAGAATCATGAGGTTCAATCTGTCATGCATGATAGTTGCCATGTGAGGAAGCTATTATCTGCCATGTATGGCAGGTAGAAGTTGCCATGTTGGGACAGGTAGAGTCGCCATGGGAAGAATCATGGAGTTCAATGTGTGATGCATGATAGTTGCCATGTGAGTAAGCTATTATCTGCCATGTATGGCAGGTAGAAGTTGCCATGTTGGAACAGGTAGAGTTGCCATATGAAATGCAGTAAAGTTGACTATGGATCTGGAATGCATCAAACATACCGTACGAGTTGCCATGGTGAACATGCTACGAATGTCATGTGATTTTTTCAGGAAAAATGAACGCCACAACATGCGCTTGTTCAAAAAACAGTAAGATTAGGAGAGAAGTACACACCAATTAGTAAAAAGGAGATCATACTTTTTGCTTTGTTTCCTCATGTCTTCAAGCACAACAGGATCACCGGTATTTGACAACGACGCACGAGGAGACGATCGAGTGGACGAAATGCCAACACCAGTGGGTACCCTTTTGTTCAACCGGACAGAAGTACAAGAGGGGTGGGTGCCTGTTTCTGTTTACTTCCTCGGCCACCGACTGTCGTCTCCCTGCAAACAGAAAAGCAAAGTAGAACAACCGAGTTAGAGAAAATAAATTATGGCATGCAGCTCATAAAAAAATAAAAGCGTGTGATACGCCACAACGAACAAACGACAAACCTCATCCTAGCAGCAACATGATCAATCCTATGCTTCTTGCCATCAGGACCCTGAGCATCGTCCTCTATAGTCCTACCCCTCTTTGAGGGAGAAACGCCCGCGTCATTCGCAACAGTTGATGCATTGCCTCCCTTCGATGCAGTAACAACAGCAGTAGCCTTGTCATTGCTATCGCAGGAGGAACTTGATGAGATTTCTACTGATTACTGACATGCTGCACATTCTCCGTGACATCGTGGCCATCAGGACCCTTTGCAGGACCATCATCCATTCCACCGAAATCAGCACCAAAGGTGTCCTCCTGGGTATCAGGTTGCTCCTGAGAGCTATTGTAATCGTACCGACCACGGCAACCAGTTGGACGATGTGTGCGTTCTCCAGCGTAAGAGGTAAATTGCCTCGCAACTTCATCAGCATCAGAACCGGTTAATGCTGTCCAACCTTCAACCAACTTCCCAAGCAAGCTGGTCATGCCGGATGCAAACTGTCCAATTAGATGTTCCACGGGAGCCCTGGCCTAAAATGACAGTAAAACGGTAAACAACTTCAGAGACAAAAAAAGTGTTTAAAAGAAAATTCGACAAGAAATTGCGAGAGATGCAAAGAACTCCGTTGGAAAAAGATTAATTAAAAACAGATGCAACTGTAAAATACCTCAGGGGTGCACAATGGAGCTGAATGCACGTCCATCCACTTGGTGAAATTACTTGGCCCACCGAACACACTGTAGTCAGTGGCATGCTTGGCCATCAACTGAAAAATGGGAGAGTTGCCATGTATTTTAGGTTTTACAACCCATTTTGGAAAAAGTAGTATGAATGGACAAACAACTTTTTTTTAATATTCATTTGTTAGAAATATGCTCAAATTCACGAATGCAAGAAGTACGATATCACTAACCTGCAGTTTGCCATACTTGGTGTCGGTTATCCTGTCCGCAGCAAGCACAGCTTTGACAGCTTCGGACGTCCAAGCGAACACGGCAAATTTGTGTGGGGGAGGCAGACCTCCTACCGCATCGAGATCGATGGTAGATAAATCAAGGCGATCGACGTACATGAGCTGACAAACACAAACACAAAAAAAGACATTTCAGAATTCAAGGAGTGCCATTTTACGTATTGTAATGATTGCCATGTAACAGGTTCTAAAAAAGTCAAGCAGAAGTTGCCATGTGTTGACAGCTGAGTTTGTAATACGTGAAAAACTGCGCTTGCCGCAGCTGCAAAACTACAGTTGCCATACATGATCTAGTGCGTTTGCCGCATATTTTGTTACTGAAAAAGCATACCATTATGATACAAGCTCAAGCTTGAATGCCCCATATATTATTATGTTTTATGCAATGCCAACAAGAAAAAAATGAACACATGGTAAAAACACATAATGAGAACAAAACAAGAATACCATTAGGTGTAGGCGGCAGCCCTTCTGGTACATCTTGTTTGCAAGGGCGTCATGCAGGAAGTCAGCAATAAATTTGCACCAATTCATATTCTTCACATCATCAATTCTCGCTTGCAAAAAAAAGCAAAGACTTAAAAAACATCAACACAGACGCAGGAAAACATAATCAGTCATTACGGGAGAACAAAAAAAGATGAAGAACATTCACCAGGATAGGGAAGCATTTGTTTCTTGGACGTAGCGTAGTGGTAGGCGCAAAGACAGACGAAATCAAGTACATTAGAAGCTTCATCTTGAATACATCGCCGTGGGTTTTCACCTTCTCAAGCGAAGTTGCTAGAACCGTCTTATTAGGCATGGTTGCCTGATGACCCACAAGTATAGGGGATCTATCGTAGTCCTTTCGATAAGTAAGAGTGTTGAACCCAACGAGGAGCAGAAGGAAATGACAAGCAGTTTTCAGTAAGGTATTCTCTGCAAGCACTGAAATTATCGGTAACAGATAGTTTTGTGATAAGATAATTCGTAACGGGTAGCAAGTAACAAATGTAGCAAAGGTGCAGCAAGGTGGCCTAATCCCTTTTTTTTAGCAAAGGACAAGCCTGGAAAAACTCTTATATAAAGCAAAGCGCTCCCGAGGACACATGGGAATTTCTGTCAAGCTAGTTTTCATCATGCTCATATGATTCGCGTTCGTTACTTTGATAATTTGATACGTGGGTGGACCGGTGCTTGGGTGCTTCCCTTACTTGGACAAGCCTCCCACTTATGATTAACCTCTCTCGCCAGCATCCGCAACTACGAAAGAAGAATTAAGATAAATCTAACCATAGCATGAAACATATGGATCCAAATCAGCCCCTTACGAAGCAACACATAAACTAGGGGTTAAGCTTCTGTCACTCTAGCAACCCATCATCTACTTATTACTTCCTAATGCCTTCCCCTAGGCCCAAATAATGGTGAAGTGTCATGTAGTCGACGTTCACATAACACCACTAGAGGAAAGACAACATACATCTCATCAAAATATCGAACGAATACCAAATTCACGTGATTACTTATAACAAGACTTATCCCATGTCCTCAGGAACAAACGTAACTACTCACAAAGCATATTCATGTTCATAATCAGAGGAGTACTAATTATCATTAAGGATCTGAACATATGATCTTCCACCAAGTAAACCAACTAGCATCAACTACAAGGAGTAATCAACACTACTAGCAACCCACAGGTACCAATCTGAGGTTTTGAGACAAAGATCGGATACAAGAGATGAACTAGGGTTTGGAGAGGAGGCGGTGCTGGTGAAGATGTTGATGGAGATTGACCCCCTCTCGATGAGAGGATCGTTGGTGATGACGATGGCTTCGATTTCCCCCTCCGGGAGGGAAGTTTCCCCGGCAGAACAGCTCCGCCGGAGCCCTAGATTGCTTCTGCCCAGGTTCCGCCTCGAGACGGCGGCGCTTCGTCCTGAAAGCTCTCTTATGATTTTTTTCCAGGTCAAAACCCTCCATATAGCAGAAGATGGGCACCGGAGGGCTGCCAAGGGGCTCACAAGCCACAGGGGCGTGCCCTGGGGGGTAGGGCGCGCCCCCCAGGCTTGTGGCCTCCTGGTGGGTCCCCTGTGGTATTTCTTTCACCCAATATTTTTTATATATTCCAAAATAATTCTCCGTAACTTTTCAGGACTTTTGGAGTTATGCAGAATAGGTCTCTCATATTTGCTCCTTTTCCAGTCCAGAATTCCAGCTGCCGACATTCTCCCTCTTCATGTAAACCTTGTAAAATAAGAGAGAAAAGGCATAAGTATTGTACCATAATGTGTAATAACAGCCCATAATGCAATAAATATCAATATAAAAGCATGATGCAAAATGGACGTATCATTGCCTCGCCAGGAAACTAACGAGGGAACAATTCTTGCTCAATGTCGTTGTAAGTCTCGTAAGGAACAATCAATTCCCCACGGGGTACACCTAATGTGTAGAAAACAGACTCCTCGTCCAAAGGTAGTCTTCCACGTCCAGGAATGACAAATTCCCTGGACGCAGGGTCATAGATCTCCCCAAGCCAATCACAGAGAGGGTTCACCAGATTTGAGCACAGGACATTCATCAAAGACTGCATCCCCATATCGCCAGCGGCATTCTTCTGGTCAACACTGAAGCCCTTGGTCAGTAAAGTCAGCCGTTCTTGAGAAGCCCTATTGCGCCGCGTAGTTTTCTTCTTCTGCCAAAAAAAAAGAAGCACGGTGACTCTTGGCAAGTTCAAGAAATGAATGAAAAATGTGTATATCACAAAATAAAACATTTTTTGGGGGGAGGGGGGCGAGGGAAGAACCTCATCACCGTCTTTCCCGGGAGCAGCTTCACGTTGCCGTGGGAGTGGCTCCACGAAGTCGTCGTCATCGTCTTGCTGGTCAACGCGAACCATGATGCTGTGTTAGGAACAAAGCACACATGAGTATGAACATAAAGAGAAAGGTGCATGATGAAGACATGGAGAAGCGAGATTCGAACAAAAAAGAAAAAGGAAACTGCCATGTTGAACAGACATACAGATGGCAACTGCCTTGATCAAACAAAGACTGATGGCAAACAACACAAATGATGTTTGCACAAAAAAATGACATTGGTTGGAAATGGTTGCAAACCAAAAGGTGGGGACTAGCACATTTTGATAACTAAAGCATTGCTATAAAATCTGGTGTGTTTGCCAGCTGCTAGATAAAGTGCATTACACATTTGCCGTGCAACTCTACCAAAAACAAAGGCAGAAAGTGTGTTCCGTGGAAAGAATGAGTTGCCACCTGCAAACTGTATATAGTATAGGGGAATTGCCATGTAACAATGGGAGTGAATGGCAAGAAAAGCATGTTAAGTATTCTGTGACCACAGCAGATAGTTGACATGCATGAATCAGTGCACAAAAAGCATGGCAACTGATATGTTGGCTTGAACATGCAGTTGCCACCAAACAATCAAGCACGATGGAAAAAATGTACATGAACCAACAGGACCGTGTCGACCATCTCGTTTACAAACGGAATTGATGCAAATGGCAAATGAAGTCTAGATGAGTACCAATTTGTTGCCATATGATTAAATGAATAGCAGGTACGAAATTGCCCATGAATCAGTGGAAAAGCAAATGGCAACTGACAGTGCTAGTTCAACTGATCAGTTGCCATGTACATAACAAACATAGGGGTAATCTGTGCATAAACCAGTAGTCTAAAATTGCCATGTTCCCATGAATCAGTGGAAAAGCAAAATGGCAACTGACAGTGCGAGTTCAACTGATCAGTTGCCATGTACATAACAAACGTAGGGGCAATCTGTGCATAAACCAGTAGGCTAAAGTTGCCATGTTTATAGAGAACAGCATGGCAAACAAGTCAGTTTGAAGGAAAACAAACCTACATTGCTTTACACAACGAAATATCTGGAAATGTAGATCTAGGGATCATACCATGCTCTCAGGCACGAACATCGATCGCACTAAAAACTCCTAAAAATTGCGAAAATCGTTGCGTGCAACACCGTGAACTAAGAAAATCAGAGCAGAAAACTGAGCGCATCTACTCTATCAGAACAGAAACTGTACCGCGCGAGGAACACCGAGCATCACCGGCGTGGCCTTAATCTCAGTGGGAAATGAACTAGAAACTGACGGCCTAACGGCACATTTGCTACTCCCCTCGTCGACGGGGAATCGACCCCGAGATCCACGCGAATCTCGCCGGAGGGGAGGGTGGGGTGGGGGGCGGATGAGCGGGCGGGATCGGATAGATTTATACCAGGGGAGTAGCCGACGCCCTACCTGCGCGCGGTGACTGTGCCGCGACGACGTTCCGGTTGCTGGAGCACCACCGACAACCACGAAAGACCGCCTGGCTGCTCGTCCGCCGCCGCCGTCCCTTCTCCTCTGCTCTGCCACCGCCGCCCCTTCTCCTCTGCTCCGCCTCCGCCTAGAAACTGCCAGAGGAAGGGAGATGAAATGGAATGGGGATGAATGACGCGGGAGTGGGGAAAGATTCTGGGAGCAGTGAATATGAGGGGAGGAGGCGTGCGGGCGCAACAGCGGAACCGCCGCACGCCGGCTTGGCAACTACGACTACTCCGAGAGAGAACAGGTGTGTGGGCGAGGTGGGATAACGTCCACACACCGGCCGGATCCTACGTGGCAACAAAAAGCAGACAATAATTGCCAAGATACGTGCAAGTGCAAACGGACGGTGATCCATGCGTGTGGGCGAGATGCAAACGCTCACACGTGTGGGCGTTATCTTTTCCCTTTAATTCAGGAAAGAGGGAGAAAGAAAAATTCTACGAAATTTCCTTGTATCAAAAGTTTAACATGGTATCTCCATACCTGTATGTGGCAGAGGTATTATTCGTTCCCATACCCTGCTCCGAGGATTGAAGGCAATGCTCAAGGGCGACCAACACTTTCACTCAGTCCGGCCGGCCGGAACACGCACGGGCTCCAACCTCCAAGCTATCTTCACGCCAGTGTTCACCAGGATAGAGACCTGTTCTCGCTGAGGTAATCGATCAATAGGGAGTACTCATCAGCAGGATGAGGTCGCTGAAGACTTGCAGGCTGCAACGCGGTGTACTGTTTCGGCCTGCCGTTGGGCATCGGCATACGCCTATACGCCCATATTTCGGTCGCGACGACGCAACAACAGATGGAAATCCGGGAGACAACGATGCGCTCAGGAGATCGTGGAATTATAACGTCGCAATTACAGGCGGAGATCTCAGGATGGGTTACGCTATAGGCCTCGACGGAAACCGTGGATTCAACCGTCACCTGCGGTGCCGCTACTACAAATGTTGGGGAATGTTGCATGGGAAACAAAAATTTTCCTACGCACATACAAGATCTATCCATGGTGATGAGCATGTATGAGAGGGAGAGTGGATCTACATACCCTTGTAGATCGCTAAGCGGGAAGCGCTAAGAAATGCGGTTGATGTAGTCGAACGTCTTCGCGATCCAAATTGCAAGCCGTCCCGCGATCCAATCACGATCTAGCGCCGAACGGACGGCACCTCCGCGTTCAGCACATGTACAGCTCGATGACGATCTCCGCCTGCTTGATCCATCAAGGAAGAGCGGAGAGGTAGATGAGTTCTCTGGCAACACGACGGCATGGTGGCGGTGGTGGTGGTGCTATCCCGGCAGGGCTACGCCTAGCGCTACCGAAACCGCGAACGGAGGAGAAAAACAATCTAGGGAGAGAGGGGCGCCAAGGGCTTCGTGTGTGCTCTTGGGGCGCCCCCTCCCCTCTATATATAGGTGGAGGGGTGTGGAGATCATCCCCTCCAAGCCCTAGGGCGCAGCCAAGGGGGAGGGGTTGGACTCCTAGTCCAATTCCCTCCCTTTCCATAAACAGGTGGACTTTCCACCTCTCCCAAGCCACATGGGCCTTGAGGGACTTGTGCGCCTGGCCCAATAAGGCCAGGGCGCCTCCCCTCAGCCCATGCAAACCCTTGGGAAGTGGTGGAACCCTTGGTGGACTTCCAGACTCCTCCGGAAGTTTCCGGAACCTTCTAGAAGGTTCCTGGTACAATACCGAAAAAACCCGAAACTTTTCCGGTCGCCAAAATATGACTTCCCATATATAAATCTTTACCCCCGGACCATTCCGGAGCTCCTCGCGACGTCCGGGATCTCATCCGGGACTCCGAACAACCTTCGGTCACCAACATATATATCTCAGTAATACCGAAATGTCACCGAACGTTAAGTGTGCAGACCCTGCAGGTTCGAGAACTATGTAGACATGACCGAGACACCTCTACGGTCAATAACGAATAGCGGCACCTAGATGCCCATATTGGTTCCTACATATTCTACGAAGATCTTTATCGGTTGAACCTTTATGTCAAGGATTCAGTTAATCCCGTACGATGTTCCCTTTGTTCATCGGTATGTTACTTGCCCGAGATTCGATCGTCGGTATCTCCATACCTAGTTCAATCTTGTTACCGGCAAGTCTCTTTACTCGTTCCGTAATACAAGATCCCGTGGCTAACACTTTAGACACATTGCTTGCAAGGCTTATTGTGATGTTGTATTACCGAGTGGGCCCTGAGATACCTCTCCGTCACACGGAGTAACAAATCCCAGTCTTGATCCATGCCAACTCAACAGACACCCTCGGAGATACATGTAGATTTTATTTATAGTCACCCAGTTATGTTGCGACGTTTGATACGCACAAGGTATTCCTCCGGTGTCAGTGAGTTGCATGATCTCATGGTCATAGGAACAGATACTTGACATGCAGAAAACAATAGCAATAAACTGACACGGTCATATGCTATGTTCATAGTTTGGGTCTTGTCCATCACATCATTCTCCTAATGATGTGATCCCGTTATCAAATGACATCTCATGTCTATGGCTAGGAAACCTTGACCATCTTTGATCAACGAGCTAGTCTATTAGAGGCATACCAGGGACACGGTGTTGTCTATGTACCCACACATGTATTTGAGTTTCCAATCAATACAATTATAGCATGGATAATAAACGATTGTCATGAACAAGGAAATATGATAATAACTAAATTATTATTGCCTCTAGGGCATATTTCCAACAGTCTCCCACTTGCACTAGAGTCAATAATCTAGCTCACATCACCATGTGATTAATATTGTAATGAATCTAACACCCAATGAGTTTTGGGGTTCGATCATGTTTTGCATGTGAGAGAGGTTCTAGTCAACGGTATGCAACATTCAGATCCGTGTGTTCTTTGCAAATCTATATGTCATACTGCAGATGCTACCACGCTCCACTTGGAGGTATTCCAAATGACTGCTCCACTATACGTATCCGAATTGCTACTCACAGTCATCCGGATTGGTGTCAAAGCTTGCATCGACGTAACCCTTTACGACGAACTCTTTATCACCTCCATAATCGAGAAACATTTCCTTAGTCCTCTAGTTACTAAGGATAATTTTGACCGTTGTCCAGTGATCCACTCCTGGACCACTATTGTACCCCTTGACAGACTCATGGCAAGGCACACACCAGGTGCGGTACACAGCATGGCATACTATACAGATCCTATGGATAAGGCATAGCGGATGACCTTCGTCCTTTCTCTTTCTTCTGCCGTGGTCGAGCTTTGAGTCTCACTCAACTCCACACCTTTACAAATCAGGCAAGAACTCTTTCTTTGACTGATCCATTTTGAACTCTTTCAAAATCTTGTCAAGGTATGTACTCATTGAAAGTCTTATCAGACGTCTTGATATATCTCTATAGATCCTGATGCCCAATATTTAAGTAGCTTCATTCCAGGTTTTCCTTTGAAAAACTCCTTTCAAATAACCCTATATGCTTTCTAGAAATTCTACATCATTTCCGATCAACAATATGTCATCCACATATACTTATCAGAAATTCTATAGAGCTCCCACTCACTTTATTGTAAATACAAGTTTCTCATAAACTTTGTATAGACCCAAAAAATTTGATCACCTCATCAAAGCGTATATTCCAACTCCGAGATGCTTGCTCCAGTCCATAGAAGGATCGCTAGAGCTTGCATACATTTTAGCATCCTTAGGACTGACAAAACCTTCCAGTTGTATCACATACAACCTTTCATCAAGGAAACCGTTAAGGAAACGATGTTTTGACATCCATCTGTCAGATTTCATAATCGAAAAATGCAGCAACTGCTAACAAATTCCAACAGACTTTAGCATCGCTACGGGTGAGAAAGTCTCATCGTAGTCAACTCCTTGAACTTGTCGCAAACTACTTTTTGACCAGTCGAGCTTTATAAATGGTGACATTTACCATCAGCGTATGTCTTCTTCTTAAAGGTCCATTTGTACTCAACGGCCTGCCGTTCGACGGGCAAGTCTACCAAAGTCCATACTTGGTTTTCAAACATGGATCCTATCTCGGATTTCATGGCTCCTAGCCATTTGTTGGAATCCGGGCCCACCATCGCTTATTCATAGTCTGTAGGCTCATCGTTGTCTAACAACAGGATTGCCGTACCACTTAGGGCAGTACGTGTCCTTGTCGACCTACGAGATTCGGTAGTAACTTGATCCGAAGTTTCATGATCATGATCATTAGCTTCTTCTTCAATTTGATGTAGGCGCCATAGAAACATCTTTCTGTGCCGTGCTACCATCCAACTGAAGTTACGGTTCAATAACCTCATCAAGTTCTACTTTTCCTCCCACTCAATTCTTTCGAGAGAAACTCTTTCTCGAGAAAGGACCCGTTTCAGCAACAAAGCGCTTGGATCTGAGATAGAAGGTTTACCCAACTGTTACGTCAGGGTAGTCTATGAAGATGCATTTGTCCACTTTGGGTTCGAGCTCGTCAGGTTGAAACTTTTTTTCAAATAAGCGTCGCAGCCCCAAACATTAAGAAATGACAGCTTAGGTTTCTGCCAAACCAAAATTCATACGGTGTCATCTCAACGGACTTAGATGGTGCCCTATTTAAAGTGAATGTAGTTGTCTCTATTGCATAACCCCAAAACGATAGTGGCAAATCGATAAGAGACATCATAGTACACACCATATCCAATAGAGCACGACTACGACGTTCGGACACACCATCACACTATGGTGTTCCAGGTGGCGTGAGTTGTGAAACAACTTCCACATTGTCTTAAGTTGCATACCAAACTCGTAACTCGGATATTCACCTCCACGATCATATCGTAGACATTTTATCTTCTTGTCACGATGATCTCAAACTTCACTCTGAATTTGTTTGAAATTTTCAAACATTTCAGACTTGTGTTTCATTAAGTAAATATACCCATATCTACTCAAATCATCAGTGAAGGTAGAAAAATAACGATATCCACCGCACGCTACAACACTCATTGGACCGAATACATCAACATGTATCATTTCCAATAAGTCACTTGCCTGCTCCATCATACCGGAAAACGGGGTCTTAGTCATCTTGCCCATGAGGCATGGTCCGCATGTCTCAACCGATTCGAAATCGAATGAGTCCAAAGATCCATCAGCATGGAGTTTCTTCATGCGCTTTACACCAATATGACATTTAGCGGCAGTGCCACAAGTATGTGGTACTATCATTATTAACTTTGTTTCTTTTGGCATCAATATTATGAACATGTGTATCACTACGATCCAGATTCAATAAACCATTCTCATTGGGTGCATGACCATTGAAGGTATTATTCATGTAAACAGAATAACCATTATTCTCTAACTTAAATGAATAACCGTATTGCAATAAATATGATCTAATCACGTTCATGCTCAATGCAAACACCAAATAACATTTATTTAGGTTCATCATTAATCCCGAAGGTAGAGAGAGCGTGCGATGGTGATCACATCAACCTTGGAAATACTTCCAACACTCATTGTCACCTCACCCTTAGCTAGCCTCCGTTTATTCCGTAGCTTTTATTTTGAGTTACTAACATTTAGCAACCGAACCGGTATCCAATACCTAGGTGCTACTAGGAGTACTAGTAAGGTACACATCAATAACACGTATATCAAATATACTTCTGTCGACGTTGCCAGCCTTCTTATCTACCAAGTATCTTGGGTTGGTCCGCTTCAGCGACCGTTCTCCTCATAATAGAAGCACTTACTCTCGGGTTTGGGTTCAACCTTGGGTTTCTTCACTGGAGCAGCAACTGACTTGCCATCCATGAAGTTTCCCTCCTTGCCCTTGCCCTTCTCGAAACTAGTGGTTTCACTAACCATCAACACTTGATGCTCCTTCTTGATTTCTACCTTCGCGGTGTCAAACATCGCGAATAGCTCAGGGTTCATTATTTCCATCCCTGGCATTTTATAGTTCATCACGAACCTCTAGTAGCTTAGTGACAGTGACTTGGAGAACTATATCAATCACTATCTTATCTGGAAGATCAACTCCCACTCGATTCAAGCGATTGTAGCACCCAGACAATCTGAGCATATCCTCACCGATTGAGCTATTCTCCTTCATCTTGCAGGCAAAGAATCTTGTTGGAGGTCTCATACCTCTCAACACGGGCACGAGCCTGAGATCCCAATTTCAGCTCTTAGAACATCTCATATGTTCCGTGACGTTCAAAACGTTTTGGAGCCTCAATTCTAAGCCGTAATGCATGACGCACTGAACTATCAAGTAGTCATCAGAACGTGCCCGTCAGATGTTCACAACATCTACAAACGACGCTTGAGGGGGTGGCACACCGAGTGGTGCATTATGGACATAAGCCTTCTGTGCAGCAATAAGGACAATCCTCAGATCACGGACCCAGTCCGATATTGCTACCATCATCTTTCAACTCTATTTCTCTAGGAACATATAAAAATACAAGGGAGCTACAACGCGAGCTAGTAATCTACAACATAATTTGCAAAGACATTCTGACTATGTTCATGGTAATGAGTTTAGTTAATCATATTACTTAAAAACTCCCACTCAAATTGACATCCCTCTGGTCATTCGAGTGTCACATGATCCAAATTCACCAACCCAAGTCCGATCATCACGTGAGATGAGGTGGTTTCAATGGTGAACATCTTCATGTTGATCATATCTACTATATGACTCATGTTCGACCTTTCGGTCTCTTGTGTTCCGAGGCCATGTCTGTACATGCTAGGCTCGTCAAGTTTAACCCGAGTGTTCCGCATGTGCAACACTGGCTTGCACCCGTTGTATGCGAACGTAGAGTCTATCACACCCGATCATCACGTGGTGTCTCGAAACGACGAACTTTCGCAATGGTGCACACTCGAGGAGAACACAGTTTTATCTTGAAATTTTAGTGAGGGATCACCTTATAATGTTACCATCGTCCTAAGCAAAATAAGATGCATAAAAGGATTAACATCACATGCAAATCATAAGTGACATGATATGGCCATGAACTTGTGCTTTTGATCTCCATCTCAAAAGCACCGGCATGATCTCCATCGTCACCGGCATGACACCATGATCTCCATCATCTTGATCTCCATCAACGAGTCGCCATGAGGTTGTCGCGCCAACTGTTGCTTCTACGACTATTGCTAACTCATAGCGATAAAGTAAAGCAAAACGGCAAAAATAAATTAAAGACAACCCTATGGCTCCTGCCGGTTGCCGTACTCATCGACATGCAAGTCGTGATATTCTATACAATACATGATCATCTCATACATCACATATATCTCATCATGTAATTGGCCATATCACATCACAACATACCCTGCAAAAACAAGTTAGACGTCCTCTAATTGTTGTTGCATGTTTTACGTGGCTGCTACGGCTATCTAGCAAGAACGATTCTTACCTACGCAAAAACCACAACGGTGATACACAAATTGCTATTCAACCTTCTCAAGGACCGCCTTTGTCAAATCCGATCCAACTAAAGTGGGAGAAACAGACACCCGCCAGCCATCTTTATGCAACAAAGTTACATGTCAGTTGATGGAACCAGTCTCTCGTAAGCGTACGAGTAAGGTTGGTCCGGGCCGCTTCATCCCACAATACCGCCGAATCAAGAAAAGACCAAGTGAGGAAGCAATCTGAATATCAACGCCCACAAACTCCTTTGTGTTCTACTCCTGATCTCATCTACACATAGACCTAACTCGTGATGCCACTGTTGGGGAACGTTGCATGGGAAACAAAAAAATTCCTACGCACATACAAGATCTATCCATGGTAATGAGCATCTACGAGAGGGAGAGTGGATCTACATACCCTTGTAGATCGCTAAGCGGGAAGCGTTAAGAAACGCGGTTGATGTAGTCGAACGTCTTCGCAATCCAAATCGCAAGCCGTCTCGCGATCCAATCACGATCTAGCGCCGAACGGACGTCACCTCCGCGTTTAGCACACGTACAGCTCGATGACGATCTCCGCCTGCTTGATCCAGCAAGGAAAAGAGGAGAGGTAGATGAGTTCTCCAGCAACACGACGGCGTGGTGGCGGTGGTGGTGGTGCTATCCCGGGAGGGCTACGCCTAGCGCTACCGAAACCGGGAACGGAGGAGAAAAATGATCAAGGGAGAGAGAGGGGCGCCAAGGGCTTCGTGTGTGCTCTTGGGGCGCCCCCTCCCCTCTATATATAGGTGGAGGGGCATGGAGATCATCCCCTCCAAGCCCTAGGGCGCAGCCAAGGGGGAGGGGTTGGAGTCCTAGTCCAATTCCCTCCCTTTCCATAAACAGGTGGACTTTCCACCTCTCCTGAGCCACATGGGCCTTGAGGGACTTGTGCGCCTGGCCCAATAAGGCCAGGCACCTCCCCTCAGCCCATGCAAACCCTTGGTGGACTTCCAGACTCCTCCGGAAGTTTTCGGAACCTTCTAGAAGCTTCCCGGTACAATACCGGAAAAACCCGAAACTTTTTCGGTCGCCAAAATATTACTTCCCATATATAAATCTTTACCTACGGACCATTCTGGAGCTCCTCACGACGTCCGGGATCTCATCCGGGACTCCGAACAACCTTCGGTCACCAACATATATAACTCAATAATACCGAAATGTCACCGAACGTTAAGTGTGTAGACCCTGCGGGTTCGAGAACTATGTAGACATGACCGAGACACCTCTACGGTCAATAACCAATAGCGGGACCTGGATGCCCATATTGGTTCCTACATATTCTACGGAGATCTTTATCGGTTGAACCTCTATGTGAAGGATTCAGTTAATCCCGTACGATGTTCCCTTTGTTCATCGGTATGTTACTTGCCCGAAATTCGATCGTCGGTATCTCCATACCTAGTTCAATCTCGTTACCGGCAAGTCTCTTTACTCGTTCTGTAATACAAGATCCCGTGTCTAACACTTTAGTCACATTGCTTGCAAGGCTTATTGTGATGTTGTATTACCGAGTGGGCCCTGAGATACCTCTCCGTCACACGGAGTAACAAATCCTAGTCTTGATCCATGCCAACTCAACAGACACCCTCGGAGATACCTGTAGAGCATCTTTATAGTCACCCAGTTACGTTGCGACGTTTGATACACACAAGGTATTCCTCCGGTGTCAGTGAGTTGCATGATCTCATGGTCATAGGAACAGATACTTGACATGCAGAAAACAATAGCAATAAACTGACACGATCATATGCTATGTTCATAGTTTGGGTCTTGTCCATCACATCATTCTCCTAATGATGTGATCCCGTTATCAAATGACATCTCATGTCTATGGCTAGGAAACCTTGACCATCTTTGATCAACGAGCTAGTCTATTAGAGGCATACCAGGGACACGATGTTGTCTATGTACCCACACATGTATTTGAGTTTCCAATCAATACAATTATAGCATGGATAATAAACGATTGTCATGAACAAGCAAATATGATAATAACTAAATTATTATTGCCTCTAGGGCATATTTCCAACAACAACCACTCTGGGCCAGGCCTAGTACAGAGGCAGGAGGACAACCGGGGCCCCTAGATTTTCGGGGGCCCGGGGTGGCCGCCCCGCTCGCCCCCCCTCAGGGCCGGGCAAGGGTGCATGCAACATTGGATTCAACAACGAGTTAGGGTGGACATGTATGTCTTCACTGTCCAAGCTTTGGCCCTTCTAGTGATAGTGATAATTGCTGGAATTTGATCTAAACATGGGCCAGCCCAATAGCATTTTTCAGAATTCCTAATAAATCCTAGAGGCCCACTAAGCCCATTCGTGCAAGGCAAGAGGTGGGACAAAATTTTAGTCCCACATTGCTAGTTTAGTAGGAGTTGGACCTCCTTATAAGGGAGGATGTTTCCCCACATGTATGAGCATGAGAACAAGAGGGACATACACGCGCGCTCCTCCTCCGCCGCCCGCCTCGCCACGCCATGACGCGCCGCGGGTTGCGGGAATGAGCCGATGTCTAAATTTTTGCCACGCACGACTGGTATACGAAAGGTTGCACGGAAGCTGAAATGTTTTTGCGGTAGTGGAGAGTAAATATGAACGCTGCACCCTTTGGTTGCTCGATGTTCGCTTCGTCTCCCGTGCTTTTGTTCCGTCTTCCATCACAGCCTATTCGCCTCCTTCTCCTGTGCCTATAAAAGAGAGGTCGCTCCTTGATACGTCTCCAACGTATCTTTAATTTTTCCTTGTACCATGCTGTTATATTATCATTCTTGGATGTTTTACAATCATTTTACTACAATTTTATACTATTTTTGGGACTAACCTATTAACCTAGAGCCTAGTGCCAGTTCCTGTTTTTTCCGTGTTTTTGAGTTCTACAGAAAAGGAATATCAAACGGAATAAAAATCTACAGTGATTTTTTATGGACCAGAAGAAGCCCAGGGAGCGTTGGAGTTGGGCCAGAAGAGCCACGAGGCCACCACAAGCCTGGGGGGGGCGTCGGAAACAAGTCAAGGTGGGCCACGAGGCGACGACAAGCCTGGGGGGCGCCTCCCTAGGGCGCGCCCCCCCTGGCTTGAAGTCGCCTCGTGGCCCACCTTGACTTGTTTCCGACGCCAAAAATTCCTATAAATATAGAAACCCCCAGAAACAAACCTAGATCGAGAGTTCCGCCGCCACAAGCCTCTATAGCCACGAAAAACCAATCGGGAGCCCGTTCCGGCACCCTGCCGGAGGGGGGAAACCATCACCGGAGGCCATTTTCATCATCCCTGGCGGTCTCCATGACGAGGAGGGAGTAGTTCACCCTCGGGGCTGAGGGTATGTACCAGTAGCTATGTGTTTGATCTCTCTCTCTCGTGTTCTTGAGATGACACGATCTTGATGTACCGCGAGCTTTATTGATATAGATGAATCATATGGAATTTTCCCCTCTCTATCTTCTTGTGATGAATTGAGTTTTCCCTTTGAAGTTTACTTATCGCATTGAGTCTTTAAGGATTTGAGAACACTTGATGTATGTCTTGCGATGGGATATCCGTGGTGACAATGGGATGTTCTATTGATCCACTTGATGTATGTTTTGGTGATCAACTTGCGGGTTCCGTGACCTTGGGAATCTATGCATAGGGGTTGGCACATGTTTTCGTCTTGACTCTCCGGTAGAAACTTTGGGGCACTCTTTGAATTTCTTTGTGTTGGATTGAACATGATGAATCTGAAATTGTGTGATGCATATCGTATAATCAAGCCCATGGGTACTTGTGGTGACATTGGAGTATCTAGGTGACATTAGGGTTTTGGTTGATGTGTATCTTAAGGTGTTATTTTAGTACGAACTCTAGGGCTGTTCGTGACACTTATAGGGATAGCTCATAAGATTGATCAGAAAAGATAACTTTGAGGTGGTTTCGTACCCTACAACAATGTCTTCGTTTGTTCTCCGCTATTTGTGACTTTGGAGTGAACTCTTTGTCGCACGTGAGGGATTTACATATGATTCAACTATGTTAGTATTGTTGAGAGAACTTGCACTAGTGAAAGTATGAACCCTAGGCCTTGTTTTCAAGCATTGCAATACCGTTTGTGCTCACTTTTGTCATTAGTTACCTTGCTGTTTTTATATTTTCAGATTACAATACCTATATCCACCATCCATATTGCACTTGTATCACCATCTCTTCGCCGAACTAGTGCACCTATACAATTTACCATTGTATTGGGTGTGTTGGGGACACAAGAGACTCTTTATTATTTGGTTGCAGGGTTGTTTGAGAGAGACCTTCTTCATCCTACGCCTCCCACGGATTGATAAACCTTAGGTCATCCACTTGAGGGAAATTTGCTACTGTCCTACAAAACTCTGCGCTTGGAGGCCCAACACGAGTCTACAAGAAGAAGGTTGCGTAGTAGACATCACTCCTCTCCAGAGAGAGAGACCAGAACCTATCCTCCTCTTGCCATCGAGTTCCAATCCCTGAGCTGCTACAAGGTTCTTCCCCATCCCGGGTTGCGGCGTGCACCGCAGGTCGGGACAGTAGGCCTCCGAAACCCCACTTCTTTGAGTCCTGTACGGGAGAAGGGTGATAAGGTTTTTGGGGAGCGCTCTGCGCGACTACTGACTACTTCACCACGGACGCCGACGACTACTACCTGGACGACGACTTCTTCCCGCCGTCAATAACCTCTTCGACGACATGGCTGGTGACGATGCCAACGCTAATGCTGCTGCCACCGCTCAGTACGTGTTCGTGTCTTTCCTGTTCGAGGTTCTACTTGAGATTATTGCTTTGCTCTCTGTTCTACATATGTTTCGGTATAGTTCACATGTTCACATAATATTCATCTACTACCCTTTAGTTTGCCTGATAAGTTATGTTCCTTTTATTGTGGCATACTCTCCTCTACGTTGCATGACTAGTATTGCCTCTGTTACCATGATCTTGTTTTATCTACCATTTATTTCGTTTAAATCTTTCGATAAATTGTTCATATATCCAACAATCCAAAAACCTTATTATAGGCAATTTACCCCGAGTGGATTTGCTGCTTCCATGAGGCCTCCTATGTTTGAGGGTGTGCACTATAAGAGGTGGCGTGTGAGGGCTGTTCTATGGTTTCAAACCATGAGCTGCTATGACGCCACTCTTGGCAAACCTGAAGGAGATCTTAATCCTCAAGAGGAACAAGTTTTTCAGAAAACGGATACCTTGTTTAAGGCTGCTCTTTTGAGTGTTCTTGGTGAGAACATAGTTGATGCTTATGCGTCAATTGATAATGGAAAAGATATGTGGGATGCACTCGAGGCCAAGTTTGGGGTCTCGGATGCCGGCACTGAGTTGTATATCATGGAACAATTCTATGACTACAGGATGACTGATGAGCGCTCCGTGGTTGAGCAAGCTCACGAGATACAGTCATTTGCTAGAGAACTTGAGCACTTCAACTATATGTTACCAGATAAGTTTGTCGCTGGAGGCATTATCACTAAGCTTCCCCCCTCGTGGAGGAACTTTGCTACCTCTCTGAAGCATAAGAGACAGGAGTTTTCCGTTCCGGATCTCATTGGTACTCTTGATGTGGAATAAAAGGCGAGAGCAAAAGACATACGTGCTCGAGGTATTGAGGGAGGTTCTAGTGCCAATCTGGTATAGAATAAAAACTTCGAGCCCCACAATTTCAAGAACAAGGGCAAGTTTGATGGCAAGGGAAAGTTTGATGGGAAGAACAAGACTTCGCAGCACACCAACTTCAAGAAGAAGACTGACAAGAAGAAAGGTGGTTGTCATGTCTGCGGAGATCCTGATCATTGGGCCCCTAGCTGCCCTAATCGTTATGACAAGCGTCAACATGGGAAAGGCGACAAGATCGCCAATGTTGTCATCGGTGACGCTGAGATGAAGGGTGTTGGGTATGGTATACTTCCCACTATTCTCTCAGTATGTCGTTCTCCTGATTGGTTGATTGACATGGGTGCTAATGTGCATGTATGCGGTGATATTGCCATGTTTTCTTCCTATCAGGCCGCAGGAAGTACTTCTGTGTTGATGGGCAACGGTTCCAGTGCTTCTGTTCGTGGTGTTGGCATGGTCGATCTGAAGTTTACTTCGGGGAAGATCGTGCGGCTGAAGAACGTGCATTATGTCCCCTCCGTCAATAAAAATCTTGTTAGCAGATCTCTTCTGTGTAGAGATGGCTACAAGCTTGTCTTTGAGTCCAATAAATTTGTAATATCCAAGTATGGAACTTTTGTTGGTAAAGGTTATGAGTCAGGAGGCTTGTTCAGACTATCTTTGTCAGATGTTTGTAATAAAGTTGTTCATCATGTTTGCAACAATAGTGAATCAAATGTATGGCATTCACGTCTCTGTCATGTTAATTTTGGTTGTATGACGCGGCTAGCCAAGTTGAACTTAATCCCTAATTTCACCGTTGTTAAGGGATCTAAGTGTCAAGTTTGTGTGCAAGCTAAGCAACCTCGTAAGTCTCATACAACTGCGGAAACAAGAAATCTTGCACCACTAGAACTCATACATTCAGATCTTTGTGAAATGAATGGTGTTTTGACAAAAGGTGGAAAGAAATATTTCATGACGTTAATTGATGACTCCACTAGATATTGCCATCTGTATCTTTTGAACTCAAAAGATGAGGCTTTGAGCTTTTTCAAGAACTATAAAGGTGAAGTGGAAAACCAACTTGATCGGAAAATCAAGAGGCTTAGGTCCGATCGTGGTGGAGAGTATTTTTCCAATGAATTTGATTCTTTTTGTGCGGAACATGGTATAATCCATGAAAGGACGCCTCCCTATTCACCTCAGTCAAATGGGGTAGCCGAAAGAAAGAACCGTACTCCAACTGATTTGGTTAACCCCATCTTAGACACATCGGGTCTCTCCAAGGCATGGTGGGGGGAGGCGATATTGACTGCATGTCATGTCCTAAACCGAGTTCCCACAAAGAACAAAGAGATAACTCCATTCGAGGAATGGGAGAAGAAAAGGCTAAAACTCTCTTACCTACGTACTTGGGGCTGCTTGGCAAAAGTCAATATACCAATTCCAAAGAAGCGAAAGCTTGGACCAAAAACTGTGGATTGTGTTTTCCTGGGCTATGCTTTACATAGCATTGGTTATAGATTCTTGATTGTAAAATCAGTGGTATCGGACATGCACGTCGGTACAATCATGGAGTCGAATGATGCGACTTTCTTTGAACATATCATTCCCATGAAGGATATGGGTAGCTCATCAAATCAAGAGTTGCCTAGTTCATCGAGTCAAGATGTAGTTGCAATTTCCGAACCTATCATTTCGACACAACATCTTGAAGATCCCGTGGAGGACAATGATGAGACTCCTAAAAGGAGCAAGAAACAGAGGACTGCAAATTCCTTTGGTGATGATTTTCTTGCATATCTCATAGACGACACGCCCGGTTCTAATTCAGAGGCATATGCATCTGAAGACGCTGACTACTGGAAGGAAGCGGTCCGTAGTGAGATGGATTCCATCTTGGCAAATGAAACTTGGGAGATAACAGATCGACCTTATGGGTGCAAACCTATAGGGTGCAAATGGGTATTCAAGAAAAAACTTAGGCCTGATGGTACTATTGAGAAGTATAAGGCACGACTCGTGGACAAGGGTTATACCCAAAAGGAAGGTGAAGACTTCTTTGATACTTATTCACCTGTGGCTCGACTGACCACTATTCGAGTGCTACTTTCACTAGCTGCCTCACATGGTCTTCTCATTCATCAAATGGATGTTAAGACTGCTTTCCTAAATGGAGAGTTGGACAAGGAAATTTACATGGAACAACCAGATGGGTTTATAGTGGACGGTCAAGAAGGAAAGGTGTGCAAATTGTTGAAGTCTTTGTATGGACTTAAACAAGCACCTAAGCAGTGGCATGAGAAGTTTGAAAGAACTTTAACAACTGCAGGCTTTGTTGTAAACGAAGCTGACAAATGTGTGTACTATCGCCATGGTGGGGGCGAGGGAGTTATCCTTTGCCTGTATGTTGATGACATATTGATTTTCGGAACAAATCCGAACGTTATTAAGGAGGTAAAGGATTTCCTATCTCGTTGTTTCGAGATGAAGGATTTAGGAGTAGCTGATGTTATTCTAAATATCAAGCTGCTGAGAGATGATGATGGTGGGATTACATTGCTTCAATCTCACTATGTGGAAAAGATCTTGAGTCGCTTTGGTTATAGTGACTGCAAGCCCTCCCCAACACCTTATGATGCTAGCGTGTTACTTCGAAAGAATCGAAGAATTGCTAGAGATCAATTGAAATACTCTCAGATTATTGGCTCACTTATGTACTTAGCCAGTGCCACGAGACCTGACATCTCTTTTGCTGTTAGCAAATTGAGTCGGTTTGTCTCAAAACTAGGAGATCATCATTGAAAAGCTCTAGAAAGAGTTATGCGCTATTTGAAGGGCACTACTAGTTATGGAATTCACTACACTGGGTACCCAAAGGTGCTTGAAGGGTATAGTGACTCAAACTGGATCTCTAATGCTGATGAGATAAAGGCCACAAGTGGATATGTATTCACTCATGGGGGTGGCGCTGTTTCTTGGAAGTCTTGCAAGCAGACCATCTTAACGAGGTCAACAATGGAAGCAGAACTCACAGCACTAGATACAGCTACGGTCGAAGCAGATTGGCTTCATCGGCTCTTGAATGACTTACCGGTTGTGGAGAAACCTGTACCGGGTGTTCTTATGAACTGCGACAATCAAACTGCTATCACCAAAGTGAGTAGTTCAAAGGATAACATGAAGTCATCAAGACATGTTCAGAGAAGGTTAAAGTCTGTCAGGAAAATGAGAAACTCCGGAGTTATTGCATTGAATTATATCCAAACATCTAAAAATCTGGCAGATCCTTTTACTAAGGGTCTATCACGTAATGTGATAGATAATGCATCGAAGGAGATGGGTATGAGACCCACAATATGAGTTGTTCACAGTGGTAACCTAGTCTATGTGATCGGAGATCCCGTGAATTAGATGTGGAAGACAAGTTGTTGATCAACTGAGAGGAGAGTATCCTTACTATTAAAAATACCACTCCATGAAGATGCAATACTTTCCTAATCTGCATGGCAGGTTGATATATATCTTAATGTGTTCTAAGTGGCTTATTTAAGCAGAGATGTTGTCCTGCAGAACATCTTTTGAAGAACACACCTATATGAGTCTGATTGTTAACGTCGCAATCTATGAGAGTAGGGTGCTCTCTAGTAAACTCATGAAAGGCCTCGGAGTATGACGCATAAGCTCCACCCGCGGGGAAGTCCCACGGCAGTCTAGTATCGGTCAAGGCTTTGTGTGAAGCTAGATTCGCAGAAAACTTGCAGTTCAAGGCATAGTCCACTGTTCAAGTTGCTTACTAGTGTAGCATAGAGTTCTAGGTGGAAGTTCAACTTAACAGTCTCCACTGCAGTACCGGTATATAAACAGTGTTTTTGGAACCAAAGGCAAATTTTGTGTGCCTCTGGGATCTGGTGGGGGATTGCTGGAATTTGATCTAAACGTGGGCCAGCCCAATAGCATTTTTCAGAATTCCTAATAAATCCTAGAGGCCCACTAAGCCCATTCGTGCAAGGCAAGAGGTGGGACAAAAGTTTAGTCCCACATTGCTAGTTTAGTAGGAGTTGGACCTCCTTATAAGGGAGGATGTTTCCCCACATGTATGAGCATGAGAACAAGAGGGACATACACGCGCGCTCCTCCTCCGCCGCATGCCACGCCACGACGCGCCGCGGGTTGCGGGAATGAGCCGAGCCGATGTCTAAATTTTTGCCACGCACGACTGGTATACGAAAGGTTGCACGGAAGCCGAAATATTTTTGCGGTAGTGGAGAGTAAATACGAACGCTGCACCCTTCGGTTGCTGGCTGTTCGCCTCGTCTCCCGTCCTTTCGTTACGTCTTCCGTCGCAGCCTATTCGCCTCCTTCTCCTGTGCCTATAAAAGAGAGGTCGCTCCTCTCCAGAGAGAGACACCAGAACCTCTCCTCCTCTCGCCATCGAGTTCCAATCCCTGAATTGCTGCAAGGTTCTTCCCCATCCCGGCTTGCGGCGTGCACCGCAGGTCGGGACAGTAGGCCTCCGAAACCCCACTTCTTTGAGTCCTGTACGGGAGAAGGGTGATAAGGTTTTTGGGGAGCGCTCTGCGCGACTACTGACTACTTCACCACGGACGCCGACGACTACTTCCCGGAAGACGACTTCTTCCCCGACGTCAATAACCTCTTCGACGACATGGCCGGTGACGACGCCAACGCTAATGCTGTTGCCACCGCTCTGTACGTGTTCGTGTCTTTCCTGTTCGAGGTTCTACTAGAGATTATTGCTTTGTTTCTGTTCTACATATGTTTCGGTATAGTTCACATGTTCACATAATATTCATCTACTACCCTTTAGTTTGCCTGATAAGTTATGTTCCTTTTATTGTGGCATACTCTCCTCTACGTTGCATGACTAGTATTGCCTGTGTTACCATGATCTTGTTTTATCTACCGTTTATTTCGTTTAAATCTTTCGGTAAATTGCTCATATATCCAACAATAATGGTTCCCTCGGATTATTCTTCGAACCCGGTGGTGCGTGCATCATCGGATCCAACGATGAGATAGGGTGGACAAGTAGGTATTCGTTGCCCGCAACTTCGACCCTTCTGACGATGGTGGCTAATAATGGTTCCTCCGGGTTCTTCTCCGCCCCCGTGTGGTGCGTGTCTCATCGGATCCAGCGACATGATCGGGTGGATAGGCAGGTCTTCATTGTTCGCAGCTTTAGCCTTTCGGTGGTGGTGGCGGCGGCGGTGTATAATAAGATGTCCTCTGGCTTCTACTCCGGCTGCAGCCGTGCGTGCGTCGTCAAATCTAGCGGCCAGATTGTGTAGATAGGTTTGCCTTTCCTTGGTGGAAACAGAGGAGTTGGATGTGTCTTCATCGGACCGGTGCTGCTTCAGCGACAACAACACCGATCAGGTTATCCCGTCAACTCGGATAGACATCTAGCATGATCTATCCAGTGTCATCACCTTCTCGGGGCCGTAGGTCCTTCGGGATCGACATCATCAACACTTCCTGGTAGAGATCGAAGAGTTCTCGTTGCGCGTGTTGATTGCATGTTCTAGCAACGCGTGGAACTCTAGTGGCAGCAACATCGGCGCATCTCGACATGCGCAGGATTGCATTTTCCTCTTTTTTAGTGTTTTTCTTGTAGTAATGCTAATGTTTGATTAACATAGGGCTTCTACTCCTCGAATATTTTTTCCGTAAATGTTATGTATTACTCAAATTTAATCTGATGTAAAGGAACATTTGATATTTATTTAGAACATAAAGAATCATTTCTTCATTTTGTAGACCGGAGGAAGTGCGAAAGACAACAATAGGCAACCGTAACGTTGCGCGATTACGTTTCTTTATTGATAAAGTTCCATTTTTACAGCGTATAATTTTCCTTTTTAGCCCCTTTCCAAATAGTGGAGCCTTTCCTAATTCCCAGCATCAGTCAGAATGAGATCCGTGAGCCCGGGAAAAACGCACGATCCACCAGGTAGCAATGGCCTTGGAGGGCGGTGTTGGCATTGGCAATGGCATAAGCAAGCGACCACCGCAGCAATGCTCGGTCGCCGTGGAGGAGGCCGCTCACCGCGCCGACGGGGAGACCGAGGAGGAGGACGAAGGAAAGCCATGGATCGCGAGGAAGTGGATCTCGTCGCTTGCGGTTTGCCTCGTCGCGCTGCCGTTCCTTGTGATCATGGTTAGCCGGCGAGACAGGCCGTTGCCGCTGGCGTCCGGCTGGAAATCGGCGGCGACGGCAAGGACGACGTACGACCGCCGAGGTAGGATCCGTCGAACCGATAAATTAAATGCGCCGCTCTCTTTTATCTTCCTCCGCCGTCTCGTCATGACGCGTTTAATCTTGCATTTGCATGCGCCATGTTTCCGAACGATTTAATTCATGGCGAGATGAACTTGCATTGAAGATCGAACACCAAAGGCCAATCGATTGCCATTTGCCATGAACTCATGACGGATATTGCGCATCTCGCGCTGGTGTTTAATTGTAGGAGTTATGCGTTACACGATCGATGCCAAATTGGGTGAGAAGAGGCGCTGATTTCTCTCACGTGTTGCCTTGCAGAATCCAATCAGGACGGACGCCTGGGAGGCCTGCTCGTCCCGGGGTTCGACGAACAATCGTGCATCAGCAGGTACCAGTCCACGTCCCACCTGAAGAAACTGGCGCGCTCGCCGTCGACGCACCTCGTGAAGCGGCTGCGGGAGCAGGAGGCGCTACAGAGGCGGTGCGGCCCGGGAACTGAGACATACCGGCGAGCGGCGGAGCGGCTGGACCCCCGGCGAAACGGCACTGGCACAACCCATGCTGAGGATGACGACGCTTGCAAGTACCTCGTGCTGGTGCCATACAGGGGCCTAGGGAACCGGATCCTGGCCCTGGCGTCGGCGTTCCTCTACGCCATGCTCACCGACCGCGTGCTGCTCGTCCACCGGGGGACGTCGCTGCCCGACCTCTTCTGCGAGCCGTTCCAG
Organism: Elymus sibiricus; assembly: GCA_039707655.1. Lineage (NCBI taxonomy): Eukaryota > Viridiplantae > Streptophyta > Magnoliopsida > Poales > Poaceae > Elymus > Elymus sibiricus. Next base: position 118,368,521 of record CM077675.1, read on the forward strand.
TCTACGTCGTGGCTGCTGCCACCGGACTTCCCGCTCAGGGACCTCGAGAATCTGACCGGAGAGGTGCCCGAGAGCTACCGGAACCTGGTGCGGGAGTACGGCCGGGCCGCGTCCGTGTCCGAGCTACCGTACGTCTTCGTCGACCTCGACCACGCCTGCACCTACCACGACAAGCTCTTCTACTGCGACGACCACCGGGAGTTCCTCCACCGTGCGCCGTGGCTGGTGATGAGGACGGACGGGTACTTCGTGCCGGCGCTCTTCCTGAACCCGGCGTACCAGGAGGAGCTGGAAAAACTGTTCCCCCGGAAAGACTCGGTGTTCTACCTCCTGGCGCGGTACCTCTTCCACCCGACGAACAAGGTGTGGGGACTGATCACGAGGTTCTACGACTCGTACCTGAAAAACTCGGACGAACGGCTGGGCATCCAGGTCAGGGTGTTCGACGGGGACACGCCGTTCAAGCACGTCCTGGATCAGATCCTCGCGTGCACGTCGCAGGAGCATCTGCTGCCTGAGGTGGTGGCGCAGGGCCCGGGGCCGCCGGTGTCGACGGCCGGCTCGCGATCCAAGGCCGTCCTGATGACCGGCCTCAGCTCATGGTACTTCGAGAACATCCGGGGGAGGTACTGGCAGTCGGCGACGGCCGCCGGCGAGGTCGTCCGCGTGCACCAGCCGAGCCACGAGGAGCACCAGCTCACCGGCGAGGCCACGCACGACATGAAGGCGCTGGCCGAGATGTACCTGCTGAGCATGACCGACGCCATCGTCACCAGCGGCTGGTCCACGTTCGGGTACGTCGGCCACGGCCTCGGCGGGCTCACCCCGTGGATCATGTTCAAGCCTGAGAACCTCACCACGCCCGATCCACCGTGTCGGCGGGCGGCGTCCATGGAGCCGTGCTTGCACGGGCCTCCCTTCTACGACTGCAGGGCCAGGCGCGGCGCCGATACCGGAAAGCTTGTGCCGCATGTCCGGCACTGCGAAGACATGAGCTGGGGGCTGAAACTTGTTCACCCGGAGTACTGAACGGGCCATGTAAAACGAACACACTCGATGAAAATTTGACAACGAAGATCTCTCAGTCTGAGGCATCTCATTATACCGATATCTCTACCCTCTATCTCTACCTCTCTACCTAATAATAATAAAGCGTTAATAACTTTTGGTCATACGTCGTGCCAGTTTTTGCAAAAAAAAACCTACGTTTTATAGAAATCAATCCGCGGTCCTTAACTAAGTGGGAAAAAACGTTTCATCATCTAAAAAATCAACTCACGCATCTTCCCCAAGCACGCAATAACCAGCACCAAAACGCACGCGCCGCCGCCCCCTTGCCTCCGCCCCCATCGCCGTCCAAACCGCTCGCGGCCGTCGCCGAGGATCCCAGCCGCGCCTCCGCCCCCACCGCCGTCCAAACCGCTAGCGGCCGTCGCCGGGGATACCAGCTGCGCCTCCGCCCCCACCGCCGTCCAAACCGCTCGCGGCCATCACCGGGGATCCCAACCCCGCAGTGCATCCTCGCAAAGGACGTGGATCTGAATCCATCCACCGGTTCTCTCTTTCTCTCCTCTCCCTTGGATTCCTGGAGGTGGTGGATCATTCTTGCCGTCGTGGCAGCGGCGGAACCAGCGTCGTGAGATCAGGTGAACAATTGCTCCTGGTAACCTCAGTTTTGTTAGTAGCAAGTGGTCAATTTAGTGTTCATTGGCAACAAAAAGAAGTGAATAATATCATGCCATAATTTAGTGTTGCTTCCCGGTCCTGGATAGATGATGTATTGTACTTCTGCATAAGCTAGGAAATCTAGAAATTGATTATATGCAGACTATTTGTCCGTGCTACTCCAAGATCTGAACATATACCATCTTTGTTGATCGATTTGATTACTAACTAGCAGATTCCTCCTGGTGCTTGGGACGTTTTCGGCTGGGATTAATTTACTAGCTACGTCCAAGGAGGCCACTCGATTGATTTCATTAGAGGTTTCACCGAAAGTGGGTGCTCGGTTTCACCGTGACTGTCCTCAGTAGACCTAAAAACCAAATCGGTAAGACCGATTTTTGTGCTTCGGTGTCACCGAGATTCGTATTGCGGACGGTAAAACCTAAAAACTCGTTGTTCACTATTCTAATGGTAGATTATTGAGAATAGGATGATCTCAAACTATGGCTTATCGATGGAACGACCCTAATGCGCATGAATTGGAAAGAGGAGCGCACAAGGGGTCGGATTCGTACCCTAACTCGATGACGAGTCCTCTACGGCGACGACGGCGGTGAGGATTCCGTCGACGGCGGCGAGTTCCAACGGCGGATGCGCTTAGGAAGACAACGGCGACGACCAGGGGTCCACGTACGGCAGCTAGGGTTTGGAGGAACCGGACGTTTGAAGAAATAATTTCAAAAGTCGGGTCCGCCACATTAAGTACCCATCGCTGTCAGTGACATCGGTTCAAAATTATCGGTGCCACCGAGTTCCTCAACTGTCAGCTGACAGGGAAACTCAGCGAAGCCGAGAAGATGGAATCGGTGTTACCGAGATTGGAAAACCAGATCAACCCTAGGCATCGGTGAGACCGAGATTTTTGTGTTTGTTCCACCGAGATGCACTTGGGAGGTTTTGGTGGTCAGTCCTTGTCGATACGGAACTCCGAGTGCTCCTCACACAAAGAGATCGAGAAATACTTGTTCAAGTTTTGTGATGCAGAATGAATAGAATATGAGACAAGAAAGCATAGATAGCTAGAGAGGGGTCCTAGGCATTCTTGTCCATCCAATTGGCAAAAGAGAAAATAAAACCAAATAGCAACAATTGGATGTCCTCGAATGATTAAAGAAATGCAGACCAACATGCTCACACAATAAGATATCAAATGAAATCATGGCAAACATGCACATACATACTAGCACCTAACAAGCACTTTGGCGATGACGGAGTCATCTATATATGAGTGTATTGACTTAAGAGCCAAGCAAGAATACTTGATCATAGGTCATACTCATCGTTTAAGCACAAGTGGGGTTACCACTTTTACATAAAGCATTTAATGTTGTCACATTCTAAGAGATGCTTTAACTCAAGTCTTAGAGTAAAGCTCCCCCTTGGTGTGACATCCCCCATAGGAGGGATAAACTAACCTTGGGTTTGTCGTAGAAGACTTCATGTGGGCGATGTAGTAGTGGATGCTCAAGGTTGATGAAGATCATCTTGAGTTGAGAGCATCCTTGTTGTTTCCTTACTATTCTCACCTACATGAGTTAGTCCCAAGCACAAGAGACAAATACAAGGATATCTATGGACATGGAGTGCAAAGCATATGAGATGATGTCCATGGATTCAATAATTACCTTGTCCCTTGCTTACCTTTGAGGGAATGTGTGACTCCTTGAACTATTGCATAGTGTTGATGTTGATTGCAACTAGTCCTTGCCAATAATGAATATGAGTGACTTTCATTGGCGGAGTCACCCCTCAAGAACTTCTCTAGTTCTTCTTCTTGGGGACCCACATCAACTTGATGGGAATCCTTGGTGTTGAAGTGGCACTTGTAGAAGTTGAGCTTGTAGGAGCTTTAGGAACCCACTTGACCAAAGCTTGGGATTCAACTTCATATGAGTCAATCTCCTCTTGAAGCTTGTCCTTTCCCTTGAGCTTGTGGTCTTGTGGTGGAAGGTCATCTTGAGCTTTTGTTCCCTTGGGGAGAGTCTGTTCATACTTCTCCTTTTGAGGAACAAACTTTAGCTTGGGGTATTGACCTTCTTCCCATTCAACTCCATTTGCGTTGAAGTAGACAATGCCATGGTTCTTCCGGTATCCTCCGTGCTTGCATACAATATCCTCAAATTGCTTACATCCGGCAAGACTCTTGTAGATAACTTTCTCTATAATTCCTTTTAATAAATCGTTTTCTTGCTCAAGTGTAACTTGGCTAAGAGAATCATCATTAGTGGAATCAATAGAACTACTAGAAGCAACATCATTAGATTTAGCATTTTTATTGTTGCCACTAGATGAAGAACCTTTCTTGCCTTTGTTACTAGTTTGTCTAGGTTTAACTTGTGGCATAAATGTAGACAAGAGTAATCGTTTGGCTAGATACGATGAGGTCTTCTTTCGAAGATCGTCATTGATAGCTTTAAGAAACTCATGTTCTTGCTCCAAGGTGAGCTTCTCGAAGCGTAGCTTCTCATGAGTCTTTACAAGCTCTCTATGATCTTCTAGAGTAGATTCATGGGCTAACTTAAGAGTGTTTAGTTTTTTAGTTAGTCGCTCTATTTCCATCTTATCATCATCAACTGACTTATCTTGACTAACATGAAGATTGTCAAGTTCATTTTGACTAACATCACTAGCTTTATCAAAGAGCAAGTCATCATCTCCAAGCAAATCATCCTCATCACTATTGAAATCAAGATACTCGGGGTGTGATACCTTGGGGCCTTTAGCCATGAAGCAACTTCCACTTCCTTCATTTGGTGAATCAAATATGTCATAGGAGTTGGTAGTCACTAGTGCAAGTCCGGCAACACCTTAATCTTGACTATAATCGGAGTTGGAGTAATAGCTTCTCTCGGACTGGTTGTCGGATTCGGAGACGGAAACCCATTCACCAACATGAGCTTGATGTCTTCTTCTTGAGTAGCTCTTGGTGTACTTGTCCTTCTACTCCGAGTCCCTACTTCTCCTTGAGGGTCTTCGTTCATAACGATCATCTCTACTCCTTCTCTCTCTTCGAGGTGATTCATCTCTTGAGCTTCGTCTTCCTGGTGACTCTTCTCTTCGTTTGTAGGGAGCCGTGCACTCATTGGAATAGTGTCCGGGCTTGCCACAATTGTAGCAGTTTTGGTCATGACTTGACGAACGCTTCTCTTCATATCTTGAGTTGTAGCTTCGTTCTTTGCCTCTATTTTTGTAGAACTTTTTTAAATTTCTTGACCATGAGGCTTATCTCTTAATTGGTGACAAGGTTGTCTCTTGAAGTTGCGGGAGCATCACTTGTGGCTTTGTAAGCACCGCTAGACTTGTTGTGAAGCGCTTCTTTGTCTTTGAGTGTCATCTCATGAGCAACAATCCTTCCAATGACTTTCGTAGGTTTGAGATCTTTGTATTTGGGCATCATCTGGATCAATGTGCACACGGTGTCGTATCTCTCATCCAAAGCTCTAAGTATCTTCTTGATGATGAATTTGTCAGTCATCTCTTCGCTTCCTAAGCCGACAATCTCATTGGTGATGAGAGCTAGCCTAGAGTACATTTCTGCGACTCCTTCACCATCGTTCATCTTGAACTTGTCAAGCTAACTTTGAAGAACATCTAGCTTGGATTCTCTCACAGATTCGGTACTTTCATGCATATCAACCAAAGTATCCCAAATTTCCTTGGCATTCTCAAGACGGCTGATTTTGTTGAATTCTTCGGGTCATAGGCAGTTGAAGAGAATGTCACATGCTTGAGCGTTGTATTGCAAAATCTTCAATTCTTCCGCGGTTGCTTAATGATCCGGTTTCTTTCCATCACCAAAGAATTCACCTTGCAAGCCAACACGAACAACAGCCCAGACGGCGGGGTTATGACCAAGAATATGCATTTTTATTTTGTGCTTCCAACTAGCAAAATTTGTACCATCAAAGTATGGACCTCTACGGTGATAATTTCCCTAGCTAGACGCCATACTCTCCTAAGTTGTGAAACCAATGCAATGGAGACCAAAGCTCTGATACCACTTGTAGGATCGAAAGTATGTCTAGAGGGGGGGGGGGGTGATTAGACTACTTGACTAAATAAAATTTCTGCCTTTTCCCAATTTTAAGTGTTGGCAGATTTTAGCAATGATAGCAAGTCAAGCACACCCTACACATGCATGTCTAAGAGTATAGCAGCAGAAAGTAAAGACAAGCATATGTAATAGAGGATAGGGAGGAAGATCAAACGCAATTTGAAGACACGGAGATTTTTCCCATGGTTCCGATAGGTGGTGCTATCGTACGTCCACGTTTATGGAGTCTTCAACCCACAGAGGGTAACGGTCACGCGAGTCCACGGAGGGCTCCACCCATAAGGGTCCACGAAGTAGCAACCTTCACTATTCCATAACGGCTTCCGTCCACGAAGGACTAGCCTCACTATGGGTAGATCTTCACGAAGTAGGCGATCTCCTTGCCCGTACAAACTTTTTGGTTCAACTCCACAACACGATGTAGGAGTCTCCCAAGCGACACCTAACCAATCTAGGAGGCACCACCCTCCAAAAGGTATTAGGCTCGATAGTAACGATGAACTCCTTGCTCATGTGCTTCAAGATGATAGACTCCTCAACACACAATCACTCTCTCACAGATTTGGCTTTGGTGGAAGAGATTGATTGGGTGAAAAGCAATTTGGGGTGGCTAGAAATCAAGATTCATATGGTTGGAATGGAATGCCTTGATCTCAACACATGAGTAGGTGACTCTCTCTCAGAAAATTGGATGGGGCAAGTATGGAATAGTTCTGAGTGCTTCTCTTGCGAGTGGGTGGTGGTGAAGGGGTATATATAGGCATCTCCAAAAATCCAACCGTTACACCTATAATGACCAACTCGGTGACACCGAAGTGTAAAACTCGGTGGTACCGAGTTGCTCAAAAGGTATCAACTTTCGAATCTCGGTGAGACCAATATATAAATCTCGGCAGTACCGATCAGGTGACCAACAGTCAGATTGCAAAACTCGGTGGCACCGATCCAAACAACTCGGAAATTACGAATTGAAGAAAAGGGGCAACAGAATGTTGGCAACCTGAACTCGGTGGCACCGATCCAGAATCGGCTGTACCAAAGATCTAGGGTTTGGCTGGGATCTGTGTGAGGTGAAAATCGGTAGGGCCGAGTGGGGAACATTGGTGGCATCGATTTTGCATGATAGGCTTTGACAGACTTTTGTGGAAGAGTTTGTGGGTGTTTTTGGTGACTATCACTTGTGCACGTGGAGCATTTTGTTCACCATCAATACCTTACCCCCTTTTAATAGTATTGGTTTTCCTATAGACTCAAAGTGATTTCTCACAAAGTAAAATGTAGAGTCTTCTTGCTTGAAGCTTTGCCAATCTTATTCCTTGCATCTAGGGGTCTCTCCACAATCCTTTTGCCATCCCATCATTGAACTTTTCCTGAAATATACTTAGTGGAAACATTAGTCCAATGAGATATATGTTGTTATTAATTACCAAAACCACCAAGGGAGCAATTGTGCTTTCAGTCCATCCCATCATTCTTCTAATGATTTGATCCCGTTATCAAATGATAACTCATGTCCATGGTCAGGAAACCTTAACCATCTTTGATCAACGAGCTAGTCTAGTATAGGCTCACTAGGGACACAGTTTTGTCTATGTATCCACACATGTATCTGAGTTTCCAATCAATACAATTATAGCATGGACACTGTTCAAGATATCCCCCGATATGACGATAAATCAGACGATTTATTGCTTATCGGCGTCTGACCGATAAGATAAATTGGCCGATATGCCGATAAATCGGCTGATATGCCGATAAACAGGGCGATTTACCCCTTATCCTGGGTCGACCGATAAGTTCCCGATAAGCGATATCCCCAACATTGAGCATGGATAATAAACGATTATCATGAACAAGGAAATATGATAATAACTATTTTATTATTGCCTGTAGGGCATATTTCCAATAGTCCCATTATTCTTTATTTGTTCGTTCTGTAGTTTTCTCTTTTTTGCAAATTGATGCTTATGTAGTTCTTGAGTATATGTACATGTGAATCGATATTGCAGTCGTTCTTCAACCTATATTTAAACATGATTTCCTAATTTCAAATTTAAATTATGTGAACTATGAACGCAGGTATTAAATTAGGGGTAAATTATGCTCTGCAGGCCATTACAATGCACACAGTTTGAGAAAGCAAAATGTCTGTGATCAACTTTAAGATCACACACGTTTCTCCACTAGCGGCGTGTGCGATGAATCTCTGCTGCGCACACGGCCAGCCGACAAATAGCGTGTGAGATTAACAACACCAGTGCACACAGTTACTTATCAACAAGTGTTTCTGTTAGTCTCCCTATCAGACATGATTTGGTATCGTGAACTATTTATGATGTCGTGGCCATTGTAAACATTGGTCAAAGAAGAACGCGTGCGATAGGCCTTCATCCGACACACGTAGTCTGGATGACACGTTTGGGAAGTATGGATCACACGTTTGGGACGTTTTGTAAATCACAAACATTTATCAATCTCTGCAGGGCTTCGCCAAGCGCTACGGCTTGGGGAAATCTTGATGTGTCCCGTGTGCTAGCCCTGCCCCTCTATTTATATGTTGAGCCTTGGGGTCTAAACTTGGAGTAAAAGCCTCCTCCAGGTCGGTTTTGCCCGCACAAGGTCGGTTTGGCCCGCAGGGAAAGAGTCCAACTCGGATCCCTGCAGTACCGCGCACAAGCGGTAGTACCGCTTCACACAAGCGGTAGTACCGCTTGGGCGGTAGTACCGCTTCACACAAGCGGTAGTACCGCTCGGGCGGTAGTACCGCTTCACCAAGCGGTAGTACCGCTTACGCGGCAGCAAAACTACTTTTGCACTTTCCAATACCTCGTGGGCTTTTATCCCTTGGCCCATATAAAGTGTTCTTGCACCCGAACACTTCGGTAAACATCCAGAACCACTTCCGGTGAATTCCGGAACCCTTCCGGAGATCAAAACACTATTATCACATATATCAATCTTTACCTCCGGACTATTCCGGAGATCCTCGTCATGTCCGGGATCTTATCCGGGACTCCGAACAACCTTCGGTCACCAACAAAATAACTCAATTATACTAATCGTCACCAAACGTTAAGTGTGTAGACCCTGCGGGTTCGAGAACTATGTAGACATGACCGAGACACCTCTACGATCAATAACCAATAGCGGGACCTAGATGCCCATATTGGCTCCTACATATTCTACGAAGATCTTTATCGGTCGAACCTCTATGTCAAGGATTCAGTTAATCCCGTATGCTGTTCCCTTTGTTCTTCGGTATGTTACTTGCCCGAGATTCGATCGTCGGTATCTCTATACCTAGTTCAATCTCGTTACCGGCAAGTCTCTTTACTCGTTCCGTAATACAAGATCTCATGGCTAACACTTTAGTCACATTGCTTGCAAGGCTCATTGTGATGTTGTATTACCGAGTGGGCCCAGAGATACCTCTCCGTCACACAGAGTAACAAATCCCAGTCTTGATCCATGCCAACCCAACAGACACCCTCGGAGATACCTGTAGAGCACCTTTATAGTCACCCAGTTACGTTGCGACGTTTGATACAGACAAGGTACTCCTCCGATGTCAGGGAGTTGCATGATCTCATGGTCATAGGAACAGATACTTGACATGCAGAAAACAATAGCAATAAACTGACACGATCATATGCTACGTTCGTAGTTTGGGTCTTGTCCATCACATCATTCTCCTAATGATGTGATCCCGTTATCAAATGACATCTCATGTCAATGGCTAGGAAACCTTAACCATCTTTGATCAACGAGCTAGTCATCTAGAGGCTTACTAGGGACACAGTGTTTGTCTATGTACCCACACATGTATTTGAGTTTCCAATCAATACAATTATAGCATGGATAATAAACGATTATCATGAACAAGGAAATATAATAATAACCTATTTATTATTGCCTCTAGGGCATATTTCCAACAGTCTCCCACTTGCACTAGAGTCAATAATCTAGTTCACATCACTATGTGATTTACATTGTAATGAATCGAACACCCATGCAGTTCTGGTGTTGTTCATGTTTAGCCCTTGGAAGAGGTTTAGTCATCGGATCTGCAACATTCAGATCCGTGTGTACTTTGCAAATATTTATGTCGTCCTCCTTGATGTAATCGTGGATGGAATTGAAACGTCGCTTTATGTGTCTGGTCCTCTTGTGAAATCTTGGTTCCTTGGCTAGAGCAATGGCACCAGTATTATCACAAAACAGAGTCATTGGGTTAAGCGCACTAGGCACTACTCCAAGATCTGTCATGAACTCCTTCATCCAGACACCTTCCTTCGCCGCCTCCGAGGCAGCGATGTACTCCGCTTCGCATGTAGAATCTGCTACCACGCTTCGCTTGGAACTGCACCAGCTAACCGCACCCCCATTAAGAATAAACACGTATCCGGTTTGAGACTTAGAGTCATCCGGATCAGTGTCAAAGCTTGCATCGACGTAACCCTTTACGACGAGCTCTTGATCACCTCTATAAACGAGAAACATATCCTTAGTCCTTTTCAGGTACTTCAGGATATTCTTGACCGCCGTCCAGTGTTCCATTCCTGGATCACTTTGAAACCTTCCGACCATACTTATGGCAAGGCTGACATCGGGTCTTGTGCACAGCATTGCATACATGATAGAGCCTATGGCCGAAGCATAGGGGATGACACTCATCTTTTCTCTATCTTCTGCAGTCACTGGGCATTGAGTCTTACTCAACTTCACACCTTGCAATACAGGCAAGAACCCCTTCTTGGACTGATCCATTTTGAACTTCTTCAAAACTTTGTCAAGGTATGTGCTTTGTGAAAGTCCTATTAAGCGTCTCGATCTATCTCTATAGATCTTGATGCCTAATATGAAAGCAGCTTCTCCTAGGTCCTTCATTGAAAAACTCTTGTTCAAATATTCCTTCACGCTTTCCAGCATTTCTATATTGTTTCCAATCAGTAATATGTCATCCACATATAATATTAGAAACGCTATAGAGCTCCCACTGACTTTCTTGTAAATACAAGCTTCTCCGTAAACTTGTATAAACTCGAACGCTTTGATCACCTCATCAAAACGAAGATTCCAACTCCGAGATGCTTGCACCAGTCCATAAATGGATCGCTGGTGTTTGCAAACTTTGTCAGCATTCTCTGGATCAACAAAACCTTCTGGTTGCATCATATACAACTCTTCCTTAAGGAAACCGTTAAGGAACGCTGTTTTGACATCCATCTGCCAAATTTCATAATCGAAAAAGGCAGCTATTGCTAACATGATTCTGACGGACTTAAGCATCGCTACGGGTGAGAAGGTCTCATCGTAGTCAACTCCTTGAACTTGTGAAAAACCATTTGCCACAAGTCGAGCTTTATAGACGGTGACATTACCGTCCGCGTCCGTCTTCCTCTTAAAGATCCATTTGTTCTGAATGGCCTTACGCCCTTCAGGTAATACTTCCAAAGTCCATACTTTGTTTTCATACATGGATCCCATCTCGGATTTCATGGCCTCTAACCACTTCTCAGAATCCGGGCCCATCATCGCTTCTCCATAGCTCGTAGGTTCATCGTTGTCTAACAACATGACCTCTAAGACAGGGTTGCCGTACCACTCAGGAGCAGTACGCGTCCTTGTCGACCTACGAGGTTCAATAGCAACTTGATCCAAAGCTTCATGATCATCATCATTAACTTCCTCTTCAGCTAATGTAGGCTCCACAGAAACAACTTTCTGCGTTGCGCTACTCTCAGGTTGAAGTAAAGGTTCAACAACCTCATCAAGTTCTATCTTCCTCCCACTCAATTCTTTCGAGAGAAACTCTTTCTCAAGAAATGTTCCGTTTTTAGCGACAAACACTTTGCCTTCGGATCTGAGGTAGAAGGTATACCCAACTGTCTCTTTTGGGTATCCTATGAAGACGCATTTCTCCGCTTTGGGTTCCAGCTTTTCAGGCTGAAGCTTTTTGACATAAGCATCACATCCCCAAACTTTAAGAAACGACAGTTTTGGCTTCTTGCCAAACCAAAGTTCATATGGCGTCGTCTCAACGGATTTCGATGGTGCCCTATTTAAAGTGAATGCAGCTGTCTCTAATGCATAACCCCAAAACGATAGTGGCAAATCGGCAAGAGACATCATAGATCGCACCATATCCAATAAGGTTCGATTACGACGTTCGGACACACCATTACGCTGTGGTGTTCCAGGCGGTGTCAATTGTGAAACAATTCCACACTGTCTTAAGTGACTGCCAAACTCATAACTCAGATATTCTCCTCCTCGATCAGATCGTAGGAATTTAATCTTCTTGTTACGATGATTCTCAACTTCACTCTGAAATTGTTTGAACTTTTCAAATGTTTCAGACTTATGTTTCATTAAGTAAATATACCCATATCTACTTAAGTCATCAGTGAAGGTGAGAAAGTAACGATAACCACCGCGCGCCTCAATACTCATCGGACCACACACATCAGTATGTATGATTTCCAATAAGTCACTTGCCCGTTCCATTGTTCCAGAGAACGGCGTTTTAGTCATCTTGCCCATGAGGCATGGCTCACATGTGTCAAGTGATTCAAAATCAAGTGACTCCAAAAGTCCATCAGCATGGAGCTTCTTCATGCGTTTTACGCCAATGTGACCTAAACGGCAGTGCCACAAGAAAGTGGTATTATCATTATCAATTCTACATCTTTTGGCATCAATGTTATGAACATGTGTATCATTACTATCGAGATTCAATAAGAATAAACCCCTCACATTGGGTGCATGACCATAAAAGATATTACTCATATAAATAGAACAACCATTATTCTCTGATTTAAATGAGTAACCGTCTCGCAATAAACAAGATCCAGATATAATGTTCATGCTTAACGCAGGCACCAAATAACACTTATTTAGGTTCATCACTAATCCCGACAGTAATCGAAGAGCGAGCGTGCCGATGGCGATCACATCAACCTTGGAACCATTTCCCACACGCATCGTCACTTCGTCCTTTGCCAGCCTCCGTCTATTCCGCAGTTCCTGTTTAGAGTTGCAAATATGAGCAACCGCACCGGTATCAAATACCCAGGCACTACAACGAGGGTTGGTAAGGTACACATCAATAACATGTATATCATATATACCTTGTTTGTTGTTGGCCGCCTTCTTGTCAGCCAAATACTTGGGGCAGTTCCGCTTCCAGTGTCCAGTTCCCTTGCAATGAAAACACACAGTTTCTGGTTTGGGTCCAGCCTTGGGTTTCTTCACGAGAGGAGCAACTGCTTTGCCACTCTTCTTGGAGTTACCCTTCTTACCCTTGCCATTTTTCTTGAAACTAGTGGTTTTATTGACCATCAACACTTGATGCTCCTTCTGAATTTCAGACTCAGCGGCTTTCAGCATCGCAAACAGCTCGGCGACTGACTTGTTCATCCCGTGCATGTTATAGTTCAACACGAAGCTCTTGTAGCTAGGTGGCAATGATTGAAGAACTCTGTCAGTGATAGCCTCTGGCGGAAGGGGCATCCCCAATTCAGCCAGACGGGTGGAGTACCCAGACATTCTGAGCACGTGATCACTGATAGACCCGTTCTCCTCCATCTTGCAAGCATAGAACTTATCGGAGATCTCATATCTCTCGATCCGGGCATTCTTCTGAAAGATAAACTTCAACTCCTGGAACATCTCATATGCTCCATGACGTTCAAAACATCTTTGAAGTCCCGGTTCTAAGCCATACAATAATGCACATTGAACTATTGAGTAATCATCAGAACGAGCCTGCCAGGCGTTCACAACGTCTAGAGACTCAACTGGAGCGGGTGGATCACCAAGCGGTGCATTAAGGACATAAGCCTTCTGGGAAGCCGTAAGGATAATCCTTAGATTACGGGCCCAGTCCACAAAGTTACTTCCATCATCTTTCAACTTAGCTTTCTCTAGGAACGCATTAAAATTCAGGGGTGCTACTGCGCGAGCCATGATCTACAACATAAATATAGCAAAGACAACTTAGACTATTGTTCAAGATAATGAGTTTAGTTAATCATATTACTTAAAAACTCCCACTCAAATTGACATCCCTCCGGTCATTCGAGTGTAACATGATCCAAATCCACCAACTCAAGTCCGATCATCACGTGAGTTGAGGTGGTTTCAATGGTGAACATCTTCATGTTGATCATATCTACTATATGACTCATGTTCGACCTTTCGGTCTCTTGTGTTCCGAGGCCATGTCTGTACATGCTAGGCTCGTCAAGTTTAACCCAAGTGTTCCGCGTGTGCAACATGGCTTGCACCCGTTGTATGTGAACGTGGAGTCTATCACACCCGATCATCACGGCGTGTCTCGAAACGACGAACTTTCGCAACGGTGCACACTCGGGGAGAACACACTTTATCTTGAAATTTAAGTGAGGCATCACCTTATAATGCTACCGTCGTCCTAAGCAAAATAAGATGCATAAAAGGATTAACATCACATGCAAATCATAAGTGACATGATATGGCCATGAACTTGTGCTTTTGATCTCCATCTCCAAAGCACCGGCATGATCTCCATCGTCACCGGCATGACACCATGATCTCCATCATCTTGATCTCCATCAACGTGTCGCCATAAGGTTGTCGCGCCGACTGTTGCTTCCACGACTATTGCTAACGTTTAGCGATAAAGTAAAGCATTACATAGCGCTTAATGATTGACACGCAGGTCATACAATAATTAAAGACAACTCTATGGCTCCTGCCAGTTGCCGTACTCATCGACATGCAAGTCGTGATATTCTATACAACACATGATCATCTCATACATCACATATATCTCATCATGTAATTGGCCATATCACATCACAACATACCCTGCAAAAACAAGTTAGACGTCCTCTAATTGTTGTTGCAAATTTTACGTGGCTGCTACGGGTTTGCAAGAACCGTTCTTACCTACGCAAAACCACAACGTGGTGTAGTGATTGCTTTTTGATCTTCTAAAAGAACCCTCTTCATTGAAATCGATTCAACTAAAGAGAGAGAGACAGACACCCGCTAGCCATCTTTATGCAACAAAATTACATGTCAGTTGAAGGAACCTGTCTCGCGTAAGTGTACGCGTAATGTCGGTCCGGGCCGCTTCATCTCACAATACTGCCGAATCAAGTATCAACTAGTAAAGGCAAGCAATATGTATACACCCACGCCCACAACTCGTTTGTGTTCTACTCGAGATCTCATCTACGCATAGACCTAGCTCAGATGCCACTGTTGGGAAACGTTGCATGGGAAACAAAAAATTTCCTACGCACACGCAAGATCTATCCATGGTGATGAGCATCTACGAGAGGAAGAGTGAATCTACATACCCTTGTAGATCGCTAAGCGGAAGCGTTTAAGAAACGCGGTTGATGTAGTCGAACGTCTCCGCGATCCAAATCGGAAGTCGTCCCTCGATCCGATCACGAACTAGTGCCGAACGGACGGCACCTCCGCGTTCAACACACGTACGGCTTGATGACGCCTTCACCTCCTCGATCCACCGAGCGATGGTGAAGTAGTGGTTGAGTTCCAGCAGCACGACGGCGTGGTGATGGTGGTGAGGAACAATCTCTGCAGGGCTTCGCCAAGCGCTACGGCTTGGGGAAATCTTGATGTGTCCCGTGTGCTAGCCCTGCCCCTCTATTTATATGTTGAGCCTTGGGGTCTAAACTTGGAGTAAAAGCCTCCTCCAGGTCGGTTTTGCCCGCACAAGGTCGGTTTGGCCCGCAGGGAAAGAGTCCAACTCGGATCCCTGCAGTACCGCGCACAAGCGGTAGTACCGCTTCACACAAGCGGTAGTACCGCTTGGGCGGTAGTACCGCTTCACACAAGCGGTAGTACCGCTCGGGCGGTAGTACCGCTTCACCAAGCGGTAGTACCGCTTACGCGGCAGCAAAACTACTTTTGCACTTTCCAATACCTCGTGGGCTTTTATCCCTTGGCCCATATAAAGTGTTCTTGCACCCGAACACTTCGGTAAACATCCAGAACCACTTCCGGTGAATTCCGGAACCCTTCCGGAGATCAAAACACTATTATCACATATATCAATCTTTACCTCCGGACTATTCCGGAGATCCTCGTCATGTTTGGGATCTTATCCGGGACTCCGAACAACCTTCGGTCACCAACAAAATAACTCAATTATACTAATCGTCACCAAACGTTAAGTGTGTAGACCCTGCGGGTTCGAGAACTATGTAGACATGACCGAGACACCTCTACGATCAATAACCAATAGCGGGACCTGGATGCCCATATTGGCTCCTACATATTCTACGAAGATCTTTATCGGTCGAACCTCTATGTCAAGGATTCAGTTAATCCCGTATGCTGTTCCCTTTGTTCTTCGGTATGTTACTTGCCCGAGATTCAATCGTCGGTATCTCTATACCTAGTTCAATCTCGTTACCGGCAAGTCTCTTTACTCGTTCCGTAATACAAGATCTCGTGGCTAACACTTTAGTCACATTGCTTGCAAGGCTCATTGTGATGTTGTATTACCGAGTGGGCCCAGAGATACCTCTCCGTCACACAGAGTAACAAATCCAAGTCTTGATCCATGCCAACCCAACAGACACCCTCGGAGATACCTGTAGAGCACCTTTATAGTCACCCAGTTACGTTGCGACGTTTGATACACACAAGGTACTCCTCCGATGTCAGGGAGTTGCATGATCTCATGGTCATAGGAACAGATACTTGACATGCAGAAAACAATAGCAATAAACTGACACGATCATATGCTACGTTCGTAGTTTGGGTCTTGTCCATCACATCATTCTCCTAATGATGTGATCCCGTTATCAAATGACATCTCATGTCAATGGCTAGGAAACCTTAACCATCTTTGATCAACGAGCTAGTCATCTAGAGGCTTACTAGGGACACAGTGTTTGTCTATGTACCCACACATGTATTTGAGTTTCCAATCAATACAATTATAGCATGGATAATAAACGATTATCATGAACAAGGAAATATAATAATAACCTATTTATTATTGCCTCTAGGGCATATTTCCAACAGCAAAGGAGAAGAATGATGGCATGGGATGCAACATGATATGGCAGCCGTTCCTCTGCACTTTTGTGCTTAACAAGATGTGTGAGATCATATCTAGTGGAGTGAGGACCGACAAGGGGTCCGAGGAGGTGCACTTGAACTCTATGGCAAAGCAAGTCTTTGAGTTTTGTGGACAGGAGGTCACCTCGATCCAGGTGTACAACCACCCGAGGCAGTTGAGAACAAGGTGGATCTTCTCCTCCAAGCTGAGAGACATGAGCGGTGCTTGATGGGATGAGGAGACCTGCATGATCCTGTTGGAGGCAGAGCACTACCAAGGTCACATCGCGGTTAGCTCACAAACCATGCCATTGTAACTGATCAGCTGTTTAAACCTATGAGCCATTGCCGGACTAACTAGCCACCACTCTTTCTTTCTTAGGCTCACCCCAAGGACGCGAAGTTCCTCAACACACCTATCTAGAACTACCACCAGATGCGGCAGATCTTCTGTAACACCCCTGGGTATTGAGCACAGTGATCAGCTCTTAATCGTGCCAAGTCACTATGTTTAACAGTGCCTAATCATCATTTGCATCATGTCTCTTTTGAAATTCAAATTCAAATTGAAACTCAAATTTAATGTGAGAAATAAAATCCTCAAACATAATGGGAAAACAACATCATCAAACATGTGGTGTGGACCCCACCATCCAAAACAGCACCAATTTGCATTTAAAAGTGCTCCAAAATTCATTTGGAAATTGCAAACAGTTTCCAAAAATGCCCAAAGTGTATGTGGCCTTGCAGAATTTTGCCAAGTACTATTTGGACCAAGTCCCACATTTTTGCTGTGGAGAAATAGGGCAGAAAATAAATGAAACAAAAATTGCAAAAGAAATCAGAAAAGAAAAGGAAAGAAAAACAGAAAACAACCATGTGCACTTAGGCCTGGCGCTACAGTGCCAGGCCCAGCCCATTAACGCCGTCGTCTCCCTCCTCCTGCCTCTCTCCATCGCGCTGTCAAGCCAGGGAGATAGCGCGCGCGCCCGGGGCCCCCCTCGCTCGCCAGATCCTTTGCTGCTTGCGTGGATGGATAAGAAGGGACCCCCGCCCCCTCCTGGACCGCTCTGCTCTCTCCCATCGCCTCTCCCTCGCCCGCTTTCCTCCTCACCCGAGAGCTCGCCGTCGACCCACGCTCGATCCCGCGGCCACCGTGCCCCGATCATCGCTCCGCCATAGCAGCCGTGTTCCCCGTTCACCTGAGGCCGTGCATTGGAGCTCGGCGCCGCTACATCGACCTTCCCGAGCTCATCTTCCCCGCACGGCCGTCTTCGTCTCCGGCGCCGATTCGCCGCCGTCGCCCTTCCCCGAGCCCGCTAACGCACACCTGCAGGACCAATGTGAGCAGCCGCGTCTTCTCCCCCTCTCCCCGGCCTCTTCCAGTTGTCGTAGTGGCCACATTGGAGGCTCCGATGACCATTTGGTCTCGGGCTCGTGCCCGTTGTGATCGCGCGCGCACGTAGATCATCGCTAGTTACTTAGATTGCCCGCGCGCGCAACGTTTTGCCGTCCCCGTAGCTTGCCCGAAAGACCTCGCCGCCGACGTCGTCGCACCGCTCGATTCCGGCCAACGCAGCTCCTCGCACCACCGCCATTCGACGCGGCGCAGCCGTAGTTTTCGAACGCGCCCAAAAACGCGGCAAACGGTGCCCCGTGCGTGATTTCCGACCACACCCGAGGCCGCGCCGTCGCGAAACGAGCTCGCCGGCGTGATTCGGACGAGTTGCCGGCGACGTCCGACGTGGCCTGACGTGTGGGCCCCCTGTGACACTGGCGGGTGGGCCCAGTTGACTCGTTGACTGGGTCAACCCACTGACATGTGGGGCCCACTCGATTAAACGGATTTAATTAAATAGATAATCTGTTAATTAATTAAATTAATTAATTAAAACGCTAATTACCCACTGACCAGTGGGGCCCTCCCCTAGTTAACCTCTGTTAGATTAATTTAAAACTCTGTTAAAACCTCACAGTGGCTGACAGGTGGGTCCCACCTGTCAGTTTGACCAGTCAGCTGGTCAGCCGACTGCTGACGCGATGCTGACATCATGCTGAGGTAGTAATTCTTTTTTGTTAATTTAATTAATTCCAGAAATAGTTTAAAATTTTGAAAAATCGTAGAAAATTAACCGTAGCTCAGATGAAAAAGTTTTATACATGAAAATTGATCAGAAAAATCCGACGAATCCGAATAATCTATCTGTTCGTTTGTCACATGCTCCTAGCATTGCAAACATGGAACTTTTCCCCTCCGGATCGTCTGTCCGATAAATCCAAAGACCCGGGAAATATCGTCAGATATTCTCCCGTTCCGTCTGATACGTGTAGTACTGCGTTAGACTACCCCTAGCACTGCGTATTGCCATGTCTTGCATCGTGTTGCATCTGTTTGCTTGTATTTATTGTTTCTTCCCCCCTCTTCCCTCCGGTAAACCCCGAGACTGACGGTGCTGCCGGGTACGACTACACCGTTGACGATCAAGCCTTTGCCGCAGAGCAGCAAGGCAAGCAACCCCCCTTGAGCACTCCGATATCACCCAATTCTTTCCCTCTCATTCTTGCATTAGATTTTGCTACTGTATTAGCTAGCTCCTATTCTGATGCATAGCCTGTTTTTGATAAACTACTACTATACCTGCAATCATATCAACTGCTTAGTATAGGTTGATCAATGGATCCCCAGTGACCCCTTAGTCCCAGTTGCCCCTGCTTCTTCATCGACGACTCGAAGACCCGAAGACTCGGTCAACCGACCGACCAGCCAGGCCCCTCACTGTTGGAAATATGCCCTAGAGGCAATTAATAAAGTGTTTATTATCATATTTCTCCGTTCATGATAATGGTTTATTATTCATGCTAGAATTGTATTGACCGGAAACTTAATACATGTGTGGATAATAGACAAATACTGAGTCCCTAGTAAGCCTCTACTAGACTAGCTCGTTGATCAAAAGATGGTCAAGATTTCCTGACCATGGACATGAGTTGTCATTTGATAACGGGATCACATCATTAGGAGAATGATGTGATGGACTTGACCCAACCGTTAGCATAGCAAATGATCGTTCAGTTTATTGCTATTGCTTTCACTATGTCAAATACACGTTCCTCTGACCATGAGATCATGCAACTCCCGGATATCGTAGGAATACTTTGGGTGTATCAAACGTCACAACGTAACTGGGTGATTATAAAGGTGCACTACAGGTATCTCCGAAAGTGTTTGTTGAGTTGGCATGGATCGAGATTGGGATTTGTCACTCCGACTATCGGAGAGGTATCTCTGGGCCCTCTCAGTAATACAGCATCACAGAAGCCTTGCAAGCACCGTGACTAAAGAGTTAGTTGCAAGATGATGTATTACGGAACGAGTAAAGAGACTTACCGGTAACGAGATTGAACTAGGTATTGGATACCGACGATCGAATCTCGGGCAAGTAACATACCGCCGGACAAAGGGAACAACGTATGTTGTCATATGAGGTTCACCGATAAAGATCTTCGTGGAATATGTAGGAACCAATATGAGCATCCAGGTTCCGCTGTTGGTCATTGACCAGAGAGTCGTCTCGGTCATGTCTACATCATTCTCGAACCCGTAGGGTCCGCACACTTAAGGTTCGATGACGATATAGTATTATATGAGTTATGTGATTGGTGACCGAATGTTGTTCGGAGTCCCGGATGAGATCACGGACATGACGAGGAGTCTCGAAATGGTTGAGAGGTAAAGATTCATATATTGGAAGGCTATATTCGGACGTTGGAAAGGTTCCGAGTGATTCGGGTATTTTTTGGAGTACCGGGGAGTTACGGGAATTCACCGGGAGAAGTAATGGGCCTTATTGGGCCATACGGGAAAAGGAGAGGCAGGCCACGTGAGGAGGCACGCGCCCCCCCTTGCCCAAACCGAATTGGACTAGGGGAGGGGGCGCAGCCCCCTCTTTCCTTTCCCTCTCCCTTCCCCCTTTCCTACTCCGTATGGGAGGTGGAATCCTACTAGGACTAAGGAGTCCTAGTAGGACTTCCCACTCTTGGCGCAGCCCCTAGGGCCAGCCTCCTCCCCTTTCCCTCCTTTATATACGGAGGAGGGGCACCCCTTGGAGACACACAATTGTCCCATAGCCGTGTGCGGTGCCCCGATCTCCGTTTTCCACCTCGGTCATATTTTCGGAGCGCTTAGGCGAAGCCCTGCCGGAATCACTTCACCGTCACCGTCGCCACGCCGTCGTGCTGACGGAACTCATCTACTACCTCGACGTCTTGCTGAATCAAGAAGGCGAGGAACGTCACCGAGCTGCACGTGTGTAGAACTCGGAGGTGCCGTACGTTCGGTACTCGATCGGTGGAGCTCGAAGAATTGTTCGACTACATCAACCGCGTTGTGAGACGCTTCCGCTAACGGTCTACGAGGGTACGTAGACACACTCTCCCCTCTCGTAGCGATGCATCTCCATGGATAGATCTTGCGTGAGCGT
The DNA here is from genome assembly GCA_039707655.1 of Elymus sibiricus. Lineage (NCBI taxonomy): Eukaryota > Viridiplantae > Streptophyta > Magnoliopsida > Poales > Poaceae > Elymus > Elymus sibiricus. The sequence continues at coordinate 118,389,866 of CM077675.1, forward strand.
AGGAATTTTTTTGAAATTCATGCTCCGTTCCCCAACAGTGGCATCCGAGCCAGGTCTATGCATAGATGTGTTTTGCACGAGTAGAACACAAGTGAGTTGTGGGCGTGGGTGTATACATATTGCTTGCCGTTACTAGTTGATACTTGATTCGGTGGTATTGTGAGATGAAGCGGCCCGGACCGACATTACGCGTACGCTTACGCGAGACAGGTTTCACCGCTGCGTGCACTCGTTGCATAAAGGTGACTGGCGGGTGTCTGTCTCTCTCACTTTAGTTGAATCGGTTTCAATGAAGAGGGTTCTTTTAGAAGATCAAAAAGCAATCACTACACCACGTTGTGGTTTTGCGTAGGTAATAACGGTTCTTGCAAACCCGTAGCAGCCACGTAAAAACTTGCAACAACAAAGTAGAGGACGTCTAACTTGTTTTTTCAGGGTATGCTGGTGATGTGATATGGTCAAGACATGATGTGATATAAGTTGTTGTATGAGATGATCATCTTTTGTAAAGTTATCGGGCAACCGGCAGGAGCCTTATGGTTGTCTCTTTATTGTATGCAATGCCAACGCTATGTAATTGCTTTACTTTACCGCTATGAGTTAGCAGTAGTAGTAGTAGCAATAGCCGGCGAGACGACCACGACGCTGCGATGGAGATCAAGGTGTCACGACTCTACGATGGAGATCAAGGTGTCAACCCGGTGACGATGGAGATCATGACGGTGCTTTGCTGATGGAGATCAAAGGCACAAGACGTTGATGGCCATATCATGTCACATATATTGAATTGCATGTGATGTTAATCCTTTTATGCATCTTATTTTGCTTAGGACGACGGTAGCATTATAAGATGATCCCTTCACTAAATTTCAAGATAAGTGTTCTCCCCTAGTATGCACCATTGCGAAGGTTGGACGCTTCTAAGCACCACGTGATGATCAGGTGTGATGGATTCTTTCGTTCGCATACAACGGGTGTAAGCCAGTTTTACACACGCAGAATACTTGGGTTAAACTTGACGAGCCTAGCATATACAAATATGGCCTCGGAACACAAGAGACTGAAAGGTCGAACATGAGTCATATAGTAGATATGATCAACATGAAAGATGTTCACTATTGATAACTAATCCACCTCACGTGATGATCGGACGTGGTTTAGTTGATGTGGATCATGTTACACTTAGACAACTTGAGGGATGTTAATCTAAGTGGGAGTTCTTAAGTAATTTGATTAATTGAACTTCAATTATCATGAACATAGTCTAAATAATCTTTCCAATTGTATGTTGTAGATCAATGGCCCGCGCTGTAGTTCCACTGAATTTTAATGCGTTCCTAGAGAAAGCTAAGTTGAAAGATGATGGAAGCAACTATGCGGACTGGGTCCGTAATCTGAGGATCATCCTCATTGCTGCACAGAAGGCTTATGTCCTTGATGCACCGCTAGCTATCGCATCCCTCCCTCGTCTGTTGACGTTATGAACGCCTGGCAGACACGTGTTGATGACTACTCGATAGTTCAGTGTGCCATGCTTTACGGCTTAGAACCGGGGCTCCAAAGACGTTTTGAGCATCACGGAGCATATGAGATGTTCCAAGAGCTGAAACTTGTATTTCAAGCTCATGCCCGGGTCGAGAGATATGATGTCTCCGACAAGTTCTTTAGCTGTAAGATGGAGGAGAATAGTTCTGTCAGTGAGCATATACTCAAGATGTCTGGGTTGCATAACCGCTTGACTCAGTTGGGAGTTAATCTTCCAGATGATTCGGTTATTGACAGAATTCTCCAATCACTGCCACCAAGCTATAATGGCTTTGTGATGAACTATAATATGCAAGGAATGGAAAAGTCTATTTCCGAGCTCTTCGCTATGCTCAAAGCTGCGGAGGTAGAAGTCAAGAAGGAGCATCAAGTGTTGATGGTAAAGAAGAGAACTAGTTTCAAGAAGGGCAAGGGAAAGAAGGGGAACTTCAAGAAGAACGGCAAATCAGTTGCTGCTCCCACGAAGAAACCCAAGTCTGGACCCAAACCCGAGACTGAGTGTTTCTACTGCAAGGGGACTGGTCACTGGAAGCGGAACTGCCCCAAGTACTTGGCAGATAAGAAGGATGGCAACGTCAACAAAGGTATATTTGATATACATGTTATTGATGTGTACCTCACCAATTCTCGTAGTAGCACTTGGGTATTTGATACTGGTTCGGTTGCTCATATTTGTAACTCGAAACAGGAGCTACGGAATAAACGAAGATTGGCTAAGGACGAGGTGACGATGCGCGTCGGGAACGGTTCAAGAGTTGAAGTTATCGCCGTCGGCACGCTACCTCTACATCTACCTTCGGGATTAGTTATGAACCTAAATAATTGTTATTTGGTGCCTGCGTTGAGCATGAACATTATATCTGGATCTTGTTTATTGCGAGACGGTTATTCATTTAAATCAGAGAATAAAGGTTGTTCTATTTTGATGAATAATATCTTTTATGGTCATGCACCACTTGTGAATGGTTTATTCTTGTTGAATCTCGATCGTGGTGATACTCACATCCATAATATTGATGCCAAAAGACGAAAAATTGATAATGATAGTACCACATATTTGTGGCACTGTCGCTTAGGTCATATCGGTGTTAAACGCATGAAAAAACTCCATGCTGATGGACTTTTGGAATCACTTGACTATGAATCATTTGAGACGTGCGAACCGTGCCTTATGGGTAAGATGACTAAACCTCCGTTCTCCGGAACAATGGAGCGAGCAACAGACTTGTTGGAAATAATACATACCGATGTATGCGGTCCAATGAGTATTGAGGCGCGCGGTGGATATCGTTATGTTCTCACGTTCACAGATGATTTGAGTAGATATGGTTATGTCTACTTAATGAAACATAAGTCTGAAACGTTTGAAAAGTTCAAAGAATTTCAGAGTGAAGTAGAGAACCATCGTAACAAGAAAATAAAGTTCTTACGATCTGATCATGGAGGAGAATATTTGAGTTACGAGTTTGGCACTCACTTAAGACAATGTGGAATTGTTTCACAGTTAACGCCACCTGGAACACCACAGCGTAATGGTGTGTCCGAACGTCGTAATCGTACTCTATTGGATATGGTACGTTCTATGATGTCTCTTACCGATTTGCCACTATCGTTTTGGGGTTATGCATTAGAGACAGCTGCATTCACTTTAAATAGGGCACCGTCTAAATCCGTTGAGATGACACCGTATGAACTGTGGTTTGGAAAGAAACCTAAGCTGTCGTTTCTGAAAGTTTGGGGCTGCGATGCTTGTGTCAAAAGGCTTCAGCCTGATAAGCTTGAACCCAAAGCGGATAAGTGCGTCTTCATAGGATACCCAAAAGAAACTGTTGGGTATACCTTCTACCACAGATCCGAAGACAAAGTTTTCGTTGCTAAGAATGGATCCTTTCTAGAGAAGGAGTTTCTCTCGAAAGAAGTGAGTGGGAGGAAAGTAGAACTTGATGAGGTAATTGTACCTCCTCTGGATAGTAGTACGCCACAGAAAGAAATTTCGATGCCACCAACACAGACCAGAGAAGAAGATAATGATGATGATCATGAAACTTCGGAGCAAGTTGCTACTGAACCTCGAAGGTCAACCAGGACACGTTCCACACCAGAGTGGTACGGAAATCCAGTCTTGGAGGTTATGTTGTTAGACAACGGTGAACCTTCGAATTATGAAGAAGCTATGGCGAGCCCGGATTCCGAGAAATGGCTTGAGGCCATGAAATCCGAGATAGGATCCATGTATGAGAACAAAGTGTGGACTTTGGTAGACTTGCCCGATGAACGGCGAGCTATTGAAAATAAATGGATCTTTAAGAAGAAGACGGACGCTGATGGTAATAACAGCGTCTATAAAGCTCGACTTGTTGCTAAAGGTTATCGACAAGTTCAAGGAGTTGACTACGATGAGACTTTCTCACCCGTAGCGATGCTAAAGTCTGTCAGAATTATGTTAGCAATTGCCGCGTTTTATGATTATGAAATCTGGCAAATGGACGTCAAAACGGCATTCCTTAATGGATTCTTTAAGGAAGAATTGTATATGATGCGGCCGGAAGGTTTTGTCGATCCTAAAGGCGCTAACAAAGTATGCAAGCTCCAACGATCCATCTATGGACTGGTGCAAGCATCTCAGAGCTGGAATACTCGCTTTGATGAAGTGATCAAAGCGTTTGGGTTTATACAAACTTATGGAGAAGCTTGTATTTACAAGAAAGTGAGTGGGAGCTCTGTGGCATTTCTCATATTATATGTAGATGACATATTGTTGATGGGAAATGACATAGAATTTCTGGAAAGCATAAAGGGTTATTTGAACAAAAGTTTTTCGATGAAGGATCTCGGAGAAGCTGCTTACATATTAGGCATCAAGATCTATAGGGATAGATCAAGACGCCTCATTGGACTTTCACAAAGCACATACCTTGACAAGATTTTGAAGAAGTTCAAAATGGATCAGTCAAAGAAAGGGTTCTTGCCTGTATTGCAAGGTATGAGATTGAGTAAGACTCAATGCCCGACCACGGCAGAAGATAAAGAGAAGATGAGTGTCATCCCCTATGCTTCAGCCATAGGCTCTATTTTGTATGCCATGCTGTGTACTAGACCTGATGTATGCCTCGCTATTAGCTTGGTGGGAAGGTACCAAAGTGATCCAGGAGTAGATCACTGGACAGCGGTCAAGAATATCCTGAAGTACCTGAAAAGGACTAAGGAAGAATTTCTCGGGAATAGAGGTGATAAAGAGTTCGTCGTAAAGGGTTACGTCGATGCAAGCTTTAAACACCGATCCGGAAGACTATGAGTCTCAGACCGGATACGTAAAGTGGGATAGTCGTTTTTTGGAGTAGCTCCAAGCAGAGTGTGGTAGCAGCATCTACATATGACATAGAGATTTGCCAAGAACACACGGATCTGAATATTGCAGACCCGTTGACTAAAACCTCTCTCACAAGCAAAACATGATCAGCCCTAGAACTGATTGGATGTTAATTACATGGAGATGTAAACTAGATTATTGACTCTAGTGCAAGTGGGAGACTGTTGGAAATATGCCCTAGAGGCAATTAATAAAGTGTTTATTATCATATTTCTCCGTTCATGATAATGGTTTATTATTCATGCTAGAATTGTATTGACCAGAAACTTAATACATGTGTGGATAATAGACAAATACTGAGTCCCTAGTAAGCCTCTACTAGACTAGCTCGTTGATCAAAAGATGGTCAAGATTTCCTGACCATGGACATGAGTTGTCATTTGATAACGGGATCACATCAATAGGAGAATGATGTGATGGACTTGACCCAACCGTTAGCATAGCAAATGATCGTTCAGTTTATTGCTATTGCTTTCACTATGTCAAATACACGTTCCTCTGACCATGAGATCATGCAACTCCCGGATACCGTAGGAATACTTTGGGTGTATCAAACGTCACAATGTAACTGGGTGATTATAAAGGTGCACTACAGGTATCTCCGAAAGTGTTTGTTGAGTTGGCATGGATCGAGATTGGGATTTGTCACTCCGACTATCGGAGAGGTATCTCTGGGCCCTCTTGGTAATACAGCATCACAGAAGCCTTGCAAGCACCGTGACTAAAGAGTTAGTTGCAAGATGATGTATTACGGAACGAGTAAAGAGACTTACCGGTAACGAGATTGAACTAGGTATTGGATACCGACGATCGAATCTCGGGCAAGTAACATACCGCCGGACAAAGGGAACAACGTATGTTGTCATATGAGGTTCACCGATAAAGATCTTCATGGAATATGTAGGAACCAATATGAGCATCCAGGTTCCGCTGTTGGTCATTGACCAGAGAGTCGTCTCGGTCATGTCTACATCATTCCCGAACCCGTAGGGTCCGCACACTTAAGGTTCGATGACGATATAGTATTATATGAGTTATGTGATTGGTGACCGAATGTTGTTCGGAGTCCCGGATGAGATCACGGACATGACGAGGAGTCTCGAAATAGTCGAGAGGTAAAGATTCATATATTGGAAGGCTATATTCGGACGTCGGAAAGGTTCCGAGTGATTCGGGTATTTTTCGGAGTACCGGGGAGTTACGGGAATACACCGGGAGAAGTAATGGGCCTTATTGGGCCATACGGGAAAAGAAGAGGCAGGCCACGTGAGGAGGCACGCGCCCCCCTTGCCCAAACCAAATTGGACTAGGGGAGGGGGCGCAGCCCCCTCTTTCCTTTCCCTCTCCCTTCCCCCTTTCCTACTCCGTATGGGAGGTGGAATCCTACTAGGACTAAGGAGTCCTAGTAGGACTCCCCACTCTTGGCGCAGCCCCTAGGGCCAGCCTCCTCCCCTTTCCCTCCTTTATATACGGAGGAGGGGCACCCCTTGGAGACACACAATTGTCCCATAGCCGTGTGCGGTGCCCCGATCTCCGTTTTCCACCTCGGTCATATTTTCGGAGAGCTTAGGCGAAGCCCTGCCGGAATCACTTCACCGTCACCGTCGCCATGCCGTCGTGCTGACGGAACTCATCTACTACCTCGACGTCTTGCTGGATCAAGAAGGCGAGGAACGTCACCGAGCTGCACGTGTGTAGAACTCAGAGGTGCCGTACGTTCGGTACTCGATCGGTGGAGCTCGAAGGATTGTTCGACTACATCAACCGCGTTGTGAGACGCTTCCGCTAACGGTCTACGAGGGTACGTAGACACACTCTCCCCTCTCGTAGCGATGCATCTCCATGGATAGATCTTGCGTGAGCGTAGGAAATTTTTTGAAATTCATGCTCCGTTCCCCAACACTCACATCACCGCACACCCCTTAAGTATGGCACTGCGGAGCTACTATCGAGTGCCGAGGGTGATACCTCACTTAGCACTCCCGGTGTTAATTTTGTAGCATAGCTAATCGGTCGTGGGTATCGAGGGTGATTCCTCCTTCCCATTTATCGATAGTGACTCTTGTCATACACATACCTCGAGTGGGATCCATCGAGGGTGATTCCTCAGGTTCCCGCCTTGATGTTTTAAACACACAGTTACTTTAACTTGACATTGTTTACATGTGAAAGACGGGACTGGAGGGACAGGCGGTACCACCCTGGTTGAGGTGGACTTGAGTTCCCGACAGTCTTGAGATGGGTCGGCCCCAAGGGTACCCATGTGTGATATGTGGTGGGATGCGCCGGTAAGGCATCCAAAGGTTATGTTGAGGCGTGGACGGGCAGGAGAGGCCCTTGCCACACATCCTCGAGTCGGGGTGACGGGACCGCACTTTATGGGTCGCGCTTGCCCCGCATTAATAAAATGCTAATGGGTTGGGTACTTGATCTGAGTTAGGTCGTTGGCCTTAATACGCACTAACCTTCACGTGGGAGAAGTTATGGGTACTTAGTGTCGTTGTATCAGCCGAAGCTCTTCGGACGTCAGCAATGGAGCGGCGCGCGCCGGATTGGACTGGACGGTACAGCTCTTGTACTGGAGTGTGCTAGGTCTGCTTCCGGCCGCGTTCGCATCGTGCAGGAGTGCAAGGGCAAGTGGGCCCACGAACCTGCGCGCTTAGGATTTAGACCGGCGGGCTGGCCTCTTCGTTGAGCCTAGGTGGGGCGACGACGTGCTGATATCCCGAGGCCGGGCATGACCCAGGAAAGTGTGTCCGGCCGGAGGTGATTCAGGCGTGTTGGGGAATATGTGGTGCACCCCTGCAGGGATGAATAATCTATTCGAATAGCCGTGTCCACGGGAACAAGACGACTTGGAGTTGTGCCTTGACCTTATACAACTATAATTGTGACTTTAATTTGAAATGAATGTGGCTCCGAGATTGCTTCCTCGCAAGGAGTCGAGGAAGAATCTCTGGGCGTGGTTACTTAATAAAATTGCTACAATAATATGACTATATATGTGTTACCAGTCTACTCTCTTCTAATGCTGCAAGATGCTGAAGATGCTAGTCTTCGATAGGACTAGGCCTTCCCCCCTATTCTTGCTTTCTGCAGTCAGCCCAGAAATAACCCCATTCTTTGATACTGATGCATACTTAGCATAGTTCTGATGTCAGTCTTGCGAGTACTTTGGATGAGTACTCACCACTGCTTTTCTTCCTCTTTTCCCCTCGATACGATTCTGCGTTCAGACAATGGAGCCCAGGAGATGGAGTACGCCGGAGACGACTACTACACGACCACTGGAGCCTACTACTACGTGGAGAGTGCCGACGCTCAGGAGTAGTTAGGAGGTTCCCAGGCAGGAGGCGTCGCCTCTTTCGATCCGTTGTTTATGTTTTTGCTAGCCTTCTTAAGGCAAAACTTGTTTAACTTATGTCTGTACTCAGATATTATTTGCTTCCGCTGACTCGTGCTTGTCGAGCTTTGTATTCGAGCCCTCGAGGCCCCTGGCTTGCAATATGAAGCTGTATGACTTTAATTTGTGTATAGTGTTGTGTTGTGATATCGATTAGTGAGTCCCTAATCTTGCTCGTACGCATTGTGTGTTTGATTAGCGTACGGTCGAAATCGGGGGCGTCACAAGTTGGTATCAGAGCCGACTGCCTATAGGTAGCCCCCTTTCCAACTCCTTGGCCGAAGTTGAGTTTAGTCATTGAAAAACTTTTACTAACATAGTTGTGTGGCTTACGGGCCCACATCTCAATCGGGTGGTATTAGGGTCTTTTATTCCTTGTCTATACTCTGGGTTCTGATCTCTCTCCTCTTTCGGGCTAAAGATTTTACTAACTCTAACTCTAGGTTCTCGTAACTACTTCCCCCGGAGAGCCCCTTCATTCCAGATGATCGGCTGCTTCACCAGAAGGTTCCGAAGATGCTATTCGATATTTTCCCGAGACACCTGTGCCCACCGCCTTTTCAAATTCCCTACCGCTGTTATATCCTTATGGATAACTAAATACACTTGCCACTCTTACATTCAATCCCATTGATCTTGTTATTACAAGATGCCCCGAACTGCTCTTCATTGTTCCGACAATCCTCTGAGCTTACTGCCTTGCAGTTCTTGCCTCATGAATACCCCCTACGGATAATTCCTCGCACTTACCGAGTATCCGTTCTTCCCCCTTTGTTCATATGATTCACAAGATACATTCAAATACTATTTGATCTTCCGAAAATCCTTAGCAGCTTATTGCTCTGCAAATACTTGTCTGATTACGTTATGGATGCTTCCCATATGCCTGGCAATATTCATTAGTATCCTTTGACACCGTCATTTTGATCTTATTGATTCAACATGAGTGCGAATGCACGCAATCATCAGTTGATCCTTTTGAAATTATCTTTCCGGCTCAGACGTCATTTTGAACATGAGCTGGTTCTTGACCAATCTAATTGCCGTCAATCGTACCCTTAGGTCTATTCAAGCTACCCATCCTTGATCAGAACGTCTGCTTCTGATCCTTCGTATTGGAATTCATATTTGCTTTGTTATCTAAGCATCAAGTTATTCAGATGTTCTATAATCCGATGCCTTTGCATTCTTTCTTCATCTGGTTGTGTGCCGATGCTCACATCAACTCCGCTATTGACCGTCAGACCCTTTGTCGAATTATTATCCGACAGTGTCCTTCATATTCAACAACTTTGTGAGTTTTTCTTCGGATACATAATGCCATTGGTAAATTGTGCCTTCTCCCTCTAATAAGTTGTATCCTATGCTTTTGTCAGCCATGCTCTGTTGTCAAGCATGTGTTAATTACTCTTGAAGCTTGTGGTATATGTTCCTAAGATGCCCCGATGGGTTGGACCTATGCCTTCCTTAATCCGTGTGAACCCGACATGTTTTCACGAGTCATATTCTCCTGGAGTTTAGCCAGTTAAACTTTCAAAACTACAACTTCATCAAGGGCGAGGTGTAAATGGAAGGTGATGCATTGATGAAGTGGGAGTCGACCTTGAACTTTGTGTTCATGCCCATGGACCCGGTGTATGACTTATCATGGAGCTTCTTGTAACAATAATCTTTCTCTTTGTATGGATTGATCTTGTACCTATGTTTTGGTACTTTGCAACCGTGGTTTCGACCATGATTGTTCTTCTTTGATCCCATTTCTTGGACAAGTTCAAGCACTTGTCTTCGGCAGATCAATGCACCTGCCCAACCTCTATTTTGATCTACCTTCGAGTATTACCCCCTGGTATGTCGAGGATATCGTGTCTTTGCACTACATCTTAGGAATTAATGTTGAAGTAATATCTTACCCTGTCATAGTCACTCCACGGGTTCTGGGTTGTCATCAACCGAGAACATCGAATAGTGAATCGAGTCCGCATTGCAATTCAACAAGATCATGTCATTCCCAGCTGATTAACTACCTCATCATCGTCACGCTAAAAGCTTGACCATGCTATCTATGTCTTTCATACCCGGAATACAATTCCAGCAGTGCACTAAGCTTATATCGAGCTTTCAACATCATATTGGTTGTCTTGAAAGGCAATTTCAATTTTGAGCTAGAAATCTTAACTATGGTTCCGACAACCTTTCGCTCCACCATTCCTTTGCTTGATGTCATCGCTGATCGATTACATCTTCATGAAACTTCCCGACAAATGTGTCATGATCACCATCAACATTTTGAGCTCTTCCAAGTATCAATCAAATTCATGATGAGAAATACCATCCTTACCCCTCGATGATTTCGGATATCATCGACAACATTCTCGCCTTCCCTCCAACGCAAACTTATTAATGTTCTGTGTTGCACCTTGAGTTCCTTGATATCCAACTTATGTTCTGTTCTACCTTGGCGTAATGCCATATCTTATGTCAATGGTGTCATGAGAATTTCACCATCTCTTAAGAATTCTTGATATAGTGATACTCCTTACCATCACCATTCATTTCTTGGTCCCCGTGATTGTTTCTAACCGGAGTACCGACAAGTGAATTGTGAATTGTGAATTCAATACTTCAAGCATTCCTATTACTTCAAAGTTGATGAGTGGTAATTTCATTCTTAGTGTGTTAGTTGTTGAATCACCATTCTAACATTGATCGTGCCGCTTGGTCTATAATTCCGGGTGCACTTTTTGATCAATGTTTAATTGTGGATGTTTCTCTCGAACTTTCATCATTATATCATTGGTGTGAACAATGCTATCACCTTGTTCACGTAATTGTGGAAAATCACAATTATGGAAATCTCGATAAATCGTTGTTGAGCCCGTCGGCCACCTTCTCATCTTCTCCATGGTTAATGATGGACTCCTGTTTCGGAGCTTGCTTCCGTATTCCATGTTCTGAGATTCTTGCAACGTGATCTTGTCGATTTGTGTTGCATCCCTTTTCCTTCTCAGGCCTGCTAAGTCTGAGGTATCAAAATACCAAACATATCTGAATCTCAGTCAGATATGATGGTTGGAACATCTTCCAAGAATTATAACCTTGGTCTCTAGGTACCCGATAAGGTGATGTCATGTCGGACACACGTGGCCGGATGACCTATTGTTATAATGCCTTGTTCAGCAAGAATTGCAATTCTTCCATGGGGAAATTATAAGACTTATTTTATAAGTTGTTCCTGATGGATCCCTTGTGTATCCCGAGTCTGACCTTTACCTGGTGACCATGTCATTGCTATCTCGAAGCATGTCTGTGGTACACCGATCATCAAAACAAGAACATTGGAGGCATAATGCTAAATGTTTCTTGATCAATTATCCAAACATTTTTGTATGGGTAAACATCATAAGTTCCTTGCCCCTTATTCTTAATGGTTACCTACCTGGAGCCTTGTCATGATTGTCTCGCTCTGCTTGCTCTTGGAAAGGATATACACCTAATGCTCGTGTATACACATTTTCCTTTCCATTGGTCTGTTTAATGTCATAATCACATTTTCTTTTCCATTGGTCTGTTTAACCTTTCTTGAGATTTATTTGATCTAAGCAGTGATAATTCCCTGCTTAGGTAAACACCTTGGTGTACAACTCTGTCAGTAAGACCCTGTTACTATTGTTGTTAACATTCCGGTAACCGCCGGTGGACGAGAACTTTGCCTATTGGTCCGCCTCGTTTCAACGAGCAGGAAGATGGTTCTCTTCGTCCCCCGCCCTTGGTACCGATGTTGTTGCCGACATAGTTGACAGACTATCCTCTGACATGTCTTGCTAGCATGACCGTGCAAGATGTCACCGCTCTTCCTACTCTTAATCCACATTATGGGCCCATAACCCATAGTTCCACAGGATCGAAACCTGACTCTCCTGTACCACTTTGATTCCAAGGTATCTTTTGCACTTGGCTTCGTATGAAATTCCCGAGCCACCGCCTAAGGGATGATCTATTCTTGTGTCAGACTCAATATTTATTTCGTTGCTCTTAACCCCCTTTTCACCTTCTGATCAGGCATCGAAGGATTGCCTACCCGTTTGAAACTTTTGAACCATCGCATATTGATCTCAATGAATTCCCTGAGTAACAACTCGAGAAATAATTCATGTCTTCTTCCTTGAATTCACTGTCAGATATCCAACTTTGTGGAGATACGTCTTTTCAGAGTTTTCCCTCTTATCACATTTGTAGGACGATAAAGATCCCGAAGAAGGGATGACGACTTCATCATGATTCCCTGATACAGCAAGTTAAAGACATCAATGCCATGGATCAACCTCTTCGATGAGAACAACAAGAACGAGAAGATCCGTTAGAAATTCGTAACCAGAACTTTTTCCCTTACTCTGCCTCTTAATTCTCGGGACGAGAATTCTTGTTAGACGAGGAGAGTTGTAACACCCCTGGGTATTGAGCACAGTGATCACCTCTTAATCATGCCAGGTCACTATGTTTAACAGTGCCTAATCAACATTTGCATCATGTATCTTTTCAAATTCCAATTAAAATTGAAACTCAAATTTAATGTGAGAAATAAAATCCTCAAACATAATGGGAAAATTGTTGAACACTTAGCAAATATTTCAAAACAAATGTTGTTAAGGAAAACAACATCATCAAACAAGTGGTGTGGACTCCACCATCCAAAACAGCACCAATTTGCATTTAAAAGTGCTCCAAAATTCATTTGGAAATTGCAAACAGTTTCCAAAAATGCCCAAAGTGTATGTGGCCTTGCAGAATTTTGCCAAGTACTATTTGGACCAAGTCCCACATTTTTGCTGTGGAGAAATAGGGCAGAAAATAAATGAAACAAAAACTGCAAAAGAAATCAGAAAAGAAAAGGAAAGAAAAACAGAAAACAACCATGTGCACTTAGGCCTGGCGCTACAGTGCCAGGCCCAGCCCATTAACGCCGTCGTCTCCCTCCTCCCGCCTCTCTCCATCGCGCTGTCGAGCCAGGGAGATCGCGCGCGCGCCCGGGGCCCCCCTCGCTTGCCAGATCCTTTGCTGCTTACGTGGATGGATAAGAAGGGACCCCCGCCCCCACCTGGACCGCTCTGCTCTCTCCCATCGCCTCTCCCTCGCCCGCTTTCCTCCTCACCCGAGAGCTCGCCGTCGACCCACGCTCGATCCCGCGGCCACCGTGCCCCGATCATCGCTCCGCCATGCCCACCGTGTTCCCCGTCCTCGACTACGTCACCTAAGGCCGCGCATTGGAGCTCGGTGCCGCTACATCGACCTCCCCGAGCTCATATTCCCCGCACGGTCGTCTTCGTCTCCGGCGCCGATTTGCCGCCGTCGCCCTTCCCCGAGCCCACTAACGCACACCTGCAGGACCAATGTGAGCAGCCGCATCTTCTCCCCCTCTCCCCGGCCTCTTCCAGTTGTCGTAGTGGCCGCATTGGAGATGCCCGATCGCTCCGCCGCCCGCCTCGTCGCCGGCGAGGCTCCGATGACCATTTGGTCTCGGGCTCGTGCCCGTTGTGATCGCGCGCGCACGTAGATCATCGCTAGTTACTTAGATCGCCCGCGCGCGCAACGTTTTGCCGTCCCCGTAGCTCGCCCGAAAGACCTCGCCGCCGACGTCGTCGCACTGCTCGATTCCGGCCACCGCAGCTCCTCGCACCACCGCCATTCGACGCGGCGCAGCCGTAGTTTTCGAACGCGCCCAAGAATGCGGCAAACGGTGCCCCGTGCGCGATTTCCGACCACACCCGAGGCCGCGCCATCGCGAAACGAGCTCGCTGGTGTGATTCGGACGAGTCGCCGGCGACGTCCGACGTGGCCTGACGTCTGGGCCCCCTGTGACACTGGCGGGTGGGCCCAGTTGACTCGTTGACTTGATCAACCCACTGACATGTGGGGCCCAGTCGATTAAACGGATTTAATTAAATAGATAATCTGTTAATTAATTAAATTAATTAATTAAAACGCTAATTACCCACTGACCAGTGGGGCCCTCCCCTAGTTAACCTATGTTAGATTAATTTAAAACTCTGTTAAAACCTCACAGTGGCTGACAGGTGGGTCCCACCTGTCAGTTTGACCAGTCAGCTGGTCAGCCGACTGCTGACGCGATGCTGACATCATGCTGACGTAGTAATTCTTTTCTATTAATTTAATTAATTCCAGAAATAGTTTAAAACTTTGAAAAATCGTAGAAAAACATGGAACTTTTCCCCTCCGGATCGTCTGTCCGATAAATCCAAAGACCCGGGAAATATCGTCAGATATTCTCCCGTTCCGTCTGATACGTGTAGTACTGCGTTAGACTACCCCTAGCACTGCGTATTGCCATGTTAACTGCTTAGTATAGGTTGATCAATGGATCCCCAGTGACCCCTAGCAGGTTGCATCTGTTTGCTTGTATTTATTGTTTCTTCCCCCCTCTTCCCTCCGGTAGACCCCGAGACTGACGGTGCTGCCGGGTACGACTACACCGTTGACTATCAGGCCTTTGCCGCAGAGCAGCAAGGCAAGCAACCCCCCTTGAGCACTCCGATATCACCCAATTCTTTCCCTCTCATTCTTGCATTAGATTTTGCTACTGTATTAGCTAGCTCCTATTCTGATGCATAGCCTGTTTTTGATAAACTGCTACTATACCTGCAATCATATTAACTGCTTAGTATAGGTTGATCAATGGATCCCCAGTGACCCCTTAGTCCCAGTTGCCCCTGCTTCTTCATCGACGACTCGAAGACCCGAAGACTCGGTCAACCAACCGACCAGCCAGGCCCCTCACATCACCGCACACCCCTTAAGTATGGCACTGCAGAGCTACTATCGAGTGCCGAGGGTGATACCTCACTTAGCACTCCCGGTGTTAATTCTGTAGCGTAGCTAATCGGTCATGGGTATCGAGGGTGATTCCTCCTTCCCATTTATCGATAGCGACTCTTGTCATACACATACCTCGAGTGGGATCCATCGAGGGTGATTCCTCAGGTTCCTGCCTTGATGTTTTAAACACACAGTTACTTTAACTTGACATTGTTTACATGTGAAAGACGGGACTGGAGGGACAGGCGGTACCACCCTGGTTGAGGTGGACCTGAGTTCCCGACAGTCTTAAGACGGGTCGGCCCCAAGGGTACCCGTGTGTGAGATGTGGTGGGATGCGCCGGTAAGGCATCCAAAGGTTATGTTGAGGCGTGGACGGGCAGGAGAGGCCCTTGCCACACATCCTCGAGTCGGGGTGACGGGACCGCACTTTATGGGTCGCGCTTGCCCCGCATTAATAAAATGCTAATGGGTTGGGTACTTGATCTGAGTTAGGTCGTTGGCCTTAATACGCACTAACCTTCACGTGGGAGAAGTTATGGGTACTTAGTGTCGTTGTATCAGCCGAAGCTCTTCGGACGTCAGCAATGGAGCGGCGCGCGCCGGATTGGACTGGACGGTACAGCTCTTGTACTGGAGTGTGCTAGGTCTGCTTCCGGCCGCGTTCGCATCGTGCAGGAGTGCAAGGGCAAGTGGGCCCACGAACCTGCGCGCTTAGGATTTAGACCGGCGGCTGGCCTCTTCGTTGAGCCTAGGTGGGGCGACGACGTGCTGATATCCCGAGGCCGGGCATGACCCAGGAAAGTGTGTCCAGCCGGAGGTGATTCAGGCGTGTTGGGGAATATGTGGTGCACCCCTGCAGGGATGAATAATCTATTCGAATAGCCGTGTCCACGGTAACAGGACGACTTGGAGTTGTGCCTTGACCTTATACAACTATAATTGTGACTTTAATTTGAAATGAATGTGGCTCCGAGATTGCTTCCTCGCAGGGAGTCGAGGAAGAATCTCTGGGCGTGGTTACTTAATAAAGTTGCTACAATAATATGACTATATATGAGTTACCAGTCTAGTCTCTTCTAATGCTGCAAGATGCTGAAGATGCTAGTCTTCGATAGGACTAGGCCTTCCCCCCTATTCTTGCTTTCTGCAGTCAGCCCAGAAATAACCCCATTCTTTGATACTGATGCATACTTAGCATAGTTCTGATGTCAGTCTTGCGAGTACTTTGGATGAGTACTCACCGCTGCTTTGCTTCCTCTTTTCCCCTCGATACGATTCTGCGTTCAGACGATGGAGCCCAGGAAATGGAGTACGCCGGAGACGACTACTACACCACCGCTGGAGCCTACTACTACGTGGAGAGTGCCGACGCTCAGGAGTAGTTAGGAGGTTCCCAGGCAGGAGGCGTCGCCTCTTTCGATCCGCTGTTTATGTTTGTGCTAGCCTTCTTAAGGCAAAACTTGTTTAACTTATGTCTGTACTCAGATATTATTTGCTTCCGCTGACTCGTGCTTGTCGAGCTTTGTATTCGAGCCCTCGAGGCCCCTGGCTTGTAATATGAAGCTGTATGACTTTAATTTGTGTCTAGTGTTGTGTTGTGATATCGATCAGTGAGTCCCTAATCTTGCTCGTACGCATTGTGTGTTTGATTAGCGTACGGTCGAAATCGGGGGCGTCACATCTTCTCCTTCGGGCTCGCAACCGGCAAGCATGCCATGGGCTCTGGTCAGCCGCTCGGCTCGCCGATGCCGATGCCTGACTATCCAGACACCGAAGAGTCAGACACCATCAAAATTGATGCTCCTGAGAAGGATGGTGAGCACGTTCTTGTGGTTGATAGGAAGAGGAAGCGGGCAGGCTTCATGGAGGAGGAGTTGACCGTCTTCAGCAGCATGACTCAGGCAATGAAGGAGGTGGACACCGCCATCAGGGAGAGCAAGACGGTCGACGTGCACCCTGACCTTTATGGCGCCATCATGGAGCAAATTGGCTTCAACCCAGAGGCTCTCATGGTGGCTCTCAGCCACCTGCTGGACAACAAAGCCCAGGGTGTTGAGTTTGTTGCCATGGGAGAGGCACACATGGTCCTCTGGCTGAGGACCTGGCTGGGCAAGCACTACTACTAGTGTTGCTTCTGCTGATGACGACGGCATGCATAATCCTCGACGGCGATGACGATGGTTACAAGGACGACGATGACGATGACGACATATATTTTGTATAGTTAGGACTTTAAAACAATATTATGGTCTGTATATTTTGATGAGGTGGTATATACTAACCCCTCAGGTGATCCTCACGGTGATCACGAACTTGCGGTAGTAGGTTTACACCCTCTTTTGGATGTGGCGGTAGGATGACACCATAGTAGTGCTAGGTTGAACTTGCTATGCCGTATGATCATGCATGCTTACTAATGCTCTTCTGCTACATTGTTTGTGTGCTTCATTGCTTGCTCCTAAAGTGCTCCATAGCTTGTGTGTTCCAATGCTTGTTGCTTCAACTTATTTCTCTTTTGCACTGCTAGGGCAAGTGTATGCGGTGTTCGTCGGAAGGACTCCAGGGGTTTACAGTTCATGGGAAGCTTGCAGCCAACAAGTTTTAGGGTTTACCGACGATAGCCAGAGAGGGTTGAAGACTAGGCAGACGGCAGAAGCTGGTTACGCCAAGTTCGTGCGAGAGCTGGCATGCAACAAGGTTGACGTTGGCAAGGTGGATCGTCAGTTTGGGCTGAAAAACTTCATCATCTTCGTCCAGTTCATCACCATTGCATTGTTGTGGTGTTGATGTGCTCGGTGTGATCGTGTGTACTAGGTGTTGTTGTAGTGGGTAAGCTCACCAAATAGGGT
Source organism: Elymus sibiricus (assembly GCA_039707655.1). NCBI lineage: Eukaryota > Viridiplantae > Streptophyta > Magnoliopsida > Poales > Poaceae > Elymus > Elymus sibiricus. The sequence goes on from CM077675.1 coordinate 118,407,867, forward strand.
ACAAGGTGAGCACGAGAGGCCATGTTGCGATGCAGGCAGAGGATATGCAGGCAACCAATCAACATGTATTTTTTACCTGCATATGCCGAGCCAGGTCCAACTAGACCAAACACGTAAATGGGCAAAACGTAAATGGGCAAAAAGATACATGTAACCAAACGCGTCCACCTTTGGGACTGCGAGAGTGTACTGTAAACCATCGTTACCTGAACCGTAACGATTAAGTGTTTTCATCGTATCTGCAGGGTTGCTATTTCTTAATCAACTCCTAAACTATCAAATCTATGCAGTGATTCGTACAATTTTTTGTTAGATTTCAAGACAAAAGAAGGAAAGAAATGTCCTATGAGGTAATGTCAGCTGATCGAGAAATAGTTATTTCTTCTCACTCACCCATTAACCATTGAAGAGAGCACCAACAGGGCCGCTGGCCAGTTCATTCCATACAGATTTTCTTTGACTGATTAGAAATGTAGCTTCGACCAGACATTATGCCACAAATAAACAAGATATACTAAGCATAGCATCGATTCAACAACCATAGCTTGAACGAACAAGAGTCATATATGACCAGTTGACCACTGACGAAACCTGGAAGCTTGAGAACCAAAGGAGCGTCGAGTCCCTCCCTCCAAAGCTTGAGTAACCCAGACCAAGATTATTAGTTAGCTGCATTGCATGAGCAGCAGCTAGGGCGCCGCCGCTGGCGAGGGCTTGAAGGGAGACACGTATCTTCCGCCATTGCCGTCGTTGGACGGAGACTGGTCCTAGACCTTGACGATCTCGACGGGTACGACGCTGCAAGCGCCTTCCCTGGGACAGACGCCGCCGCTGCCCTGCGAACGACCGCACTTGATCCGGAGCTCCTCGGGGATGTTGCTAGGGTTCTCCAGCCGGACGACCAGGCGGAGCCTGGAGTGTTCAGGCGCGGCAAAGCAGTCCGGGTCAATCTCGACCACGAGGCCGATGCTGGAGCAGTTGGAGCTGATGTCTTCCTCCGTCCGCCCCTCCCTGGGGTAGTTGTGCAGGTTGATGTGCACGAGGTAGTCCAGCCGGGAGCCCGGGACGGGTAGCAGTTCCTCTGCTGCCGCCGGCTGCCCCTCGGGCACGACCTGCGGCGAGGGATTGAAGGGAGACACGTATCTCCCATTGCCGTCGTTGGACCGAGACAGGTCCCAGACCTTCACGATCTCGATGGGTATGATGCTGCGAGCGACTTCCCTGGGACAGACTTGGCCGCTGCCATACCACCCAACGTACTGGATCCGAAGCTCGCGGGCGATTTCGCCAGGATGCTCCAACTGGACGACGAGCCGGAGCGGGGAGAGGTCCGGCGCGGTGAAGCAGGTGGGGTCGATCTCGATCACATGGCCTATGCTGGAGCAGTTGGAGTGGATGTCTTCCTCCGCGCGCTCCTCCTTGGGGTAGTTGTGCAGGTTGATGTGGACGAGGTAGTTCGCGCGGGACGGGCGGCTGTTCTTCGGGTCTTGGCCGATTTGTACCGAGTAGCCGTCGAGCTTGAACGGCTGTTTGGCCATGGCCGCCACCCGGTCCTCCGGCAAGGCAAAGCGCAGGCACATGTCGGCCATCATCGGAGTGACAGCGAAGAGCTCGAACTGCAGGTCCGGAGCCGCGGCGTGGATGGCGGAGCGGACGAGGGCCTTCGTGTCCGCGACCTCGAGGCCGGCGGCTCCGGGGTCGGGGGTGATGAAGGCGTAGCCGGTGCACCTGTCCTCGAGGTCCATCTCGGGGGTCATCCGCAGGTACACCGTGGGCCCACAGCGCGGGCGGCCAGAGCGAACCACCGGGTCCGGGGCCCAGTAGCGGGCCGCAGACGCAGGGACGGGGTAGTCGAGGGACTTGGGCGCGCAGACGTAGGCCGGGCGGCCCTCGGGCGCCTCCAGCCGAGAGGCGCCGGTGGGGCGTCGGGAGCGGCGGGAGCGGCCGCGCGGCATCTTGCTTGCAGTTGCCCTTCGCTCTCAACACCGACGGCAGCGCACAAGCAGAAGACAGGAGTGGAGGAAGCCGGCCGGGAGGAGAGTCTGGTGGAGGACCGAGGAAGAGGAATGAGTGTGGCGGCTTTAAGCACAGGCACATCACAGCACATCATTCACTCCGGCCTAGGGCGGGTGGACGGGTGGTGGCGCAGTGCGGGTTGAGTTCGAGGCCACTTTGCCATCAACGAGCGAGCGGTAGTAATGGCGGAACTGCCATGAGCGCCGGTTTGCCTCAGTTGCGCATTGAGCCTTGGGGGCATTGAAGATGGCAAGGGGTAGCGTCAGGGCATGGGCAACCAAAGCATCTCGTAGGCCGTAGCCTCTCGAGAGAGGCGTTGAGCGTAGGTGCGACGGTCTTGATGGTGGACGAAGGGCGGGATGCGGTTTGGATTTTGCCGCGCAGGTCCAACGCAGCCGTTTCTGTGTTTGACCGAATTCTTGGAACGCCATGTTGAAGTGTGATGAGGGTGCTACGAAAATTGCTGCGTAAGCTTACTTAAAAACGTTATCTCCCTTCCTAATTCTAAGAGCAAGTACAATAGGATGACGTAGGCGAGCTATAAGACTTAAAATAATCGGTTTTGCTAGATCACATCTAGATGTGACATAAGTATTACACATCTAAGTTCTATGCCATTGATTTCATACGGAGATTCGTGTGACTATTTCTTTTTAAATTTTAGTTTTTTCTTTTTATGCTTGATGGAGTCACTTAGATGTGCAATAACTATGTCACATCTAGATGTGTCCTAGACACACCCTAAAATAATATATTTCTGATGAGTTGGAAGAAAGAGAAGAGGAGAGAGAGGAGAAGCGGGCTACAAGCTAACAGCCGGCGGTAACATGTGCTCCTAGACACTTTGTGAGAGAGGATGATGGACCTTATATCAATAAAGTAGTACTTATTTACATCTACCTATTGTACTTGCCAGCTATAAGCTTGGCTATAGATGACGTGTCAACATCGTATAGCCAGCAGCTAGCTGTGCTATTAACCATGCTCTAACTAGTCCCCCTGATTTTCAGGGTGAGGAGGCATGCCATCCAATTGAACATAGCCACGTAATCTTGTACGTAACTTTTCGTAGCATAATTCCGTAGGTGCAGCAAAGCTCTTTTGATAAACAATACTAGACGGGGGGCTTTTCTTGTTGTTCTTGCAATGACCAGAATTATGTGGTATGGTACGCCATTGCCTACTCATGAAAAAAAAAACAGAATTATGTGGGGAAAAAACTGTTTCACTGAAGCAATTGATCCAAGATTTTTTTTCTCTTTCCAAATTTTTTCTTGTTTCCAAAATTACCACCTCCTTGAATAAATATTCATTTTTCAATGAACAATATTCATTTTTCCTTCAATTTGTTCTTCCATTCAATAGTGTTTGCTTCGTCCAAAAAAAATGAAGGAAGCGTCTATTTAACATTCGTTTCAGGCAGTCACTTTTTTCCGGACCACCAGATCAATGTCCAACAACCACGATCATGTCGCAACCTGCTCATCTTCCTCCTACCATGCGCACGATGATTCCTCCTCACACCACGGCTTACTCAACCCTTACTTCCCGACTCTGGCCCATGCGGTCGGCGGTTAATGCCGCCCCTCCCCTCGACCTCCCTCAACCGTCCTGTTGGTCGTCGCCCCGGTCATCCCTCTAAGCCCCACACCGGTGAACAACTCCCCGCACCCCCTAAGATAGAAGCGGAAATCGACTCACGCGGAAAAAAAAAATAGGCACTTGAGATTTAGCAAAACATGGAAATGTTTCTTCTTCTTTAAAATTGTTCCACTAGTTGACGGAGGAAACCTGAGCATTAGGTGAAACTCTAGTTTAACCATCTTTGTAATTTAGCCAGGTGGTTATCTTGATGTAACAGTGGCATGCACTTCTGTAACTTTTCTGTGATATGAATTACGTGTAGAATATACACGGGAAATGTAACGAGATATCCTTGGTCGTCAGATTCTATGCAACTCTGTCTCTTTTTGTGTGTCTTAGAGCATCTACAGCCGGACATAACAAATATGACCCCCTAAACGCCCGCGGACGCGTCCGGTCAGTGACCGGACGTGTCCCCTATTTGTCCGTCCGCGCAGCCACACTCCTCAATTTCTTCCTCATATGTCCGGTCACTTGCACGTGATTGGTGGAGAGGAAGAGAGAGAAAGAGAAGAATGAATAAAGAAAAAGAAAAGGTGGTCCGGTGTGGGGTCGCGTCCTACGTGGCGAACTGACCGGGCACGCCCGGGCGCGTCCGCGAGCCCTCATATCTTCCCTATATTTGAGATGGATATGAGGGTTCGCAGACAGCCCGGGCGTATAGGGATGATATGAGGGATCCGGTTGAGTCACTTTTTTTCCTTTTTCTCCTGTCCGGTCACTGATCGGATGCGTCCGCGGGCGTATGAGGGGTCGTTTGAGGCGTCCGGCTGTAGATGCTCTTAGTAGCTACTCCCTCCGTCCGGAATTACTTATCGCAAAAATGAATCAAAATGGATGTATCTGGAACTAAAATATATCTAGATACATTCATTTCTCTGAGAAGTATTTCTGGGCGAAGGGAGTACGTCCCAATCCAAGCTAGCTGACTTAGTAGCTTCATCCGAAGCAGGCCAATCCAATATTTTAATCGATTTGATTGTTCCTGCTGGAAAGTAACACATCTCCTCTGGAAGCTCGCGCACGGACGTTGGAGAAAGTTGAAGAAATTTGTATGCAGAGAAGTTTAATCAGGAGGTTCTGTTTTGGAGAGTGAAAGAGTGCGTACATGTGCTCCTGTAGTGCAGAAACAGAGTTAGATTCATGCAGGATTATTTTATATAAAACAATGAGTTTGCTATATCATCAGATGTATGACAGTACTATTTTTCAGTTCCCTGTGTGTTGCTTCAGTATCTCTTTTCCTACCTCAATTTTCTTCAGAATGCAAGATGTTCCCAAATGTGCTACTAGATCGTACCCGGAGTTCTACAATTAGGTACGATTACCCTTCCTGGAGAACTATTTTAGTATCTGTTTTTATTTACTGATGAGAACTAAATAAATTGGCTACTGTCGTGTTCCTCCCTTAAAAAAAAGATTCTGGCAGATGTGCTTGACATTAATAATGGGAATACCTAAAGGAGTTCTTGCTGCAAGTTAGCGCATATATATTCTTAGCTCCACGTACTTGCATTACTGGTTTCCGTGAAGGATTCCGCTAATGTTGCCAGGGTATCTACAGAATTTTGTTATAGTACTAGCCGAACAGAAAAAGAGATGTCCGCCAAACCTCACAAAAACCAATCGGTCATTAATTTAATGGACTCTATTTTTCAGTCTAATTAGTGGAGACTTAGAGAGTGGCAAAAATGATTAAAAACCTACTATAAAAATAAGAAATATTTAGTTATTCTCTATATCTGAGAAATCAATAAAGAACTTTGTGTTAGGCAGTGCACTGCGGGAGTGTGTACTGCGAGTCTGCGATACTATTACTGCACTGCCAAGGCTTTATCTTTCCCGCAGGCCCACCTTCTTTGCCTTTCCGTTCTTTGAACTCGGTTAGTTTTGATATTCTAACATTGATGGAAAATAATTATCATCTGTAAAGCCACATTTCATTTTATGTTTTTAGCAGATGCTCGCATTGAGGTCTTGGTGTGGGGCCGCTGGGACGGGAATGTCCTACTACTTAGTAAAAGTCGTTGCTGCGGAGGCTGATTTTACCTTCTTTCAAGTGTTCTATTCTATTTACTGTAAATGGTTCGAGTTAAACTAACTGAAACAGTTGTTTCCCATTATAAGATTGGAGTTTCTATGATTCAGGGTGCAGTCCAACCTGGCTTGGCACGGGTACATTCCAATTTAACACCTTGTTCTGAAGTAAGAAAGATAAGGAAAAAAGAAATTCCGAGCCTTGCAAAATAATGCTATTTTCCCCCAAGATTTAATGGTGTATTTTCCCCCAAGATTTAATGGTGTATTGTGAGTTATACTCAACTCCTGTTCATCTCGATTTTTTATTTCATCAATGTTAATTCTTGCCAGGTGCGTAATGGTTTTCTATCTAACGTTCATGCCCCTCCTAGATATCAAGAGATTGTGTTAATGTGGTCGTCGACGTTACATCAACGATATGATAACAGTAAGAATATCAACAATTTAGATACACATTTAATTTTTCGAAGCATTTACTTTTAGAGCAACCGAATATCAATAGTTAGAGGAGCTGTTCCATCTATTCGTACAATCTAGAATTATAGAAGAAACATATGATTTATGCTTATTTTCTTATGGTAATTATGTATTTAACAAATCTCTGCTTCTGCTACTTAAAAGAGAATACACAATAGGTGTTGAGCCGCTAAAATTTCAAATGTATGTTTAGACACGATCCTAACCGTATATTTGCACTTGATTTATGTTGATCCACTAAATATATATACCCGTTGCAACGCATGGGCTCTTTTGCTAGTAAAATACCAATGGAGATTGAAGCAATCTTAGCCATCCATCTTGCTTTAGGGCCAGTTCTTTTTGGATTCTGCAACCTGCCCCCTCCTCGGCTTCTCCCAGAAGCTGTCATCTCCATCCATTCGTAGAGTCCAATTTCTATGGACTAACTAGCTTAGATTCTATGAACAGAAGGAGGAGACAACCTCTGAAAGAAGTTGGGAAGGGGCTAGAGCATCTACCCCTCGTATATAACCGACCCAAACACTCGGGCGGGCTGCCGGTCATTGTCCAGACGCAAAAACCGCGCCCAACCGATTCTCGTAAATCCGGCTAAATGCACTGACACTCTTCATATCTGGCTCATATCTGGGGCGGATAAGGAGATTCCCGAAAGCAGGTGACACGCATGAATGTTTGTATTGCTCATATGGCATTTGTTTTAAAAAAATATGTCCAGTGAACTGGAATTTTTCATAATTTTGACCATGCTTTTTGTCATGGCAAATTTGATCTATTTTATAGTAGGGTACCATGGCAATTTTATTTTTCAGAGCACGACAACTTAATTAATTAGAGCTTGATAAATTTATTAATTAGATGATGGTAGTTTTAGGGTAGCATAACAACTTTATTACTTAGGCCATGACATTTTTATTAATTTGACCATGTGAAATTCTTTTTTGGTTTTGCAAGTATTTTGCTTTTTTTATACGATAGCAAATCTATTTTAACATACGATGGTAAAAATTTTCTTTACATATTATTAGGTTTATCTGACATGGCAAATTTCTGCCTTCTCACAAGCCAAACTTGTGAGAAGGCAGAGATTTATAGAGATTTTGCGCATAATATTACGCACATGGTCACTTGTAGGATCATGTTTTGTATTGCTCACATGGAAAATTTAATTTCACATATGTGAATACAATTCCTTTGCTAGACAACAGCAAGTTTTACATCTATGGCAAATTTAATTTCCAATAAGATGGCAAATTGCATTGTTGTATCATGTCAGTTTTAGGTTGTCATGCATGACAAATGTTCATTAAATCATGTCTAGTGTTGCCGAAGAAAATATAATTATTGCCAAAGAAATTTTTATATTTAGATATTCATGGCCAATCTATGAATTTGTAAAAGATTTATTGTCAGAAGAATTTACAATAAGTTTTCCAAGAATATATAAATTAAATGACCAAGTCTATGAATTTGCTCAAGTATACACAAGAATTTGTCCATGTTTATTTTTAAACTAGTATGCTTTTTTTTTTGCCATGTGTGTTGGTCTTTTCTTTCTGTAATGGGCGATGTCAATGCTTTTGGTTTTTCGTATTTTTAGTTTACTATGACAATAAAGCTGGGAGGAGGCCAGCATGTTGGGCCTGTGTGGTTCACGCTTGAGGGGTTCCCCGAGCGAATGTTTTCGTTCTCCAAGCGACCGATGGCGGCGGCGGCGACGGCGACGGCGGCCCAAAAGAAGAAGAAAGTGAACGGTGCTTCTGCGCGGGCGAAGAAGAATCTAGCAGCGCCTCCGGCCGCGCCTCCGCCGCCCGAAGCGCCTGAGGGCTCGCAATTTGGTGCGCCGGCGGCCGATGCGCACATGGTGTTTGATGAAATGCCCATAAGGTATGATTTTTTTTCTTTCTTTTGTTGTTGTTGGTAGATAAATGTGTACATATGGATAGCTTGATAATTTTTCTTTATCATACTTTGTAGTTTCGATGATGACACATATTTGTCAACTATGCGTGTTGGCTCCAACAATTCTTGTCGTGGGAATGAACCTGACAATAGTACTAGGGGGTACGAAAGGAGGGGCGAAGTCTAACTATGGCGCAAGTGTGCACTCGGTTTGTACGAGTTCAGGCCTCACTCGGAAGTGATAACAGCCCTACGTCTCGGTGCCCGGGGGCTGTGGTGTTTGCTTATGGTGGTAGAAAGATTACAGAGGGTCGGAACCCTTGCTCTGGTGCCTGGGGGTGGCTTATATAGAGTACGCTATCACCGGCCGAGCACCATGATTAGGGCAGTAAATGCCAATGAATACAGCGTTACAGGAACGGCTGGTTATCTTGACGTTACTGGTAACGGTGAATTAACTCTTAACGAATGACTACTCGAATTCTACGGACGCTTTGTCTTCCGGGTCGCCAGAGCTTCTGTCTGTCCGAATGGCGCCGTATAATCCGAGTGATATGAATAATCCGAGTGAACGGCTATATTCATCCGAATGAGTCTCTGCTCTGAGGCTTTAATGACATTGAAGGACCATAGGCGGGCCTTAGATGTCAGGCCTATTACCCTACCGAGGGTAGGCATCCTCATCAGTAGCCCCCGAATCCACGAGGTTTTAGTGGTCGAGTGACTGACACTCGGAAGCGTCGATGGTCTCCCAGAAGAGTCCAAGAAACGATCTTGTCGTTTCTCACTCGGCTTCAAACCATGATGGATTCAGGATTGATGTCTTTTGACCAAACTGTCTTGCCACTTAATCCGAGTGTTTAGCTGGTGTGAGTCATTCACTCAGTTCGCAGGAGGGAGTCGTCAAAGCCTTCACCGCGCGGATCTTGCTTCATTTGTGTCACGGAGGAATTTCCGCGCGTTCGAAATCGCCAAAACTGCGCGCGGACGCGCGGCGGAACGGTCGCGTCGCGATAATTTAGGGTAGTGGGCACGACACCTTGATAACCGCGCCGAGATTTTTGCCACGTGTCCTCGAAGCCCTGAACAGTAGATCCGCGGATCTCGCTCCGTTTGCGGATTGACGGCCTGAGATCACGCCGGATTTTCGATATATAAACTGGAAGCACTATTGGGGGTGAGAACAGATCTCATTTCCCCCCTCTCCCTCGTCTTCTCCGACGCCCACCCGCGCCTCTTCCACCTCTCCTTAGCCGAAGGCCGTTCCGAGCTCGCCGACGACGATGCGCGCGGCGTCTGCGACCGCGAAGGCCGAGCGGGCGAAGAGGAGCTCGCACGCCTCCTCCTCCAGCGCCGGAGCGTCGGCTGGATGGACGCAGGGCGAGTGGTTGCCGTCGCGGGTGACCAAGGCCCGGATGCTCGAGCTGAAGGGCCAAGCGTTCGTGCGCGAGGGGAGCTGGCGGTTGCCGGGAGCGGGCGAGGATGAGCCTTTGCCGAAGGGAGACGAGCGCGTGCTCTTGGTGACTCACCTCGAGCGAGGTTTCTCTCTACCGCCCCATCCCTTCTTCCAAAGATTCCTGAGTTTCTTTGGTGCTCAACTCCATCATATTCCCCCTAATGCTGTCGTTTACTTAGCCACTTTCATCTCTCTTTACGAAAACTTCTTGGGTTGTCATCCTCACTGGGGCATGTTTAAACACCTCTTCACTTGCCGAGTGATGACCGTAAAAAAGCCCACTCGGTCGAAAGACAAGACAAATGTAGCCCAGCTGTGCGGGGGTCTAGGAATCCAACTGCGAGGCAAAGTCTGTTTCCCGCAGATGACGTTTCCCGATTCGGTAAAGGGGTGGCAGGAGAACTGGTTTTACTGCCACGACATTCCAGTCGGCGAGGGTCAGTCGGGACTCCCTCTGTATACATATGAGCGCATTTGGCCAGTTCCCAGGTTGACTGTTACCAAGGAGGAGAAAACCGAAGTGGATATCCTAGTGATAGCTCTGGTGGCTCTGGTGCAGAAAGGTGTCAATGGCCTCGACTTGCTAGAGGTCTTCCTCCAAAGGAGGATCCAACCGTTGCAAGCCAGAGCTCATCCCATGTGGGAGTACACCGGACCGAGTGACTCCACTCGAATTCACCCAGAGGAGCTCACTGAAGACATGGTGGAAGCTAAGATCAAGGCGATCACTCCAGCGCGTGACAACCCCAGAGGGAGCAGGCTGGTGGCTCCACTCTCATCAGAAAATCCGGCGAATGAGGTAATTCCAATGGTCCATCATCCGAGTGATGTTTGTGTTTATTGTAGTTGATCCGACTGATCTTGTTCTCCATTCGGCAGGCCTTCACACAGATGAACAGCCAGGTGCCAATCGTGGATAGGGGCCCGGTTGATGTTGCCAGCGACACCGATCATCCAGAAGATTCGGCAGAAGCTGGGGAGTATGAAGAGCCTGATGATGACGAAGATGATGAAGACGAGGAAGAGGAAGGGTCGGAGGGCGGTGACGAGGTGGAATCGTCACGCTCGGATGACCGAGTGCCCGAAGCCTGTTCCAAGGCGCGCCAGGACCCGGGAGTCCGCGGTGGAGGTCCGAAGGGGCCGAAGGCTGCCAGACCGAGTGGGTCTGCCCTTCCAACCCGTAGCTCGAAGCGTGGGCGTGGAGAGCTTGCCTCTTCATTTGAGAAGACGGCGAAGCAGCCCAAAGTCACTACGGCCAAGCCTCGGAAGGCGGTCTTCATCCCGAAAATTAAGATGGCCATTCCCGTGGCCTCGGCGTAAGCATTTCCATTATGTCAGTTGTTGTCTGTATTTGTCCGAGTGATGAAATGATCCGAGTGTTTCCCTTACAGTGCTGATACTTCAACTGCTTCACCTGATCCCAATACTCTGGAGAAAGAGCGGGCCGACGCTGATGTTGCGTCTTCAAAAGGTAAGCCCCGGACTCACTCGGTAACTTTGGACATTCCCGAGTGTTTACTTTTTACTCATCTTCGAGTGCTTTGATCGCTTGCAGCTCCGCGTGAAGTGATCGACATTGATGTGGACGAGAGGGTTGACCCGCCGAACCCTTCGTCCAATGCAGACGTCGTGATGCGGGAGTCCTCGCTTGCCGATACTTTGGTGCCAGCACGAGAGGCCAGCTCGGGAGCTGAGGCGACACTCGGAACTGGTACATCATCCCCCTCGTTGACTCCCCCTGCGACCAACATCTTTGCGCTACACCATGTCCCGGAGAAACAAGTGGGAGCGAGCAAAGAGGCGTTAATCCAGCTGGAGGTGATGAGCTACCGACTAAAGACAGCGTACGATGCAAGCGAGGCGCTGAAGAAGAATGTCCGAGTAAGTACTCTTGTAAGTACCTTCCTCAGTCGGAATTTCTGCCTTGTGAGGATTTGCACACACCGGCTGGGTGTCTTTGAGTTCCAGTGGGGGCGCGCTGAGCGCACCCACTGGGTGTAGTCCCCGAGACTGTCGTCGACTGAAGCAGTCGGCGGGAGTCTTAGAGTCCGAATGAATTTAACGTTCGATCCATCTGTTAGGTCTAGATCAAAAAACCTTGCATTTGATTTTCCAGTGGGGGCGCGCTGAGCGCACCCACTGGGTGTAGTCCCCGAGACTGCCGTCGACTGAAGCAGTCGGCGGGAGTCTTAGAGTCCGAGTCAAAATTTTGACCAATATCTTTCGCTTTAATTCTCGTTTGCAGTCTATTTGTGAGCTCGGAAGCCACTACAAAACTTTGAAGAAAGAGGTGCGGGACCTGCACATCAGCCTTGAGGCCGAGAAGGCCAAGAACGCCCGACTAGAGGAGGAAAAGAAGGCAATTGAAGGTATGCTCATCTTGCCCGACTGCTGCATTAACTGTTGTCCCTCCCCGTCCGACTGAGTATATTTCATCAGATCTTCGTGGCAAAAATCGTAAACTTGTCGAGAGGCTGAAGAATTCTATTTCTTTAGAAACTGTGAAGATGGCCCTCGAGAAGAAGGACACGGATCTGGCGGCTGCTCAAAAGGAAGCCAGCCGAAAGACCAAGGAGGCCGAAGAGAAGTTGAAGGTACTCGGGAATCTGGAGGAAGAGAAGAAAGCTCTGGAAGCTGCCGCGACGAAGTCCAAGGAGGAACTCGCTCATCTGAACAAGTCATACTCCGAGTGGGAGAACAAACTCAAGCATATCACCGCGAAGAAGAATGAACTGGAGCAGTTGGTCGAGGAGTATGGCGACTCCGTGAGCGAAAAACTCAAAGGTAAAGTTCCCGAGTGATCGTAATCTGGCCGAATGAATTCCGATCCCTTCCGACTCTTTTCTTCATCTGACGTAAACCCGGAATTCTGTGATGATGTCGCTGAGGAGACTGACAAGATCGAGAAGGAGCTGGACCCATCCCGGGAGCTATTCAAGGGTAGTGCTGCTCTGGCCATTCTTCGCTTGGAAGAACGTGTCGATCAAGTGACTTCGTACATGAAGAGGCTCAGCACTGCCGTCTCTGAGATTGATCGTGACGTCTTCCCTGAAGAAGAGCCCTCGAAGGACCCGGAATCAGCTCTTACCTGAATGAGGGACGTGCCAAGTCGAGTGAAAGCTTGGAAAAAATCTGCAGCCCGGGCCGGAGCCGACATTGCCCTCTCACTCGTCCGAGTCCACTGCAAGGGAGTGGATGATAACAAGCTGAAGTCCTTGGAGGTCGCCCACAGGAAGCATGCCAAGGTTGAAGACTTCATGGAGATGTTCATGGAAGCTGCCACTCGAATCGCAGACAGCATCGACCTGGACACCTTCGTCGAAGCAGTGCCTCGGCCCAAGTGATCGTCGGGTTTAAAACTCTTTAAACTTTTGCCTCGGAATGCCGAGTGGTAGCTGTAACCGTAAAACTTCGAATGAGCCTGAGGCTCCTGTCATTAAGACTTTTATCCGTACTCTTATCTCGAGTGACGCAGTTTTTATTTGCCTTGGTTTCATTCGACTTTTGCTTTCTCGATGTTTATGCTTAGGCGACGTGGGGTCGCAGCTAAGTCCCCGAGTCTGGGCGTGGCCCGCACTCGGAATTGTTCAAGAGAACAATGATGGTCCTGTCCGTCTTAGGGTCTGAGTGTGGAGGATGTCCCACTCGAGACAGTTTATGACTTAGGCGACGCGGGGATGCAGCTAAGCCCCCGAGTGTGGGCTTGGCCCGCACTCGGAATTGTTCAAGAGAACAATGATGGTCCTGTCCATCTTAGGGTCCGAGTGTGGAGGATGTCCCACTTGAGACAGTTTATGACTTAGGCGACGCGGGGACGCAGCTAAGCCCCCGAGTGTGGGCGTGGCCCGCACTCGGAATTGTTCCTGAGAACAATGATGGTCCTGTCCATCTTGGTAATGATGGTCCTATCCATCTTAGAGTCCGAGTGCGGAGAACGTCGCACTCGAGACAGCTTATGACTTAGGCGACGTCGGGTCGCAGCTAAGCCCCCGAGAGTGGGCGTGGCCAGCACTCGGAATTGTTCGTGAGAACAATGATGGTCCTGTCCATCTTGGTAATGATGGTCCTGCCATCTTAGAGTCCGAGTGTGGAGGATGTCCCACTCGAGACAGTTTATGACTTAGGCGACGCGGGGACGCACCTAAGCCCCCGAGTGTGGGCGTGGCCCGCACTCGGAATTGTTCAAGAGAACAATGATGGTCCTGTCCATCTTAGGGTCCGAGTGTGGAGGATGTCCCACTCGAGACAGTTTATGACTTAGGTGACGCGGGGACGCAGCTAAGCCCCCGAGTGTGGGCGTGGCCCGCACTCGGAATTGTTCGTGAGAACAATGATGGTCCTGTTCATCTTGGTAATGATGATCCTGTCCATCTTAGAGTCCGAGTGTGGAGAACGTCGCACTCGAGACAGCTTATGACTTAGGCGACGCGGGGTTGCAGCTAAGCCCCCGAGTGTGGGCGTGGCCAGCACTCGGAATTTTTCGTGAGAACAATGATGGTCCTGTCCATCTTGGTAATGATGGTCCTGTCCACCTTAGAGTCCGGGTACGGAGAACGTCGCACTCGAGACAGCTTATGACTTAGGCGACGCGGGGTCGCAGCTAAGCCCCCGAGTGTGGGCGTGGCCAGCACTCGGAATTGTTCGTGAGAACAATGATGGTCTTGTCCATCTTGGTAATGATGATCCTATCCATCTTAGAGTCCGAGTGTGGAGGATGTCCCACTCGAGACAGTTTATGACTTAGGCGACACGGGGTCGCAGCTAAGCCCCCGAGTGTGGGCGTGGCCCGCACTCGGAATTGTTCGTGAGAACAATGATGGTCCTGTCCATCTTGGTAATGATGGTCCTGTCCATCTAAGAGTCCGAGTGTGGAGGATGTCCCACTCGAGACAGTTTATGACTTAGGCGACGCGGGGTCGCAGCTAAGCGTTTTACACCCACTGGGGGTGACACGGGAGATTGATTCACCGGAGTGAAAAGAGTTAAATTTCGACAAAATATAAAGGAACGAAACTTTATTCATCGAGATCACTCGGATTCATTACTGGAATGACAAACTAAAATAGTTATGTTCTAGGTGTAGAACTTGCGAAGCAGGTCCGCGTTCCAAGTTCGGGGCTCTTCTATGCCATCTTTGATATTGTAGAGCCGGTAGACCCCATTGTTCAAGACTTTGGAGATTGCATACGGCACCTGCCACGGAGGCACTAGTTTGTGGGGTTTTTGCTGGTCCAGTCGGAGGACAAGATCTCCTTCCTGAAAAGCTCGGCCCTGGACATGTCTGTCATGGTAATGCCTCAGATCTTGCTGATAGAGCGTCGATCTGATGAAGGCCAGCTCTCTCTCTTCCTCTAAAAAGTCAAGGCCATCTTGCCTTGCGGCTTCAGCTTCGGCTTCATCATATAGTTCCACTCGGGGGGAATTGTGCTGAAGATCACTCGGCAGCACAACCTCTGATCCGTATACCATGAAGAAAGGTGTGCGCTTCGTAGAGCGGTTTGGGGTTGTCCGAATGCCCCATAAGACAGACGGCAATTCTTCAACCCAAGCTCCGGTAGCATACTTCAGGTCTCTCATCAATCGAGGTTTCGGACCTTGCAGAATCATTCCATTTGCACGTTCTGCTTGTCCATTCGACTGTGGGTGAGCCACTGAGGCATAATTAACCCGAGTGCCTTGAGAGAAATAGAATTCACGGAACTCGTCCGAGTCGAAGTTCTTCCCATTATCCGTGATAATATCATGCGGCACGCCGAATCTGAAGATGATCTGCCGAATGAAATTGACGGCAGTACCTGCACCCAAACTCTTGATGGGCTTCGCTTCGACCCACTTGGTGAACTTGTCAACTGCCACAAGCAGGTGTGTGAATCCACTCGACCCGGTCCGTAGGGTACCAACCATATCCAGGCCCCATACTGCGAACGGCCAGGTGAGCGGGATCGTCTTGAGTGTTGACGCATGCTTGTGGGATTTATTCTTGTAGAATTGGCACCCGACGCACAGGTCCACCAAGTCCCTTGCTGCTTCATTGGCTCGGGGCCAATAAAAACCCGCTCGGAAAGCCTTTGCGACCAAAGTCCGAGAGGACGCCTGGTGGCCGCAGGTTCCCGAGTGGATTTTGTGTAAGATTTGCAGCCCTTCCTCTGGGGAGATGCACTTCTGGGTGACTCCTGTAGTGCTTTTCTTGTATAACTGGTCCCCCAAAACTTCGAATGACTTGGATCGACGGACGATCCGACGAGCTTCTTCTTCATCTTCGGGGAGTTCTTGCCTGAGCAAGTATGCAAAATAAGGTTGAGTCCACTCGGGAGTGATTATCAGCATTTCGTGGACCAGATCCACTACAGCCGGAACGTCAACCTCAGTCGAATTAGATGGACCGACTGCTTGCGGGGGCTCCTCTGTGAAAGGATCTTCTGCAATCGTTGGGGCGCGCAGATGTTCGAGAAATATGTCCTTAGGGACTGGTCGCCGAGTGGATCCAATCTTTGCCAGGTCGTCTGCAGCCTGGTTTTTTGCGCGAGGAATGTGATGCAGCTCCAAACCTTTAAAATTCTTCTCCAATTTCCTGACTGCGTTGCAGTAACCGGTCATTGCTGGACTCTGAATATCCCATTCCTTCATCACTTGGTTGACAACGAGGTCTGAATCGCCGTAGACCATCAAACGACGAATGCCGAGTGATATGGCCATGCGGAGCCCGTACAGGAGGGCTTCGTACTCGGCCTCGTTGTTTGATGAGTCGAAATGGATTTGGAGGACATAGTTCAGCCGGTCTCCTTTGGGAGAGACAAGAACTACACCAGATCCGAAGCCATTGAGCATCTTGGATCCGTCGAAGAACATGGTCCAGTGTTCGGGAACACTCGGAATTGGCTGCTCTTGCTCGATCCACTCGGCCATAAAATCGACCAGTGCCTGGGACTTGATTGCTTTCTTGGCTTCGAACTTGATCTCCAGCGGAAGGAGTTCAATTGCCCACTTTGCCACTCGACCAACAGTGTCTCTATTGTGCAAGATCTCCGACAGGGGAGCGTTGCTGATGACCGTGATCGAATGATCTTGGAAGTAATGAACCACCTTCTTAGCAGTCAGGTAAATACCATAGACCAGCTTTTGGTAGTGCGGGTACCTTTGCTTGGAAGGGGTTAACACTTCTGAGATGTAATATATGGGTCTTTGAACCTTGAATGCTTTTCCTGGCTCTTCGCGCTCTACTGCAAGGACTGTGCTCACCACCTGGCTAGTCGCTGCGATGTACAGGAGTAAAGGTTCCTGGCTGCCCGGAGCAGCTAACACCGGCTGGGTGGAAAGTGATGCCTTGAGTTCTTCGAACGCGGCTTGAGCTTCATTGGTCCACTCGAACTTGTCGGACTTCTTCATCAGTCGGTAGAGAGGGAGTGCCTTCTCTTCGAGTCTTGAGATGAATTGACTCAGGGCCGCAAGGCATCCTATCAACCTTTGCACGTCGTGTAAGCGCTCCGGTTCCTTCATTCGGACTATAGCGCCGATTTTGTCTGGGTTGGCATCGATCCCTCGTTCGGAAACGAGAAAACCGAGTAACTTTCCGGCAGGCACTCCGAATGTGCACTTAGCTGGATTCAGCTTTATCCCGAAGCGTCGTAGGTTGACGAAGGTCTCGGCAAGGTCAGTCAGGAGGTCGGAACCTTTCCTAGACTTGACTATGATATCGTCCATATAAGCCTTCACGTTCCGACTGATTTGCTCTTGCAAGCATTTTTGGATCATGCGCTGGAAAGTGGCCCCAGCATCCTTCAGGCCGAATGGCATTGTGACGTAGCAAAAGCACCCGAATGGGGTGATGAAGGCTATTTTTATTTCATCAGGACCATACATTCGGATCTGGTGGTACCCGGAGTACGCATCCAGGAACGATAGACGTTCGCATCCGGCAGTAGAGTCTACTATCTGATCTATCCGTGGTAAAGGGAAATGATCCTTCGGGCAGGCCCGATTGAGGTGTTTAAAGTCAATACACATACAGAGTGACTTGTCCTTCTTTGGTACCAAAACGACATTCGCGAGCCACTCGGAGTGGTAAACCTCGCAAATGAACTCGGCGGCAAGGAGCCGAGCTATCTCTTGACCAATCGCCTTGCGCTTCTCGACGGAGGATCGGCGCAAGTACTCTTTGACTGGCTTGGCCTTGGGATCGGTTCGGAGTTGGTGCTCAGTCAGTTCCCTGGGAACACCAGGCATGTCAGAGGGCTTCCATGCGAAGATGTCCCAGTTCTCACGGAGGAACTGGATGAGCTCGGCTTCCTATTTCTCTCCGAGTGAGGTGGAGATGTTCGTCGGAGCAGCACATGAGTCACTCGAATGAACATGGACTTGCTTGGTCTCACCAGCCGACTGGAAGGTTGATTCTGAAGCCGGCCGCTTTGATCTGAGCAGATCAGCCGTATCTACTTCCTTCTTGTACCCTTCAAGCTCGACTGCAAGCACTTGTTCGTTGGCGATCTTTGAGCCCTGCTGGAGGCACTCTTCGTCGACCTTCCGGTCACCAGTCACTGTGATCACGCCCTTAGGTCCTGGCATCTTGAGTTTGAGATACATGTAACATGGTCTGGCCATGAAACGTGCGTAGGTGGGCCTACCCAGGATGGTGTGATAAGCACTGCGAAAGTCAACCACCTCGAAGGTTAACCTTTCCTTTCGGAAATTCTTCTCGCCTCCGAATACTACGTCCAGAGCGATCTGGCCGAGTGATTCTGCCTTCTTCCCAGGGACGATCCCGTGAAAATGCATGTTGCTCTTGCTCAATTGAGACATCGGGATGCCCATTGCCTTGAGCGTGTCAGCATATATGATATTAAGCCCGCTGACTCCGTCCATAAGGACCTTGCGCAGCCGGACGCCACCCACTGCCGGGTCGACGACCAATGCCTGCCTCCCAGGTGTGGCTATGTGAGGCGGATGGTCGGACTGGTCGAAGGTGACTGGCGTCTTCGTCCAGTTGAGGTACTTGGGGGCAGTCGGAACTGCCATGTTGACCTCCCGATTGACAACCTTTAGCTGCCTCTTGCTTTCGACGTCGGCGAAGATCACGTTGAGGACTTTATCGACTTTCGGATACTCGGAAGTATCTTCCTCATCTTCGACATCGACCTTTTCACTCGAGGGCTCGGCGCCCATCTCCTGCTTGAGCAAGCGACATTCCCGAGTGGTGTGCTTCGGGAGCACAACGTTACCTTCTTCATCTGTCTTGGTATGAATTTGGCACGCTTGGTCGAGAATGTCGGATTTGTATTCGGACTTCTTCTTGGGAGTCCACTCTTTCTTTTTTTCTTGGGCTTCGGCTTGCCTTGTCCTTGCCCTTGGACGGCTTCCGCCTCTGCCTTGCCGGAGACGTCAGCCTTCCGCTTCTGATTTTTCCCGGCATTGCTTCCCGATTGAGGGGCGTTGCCAGCTCTTGCTTTGCCGCTACGGAGGCAGTCTTCTTTCTCGCCATTGGCGTACTTGTTTGCGATTTCCAAGGCTCGACTGAGGGACAAATCCCCAGACCGGCCGAACTTCAAGATCAACTCCCGATACCGAGTGCCTGCCTTGAAGGCGCACACGGCCTGATGCTCGGTGACATTTTCCACGGTGTTGTGCAACGTGGTCCAGCACTGAATGTACTCTCGGAGAGTTTCATTGCTCTTCTGGATGCAGTGTTGTAGCTCTGTCAATCCACCCGGGCGCTTGTACGTGCCCTCGAATGTTTTGACGAACACTCGGGCCAAATCGTCCCAACAGTAAATGCAGTTGGCGGGCAACTGATTCAGCCACGCCCGCGCGGACCCTTCCAACATGAGCGGAAGGTGCTTCATGGCAACGAAATCATCGCCGCCGCCGATCTGGACAGCGACTCGATAGTCTTCGAGCCAAGTCTCTGGCTTGGATTCACCATTGAACTTCCCAATTCCGGTCGCAAGCCGGTAATTGGGGGGTATTTCCGCCTCTCGGATGTATCTGCTGAAACACCCGAGGCCGGTGACTCCCCAGCCGCTCGCTCGGTCTCTGTCATGCCTGTTCCGATCGACCACTCGCTGAGTGATGTCAGACTAGGCATCGTAGCCTCTATGCCGAACAGGGCTCCGCTCACGGTTCCTCCCAAGTGGGTAGCCTCCGTCATACGGACGTTGGCCACGCGGACCGCCCCTCGGAGGGGGAGTCCGACTGAAATCATGATCGTCGCGCCCGCGTCCTCCGTACGGACCTCTCGGATGAGGAGGAGTTCGCGGGTCTTTCCTCGGCGTGAGCGGACTGTGAGCTGACTGCACAGTATATGCCCGAGTGGATTCATTGTGAATGCGTTGATGAGATTGGGATACCTCTGAGTTTTGTTGTAGGGCGGTCTTCAGCAAAGCCTGGATTTGCCGAATGCCCTCGCCTGCCGCCGAATCAGACGGCGGGATCGAATCGGCAATCCGAGTGGCCGCGGCCAAATTCAGCAAAGGCGTGCGCATCACCGGGATGGTGTACGGATGATCCTTTGTGAACAACTGACGGCGGCTACGGCTGGAGCTGGGAAGCTCCCTCGCCGCGCGTTCGTCGAGTGAACGTTGCAGCCGCTCGAGACGCTCGCGCTCAGCCAGGGTGGCTTCGCGAGCAGCCTCCAGGGCTATCTCTTTCGGGGTGTTTCCCGCTATGGGCGCCCGAAGGACCTGGTCATTCCTGCGCCTGATTTCTTCCCGTTGCTCCCAGGTGAGGGGCCGGGGAACATAGCCGTCGGAGCTGGCATTGAGGCGGTCGCCGTCCCGATCACGGGTATCTCCCACTGAATGCCCAAGAGGAGCGGCATCTCGGGCTGGGCTGGCCATCAAGACCTCCGCAACGTCGCCGCCGCTCTCGTGCTCGGCAACTTCGGAGGATTCGTCATCCGAAGATGGGAAGAGGCAGTGGACTGACTCATCAGCTTCGAGTGCAGCCATCTGCTGCCCTGCGGCTTGGGCCGCCACAGCGTGCTTGATCCAACACTGCAGCCGTGAGCGCCCGAAGCGTCGGCGACAAGCCGCAAGGCGGGTCGGTGAAGTCGGTCGATAGGGTGTAGACGGTTGTCGGAGGAGAACTTCGAACGTCGTCGCACTGAAGTGCACCGCACCTCGGGCGGGCAGCGCCTCAGCATCCAGCGGTGCTTCCTGCAGCCACGCCGAATCGTCGACGGCGAAGCTGAGGGACCCGAAGAGGATCTCGCCGTCGAATGTGTTCATGATGAACGAGAAAATAGAAATTCTACCTGCGCCGGAACTCGCTAGACGCGCGGTCCCACGGTGGGCGCCAACTGTCGTGGGAATGAACCTGACAATAGTACTAGGGGGTACGAAAGGAGGGGTGAAGTCTAACTACGGCGCAAGTGTGCACTCAGTTTGTACGAGTTCAAGCCTCACTCGGAAGTGATAACAACCCTACGTCTCGGTGCCCGGGGGCTGTGGTGTTTGCTTATGGTGGTAGAAAGATTACAGAGGGTCGGAACCCTTGCTCTGGCGCCCGGGGGTGGCTTATATAGTGTACGCCATCACCGGCCGAGCGCCATGATTAGGGCAGTAAATGCCAATGAATACAGCGTTACAGGAACGGCTGGTTATCTTGACGTTACTGGTAACGGTGAATTAACTCTTAACGAATGACTACTCGAATTCTACGGACGCTTTGTCTTCCGGGTCGCCTGAGCTTCTGTCTGTCCGAATGGCGCTGTATAATCCGAGTGATATGAATAATCCGAGTGAACGGCTATATTCATCCGAATCAGTCTCTGCTCTGAGGCTTTAATGACATTGAAGGACCATAGGTGGGCCTTAGATGTCAGGCCTATGACCCTACCTAGGGTAGGCATCCTCATCAATTCCCATTGGTCTCAAACCAATGAAGTGCATCAAGATGATCATGAATATGAAGTGGATGAGGAGGGTGAGGGTATGATTGATGCACCGAAAGGAAGGACGTGTAACTACACCGTGGATGAAGACATCTTGCTATGCAAGACATGGTTGAATATGTCTATGGATGCCACCGTTGCGGGTGACCAAACAAGAGATACATATTGGTTTAGGATGAAGGAGTACGTTGATGTAAAAAAACGAGAGTGGAATTGAGCGCACCGATAGATCTCTTCGCTCCCGGTGGTCGGCGATCAACATATATTGTCAAAGGTGGGCGGCGGCAATGACGTTGATTGACAAGATAAACCCAAGTGGCACTAATGATAGAGATAGGGTAAGTGCCATTTCTTTATGTTTCATGTTCATGCTTCATCTTTTGTGTTTCAAATGGTAACTTGTTTTTTTGTTTGTAGCACAATATTGCACAAAACTTGTTTCGAGGAGAAGAAAAGATGACCAAGAAAGGCAAGGTTAAGAAAGGGAGAGCATTTGTGTTGATCCATTGCTACGAAGTGTTGAAGGATGGCGAGAAATGAAAGAAACGTGATGGCCTAGAGGAGACCAAGAAAGGCAATGCAAATATTGATGCGGTGGTCTTGGATGATGATGATGATGATGAGGCATCAAGTGATGGCGCCAAGAGGAGCCCTACATCGAACTTGGTTGCCTACTCCAAGCCAAAAAGATCAAGTGGACTAGCAAAAAAAAGAAGAATAAGAAGGGAGGAGATGATGACATAAAGAATGATATGGAGGCTATTGTGAAGGCAAGAAAGGAAGCAAACGAGGAGAGGAGGGTGGCAAGGAGCCAAGAGTCGGTGGTTGAGGAGAGGAGGTTGGCGGCCGAGGAGAGGAGGGTGGCGGCCGAGGAGAGGAAGGTGGCATTGGAGGAGAAGAAATTGGCCATGGAGGAGCAAGCTAGATTGTTTGAATATGAGAAGCACCTCTTTTCATGGACACATCTAACTTCGATGATAGGCAAAAGGAGTACATAAATCTTTGTCGTGATCAACTCTTAGTCCAAAAAAATGATGGGCATGAGATGCATGAGAGCTACCATGGAAGGCTTCGGGGGCATGGAAGCTACCATGGGTGGCTTCAGGGGCTTGGGAGCTATCATGGGAGGCATGGAAACAAGCATGGGCGGCATGGGAGGCATGAGAGGCATGAGAGCACCTACGGGGGGCATGGATGGCTTGGGAGGTACCATGGGAGGCATGAGTTTTGGGTCTCTCATGGGAGGCATGGGAGCACCTCGCATGATGCCTTTGAAGATAGTGCGAACAACGTCCGAGTTTCCAATAACGATGGGGTGCTTGTAGATGAAGAGGAGGAAAAAGAAGAGGAAAAAGAGGAAGAAGAAGATGAAGCATGATTGTTGATGTTTCATTGGTTTGTGTGAACTTATATTTGTCATGAACTTGCTTGTGGTTAGATGATTTTGAACTATGCCATGAATTTGAACTATGCTATGTTGCTCAACTCATGATTTTGTATATTTTTAATACTTGAGATCATGTTGTTTCATATTGTCAAATTGACGTGTTGTTTTATACTTCCTCCGTCCCAAAATAAGTGACTCAACTTTGTACTTGAGTCACTTATTTTGGGACGGAGAAAGTATTTGCCAAGCGCCGG
The DNA here is from genome assembly GCA_039707655.1 of Elymus sibiricus. Lineage (NCBI taxonomy): Eukaryota > Viridiplantae > Streptophyta > Magnoliopsida > Poales > Poaceae > Elymus > Elymus sibiricus. The sequence continues at coordinate 118,430,927 of CM077675.1, forward strand.
TTGGGCGCGCGCTGGATTTTACTTCATCTAGTGAAGTACTACAGCGACGTGCTAAATTTTGAATTGCATGAAAAAACAACAACCCTTTCGCGTGCGCTAAAACATTATTTCGATGCTGTAAAAAAAAAAATAGCGCGCCGCACTACCGCGCGATCGATATGCTCTTGTGAAAGAAGGGAGCACCTTCAAAAACGAAGGGCTTACGTACGGTAAGGACATGTAGTATTTCTTTCTTTTTGCGACTACGAACATGAGGAGATTTCAGTGACCAATCAAGACCACTATTTGCTAAACCAAAGCCTCTGTGCATGCAGTGCACAGAGCCAGCCAAGTCAGTCGACGAGCTTGAGACCGAAATCCGCATCTTCGCAGTGGCGCAGGAACGGCACATGCGCCACCGGGTCGAGATCCTGCGCGCGGCGGCAGACAAGCGACGGCGGCGAGTGCAGGCACGGCTCAATGGACGCGGGCCTCACGCACGCGACCTCGGACCTCATCTTGCTCAAGTCCAGCGGGGCCAGCAGCCTTGGCCGCAGCCCGGCAAGCGCGTGCGCGACGTACCCGAACGTCGACCACGACGTGGTGACCATCTCGTCGCAGTAGCTGAGCAGGAAGATCTCCGCCAGGGCGCGCTCGTTGTGCGCCCGCGCCTCCGTGTGCTGGTCCTGGTCGTGGCTCGGCTGGTACACGGCGACGAGCTCGCCGGACGCGGTCGCGTTGTTGTAGTACATGCCGTGAAGCTTGTCGTAGTACTCCGGCATCAACGACACCACCAGCACGGCCTTGACCTTCTTTGCCTTGGCCGTGGTGTTCGTGCTCGACGGCCGGACGCCGGCAGCGGCGGGTTCGCTGGTCAGCTGCGGCAGGAGGTCGTGCTCCCGCGTGCACCGGAGGATCTGCTCGAACATGACGTCGAAGGGGACCGGGTGGTGCCACACGATCCGCACCTGCACGCCGAGGCGCTCGTCGGCGCTGGCGAGGTAGCCGTCGAAGAACCTTTGCGCGATCCCCCACGCCGGGTTCCCCGGGTGGAGGAGGTACCGGCCGAGGTGGTGGAACACGGACCCCTTGGACGGGAACATCCGCTCCAGCTCGTCGCGGTACGTCGGCACCAGGAACAGCGCCACCGCGAAGTAGCTGTCGGAGCGGAGCACCATCCAGTTGAAGCCGTCGAGCGCCCGGTGGTCCTCCTCGCAGAAGGTGTGGTTCTGGAGCCGGAGGCCCATGTTCTGCAGGTGGAGGTACACGTACGCCGGCAGCGCGCTGGCGTTGGCATTGCCATTGCCGCCGGCGACGTGGTCGTCGTCGTAGCGGACGACGTTGTTCTCGAGCATGCTCACGTAGCTCTCCTTTGAGTCGGACCCGAAGCCGACGTCCCTGTAGGGGAAGCTCGCGGGCAACAGCCACGAGGTCCCCGGAAACGGCTCGCAGAAGAGGCCCTCCATCTCCGGGGGCTCGTGGACGAGGAGGACGCGGCTGGTGAGCACCGCGTAGAGGAAGGTGGAGACGAGGCTGAGCATCCGGTTGCCGAGGCCCTCGAGGGGCAGCCACACCACGTACCTGCACTCCCCGCGGTCACCATTGCGGCCGGACTGAAGCTGCGCCATGGCCTCGCGGTACCGCGGCGTGTCCGGCCCGCACCGGCGGTGGTTGGCCTCGTACCGCCTCAGCCTCCGGATCAGATAAGGGGAGACCGGGAACGGCGACGGCTTCCATCGCCTGGAGCCCTCGTAGCGGCTGCGGCACGCCGGCTCGTCGAAGTCCGGCGAGAGTAGACCACCGAGGAGCCGGTCACGCACCGCGTACTGCAGGGACGACGACGAGGCGTTACGTGGACCTGTGATCGATGGATGGATCCGGCAAGGGAATCAATGAACCGCATGGAACATGGGGCCCCTAAGGTGGCGGCCGGCATGGGTGGGTAAGCTTCCAAAGGAGAGTGGGCGCCGTACCTAGCTGTTTCACTTTCACCTGTGCCCTGAGCAGGGCGTCGGCGGCGATGGAGCCGGCCCGGTCGCCGAAGAGGAGGAGCAGGAGCAGCAGCGGCAGCGCGGCCAGGAGGACGGCCGTGACGGCGCCCCGGCGACGCGCCGGTGGATCTCGCGCTGCGGCTGCCATCGCCTCGGAACCCATACGAAATGCGGTGCTTGTTTTGTTTTGTCGAGGTCAAGTGGGGAGGGAGGTCAACTGTTTGCAGTGGATATTTATGCGTGGCTGTGAACTGTGATGGAGTAGAATGACAGAATGGCAAAATGGGCAGATCCAAGAGTAGATCCATCCAATAGTGGCGGGGCGGCGGTCTGTTTTGCTCATCATTGATTGATTCCTTGTGCACACACATACAATGGGCTTGGACGAGTTATTAGTGCTTAGGCCTCCTTTGGTCCACGGGATTCTAAAAACGCAAATTTTTTGGACAGGATGCATGTAAAACAGAAGATTAGAAAACTTAGAAAATTTACAGACTAAGTGTTTGGATCACAAGAATAGAAAAACCTTGGTCCCCTTTTTTTTATGCTTAGGAATTTGAAAAGGATTGTAAAATTCCTACGGCGAGTCTTTCATTTTGCCTTTGCTACATTCTTTTGGAACATTTTGGAACAAAGGCTTGAATAGTACTACCACCATAAGAAATTTTCTTATGTATTTTCTACCCCTTTCCTTTGAACCAACGGAGGCCTTAATAGGTCCCATTTTTTGAAGGAAACAAATGAGACCTTGCTGGAGTCAAATCAGGCAAGTTTGCGCGTCGGAGGTCGAGAAAAAGAGACCCCCCCCCCCCTCCCCTCTCCCTCCCGGGTCGCCCCCGTGCGGCGACCGGGGGATCCCAGATCCGTCGCCCAGCCCCCTCCACTCCCTCTCCCGCCTCCCTCGCCACCGCCCCGAGGCTCGGCCAGGCAAAGCCCGACCGGAGCCGGCGGCGGCAGGGCCCTCGCGTTCTCATGGTGGTCAGGGTCGGCGCGGTGCGGCCCCTCCACCCTGGGCGCGGCGCGGGCGCCGGGCGTCGCGGCGCGGTGGTGCCTGGGGCTATGGGCTCTGGTGCTCCTGTCGGGCTTCGGGCGACGCGGTTGGTGGCGGGGCGTGTGGGGGCTGCTGTGGCGGCGCCAGATCTGCGTGACGGCGGCTGCTCGCGACACAGGCCGTGGACGGCATGGCGGGTGGTGCGCGCCTGGCCACGACGGCTATCCTAGCCGGCAGGCGGCGCGGGCCGAGGTGGCGCGGGCTGGATGCCTCGGCTCGGCTCGCGGACGGGGCTGACGGCGTCGGGGGGCTCTGCTAGGCCGGGACGCTGGGTCTCGGTTGGGGCAAAGAGGTGGGGCGCGCTTCGCAGGGATGCAGCGGCGTGGCCGTTGCAGCGTTGCAGGTGGCGTGGGGTGGCGGTAGCGAACTCCTTCTCCTGGATCGGTGCCGACGACTGGTGCAGATCTAGGGTTTGTGCTCGAGCGGGCCATGTCTGGGCCCGGGGCAGATCGAAGCATGTGCTTCGGGTAGGAGAGGTCGGGCTCGGCCCGGGATGTGCTTGCGGGCTCGTGCTCTCCTCGCGGGCACGGTGGTCGGTGGTGGTGGTCGGGTCTCCGCTATTCTGTCGGGCAGATTGGTGCTGGTGACCATGGTTGTGGCGTCGCGCGAGCGGGCTCGGCGGCGTCCGTGGTAGCCACGGGATTGTGTCCCCCCGGTCCATCGGGACTGGCGGGGGACACAGGTGTGGACGCCCCCTACTGTGGGGGCATCGACCCAGATCCCATGGCAGATGCCGGGCAAGGAATGAAAGGAGACCCCTTTCTTTCCTCCCTCCGTGGTTGGTGCTCCATGATGTGGACGGATGGTGGTGGCTTGGACGTGGATGTCAGAGCGGCGGCTCCGGATGGAGGTCCGCATGGTTGGCTCTCCTGCGGGCACCATGTAGGCGGTGGTGACTCTCCCTCTTGGTCATGTGGGCGACGGGAGGGCCGAGGTGGGTGGACCGAGCGCTCTCCCTATCGTTGGCAGTGGCGTCGCTGTTGGAAATATGCCCTAGAGGCAATAATAAATTGGTTATTATTATATTTCCTTGTTCGTGATAATCGTTTATTATCCATGCTATAATTGTATTGATTGGAAACTCAAATACATGTGTGGGTACATAGACAACACTGTGTCCCTAGTATGCCTCTAGTTAACTAGTTCGTTGATCAAAGATGGTCAAGGTTTCCTGGCCATAGACATGAGATGTCATTTGATAATGGGATCACATCATTAGGAGAATGATGTGATGGACAAGACCCAAACTATAAACATAGCATATGATCGTGTCAGTTTATTGCTATAGTTTTCTGCATGTCAAGTATCTGTTCCTATGACCATGAGATCATGCAACTCACTGACACCGGAGGAATACCTTGTGTGTATCAAACGTCACAACGTAACTGGGTGACTATAAAGCTACTCTACAGGTATCTCCGAGGGTGTCTGTTGAGTGTGTTGGGGAACGTTGCATGGGAAACAAAAAATTTCCTACGCACACACAAGATCTATCCATGGTGATGAGCATCTACGAGAGGGAGAGTGAATCTACATACCCTTGTAGATCGCTAAGCGGAAGCGTTAATAAACGCGGTTGATGTAGTCGAACGTCTTCGCGATCCAAATCGCCGAGCGTCCCGCGATCCAATCACGATCCTTCCGATCTAGTGCCGAACGGACGGCACCTCCGCGTTCAACACACGTACGGCTTGATGACGCCTTCACCTCCTCGATCCAGCGAGCGATGGTGAAGTAGTGGTTGAGTTCCAGCAGCACGACGGCGTGGTGATGGTGGTGAGGAACAATCTCTGCAGGGCTTCGCCAAGCGCTACGGAGATTATGACGGAGGAACTAGAGGGTTAGGGTTGCCGCACACGGCTTGGGGAAATCTTGATGTGTCCCGTGTGCTAGCCCTGCCCCTCTATTTATATGTTGAGCCTTGGGGTCTAAACTTGGAGTAAAAGCCTCCTCTAGGTCGGTTTTGCCCGCACAAGGTCGGTTTGGCCCGCAGGGAAAGAGTCCAACTCGGATCCCTGCCGAACCGTGCACAGCCGCACACAAGCGGTAGTACCGCTTCACACAAGCGGTAGTACCGCTTGGGCGGTAGTACCGCTTCACACAAGCGGTAGTACCGCTCTGGCGGTAGTACCGCTTCACACAAGCGGTAGTACCGCTTACGCGGCAGCAAAACTACTTTTGCGCTTTCCAATACCTCGTGGGCTTTATCCCTTTGGCCCATATAAAGTGTTGCTGCACCCGAACACTTCGGTAAACATCCGGAACCCATTCCGGTGAACTCTGGAACTCTTCCGGAGATCGAAACACTATTATCACATATATCAATCTTTACCTCCGGACTCTTCCGGAGATCCTCGTCATGTCCGGGATCTTATCCGGGACTCCGAACAACTTTCGGTCACCAACATAATAACTCAATTATACTAATCGTCACCAAACGTTAAGTGTGTAGACCCTGCGGGTTCGAGAACTATGTAGACATGACCGAGACACCTCTACGGCCAATAACCAATAGCGGGACCTGGATGCCCATATTGGCTCCTACATATTCTACGAAGATCTTTATCGGTCGAACCTCTATGTCAAGGATTCAGTTAATCCCGTATGCTGTTCCCTTTGTTCTTCGGTATGTTACTTGCCCGAGATTCGATCGTCGGTATCACTATACCTAGTTCAATCTCGTTACCGGCAAGTCTCTTTACTCGTTCCGTAATACAAGATCTCGTGGCTAACACTTTAGTCACATTGCTTGCAAGGCTCAATGTGATGTTGTATTACCGAGTGGGCCCTGAGATACCTCTCCGTCACACGGAGTAACAAATCCCAGTCTTGATCCATGCCAACCCAACAGACACCCTCGGAGATACCTGTAGAGCACCTTTATAGTCACCCAGTTACGTTGCGACGTTTGATACACACAAGGTATTCCTCCGGTGTCAGTGAGTTGCATGATCTCATGGTCAAAGGAACAGATACTTGACATGCAGAAAACAATAGCAATAAACTGACACGATCAAATGCTACGTTTACAGTTTGGGTCTTGTCCATCACATCATTCTCCTAATGATGTGATCCCGTTATCAAATGACATCTCATGTCCATGGCTAGGAAACCTTAACCATCTTTGATCAACAAGCTAGTCAACTAGAGGCTTACTAGGGACACAGTGTTGTCTATGTACCCACACATGTATTTGAGTTTCCAATCAATACAATTATAGCATGGATAATAAACAATTATCATTAACAAGGAAATATAATAATAACCAATTTATTATTGCCTCTAGGGCATATTTCCAACAGTCTCCCACTTGCACTAGAGTCAATAATCTAGTTCACATCACTATGTGATTTACATTGTAATGAATCGAACACCCATGCAGTTCTGGTGTTGTTCATGTTTAGCCTTTGGAAGAGGTTTAGTCATCGGATCTGCAACATTTAGATCCGTGTGTACTTTGCAAATATTTATGTCGTCCTCCTTGATGTAATCGCGGATGGAATTGAAACGTCGCTTTATGTGTCTGGTCCTCTTGTGAAATCTTGGTTCCTTGGCTAGAGCAATGGCACCAGTATTATCACAAAACAGAGTCATTGGGTTAAGTGCACTAGGCACTACTCCAAGATCTGTCATGAACTCCTTCATCCAGACACCTTCCTTCGCCGCCTCCGAGGCAGCGATGTACTCCGCTTCGCATGTAGAATCTGCTACCACGCTTTGCTTGGAACTGCACCAGCTAACCGCACCCCCATTAAGAATAAATACGTATCCGGTTTGTGACTTAGAGTCATCCGGATCAGTGTCAAAGCTTGCATCGACGTAACCCTTTACGACGAGCTCTTGATCACCTCCATAAACGAGAAACATGTCCTTAGTCCTTTTCAGGTATTTCAGGATATTCTTGACCGCCGTCCAGTGTTCCATTCCTGGATCACTTTGAAACCTTCCGACCATACTTATGGCAAGGCTGACATCGGGTCTTGTGCACAGCATTGCATACATGATAGAGCCTATGGCCGAAGCATAGGGGATGACACTCATCTTTTCTCTATCTTCTGCAGTCACTGGGCATTGAGTCTTACTCAACTTCACACCTTGTAAAACAGGCAAGAACCCCTTCTTGGACTGATCCATTTTGAACTTCTTCAAAATCTTATCAAGGTATGTGCTTTGTGAAAGTCCTATTAAGCGTCTTGATCTATCTCTATAGATCTTTATGCCTAATATGAAAGCAGCTTCTCCTAGGTCCTTCATTGAAAAACTCTTGTTCAAATATTCCTTTACGCTTTCCAGCATTTCTATATTGTTTCCAATCAGCAATATGTCATCCACATATAATATTAGAAACGCTATAGAGCTCCCACTCACTTTCTTGTAAATACAAGCTTCTCCGTAAACTTGTATAAACTCGAACGCTTTGATCACTTCATCAAAGCGAAGATTCCAACTCCGAGATGCTTGCACCAGTCCATAAATGGATCGCTGGAGTTTGCAAACTTTGTCAGCATTCTCTGGATCGACAAAACCTTCTGGCTGCATCATATACAACTCTTCCTTAAGGTAACCGTTAAGGAACGCTGTTTTGACATCCATCTGCCAAATTTCATAATCGAAAAAGGCAGCTATTGCTAACATGATTCTGACGGACTTAAGCATCGCTACGGGTGAGAAGGTCTCATCGTAGTCAACTCCTTGAACTTGTGAAAAACCCTTTGCCACAAGTCGAGCTTTATAGACGGTGACATTACCGTCCGCGTCCGTCTTCCTCTTAAAGATCCATTTGTTCTGAATGGCCTTACGCCCTTCAGGTAATACTTCCAAAGTCCATACTTTGTTTTCATACATGGATCCCATCTCGGATTTCATGGCCTCTAACCACTTCTCGGAATCCGGGCCCATCATCGCTTCTCCATAGCTCGTAGGTTCATCGTTGTTTAACAACATGACCTCTAAGACAGGGTTGCCGTACCACTCAGGAGTAGTACGCGTCCTTGTCGACCTACGAGGTTCGATAGCAACTTGATCCAAAGCTTCATGATCATCATCATTAACTTCCTCTTCAGCTAATGTAGGCTCCACAGAAACAACTTTCTGCGCTGCGCTACTCTCAGGTTGAAGTAAAGGTTCAATAACCTCATCAAGTTCTATCTTCCTCCCACTCAATTCTTTCGAGAGAAACTCTTTCTCAAGAAATGTTCCGTTTTTAGCGACAAACATTTTGCCTTCGGATCTGAGATAGAAGGTATACCCAACTGTCTCTTTTGGGTATCCTATGAAGACGCATTTCTCCGCTTTGGGTTCCAGCTTTTCAGGCTGAAGCTTTTTGACATAAGCATCACATCCCCAAACTTTAAGAAACGACAGCTTTGGCTTCTTGCCAGACCAAAGTTCATATGGCGTCGTCTCAACGGATTTCGATGGTGCCCTATTTAAAGTGAATGCAGCTGTCTCTAATGCATAACCCCAAAACGATAGTGGCAAATCGGCAAGAGACATCATAGATCGCACCATATCTAATAAGGTTCGATTACGACGTTCGGACACACCATTACGCTGTGGTGTTCCAGGCGGTGTCAATTGTGAAACAATTCCACACTGTCTTAAGTGACTGCCAAACTCATAACTCAGATATTCTCCTCCTCGATCAGATCGTAGGAATTTAATCTTCTTGTTACGATGATTCTCAACTTCACTCTGAAATTGTTTGAACTTTTCAAATGTTTCAGACTTGTGTTTCATTAAGTAAATATACCCATATCTACTTAAGTCATCAGTGAAGGTGAGAAAGTAACGATAACCACCGCGCGCCTCAATACTCATTGGACCGCACACATCAGTATGTATGATTTCCAATAAGTCACTTGCCCGTTCCATTATTCCAGAGAACGGCGTTTTAGTCATCTTGCCCATGAGGCATGGCTCACATGTGTCAAGTGATTCAAAATCAAGTGACTCCAAAAGTCCATCAGCATGGAGCTTCCTCATGCGTTTTACGCCAATATGACCTAAACGGCAGTGCCACAAGAAAGTGGTATTATCATTATCAATTCTACATCTTTTGGCATCAATGTTATGAACATGTGTATTATTACTATCGAGATTCAATAAGAATAAACCCCTCACATTGGGTGCATGACCATAAAAGATATTACTCATATAAATAGAACAACCATTATTCTCTGATTTAAATGAGTAACCGTCTCGCAATAAACAAGATCCAGATATAATGTTCATGCTTAACGCAGGCACCAAATAACACTTATTTAGGTTCATCACTAATCCCGACGGTAATCGAAGAGCGAGCGTGCCGACGGCGATCACATCAACCTTGGAACCATTTCCCACGCGCATCGTCACTTCGTCCTTTGCCAGCCTCCGTCTATTCCGCAGTTCCTGTTTTGAGTTGCAAATATGAGCAACCGCACCGGTATCAAATACCCAGGCACTACAACGAGAGTTGGTAAGGTACACATCAATAACATGTATATCATATATACCTTGTTTGTTGTTGGCCGCCTTCTTGTCAGCCAAATACTTGGGGCAGTTCCGCTTCCAGTGTCCAGTTCCCTTGCAATGAAAACACTCAGTTTCTGGTTTGGGTCCAGCCTTGGGTTTCTTCACGAGAGGAGCAACTGCTTTGCCACTCTTCTTAGAGTTACCCTTCTTACCCTTGCCATTTTTCTTGAAACTAGTGGTTTTATTGACCATCAACACTTGATGCTCCTTCTGAATTTCAGACTCAGCGACTTTCAGCATCGCAAACAGCTCGGCGACTGACTTGTTCATCCCGTGCATGTTATAGTTCAACACGAAGCTCTTGTAGCTAGGCGGCAATGATTGAAGAACTCTGTCAGTGATAGCCTCTGGCGGAAGGGGCATCCCTAACTCAGCCAGACGGGTGGAGTACCCAGACATTCTGAGCACGTGATCACTGATAGACCCGTTCTCCTCCATCTTGCAAGCATAGAACTTATCGGAGATCTCATATCTCTCGATCCGGGCATTCTTCTGAAAGATAAACTTCAACTCCTGGAACATCTCATATGCTCCATGACGTTCAAAACGTCTTTGAAGTCCCGGTTCTAAGCCATACAACATTGCACATTGAACTATTGAGTAATCATCAGAACGAGCCTGCCAGGCGTTCACAACGTCTAGAGACTCAACTGGAGTGGGTGGATCACCAAGCGGTGCATCAAAGACATAAGCCTTCTGGGAAGCCGTAAGGATAATCCTTAGATTACGGGCCCAGTCCACAAAGTTACTTCCATCATCTTTCAACTTAGCTTTCTCTAGGAACGCATTAAAATTCAGGGGTGCTACTGCGCGAGCCATGATCTACAACATAAATATAGCAAAGACAACTTAGACTATTGTTCTTAGATAATGAGTTTAGTTAATCATATTTTAAAAAACTCCCACTCAAATTGACATCCCTCCGATCATTCGAGTGTAACATGATCCAAATCCACCAACTCAAGTCCGATCATCACGTGAGTTGAGGTGGTTTCAATGGTGAACATCTTCATGTTGATCATATCTACTATATGACTCATGTTCGACCTTTCGGTCTCTTGTGTTCCGAGGCCATGTCTGTACATGCTAGGCTCGTCAAGTTTAACCCGAGTGTTCCGCACGTGCAACATGGCTTGCACCCGTTGTATGCGAACGTAGAGTCTATCACACCCGATCATCACGGCGTGTCTCGAAACGACAAACTTTCGCAACGGTGCACACTTGGGGAGAACACAATTTATCTTGAAATTTAAGTGAGGGATCACCTTATAATGCTACCGTCGTCCTAAGCAAAATAAGATGCATAAAAGGATTAACATCACATGCAAATCATAAGTGACATGATATGGCCATGAACTTGTGCTTTTGATCTCCATCTCCAAAGCACCGGCATGATCTCCATCGTCACCGGCATGACACCATGATCTCCATCATCTTGATCTCCATCAACGTGTCGCCATAAGGTTGTCGCGCCGACTGTTGCTTCCACGACTATAGCTAACGTTTAGCGATAAAGTAAAGCATTACATAGCGCTTAATGATTGACACGCAGGTCATACAATAATTAAAGACAACTCTATGGCTCCTGCCAGTTGCCGTACTCATCGACATGCAAGTCGTGATATTCTATACAAAACATGATCATCTCATACATCACATATATCTCATCATGTAATTGGCCATATCACATCACAACATACCCTGCAAAAACAAGTTAGACGTCCTCTAATTGTTGTTGCAAATTTTACGTGGTTGCTACGGGTTTGCAAGAACCGTTCTTACCTACGCAAAACCACAACGTGGTGTAGTGATTGCTTTTTGATCTTCTAAAAGAACCCTCTTCATTGAAATCGATTCAACTAAAGTGAGAGAGACAGACACCCGCTAGCCATCTTTATGCAACGAAGTTACATGTCAGTTGAAGGAACCTGTCTCGCGTAAGTGTACGCGTAATGTCGGTCCGGGCCGCTTCATCTCACAGTACCGCCGAATCAAATATCAACTAGTAACGGCAAGCAATATGTATACACCCACGCCCACAACTCGTTTGTGTTCTACTCGAGATCTCATCTACGCATAGACCTGGCTCATGATGCCACTGTTGGGGAACGTTGCATGGGAAACAAAAATTTTCCTACGCACACACAAGATCTATCCATGGTGATGAGCATCTACGAGAGGGAGAGTGAATCTACATACCCTTGTAGATCGCTAAGCGGAAGCGTTAATAAACGCGGTTGATGTAGTCGAACGTCTTCGCGATCCAAATCGCCGAGCGTCCCGCGATCCAATCACGATCCTTCCGATCTAGTGCCGAACGGACGGCACCTCCGCGTTCAACACACGTACGGCTTGATGACGCCTTCACCTCCTCGATCCAGCGAGCGATGGTGAAGTAGTGGTTGAGTTCCAGCAGCACGACGGCGTGGTGATGGTGGTGAGGAACAATCTCTGCAGGGCTTCGCCAAGCGCTACGGAGATTATGACGGAGGAACTAGAGGGTTAGGGTTGCCGCACACGGCTTGGGGAAATCTTGATGTGTCCCGTGTGCTAGCCCTGCCCCTCTATTTATATGTTGAGCCTTGGGGTCTAAACTTGGAGTAAAAGCCTCCTCTAGGTCGGTTTTGCCCGCACAAGGTCGGTTTGGCCCGCAGGGAAAGAGTCCAACTCGGATCCCTGCCGAACCGTGCACAGCCGCACACAAGCGGTAGTACCGCTTCACACAAGCGGTAGTACCGCTTGGGCGGTAGTACCGCTTCACACAAGCGGTAGTACCGCTCTGGCGGTAGTACCGCTCTGGCGGTAGTACCGCTTACGCGGCAGCAAAACTACTTTTGCGCTTTCCAATACCTCGTGGGCTTTATCCCTTTGGCCCATATAAAGTGTTGCTGCACCCGAACACTTCGGTAAACATCCGGAACCCATTCCGGTGAACTCTGGAACTCTTCCGGAGATCGAAACACTATTATCACATATATCAATCTTTACCTCCGGACTCTTCCGGAGATCCTCGTCATGTCCGGGATCTTATCCGGGACTCCGAACAACTTTCGGTCACCAACATAATAACTCAATTATACTAATCGTCACCAAACGTTAAGTGTGTAGACCCTGCGGGTTCGAGAACTATGTAGACATGACCGAGACACCTCTACGGCCAATAACCAATAGCGGGACCTGGATGCCCATATTGGCTCCTACATATTCTACGAAGATCTTTATCGGTCGAACCTCTATGTCAAGGATTCAGTTAATCCCGTATGCTGTTCCCTTTGTTCTTCGGTATGTTACTTGCCCGAGATTCGATCGTCGGTATCACTATACCTAGTTCAATCTCGTTACCGGCAAGTCTCTTTACTCGTTCCGTAATACAAGATCTCGTGGCTAACACTTTAGTCACATTGCTTGCAAGGCTCAATGTGATGTTGTATTACCGAGTGGGCCCTGAGATACCTCTCCGTCACACGGAGTAACAAATCCCAGTCTTGATCCATGCCAACCCAACAGACACCCTCGGAGATACCTGTAGAGCACCTTTATAGTCACCCAGTTACGTTGCGACGTTTGATACACACAAGGTATTCCTCCGGTGTCAGTGAGTTGCATGATCTCATGGTCAAAGGAACAGATACTTGACATGCAGAAAACAATAGCAATAAACTGACATGATCAAATGCTACGTTTACAGTTTGGGTCTTGTCCATCACATCATTCTCCTAATGATGTGATCCCGTTATCAAATGACATCTCATGTCCATGGCTAGGAAACCTTAACCATCTTTGATCAACAAGCTAGTCAACTAGAGGCTTACTAGGGACACAGTGTTGTCTATGTACCCACACATGTATTTGAGTTTCCAATTAATACAATTATAGCATGGATAATAAACAATTATCATTAACAAGGAAATATAATAATAACCAATTTATTATTGCCTCTAGGGCATATTTCCAACAGAGTGGGCATGGATCAAGACTGGGATTTGTTACTCCGTGTGACGGAGAGGTATCTCAGGGCCCACTCGGTAATACAACATCACAATAAGCCTTGCAAGCAATGTGACTAAGTGTTAGCCACGAGATCTTGTATTACAGAACGAGTAAAGAGACTTGCCGGTAACAAGATTGAACTAGGTATAGAGATACCGACGATCGAATCTCGGGCAAGTAACATACCGAAGAACAAAGGGAACAGCGTACGGGATTAACTGAATCCTTGACATAGAGGTTCAACCGATAAAGATCTTCGTAGAATATGTAGGAACCAATATGGGCATCCAGGTCCCGCTACTGGTTATTGACCGTAGAGGTGTCTTGGTCATGTCTACATAGTTCTCGAACCCGCAGGGTCTGCACACTTAAGGTTCGGTGACGTTTCGGTATAGTAGAGTTATGTATGGTGGTGACCGAAGGTTGTTCGGAGTCCCGGATGAGATCCTGGACGTCACGAGGAGCTCCGGAATGGTCCGGAGGTAAAGATTGATATATAGGAAGTCCTGTTTTGGTCACCGGAAAAGTTTCGGGTATTTCGGTAGTGTACCGGGAGTGCCGGGAGGGGTACCGGGGACCATCGGGAGGGGTGTGTCGGCCCAAAGGACCTCATGGGCTGTGGGAGGAGTCAAACCAGCCCCTAGTGGGCTGGCCTAACCCCCCCCCCCCCCCACTAAGGCTCATGTGGCTTTGGGTGGAAAAAATCCAAAGGAGGAAAGGTGGAAAGGGTTTCCAAGTGGAGAGGAGGAATCCTACTCCTAATAGGATTGGAGTAGGACTCCTCCACCTCCAATTTCGGCCAAACCTTGAGGGTTTGAGGCTGCCTCCTCCCCTCCCTCCCTCCTATATATACTAGAGGATTTAGAGGGAAGAGCTAACCCTAATTGCCATGTGCTCCCTCTACTTCATCTAGATCGGTTTCTCCTCTAGTCTAGTTTCAGCGGTACTTAGGCGAAGCCCTGCCGGAATTGTTCCACCACCATCGCCGCCGCGCCGTCGCGCCACCGGAGAACTCTTCTACCTCTCCGCTCCCTCTTGCTGGATCAAGAAGGCGGAGATCGTCATCGAGCTGTACGTGTGCTGAACGCGGAGGTGCCGTCCGTTCGGCGCTAGATCGGAAGGACCGTGATCAGGATCGCGAGACGATTCATGATTTGATCGCGGGACGGATCGTGATGGGATCGCGGGACGGATCGAGATTGGATCGCGAGACGGATCGTGATGGGATCGCGGGACGGATCGAGATTGGATCGCGAGATGGATCGTGATGGGATCACGGGACGCTCGGCGATTTGGATCGCGAAGACGTTCGACTACATCAACCGCGTTTCTTAACGCTTCCCTCTTAGCGATCTACAAGGGTATGTAGATCCACTCTCCCTCTCGTAGATGCTCATCACCATGGATAGATCTTGCGTGTGCGTAGGAAAATTTTTGTTTCCCATGCAACGTTCCCCAACAGTGGCATCATGAGCTAGGTCTATGTGTAGATGAGATCTCGAGTAGAACACAAAGGAGTTTGTGGGCGTTGATATTCAGATTGCTTCCTCTCTTGGTCTTTTCTTGATTCGGCGGTATTGTGGGATGAAGCGGCCCGGACCAACATTACTCGTACGCTTACGAGAGACCGGTTCCATCAACTGGCATGTAACTTCGTTGCATAAAGATGGCTGGCGGGTGTCTGTTTCTCCCACTTTAGTCGGATCGGATTTGACAAAGGCGGTCCTTGAGAAGGTTGAATAGCAATTTTTGTATCACCGTTGTGGTTTTTGCGTAGGTAAGAATTGTTCTTGCTAGATACCCGTAGCAGCCACGTAAAACTTGCAACAACAATTAGAGGACGTCTAACTTGTTTTTGCAGGGTATGATGTGATGTGATATGGCCAATTACATGATGAGATATATGTGATGTATGAGATGATCATGTATTGTATAGAATATCACGACTTGCATGTCGATGAGTACGGCAACCGGCAGGAGCCATAAGGTTGTCTTTAATTATTTTCGCCGTTTTTGCTTTACTTTATCGCTATGAGTTAGCAATAGTCGTGGAAGCAACAATCGGCGCGACAACCTCATGGCGACACATTGATGGAGATCAAGATGATGGAGATCATGGTGTTATGCCGGTGACGATGGAGATCATGCCGGTGCTTTGAAGATGGAGATCAAAAGCACAAGTTCATGGCCATATCATGTCACTTATGATTTGCATGTGATGTTAATCCTATTATGCATCTTATTTTTCTTAGGACGACGGTAGCATTATAAGGTGATCCCTCACCAAAATTTCAAGATAAAATTGTGTTCTCCCCGAGTGTGCACCGTTGCGAAAGTTCGTCATTTTGAGACACCACGTGATGATCGGGTGTGATAGACTCTACGTTCACATACAACGGGTGCAAGCCAGTGTTGCACGTGCGGAACACTCGGGTTAAACTTGACGAGCCTAGCATGTACAGACATGGCCTCGGAACACAAGAGACCGAAAGGTCGAACATGAGTCATATAGTAGATATGATCAACATGAAGATGTTCACCATTGAAACCACCTCAATTCACGTGATGATCGGACTTGAGTTGGTGGATTTGGATCATGTGTCACTCGAATGACCGGAGGGATGTCAATTTGAGTGGGAGTTTTTAAGTAATATGATTAACTAAACTCATTATCATGAACATAGTCAAAATGTCTTTGCAAATTATGTTGTAGATTACTAGCTCGCGCTGTAGCTCCCTTGAATTTTTATATGTTCCTAGAGAAATAGAGTTGAAAGATGATGGTAGCAATAATGCGGACTGGGTCCATGATCTGAGGATTGTCCTCATTGCTGCACAGAAGGCTTATGTCCTTAATGCACCGCTCGGTGCGCCACCCCCTCAAGCGTCGTCTGTAGATGTTGTGAACATCTGACAGGCACGTTCTGATGACTACTTGATAGTTCAGTGCGTCATGCATTACGGCTTAGAATTGAGGCTCCAAAACATTTTGAACGTCACGGAACATATGAGATGTTCTAAGAGCTGAAATTGGGATCTCAGGCTCGTGCCCGTGTTGAGAGGTATGAGACCTCCAACAAGATTCTTTGCCTGCAAGATGAAGGAGAATAGCTCAATCGGTGAGCATGTGCTCAGATTGTCTGGGTGCAACAATCGCTTGAATCGAGTGGGAGTTGATCTTCCAGATAAGATAGTGATTGATATAGTTCTCCAAGTCACTGTCACTAAGCTACTAGAGCCTCGTGATGAACTATAAAATGCCAGGGATAGAAATAATGATCCCTGAGCTATTCGCGATGTTTGACACCGCGAAGGTAGAAATCAAGAAGGAGCATCAATTGTTGATGGTTAGTGAAACCACTAGTTTCGAGAAGGGCAAGGGCTAGGAGGGAAAGTTCATGGATGGCAAGTCAGTTGCTGCTCCAGTGAAGAAACCCAAGGTTGAACCCAAACCCGAGACTAAGTGCTTCTATTATGAGGAGAACGGTCACTGAAGCGGAACAACCCTAGATACTTGGTAGATAAGAAGGCTGGCAACGTCGATAGAAGTATATTTGATATATGTGTTATTGATGTGTACCTTGCTAGTACTCCTAGTAGCACCTGGGTATTGGATACCGGTTCGGTTGCTAAATGTTAGTAACTCGAAATAAAAGCTACGGAATAAACGGAGGCTAGCTAAGGGTGAGGTGACGATGAGTGTTGGAAGTGTTTCCAAGGTTGATGTGATCACCATCGCACGCTCTCTCTACCTTCGGGATTAGTGATGAACCTAAATAAATGTTATTTGGTGTTTGCGTTGAGCATGAACGTGATTAGATCATGTTTATTGCAATACGGTTATTCATTCAAGTTAGAGAATAATGGTTATTCTGTTTACATAAATAATACCTTCAATGGTCATGAACCCAATGAGAATGGTTTATTGAATCTTGATCGTAGTGATACACATGTTCATAATATTGATGCCAAAAGATACAAAGTTAATAATGATAGTACCACATACTTGTGGCACTGCCACTAAATGTCATATTGGTGTAAAACGCATGAAGAAACTCCATGCTGATGGATCTTTGGACTCATTCGATTTCGAATCGGTTGAGACATGCGGACCATGCCTCATGGGCAAGATGACTAAGACCCCGTTTTCCGGTATGATGGAGCGGGCAAGTGACTTATTGGAAATGATACATATTGATGTATTCAGTCCAATGAGTGTTGTAGCGTGCGGTGGATATCATTAGTTTCCTACCTTCACTGATGATTTGAGTAGATATGGGGATATTTACTTAATGAAACACAAGTCTGAAACATTAACAAATTCAGAGTGAAGTTTGAGATCATCGTGACAAGATAAAATATCTACGATATGATCGTAGAGGTAAATATCTGAGTTACGAGTTTGGTATACAACTTAAGACAATGTGGAAGTTGTTTCACAACTCACGCCACCTGGAACACCATAGTGTGATGGTGTGTCTGAACGTCGTAGTCATGCTCTATTGGATATGGTGCGTACTATGATGTCTCTTATCGATTGGCCACTATCGTTTTGGGGTTATGCATTAGAGACAACTACATTCACTTTAAAAAGGGGCACCATCTAAGTCCGTTGAGATGACACCGTATGAATTTTGGTTTGGCAGAAACCTAAGCTGTCATTTCTTAATGTTTGGGGCTACGACGCTTATGTGGAAAAGGTTTTCAACCTGATGAGCTCGAACCCAAAGCGGACAAATGCATCTTCATAGAATACCCTAACATAACAGTTGGGTAAACCTTCTATCTCAGATCCAAGCACAAAGTGTTTGTTGCTAAAACGGGTCCTTTCTCGAGAAAGAGTTTCTCTCGAAAGAATTGAGTGGGAGGAAGATAGAACTTGATGAGGTTGTTGAACCTTTGTTTCAACCAGAGAGTAGCGCAGCGCAGAAAGTTGTTTCTGTGGAGCCTACATTAGTTGAAGAGGAAGTTAATGATGATGATCATAAAGCTTCGGATCAAGTTACTATCGAACCTCGTAGGTTGACAAGGACGCGTACTGCTCCTGAGTGGTACGGCAACCCTGTCTTAGAGGTCATGTTGTTGGACAACGATGAACCTACGAGCTATGGAGAAGCGATGATGGGCCCGGATTCCGAGAAATGGTTAGAGGCCATGCAATCCGAGATGGGATCCATGTAAGAAAACAAAGTATGGGCTTTGGAAGTATTACCTGAAGGGTGAAAGGCCATTCAGAACAAATGGATCTTTAAAAGGAAGACGGACGCGGACGGTAATGTCACCGTCTATAAAGCTCGACTTGTGGCAAAGGGTTTTTCACAAGTTCAAGGAGTTGACTATGATGAGACTTTCTCACCCGTAGCGATGCTAAAGTCTGTTGGAATTATGTTAGCAGTTGCTGCATTTTTCGATTATGAAATCTGGCAGATGGATGTCAAAACATCATTTCCTTAACGGTATCCGTGAGGAAAGGTTGTATGTGATACAACCGGAAGGTTTTGTCAGTTCTAAGGATGCTAAAATATATGCAAGCTCCAGCGATCCTTCTATGGACTGGAGCAAGCATCTCGGAGTTGGAATATACGCTTTGATGAGGTGATCAAAGTTTTTGAGTCTATACAAAGTTTATGAGAAACTTGTATTTACAATAAAGTGAGTGGGAGCACTATAGAAATTCTGATAAGTATATGTGGATGACATATTGTTGATCGGAAATGATGTAGAATTTCTGGAAAGCATAAAGGGTTATTTGAAAAGGAGTTTTTCAAAGGAAAACCTGGAATGAAGCTACTTAAATATTGGGCATCTTGATCTATAGAGGTAGATCAAGACGTCTGATAAAACTTTCAATGAGTACATACCTTGACAAGATTTTGAAAGAGTTCAAAATGGATCGGTCAAAGAAAGAGTTCTTGCCTGATTTGTAAGGTGTGGAGTTGAGTGAGACTCAAAGCTCGACCACGGCAGAAGAAAGAGAAAGGACGAAGGTCGTCCCCTATGCCTTATCCATAGGCTCTGTATAGTATGCCATGCTATGTACCGCACCTGTGTGCGCCTTGCCATGAGTCTGTCAAGGGGTACAAGAGTGATCCAGGAGTGGACCACTGGACAGCCCTAGAGGCAATAATAAATTGGTTATTATTATATTTCCTTGTTCGTGATAATCGTTTATTATCCATGCTATAATTGTATTGATTGGAAACTCAAATACATGTGTGGGTACATAGACAACACTGTGTCCCTAGTATGCCTCTAGTTAACTAGTTCGTTGATCAAAGATGGTCAAGGTTTCCTGGCCATAGACATGAGATGTCATTTGATAACGGGATCACATCATTAGGAGAATGATGTGATGGACAAGACCCAAACTATAAACATAGCATATGACCGTGTCAGTTTATTGCTATAGTTTTCTGCATGTCAAGTATCTGTTCCTATGACCATGAGATCATGCAACTCACTGACACCGGAGGAATACCTTGTGTGTATCAAACGTCACAACGTAACTGGGTGACTATAAAGATGCTCTACAGGTATCTCCGAGGGTGTCTGTTGAGTGGGCATGGATCAAGACTGGGATTTGTTACTCCGTGTGACGGAGAGGTATCTCAGGGCCCACTCGGTAATACAACATCACAATAAGCCTTGCAAGCAATGTGACTAAGTGTTAGCCATGGGATCTTGTATTACAGAACGAGTAAAGAGACTTGCCGGTAACGAGATTGAACTAGGTATAGAGATACCGACGATCGAATCTCGGGCAAGTAACATACCGAAGAGCAAAGGGAACAGCGTACGGGATTAACTGAATCCTTGACATAGAGGTTCAACCGATAAAGATCTTCGTAGAATATGTAGGAACCAATATGGGCATCCAGGTCCCGCTATTGGTTATTGACCGTAGAGGTGTCTTGATCATGTCTACATAGTTCTCGAACCCGCAGGGTCTGCACACTTAAGGTTCGGTGACGTTTCGGTATAGTAGAGTTATGTATGGTGGTGACCGAAGGTTGTTCGGAGTCCCGGATGAGATCCTGGACGTCACGAGGAGCTCCGGAATGGTCCGGGAGGTAAAGATTGATATATAGGAAGTCCTGTTTTGGTCACCGGAAAAGTTTCGGGTATTTCGGTAGTGTACCGGGAGGGGTACCGGGGACCATCGGGAGGTGTGTCTCGGCCCAAAGGACCTCATGGGCTGTGGGAGGAGTCAAACCAGCCCCTAGTGGGCTGGCCTAACCCCCCCCCCCCCCCCCACTAAGGCCCATGTGGCTTTGGGTGGAAAAAATCCAAAGGAGGAAAGGTGGAAAGGGTTTCCAAGTGGAGAGGAGGAATCCTACTCCTAATAGGATTGGAGTAGGACTCCTCCACCTCCAATTTTGGCCAAACCTTGAGGGTTTGAGGCTGCCTCCTCCCCTCCCTCCCTCCTATATATACTAGAGGATTTAGAGGGAAGAGCTAACCCTAATTGCCATGTGCTCCCTCTACTTCATCTAGATCGGTTTCTCCTCTAGTCTAGTTTCAGCGGTGCTTAGGCGAAGCCCTGCCGGAATTGTTCCACCACCATCGCCGCCGCGCTGCCGGAGAACTCTTCTACCTCTCCGCTCCCTCTTGCTGGATCAAGAAGGCGGAGATCGTCATCGAGCAGTACGTGTGCTGAACGCGGAGGTGCCGTCCGTTCGGCGCTAGATCGGAAGGACCGTGATCAGGATCGCGAGACGATTCGTGATTTGATCGTGGGACGGATCGTGATGGGATCGCGGGACGGATCGAGATTGGATCGCGAGACGGATCGTGATGGGATCGCGGGACGGATCGAGATTGGATCGCGAGATGGATCGTGATGGGATCGCGGGACGCTCGGCGATTTGGATCGCGAAGACGTTCGACTACATCAACCGCGTTTCTTAACGCTTCCCGCTTAGCGATCTACAAGGGTATGTAGATCCACTCTCCCTCTCGTAGATGCTCATCACCATGGATAGATCTTGCGTGTGCGTAGGAAATTTTTTGTTTCCCATGCAACGTTCCCCAACAGTCGCCCCGATCCGGACCTGGGAAGCTGAACTCGTTACACCGGTCCTGAAGACCTTGTGTGGCACGGGGAAGCTACCGAGCGAAAGCTCTGCGCTTTGTCATGCAACTGTTGGGGAACTAGCTTGCTGATCAAAGATGGTCAAGGTTTCCTGGCCATAGACATGAGATGTCATTTGATAACGGGATCACATCATTGGGAGAATGATGTGATGGACAAGACCCAAACTATGAACGTAACATATGATCGTGTCAGTTTATTGCTACTGTTTTCTGCATGTCAAGTATCTGTTCCTATGACCATGAGATCATGCAACTCACTGACACCGGAGGAATACCTTGTGTGTATCAGATGTCACAACGTAACTGGGTGACTATAAAGATGCTCTACAGGTATCTCCGAAGGTGTCTGTTGAGCTGGCTTGGATCGAGACTGGGATTTGTTACTCCGTATGACGGAGAGGTATCTCAAGGCCCACTCGGTAATACAACATCAGAATAAGCCTTGCAAGCAATGTGACTAAAGTGTTAGTCACGGGATCTTGTATTACGGAACGAGGAAAGAGACTTGCCAGTAACGAGATTGAACTAGGTATAGAGATAGCGACGATCGAATCTCGGGCAAGTAACATACCGAAGGACAAAGGGAACAACATACGGGATTAACTGAATCCTTGACATAGAGGTTCAACCGATAAAGATCTTCGTAGAATATGTAGGAACCAATATGGGCATCGAGGTCCCGCTATTGGTTATTGACCGTAGAGGTGTCTCGGTCATGTCTACATAGTTCTCGAACCCGCAGGGTCTGCACACTTAACGTTCGGTGGCGTTTCGGTAGTATTGAGTTATGTATGTTGGTGACCGAAGGTTGTTCGGAGTCCCGGATGATATCCCGGACGTCAAGAGGAGCTCCGGAATGGTCCGGAGGTAAAGATTGATATATAGGAAGTCCCGTTTTGGACTCCGGAAAAGTTTCGGGCATTTCCGGTAGTGTACCGGGAGTGACGAATGGGTTCCGGGGGGTCCACCAAGTGGGGCCCACCCACCCCAAGGGTCACATGGGCCTAGGAGGTGGCGCACCAGCCCCTGGTGGGCTGGCCGTCCAGCCCCTAGAGGCCCTTGCGCAAGGGGTGGGAGAGGAGGCCAAGTGGGGAGGAGTCCTACTAGGATTCCACCTCCCTTGTGGGAGGTGGACACCTCCCCCTTGGTGGAGGTTCGGCCGAACCCCTAGGGGTTCCTAGGGCTGCCTCCTCCTCCCTCCCTCCTATATATACTAGAGGTTTTAGAGGGAAGCCCTCACCCCAAAAAAGCCACGGCTACCTCTCTTCCTTCTAGATCGTTTTCTCCACTAGATTAGTTCGGCGGAGCTCGGCGAAGCCCTGCCGGATTAGTTCACCACCACCGTCGCCGTGCCGTCGTGCTGCCGGAGAACTCATCTACCTCTCCGCTCCCTCTTGCTGGATCAAGAAGGCGGAGATCATCATCGAGCTGTACGTGTGCTGAACGCGGAGATGCCGTCCGTTCGGCGCTAGATCGGGACGGATCGTGGGACGGCTGCGATTTGGATCGCGAAGACGTTCGACTACATCAACCGCGTTTCTTAACGCTTCCCGCTTAGCGATCTACAAGGGTATGTAGATCCACTCTCCCTCTCGTAGATGCTCATCACCATGGATAGATCTTGCGTGTGCGTAGGAAATTTTTTGTTTCCCATGCAACGTTCCCCAACACCGCTGCCATACTTTTTGACTAGCATGTGTAGGGTGCATTAGACTTGTTAGTATTGCTAAAATCTGCCAACCAATTAACTTGGGAAAAGGTTAGGTTTTAATTCTTGCAAGTTGTCTATTCACCCCCCCCCCCTCTAGACACACACTTCTAGTGATCCTTAAAGTGGTATCAGAGCCTTGGTCTCCATTGCATCTGTTTCATCACCGTGGAGGAAGATGGATGTGTCTAGTTTGGGAAGCTTGAGTTGTAGAGTGCCTATTCTTGATGGGGAGTACTATAGTCAATGGAAATATAAGATGCTTGAGCTATTCAATGAATTTCATTTGAGCAAGTATGTTAAGAACCCCTATGTACCTCCCATTGATCCTTTACATCCCACACACGAAGAGGAAATTGATATGCTATGCAATCTTAGAACTGTTAATCTTATCATTAGAGGATTGCCTAGGATTGTGCTTAATCAAATGAAGAATTTTGAATGTGCTTATACTTTGTGGAATGACTTGGAGAAACGATATCCAAGTTATTCATTAAGTAATCTTGATGAAGTTCTTCATAAAACTATTGTCTTTCACAAAATGATGCCTAGTGATCCCAAGTTTGATGACTATCTATTTGAGCTTAGAGACCTCATGCGTGCTAAAGGAGATGTCATAACTATCAACAACATCATTGTAGAAGCCATTCGCATTCATAATCTTGAACATTGTCATGATCACAACCCTAACGAATCTCTTGTTCCTTGTGACGAGGATGTCCCACTTGATGATGACAATGTGGAACATGGCTACTATGATGAAGATGAGTTGTTTGACATCGAGCATGATAAGATCATGAAGAATCTAAGTCTCATGGAAAACTTCAAGGATTACATGTCCGGGGGGAAAGAGTGGATTCTCGATAGTGGATGCACCGATCATATGACCGGAGATAGAGACATGTTTGAAGAGATCACACCAAACCATGGACCGCGAAGGTATGTAACTTTTGGAGACAACTCCAAGGGTAAGGTACTTGGTCTTGGTAAGGTGGCCATATCCCATGATAGCTCTATTCAAAATGTCATGCTTGTTGAATCCCTTGGCTACAATCTTCTTTCCGTATCTAGACTTGCCGACTTTGGTTTTAATGTGCTATTCACGAAAGTAGATTGCCAAGTGTTTTGACAAGATAATCATAACATGGTCTTTACCGGTTTCCGTAGAGGTGATCTATACATTGTTGATTTCACTAAGAGATCCAAACCTCGTACTTGTCTTATTGCAAAATCTTCTAAAGGTTGGCTTTGGCATAGAAGACTAGGACATGTTGGCATGCGTAATCTAGACAAGCTCATCAAAGGTGATCATATACTTGGTGTTAAAGATGTTATCTTTGACAAAGATAGACTTTGTAGTGCTTGTCAAGCTGGAAAGCAAGTAGGTGGAAGGCATCCCGTAAAGAATATCATGACTACTAGGAGACCACTCGAGTTACTTCACATGGATCTTTTTGGTCCCAATGCTTACAAGAGTCTCGGTGGAAATTCCTATGGTCTAGTCATAGTTGATGATTTTTCCAGATTTACGTGGGTATTCATTCTTGATGATAAGTCGCAGGTACAAAAGATCTTCAAGAACTTCGCTCGCAAAGCGCAAAATCAGTTGGAGGTGAAGATCAAGAAGGTCCGGAGTGATAACGGATCGGAGTTCAAGAACACCCATGTAGATACCTTTCTTGACGAAGAGGGTGTTTCACATGTGTACTCGGCTACATACACGCCTCAACAAAATGGAGTTGTTGATAGGAAGAACCGGACTCTTATTGAGATGGCAAGAACGATGCTTGACGAATACAAGACGCCAAGACACTTTTGGGCAGAAGCCGTGGAAACAACATGTCATGCCACAAACCGACTCTACTTGCACAAGCTTCTCGGTAAAACGGCATACGAGCTACTCACCGGTAACAAACCCCAAGTTGGATACTTTCGGGTATTCGGCTCAAAGTGCTACATTCTTGATAAGCATCGTCGTACTAAATTTGCTCCTAAATCTCATGAAGGATTTCTACTTGGTTTCGGATCGAACTCTCACACTTACCGTGTCTACAACAACTTCACTCGAAAAGTTGAAGAGACGGTAGATGTGAAGTTTGATGAATCTAATGGTTCGCAAGTCAAACAATTGCCAAATGATGTAGGAGATAAGGATCCTTCGGAAGCTATCCAAGACTTGTCCATCGGCAAGATTCGTCCCATGGAGGTGAAGGAAAGTACTTCGTCAACTCAAGTGGAAGCCCCTACTTCACGTCAAGGTGATCCTCAACACGACATGGAGGTATCCACAAGCGGCACACGACAAGATGAAGAGGAGGAAGTACATCATGAAGATCCACCACAACCTCCTTCACCACCACCTCAAGGAAACGACACCTTCGACAACAACGAAGATGAAGGAGATGATGATGAAGAAGCTCCACCGTCCAACAAGCCAAAGCTACCCCGAGTTCGAGCAAGAGTGACCAAGAACCATCCTCTAAACCAAATCTTCGGTGACATACAAACCGGAAGAATCACTCTCTCTAAAACTCGCTTAGCTAATTTTTGTGAGCATTATTCTTTCATCTCTAGCATTGAACCCTTGAAGGTTGAACAAGCTCTTGAAGACCCGGATTGGGTGAATGCCATGCATGAAGAGCTTCACAACTTCGAGAGGAACGAAGTGTGGACACTCGTGGAGAAGCCCAAGGACGAGCACAACATCATCGGAACCAAATGGGTGTTTCGGAACAAGCAAGATGAAGACGGTCAAGTCGTACGCTACAAGGCGCGTCTCGTAGCCCAAGGATATACGCAAGTCGAAGGTATGGACTACGGTGAGACCTATGCCCATGTCGCTAGACATGAAGCTATTTGCATTCTTCTTGCTTATGCTAATCACCATGATATCACGCTTTATCAAATGGACACTAAAAGTGCATTCTTAAATGGTGAGATTGAAGAAGAGGTCTATGTTAAACAACCCCCTAGTTTTGTGAATCCTAAGAAACCTAATCATCTCTACAAGCTTCGTAAAGCTCTTTATGGTCTTAAGCGAGCCCCACGTGCTTGCTATAAATGCTTAACGAAGTTTCTCATTGAAAAGGATTTTGAAATTGGTAAAATGGACGCAACCTTATTCACTAAGAGAGTTAATGGTGAATTATTTGTGTGCTAAATCTATGTGGATGATATTATCTTTGGATCTACTAACCCACAATTTAGTGAAAGATTTGGAAGGTTGATGTCCGAGAAGTATGAGATGTCCATGATGTGTGAGCTGAAATTTTTCCTTGGTTTGCAAATCAAGCAAACGAGAGAAGGAATTTTCATCTCTCAAACCAAGTATACCAAGGACTTGATCAAGAAGTTCAACATGCAAGAGTGTAAAGGTATGAAAACTCCTATGCCTACTAGTGGACATGTTGACCTTACCAAGGAGGACGAACCGGTTGATCAAAAGGTTTATCGATCTATGATTGGTTCATTGTTATATCTATGTGCCTCCCGTCCCGATATTATGCTTAGTGTTTGCATGTGTACTAGATATCAAGCTGCACCTAAAGAGTGTCATCTTTTGGCCGTAAAACATATTGTGAGATATTTGATACAAACACCAAACTTTGGCATTTGGTATCCCAAGGGATCTTCTTTTAACCTTGTTGCCTATTCCGATTCGGACTATGCCGGTGACAAGGTTGATAGAAAATCCACCTCGGGTACATGTCAATTTCTTGGGAGATCTCTTGTGTCTTGGTCCTCCAAGAAACAGAACTCGGTATCTCTATCTACAGCGGAAGCTGAGTATATTGCCGCCGGATCGTGTTGTGCACAATTACTATGGATGACACAAACGCTTAAGGATTATGGAATACATGTGAAAAATGTTCCATTACTCTGTGACAATGAAAGTGCTATTAAGATTGGTCATAATCCCGTGCAACATTCTCGAACTAAGCATATTCAAGTTCGACATCATTTCATTCGTGATCATGTTGCCAAAGGAGACATAAATCTTAAGCATGTTCGTACCAACAAGCAATTGGCCGATATCTTTACTAAGCCACTTGATGAGAAAGTGTTTTGTCACTTGAGGAGTGAATTGAACATCCTTGATGCTTCAAACTTCAGCTAGACTCACTCGATTGCATGCAAGGGCATGATATTACATGATACTTCCATGATACACTTTACATGCTATCTTCTACCACGTAAATATATGCTCCCTTGTATTGCAACTAATCTTTTGTAGGTACTTGGAAGAACAACACTCCACAAGATTGCCATCAACTCATATCTTAAGCAATCTTTTCATGGCCAAGTATCCACAACCCCTTTTGATGATGGAAGGAAGAGGACAACAAAAACATATCCTTGACATATATTCGATGTGATCACATTTGCTATTGATATCATGTCAAATGGATATATCTTGTTCTTCCTTGCATGACTAACCTATGTAGGTGATAAGTGCACCAAAACAAGAAGGATTGCTCCCAACTCAAGATGAACTTCATCAACCTCGAGCATCCTCAACAAGTTCACCTACAAGCTACGTCATCAACATCACTCAAAGGTATGTACTCATATCCTTGAAAAAGCTTTACTCCAAGTCATGAGATAAAGCAACTCAAGTGATATGAAAACATTAAAATGCTTAATCGAAAAATGGTAACCCCATTTTGAGCTTAACGATGAGTATGACCTATGATCAAGTATTCTTGCTTGGCTCCTAAGTCAATATACTCTAATATAGGTGACCTAGTCACCGACCATCATCTAGATTAAGTATCTTGTTTGGTTCATTCATTATTTGCAAGATTTCTTGGAACCACTCAAATCTTCTCTAGTTGATATTTCTTTGTAAAGTCTTTTGCATTTCCTTTGAAGATCCTTTTGACATTTTGTTACAAGTTTTCCAAACTCATTTACAAGTTCCTAAAACATTGCCAAGTTTCTGGTTACCCCTCAGAGCCTCCGACTCAAACCACTCGGTTTCACCGATTTAGCAGATGAGCTGCATGACCACAGTTTGGTTCCACCGACCCGTTTGTCTCGGAGCCACCAATTATGATTTCTTCTCTAGTTTGTGTTCATATTAGCAAATCTTTATTTCTTCAGTGATACCTTTGTTAAAAAAAGGGGGGAGAAACTCTATTCTAGGATCCCTAACTCAAAGGAGGAGAAGTCTTACAAGCTCTCAGATCAGTCAAAGAGGGAGAAATTATTATCCATAATTCCCTCAGTTTTTAATGCTCTCTATGATTCTAAATTTTCTATGATCCCTACATTCCATGACCCTTGTTCTCAAGGATCCCTTCTTACTCCATGATCCCTGTATCTGACCCTGTGTATGGACCTTTTTGGAAATTAATGCCAAAGGGGGAGAAATACCAAAGCTTCAAATGCAAAGGGGGAGATACATGCTTCAATGCAAAGGGGGAGATACAATCAAGGAGGAGAATATCACAACTTATGCTTACATAGACAAGGGGATAATACCAAAATAGGGGGAGAAACATCTACCCAAAGTGTTCTATCTCTTGAGGAGAAAGAAACCATTTGATACTCTTATTTTTTATTCTCATGTTAGAATTTTCTCACCCTATCCAATCCCAATATCTATATGCTAAGATTCAGGGGGAGAGGATGACCTACTATTTCACATCTAGGGGAGAAAGCTCTAAATGATCTTGGAGACATATCAATCTTAAGGAATACTATCTTCTATATGTTCTCCACATCTTGGTACTATTGAGTTCTATTGCTTTTTGATTAGTAGAATGCCCTTGTGTTTCCTAACATTGTTTTCTCAAGTGTGTTTCTACGACTAGAATGCTCAAGAACTCAAGGTAAGTATGTGCATCATATCCTTGATCAAGATGATCTCTTGCTTCTTGCATATATTGTTTGCAAGAGTGAAGTCTTGAACAAGGATGTAACTCATTCATATATATTTGATGCATATAGCCAAGATACACATGACTCATCTTATCCCTTCTACTATATGTGTGTCCATGCATTCCAAAGCAACTATTCTCTAAAAGGATTGCACACATTTAGGGGGAGCAAGTCTTTGTCATGTGTCTCTCAAAGTCTTCATTATATCTTTGTATATCTTTATTTGAAGCTTTGATTGTATGTTGTCATCAATTACAAAAAAGGGGGAGATTGAAAGCACAATATGCTCCCTTGGTGGTTTTGATAATTCATGACAACATACATTGTCTCTTGGACTAACATTTCTACCTAGTGTATTTCAGATAAAAGTCCATAGAGGGAGATGGATTGGCAAAAAGGATTGTGAGGAGATACCCCAAGATGCAAAGAATAGCATTGGCAAAGCTTCAGGCAAGAGGACTCTACATTTTACTTTGTGAGAACTCACCTTGAGTCCATAGGAAAGCCAATACTATTAAAAGGGGGTAAGGTACTGTTGGTGAACAATATGTTCCACGTGCACAAGTGATACTCACCAAAAACACCCACAAACTCTTCCACAAAAGTCTGTCCAAGCCTATCATGCAAATCGGTGCTACCAACAATTTCCACTCGGTCCCACCGATTCCCACCTCAGACAGACTCATTCAAACCCTAGATCTTCGGTGCAACCGATTCTGCTTCGGTGCCACCGAGTTCAGCTTGCCAACTCTCTGTTACCTCGATTCTTAAAATCGGAATTTCCGAGATTTTGGATCGGCGTCACCGAGTTTTGGAAACTGGCCGTTGGTCACCTAATCGGTACTGCCGAAATTTCTGTATCGGTCTCATCGAGATTCAAAAGTTGCTACCTTTGGAGCAACCCGGTACCACCGAGTTTTATACTTCGGTGTCACCGAGTTGGTCACTTTAGGTGTAACGGTTGGATTTTTGGGGATGACTATATATACCCCTTCACCACCACCCACTCGCAAGTGAAGCACTCAGAACTATTCCATACTTGCCCCATCCAATTTTCTGAGAGAGAGCCACCTACTCATGTGTTGAGATCAAGCTATTCCATTCCAACCATATGAATCTTGATCTCTAGCCTCCCCAAGTTGATTTCCACCAAATCAATCTCTTCCACCAAAGTCAAATCTGTGAGAGAGTGATTGTGTGTTGAGGAGTCTATCATCTTGAAGCACAAGAGCAAGGAGTTCATCGACATTACCGAGCCTATTACCTTTTGGAGGGTGGTGCCTCCTAGATTGGTTAGGTGTCGCTTGGGAGTCTCCTACTTCGTGTTGTGGAGTTGAACCAAGAAGTTTGTACGGGCAAGGAGATCGCCTACTTCATGAAGATCTACCCATAGTGAGGCTAGTCCTTCATGGACGGAAGACGTTATGGAATAGTCAAGGTTGCTACTTCGTGGACCCTTATGGGTGCAGCCCTCCGTGGACTCTCGCGACCGTTACCCTCCGTGGGTTGAAGACTCCATAAACGTGGATGTACGATAGCGCCACCTATCGGAACCACGGGAAAAAATCCTTGCGTCTCCAAATTGCGTTTGATCTTCCTAACTCCACTCTCTCTTACATATGCTTGTCTTACTTTCCGCTGCCATACTTGTTGACTAGCATGTGTAGGGTGCATTAGACTTGTTAGTATTGCTAAAATATGCCAACCAATTAACTTGGGAAAAGGTTAGGTTTTAATTCTTGCAAGTAGTCTATTCACCACCCCCCCCCCTCTAGACACACACTTCTAGTGATCCTACATACTCGCTACCAGACGAGAGGAAAAATGATTGGAGGGACTGCAATCTGACTTTGTAACATTTGGCCCTTCGGTGGATTATCATAATTCCCGTTTGCCCTTTTATTTTTTTTATTTTTTGCTGGGACTCTTCTAGTATTTGTTTTAAGCCTCTCGATGATTTATTGCTTTGTCAACAGGGTTACATCGTGCAAAACATAAGGCAATAAAAAGGATGTTGGATCACCCTCCCAGCTAAACTCTACCTGATTATCATAAGCATGTTTTGCCAGCTGATGGGCCACCTGATTAGCTTCCCTGGAACAAAACTCAAAAGAGATACCATGAATCGTCTGGGCTTTTGCAAAGCATTCCACCAAGGTTGCAGTATATGGACTGAACACATCAACCTCGCCCTTGCATGCATTTATCAATTCCAGCGAGTCAGATTCAACGATAATATTTGTGCACCCCAACTTCTCGAGCAGCTCCAGTCCCTTCGACATTGCCAAAGGTTCTGCCGAGGTGGCATCAAGAGTAGAGCCAAGTAGACAAGATGCACCAGCAACCGCTTCACCAATGCTATTTCGCAGGACAATCCCCGCTGCACCTGTACCATTATCATGAAAAGCAGCATCCGTATTTAGTTTGTAGCATCCGGTTCTAGGTTTTGTCCAAGATATTTCATGCGGTGCACTGGGGTGAGATGACACTTCATAATTCGCTGCCAAAGCTTCGATTGCAAAAGTAGTTCTAGGGGGTGCCGCAACCGATTCGCCCTTAACCATCTCACGTCTTTGCCACCATATGTACCAGCATGCAACGACAATCGATTCCTGTAGTCCGAGCCCCCCCAAGATGGGTGATCTCCGGGAAGGATGACACAAAATATACTCCAGAATTACCGAACCCGATCTGTCCATAGCCAGAGCATTATCAATTACTTCCTCGAGGCCAAGAGCATGCCAGACTTCCCGGGCGCGATTACATATGAACAGAAGGTGGCGAATATCTTCCGGGCCTCCCTTGCAAATTGGACAAATAGGCTCTACAGGAATGTGGCGTGCAGCAAGAATAGCCTTTCCTGGGACAGTGCCATGTAGGGCTTTCCAAACAAAAATCTTGATTTTACTAGGGACTGAAAGCTTCCATAAAATATCCCATACAGGATTCGGCTTTGATGCTCCTTGTCCATCTTCTCGTCTTATTCTTGCCCCAAATTGGTACTCCCATTCTGTGTAATAAGCAGACCGTACCGAGAAGACAAAGGACTTTGTTTTATGCCAAGCCACAAAGTCCTCCTTCAAGTGTTCACTCAAAGGAATCATGAGAATGTTCTGAGCATCCACGGGCATGAAAATGTCTCGCATAAGTGGTTCATCCCAGCAATGAGTATCTTGATCTATTAACTCATCGACATGCCGAAGAAGACACTGGCCCTTTCTGGTAAGTACTTTCCTGGATGTACAGTTTGGGATCCAATGGTCCTCCCAAATATTGATATTACTCCCAGACCCAACTCTCCAAATATGTCCCCTTCTAAAAGTTTGTAAACCTGCAATTATGCTTTGCCAAGTATAAGAGGAGCCCTTCTTAGGGCCAGCATTCAAGAGCTTTCCGTCCGGATAATATTTTGCTCTTAACACTTTAGCACATAGCGAGTCTGGTTTTTTCAAGAGCCTCCATGACTATTTTGTGAGCATAGCCATGTTAAAATAATACAAATCATGAAATCCCATACCACCTAGCTTCTTCGGGATGCACATTTTCCACCAAGAAAACCAATGCATCTTTTTGTGGTCATATGAATCACCCCACCAGAAGGCAGACATGGCATCATTTATTTCTTTACATAGTTTTTTTGGGATCTTGAAAATAGCCGTGGCGAATACTGGGATTGACTGAATTACTGATTTCAGAAGAATTTCCTTTACACCCATAGACAACAACTTTTCCTTCCATCCCTTAAGTCTCTCAATGATTCTTTCTAGCAGATACACAAAACTTCCACTCTTATCTAGCCCAACCATAGAAGGTAAACCAAGGTACCTCTCAGAAATAGCTTCAGTGTAAATATTTAGTTCAGTGCAAATCTGTGCTTTCACATCAACATCTACATTAGGGCTAAAAAAGACACCGCACTTTGCTTCACTAATTAGCTGGCCTGAATTTGCACAGTAATCATCTAGTACTTGTCTCAATGAGGTTGCATTAGTCATGTCAGCTTTCATGAGTATAAGGGAATCATCAGCAAAAAGTAAATGAGACACTGATGGTGCATTTCTGCACACCCTAATACCTTCAATGCCACGAACCTCCTCTTTTTGAGCCAAAGCACTGGATAAACCCTCTGCGCATAGAAGAAACAAATAAGGTGAAAGAGGGTCCCCCTGCCGGAGTCCCCTGCTTGGCACAAACATATCTGTCTCTTGATCATTAAACCTGACCTTGTATTTTACTGATTTTACACAAGCCATCAAAAGCTCAATGAACTCTTCATGAAAACCAAGTCTACTCATTATTTTCTCCAGAAAGACCCATTCCACACGGTCATAGGCCTTGTGCATACCTAGCTTCACTACACAGAACCCCACTTTTCCTTTCTTATTCTTTATGGTATGCATGGACTCATAGGCAATAAGAATATTATCTGTGATTGATCTCCCTGGAACAAAAGCGCTTTGAACAGGTGCAATAATTTCATCCAGGATACTCTTCAATCGAAAGGCAATCATCTTCGAGATGATTTTATACAAAACATTGCATAAACTGATGGGCCTATATTGAGAAATATTTTCCGGATTATCCACCTTTGGTATGAGCACTATAGATGTATCATTCCATCCAACCGAAATATTCTTTTCATTTATTGCATTTAGGACTTCAGACGTAAGAATATCACCTACAATATGCCAACATTTTTTGAAAAAAAATAGCATGCAGCCCATCAGTACCTGGTGCCTTAGTGTGCCCAATGGAGAACAAAGCCTTTTTAACATCCTATGCTGAGTAAGGCTTCGAGAGCTCTTCATTCATGTTATTTGTCACCCGAGGGACAACACGGTTAATGAACTCCGGGTCTGGCTCATCAATTTCTGTAGTGAAAAGACCAGCAAAGTATTCTGAGATAATTGGATTTAGATACGATGTACCTTCCTGCCAAGTTCTAAGCTTCCGAACAGAAGCAAAGTTCTGAAAATAGGCCGTGTTACGGTCTCCAACTTGTAACCAGTTCACCCTACTCCGTTGCGCCCCGTACACCTCTTCAGTCTTTCGATTTCATCAGCAAGCTCTTTCTGCCTAGCAATGTTTGCATCACTCAAATCCTTCCTTGATAATTCTTCAAGTTCTTTTTGCGTGCCACGCAATTTCTTTTTTGTTCGCTTGAGAACAAACCGGTCCCAGGCATGCAAGTGCGTGTGAATGAGAGCTAGTCTGTCAGCTAGCGATGCATCATGTCCTGATAGAACAGACTGATCCCACGCTTCTTGTACAACTTCAGAAAAATTCTTCTCTTTCAACCAACGTGCCTCAAACCTGAGAAGAGAACGCCCATATTGATCTTTTGCTTGATCTTCCTGAAGCGACATCAATATAGGTCGGTGGTCAGACTTATAATAATGTAAGTGGATGAGATTTGCGTCCATGAACTTTGCCTGCCACGCCTCATTTGCAAGAGCTCGATCGAGCCTTTCCCTTTCCCTGATTTTCCCCCGGTGCCATGTAAACTTGTCTCCCAAATAGCCGCAGTCGACTAGATTGCAGTCATCAATAGCATCCCGAAAAGCCTTCATGTACCTTTCTGGACGTGCTCTTCCTCCTTCCTTCTCAAAATAATAAGCCACATCATTTAGATCCCCCATGATCAGCCACGGCAAGCTGCTCAATTTAGCTAGATCACGCATTCTCTGCCATGTTAGATGTTTATCCTCCCAGTGCGGCTCGCTGTACATGCCCGTAAACCTCCAAGTGAAATTCGGATCATTACTAATGAACACATCAATAAAGTTATCAGACTTAAAATTCAGAGATACAGAGATCTCTTTTTTCCAGTACAATGCGAGACCACCACTTCTTCCATCACTCGGTACTACCTCCTTATGGTCCATCTTCAATCTTCTTCTACGACACTCCGCCGGCCATTCGTCCAAATGAGTTTCCGACAGAAATAAAATATCTGGGCATCTACTTGTGTGAACATCAAGCAGTGCCCTGATCGCAGTAGCTTGTTGCTGACGGAATCGTCGGATCGTGTAGGCTAGGGGATTCCGGTAGTGGAGAGAAGGGATTGGAGTTTTACCTTCTCCCTGACCTGTGGAGCTGCCGCCGGTGGACATGGTGGGAAGGTGACGGCGGCGGTGACAGAGAGGTGTAGAGGTGGCGGCGGTGTGCGTGCAGCTGCGGTGGCGGTGCTTCCCGTGAGCACCGCGCTAACCCTAGATCGGAAGGGAGTGTCGGTGGGGATTGTGGCGGCGGTGAACTTCGTCAGTCGTGCCCCGGCCCCCACCTCTGTTTATATAGCGCGGGTCACAGGGGCCCACCAACCATAATGGGTTGGGCGCCCCCGATCAGGGCGCGTGGATCAGGTGTCCGGTGGGCCGTTAGGCCCACACGGGAGAGATCAACCTAACATTCTCCCCCTTGATCTCAACTTTTACTTTTAACTTTATACTTTCTAGTTTATTTGTTCCATCACATATTGGTACATAGAGCATGTCTCATCGTCACAGCTTAATTGCCGATAGAATCATACAGCTACAACATACGTTTTGTTTAGAAACAAATTCTGTTCTTTTTGGGCCTCTCATGATCCAGGAATTAGAAGGCTTTCCCTTAAACCCATGCCGGCTAAGTGTTCCTTGAACACATTGGGTGGTAAGCCTTTCGTAAGCGGATCCGCAAGCATATCCTTTGTCTTTATATGCTCGAGACTTATAGTGTGATCCTGGATTTTATCTTTCACAACATAATACTTTATCTCTATTGTTTTGGCAGCATTACTCGACTTGTTATTGTGAGCATAAAATACTGCGGGCTGGTTGTCACAGTACATCTTTAGTGGTTTGTGAATACAATCTACCACTTTCAAGTCGGGTACAAATTTCTTTAGCCATATCGCCTGCCCCGTGGCCTCGAAGCATGCTATGAATTCTGCATACATCGTGGATGATGCAACTACTGACTGTTTGGAGCTTCTCCACGAAATAGCCCCTCCAGCGAGAGTGAAGACGTATCCTGACGTGGATTTTCTATCATCTCTGTCCCCCGCAAAATCTGCGTCTGAATACCCTTTTATCTCTAGGGAATCAGATCTCCTGTATGTTAGCATGTAGTGCTTCGTGCATTGCGCATAACGCAATGCCTTCTTTGCCATCTTCCAGTGCTCCATGCCTGGATTCTCTTGATATCTACCGAGTACCCCGGTAACAAAAGCTAAGTCAGGGCGAGTGCACACTTGTGCATACTGTAAGCTTCCAACAGCCGAAGCATATGGTACTGGTTTCATGAGATCGATCTCATACTGGTTCTTGGGACATTGGAATTTCCCAAAACTGTCGCCCTTGACTATAGGAGCAGGTGTGGCTTTACTCGCATGCATATTATACTTTTGGAGAACCTTTTCTAAATATGCCTTTTACGATAGTCCTAAGACTCCATTGTTCCTATCTCGGTGAATTTCTATGCCCAAAACATAGGATGCTTCACCAAGATCTGTGATATCAAAATTTGAGGATAAGAACTTCTTTGTTTCTAGTAGTAGACTAACATCACTGCTAGCAAGCAAGATATCATCCACATACAAGATTAGGAAAATATATTTCCCATTTTTAAACCTTGCATAAATGCAGTTATCCTCAATATTTTCTTTAAATCCAAAACTTTTAATCGTTTGATTAAACTTTAGATACCACTGTCTAGAGGCTTGCCTTAATCCATAAATGGATTTCTTCAGGCGGCATCCCATATTTTCCTTGCCTTCCATGATAAAACCCTTGGGTTGTTTCATGTAGACCTTTTCTTTTAAATCACCATTCAGAAATGTCGTCTTTACATCCATTTGATGTAACTCTAAATCAAAATGTGCAACTAATGCCATTATGATTCTGAAAGAATCCTTACATGAGACTGGGGAAAAAGTCTCATTGTAATCTATCCCTTCTCTTTGTGTAAATCCTTTTGCCACAAGTCGAGCTTTATACTTTTCTACATTCCCATTAGGGTCATACTTAGTTTTGTAGACCCATTTGCAGCCTACTGTTTTGGCTCCTTTAGGAATTTCCACTAAGTCCCAAACATCTTTGGAACTCATTGATTTCATTTCATCTTCCATTGCCTCTAGCCATTTCGATGAGTGAGGGCTTCTAATGGCTTCTTCATATGTGGTGGGGTCACCATCCATATGAACCATTTCTGTGTTATAGACTTTATAATCAGTAGAAATAGCTGATCTTCTTGTTCTATTAGATCTTCTAAGAGCCTCAGTATCTGGCACATTCTGTGCCTCAACTTCTGGCACATCTTCTACAATTGGCTGTTGCACCTCCCTTTCATGCTCAACAACGGGTTCACCCGGCTCCTGACGGACAGGTTCCGGGTCTACCCCCATAGTTGTCATGGGTGAAGTTGCAACTAGTAGTGAGAAAAATGGCTCCTGAATCATCGGATTAGGTGCATGCACCCTCTTCTCCTCAAGATCAATTTTCCGAGCTACCAAGCTCCCCCTCATCATTTCGTCCTCTAAGAAGACTGCATGTCTTGTTTCTACAAACTTTGTATATCTGTCTGGACAGTAGAAACGAAAACCCTTTGATCTGTCTGGATAGCCAATGAAGTGGCAACTCACTGTTTTGGGATCCAACTTTGCAATGTTTGGATTAAACATCTTGGCCTCAGCAGGGCACCCCCACACCCTGAAGTGGTGTAGAGAGGGCACTCGTCCTGTCCACAGCTCGTACGGTGTTTTGGGCACCGACTTGCTTGGCACTCTATTGAGAATGTGAATGGCGGTTTTAAGCGCCTCCATCCATAATCCCAATGGCAAAGTGGAGTAACTCATCATGCTGCGCACCATATCCATAAGAGTACGGTTGCGCCTTTTAGCTACTCCATTTTGCTGAGGCTCGCCCGGCATTGAATACTGGGCTACTATGCCAGTCTCCTGTAAAAATTGTGCAAAAGGTCCAGGGACTTGGGCATATGGAGTATGCCGACCGTAGTACTCCCCCCCCCCCCCACGGTCAGATCTTACTATCTTTATTCTTTTATCATGCTGATTTTCAACTTCAGCTTTGAATATTTTAAACTTATCCAACGCTTCTGATCTTTCTTTGATTGGATAAATATATCCATAGCGAGAGTAGTCATCTGTGAATGTTATGAACGAGTCATATCCATCCACACTTTTCACCAGAAATGGTCCACAAATATCAGTGTGAATGATTTCTAGTGTGCCTGTGCTATGGATTGCACCCTTTTTAATTTGTTTTACATAATTTCCTTTAATGCAGTCTATGCATTGTTCTAAGTCTGAGAACTCTAACGGAGGAAGAATTTCACTTTTGACTAATCTTTCTATTCTCCCCCTGGAAATATGGCCCAAGCGACAGTGCCATAATTTCGATGAGTCATGAGTTCTCTTTCTTTTCTTTTGTTCTTTGTTCGACGCGGAAACATGCTCATTCACATTACACACAGAATGCTCTTTTTCACAGAGTGATAATAAATAAAGCTCATCGTGTAGTAAAGCAACACCCACACAAGCATTATTAAACCATATGGCACACTTGCCATGTCCAAAATAACATTCATAATTGTCTTTGTCCAAACAAGAAACACTAATCAAGTTTCTATGACATGAAGGGACATATAAGACATCTCTAAGTAGAAGCTTGAACCCATCAGCTAACTCCAAGGAGATGGCACCGACAGCTTCAACTTCTGCTTGAATTCCATTAGCGACTTCAATGCGTCTTTCGTTTCTTTGCATAGTCCGCGTCGAATGGAATCCCTGTAAAGAATTCGCAACATGAACAGTTGCACCTGAGTCAATCCACCAAGTAGATTTCGAAAACTGTGCATACAAGGATTCATTTACAAATGAAACGATGTCGTTACCTCTCTTTGCCATGATTGACTTTAACCAGACAGGGCAATCCTTTTTGTAGTGCCCAGTCTGCTTGCAGTGGAGGCAAGTGTCTTTGTCCACTGGAAAGGACTTCTGCTGATGCTGATGCTGCATGTGAGATTTGCCATGCGCCTTTGAAGGAGAACCTTTGCTATTTTGATTATAATTCTTTTTCTTGTTATCCTTCACATAGTTGAGTGAACCACCATGTGAGGCTTTCAGTCTGTCCTCTTCTTGGACACACATTGCTATTGTCTTTTCAATGTCCCATGTTTCAGGTGACATGTTATAGTTTACAACAAAGGTTTCAAACTCCTTTGGCAGTGAAGCCATGACCAGGTGGACCAGGAGCGCTGGTTTGATCTCCAGATCCGCATCCATGGGCTTGAGCTTTGCTGCCATATTGCTCATCCTGAGGATGTGCTCTCTTATTCCATGACCACAGCCAGTGTAGTTCTCTGTAACCAGTTGCTTTATCAACTGGGTGGCATATGTCTTTGAAGAACCAGTGAACTGGTTCTTTATCTTTGTAAGCAACTCCCCTACGGAAGTGCACTCTGCAATTGAGCCCACAATGGCGTTCTCAATTGTATTCTTTAGAAATGCCATACACTTTTTGTTGGCGCTGATCCACTTTTGATTGTTGAGGGTATAGGACATCTCCAATGGAGCATGATCCCTTCTCTTTTTATCCCACGCAGCATCATCATCTGTGGCCTCTCTGACTGGCTCTGTAGGTCTGACCGGCTGTGGTTCATCCACAACCCAGTCCACCTCAGCACAGACAAATGCCAGATCTACTTTCTTACTCCACTCAGTGTAATTGTCACCTCTGAGTGTCGGAACATCTTTTAGGCAACTCATCAAGTGGTAGCCTCCTGAAATCACAATTTAAGTGAGATCATTATAACAATCATATGTATTAATCTAACATTGGTCAAATCAAACATACAATTGTCTATGCAATTAAATCTATATTACCGTTGGGCAAAAAATAGAAATAAATGCACTTTTAATTTCAATAATAAAACATGATCATGTTATTAACAACGTTGGTCATAAAAATAACATAATCATATTCATTTTAATAATCACTTTAATGTGCTCTTTAAATTTAATTCCTTTAAACTTTTATTTTCTTTGTAAAAGAGCACTATAATTTATTTTGCAGCGGAAAAACGTGAATATGAAATTCATGAACTTTTAACTCTTTACAGAAACTTTTCTTTTACCGAATAAAAATTCATGAACTTTATTATCTTCTTTATAAAATTCATGAACTTTTATTTTTCTGAAAATTTTCATTTTCAGAAACTTTTTCTGTTTACTTTTCTATTTTCTAAACACATTTTTCGTTGGAAAAAATAGTGCATAGAAAAAGAAATTTAAAACTGTTTAAATCTGCCCAAAAACTGGACAGAAAAACAAAAAAGAAAAACTGCAGCGCAGCCACAGTCTCGGCCTGACGCGCGAGGCCCGCAGCGGAAAAAGCCGGCCCACGGCCTGGCCTGCGCGCCGCGCCGCGCGAGCCGCCTCGACCCGGCCTGGGCCGCCCGCGGCTGCGGCCTCGGCACCATTTCGGCCCAAAGGCCCGTGCCGCTCTAGGGTTTGGAGGCAGCGTCATCCTGGCCGTTGACAAAATCGGACGGCGGCCCGGGCGCATCGCTGGATCAAAACCAGCGCCCGAAGCGATCGAGGGGGAAACCCTCGGTCATTCCTCCCCCCCCCCCCCCCGCGCGCCGCTCTCGTCCCTCTGGCTCTCCGCAGCGGCGGCCGATCCGCCCCGCCGGCGAGCTCTGGGACTGGCCGCCGGCGACTGCGACCAAAAGGCCACCACCGCACCGCGCGCGCCGCCCTCTGTTCCTCCTTCCCCCCTTTCTTTTCTTTCTTCCACTGTCACATAGAGAGAGAGACACGGGAGAGCCTCCTCTGCTCCACTTGCGCCCGATGGACGACGATGAACCGTGGTGCCGTTGCCTCCCCTTCGCTGGTGACGAGTTTTCCCTTAGCGGAAGCGCGCCGCCATCGAACGGCGTGGCTGCGGTGCCCACTTTGCCCTATGCAGGGTGTTGTTCTTCTTCCCCGCACCTCGGCTTGCCGATGCGTGTGGGGATCGAGAGGAACGGCGCGGCCGGAGTGGCGGCGCACTTTGCCGGCGGCCCGAGGCCCTCTCCGGTGATTGCTTTTACCCTAGCTCTTTTAGGGTTTTTTGGGGGGTGGGGATTTCTTTTTGTTCTTTCTGCTCTTACCGAAAATCCTATGACTACTAGGTCTGATACCATTGACGGAATCGTCGGATCGTGTAGGCTAGGGGATTCCGGTAGTGGAGAGAAGGGATTGGAGTTTTACCTTCTCCCTGACCTGTGGAGCTGCCGCCGGTGGCCATGGTGGGAAGGTGACGGCGGCAGTGACAGAGAGGTGTAGAGGTGGCGGCGGTGTGCGTGCAGCTGCGGCGGCGGTGCTTCCCGTGAGCACCGCGCTAACCCTAGATCGGAAGGGAGTGTCGGTGGGGATTGTGGCGGCGGTGAACTTCGTCAGTCGTGCCCCGGCCCCCACCTCTGTTTATATAGCGCGGGTCATAGGGGCCCACCAACCATAATGGGTTGGGCGCCCCCGATCAGGGCGCGTGGATCAGGTGTCCGACGGGCCGTTGGGCCCACACGGGAGAGATCAACCTAACAGTTGCAAGCCACGGCAATTCCAACTTAAAATCCTCATTGATGTAAGTCCTTCTGATTTTTCACCTCAACCAATCTGAGCAGGTCAAAACAAATTCCCAACGAATACTCAAACTCACATGCACAAATAAACTGATCTGACCAAAGCGATCAGACAGTAAAACTGATCCTATTACGGGTGGCCTGAAGCGACCACGAACTCGTAGTGGAGAGGGAGAACCAGCGAGGACGCCTCAAGGCATCGACCAAGGAGGCGGCCGGCGGCGGACCAGGGGAAGACCTAGTCGCCTGAAGAATCGCCTCCTTCCGAAAAAAACGCTTCAGGTTGCTGCAATGTTTTTTCAACAATCCACACCTACTTAAACATGCGGGGACTGTTCTAGTAAGTATTTGTTTCACCC
Source organism: Elymus sibiricus (assembly GCA_039707655.1). Lineage (NCBI taxonomy): Eukaryota > Viridiplantae > Streptophyta > Magnoliopsida > Poales > Poaceae > Elymus > Elymus sibiricus. Next base: position 118,473,119 of record CM077675.1, read on the forward strand.
CTTTTTTCTTAACTTTGCAGCTGATTTTCCACGAGCGAACGATGGTTAGAGGGACGTTGGTATCCCCAGTCCACCAAGGTTCAATCCCTGGTGCTCGCATTATTCTTGAATTTATTTCGGGATTTCCGGCGATGCACGTTGAGTACGGTCTCTCGAAGGTGCTCATAGGGCTAGGGTGTGCGTGTGTGCGTTCATAGGGGTAAGTGTATGCACGCATATATGAGCACTTGCGTCTGTACTGTGTTAAAAGAAAACTGATTTTTTTTCCTGCAAAAAAAACTGATTTTCCACGAGAAATTATAAAATAGTCACAACACAACTCAATTCAACAATAGTTCTGAGTTTTCTGTGGTCGCCTGGCGAGCGGACCAAGCTCTCTCGTCCAGCTCCTCCCATGGCTAGCCACTCCGGCTACGGCGGCCACCTCCCGGAACTCGCCGGTCTCCATCAACAATCTTCTTGTGGTAGAAAAAAAATGCAATCATAAATTGTTTGGTCAGTTTTCGACAAAAAAATAAAACTTGATCTACTTGTAAAACTTTGATTAGGGTAGAAGTGGGACAGAGTTAGCATTATGCAAACCTTGAAACCTAGAGCTACAACCTTTAATGTTGCAGAATTTAAGAAAACATTGGATAAGTGAAACGTAATAGTGTTACAGACTATCCTCGGCTATGGCCAATGGCGTTGATGGACTCCACGTGTACTTCTACTATTTTCTACTGCAAGACTTTGATATAACTCCGGCTATGTGAGTTGTAAAATTTACACTCTGGATCTGCAATGTGATATCATGTCATGTGAAAAACATATGGTATTTGATCATGTATTGTCAGTGCTAGCGATTGATCTTTATGGGTTCAGGTTGTCACATTGCTAATCATGTATAGCAGTCACAAAGAACATTACTGTGAAAAAATTGTGTCTTTCCTTCCTAATTGATGATGTTATCTAACATGAAAAATCACTTCTTCTTTTCAAGTTGTGTTCTCGATCCCTTGGTGATGTAAGATGACCGTGCCAACGGATAAAAATCTACGTAAAATCCCTCGAAAAAAATGGTTTGTTCTCTTCCTCTTTCCTTACCTACTCCATGCTAGAATTGCTAATCCTGTATAATCTGTCGCCAATTCACAACAGTTAGCAGTCACAAGGAACATTACCTGTGAAAAAATGGTGCCTTTCATTCCTAATTACTGCTATTCTCTAACACTGTTAGAAATTCATAACTTAAGACAAGAAAAAGAAAAGGGCATGGGAAAAAGGCGTACTATCTCTACAAGAGCTAGTTCACTTGGTAGAGAACTCAAACAGCATTGTATGCACATACTTCTCACCAGGATGAACGATCACTGATGGAAAATTAGGTTGGTTGACCGCATTTGGGAAACCTTGCGTCTCAAGGCAGAGACCTGCGTGCTTCCCATAGACTGCACCTCCTTTCCCCACAATGCCACCAAGGAAATTACCAGTGTAGAACTGCACTCCAGGAGCATCCGCCCAAATGTTTAGGACCCTAAAGCTTGATGGGTCTGTCACCTTAGCCACATGCCGCAAGCCTGACTTCGCTTCGGGAGAATCAAGCACATAGTTGTGATCATAACCACCAGGGACTTGGCCAATCCTTTCGCCAATCTCAGCCTCAGTCAGAAAATCAAATGGCGTGCCGCTCACTTGCATAAACTCGCCTGTGGGTATTGAAATTTGATCTACTGGAGTTATCTGAGATCCCCGTATCTGGATAGAATGTGCAAGCACATCTCCAGAGTCATGGCCTGCCAGGTTCCAGTAGGTGTGTTGTGCTAAACTGATAGGTGTTGCCTTGTTCAAAGGTGCAGCCTCCATCTCTAGCTTGAACGCCGTGCTTGATGGAAGAGAATATCTGGCAGTAACAGAAACATCACCTGGGTAACCTGTTTACTTAAGAGAGATCTGTCAGATTATAGCGAATTTCAGCCCTTCATATAGTTGACTGTTCAATGGGAGTTAGTTGGCACGGTACCTTCCTCTCCATCTTTACTATAATATTTTAAGGTGATTGATGGGGTCTTCCCTTTGTTATATTCGGTGACTTCCCATATGACTTTATCAAACCCTTTAAATCCACCTAGAAAAATTGATATCGCATAGCATTAGAGTTGAGTATGTAATAGCACAAGTAATGTAGTGATTTTTTTCTCTGTGCATGTATACATGTGCATTTGTGATTATATCGACCATGATACAAAAAAATAATTGATCTTGACACAGAGTGCATATTCAGATAAGCCATTATCCTTAACCCAGACTACCACAAATACTTATTCTGCCCTGCAGATGGACTAGTGTGATTCAAGGAAATTTTTTACATGTTCATGCAGCTGTTCAACATGGATGATGCTACAGCTACAGCGGCACCAGATGTTACAGAAATCAGGTTAAATTTGGCCGTGTCTATATAAACCAAGCATGTATAAACAAGATTACACCTCACAACTTCACTACAGCATGAGACCTTCAAATTTAAATTGGTGGAACTGGGCTTTAAACCCTAAACATTGTCACACTCCTAGATAGCTCTAGCAGTGCGACAAGGGCACAAGTTGTCGGAGTGTCAGAGAAGAGCATGGCACAGAGCCACAGAGCAACAGAGATGCAGGAGAAGGTGTTCAGGCATTAACTAACAAAACTGAAGATGTTCGAGTCGATAGAGGAAAGCGAGGCAAGAAGGGACTCCAGTTGGCGCCAGCAAGTGGGTGCCTTGGCATTATGTTGCTAGTGGGTTGCCCGGAGGGCAGTAGGTGTGGCATGACGCAGTTATAAGCCGTTGCACTGTACTGTTTGCAATCATCGCATATGAAATGAATATATCTGATTTCCTCCTTCCCCTGTTCTTCTTCCTCAAGTCTCTGCTCCTTCCCCTCTGTTCTTCCTGAGTTCATCCAATCTGCTGTTACATCTAGCCCAATGATAGGCTAGGTCATAACAATTAGTATTCAGAGCTTCTTCGGTCCACCGCTGCACTGTCTCACACTCTCTTGATCGACTGCTAAAATTTCCAAGAGCAGGTCACTGGTTGCTTTCGAGCGATCGGGCATAAATCCTATGATCGGTTAGGTCGATTCGGGGGAGCAGCTCCAGCTCCGTTGTTCAAGCCTAGCGCCCAGTCACAGTACATCGCCACCGTGATCGGAAGTATGGTGGAGAAGCTGCTCGCTGAGATCAAGGCCTTGTCAGACCGATTCGGTGCGCTCGATCTAGTTCAGCAGCAGATCAGCGACCTCTCCACCAAGTGGGAAGGCCAGGCACAGCAGGTGGAGCACATCAAGGAGAAGCTCGATCTCTTGCTCATATTGCTTGGTCAGGTGGAGCAACAGCAGCGGCGGCGGCTGCCGCCGCAGGGCCCTCAACAGCCACCGCTAGTGGCAAGCATTTTGGGGACTCCAGGGAGCGTCGCCAAGCAATCACCTATCCGATTGTCGCCCACCAGTCAGGTATCCACACCGTCGCCTACACCAATTACTGTGGACGCACCTGAACCCTGACTCATCAGAGAATGAGTCCAAGGCGAAACTGGATGCCTAAAATGGAATTTTCTCAGTTTGATGGCACCGAGACCGAGGCACGTGTCTGGGTTGATCTGTGCGATACTTATTTTGCATTATATCAGATTCCTGAAGGGTTTAAGGTAGCTGCAGCAACACTGTACATGATTGACAACACTACACATTGTTATAAGGCTTACAAACTAACAGCAAGCTGGCAAGATTGGCAGAAATTCAGTACAGATTTGTTGCAGGAATTTGTAGTCAATTTCTAGAGGGACAAGTTAAGGGAATTGTATTTGCTCAAGCAAGTGGATAGTGTTGAGGAATACAAGAGGTTTGATCAGCTGGCGTATCGCATTAAAATATATGATCCAGCTGTTGGAGGGTTGATATTGGTAAAATCAATTTATTATGTGGCTCAAACCAGAATTAAGGGTCATGTGGAAACACAGTTGCCAGATACAGTAGCTCAACCAGCAGTGTTTGCAATGATTCAGGAACGAGTCGTGGGCAGAGCTGTTCCAGTGAACAACCAAATTACAGGAGACAAAACATGGCAGAGAGTAGAATAGAAGAACAAATTTCTGCCTGCAGATTTGTGGAAGGCACAACAGCTCAAGGAGTTCAGGAGGACAATTTTTTTTCTTTTTTTTTCTCAAGAAAATGCAAAGGACCTTTGTGTTTCTTTTCATTGAAAAGATGGGTGAAGGAACAATCCTCCTAGGAGGTGAGTTTTACAATGCCTTGAGCCCAATCAGTGGACATTCCAGGATGTGGGCAGAACAACCCTAAGCCCATGGCATGTGTTTTAAATGTTGGGAAAAATATTCACCACATGTGTGTGGACCTTCAGCACAGTTGAAGGTCATGGAGTTAGCTGCAGATACCACAGTTTTAACTGAAGAAGTGCTGAATGCAATGACAGAATTACAGAGTGCAACTGATTGTCACATATCATTGTATGCCCTGTTAGGCACCGCTCACCCAAAAACCATCAGTCTGCAAGCAAAGGTGGGAAATAAAGTGCTGCTACTGCTAGTAGATTATGGTAGCTCTCACGGTTTTCTGAACCAATAATTTGCGGATAGGTTGCATTTGCCAAGCAGGCCAGCAAGACCAGTGAGAGTCAAAGTGGCAAATGGGGATATATTACATTGCAATACAGAAGTGCATGAGTTAGTGTGGAACATACAACAAGACACTTTTACTCATCCAATGAAAGTAGTTAACCTTGAGGGTTATGATGATGTCCTTAGAATGGACTGGTTAGCAAAGTTCAGTGTAATTGGGAAGACAAACGAGTGGAGTTTCAATATCAGGGACAAACAGTGAAAATTCAGGGAGTGGTCTCACCATCTCTGCCCACTGCTCAGGAGGCTACTCTAGAGGAGATTGACCAGTGGCACCAAGTTAATGACATATGGGCTCTGACTGGTTTGCCCTCTGTCAGATACTGTACATGTCACTGTGCCCACGTAGATTCAGTTAGTGTTGGAAAAAAATCAGAGAAGTGTTCCAGGAACCAAAATCTCTTCCCCCTCACAGAAATTTTGATCATGATATTGCACTGCTACCTGGGGCAGCCCCTGTAAATTCTAGGCCCTATAGATATGCTCCTCACCAGAAAATGAGATAGAAAGGCAAGTGCCTGAGATGATCAAGGCAGGCATTGATACACCAAGTAAAAATAGTAGCTAATGTTTTAAAGGTGAATCTAATTACCCACATGTCCTATGGCGTCTCACTGAAGATGCAGGTACATACAACAGAAGATGCTTTTTTTACTTATTGTATACTAATTCCGTTTATTGTATACTAATTCTGTTTAGCAGAAATATCATGGTCATCTGCAGTCTCAATCAGTCACAAATGTTTGGCAGCAGGGTAGAAGGATAAACAAACTGTAACCATTACATATGCCTGAAAACCTGAATACATGAACAAACTAGAACATCTATGAATTGTAACAACTCAGGCCTCCAATGTCTTACCATGAAGAGTGTTAGGTGGGTTGTTGATGCCCAAACTATATTGCACGCCATTTAAAGTAAACTTTCCATCCTTGATTCTATTTGCAACTCGCCCAACAATGCAGCCAAAGTAAGGTGAGGTGCCATTCTAAAAATAAGAGAACACAAACCATCAGCACCAAACAAATAAATTCATATATAAGTATAAGTAGATCTAATCATATAAGATCAGCAGTAGATATAAAGCATATAAATAACACGCACATAAGGGCATCTCTAGCCGATCCCTCAAAATTTAGGCCCTCAAAGCCTCCTTATACCTTAACTCCTTACGTTTGATCCGCTAAAAAAATGTGGTTCCTAGCCGAACTCTTAAATTTAACTCCTCAAACTTGTTCTTCAAACAACGATTGAAGGTAGTCCATTCTAACACACAATGCATAACATAAAATTTAAACTACATTGCATAAACTACTCGATTTGAAGAAAATAAAAACTAAGAAAAAAAATTAATCCTCCTCATTCATGAGTGTCTCCCAATCCCTGTCATCGTCTGACCCCGGAGCCGGACTCGCTCGAGCAAAGGTTGATGACCTGCCCACCGGATGGCCCGGCCTCGTCGGTAGCCCCACGGGATGGCCCGACCTCGGCCTCGTCGGTAGCCGCCTTTTACATCTCGAGCCACCGGGGCTCCTCGGCGACGAGCTCCGGATATCCAACGGAGCTCGGCCATGTACTCTTTATTGGCGCACGCCGCCTTGAGCCGCTCGAAGGCCTCCCGATTCTCCCGCACTTCGCGGTGGGAGACCACTCGGGGCTCGATGTCAACGGGCATCGGAACCTCATCGCTAACGATGGGGAAGTTGATCTTCGCCCGGCTACCGTAGACGCTCACCGCCTTCTTATCGTACGCCCTCGCCGCCAACTCTGCCAGCCGGAAGAAACCAAGCCCGTACCAGCAGCCGATGTCTGCGTCCTTGATTACCGACACCCACGTCCCCCGCGGCCGCTGCCGGACATCGTGATACTACTTCGATGGCGGCGGCAGGGGCAGGTTGGTGGTGAAGGAGCGAGAGGGGGGCGCCGCCGTGTGCTACTCGGGTCAGTTGTGCGACACGGCGTGGATCCGCGTTGATTGGCGGCAGCGACCTCCGACAGCTAGATGCCACCATTTCGGGGCGGCGCCAACCGATTGGAAGCGCCGGCGAGGGTGTGGGGTGGCTGCGCTGCGGGCGGGAGGGCTGGCAGGATGGATTTTGACGGCACCAACGTCGATGCGGTGCGGGGGAGGGAGAGTGGCGGTGCGATGGAGGGGAATTTTTTTCGGGGAGGCGGTCGACTAAATATAAGCGACGGTCGACTAAATATAAGCGGCGGCCGAGGTGATGAGTAAAAAATTTGAGGGGCTAAAGCCGATAAGGGATCGGCTAGGTCCAATTTAGCCCCACAAAACCAATTTTTTAGGGGCTGTTTGGATTACGCTCATGCCAGCCCTGCCAATTCGTGGGCATGCCAAAAAGTTGGCGAACGTTTTGCTCGCGCGCGCATCAGCCAACCAACAACAACAAAGCCTTTAGTCCCAAACAAGTTGGGGTAGGCTAGAGGTGAAACCCATAAGATCTCGCGACCAACTCATGGTTCTGGCACATGGATAGCAAGCTTCCATACACCCCTGTCCATGGCTAGTTCTTTGGTGATGCTCCAATCCTTCAGATCTCTCTTTACGGACTCTTCCCATGTCAAGTTCGGTCTACCCCGGCCTCTTTTGACATTATCAGCATGCTTTAGCCGTCCGCTATGCACTGGGGCTTCTGGAGGCCTGCGCTGAATATGTCCAAACCATCTCAGACGATGTTGGACAAGCTTCTCTTCAATTGGCGCTACCCCAACTCTATCTCGTATATCATCATTCCGGATTCGGTCCTTCCTTGTGTGGCCACACATCCATCTCAACATGCGCATCTCCGCCACACCTAACTGTTACACATGTCGCCTTTTAGTCGGCCAACACTCAGCGCCATACAACATTGCGGGTCGAACCGCCGTCCTATAGAACTTGCCTTTTAGCTTTTGTGGCACCCTCTTGTCACAGAGAATGCCAGAAGCTTGGCGCCACTTCATCCATCCGGCTTTAATTCGATGGTTCACATCTTCATCGATATCCCCATCCTTCTGCAACATTGACCCCAAATATCGAAAGGTGTCCTTCTGAGGCACCACCTGCCCATCAAGGCTAACATCATCCTCCTCCTCGTGCCTAGTAGTACTGAAAGCGCACCTCATGTACTCGGTTTTAGTCCTACTAAGCCTAAAACCTTTCGATTCCAAGGTTTGCCTCCATAACTCCAACTTCCTGTTGACCCCCGTCCGACTCTCATCGACTAGCACCACATCGTCCGCAAAGAGCATACACCATGGGATATCTCCTTGTATATCCCTTGTGACCTCATCCATCACAAAGGCAAAAAGATAAGGGCTCAAAGCTGACCCTTGATGCAGTCCTATCTTAATCGGGAAGTCATCAGTGTCACCATCACTTGTTCGAACACTTGTCACAACATTATCGTACATGTCCTTGATGAGGGTAATGTACTTTGTTGGGACTTTGTGTTTTTCCAAGGCCCACCACATAACACTCCGCGGTATCTTATCATAGGCCTTCTCCAAGTCAATGAACACCATATGCAGGTCCTTCTTTTGCTCCCTATATCTCTCCATAAGTTGTCGTACCAAGAAAATGGCTTCCATGGTCGACCTCCCAGGCATGAAACCAAACTGATTTTTGGTCACGCTTGTCATTCTTCTTAAGCGGTGCTCAATGACTCTTTCCCATAGCTTCATTGTATGGCTCATCAATTTAATTCCACGGTAATTAGTACAACTCTGAACATCCCCCTTGTTCTTGAAGATTGGTACTAATATACTCCGTCTCCATTCTTCTGGCATCTTGTTTGCCCGAAAAATGAGGTTGAAAAGTTTGGTTAGCCATACTATCGCTATGTCCCCGAGGCCTCTCCACACCTCAATGGGGATACAATCAGGACCCATCGCCTTGCCTCCTTTCATCCTCTTTAAAGCCTCCTTGACCTCCGACTCCTGGATTCGCCGCACAAAACGCCTGCTAGTATCATCAAAGGAGTCGTCCAGATCAATGGTAGAGCTCTCACTCTCCCCATTGAACAGCTTGTCAAAGTACTCCCGCCATCTATGTTTAATCTCCTCGTTCTTCACCAGGAGTTGATCTGCTCCGTCCTTGATGCACTTGATTTGGTCAACATCCCTCGTCTTCCTCTCTCGGATCTTGGCCATCTTATAGATGTCCCTTTCGCCTTCCTTCGTGTCTAACCGTTGGTAGAGGTCCTCATACGCCCGACCCCTTGCTTCACTCACAGCTCGCTTTGCGGCCTTCTTTGCCATCTCTCTATGTTGTCTGCACTCCTATCCAGATATAGGCGTCTGAAACACTCTTTCTTCTCCTTAATTGCCTTCTGGACATCATCGTTCCACCACCAGGTATCTTTAGCTTCTCTTCTACTTCCCCTGGACACTCCAAACTCCTCTGAGGCCACCTTACGAATGCAAGTCGCCATCTTCATCCACATGTTGTCTACATCACCTCCTTCCTCCCAAGGGCCCTCCTTAATGACCCTCTCCTTGAACGCCTGAGCTACCTCCCCCTTGAGCTTCCACCACTTCGTTCTAGCGACTTTGGCACGCTTGTCCTGCTGGACACGAATCCGAAAGCGGAGGTCAGCAACCACAAGCTTATGCTGAGGGACAACACTCTCTCCAGGTATCACCTTACAGTCTAGGCATGCACGCCTGTCTTCTCTTCTCGAGAGGATGAAATCAATCTGGCTAGAGTGTTGCCCACTACTGTAAGTCACTAGATGTGATTCTCTCTTCTTAAAGAGGGTGTTAGCTACGATCATGTCGTAGGCTAGCGCAAAGCTTAAGACATCTTCTCCTTCTTGATTCCTGATGCCATAGCCAAATCCCCCATGCACCCCTTCAAAACCTGTGTTAGATGTGCCCACGTGGCCATTGAGGTCTCCTCCTATGAAGAGCCTCTCGCCAATCGGTACACTCCTAACCATGTCCTCCAGGCCTTCCCAGAACCCTCTCTTGGTGTTCTCATTGTGGCCTACTTGCGGGGCATACGCGCTAATAACATTGAGAACTAAGTCCCCAACTACCAGCTTGACCAGGATAATCCGGTCCCCACGTCTCTTGACGTCTACCACTCCATCCTTGAGGCTCTTGCTGATCAAGATGCCTACTCCATTTCTGTTTGCAACCGTCCCTGTGTACCACAGCTTGAAGCCGGTACCCTCCACCTCCTTCGCCTTTTGTCCCCTCCATTTGGTCTCTTGGACGCAAAGGATATCAACGCCTCTCCTCACCGCTGTATCAACTACCTCCCGAAGCTTACCTGTCAGAGACCCTACGTTCCAGCTACCTAAGTGAATCCTCCTAGGCTCGGCTAGCTTCCTTACCCTTCGCACTCGTCGAGTCAAATGCAAAGACCCTTGCTCAATTTCCACTACACCCGGGCGCCGATGTAGCGCGCCACTAAGGATGCGACGACCCGATCCTCGCTCACTTGCCACCGTATCCAGATCACGATACGGCGCGCCACCTGGGGGGTGGCGGCCCGGCCCTTGCCCATTTTCCACCACACCCGGGTTCCGATGTGGCGCGTCGCTGAGAGGGTTACGCCCCAACGAAAATCTTTTGGGTTTCATCTCCATAAGAGTGGCTGAGTTTTGACGTTGGCTCGCCAAGCCTATCACAACCCTCCTCCTTTACCCGGGCTTGGGACCGGCTATGTTGAGACAACATAGGCGGAGTTGCGCATCAGCCAACCATTGGTGTGAAATTGCACTGGCAGACTGGACGCGGCATGGGCGAGCCAAATAGTTGGCGTCCATCCAAACACAAGCTTAGTGCCCAGTCAACGCCCTTTTTTTGGCTGGGCAGCTTTTGGCTTGAAACCAAACATGCTCTTACTCTAACCGGTTTTGAGGGATCAGCTACAAATGACCTAAGAGAAGCTAAATGAGCAACTCACTCAAAACGCTAATTCGAAATGGATGATGCTGATTGCCCATATGAAGATGAATGCACTAATTTTGAACTCCAAATATTTTCTATTTGTTTTGGAGATTACAACTTCGAACATCCTCTATTAAGCAATGGATTAAAGTAGTTAAGAGACAAAATCATCACGAATTTCCTCTTATTGCAAACATAGCCAACTTAGATGACAATGACAGTAGACATCCAAGCACAACCATGTATATTTTTCGACATCACGGAACACAAGATGTCCTTAGAGCTTCTTCGAACACTGTGAAGAACATTACTTGATACTAATATCAATGATAGGTAAAATTATCTAAGGCATGACCCGGTCAACGTTGTATGGAAGGCCCCCTCGGGCCTAGGAGATGTCCTTAGAGCATCTTCAGACACTGCCAAGAACATTACTAGATACTATAATTAAAATTACCTAAGGCATGGCCTAGTCAATGTCATATCAAAGGACCCCCTCGAGCCCAGGTACGGGCCAGCACAACGAAGACGAGCATCACCGACCATGGAGATCTTTCCATACTGAACATGACATACAAGGAAACCCTATATGACACAAAGGGAAGGCTCCAACGTGTTTGGTACCAATATGGATCCGACTCCTACCCCTACAAACACTGGCGTGGAGTTCTCCACTGCTATATAAGGAATCGAGGGACACAAGAATTGAGGCCATGCCTTCTAGGATCCACACCTTTCACATAGACTGAGCCTTTACACCATGTAGAGACCTTGATGCTTCCCCTCGAGACCTAGGTCCATCTCGTCGAGTTTCCCTAACTCGCTGAGTACCCCCTATATTGTAATCCTTTGTATTGACCACATATATATGAAAAGAGAGAACAAGGGGGAAAGTAGGGCTTTTACCCGCATCGAGGCCCTAAAGACGAGGACAACGCCGAGTGACCAAGAATAGTGCAACACTAGCAGAGAAAGGATGTGGTCAACAACCAGTCAAACAAATGCCGATAAAAATCGGTTAGGCGGTATGATCGAACACTCAATAGGCCAAGAGAGGAGGCATTTCGCCCAACCAAGGCACGGTGTGGTTTCTACCAATTTTGCAGCCATGATGCAGGAAGATATACCTAAACCAAGAAGAGACGGGAGAAAATGAGACCCAAGAGAGAACAATTTAGGTGAAAACGATCGGTGGTTGCACCGTCCGGAGAGCAAGCACCCCGAAGGCTTGCTAAAGAAAATACGGTCACGGAAGGCTACCAGAATACAACCACTACCGAGACAAAGTCGCAAGATTCAACCACGCGACAAACATGGTAAAATAAAATATCCCAACATCGAAAGAGGAAAGGTCTCCTGAGAATATATGGGGACATACCCCCAAAGAGATGGTGTAGGATCCATCGCGCTCAAACGCACAACACGTCCGAGTGTGCCATATTCCGTGAAGAAGCATGAAGAGTAGCACATGAAAGAAATCGCGATATGGTTTGAAATACAACCAGGGGAATGAGAATCAAATACAACCAAGGAGTGCCTATGTGGTTTCATCAGAAACGTCTCCACTGAAACAGAGGACTCTGGGACGAAGGAAGATGCGAGAAGGATATCTGGAACCTACTCAAACCCCGATGAATTAGACTACCTGATCTTCACAACATTAGCAGGAAATCTACGTTCGGGGGTTGCGGCAGCACAGAAAAAGATAACAGGACGCGATAAACCGGACCCTCTATACAATTGGCACATTGGAAGAACCAACGTTGTGACAAGCGACTCTAACGAAGGAAGACAAGGACAAGGCGAATGGTGCACTTTGTCACAGGATCTAGTGAATGGGAAAGGGAAGGCGAGAACTCATGTATCCGCAAATATATCTGTGGCAGCGTGCGCATCACCCTTGTAATCCAATGGAGAAGGCCGACGACAATTGACATTTACCACAAAGCTACTCACGCTCAAGGGGAAAAGGTCAAAACATCACCAAGGTAACAAACATAAAATTAGAATAATAGTATGCTAGCATGATATCCATCTTGTATGGTTTTATTCACAGCACCATTATGATTGACGGCGTACCCATTAAAATATCCCAACGAGCCAAGATTGAGACATCAGACCCCTCGTAGTGGGTAATATCATAGATCAGTCTATGATACTACCTCCCCAATGCATAGTATCATGTACTAGTATCATACTATCACTTCATTTATTCATTTGTAGAATCTCAATACAAAGTTGTGGGTAGAATTTATTTTCTTATTAACTTTTTCATTTGACATGGAAACTGTATATAATAAATTCATAATACTAAATTGCCATTTTGCCACCTCAGCTAAATTGCCTAGTTGGCATACTTGATATGATACCCCCACTACGGGAGGACTAGTACTATAGTAGAACTCTATCTAATTTGAATGATTCAAAGATTGCTCACTGCGCCTACAACGCTGTTATAACTCTATCTCACATCCTTGATTGCACGGTCACATCATCTATTTTTTATGTGGCAATGCATTCTTATGCCAGGAGGTCTCAGCACAAACATTACACTACCAAATATGTGGCGCGATGGTACAAAACAAAACAAGGCCACTAGGCTAGTTGACTTCCAAACGTCCCATCCAAAAAAAATAGACTTCCAAAAGTCAGAAACTAAGAAATATCCCCTTTCCGGTCCTCAGGCAGTAATCTCAAATGCACCGAAATGAGCAGACTAATCGCTACAAATCCAAAGGCACAAACCAAGAACTAACCAGATATGGATCCAGGGAGTCGAATCCAAGCACCACATCAGCAAGAACCCCTGCGGAAGCACACGGGACAGCAATTACAACCACAACCGTAAAGAAGCAACGAATAACTCAGTCCGCAGCAGCGCAAGAATACCATTCTTGTCCGGGACAAGCAGCGACGTGACGGCGGCGCCGACATTGCTGATCCTGGCCCGAATCCTGCCGTTGTCGAGCTCGAGCAGCTCCGGGGAAGGCGGGCGCGAGGGGGTGACCGGCGCGGCCATGGGGAGGACGAGCCTGTCGGGCTTCTTGGAGGCGCGGAGCGAGGGAGCCGGCGCGGAGAGGATGGTGACGGAGGCGAGGAGGTAGACGGCGGCGAGGAGGAGGAGGAAGAAGGGCGGGGTGATGCGGAGGATCTTGAGGCCGGCGTGGGGCTGCGCGTGCGCGTGGTGGTGATCCCGGAACCTGTTGGAGGCGGTGTGCTGGAGATGCGGGCGGGTCGGGGTCCTCGGGGACAGGGAAGAGTGGTGCTGCTGAGCTCCCAGCAGCTGCTCCATTCCCTCCGCCCGGAGATCTGTCTGCTCCGGTCTTCCGGGGTTAGGCCTGATCTGGCGCGCGCCCCCGTCGTCCCCGAGTCACTCGCATCGCGCGCGTCGACTGACCGGATTCCCTAGCAGACGATCGCCCGCGTCGCGCGCCTGGATCGATCGCTCTCTCGCCGATTTGTTCACTCCTCTCTATCGACCGCCGACCGGTCCGTTCCTCCTCTGTCGAGTCGCCTGGTTTTTTCTTTATCCGAAATCACATTAGAGTATGCTTGCAAAGGTTGTCGCAAGTTGGAATTTTTGTACTGTATGTCCTTTGGAGATTCTTTTTCAAATCCATTTTATCTTTGGACTTTTATAACTACCAAACGTTCGGATCTTAGCAATAGGCAAGAACGATCTTTACTTCATTCTAATTATATACATGCATGCATTAGAATGACTAATTTTCCTTTCACGTGCACTTCTCCCTCTAATTACATGCATATACGCATTAGAGGACGAAAAGCTGATGTCATCCTAGATTTTTTTGTTTCAAACTTCAAAATGTTTTGTAGCTCAAACCGTCGCTCCGAATGAAAAACCGACTTCATAAAAAAATTCGTCTCGACGAGATCTTCAAAACTAGATCACATGTTGATATTTTCTGATGACTTTTTTTTGGATCAAAAGTTACCACATCTGGGCTATGTATATCACGTCTGTCATACATAAGTTACCATGGCATTTACACAAAAGTTTTTAGGATATGTTTTCAGGGTCAAAAAGTGATTATGCTGTTTGCATTCGACATGAAGTTTCTCCTCCCGAGCTCAAATGAGCTCGGTGAACAGTAAAATCGAAAAAAATTCGAAAAATGTTCAAAAAATTCTGAAATTTTTTCATGAACAACATTGACAAAATATCTAAGTGCGTGCAAACATTTGGCCTGTAATAACATTCCTATAAGGCTTGAAAAAAAAATCGATACTGGACATTCCTATAAGGCCTGAAAAAAAAACAAAATCGATACTGTAAAACAAAATCGATACTCCAGTATCGATTTTGTTTTTTTTTCAGGCCTTATAGGAATGTTATTACAGGCCAAATGTTTGCACGCACTTAGATATTTTGTCAATGTTGTTCATGAAAAAATTTCAGAATTTTTTGAACATTTTTCGAATTTTTTTCGATTTTACCGTTCACCGAGCTCATTTGAGCTCGGGAGCAGAATGGTACTTTCCGTTTGCATTGAGGTATGAACTTTGTTGTGTATATTAGTGTATTACCATGTTGCACAAAAGTTACCGGGGTATGTTTTTCAACAATTTTCATTCCGTCGGCCAAAAAATTACCACGATATTTGTATATGAGTTATCAGCTCTCATGTGCGTGTATTATCATGTTGTTTACACATGAGTTATTGGGAGGTATTTTTTAATGACATTTTTTCCAGGTCAAAAAGTTACCACGTCTGGATTAAGTAAGTTATCAGCTATGTTGTATGTATATTATCATGTTATTTACACACAACTATCAGGGTATATTTTCAACAAACTTTTATCCCGGGGTCATTTTTCAACAATTTTTCCTCGGGGTCCAAGTTATCATGGTGTTTGTACCTAAGTTATCATGTATATGATGCATTATTACCATGATGTTTATACAAAACGTTACGGAGGTACATTTTTGACAACTTTTTTCCTTCAGGTCAAAGTTGCCACGGTGTTTCTGCCTAAGTTATCAGGGTTGCCATGCATAAATTACCGTGTTGTTTACACATAAATTACCGGGGCGATGTTTTAATAATTTTTTCACCCCCGGTCGAAGTTACCATGACATTTATACGTAAGTTATCGGGTCCCGGTGCACACATTACCATGTCATTTGCACATAAGTTACCGGGGTAAGTTTCAACCAAAAAAATCCCGCGTGTAAAGTTGCCTTGATATTTATGCTTCCGTAAAAATTATCGGGTTGTATTTAAACAACTTGTTTGTGCTTCCGTAAAAATTCTTCTCGCAACAAAAAATCCTTCTCCTCCTTGGGTGAAAGTCCGGTCATGGCACGGACCGTCCGATTCTGCTCCCGGGCGAGGGTGTGCGTGTTCCTCCGTTGCATCTTCTGTACAATGCGGGCGTTGATGGCTTCCTCCTCTGCGGCCACCCGTGTCGCCATATCGACGGCGAGGAGGGCCTCGGCCTCCCTCATCCTCTCCTTCCCATGCTGGGCACACCGGTCCCGGTAAGACCCATACATCGCCGGGGAGATTTGAAGGCTCCCGGGACCATGATGATCCAGGCCCGGAGGATCAGATTGCTCAACGCACCGATGCTATGGATTCGTGCGGGATAGATTCTGCCGTCAGCCAGGCGCTATCCTCCTGGGAGCGCCAGAGTGCAATGTGTACCGCCATTGCCTCATCCAACCTGCATGGGACGACACCCAAGTCGACGGACTTGTCCGAATCAGATTGGCTGCCCGCCATGCCGGATATGTTCATCAAATAATATTTTCGATGGTTAAATAAGATGATGCCTTTTACAAAGTAAAGGAATTAATACAGGGGAGTTGGCTATTAGGGTGATGTTTATTTGCTATCGTGATGGCTTAGGGATCGAATCCCCCTTCCCACATTTTTTTCATGAATTTCGTAGCCAGAAATTTTGGAAGAAAAAAATAGCTTGCGATCAAAATATTACGAATCAGCCTAGGGGATCGTTATGTTGCAGAAAATATGGAGGAAAACCAACGATCAAGTCGCATCAAGTCGTGCAAAAAAAAGGACACTAGCTGACTAGATCGTGGAGAGAAAATCGGGATGAGGACACCAGTTGACCAGAATGTGGGAAGAAAATCGGGATCCACCGCGGACGTAGCGCTAGGGATGCGGATTGAACGGCAACCAAGGCGTTCGTATCTGATCCTAAATTCTGAACGTTCTGTATTTACATATATCGTTTATCTTTTAGAACCATGCGTCCAAATCACGCATGGTTTTTACCCTTGCATTTTTTTTTGTCTGAGATGGTTTAAACTAAATTCAACAGTTATAATTTGCCTAATGAAGAGGGACACAATATAAAAGGGTCATCTCTTATCTTCAACCCTTATCCTTTGCCCTGTTGATTTATCCTCACTTTTAAAAGCTTGGTTTGCTCATTCATCTCAATCCCTTCATCCAAATTTATTAATACTTTGACCAAACTAACTCATGTTCCCCGTAAGATTATTTCACCAATGACTTGTTACTTTTGAAGCTCGACGGTTAGGGTTTCTCTGAAAGCTTCTTGTTTGTGGTGTGCTTCTGAGACGTATGTAAAGGTTGGGATGGTTGCCTTCAAGACGAATCTGAGTGATTCGAGACTCATCTATTCGGTAAGCCTTCCATGATGCTCTCGAAGCCTTGGCTCCGGCACCGCTCCAACATGATTAGGACTTCCCCAAGAAAGCGTGAACTTCGGAATAAAGCATGCGTCATTAACTCACTTGTGGTCAATCTTTTTTCGCACTTTACTTTGTGTTTCATGCTTGTGGGCTTGTTAATTATATTATTGTCTAGCTTGCATTGCTTTGAGCTTGCTTGCCATAATAGGATTGTTCATCTAGTTGCATTTCTAGTGAACTCTATTTATCTGCATTTTTCATTAATTAGTAATTTAGCTTAAATTTTGTAGTCTCCTATTCCCCTTCCCTTTTGGCCGACTGTATTAATCATTTCAACAGCTATTAAAATAAAGTGTGAGAAGTGGTTACCTCCTCAAGCTTAAGATCAAGCAAAAATTAGCCAATTTTATCGTTGTGGCGTAAATGACCTCTCCTTTAATAGACGAGGACCTTACTTGAATGTTTTCCCTTGATGTACACCTTGATGAAAACAAGCTAAAAATAAACAAATTATTCTTATGATTTTGTGTTTTTCTATTCTTTTAAGCACAAAGGATTAGCACATGAATTATAAAATCATTTGTCTCATAAAGATTAGTTCATCAACCTAAGCACACCCCTCTTAAGTCGATGGACTAAGTCTATGTGTTAGCTCACTCCTAAATTTTCATGAAGTGCACGTGAGACAGAATATGAAACACAAGTGTGCGCTTTCTAAGTGCTTATTTAAAAATAGATCCTCGCTTAAGTCGAGAAACTTACTGCTAATAGACTTTTATTTGAGTGAAGTCTGATAACCCACAAGTGTAGGGATTAGTTGTAGCCGTTTCGATAAGAGTGTCGAACCCAACGCGGAGCTAATGGTAGAATTAATATTCTCTCAAGTTCTATCAATCACTGATACAACATTTAGTCAAAAAAATCACTGATACAACTCTACGCACACTTAACGTTTGATTTACCTAGAATGAGAAAACAAACTACTTTGCGAGAATAAAAGATAGCTTTGCGAGTAAAAAGTTAGCTGTTGTTTTAATAAAAAGAATAATAAAGTAAAGGGCTTTGAAAGAACAATAAAGAAAAAGATTGTCCCTAGACAATTGGATACGAGACGATAGTGATAATCATCATACCTATGCGGGTGAGGCCTGAGCAAATGTACTATCCGTACTTGGATCATACACAGTTATGATTGGAATTCTTGCAAGCATCCACAACTACCAAAGATTCATTAACGTAAAACCCAACCATAACATTAAGTTCTAAGGTCCCATTTAATACCATATGCAACAACTCACGAACTAGGGTTTAGGTTTCTTTCACTCCCGCAACCCACGATAGGCAATCAATCACATATTGCATGCAACACCCTATAGCGTGAATGTGTGCGTGAAACGGCGGGCACCATAGGACAGCACCATAATAACATGCAACTAATATCAACCATAGCATATCACAATTAACCCATAGGACAAAAAAACTACTCAGACATAATAGGGATGCAACATGTCATTGGATAATAATATATAGCATCAAACACCATGTTCAAGTAGAGATTACAGCGGGGTGAGAGAGAGTACACCACTGCATGGAGAGGGAGAAAGATGTTGATGACGGCGGCGGAGTTGATGAAGATGATCGCCCTCACGATGGTTCCCCCCGCCACGCTCCGACGTCACTGGGGGGGAGGGGGAGATGCCCCCTCCTTGCTTTGGCCTCCCACTAGATGGGAAGAGGACCCCCCCATTGGTAGTTGGCCTCCATGGCCCCCGAAGGGCGGGAGCCCCTCTGAGATTGGATCTCGCATCTCTTTTTCTCTGTGTGTTTCCTCTCTGTTTCAGAACTGTTTTCTGTCTGAACACCATTTTTTTATAGCTGGAGATCCATAACTTTGATCGGGCTGAAATTTGATTGGATTTTCACCGAAAATTAGCTTTCTTGTGGCGAAATAAGAGATCCAACCTACTTAAGGGCTAGCCACAAGGGCCCATAGCGCGACCAAGGGGTGGCCGTGTACCCTATCCTTGTAGGGGCCCTGTGCACCGTTTCGTGTTGACTCCTTAACCAAAAATACTGATAATTCCAATAACAAATTCACACAAAAAACATATCATTCCGTCTCCGTCAATTTTTCACCTAAAAACCCAAAAAACAATAGAAAACAGGAACTGACCTTTGACACTGGATTAATAGGTTAGTCCAAATAAAAATAATATAAAATGTTGTCAAAAATACGTAAAAGTGGTATGATAATATAATGAAAAAACAGAAATTATCGATTCGTCAGAAACGTATCAGCATCCCCAAGCTTAATTCATGCTCGTCCTCGAGTAGGTAAATGATAAATAAAGATAATTTTTACGTTGAATGCTAACTACCATAATACTGATCAAATAATTAGTTGTGATATGAACTTAGGACAAATGTGATTCAAAGTAATAATCTTATAATTGATAACAAGTAAGTAGCATCAAAATGTGTAACCAAAATTACTTTTTATTTCATGGATTGATGATTTCATGTAATGCCAATTAATACTCATGATGTCATATACATGTCCCCAATCACTCAAATCATATTCAAACATCTTCCCATAACATAAACTAGAGCTTGAGTCAAATAATTGAATCCTTGACGAGCCATTTTCAACTACTTACCACTTTGCTTAATGCTCAATTCACAAGCCTTGGTCTTAGCACTTTGAAGGGAAAATATAATGATGATGGGGATTTAATGAGAAGACAAAAAAGTATAAGAAAGCCATACATCAATGAGGCTTGATTTTTACACAATGAAGAGGTCTTACAATCGATTACAATGTGAGTCGGTCTACTATACAAACCTTTAACAGGACGAAAGTCAGGTCGGGCTGGAATTGTGCAATGGAGAACATGGGATGTTAATAGGCCAAAAGTCACGTCGGGCCATAAATGGCCCAACTATGTTGCCGATTGTTAACAAGCCGAAAGACACATCGGGCTGGAAATGAGCCCAACTCAAATGGGCCGCTAAAAGGATGAAAGACACACCTGGCAAAAAATGGCCCAATTCCACTACTGGCCGCTAACAGGCCGAAAGAATCATTGAGCCGCAGATGGGCCCAAAGGCATAGTGGGTTGTTGATGGGCTGGAACTGGCGATGAACCACAATGATGTCTAATCTTCAAGGGGCCAGTGATGGGCCAAATTGGTACCGCTCTTATGGATCATGGTTGTAAATGGGCCACCTGCAAGTAGGACATTAATGGGCCAGCCCACCAACTTTGGTCGGGCCGGCCATTCTAAGTAAACGTGTCACTATTGGGATGTGCCATGTGTGCTACTTGTGAGCTGTGTTGAGATTTTCCCCGAAGAGGAGAGGAGATGCAGTACAGTAGAGATAAGTATTTCCCTTAGTGAGAACCAAGGTTATCGAACTAATAGGAGAACCAATGCAAATTCCCTTAAACAACACCTACACACACAAAACCAAACACTTGCACCCAACGCGGGCAAGAGGTTTGTCAAGCCCTTCGAACTCGTTACTTGCAAGGATAAATCTTGATAGAATAGATATTGCAAATAATAAAAGTAAATATAAATAAAAAAGGCAACAAGGTATTTTTATAGTTTTCGTTTTTATGTTTAAGTAGACCCGGGGGCCATAGTGTTCGGTGGAGGCTTCTCCCTCGAAAGTAGCATACGGTGGGTAGACAAATTACTGTTGGGCAATTGATAGAATTGCGCATAGTTATGACATGTTATTCACGACAATGATCATGTATATAGGTATCATGTCCATAAACAAGTAGACCGACTCCTGCCTGCATCTACTACTATTACTTCACCAATCGACCGCTATCCAGCATGCATCTATGGTATTAAGTTCATGACAAACGAAGTAATGCTTGGAGCAAGATGACATGATGTAGACAAAGTAAGACAAGCAATATGTTCAGACCCCGTCGTTTTATCCTTAATGGCAACAATACAAATACGTGTCTTGACCCCTTCTGTCACGAGGATAGAGCACCGCAAGATTAAACCCATTACAACGCACCACTCTCACTGAAGATAAATGAATCTAGTTGCCAAACCAAACCGATAGATCGGAGAGAAATACGAAGCTATAAGATCATGGATATTGAAATTCAGAGGAGACTCAATAACTTTTCATGAATAATTTGATCATAAACCCACAATTAATCGGATCCCAACAAACACACCGCAAAGCAAGATTACATCAAATAGATCACCACAAAGATCGCGATGAACTTTGTATTGAAGATCAAAGAGAGACAAGAAGCCATGTAGGTACTAGCTATGAACCCGTAGGTCTGTGATGGACTACTCACGCATCATCATGGAGGAAACAAGGTTGATGTAGATGGCCTCCGTGATCGATTCCCCCTCTCGCAGATCGTCGAAAAAGGTCTCCAGATGGCCTCCCGTCGGAACAGAGGCTTGCAGCAGCGGAAAAAGTGTTTTGGGTGGCTCTCTGTTGGTTTTCCAATATTTGAGAATTTATAGAAGTGGAATTAACTCAAACGGAGCCACAGGGGGCCCACAAGGCATCAAGGCGCACCCTAGTGCCTTGTCGCCTCCTCGTGCGGCTTCCTGACTCCTCCCGAAGCTTCCTCGGTCTCTTTTTTCCAGAAAAAAAATGTCAAAAAGTTTCGTAGTGTTTGGACTTCATTTCGTACAGATTTCCTGGAAAACTAAAAACAAGCAGAAAACAACAACTGGCACTTTGCACTGGGTTAATAGGTTAGTTCCCAAAAATGATATAAAATAACATATAATTGCATATAAAGTATCCTAGATTGATAGTAATATAATAGCATGGAACAATCAAAAATTATAGATACGTTGGAGACGTATCAACATCCCCAAGCTTAATTCCTGCTCGTCCTCGAGTAGGTACATGATAAAAACAGAATTTTTGATGTGACATGCTACCTAACATGTAATCTCTTTTTAGTATGAAACAATGAACTAATTGATATCAACATAATAATATCCATAAACATAAATAACATAATCATTACTGTTCAAAATATACGATCCCTAAAGAATGTTATTCCCTACTCATTTTATCAATTAAGCATGGCATGACTCCGTTTCACCGCGAAAATATAAATCCTGAGCACCCCGGTGTCAAACCAGGCAATTGGATCGTACTTCTAACGCGCTTTAGCATTTTCAACTTCACGCAATACATGAGCGTGAACCATGGATATAGCATATGGGTGGAGTATAGTATGGCGGTAGATATCAAAGGAGTCAAAGTGGAAAAGAAAGCCCCGCATCAACTAGGTGTATTAACGGGCTATGGAGATGCCCATCGATAGATATCAATGCAAGTAGTAGGGATTGCCATGGAACATATGCACTAGAGCTATAAGTGTATGAAAGCTCAACGAAAACTAATAAGTGGGTGTGCATCCAACTTGCTTGCTCATGAAGAACTCGGGCATTTGAGGAAGCCCATCATCGAAATATACAAGCCAAGTTCTATAATGAAAAATTCCCACTAGCATATGAAAATGACATCTCAGGAGACTCTCTATATGAAGAACATGGTGCCACTTTGAGGCACAAGTGTGGTGAAGGATAGTAACACTGCCCTTCTCTCTTTTTCTCTCATTTATTTTTTTTCTTTTTTCTTCCTTGTTTTCTTTTCCTTTTTCTTTTTTTTTCTTTTTTTGTGGTGGGCTGATACGTCCATTTTGCATCATGATTTCTTATTGATATTTATGTTATTCTTGTCCATTATTCCTTCTTATCATACAATTCTTATGATTTTTCTCTCTGAATATGCAAGGTACATTACAAAGAGGGAAATCTCTGGAAACGGGAATTCTAGACCGGGAAACCAAGAAAAAGGCAGAAAAATCACCACACTCCAAATGACCTAAAACTTCACGGAGATTTTTTATGGAATATATGAGAATTATTGGGACAAAAATATACCCCAGGGGGGCCACCTGCTGGCCTCAAGCCAACAGGGCGCGCCCACCCCCTAGGCGCACCCTGATGGCTTGTGGGTCCCCAGCAGGTCTCCCGACCCCCCCTCTTCTCCTATATGATGTGTTTTACCCTAGAAAAAATCATAAGAAATCTTTCGGGACGAAGCACCGCCGCCTCGAGGCGGAAACCTGGGCAGAGGCCCTTTTGCACTCCAGCACGCTGATTCTGTCGGGGAAACTTCCCTCCGGGAGGGGGAGATCGAAGCCATCGTCATCACCAACGCTTCCTCCTTCGTGGGAGGACCAATATTCATCAACATCTTCATCGGCACCATCTCATCTCAAACCCTAGTTCATATCTTGTATTCAATCTTTGTCTCAAAACCTCAGATTGGTACCCGTGGGTTGCTAGTAGTGTTGATTACATCTTGTAATTCATGCTTGTTGGTTTACTTGGTGGAAGATATTATGTTCAGATCCTTGATCATCATTATTATACCTCTGATCTTGAACATGTTGATGAGGTGTGAGTGGTTACTATTGTTCCTGAGGACATGGGAGGAGTCTTGTTATAAGTAATCATATGAATTTGGTATTCGTTCGATATCTTGATGATATGTATGTTGCTGCTTCTGTTAGTGGTGTCATGTGAACGTTGACTACATGACACTTCACCATGTTATGGGCCTAAGGGAAGTCATTGTGGAGTAACAAGTAGATGATGGGTTGCGAGAGTGATAGAAGCTTAAACCCCAGTTTATGCGTTGCTTCATAAGGGGCTGATTTGGATTCACACGTTTCATGCTATGGTTAGATTTATCTTAATTCTTCTTTCGTAGTTGCGGATGATTGTGTGAGAGATTAATCATAAGTGGGTTGTTTGTTCAAGTAAGAACAACACCTTAGCACCGGTCCACCCACAAATTAAATTATCAAAGTAGCGAACGCGAATCAACTCAACATGATGAACATGACTAGACAGTAATGCCCATGTGTCCTCGGGAGCGCTTGCTTCATATAAGAATACTTTCCGACCTGTCCTTTGCTATAAAAAGGATTGGGCTATCTTGCTGCACCTTAGTTATTATTGTTACTTGTCACTTGTTACGAATTATCTTGCTACAAAACTATCTACTATTGTTACTCACAACACTTGCAGAGAATACCTTACTGGAAACTATTTATCATTTCCTTCTCCTCCTCGTTGGGTTCGACATTCTTACTTATCGAAAGGACTACGGTTGATCCCCTATACTTGTGGGTCATCATGGGCTCATTTGGCTTCCACTATTTTTTATTTTTCATCCGAAGTCTCATCCCGACTTGTGGGGGAATCATTGTCTCCATCATCCTTTCCTCACTGGGGCATTGCTCTAATAGTGATGATAATCATACTTTTATTTACTTACAACTCAACATAAAAAAATTATGACTCTATATGAATGCCTCTAGCAGTGTAATAGGATGTGCAATGATCTAGCGTAACATGTAGACATGATGAACGGTGGCTTTGCCACAAATACTATGTCATCTATATGATCATGCAAAGCAATATGATAATGAACACACAAGTCATGTGACGGAACGGTGGAAGTTGCATGGCAATATAGCTCGGAATGGCTATGGAAATGCGATGATAGGTAGGTATGGTGGCTGTTTTGAGGAAGATATAAGGTGGCTTATGTGTGATAGAGCATATATCACGGGGTTTGGATGCACCAGCGAAGGTTGCACCGACTCTTGAGGTGAGAATGGGCAATGCATGGTAAGGCTAGCAAATACGGAAAGGTGAGAGTGCGTATATCCATGGATTCACATTAGTCATAAAGAACTCACATACATATTGCAAAGCCTTATTAGCTCTCTCGAAGAAAAGTACTACCGCATACCCCTAGGGAGGAGGTTGGGAGGAGTTAACCATCGCGCGCCCCCGATTCAAACAACACGATAGGATTTTTATTCAGACATAAAAATGCTCACACATCATCACCATGCCATGTTAATACTTAGATGAATAAAAAATAACAAGCTATAATTACCGATATTTCTACTAACAACAATATGTACTCATGCTCTTTCATATTACTACATCAATATAATCAACTCATGTTTCTTCTTTAGTGAGCTACATGAAAGTTTTTATTATATCCCCCTTGAATATCTATCCTTTTGGACTAGTCTTATAAATCCTGCCATTTACCGTTCCTATTTCTTATTATACTCTCAAAAAGATTTAATTGAAGCATGAGGGTTCAATCATTTCTACAAAATTTGGACGCCATCGTGCTCTAAAAGATATAAGTGAAGCACTAGAGCACCTGCCTAACTCAAAAGATATAAGTGAAGCATATAGAGTATTGTAACCAATTATGGTAACCGCGTGTCTCTCTCAAATATGTGTGTCCAGCAAAAAATGATTGTGGAAAACTAAAGGGAAAAACAAAATATAACACATGACGCTCCAAGCAAAACACATATCATGTGATGAATAAAAATATAGCTCCAAGTGACATACCGATAGATTGGAGACGAAAGAGGGGATGCCTTCCAGGGCATCCCCAAGATTAGACGTTTGGGTCTCCCTTGAATATTACCTTGGGGTGCCTTGGTCATCCCCAAGCTTAGGGTCTTGCCGCTCCTTATTCCTTCATCCATCGTTATCTCACCCAAAACTTGAAAACTTCAGCACACAAAACTCAACAAAACCTCATGAGATCCGTTAGTATAATAAACATATCAAAAACTTTAGGTACTGTTATAGATTGATTCATATTTCATTATTTCATAATAGGTACTGTATTATAACTTCTCCATGGCTTATACCCCCCGATACAATCCATAGCATCATCAAAACAAGCAAACTATGCAAGCAAAAAACAGAATATGTCTAAAAACAGAACATTTTGTGAAGATTTGTAGAAAAACTATACTTCTGTAACTCAGAAAATTCTGATAAAATAGGAACACCTGGGAAATTTTTATATCATTACTGTGTAAAACATTCAGATCAAAAAGACATTCCAGTAAAATCAAAGAAATTCTGCACTGGACGAGAAAGTTTCTGTTTTTGCACCGTATCAATTTTACTATCTTCCAAATCATCCCAAAGGCTTTACTTGGCACAAACACTAATTTAAACATAAAAACAAAATCATTATAGTAGCAATAATCATGTCAACAAACCAAAACAGAAAGTAAAACAAAAATTTAAAGGTAACTTTTGGGTTCCCTCCCAACAAGCGCTATTGTTAAATGCTCCTAGCTAGGCATAATGCATAGTATCAAGCGTTGTCATCCTTACTTTTTGCATCTAGGGATGTGTGTTTATCGGGAAGCTTTTCAAAAGCTATGGGAAACACATCATCTATTAAAATATTAGCATTCTCGAGGCTACTTTCTTTAAACCCTTGTTGGTTCTCTGTTACTATCCAAGAATATTGTTGATTAATACCATTGAAAACTTGTTGGATAATATGCAAAGGAGGAACTTCCTTTTTAATATTTTCATCAAAAGTATGATTATCACGAAACACATATCTCAACATATAATCCTCATCATATAAAATTTCATCTATCATAGGATGTTTATGATTCATACTATAATAATCGAAGATCTCTCGAGCCTGACGCACTATATAATCATATTCATTCATGAGGATATGAGTAGCTATCTTTTTAGCCTTAGGGTTATTTATAACAGGTAATTCATAGAGAATCCTTTGCAAAGGGTGATGAGTACACATAAATCTTCTTTCAAGTTTAAGAACAAGTGTTGAAATAGCTTTGGAGTAACTATTGGTTCTTTTAAGAATGGGAATATCATTGCAAACCAAAGTTCTCGTACAATTAAAGAATTCTGAATAATGTTTTTCCCTATGATATTCCCACTTCCCGTCACAAAAAAAATTGTATCCAAATTTTTGGAAATTTATTCCTTAGGGGTCTTATCACCCTCACTTTTCTCAATGACAAAATCAGACATGACGGCAACTTCAAACAAGCAAGCAAACAAGTAAACTAGATAACTAAGCAAACAAGCAAATAGAAATATTTTGTATTTTTGATTTTTATATAAAGTAAAATATAACAACAAATAAAAAGTAGAGCAAGCAAAAGATAATTTATGTGTAGGGACCTAATAAGAATTTGATGATGCTCCCCAGCAACGGTACCAGAAATTTTTCCTGCTACTTGTGAGCTGCGTTGGGATTTTCCACGAAGAGGAGAGGAGATGCAGTAGAGTAGAGATAAGTATTTCCCTTAGTAATAACCAAGGTTATCTAACCAATAGGAAAACCAATGCAAATTCCCTTAAACAGCGCCTACACACACAAAACCAAACACTTGCACCCAACGCGGGCAAGAGGGTTGTCAAGCCCTTGAACTCGTTACTTGCAAGGATTAAATCTTGATAGAATAGATATTGCAAATAATAAAAGTAACTATAAATAATTAGAAGGAAGCAAGTTCTTTTTATAGTTTTTATTTTTATGTTTAATTAGATCTGGGGGTCATAGTGTTCGTTGGAGGCTTCTCTCTCGAAAGTAGCATACGGTGGTGATACGTCTCCAACGTATCTATAATTTTTTATTGTTCCATGCTGATATATTATCATTCTAGGATACTTTTTGGGTATTTATTTACCAATTTATAATATTTTTGAGCACTAACCTATTGACCCAGTGCCCAGTGCCAGTTCCTGTTTTCTGCGTGTTTTTGCCTTTTCAGAGTTACAATACCAAACGGAGTCCAATTGTCACGGAACTTTTTGGTGAATTTTTCTGGACAAATACAAGACCTAGAAGCTTCGGAGGAGGGTGAGGAGATGCACCAGGGGCCCACAAGCCATCTGGCCGTGCCCCGAGGGGGGCAGATATGCTGTGGCCCCTTGGAGTGCCTCCCGACGTCGTTCTCTGGCCTATAAAATCACATCTACCCTAAAAACACTAGAAGCGCTCCCGAAACACTTTTTCTGCCGCCGCAAGTCTCTATTCCGATGGGAGGCCATCTACACCTCTGTTCCGGCACCCTGCCGGAGGGGAGATCAATCATGGAGGGCCTCTTCATCAACCTTGCTGCCCTCACCATGATGTGTGAGTAGTTCACCACAGACCTACGGGTCCGTAGGTAGTACCTAGATGGCAATCTCTCTCTCTCTTGATCTTCAATACAATGTTCATCGCATCTTTGCGTTGATCTATCCGATGTAACCCCTTTGTATGGTGTGTTTGTTGGGATCCGATGAATTGTGAGTTTATGTTTAGATAATTCATGAAAAGTATTTGAGTCAAACCTGATTACTATGATTCTTATTTGCATGATCATCATAGCTTCGCAACGCTCTCCGGTCTATTGAGATATTTTGGCCAACTAGATTGATATTTCTTCGGTGGGAGTGGTGCGTTGTAGTAGGTTCAACCTGACGAGTTTCTATATCCCAGTGACAAAAGGGGACAAGTTGCGTCTTTGTGTTGTTGCTACTAAGGATAAAATGATGGGGTTTATTCATATTAGTTGAGTTTACTTTGTCTACATCATGTCATCGTTCTCCAAGCATTACTCCGTTCGTCATGAACATAATACGTAGAGAGGCAAGCATAGAAGCGCTCTTGAAGTGGAGTAATAGTAGTAGGTGTAGGCAGGAGTCGGCCTATTTGCTTATGGACGTGATGCCTATATACACATGATCATTGCCGTGAACATCACATAATTATTCGCTTTTCTATCAATTGCCCAACAGTAATTTGTTTACCCACCATATGCTTTGCTTATGAGAGATGCCACTAGAGAACTCTACGGCCCCCGGGTCTATTCACTTATAAATTCACAAACGCTATCATTACTTTGCTGTTATTTATTACCTTTTTTATTTTGCACTTTACTATTATCTACAATTATCTACACAACTCACTTGCTTGCAAATAACGAGATCAAGGGGATTAACAACCCTCTTGCCGGCGTTGGGTGCAAGTTGTTTGTTCTTTTGTGTGCAGCCGCTGAAAACGGTTGAGGATTGGTATTCCTATTGGTTCGATTAACCTTGGTTTCATAACTAAGGGAAATACTTACCCACTTTGTGCTGCGATTACCCGTTCCTCTTCACGGAAAACCCAACGCAGATCACGAGTATCAGGAAGGATTTCTGGCGCCGTTGCCGGGGAATACCATCACCAACTATCAAGTAACTTCACACAAAATTTCATTCACTTGTTCTTCTTTTTATTTGCTGTTATATTTAGTTTGTCCCATAAAAATCAAAAATACAAAAATATTTATCTTTGCTAGTTACTAGTTTGCTTTACTTGCTAGTTTACTTGTCTTGCTTGTTTTGCTAGTCCGGTCACCATCTCTCAAGATACTACTAAGTTGTGTGATTTCTCAAATACTAATAATAATGATTTTATTAGTACTCCCATACCACCCGCCACTAGTGCGGAGGCATTTGATATTAATGCTGCATTGCTCAATCTTGTCACGAAAGATCAATTTTCGGGAAGTCCTAATGAGGATCCCGCATCACATCTTAATACCTTTGTTGAATTATGTGATATGCAAAAGAAAAAGGATATGGATAATGATATTGTGAAATTAAAATTATTTCTTTTTTCACTAAGAGACAAAGCTAAAGCTTGGTTTTCATCTTTACCTCGTAATAGTATTGGAACGTGGGATAAGTGTGAAGATGCTTTTATTACCAAGTATTTTCCTCCTGCTAAGATTATCTCCCTTAGAAATAAAATAATGAATTTTAAACAGCAAGATCAAGAACATGTTGCTCAATCTTGGGAGAGAATGAAATTGATGATAATAAATTGTCCAACTCATGGCTTAAACTTGTGATTGATTATACAAAATTTCTATGCTGGACTAAACTTTGTGTCTAGAAATCTTCTAGATTCTGCCGTAGGTGGTACCTTCATGGATGTGACCTTAGGAGAGGCCAGAAAACTTCTGGACAACATTATGACAAATTATTCTCAATGGCATACCGAAAGACCTCCAACTGGTAAGAAGGTAAATTATGTTGAAGAAATCGCTACTTTGAGTGAAAAAGTGGATGCTCTTATGAATATGGTTGCTAATAAAAAAGCTAATTTTGATCCCAATGATATGCCTTTGTCTACTTTGATTGAGCAAAATAATGATGCTATTGATGTGAACTTTATCTCGCGAAATAATTTCAACAACAATGCTTATAGAAGAAATTTCAATGCTAGACCGTATCCCGGTAATTCCTCTAACAACTATGGAAATTCTTATGGTAATTCATATGGCAATGCTTCTACAAATTCTAATAGGATACCTTCTGATCTTGAGAACACAATTAAATAATTTATTAATTCTCAAAAGGTTTTCAACACTATGGTAGAAGAAAAGTTGCATATGATTGATACCTTGGCTAAAAACATGGATAGAATTGCTCTTGATGTTGAAACTCTTAAAGTTAAGTCTTTGCCACCCAAGCATGATTCTAATGAGACTATTAAATCTATCCAATTATCCATTAATGAAAGTAAGGAGAGGACCGCTAGGTTGAGAGCTAAGCGAGAATTCTTAGAAAAGGCTCTTCCACCCGGTTTTTACCGGAATCATGATGAAGATCTTAAAATGATTGGTGTTTCTCCTATTGAATCTTTGTTTACATCTCTGAACATAAATGATAAGGGGACTGGAGATGAGTCAACTTTAGTTAAGGAGTGTCCCGTTTGCTTGGAGGGTGATAATTCTAATGCTAAAACTGAAAAAGTGGGTTTGGAGAGGTCAAAACTTCAACTAGTGATGTGCCCACTATCTTTGATTACAAGGACTTTAATTATGATAAATGCTCTTTAGTAGAATGTATTTCCTTGCTGCAATCCATTATTAGCTCACCCAATGCTTATGAACAAAACAAAGCTTTTACCGAACATATAGTAGAAGCCATGATAAAAGCTTATGATGAGAAACTTGAGCTTGAAATTTCTATTCCTAGAAAATTGCATGATGAGTGGGAACCTACTATCAAAATAAATATAAATAAATATGAATGCAATGCTTTGTGTGACCTTGGTGCTAGTGTTTCAACCATACTAAAAACTTTATGTGATGTGCTTGGTCTCACTAATATTGAAGAGTGTTCTAAACTTGCATCTTGTGGATTCTACCATCAAGAAACCTTTAGGTAGAATTAATGATGTGCTTATTATTGCAAACAAAATTTATGTGCCTGTAGATTTCATTGTGCTTGATATTGATTGCAATCCTTCATGTCCCATAATACTTGGAAGGCCATTTTTACGAACTATAGGTGCAATTATTGATATGAAAGAGGGAAACATAAGATTCAAATTCCCATTAAAGAAGGGGATGGAACACTTACCTAGGAAGAGAATTAAACCACCTTACAAATCAATCATGAGGGCTACCTACGGGTTGAGTGTCAAAGATGACAACACTTGAAACTATGCATTATCCCTAGCTAGGGGCATAAAACAATAGCGCTTGTTGGGAGGCAACCCAATATGTATCTTTATTTTTTGTTTTTACTTTCTATTTTTGTGTGATAACATGATTGTTTCCTCTGTAATGATTGTGTTTTTATGTTTTAATTAGTTTTTGTGCCAAGTAAAGCCTTTGGGATAACTCACAAGATGAGTAGAAACGATGCTGAATCTGAAACAGAAACTTCGACTCGAGTGCAGAAATTTTAATTTTTTACTCGAGCGTGATAATGATCTGAAATTTTAACACGGTATTTCTATACAAATTACTTACGTTTTCCTAAGTTTTCATAATTTTTAGAGTTACAGAAGTATGGGCTCTTTACATATTTCTACAGACTGTTCTGTTTTAAACATATTCTGTTTTGCTTGCATAGTTTGCTTGTTTTGATTATGCCATGGACTATATCAGGAGGTGTAAGCCATGGGGAAGTTAGAATACAGTAACTATTATGCAAAAATGAATTTGAATCAATTTATCACAGTACCTCAAGTATGCAATATGTTTCTTATACTAACGGATCTGACGAAGTTTTGTTGAGTTTTGTGTGATTGAAGTTTTCAAGTTTTGGGTGTGATCACGATGGACTACGGAATAAGGAGTAGCAAGAGCCCAAGCTTGGTGATGCCCAAGGCACCCCAAGTATAATTCTAAGGAGACTCAAGCGTCTATGCTTGGGAATGCCCCAGAAGGCATCCGCTCTTTCGTCTCAAACCATCGGTATGTCACTTGGAGCTATATTTTTATTCATCACATGATATGTGTTTTGCTTGGAGCGTCGTTTGATTTTGTTTGCTTTTACTTTCAGTTTGTCACAATCATCATTTTCTGGACACACCTATTTGAGAGAGACACACCTTCATGATAATTTGCTAGAATACTCTATGTGCTTCACTTATATCTTTTGAGCTAGGCAGTTGCTCTAGTACTTCACTTATATCTTTTTGAGCACGGTGGCATGTAGATTTTATAGAAATGATATGCTCTCGTTCTTCACTTATATTTGTTTTAGAGCTGAGTAATAGTGACGGTAATTTGCATGGGTCATAATACTAGTCCAAGAATATTCACTACTAGGAGAAACCCTACTAGTAGCGCTTGAAAGACCTATAGTAGTAGCGCTGGGTCCAGCGCTACTGCTAACGCGCTACAGCTAATGTGTAGCAGTAGCGTGTGTTCGCCCGCGCTACTGCTATACCTACTTAGCAACAGCGCTTTTTGTAGAGAGCGCTACTGGTAGTTACTAGCAGCGCACCTCTCTACCCGCGCTACTACTATTATTACGTATTTCTTTTTTGTTTTATGTCGTATATTCATACGCCATTATACAAGTTTTCATACAGTATCATCATAATACATCATTGTCATATAACAACTCCTCATCATCATCATTTTCGTCCATGAGACATCATATAACAACTTGGTCACTAGTTATAATAACAACTCCTCATCATCATCATAGTACTCATAATCACTACTCCTCCTCCTTAGCATCACCATCAACTCTAACACATTGTAGCACATAATAAAAACTTCTCATCATCATCATAGTCATATATAATCAGCACTAACTAATTGTTCTTAATACCTAGGACCTACTCCTGCTGCTCTCTCTCAGGTAAAATAGCATAAAACATGTGTAGCACTCCTGCTTCATCATATTGGAGAATGCAGATGAACCTGTCTCCTAATTGTGGTCTGCGCTTCTGATTGCTGCCCCCTAGTACTTCTCTGTTGCGATCCTTCACAATTTTGCTCCAGTCTTTGACTATTAAGACTTGCTCGCTTCGAGAAATGATGAATGCACTCATGTGCAATACAGGATATCTTGGCCGTAAGCTAACCATTGTCATGCGACCTTTAGACTCGATCCAACGAGGCACAACACTCATCGGGAGTCCCTGTTGAAGAACATCGTAGTAACATACTTAGCAATGAAGTTTAGCATAAAAAATAATGTATGCAAAAGATGCATTGAGGACAAATAGTAAAAATCTTACCATCTTTCCTAAATAGATGTGACCGTAGTTCAATACGCACACTAGTGGTCGCACGTTTTGAGTACTAATATCTCGAAGTCCAGGAAAATAACCTATCTTGACAGTATCAAGATCCTCAAGCCATGAAACATAATGACCTATCTCCTCGCAGTTTAGTTCAGCCCCGGGACAGTAGTAGGTGTTGTCTACCAAGCGCTGGACATGTTTGCTTGAATGGAAATAAGCTGTCAATAGAAATTAGTTGTCAACTATTTTTAAATAAACAATATAAATTACTGAATAAATATGGTTGAGTAACTCACATAATGGTAGAACTGGAGGCGTCTGCACATCGACCCAGATGTCGATATTACCTTCAATTTCATCTTCCGGACGAATATCAAAGGTGATAAGCATATTAGGCTCAAATGCATAAGCCTTGCATAGTGCTCTCCAATTTTTGCATTCAAAATAGGAGTAGGTGTCTGCATTGTACAATTTTATGGCAAAAGTATAACCATGCTCGGTCCTCAAGTGAACTCTCTTTACCTCCATACTTTTTTTAGTACTGAAACCAATCTTATCCAAGACATAAATTCTTGCATGGCAGGGGATACGCTAGTAGAATAGTAAAAAATTAAAATTATAAGTTGAAGCAAAAGAAGCAGAAGTCATGCTTAATTACGAAAAAAGACTTGTCGTTGTGACTTACTGTATCCACTTCGAAGGTCTCATCTAGCATGATGCTGAAGCGCCTACCACCAACTAGGTGAGGCTTGTCGCACAGGCCGCGCTCGTCTTCGCAGCATTCGCACATAACGAATTCCCTTTCGTCGTCAGACATTTCCTATGTTCATAGTTGAAACATTTAAAATCGATCGAAGGCAACTACCAGGAAACTCAACACATAGATCACTATTACTCAATATGTAACGGGTTGACTTTAGGTCTGTCGAGTCTTCCTTCCTAAACTCTTATCTCACGTATATGGTGGACGCTCCCTCACCGATTTTTCAACCGTCGATGATGGTCGCTACTCCTCCTTCCCCTAGTGCATAACAAATATCTAGCACAAGGAGAAGAAGGAGAAGCAACCCCCACGACAACAGTCGGCATTCTTCTTCTCTCATATATGGTGGACACTCCCTCACCGATTTTTCGACCGTCGATGATGGTCGCTACTCCTTCTTCCCCTAGTGCATAACAAAGGTCTAGCACAAAGAGAAGAAGGAGAAGCGGCCATTATACAAGTTCTATTAAGCACTTACTATAAATAAACTAGTTCTATTAACCACTTCCTAAATAAACTATTTCTATTAAACACTTACTAAAAAACAGTAAAAAAAACTACATTATACAAGAACAGTAAAAAACAGTTTAGGGTTTAGGAGAGATGGAGGGAGGAGGGGGTGGGAGGAGGGAGGAGGAGGAGGGAGGAGAGAGGAGGGCGGTGGGAGGAGGGAGGAGGAGGAATGAGGAGGGGGTGGGAGGAGGGAGGAGAGAGGAGGAGGGGGAGGAGGGTTGCCGGCGGAGGGCTTGGCCGAAGGAGGAGGGAGGAGGGAGGAGGGGGCGGCCGGAGGAGGAGGGAGGGGCGCGGAGGGGGAGGAGGGCGGTGGGAGGAGGGAGGAGAGAGCAGGAGGAGGGAGGAGGAGGACCAGGAGCGTCGGCGGCGGCGGGCGACGACGGTGGTCGGGGAACGGCGGCGGCGGCGGACGACGGGGGGTGCGGGGGAGAGTGAGAGTGGAGTGGAGAGGGGAGAGTGAGGGGCGGCCGGTTGGAGAAGTTGGAGAAGATAGGCTTTAGCAGTAGCGCTCTGTGGGATAAAGCGCTGCTGCTAAACGACATAGCAGCAGCGCGTTTAGGAAACAGGCGCTACTGCTATACCTAGTCTGGCGGCAAGGTCGTGGCAATTGTAGTAGTAGCGCTATTTCCTCCTGACGCGCTACTGCTATGCGGGTAGCAGTAGCGCGGTCTGTTGTAGCGCGCTACTGATAAGTAGCAGTAGCGCCTTTTTTTAAACCGCGCTACTGGTAAGATTCTGTCTATAAGGTTTTCCCTAGTAGTGATTAGGTATTCAATGAATGATAATCAAAACCATCGTGTAGCACATATAGAGAAGTTGTGGGTTAATGACATTGATGTAGTAATATGAAAAAGGTGTGAGTCCAAAATTGTTGATTCGTAGAAGTGTCGAGATTAAGAGGTGTTAACTTGTTATTCATATAAAAATTAAAGAGGCATGGTGATGATGTGTGAGCATTTATATTCCTTGTTGAAATCCTAGTGTTGTTTTGAGTCGGGGGCGCGCGATGGTTAACTCCTACCAACCTCCTCCCTCGGGGCATGCGAGGAGTACTTTGATTTGTGATAAAACTAATAAAACTTTGCACTAAGTATGTGAGTTCTTTATGACTAATGTGACACCATGGACATACGCATCTTCACCTTCTCATATTTGCTAGCCTCTTCGGTACCATGCATAGCCCATTCTCACCTCGAGGATCGGTGCAAATATTTGCCGGTGCATCCAAACCCCGTGACATGATACGCTTTGTTGCACATAAGCCTCATTATATCTTCCTCAAAATAGCACCATACCTCCCTATTATGGCATTTCCATAGCCATTCCAAGATATATTGCCATGCAAATTCCATCGTCACTTAACATGACTAGTTCGTTCATCATCATAATGCTTTGCATGATCATATAGAGCTGACATAGTATTTGTGGCAAAGCCACCGTTCTTCATATTTTTGATACATGTCACGCTAGATCATTGCACATCCTGGTACACTGCCAGAGGCATTCATACAGAGTCATATCTTCCTATCAGTTCTTCATGTTGAGTTGTAAGTAAATAAAAGTGTGATGATCATCATTACTAGAGCATTGTCCCAGTGAAGAAAGGATGATGGAGACTATGATTCCCCCTGAGGGAGTCCTGGATTAAGGGGTCCTCGGGAGGCCGGCCTATTTCTTATGGGCCGGACTGTATGGGCCGTTGGCCGGACACTGGAATGATCGAAGACCCTGTCTCCAGGAAGGAAGCTTCGAGGATCGTGGCGTATTCTCCACGTTTGGAGTAGCGAATAGGCATGTTTATCCCTTCGACGTGTAACCGACCATGTGTAAACCCTAGGTACCCTCGGCGTCTATATAAGCCGAAGGGTTTTAGGTTGTAGTACAACAAAACTCATCTAGGGTTTTAGTCATACGATCTCGTGGTAGATCAACTCTGTAGTCCTCATACCATCAATATAATCAAGGAGGATGTAGGGTATTACCTCCATAGGAGGGCCCGAACCTGGGTAAAACACTGTCCCCTTCGTCTCCTGTTACCCTCGATTCTAGTCTCATAGCTCGGGACCCCCTACCCGAGATCCGCCGGTTTTGACACCGACATTGGTGCTTTCATTGAGAGTTCCGCTGTGATCGCCAGAAGGAATCGATGGCTCGTCTTGTCATCAACGAAGAGGTCCGCAACACGGGCACTTTCGTCCCCGGGCAGATCTTCGCTTTCGGTAGCATTGTGCTGTACGCCGACCCGACCGGCCATCTAGGCCGTGTCGGAAGTTTTGCCCCTGACCAAGAGGTCAGATTCGGGAACTTAGAGTTCTCCGTAGACTCTCGGGGCGATCTATCACTAACCAGGCTCGTAGTCTCGCCTGTCACGCCTGAAGACTCTGAGGCTTTAACCTCAGATCCATCTTTCGGCCCCTCCCACGGGATCTACCCCAGCGAGGACCCGACTCTCAGTCCGGACCCGATCATAGTGCCAGGCGTCTGGACATCTGTTCTTGCCGAACACTCTCTCCGCGCGGACGCATCGGAGGTTAACTCCGGAAGCTCTGGGCAGACCGACCTGATCGAGCTCTCGATACTCAACGAGGCTCTAGATCGGATCTCGTCGATGAAAATTGTCGACGATCCAACCCCGATCTGTGCTCAGATCGGGCTTCAGGCGGGTCAGGACGAATTTTTTGCCCCACCCACCACCCACTTCGTAGCCACTGTCGAGGATTTAACCGACATGCTGGACTATGCTTCTGAGGAAGCAGATTACATGGATGGGGAGAATCGCGCACTCACCCCCGTTAACACCGGACGGTGGACTGCCACCTCCACATACGACGTCTACATGGTGGACACTCCGAAAAACGACGGTGACAAATCAGATGAAGCGCCGTCAAGACGCCGAAAGCCGCATAAACGGTCAAAAGGAAAAAAGGGAAGAAAAGCTACCGATGGCACCGGGGACGGAGACACCCCGGAAGACCTCGGCGATCCCGAAATCCCTGAACACCCGATAGAGGGTCAGGAAAGGTCGGAAGACCGGCGCAACCCCGACGATCTAGATGATCCCGAGGACGACGATCACCTCCGCTCTGTCGAGGGGGAGGACAATCCGGAAGCCGATGACTTCGCCATCCCCGATAATCCGGCAGATCAGGAACTCTTCAGGCAACAGCTTATAGCCTCGGCCCGCAGCCTGAAAGCAAGAGAATGGCAGCTTAAAGCCGAACAAGACGACCTCAACGATCGATGGACGAGAGTCCTCTCAGCCGAGGAAGGATACGGTACCGGTCTATCGGACCAACCTAAGAGTTATCCGCGCAGAAGGCTGCTGCCACAATTCGATGACGAGCTCACTGATACGCCGTCTCCCAAACATACCCCATACGACAAGCCAGACCGCCCTCCTCGAGGACGAGACAGGACGGCTGACGACACCGGCTATAGGCCGACGATACCCCGTAGACGGGGAAAGGAGCCACTAGAGCCCGATGATAGGTTCGACCTGCGACACGACCTGGACGATAGAGCAGGTCATACGCGATCCATCTACGGATCCAGAGGATACTCACCCGATAGACGGGAAGGGTACCGGCCTTGGTTCGACCTCAGCAATGAAGGTCGGGAACAAAACCGAGCTAGAACAGACGCCGATCACCGGCGCGACATAGCTCGGGTCAGAGGCGCTGCCCACCCACTGTGCTTCACGGACGAGGTGATGCGGCATCAGTTCCCGGAAGGGTGTAAACCCGTAAACATAGAACAATACGATGGGACAACTGACCCAACCGTATGGATCGAGGATTTCCTCCTCCACATCCACATGGCGCGAGGAGATGACCTCCACGCCATCAAGTACCTACCCCTGAAACTCAAGGAGCCAACTCGGCACTGGCTAAATAGCCTCCCCGAAAACTCCATTGGGTGTTGGGAGGACCTAGAAGAAGCATTCCGATCTAACTTCCAGGGCACTTATGTTCGGCCGCCGGAGTCCTGCGATCTAAGCAACGTCGTTCAGAAGCCCGGAGAGTCCGCGCGGCTATTCTGGAACCGTTTCTTGACCAAGAAAAACCAGATCGTGGACTGCCCGGACGCCGAAGCAATAGCCTCTTTCAGGCACAATATTCGGGATGAATGGCTGGCTCGTCAGCTCGGCCAGGACAAACCAAGGGCAATGTCTGCCCTCACATCACTCATGACCCGCTTTTGCGCGGGCGAAGATAACTGGCTAGCAACACGTAGCCACAACCCCGAAGACCCCGGAACCTCCGAAGTTCGGGATGGAAACGGAAAACCGAAACGCAACAAGAACAAGCGCCAACACAATAATCGTGATGCCGATGACACGGCCGTTAACGCCGGCTTCCGCAACTCCCGGCCCGGGCAGCGGAAGAAACCTCCTAAAAGCAAACACGACGGACCCACTCCGCTGGACAAGATCCTGGAGAGGCCTTGCCAGATCCACGGCACTCAAGAGAAGCCCGCCAACCATACCAACCGTAACTGTTGGGTCTTCAAACAGGCCGGTAAGCTCGCATCCGAGGACCAAGGCAAGAGCTCACGCAGCGAGGAGGAGGATGAACCCCGCGGTCCGATCGGTGGCGGAAAAAAGAAATTCCCTCCAGAGGTGAAAACAGTAAACATGATATACGCCACCCATGTACCCAAAAAGGAGAGGAAGCGTGCCCTTCGAGATGTCTACGCCATCGAGCCTGTAGCCCCGAAGTATAACCCATGGTCGGCATACCCGATCACATTTGATCGACGTGACCATCCGACCAGTATCCGTCATGGGGGTTCGGCCGCCCTAGTCCTAGACCCAATCATAGACGGGTACCACCTCACTAAAGTCCTAATGGACGGAGGAAGTAGCCTCAATCTGATTTACTCAGATACGGTGAAAAAGATGGGCATAGATCCGTCAAGGATCAAACCCAGCAACACTACCTTTAAAGGAGTGATCCCAGGCATTGAAGCCCGGTGCACAGGCTCTGTAAGCCTGGAAGTAGTGTTCGGCTCGCCCGATAACTTTCGAAGCGAAGACTTGATCTTCGACATCGTACCTTTCCACAGCGGCTATCACGCCCTGCTCGGCCGTACAACGTTCGCTCGCTTTAACGCCGTCCCGCACTACGCATACCTCAAGCTCAAGATGCCTGGCCCCATGGGGGTCATTACTGTCAATGGCAACACAGAGCGCTCCCTCCGAACGGAGGAACATGCGTTGGCCCTGGCGTCCGAATTCCATTACACCGATGATTGGCAAGCGCCGACATCTGCCGTAAAGGCACCCAAGGCTGGGAAGCGAGCTCGGTCTCAACCCGAAGTACCAGAACCTTCTTCTCCCCATAAATAGGGACACGCCCCCCCATCGCACGGCCCTAGAACCGGCAAAGTACATGCCAAGGAGGCACAACTTCGCGCTCAAAATTCCATGGGCAGCGGTGGGGAAAAATTATTAAAGGGTAAGTGTTCGGCTGGACCGAACTATCACCATCAACATGTCTTCGGACACACTACATGTACCATAAAGTACCTGCTATGACGTAAAGCTCATTCACATTTCGGCGACTTCTCAATACTTTTTCTCCAAAGTCCGCTCGCCGAACATTATACCCATCACGGTATACAATTCCTTGGGAGACGCAGGAGCGGACAAGCGACAGGGCACATCTAGGACGTCAGGTCACCTATCGCAGACCCTTGGTACAACCCCTCCTGTAAGGCTTATATTTCATTTTTAATACCTTTAAACAATTGTAACGGCAATTCAAATAATAAGAGTTGATGAGTAAAATACAGATGCATCTTGCATGATCGTTTCGCTATTTTTGGCGCACTCTCTATTTTCCCTCTCTTCTTGCGAACCTGTTTGGTATACTATACGATGCAACCGGCTAATAGACCGGGAGCTCGAATTAAAAGAAAATCGCCTTAAGCACAACTGATTCTGCGTTCGGCGTCTTGGAATTCCGCTTTATATGCATTGGTTCCGAACTATGTCTTGGGTTAATAGTTGGGTTGCCCCGCTCCTGTGCTTGCCCCTTTATGTTCCGCTCGTTCGGCTAAAAGGGCAAAGGGAGAACCGCTGCGATTGTGCTTCCGGCTAGCCTGGTCAAGCACCTCAGCGGAGAAAGCCAAAAATTGACTGTCATGGTATGCGAGAACTGGTCTGCGAATTCGAGCTTAACTAAATCTCGTCAGAGGTTATTCCGTGTCATACGATGGGTTTGGTATTAGCACAAACCATGTGATATGGGCTTTGGCCACGGTTCTTCCGTACATCACAAACACCTGGGGGCTAGTCATCAGCCCCCCGCACTCCTTTCTCGCGCCCCTACGGCTAAGTGAAAGCAATAAAGCATTATGGTCCGATTGCCTTGTCCGCCCCACACTACCGCCTTCGGGTACCGATAGCTCGGCTAAGGGTCACAGTGTGTTGGCAGAGACACCCCGCGTAGTATCTACATGGGGGCTGAAGCCGACGACTCGCAGCTTTCAGTTTCAACGGCCACACAGGAGTTATAAAGGATGCAAAACACGAAAGACATGATAAACCATGCATCTTAAAATATAAACGCGTTAAAAGATCTTCAGACATATTACAACGCTCTACTCATACATGTTCTCTCTCGAACACCGCGCCTCTATTTCCCAAGCACCCTCCATTACTCCGGAGAAGTACAGCTCGGGGCGCCTATGCTCCTTTCCAGGAGGCGGAGGGGCAGTGGCTATCTTCATCGGATCCAGCCCCGGCCAGTGCACCTTGGCCTTCGCAAAGGTCATCCGAGCTCCCTCGATACAGGAAGATCGCCTTAGCGCGTCAATCCGGGGCGAGGCGTCACTCAGCTTCTGCACCAGGCCGAAGTAGCTGCCCGGCAGTGGCTCATTGGGCCATAGCCGGACGCAGAGATCCTTCATGGCCGGCTCCGCCGTCCGGTGTAGCTCCATCAGCTGCTTCAGCTGCTCGACAAGGAGAGGAGAGTGCTCGGGGGCTTCAAACTACGCCCAGAACAGCCGAGCTTCATCTCCTTCTCCCCGCGAACCATAGAACTGGTTCGCGTCCGCTGTGCTGTTCTGGAGGTCCGAGCAGGCGCCTGAGGAATGCCATACTTAGGTAAGCAACTCGAATTTGCTATCCCCGCAGACACACTGCAATAAATACGGCTTACCATCCATTATAGCCTTGGCCTGGCTAACTTCCTCTTCAAAAGATCGCCTATCCATCCGCTCCTTTTGGAGGTCGGTTTTCAGGGTGGATAGTTCGGCGGCCTGCTCCTTGCCTTTCCGCTCAAGGCCCTCGCACTTTTGGCTGGCGTCCTTGAGCTCTTGTTGGATCTCCTCCACCCGAGCCTCGTGCTTGTCGCTGGTGGCTCTCAGGGCGGAGAGCGCGGTAGCCGCTTCTTTGGCCGCCGCCTTCTCCACCATAGCCTCCTGCTTTGCCTTCTCAAGCTCGGCCTTGAGCTTCTCAATTTCTTTCGCCGAGGCTACGTAAGCATTAAAACACATCAAACTTACTGCGTCGACAGTACGGTGATGATGAATTTGGATATTCTAGTCCGGCTTACCTTGCGCCTCGTTGAATCTCATATTCAGAGCTTCGAGCTCATCTTCGGAGCTCTTCAGCTTCCGATTCAGCTCGTCCAGCTCGGCTGCATTAACGGCCGCCGCCGATGACGAAGCCTGTATAAAACAAAACCATATCAAATTACACGGGTTCACAACTTCCGAACTGTCATAAATATGATCCTATGTCCGGTCCTCTTAAAGGGCTGCTAGACCGTCCCGAACAAATACTGTCCTATACATAGTTCGGATAACGATCTATGATTGACCCCCAGGTAAGTTTCTTCCAAACTTACCTAGGGCTCGGGGGCTGCCGTGTATATAATCATAACTCAAAGAAATTAATATTTCAAAGAATAGAGCATTACGTGGCTCACCTGAAAGCCCGTCAGGAGACCGTTGAAGGCCTCCTTCAGTCCGCTGTCCACGGACTGAATGCTCTGCAATACCGCACCCATAAGGGTGCGGTGCTCCTCGGAGAGGGAGGCGCTTGACAGAGCCTCCCCCATAGCCGGCCACCCATTAGTCGGTGGTGCCGGTGGGGATCGGTTGACCCGATCTCCGATCGGGGATTGAACCAATGCCTCCGGAGGCACAATGCGCTCCGGAGACAACCTTGAAGGTGACTGTACATCTCCTCGTCCGGTTTCCTCAGGGTCCGGGAGGGGCTCGTCCCCCCGGTCTTCGGCGGCCGAAGCGTTAGCCTCGACCATGACGTCGTCGCCCCCACCTCCAGTGTCCGGCTCCAAAGGAGCCTGTTGGGAGGACACCTCCGCGGCATCCTTCGCGGTGCCCGGAGGGGAGGGGTGCGACGCGGTCCCGCTCTCCGCTAGCTCGGCGGGCGGGGTCTCCCCGTCCGAAACTTGATCGGTGGGGAGAACTTGTGGTGGGTTGCAAGTCAATAAGGCGCTCACATGTTAATCATATTCAAAACTTACTACTAATAGCTCGGGAGGTCTTCGGATCCGTACCTTCAAGGTGGGGGCTTGACCCTGAGGTTCCTTCGCGGAACCCTCTCGAAGTCCTCGGACTCGGTATCCGAGTCCGAACTATCGTCGGACAGGACTACCTGTGTCCGGCGCGCTTTCTTCGGGGCGGGAGGAGGTATATCCTCTGTGGCGTCCGATGACGCCACCCTCTTTTTTGCAAGGGGGGAATCGCCTCCACCCTCGCCCTCGACCTCACCCTCGTGCTCCTCCTCTTGATTTGAGGAGGCATGGGTTTCTTCAGACACAGCCCCTGGGTGGTCCCTGTTTCGCAGGCCTGTTCGGCCTGGCTTCTTCTTCTCCTTCTTCTCTGGCGCCTTATAAGGTGCCACGACGAGCATCTCCGACAGCAGCTGGGACCTAGGGTCTTCGGGCTGTGGAGCCGGGCATTTGATGCCCGTGGCCTTGCTCAACCATTCCTGTGGAAGTAATCGGAAAGTGCTTAGATTTTCTTTA
Organism: Elymus sibiricus; assembly: GCA_039707655.1. Lineage (NCBI taxonomy): Eukaryota > Viridiplantae > Streptophyta > Magnoliopsida > Poales > Poaceae > Elymus > Elymus sibiricus. The sequence continues at coordinate 118,517,027 of CM077675.1, forward strand.
GGAAAACGGAGCCGATCAAGCGAAATTGTGTTATACCTCGGCCGGGGGCTTATCGGCGCACAGGCCCTGGTCCTCCTTCTTGGCCGGCCAGTTCTCCTGCGCTTTGAACAACGCCTTCCACAGCTTCTCCCGAGTGGTGCGGAAGAGCTGACGAGTCGTCGGCTCATCGTCAGTCCGATAAGTCCACATTGGAGAGCCCCGGCGCTGGCAGGGGAGGATGCGCCGCCGGAGCATAATATGGACCACGTTGGTCAGCTCGATTTTGTCCTTCAGGGCCGGGTTATACATGATGTTTGGACGATCTATGATCGGGGAAAATACACGTCGTCGGAGGCCGAACTAAAGCCCGGCCAATCACTATTCGGAGAAAGGAACTCGCCTCGCAAGCCGAAGACTCTGATCGTTTGAAGCAGCTAGAGCTTGGACCCTTGGCGTTGGAGACTAGTTCGGGGGCTACTGAGGGAGTCCTGGATTAAGGGGTCCTGGGGAGGCCGGCCTATTTCTTATGGGCCGGACTGTATGGGCCGTTGGCCGGACACTGGAATGATCGAAGACCCTGTCTCCAGGAAGGAAGCTTCGAGGATCGTGGCGTATTCTCCACGTTTGGAGTAGTGAATAGGCATGTTTATCCCTTCGACGTGTAACCGACCATGTGTAAACCCTAGGTACCCTCGGCGTCTATATAAGCCGAAGGGTTTTAGGTTGTAGAACAACAAAACTCATCTAGGGTTTTAGTCATACGATCTCGTGGTAGATCAACTCTGTAATCCTCATATCATCAATATAATCAAGCAGGACGTAGGATATTACCTCCATAGGAGGGCCCGAACCTGGGTAAAACACTGTCCCCTTCGTCTCCTGTTACCCTCGATTCTAGTCTCACAGCTCGGGACCCCCTACCCGAGATCCGCCGGTTTTGACACCGACACCCCCACAAGTCGGGATGAGACTCCGGACGAAAAATGAAATAAAAATGGGGGAGGCTAAATGAGCCCACTATATAAAAAAAGAGAAAATGGGGGAGGCAAAAGGAAAAAAAAGAGAAAAGCCCACCATAAAAATAAAAAAATGAGAGAAAAGAGAGAAGGGACTTTGCTACTATCCTTTACCACACTTGTGCCTCAAAGTGGCACCATGTTCTTCATATAGAGAGTCTCCTATGTTGACACTTCCATATGCTAGTGGGAATTACCTTTTCATGTAATAAACTTGGCTTGTATATTCCTATAACGGGCTTCCTCAAATGCCCGAGGTCTTCATGAGCAAGCAAGTTAGATGCACACCCCACTTAGCTTCAGTTGAGCTTTCATACACTTATAGCTCTAGTGTATCATTTGCATGGCAATCCCTACTCCTAGCATTGATATCTATCGATGAGCATCTCCATAGCTCGTTGGTACGCCTAGTTGATGCGAGACTATCTTCCCCACTTTTTACCCCTTTGATACCTACCACCATATTCTATTCCACCTATATGCTATGTCCAATGGTTCACGCTCATGTATTGCATGAAGAATAAAAAGTTGATGCATATTGAAAAAGTACGATCCAATTGCCTGACTTGGACACCGTGGTGCTTAACATTTGTATCTATGTGGTGAAGATGGAGTCATGTGTTGCTAATATAATAAGATGAATAGGGGTAAAACATTCTTTTAGGATCGTATACTTTGAAAAAATAATGGTTTTGTTTCTTATACTTATAAATATTACTATGTTGTTGTTTGTTAATTCATCATTTCTCAATGAGCATACAGACCAAAGATTACATAATGAGTAGCATGTCACATGAAAAATTCTGTTTTTATCATTTACCTACTCGAGGACGAGCAGGAATTAAGCTTGGGGATGCTGATACGTCTCCAACGTATCTATAATTTTTTATTGTTCCATGGTGATATATTATCATTCTAGGATACTTTCTGGGTATTTATTTACCAATTTATAATATTTTTGAGCACTAACCTATTGACCCAGTGACCAGTGCCAGTTCCTGTTTTCTGCGTGTTTTTGCCTTTTCAGAGTTACAATACCAAACGGAGTCCAATTGTCATGAAACTTTTTGGTGATTTTTTCTAGACAAATAAAAGACCTAGAAGCTTCAGAGGAGGGCGAGGAGATGCACTGATGTCTACTACACAACTTGTTCTTGTAGACTCGTGTTAAGGCTCCAAGCGCAGAGTTTTGTAGGACAGTAGCAAATTTCCCTCAAGTGGATGGCCTAAGGTTTATCAATCCGTGGGAGGCATAGGATGAAGATGGTCTCTCTCAAACAACCCTGCAACCAAATAATAAAAAGTCTCTTGTGTCCCCAACACACCAAATACAATGGTAAATTGTATAGGTGCACTAGTTCGGCGAAGAGATGGTGATACAAGTGTAGTAATGATAGTAGATATTGATTTTTGTAATAGTAACAATAAAACAGCAAGGTAGCAAGTAACAAAAGTGAGCACAAATGGTATTGCAATGCTTGAAAATAAGGCCAAGGGTCCGTACTTTTGCTAGTGCAATCTCTCAACAATGCTAATATAATTGGATCACATAACCATCCCTCAATGTGCAACGAAGAATCACTCCAAAGTTCTTATCTAGCGGAGAACATAAGAAGAAATTGCTTGTAGGGTACGAAACCACCTTAAAGTTATCCTTTCTGATCGATCTATCCAAGAGTTTGTACTAAAATAACACCAAGTTATCCTTTCCGATCGATCTATCTAAGAGTTCGTACTAAAATAACACCATATGATACGCATCAACCAACTCTAATGTCACCTAGATACTCCAATGTCACCACAAGTATCCATGAGTTAATTATACGATACGCATCAAACAATTTTAGATTCATAATACTCAATCCAACACAAAGAACCTCAAAGAGTGCCCCAAGATTTCTACCGGAGAAAGTAGGACGAAAATATGCATCAACCCCTATGCATAGATTACCCCAATGTCACCTCGGGAATCCGCGAGTTGAGTGCCAAGACATAGATCAAGTGCTCTCAAATCCATAAAAGTATTCAATCCGGTAATAACGAAATCTCAAAGGGAAAACTCAATTCATCACAACAAGATAGAGAGGGGAAAACACCATATGATCCAACTATATTAACAAAGCCCGCGATACATCAAGATCGTGCCAAATCAAGAACACGAGAGAGAGATTAAACACATAGCTACTGGTACAAACCCTCAGCCCCGAGGGTGGAATACTCCCTCCTCATCATGGAGACCATAGGGATGATGAAGATGGCCTCCGGTGATGATTTTCCCCTCCGGCAGGGTGCCGGAACGGGGTCTAGATTGGTTTTTCGTGGCTACAGAGGCTTGCGGCGGCGGAACTTCTGATCTAGGGTTATTTCTGGGGGTTTCTGAATATATAGGATTTTTGGGCGTCGGTTTCACGCGAAGATGGGCCACGAGGGGCCCACAAGACACCAGGGCGCGCCAGAGGGGGCTGGCGTGCCCTGGTGGATTGTGGCCACCTCGTGGCTCTTCTGTCCCTCCCACGAAGCTTCTAGTGCCTCTTTTGTTCCAAAAAAATCATCAAAAAGTTTCGTTGCATTTGGGGGACTTTTATTTCTGCACAAAAAACAACACCACGGTAATTCTGCTGAAAACAGCGTCAGTCCGGGTTAGTTCCATGCAAATCATACCAAAACCATATAAAATTGTTGTAAATATGGCATGAATACTTCATAAATTATAGATACGTTGGAGACGTATCAGCATTCCCAAGCTTAATTCCTACTCGTCCTCGAGTAGTTAAATGGTAAAAGAAATAATTTATGAAGTGTGAATGCTAGCATAGTGCATAAGTTTGATCAATGATAATTTCAACCACTTTTCCTAGCATGATAACATCAACTCTTTCTCATAAAACTCATCATGATAAAGTAGCAACCAATTCACATGTTATGGTTCAAACAATGAATTTTCTTGAAACTTAACAACCTATGTTCTTAGTCACTAAACAATTGCAATTCAACTTATACTCAACAAAGTCTAAGTAAGATCTCCACATACTCAATCATCATATAGTCTTCTATGATTGCTAGTATTCAAAGCATATTTTTAGAACAAATGGCATCCATCGAACACAGAGAAAGATAGGGGCTTAATGTTTCGCCTCCCAACTCATTTATCATAGAGATAATTGTCAACAATAATAAGTCATGATCAAATATATTTGACTGGCCATATGTGCCTAGATCTTTCCCCACCACATGATGCTTGCCAACTAGAGAATAATTGAGGTTGAATTGAGAATGCATACTATTGACTCTTGCATAAAAGTAAATACTGAAAGGTAAAATATAGGCCCTTCGCAGAGGGAAGCAGAGGTTGTCATGCGCTTTTTGATTTTGTATGCACAATCCCTTAATGCAAAAGAACGTCACGTTATATTGCCCCTTATGATAGCAACCTTTATTATGCAGTCCGTTGCTTTTATTACTTTGCCATCACAAGTTCGTACAACGCTCAATTTTCTCTTACACTAAATGATCAAACACATTTAGAAGCAATTTTTATTGCCTTTTTGCACCGATGACAACTTACTTGAAGGATCTTATTCAATCCATAGGTAGGTATGGTGGGCACTCATGGCAAGAAACTGGGTTTAAGGGTTTTTTGATGCACAAGTAGTATCTCTACTTAGTACGAATTTTTGGCTAGCAAAAGATCCTAAGCAAACACCACATGTTGGAGGATCCATAACAATATAACTTCTATGCAAATATACACAACCATAACTCATTACGTTGTCTTCCTTGTCCAACTTCAACTAATTTGCTCAAGTTTGAAAATAATTAATGGGTATTCACAATCATAGAAGATGTCCAAGATAATATATTTGTATGTGAAAGTTCTCTTCCTTATACTAATCATTCACGAATTGCTTGTATGACCAATATTGTGATTGTCAAGCTTCAAAAGATTTCACTTTATAAACCCAATGTGAAGCTACTACTAGGCATGATATGAACATATAATTTCAACTTCATGGTATTCAATTCATTCAACAATTTACTCATAGGATATAATTGAAGCACAAGAGTAAATGACAAGCTACTCCAAAAAGATATAAGTGAAGATCAAGCGAGTAGTTAAGTAAATGGGTAGCCATTTGAGAACTCTCTCTCACCTAAAAACTTTCAGATCTATGTATTTTATTAAAACAGCAATCAAAACAAAATAAAATTACATTCCAAGAATAGCACAAATCATGTGAAGAAGCAAAAACTTAGGCTCAACCGCTACTAACCGATAATTGTTGATGAAGAAAGGTGGGATGCCTACCGGGGCATCCCCAAGCATAGATGCATGAGACTTCTTGAAATATTTTCTTGGTATGCCTTGGGCATCCCCAAGCTTGAGCTTTTGTATCTCCTTAATTCCTTTTATATCATGGTTTCCCTAAATCTTAAAAACTTCATCCACAAAAGCGCGAAAAGAACTCGTGAGATAGGTTAGTACAAATAAGAATAAGTCCACACTTCTTGTACTGCCAAGACAAGTTGCACAATAATTTCCAAACATCATCTACTGTTTACTATCATTTCCACAATTTATATCTACCAATATAGGCTATGGAAACTATAGGATAAGTAGATAACAAAACTATGACAGCAATCTGTCCAAACAGAAAAGTCTGTAGCAATTTATGAAAACAGTATACTTCTGTAACTCAAAAAATTATGAACATTTAGGACATGATAAAGAATTTATATGACAACACTGTGTAAAAATTTCAGAAACTTTCCATGTTCCAGTAAAATATGAAAATTCAAACACTACAGAGAAAGTGTCTGTTTTTACACAGCACACATCAAACATGCAATGCAAGCATCCTAAGGCAATTATTGGAACTTTTTATTGAAAACAAGACTATAAATAACACCTAACAGAAAAAAAACAAAATATAATGATGATCCAAGAAAATCACATATTATGTTACGAATAAAAATATAGCTCTAAGTAAGATATACTGATAATGTTGAAGACGAACGAGGGGATGCCTTCCGGGGCATCCCCAAGCTTAGGCGCTTGAGTCTTCCTTGGATATTACCTTGGGGGTGCCTTGTGCATCCCCAAGCTTAGGGTCTTACCACTCCTTATTCTTCTTATATCGGTGTCTCACCCAAAACTTGAAAACTTCAATCACACAAAACTTAACGGAACTTCGTGAGATGGGTTAGTATAGTAAATATAGATCATTCACTTAGGTACTGTTAAGACAAGATTAATAATTGTTCTCACATAATACCTATTGTATTCTAACATTCACATAATTTATATCACTGAATATAAGGCTTTACTTGGCACTTTATAGAAATAAAAGACACAAAACATGATTACTACAGTAGATTAATCATGTGAACACACAAAAATAGAAAGTAAAAGTGTTGGGTTGTCTCCCAACAAGCGATTTTCTTTAAAGCCTTTTAGCTAGCACTACTACAGAATGGTCCAAAGACGACACAACAATCAGAGACCCTTCGACAAAACTGTGTGCGATGACCAAATCGCAAACGGTATAGTTATAGCTCCGTCGCTAATGACGCGAACTGTGTGCGATCACGGGCCCATCAAATATGATCCCAAAAAAAGTTGCGTGTGCGATCTGTGGCAAACAGTTCACCCAGATAAATTGTTTGCGATTGTACAATATAACGCAAACAGTTAGAAAAATGCAAGTGTGTGCGATGTACGACATATAGGTCACCCTGACAAACTGTTTGCGCTGATCCAGCAGAACACAAGCGATTGTGCAGATGATTACGTGTGCGATAGATGGCACACAGGTCACTAGGATGAACTGTTTGTGATGAGATAAGATAACATAAACGGTTACATAGATCAAGATGTGTGTGATAGATAGCATACTGGCCACTGGGATGAACTGTGTGCGATAAGAAAAAATAACACAAACGGTTGCTCAGATCAAGATGTGTGTGATAGACAGCATACATGCCACTGGGATGAACTGTGTGCGATAAGAAAAAATAACACAAACGGTTGCTCAGATCAAGATGTGTGTGATGTACAACATACACAGGCCATTCAGATGTCTTGTGGACAAACGGTTCTGGATAAAGAACTATCAGGGACTGATAAAATGGTTGTTTATTCCGCACGCGACGTGATTTGCTCAATCTGCCCACAAACATCTATGCTTCTATTTAGAACAACATGATTGCAGAACCAAATTAAACATCCAAATACATAAGTGACTACACACATAACATTGACACACTTCAATAAACAATTACACACATAACAACATGATTGCCATAACCTAATTAAGCATCCAAATACATAAGTGACTACACACATAACATTGGCGCACACACCTCAATAAACTATTACATGCATAATAAATTTATCCCTCTAAAACTACAAATATTTCGACGTAGAGGGAGTATGAGCAACGATCATCAAATCATCTACTTCCTGTGACGCTTGCCGCCACCGCTCTGCTTGTGGTTCGATCCCGTGTCGTCTTCAGGTAGGAGGCACTTCCTCATGTCAACAATCCGCCTGAACATCTCGTAGCAAGTGTACGCTTGCTTTGCCGCGGTCTGGAGGTGATATTCATCCAGTTTCTTCACCCAGCCCCTGTGCCAGACAGGCTTGTTCTTGTCGCACTCAGCCTTCATGTCTCTGTAGTAGGGGTCGATGATGGCCTCGGCCAGGTCAACATGGGAGTCCATGTTCTTCTTGCTGCCCCGGCCTTGTAGTGGCGCGGATGTCGACAAGCTTCTGGCAGGCCAAGCCCGAAGTGTTGAGCACCTTTGGATCGTTGGTGGTGTCCACCGTAGCGAACCTGTAGTTGGGGCTGTTGACAAACCTGGTGAAACGCTCGCAAGGCACTGTGGCCAGGCAGTAGTGGTAGAGGAGGACGTGATGAACGACGCACAACTGGGCGATGGCAAACTTCTGATCATGCCTGGCACGATCGCCGGTGTAAGCAAGGTCGAAGCCGACCACTTTGTACTTGTCATCCGCATCAAGCAACCGCTCCATAGTGCCGATGGAGTCCTCCACCATGCCCAGGTCGTTGGTGTACACCACCGTGAGGTCCGTCTTCCGCATGTGGGTCTCCACATGATGTTCGACGTACTCCATTGGAGCGCCGCTGGACATCCTCTATATCTGCGTCGTCGAGGGTGTGCTTATTGTGTTGTGGGCGCGATCGAAAGCGTGAAGAGACTATGGTTAATGGCCGTGTGTATAAATGGGGGCCGGACGTCCTGTAAAACCGGCACTTCTGGATGACAGTTTTTGCAGCGCGCGCGTGATTCAGTCAAGGAAGCACGTAACTGCATGGGGCGACGTGCTTGGCGCAACCGCGTGCATATGGAGCCCCGAACGTGATCGTGGGCCGGCCCCAACCGCTAGCAGAGCGTGCGCGAGGGGACGCGAGAGCAGAGCACGCGGAGGGACGTGAGAGCAGAGCACACGGTGGGACGCGAGGTCGAACCAGACCACTTTGTGCATGTCCACTATGGCATGCATGGTGAACTGGCGCTCGTCGTCGGCAGCCGCTGGGAGCGCCATTGGAGCCGCGCAGGATACCCTCGGTCGTGGTTCTGCTTCTTAAGGTTTGGATATTAATCGTCAATTGCATATTAATGTCCAGATATTAATCGTACATTGCAAACTAAGGAAAAGATGGTACTATTAACATACGAGCCTCCTTCATAAGATGCCATTTGCATGGTTGTATCACAAATGACAGAAATAGTACAAAGGTTCAAATTCCAGCATTACAAGGCTCAAATTCAAAGATTACAAGGTTCAAACCGATAATAGAAATGAAATTCAGCTTATGCACAAACTTTGTCATGCAGCTGTAGACGCCCGCGCTGATCAGCTAAACATGAACATATATGATAGGTTCATACTGATATTACTACTAGCTTGGCAACTTCAATATTTCTGCAAAGGGATCCGCCACTGACATGTCATTTATGGTCTTGACATTAGGACTTCCGAATAGTCTGTCAACTGAAGTTACAAAACGAAATCGAGCTTCTGCAGAGCCTTTTCCATTCTGTCCTAGTCGCCGGAGCTGATCGGCAAACCATTCTTTCTTGCGTGATAAATGTAGGGAAAATCTCATTATCTTTAGCACACTTACTCTCACAACAAAGAACCTGGCGAATATAATCTCCGGTAAGGTCCCTCGGTAGGAGTTCAAAGTAATATCTAAGAGATGGAGATCAAGGCATTCGATGGGATTGTATATTGTATCACATTATCCACTACCGGGCCTAACCGTATTTGCAAAAGAAGAGAATGTATTAGTGCTTGTACACCCAAGGAACCTCTTATGATTTGCAGGGTTTCAAAAGTTGAACTCCCTTGTCGTTAAAATTTAACATGAAAGAGCATCACCTTGATATATAGCTTCTTCAGGCACGGAAAGCATCTCAGCAATCTGACAACTTGGTCCAGGTCGGGGCCGATAGATTCTACTGCCAAGACCTTCACTATGCGCAGATACGGGGTCGAGCTTGTCGATATAATTTTCTGGATGACAGACGAACATACATCTTGAATAGAGGAAAAAAAGTTAATTCAAAAATGAGAAGAGGGCGACTGTTGTACCTGGACGGTTATGGATCCAAAAACAAGTTCAGATAAGTTGACGCGCGAGTAGCCAAACACTGTCAATTTCGGCGCTTGGATGACCCTGATTCTTGTTGGACCTTGTTGATCAACAACAAGTAATCTCTCAAGTAAAGGCACGTCCTCAATGACCATTTGGTGATTCACCTTTTACGATCTCCTATTGCAGCACCAGCAATACACACAAATTGTCCGGAGACTCATGGAGGTGATGTGGAGGCTACTCAACCCATTGATCGCCTGAAGATGAAGGTACTCGAGCGCAGTACAGCCGCGGAGCAGGTGCTCCATGTCATCGTTGGGGATGTAGACGGCGACGAGCTCAAGGTGCTTCAGTCGAGGTAGCAAAAGAGCAGGATTGGCATTAATCTGGGGGAAATGGCAGTTCATGAACCTGGCGATGCGCAGCGTTGGCACGAGGCGCAGCGCGGCGGGTGGCAGCGGGCGCATATGTCCATCATTAAAAGTGAGTTCTTCGAGATGATCTAGGGCGGTCGATAAGAACCACTCATCAAGCTTGGCTCGGTCCTTGCCATTGAAACGGAACTTGCCCACAGTAAGGCCTTTGATTGGGCCACAGTGCGTGCCGAGGATCTGGGACAATGCATCCAAGCATTTGCGATAGCTAGTGCAGAGCATGTGCTCGCTGATGAGGCCGAGAGGGGCGCAGCACCATAGGGGGCGCCACCGCCGGGAGAGGACACTTGTGTGCATGCCATCTTCGATAGGGAGGAGGAAGATGATGACTCTCAACATATCGTCGGGGAGGCTGCTGATGAGGTCTGGGCCTATGGGAGGCGCTTGTGTTTCTGGCTCAGCCCGCCTCCGCTTGTTGGCAACCTCGACATCCACGTCCGGAGAATGGCCGCCGACGTATCTTTCTGTCAAGAGTAGATCAGTGGCAGGATAGTGATTATGTAGCTAGATCAGTGCAGAAGAATAGTGCATTGGTAATTACAAGTTACTAGGCAGGAACAATTTTAACAGATTAAGAAAATGAAATCCTAATTGGTTGCTGAAATACTACACAGTTACATTGATATTGCTATGCAAGTCAACATGCAGATACTAGAAATAACATTTACTTCCAACAAAGCATGGACGGAGAATGTCGTCGGGGAAGTTAGCATTTATCATATGGTAAGGCTCTTTTAGGTGGAGCGTAATTTTAGTGCCAGCTTTCAGTACATAAAACTTAGATATTTCTCCCCAAAGGCCTTCTTCAAAATAGCAGTGACAATCTTCATCAAGTTTTACACAAACAATGATTGTAAATCCATGGTTTGTGCTCAATATGACATCCCTGGAGTCTTCATTTATGTAAAGGCCAAGATTTAGCGTTACAGTTGTCGTTGCGAAGCAAGGGATGTACTGCAGGAATTGATAAGATTGTTAAAGAACAGGGTAACATGATAGTATGGGAGTAGTAGTTAAAAGAACAGTGCAACAGTTCATATGAAAGGACAAGAAATTACAAGTAAAGAGATAATGTAACCATGATGTCGTGCAAATATATATGAGAGTAAACGAAAGAACAATACAACATTAATTTGCCTAATATAGAAGGAGAGGAATAAGAAGAAGAGAAGAAATCACATTTGACGCAAATGCTGCATGTAGCGCCTTTTACCCAAATGTAGCAATATATAGTATAGGTTCAGAAAAAGTATAGTCCATGCATGTCAACACAGGTAGTGTGAGATTGAACATACCGTGCGCTTCGTGAATTCATCTGGTACGGTGAGATGGAACTCCTTGGTTTTTTGGCCGAGGCCGCATAGCCCTGATGTGTCCTTGCATAATACACTCTGTGAATGAAAACCCTCGAATCAGCTAGAAGAAACATGAACCCACGGCGATTTCGGACGGGTGCTTAAAAGGGGCCGACGGACTGGGATAAGAGATGAGCGGAAATATTTCAGTAGATTAGTTACCTGGTTCTTCATGGGGAAAAAACCAGTTCCGAAGATTCCCCAATCGGGCGAGCTGGGTTGACAGCGGGCAGCGTCGAGAAAGTCAGTGCCGATAGGCCGCAGCAATCGGCAGTGGAGATATGCGGAGGCATTTTGCGGCAGCCGGCGGCGGCGACAGGCGTCGAGCTAAGTGGTTGCTGCGGGGATAGGCGGTGAGACATGCATCGAGAGTCCCGAAGTACTAGCGTTAGCGTAGGTGCAACTCTGGGGAGGGGGAAGGGGGGAGGGGGGAGGGGAGCAGGCGAGGGTTTTGTGACTTGTGGGTGCTGAGGTTTGTTTTTTGAAGTGGTGCTGAGGGTTTTCTGTCCTAGAATAATGTGCTTCGGAGGAAACGGCTTATCAGATCCAACCATATGTGATAAATCCTATATAAATATTACTCTCAACTCAAGTAAACTAGCACTCCGGTGTGATGGAGATACCGCACAATGAAAGTTGTCGCACAGTTTCAATCTCGGGAAAAAATATAATACACAAGCATAGATATAATACACACAAACTAGATAGATTCAATCCAACATCTCATCTACATGCTTGATCGTTAACATTCTCCAGGAACTGGGCGTATGCAGCGTGCGCTATCCTGCGAGAATACTTCTGCTTGAAGGAGCCAACGGCTCGTCCTCTTGCATGCGCCAGAACACTAGAGTACGTGTTGTTAATCTTATGGTTGCAGAACGGGCATCCATAGCCCCCATTCTTCCTGACACGCCTGTTATGCTTTCCAGCCATAAGCTCTCTCAGCGTTTGCCTCTTGAACCTCTCCTGGACGTCTTCATCCTTGCTGTCCACATCGTCAGATAGCACCTATACATAGTAAAAAATGTGATGTCCGTATATTTTATAATGCGAATTTGCAAGGCAGAGTTTATGAAACATAATATTTCATGCGATAACGTGAACCCTAAATCGAAGCTAATTGGTTTGATGCCAAAAGTTGGCATGCCATATTTTAGCAACTGCCAAATGTTGGCTAGAGATTGGTTGCATAACAATTCTCGTTATCAATCTCACAAAAGGTTGCAAAATGTTGACAACTTTTGATTTTGCCAATTATTGGCAGCAATGCCAGATGTTGCTAGCAAACCAATCAGCCTTTTATATGTATTTACCAAAAATGGGTATATATGACCAACCGGTTCTTCGTCCGAGTCGTTGTCGTCGCTGGAGTGTTCGTCAGAGTCGCTGTGGACCACCGGCTCCGGCTGGGGAAGCACGGCGGCGGCGACAACGTCAAGGCCGCGCTGCTGTCCGCACGATACGCCATCTCCGATGACGGCAATCTCTGTGCCCACCTTCACGCTGTGCTCGGGTGCTTCACCGGCACCGACGTGGTTACTCCCTCCCATGGTGCAAGGAGGCCGGTGATGACGATTGAGAACGGCGGCGAGGATGCAGGGTGTGAGAGAGGATTGTGTGTAGCGAGAATGTTAAAACCAGCGGCTCGGGAGCGGTTAATAAAGGGGAGTTGGGACTTGAGAGGGAGGCGGGCGGCGGTTTAAAGGGACGACTCGCCTCCCGGTGAGCCGCCTGCGCATCGGACTGCTGGCATGCGCACCATCAATTCACACGCCTAACGGCACATCTCCCTGCGAAACTGCGCGGCGAACATGCCTCCCATCAATTCACACACCTTCTCGCATGCATCCCGGTCAGCCTGCGAGGCGACCTGCTAGCATGTGTCACGTCAAATCATATCTGCGCGCACGGATCGCGTGGCGTGTATTGTTTTTCTACGAAGCTACGGCACTTACTCCCTCCGTTTTTATTTATTCTGCGTATTAGAGTTGACTGAAGTCAAACTTGATACAGTTTGACCAACTTTAATGAAAGAAATAGAAATAATTACCATGACAAATATATATGATGTGAAAGTACATTCAATAAAGAATCTAATGGTAATAATTTTTAATTTTAAACGTTAACATTTTTTTCTAAATTTGGTCAAAGTTTACAAAGCTTGACTTTAACTAACGCTAATACGCGGACTAAATAAAAACAGTTTGGATTAATAAACCATTTGCAATGTAAACGTGATGGTTCTGTGTTGCATCTATTAATAAGCCCCCGTTTGCAAGAAGCTTAGATGAAAACTTCTCTCAAATTGGACGATTTATTTACCATGACCTATAAGGTCCCTATCATGAAATCATGACAATGTTTCATGAATTCTAGCTTAGCTGGGCGTTTGCTGGAATTTGAAAGCCAAGAGTCAATGTTTGCGGCCCCGAGATGTTCAAAATTTATTGTTTTTCCTTCCATGGGGACTAAACATGCACCCAAGACAAAAAAATGAATTTCTAATCCATTCAGGCGCACAACCGCGTGTGCATATAGTTCAAATTTGAAATTTACAAATTAAATACTAAGGAATCAATTTAATGTATAAAATGTCTTAATGTTCTTTAAAAATCAAATTTTAACACTTCACTCCTATTGTCACATGTGCACTACATAAAAAAGTTTGACATGCATGCGTCAAAGTGACGATGGTGTGCTGGGACGAGTGGGGGTGTGGGGTCCGGCACACAATACGCGTCGTATGCGCGCCACCACGTGGGGTTGTCCGGTTAGTTAGGCATCAAGCTGACAATGGGGGATTACTCAGGCAGGTATATTGGAGTCCCATCCATGTCCATCACCGCCCTCCCATTCCCGTCACTGTCTCGGTACCCGTGCGCAGGGATAAAAAGTTTCCCATCCCCGTCCCCATCACTGCCTTCCCATTCCCGTCACCGTCTCGGTACCCATGCGCGGGGATAAAAAGTTTCCCATCCCCGTCCCCATCACCGCCTTCCCATTCCCGTCACCATCTCCGTACCCGTGCGCGGGGATAAAAAGTTTCCCATCCCCGTGGGAAAACCCAACATGCATTTAAGAACAACATTCGATAGTATTTCAGTAAAAAAAAATAGTATTTCAACGCAATAAACAATATGTTGTGGCTAAGTTTGGGATTTCTTAGGGATATTTGGGCCAGATGGGTGGGATATGTGGAAATTTGGGTGACCGAGGGCGCAAATTACGCGGGGTCTACTAATTTCAGAGCCCACATGTAAGTTATTTCATGGTTAGGGCGGGTAATGCTATGTATGTCCCATCCCCATCCCCGTCATGCACGCTGGGTAAGGTATTTGACCCACCATCTTTCCCATGGGAATTCAAGTTGGCACTTCTCTGTGCCCTAATAGAGTAAACACCCATGGGGATGCGGGTAACGGTTTTAACCATGACAGCTTCAGGTGAGGCACACGTGCCACGTCTAAAGTCGTGCATTGGGTACATATTTAAAGCAGCTCGATCATTACCTTTTTCATGCATACGTTTGTGTCTCATGCATGCGGTGGTGGTCCTCGTACACTCACTCATGCGTTTACCACCGACACACCCATTCGTTGCCCCCGCGTGGTCGATCACCTTGGATGGCGCACGCGAGAGGGGTTTGATCAAAGCTGGATTCATCTTAGTCCGTGTTTCGGCGAATATCATGGTGAGATTACACACGAAAGTTTGGGCGCATGTGTGCACGTGCGTGCTCATTGTACAAGTTGTGAACCTCCGTTTTTTTTCCGATTTGCGACGGTGCCACATGAAAGGTGTGCATTGGGTATTCAAAACATCACACAACACCTCCGTACATATATATGTTAATTAGGGCAGCATGGAGGCGGTGGTTGTCCTCGGACACCGCCCACTTGCACAATTATTAGTGTCCCACACATGCAAGGAGACGGTTTCAATGTACGTCACGGAAAGGGGTTACAAACTGTTTGTATAGCACGTCGCTGCACCAGTGTAGGCATGATGATTTCAATGATGCTCACATAAAAAGTAGTAATTAAAACATGCAAGAGAGCATCATGAATCTCATGACAAGCACATTTATGTCTAAGCCGCTTCCTATGCAAAATGATTTTGTGAGCAAAAAATTTATGGGAGCAAGAATCAACTAGCATAGGAAGGTAAAACAAGCATATCTTCAAGATTTTCAACACATAGAGAGGAAACTTGATATTATTGCAATTCCTACAAGCATATGTTACTCTCTCATAATAATTTTCAGTAGTATCATGAAGGAATTTCACGATATAACTATCACATAAATCGTTCTTTTCATGATGCACAAGCATAGAATTTTTATTACTACCCACACAAGCAAAATTCTTCTCATTCAAAGTATTGGGAGCAAACTCAACAAAATAACTATCATGAGATATTTGAGTGGCATAATCCAATTGAAAACTAAAATCATGATGACAAGTTTCATGGTTATCATTATTCTTTATAGCATACATGTCATCACAATAATCATCATATATAGGAGGCATGTCATCATCATCATAAATTTGCTCATCAAAACTTGGGGGACTAAAAATATCATCTTCATCAAACATAGCATCCCCAAGCTTGTGGCTTTTCATATCATTAGCATCATGGATATTCAGAGAAATCATACTAGCAACATTGCAATCATGCTCATCATTCAAGTAATTATCATTATGTATTTTCATAAACTCTTCCTCTGCCTATTGAGCACAATTTTCCGAATCCTTATTTTCATGAAAGACATCAAAAAGACGAAACAATTGAGGTAACCTAAACTCCATTTTTTTCTAGTTTTCTTTTATAATAGTAACAATAAAAACAGCAAGGTAGCAAGTAACAAAAGTGAGCACAAATGGTATTGCAATGCTTGAAAATAAGGCCTAGGGTCCGTACTTTCGCTAGTGCAGTCTCTCAACAATGCTAATATAATTGGATCACATAACCATCCCTCAACGTGCAACGAAGAATCACTCTAAAGTTCTTATCTAGCGGAGAACTTAAGAAGAAATTGTTTGCAGGGTACGAAACCGCCTTAAAGTTATCCTTTCCGATCGATCTATCCAAGAGTTCGTACTAAAATAACACCAAGTTATCCTTTCCGATCATCTATCTAAGAGTTCGTACTAAAATAACACCATATGATACACATCAACCAACTCTAATGTCAACTAGATACTCCAATGTCACCACAAGTATCCATGAGTTAATTATATGATACGCATCAAACAATTTCAGATTCATAATACTCAATCCAACACAAAGAACCTCAAAGAGTGCCCCAAGATTTCTACCGGAGAAAGTAGGAAGAAAACGTGCATCAACCCCTATGCATAGATTACCCCAATGTCACCTCGGGAATCCGCGAGTTGAGTGCCAAGACATAGATCAAGTGCTCTCAAATCCATAAAAGTATTCAATCCGATAATAACGAAATCTCAAAGGGAAAACTCAATTCATCACAACAAGATAGAGAGGGGAAAACACCATATGATCCGACTATATTAACAAAGCCCGCGATACATCAAGATCGTGCCAAATCAAGAACACGAGAGAGAGATTAAACACATAGCTACTGGTACAAACCCTCAACCCCGAGGGTGGACTACTCCCTCCTCATCATGGAGCCCATAGGGATGATGAAGATGGCCTCCGGTGATGATTTCCCCCTCCGGCAGGGTGCCGGAATGGGGTCTAGATTGGTTTTTCGTGGCTACAGAGGCTTGCAGCGGCGGAACTTCTGATCTAGGGTTATTTCTATTTTTTTGAATATATAGGATTTTTGGGCGTCGGTTTCACGCGAAGATGGGCTATGAGGGGCCCACAAGACACCAGGGCGCGCCAAAGGGGGTTGGCGCGCCCTGGTGGGTTGTGGCCACCTCGTGGCTCTTCTGTCCCTCCCACGAAGCTCCTAGTGCCTCTTTTGTTCCAAAAAAATCGTCAAATGTTTCGTTGCATTTGGAGGACTTTTATTTCTGCACAAAAAACAACACCACGGTAGTTCTGCTGAAAACAACGTCAGTCAGGGTTAGTTCCATGCAAATCATACCAAAACCATATAAATTGTTGTAAATATGGCATGAATACTTCATAAATTATAGATACGTTGGAGACGTATCATGCACCAGGGGCCCACAAGCCATCTGGCCGCGCCCCCCCCGGGGGGGCAGATATGTTGTGGCCCCCTGGAGCGCCTCCCGACGTCGTTCTCTGGCCTATAAATTCACATCTACCCTAAAAACACCAGAAGCGCTCCCAAAACACTTTTACCGCCGCCGCAAGTCTCTGTTCCGATGGGAGGCCATCTACACCTCCGTTCCGGCACCCTGCCGGAGGGGAGATCGATCACGGAGGGCCTCTTCATCAACCTTGCTGCCCTTACCATGATGTGTGAGTAGTTCACCACAGACCTACGGGTCCGTAGGTAGTACCTAGATGGCAATCTCTCTCTCTCTTGATCTTCAATACAATGTTCGTTGCATATTTGCCTTGATCTATCCGATGTAATCCCTTAGTATGGTGTGTTTGTTGGGATCCGATGAATTGTGAGTTTATGTTCAGATTATTCATGAAAAGTATTTGAGTCAAACCTGATTACTATGATTGTTATTTGCATGATCATCATAGCTTTGTAATGCTCTACGATCTATTGAGATAGTTTGGCCAACTAGATTGATTTTCTTCGGTGGGAGTGGTACGTTGTAGTAGGTTCAACCTGACGAGTTTCTATATCCCAGTGACAGAAGGGAACAAGTTGCGTCTTTGTGTTGTTGCTACAAAGGATAAAACAATGGGGTTTATTCATATTAGTTGAGTTTACTTTGTCTACATCATGTCATCGTTCTCCAAGCATTACTCCGTTTGTCATGAACTTAATACGTAGAGAGGCAAGCATAGAATCGCTCTTGAAGTGGAGTAATAGTAGTAGGTGCAGCAGGAGTCGGCCTATTTGCTTATGGAAGTGATGCCTATATACACATGATCATTGCCGTGAACATCGCATAATTATTCGCTTTTCTGTCACTTGCCCAACAGTAATTTGTCTACCCACCGTATGCTTTGCTTATGATAGATGCCACTAGAGAACTCTACGACCCTCGGGTCTATTCACTTATAAATTCACAAACGCTATCATTACCTTGCTGTTATTTATTACCTTTTATTTTATTTTGCACTTTACTATTATCTGCAATTATCTACACATCTCACTTACTTGCAAATAACGAGATCAAGGGGATTGACAACCCTCTTGCCGGCGTTGGGTGCAAGTTGTTTGTTCTTCTGTATGCAGCCACTGAAGACGGTTGAGGATTGATATTCCTATTAGTTCGATAAACCTTGATTTCATAACTGAGGGAAATACTTACCCACTTTGTGCTGCGATTACCCGTTCCTCTTCACGGAAAACCCAACGCAGATCACGAGTATCAGGTGGGTAGACAAATTACTGTTGGGTAATTGATAGAATTGCACATAGTTATGACATGTTATTCACGACAATGATCATTTATATAGGCATCACGTCCATAAACATGTATACCGACTCCTTCCTGCATCTACTACTATTACTTCACCAATCGACCGCTATCCAGCATGCATCTATGGTATTAAGTTCATGCCAAACGAAGTAATACTTGGAGCAAGATGACATGATGTAGACAAAGTAAGACAAGCAATATGTTCAGACCCCATCATTTTATCATTAATGGCAACAATACAAATACGTGTCTTGACCCCTTCTGTCATGAGGATAGAGCACCGCAAGATTGAAACCATTACAACACACCACTCCCAATGAAGATAAATCAATCTAGTTGGCCAAACCAAACCGATAGATCGGAGATAAATACGAAGCTATAAGATCATGCATATTGAAATTCAGAGGAGACTCGGTAACTTTTCATGAATAATCTGATCATAAACCCACAATTCATCGAATCCCAACAAACACACCACAAAGGAAGATTACATCGAATAGATCATCGCGAAGATCGCGGCGAACTTTGTATTGAAGATCAAAGAGAGAGAAGAAGCCATCTAGGTACTAGCTATGGACCCATAGGTCTGTGGTGGACTACTCACGCATCGTCATGGAGGCATCAATGTTGATGTAGATGGCCTCCGTGATCGATTCCCCCTACGGCAGATCGCCGGAAAAGGTCTCCAGATGACCTCCCGTCACAACAGAGGCTTGCGACGACTTAAAAAGTGTTTCTAGTGGCTCTCGGTTGGTTTCCCAGTGTTTGAGAATTCATAGAAGTGGAATTAGGTAAAACGGAGCCACAGGGGGGCCACAAGGCATCAGGGCACGCTGACCCCCCCGGGCGCGCCCTGGTGCCTTGTCGCCTCCTCGTGCGGCTTCCTGACTCCTCCCGAAGATTCCTGGGTCTATTTTGTCCAGAAAAAATCGTCAAAAAGTTTCGTAACCTTTGGACTTTGTTTGGTACAGATTTTCTGGAAAACCAAAAAACAAGTAGAAAACAGTAACTAACACTTGGCACTGGGTTAATAAGTTAGTTCCCAAAAATGATAAAAAAAATGGCATATAATTGCATATAAAGTATCCTAGATTGATAATATAATAGCATAGAACAATCAAAAACTATAGATACGTTGGAGACATATCAATGCGTCGCCATTTCATTGGCGTGTATCGTTCATTGGATGAGCGAGAGCTGGTGCAACGTAGAGTTTACATGTGGTTCCGTTGGCGAATGAGAAATTGACACGTGAAAAATCGTCATTGGCCGGGGTTGTTAACGGGTATCAGATCCAAAACCCGCACCCAATAGCTTAACGGAAATCAATTACAGTGAGTGCCACGTGTTGGTTACACTTGACGAAAACACTTCCATGACGCGTCATTTATCATGGGATTGTCCACTTCGTGATGATAAATGGATTATTGTCATGGAGCACTTCCGTTAGAGAACATGTATGACTATCTTGATTCTGTCATAAAATCATCACGGATGTACATGCGTGACAGAAACTGTGACATGTTGTGACAAACGTGTCTGTGTTTTTTTGTAATGCATGTGCTTATTCTTAGGCGCAACACAAGGGCTTTGATTCCACCGTACTCCTCACCGTTCATATGCTCTGGAAGGAACAAAATAGTCGTGTGTCCGGCACTCGGTGTTGTCGCTCGCAGGGTTTGTTGACGCATCAAGGCGAGAGGCTGAGTTGTGGAAGCTCCCTGGCGTGAAGGGGTTGGCCGATATCCAGAGATAGGTTCTACGAGCTCATAGGGTGTTGTTCTGTAGGTTGCGACATTGTTGTAGTCCGTCAGTCATCGTCGCGTTGTCCCTTGTAAGAGCATCTACAGTAGCGCTCCCCAAACCCGCCTCAAACGCCTGGGCGGACGGTGAAAGAGCATGGTGCCCCCATGTTTAGTTTTGGTAATTGATGACAATCCCTATGGACTAATGGTTACCTTGAGTTATATTTGAAGGTATTGTCCATAGGCATTGCTTGAAGACCATTTGTTGGTTTCAAGGTTATTAGAAGAAGATTATGTGCTGACCACGGTGTTATTCAAGGAGTTATCCAAAGATTGGTCATATACAATGTTGATCAATACTAAGTACAAAGTGTGATTCAATTTGATCAACACACAAAGCGTAGAATATGTACCAAGTGGGATCAAGTGATCTCATGGTATGGTAAGCATTGTCCATTACGCTTTGTGTACTAACTCATGGTCTATGTGAGAGTTCTTTGTGGGGTTAGGTATGTTTCCATGGGCGTGCATCAAAAGGAAGATATCATATAACCCATGGAGGATGACATCAAGTAGTGATCGTCATCAGGGTTGTGGTGTGCAAGTTCAAGTGGAGCATCACAAAGAGATCATGCTTGAAGCTTGCCATCCATTCTCGTGATAATGGACATATGAAGATATACATGGAAGAGGCTCACCCATAGCGGAGTATGGGGGTGCTACTTTGTGTAGATGTGTTGGGTTTTTCCCCCGAGAGGAAGGGATAGATGTAGTAAACTAGCAATAAGTATTTCCCTTAGTAATAACCAAGGTTTCTCGAACCAATAGGAGGATCGAGCAAACTCCCGTCAATAGTACCTACACATAGAAGAACAAAATACTTGCACCCAACGCGGGAAAGAGGGTTGTCAATCCCCCTGTACTCGTGAATTGCAAGGATCAAACCTCATAGTGGTAGATAGATAAATATATAATTAACATAAATAAAAGTAAGTAAAGGCAGCAAGGTAAATAGGTTTTTAGTAAATATATTTGATAGACCCGGGGCCATAGTTTTCACTGGAGGCATCTCTCTCAAGAACATAGCATACGGTTGATAAACAAATTACTGTTGGGCAATTCATAGAAAAGCGCATAGTTATGACATTATTCATGGAATGATCATTGCTATAGGCATTACGTCTGTGACAAGTAGATCAACTCCTGCCTACATCTACTACTATTACTTCACCAATCGACCCCTATCCAACATGCATCTATGGTATTAAGCTCATGACAAATAGAGTAATGCTTTAAGCAAGATGACATAATGTAGACAAACTAAGCCAATCAATATGTTCAGACCCCGTCGTTTTAGTCTTAGTGGCAACAATACAAATACGTGCTTTAGTATCCCTTCTGTCACGAGGTGAGGACACCACAAGATTGAACCCACTACTATGCACCACTCCCTGTGATGATCTACTCATCTAATTGGCCAAAGCAAACTCATAGATTGGAAAGCATACATAGCTATAACAATCACACAAAATAAAGTTCAGATTTGACTCAGTTACTTTCAATGAATAATCTGATCATAAACCCACAATTCATCGAATCCCAACAAACACACCGCAAAAGAGGATTACATCGGATAGTTACTCAAGAAGAACATTGTATTGAAGGTCGGAGAGAGAGAGAGAGAGAGAGAGAGAGAGAGAGAGAGAGATCTAGCTAATCACTATGGACCCGTAGTTCTGTGGTGAAGTACAAACACATCATCATGGAGGTGGCAAGGTTGATGAAGATAGACTCCGTGATCGATTCCCCTCCGGCAGAGTATCGGCGGAGGCCTATAGATGGGATTTCGGAAGAACGGACACTTACGGAGGCGGAAAAATTGTTTCGGGTCTCCTATTGGTGGTTTTGGGATTTTAGGGAATTTATAGAAGTGGAATTAGACAGGGGGACCTAAGAGGGGGCCACAAGCTCACACGACATGCCCCCCTGGGGCGCGCCACCTGGGCTTGTGTCGGGGGGATTACCCCCGGGTAGTCTCAAGGAGGCGACACAACATTTTAAAACAATAGGGCGGCCAACGCCCCTTTGTCCGGCTGCTCCGGCTGGCACCCCGGTCTGGCCGGCTGCTAAGTCCAGTCGGCTCCCTGCCTGGCTGCTCCGTCCGACTGCTCTAGCCGGCCTACTGCGCGAGGTCAACCACCGCGTCCCATCGGACTCGACATGAAGACACTATAGCATGCGTCATGCGTCGCTTCGCTGCGCCCCAATAGTGGTGCACTATAGCCTGCGTCATCGCGTCACCTCGCAGGTCATCTCCAATAGTGGTGCACTATTGCCTGCATCATGCGTCATCTCACATGTCTTCTCCAATAGTAAATAGTTGGCTAGTGGGCCACCCCTTGTCCCCTGGGCCTCCCTTTATAAGAGGCACCAGGGGAGCTCACTCATGGCCAGGCCCCTCTCACTCTTCCATTCTCTCATTTTCCCTCCCACTCTCACATGTGAGGCATGGAGGAAGAGCTCTCACAGCTCCTTCCTCTCCTAAGACAGCTCCAGGAGCAACTCTGTACTGCAACTATATACACTGCATATATCATCAGACATGCAGGAGTAGGGGTATTATCTCCCCGGAGAGCCCCAAACCTGGGTAAACCACCGCGTGCTACTACCCTATCCCGTCCCGGATCTTCCACGGCAGCCTTGCTCTCACCTCGATTAGCCACCCCCTGGCATCTGTCATGAGAAAACGATGACAGCTTGTGGCCCTGACGTGTAGCGTCTGGTCTCCCTACGATGTTCCCTGGGTCCCTTCTAGTTCAGAAAAAATCACTTTAAGTTTCACTTCAATTGGACTTTCTTTGGTATTTTTTTGCGAAACAAAAATAGGCAAAAAAACAGGAACTAGTAATTGGCACTAGATTAATAGGTTAGTTCCCAAAAATGACATAAAATGGCCTCTAAAGCATATAAGATTGATAATATAATAGCATGAAACAATAAAAAATTATAGATACGTTGGAGACGTATCAAGCATACACAAGCTTAATTCCTTCCCGTCCTCGAGTAGGTAAATGATAAAAATAGAAGTTTTGATGTTGAATGCTACCTAGCATGTTTATCATGTACGGAATGAATATGCGCAAACGATGAAGTAATCAATATCAGCATAACAATATCCATGAATATAAGAACATAATCATTACTGTTTCAGAATTACGATGCTTAACGAATGTTATCTCTACTCTTTGAATTATGTAAACAATGGCATGACTCTGTCTTCCTAACACAAGTACAAATCATGATCACCGTGGTGTCATGCCAGGCATTTGGCTCATACTTTTTCTCGCGCTTTAGCATTTTAAACTTACACTCAATACATGAGCGTGAGCCATGAACATAGCACTACGGATGGAATAGAATATGGTGTTAGAGATCAATAAGGGAAGACCAAATTTTAGATAGTCTCGCACCAACTAGGCGGATCGTTAGGCTATGGAGATGCCTTCCAATCGATATCGGTGCGAGGAGTAGGGATTTCCATGCAACTTTTGGTGCACTGAGAGTTATAAGTTTATGAAAGCTCAAACTATAACTAAGTGGGTGTGCATCTAACTTGCATGTTCATGATGACATGGGGCATTCGAGGAAGCCCGTTATTGGAATATACAAGCCAAGTTCTATAACGAAAATTTCCCACTAGTATATGAAAATGACAAATCATGAGACTCTCTATCTGAAGAACATGGTGCTACTTTGAAGCAAACGTGTGGTACAAGATAGTAGCATTGCCCCTTCTCTCTTTTTTTTCTTTCCTTTTCTCTTTTTTTATCTCTCATAGTCCGGAACCTCATCCTCGTTCTTTGGAGGAATCATTAGCCTCAATCAACCATTGTTTTTATGCACTGGGACAATGCTCTAAAAATGATGATCGTCACACTTTTATTTACTTACAAACCGATAGAACCTATTACAATGTATGGCTCTATATGAATGCATCTTGCAGTGTACCAGGATGTGCAATGATCTAGTGTAACATGTATTACAATGATGAATGGTGGCTTTGCCACAAATATCATGCCAGCTCTATATGAGCATGCAAAGCAATATGACAATGTATACACATGTCATGTAATGGAACGGTGGAAGTGCATGGCAATATATCTCAGAATGGCTATGAAAATGCCATGATAGGTAGGTATGGTGGCTGTTTTGAGGCAGATATAAGGAGGCTTATGCGTGGCAGAGCGTATCATATCACGGGGTTTGGATGCACTGGTGAAATTTGCACCAACTCTAGAGATGAGATCAGGCAATGCACGGTACCAAAGAGGCTAGCAAATTGCGGAAAGGTGATAATGAGTATAGTCTCTGAACTCACATTAGTCATAAAGAACTCACACACTTATTGTGAAATTTTAATTATCTCTCTCGAAGCAAAGTACTACGAGTGCGCCACTAGGGAGGAGGTTGGGAGGAGTTAACCATCGTGCGCCCCTGATACGTCTCCAACGTATCTATAATTTATGAAGTATTCATGCCATATTTACCTAATTAAGTTCTACATGGTTTTAGTGCACTTTTATATGATTTGTATGGACTAACCTATTGACTTAGTGCCCAGTGCTAGTTTCTGTTTGTTGGCTATTTTTTGTTTTCTCGAAAATCCATACCAAACGAAGTCCAAATGCCACGAAAATTTATAGTGATTTTTTTGGAAGATAAGAGACCCCCGAAGCTTCGAAGAAGGATCAGAAGACGCACGAGGGAGTCACAAGCTCACCCGCTGTGCCTTGGGGGTAGGGAGGGTGCTCTGAGCAAGAAACATAGAACTTCCACACCGCCATCGCAAGCCTCTATTCCAAAGCGATCTCATCTGGAGCCCTTTTCCGGCACCCTGCCAGGGGGGATCATCATTGGAGGCCATCTTCATCATCCCGGTGGTCCCCATGGTGAGGAGGGAGTAGTTCACCCACGGGGCTGAGGGTACGTACCAGTAGCTATGTGTTTGATCTCTCTCTCTCTCTCATGTTCTTGATTTGGCACGATCTTGATGTACCACGAGCTTTGTTAACATAGTTGTATCTTATGTTGTTCTTCCCTCTCTATATCGTTGTGATGAATTGAGTCTTTCCCTTTGAGGTTTTGTTATTGGATTGAATATTTTGGATTTGAGAACACTTGATGTATGTCTTGCATGTGGATACCCATGGTGATAATGGGGTATTCTATTGAGTCACTTGATGTATGTTTTCGTAATCAACTCGCGGATTCCTGAGATGATAATGGGGTATTCTAGGCACATAGGTTTATACACATTTTCATCCTACTTTCTCCGATAGAAACTTTGGGGTATTCTTTGAAGTTATTTGTGTTGGATTGAATATTATGAATCTAAAATTGTTTTGTGTTATTTTTAGTCTGAACTCTAGAGCTATTTGTGACACTTATAGGGATGACGCAATAGATTGATCATACTTGTTATCTGCGTTGGTTTTTCCATGAAGAGGAACGGGTGATGCAGCATAGTATAGATAAGTATTTCCCTCCATAGAGAACCAAGGTTTATCGAACCAATAGGAGTAGCATGCAACCCCCGTCTTTAGCGACTACACACAAAGAAGCAAACACTTGCACCCACGCGGGCAAGTGGGTTGTCAATCCCCTTGGACTCGTTATTTGAAAGCTGGTGAAGTATGTAGATGATAGTTGAATATTGTAAATTGCAAAATAAAATAAAAACAAATAAATGGTAGCAAGGTATTGAAGGCTTTTGTAAATTTATAAGTGAATAGACCCGGGGGCCGTAGTGTTCTCTAGTGGCTTCTCTCATAATGTAGGCATATGGTGGGTAAACAAATTATTGTTGGGCAATTGATAGAAAAGCGCATAGTTATGCAATATTTATTCACGGCAATGATCATGTGTATACATGCATCACGTCCATAAGCAAATAGGCTGACTCCTACCTGCACCTATTACTATTACTCCACCCATCGACCGCTATCCAGCATGCATCTAAAGTATTAAGTAAAACAAAGTAATGCTTGGAGAACAATGACATGATGTAGACAAAGAGAATTCAATCAATATGAATTAACCCCATCATTTTATCCTTAGTGGCAACAACACAAAGATGTATCTTGTCCCCTTCCGTCACTGGGATATAGAAACCCGTCAGGTTGAACCCACTACAACGCACCCCTCTCACTGAAGAAATATCAATCTAGTTGGGCAAACTATTTCAATAGACCAGAGAGATTTACGAAGCTATAATAATCATGCAAATAAGAATCATGACAGAAATCAGAGAAGGCTCAAATCTTTTTCATGGATAATCTAAACATAAACCCACAATTCATCGGATCCCAACAAACGCACCGCACAAAGTGATTACATCGAATAGATCACCGTGAAGATGCGGTGAACTTTGTATTGACGGTCAAGAGAGAGAGAGATAGCCATATAGGTACTAACTACGAACCCATAGGTCTGTAGGGAACTACTCGCACATCACCATGGGAGAAGCAAGGTTGATGTAGAGGCCCTCCGTGATCGACCCCCCCCCCCTCTGGCAGGGCACCGAAATAGGGCTCCAGATGGGCACACAGTGGAACAGAGACTTGCTGCGGCAGAAAAAGTGTTTCGGGAGGCTCTCTAGGGTTTTTTGGAATAATGAGAATTTATAGGCCAGACAGGGACGTGAGGGGCCACCCGAGGGGGCATCAGACATCAGGGCGCGACCACCCCCCTGGGCGCTCCCTGTTGTGTGCTCCTCCCCTCGTGCAGCCTCTGGTCTCCTCCCAAAGCTTCCAGGTCTTCTTTTGGTCCAGAAAATATCATAAAAAAGTTTCGTGGCAATTGGACTTCGTTTGGTACTGTAAACCTGAAAAGCCAAAAACATGCAGAAAACAGCAACTGGCACTGGGCACTAGGTTAATAGGTTAGTGCTCAAAAATAATATTAATTGGTATATAAACACCCAAAAAGCATCCTAGAATGATAATATTATAGGATGGAACAATCAAAAATTATAGATACATTGGAGACGTATCAATTGATCAGAAATGATAACTTTGAGGTGGTTTGCTACCTACAACAATTTCATCTTATGTTCTCCGCTATTGATAAGTAGAGTGATTCTTTGTCGTATGTTGAGGAATGGTTATATGATTCAATTATGCTAGCACTGTTGAGAGATTGCACTAGTGAAAGTATGAACCCTAGGCCTTGTTTCTAAGCATTGCAATAGCGTTTGTGCTCACTTTTGTCACTTGCTACCTTGCTGTTTTTATTTATTCAGATTACAAAAACCTATATCTACTATCCATACTACACTTGTATCACCATCTCTTCGCTGAACTAGTGCAACTATATAATTTGCCATTGTATTGGGTGTGTTGGGGACACAAGAAATTGCTTGTATTTGGTTGCGGGGCTGTTTGAGAGAGACCATCTTCATCCTACACCTCTCGCGGATTGATAAACCTTAGGTCATCCACTTGAGAGAAATTTGCTACTGTCCTACAAAACTTTGCGCTTGAAGGCCCAACAAAGTCTACAAGAATAAAGTTGCATAGTAGACATCAACCCCTGACTCAAACGGCACAAGGATTTCAACGAGGAATAAAAGTGCTCCAACATCCCGGTCATGCCACGACTGACA
Organism: Elymus sibiricus; assembly: GCA_039707655.1. Lineage (NCBI taxonomy): Eukaryota > Viridiplantae > Streptophyta > Magnoliopsida > Poales > Poaceae > Elymus > Elymus sibiricus. Next base: position 118,545,345 of record CM077675.1, read on the forward strand.
CTTAAATGAGTAGTTTAATAACAAGCTTTAATATTCATATCTTTACTAACCCTTTAATATTTACTATGTCAATATAAACTACCCACGCAAGCCATATCAAGTGATATACATGCAAGTTTTTATTAATTATATCCCTCTCATATACCTATCATTTTCCGACTAAACATATAATCCATGCAAATTACCACTTCCTATTTCAGAGACTCTAAAAAATATTCAAGTGAAGCATGAGAGTACTAATTGATTTCTATAAAACATAATTTCCGTCGTGCTCTCAAGATATAAGTGAAGCACATGAGCATAATTGCCTTAACTCAAAAGATATAAGCGAAGCATAAAAAGCGTTCTAATAAATTATGATGATTGCGTGTCTATATCAAAAGGTGTGTCCAACAAACAATGATTGTGGCAAACTAAAAAGCAAACAAACTATATATAATACACGATTTTCCAAGCAAAACTCATATCATGTGATGAATATAAATATAGCTCCAAGTAACATATCGATGGATTGTAGACGAAAGATGGGATGCCATCTGGGGCATCCCCAAGCTTAGACGCTTGGGTATTCCTTGAAATTTTACCTTGGGGTTCCTTGGGAATCCCCAATATTAGGGTCTTGCCGCTCCTTATTCCTTTATCCATCGTGATCTGATAACCCACAAGTATAGGGGATCGCAACAGTTTTCGAGGGTAGAGTATTCAACCCAAATTTATTGATTCGACACAAGGGGAGCCAAAGAATATTCTCGAGTATTAGCAGCTGAGTTGTCAATTCAACCAGACCTGAAAGACTTAGTATCTGCAGCAAAGTATTTAGTAGCAAAGTAGTATGGAAGTGACGGTGACGGTAGCAAAAGTAACAGTAGCGGTTTTGTAGTGATTATAACAGTAGCAACGGAAAAGTAACTTAGCAAAGATCAATATGTGGAAAGCTCGTAGGCAATGGATCAGTGATGAATAATTATGTCGGATGGCATTCATCATGCAACGGTTATAACATAGGGTGACACCGAACTAGCTCCAATTCATCAATGTAATGTAGGCATGTATTCCATATATAGTCATACGTGCTTATGGAAAAGAACTTGCATGACATCTTTTGTCCTACCCTCCCGTGGCAGCGGGGTCCTAATGGAAACTAAGGGATATTAAGGCCTCCTTTTAATAGAGAACCGTACCAAAGCATTAGCACTTAGTGAATACATGAACTCCTCAAACTACGGTAATCACCGGAAAGAATCCCAGTTATTGTTACCCTGGGGGATGCGGATCATAACTCGTAATAGGTGTCTACAACTTGCAAGATAGGATCAAGAACACATATATATTCATGAAAACATAATAGGTTCAGATCTGAAATCATGGCACTCGGGCCCTAGTGACAAGCATTAAGCATAGCAAAGTCATAGCAACATCAATCTCAGAACATAGTGGATACTAGGGATCAAACCCTAACAAAACTAACTCGATTACATGGTAAATCTCATCCAACCTATCACCGTCCAGCAAGCCTACGATGAGATTACTCATGAACGGCGGAGAGCATCATGAAATTGGTGATGAAGGATGGTTGGTGATGACGACGGCGTCGATTTCCCCTCTCCGGAGCCCAAAACGGACCCCAGATCTGCCCTCCCGAGGAAGAACAGGAGGTGGCCGCGGCTCCGTATCGTGAAACGCGATGAACTCTTCTCTCTGATTTTTTTCTCCCCGAATAGGAATATATAGAGTTGGAGTTGAGGTCGGCGGAGCTGCAGGGGGCCCACAAGATAGGGGGGCGCGTCCCCATGGCTTGTGGCCAGGTGATGGACCCCCTCCGGTTGATTCTTTCGCCAGTAATTTTTATTAATTCCAAAAATATTCTCCGTAAATTTTCAGGTCAATCCAAGAACTTTTATTTCTGCACAAAAATAACACCAAGGCAATTCTGCTGAAAACAGTGTCAGTCCGGGTTAGTTCCATCCAAATCATGCAAATTAGAGTCCAAAACAAGGGCAAAAGAGTTTGGAAAAGTAGATACGATGGAGACGTATCATGATCTCACCCAAAACTTGAAAACTTCAGCACAGAAAACTCAACAGAAACCTCGTGAGATCTGTTAGAACAATAATAAGATAAAATACTTTAAGTATTGTAATAAATAGGTTCATAGATGTTCTTGCATAATACCTATTGTATTCTATATTTACCATGACTTATTCCCCGAAACAATCCATAGAATCATTAGAATAAGCACACTATGCAAGTAAAAACATAATCTCTCTAAAACAGAACAGTCTGTAATGATCTGTACTAAAACTATACTTTTTAACTCCGAAAATTCTGAAAAATAGAACAAACTGGGAAATTTGTATCTCAATATTGTGTAAATGTTCCAGCAAAAAAACAAAATTCAAATACTGGGCGTACAATTTGTTTTTTTTTTTTGCACCGCATCAATTCAACTATCAACCAAATCATCCCAAAGGCTTGACTTGGCACAAACAGTAATTAAAAGATAAAGCACAATCATTACAATAGCAAAAAATCATGTCATCACACAAGAATAGAACATAAAAGTTGAAAATAAAATAAACATTGGGTTGCCTCCCAACAAGCGTTATTGTTTTATGCCCCTAGCTAGGCATAAAACATAATTTCACATTTTGTCCTCCATCAATTTGATCCCATAGGTGGCTCCTGATAACGGTTTCATATGGTTGTCTAATTCTCTTCCTTGGGAAGTGTTCCATCCCTTTCTTTAGTGGGAATTGGAATCTTATATTTCCTTCTTTCATATCGATAACTGCACCTATGGTTCGTAGGAAAGACCTAACACGTATTATAGGACAAGACGGGTTTCATTCCGTATCAAACACAATGAAACCCATGGGCACATAATTTCTATTTGCAATTATAATAATATCATTAATTCTACCCAATGGTTTCTTAATAGTTGAATTCGCTAAGTGCAAGTTGAGGGAACATTCATCCATATCGGTGAGACCTAGAACGTCACATAGATTTCAATATAGTAGAGACGCTAGCACCTAGATCACACAAAGCATTGCATTCATAATCCTTAATTTTAACTTCAATAGTAGGTTCCCATTCATCTTGCAATTTCCTTGGTATTGAAATTTCAATCTCATAGCTTTTCTTCATTAGCTTTTATAAGAGAATCTACGATATGTTTAGTAAAAGCTTTATTTTGTTTGTAAGCATTGGGTGAATTGATCATTGATTGCAATAAAGAGATACATTCAATCAAAAAACAATTATCAAAATTGACTCATTTACAATCCAAAGTAGTGGGTATATCACTATTTAAAGTCTTGACCTCTTCAAACCCACTTTTGACACTTTTATCATTAAGATTATCACCCTCCAAACAATTAGGACGCCTTCTAGCTAAAGTTGAGTGAAAGAGCATGGTGCCTCCATGTTTAGTTTTGGTAACTGATGACAATCCCTATGGACTAATGGTTGTCATGATTTATATTTGAAAGGTTTGTTCATAGACCATGTGTAAAGCCATTTGTTGGTTTCAAGGATATAAGAAGGAGATTATGTGTGACCAAGTTGCTATTCAAGGAATTATCCAAAGATTGGTCATGTGAGATTTGAGCCTATTGCAAGGATGTCTTGAAGAAGAAGATTGTCGGGACATTCATGTCTACCTTCAAGGCATCATCTTTATGAAGAGAGAAGATGAGATACAAGGTTGATCAACACTAAGGCAAAGAGGGATTCAAGTTGATCAACACACAAAGCATAGAAGTTGTACCAAGTAGGATCAAGTGATCCTATGGTATGGTAAGCATTGTCCATTATGTTTTGTGTACTAACCCATGATCTTTGTGAGGTTTCCATGTGGGGTTAGGTATCTTTCCATGAGCTTGCATCAAAAAGAGGATCTCATACAACCCATGGAGAATGACATCAAGTGGTGATCATCATCAAGATTGCGGTGTGCAAGTTCAAGTGGAACATCACGGAGAGATCACATGCTTGAAGCTTGTCGTTAATTTTGGTGAAAATGGACTTGTGAAGATGTTCCAAAGAGAGGCTCACCCATAGTGGAGTATGGGGGAGCAATCTACTAGTCTTCATCGAGCCGTCTACTAGTCTTCATCGAGCCGGTGTAATCAAGAAAGTTGGTCCTTCTTGAGGAGGAGAATATTGTCATCAACTAGCTCAAGTGGATTATGCGCAAGGCAAAGGTTTGTCCTTGATAGGTTTTCTATTTTACCGGTCTCATGGTGTTAGTTGGGAGACCGGGTTATAGGATCGATTGTCATACTATCAAGGGGGGCTCTCGAGTGAGTAGCTTGATCATATCGTTCGTAGAGAGCTCAAACCATTGCATTGTTCGCATCATCATCTTTCTTGCTTCTTGTTTGGTTTTTCTCCACGTGATTTTTGGAGCTTATGGTCATCTTCATGACTAGCCCGAGTTCGTCGAAAACGGATTTCGTATGCATCATCTTTGCGTTTTCGGCGTTGGAGACTTTGCCAGTTCATATTTGGGAAGGTTCTCTTCCTTATCATATTGGCAACTTATTCTCCATTGCTAGTTCTTAATATAACCAACAAGCTTGAGTTTGCTCAGTTCGAAGCTCGTACACAAAAGTTATGGCTGTTCTGGTCTTACCTATTTTCTTGAGGCGGTTTTACCGCTTGCAGGACCAGTTGTACTGGCCTGTCTGGTACTTTTGGCACAACTACCGCCCTGGGGGTGATACCCCAGGGATTTCTCCCTTTAGGAAGGTCACAAGCGGTTGTACCGCTGGGACCATGGCGGCTGTACAGCCTGGTCCTTGACCGTTTCTCTAGAGAGGCGGCGGGGCGGTTGTACCAGCCCAAGTATCGCCCTACCACCATAAATGGGGTGTCCCTGTTTTTGTTGGTGGTCGGTTCTTTGGCGGTGGTGTCCCGGTAGTTTAGGTTTAACCGATACTACCGGTATCTATAGCGGTTGTACCGCTCATCACTTAGCCACCAGTGAGTGCCTCGAACGACCGGTTCAACCGCGGCTTGCATCGCTCTACCACCGGAGCCGGGGTGCCCCGGCTCTATATTGGTCCGGTTGTTGGGCGGTGATCGACCGGTAGTTCCGGTAATACCGGTACTACCGAGACACCGAGCGGTTCTACTGCCCCTTATTTTTCTGCTGCTTGGTATCCCGCAAATAGCCATTGTACCGGTCCTTGGACCGGTTGTACCGCTCATGTGTTTTTGCGCAACATACGGGCAGATTCGTGGGCACCAATAAAAGGGGTTCTTCTTCCCCATTGCCCCCATGGTTCTTTAGCAAATTTCCCCCACCATTATTGACCACTTGGAGCTTGCTATCTCTCAATCCCTCCAATGATTCTTGCTAGTTCTTGAGGGAAAAGAGAGAGGAGATCTAGATCCACATTTCCACCAATCACTTTCTCATCTAAGTGAGGGGAACCCCTTGGATCTAGATCTTGGAGTTCTTTGTGTTCTCTTCCTTTTTCTTCCACTCATCTTCCTCCATAGCTATTGTTGTTGTGGTGGGATTTGGGAGAGAAGTACTTGGGCACTACGTGTGACCTTGCCATTACATTTGGTGCATAAGTACCACTTTGTTTGTGGTATTGTTCTAGGAACAATTGGAGATACATTGGACACTCGGCTCACTTACAAGGAAGGTGTTGACACCATGTGCTTATTGGAGCCATGCTAGGATGATCGAAGAACCATTGTCTACTACATCAATCCAATGCTATCTCGGTAACAAGTATCTACTTCATGCATACATTTCTCGCATTCAACCTTTTATAGGTTGCATAATGGCATGAATTTCTTGAGTCATTCTTGTGGTACTTGTTTCCTTTCTCAAAGCGTCTCAACGATGATGTCATATTGCTAGTTGTGATGTCTTTGATGTTCGTGTCTTGGGAGTTCATTTATGTACAATAAGAAAATATTAGGCTATGTGCTATGCTTTCAAGCAAAGATCTTATTGGTATATTTATGACTTCCTTTTGGATATCTTGTTTGTTCCTTCTTGTCACTATTTCATGTGTACATCATTCTTTGTGGATATATCATCATGATTGCCCTCTACCTAGAATCTTATACACATGAGAGAAGTTACATCTCTAGTTGATATCCTCTTTTCTTTCACGTCCACCGTTGCAATTCCTTTTTATTTACTTGGTGGTTTCGTGGAAGAATCTGTCTTGAGTGCAGATCTTATATCCTTGCATCTTGATGCACTCTTTGGTGGTGAAGATTTTTTCTCCTCATGCTTGTCTTCACGAGGGTTTTGCCATTTCGATTGGTATCCCTCCTCCTGACAATGCTATTATTTCCTATCTTCACCAGGGGTTGTCACAAGCTTTGGTTTTTAATTCTCTTATTAGTAAGCTTGTGGACCCATTTGCCAGTGGTTTGTGTATGTGGGAAGGATATGGCCTGCACTTTGTGTCTCATTTCTTCAAGACTATGTTGATGCTTAATGCTCATCCTTATACTAGTCTTCTCAAAGTGCTTTGCCATGACTCACACACATCATTTTGGTTGAGCCTATTCTTAAATTGCCTCTTGTACATGTTGCTCAACCATATGTTTGGTGCAAGTGATATTCTTATTGTCTTATCTACTTGCTTGCACTTATTGTGTGTTTCTATTGATTTTGGGGGAGTGATGATCCTATTTTGTGCTCTTGTATCCAAATACAAAAATTCTTAATAGTGTGCAAATCATGGGGAGCTTCTCTAGTTTCTTTAGGACACTCTTTTGCCCATATCATAATATCTTTTATTAATGTGGCTCGTTGGATCATGTGATTCTTTGGTCCAATTGGTATCTTTTGATTGCTTGCTTATCTTTTGTATGTCTTTGTGCCATACGATCCTTTTTGCAATCTTTGGATTCTCAATATAGTTTGTTTTCCTCCAACTACTTATAATTGGATATGTGTATTTCATTGCACTCATATTTTGAGAAATACACACTTTTTGGAGGAGCACCTATTATATTGGCTTTCTAAGCTTTTCGTCCATTTTGGCAATCAATGCCAATGAGGGAGAAGTTTAGAGAGTTTAGTTTGGAAAGTTTAGAGAGTTTTGCTTTTGATTGCTTAAGCATTTGCATCTCATTGCTTAAGCATTTGCATCTCATACCCATGCTTTATTGCTTTGCATGTGTGTGCTTGCTTGTGCTTATTTCCTTATATAAACTCTCTTGAAAGTGGTTGTCATCAATTACCAAAATGGGGGAGATTGTAAGAGCACATTTATCCATGTGTGGTTTTGGTAATTGATGACAATCCCTATGAACTAATGGTTGCCTTGAGTTATATTCGAAGGATTTGTCCGTAGGTACTTCTTGAAGTCCATCTGTTGGTTTTAACGAGTTTATATGGTGACCAAGGTGGTATTCAAAGTTTATCCAAAGATTGGTCATGTGGGAGTTGAGCTTATTGCAAGCATGTCTTGAAGAACAAGATTGTGTGAGCATTCATGTTTACCTTCAAGACATCATCTTTATGAAGAGAGAAGATAAGACACAAGGTTGATCAAGATTAAGGCAAAGAATGATTCAAGTTGATCAACACACAAAGCATAGAAGATGTACCAAGTGGGATCAAGTGATCCCATGGTATGGTAAGCATTGTCCATTACGCTTTGTGTACTAACCCATGGTCTACGTGATAGTTCGTTGTGGGGTTAGGTATATTTCCATGGGTTTGCGTCAAGAGGAAGATCTCATACAACTCATGGAGGATGACATCAAGTGGTGATCGTCATCAAGGTTGCGGTGTGCAAGTTCAAGTGGAGCATCACGAAGAAATCATGCTTGTAGCTTGCCATCCATTGTGGTGACAATGGACTTGTGAAGGTGTGCCGAAGAGTGACTCACCCATAGTGGAGTATGGGGGAGCAATCAACTAGCCTTCATCGAGCCAACGCAATCACGAAAGGTGGTCCAACTTGAGGGAGTCAAGATCGTCATCATCTATCTCAAGTGGACTTCGTGCAAGGCAAAGGTTTTCCCTTGATAGGTTTTCTATTTTACCGATCTCATGGTGATAGTTTAGAGACCGGGTTATAGGATCGATAGCCGTACTATCAAGGGGGGCTCTCAAGTGAGTAGCTTGATCGTATCGTTCGCCGAGAGCTCAAACCATTGCATCCTTGCATCATCTTTCTTGATTCTTATTTGTATTTTCTCTTTTTGAAGTTTTAGAGCTTGTGGTTATCTTCGTGACAAGCTCTAGTACATCGAAAACGGATTTCATATGCTTCTTCTATTGCGTTTTCGGTGTTGGAGGTTTTACCAGTCTTATCCGAGGAAGGGTTCTCACCATTTTCTTATGGGCCTTTTCTCATTTGCTTCGTATTGATATTTCTATCAAGATTGTGTTAGCCCATGTCGTTAGCTTTCCAACAAACTTGGTTTCGTTGAATTCGGAGTCCGTTTGCAGAAGTTGTGGCAGTTTTGGTGTTCTTAAAAGGCTGCAGCGGTACTATCGCGGCTACTACCGTGGCTACTACCGCTTGGAGCGGATGTAATTTTTTACTACCGCTCCAGAGTGGTACTACCGCGGCTCCAGAGCGGTAGTACCGCTCCGGACCAAAATCTCGTGTTAAGTCCAGCGGTGGTAGGCACGGATGTATTTTTTTAGTACCGCTCGCAAGCAGTAGTACCGCTACCCTTTGCGGTAGTACCGCTATCCCTAGCGGTAGTACCGTGAGGACGAGCGGTAGTACCGCTCCGGCGGTTCTACTGGCCTTTTGCCTCCTCGCTGTTGTTTTTCAAAGGGCTTCCACCGCCCTAGCGGTAGTACCGCTCCGATGAGCGGTAGTACCGCTCTGTGCGGGCTGTGAGCATAACGGTTGGATTTTTCCCCACCTATAAAGGGGGGTCTTCTTCCCCATTGAACCTTATCTCTTGAGCTCGAGTTTGCCCTCCCATTGTTGACCTTCTTCGAGCTTGCTAACTCTCAATCCCTCCAATGATTCTTGCTAGTTCTTGAGGGAAAAGAGAGAGGAGATCTAGATCCACATTTCCACCAATCACTTTCTCCTCTAAGTGAGGGGAACTCCTTGGATCTAAATCTTGGAGTTCTTTGTGTTCTTCGTTCTTCCTCTCCACGGTTGGTGCATTTTGTGACGCCCCCAATTTGACCGTACGCTAATCATACACGCAGACGCGTACGATCAAGATTAGGGACTCACTAATCAATATCACAACACAACTTTAGGCACAAATTCAAACATAAATCATCATATTACAAACCAGGGATCGCGAGGACCCGAATACATAAGTCATACACACAAATGATATCTGAGTACAGACATAGTTAGTCACGGGTGCCATAAGATGGCTAGCACAAACAGGGGATACAGATCGAAAAGGCGCAGGCCTCCTGCCTGGGAGCCTCCTAACTACTCCTGGTCGGCTGGATCAACCCAGTAGTAAGTGCCGTCGGGACCCTCCTGGTAGAAAGCTCCGGCAGTGTCGTCTGGCTCCTGGGCTCCGTCGTCTGATGTATCATCAATTGGATATGGGGGAAAAAGAATAGCAGAGCAACTGTGAGTACTCATCCAAAGTACTCGCAAGACTGACATCAGAACTATGCTAAGTATGCATTGGTATCAAATGAAAAGGCTGTATTTGGGGACTATATAGCAGAAAAGCCAGAGGAGAGAGAAAGGCCTAGCCTATCGAAGACTAGCATCTTCAAGTAGTCTTGCAGCATCAGAAGAGAGTAGATAGTAGTAACATACATGTTGTCATACAGTAGCAATGCCCTGAGATCCTTTCTCGACACCCTGCGAGAAAGCGATCCCGAGAGCAGTATTAACAGTTTATCATGTATCATCATCTCTTTATAGTTGTCATGGATCCGGGCACAACTCCAAGCGTCCTGTTACCGTGGACACGGCTATTCGAATAGATATCTTCCCTGCAGGGGTGCACTACTGTTACCCAACACGCTCGATTACCTCCGGCCGGATACACTTGCTGGGTAATACCCGGCCTCGGGTGATCGACACAACGCAGCCCGACCTAGAGCTCAGCAGAGAGGCCAACACGCCGGTCTAAATCCTAAGTGCGCAGGGGTCTTGGGCCCATCACCCATTGCACTCCTGCACGTTGCGTGGCTGGCCGGAGAAACAGGCGCGACACTGAACAACCCAGTGACGTAACCAGCCCAATCCCGGCGATCAGCCCGCAAAGTAACCTGTGACGTCTGAAGAGCTTTCGGCTGATACTACGCTGCAGAGGGCCCCATTAAACCATTATCCCACGTGGTGGTAGTACGAAATGGGCACGACGACCCACTCAGATCAAATACCCAGTTCCGTTAGGCGTATTTAGTATCGCGCGGGTGCTCTTGGAGCCGACCCGTCTTTAATGATATTCGCTCGCGGGCACCCTTGGGGCCAGCCCGACTTTACATTTCCCCGCGGGTACCTCTCGAGGTGGACCCGCCTGTAACAAAGGTCAAAGTAACCGTGTGTCTAAGTAACGAGGAGGAATCCGAGGAATCACCCTCGATGGATTCCCACTCGAGGAGTTGCGCGACGGTAGCTTAGCGGAGGTGATGTAAGAGGAATCACCCTCGATAACACACATCCGGGAAGTTATTCTACAGAGGCACCATCGGAAGTGAGCTAAGAGGTATCACCCTCGGCACTCGATGCCAACTCTGCAGTGTCGAGCAATTTAGGGGGGTGTGCGGTGATGTGCTGTCTTCAGTCCAGCAGTCTTCAGACACTAAAGCGGAGCAACTACAGCAAGGGAGAGGGGCCACAGATGGTTTACCACCCAATCCTATTCTAAGCAGCTCGGACAATTGGCAGTTATCATAAGCAGTTACAAGGACAGGCTATGCATCAGAAATAGGATAAAACATAATAGCAGCAATTTCTAATGCAAGCAGGAGGGAGAAGGAATTGGGTGACAAAGGCATGCGTCAAGGGGGTTTGCTTGCCTGGTTGCTCTGCGGCAAAGGCGGGATCGTCTGACGGCTGGTCGTCGGGGACGTAGTCATACTCTGAAGCAGCTGCGTCGGCGGGCACCAGGTCTAACGAGAGAGAAGGGGGAGAGGAAACAATAAATCCACGGCAAAATACAATCACTATGCGTGACATGCCTAGAATGATATGCAGATGTGCTACTGCCTATCTATATGATTTAGATAACTCTTGGGAATTAATAAAAATTTAACTGGATTTGTTTTATTAAAGTGGTGCACTATTCATCTACTGCAAACGGTCAAAAAGTTCCATGTTCAGATAGCTAGAGGCATGTGACAGATGAATGGATGGCATATTTGGATTCGTGGCATTTTTCTGATCAACTTTCATATATAAATTATTTTCATCTGACTTACGGATTAAAAGATATGAATTTTTAAAGTTTTAAATATTTTCTGAATTTATTTTAATTATTTAATTCGAATTATCCAGAATAGTGTTGGCTGACGTAGGCATGACGTCATCATGACGCCAGCACGCAACAGTGCAGTTGACTGGGGTCAACCTGACATGCGGGTCCCACATGTCATAGACAGTGAGTTAATTAATCTATTAACAGACTAATTAACCATGTGGGGCCCATATGTCAGTGAGACAATAAACTAAATTAATTAATTTTAATTAATCCATTTAGCTAATTAGAAATCTGACAGTGGGGCCCGTATGTCATTGACACAGTGGGGAGGGGCCCCACATGTCAGTGGCACAGCTGACCCAGTCAGCGGCGCTGACTGGTCAACGGGCCCACGGCCCCACCAGTCAGTGTCACTGGCAGGTGGGCCAGGGCCAGCCACGTCGGACGGCGGCCGCGGCGTCGCCGGAAAACACGCCGGCGACGTGTTTCGCGGTGGCGCATCCACGGGAGGTGGTCGGAAACGGCGCACAGGGCCCCATTCGACGCGCGGTTGGGCGCGTTCGAACGGGCGCTCGACGCCGCGTCGAATGGTGGCGACGGGAGCGGCTGAGGTGACCTGTGGCGAGCGGCAGGAGCTCGCCGGCGGCGAGGCGTTCGGACGTGCGACGGGAACGGCGATGCGCAGCGCTAGCGGGCGAGCTAACTAGCTAGGCAGATCGCGCGCGATGCGAGGGAGCCAACGGGCACGAGCCCGGGACCATTTGATCACCGGGGACTCGTCGGCGACGTGGACAGACGGCGGCGCTGACGGGCTCCGGTGGAATCAACGGCTACGGCGTCTAATCGAGGGCGAGAGGGGGATGAGAAGGAGCAGAAGCTCACCGGGAAGGCACAAGGAGGCCCGGCGACGGCTTAGGAGCAGCAGAGGCGGCCGGAGACGAAGAAGAACGACGATGGCCGTGCGGCGAAGACGAGCTCGAGGCGCTCACAGCAGGGGCTCCGGGGCTCGAGTTCGAGGTCGAGGAGGACGAGGAGGTCGCGGCGGAGCTTGTGGGCTAGTCGGCGAGGCGATCGGCGCACGGTGGCCGCGGGATCGACGGAATGGGCGACGGCGACGCTTCGGGCGAGGAGGGGATCGAGAGGGAGAGGGTGCAGGGGGGCGAATGGGGGCGCGCTAGGGTTCGGGGGAGCGAGGGCAGCACGGGCGCGGCCTTATCGGCGTCGGGGACGGGCGGATGGCCGGCGCGTGGCGAGACGACGACGCTGTCGCGCGCGCCAGGCGACAGCGCGACGAAGACGATGATGGCGCTGGTGGGCTGGGCCGGCTACTGTGCACTTGCAGCCCAAGTGCACAGTAGGCCTTTGCCCCTTTTCTTTTCTTTTTCCAATTCTTTTCTTTTCCACTGCTTTGCAAATTGTTCGAGTAATTAATGACTTTTATAAAATATATGGATTGACCCATAATTATCAGTGTGTTATTCTCATTCACCAGAAATTGGTTTGATTAAATTATGAATTTACTTTAAATCCTATTAAATTAATTAGTGCTAAATATTGCTGTTAACCTACTGTTACAATTAATAAAGTTGTTTAACCAATTTAAAATAATGTTGCACATATTTTATAATTGCCACAGAATTATTTAAATTGTTTTGAACATTTTAGTTTCTGGTTTTGAACAACTTTTATTTTCACTTTAGGTTTGAATTGCAAGTTTAAGTTGGAATTTGAAATGAGATATGATGCAATGATGCTCAAGCATGGTTAATCATGATGACATGGCACTGTCAAAGGGGTGATTACTGTAGCTATTACACGGGGGCGTTACAATTCTCCTCCTCTAACAAGAATTCTCGTCCCGAGAATTAAGAGGAAGACTGAAAGAAAGTAGGGTATTCTTCACGAAGACGGTCCTCGCGTTCCCATGTGGACTCATCCTCAGAATGATTTGACCACTGAACCTTGAGGAACTTGATCGACTTCTGACGAGTCCGACGTTCAGTTTGATCAAGAACGCGGATCGGATATTCTGGATAAGACAGATCTTCTCGCAATTCAAGCACTTCATGATCCACAGCTCGGATAGGATCCTTGAAGCAGCGACGAAGTTGCGATACATGAAAGACGTCATGCACTTGAGAAAGGTTTGGCGGCAACTCCAATTGATATGCCACTTCTCCTCGACGAGCGAGAATGCGGAACGGGCCAATATAGCGAGGAGCTAACTTGCCCTTGATTCCGAATCGGTGGGTGCCTTTCATCGGAGTGACGCGAAGGTAAGCTTGCTCACCAGGCTGATAGACCATTACCTTGTGCTTTTGGTCATAGTTGCTCTTTTGACGAGACTGGGCAGTTTTCAGATGTTCACGGACAATGCGGACTTGTTCTTCAGCTTGTTGAATAATGTCCGGTCCAACAAGTGAACGTTCCCCAGTTTCTGACCAATTCAGAGGGGTTCGACACTTACGTCCATAAAGAACTTCAAACGGTGCCATCTTCAGACTAGCTTGATAGCCATTGTTGTAAGAGAATTCGGCATATGGGAGAGATTCTTCCCATTTCTTACCGAATGAGATGACGCAAGCTCGAAGCATATCTTCAAGCACTTGGTTAACTCTTTCGACTTGACCCTGAGACTGAGGGTGATAAGCAGTGCTAAAAGACAGATGAGTTCCCATGGCTTCCTGGAAACTGTTCCAGAATCTGGAAGTGAAAAGGCTGCCACGATCTGAACTGATCTCTAACGGAACACCGTGGAGTGACACAATTCTGGAAACATACAATTCTGCTAACTGACTAGCAGTGATAGTCTCCTTGACAGGTAAAAAGTGAGCAACCTTTGAGAATCGGTCGATGACGACAAAGATAGCATCATGACCCTTCTGCGATCTGGGAAAGCCAGTAATGAAGTCCATTTGGACTTTGTCCCATTTCCATTCCGGAATTTCAAGGGGTTGCAGAGTTCCAGCAGGCCTTTGATGTTCTGCTTTGATGCGACGGCAAACGTCACACTCAGCAACATATTTAGCAATATCATGTTTCATATCGGGCCACCAGTACCGCTGACGAATGTCTTGGTACATTTTGGTACTACCAGGGTGAATAGACAAGGGCGTGTCATGTGCTTCTTTCATGACATCCGAACGAGAGTCCAGATTATGCTTTCTGGGGACCACTAGGCGGCCTTTGAAGAACAAAGCACCATCCTCACCAACATGGTAGAAAGAAGGATTACCCTTGGAGAGGTACTTCTTAATCTTCTCAACTTCAGAGCAGTAATTCTGTCTGGTCTTGATGTTGCGCTCGAGGTCTGGCTCAACCTCCAGGGTGTTGAGATAACCCTGAGGAATAATGTGAAGGTTCAATTTGCGAAGCTCTTCATATAGCATAGGTTGCGTTTCCTGAACCATGAGGTTGTTGCAATAAGCCTTGCGGCTCAAAGCATCGGCCATCACATTAGCCTTGCCAGGGGTGTAGGAGATATTCATATCATAATCGGCTACTGTCTCAAGCCATCTCTGTTGACGAAGGTTCAAGTCTGGCTGGGTATACAGATACTTCAAACTCTTATGATCAGTGTATATCTCGCAACGGTTACCAAGGAGGTAATGTCGCCATAGCTTCAGAGCATAAATAACTGCAGCAAGCTCGAGATCATGTACCGGATAATTTTCCTCATGAGGACGCAATTGACGAGAGCCATAAGCAACTACTCTGCGTTCTTGCATTAGGACACAGCCTAATCCTTGACGAGACGCATCACAGTAAATCTCGAAGTCCTTTTGAGAATCCGGGGGTGCTAACACTGGGGCAGATGTCAACTTATCTTTAAGCATCTGAAAGCTTTCTTGACATTTTTCTGTCCATTCAAATTTAACACCCTTGTGGAGCAGGTCAGTTAATGGCTTTGCAATCCTCGAGAAGTTCTCAACGAATCGTCGACAATAACTAGCGAGTCCGAGAAAACTCCTGACTTGCTTGACATTCTTCGGAGGAGTCCAGTCAAGAATAGCCTGAACTCGCTCGGGGTTAACGGCAATGCCATCTTTGGAAATCACGTGACCAAGATAAGTCACCTCGGATAACCAAAATTCACACTTAGAGTACTTGGCATATAACTGGTGTTCTCGCAACTTCTCCAATACAAGCCGAAGATGTTCAGCGTGTTCTTCTTCATTCTTGGAATATATCAGGATATCATCCAAGTAGACCACGACGAACTTGTCGAGGTAGTCCATGAAGATATAATTCATCAATCGGGAGAAGGTTGCCGGGGCATTAGTTAGTCCGAATGACATGACGGTGTACTCGTATGATCCATAACGAGTAACGAATGCGGTCTTCGGAATATCCTCCTTACGAACTCGGATCTGATGATAACCCAACCTCAAATCGAGTTTCGAGAACACAGAGGATCCAGCAAGCTGATCATAAAGATCGTTAATCCGGGGCAGTGGATATTTGTTCTGGATTGTGGCTTGGTTAATGGGCCGATAGTCCTGGACCAATCGGTTAGTTCCATCCTTCTTCTTAACAAAGAGAGAAGGTGCTCCCCAAGCAGAGGAACTGGGTTGGATGAAACCCTTTTTCAGTGACTTGTCGATTTCTTCCTTAAGCTCGAGAAGTTCATGCGGAGGCATCTTGTAAGGACGCTTCGCAATAGGAGTGGTGCCAGGCATCAAGTCGATGACGAACTCGACAGCTCTAATAGGGGGTATTCCCGGAAGTTCCTCCGGAAATACGTCCGGAAAGTCACGGATGACCGGAACGCTCTCAATCCCTTCCAGAGGTGAGGCGTTCAAAGCATTCAGAGCATATATCTGAGCTTCGGCATTCCGGGTAATCCGGGCGGTGTAGATCACTATCTCATCTGAGGGGTGCAAGAGTTGGACGACTTTAGTGGCACAATTGATGTTAGCAATATGAGCTTTCAACCAATCCATTCCCAAAATGAGGTCTATGGTGGAAGACTTCAGAATAATGGGTGAAACAAGGAATTCCAACCCTTCAATTTCAACAGAGACATTGTGTGCCATCACAGAGGTTTGACACTGGCCTCCAGGGGTACGGACGACCATTTGTAGGTTCATTTTATCAAACGCAATGTCATGTGATAATGCAAATGCTTCAGACATGAATGAATGCGATGCTCCTGAATCAAATAAAACAGAAGCGGGTACTGAATTAACGAGAAGGGTACCCATCACAGTAGCAGGCTGATCCTGAACTTGTTCAATGTCAATATTGAAAGCATGTCCACGACCATAAGCAGCAGACCCAGTATTATAGTTGCGGGTCTGATTATTGCCACGACCATTACCACGGCCATTACGAGGAAAAGCCAGCTGATTGTGATTCTGGCTGCAGTCCTTAGCAAGGTGACCTGGTTTGCGGCACTTGAAGCATAGACCATCTTCAGGACGAAGAGGAGCAACACGCGGTGGAGCAGCTTGAACTCTTGGTTGCCTCGGTGGTGGAGGAGGCAGACGGGGTGCAGCATAAGAGGGTCTTGACGCAGGGGCAGCTGGACGGTACACACTGTTGGGAATCCAGATACGACGTTTCTGTGCTGGGCTCGAAGATGAGCCAATGTCACGATAGCGCTTCTGCGACTCCTTGTGCTTGATCTGAGCGGTCTCAACCAGAATAGCCTTGTTCACGAGAGTGGCAAAGTCGGTGACGTCTTGAGCAGCAAGCGCAAGCTCGAGGTCTGGGTGCAGTCCACTACGGAACTTCTCCTGTCTACGAGCATCAGTTGGAATGTCTTCTTCAGCATAGCGAGATAAGTTAAGGAACTCCCGCTGATAGGCTTCGACGGTCTTGTTGCCCTGAACGAGGTTGCGAAACTCGGTCTTCTTCCGATCTATGATCCCCTGAGGAATATAGCGAGCACGGAAGGCAGTCTGAAACTCATCCCAAGTAACGATGGTCCCAGCGGGCAGTGTACGCTTGTGAGTGGACCACCATTGAGCAGCGGGGCCCTTCAGGAAGTAGGTCGCGAAGGCGACAAGGCTTTCAGGGGCGACATTGGCAGACTCCATCTCAAAGGCGATGTCGCGGAGCCAGTCATCGGCATCCAGTGGCTGTTCAGAATTGCGATAAATAGTGGGGTTGAGGCGCACAAACTCTGACAGTGTTATTGAAGCTGGGTTGTGGTTCTGATTGTTCTGATGCGGAAACTGAGCCATAATATTAGTCATAAACTGACGGTTGAGCTCAAATTGTTGCATCATTGCGGCCATGTAGTCGGGCGGTGGAGGATGCTCAGGGGCACGACCACGACCACGACCACCTGGTCTAACCATCCTGCTAAAATTTCAACAGGGGGTAGTTTAGAAAAAGCACTTGCGAGTGTTTAGCGACAAACATAATGTAACACGACAATGAATGAGTAGTGCATCATTACATAGTAATAGTCAATTACGACATACAGATCCATACACAGAGTCGGTTACATGCGGACAGCATAACGGCGTAAAATTAAGGAAAAAGACATACTAGGCGGCGCGCAGGCACGCGGTGAGGAACTACACAACGAGACATAGCAAAGGCTACATCAACGTCGGGGAAAACCACTGAAACGGGGTAACTGCAAGTGCAAGTGCGGACGATGAATCTCTGTAGCAGAAAGGTCCTGCTCTCCGTGTGCACTCTGATGCAGAACCCGGTCTCGAACTGAAAGAAGAGGTCCACGCGCAGGCCTGTGACCTCCAACAGCAGGCCAATCGATACCTGCCGGCATCTGAGTCCTGCGCGGGTAAAGGATATACTCCGGATGTATCCCGGCTCGAACAGCTGGTAGCAACTGCGTCATAGCATCGTAGAGACGTGCCCGAGTGGCAAACAGCTCGACTGTAAGAGCCCGGTTAATGCGATCCAGAGCCTGAGTGTACTGAATCAACACGTGCGGGTCGTATCGACGACGCTCGTAAGGGGCACTGATAGCTGTGTAGTATCCAGTAGCATCTCCAGTAGGCGCATACGGAATGTATCGGAACTCGGAGGCATCCAAGCTACGAAGCTCTCCACGGAGTCGTGCGACAGCAGAATAGGCAGCATCATGGACTGCCATCTCAATCGTCACACCGATACCGTGAAAAAGGTGCAACTCGGTGTCTGAGTCATCCCTCTGATCATAGATGCGAACATCAGCATGATACTGCTCCTGGTTGAACTCGCGGTAATCCTCGTAGACCATGTACTCGGGGTACCAGCGGTAACCAAGTCTGGTCAGGAGGGCGATCAAGACAGCTGGAAAGCCAGGGGCATTGCGAGCCGAAGTGCGAAGCACAAGCTGCGTCGCGGGGCGTGGTGGGAACAGACGATCCATCTGAAACAGAGGCAACTCAGGATTGTCAAACGACAATGACAAATATAATATAATTTGGAGAGAAAGATTAAACAGACCAATGGAAAGGAAAATGTGATTATCAGAATAATCAGATCGATGATAGGGAAACAAGCACTGATAATCCAGCTCTCCGGGTGGACGAGATTACGAGATCCTAGCGTCGGCGTTAGTAAAATTCATTTAACCCGAAAGGAAGAGAGTTCAGAGTCCCAGAGTATAGAAGAGGAATAAAAGATCCTAATACCACCCAGTTGGCGACGTGGGCCCGTAAGCCACACAGCCATGTTAGTAAAACAGTTTTCGGAAATACTAGACTCAACTGCGGCCAAGGAGTCGGAGGGGGCTTCCTACAGGCAGTCGGCTCTGATACCAACTTGTGACGCCCCCAATTTGACCGTACGCTAATCATACACGCAGACGCGTACGATCAAGATTAGGGACTCACTAATCAATATCACAACACAACTTTAGGCACAAATTCAAACATAAATCATCATATTACAAACCAGGGATCGCGAGGACCCGAATACATAAGTCATACACACAAATGATATCTGAGTACAGACATAGTTAGTCACGGGTGCCATAAGATGGCTAGCACAAACAGGGGATACAGATCGAAAAGGCGCAGGCCTCCTGCCTGGGAGCCTCCTAACTACTCCTGGTCGGCTGGATCAACCCAGTAGTAAGTGCCGTCGGGACCCTCCTGGTAGAAAGCTCCGGCAGTGTCGTCTGGCTCCTGGGCTCCGTCGTCTGATGTATCATCAATTGGATATGGGGGAAAAAGAATAGCAGAGCAACCGTGAGTACTCATCCAAAGTACTCGCAAGACTGACATCAGAACTATGCTAAGTATGCATTGGTATCAAATGAAAAGGCTGTATTTGTGGACTATATAGCAGAAAAGCCAGAGGAGAGAGAAAGGCCTAGCCTATCGAAGACTAGCATCTTCAAGTAGTCTTGCAGCATCAGAAGAGAGTAGATAGTAGTAACATACATGTTGTCATACAGTAGCAATGCCCTGAGATCCTTTCTCGACACCCTGCGAGAAAGCGATCCCGAGAGCAGTATTAACAGTTTATCATGTATCATCATCTCTTTATAGTTGTCATGGATCCGGGCACAACTCCAAGCGTCCTGTTACCGTGGACACGGCTATTCGAATAGATATCTTCCCTGCAGGGGTGCACTACTGTTACCCAACACGCTCGATTACCTCCGGCCGGATACACTTGCTGGGTAATACCCGGCCTCGGGTGATCGACACAACGCAGCCCGACCTAGAGCTCAGCAGAGAGGCCAACACGCCGGTCTAAATCCTAAGTGCGCAGGGGTCTTGGGCCCATCACCCATTGCACTCCTGCACGTTGCGTGGCTGGCCAGAGAAACAGGCGCGACACTGAACAACCCAGTGACGTAACCAGCCCAATCCCGGCGATCAGCCCGCAAAGTAACCTGTGACGTCTGAAGAGCTTTCGGCTGATACTACGCTGCAGAGGGCCCCATTAAACCATTATCCCACGTGGTGGTAGTGCGAAATGGGCACGACGACCCACTCAGATCAAATACCCAGTTCCGTTAGGCGTATTTAGTATCGCGCGGGTGCTCTTGGAGCCGACCCGTCTTTAATGATATTCGCTCGCGGGCACCCTTGGGGCCAGCCCGACTTTACATTTCCCCGCGGGTACCTCTCGAGGTGGACCCGCCTGTAACAAAGGTCAAAGTAACCGTGTGTCTAAGTAACGAGGAGGAATCCGAGGAATCACCCTCGATGGATTCCCACTCGAGGAGTTGCGCGACGGTAGCTTAGCGGAGGTGATGTAAGAGGAATCACCCTCGATAACACACATCTGGGAAGTTATTCTACAGAGGCACCATCGGAAGTGAGCTAAGAGGTATCACCCTCGGCACTCGATGCCAACTCTGCAGTGTCGAGCAATTTAGGGGGGTGTGCGGTGATGTGCTGTCTTCAGTCCAGCAGTCTTCAGACACTAAAGCGGAGCAACTACAGCAAGGGAGAGGGGCCACAGATGGTTTACCACCCAATCCTATTCTAAGCAGCTCGGACAATTGGCAGTTATCATAAGCAGTTACAAGGACAGGCTATGCATCAGAAATAGGATAAAACATAATAGCAGCAATTTCTAATGCAAGCAGGAGGGAGAAGGAATTGGGTGACAAAGGCATGCGTCAAGGGGGTTTGCTTGCCTGGTTGCTCTGCGGCAAAGGCGGGATCGTCTGACGGCTGGTCGTCGGGGACGTAGTCGTACTCTGAAGCAGCGGCGTCGGCAGGCACCAGGTCTAACGAGAGAGAAGGGGGAGAGGAAACAATAAATCCACGGCAAAATACAATCACTATGCGTGACATGCCTAGAATGATATGCAGATGTGCTACTGCCTATCTATATGATTTAGATAACTCTTGGGAATTAATAAAAATTTAATTGGATTTGTTTTATTAAAGTGGTGCACTATTCATCTACTGCAAACGGTCAAAAAGTTCCATGTTCAGATAGCTAGAGGCATGTGACAGATGAATGGATGGCATATTTGGATTCGTGGCATTTTTCTGATCAACTTTCATATATAAATTATTTTCATCTGACTTACGGATTAAAAGATATGAATTTTTAAAGTTTTAAATATTTTCTGAATTTATTTTAATTATTTAATTCGAATTATCCAGAATAGTGTTGGCTGACGTAGGCATGACGTCATCATGACGCCAGCACGCAACAGTGCAGTTGACTGGGGTCAACCTGACATGCGGGTCCCACATGTCATAGACAGTGAGTTAATTAATCTATTAACAGACTAATTAACCATGTGGGGCCCATATGTCAGTGAGACAATAAACTAAATTAATTAATTTTAATTAATCCATTTAGCTAATTAGAAATCTGACAGTGGGGCCCGTATGTCATTGACACAGTGGGGAGGGGCCCCACATGTCAGTGGCACAGCTGACCCAGTCAGCGGCGCTGACTGGTCAACGGGCCCACGGCCCCACCAGTCAGTGTCACTGGCAGGTGGGCCAGGGCCAGCCACGTCGGACGGCGGCCGCGGCGTCGCCGGAAAACACGCCGGCGACGTGTTTCGCGGCGGCGCATCCACGGGAGGTGGTCGGAAACGGCGCACAGGGCCCCATTCGACGCGCGGTTGGGCGCGTTCGAACGGGCGCTCGACGCCGCGTCGAATGGTGGCGACGGGAGCGGCTGAGGTGACCTGTGGCGAGCGGCAGGAGCTCGCCGGCGGCGAGGCGTTCGGACGTGCGACGGGAACGGCGATGCGCAGCGCTAGCGGGCGAGCTAACTAGCTAGGCAGATCGCGCGCGATGCGAGGGAGCCAACGGGCACGAGCCCGGGACCATTTGATCACCGGGGACTCGTCGGCGACGTGGACAGACGGCGGCGCTGACGGGCTCCGGTGGAATCAACGGCTACGGCGTCTAATCGAGGGCGAGAGGGGGATGAGAAGGAGCAGAAGCTCACCGGGAAGGCACAAGGAGGCCCGGCGACGGCTTAGGAGCAGCAGAGGCGGCCGGAGACGAAGAAGAACGACGATGGCCGTGCGGCGAAGACGAGCTCGAGGCGCTCACAGCAGGGGCTCCGGGGCTCGAGTTCGAGGTCGAGGAGGACGAGGAGGTCGCGGCGGAGCTTGTGGGCTAGTCGGCGAGGCGATCGGCGCACGGTGGCCGCGGGATCGACGGAATGGGCGACGGCGACGCTTCGGGCGAGGAGGGGATCGAGAGGGAGAGGGTGCAGGGGGGCGAATGGGGGCGCGCTAGGGTTCGGGGGAGCGAGGGCAGCACGGGCGCGGCCTTATCGGCGTCGGGGACGGGCGGATGGCCGGCGCGTGGCGAGACGACGACGCTGTCGCGCGCGCCAGGCGACAGCGCGACGAAGACGATGATGGCGCTGGTGGGCTGGGCCGGCTACTGTGCACTTGCAGCCCAAGTGCACAGTAGGCCTTTGCCCCTTTTCTTTTCTTTTTCCAATTCTTTTCTTTTCCACTGCTTTGCAAATTGTTCGAGTAATTAATGACTTTTATAAAATATATGGATTGACCCATAATTATCAGTGTGTTATTCTCATTCACCAGAAATTGGTTTGATTAAATTATGAATTTACTTTAAATCCTATTAAATTAATTAGTGCTAAATATTGCTGTTAACCTACTGTTACAATTAATAAAGTTGTTTAACCAATTTAAAATAATGTTGCACATATTTTATAATTGCCACAGAATTATTTAAATTGTTTTGAACATTTTAGTTTCTGGTTTTGAACAACTTTTATTTTCACTTTAGGTTTGAATTGCAAGTTTAAGTTGGAATTTGAAATGAGATATGATGCAATGATGCTCAAGCATGGTTAATCATGATGACATGGCACTGTCAAAGGGGTGATTACTGTAGCTATTACACGGGGGCGTTACACATTTGTTGTTGTGGTGGGATTTGGGAGAGAAGGACTGGGGCACTCCGTGTGCCCTTGCCATTGCATTTGGTGCATAGGTTTGAGTTCTCCACGGTGATACGTGGAAGTGAGAAGTTGAGAAGCTTATTACTCTTGGGTGTTTGAGCACCCTAGAGCTTGTTCCTCTTGGGTGATTTGGCGCCCTAGACGGTTGGTGGTGCCTCGGAGCTCAATCATTGTGGTGCAAAGCTCCGGGCAAGCGTCGGGGTCTCCAATTAAGTTGTGGAGATTGCCCCGAGCATTTGAGGTCACCTCAGAGCCATAATCCATTGTGGTGAAGCTCCGTGGTGTTGTTGGGAGCCTCCAATTAAGTTGTGGAGTTTGCCTCAACCTTGTTTGTACGGGTTCGGTGACCGCCCTCAAGGGTCCCTTAGTGGAATCACGGCATCTTGCATTGTGCGAGGGCGTGAGGAGATTACGGTGGCCTTAGTGGCATCTTGGGGAGCATTGTGCCTCCACACCGCTCCAAACGGAGATTAGCATCCGCAAGGGTGTGAACTTCGGGATACATCATCGTCTCCACGTCCCTCGGTTATCTCTTACCCGAGCCCTTTACTTATGCACTTTACTTTGTGATAGCCATATTGTTTCATGCTTTATATCTTGCTATCACTTAGTTGTTTATCTTGCGTAGCATAAGTTGTTGGTGCACATAGGTGAGCCTAGTTGTTTTAGGTTTTGTGCTTGACATATTAAACGTTAGTTTTACTCCGCATTTGTTCAATCCTAAACCGTAATTATTTTAAAGCGCCTATTCACCCCCCCCCTCTAGGTGACATCCACGTCCTTTCATTATTACTCTTGGGTATTTGGGCACCCTGGAGCTTGTTCCTCTTGGGTGCTTTGGTCCCCTAGACGGTTGGTGGTGTCTCAGATCTCAATCATTGTGGTGTAAAGCTCTGGGCAAGCGTCGGGGTCTTCAATTAGGTTGTGGAGATTGCCCCGAGAAATTTGTACGGGTACCGGTGACCGCCCCAAGGTTGCCAATTGTACGGGTTCGGTGACCGCCCCCAAGGGTCGCCATTCGTATGGGTTCGGTGACCACCCTCAAGGGCGTGAGGACATTACGGTGGCCCCTGTGGCATTTTGGGGAGCATTGTGCCTCCACACCGCTCCAAACGGAGATTAGCATCCGCAAGGGTGTGAACTTCAGCATGCATCATCGTCTTCGCGTGCCTTGGTTATCTCTTACCCAAACCCTTTACTTATGCACTTTACTTTGTGATAGCCATAGTGATTCTTGTTATATATCTTGCTATCACATAGGTGTTTATCTTGCTTAGCATAAGTTGTTGGTGCACATAGGTGAGCCTAGTTGTTTTAGGTTTTGTGTTTGACAAATTAAACGCTAGTTTTATTCCGCATTTGTTCAAGCCTAAACCATAATTATTTTAAAGCGCCTATTCGCCCCCCCACCTCTCTAGGCGACATCCAAGTCATTTCATTGACTCATCTACATTCCCCTTTTCATCAAGTTTTATATTAATAAGCAAGTCATCAATAGGTGACACTTCAATCATTTTAACATCCTCATCATGATTATGATAGAAACCGGGTGCGAGTGCTTTATCTAGAAACTCTTGTTTAGCTTTTATCATTTCAATTCTTTTTCCACTCTCACCCATGGTGACTAGGATAGAATTTAAAGACTCAGCTATTATGTCATTTTATGTGGATTCTTTTAATTTTAAGTGTTTCCAAATCATGAGCAGTTCTATCCATGTTCATAGCCATGTCATCCATTTTTTGTAGTTTTTCTTCTACCATAGCATTAAAAATCTTTTGAGAACTAATCAACTCTTTAATATTATTATCAAGATCAGAAGGTATCCTATTATTATTATTATTATTATTATTATTATTATCATCATCATAGGAATTGCAATAATTATTAGAGGGATTACCGGGATATGGTCTAGGATTAAAGTTCCCTATATAATCATTATTGTTAAAATTATTTCGAGCGACAAAATTCACATCAATACCATCAATGTTTTTCTCAATCAAAGTAGATAATGGAAGATCATTAAGATCAACATGAGCACTTTTATTTGATAGCAGTTTCATAATAGCATCAATTTTATCACTCAAAGTAGCGACTTCCTCAACAGAATTTACCTTCTTACGAGTTGGAGCTCGCTCGGTGTGCCATTGGGACTAGTTTGTAGTTATGTTGTCGAGAAGATTTGTGGCCTCCCCTAATGTTACCTCCATAATGTTCCACCTGTAGCTGAGCCTAGAAGGTTTCTCGAAGAAAAGTTTAATCCAGCATAGAAGTTTTGTAGTCATCCATAAATTCAAACCATGAGTGGGACAATTTCTAATCATCAATTTCATTTTTCCCAAGATTGTGCAACATGTTCTTGCTCATGTTGTTCAAAGTTCATGATTTGATTCCTAAGAGATATTATCTTGGCGGAGGAAAATATTTAGTGATAAAACTATCTTTGCATTTGTTCCATGAATCAATAGCATTGCGAAGCAAAGATGAAAACCAACTTTTAGCGTTATCTCTTAGAGAGAAAGAAATAATTTTAACTTAATTTTATCATTATCCACATCTTTCTTCTTTGCATATCACATAATTCAACAAAGGTATTAAGATGGGATGCGACATCTTCATGAGGATTTCCATCAAATTGTTCTTTCATAATAAGATTTAGTAATGCCGCATTAATATCATATGACACCGCACTAGTGGCGGGAGGAGCAATTGGAATACTAATAAAATCATTATTAGTAGTATTCAAGAAGTCACACGGTTTGGTATTTTCTTGAGACATTGTAGGAAACGAGTAATAAAGATAACTTTGATATTTTTTTATTTTATAAAACTTAAAATAAAAGCAAGTAAAAATTATAGCAAGTAATTGATAATGTGTGACCCATGGTATGTTTGATGATACTCCCCGGCAACTGCGCCAGAAATCCTTCTGCTGCTTTGTGTAGATGCGTTGGGTTTTTCCCCGAAGAGGAAGGGATAGATGTAGTAAAGTAGCAATAAGTATTTTCCCTTAGTAAGAACCAAGGTTTATTGAACCAATAGGAAGATCAAGAAAACTTCCGTCAATAGTTCCTACACACACAAGAACAAAATACTTGCAACCAACGCGGGCAAGAGGGTTGTCAATCCCCTTGTACTCGTTAATTGGAAGGATCAAATCTGATAGTGGCAGATATATAAATATATAATTTAAATAAAATAAAAGTAAATAAAGACAACGAGGTAAATAGGTTTTTAGTAAATATATTTGATAGACCCGGGGGCCATAGTTTTCACTAGAGGCATCTCGCTCAAGAACATAGCATACGGTGGGTAAACAAATTACTGTTGGGCAATTGATAGAAAAACGCATAGTTATGACATTATTCATGGCATGATCATTGCTATAGGCATTACGTCCATGACAAGTAGACCGACTCCTGCCTGCATCTACTAATATTACTCAACCAATCGACCGCTATCCAGCATGCATCTATGGTATTAAGTTCATGACAAGCAGAGTAACGTTTTAAGTAAAATGACATAGTGTAGACAAAGTAAGACAATCAACATGTTCAGACCCCGTTGTTTTATCCTTAGTGGCAACAAAACAAATGCGTGCCTCCGTACCCCTTCTGTCACGAGGTGAGGACACCGCAAGATTGAACCCACTACTATGCACCACTCCCTCTCATGATCTACTCATCTACTTGGCCAAAGCAAACTCATAGATTTGAAAGCATACATATCTACAATAATCACACATAATAAAGTTTAGATTTGACTCAATCACTTTCAATGAATAATCTGATCATAAACCCACAATTCATCGGATCCCAACAAACACATCGCAAACGAGGATTACATCGGATAGTTCCTCAAGAAGAACATTGCATAGAAGATCAGAGAGAGAGAGAGATAGATCTGCTAATCAGTATGGACCCATAGGTTGCGTCTCCAACGTATCTATAATTTTGATTGTTTCATGCTATTATATTATCAATCTTGGATACTTTATATACAATTATATGGTATTTTATATCATTTTCTGGGACTAACCTATTAACCCAATGCCTAGTGCCAGTTCGTATTTTTTGCATGTTTTTGGACTTATTAGAAAATCAATATCAAACGGAGTCCAAAGTACATGAAACTTTACGGGGGTTATTTCTGGACATAAAGTGACCCTAGAAGCTTCGGGAGGAGGCCAGAAGACCCACGAGGGAGCCACGAGCTTGGAGGGAGCGCCCCTCGAGCTCACGGGCCCCTCGTCCACCCTCCTGACCTAATTCCACTTTTTTATATCTTCAACTACCCCAAAACCAACAGAGAGACACCCAAAATACTTTTTCCACAGCTGTTGTTCTTCCGCGATCCCATCGGGAGGCCTTCTTCGGTACTCTGTCGGAGGGAGAATCGATCACGGAGGTCATCTACATAATCCTTGTTGGCTCCATGATGATGTGTGAGTAGTTCACCACAGATCTATGGGTCCATAGATAGTAGCTAGATGGCTTCTTCTCTCTCTTTGATCTTCAATACCATGTTCTTCATGATTCTTGCGAAGATATATCCGATGTAATCTTGTTTTGCAGTGTGTTTGTTGGATGAATTGTGGGTTTATGATCAGATTATTCATTGAAAATAATTGAGTATTTTTGAAACTTTATTATGCATGATTGTTATAACTTTGTAATTCTCTCCGATCTATCTGTTCGGTTTGGCCAACTAGATTGATTTATCTTCAGCGGGAGGAGTGCATTGTAGTGGGTTCAATGTTGCAGTGCTCTATATCCCAGTGACAGAAGGGGACAAGACATGTATTGTATTGTTGCCATTAAGGATAAAATGATGGGTTCTGAACATATTGTTTGTCTTACTTTGTCTACATCACATCATCTTGCTTAATGTGTTACTCTGTTTGTCATGAACTTAATACCATAGATGCATGCAGGAGTCGGTCGATTGGTGGAGTAATAGTAGTAGACACAGGATTGTTTCGGTCTACTTGTCATGGACGTGATGCCTATATACATGATCATTGTCATGAATAATGTCATAACTATGCGCTTTTCTATCAATTGCCCAACAATAATTTGTTTACCCACTATATGCTATGCGTTCGAGAGAGAAGCCTCTAGTGAAAACTATGGCCCCCGGGTCTATTTAAATCATATTGCTAAAACCCTAAATACCTTGCTGCAATTATTTACCTTCTATTTCTTTTTACTTTTTATATATCTTTCACTATTAAAACTAATCCTTGCAAGTAACGAGTTCATGGGGATTGACAACCCTCTTGCCCGCATTGGGTACAAGTGTTTGGTTTTGTGTGTGTAGATGCTAACAACAATAATTTTCCTTGATTCTCCTACTGGTTCGATAACCTTGGTTCTCACTGAGGGAAATATGTATCGCTACTATATTGCTTCACCCTTCCTCTTCGGGGAAAAACCCAACGCGGCTCACAAGTAGCATAGGTCTGTGGTGAACTACTCACACATTGATACGTCCATTTTGTATCATGATTTCTTATTTATATTTATGTTATTCTTGTCGTTTATTCCTTATTATCATACAATTCTTATGCCTTTTCTCTCTGAATATGCAAGGTACATCACAAAGAGGGGAATCTCTGGAAACTAGAATTCTCGACCGGGAAACCAAGAAAAGGCAGAAAAATCACCAGACTCCAAATGACCTGAAACTTCACGGAGAATTTTTATGGAATATTTAAGAATTATTGGGATAAAAATATACCTGAGGGGGATCACGTGCTGGCCACAAGCCAACATGGCACGCCCACCCCCCTCGGTGTGCCTTGATGGCTTGTGGGCCCCAACAGGTCTCCCGACCCTCCTCTTCTCCTATATGGCGTGTTTTACCCTAGAAAAAATCATAAGTGATCTTTCGGGACGAAGCGCTGCCGTCTCGAGGCGGAAACCTGGGCAGAGGCATTTCTGCACTCCGGCGGGCTGATTATGCCGGGGAAACCTCTCACCGGGAGGGGGAGATCGAAGCCATCGTCATCACCAACGCTTCCTCCTTCATGGTAGGACCGATCTTCATCAACATCTTCACCAACACCATATAATCTCAAACCCTTGTTCATCTCTTGTATTCAATCTTTGTCTCAAAACCTCAGATTGGTACATGTGGGTTGCTAGTAGTGTTGATTACATCTTGTAGTTGATGCTTGTTGGTTTACTTGGTGAAAGATATTATGTTCAGGTCCTTAATCTTCATTATTATAACAATGATCTTGAACATGTTGATGAGGTGTGAGTAGTTACAATTGTTCGAGAGGACATGGTAGAAGTCTTGTTATAAGTAATCATGTGAAGTTGGTATTCGTTTGATATTTTGATGATGTGTATGTTATTACTTCTCTTAGTGGTGTCGTGTGAACGACGACTACACAACACTTCACCATGCTATGGGCCTAAGGGAAGTCATTGTGGAGTAGCAAGTAGATGATGGGTTGCCAGAGTGACAGAAGCTTAAACCCCAGTTTATGTGTTGCTTCATGAGGGGCTGATTTGGATCCACACGTTTCATGCTATGGTTAGATTTATCTTAATTCTTCTTTCGTAGTTGCGGATGCTTGCGAGAGGGGGTAATCATAAGTGGGTTGCTTGTTCAAGTAAGAACAACACCTTAGCACCGGTCCACCCACATATCAAATTATCAAAGTAGCGAATGCGAATCAACTCAACATGATGAACATGACTAGGCATAAATTCCCATGTGTCCTCGAGAGCACTTGCTTCATATAAGAATACTTTTCGACCTGTCTGTTGCTATAAAAAAGGATTGTTCTACCTTGATGCACCTTGGTTACTATTTTTTCTTGTCACTTGTTACAAATTATCTTACTGCAAAACTATCCACTACTGTTACTCAGAGCACTTGCAGAGAATACCTTGCTGAAAACTACTTATCATTTCCTTATGCTCCTCGTTGAGTTCAACACTCTTACTTATCGAAAGGACTACGATTGATCCCCTATACTTGTGGGTCATCAAGACTCTTTTCTGGCACCGTTGCCAGGGATTGAAGCGCCTTTGGTAAGTGGAAATTGGTAAGGAAACATTTTCGGTACGTGCTGAAATTTATTGTTGCTTGTCACTATGAACGGTCACCCTTTGAGTGGCTTGTTTGGGGCATCTTCGCCTCGAACGGAAGTTGAAAAGGTTGCTCCTAAACCTACTGAACCTACTGAAAATATTTATTATGAGATTCCTTCGGGTATGTTAGAGAAAATGCTAGCTAATCCTTATGATGGTACGACTCATCCTGATTACCATTTGATATTTGTTGATGGGGTTTGTGGATTATTTTAACTTGTAGGTTTGTCTGGAGACAAAGTTAATAAGAAGGTTTGCCCTTTATCTTTGGAGGGAAAGGCATTGATGTGGTATAGGCTATTGGATGATATTGGATCATGGCACTGGAATCGCTTGAAGCTGGAATTTCATCAGAAGTTTTATCATATGCATCTAGTCCATCATGATCGGAACTTTATTTATAATTGATGGCCTCGTGAAGGAGAAAGTATCGCTGAAGCTTAGGGGAGGCTTAAATATATGATGCACACTTGCACCAACCATGAGCTCTCAAGAGAAATGATTATACAATTTTTTTATGCTCGGCTTTCTCATGATGATCAAATATTACTTGATTCTTCTTCTAATGGTTCCTATATGAAGAGGACTATTGAATTCAAATGGGATCTACTGGAAAGAATTTAATGCAACTCTGAAGATTGGGAACTCGACAAAGGTAAAGATTCAGGTATAAAGCTTAAGTTTGATTGTGTTAAATCTTTTATGGAAACTAATGCTTTCCATGAGTTTAGCAATAAATATGGTCTTGACTCTGAGATAGTAGCTACTTTCTGTGAATCATTTGCTACTCATGTTGATCTCCCCAAGGAGAAGCGGTTTAAATATCATCCACCCATTGAAAAACCATTAGAGGAACGTGTTAAAATTAAGAAGGAAGAAATAATTGTTAGCCAAGTTGATCCAATTGTTCCTACTGCTTACATTGAGAAACCATTGTTCCCTGTTAGAATTAGGGAACATGCTAAAGCTACAACGGTGGTTAATAAAAGTCATGTTAGAACACCTAAACCTTCTGAACAAATAAATATTGAGCCTAATGTTGCTATGGTTAAAGATCTCCTAGTTGATAATATTGATGGTCAGGTTATTTACTTTTGTGATTAAGCTGCTAGAATTGCAAAACCTGTTAGAAACCAGCAGGATGAGCTAGATAAAAACAAACCAGTTGTTGGCATGCATGTGGTTTCTGTTAAATTGGAGATCATTGTTATCATGGCTTGTGTGACATTTGTGCTAGTGTTAGTGTTATACCTTTTACCTTATATCAAGAAATTATGCATGACATAGCACCCTCTGAGATTGAAAATATTGATGTCACTATTAAACTTGCAAACAGAGATACTATTACACCACTTGGGATTGTTAGGGTTGTTGAAGTCTTGTGTGGAAAAATTAAGTACCCAACTGATTTCTTAGTGCTTGGTTCAGAACAAGATAACTTTTGTCCCATTATATTTGGTAGACCTTTCTTGAATACTGTTAATTCTAAAATTAACTGTGTTACTGAGAAGGTCAAAGTAAGCTTTGGTGATGTGTCTCATGAATTTAATTTCTCTAAGTTTGGTAGACAACCACACGAGAAAGAATTACCTAGTAAGGATGAAATAATTGGTCTTGCTTCTATTGTCCTACCTCCTACTGATCGGTTAGAACAATACTTGCTAGACCATGAAAATGATATGCATATGAATGAAAGAAATAAAATCGATGATATATTTCTTAGACAAACACCTATTCTTAAACACAACTTACCAGTTGATATTTTAGGGGATCCTCCTCCACCCAAGGGAGATCCCGTGTTTGAGCTAAAGACATTACCTGATACCTTGAAATATGCTTATCTTGATGAGAAGAAAATATATCATGTTATTATAAGTGCTAATCTTTTAGAGCATCAGGAAAAGAGATTACTTAAAACTCTGAAGAAGCACAGGGATGCTATTGGATATACTCTTGATGATCTTAAGGGCATAAGCCCCACTCTATGTCAGCACAAGATTAATATGGAACCTGATGCCAAACCTGTCGTTGATCATCAACGCCGTTTAAATCCAAATATGAAGGAGGTGGTAAGAACTGAAATACTAAAGCTTCTGGAGGCAGGTATAATTTATCCCATAGCTGATAGTAGATAGGTAAGTCATGTTCATTGTGTTCCTAAGAAGGAGGCATAACTGTTGTCCCTAATGATAAAAGTGAACTTATTCCACAAAGAATCGTAACTGGTTATAGGATGATAATTGATTTCAGGAAATTAAATAAAGCTACTAGGAAAGATCATTACCCCTTGCCTTTTATTGATCAAATGTTAGAAAGACCATCTAAGCACACACACTTTTGCTTTTTTGATGAATATTCTGGTTTCTCTCAAATACATGTGTCAAAATAGGACCAAGAGAAAACTACCTTCACATGCCCTTTTGGAACTTATGCTTATAGGCGTATGCCTTTTGGTTTATGCAATGCACCTGCCACCTTTCAAAGATGTATGACTGCTATATTCTCTGATTTCTGTGAAAAGCTTGTTGAGGTTATCATGGATGGTTTTTCCATTTACGGGACTTCTTTTGATGATTGCTTGAGCAACCTTGATCGAGTTTTGTAGAGATGTGAAGAAACTAATCTTGTCTTGAATTGGGAGAAGTGCCACTTTATGGTGAATGAAGGTATAGTACTTGGGCATAAAATTTCTGAATGAGGCATTGAGGTGGACAAGGCTAAAGTTGATGCAATAGAGAAAATGTCATGTCCAAAAGATATCAAAGGTATAAGAAGTTTCCATGGTCATGCTGGTTTTTATAGGCGTTTCATTAAAGATTTCTCAAAGATTTCAAGGCCACTAACTAATCTTCTTCAAAAAGATATTACTTTTGTTTTTGATGATGATTGTGTAGAAGCCTTTGAAATACTTAAGAAAGCCTTGATTTCTGCACCTATTGTCCAACCACCTGATTGGAATCTACCATTTGAAATTATGTGTGATGCTAGTGATTATGCTGTTGGTGTTGTTCTAGGGCAAAGAGTAGACAAGAAATTGAATGTTATTCATTATGCTAGTAAGACCCTAGACACTGCTCAAAGAAATTGTGCTACTACTGAAAAGGAATTTTTAGCGGTTGTGTTTGCATGTGATAAATTTAGACCTTACATTGTTGATTCAAAAGTAACTATTCACACCGATCATGCTGCAATTAAATACCTTATGGAAAAGAAAGATGCTAAACCTAGACTTATTAGGTGGGTGCTTTTACTTCAAGAATTTGACTTGCATATTGTTGATAGAAAGGGAGTTGAAAACCCTGTAGCAGATAACTTGTCTAGTATGGAAAATGTTCTTGATTACCCACTCCCTATTAATGATAATTTTCCTGATGAGCAACTTTGTAACACCCCTGGAATCCTGTCACAGTGATGCTTGTGATTAAGCTACAGAAATCATGAGGATTAAGCTAATCCATTTTTGCTAAGCCATGTTGATCACAATGGAATCATATCTCATTTGAATTTCCTAATGATTTTCAAAATTCTTTTAAAGTGGATTAAATAGTTTTGCAAACTAGTAAATAAAAAATCATAAATGGGTTGAAAATAATCCTCTGGTAATTATAAGATCGTAACCAACTTTTTACAAAATATTTTGGTACCTCAAAATAATCATAACAGAGGCCAAATCATTTACTTAAATGCCTTTTAATTTATGTAAAGTCCAAACTTATTTCAACTGCCCCAAACTTTTTGTGACAACTTCCAATATTACAATGAGGTTTTTGGACCAAGTTTCATTATTTTACAAAGGGCCAAATAGTGTTTAAAAAATACAAAACAAAGACAAAGTATATAACAGAAAATAAGAAAAGGAAAAAGGCCTAATTAGCAGGTCATCCCCTTCCTCTGTACACGACAGAGGGCGTGGCGCTCATCCACCGGCGCCATGGTCGGCGATGCGCACGCGTCGGGCATCCGACCGAGCTCCGGAGCATACAAGAACGACCCCCAGGACCCCGGTCGAACCCTAGCCCGCTCCCTGCTCCTCCCCGCACCTTTGCTCTCGTTCCCCCGCATCTAACAGACGCCACCGTCGCCATGTCACCGTCGATCCCGCGGCCACCGTGCTCCCCGTCGCGTGCGAGGACGTCCAGGAGCTCCGCCATCGTCGTCTCTTCCACCCTCACCGAAGAGCTCGAGCTAGGGTCCCCTGTACGCTCGCCATCGAGCCCATTCCCCGCCGCGGCCGTCGCATCTGGTCGACGAGTTTGTCGCGTCCGGTCATCCCCGCGTCTTCAAACCGCGTCCACGAGCTCCGATGTGAGCTCCCTTGCCCATTCCCCTCCTCTCCCCTTCGATTCGTCGCCGTTTGCCGCCGTCCCCGAGTGTACGCGTACGTGCGTACGTGCGTGCGTGCTGCTTGTTGCTGCTGCCCTCTGCTCCTGCGCTGTGGCTGCTGCTGTACGCGCACGCCCTCGCGTGGCCGCGCCCACGCGCGCCCGCAGCCGCCGCTGCCCCGCGTCGCCCGCTCTCGCTGCTCCTGGCCGCCCCACGCCTGCTGTTGTTGCTGCTACCTGCTGCTGCTCATTGTCGCTGTTGCGCTGCTGCTACCTGCTGCCGGTGCTGCTGCCCCGCGTCGCCCAGCCCGCGTGCGCCTCCGGCTGCTCTCCTGTGCGTACCCATGTCACGGCCAGGCTTGGCTTGTGCTGTGTGCACGGCCATATGTGTGTGTGAGCAGCGTGTGTGTGTGTGTGTGTGTGCTGTGTGTGTGTGTGAGAGTGTGTGGCCGGCCCAGGCTAATTAGGTAGGATTAGTTTAGGGCTAATTTTAGTGGTTAGGTTAATTAGTGATTAGACTATAAGCCTATGACATATGGGTCCACTTTGTTAATTAAATCTAAATAGATTTTCAACTAACATCGTGTCACTGACAACTAGGTCCCACGTGCACTGTTCACTGGTTGACCAGTCAAATGTTGACTGGGTCAACCCACCCTAGGGGCCCCACATGTCATTGACTGTGGCTGGCTCTGCCCTGTGTAATAAAAGTATTTATTGATTTTAATTCGAATTAATATATTTCAGAAATTTTCTAAAATGATTTAAAACTTTAAAAATTAATATAAAATAATCCGTAACTCGGATGAAAATAATTTATACATGAAAGTTGTTCAGAAAAATCCCACGAATCCGAATACGTTGTCCGTTAGTCTGGCACGTGCTCCTAGCATAGCGAACATGGAACATTTCAATCGTTCTCGTCTGTCCGGTAGTAGTCCGAGACCCGAAAAATATCGTCAGATATTCTTCCGATCCGTCTGCGACGTGTAATACTGCGTTAGTGCATGTCTAGCTCTGCATATTGCCATGACATGCATCGTGATTGCATCTGTGCTTTATATTTATTGTTTCTCCTTCCTCTTCTTTCCGGTAGACCCCGAGACTGACGGTGCTGCCGGGTACGACTACACCGCTGACGATCAGGCCTTTGCCGCAGAGCAGCAAGGCAAGCAACCCCCCTTGATCATTCTGATATCGCCCATTCTTCCCTCTTATTCTTGCATTAGTTTTTGCTAC
Source organism: Elymus sibiricus (assembly GCA_039707655.1). Taxonomy (NCBI): domain Eukaryota; kingdom Viridiplantae; phylum Streptophyta; class Magnoliopsida; order Poales; family Poaceae; genus Elymus; species Elymus sibiricus. The sequence continues at coordinate 118,581,206 of CM077675.1, forward strand.
TGTATTAGTTAGCTCCTATTTTGATGCATAGCCTGTTTTTGATAAACTGCTACTATACCTGCAATCATATCAACTGCTTAGTATAGGTTGATCAATGAATCCCCTGTGACCCCCTTAGTCCCAGTTGCCCTTGCTTCTTCATCGACGACTCGACGACCCGAAGACTCGAAGACTTGGTCAACCGACCGACGAGCCAGGCCCCTCACATCACCGCACACCTCTTAGTTGTACGACTCTGCAGAGTTACTATCGAGTACCGAGGGTGACACCTCGTGAAGTACTCATGATGCTAACTCTGTAGTGCAGCTAGTCGGTCGCGGTTATCGAGGGTGATTCCTCCTTCGCCGCTCCCGACGATGACTCTGTCGTGCAACCCCTCAAGTGTGGGACCCTCGAGGGTGATTCCTCTAAGTCCACCTTGATGGTTTCATCGAGCGGGACCCTTTGAGGGTGATTCCTCAGGTTCCGTCTTGATGTTTTATACACACAGTTACTATGACCTGGTTACAGAAACATGTTGGTGATGGGTCGGCCCTGAGGGGTACCCACGGTTTGATGATTATGAGGCGTGGACGGGCAGGAGAGGCCCTTGCCACACATCCTCGAGACGGGGCGACGGGACCGCACTTCATGGGTCGCGCTTGCCCCGCATTAATAAAATGCTAATGGGTTGGGTATTTGATCTGAGTTGGTCGATTGACCTTTTACGCACCAAACCTTCACGTGGGAGAAGTTATGGGTACTCAGCGTCGTTGTATCAGCCGAAGCTCTTCGGACGTCAGCAATGGAGCGGCGCGCGCCCGAGTGGTCTGGACGGTACAACTCTTGGATTAGAGTGTGCTAGGGCTGACCTCGGCCGCGTTCGCATCGTGCAGGAGCGCAAAGGGCAAGTGGGCCCACGACCCCTGGGCACTTAGGATTTAGACCGGCGGGCTGGCCTCTCTGTTGAGCCTAGGTGGGGCGACGACGTGTTGATATCCCGAGGCCGGGCATGACCCAGGAAAGTGTGTCCGGCCGGAGGTGATCAAGCGTGTTGGAAATGCGGTGCACCCCTGCAGGGATGAATTCATCTATTCGAATAGTCGTGTCCACGGTAACAGGACGACTTGGAGTTGTACCTTAATCTACTACAACTAAAATTGTGACTTTAAATTGGAATGAATGTTGGCTCCGAGATTGGTTCCTCGCAGGGAGTCGAGGAAGAATCTCTGGGCGTGGTTACTTAATAAAATTTGCTACAATAATATTGCTATATATGAGATACCAGTCTACTCTCTTCTAATGCTGCAAGATGCTGAAGATGCTAGTCTTCGATAGGACTAGGCATTCCCCCTATTCTTGCTTTCTGCAGTCAGCCCAGATATAACCCCATTCCTTGATACTGATGCATACTTAGCATAGTTCTGATGTCAGTCTTGCGAGTACTTTGGATGAGTACTCACCGCTGCTTTGCTTCCTCTTTTCCCCTCGATACGATTCTGCGTTCAGACGACGGAGCCCAGGAGATGGAGTACGCCGGAGACGACTACTACACCACCGCCGGAGCCTACTACTATGTGGAGGCTGCCCCCGACCAGCAGTAGGATAGGAGGTTCCCAGGCAGGAGGCCTCGCCTCTTTCGATCCGTGTTATGTTTGTGCTAGCCTTCTTAAGGCAAAACTTGTTTAACTTATGTCTGTACTCAGATATTATTTGCTTCCGCTGACTCATGCTTGTCGAGCTTTGTATTCGAGCCCTCGAGGCCCCTGGCTTGTAATATGAAGCTGTATGACTTTAATTTGTGTCTAGTGTTGTGTTGTGATATCGATCAGTGAGTCCCTAATCCTGGTCGTACGCATTGCGTGTATGTTTAGCGTACGGTCGAAATCGGGGGCATCACAAACTTGCTGTTATAAATACTTCGCACAGTACTCCTTGGTATGCGGATTATGCTAATTATATTTTTGCTAAATATATACCACCTAACTTCACCTATCAACAAAAGATAAAAATATTTTATGATTTACGACATTACTTTTGGGATGACCCACATCTTTATAAAGGAGTAGGTGGTGTTATTAGACGTTGTGTACCTGCGCATGAACAGGGATAGATCCTACAAAAATGCCACTCCGGGGCCTACGGAGGACACCATGCTGGTGACAGAATTGCACACAAGGTATTACAATCCGGTTTTTATTGGCCTACTCCTTTTAAAGATGCTCGTAAGTATGTCCTTTCTTGTGATGAATGTCAAAGAATAGGTAACATTGGTAGACGTCAGGAAATGCCTATGAATTATTCACTTGCTATTGAACCATTTGATGTTTGGGGATTTTATTACATGGGACCTTTTCCTTCCTCTAATGGCTATACTCATATTCTAGTTGTTGTTGATTATGTTACTAAGTGGGTAGAAGCTATTCCAACTAGTAGTGTTGATCATAACACTTTTATTAAAATGCTTAAAGATATCATTTTCCCGTGGTTTGGAGTTCCTAGATATTTAGGCCCCGTTCGGAAGTGCGCCAGCTTCCCAAAATAGCTGGCTTCCAGCTTCTTGCGTGTCCTCTAGCTTCTTGCTGGAGCTGCGATGCGTTCGGCTGGCGTGAACAGCTGTTTGTGGCATTTCAGGGTGGCAATCCCTTGTAATTTCGAGGAACTCAGAAAACGTTTCGTGTATGTGGCACTTCAGGGTGGCAATCCTTGTAATTTCGAGCTGTGTGATCCTGTGAGCCAGAGAAAACGTTTCGAGGAAGTGGCACTTCGGGGTGGCATTCCATGTAATTTCCAGGAACTCCAACTTCTCATTTTTTGCGAAGCTGGGCTGTCGCTGCTCCTCGTCTCCGCGAAAAATACACAGGCTCGATCCTCGTCTCCGTGAAGCCGGCTTCTCGAAGCTGACGCGTTCGGCTGGCTTCACGTAGCTATTTTTGGAAGCTGGCTCCTGGAGAACATCCGAACGGGGCCTTAATGACTGATGGTGGTTCACACTTTATTCATGGTGCTTTCCGTAAACTTCTAGCTAAATATGACGTTAACCATAGGATTGCATCACCGTATCATCCTCAGTCTAGTGGCCAAGTTGAATTGATTAATCAAGAAATAAAATTAATTTTGCAAAAGACTGTTAATAGATCTAGAAAGAATTGGTCTAAGAAACTTGATGATGCTCTATGGGCTTATAGAACTACTTACAAAAATCCCATGGGGATGTCCCCTTATAAGATGGTCTATGGAAAAGCATTTCATTTACCTCTTGAGTTAGAACATAAAGCTTATTGGGCAATTAAATAACTGAATTATGACTTTAAACTTGTGGGTGAAAAGAGGTTGTTTGATATTAGTTCATTAGATGAATGGAGGACGCAAGCTTATGAAAATGCCAAGTTGTTTAAAGAAAAAGTTAAAAGATGGCATGATAAGAGAGTCCAAAAACGGGAATTCAATGTAGGAGACCTAGTACTTTTGTACAATTCTTGTTTCGGATTTTTTGCAGGTAAGCTCCTCTCCAAATGGGAAGGCCCTTATGTGTTGTTGAGGAGGTCTATCGCTCCGGTGCTATAAAGATTAATAACTTCGAAGGCAAAAATCCGAGAGTGGTAAATGGGCAAAGAATTAAGCATTATATCTCCGGTATGCCCATTAATGTTGAAACTAATATTATTCAAGTGATAACACCGAAGGATCACATAAGAGAGACCTTCCGGGACACTCCAGAAACCTGAAAAAGGAGTAGGTACGTGATACGGTAAGTAAACTGACTCCAAAAATTCCAAAAAATATGTTCTATGGTTTTGGTATTTTAGAAAAATTCCAAAAATAAAAAGGAGTCAGGGGGACCCATGAGGGAGGCACAAGCCAACAGGTACCTGTGGGTTGCTAGTAGTTTTGATTACATCTTGTAGTTGATGCTTGTTGGTTTACTTGGTAAAAGATATTATGTTCAGATCCTTAATCTTCATTATTATACCTCTGATCTTGAACATGCTGATGAGGTGTGAGTAGTTACTATTGTTCCAGAGGACATGGTAGAGGTCTTGTTATAAGTAATCATGTGAAGTTGGTATTCGTTTGATATTTTGATGATGTGTATGTTATTACTTCTCTTAGTGGTGACGTGTGAACGATGACTACACAACACTTCACCATGCTATGGGCCTAAGGGAAGTCATTGTGAGTAGCAAGTAGATGATGGGTTGCCAGAGTGACAGAAGCTTAAACCCCAGTTTATGTGTTGCTTCATGAGGGGCTGATTTGGATCCACACATTTCATGCTATGGTTAGATTTATCTTAATTATTCTTTTGTAGTTGTGGATGCTTGCGAGAGGGGGTAATCATAAGTGGGTTGCTTGTTCAAGTAAGAACAACACCTTAGCACCGGTTCACCCACATATCAAATTATCAAAGTAGCGAACGCGAATCAACTCAACATGATGAACATGACTAGACATAAATTCCCATGTGTCCTCGGGAGCGCTTGCTTCATATAAGAATACTTTCCGACCTGTCCTTTGCTATAAAAAGGATTGGGATACCTTGCTGCACCTTGGTTACCATTGTTACTTGTCACTCATTACAAATTATCTTACTGCAAAACTATCCACTACAGTTACTCACAGCACTTGCAGAGAATACCTTGCTGAAAACTGCTTATCATTTCCTTCTGCTCATCGTTGGGTTCGACACTCTTACTTATTGAAAGGACTACGATTGATCTCCTATACTTCTGGGTCATCACACATCATCATGGAGGCAGCAAGGTTGATGAAGATAGCCTCCATGATCGATTCCCCCTCCGACAGAGTATCAGCGGAGGCCTCCAGATGGGATCACGGAAGAACAAAGACTTGCGGCAACAGAAAATTGTTTCGGGTATCCTTCTGGTGGTTTTGAAATTTTAGGGAATTTATAGAAGTGAAATTAGGTCAGGGGAACCTACGAGGGGCCCACAAGCTCACACGGCGTGCCCCCTTGGGGGGGCGCCGCTTGGGCATGTGTCCCTCTCGTGCAGCGTCTGGTCTCCCTCCGATGCTCCCTAGGTCCCTTCTGGTCCAGAAAAAATCACCGTAAAGTTTCACTTCAATTGGACTTCGTTTGGTATTTTTTTCTGCGGAACAAAAAATAGGCAAAAAAACATGAACTGGCACTGGGCACTAGCTTAATAGGTTAGTTCATAAAAACGATATAAAATGACCTCTAAAGCATATAAGATTGATAATATAATAGCATGAAACAATCAAAAATTATAGATATGTTGGAGACGTATCATGGGGCAATTTACAAGTCTTCAACCAGCTAGCGCAATCAAGAAAGGTGGTCCAACTTGAGAAGGTCAAGATCGTCATCATCTAGCTCAAGTGGATTATGTGCAAGGAAAAGGTTTATCTTTGATAGGTTTTATATTTTACCGGTCTCATGGTGTTAGTTGGGAGACCGGGTTATAGGATCGATTGTCATACTATCAAGGGGGGCTCTCGAGTGAGTAGCTTGATCATATTGTTCGTGGAGAACTCAAACCATTGCATCCTTGTCATCATCTTTCTTGGTTCTTATTTGTCTTTTCTCTATGTGAGGTTTTAGAGTTTGCACTTCCGCTAGTTCATATGCTTCAGTAACTCATCACGAATTTTGCGGTAGTAGAGCGGCAGTAGGGCACGGTAGTACCGCACGAAGCGGTAGTACCTCTCCCCTAAGTGGTAGTACCGTTTGAGTACGACCAGTGAGCATAACGGTTGGATTCGGGGGTCCCTATTTAAGGGGGGTCTTCTTCCCCAATGGTTTTCATCCTTTCAGCTCGTTTTTGCCCCCCCCCCCCATTGTTGACCCTCTTTGATATTGCTATCTCTCAATCCCCCCCCCAACGATTCTTGCTTCTTCTTGAGGGAAAAGAGAGAGGAGATCTAGATCCCCATTTCCACCAATCACTTTCTCCTGTATGTGAGGGGAACCCCTTGGATCTAAATCTTGGAGTTCCTTGTGTTCTCCTTGTTCTTCCTCTCATATTCCCCCATAGCTTTTGTTGTGGTGGTGGGATTTGGTAGTGAGGGACCTGACCACTTCATGTGTTATTGCCATTGCATTAGTTGCATCTGTTTGAGTTCTCCACGGTGATGCATGGAAGTGAAAAAGTTGAGAGGCTTATTACTCTTAGGTGTTTTGGCACCCTAGAGCTTGTGCCTCTTGGGTGCTTAGGCGCCCTAGATGGTTAGTGGTGTCTCGGAGCTCAATCATTATGGTGTAAAGCTCCGGGCAAGCGTCGGGGTCTCCAATTAGGTTGTGGAGATTGCCCCGAGCAATTTGTACGGGTTCGGTGACCGCCCCCAAGATTTGCCAATTGTACGGGTTCGGTGACCGCCCCCAAGGGTTGCCATTTGTACGGGTTCGATGACTGCCCTCAACGGTACGTTAGTGGAATCACGACATCTTGCATTGTGAGAGGGCGTGAGGAGATTACGTTGGCCCTAGTGGCATTTTGGGGAGCATTGTGCCTCCACGCCGCTTCAAACAGAGATTAGCATCCGCAAGGGCATGAACTTCGGGATACATCGTCGTCTCCACGTGCCTCGGTTATCTCTTACCCGAGATCTTTACTTATGCACTTTACTTTGTGATAGCCATAATGTTTCATGTTATATATCATGCTATCACTTAGTTGTTTATCTTGCTTAGCATAAGTCATTGGTGCACATAGGTGAGCCTAGTTGATTTAGGTTTTGTGCTTGACAAATTAAATGCTAATATTATTCTGTATTTGTTCAAGCCTAAACCGTAATTATTTTAAAGCACATATTCATCCCTCTCTAGGCGACATCCATGTCCTTCCAAGCGTCCCGGTCAGTGACCGGTAAAAAAAGCGACTCAGACGGGTGCCTCAAATAGGCTTGAAACGCCCGGGCTGACTGACACCCCTCATATCCAGCCCAAATATGGGGCGGTGATGGGTATGTCTGGGCGCATCCACCATGTAGGACCCGACAGGCCTACCTCACCATAAATTGCACCAAATCCACCCCCTTGACCTACCGGATCCATTTGCTCTCTCCTCTCTTCTTCCTCCTCCGTGCCATACGTCTCGCAGCTCCGCCGTCACCCTTGCTCCGCAGCCGTTCCGAGCCTCGGCGCCGCTAGGACCGACACAACAGTCCTCTCTCTCTCATGCACGTCGTCACAGACATCGTCGTCGGCCCGGACGCCACCGCGGTACGCCCGACAACTCTCGGGCTGCTCCTTGCCCTCTATGTGTTTGACAGAATGTTCGACCCAGTTTTTTGTGATTTATTTGTAGGGAAAGCCATGAATGCCAATGCTTAGTCGGGCAAGGAGTATGGACCGATGGAGCTTGATCAAAGGATTGAAGCTAAGTTCTTTGATTCGTCGGATTTGTACGAAGTGTGGACATGATCATGCTCATGAGCATGCGCGAGGAAATGGACCGGCAGGTGGAGCATATTCTGAACTTCAAGGGCTCAATCAAAGGGAGAAGAGTGATCAACCGGGATAGGATCTCTGGAGCACGGCTACTGCACAAGGACTACTTTGTTCCGGACCCAACTTTTCCGGATGATCCATGGTTTCATTGTCGTTTTCGCATGCGGAAACCAATGTTTTTGCGCATTGTGGAGGCACATGATGACTACTTCGAGCTCATAAGGGATTGTTGGGCCAACTTTCTTTCTTTGCTAAGCAGTAATGCACGGCTGCTCTGAGGATGCCTGCACTTGATACTGTCGCAGATGCCGTTGGTGAGATGGTCCGAATGGGGAGAGCACATGCCTGAAGACTATTGTCAAGTTTTCCTACGCCGTGGTGCAGGTGTTTGGAGCAAAGTATCTGAGAGAACCAAATGTGTAGAACACAGAAAAGTTGTTGGCTATTGGAGAGGCCCGAGGGTTTACAAGAATGCTAGGATCAATTGAGTATGCATTGGTAATGGAAGAACTGCCCAAAGGTTTGCGGGGAGTGTATTAAGGTGACACCAAAGAGGCCACCATCATACTGGAAGCAGTGACATCACATGAGTTATGGATTTGGCATGCTTTCTTTGGAATGCCGGGTTCTCACAACGACATCAACGTGCTTCAAATATCTCCCTTGTCCAGGAGGCTTTGTAATGGGGAATCGCCGTCGTGCAACTATACTGCCAACAGTCGTGAGTACAACATGGGATACTATCTTGCCGATGGCATCTATCATCAGTGGACGGCGTTTGTGAAGACCATATATGAACCACACGGCAACAAACAAAACCACTTTGCAACAATGCGGGAAGCACCTAGTAAGAATGCGGAGAGGGCATTCGGAGTGCTTCAAGCTCGTTGGGGTATTGTTCATGGAGTTGCAATGATGTGGGAATCAGAAACTTTGCGGCAGCTGATGACATGTTGTGTTATTTGCACAAAATGATTGTCGAGGATGAAGGGCATGGTGTTGCCCAAACCAATGATTTTGAAGCGCATGGAGAACAAATTGAAATCCCTGAAGATCAAGATGCAAATCAGCTTATGAACTTTCTTCAGATGCATCAGAATCTTTGAGATCATCAAGTGCATGCACAACAACTCAGTGATCTTACGAAGCATATGTGGACCCACAATGAAAACCAATACGCTAATATTTGAGTTGCGCATTTAAAATAAATTTTATGTAAGAACGATGTATTTTCGGCACCAATATTTGTTATTTGCGTGCGACATTGGCATGTATGATGGATGTGCATAGGTTTACATGGATTTAAGAGTCCTGATTTAAGGTATGAATTTGGGGTTGTCCGGCTGCGTCCGGATTTGCTAAGTCTGACTGTATATGCTCTAATCGTGGCTTGCCGCTGGTTTATCTGTACTCTCTCTTTCATCTAATAAATCGGCACGCAAGTCTTTCACGGCTTCGCAAAAAAAAAAAAAAAAAAAACTGAGATTTCTCACTCACTTGTATGTTTAGAAAAGGAAGAGCAATGTTGCTCTTGGGCTGCTTCGTCGAGGGGGTGCACCATGCAAACAAGAGTGCTTGGTAGACGAGCAATCCAAACAAGTCACAACATCTGAACAATCATATGCTAAGCAACCCAGCGGATGATGAGTAAATTGAAGTTCAGAAAAGTCCGCCACCGCCTAGTCGCTTGCAGGCGGGCCAACTAGTAGCCGAAAATACCTCCATGACCACGACCTTCCCCTGCTGTCATCACTTCTCTGAACTCTGCTCTTTGCAATGGCGCCCACGATCGTGGCAAGCCACCACATTTGATCACCTGATTTAGACGATAGAGAACTTTCTTGTCAAAGTTAACATCCTTCTGATGGCCATATAAACCAATATATACCTAGAATAGTGTCGTGAACATAACCCCTTCAAACCGTTGTAGCCAATTTTCCATCATATGAGAATCCTAAAGGGCTAGATGACATAAAGCGGGAAATATGACGCGTTGTACTAGTGTCGTCTTTCATCACAAAAACTAGATCTGATCTCCCACCACTTTCTTTTGATGGATTTGCTAATTATCGGTCGACTCTGATCGTCGACTTGACATTGAGATCCATGCAAGATCTTATAAAAACTGAAAGCTGGGGACAAACGTTGCAATTTTTTGCGCTAGTTGAACGATCATATCTGTAAAATTGACTGAGAACTTAATTCTCAACCCCCCCCCCCCCCCCCCCCCCTACTTCCTTCGTCCCATAATATAGGACGTTTTTTGACACTAGCGTAGTGTTAAAAAACGTCCTATATTATGGGACAGAGGGAGTATTTGGCAAGCCTATAAATTTCTCTTATGGCTGGAAAGAAAATCTCCGAGATTTATAATATCGAAAAATTATGACCTATGGCATTTGTGTCATTTATGCTGGTTCCACTTCAATAATCATCTTCTTTTCTTTCCATGAACACCGCTTCTAGCTTTCATAGGAACCACATAAATTGCACTCCATCACCCTCACAAAAAAAAGGAACCTAAATTCTGATTTGGTGAAGTTTTTTATCCGGTTGGCATGACCAGTGCACAAGTGTAAATTCTGATGGCAAGAGGACAAAGAGAACCGATTTTTTACGAAGGCAGTATGATAACAAACCCAACCATGGCACAGTTCTAATCATGTTTTCTCTTTCATGCTTGCAATGTTGCACAGAAAAATAATTCACATGGAGCTAAATCTTTCAACGAAGATATAGCACCATACTTTTCTCAGTCTTCTTTCTGAACATGATGTTTGTAAATCCAGAAACACGAAACAAAACAAATAATATATTTCTAGAGTACAATGGCGAAAAAAATCACAGCCATATTTTATCACTTGACCTTGAAAAATTCCCTTACAGAGCTAACCGTAAATTAATTATTAAGAGAAAAAAAAAGCTCAGGCAGCGGCTTAATATAGTTGATAGGCTGGCCATCACAGCATTTCAAGTGAGAAAATATGTGTCCTCAAACTCCGTGCTATCACTGCACAACAAAACTACGCTGATACCTCATTGATATGTTGGTTGAGGCTCTTTCCAGGTGGTATGAAGATTAAGTCATCCCAACCAGAATTTCTGTCGTTAATCTGTAGAATCAAGAGTTTTAGGATGTTAGTAGTCAAGTAAGGTACAAGCAGTCCTGAGTGTATCTTATTTTTCTGTCTCCATCCTACCTCCATTTTCTTCAAGACATCCTCCAAACTACCAACCTGAAGAAACCAGAAGGCCAAGTTTTCATGAGAGCTTAGGACAACAATAAGAAACATATAAAATCACATACCATAATTTGCTTAGATAAGGCTGATCCTTTCGAAGATTTAGACGCCTTTCTAAGCTCTCTTTCTATGTCCTCCTGAACCAGGAAGGAAGTTGTGAAGACTTAACCAGACTGGGTAAGGTAGGTGAAAGAAAATGGAGCCTGACAAACCTTTTGAAAGTATACTGGACAATACCGCTTCTTCTGTTTCTTAACAACCAATAGATCTGACTGCACATGCAAATCAGGTATTTTCATCACAGCAAAGGACAGTTCATCCAATGTATGTCGTTCCAAAGAAAGTTTGGACTTAGGATACAAAGCTATAAGTATCAAGACCCAATGTTCAAAAAAGCGGAAAGCGCAACCGAAGCGGAAGGGCACAGCTTAGAGCAATGGGCGCTTAAGTGCAGCTTAATCGCGCTTAAGCGTTTGTTGAAATTGGCTAGAATTCGACAGATTTTGAATAATATACACAGGAAAATAGGAAACATGGCACGTGGGTAATTGATATAGCATCTAAAATACAGTTCACACCATGGCAAATACACATCAGGTTCACATAGCAAGCAAAATAGCAACTAAAATGCAGTTCAGTTCAAATAGACATAACCTAATAGAGATCATGCGGCCAGAATTTTTCCACGATATGAAGGAACTAGTTCCCGAACAGAGCCTAATAATATGATAAATGGCATATTGCCATTATTGCGCAAGCAGAGAAGTAGAAGTAGTTCAAAAACAGCAAAATTATGGCCAAATTAAAAAAAAAGCTTAATCTACCGCTTAGGGCAAAAGTGAAGCGTTTTCCCATCGCTCAGCACTTAAGCGTCTCTTAAAAACGCTTTCTTGAACACTTTCAAGACCAGGTAACAAACAAATATGCATACAAAAATCTTTTTTTTAATCTTTCGGTTTTGTCTGAGCACCGACAATTTAAGACGAACAGCATTACAAGATGAGGCACCCTGGTGATACTGGGAGGTCATGAAAGGACCAGTATGGACAAGTAACTAATGGGGGCAGGACCGGTGAACAGCTTCAACTTTCGCAATGTGTTCAAGCCCACCTCAACCATATAACTCATGGAAATAAACTACTCCCTCCAATCCGAATTAAATGACGCGGCCTCTATACAATGTCCATTTTAAATTGTATAGAAGCTACGTCAATTAATTCGGATCGGAGGGAGTATGTTTTTCTGTTAGAAGTTAACATATGAATCAACAAATCAACCAGTCCATATGCTAACAGATCCATTGCTGTTATGATCAACAGATCTATAAAATTTGTTATCTGTCAACTGCAGAGTGTCAGGACCCAAGCATGTATGGGAGATGAACAGGAAGATTACCACTAGTATTTAGATATAATTTGAGATATACAAGGAGATCAGGGTGAGAAATAAGCAAAGAAAGGGATGAGATACAGCAGCAGTATTTGGATAGATCAGTGTCACGACCCGATCGTTGGACGGATCGAGGACGCACAAATCAGCTAAGTATTTGGATAGATTTGGGGTAATTTGAGAGAATTTAGGTGAGGAATCAGAGAAGGGGGTGAGGACCAGAAAAACACGAGATGAGATTCAGAACATTCATTCATTCATTCGCTGCCTCCTCCTGTGCTCCCCCTGTTGTATATGTAGCCTTGCATCCTGTGACTTCCATGTGGGACCATCCTCCAAGAGATGGCCCACCACCCAGCTGTGCTTACTAGTGGATAGGCCGGGCATGCCACAGAGGTATAGTTCACTCTTACCAGAAGTGTTATTGATCAACTGATGTAGGGTTCCAAACAGAGCGTTACTTTTTTTTCCTGAATTCCTGATCTTGGGGAAAGATAGAAGTGACATTTTACCGTTGGTCTGTGGCGGGATTTTTCTCCTCTCGCCTTACCTAAACATTGTTGCTTAATTTTTCTTAAAATATATTCAGGTGGAGAGCCCCTCCCTCCCCCCCCACGTGGTGTCAGTTTACAAAAAAAGACATTTTACCGTTGACGTCCTAGTGATAATTAATAAGAGAGCTTTAGAAACCGAAACTGGCCCAAAAAAGCAACAAGCTGTTTGTGGAAACCTGGTTAGAAATGCACGTGACTGAGCTTAACACATTGAAAGAGATCCCATAATGTCCAACTGTCAATGAGCATCTAAAATCTAACTGCTTTTGATAAGAATATAATAGTAGAGCAATGCAACCATGAATTACCTGAAAAACGGGGACACCATCAAAACCAGTTAAGCCAGATTTCAACTGAAAAGCCAAAGAGTAATAGTCATCATTAGGCTGAAATGAATTCATTTGTATTGTATTAGATGAAGAAGACTACAGTAACCCACATATACTATTGTTTAAGACATCAAACTTTATATAGTCATCAGCAACAAAATACAGACCAACAGGCAAGAGTACACAAAGAAAAGCTTTACCCTCATGGAGAATCACTTTATTTGAACCAATCCAGCCCATAAAAAAACGGAAATATTGGCATAGACTACATTGAAAATAACACCAACCATATAAAGTCAGGTGGTGTTCCAACCGTATAGGGCTAAGTGGTATATCTCTAAAAATCAATTCATGTGCCACTGCAATAGGCCTCTAACTTTTCCTTGCTCAAATTAAGTGTTCCTTGGAACATATGTTGTCTTTGAAGATGGAAAATATGTGTTATCTGACAAATATAAATAATGAAGATGCATACTAAGGATTCAGACACATGTCTTGATGATACACTGGACGGATTGGTGCTATCTAACCCTTATACGCCTGATGCAGAAGAAGTCAATATTAAAAACTTTGAGTGGTGACAAATAACGCAATATTGGGCAACATGCTACCCCTAGGTCATATGGATGTTTTTGGTGAAATGTCAAAACCATGGTGACAGATTAAGTTGGTACAAATGGCAGTCCAGTGGAATCTTGTAATATGTACTTGCTGCATTACTGCTTTGAAGAGCAATTTAGTTACATATTGAATTTGACTATACTTACTCATAAGAGACAGAAAAGGGTGGGGTGCTTAAAATGGTAGACATTTAGATAAGGTAATAGAATAATAAGAAACAGTTTCATCAAGAATCAAACCTGCAGTGCATTCTTTATTTGAAGTGGGTCAGGTAAGAAGCGGAATGCAATACCTTCGGCCTTCAACATATAAACCTGCGTTCGAAGGGCACCATAAGAAATATTTACATTCCAAAACATCAAACAATATCACTATGATTCAAGATGTACAATTACACACATCCACTTAATTAGAGGCTCATTTTCTGCACAAGTCACTTGCACTTGTGGTAAGGCACAAAAAAGTATGCTCATCCACTTAACTAGTGGTTCACTTGCACATTGTCCTTAGTCCCTTCCAATTGTGGCAACTGGCAAAGTAGGGTTGGTGTGGGTTCGCAGACCCACGCAACTTGCATCCGTAATAGCGGTGCATGGAGTAGAATGAGAAGTTGTAACGGCAGGGCTAGCCTAATGAGACAAACCTAAGCTATACTAGATAAATTGGCGACAGTGTGACTTATGGGGAAACGATTCCTTTCCTCGCAGTACCTCCTTCTAAGGAATCTAGTTCATATTGCAGTGGTTGAGATGTCATTGAGTTCTTAATTTTGAATTGTATCACTTTCATGCCTCTGCCACAACATAAACTCACTACTTAAGTCAGCATAAACCCCCATAACTCTTGCAGGATTGCTCCAACAATCATGACTCGGAAAAAGGATTGCTCCTGGCGCGATCTATCACATGAGATAGCGATTTAAGCTCACCTGGTCTAGCGTAATCGGCACCACTTTTGCGCCCTTCCCTAGCACCGGCTGCCGCGTCCTCACCTACACCACGCAACCTCCAGAACCATCAGTAAAAGCATGAAACCAAGCATCAAAACCAGCAGACGTTGAGAGAGGGGCAGGGAGGGGGATACATGGGAAAGGAGGGCGTCGGCATCCTCGGAGCGGAAGCAGAGGAGCCCGAGGGAGCGGAGGCCGGTGGCGGGGTCGGAGACGAGCACGAACTCGTTGCTGGAGTTGCAGACGGTGAAGACGGGCGTGCCGGTGAGCGCGCGCGCGACCTCGTCGGGCCCGAGCGCGAGGGACTGTGCGGCGCCGTGGGGCCCCGGCGGGCGCGCCGCGGCGAGCGCGGGGCGCGGGGCGGCGAAGCGCGAGGCGAGGCTGGAGAGGTGGTGCTGGAGGAAGGAGGAGGCGGCGGCGATGGGGTTGGGGGGCGGGGAGGGGGGGTCGGACATGGGGGCGGCCGCGAGCGGGAGGGAGGAGGAGGAGTTGGGCGGCGGCATCGGGTTCGGCTGGCCGCTCTCGGTCGCGTCGGCTTCCGTTTACGGGCGCTCTGTCTTTTTTTTTTTTATCAATGCTGCCGCTTTATTTAATCATAAATAAACGTTCGGAATCTCATCCGAGATAACATCAAGCACAAAGTCTGGGGTAACCCCCAACCAAACCTTACAAAGTTCATCACCTACACCGACTCTAGCAAACCTATGCGCAGCAACATTTGCAGAACGACGAACCCACGACACTCTATAATCAGAAAACGCAGCAAGCATGGACTTGATCTCTTGTATGCACGGCCCCACACTCGACAACTCCTTTTGTGGACGGTTTAGCATCTGCACTACGCTTTGAGAGTCAAGCTCGACATGGACCCTCTCGGCGTTGATCTCCCTCGCCACCTGAAGAGCTCGTTTGCAGGCCAATATCTCCACCGACTGAGGGTCTGTAATGCCACGGAAAACATGGCATAGACCCGCTCTGAACGCCCCTTCATGGTCGCGAATGACAGCTCCAACTCCACCTTTGTCGCCACCCTTTGAGACCGCCCCGTCAGAATTCACCTTCAGCCAGCCCTCGTCAGGGGGCCGCCACTTTTGCTTCAGAGGTACCACCGTCGGGCGGGCACTTTCTACATGAGCAGCCTTCCACTCGTTCATGTGAGTCGCGACTGTTTCCATGATTTCATGTGGAGAAGCTATCTTCTTCCCGTCCCTTGCTTCATTCCGCGCCAACCAAAGCCCATATGCCGCCTGAATCATAGCAGCCTTTTCATCATCCGCGGCCTCGACGAACCACCCAAGTAAGCAACGAGCTAAGGCGCTCTGGGAGTCGATCGGCCCCGGTAGAGTTGTACGGGCGCTCTGTTTGGTCTTGTGGTGGCGTGCAGCGCGAGGTTGCCCGGCTCGGGCAGATTCGGTCGAGCCGTCGACCCGAGCGGCCGAGCCCGCGTTGTGGTGCGGCCTTGGTGTGGAGGCTGGCTCTGGTCAGATTTTCTTTTCTTTTACGCGAGCCGTCGTGGTCAGACCTGGCCAAACGGGCCGGCCCGGCCCGGCATGGCACGGCCCGGCCGTAAACAGGCCCGGCACAGCACGGCCCGCCCATGCACGTTTAGTAAACGTGTCGTGCCGTGCCAGCCCGTGGGCTGCGCCTCCAGACCCAGGCATGGCCTGATTACTAAACGGGCCGGCCCGTTGGCCCATTTAGCACGCTGGGCCAAAAAAATCAGCGTGTTGGGCTCATTTTTAGGCCTATTGGGCTATATTTTAAGTATATATATATTAAAAAAATGAAAATACATAAAAAAATAAACGGGCCGTGACGTGCCGTCCCGCGTGCCCAGCCTCCAGGTCCAGGCATGGCCCAAGGCGTGCCGCGTGCCGGGCCCGCCCCGTTTACGGTCGTGTCGTGCTGGCGTGCTCGCGGGCCGGCCTGGTTAGCCCGGCCCGTTTGGCCAGCTATAGTCGTGGTAGGCGACCCGCAAACCCCTGCATACGATCGCACTTTTCGGAGCACGAAAGTCATCCAACGTGAACATGTATCGGTTCGCAGGATGTTTCAAACGTACTTTCTCCCGTAAACGGGAGACAAATATGGGGCTTTGCGAGCATTCGGACTGCACCCAAGTCCGCGTCTGACCGTCCTGGCCCATAAAAACACACTCCCTAGTCCGCACGCGCTTTTCGTCCGAAACGGTCAGCGCTGCTCCAGTGCGCCAGTGCCGCATTCATGCCCGTCGAGAGCGCACGCAACCTCTAACTGGCGTCGGGATTGAAGCGGCGCGCTGGCCAAGAGAACACCGTGCGCGCTGCTTCCCGGTGCAGGCGACTGCTCTGCGTTCAAACGACGCGACGGCCGCCTATCCGTCCGTCTACCGCCCACATTAATGCCACTCGGTTGCCGACACGGCCACTTCGGCACCACCCGTCCGTCCCTCTGTCGCCCACCATTGCTATATAAACTGCCGCCCCGACCATAGCCGCAGTCATCCTCCTCTGATCCTTTCGTCTCTCCGCACCACGCCCACCATGGCTTCCTAGTGCTCCAAAGTTCTCTAGGACGGGCTGACGACGGACCAGAAGAAGGAGATGGCCGTCGTTGCTTCCGGCTGGCTGGCCGGCAGGCAGCCGAAGGACGACAACATCCCGATGGAGGACGCGACCGACGACGAGCCGATGCCACCCTCCTCGGGCGTGCCACCCTCCTCCTCCTCCGCGTCACCATCGTCGATGAATTACACCATGACCATCGCCGAGGCTCGTGCCCATTACATGGACATGGTGCGGGAGGAGCACTTTCGGGAGGCGCAGGCCGACACCGCCTACAACCACTACCACCTCCAAGAGCACCAGCAAGCGAAGAAGCAGCTCGCCACGCGGCAGGGTGATCGCGCCGGAAGAAGACTTGGTGGAGCAGGCAGCGCTGCTCGAGTCCTACCGCTCCACCCGCCAGATCCGCGTGGACCGCTAGCGTGAGGCGGAACTAGAGGCAGCCTACAAGGAGTTCGACGAGGCGGCGGGCGAGGTGTTCGGCAAGAGCGACGACGAGGCCATCGTCGGCGCGACCTAGCCCACCGCGACGACCACAAAGACGACGCCGACGGCAGCAAGGAAGAGTAGTGTATGGTAGGTCGCCGTTGCTCGGGTCCCAAGAAGGCCACCGCTCCTCCCCTCCCATTAAAGTAAAGCTTGGCGGCCTCAACATCGATGGCCGATTAGCCGCTTGGCGGCAATGTGGAGGCAGACAACTTCACCTCCCGAGGCTCCGGAGAAGGAGTTTACGGAGGCAGAACAGGAGAGCGTCGAGGCGGAACTGGAGTTTACGCCCCTAGCTAGGCATAATGCATAGATTCAAGTATTGTCATCTTTGGTTTTCACTCCATAGGATGCTCTCATTATTGATTCATATGGTGGCCTAATTCTTGTTCTAGGGAAGTGTTCCATACCCTTTCTTAGTGGAAACTGAAATTTAATATTGCCTTTTTTCGTATCAATCACGACACCTATAGTGCGTAAAAACGGTCTACCAAGTATAATGGGACAAGACGGATTGCAATCAATATCAAGAACAATAAAATCTATTGGCACATAGTTCCTATTTGCAAGAATAAGAACATCATTAATTCTTCCCAAAGGCTTTTTAATAGTAGAACCCGCCAAGTGCAAATTAAGAGAACATTCTTCAATATTGGTAAAACCAAGCACATCACATAGAGATTTCGGAATCGTGGAAACACTAGCACCCAAATCACATAAAGCAAAGCACTCATAATTTTTAATCTTGACTTTAATGGTAGGTTCCCACTCATCATGTATTTTTTAGGAATTTAAATCTCTAAATTTTTCTTCAAAAGATTTCATCATGGCATCAATGATATGTTTAGTAAAAGCTTTATTTTGTTCATAAGCATGGGGTGAATTTAACATGGATTGCAGCAAAGAAATACATTCAATCAAGGAGCAACTATCATAATAAAAATCTTTGCAATCCAAAATAATGGGCACATTACTAGTTAAAGTTTTGACCTCTTCAAACTCACTTTCATCAAATTTTTCATCAAGATTTTCACCCTCCAAATTATTGGGACGCCTTCTAGCTAAAGTTGACTCTACTTCAGTCCCTTTATCATCAATTTTGATATTACTAAACAAAGAATCAATAGAAGAAACACCAATCACCTTAAGATCTTCATCATTTTTATCCTCTAGAGAGATTGGTTTAGCGGCCATTTAATTTATTAAAGTGGCTTGTGCGTCGGATATTTTTACCTAGCAGATTTTCAGCATGAGCATAATTAGATTGGAGATTAGAAACTTCTCTACTAATATCATCAAGTTGTTTCGTTATGGCATCTAGTACGGTAGAGTGTTCTTTAAGCTCCTCGGTAAAATACTTATTATGCTCAAATTGTGTAGTCATATATTCCTTAGTACTCTTCTCAATTTCAAGCAAAATATTGGGGTAAGGAACATCATGATACTCTCGTTGAGGCATCATGACTACGCAAACAAGATTGCAAGCAAGCAAGAGATCTGACGAGAAAAAGGCAAACGAAAAAGAGGGCGAATAAAACGGTAAATTTGGTGAAGTGGGGGAGAGGAAAACGAGAGGCAAATGGCAAATAATGTAATTGCAAGGAGATGAGATTTGTGATTAGGAACCTGATAGATGTTGATGGTGTCTCCTCGGCGCCAGAGATTGGCACGTTGAAGAGACTGCTTCCTCCCCGGCAACGGCGCCAGAAATTCCTTTGATGTGGCTTAAGACTGCGTCGGTATTTCCCCAAAGAGAAAGGGATGATGCAACATAGCGACGGTAAGTATTTCCCTCAGTTATGAAACCAAGGTATCGAACCAGTAGGAGCATCACGCAACACTATGTAAACATCACCTGCACACAAAGAACAAATACTTGCAACCCGACGCGAAAGAGAGGTTGTCAATCTTTCCACGGTAAAAAGATAGATTAGGTTGTAATAGATTTGATAGATAGATCTTGCAAGAACACAAAATAAAAGAGGCAAATAAAAAGTGCAGCAAGATATTTTTGGGTTTTTGGAATAATAGATCTGAAAACAAAAGCGGCAAAAAGATAGATCGGCAAGCAATATGTTGGAAAAGTAGACCCGGGGGCCGTAGGTTTCACTAGTGGCTTCTCTCATGAGTATAGCACACGGTGGGTGAACAAATTACTGTTGGGCAATTGATAGAAGATCAAATAATCATGACGATATCCAAGGTGATGATCATTATATAGGCATCACGTCAAAGATTAGTAGACCGAAACGATTATGCATCTACTACTATTACTCCACACATCAACCGCTATCCAGCATGCATCTAATGTATTAAGTTCATGGAAAAACGGAGTAATGCAATAAGAACGATGACATGATGTAGACAAGATCTATTCATGTAGGAATAAACCACATCTTGTTATCCTTAATAGCAACGATACATGCGTGTCTTGCTGCCCCTTCTGTCACTCGGAAAGAACACCGCAAGATCGAACCCATCACAAAGCACCTCTTCCCATGGCAAGAAAAATCGATCTAGTCGGCCTAACTAAACCAAAGATTCGAAGAAGAAATACGATTCCATAAGTAATCATGCATATAAGAGATCAAAGAAGACTCAAATAATATTCATGGATAAAAACTGATCATGAACTCAAAATTCATCGGATCCCAACAAACACACCGCAAAAGTTTACATCAAATAGATCTCCAAGAGACCATTGTATTGAGAATCATAAGAGAGAGAGAAGAAGCCATCTAGCTACCGCCTACGGACCCGTAGGTCTATGGTGGACTACTCACGCATCATCGGAGAGGCATCTATGAGGAAGATGAACCCCTCCGTGATGGTGTTTAGATTAGATCTCGAGGTTCTGGAACTTGCGGCGGTTGGAATTGTGTTTCGTCGACTCCCCTAGGGTTTTTGGAATATTTGGGAATTTATAGGCATCAGAGGCGGTGCGGAGGGGTCCCGTGGAGGGCACAACCCATTAGGGCGCGCCGGGGGCCCCCTGGAGTGCCCTGGTGGGTTGTGCTCCCCACAGCCCACCTTCCTGGCTCTTCTTTGGCCCACTGGGTGTCTTCTGGTCCAGAAAAAATCTCCAAAAAGTTTCGTCGGGATTGGACTCCGTTTGGTATTGATTTTCTGAGAAGTAAAAAACAAGCAAAAACAGCAACTGGCACTTTGGCACTATGTCAATAGGTTAGTCCCAAAAAATGATATAAAGTTGTTATAAAATGATTGTAAAACATCCAAGAATGATAATATAACAGCATGGAACAAGCAAAAATTATAGATACGTTGGAGACGTATCGGCATCCCCAAGCTTAATTCCTACTCGTCCTCGAGTAGGTAAATGATAAAAACAGAATTTTTGATGTGGAATGCTGCCTAGCATGTTCATCACATTCTTTTCTTTTGTATAGCATGGACATTTGGACTTATAATGATTCAAAGCAATAGTCTAGTTTTAACATAATGACTTCAATACTCAAGCATGTCAACAAGCAACCATGTCTTTCAAAATATCAACACTAAAGAAAGTTATCCCTAGCCCATCATGCTCAATCATTGATCCATTCATGAAACACACTCAAATATTAGCTATGCCCAATGCTCAAGTACGATCATAGTGCCCCCCTAGTTGGTGCTTTATAAGAGAGGATGGAGACTCAAAGCAAAAATAAAAATTGCATAAAGTAAATAGATAGGCCCTTCGCAGAGGGGAGTAGGGATTTGTAGAGGTGCCAGAGCTCAAGGTTTAAATTGAGAGAGAAAAATATTTTGGGTGGCATGCTTTTCCTGTCAACGAAAACGACAAAGTAGTTCACAATACTTTCCATGCTAGATATATCATAGGCGGTTCCCAAACAAAAAATAAAGTTTATTCCTTTTTCCATCAAACTTTCACTTTCCATGGCGGGCCGTATCCACGGTTGCCTTCCATACCAACACTTTCCAAGGAATTTATTATTTGACAACATAAAGTAAATATTTTTTTTCTTTTTCATTTCGGGAATGGGCATCCCTATTACCGCCTTACTCTCGTGCAATGACAAGTGAATAAACACTCATCTTGAGAATAACACATCTAGCATGGAAAAATATTGGACACTCCCCACCGTTTCATGAGCGGTACGGGCACACAAAAGAGAAAAAATATTTTGAAAATTTAGAGATGGCACATACAAATTTGCTTGGAACGGCATGGAAATACCACATATAGGTAGGTATGGTGGACTCCTGAGGAAAAACTTGGTTTAAGGATTTTGGATGCACAAGTAGTATTTCTACTTAGTACAAATGGAGGCTAGCAAATAGATTGGGAAGCAACCAAACCAAGAAATGAAAATTCACATAAGTGAGCATTGAACATAACTAACACCGAATAATGCACCACAAGTAGGATGTAACTTCATTGCATAACTATTGACTTTCGTGCATGCATAGGGAATCACAAACCTTAACACCAATATTCCTACTAAGCATAATTACTCACTAACATGACTCACATATTACTATCATCATGTTTCAAAACTATTACAAGGAATCAAGTTTAATTTGTCCAGTGATCTTCATGAAAGTTTTTATTATATCCTCCTTGGATATCTATCACTTTGGGACTAGTTTCATATATTGCCATTGCTTTTTGGCGAGCTCAAACAAATTTAAGTGAAGCACGTGAGCATAATGATTTCATCTCTCAAAAAGGTATAAGTGAAGCATGAGAGGATTTCTTCAAAATTTACTAACTCTCAAATTAATCTAAGTGAAGCATGAGAGTATTTCTACAAAAATTTCCAAGCACACCGTGCTCAAAAAGATATAAGTGAAGCACTAGAGCAATTCTATAGCTCAAAAAGTTTAAGTGAAGCACAAAGGGCAATTCTAACAAATCATAGCATGATTTTGGCTTTCTCAAATAGGTGTGTACAACAAGGATACAAAGGAAAAACTAACAAACAAAGCAAGCAAAGATACAAGACGCTCCAAGCAAAACTCATGATATGTGACGAATAAAAATATAGCTCCAAGTAAAATACCGATGGTCGTTAGAAGAAAGAGGGGATGCCACTCGGGGGCATCCCCAAGCTTAGTTACCTGTTACTCTTTGGATATATCTTGGGGGTGCGGTAGCATCCCCAAGCTTAGGCTTTTATCACTCCTTATTCCTTCATCCATCGTGATCTCACCCAAAACTTGAAAACTTCAATCACACAAAACTCAACAAAATCTTCGTGAGATCCGTTAGTATAATAAAGCAAATCACTACTTTAGGTACTGTTGCAAACCCATTAATATTTTATTATTGCATTATACCTACTGTATTTTAACTTTACCATGGCTTATACCCCCCAATACAAACCATAGATTCATCAAAACAAGCACACAATGCAACGAAAACAGAATCTGTCTTAAACAGAACAGTCTGAGGTAATCTGTACTCTACCCATACTTATGTAACTCTAAAAATTCTGAAAAATTAGGAAAACGTAAGGAATTTGTATAGAAATACTGTGTTAAAATTTCTGCTCAATATCACATTCCAGAAAAAAATGAAAATTCATATACTGGATGCAAAGTTTCTGTTTCAGATTCAGCATCGCTTCTACTCATCCTATGAATCATTCTAAAGGCTTTACTTGGCACAAACACTAAATAAACCATAAAAACACAATCATAACAGAGGAATAATTGTGTCAACACTCAAAAACAGAAAGTAAAAAGCAAAAATTTATTTATTCATTGGGTTGCCTCCCAACAAGCGCTATCGTTTTACGCCCCTAGCTAGGCATAACACATAGATTCAAGTATTGTCATCTTTGGTTTTAGCCACTTTTGTGAGGGCCTTCTCGAATCCCGGGGGCTCTTTCCGCTTCCCCAAATTTTCAGGAGAAGAAACCATCTTAAGATCCAAAATATCCAAACGCTTATTGCAAAGGGTAATCAAAGTATTCAAGCGATTAAGGTTCCCACTAATGTGTTTGAGGGGTTCGTGATATTTTTGTAACTCGACCAAGTGCTTATGTATGTCACCCAATTTGTCGAGAATTTGAACTCCCTCTTGTGAAAAATCAAGCCCCTTTTTTGGTGGAGGAACTCCCAAAATCCCTTCCAAAACTTCATAAGTGGCGTTTGCATCAAGTTCAATAAAATTCCCCTTTGAGGCGAAATCCAAAAGATCTCTATGATGCAAAGCCAATCCAATGTAAAATTTTCTAAGCAAAACTTTTGCGTCCCCTTTTAGATCGGAAATACGATAAGATTCCATTAGCCTATACCAGGCATCTTTCAATTTTTCCCCTTGTTTTTGTTTGAAGTATAGAACTTCAAAATCTGGTGACAAAGGGGGAGTAGTAACGCTAGTCATAACAACAAGGCAAGACATCCGGCAAGAAAAAGGGCAAATGAAAAAGAGGGCAAATAAAACGGCAAATTGGTGAAGTGGGGGGAGAGGAAAACGAGATGCAAATGGCAAATACTGTAATTGCAAGGAGATGAGATTTGTGATTAGGAACCTGGTAGATGATGGTGGAGTCCCCTCGGCACCTACGATAGGCACGTAGAAGAGACCGCTTCCTCCCCGGCAACGGCGCCGGAAATTCCTTTGACGTGGCTTGAGACTGCGTCGGTATTTCCCCAAAGAGGAAGGCATGATGCAGCACAACGACGGTAAGTATTTCCCTCAGTTATGAAACCAAGGTTATCGAACCAGTAGGAGGATCACCACCACCCAATAAGCAGCACCTGCACACAAACAACAAATACTTGCAACCCGACGCGAAAGAGAGGTTGTCAATCTCTCTACGGTAATAAGATAGATTAGGTAGTGATAGATAGGAGAGATAGATCTCTCAAGAACACAAATAAAAAGAGTAAATATGCAGCAATATATTTTTGGGTTTTTGGTTTTGTAGATCTGAAAACAAAGATTGCAAAAAACGTAGATCGGAAAGCAATATGATGGAAAGTAGACCCGGGGGCCGTAGGGTTCACTAGTGGCTTCTCTCATGAGTATAGCGCATGGTGGGTGAACAAACTACTGTTGGCCAATTGATAGAAAATCGAATAGTCATGACGATATCCAAGGCAATGATCATTATATAGGCATCACGTCCAAGATAGATAGACCGACTCCTGCCTGCATCTACCTCTATTACTCCACACATCGACCGCTATCCAGCATGCATCTAATGTATTAAGTTCATGGAAAAACGGAGTAATGCAATAAGAACGATGACATGATGTAGACAAGATCTATTCATGTAGGAATAGACCACATCTTGTTATCCTTAATAGCAACGATACATGCGTGTCTTGCTGCCCCTTCTGTCACTCGGAAAGAACACCGCAAGATCGAACCCATCACAAAGCACCTCTTCCCATGGCAAGAAAAATCGATCTAGTCGGCCTAACTAAACCAAAGATTCGAAGAAGAAATACGATGCCATAAGTAATCATGCATATAAGAGATCAAAGAAGACTCAAATAATATTCATGGATAAAAACTGATCATGAACTCAAAATTCATCGGATCCCAACAAACACACCACAAAAGTTTACATCAAATAGATCTCCAAGAGACCATTGTATTGAGAATCATAAGAGAGAGAGAAGAAGCCATCTAGCTACCGCCTACGGACCCGTAGGTCTATGGTGGACTACTCACGCATCATCGGAGAGGCACCTATGAGGAAGATGAACCCCTCCGTGATGGTGTTTAGATTGGATCTCGAGGTTCTGGAACTTGCGGCGGCTGGAATTGTGTTTCGTCGACTCCCCTAGGGTTTTTGGAATATTTGGGAATTTATAGGCATCAGAGGCGGTGCGGAGGGGTCCCGTGGAGGGCACAACCCATCAGGGCGCGCCGGGGGCCCCCTGGAGTGCCCTGGTGGGTTGTGCTCCCCACAGCCCACCTTCCTGGCTCTTCTTCGGCCCACTGGGTGTCTTCTGGTCCAGAAAAAATCTCCAAAAAGTTTCGTCGCGATTGGACTCCGTTTGGTATTGATTTTCTGAGAAGTAAAAAACAAGCAAAAACAGCAACTGGCACTTTGGCACTATGTCAATAGGTTAGTCCCAAAAAATGATATAAAGTTGTTATAAAATGATTGTAAAACATCCAAGAATGATAATATAACAGCATGGAACAAGCAAAAATTATAGATACGTTGGAGACGTATCGGCATCCCCAAGCTTAATTCCTACTCGTCCTCGAGTAGGTAAATGATAAAAACAGAATTTTTGATGTGGAATGCTGCCTAGCATGTTCATCACATTCTTTTCTTTTGTATAACATGGACATTTGGACTTATAATGATTCAAAGCAATAGTCTAGTTTTAACATAATGACTTCAATACTCAAGCATGTCAACAAGCAACCATGTCTTTCAAAATATCAACACTAAAGAAAGTTATCCCTAGCCCATCATGCTCAATCATTGATCCATTCATGAAACACACTCAAATATTAGCTATGCCCAATGCTCAAGTACGATCATAGTGCCCCCCTAGTTGGTGCTTTATAAGAGAGGATGGAGACTCAAAGCAAAAATAAAAATTGCATAAAGTAAATAGATAGGCCCTTCGCAGAGGGGAGTAGGGATTTGTAGAGGTGCCAGAGCTCAAGGTTTAAATTGAGAGAGAAAAATATTTTGGGTGGCATGCTTTTCCTGTGAACGAAAACGACAAAGTAGTTCACAATACTTTCCATGCTAGATATATCATAGGCGGTTCCCAAACAGAAAATAAAGTTTATTCCTTTTTCCATCAAACTTTCACTTTCCATGGCGGGCCGTATCCACGGTTGCCTTCCATACCAACACTTTCCAAGGAATTTATTATTTGACAACATAAAGTAAATATTTTTTTTCTTTTTCATTTCGGGAATGGGCATCCCTATTACCGCCTTACTCTCGTGCAATGACAAGTGAATAAACACTCATCTTGAGAATAACACATCTAGCATGGAAAAATATTGGACACTCCCCACCGTTTCATGAGCGGTACGGGCACACAAAAGAGAAAAAATATTTTGAAAATTTAGAGATGGCACATACAAATTTGCTTGGAACGGCATGGAAATACCACATATAGGTAGGTATGGTGGACTCATGAGGAAAAACTTGGTTTAAGGATTTTGGATGCACAAGTAGTATTTCTACTTAGTACAAATGGAGGCTAGCAAATAGATTGGGAAGCAACCAAACCAAGAAATGAAAATTCACATAAGTGAGCATTGAACATAACTAACACCGAATAATGCACCACAAGTAGGATGTAACTTCATTGCATAACTATTGACTTTCGTGCATGCATAGGGAATCACAAACCTTAACACCAATATTCCTACTAAGCATAATTACTCACTAACATGACTCACATATTACTATCATCATGTTTCAAAACTATTACAAGGAATCAAGTTTAATTTGTCCAGTGATCTTCATGAAAGTTTTTATTATATCCTCCTTGGATATCTATCACTTTGGGACTAGTATCATATATTGCCATTGCTTTTTGGCGAGCTCAAACAAATTTAAGTGAAGCACGTGAGCATAAAGATTTCATCTCTCAAAAAGGTATAAGTGAAGCATGAGAGGATTTCTTCAAAATTTACTAACTCTCAAATTAATCTAAGTGAAGCATGAGAGTATTTCTACAAAAATTTCCAAGCACACCCTGCTCAAAAAGATATAAGTGAAGCACTAGAGCAATTCTATAGCTCAAAAAGTTTAAGTGAAGCACAAAGGGCAATTCTAAAAAATCATAGCATGATTTTGGCTTTCTCAAATAGGTGTGTACAACAAGGATACAAAGGAAAAACTAACAAACAAAGCAAGCAAAGATACAAGACGCTCCAAGCAAAACTCATGATATGTGACGAATAAAAATATAGCTCCAAGTAAAATACCGATGGTCGTTAGAAGAAAGAGGGGATGCCACTCGGGGGCATCCCCAAGCTTAGTTACCTGTTACTCTTTGGATATATCTTGGGGGTGCGGTAGCATCCCCAAGCTTAGGCTTTTATCACTCCTTATTCCTTCATCCATCGTGATCTCACCCAAAACTTGAAAACTTCAATCACACAAAACTCAACAAAATCTTCGTGAGATCCGTTAGTATAATAAAGCAAATCACTACTTTAGGTACTGTTGCAAACCCATTCATATTTTATTATTGCATTATACCTACTGTATTTTAACTTTACCATGGCTTATACCCCCCAATACAAACCATAGATTCATCAAAACAAGCACACAATGCAACGAAAACAGAATCTGTCTTAAACAGAACAGTCTGAGGTAATCTGTACTCTACCCATACTTATGTAACTCTAAAAATTCTGAAAAATTAGGAAAACGTAAGGAATTTGTACAGAAATACTGTGTTAAAATTTCAGCTCAATATCACATTCCAGAAAAAAAATGAAAATTCATATACTGGATGCAAAGTTTCTGTTTCAGATTCAGCATCGCTTCTACTCATCCTATGAATCATTCTAAAGGCTTTACTTGGCACAAACACTAAATAAACCATAAAAACACAATCATAACAGAGGAATAATTGTGTCAACACTCAAAAACAGAAAGTAAAAAGCAAAAATTTATTTATTCATTGGGTTGCCTCCCAACAAGCGCTATCGTTTTACGCCCCTAGCTAGGCATAACACATAGATTCAAGTATTGTCATCTTTGGTTTTAGCCACTTTTGTGAGGGCCTTCTCGAATCCCGGGGGCTCTTTCCGCTTCCCCAAATTTTCAGGAGAAGAAACCATCTTAAGATCCAAAATATCCAAACGCTTATTGCAAAGGGTAATCAAAGTATTCAAGCGATTAAGGTTCCCACTAATGTGTTTGAGGGGTTCGTGATATTTTTGTAACTCGACCAAGTGCTTATGTATGTCACCCAATTTGTCGAGAATTTGAACTCCCTCTTGTGAAAAAGCAAGCCCCTTTTTTGGTGGAGGAACTCCCAAAATCCCTTCCAAAACTTCATAAGTGGCGTTTGCATCAAGTTCAATAAAATTCCCCTTTGAGGCGAAATCCAAAAGCTCTCTATGATGCAAAGCCAATCCAATGTAAAATTTTCTAAGCAAAACTTTTGCATCCCCTTTTAGATCGGAAATACGATAAGATTCCATTAGCCTATACCAGGCATCTTTCAAATTTTCCCTTTGTTTTTGTTTGAAGTATAGAACTTCAAAATCTGGTGACAGAGGGGGAGTAGTAACGCTAGTCATAACAACAAGGCAAGAGATCCGGCAAGAAAAAGGGCAAATGAAAAAGAGGGCAAATAAAACGGCAAATTGGTGAAGTGGGGGAGTGGAAAACGAGAGGCAAATGGCAAATAATGTAATTGCAAGGAGATGAGATTTGTGATTAGGAACCTGGTAGATGATGGTGGAGTCCCCTCGGCACCTACTATAGGCACGTAGAAGAGACCGCTTCCTCCCCGGCAACGGCGCCAGAAATTCCTTTGACGTGGCTTGAGACTGCGTCGGTATTTCCCCAAAGAGGAAGGGATGATGCAGCACAGCGACGGTAAGTATTTACCTCAGTTATGAAACCAAGGTTATCGAACCAGTAGGAGGATCACCACCACCCAATAAGCAGCACCTGCACACAAACAACAAATACTTGCAACCCGACGCGAAAGAGAGGTTGTCAATCTCTCTACGGTAATAAGATAGATTAGGTAGTGATAGATAGGAGAGATAGATCTCTCAAGAACACAAATAAAAAGAGTAAATATGCAGCAATATATTTTGGGTTTTTTGGTTTTGTAGATCTGAAAACAAAGATTGCAAAAAACGTAGATCGGAAAGCAATATGATGGAAAGTAGACCCGGGGGCCGTAGGGTTCACTAGTGGCTTCTCTCATGAGTATAGCGCACGGTGGGTGAACAAATTACTGTTGGCCAATTGATAGAAAATCGAATAGTCATGACGATATCCAAGGCGATGATCATTATATAGGCATCACGTCCAAGATAGATAGACCGACTCCTGCCTGCATCTACCTCTATTACTCCACACATCGACCGCTATCCAGCATGCATCTAATGTATTAAGTTCATGGAAAAACGGAGTAATGCAATAAGAACGATGACATGATGTAGACAAGATCTATTCATGTAGGAATAGACCACATCTTGTTATCCTTAATAGCAACGATACATGCGTGTCTTGCTGCCCCTTCTGTCACTCGGAAAGAACACCGCAAGATCGAACCCATCACAAAGCACCTCTTCCCATGGCAAGAAAAATCGATCTAGTCGGCCTAACTAAACCAAAGATTCGAAGAAGAAATACGATGCCATAAGTAATCATGCATATAAGAGATCAAAGAAGACTCAAATAATATTCATGGATAAAAACTGATCATGAACTCAAAATTCATCGGATCCCAACAAACACACCGCAAAAGTTTACATCAAATAGATCTCCAAGAGACCATTGTATTGAGAATCATAAGAGAGAGAGAAGAAGCCATCTAGCTACCGCCTACGGACCCGTAGGTCTATGGTGGACTACTCACGCATCATCGGAGAGGCACCTATGAGGAAGATGAACCCCTCCGTGATGGTGTTTAGATTGGATCTCGAGGTTCTGGAACTTGCGGCGGCTGGAATTGTGTTTTGTCGACTCCCCTAGGGTTTTTGGAATATTTGGGAATTTATAGGCATCAGAGGCGGTGCGGAGGGGCCCCGTGGAGGGAACAACTCATCAGGGCACGTCGGGGCCCCCTGGCGCGCCCTGGTGGGTTGTGCTCCCCACAGCCCACCTTCCTGGCTCTTCTTTGGCCCACTAGGTGTCTTCTGGTCCAGAAAAAATCTCCAAAAAGTTTCGTCGCGATTGGACTCCGTTTGGTATTGATTTTCTACGAAGTAAAAATCAAGCAAAAACAGCAACTGGCACTTTGGCACTATGTCAATAGGTTAGTCCCAAAAAATGATATAAAGTAGTTAGAAAATGATTGTAAAACATCCAAGAATGATAATATAACAGCATGGAACAAGCAAAAATTATAGATACGTTGGGGACGTATCACGCGCCCGGGGCCCCTGGCGCGCCCTGGTGTCTTGTGGGCGGCCTGGGCTCCCTCCTGGTTACTTCTTTGGCCCACTGGCCTCCTTCTGGTCCAAAAAAATCTCCAAAAAGTTTCGTAGCGATTGGACTCCGTTTGGTACTGATATTCTGCGAAGTAAAAAACAAGCAAAAATAGCAAGTGGCACTTGGCACTAAGTCAATAGGTTAGTCCCAAAAAATGATATAAAGTTGCTATAAAATGATTGTAAAACATCCAAGAATGATAATATAACAGCATGGAACAATCAAAAATTATAGATACGTTGGAGACGTATCACGCTTCCCACGAACCATTTTCTATATGCTTTGTTGAACCTTTTTTGTTTCATTTGAAACAAGGACGATGTTGCAACTGCAACAAAATCATTTTCTATTGGCTCCCTCCAGATAAAGTTGCGGCGAGGAAGACGCCGCCCGACCATTGGAAAATTAGCTACCCTCCGCGACTGGAAACAACTCCTACCTCTACTCCGCCCTCCTGCAATACCATGGCACATCACAATCTACATGATGCTTGGATCTGACGCGGATCGAGCGCAACAAGAGCCCATGTTTCATCCACTGCCGTGAAGGACTTTCCGGCTCCTACCACCACCAAGTAGTAGAAAACGGACCTTTCATCCGGAGCTTTAGTCCCGGTAGGGTTTGGAACCGGGACTAATGTTAGCATTAGTCCTGGTTCCAACGGCTAGGAGCGGACGGGGGCAGGGCCACCTCTAGTCCCGGTTCATGAGGGACTTCTAGTCCCTGTTGGTGATACCAACCAGGACTAAAGGGTTTTGTCAGGGTTGCAGCAGGCTGGGGCCCCTACGAGACCCTTTAGTCCCGGTTGGTGTCACTAACCGGGACTAGAGATAGACCTTTAGTCTCGGTTGGTATCACCAACCAGTACTAAAGATATCCCTATATATAGATGCTTCTTCCAGCTCGAGCCCAACAAGCTCTCCTTTCTCTCCTCTCTGTTCCCTTCCCCTAGCTCGAGCTCATCATCCATTGTTGCCAAGATTTGTCAAGATTGGAGGCACCCCATAGTTCTAAAAGGTTAGCAACTTCATCCTTTCATCTCTCATTGCTAGTTTAGCTCATTTCATGCTCTATAAGTATACTGATTTGTGGGTTTTATTTGATTGATCGTTCTAAAAGGTCCTGCTTCTATCAACACAAATGCGAAGATTGCATGAGTGGTACATGACAGAAGTAAAGCAGGGGTGACAGATGCTCATGGTGAGGGTCAAGAAAGAGCATTTCTTCACTGAATCATTGATAATGATTGATCTTTCAGAAATTTTTCAGTTATACAATCTAGACGCACTCGACAAATCTATCGTCAGTTGCTATTGTCTGTAAGTGATTTCTTTCTGTAATTTAAGTCTCTAGCTCAGCTCATTCATTGCCTGTAATTATCCTCACTATATTCTTTTGTACGCTATTATGCAGAATGAAGATTCTCGAATGCCGAAAACAGGGAATCTTTGACATTGGGTTCATTGACTCATATATCATTCATGAAGTGGTGATAAGGGACTTCGCCGATGAAACAAAGGATAACTTGCTAATGTTTTTGAAGGAACAAAATACCAAAACAGATATACTATTTCCTTACAACTTCTAGTGAGTGTTACTGTCTTGTACTACAAATTCTATTTTGCTTACTCGATGTTAAGTGTAGTTGAGTTATGCATGCCTGCTTATATAAACGTGTGCGCAGGTTCCACTGGATCCTGCTGGACATTAAAGTTGACGCTGGAACTGTTGTAGTCTTTGACTCACTAGGTAAAGACCAAGAACAGTACATAAGCGTGTATCTGATGCTCGGCATGTAATTTCAATCAGTATCGGTCTCTTTAGTTCATTTCCTGATATCAAGTAATTAATAACTCCTTTATTCATTTTCTTTGCCGGGCAGGGTTTGGAAACGGTTCACCAAAGAGGTTGTCGGTGATTGGAAAGAGAAGCTGACATGGCGACGGGGCAAGGTTAAGTAGTACTAGCTAGGTCCGCGCACCTCTTTAATTCCAGTATCAATACCCTTATCATGCTTGATTGTTATCTGATTGAATTATATTCTCGCATAGTGCATGAAACAAGAAAAGGGGACGAATTTATGTGCATACTAAGTTTGCGAGAACATTCGCATG
The DNA here is from genome assembly GCA_039707655.1 of Elymus sibiricus. NCBI lineage: Eukaryota > Viridiplantae > Streptophyta > Magnoliopsida > Poales > Poaceae > Elymus > Elymus sibiricus. The sequence goes on from CM077675.1 coordinate 118,613,938, forward strand.
ACGACCGAATGGCGCACAGATCAAAGAGGACTTCAGGTACGTAAACACTATTCACATTTTTTATCACATCAGTGCAGGCGCCTGCTATACAAACGGTTTTTAACCCCTTTCCGTGACGTAGTCTCAAACCGTCGCCTTGCATGTGTGGGCGATAGGGGGGCTATCCCACACGACATGGAAAACCCGTCGGCGATGGCTGCGCCCGGTCACACACGATGAGCAAAAATATGTCGTGTGCGATTGGAAGGGCCATCACAAATAGATATATTTGGGAAGTCATGTGAGATGTGCTTAGCATCCCACACAGTGAATCCCAAACGCATCCTACATCACACACAATTTTCTGCATAACATCGTCTGTGTTAGGGGTGGCCATCACGCACGGTTCCTAGAAGAAACTGTTTGGCATAGGGCTGTCCATCACACACACGTTTTATGTGAAAACGTTTGCGAATGTGTGTTCTAACGCACACAATTTACGGCCGGAAGTCATGTGTGATTTTTCACTAAACCAACACGCCAAATTTCCAGGAACCGTGTGGGTTTGGTGAGGTCATCGTCCACGGTGTTCTATGACAAACCGTCTGCAATATCAAACCCCAATAATCAGGCTAATTGCTCTATTATTTATAATCCAGCTAGTAAAAAAATTGACACTTCATATCAAGCACACAATATATTTCATTTCGTATTATGGCAACCAGGATTTCATAATTGGAATACATCAGAGTACAACATCATATAGGCATATACTACCTAGCTACCCAATTACACGACAGGACCGAGTTTCACATGCAACATCTAAAACCTTTGGAAAATAGCATCATATACGGTAAATAGACAGATGAATCTCTTCTAGAAAACTGTTGAAGCGGAAGGCAAATATTGAGCCTTCGCTGATGTCGAAGGTCCTTGCAACTTTATGCCAGAGCCTGTGGATGGTTGCCCGCCCATCCTTCATCCTCTTGAGGAAGACTTCAAGATTATACCCTGGGTGTTGTATGAATACCTTCCTCGCCTCTTGACCATACAGGTGGTTTGAGACATACTCATCGATGAACTGCTTTGGTAAGGACTACAAACAAAGATATGCATAAATTTCGTTTCAAAAAATTGTAATGTCACAAAGGGAAAAAAGACAAGGTAAAAGCGATAGTGATACGTCTCCAACGTATCTATAATTTTTGCTTGTTCCATGCTGTTATATTATCATTCTTGGATGTTTTACAATCATTTTATAACAACTTTATATCATTTTTTGGGACTAACCTATTGACATACTGCCAAAGTGCCAGTTGTTGTTTTTGCTTGTTTTTTAATTCACAAAAATCAATACCAAACGGAGTCCAATCGCGACGAAACTTTTTGGAGATTTTTTCTGGACCAGAAGACACCCAGTGGGCCAAAGAAGAGCCAGGAAGGTGGGCTGTGGGGAGCACAACCCACCAGGGCGTGCAAGGGGGCCCCGACGCACCCTGATGGGTTGTGCCCTCCACGGGGCCCCTCCGCACTGCCTCTGATGCCTATAAATTCCCAAATATTCCAAAAACCCTAGGGGAGTCGACGAAACACAATTCCAGCCGCTGCAAGTTCTAGAACCTCGAGATCCAATCTAAACACCATCACGGAGGGGTTCATCTTCCTCATAGGTGCCTCTCTGATGATGCGTGAGTAGTCCACCATAGACCTACGGGTCCGTAGGCGGTAGCTAGATGGCTTCTTCTCTCTCTCTTATGATTCTCAATACAATGGTCTCTTGGAGATCTATTTGATGTAAACTTTTGCGATGTGTTTGTTGGGATCCGATGAATTTTGAGTTCATGATCAGTTTCTATCCATGAATATTATTTGAGTCTTCTTTCATCTCTTATATGCATGATTACTTATAGCCTCGTATTTCTTCTTCGAATCTTTGGTTTAGTTAGGCCAACTAGATCGATTTTTCTTGCCATGGGAAGAGGTGCTTTGTGATGGGTTCGATCTTGCGGTGTTCTTTCCCAGTGACAGAAGGGGCAGCAAGACACGCATGTATCGTTGCTATTAAGGATAACAAGATGGGGTCTATTCCTACATGAATAGATCTTGTCTACATCATGTCATCGTTCTTATTGCATTACTCCATTTTTTCATGAACTTAATACACTAGATGCATGCTGGATAGCGGTCGATGTGTGGAGTAATAGAGGTAGATGCAGGCAGGAGTCGGTTTACCTATCTTGGACGTGATGCCTATATAATGATCATCGCCTTGGATATCGTCATGACTATTCGATTTTCTATCAATTGCCCAACAGTAATTTGTTTTTTCAGATCTACAAAACCAAAAACCCAAAAACATATCGCTGCATATTTTATTTGCTCTTTTTATTTTGTGTTCTCGAGAGATCTATCTCTCCTATCTATCACTACCTAATCTATCTTTTTACCGTAGAGAGATTGACAACCTCTCTTTCGCGTCAGGTTGCAAGTATTTGTTATTTGTGTGCAGGTGCTGCTTATTGGGTGGTGGTGATCCTCCTACAGGTTTGATAACCTTGGTTTCATAACTGAGGGAAATACTTACCGTCGCTGTGCTGGATCATCACTTCCTATTTTGGGAAATACCGACATAGTCTCAAGCCACGTCAGATAGTACCATCCTATAGTTCACTGATGTCTTCTTCATTGTGCAGACAAACAACTTGTTGTTTTTCGTCGCAAGTTTCTTTATCTTAACAATCTTTCTGAGTTTCTTGATTTGACTGATATTCATGAACACATCATTTCCCCACATGCAAAATGGGTCGAACAGTGGGTCTAAACCTCTTACATCAGGACCTACATGTGCAAGACCAAATTATTATTAGAAACCTAAATATTAGAATGGTTCCTGCAATTGCACAATAATGTGCTATTTGCAAAAGGATCATGAAAGTGCAAACCTCGATGGTAAACTTCAGTGTCTCCTATTGTTCCCCCTGTAACGCATTTAAGATAGATATTGATCAGGTTTTAAGTGAGATTTGGCGTGCTATCAGTAAAATATATTAATGAAAAATAAACGCATTGCAGATCCAACATATTAATTCAAGCCACATGGAAAAGCCAAGCGTGCTAAGAACTATGAAATATAGCAATTGTATGTTTCCCATGCATAACAATACAAAATTGTACCAACAATAATCGAACATCACATTGCAGATGATCACCAAACCAAATGAACCAAACAGTTAACCGAGCATCACATTGCACAATAGAACATACTAGAAAGTCAGATTGCATAGTAGCATTACTTGCATATTTCACTAGAATTTCTTAAGGAAAGGCAGGAGCAGCACATGCAACAGGTAAAGCAAAATGCTTAACATGCGTAGCTACCTGAACACAGGTCATTAGTAATTAAGCTAAAAAAACAAGTTATTCCTCATTGTCGGAGATATCGATAACGATGGGCTTGGAAGAGGGCGAGGCCTCCACATCGTAGGTGCCCTCCTCATAGTAGTGAGTGGCCTCAGCCTGTCTGGACACCAACATGCCGGCTCTGGAGTTGAGAAAAGCATGGGCACGCTGAGAAAACAACTCGTAGTCATCGTCGAAGGCAAAAGCGGATCCCTCGAGAAAACACAACGAGTTGTTGTTCAAAGCAGCCAACCACGTGGCGGCGTCCGCGCGCGAGGCGTCGACGGTGGCCTCGACGGCGAGGTGCTGCTCCAAGATCTGGGGGTCGGCACGCATGGCAGCCATCGCGGGCTCATCCGCGCATGCGGTCGCGATTTGCTTCTCCGCTGCCAGGTGCTCCTTGAGATCCTGGCTATACTGCGTGCGCCATGTCTTTTGGTGGAGATTATGTGGGGGGTGGGCCGGTGATCTTGGTGGAATGTGTCGCGCCGGCGGTCGGGGCATGTGGAATGGAGGAGGAGGGGGTGGAGGGGGAGGGGTGTGGGGAAGGTGTGGATTACCTGACTAGATGGAGGAGGGCGAGCAGGAGGAAGGAGCGTCGCCGGCGAGGAGGCGGTGCTGCAAGCAAGCTGTGCATGTTTGAACTTAGGAAAGGAAGGGGGAAGCAGGGGGTGTGGCTTTTGGTTGGTACGAGGGGCGGGGGAGGTAGATATTTGCGCGGCAGCCCAAAATTTCGTTCGGTGCGGCGAAAAAGTAGCGCGCACAGTCACATCGGACACAATCCCTTTACCATAACTGTGTGAGATATTCAACAACACAAACGAATCCTATAGTTGATCCCGTGTGTGATGAGACTGGACGTGGAAATTTTGGTCTCCAAGCTTCCGGCGTAAGATATCAGATACTACATTGCACACGGTACTTGCATTTCATTTTCATTTGGAAGAGAAAATGGGGATCCAACGACAAATTTTGGTCCGAATTTCCCTCGTTACATTGGTCATCGACGTCATTGCTTAATTTAATAACACTTGCAAATTTGAGTACTACACAAAAGAGCCTAGAGCACTGCCCGCACTTACTTAATCGAACAACTAATAAACATTAGTTAGTTGACCTAAACATTACTCTAACGAAAGACCATCGCTCTAGACAGAGACTAATATTCCGCCTGGCATTCGTCGATCTCCGCCGCCTCCTCGATGACCGGCTCCTGCTCGACGACCTCTGGGGTAAGGAGATCCATGGGATCCGTCGCCACATAGTCCAGCACCTCGCAGTCTTCCTCCACCATCTCTTTGGATAAGGCCGCCATGAGCCGGGATGTGACGCCCTGGATTTGCAGCGACAGTAATCCTTGTAATTAAGCTACAGTAACCTGAGGGTTATGCTAATCCATTTTGCTAATCCATGTGTGGTCACTGTTGGAATCAAACTCTCATTCAAATTTCATTGCAATTCAAATTCATTTCAAAAGTGGATTTAAAAGTTTTGCAAACTTCAAATTAAAAATAATGAATAGGTTTCAAATATTCCCTAGGAATTTCTAAAATTACAATCCACCATGTTTGCAAGTGTTTGGTGCCTTAAATTTGTTTTAACAGATGCCCAAAACAATTATTAAACTCCTTTTGGATTATAAAATTTTCTAAATATTTTCAAAAGGCCTTCAAAATTATTGTGACTATGCCAAATATTACATTGCAAATATTGGGCATGTTCTCTTCTTTTTGTGTAAAGGTATTTTATAAATATAATAAATAAAAACAGAAAAAATAAAAGGGAAATTAATAAAACAAAAGTATAAAAATTGGAAACAACCCCCCCTGGGCCAGCCCAACTGGGCCTCGGCCCAGCTAAACCCCCGCGGCCCACCCCTGCCGACTGCTAGGTCACCCCGACCCCCACCGACACCCACTCCAGCGCCCACTCCCCCAATCCCCCCACCTCTCTCCTCTCCCCGCCCCGATCGGGATCGGGGCCTTCCTGAGCCGCTGCCTGCGCCCGCCACACCTCTTCCCCGTCTCCTTCCTACCGGCTTACCACAAGCCTCGCCGCCCGAGCCGCCCCGCAACGCCGGTGAGCCCCCGGGGCTCCTCCCTTCCCTCCCTGTTCCCCCTCCGGCTGGAACCGTCCACCGGCTCCGCCCCTCCCCTCGCCCCCGTGTGAGCCTCGCCACGCCCTGCTCGCTCCCCGTCGCCGCGCCCCGCGGCCCCCGCTCTCCCCTATCCCGCACCCGCATGCTCCCCGCCCATCGCCGCGCTCACCGCGTTGGCCGCGCACCGGGCGCGCCCCGCCGCCCGCAACCCCCCCGTTTCCACTGCCCCTCTCCGCCTGCGGCCACCCCCCCCCCCCCCCGCGCTAGCCACCACCGTGGTCATGGTCGCCCGCGAGCCACCGGTGACCCCTGCGGCGCCCCTGGCCGATTCGGGTTAGTGGGGCTAACACCCCCCACTAACCCCCCCTCTCCCTGTGTATGACAGCAGGGGCCCACGCCCCTGTTTTAAAACAAAAAATATAAAATTGTTTAATTGAATAATTAAAATAAATAAATAATTAGTTAAAATCAATTAATTAAATTAATTAATCAGTTAATTAGTGTAATTAAGATTAATCATATTAATTAATTGTCCATGTTAAGTTAATCTATATGACAGATGCGACCCCTGTTAATTAGGCCTAATTATAACTTTCTAATTAATTCTACTAATTAATTAAATCTAAATAGTCAATGACAGGAGGGTCCCACCCCCTTAATTAGTCTGATTAATGTTAATTAAACAATAATTAAAACTATGTCACTAACACTGATGTGAGCATGACATCATGCTGATGTCATAATTTATTATTGAATTAAATTTAATCAATTTAATTTCTTAATATTAATAAAACTTTAAAAATTAATATAAAATAATATGTAAGTCAGATGAAAATATTTTATACATGAAAGTTGTTCAGAAAATTCCACGAATCCGAATACGCAGTCCGTTCGTCTGTCACGTGCTCCTATCATAACGAACATGGAACTTTTCCATTCGTTTCATCTGTCCGGTAGTAGCCCGAGACCCAGAAAATATCGTCAGATATTCTTCCGATCCGTCTGTGACGTGTAGTATTGCGTTAGTGCATGCCTAGCTCTGCATATTGCCATGTCATGCATCGTGATTGCATCTGTGCTTTATATTTATTGTTTCTCCCCCTTCTTCTTACTGGTAGACCCCGAGACTGATGCTGCTGCTGGGTACGACTACGCGACTGACGATCAGGCCTTTGCAACAGAGTAGCAAGGCAAGCAACCCCCCTTGAGCATTCCGATATCGCCCAATTCTTTCCCTCTCATTCTTGCATTAGATTTTGCTACTATATTAGTTAGCTCCTATTCTGATGCATGGCCTACTTTGTTATACTGCTACTGTACCTACTACTTTCATAAACTACTTAGCATAGGTTGATTAGTGACTCCCCAATGACCCCTTAGTCCCAGATGCCCCCCTTTTAATATCAGTTACTCGATCATCATGATCGACGAGCCAGGCCCGTCACATCACCGCACTCCCCTTAGTTGTACGACTCTACATAACTACTATTGAGTACCGAGGGTGACACCTCGTAAAGTACTCATGATGCTAGCTCTGTAGTGTAGCTAGTCGGGCGTGGTAAACAGAGGGTGATACCTCTCCGCCACTCCCGATATCGACTCTGTCGTGCAACCCCCCTCTCAAATGCGTGACCCCCGAGGGTGATTCCTCTAAGTCCACCTTGACGGTTACATCGAGCGGGATCCTTTGAGAGTGATTCCTCAGGTTCCGACTTGGTGTATTATACACACGGTTACTATGGCTTGGTTACAGAAAGATGTTGGTGATGGGTCGGCCCTGAAGGGTACCCACGGTTTATTGATGACGAGGCGTGGTCGGGCAGGTGAGGCCCTTGCCACACATCCTCGAGATGGGGCAACGGGACCGCACATCATGGGTCGCGCTCGTCACCGCATTAATAAAATGCTAATGGGTTGGGTATTTGATCTGAGTTGGTCGATTGACCTTTATACGCACTAAACCTTCACGTGTGAGAAGTTATGGGTACTCAGCGTCGTTGTATCAGCCGAAGCTCTTCGAACGTCAGCAATGGAGCGGCGCCCGCCTGAGTGGTCCACAACGTCACTGATCTTGTATTAGAGTGTGCTAGGACTGACCTCGGCCGCCCACGCATCATGCAGGAGTGCAAAGGGCGAGTGGGGCCATGACCCCTACGCACTTAGGATTTAGACCGGCGGGCTGGCCTCTCTGTTGAGCCTAGGTAGGGCGACGACGTGTTGATTTCCTGAGGCCGGGCATGACCCAGGAAAGTGTGTCCGGCCATAGGTGATCAAGCGTGTTGGAAATGTGGTGCACCCCTGCAGGGATGAATTCAACTATTCGAATAGCCGTGTCCATGATAACAGGACGACTTTGGAGTTGTACCTTGATCTACTACAACTAAACTTGTGACTTAAAATTGAAATGAATGTTGGCTCCGAGATTGCTTTCTCGCAGGGAGTCGAGGAAGAATCTCCGGGCGTGGTTACTTAATAAAATTTGCCACAATAATATTGCTATATATGAGATACCAGCCTACTCTCTTCTATTGCTGCAAGATGTTGAAGATGCTAGTCTTCGATAGGACTAGGCCTTCCCCCTCATTCTTGCTTTCTGCAGTCAGTCCAGATATAACCCCCATTCCCTTTGATAATGATGCATACTTAGCATAGTTCTGATGTCAGTCTTGCGAGTACTTTGGATGAGTACTCACCGCTGCTTTGCTTTCTCTTTTCCCCTCGATACGATTTCTACGTTCAAACGATGGAGCCTGGGAGATGGAGTACTTTGGAGACGACTACTACACCACCGCTGGAGCTTACTACTACGTGGAGGCTACCCCCGACCAGCAGTAGGATAGGAGGTTCCCAGGCAGGAGGCCTCACCTCATTCGATCTGTTGCTTATGTTTGTGCTAGCCTTCTTAAGGCAAAACTTGTTTAACTTGTGTCTGTACTCAGATATTATTTGCTTCCGCTGACTCGTGCTTGTCGAGCTTTGTATTCGAGCCCTCGAGGCCCCTAGCTTATAATATGAAGCTGTATGACTTTTATTTTGTGTCTAGTGTTGTGTTGTGATATCAATCAGTGAGTCCCTAATCTTGGTCGTACGCATTGCTAGTATGATTAGTGTACGGTCATAATTGGGGGCGTCACAAGGTGGTATCAGAGCCAGGTTTCAATCCTGGGACCTGTGGGTTATGGGCCCACATCTCAATCGGGTGGTATTAGGATCTTTTATTCCTCGTCTATACTCTGGGTTCTGATCTCTCTTCTCTTTCGGGTTAAAGATTTTGCTAACTCTAACATTAGGTTCTCGTGATCACATCCACCGGAGAGTTGCTTTATCGACAATTGTTTCCTTTGAAGTTATGATACACACACTGTCATTTGACATCTTGAATCTCCTTGTTACAGATGCGTCCCGCTAGGCAGATCATTCGTCTGACATTGGCTGTCGATACGACTGGGTTCCCGTCCATTCTGGTCAACCTCTTGATCAGGCTGGGATATCGCTGGTACCCCGAGTACACTGTTTATGAGGACTACCGTGAGTTCAACCAGGAACAGTATGAAGCTGAGATGGTTATCTGGGATCGGCGGGACCGCTCCATCACAGAGTTGCACACCTTTCGTGGCATTGGAGTGACCGTTGAGATGGCAGTACAGGATGCTGCCTATGCGGCTATTGTTCGTCTCCGTGCAGCGAACCCTTGCTTGGAGGAGATGGCATTCAAATACATCCCGTATGTTCCTGCTGGAGTTGATACTTCAGCCGACGATGAGGTCTACACCCCTTTCATGCGGCAGCGCAACGACCGATCCTACATTGCTGTCTGCACCCCCTACGTGAGTCGTCGTTACGATCCACAGGTTCTGGTTCATTACACTGAGGCACTGGATCACACTGTCCGAGCTCTTAATGTCGAGCTATACGCCACCCGTACTCGTCTTTATGAGGCTATGGAGCAGTTGTTGCCAGCAGTCCGTGCGGGGATGCATCCGGGGTACATCCTTTACCCGCTCAGGACAGAGTTTCCACCAGGTCTTGAGTGGCCTGCTGTGGGAGGTCGCACTCCTACACGTGGACCTGCGCTCCCCACTCGGGACCAGGTTCTACATCAGAGTGTTCATGGGATGCAGAATCCTGCCCCCAGGTTTGGCATTCAAGGCCACGTGCAGTTCCCTGGCTTCAGTCGTTGTCCCCGACATTGATGTAGCTTATCGCTATGTCCCGTTGTTGTATCTCTCTACCGCGTGCCTGTGTGCTGCCTAGTTGTCTAAGTTATTTTCATGCCGGACCTATCATCTATTTTGTAACAGACTTATGGTTTGTAATAGACCTATGTATGGATCTGTATGTTGAATTTGAACTACTATGTCATAGCTATTGCACTTCCTTCTTTGTGCAATTTACTTCATGAATGATTCATTGTCTTTGCAATTGCCCAATGCTAAACTACCACTGTTAAAATTTTGACAGAATGGTTAGGCCAGCTGGTCATGGTCGTGGTGCACCTGACCCACCACCGCCACCTGAATACATGGCTGGAATGATGCAGCAGTTTGAGCTGAACCACCAATTTATGCAAGGGATTATCAATCAGTTCCCGAGGCCGAATATGAATCAGCAGCCAGCCCCAATGACTCTGCAGGACTGCATGCGTCTCAACCCTACTATATACCGCAGCTCAACTCAGCCGCTTGACACTGATGACTGGCTCCGTGACATCACTTATGAACTGGAGTCTTTAGGCGCCCCAGTGGCTAGCTATGTCACCTTTGCCTCGTACTTTCTGAAGGGTCCCGCTGCTCAATGGTGGGACAGTCACAGGCGCTCATAGCCTGTTGGAACAATCATCACCTGGCCGGAGTTCCACGCTGCATTCCGTGCTCGTCACATTCCTCAGGGACTGATGGACAAGAAGAAGCGTGAGTGACGCAATCTCATCCAGTTCAACAAGACTGTGGATGCTTATCAGCGGGAATTTCTGGAATTCCGCGAAGGCCTTGATAACCCACAAGTATAGGGGATCACAACAGTTTTCGAGGGTAGAGTATTCAACCCAAATTTATAGATTCGACACAAGGGGAGCCAAAGAATACTTAAGAGTATTAGCAGTTGAGTTGTCAATTCAACCACACCTGGAGATAAATATCTGCAGCAAAGCGATCAGTAGCACAGTAATATGATTGTTTTGATAGCAGTAGCAATAGTAACAGTAGCGGTAACAGTAGTAGCAGTAGTTTTGTAGCAGTTGGAACAACAGCAACATCAGTAATAACTTAGCAAGAACAATAAGTGGAAAGGTCGTAGGCACTGGATCGGTAACTCGTTGGATGATATTCATCATATAACAGTCATAACCTAGGGCGATACAGAACGAGCTCCAGTTAATCAATGTAATGTAGGCATGTATTCCGTAAATAGTCATACGTGCTTATGGAAAAGAACTTGCATGACATCTTTTGTTGTACCCTCCCGTGGCAGCGGGGTCCATAAGGAAACTAAGGGATATTAAGGCCTCCTTTTAATAGAGAACCGGAACAAAGCATTAACACATGGTGAATACATGAACTCCTCAAACTACGGTCATCACCGCGAAGTATCCCAAATATTGTAACTATGGGGTTGATGGATCATAACACGTAATAGGTGCATATAACTAGCTCAAAGTTTAAAACAGAGATAAATATAATTTTGGGAGGTACACCCTTCCTGTCAACGTCACGACTAAGAGTTATCAATATCTTCCATGCTAAACAAATTAGCGGCGGTTCCTAAGCGGTAAAAGTAAAGGTTTACTCCCCCTCCACCAACAATCACACTCCACGGCGAGCCGCATCCACGGGTACCGTCCAAACCAACAACATTCCTAGGGGAGTTTTGTTTAATTATTTTTGATTTTTGATTTCGGGACTGTGAATCCCTATTACCGTCCCTCTCGTGTAAGGACAAGTGAATAAACACTAGTCATGAGAATAACCCGCTTAGCATGGAAGATACTGACCGCCCCCTGTCGCTTCATGAGCGGTCCAGGCACACAAAACAGATGTTCATTTGAATTTTAGAGGTGGCACATGCAAATTTACTTTGGAACGGCAGGGTAATACCGCATATAGGTAGATATGGTGGACTCATCTGGCATAACTTGGTTTAAAGGTTCTGATGCACAAGCAGTATTCCCGCTTAATACAGGCGAAGGCTAGCAGTTAGATTGAGAAGCGGCTAGCTAGAGAGCGAAGACGGTCATGAACATGCATTACATATAATCAAGATTGAATACTAGCATGAGTAGGATATGGACACCATGAACATAAATATCATGAAGGCTATGTTGGTTTTGATTCAACTACATTCGTGAACATGTGCCAAGTCAAGCCACTTGAAACATTCAGAGGAGGATACCATATCATCATACCGCATCACAACCATTTTAATGCGTGTTGACACCCAAGATAAATCATTATCCACTCCTAGCTACTTAAGCATGGCATGAACAACTATAATCTCTAATGGTCATTGCAAGCATGTTTGATCATAATGAGCTGAATCAAGGGATACTAGGTTAAACATATTTACAAAAACAAAAACAAGTTGAGTTCATACCCGCTTTTCTCTGCCACAGTCAATTCATCAAATGTCGTCATCATTGCCTTTCACTTGCACGACCGAATGATAAGAGAATAATAATAGTGCAAGAATGCCGTGGACTAAGCTGGAATCTACAAACATTTTATTCAAGAGGAGAAGACAAGGTAATATGGGTTCTTTGTTAGGTAAACAATAATGCAGATGAGAACCACTCAACAATTTCATCGTGGTCTTCTCCTCGGTACGACTCAAGTAAAAATAAAAGAATTTCAGAGAAACACACTGAAATATTTTTGTTTTTTCTTGAAGGAAGCAAACAAATTAAAGAAAACAAAAACGAGAAAAACTATTTACACGGGAAAGCTCCCAACAAGTAAAATAAGAAGCGAGAAATCTTTTTGGGTTTTCTCAAAGTTTTTCAAACACACAAGAAGAAAGCGAGAAAACAAATCTGGCATGGATAATACAATGAAAAAGTATGAACACCGACAACTGGAATGAAATGTGTGAACATGAATGTAATGTCAGTGGAAATAGGTACTCCCCCAAGCTTAGGCTTTTGGCCTAGCTTGGTAATCACCATCCGTAGTAGTCGTCCGGTCCCAAGTCGTAGTGAGGCGGAGGCGGCACCTGAGCATCCCACCCCTTGCACTCCTCCTCAGCAGCTGCTAGGTTGTTCCGGTAAGCTGTAATGTTATCTGGCATAATCCTGTATCCGTTCCTGGCGATAGTATCAAATAAAGCAGGTGCAGGCAACGGGATAATATCACGTGTTTCCTTGATAAATACTAAGTTATAGTGAATATCACATGGAGAGTCAGTTACATCAAGAAAATGGTGAGCCTGCAGTGACTTATGATCGAGGTAAACTCGGGGTAAGAGGTAATCATGTGGGCGAAAGGGGATTCTAAAGTGGTTCGCTAAGCGAGTAGCATAAATACCACCATGTATCTTTCCCTTAGTTTTATTGAGATGTAAGCGCCGGGCAATAATAGCCCCCATACTAAAGGTGTGATCACCATAAAGTGCACGACGTAAAATAGCAAGGTCAGGAGCACTGAGTTAGCTAACCTTCTCCCTAGTGGTTAAACACTTAGTGATGACTAAGGCGAAATAATGTACTGAGGGAAACTGTAAGCTAATAGCAGTGGCGCTCGACACGCCTCTATCCTCACCCATGGTTAATGCGAGGAGAAAATCCTCAAACTTAGATGGCCTAGGTTCTCTCAAGTCCCCATCAGAATCAAGCATACGTTACAGAAGTCAGCTAGCGATAATGTGTGAGGTTCAGCATAAAGATTAAACTACACTTCAGGAGGGTTGTTCCTCCCTAGATAAGTAAAACTTTGCGCAAAGGAATTTGTAAGGATGTGATATTGGTCACACTTATCGGCGAAGAACTCGGTTAACCCAGCGTTTGTGACAAACTGAGCGAACTCTTGGTGGATCCCGGCCTCCTCCAGGAAGGCATCATGCGGCCATTCGCACGACCGTAACTCCACCTTTCTTGGAGTGTGAAGGTCATTGTCCGATGATTCCCCAATGACTCCCTTGGCATTTTTCTTGGAGGAGAACTTCCTAAAGATATTCATTTTATTCCTAATAAAATTTTGAAAATTTTTAGTCCACGAAAATTTTGTCAACAAAACTTTGTAAGATTGTTAGCAACTACTCCCAAGCATGCATAGAGGCCATATTGAGCATTCAAACTACTTAGAACTCTAAGAATTCAACATGCAAGCTCATCTACAGCAGCACCAAGAGTAGCTAATTACTCTAAAAATAACCCACAAAAACAAAAACTAATTGGAGCAATGGAGGAGTCACATACCAAGTAGCAATCCCTCCAAACAGTTTCGGAAACGGAGCTTCGAGCAAAGAGATCGAAATCCGCGGGTTTGAGAGCAAGAACACGAAAATGGTGGCTGTGGTGATTTTTTGCTGGAGGTAGGTGACAATGTGGGCTAAAGAGATAAGTGAGGGGGCCTACGTGGGGGTCACCACCCACCAGGGCGCGCCTGGGGGTGCTGGCGCGCCCTGGTGGGTGTTGCTCACCCTGGGCACCCCCCTCGGGTGTTATTTGCACCAAAAATTCATAAATATTTGGAAACAATTTGTGTTAAATTTTCAGGGAAATCTGAGAATTTTTATTTTTGGGACATTTTTTATTGCACGGAGAAAACAGAAAACAGGATAATCATGGCATTTTATTTTATTTGACTAACTAGAACATAAAATAAAAGATGGGAGCAGAAAGTGGTGCTTACTAGATTCATCGATGTCATACTTCTCAAAAATGATTCATTAATAAGGTTGATCAAGTCTTATTAACAACCACTTCCGATTAGCATGAAACCGAGGAACTTTCGTAAAAACACTAAGTTACCTCAATGGGGATGTGCATATCCCCTATAATAAGTATATCATATTTCTTCTTGGCAGTAGGTAGAGGTAATTGAAAACTTCCAATAGCGATGGTCGGAGATTCTTCAATAACATTTATACCATTCACTTGAAATTGTTTCTTCGGAAAGTGCACTGTGTGTTCATTACCATTGATATGAAAAGTGACCTTGCTTTTATTGCAATCAATAACAGCCCCTGCAGTATTCAAAAAGGGTCTACCAAGGATAATCGACATGTTGTCGTCCTCGAGCATCTCAAGAATAACAATGTCCGTTAGGATAGTAACATTTGCAACAACAACGGGCACATCCTCACAAATACCAATAGGTATAGCTGTTGATTTGTCAGCCATTTGCAATGATATCTCAGTAGGTGTGAGTTTATTCAAATCAAGTCTTTTATATAAGGAGAAAGGCATAACACTAACACCGGCTCCCAAATCACACAAAGCAGTTTTAACATAGTTTCTTTTGACGGAGCAAGGTATAGTTGGTATTCTAGGATCTCCAAGTTTTTTGGGTACTCCATCCTTAAATGAATAATTAGCAAGCATGGTGGAGATTTCAGCTTCAGGTATTTTTCTTTTATTAGTGATGATGTCTTTCATATACTTTGCATAAGGGGCCATTTTCAAAATATCAGTCAAACGGGTACGCAAAAGACTGGCCTAATCATTTCAGCAAAGCGCTCAAATTCTTCATCATCGTTTTTCTTAGATGGCTTAGGTGGAAATGGCATGGGTTTCTGAACCCAAGGCTCTCTTTCTTTACCATGCTTCCTAGCCACAAAGTCTTTTTTATCATACCGTTTATTTTTAGGTTGTGGGTTATCAAGATCAGGAGCATGTTCTATTTCAACATCATTATCTGGTTCTCTATCATTACTAGGTTGAGCATCATCGTGAACATCATCATTATTATTTTCATTATCACTAGGTTGATGCTCACTACCAGACCGAGTTTCAGCATCGTAAATAGAGACATCATTATTATCAGGAGGTTTTTGTGTCTCAGGTTCACTAGAGGTATGCAAAGTCCTATCATTTTTCTTTTTCTTTTTCTTCTTAGAAGGACTAGGTGCATCAGGATTAATTCTCTGAGAGTCTTGTTCAATTCTTTTAGGATGACCCTCAGGATAGAGTGGTTTTTGGGTCATTCTACCTCCTCTAGTTACTACTCTAGCAGCAAAGTCATGCATATTACTATTCATTTCATAAAGCAATTCTTTTTGAGACTTAGCTACTTGTTCTAATTGAGTTTGAACCATAGAGGCATGCTTTCCTACGCCTCTAACATCATTACTGATTCTAAATAGCAAGTCACTCAAGCAGGCAATCATATCAGAATTATATTTCAATTGTTTCAGAACATGAGCATTGAAATGATCTTGCTTCATAATATAGTTATCAAACTCATATAAGCATTGACTAGGAGGTTTATTGTGAGGGATGTCACTTTCATTAAACTTTAATAAAGAATTTACCTCTACCACCTATAGAGGTGGTGGTGTGTTAAGGCCATGTATTTCTTCAATAGGTGGCAAATTCTTAACATCCTCAACTTTAATACCTTTTTCCTTCATAGATTTCTTTGCCTCTTGCATATCTTCAGGACTGAAAAATAAGATACCCCTCTTCTTCGGAGTGGGTTTAGGCGGTGGTTCAGGAAGAGTCAAATCATCATAGTTCTTTAATATGTTATTCAATAATTCCTCAGCTTGTTCAACAGTTCGTTCCCTGAAAACACAACCAACACAACTATCTAGGAAGTCCCTAGAAGCATCGGTTTGTCCATTATAAAAGATATCAAGTATTTCATTTTTCTTGAGAGGATGATCAGGCAAAGCATTAAGCAGCTGGAGAAGCCTGCCCCAAGCTTGTGGGAGACTCTCTTCTTCAATTTGCACAAAGTTAAATATTTCCTGTAAGGCAGCTTGTTTCTTATGAGCAGGAAAATATTTTTCAGAGAAGTAGTAAATCATATCCTTGGGACTACGCACACAACCAGGAGCAAGAGTATTGTACCATGTCTTAGCATCACCCTTTAATGAGAACGGGAACAACTTAAGGATATAATAATAGCAAATCTTCTCATCATGAGCAAAGAGGGTAGCTATATCGTTCAGCTTAGTAAGGTGCCACTACAGTTTCAGTTTCATAGCCATGGAAAGGATCAGATTCAACCAAAGTAATTAACTCTGGGTCGACACAGAACTCATAATCCTTATCGGTAACATAGATAGGTGAAGTAGCAAACTTAGGATCACATTTCATTCTAGCATTCAAAGTCTTTTCCTTATACTTGCATAGCAATTTCTTAAGATCGTCTCTATCCTTGCAAGAAAGAATTTCTCTAGATATCTCCTCGTCCATAACATAACCTTCAGGTATCTTAGGCATTTCAAACTTAGGAGAACTAGGACTAATAGGAGTTTCATAATTATAATCAGTTTCATAAGCTTCATCAGTTTTAGCAATTTCATTTTCTTTAGCTCTAGCAATTTGTTCATCAAGAAATTCTCCTAGCGGCAGATTATCATCAAGCATGGTACTAGCATCATCATAAGCATCATTCATAGCAGAGGTAGCATCATCAATAACTTGCGACATATCAGGATTACTAGCATGTGGTGGTGTTGCAAGCTTACTCATAACAGAAGGTGAATCAAGTGCAGAGCTAGATGGCAATTCCTTACCTCCCCTCGTAGTAGAGGGAAAAATCTTAGTCTTTTGATCCTTCAGATTCTTCATAGTGATAAATTGATATAAATCCCAAGTGACTCAACAAATATTGCTATGGTCCCCGGCAACGGCGCCAGAAAAAGGTCTTGATAACCCACAAGTATAGGGATCGCAACAGTTTTCGAGGGTAGAGTATTCAACCCAAATTTATAGATTCGACACAAGGGGAGCCAAAGAATACTTGAGAGTATTAGCAGTTGAGTTGTTAATTCAACCACACCTAGAGATAAATATCTGTAGCAAAGCGATCAGTAGCACAGTAATATGATAGTTTTAATAGCGGTAGCAATAGTAACAGTAGTGGTAACAGTAGTAGCAGTAGTTTTGTAGCAGTTGGAACAGCAGCAACAGTAGTAGTAACTTAGCAAGAACAATAAGCGGAAAGGTCGTAGGCACTGGATCGGTAACTTGTTGGATGATATTCATCATATAACAGTCATAACCTAGGGCGATACAGAACTAGCTCCAGTTCATCAATGTAATGTAGACATGTATTCCGTAAATAGTCATACGTGCTTATGGAAAAGAACTTGCATGACATCTCTTGTCCTACCCTCCCGTGGTAGCGGGGACCATAAGGAAACTAAGGGATATTAAGGCCTCCTTTTAATAGAGAACCGTAACAAAGCATTAACACATGGTGAATACATGAACTCCTCAAACTACGGTCATCACCGCGAAGTATCTTAAATATTGTCACTATGGGGTTGACGGATCATAACACGTAATAGGTGCATATAACTAGGCAATATCGGATCAAGAACATAGATATAGAGATGATAACATAAACGGTTCAGATCTGAAATCATGGCACTCGGGCCCTAGTGACAAGCATTAGGCATAGCAAAGTCATAGCAACATCAATCTCAGAACATAATGGATACTAGGGATCAAGCCCTATCAAAACTAACTCGATTACATGATGAATCTCATCCAACTCCTCACCGACCAGCAAGCCTACGAAGGAATTACTCACTGCCAGTGAGGAGCATCATGGAATTGGCGATGGAGAAAGGTTGATGATGACGAAGACCGAAGATTCCCCTCTCCGGAGCCGCAAACGGGCTCCAGATCTGGCCTCCCGATGAAGAACAGGAGGTGGCGGCGGCTCCGTCTCGTGAAACGCGATAATTATTTCTCTCCTATTTTTTCTCCAAATTTAGGAATTTATAGTGGCGGAGATAGGGCAAGTGGGGCCCCGAGGTGCCCAGCACCCACCAGGGCGCGTCGGGAGGGGGCTGGCGCGCCCTGGTAGGTGCTGCGCACCCTGGGCCCCCTCTCCGGTGGTTTCTGGCTCCAGTATTTTTTATATTTTCTAAAATAAATCTCCAGAAAGTTTTGTTCCATTCCGAGAACTTTTATTTCTGCACAAAAAACAACACCATGGCAATTCTGCTGAAAACAACGTCAGTCCGGGTTAGTTCCATTCAAATCATGCAAATTAGAGTCCAAAACAAGGGCAAACGAGTGAGGAAAAGTAGATACGTTGGCGACGTATCAGGCCTTCACCCTGATATTCCGTGAAGACATTAAAGATGACGTTGCAACTGATGCTCGTAGGCAGGAGAAATTCCACGAAGGCCTTCACCCTGATATCAAACTGGCGCTCCTTGTTCAGGACTTTGATAACTTCGCCATCTTGGTGAACAAGTCCATTCAAGTGGAAACAGGTCTGCAGGACTACAAGGACAGCATCAAGCGCAACCGTGACATGGGCTCATCTTCGGGCTCAGGAAGTCAGAAGCGCAAGATCTGGATTCCCCACAACAAGTACCATGCACCTGCTCCTGCTCCAAGACCGTCCTATGCTGCACCTCGTCTGCCTCCACCCCCACCTAGGCAGCCGAGGCTCCCAGCTCCGCCACCACGAGCTCTTGTTCCCCCTTCTCGTCCCGAGGATGGGTTGTGCTTCAAGTGTGGTCGTCCAGGACACCGTGCTAGAGAATGCAGGCAGAATCAGAATCAGCTGGCACTGCCTTCCAACCAGCCCCGCAACAACAATGCCAGGCCTGCTCAGGGACGTGCTCAGGATAACAATGTTGATCTGAATGAAGTTCAAGACCAGCCTGCTACTGTGATGGGTACTCTTCTCGTCAACTCAACTCCAGCTTCTGTATTGTTTGATACAGGATCATCGCATTCTTTTATGTTTGAAGATTTTGCATACATGCATGACATTCATTGTGAAGAGATGGACGTCCTTATAGTGGTAAACACCCCCGCGGGCCAATGTCGGACCTCCATTATTAGCCACAATGTCCCCATTGAAATTGAAGGGTTGGAATTCCTTTCCTCCCGCATAATGCTGAAGTCTTCCAATATCGATCTTATTCTCGGAATGGATTGGTTGAAATCACATACCGCTTCAATTGTTTGTGACACCAAAACCATCCACCTCCTACATCCTTCGAATGAGATTGTAAGCTACCATGCTCATCTTGTTCGAGATGCTGAAGCCCGCCTGTATGCCGTGAATGCATTAAATGTGTCACCTCTTGAGGGGATTGAAAACATCCCAGTGGTCTGTGATTTTCAAGACGTCTTCCCAGAAGAACTTCCAGGGATTCCCCCTGTAAGAGCTATCGAGTTTGTCATCGACTTAGTGCCAGGCACCACCCCTATAGCTAAGCGGCCATATAAGATGCCTCATCATGATCTCCTTGAACTGAAACAAGAAATCAATGATTCGCTTCATCAAGGGTTCATCCGTCCAAGTTCCTCTGCTTGGGGAGCACCTTCCATCTTTGTCAAGAAGAAAGATGGTACGAATTGGTCAGTTCAAGATTACCGTCCCATCAACCAAGCAACGATTCAAAACAAATATCCGCTCCCTCAGATCAACGATCTGTATGATCAACTTGCTGGCTCATCGGTGTTTTCAAAACTCGACTTGAGGTTGGGTTACCACCAGATCCGGGTTCGTGAAGAGGATATTCCCAAGACTGCATTTGTTACTCGCTATGGAACATACGAGTATACCATCATGTCCTTCGGCTTAACCAATGCTCCAGCAACCTTCTCTTGGTCGATGAACTATATATTCATGGATTACCTCGACAAATTTATCGTGGTTTATCTGGATGATATCCTGGTTTATTCTAAGAATAAAGAAGAGCATGCTGAACATCTTCGTCTTATACTGGAGAAGCTTCAAGAACATCAACTTTATGCAAAGTATTCCAAGTGTGAATTCTAGATGGACGAAGTAACCTACCTTGGTCATGTGATCTCTAAGGATGGTATTGCAGTCAACCCTGAACGAGTTCAGGCTATTCTTGACTAGACTCCCTCGAAGAATGTCAAGCAAGTCAGAAGTTTTCTCGGACTCGCCAGCTATTGCCGTCGATTTGTCAAGAACTTCTCCAAGATTGCAAAGCCCTTAACCAATCTGCTTCACAAAGGTGTTAAATATGAGTGGATAGAAAAATGCCAGGAGAGCTTTCAGGCACTTAAAGACAAACTGACGTCTGCTCCAGTGCTTGCTCCTCCGGATACTCAGAAGGACTTTGTCATCTATTGTGATGCTTCCCGTCAAGGAATGGGCTGTGTCCTAATGCAAGAACGCAGAGTGGTTGCTTATGCATCTCATCAATTGCGTCCTCATGAAGAGAACTACCCAATTCATGACCTTCAACTTGCTGCAGTAATTCATGCACTGAAAGAGTGGCGACATTACCTTGTTGGTAATCGTTGCGAGATCTACACTGATCACCAAAGTCTGAAGTACCTGTTTACTCAACCATATATGAATCTCCGTCAACAAAGATGGATGGAACGAATAGCAGATTACAACGTGGGTATTTCTTATACACCTGGCAAGGCTAATGTAATGGTTGATGCTTTGAGCCGCAAGTCATACTGCAACCACCTTCAGGTTCACAAGGTTCACCCCCTTCTTCAAGAAGAATTCCGCAAGCTGAACCTCCATATTGTTCCTCAGGGTTATCTAGTCCCCCCTCCACCGGAGGCCCGTAAAATGAACCTCCGTGTTGTTAACCAGGGTTCCCTGAGCGGTACCAGATCTCGTGGGCAGCATCAAAACTATGCAACGCTATGACAATGAAGTTGAAAATATTAAACGCTATCTGGCGGAAGGTAAGCCCTCATGCTTCACCGTTGCTGATGATGGTGCCGTGTACTTCGAGGGTCATTTATTCGTCCCAACTAAGAAAGAAAACCTGAATATGACTGATAGAATAATGAAAGAAGCTCATGATACACCTCTGTCTATTCATCCGGGTAGTACCAAGATGTACCAAGACATCGGTCAAAGATTCTGGTGGCCAAACATGAAACAAGACATTGCACGCTATGTTTCAGAATGTGACATTTGTCGTCGAATCAAAACAGAACATCAAAAGCCTGCTGGAACTCTACAACCTATTTCTATTCCTGAATGGAAATGGGACCATGTTGAAATGGACTTCGTCACTAGTTTTCCCAGATCGCAGAAAGGTAATGATGCTATTCTTGTCGTCATTGACTGTCTGTCCAAGGTTGCACACTTTCTGGCTGTCAAGGAAACTATCACTGCTAGTCAGCTAGCAGACCTATATATGTCTAGAGTTGTTTCACTCCACGGTATTCCATTGGTGATTAGTTCAGACCGTGGCAGCTTATTCACTTCAAGATTCTGGGCAAGTTTTCAAGAAGCTATGGGAACTCATTTGTCCTTTAGCACCGCTTTTCATCCTCAATCCCAGGGACAAGTTGAAAGAGTCAACCAGATTCTCGAAGACATGCTTCGAGCTTGTGTCATTTCTTTTGGCAAGAAATGGGAGGAATTTCTCCCGCATGCTGAGTTCTCCTACAACAATAGCTATCAAGCTAGTCTGAAGATTGCTCCCTTTGAAGTGTTATATGGACATAAGTGTCGGACTCCTCTGAATTTGTCAGAAACTGGGGAACGTACACTTACCGGTCCGAATATTATCCAACATGCCGAAGACCAAGTCCACATTATTCATGCAAATCTGAAGGTTGCTCAGTCTCGTCAGAAGAGTCAGTATGACCGTCATCACAAAGATATGGTCTATCAACCTAGCGAAAAGGCTTATCTTCGAGTCACACCAATGAGTGGTGCACACCGTTTTGGGATCAAGGGCAAGCTGGCTCCTCGATATATTGGTCCTTTCACTATTCTCGAAAGGCGTGGTAAAGTGGCATATCAATTGGAACTACCGTCAAACCTTTCTCAAGTTCACGATGTGTTCCATGTGTCGCAGCTTCGCCGCTGCTTCAAGGATCCTATCCGAGCAGTGGATCATGATATGCTTGAGCTACAACAAGACCTTTCTAACAAAGAGCAAACAATCCGCATTCTTGATGAAACTGAACGTTGGACTCGTCAGAAGGTTACCAAGTTCTTCAAAGTGCAGTGGTCGAATCATTCTGAAGATGAAGCCACTTGGAAACGCGAAGATCATCTTCGTGCGGAATACCCCAGGGTCTTTCCTGCTACTTCTTAATTCTCGGGACGAGAATTCTTTTTAGTAGGGGAGAGTTGTGACGCCCTGGATTTGCAGCTACAGTAATCCTTGTAATTAAGCTACAGTAACCTGAGGGTTATGCTAATCCACTTTGCTAATCCATGTGTGGTCACTGTTGGAATCAAACTCTGATTCAAATTTCATTACAATTCAAATTCATTTCTATAACATCCCAAATTTTGGAATGTTATATTAATTACTAGAATGATTGTTTGTTTAATCGAGTGATTGAATTTGAGTGAAAATTTGAAACTTTTGAAACTTTTGAATGAGAGGGAATAAAATGACTTTCCCTTTGTGTTTGATTTCAAATTCATCCAATTCAGATCAATGAGAGAAGATGACATGACTTCTTCAAATAAAGTATTTGAAAAGTGGATTTGAAAATTTCTGAAAATATTCAATTTGGAATCTATTTCATATTTGGCTCTATTTTGAAATTTGAAAGAATTCAGATTCACTTGCCCCAAATTTCAAAAATTTGAGAGGAGGAACATGACCCTCCAAAACCAGGGGTATTTTTGTGAAATTTTGAACCATAAAACCCAGGGGGTTATTTGACAATTATTTGCAAAAGAAATAAAAACAATTTAGGCATTTTCTGAAAAATATTTTTTTAAAAAAGTATTTATTTTCGCCGTGGAAAAATGTTCATACTGTGGTATTTATTGTTCTGATAATTTTGGTATATAAAACTTGTAAATTTAGATTTTATTTGATTCTCCAAATCGATCTTTTAGTTCCTGTTTTTAAAGAAAAGGAAAAAATCCGTTTTATTAGGAAACCCCGAAGCCCAATAGGAATAGTGTCGGCCCAGGATTCCTTCGCCAGATCCGAATCGATTCGGAATCGGCCGCCCGATCGCCTCACCCTCCCTTTCACTCGCTGACACCTAGGCCCCACCGCCCGATCCAAATCGCCGTCGCCCATCTCCTTCCTTCCCCGTGCCCCTTTCCTTACCTCGTCGGATCTTCGCCGGAGATTGTATCCGGGGCGATCCCTTGCCGTTTAGACGACCCCGTGCCGCCCCCTATAAATACCCCCAACCCCGCACCCCCTTCCGCCCGAGCCCCCCATCGCCAACCCTCTCCTCTCGCCGGAATCTCTCGCCGGAGCAGAGCCCCGCCGCCTCGCCATTGCTGTACTGCCGCTCGTCTCCGACCGCCCCGAGACCAATCACCACCACCACTAGCCTCGCCTTGATCCACTGAACCCAACCATACACTCGCCTGAGCCCCACACCCCTCGGAACCCTCTCGCCGTCGACGCCGAAAGCTCGCCGCCGCCCCGAGCTCGTGCCGCTCGTCTCCGACTCCCTCTCGCCTCGCCGTCACCACCATTGGATGCGCCGATCTGCGCTGCGTCGACTGGAGCCCGCGCCGTCGCCGGAGACCCACCGGAGCTCCCTCCCCGACGACCCCGAGCCCCCTGTTGCCACCGCCGCCTCGTCGGAATCCTCTCGCCGGCGACCTAGCTTCGGTAAGCCTCCCCGACCGTCCGATCTATTTCAAGAGCTAAGATTAGATCACTTACACGTCGAAGCATTTTCTTCTAAAAGCCGGCCGTTCGCTCTGTTACATCGCATGCGCACACCCCTAGTCCAATCAGATTTAGCCACGTGTACCCCTGTCCGTTAGAAACGATTTTTCTTTTTCTGTTTTAATTTCAATTCCAGAAATAGTTCTTCTTTTAGTTTTGCTATATCTTTTAGAGTTTTTAATATTTTTGAGTGATTCTTTTTGCATTGTGTCACAAATTTATTCTAGTTTCTGTAGATATCAAGTTTGACCATGTTTGACTATTTTAAATTTGAATTCAAACAGATTTGATTTGGAACTTGTTTTGTGAATAACCTGAGTTTAAAAATAGATTTTTAGTTGATTCTTTTTGCTAATGGTCACTAGTGATTTTGTTCATCAGTAGGAACAATTTGAGAATTTTTATAATATTTTAAATTAGGGTTTCAAGCAAAACAGATTCTGTTCTAATTCTTTTTAGGTTTATTTCTATTTCTTTTGTTTTTATAGTTTTAAATTTATTTTATTTTATATTAGTTGACAAGTTTTACTTTGTTTTCTATTAGTTAGGAGTAGTATTTCAACCAAGTTTATTTTTATGTCATTTATTATTTTTGATAGCATGAAATCAATTCTAGTTTCATAATAACTTGCAAATTGGT
This sequence comes from Elymus sibiricus, assembly GCA_039707655.1. NCBI lineage: Eukaryota > Viridiplantae > Streptophyta > Magnoliopsida > Poales > Poaceae > Elymus > Elymus sibiricus. The sequence goes on from CM077675.1 coordinate 118,638,801, forward strand.
TTCATTGCTAGTTTGATTTCCTATTTGAAAATATTTTTATAAATTGTTTTATAAGTTTTAATTTCTGTTAGCTTAGTTGTTTTATATTTTGTTTTCTCTTATTTTAATATTTTATTTATTTTTCTTGTTGTTAAGTTTATTAGGCAAAAACCTATGTTGTTTGGTGTATTGTTTTCATAGTTCTTTAGTTGTTCCTCAAAAGTAATTCTTTTGCTAGTAAAATATTTACCAAAATACTTTGTTAGATTTTGCCTTGTTTTTGTTTTGTTGCTATTCAAAATAGTTTATTTGTAGGGAAAACTACATTTGGTTGTTGTGATGAAGTTTTGTTGTTTTAACTTTTGTCTTAATTATTTTCCTTCATCACAACACTTTTGTGTTTGGTTTTTGTGTTGCCTTTTGATTGTTAGTATTGATTGCTAGTATGATTGCTTATATGAGTGCAATGTTTGATTATATAGATTTTCATCGGAGAGTGACGAATAGTTCTATCAAGTTATTTCTGAGAGAGATATTTATCTTCATCAACAGTACAGGCAAGTTCACTTTGATCATCTTACATTACCTATGTTTTATTTGCATTAGAATAAATCTCTCCATCATACATCCAGTAGGATATTGAGCTTGAACTTGTGGTAGTATCATGAGGTAGGAGAAACCCAACACCCTGTTACCATTGCCCGGGAAGGGACGTTACTTCACAAATTGCTATGCTTTTAGTAGACGGGGTTTGGTTGTGAGATTCAGGAATGTTGTGAGGTTAATTAATTATTTCAAGACCTGCATGATGATCAAGACTTCAAGACTTCAAGGACTCAATATACCTCTGGGTGGATTGGACATGCATTTTGGCAGCCTGATATCTATCATGGTTATGCCGGGAATCCTGGTATCTACCTGTGATCATCCCAACGGAATGCCACCCAGGCTCAAAGAGATGGATGGATACTTCAAGGCCGGAAAGCTTACGTGTGCAACCGCAAGTCAATATGGGCTCTGGCTTGGTTGACCTTAGTGGTGACTCTGGTAGGTCAGATTGCTACGAGACGTAGAAGAACGGTAGGATTGGATGGGCACTGACTTTCTATCAGAGGATCACTTTGGAAGACCATGTTTCGATTGTCTCGTTCTCAAACATCATGCAGTGCGAGGACACAACGAGAGGGATCGAATCTTGCGGGTAAAGTGTACAAACCTCTGCAGAGTGTTAAACTAATCGATTAGCCGTGTCCCCGGTTATGGACAACATGAGCACCGGAGATGATACTATCAGCCAGTCTCAACACAATTAATAAAATTTTATGATGAGTGGGTCTATTAATAATTTTGGGACATGAGAATTGGTTGGTGGAACCATCTCATTAACAACCAACTTTTGTAGTGATATTTCCGTTTGACTCCTTTGTTGTAGGGAAAATAAAACCATCTTTTCTGCAAAAACTCAGACACAGAGCCATAAAGCCTTTTGCATATAGAATAGTTTTTATCATTTCATTCTATGGTGATCTTGCCGGTACATTCAATGTACTGACCTACACGGCTGCAACGTCTTATGTTGCAGATACTTTTCTACGACGAGTAAGAGTACGATTTAGGGTTATGGTCTACACTCAACCTGCCGTTGGTGTTTATTGGGACTCCACTCCCGTTGACTGTTTTCGCTGAGATTTAAGAGGTATATATCAATTTTACGTTATTTACATGTGATTGCACTTTGATATATACATTGATGTACTGTGTGTGCCAGCATACTGATCCAGGGATGGCACTGACACACAGAGGCTTGACTCGTTTTGAGTCGGGACGCTACAGAGATGGTATCAGAGCACATGTTGACTGTAGGACGTGACCCTAGAAACTGGAAAGCCCTAGGAAAGGAATCTCTCTAAAACTTTATTTTCAAAAAAGACCTTTTACCTCTCCTCTTTTCTAAGCTTTATCAAATATTCCCTCTCCCGCAAATACTTAGACAATACCCTTCCCTATGACCACATGAAGAATCAACTAAGACCACTCCGAGAAGGACAAGATATCGGACAATCGTAACCAACTCAGAGTGAAAGGAGGATTACCCTACACAACAACAATTGAAGCTACACCAGTTGAAGACTTTGATGACCTGAAGAATTCAAAGACCTTGAAGCATTTCTATATGACCTTTAGAGGACCTGAAGAAATGGAAGACCATGAAAAATTTCCAAGATTTTATGCCCCCTAGAAGACCAAACCCCTGTTGCATACTCACGTTAGATACGGTGATTTGTGAGCTGTCATTTGTGTGCATTTTTCCGACAGCCACAAATAAAACATATTTTCAAAACTATTGTTTGTATTGTGTGTATCCCCCTCCATCTCTCTCTCGTATCTCATCCCCAAAACCTTGGACCCAATAGATGGTGAATGAAGCTGGACTTGTATTCTCTGGACCAATGACCCAGCTGGAGGCAGAAGTATGGATTCAAAACATAGAGAATAGCTTCGGGAGCAACTCGATTGCAAAGAAGTATGAGGTTCAATACGCTCTTCAGTACTTTACCCAAAGTGCTGCAACTTGGTGGAAAATGCATCACGCCATACAAGGATTTAATAGAGCAAAAAGTTGGGAAGAATTCAAGAAGACTCTGTTAAGATCCCGTCTCATTCAGAAGCACCGTGATAACACGATGAAGAAGCCTTGTGCATGCAAGATCTGTGGAGAAATAGGACACACCCAGGAAGAACACAACGATGGATGCCCTCATTGTGAAGAAAATCATCCAGCCGAGGAATGCCCAACTAGTCACATGACTTGTTTCTTGTGTGAAGGAACCACCCACTACCCGGCTCAGTGCCACATTTACCCCAAGGTACAACAATTTGTCAAGCAGCAGAAGGAAGCAATGAAAGAAGTCCTCGGGAAAAAGTTAGAAGAACCCATGACGATGGGAGATACACCAGACCCAATCGTAGATACCAAGTCATGTTATTCATGTGGAGAAGAAGGACATATTTCCCTGAATTGTCCGAACAAGTATCTGGGAGATTTCCCGACAGCAGAAGTGCAATATGATCCTCAGGAGATAGAAGGAATGATCAACCTGGACAAGAAGAAAGGCCAAGTAAGTGGAGGCATCAGATGTTTGCATTGTGGCTTGGAGAGGCCCCACTATTTTTGCAAGAAGTATGAACCAAGCATCAGGAAAGGAGCCCAACCCAAGAAGAAGAAAAAAGACTCCGTGGTTTTCTACACGGAAGGAGCTGAGTCACATCACTTGTCATCGGTGCAACAAGACAGGACACTACTCCTATACCTGTCCGGAGAAGAAGACTAAATATGAGTAGTTGAGTTGTGGATTTTTTTTGGAAGTAATAAATGTAATAGGAAGCACTCTTACTTTACTTGAGACTATGGAGTTGAATTATGTAACGGAAGTCTCAGAGATTGTAATAACTTCATGAATCAATAGAATTTATTGTGTCATGATTTCCTATGTTGAATAGTATGAGTTGTTACTCTATAAACTAGGACCTCTGACCATTTTCGAGGATATGAGAAAATATGGTTAATGCAAGCATGTGTACATTTCAATTTTAGTGTGGTAGTAACCAGTAAAACCACAAGAACCAAGGAAAAAGAATGTATACTTCATGCCAAGGAGTTTGGATAAATGAATAAAGAATAAGGAAATGTTGGACCATATCAAACTATGTGGATGACAACATTTGTAATAAAGTACTTTTAAAAAGTTGGAGTTTTGAGAATATAATAAGGATGCAACTGAAGGAATGATTATGATGAACCCATACCTTATTGGAAAACAGACCAATGGAAAAAAAAATGAATTCTGCAGAGTGGACCCTGGACAAGAATAAGTCTGTGAATTATTTGATTACCCCAAGGGTATGATGGAATGAATTGAAGGTAATGATGGAATAGGAAACGCTAGTAACCCCAAGGGTGAGTTAGAGTTGTACAACTACTGAAGTGAGCCACAACCTCAGGATTGATAAGGAGCAAGCCCTACCTTATTGAACAAAGGAACTTGGAAGAAGCTATGACAGATCAGCAGACGTTTTCTTAGGAAGATACGAAAACCTGAGAGTTGTGAAGAAACGATAGATCATTTGTTCAGCTTGCAGAATCAATGGATTTATCCGAACTTCGTTCATGGACAAGAGAAAATCTGCAATGCTTGTGAGGAAGCCCAAGTGTTAGAATACGAGATTCGCTAAACCTTATACAAAGTAATGATTTGGGTGCGGAATGGATTGATCACCATGACGACTTACTCTTATCATTTCTCTTGCTATTTGGAATGGTAAATCTGAGTGACTTACCCATAGTAAAGAGACGACGTTCTTTGAAGCTTTTGTTTTAAGCCTTAGAATGGTATGATGAAGACCCCTTGTACATGGCAGTTGTTGCCAAACGTAAGAATTTTACGGTGAGGATGAAGCCAATAGCCATTTCACTGCTGGAAAGCCACAAATGGTAGACCACCATGAGATCATCGATAAGTTAATTAGAAATGATCACAAGACTTGCCAGCTAAGAAGACCCAGTGATGGAAGAACTTTCTATTAGTGAAAGAACACTGGATTTTTGAAGGAAACATTGTGACTATAAAGGAAGAGCATCACCAAAAGAGTTTTCTGTGGAGAATGTGAAGAGACAGATGTCAAGACCCCAGAGGATTGTCACGATTTTAAGGGACCAGTAACTCCCATTTTAAGTGTGGTAGCACCCACACTTTCATGGTCAATGGATTTGCTAGGAGACCCCCAAACCCTAACCTTTTCTTTCTAGCCCTTTCGAATCTCGAGGACGAGATTCATTTTAAGTGTGGTAGGTTTGTAACATCCCAAATTTTGGAATGTTATATTAATTACTAGAATGATTGTTTGTTTAATTGAGTGATTGAATTTGAGTGAAAATTTGAAACTTTTGAAACTTTTGAATGAGAGGGAATAAAATGACTTTCCCTTTGTGTTTGATTTCAAATTCATCCAATTCAGATCAATGAGAGAAGATGACATGACTTCTTCAAATAAAGTATTTGAAAAGTGGATTTGAAAATTTCTGAAAATATTCAATTTGGAATCTATTTCATATTTGGCTCTATTTTGAAATTTGAAAGAATTCAGATTCACTTGCCCCAAATTTCAAAAATTTGAGAGGAGGAACATGACCCTCCAAAACCAGGGGTATTTTTGTGAAATTTTGAACCATAAAACCCAGGGGGTTATTTGAAAATTATTTGCAAAAGAAATAAAAACAATTTAGGCATTTTCTGAAAAATATTTTTTTAAAAAAGTATTTATTTTGGCCGTGGAAAAATGTTCATACTGTGGTATTTATTGTTCTGATAATTTTGGTATATAAAACTTGTAAATTTAGATTTTATTTGATTCTCCAAATCGATCTTTTAGTTCCTATTTTTAAAGAAAAGGAAAAAATCCGTTTTATTAGGAAACCCCGAAGCCCAATAGGAATAGTGTCGGCCCAGGATTCCTTCGCCAGATCCGAATCGATTCGGAATCGGCCGCCCGATCGCCTCACCCTCCCTTTCACTCGCTGACACCTAGGCCCCACCGCCCGATCCAAATCGCCGTCGCCCATCTCCTTCCTTCCCCGTGCCCCTTTCCTTACCTCGTCGGATCTTCGCCGGAGATCGTATCCGGGGCGATCCCTTGCCGTTTAGATGACCCCGTGCCGCCCCCTATAAATACCCCCAACCCCGCACCCCCTTCCGCCCGAGCCCCCCATCGCCGACCCTCTCCTCTCGCCGGAATCTCTCGCCGGAGCAGAGCCCCGCCGCCTCGCCATTGCTGTACTGCCGCTCGTCTCCGACCGCCCCGAGACCAATCACCACCACCACTAGCCTCGCCTTGATCCACTGAACCCAACCATACACTCGCCTGAGCCCCACACCCCTCGGAACCCTCTCGCCGTCGACGCCGAAAGCTCGCCGCCGCCCCGAGCTCGTGCCGCTCGTCTCCGACTCCCTCTCGCCTCGCCGTCACCACCATTGGACGCGCCGATCTGCGCTGCGTCGACTGGAGCCCGCGCCGTCGCCGGAGACCCACCGGAGCTCCCTCCCCGACGACCCCGAGCCCCCTGTTGCCACCGCCGCCTCGCCGGAATCCTCTCGCCGGCGACCTAGCTTCGGTAAGCCTCCCCGACCGTCCGATCTATTTCAAGAGCTAAGATTAGATCACTTACACGTCGAAGCATTTTCTTCTAAAAGCCGGCCGTTCGCTCTGTTACATCGCACGCGCACACCCCTAGTCCAATCAGATTTAGCCACGTGTACCCCTGTCCGTTAGAAACGATTTTTCTTTTTCTGTTTTAATTTCAATTCCAGAAATAGTTCTTCTTTTAGTTTTGCTATATCTTTTAGAGTTTTTAATATTTTTGAGTGATTCTTTTTGCATTGTGTCACAAATTTATTCTAGTTTCTGTAGATATCAAGTTTGACCATGTTTGACTATTTTAAATTTGAATTCAAACAGATTTGATTTGGAACTTGTTTTGTGAATAACCTGAGTTTAAAAATAGATTTTTAGGTGATTCTTTTTGCTACTGGTCACTAGTGATTTTGTTCATCAGTAGGAACAATTTGAGAATTTTTATAATATTTTAAATTAGGGTTTCAAGCAAAACAGATTCTGTTCTAATTCTTTTTAGGTTTATTTCTATTTCTTTTGTTTTTATAGTTTTAAATTTATTTTATTTTATATTAGTTGACAAGTTTTACTTTGTTTTCTATTAGTTAGGAGTAGTATTTCAACCAAGTTTATTTTTATGTCATTTATTATTTTTGATAGCATGCAATCAATTCTAGTTTCATAATAACTTGCAAATTGGTTTCATTGCTAGTTTGATTTCCTATTTGAAAATATTTTTATAAATTGTTTTATAAGTTTTACTTTCTGTTAGCTTAGTTGTTTTATATTTTGTTTTCTCTTATTTTAATATTTTATTTGTTTTTCTTGTTGTTAAGTTTATTAGGCAAAAACCTATGTTGTTTGGTGTATTGTTTTCATAGTTCTTTAGTTGCTCCTCAAAAGTAATTCTTTTGCTAGTAAAATATTTACCAAAATACTTTGTTAGATTTTGCCTTGTTTTTGTTTTGTTGCTATTCAAAATAGTTTATTTGTAGGGAAAACTACATTTGTTTGTTGTGATGAAGTTTTGTTGTTTTAACTTTTGTCTTAATTATTTTCCTTCATCACAACACTTTTGTGTTTGGTTTTTGTGTTGCCTTTTGATTGTTAGTATTGATTGCTAGTATGATTGCTTATATGAGTGCAATGTTTGAATATATAGATTTCCATCGGAGAGTGACGAATAGTTCTATCAAGTTATTTCTGAGAGAGATATTTATCTTCATCAACAGTACAGGCAAGTTCACTTTGATCATCTTACATTACCTATGTTTTATTTGCATTAGAATAAATCTCTCCATCATACATCCAGTAGGATATTGAGCTTGAACTTGTGGTAGTATCATGAGGTAGGAGAAACCCAACACCCTGTTACCATTGCCCGGGAAGGGACGTTACTTCACAAATTGCTATGCTTTTAGTAGACGGGGTTTGGTTGTGAGATTCAGGAGTGTTGTGAGGTTAATTAATTATTTCAAGACCTGCATGATGATCAAGACTTCAAGACTTCAAGGACTCAATATACCTCTGGGTGGATTGGACATGCATTTTGGCAGCCTGATATCTATCATGGTTATGCCGGGAATCCTGGTATCTACCTGTGATCATCCCAACGGAATGCCACCCAGGCTCAAAGAGATGGATGGATACTTCAAGGCCGGAAAGCTTACGTGTGCAACCGCAAGTCAATATGGGCTCTGGCTTGGTTGACCTTAGTGGTGACTCTGGTAGGTCAGATTGCTACGAGACGTAGAAGAACGGTAGGATTGGATGGGCACTGACTTTCTATCAGAGGATCACTTTGGAAGACCATGTTTCAATCGTCTCGTTCTCAAACATCATGCAGTGCGAGGACACAACGAGAGGGATCGAATCTTGCGGGTAAAGTGTACAAACCTCTGCAGAGTGTTAAACTAATCGATTAGCCGTGTCCCCGGTTATGGACAACATGAGCACCGGAGATGATACTATCAGCCAGTCTCAACACAATTAATAAAATTTTATGATGAGTGGGTCTATTAATAATTTTGGGACATGAGAATTGGTTGGTGGAACCATCTCATTAACAACCAACTTTTGTAGTGATATTTCCGTTTGACTCCTTTGTTGTAGGGAAAATAAAACCAGCTTTTCTGCAAAAACTCAGACACAGAGCCATAAAGCCTTTTGCATATAGAATAGTTTTTATCATTTCATTCTATGGTGATCTTGCCGGTACATTCAATGTACTGACCTACACGGCTGCAACGTCTTATGTTGCAGATACTTTTCTACGACGAGTAAGAGTACGATTTAGGGTTACGGTCTACACTCAACCTGCCGTTGGTGTTTATTGGGACTCCACTCCCGTTGACTGTTTCCGCTGAGATTTAAGAGGTATATATCAATTTTATGTTATTTACATGTGATTGCACTTTGATATATACATTGATGTACTGTGTGTGCCAGCATACTGATCCAGGGATGGCACTGACACACAGAGGCTTGACTCGTTTTGAGTCGGGACTTTACAATTTCAAAAGTGGATTTAAAAGTTTTGCAAACTTCAAACTAAAAATCATGAATAGGTTTCAAATATTCCCTAGGCATTTCTAAAACTAGATGGATACCCTGCGCGTTGCTGCGGGACATCTAGTGGGCTTGTAAATGTTAAATGGCTTGGTTTTCACTCAATAATATGTTTGAGAAAAGAATGCTAAAAATACATATTCAGTGAAAAAGCTGAAGATTGACATAACATGTTAGTGGAGTTTTCATTCAATAAATACTGCAAAATTGCAGATACATCAAGCAAATGAAATTATTATTTCAGCAATGGGCCATTATAGCAAGCAGACACAAAGATAAGTCAAATGAATCTACTAATTCTAGCTTGCGAGTATCATATAACCATATTTTCTCGACCTCAAGTGGTCACACATGATAGTTTTAGACTACAGCTTAAAAGTAGTTCACACCATCACTCTACCGGGGACGGCAACTTGTGGAGATTTATTTTAGGCTTTACTTTATGATGAATCAAACAAAATTTAAATTCAATCAACACCTTACGAAAGATAAATAATAATATCCAAGTGGACCAGCAAAATTCATAGATACCTTGGTAAATCGAGTTGTGTTGCAAATCCTAATGAGCAACCATGCTAGGTGATATACTGATCTTCAATTTGGTTGAATGCTTCAGATAGTTGAGAGTGTAAAATTTAACTGAGATGCGGAGAGAGCACTACCACTGAGACTGAAGGCGACGAAACTAACAAAACCTGGTGGTGGTGGCACCAGCAAGATACTGTTGCTCTTCGACAGAACCTTGATAAGGTTGCCTTCATGTGCTATTAGTAAGTAGGAGCGGCAAAAAGTGTATAAACAACATGGAGTTAAGAAAGCATTGAAACCAAATGTCAAGAAAATCACCAACTTCCAAATTCTTGAGTTAGGCAATGTATACACTATCACTATATATATGGAGTAAGTTAGAGGCTGGTTGAACAATACAAATATATCTTCTGCAAGGAAACATAATCATGATGGACAAAAGTGTAAGCACTTGCAGATTTTGTTTCTGTAATAGAGGATGCGTCGTTCCTTGTAATTTTCTCAAATGAAACATTAGCTTGTTGAAAGATGTGACATGCCAATAAAATTAGAACAACCTTCGAGCACAAACTCTGGATAAATTTTGGTATCAACTCATTGCAAGTCTGTTAAGCAGAAGGTACATGTGCTCCTGTTCCAGTTTTGCAGGTTGCTCTGCAACTTCACACTAAAACCAGAGTCCATGTAGTTGACTCGACAACATGAACCCGCCGTAACTGGCCTCGCCTTGTAGCAGCAACACCTGCGACATGAACGTGTCTACATCAACGGACCCGCAGTCGCAGCATCCAACAACGCCAGCAGGCTGAGGTATACGGTCCCTGACGGCAAAGCCGCCGTCCACTGTTGTGCTACCACTCGCAGTTGCCTTAAATTGTAGCCAATATGTTTAGATAAATACATTGCAAAAAATAATTCAGGGAAGAAATTCAAGCAAAATTTTCATAAAGCAAATTGAAGAAATATAACCAAATTCAAGAAATTCAACCAAATATCTGCAAAGCCAACTAAGAGAATGACTCGTTATAATCAAGCGTCAGGTTTAAACAAAGCGTACAATATACAGCAAAATAAGATACTGTATAATCTAATTCCTCCTCGGACATATGTTAGATATGCAGTATATAGTAAAAACAGGAAGGATATATTCTATCTGAGCGCATCGGCGTCCAAACTGAGCCGCACCTTGACGCGATTGGCTAAAGTCCCGTACTCTCGTGTGGCGTTCAACTATACTCTCTCACCCGTTGATCCTCGCTAGCTGGTACCCGTCCTTACGTGTCCGGCGTGACTCAGAGGCTGAGTGAGGAGGGCATGAGCCGTCGCTGCACCTAAAGGTCATGCCACCGTGACTACATAGTGCCGGTGTGGAAGGCCGACTTGAATGGCAGCAGGTTTAGGGTCTGCATCCGCTGCACATCGGGGAACTCCAAGATGTAGATCTCCCACCCCACCGAGCAGGGTTGGCCGCTCCACGGGGAGACTTCCCGGCCTTCTGTCGAAGCACCCGACACGCGATGGCAAGGTAATCACTGAAGTGGCCGGGGTCAATGTGGGCGTAGTGGCATCCGCCGCGAGGCGCTCTTCTTCCAGGGCCCTTACGACGGGGAAGCCAGGGGTAGGGCGGGGATGAGCACCTGCGGATTTCGTCGCAAGGGGAGACGCCCTTGCCATCGTACCTTGCCAAATTGCATGTGGTCCAGAGAGAAATACCAGATCGTAAGAGCAACCGAAAGGACAGAGTACTTCTGTAGTGGGATTTGATGGACATTGGAGAAGACGAAGAGGAAGAGGAATCCGCGGCTGTGGGGAACTGGTGAGGCACTGCGTTTGGGAAGGATGTGATGCGAATCGTCACAGACGGAAAGAGACGTGTGTGGACTGCCTGTCTCGTCGGTCCTACCGGCAGTAACGGAAGCAAACGTGACTGTTTTTTTACTTTGGCGGGTCCTACATGTAAGCCTCTAACTAAACGTTGATGTGGCAGTGCTGCTGATGTGGACATGCTGCATGTCAAGAGAAATAACATAGTGGGGATGAACTATTTAGGTATTATAGATTCCAACCCACCATGTTTGCAAGTGTTTGGTGCCTTAAATCTGTTTTAACATATGCCCAAAACAATTATTAAACTCCTTTCAGATTATAAAATTTTCTAAATATTTTCAAAAGGCCTTCAAAATTATTGTGACCATGCCAAATATTACATTGCAAATATTGGGCATGTTCTCTTCTTTTTGTGTAAAGGTATTTTATAAATATAATAAATAAAAACAGAAAAGTTAAAAGGGAAATTAATAAAACAAAAATATAAAAATAGGAAACAACCCCCCCGGGCCAGCCCAACTGGGCCTCGGCCCAGCTAAACCCCCGCGGCCCACCCCTGCCGACTACTAGGTCACCCCGACCCTCGCCGACACCCACCCCAGCGCCCACTCCCCCACTCCCCCGATCCCCCACCTCTCTCCTCTCCTCGCCCCGATCGGGATCGGGGCCTTCCCGAGACGCCGCCCGCTCCCGGCGCCCCCGCCCCTCGCCGGCGCCTCCCTCACCGTCGCTGCCGCACCTCTTCCCCATCTCCTCCCCGCCGGCCTTCCTCAAGCCTCGCCGCCCCAGCCGCCCCGCAATGCCGGTGAGCCCCCCGGGGCTCCTCCCTTCCCTCCCCCCCGCGGCCCCCGCTCGCCCCGGTCCCTCACCCGCATGCTCACCGCCCATCGCCGCGCTCACCGCACCGGGCGCGCCCCGCCGCCCGCAACCGCCCTGTTTCCACTGCCCCTCTCCGCCTCCCCCCCCCCCCCGCGCTAGCCACCACCGTCGCCGGCCACCACCGCGGTCACGGCCGCCGCGAGCCGCCGGTGACCCCTGCGGCACCCCTGGCCGATTCGGGTTAGTGGGGCTAACACACCCCCACTAACCCCCTCTCCCTGTGTATAACAGCAGGGGCTCACGCCCCTGTTTTAAAACAAAAAATATATAAAAATGTTTAATTGAATAATTAAAACAAATAAATAATTAGTTAAAATCAATTATTTAAATTAATTAATTAATTAATTAATTAGTGTCATTAAGATTAATCAGATTAATTAATTGTCCCTGTTAAGTTAATCAATATGATAGATGGGACCCTTGTTAATTAGGCCTAATTGTAACTGTCTAATTAATTAAATCTAAATAGTCAATGATAGGAGGGTCCCACCCCCTTAATTAATCTGATTAAAGTTAATTAAAACTGTGTCACTGACATGTGGGGCCTGAAAGCACATTTGCTCCCTTGGTGGTTTTGGTAATTAATAACCACATATAAGTCATTGAACTAATGTTTTCACTACGTATATTTCAGGAAAATTTCAATGATAGGATTGGCAAAAGGATTGTGGAGATTGTAGAAATACCCCAAGATACAAGGAAATGGATTGGCGAAGCTTCAAGCAAGAGGACTCTACATTTTACTTTGTGAGCAATCACTTTGAGTCCATAGGAAAGCCAATACTATTAAAAGGGGGTAAGGTACTGTTGGTGAACAAAATGCTCATACGTGCACAAGTGATAGTCACCAAAAACACCCACAAGCTCTTCCACAAAAGTCTGTCCAAAGTCAAATATCCAAAGTCAAATATCCAAAATCGGTGCAACCAACACTTTCCACTCGGTGCCACTGATTCCCAAACTCAGACAGACATAAGCCAAAGCCTAGCCTTTCGGTGCAACCGATTCTGCTTCGGTGCCACCAAGTTTAGGTTGCCAACTTTATGTTACGCAAATTCACAAAATCGGTCCCACCGAGATTGTTGGATCGGCGTCACCGAGAATGGGCAATCTGACCGTTGGTCACCTTATCGGTGCAACCGAGTTTCATATATCGGTCTCACCGAGATTCAAAAGTTGCCACCTTTTGGTCACTTCGGTACCACCGAGATTAACACATCGGTGTCACCGAGTTGGTCATTTTGTGTGTAACGGTTGGATTTTTGGGGATGCCTATATATACCCCTTCACCACCACCCACTCGAAAGAGAAGCACTCAGAACAATTCCATACTTGCCCCATCCAGTTTTCTGAGAGAGAGCCACCTACTCATGTGTTGAGATCATGCCATTCCATTCCAACCATATGAATCTTGATCTCTAGCCTACCCAAGTTGCTTTCCACCAATCCCATCTCTTCCACCAAGCCAAATCTGTGAGAGAGTGATTGTGTGTTGAGGAGTCTATCATCTTGAAGCACAAGAGCAAGGAGTTCATCATCATTGCCGAGCCTATTACCTTTTGGAGGGTGGTGCCTCCTAGATTGGTTAGGTGTCGCTTGGGAGCCTCCTACTTCGTGTTGTGGAGTTGAACCAAGAAGTTTGTAAGGGCAAGGAGATCGCCTACTTCGTGAAGATCTACCCATAGTGAGGCTAGTCCTTCGTGGATGGAAGCCGTTATGGAATAGTCAAGGTTGCTACTTCGTGGACCCTTATGGGTGGAGCCCTCCATGGACTCTCGCGACCGTTACCCTCCGTGGGTTGAAGACTCCATAAACGTGGACGTACGATAGCACCACCTATCGGAACCACGGGAAAAATCATCGTGTCTACAATTGCGTTTGATCCTCTTGCCCTACCTTTCTACTCATGCTTGTTGTTACTTTCCGCTGCTATACTCTTAGACATGCATGTGTAGGGTGTACTTGAATTGCCATGAATGCTAAAATCTGCCAACTCTAAAATTTGGGAAAAGGTAGAACTTTTATTTGGTCAAGTAGTCTAATCACCCCCCTCTAGACATACTTTTGGTCCTACAAGTGGTATCAGAGCTTTGGTCTCCATTGCATTGGTCTCACAACCTAGGAGAGTATGGCGTCTAGTGAGGGAAATTATCACCGTAGAGGTCCGTACTTTGATGGCACTAATTTTGCTAGTTGGAAGCACAAAATAAAAATGCATATTCTTGGTCATAACCTTGCCGTATGGGCTGTTGTTCGTGTTGGCTTGCAAGGTGAATTCTTTGGTGATGGAAAGGAACCGGATCGTGAAGCGACCGCGGAAGAATTGAAGATGTTGCAATACAACGCTCAAGCATGTGACATTCTCTTCAACTGCCTATGCCCCGAAGAATTCAACAAAATCAGCCATCTTGAGAATGCAAAAGAGATTTGGGATACTTTGGTTGATATGCACGAAGGAACCGAGTCCGTGAGAGAATCCAAGTTAGATGTTCTTCAAAGTCAGCTTGACAAGTTCAAGATGAAGGATGGTGAAGGAGTCACAGAGATGTATTCTAGGCTAGCTCTCATCACCAATGAGATTGCCGTCTTAGGAAGCGAAGAAATGACCGACAAATTCCTCATCAAGAAGATACTTAGAGCTTTGGATGAGAAATACGACACCGTGTGCACATTGATCCAAATGATGCCCAACTACAAAGATCTCAAGCCTACGGAAGTCATTGGAAGGATTGTTGCTCATGAGATGACACTCAAAGACAAAGAAGAGCTTCACAACAAGTCTAGCGGTGCTTACAAAGCCACAAGTGATGCTCCCGCAACTTCAAGCGACAACCTTGTCACCAATGAAGAGATAAGCCTCATGGTCAAGAAATTCAACAAATTCTACAAGAATAGAGGCAAAGAACGAAGCTCCAACTCAAGATATGATGAGAAGCGTTCGTCAAGTCGTGACCGCAATTGCTACAATTGTGGGAAGCCCGGACACTACTCCAATGAGTGCACGGCTCCCTACAAACGAAGAGAAGAGTCACCTCGAATACGAAGCTCAAGGAATGAATCACCTCAAAGAGAGAGAAGGAGTAGAGATGATCGTTATGAACGAAGACCCTCAAGGAGAAGAACAGATTCGGAGAAGAAGGACAAGTATACCAAGAGCTACACAAGAAGAAAACATCAAGCTCATGTTGGTGAATGGGTTTCCGGCTCCGACTCCGACAACAACTCCGAGAGAAGCTATCACTCCGACTCCGACTACAGTCAAGATGATGGTGTTGGCGGAATTGCACTAGTGACTACCAACTCCTATGATCTATTTGATTCACCAAATGAAGGGAGTGGAAGTTGCTTCATGGCTAAAGGCCCCAAGGTATCACACCCCGAGTATCTTGATTTCAATAGTGATGAAGATGATTTGCTTTGTGATGATGACTTGCTCTTTGATAAAACTAGTGATGTTAGTCAAAATGAACTTGATAATTCTCATGCTAGTCAAGATAAGTCAATTGATGATGATAAGATGAAAATAGAACAACTAACTAAAGAACTAAACACTCTTAAGTTAGCTCATGAATCTACTCTTGAAGATCATAGAGAGCTTGTAAGAACTCATGAGAAGCTACGCTTCGAGAAGCTCAACTTGGAGCAAGAGCATGAGTTTCTTAAAGCTATCAATGACGATCTCCGAAAGAAGCCTTCATCTTATCTAGCCAAACGACTACTCTTGTCTACATTCATGCCTCAAGTTAAAACTAAACAAACTAGTAACAAAGGCAAGAAAGGTTCTTCATCTAGTAGCAACAATAGAAATGCTAAACCTAATGATGTTGCTTCTAGTAGTTCTATTGATTCCACTAATGATGATTCTCTTAGCCAAGTTACACTTGAGCAAGAAAATGCTTTATTGAAAGGAATTATAGAGAAAGGTATCTACAAGAGTCTTGCTGGGTGTAAGCAATTTGAGGAAATTGTACGCAAGCACGGAGGATACCGAAAGAACCATGGTGTTGGCTACTTCAACGCTAATGGAGTTGAATGGGAAGAAGGTCAATACCCCAAGCCCAAGTTTGTTCCTCAAAAGGAGAAGTATGAAAATACTCTTCCCAAGGGAACGAATACTCAAGATGACCTTCCACCACAAGACCACAAGCTCAAGGGCAAGAACAAGCTTCAAGAGGACATTGACTCATATGAAGATGAATCCCTAGCTTTGGTGGAGTGGGTTCCCAAGGCTACTTCAAGCTCAACTTCTACAAAGGCTACTTCAACACCAAGGATCCCCATCAACTTGATGTGGGTCCCCAAGAAGAAGAACTAAAGAGTTCTTGAGGGGTGACTCCACCAATGAAATTCACTCACATTCTTTATTGGCAAGAACTATTTGCAATCAACATCAACTCTATGCAATAGTTCAAGGAGTCACACATTCCCTCAAAGGTAAGCAAGGGACAAGGTAATCAACAAATCAATGGACATCATTACACATGCTTTGCACTCCATGTCCATAGATATCCTTGTATTTGTCTCTTGTGTGTTGGGACTAACCCATGTAGGTGAGAAGAGTAAGGAAACAACAAGGATGCTCCCAACTCTTGATGATCTTCATCAACCTTGAGCATCCACCACTACCTCACCAACATGAAGTCTTCATCGACTAAACCCAAGGTTAGTTTATCCCTCCTATGGGGGGATGTCACATCAAGGGGGAGCTTTACTCTAAGACTTGAGTCAAAGCATCTCTTAGAATGTGACAACATTAAATGCTTTATGTAAAAGTGGTAACCCCACTTGTGCTTAAACGATGAGTATGACCTATGATCAAGTATTCTTACTTGGCTCCTAAGTCAATATACTCATATATAGATGACTTCGTCATCGCCCAAGTGCTTGTTAGATGCTAGTATGTATGTGCATGTTTGTCATGATTTCATTTGACATCTTATTGTGTGAGCATGTTGGTCTGCATTTATTTACCCATTCGAGGACATCCAATTGTTGCTATTTGGTTTTTGATTTATCTTTTGCCAATTGGATGGACAAGAATGCCTAGGACCAATCTCTAGCTATCTATGCTTTCTCACCTCATATTCCATTCATGCTACATCACACAATTTGAACAAGTACTTTTCGATCCCTCTGTGTGTGGAGCACTCGGAGTTCCGTATCGACAACGGACTGACCAATAAAACCTCCCAAGTGCATCTCGGTGGAACCAACCCACAATTCTCGGTCGCACCGAATGCCTAGGGTTGATCTGGTTTTCAATCTCGGTACTACCGATTCCATATTCTCGGTTACACCGAGTTTCCCTGTCAGCTGACAGTTGAGGAACTCGGTGACACCGAAAATTTAGAATCGGTGACACCGACAGCAAAGGGTATATATGCTGTGGACCCGACATTTCGAAATTCAATCCTCAAACCGTCGCGCCCCAAAACCCTAAGCTGCCGCAAAGGACCCCCTGGTCGTCGCCCTTGTCTCCCCGCGCTCCTCCGCCGCTGGGATCCTCGCCGTCGACGGGCATCTTCGCCGCCGTCGCCACCGTAGCGGATCCGTCGCCAAGTTAGGGTACGGATTCGATTCTTCTTGCGCTCCCCGTCTGATTCTTGCGCAATGAAGTAGATTTTATCTATAAGCCACCGTTTGCACATCTATATATCCACAAGAAAACTCAATAGAATAGCGAATGATGGATTTTTTAGGTTTTGCCGTCTACCTCATGTATCTCGGTAGAACCGATGCAAAATAATCGGTATCACCGATTTGGTTTTCTGGCACACTGAGAACACCTCGGTGGAACCGAGTGCCTATTTTCGGTGTAAGCGAGAATGGTGCCAAGTTCCTGGAAAGCAGGTTGTTAGTCTCGGTGTGACCGAAAAATTTGTCTCGGTTGTACCGACATACATTTGGCAGAATGCAAAATTTGAGAAATTCTTAGTTCAAACTTTCAAAAACAGCTGCATTTTGTGATGACTTATCTTCTTCTGCTCCTCTATACTCTATTCATAGGGTCAGTATGTCAAGTGCTGAGGACAGTGAGAACAACTTCCAAGAGCAGAATATTGTCATGAGTTCAGGCACTAGTCCTGAGTCCAGCTCCTCTTCAGATCCATGCACTCCCAGTTCTCATGGGTTGCCCAAGGCTGCTACTAGGGCCAGGAAGAAGCTGGATTCAGACGAGGAGGATTCAGATTTTGTGCCAGAGGAGATTCTTGCGAAGAAGCAAGAGAAGCTGCTAAGAAATCTGCCAATGAGGCCACTTCTTCAAGGAAGAAAGCTGTCAGGAAGGAGTATGCTAGCTCTGAGATATTGAGAGCACCTGAGAGCTCCAGAGCTACCATGACCATTGAGCCCCCAAGGAAGTCTTTGCCTAAGAAGGCAGGGGAGAAGAAGAGAGCCAGGAAGAGGATTGTTTATGTTGTTGGCAGGCAAACCTCTATGTTTGAAGATCCAGAGGAGGCTGCTAGTGCTGCTGCAGAGGAGGAGGAAGAACATGTTGAGAAGGCACCTCCCAAGAAGAAAAAGAAGCTTATGGCTGATGCTATGCCAAAGACTGGCACATCCAAGAGCACCAAGTCTGCCCCCAAGAAGGCTGCTGCTAAAAAGCCAAAGAGGTATCCAGACAAATTCCAACTTCTGAAAAGAACAAGGGAACTACCTCCAGAGATATGGATGAGGATGCCATGTCTGCTTTGATGAAGCTTAGACCACACCTTCCTGAACATAATGACAGCCATCTACTTGCTGAAGATATGAACAAAAGGAAGGATTCTGGTTTGAGGGCATGGAGAGCTGTTGATCCATATGCCCAAAGGAGAAAGACAGTTGTGGACTACAGATTCTACACCAAGGAGCAACATGATTTCTATGAGACTGTGCTGCTTGACAAGAGTCCAGCTGTGAGTGACATGAGATACGTTGACAGGAAGTTCATCAAGAAGAATGAAGATTTCTTTCCAAATGTTCAAGACAACTTTCATTGCATTGGCTTGGATGAGTTTGTTGGCAAAGAGTTTACAACATGGAATGATGAGATGATCATGCAATTCTACTCCACTGCTCATTTCTATGGAGATGGTAGGATTGTATGGATGATTGAAGGAGCTAGATATGAGTCCACTGTTGATGATTGGGCTGCCATCTTAGGAGTCCCAGAGGTACAGGATGGTGACTTGGATGTCTACTCTGAGTCCAAAGAGAGCCACAATGCTATGGCTAACATGTACAATGAGATTCCTGCTGCTCATGTGAAGTCTCACAAGCTAGGTTCTATCTATTTCCTCCAGGCTGGCCTCCGCACCATGAACACTATTTTGAGGCATACCTTGATGCCCAAGTCAGGAGATGAGAAGATGATCCGAGGCTACTCCATCAACATGCTGATCCATCTTGACAGACACACCAGGATTAGAGTTATGGATTTGATTGTAGAGACAGTGAAGAGGGTTGCTGCTGATCAGAAGCGCTCATGCTGCTATGCACCCTATATCCAGATGCTCATCAACTCAAAGCTGGAGAAGCACATCTTTGCTCTGGACAGACCCCACTTGCCCCTACAGCCAGATTTAGAGGACAACATTGTGGTGATGGACCCAGAACATCCCACATCAGCTGCAGCTCAAGCACAGGCAGAGGCAGAGGCAGCTAGAGCCACTAGTGCTCAGGTCCCTAGGTCCAGGAGCAAGCAAATGGATCTGTTGATATCATCAGTTCAGGGCATGCAGAAGGACATTAAGGACATTCTGAACAATAAAAACAGTCTTGTCAGGATCTTCGAGAACAGGATCAAGACCCTTAATGACAAGGTGGATGGGCTGACCAAGAGAGTCAATGAGCTCAAGAAGGAAGTTGACTCTGTGCCTCTTCCTCAGTCTTCAGATGATGATGATGATGATGATGATGAGGATGACTCACCTCTCGTGCCAGGCACACATTTCACTACCCAGGCCAGATCAGCCACCGTGCCAGCTCCAGATTTGAGGCCCTCTTCATCAGCACCTGCTACTGTCACCTCAGCTCCATCAGCTCCAGTTCCTCCAGTTGCCACTCCAACTCCATCCACGACATCAGCTGAGATCTTCGCCGACGCAGTTCTCTCGACTCCTTCATCAACAACCGGAGGAGATCAGCCCAAGAACTCTTAGATATATCTCTTTGAACTTTTTGGTAACTTGTTGCCAAAGGGGGAGAAGTGTATATAGATCTTTAGGCTTTGAGTGAGAGAGCGTTTGGTTTTTATCGCTTTTTCAAAACATTTGGTCTTTTGGTTGCTTGTGTTAAACATTTGTTGGTGTTTGATCATACGCTTAATGTGTGCTGCTACTATTTCCTATCATTATGGTACTTATGAGATGATCTTTCACCTTTGCTTGATTGTGTTGTGCTATGATGTTCATTCTAATTATTCTCGCACACCACCAAGATGTATGTGACATGGAAGAAGTGCCCCATGTACCTAATCGATTGTGCATTTGCATTCAAACGCAAATTTAAAATAATGCACAAATTTAGGGGGAGCTCTTGCTTATCACATACTTCTCAAAGCGACGATTATATTCATTGATTATATCATATGTCGAAGCTTTGATCTATATGTTGTCATCAATTACCAAAAAGGGGGAGATTGAAAGCACATTTGCTCCCTTGGTGGTTTTGGTAATTAATAACAACATATAAGTCATTGAACTAATGTTTTCACTAAGTATATTTCAGGAAAAGTTCAATGATAGGATTGGGAAAAGGATTGTGGAGATTGTGGAAATACCCCAAGATGCAAGGAAATTGATTGGCAAAGCTTCAAGCAAGAGGACTCTACATTTTACTTTGTGAGAAATCACTTTGAGTCCATAGGAAAGCCAATACTATTAAAAGGGGGTAAGGTACTGTTGGTGAACAAAATGATCATACGTGCACAAGTGATAGTCACCAAAAACACCCACAAGCTCTTCCACAAAAGTTTGTCCAAAGTCAAATATCCAAAGTCAAATATCCAAAATCGGTGCAACCAACACTTTCCACTCGGTGCCACCGATTCCCAAACTCAGACAGACATAAGCCAAACCCTAGCCTGTCGGTGCAACCGATTCTGCTTCGGTGCCACCGAGTTTAGGTTGCCAACTTTATGTTACGCAAATTCACAAAATCGGTCCCACCGAGATTGTTGGATCGGCGTCACCGAGAATGGGCAATCTGACCGTTGGTCACCTTATCGGTGCAACCAAGTTTCATATATCGGTCTCACCGAGATTCAAAAGTTGCCACCTTTTGGTCACTTCGGTACCACCGAGATTAACACATTGGTGTCACTGAGTTGGTCATTTTGTGTGTAACGGTTGGATTTTTGGGGATGCCTATATATACCCCTTCACCACCACCCACTCGAAAGAGAAGCACTCAGAACAATTCCATACTTGCCCCATCCAGTTTTCTGAGAGAGAGCCACCTACTCATGTGTTGAGATCATGCCATTCCATTCCAACCATATGAATCTTGATCTCTAGCCTCCCCAAGTTGCTTTCCACCAATCCCATCTCTTCCACCAAGCCAAATCTGTGAGAGAGTGATTGTGTGTTGAGGAGTCTATCATCTTGAAGCACAAGAGCAAGGAGTTCATCATCATTGCCGAGCCTATTACCTTTTGGAGGGTGGTGCCTCCTAGATTGGTTAGGTGTCGCTTGGGAGCCTCCTACTTCGTGTTGTGGAGTTGAACCAAGAAGTTTGTAAGGACAAGGAGATCGCCTACTTCGTGAAGATCTACCCATAGTGAGGCTAGTCTTTCGTGGACGGAAGCCGTTATGGAATAGTCAAGGTTGCTACTTCGTGGACCCTTATGGGTGGAGCCCTCCGTGGACTCTCGCGACCGCTACCCTTCGTGGGTTGAAGACTCCATAAACGTGGACGTACGATAGCACCTCCTATCGGAACCACGGGAAAAATCATCATGTCTAAAATTGCGTTTGATCCTCTTACCCTTCCTTTCTACTCATGCTTGTTGTTACTTTCCGCTGCTATACTCTTAGACATGCATGTGTAGGGTGTACTTGACTTGCCATGAATGCTAAAATCTGCCAACTCTAAAATTTGGGAAAAGGTAGAACTTTTATTTGGTCAAGTAGTCTAATCACCCCCCCTCTAGACATAGTTTCGGTCCTACAGGGCCCACTGGTCAGTTTGACCAGTCAACCCCCTCTGTTGACTGCTGATGTCAGCATGACATCATACTGATGTCATAATTTATTATTGAATTAAATTTAATCAATTTAATTTCTGAATATTAATAAAACTTTAAAAATTAATATAAAATAATCTGTAAGTCAGATGAAAATATTTTATACATGAAAGTTGTTCAGAAAAATCCCACGAATCCAAATACGCACTCCGTTCGTCTGTCATGTGCTCCTATCATAACGAACATGGAACGTTTCCATCCGTTTCATCTGTCCGGTAGTAGCCCGAGACCCAGAAAATATCGTCAGATATTCTTCCTATCCGTCTGTGACGTGTAGTACTGCATTAGTGTGTGCCGAGCTCTGCATATTGCCATGTCATGCATCGTGATTGCATCTGTGCTTTATATTTATTGTTTCTCCCCCCTCTTCTTACCGGTAGACCCCGAGACTAACGCTGCTGTCGGGTCCGACTACGCGACTGACGATCAGGCCTTTGCAGTAGAGCAGCAAGGCAAGCAACCCCCCTTGAGCATTCCGATATCGCCCGATTCTTTCCCTCTCATTCTTGCATTAGATTTTGCTATTGTATAGTTAGCTCCTATTCTGATGCATGGCCTACTTTGTTATACTGCTACTGTACCTACTGCTTTCATAAACTTCTTAGCATAGGTTGATCAGTGACTCCCCAATGACCCCTTAGTCCCAGTTGCCCCGCTTTAAATAGCAGTTACTTGCTACTTCCTGAGCATGCGTTGGTTTTCCCTTGAAGAGGAAAGGGTGATGCAGCAAAGTAGATAAGTATTTCCCTCAGTTGTTGAGAACCAAGGTATCAATCCAGTAGGAGATACAAGCAAGTCCCCAATTGATGTACCTACACAAATAATCAAACACTTGCACCCAACGCAATAAAGGGGTTGTCAATCCCTTCACGGTTATTTGCAAGGATGAGATCTGATAGAGATAGGTATAAAAGATTGCTAGATCGGAAAGTAAAACAAAAGTAAAAATAAGGCAGCGAGATATTTTTGGTATTTTTGGTTTTAGATCTGAAAGTATAATATGGAAAATAGACCCGGGGGCCATAGGTTTCACTAGAGGCTTCTCTCATGAAGGAAAATAATACGGTGGGTGAACAAATTACTGTCGAGCAATTGATAGAAAAGCGAATAATTATGACGATATCCAAGGCAATGATTATGCATATAGGCATCACGTCCGTGTCAAGTAGAACGAAACGATTCTGCATCTACTACTATTACTCCACACATCGACCGACTCCTGCCTGCATCTAGAGTATTAAGTTCATGAAGAACAGAGTAACGCATTAGGTAAGATGACATGATGTAGAGGGATAAACTCAAGCAATATGATGAAAACCCCATCTTTTTATCCTCGATGGCAACAATACAAATACGTGCCTTGCTACCCCTACTTTGTCACTGGGTGAGGACACCGCAAGATTGAACTCAAAACTAAGCACTTCTCCCATTGCAAGAATTACCAATCTAGTTGGCCAAACCAAACCAATAACTCGAAGAGACTTGCAAAGATATGAAATCATGCATATAAGAATTCAGAGAAGATTCAAATAATATTCATAGATAAGCTGATCATAAACCCACAATTCATCGGATCTCGACAAACACACCGCAAAAGAGTATTACATCGGATAGATCTCCATGAAGATCATGAAGAACATGGTATTGAAGAACAAAGAGAGAGAAGAAGCCATCTAGCTACTAGCTATGGACCCGAAGGTCTGTGGTAAACTACTCACGCATCATCGGAGGGGCAATGGAGTTGATGTAGATGCCCTCCGTGATCGAATCCCCCTCCGGCAGATTACCGGAAAAGGCTCCAAGATTGGATCTCACGGGAACAGAGGCTTCCGGCGGCGGAAAAGTATTTGCGTGGCTCTTTTTTGTATCCAGGGAATATTTGGGAATTTATAGGCCGAAGAATAGGGTTAGGAGGGCTGCCGTGGGGCCACAAGCCAGGGGGCGCGCCCCCCCTAGGGCGCGCCCCTGTGGCTTGTCGCCACACGGCGGCTCTCCTGCCTTCATCTCCAAGTTTGCTGGGTTTCTTCTGGTCCAAGAAAAATCATTCCGAAGATTTTATTCCGTTTGGACTCCGTTTAATATTCCTTATCTGCAATACTCAAAAACAAGGAAAAAACAGAAACTGGCACTAGGCTCTAGATTAATAGGTTAGTCCCAAAAATAATATAAAATAGCATATTAATGCATATAAAACATCCAAAACAGATAATATAATAGCATGGAATAATCAAAAATTATAGATACGTTGGAGACGTATCAAGCATCCCCAAGCTTAATTCCTGCTCGTCCTCGAGTAGGTAAATGATAAAAACAGAATTTTTGATGTGGAATGCTACCTAACATATTTATCCAAGTAATATTCTTTATTGTGGCACGAATATTCAGATCCATAAGATTCAAAACAAAAGTCTAATATTGACATAAAAACAGTAATACTTCAAGCATACCAACAAGGCAATCGTGTGCTTTCGAAATAACATGGCCTTAGAAAGTTATCCCTACAAAATCATATGGTCTGGCTATGCTCCATCTTCCCCACACAAAGTATCTAAATCATGCACAACCCCGATGACAAGCCAAGCAATTGTTTCACACTTTTTATGTTCTCAAACCTTTTCAACTCTCACACAATACATGAGCGTGAGCCATGGATATAGCACTATAGGTGGAATAGAATATGGTGGAGGTTGCAAGGAAATTGGAGAAGATAGTCTCACATCAACTAGGCGTATCAACGGGCTATGGAGATGCCCATCAATAGATATCAATGTGAGTGAGTAGGGATTGCCATGCAACAAATGCACTAGAACTATAAGTGTATGAAAGCTCAAAAAGAAAACTAAGTGGTTGTGCATATGATGAAAAATTCCACTAGTTATATGAAAGTGACAAAATAGGAGACTCTCTATCATGAAGATCATGGTGCTACTTTGAAGCACAAGTGTGGAAAAAGATAGTAGCATTGTCCCTTCTCTCTTTCTCTCATTTTTTTTATTTTTTTTATTTTGGTGGGCATATTTGGCCTCTTTTTTTTTGGGCTTCGCTGGCCTCTTTTATTTTTTGTAAAGTCCGGAGACTCATCCCAACTTGTGAGGGATTCATAGTTTCCATCATCCTTTTCTCTCACGGGACAAATGCTCTAATAATGAAAATCATCACACTTTTATTTACTTACAACTCAAACAAAAATTACAACTCGATACCTAGAACAAAATATGACTCTATTTGCAATATGAAAGTGATGGTGCGTGTCATGAAAAACGGAATGGTGGAAGTTGCATGACAATATATCTTGGAATGGCTATGGAAATGCCATAATAGGTAGGTATGGTGGCTGTTTTGAGGAAAATCTATGGTGGCTGTTTTGAGGAAGGTGGGTTTGATGCACCGGCGAAAGTTGCGCGGTACTAGAGAGGCTAGCAATGGTGGAAGGGTGAGAGTGCGTATAATCCATGGACTCAACATTAGTCATAAAGAACTCACATACTTATTGCAAAAGTCTATTATTTATCGAAACAAAGCATTAGACGCATGCTCCTAGGGGAGAGGTTGGTAGGAGTTAACCATCGCGCGCTCCCGACCCTCACACAAAGGTTGACAATCATTAAACAAATCATGCTCCGACTTCGTTACATAACGGTTCACCATACGTGCATGCTACGGGAATCACAAACTTCAACACAAGTATTTCTTCCAATTCACAATTACTCACTAGCATGACTCTCATATTACCATCTTCATATCTCAAAACTATATGCAAGGAATCAAACTTCTCATAGTATCCAATGCACTTAATATGAAAGTTTTTATTATATCCCCCTTGGATGCCCATTATATTAGGACTAAATTCATAACCTAAACCAATTACCATGCTGTTTTAAAGACTCTCAAAATAATATAAGTGAGGTACGAGAGTTCAATAATTTCTATCAAATAAAACACCACCGTGCTCTAAAAAGATATAAGTGAAGCACTAGAGCAACATTGCCTAGCTCAAAAGATATAAGTGAAGCACATAGAGTATTCTAATAAATTCACGATTCAACGTGTGTCTCTCAAAAAGATGTGTGCAGCAAGGATGATTGTGGCAAACTAAAAAGCAAAGACTCATATCATACAAGACGCTCCAAGCAAAACACATATCATGTGGTGAATAAAAATATAGCCTCAAGTAAATTTACCGATGGATTGAAGACGAAAGAGGGGATGCCTTCCGGGGCATCCCCAAGCTTAGGCTTTTTGGTATCCTTGAATATGTCTTGGGGTGCCTTGGTCATCCCCAAGCTTAGGCTCTTGCCACTCCTTATTCCATAGTCCATCAAATCTTTACCCAAAACTTGAAAACTTCACAACACAAAACTCAACAGAAAACTCATGAGATCCGTTAGTATAAGAATAATAAATCACCACTTTAGGTACTGTTGTGAACTCATTCTTTATTTATATTGGTGTAATATTTACTGTATTCTAACTTCTCCATGGTTCATACCCCCCGATACAACCCATAGATACATCAAAATAAGCAAACAACACATAGAAAACAGAATCTGTCTAAAACAGAACAGTCTGTAGCAATCTATAGACTTCGAATACTTCTGTAACTCAAAAAATTCTGAAAAATTAGGAAAATTAGGACAATTTGTATATCAATCTTGTGTAAAAATTTCAGATCAAAATCACGTTCCAGTGAATTTACAAAATTCCTGGACTGAGAGTAAAAGTTTCTATTTTTCAGCAAAATCAAATCACAAACACCGTAGACCATCCCAAAGGTCTTACTTGGCTCAAACACTAATTTAAACAAGAAAACACAATTACTACAGAGGTAATAATGTGCAAAACACTCAAAAACAGAATCAAAAACAAAAGTATAAAAATAAAATTGGGTTGCCTCCCAACAAGCGCTATTGTTTAACGCCCTTAGCTAGGCATAACGCAATAGATCTAGGTATTGTCATCTTTGGTATTGACAACTTTTGTGAGGGCCTTCTCAAATCCGGGGGGCTCTTTCCTCTTCCCCGGGTTTGTAGGAGAAGAAACCATCTTAATATCCAAAATATCCAAACGCTTATTGCAAAGGGTAATCAAAGTATTCAGTCGATTGAGGTTCCCACTAATATGTTTAAGGGCTTCATGATATTGTTGTAACTCGACCAAGTTCTTATGTAAGTCACTCAATTTGTCGAGAATTTGAACTCCCTCTTCTGAGAAAACAAATCCCTTTTTTTGTGGAGGAACCCCCAAAATCCCCTCCATTACTTCATAGGCAGCGTTCGTATCTAGTTCAATAAAATTCCCTTTTGAGGCAAAATCTAAGAGTTCTCTATGATGCAAAGCCAATCCAATATAAAAATTTCTAAGCAAAACCTTTGCATCTCCTTTTAGGTTGGAGATACGATATGATTCCATTAGCCTATACCAGGCATCTTTCAAATTTTCCCCTTGTTTTTGTTTGAAGTATAGAACGTCAAAATCCGGTGACAGAGGGGAAGTAGTAACGCTAGTCATAGAGACAGGTGAGAAAGAGGCAAACGAAAAGGAGGACGAATAAAAAGGCAAATCTTTTTGGTTTTTTCTGAAAATCGTTTTAGAAGTGGGGGAGAGGAAAACGAGAGGCAAATGGCAAATAATGTAAAAGCAAGAGATGAGTTTGTGATGGGTACTTGGTAGGCTTGATGTAGATCTCCCCGGCAACGGCGCCAGAAATCCTTCTTGCTACTTCTTGAGCATGCGTTGGTTTTCCCTTGAAGAGGAAAGGGTGATGCAGCAAAGTAGATAAGTATTTCCCTCAGTTGTTGAGAACCAAGGTATCAATCCAGTAGGAGATACAAGCAAGTCCCCAATTGATGTACCTACACAAATAATCAAACACTTGCACCCAACGCAATAAAGGGGTTGTCAATCCCTTCACGGTTATTTGCAAGGATGAGATCTGATAGAGATAGGTATAAAAGATTGCTAGATCGGAAAGTAAAACAAAAGTAAAAATAAGGCAGCGAGATATTTTTGGTATTTTTGGTTTTAGATCTGAAAGTATAATATGGAAAATAGACCCGGGGGCCATAGGTTTCACTAGAGGCTTCTCTCATGAAGGAAAATAATACGGTGGGTGAACAAATTACTGTCGAGCAATTGATAGAAAAGCGAATAATTATGACGATATCCAAGGCAATGATTATGCATATAGGCATCACGTCCGTGTCAAGTAGACCAAAACGATTCTGCATCTACTACTATTACCCCACACATCGACCGACTCCTGCCTGTATCTAGAGTATTAAGTTCATGAAGAACAGAGTAACGCATTAGGTAAGATGACATGTTGTAGAGGGATAAACTCAAGCAATATGATGAAAACCCCATCTTTTTATCCTCGATGGCAACAATATAAATACGTGCCTCGCTACCCCTAGTTTGTCACTGGGTGAGGACACCGCAAGATTGAACCCAAAACTAAGCACTTCTCCCATTGCAAGAATTACCAATCTAGTTGGCCAAACCAAACCAATAACTCGAAGAGACTTGCAAAGATATGAAATCATGCATATAAGAATTCAGAGAAGATTCAAATAATATTCATAGATAAGCTGATCATAAACCCACAATTCATCGGATCTCGACAAACACACCGCAAAAGAGTATTACATCGGATAGATCTCCATGAAGATCATGAAGAACATGGTATTGAAGAACAAAGAGAGAGAAGAAGCCATCTAGCTACTAGCTATGGACCCGAAGGTCTGTGGTAAACTACTCACGCATCATCGGAGGGGCAATGGAGTTGATGTAGATGCCCTCCGTGATCGAATCCCCCTCCGGCAGATTACCGAAAAAGGCTCCAAGATTGGATCTCACGGGAACAGAGGCTTCCGGCGGCGGAAAAGTATTTGCGTGGCTCTTTTTTGTATCCAGGAAATATTTGGGAATTTATAGGCCGAAGAATAGGGTTAGGAGGGCTGCCGTGGGGCCACAAGCCAGGGGGGCACCCCCCCCTAGGGCGCCCCCCTAGGGCGTGCCCTTGTGGCTTGTCGCCACACGGCGGCTCTCCTGCCTTCATCTCCAAGTTTGCTGGGTTTCTTCTGGTCCAAGAAAAATCATTCCGAAGATTTTATTCCGTTTGGACTCCGTTTAATATTCCTTATCTGCAATAATCAAAAACAAGGAAAAAAACAGAAACTGGCACTAGGCTCTAGATTAATAGGTTAGTCCCAAAAATAATATAAAATAGCATATTAATGCATATAAAACATCCAAAACAGATAATATAATAGCATGGAACAATCAAAAGTTATAGATACGTTGGAGACGTATCATTACTCGATCATCATGATCGACGAGCCAGGCCCGTCACATCACTGCACTCCCCTTAGTTGTACGACTCTGCAGAACTACTATCGAGTACCGAGGGTGACACCTCGTAAAGTTCTCATGATGCTAGCTCGGTAGTGTAGCTAGTCGGTCATGGTAAACAGAGGGTGATACCTCTCCGCCACTCTCAATATCGACTCTGTCGTGCAACCCCCCTCTCAAGTGTATGACCCCCGAGGGTGATTCCTCTAAGTCCACCTTGACGGTTACATCGAGCGGGTTCCTTTGAGGGTGATTCCTCAGGTTCCGCCTTGGTGTATTATACACACGGTTACTATGGCTTGGTTACAGAAAGATGTTGGTGATGGGTTGGCCCTGAAGGGTACCCACGGTTTATTGACGACAAGGCGTGGCCGGGCAGGTGAGGCCCTTGCCACACATCCTCGAGATGGGGCGACGGGACCGCACATCATGGGTCGCGCTTGTCACCGCATTAATAAAATGCTAATGGGTTGGGTATTTGATCTGAGTTGGTCGATTGACCTTTATACGCACTAAACCTTCACGTGGGACAAGTTATGGGTACTCAACGTCGTTGTATTAGCCGAAGCTCTTCGGTCGTCAGCAATGGAGCGGCGCGTGCCCGAGTGGTTCGCGACGGCACTGATCTTGTATTAGAGTGTGCTAGGACTGACCTCGCCGCCCACTCATCGTGCAGGAGTGCAAAGGGCGAGTGGGCCCATGACCCCTGCGCGCTTAGGATTTAGACCGACGGGTTGGCCTCTCTGTTGAGCCTAGGTAGGGCGACGACGTGTTGATTTCCCGAGGCCGGGCATGACCCAGGAAAGTGTGTCTGGCCAGAGGTGATCAAGCGTGTTGGAAATGTGGTGCACCCCTACAGGGATGAATTCAACTATTCGAATAGCCGTGTCCACGGTAATAGGATGACTTGGAGTTGTACCTTGATCTACTACAACTAAAATTGTGACTTAAAATTGAAATGAATGTTGGCTCCGAGATTGCTTTCTCGCAGGGAGTCGAGGAAGAATCTCTGGGCGTGGTTACTTAATAAAATTTGCTACAATAATATTGCTATATATGAGATACCGGCCTACTCTCTTCTATTGCTGCAAGATGTTGAAGATGCTAGTCTTCGATAGGACTAGGCCTTCCCCCTCATTCTTGCTTTCTGCAGTCAGTCCAGATATAACCCCCATTCCCTTTGATAATATGCATACTTAGCATAGTTCTGATGTCAGTCTTGCGAGTACTTTGGATGAGTACTCACCGCTGCTTTGCTTTCTCTTTTCCCCTCGATATGATTTCTACGTTCAGACGATGGAGCCCAGGAGATGGAGTACGCCGAAGACGACTACTACACCACCGCTGGAGCTTACTACTACGTGGAGGCTGCCCCCGACCAGCAGTAGGATAGGAGGTTCCCAGGCAGGAGGCCTGGCCTTGTTCGATCAGTTGCTTATGTTTGTGCTAGCCTTCTTAAGGCAAAAATTGTTTAACTTATGTCTGTGCTCAGATATTATTTGCTTCCACTGACTCGTGCTTGTCGAGCTTTGTATTCGAGCCCTCGAGGCCCCTGGCTTGTAATATGAAGCTGTATGACTTTTATTTTGTGTCTAGTGTTGTGTTGTGATACCGATCAGTGAGTCCCTAATCTTGGTCGTACGCTTTGCGTGTATGATTAGCGTACGGTCATAATTGGGGGCGCCACACGGGCATGGGTGGCCTTGCTCTGGGCATGGACGGCCACAATCTTGGCTAGGGAGGCTGCCGATGAACGGACGCCTACTCGAGCACACTCAGCGATTACCAACTCATCGGACGTGGGTTGTCGACCGGTGTGGAGAAGCCATATGTGATTTGTGCAGTGACCGACATGAGATGCGCGTGGGCGGCCTCGAGATGGGACTGGGCATCCGCCATTAGGGCTACGACGACCGCCAAGAAACTGACAGCTGATGTGTCATTCTCGCCATTTGCTATCCCCGTCGCGGTTGTTGCTGTCGCCCTCTCAGCTGCAGTAGCTACCCTTTCGGTTGCTGCAGCCGCCTTGTCGGAGGTAGCGGCCGTGTTCAAGCATGTTGAGAGCGCGCTCATGGCTGATGCAGCCGCGCTTGCGCCGGAGTGGGTTGCCGAAGTTTCCCTCACGACGGGGATCCACGTCCCCATCTTTCACTGGCGATGATTGAAAAGTAAAATGCTCTAAGGAGCCCGTGCGGTAAACTGGCCGGCGATGTACTCTAGCCGAAGAAGCTTCCGTCCTAAGCCATGCATTATGAGGATTGGCCCAAGATGTTTTGTACTGCATCACACACGATTCATGAACTTGAACTGTTTGTGAAAGACTTGATTTTCAAAATATTTTTAAAACAAAAAATGAGGTTACTTCGACAAAGGACGGTGTTTGGATTGCAATAAGATTTATCTGCAGTGAACACTTACCAATAGCAGCGTCGTGCTAAAATATGGAATTATTCAGGGTCCGTTTGGCATTTTTATGCATTAATTGAGTTTTCTAGGCATTTAATGTGTATAATTCAAATTTGAACTATCGTCCCAATGTCCGGTGCGTCAAAATGGGATGAAAATCATATTAGTGTCCATGGCTTCATCATTAGGTCACGGGCAAGAAATGGGAATGAATTTCAAACATATCGGGGTCTTGGCTCGGCCTCAAACGTTGCGAAACCTAGTTTTTAAATTACCGTAAATCCAAAACGCGTCAGAAATTCTAAAAACTTGGCATGTTGTCATGACATGGCACATATGTGCCATTGAAAAAATTGTCCAACTTGGGAAAATTATAGGCACAAGTCCCTTACAAACCGGAGGTTCTCACTGCAAGCTTTGTGGTTCCGATAAGGAACACGTCACCTTAATTACGTGGGCAAAACGCATCCGCTCATCTTCTCGCGTTGAACTTTTGTTAGAGGCAACATAGACAAGTAAGAGTGTCTTGCTAAAATATGGAATTATTCATGGTTCTTTTTGCATTTTCATACGTTAATTGAGTTCTCTAGGCATTTAATGCGGATAATTAAAATTTGAACTAAAATCACAAGGTCTGGTGCATCAAAATGGGTTGAAAAATTATATAAGTGTCCATGGCTACTTTGGGCCCCATGCAAGATATGTGAATGGATTTCAAACATCTTGGGGTCTTGGCTCGGCCACATACATTGAGAAGCTTGGTTTTACATTCATGTATAAATCAAAAACTCGTCATAATTTCATGAAACTTGGCATGGTGTCATGACATGGCTCATACGCGCCCTGGTGAAAAAATGTCTGATATGGGACAAGTTTTGCAACAAGCCCCTTACAAACCTGAGCTTCTCACGGGAAGCTTTTGTGGTTTTGATATGGAACGCATCACCTTATGTGGGCGAATCGACATCCGCTGCATCTTATAGTCTTAAACTATATATTTCTAGAGGCAACATATACCAAAATGAGTGTCGTTCCAAAAATATGAAAATATACATGGTTCGTTTGGCCTTTTTTTACATTAATTGACTTTTATATGC
This sequence comes from Elymus sibiricus, assembly GCA_039707655.1. Classification (NCBI taxonomy): domain Eukaryota; kingdom Viridiplantae; phylum Streptophyta; class Magnoliopsida; order Poales; family Poaceae; genus Elymus; species Elymus sibiricus. Next base: position 118,671,828 of record CM077675.1, read on the forward strand.
ATTATGTAACGTGCATAATTCAAATTTGAACTACAATCACAAGGTCTGGTGCATCAAAATGGGTTGAAAATAATATAAGTGTACATGCATCTTTAGGATCCCATGCAAGATATGGGAATGAATTTCAAACATCTCACGGTCTTGGCTCGGGCACACATACATTGAGAAACTCGGGTTTTAAATCATGTATAAATCAAAAACTCTTCAGAAAAGTCATGAAACTTGGCATGGTGTCATGACATGCATGGCTCATATTTGCCCTAGTAAAATAATATCCAATTTGGGACAAGTTTTGGCACAAGCCTCTCACAAACCTAAGCTTCTCACGGGAAGCTTTTGTGGTTTCGATATGGAACACGTCACCTTATGTGGGCGAATCGACATCCACTGCATATTCTCATCTTGAACTATATATTTCCAGAGGCAACATATACCAAAATGAGTGTCGTGCCAAAATATGAAATTATACATGATTCGTTTGGACTTTTTATACATTAATTGAATTTTATATGCATTATTTAATATGCATAATTCAAATTTAAACTACTACCACAAGGTCTGGTGCATCAAAATGGTTAGAAAATCATATTAGTGTGCATGCATCTTTAGGTCCCATGCAAGTTATGGGAATGAATTTCAAACATCTCGGGGTCTTGGCTAGGTCAGAGAAACATTGAGAAACTCGGGTAAATCATGTAAATCAAAAACTCGTCAAAAGATTCATGAAACTTGGCTTGGTGTCATGAACATGGCACATAAAGGCGTCATATCATTTTGTTTTCCTATTTCAGACTCGTTTTTTAATATATTTTTTATTTTAGAGCCAACATTGAGAATATTACGTTAAACCATAGTAAATCTAGAACTCACACAAAATTCAAGAAATTGGGCATGGCATCATGATATAGCACAAATATGTTGTGGTATTTTTCGTGTCCATTTTGGAAAAAGACGAACACATTAATAGCTAACAAAAGCTTTTTGGAACAAAGAATTGTCACGTTTCCACGAAAACGGTTGCATTATTTTCAAACCGTGGGCGTTCTACTGCCCTTACATGCTGCCAAGCGTCGCACTCTTTTATTGGCTAGGGCTTAGGAGGTGTCATGCGAGCAGCTGCTAGAGTTGACAGGAGGCGTGCGAGCTGGCCTCCGCTGCGCAGGCTCACCGGGAGGCGTGCGGGCTGTACGCCGTAGGCTCACCGAGAAGCAAGCCCTTTGACCTCCGTATCCGTCCTCCTCGCTTCCAACCTGTCCATCAATGGCGCCCGAGCCGCTGTTTAATAGGCGGCTTTACTGCCCACTCACTCACAATCCTCTCTACATCTTCGCCTCCCACTCCCCTCCATCATTCATACCTCCATGGCGACCTACGCCATGGTGCACAGGGATCATATGCCACTAGTCTTCCGGTTTGGTGAAGTTGACACCGAGCTGGAAGAGATAGAACATAAAGACGAATGGGACGCCATGGACATGTCCCTGGAAGAGCTGCATGCCACAGCGGATGCTGCCCCGACGCACTCGCCAGCAACCATCCCTGCGCCCGCGCCAGCAACCATCCCGGGGCATTGACGGGCTGGTCACCGAGCATCATCGCAACACTAGAAACCGCGGGCGTTAGGGAGGTCCCCACGGACCCGCGCGAGCTCGTGTACGTGCAAGCGCCAGGGCCTCCTCCTGCGCCCGTGCTCATGCGCGCCCCTGCAAACGACACACCGGTACCAGTGCGCTTGCCCGCACCCACGGCGCCCGACCCCGTGCGCTTGCTTGCACCCGTCATGTGCCCCTTAGCGGATTGGGACGCCGCTGTTGACAGCTTCCTCGCAGCGCCGCTAGTCGCCGCCCCCCGGCCCCGCGTCCGTCGATCGCGCGACGACCGACTCTTTGATTGTGAAGTCCATAACATTCTGGTCTCGTTTGAAGAACTGTACAACTTCGCCCCGGAGCACGAGAACGCCGCCGCAGGATGCCGCAACCGCCGCCGCCGCAACTAGTTTTCTTTATATTGTATCTCGATTGTATGAATGTAAAGTCAAAGCATGACTGAATGAAATCTATGGTTTGATGAACTAAGTATTTATCTCTGAATTCACATAGCAAACAAAAAACCATCATCGTTTTCTCTGAATAAACACTCATCACAAATGGTTCAGGTTGAATACCCATATACAGATCAACAGCTATCTTTCCTTCGCCCGTAAGCCAAGTGAAAATATTGGCACGAAGGATTGGTGCAATGCGTCATCGCAAACGTTTCTCTAATATGACCCGTGTGCCTAGTACAGACAATCCAGGAAGATTTGCAGCTATCATATTGGATAAATTGCCATGTGTCAAATCGGAAGCATTGGCATCTGTCGATCTAGTAACATTGGCATTTGTCAACATTGTAGCACTGACATTTGTCGAATTTCGCAGGAACAAAATCACTATTACGGTGCACATTTGCAACTGAAATTCAGCAAACATGGATTTCATTCATAGATTAACCATTGGTCTTTGTACAAAATAGTTCAACTCGACAGCTGAATCAAACAAAATTTTCCCCAATTGTTGCCAACCATGTACTGAAATAGCTAGTTCAACTACATATACTAGCTAATTTAAAGCACGTGGTACAGTTCAACCATATCTATAGTTAGATGAACTAAACAAAATAGCCCCTAAATACTAGTACTACGGAGGGACTTTGTACCACTTCCAGCAGAATCAAGCGCGCTCAGTTAGAGCAAGTTGAGGAGGAGCCTGCCGACGAGTTGGTGGAGTCATGTCCGTTGCCTGCCAGTGCTGCCCTCCGGCGCTCAAGACGCCCCTCCTCGAAGCGACGGGACTCGGCGTAGATCTCCGCATTCCGCGCCGCCGTTGCGGCTTCTCCTGCGGCCACGGCGTCTGTGAGCTTCTTTGCGTGCGCGACCTGGCGCTCCACCTCTGTAGGATCGAAAGTATGTCTAGAGGGGGGGTGATTAGACTACTTGACCAAATAAAAATTCTACCTTTTCCCAATTTTAAGTGTTGGCAGATTTTAGCAATGATAGCAAGTCAAGTACACCCTACACATGCATGTCTAAGAGTATAGCAGCGGAAAGTAACAACAAGCATATGTAGTAGAGGGTAGGAAGGGAGATCAAATGCAATTTGTAGACACGAAGATTTTTCCCGTGGTTCCGATAGGCGGTGCTATCGTACGTCCACGTTTATGGAGTCTTCAACCCACGGAGGGCTCCACCCATAAGGGTCCACGAAGTAGCAACCTTGACTATTCCATAACGGCTTCCGTCCACGAAGGGCTAGCCTCACTATGCGTAGATCTTCACGAAGTAGGCGATCTCCTTGCCCGTACAAACTTCTTGGTTCAACTCCACAACACGAAGTAGGAGGCTCCCAAGCGACACCTAACCAATCTAGGAGGCACCACCCTCCAAAAGGTAATAGGCTTGGTAATGTCGATGAAATCCTTGCTCTTGTGCTTCAATATGATAGACTCCTCAACACACAATCACTCTCTCATAGATTTGACTATGGTGGAAGAGATTGATTTAGTGGAAAGCAACTTGGGGAGGCTAGAGATCAAGATTCATATGGTAGGAATGGAATAGCTTGATCTCAACACAGGAGTAGGTGGCTCTCTCTCAGAAATAGGATGGGGCAAGTATGGAATAGTTTAAGAGCTTCTCTTTCAAGTGGGTGGTGGTTAAGGGGTATATATAGGCATCCCCAAAAATCCAACCGTTACACCTAAAGTGACCAACTCGGTGACACCGAAGTATAAAACTCGGTGGTACCAAAGTGACCAAAAGGCAGTAACTTTTGAATCTCGGTGAGACCGATACATAACTCTCGGTGGTACCGATTAGGTGACCAACGGTCAGATTGCACAACTCGGTGATGCCGATTCTCAAATCTCGGTGGTACCAATTCTTGACAATAGCTAACCAGAGAGTTGGTCCAAAAACTCGGTGAGACCGATTCACAAAACTCGGTGGTACCGATTCTTGTGAATAGCTAACCAGGAAGTTGGTCCAAGTCTCGGTGAGACCGACTAGCAAAACTCGGTGGTACCGATGCTTGAAAGTAGCTAAACAGAAAGTTGGCAACTGAACTCGGTGGCACCGATGCAGAATCGGTTGCACCGAATGGCTAGGGTTTGGCATGGGTCTGTCTGAGTTTGGGAATCGGTGGGACCGAGTGGGAATTGTTGGTTGCACCGATTTTCATGAATGGCTTGGACAGACTTTTGTGGAAGAGTTTGTGGGTGTTTTTGGTGACTATCACTTGTGCACGTGGAGCATCTTGTTCACCAATAGTACCTTACCCCCTTTTGATAGTATTGGCTTTCCTATGGACTCAAAGTGATTTCTCACAAAGTAAAATGTAGAGTCCTCTTGCTTGAATCTTTGCCAATCCATTTCCTTGCATCTTGGGGTTTCTCCACAATCCTTTTGCCATCCCTATCATTGAACTTTTCCTGAAATATGCTTAGTGGAAACATTAGTTCAATGACATATATGTTGTTATTAATTACCAAAAAAACCAAGGGAGCAAATGTGATTTCAATCTCCCCCTTTTTGGTAATTGATGACAACATATAGATCAAAGCTTCGACATATGATATAATCAATGAATGTAATCGTCGCTTTGAGAAGTATGTGATAAGCAAGAGCTCCCCCTAAATTTGTGCATTATTTTGAATTTGCGTTTGAATGCAAATGCACAATCGATTAGGTACATGGGGCACTCTTTCATGTCACATACAACTTGGTGGTGTGCGAGAATAATAAGAATGAATATCATATCACAACACAATCAAGTAAAGGTGAATGATCATCATCATAAGCATCATAATGATAGGAAATAGTAGCAATACACATCAAGTGTATGATCAAACACCAACAAAGTTTAACACAACCAAACCAAAAGATATCAAATGTTTTTGAAAAGCGATAAAAACCAACGCTCTCTCTCTCGAAGCCTAAAGATCTATATACATCTTCTCCCCCTTTGGCAACAAGTTACCAAAAAGATCAAAGGTATATAGCTAATCGTTCTTCTAGGGCTGATCTCCTCCGGTTGTCGATGAAGGAGTCGAGAGAACGGCATCAACGAAGATGTCGGCAGACGTCATGGACGGAGTCGGTGTAGCAACTAGAGGAACTGGAGGAGCTGATGGAGCTGAAGAAGCTGTAGCAGGTGCTGATGAAGAAGGTCGCAACTCTGGAGCTGGCACTATAGTTGATCTAGCCTGAGTAGTGAACTGAGTGCTAGGCCTGAGAGGTGCACGATCCTCATCATCATCATCTGTAGAATGAGGGCTAGGCACTGCGTCAACTTCCTTCTTGAGCTCATCAACTATCTTAGTCAGCCCATCCACCTTGTTGTTGAGAGTGTGAAACTTGTTGTCAACAATCCTCGAGAGGCTCGCCTGCTTCTTCAACATCTCGCTGATGTCCTTCTGCATGCTGAGCACAGAGCTAAGTAGGAGATCCATCTGCTCACTCCTGGACCTGGGCACCTGAGAACTAGAGCCTCTGGTTGCCTCTGCATGTGCCTGTGATGTAGCTGATGTGGGATGATCTGGGTCCATCAGCACAACGTTGTCTTCTAGATCTGGCAGTAGTGGCAAATGTGGTCTGTCAAGTGCAAAGATGTGCTTCTCCAGCTTGGAGTTGATAAGCATCTGGATGTAGGGTGCATAGCAGCAAGAACGCTTCTGATCAGCAGCAACCATCTTCACAGTCTCCACTATTAAATCCATCACTCTAAATCTCGTATGTTGATCTAGGTGGAGCAGCATGTTGATGGAATAGCCTCGAATCATCTTCTCATCTCCAGACTTAGGCATCAAGGTATGCCTCAATATGGTGTTGATGGTGCGCAGACCAGCCTGGAGGAAATAAATGGATCCAAGCTTGTGAGACTCCAGATGTGCAGCAGGGATCTCATTGTACATGTTCTTCATGGCATCATGGCTTGCCTTGGGCTCATTGTAGACATTGATGTCACCATTTTCCACCTCTGGGACTCCTAAGATGGTAGCCCATTCCTCAACAGTTGATTCATATCTTGCTCCTTCAGTCATCCACACAATTCTACCATCTCCATAGAAGTGAGCAGTGGAGTAGAATTGCATGATCATTTCATCATTCCATGCAGTAAATTCCTTGCCAACAAATTCATCCAGACCAATGCAGTGAAAGTTGTCTTGCACACTTGGGAAGTAGTCCTCATTCTCCTTGACGTACTTCCAATCCACATACCTCATGTCACTCACTTCAGGGCTCTTATCAAGCAAAACTGTTTCATAGAAATCTTGTTGCTCCTTGGTATAGAACCTGTAGTCAATAGCAGTCTTCCTTCTCTGTGAATATGGATCAATGGCTCTCCATTCTCTCAAACTAGAGTCCTTCCTCTTCTTCATATCCTCAGCTAGCAAGTGGCTGGCATTATGCTCTGGAAGGTGTGGTCTCAGCTTCATCAAAGCTGACATAGCATCATCCTCGGCTTCCCTGAGAGTGGAGGTCTTGTTCTTGGAAGAAGCTGGGATCTCTCTGGAGAACCTCTTGGGTTCGTCTGTAGCAGCCTTCTTGGGGGTAGTCTTGGTGCCCTTGGATGTGGTAGTCTTAGGCATAGCATCTGCCATGAGCTTCTTCTTCTTCTTAGGAGGAGCCTTGGCAGCTGGCTCTTCCTCCTCTTCTTCCTCATCTAGATACTCTGGAGTAGATGGAAGAACTTTAGCTTTAACAAATCTTGTCCTTTATCTCTTCTTCTCCCCTGCCTTTTTAGGCATAGATTTCTTTGAGGGCTCAACAGTCATTGTTGCCCTAGCACTCTCTGGTGCTCTTGCTGTCCCTGAGCTAGCATACTCTTTCCTAATGGCCTTCTTCTTCTTGGATGAAGAGGCAGCAGCAGTGGTGTTCTTTGCAGTATCATCCTTCTTGGACAGCTCCTCAGGTATGAAATCTTCATCCTCCTCATCTGAGTTGAGCTTCCTTCTTGCCCTAGTTGCAGCTTTGGGCAGATCAGGAGAGCTAGGAACATCATCATAGCTCCCCTCAGTACTAGTGCCTGAGCTCATGTCAACACTTTGCTCTCTGAGATCATTCTGGCTGTCTTCAGCATCTGACATCTCTGACCCTGTGAAATAGAGCATAGAAGAGTGGAAGGGATTGAGTCATCACAAAATGCAGACGTTTTTCAAAGGTTTGAATAGAGAAATTCTTAGATATAGTCTTCAGCAAAAAGGGATTTCGGTGTCACTAAGTCAAATATTTCGGTACCACCGAGACACACAGAACTCTTTACAGAAACTTGGCAGCAATTTCGGTCACACCGAAAATTACCACTCGGTTTCACTGAGATTGTCCTCAGCGGCCCAAAACAAAATCGGTAGAGCCGATTTTTCTGACTCGGTATCACCGAGATTCGATTTTGCGGACGACTAGATCTAAATTTTTTTGGTTCGCTAAGCTAATGAGATCTCTATAGGATTTGGAGGATTGCAATCGGTGGATTATCGATAAAAGTAACTCCAATGCGCATGAATCGGACGGGGAGCGCAAAGAGGGCCGGATCCATACCCTAACTTGGTGAAGGATCCGCTAAGGCGGCGACGGCGGTGAAGATTCCGTCGGCGGCGGCGATTACCAACGGCGGAGACGCACGGGGAGGCAAGGGCGACGACCAGGGGGTCCGCAGCGGCAGCTTAGGGTTGGAGGAAAACGGACTTTTGCGGTTGAATTTCAAAAGTCAGGTCCGCCAGGTAATATACCCTTCGCTGTCGGTGACACCGGTTCGAAATTGTCGGTGTCACCGAGTTTCTCAACTGTTAGTTGATAGGGAAACTCGGTGTAACCGAGAATATGGAATCGGTGTTACCGAGATGGAAATCCAGATCAACCCTAGGCATTCGGTGAGACCGAGATTTTGGTGTTGGTTCCACTGAGATGCACTTGGGAGGTTTTAATGGTCAGTCCTTTGTCGATACGGAACTCCGAGTGCTCCTCACACAGAGGGATCAAAAAGTACTTGTTCAAATTTTGTGATGCAGCAAGAATAGAATATGAGACGATAAAGCATAGATAGCTAGAGAGTGGTCCTAGGCATTCTTGTCCATCCAATTGGCAAAAGAAAAATCAAAAGCCAAATAGCAACAATTGGATGTCCTCGAATGGATAAATAAATGCAGACCAACATGCTCACACAATAAGATGTCAAATGAAATCATGGCAAACATGCACATACATACTAGCATCTATCAAGCATTTTGGCGATGACGGAGTCATCTATATATGAGTATATTGACTTAGGAGCCAAGTAAGAATACTTGATCATAGGTCATACTCATTGTTTAAGCACAAGTGGGGTTACCACTTTTACATAAAACGTTTAATGCTGTCACATTCTAAGAGATGCTTTAACTCAAGTCTTAGAGTAAAGCTCCCCCTTGATGTGACATCCCCCCATAGGAGGGACAAACTAACCTTGGGTTTTGTCGATGAAGACTTCATGTGGGTGAGGTAATGGTAGATGCTCAAGGTTGATGAAGATCACCAAGAGTTGGGAGCATCCTTGTTGTTTCCTTACTCTTCTCACCTACATGGGTTAGTCCCAACACACAAGAGACAAATACAAGGATATCTATGGACATGGAGTGCAAAGCATACATGATGATGTCCATGGATTTGTTGATTACCTTGTCCCTTGCTTACCTTTGAGGGAATGTGTGACTCCTTGAACTATTGCATGATGTTGACGTTGATTGCAACTAGTTCTTGCCAATAATGAATGTGAGTGGATTTCATTGGTGGAGTCACCCCTCAAGAACTTCTCTAGTTCTTCTTCTTGGGGACCCACATCAACTTGATGGGGATCCTTGGTGTTGAAGTGGCACTTGTAGAAGTTGAGCTTGAAGTAGCCTTGGGAACCCACTCCACCAAAGCTTGGGATTCATCTTCATATGAGTCAATGTCCTCTTGAAGATTGTCCTTGCCCTTGAGCTTGTGGTCTTGTGTTGGAAGGTCATCTTGAGTGTTTGTTCCTTTGGGAAGAGTATGTTCATACTTCTCCCTTTGAGGAACAAACTTGGGCTTGGGGTATTGACCTTCTTCCCATTCAACTCCATTAGCGTTGAAGTAGCCAATGCCATGGTTCTTCCGGTATCCTCCATGCTTGCGTACAATCTCCTCAAATTGCTTACATCCGGCAAGACTCTTGTAGATACCTTTCTCTATAATTCCTTTCAATAAATTGTTTTCTTGCTCAAGTGTAACTTGGCTAAGAGAATCATCATTAGTGGAATCAATAGAACTACTAGAAGCAACATCATTAGATTTAGCATTTTTATTGTTGCTAGTAGATGAAGAACCTTTCTTGCCTTTGTTACTAGTTTGTCTAGGTTTAACTTGTGGCATGAATGTAGACAAGAGTAATCGTTTGGCTAGATAAGATGAAGTCTTCTTTCGGAGATCGTCATTGATAGCTTTAAGAAACTCATGTTCTTGCTCCAAGGTGAGCTTCTCGAAGCGTAGCTTCTCATGAGTCCTTACAAGCTCTCTATGATCTTCGAGAGTAGATTCATGGGCTAACTTAAGAGTTTTTAATTCTTTAGTTAGTTGTTCTATTTTCATCTTATCATCATCAACCGACTTATCTTGACTAGCATGAAAATTATCAAGTTCATTTTGACTAACATCACTAGTTTTATCAAAGAGCAAGTCATCATCATCAAGTAAATCATCTTATTCACTATTGAAATCAAGATACTCGGGGTGTGATACCTTGGGACCTTTAGCCATGAAGCAACTTCCACTCCCTTCATTTGGTGAATCAAATAGATCATAGGAGTTGGTAGTCACTAGTGCAAGTCCGGCAACACCTTCATCTTGACTATAGTCGGAGTTGGAGTGATAGCTTCTCTCGGAGTTTTTGTCGGATTCAGAGCCGAAAACCCATTCACCAACATGAGCTTGATGTCTTCTTCTTGTGTAGCTCTTGGTGTGCTTGTCCTTCTTCTCCGAGTCCCTACTTCTCCTTGAGGGTCTTCGTTCATAACGATCATCTCTACTCCTTCTCTCTCTTTGAGGTGATTCATTCCTTGAGCTTCGTCTTCTTGGTGACTCTTCTCTTCGTTTGTAGGGAGCCGTGCACTCATTGGAGTAGTGTCCGGGCTTCCCACAATTGTAGCAGTTTCGGTCACGACTTGACGAACGCTTCTCTTCATATCTTGAGTTGGAGCTTCGTTCTTTGCCTCTATTCTTGTAGAACTTGTTGAATTTCTTGACCATGAGGCTTATCTCTTCATTGGTGACAAGGTTGTCGCTTGAAGTTGCGGGAGCATCACTTGTGGCTTTGTAAGCACCGCTAGACTTGTTGTGAAGCTCTTCTTTGTCCTTGAGTGTCATCTCATGAGCAACAATCCTTCCAATGACTTCCGTAGGCTTGAGATCTTTGTAGTTGGGCATCATTTGGATCAATGTGCAAACGGTGTCGTATCTCTCATCCAAAGCTCGAAGTATCTTCTTGATGATGAATTTGTCGGTCATTTCTTCGCTTCCTAAGCCGGCAATCTCATTTGTGATGAGAGCTAGCCTAGAGTACATCTCTGCGACTCCTTCACCATCCTTCATCTTGAACTTGTCAAGCTGACTTTGAAGAACATCCAACTTGGATTCTCTCACGAATTCGGTACCTTCATGCATATCAACCAAAGTATCCCAAATCTCTTTTGCATTCTCAAGACGGCTGATTTTGTCGAATTCTTCGGGGCATAGGCAGTTGAAAAGAATGTCACATGCTTGAGCGTTGTATTGCAACATCTTCAATTCATCCGCGGTCGCTTCACGATCCGGTTCCTTTCCATCACCAAAGAATTCACCTTGCAAGCCAACATGAACAACAGCCCAAACGGCGGGGTTATGACCAAGAATACGCATTTTCATTTTGTGCTTCCAACTAGCAAAAATTTTGCCATCAAAGTACGGACCTCTACTGTGATAATTTCCCTCACTAGACGCCATACTCTCATAGGTTGTGAGACCAATGCAATGGAGACCAAAGCTCTGATACCACTTGTAGGATCGAAAGTATGTCTAGAGGGGGGTGATTAGACTACTTGACCAAATAAAAATTCTACCTTTTCCCAATTTTAAGTGTTGGCAGATTTTAGCAATGATAGCAAGTCAAGTACACCCTACACATGCATGTCTAAGAGTATAGCAGCGGAAAGTAACAACAAGCATATGTAGTAGAGGGTAGGAAGGGAGATCAAACGCAATTTGTAGACACGAAGATTTTTCCCATGGTTCCGATAGGTGGTGCTATCGTACGTCCACGTTTATGGAGTCTTCAACCCACGTAGGGTAACGGTCGCGAGAGTCCACGGAGGGCTCCACCCATAAGGGTCCATGAAGTAGCAACCATGACTATTCCATAACGGCTTCCGTCCACGAAGGACTAGCCTCACTATGGGTAGATCTTCACGAAGTAGGCGATCTCCTTGCCCGTACAAACTTCTTGGTTCAACTCCACAACACGAAGTAGGAGGCTCCCAAGCGACACCTAACCAATCTAGGAGGCACCACCCTCCAAAAGGTAATAGGCTCGGTAATGTCGATGAACTCCTTGCTCTTGTGCTTCAAGATGATAGACTCCTCAACACACAATCACTCTCTCACAGATTTGACTATGGTGGAAGAGATTGATTTGGTGGTAAGCAACTTGGGGAGGCTAGAGATCAAGATTCATATGGTAGGAATGGAATAGCTTGATCTCAACACATGAGTAGGTGGCTCTCTCTCAGAAATAGGATGGGGCAAGTATGGAATAGTTCTGAGTGCTTCTCTTTCGAGTGGGTGGTGGTTAAGGGGTATATATAGGCATCCCCAAAAATCCAACCGTTACACCTAAAGTGACCAACTCGGTGACACCGAAGTATAAAACTCGATGGTACCGAAGTGACCAAAAGGCAATAACTTTTGAATCTCGGTGAGACCGATACATAACTCTCGGTGGTACCGATTAGGTGACCAATGGTCAGATTGCACAACTCGGTGACGCCGATTCTCAAATCTCGGTGGTACCAATTCTTGACAATGGCTAACCAGAGAGTTGGTCCAAAAACTCGGTGAGACCGATTCACAAAACTCGGTGGTACCGATTCTTATGAATAGCTAACCAGGAAGTTGGTCCAAGTCTCGGTTGAGACCGACTGGCAAAACTCGGTGGTACCGATGCTTGAAAGTAGCTAAACAGAAAGTTGGCAATTGAACTCGGTGGCACCGATGCAGAATCGGTTGCACCGAATGGCTAGGGTTTGGCATGGGTCTGTCTGAGTTTGGGAATCGGTGGGACCGAGTGGGAATTGTTGGTTGCACCAATTTTCATGAATGGCTTGGACAGACTTTTGTGGAAGAGTTTGTGGGTGTTTTTGGTGACTATCACTTGTGCACGTGGAGCATTTTGTTCACCAACAGTACCTTACCTCCTTTTGATAGTATTGGCTTTCCTATGGACTCAAAGTGATTTCTCACAAAGTAAAATGTAGAGTCCTCTTGCTTGAAGCTTTGCCAATCCATTTCCTTGCATCTTGGGGTTTCTCCACAATCCTTTTGCCATCCCTATCATTGAAATTTTCCTGAAATATGCTTAGTGGAAACATTAGTTCAATGACATATATGTTGTTATTAATTACCAAAACGACCAAGGGAGCAAATGTGCTTTCAACCTCCTTCTCTAGGAAGTAGATGTAGCGCGCAAGGGTTGCGACGCAGAAGCCCGACAACGGGCCTTTGGCGGCCTCCACCTCCCGCATTCGGGCCTTGGTGGCGGAGCGGGTGATGACCTCGCCGCCTGACAGTGGGGTGGCGGCCACGGCGGCCACCGGCAGCAGCTGCCTTCGGGCAGCTGTAGTGGAGCGTGTAGTTGGTGGCGTGCGCACACCCACCAGGGACGCCACGTGCACCACACGCTTCTGAGGACTGCCGCGCCGACGCGATGAAGCCTCCCAGCTAGAGCTGTCCTTTGGCGGAGTGGCTGGGCGACGACGAACGTCCGGTGCCATTGGCGATTGGGGGAGAATCAAACTAGACAAGCTACGGGGAGTGAGGGGATGAAGGCAATGTGGAGTCGCCGGCCGTGAGGGTTTATATAGCAGGCCGGCAAGCATTGGTTATTTCACCGAGCCGGGCGGGAAGCTAGAGTCGTAGGACGGTTTTGTGCGCGGGAACCTGCGCGGTTGTGCGCGGGAACGGGCTCATCGAGCGGACGCGTGGCCAAAAGCGGTGCCGAAGCGTGCACTGGAATCCTCGGGCGGCAACGCGGTGACAAGACGTGAGAGAGGAGGACGAGGTGATGCGCAGGCACACGGGTTATAATAATAAAATGTCTGCGATATTAATACAGGCAAACGACACTTCCCAACAAAGCGTCGGTAATGATTTCATCCATCGCTGACAACTGTTTGGCAGCAACCGTCTGCCAACAACCCACACAGCTTGTCGGTACGAATCGTTTGGGTTATTATTGGTCTTCCCACACAATTCTGATGAATGAACGGTTTGCCTAGTATCAAACACACCTTGTTATGGTAACTCGTTTGTGTTCTAGCTCGATCAACGCAAACAGTTTGTCTGAATGAACTGTATGCCGTACTTCACACACATATGTATTTTGAGAACCGTTTGTGTTATCTTGTCTAATCGCAAACAGTTCATAAGCACCAACTGTATGCCCAACATCACACACGCAACTATTTTCTGAATCGTATTTGATGGATCCACCATCGCACACAGTTCGTGTCATTAGCGACGGAGCTTGAACTATACCGTTTGCGATTGATGGATCACACATAGTTTCCACGAAGGGTCTCTGATTGATGTGTCGTCTTTGGACCATCCTGCAGTAGTGTCATGATCTAATATATATACACACAACTAATATATTCATATTGACCTCCTTCTTTAAAGATGACAGAGATGCGGGATAGGCTCCTACCGGAGAACCGCCTACGAGCAATTCAAGAGGAAATCGTGGGATTTTTGCTTACGGAGGTCATAGATGAAAGAGGAGAATACCATCACGCCTAATGCCTGCATGTAATGATCTGTAAACTGTAGGAGAAATTGTATATACCAAATTGTATATATGTGTGTATGCTTGATCGTACGAGAAATTATATGATATATGTATGGTCATATGAGAAATTATATTATATATGCATAACGTGTATAGTATGTAGTAGAGTAAAATATGTTTGAAGTGAAAAAGAATTGAATGGAAAACACAAAATGAAAAGGAAAAATAAACCATAAACCATATATAAACCCCTAAACCCCTAAAACCCTAAACCCCAACCAAAAAAAATCACCACCCTCTAGCCCCGGTTGGTGACACCAATCGGGACTAAAGGTCCTCCAGCCCCCGGCACGCGCAGGCGGCTACGTGGAGGGCTTTAGTCTCGGGTCATGGCCAACCGGGACTAAAGGGTGGGGGCCTTTAGTCCCGATTTATTAGTCCCGGTTGGCCAACCGGGACTAAAGGCTTGCGCCAACCGGGACTAAAGCCCGTTTCTCCACTAGTGACCATGGAGTAGCTACAGCGAGCAGGTATTGCAGAATGGTTCATGCCTTACCCTGGTCGGTCGCTGCTGTTGAGCATCCGAATGTCCCCGCCCTAACCTCACCCTGTTCCACCGCCCTAGCCTCACCCGACGTGCAACAAACCCTTGTTGCGCTTGAAGGGAATGCAACAAGGGCCACAATGCAAAATCTAGCCTATGGTATGGATTGTTGTGGCCCGTCTGATGAAAGCTAGATCGAACGGTCGTGGAGGTGACTGACATGTGCATTGAGATTAGTCGGGTCGGGTGAACGATGACGTTTCCCCAAAACTGCATCGTATGAGGCTGAGGCAGGGGCTATCGCTTTTTTGGAAGAAAAAACAATCTACATGAAATACACTTCTTTAGTTGACTCTCAAGATCACAATCTTCATACGAGAATAACTAATCCGTCTACGGTTTGTTTTCTCGTCGTAAAAACTACTTCCTTTTAAATTGGCATGAGTAGAATTGACATGTATTATATTTAATTTCTCAAATTCTTTAAAGTGCACGCGCACTTTTTAGATGAAACGAACGGTCGGGCTTTCACAACACATGCAAGTGTTAATTTGTTTGTGTGCTAGTGCATGTGAATGTGACATTAAATGCGTTCATACTGACCCTTTAGTTTGGGAAAACATATGCATGTGCATTTATTTCGGGTTTTTAAAATTTTGAAAAGCCATAACTTTCAAACTACACGTCGGAATTTTGATATGTTTTCACCATCTGAATCCTCACAACAAGATATTTGAAACTAGATCCCACATGGGTATGTTTCAAGAAAAAAAATCAATGCCAACTTTAATGCCATATGGTGTAACTTCAGTATTGCATGGTGTAACTTTAGTACTGCGTGGTGTAACTTTTTTCAAAACCACTTTTAGAGTTTCATGATCCAACTTACCATGAGGCTACAACATAGCAACCATAGCAACTAACTTTTCTGATGTGCAACTAGTCTACTGTCCCGCCCAACTACCTAGTATTAGTCTATTAGATATGCAACCATCCTCCCTACTTGTGGATGTCTAGTTTTTCACACCCCTGCCCCACCTCCCCTATCAACGACATGTGCAACTTAGTATTTGTTCATGCCAATTGTCTATTAGTCAATGTGCATCTCTTTTCTCTCCCTACTTGTGAATGTGTATTTTTAGTTGGCGGGGACAACAAGCGGAGTTGCACATAGTTTGCTAGGCAGTTGGCCTGGGAAACATAAAAAGTTGTACATCTCACGGGCATAGATAGTTGGATGGTGAAAATCCCACATTCACGAGGATAGTGAAAAGCTGCATATAGATAAGGTACTAAAGTTACAAATCTCACTAACAGGGGTGGTTTGGACCGGTTGCCAGAAGGGAAAATTACACATCCTTGGGGTACGATGGAAAGTTGTACATCTAGACAGTAGGTCGTGGCAGTATTTGAAGTTGCACATCCACTACTAGGCAGTTGGCCGATGCAGCAAACAGTGAAAGCACATCCATGGGCAGGGAAAAGTTACACATCAATTACTAGACAGTTGGTCAGACGGAGCTGCACATCTCACTAGGAGATAGTTTTGGGTGGAGGTAACATATGTAAAAACCGCACGTCCACGGGTAGTCGGCAAGTTGCACATCCACTGTCAGCTAGTTGCACATCGATTCCTAGGTAGTTACACAAAACGAGATACTAAATTGCACACAAAAAATTCATCGAAACATACCCATGCAGTATCTAGTTTCGAAGAGCACGTCACGAAGGTTCCAACGATGACAAACGGATCTTAATTTTGATGCACAGTTTGAAAACTATGGTTTTTTGAAATTTGTAAATTATGAATTAAATGGTAGAAAGTTATCCATGCCCGTGCAGTAAAAGATTGCACAACCGGTTGCATGTGGACCATTTAATACACATGTTGGTGGGCTATTTTCTTTTAAACTAATTTGGACCAAAGGAATCTTTTCTAATTAAGACAAGGGGACAAACACTTGCCAAAAATTACCGTCTGCCACGGAGCGCCAGCGAGCCAACAGCTACTCGCTAGACGTGTCCTTTTAATTTCCGATGCACCTTCTTAGCTAACATATGGACATGACTAGTTTTATTGGAGTGTACATGTGGACAATGCCAGATTTGGAGGGTTCCTTTGAACGTTTTCATCGTTGAACCCCTTTTG
The DNA here is from genome assembly GCA_039707655.1 of Elymus sibiricus. Classification (NCBI taxonomy): domain Eukaryota; kingdom Viridiplantae; phylum Streptophyta; class Magnoliopsida; order Poales; family Poaceae; genus Elymus; species Elymus sibiricus. The sequence continues at coordinate 118,688,590 of CM077675.1, forward strand.
TTTTAGGTCCTTGATAAATCCATCACGCATCTTAATTACTTGGGGGCCTCCATCATGCTTCAAGATCCATATAATACTCATCTTCATCTCCAATCCTACAAGTTTACACGGCCGCCCCATCTTTCCCATCTTTCAATTGAACAGGGAGAACAGGGTACTCGGAGTCTGGTAAACAAAAAGGAAGAAGAGACATACAAAGCTCAAACACTCCGATTTACATTGGATATCTTTAAGAACATTGATAATAAGAGTAATAAAATAAAGTGAATACAAATGTATTAAAATACGTAGACCCTCCGTTTTTAGCTAACTGGTAGATAGATACTTCGGTGACTAGGTTTGGCTTGGAAACGCTCAAAGATCTTGAGAAATGCTCCTACTTTAGTAGTACAATATTTACCTTTTTTGACAAGAGTAATTAAAATGCAGGAGTAAACAACATAAAAGTTTAGGATAAAGCTAGTTTTTTTTTTGAATCACAAGATAGTTCCTACCACTGGGAAATCTAAAGATTATTCCAGTGTAAAAAGTAATTGAACTAATATAACATGTAATTACCGACTCAACTACGTAAATGATAAAAACATGCGGTTGTTTACCCGGTACTCCTTAAGTAACTTATTTAATTAGCACCCAATCTTGAATTAACTCGTTTGCCTACGTATTATTCCATTTGGAACCGTACAGTGTAACCAAACTGATGGCGGTACACGTGGCTGTCCCACTTTGGCAATTTTCTTGTCTGACACAAGCCATTGGTGGTATATAAAAAAAAAATCTGCCAGTGATTAGTCAAAGACAAAAGGAAATAACTACAACAGGCAAATAAACAACTAGCCGAATCCATTATAAATTATTCTTATAAATCTTTACACAGTATAAATTTCAACTGACAAAACTGAAGGTCTGCAATATTTAAATTTTTACAGTAATCCGTGAAGAAATATGTACAGCAGTTAATTCAAAATACATGAAAAATAACAATCGTGGTGTATCTTTGTTCAAACAGATAGTGACAGCACTGCGCGTACTGTATATATATCATACACTATCTTCTTCAGGCTTATCTGAGGGCCTGATCAGAGGAGCTACCCTCTCAGAAATGATGGCCTTACCATTCTCATCCCGTTTGGCAGGGTACAACACATAGTGTTGAATTATGAAGAGAACATCGAAGAAAACAGTTTCCTACAAATTCAGGGACATGAGATTTAGGAATATTTATACTGTGAGAACGACATGTCAGAAAGGTAATAGGCGACCAAAAACGTGTAAAAGATTAGAAGTCATGCTCACCAACGAAAGAAGAGTCTTGCCGATATTTCCATAGAAATTCACTAAAGTGTCTGCAGTGCAATTTGTATAGTTAGGAAAAGAATCGAAAAATATACATAACATAGAGCATGACAGAAATTGCAATCAAAGGAAAAATGCAGCTTACGCTGATCAATAGCTTGCACACCCATCTGACCAAAGTTCAGCACCCCTCCTGTAAGATCAAGTAAAATATTGCCAATACTCCAACCAACTGTACTCTTCCGCTTGAAGTTCATCACAGCCTAAGGCAAATAGGTAGCATAATAATGGTTAGAAATGACTCTAACATCAGCGCACCATTTATATTTATGTACTTAATTATATTTGCTATAGTCCAGAAATATCCAAGTGAGAATTAGGCACTGTTCGGTATCGCTCCGCTCCACAACTCCGGGAGCGGAGTTGGCGGAGCTGCAGTTCAAAATGACGGAGTTGCACTTTCCCCGCTCCGCAGATTCAGGGAGCGGGTGATTACCGAACAGGATTAGTTTAGAACAACAAGAGAACTTCGCTCAAATGAAATATAAGAAACAATGGCAACTTGACATATTGGGGGTGGCTATGCAATCGACTGCTGATTATTGGATGCAGATACATCATGCTGAATTTCAGTATTACTTTGCCCCATATTTTGTACTACACATATGATATCACTAGTTCGGTATTCACATCAGGAGACAGTCATTTGGTTGTACTCTGTATCTTACGTAATGATAACAAGTAGCAATACCTGAGGAATGTACTTGACTGTTGTCATCCCAACCTGTATTGAACTGAAATTTACAAAGATAGGAGGAAAATCAGCCCCACTCTTTTTACTAACAGAAGCAGGATACAGTATCAATTAAAATTTAAAAACATTTAGCTGATCTAACAGACAGCAAAAAGCTCCGTCAACAGTGAACGTAGAAAAAACTTACTTGAATACATCAATAAGCCATAGCCAGTTACTTTTTGGCCATGCTACAATTAGGCAAACGATAGCAGCTGACCAGACAACAGCAGTGATTGATATGCACACTTTGGAGACTTTCTGGTGTCCACGCTGTATATTTCAAGTTCAAACATTCAACATTAAGTTTCACACCGAGAGATTTAGAAGGTGTATCAGCAGTCCCCTGAGGACAAGTAAACTAACCTCATAAATAAATACTTGGTAAAGGGTAAAAGATGTCAAGGCCACTGCATGTAGAGAGAAAGCAACATCATTTGCAGCAACAGGAATCATCTGCATCAAACGATACACTTAGTTAATGTTAATTTTAGGCCTGGGTAAATATAATCTTGACCTCTAGCCTACCCCAACTTGTTTGGGACTAAAGGCTTTGTTGTTGTTGTTGTTGTTGTTGTTGTGGTAAATATAATCTTGATACTCCCACAAATATTTTGTAGTTATTTTAGCAATATATTAGCAAACAATATTAAAAATATAATGATAGAGTATCTGTGACAGCAAATAAACACAAAAAGATTATTAGGTGGCAAATCTATATGTTTTAATGTACGAGATTTTAGAACATTGACTACAAACTTTCGAATACAGCATCTATTCAAGATCGATGGGAGTAGTTCATAGCAATAAGAATGACCTACTCCGAAGCAGCGACAATTAATTTGGATCGAAGGGAGTAGCATATTTTGTTTCACAAGTACAACATAACGAAGGACACGGAATGGCTTCTTTTACTGTGGAAGTACTGACATGTTACAATATAAATGCTAATAACAAAAATATCAAATCATATGTACATCTAGACTTTCTTTGGAATTATCAAACTTGCTAGACATACTAATATATTGAAACTATTTGTATCCAATATTTGCCCTGAACAAATAAAAGCAGCCATAAAGGAGAACTATAGATGACAATTACAAAATTCAGTTACACAGGAATGGTGTGAAATTTGTCAGCTAAAACTGAGTCAAGAATGGATTTTAACCAGTTGGTGATTGGTCACAAAATAGTCCTAATAGACATCAACAAATTGTACTGGCTATAATAATGGCTCTCATGGTGAGTGGCAAACCTAATCCTAGCTAATAAAGTTTAAAAAAGTGCAGATGTAAAAATCACAGTAACATTAAAATCATACAAGCACAAACCAAAACAGAGACCTTTTGTTCCAGGGCACCTGTTATGTTAATTGTGTTCTTAACAAGCGTGGAGATTATTTAAGAATAAGAACAATGGGTAACTGACTAAACATGATGCTAGATTGCAAATATTCTATGATACTGAAAAAATATGTTGCCCCTAAAACTATTTCCATCACGAACTATCCTAATAAATAAGGCAGCGATGCCTAACCTCTTTATCACCAAACTTGTCATGATACTGTTTCTGGATGAAGGGGCTGAAGAATAGAGCAGCATTGTATATGAGGTAGGAAGAGTGCTTTGTGAAATTCAGCACCAGAAAATCGAAGTTCAGACCCACGACACTGCAATTTATGAAAACAGGTAAACCACAGAACAAGGAACATAAATGATAACATAGATATTTTCTGAACTACTGCACGGGCCTACATATTTTCTTGTGTCAGAGTACTATTTTTAAAATAAAAGATGTGAATTTGCATGTTAAACGTAAGTACTGAACAAATGTAAAGGTCCAAAGGAAAACAACTGAGTTAACGAACTGCCACAATTGTGAAAGGTAAATCTAAGGCGAGGAAAAAGAAATGCTGATCAAATACTACACAAACTTATACTTCGCCTGGTTGAGTAGAATTGAAATATTACACACACTATAATTCAAAATTCAGACTAAAATCTAGCCATAACTGGTAGAATCGTTTTATAACAATCATGATAGATGGGCAATAGAGCATAAATTAGATAAGTTTATAAGCACGACAAGCAACTAGGGTGCGCATATACACGGCATGTCCTACAACATGCCAAAGGTTAATTCTACTCGATACGAACTGCCTTTTCTTTTGTTTCTTTCCCTATACTTTGCACACATGTCACCCCGTCCTGTAAGCAGGGCCATTGTCTTGCCATAGGAGCAAAGCAATCGAGACAATTCGTGGAATTTTCAGCAGCCAAAGCACGGCCCGTCATCAGCTCAAGCAAAGCTGCATTTTCTAAGCATTTGACACGCTTTACCACCGTTCCATCCTACACAGGTACCGGACAAATTCCTCAGGGCGGTCCATCGATAGGAGTAGGACGAATCTTTTGCAAAATCAAGACACATACTTCCTCTATCTGAAATTAGTCGACGCTCCAACGGATGTATCTGACACTGAAATACGTCCAGATACATCCGTTGCAGGAGCAGGCGAACCGCTGGTCAAACAGATCTAGCCCAAGAACGCTATAGCCAAGGGGCAAAGAGAGGGGAGGAGGGAGCACCTCTTGCGCCTGTAGTTGAGGACGACCTGCGGGTAGAAGCTGAAGGACCAGGCAAAGAAGGCGACCCACCCGATGACCTGGTAGAGCACCTCCAGCCCCACCGAGTTCCACGACGACGACATGGCCGGCGCCGGCGGCGGCGTCCGATCGAAAAAACCCGCCTTTGCTTCTGTCGCCCCCACTCCTCTCCCGTCGAGTTTGAGTGCAGGGCCTTCTGACAGCGATTTCTGCTGCGGATTCTGGCCCGCTCGCCGGATTTTTATAGTGCGGGAAAAGGAGAGCCGGAATCCGGAGGAGATGGAATCGATTAATATCTCCCCGATTCCCCGTGCAGCGTCGCCGTCGTCAACGCAATTACTCCCATGCTTGCTGGGGGAAAACAGGCCAGGTCTGGCCTCAGAACGGATCCGGACGGGTCCCTGGATAGGTGCAGATTTGCGGTTTCTTTTTGGTCGTGAAAAGTAGGTTTGCAGTTATTGCCACTTTGCCACTCACGGGCTGAATCTTTTTTATTTTACTACTGTGGTTCTTTTTAGGCCTTTTATTACTACGTAGTTAACAACTTTCGGTTTTGGGCTTGGCCCATTTACTAATTTCTACAATAAAATCTCAAATTTCCATGTGAGGCAAGAACTTTCTTTAAAAAAAAATGTTAGGCAGGAGGTGAAGGTGCTATCTTTGGTAGTGGAGGTGAAGTTTGATGACCTCCTTGTGTAAGTGTCTCCATCACATAAACAGTTGCTTCTATCACTTCCCTTTTTATTGAGTGTTGGACCTTCTGATCAGGATTTCTATCTCTCCGCAAAATATGGCCGCCCTCTGGATTTTAATAGGGCGGAAAAGGGGAAGTCAGAATCCGTAGGACATGGAATCATTAATTTCTTCCCTTGCAGTGTCGCTATTGTCAACACAATTGCTAGCTTATGCTTGTTGGAAAAAAATTGGGTTGTGGCATTTATAGTTCGTCCCATGCCTGGGTTCTGAACGGATCGTGGCGGATATACGGTCATGTACAGATTGTTATATTCTCGAGGTTTGCAGTTATTGCCATGCACGAGCGGAATCATTTTCGGCGGGCGCTAGCGTCAGTGTGTTGATCCCAAACGTGGTGTATGAGTCACCTTACACGTCATCCAATTGTCATGTCTGTGTTTGTTAGATCCAGCAGAATCCCTCTCCCCTCCATCATCGACCCTTTTGAAGTGTTGCGCCCCATCTTTGCAAAATTTGCATCAATTCTTCTAGCATCGCTACCTCTTGTAGCAGTGACAACAGGGAACGACTCAACCTTTGCAGCATCAGCCCTCAACCCCCGTCCCTTGCAATGCATACATCCCTGTCTTGCAGCTTGCAACACCGGTCGACGGACTTGTGTCACCGGTGATATTTGCAGTTGCAACAGCGACAGTCGACTTGCGGCACTCGCAGTCGGCTTCTCGAAGTGACGATATCTGCAGTTGCAGCATCGGCTGTCAGATTGCCTAGATTGGTGAGAACCGCGGTTGCAGCAACCCATCTTCCCTTGTGGCGAGGCAAACATGTATTGGCTTGTGTACAATGCCTCGACTTTGCAACAACGGCTTGCGGGATTGGAAGGTGTGCATGACTTAGTTGTTTGTGAGATGATAGAGGGTGAAAGAGAGCGAAAAATGGATGTCTCGATGAAGAAGATGAGTAGCTGGCAAGACGTGTAGAGATAAGAGGTAAGGAGGGGGGAGAGAAAAAGGAAATATTTGCTCAAGGCTTGGTGGGAGAGCCTCACAGACACGTGGCTGTCCCACGAGTTGACTTACGTTGCGTCTTGCTCGGTTGAATTTTTTTGCTTCTTCTTTTAGTTTTATATAAAACTTCCAGTTTTAGGTGTGATTGGGATGAGACAGTCAAGGATTTTGCAAACGAAGTGCGCCAACCACAAAATCACCCAACATTAGGCCACTTTAAATACATCGTATCATATGTGTGTATCGTAGTGCACGACACTACTTTAGTTACTACATTCACATTGCATTAATGTCTTACGCTAGTACCATATTGTTACTTAATTTATATGTTTGTAGAATATCATTATAAATTTATGGATATTATCTATTGACTATTAACTTTTCTCGTTGATCTTATATGATATTCTATCGTAACATGTACTCTCCCCATTCTAAAATAAGTGCCATAGTTTTAGTTCAAATTTGAAAACTAAAACGACGCACCTATTTTGGACGAAGGGACTACTAGAATCTTCTCTCTCACTCTTAACTGGAATGCGACATCACCTTCTTTTGTTTAGGTGAGACTACATGGTACTCTTATTATACTTGCACAAGGAGAGGTCTTAAGATCCAGTTACATGGCTCCTTGCAATCAGTTAAATAAGTGAATCCGATGCTAGGGTAAGGTGGTCATGTTTCACTAGATTGATGGTAGTTTCGTATAAACCCCATGTGTTTTGATTCGATAATTCCTTACGTAAGTTTTCCGATATATTGTTTGGCGCCAGTTATCATCAGTAAATTTGGAATATGTTGTCTTGATCGATTTGTAAAAGGCATCCACTATCATAAATTAAATTTGAAAATGATTATTTTGATGGATTGTAATATAATATAGTACGTACATGTACCAGCTAATTCATCCAAAACATAAGGTTGATGGGAAATGTGGATTATGTATTTACATGTCAACATATTTCCTCATGTGTGGCCCGCGAAGTCCAATGCACATACCAAATCTCATTCACCAGATTCTTATGTGAGTATAATCAGTCACCAAATTCCACCACATATATCTATCCATTATATTGTTAAAATAAGAGAAAAATAAGCCTATAGGTTCATCTACATAGTTTAAATAACTTGCTTCGTTCAATCTTAGTGAGGCCTAATTATAACGCTAGAGACTTAATGAGAAACTGATGTCGAGTAAACGACAATATACATTCTATATATACCTAAAAGAGTCATCCTCACTAGCTTATTTATCTCAACATGCAAGCATGTCAGATCATCCATTACTGGAATCTGATGATTTGCCATTTGCCAGTTCGTTGCCGTCTGCTGGCAGACGGCAAAGAGAGTGTTTGCCGTCAGCTTCAAGAAAACGGACGGCAAAGATCTGACAAATGGCAAAGATTCTGTTTGCCATCTGCCATATCTTTGCCGTCTGCCAGCGGACGGCAAAGACCAGGAAGGCAGACGGCAAAGAGCCCACTGGCCCGTGGGTTTTTTTAGGGTTAGCTGGGCCGTCAGCCAGGGCTTTGCCGTCTGCCTGGCGGCTCATTGCCGTCCGCCAGCAGACGGCAAAGCTCTGCACCCCCATAATGGCATTGCCCCCCCCACCACTCTCTCTCTCTCTCTCTCTCTCTCTCTCTCTCTCTCTCTCTCTCTCTCTCTCTCTCTCTCTCGATCCCGACCGCCCCACGCCGCTGCCTCCTCCACCCCGCCCCGGCCGCCTCCTCTCCTCGCCGCCAGCCGCCTCCGCCCCCGCCCCGCCCCACCACCGGACGCCACGCTCCCGCCGCCCCGGACGCCACACCGCCACCTCCGCCCCGTCCGGCCGCCTCCTCTCCTCGCCGTCGGCCGCCTCCGCCCCCGCCCCCGCCACCGGACGCCACGCCCTCGTCGTCCCCCGCGGCCCGGCCGCCCCCGAACGCCACGCCCCCAATGCCCCCCTGACGCCCCAGCCGCCCCCGCCGTCTCCGATGAGCCCCCCATCCCCGGCCACCACCATTTTTTGTTTTTTTTGTTTTTTTTGTTAAATTAGTTAATTAGTTTATTAGGTAGAAAAACTTAGATAGAAAAGAAAAACTTAGAAAAAAAAGAAGAAAAGCAAAACCTAGAAGAAAAAAAAAGAAGAAAAGAAGAAGGAAAACAAGAAGAAGGAAAACAAGAAGAAGAAGAAGAAGAAGAAGAAGAAGAAGAAGAGGAGGAGAAGAAAGAAGAAGAAGAAGAAGAAGAAGAAGAAGAAGAAGAAGAAAGAGGAGAGGAGGAGAAGAAGAAGAGGAAAAAGGAAAAGAAGTAGAAGAAGAAGAATTCTGCGGTGAGCCCCCTGCACGATACCCCCGGCACGACGACACCCCGGCACGACACCCCCGGCGACGCCCCTCCGGTGAGCCCCCTGCTCGACACCCCGGCGACACCACAGCACGACACTCCGGCGACACCACGGCACGACACCCCCGCACAGCTGTTAATACGCCGCCCCCGACGCCACTGACCCCCGACACCTCTTCGGCCTCCTGTTTACCGAAAAGGTGCTCTTCGGCCTTCCAGAGGCCGACGGGGTCATAGTTTTGTAAATTATGTGTTAGGTCATATATTTTCCGATTTTGTTATGAAAAACATCATATTTGTGTTGATCGGGTGGATTTCAATGTGCAGTTCTTTCGTCGCTACGAGGGTCTGCTGTTCGACGACCTCCCCGTGCGTTTGACGAGCTCCCCTGCGTTCGTGGGTGAGCACAAATGACATCTCCTCCCCACCCCTTAATTTGCTCTGTTCCGGTCTTCGTGCCGATGAAACTTGCTAGCTATAGGTGTCTTCAATCATCAGTATGCGTGACCAGTATGCGTCTCCCGTTCGAAAGGGTGACATCTATAAATATGCATGTCTTTGCATATTTATAACCGCCATCCTTTCGAATTGTCCAACGTTATCCATGGACAGCCCGAGTATGTGTAGATTGGGTTCGTTTTCCCATATGCTCTGCTCCGGATCTGATGCAGAATTTCGTCAGTGCCTCCCTGTTGTTCTCCGGGTACACATCCTCTCTGCTTATTGCCGAGACGTGTATCAGGAGAACAGCGGGGATGTGCTGCCGAAATTCTGCGTCGGATCGGGAGCAGAGCATGGGAAAACGAACCCAATCTACACATACTCGGGTGGGATTAGGACCTATCTTTACCTATTAGAGTGTAGGTTGCATGGGCGTAATAAAATTGACAAACTTAATTAACTGATGAATATATATGATGAATTATATATATATTTCGTGTGTGTTTAATAGGTAGGCAAGATGAGTGATCGTGCGTGGATGTACACCGGTCACACTAGTCAGAAAGACATGACCAATGAATGGTTTACAAAAACCAAGGGGTTTGTGAGAGCCGCATTTGCAAATGGCCAGGAAAGAACCTGGTGCCCCTGTGTCCGGTGCGACAACTTTAAAAAGAGGACAGAGGGTGTAATGGGTAAACACCTGCAGAAGTGGGGTTTTACGCCTGATTATACGGTGTGGACTTTTCATGGTGAATCCGCCCAACGTGCCAGAGCTGAGGTGGTTCGTCGTCACACCGACGAGCATGGTACCGAGATCGAAGACATGGTGCAAGACTTTGATGATGCTCGGGATTCGGATGATGAGATGGAGGAATCTGCAAAGGCCTTTTATGAAATGTTGGAGTCTTCAAAACGTCCTCTCCACGAGCACACTGAGCTTTGTCAGCTGGATGCCATCGCGCAAGTAATGGCTCTGAAGGCTCAATTCAACCTGGGAAGAGAATGCTACGACGCGATGATGACAATATTTGGACGCTTTCTACCCAAAGGCCATGTACTGCCTGCAAACCTGTACCAGTCGGACAAAATCTTCCGTGTACTTAAGATGCCCTATGAGAAGATAGATGCCTGTGAGAGTGGATGTGCCTTATTTAGGCTTGAGTATGCGGACTTGAACTATTGTCCCATTTGCAAGTCTTCCAGGTATATTGTGGTAGACAACGGTATGGGTGAGAAGATTCAGACCAAAATCCCCGTTAATGTTCTTCGGTATATGCCAATCGTACCAAGACTTCAATGTCTTTTCATGGTCAAAGAGACGGCCAGACAGATGACATGGCACAAATTGGGCAAAAGAACCGAACTAGATGCAGATGGGAATCAGATGTTGGTACACACTTCAGACGCTTTCGCGTGGAAGCACTTCGATGCATTACATAAGGATAAAGCGGCAGATCCAAGGCATCCTCGAGTCGCCATCAGCACGGATGGGTTCAATGTGTTTGGTATGACGGCAACCCAATACAGTTGTTGGCCTGTATTTGTCATTCCACTCAACCCCCCCCCCCTGGACAGAATATGCAAAGAAAGAACATTTTCCTGACGTTGATAATTCCAGGGCCCAACTATCCGGGGAAGAATATGATTGTGTACATGCAGCCGCTTAAGGATGAATTGCAAGAAGCTTGGGATAATGGGATCAAGACATACGACGCCGCCACCCCCAGCTGATTCACCCGAGCACAGGACTTCGAGGGTGGAGGCGTCTGAGGTAGAGGCTACGCGGACTCCTGTCCACGAGCCTCGGGTCGACAAGCCTTTGACCCACGAGACTCCTGTCCCAGACGCTTCATCACACGAGACTCCGAAGCAGAGTAGGGATGGGGCTACGTCCCAGCAGACCCCATGGGATACCTGGCCGGATCTGCGTAAGCAGGAGCCGAGTGGCCATGCTGATGGTGGCGGGGATAGCGAGGATGAGGTGGTTGAGGGGGCCACTGTCTACCAGCGTGGTAGTACACGGCTCCTGTTGGAGAACGTTGCATGGGAAACAAAAAATTATCCTACGCACACACAAGATCTATCCATGGTGATGAGCATCTACGAGAGGGAGAGTGAATCTACATACCCTTGTAGATCGCTAAGCGGAAGCGTTAAGAAACGCGGTTGATGTAGTCGAACGTCTCCGCGATCCAAATCGCAAGTCGTCCCTCGATCCGATCACGAACTAGTGCCGAACGGACGGCACCTCCGCGTTCAACACACGTACAGCTTGATGACGCCTTCACCTCCTCGATCCAGCGAGCGATGATGAAGTAGTAGATGAGTTCCGGCAGCACGACGGCGTGGTGATGGTGGTGAGGAACAATCTCTGCAGGGCTTCGCCAAGCACTACGGAGATTATGACGGGAGAACTAGAGGGTTAGGGTTGCCGACACACGGCTTGGGAAATCTTAATGTGTCCCGTGTGCTAGCCCTGCCCCTCTATTTATATGTTGAGCCTTGGGGTCTAAACTTGGAGTAAAAGCCTCCTCCAGGTCGGTTTTGTCCGCACAAGGTTGGTTTGGCCCGCAGGGAAAGAGTCCAACTTGGATCCCTGCAGTACCGCGCACAAGCGGTAGTACCGCTTCATACAAGCGGTAGTACCGCTTACGCGGTAGTACTGCCTTACCAGCGGTAGTACCGCTTAAGGCAGCAGCAAAACTTCCTTTTGCACTTTCCAATACCTCGTGGGCTTTATCCCTTTGGCCCATATAAAGTGTTGTTGCATCCGAACACTTCGGTAAACATCCGGAACCTCTTCCGGTGAATTCCGGAACCCTTCCGGAGATCAAAACACTATTATCACATATATTAATCTTTACCTCCGGACTCTTCCGGAGATCCTCGTCATGTCCGGGATCTTATCCGGGACTCCGAACAACCTTCGGTCACCAACAAAATAACTCAACTATACTAATCGTCACCAAACGTTAAGTGTGTAGACCCTGCGGGTTCGAGAACTATGTAGACATGACCGATACACCTCTACGATCAATAACCAATAGCGGGACCTGGATGCCCATATTGGCTCCTACATATTCTACGAAGATCTTTATCGTTCGAACCTCTATGTCAAGGATTCAGTTAATCCCGTATGCTGTTCCCTTTGTTCTTCGGTATGTTACTTGCCCGAGATTCGATCGTCGGTATCTCTATACCTAGTTCAATCTCGTTACTGGCAAGTCTCTTTACTCGTTCCGTAATACAAGATCTCGTGGCTAACACTTTAGTCACATTGCTTGCAAGGCTCATTGTGATGTTGTATTACCGAGTGGGCCCTGAGATACCTCTCCGTCACACGGAGTAACAAATCCCAGTCTTGATCCATGCCAACCCAACAGACACCCTCGGAGATACCTGTAGAGCACCTTTATAGTCACCCAGTTACGTTGCGACGTTTGATACACACAAGGTACTCCTCCGATGTCAGGGAGTTGCATGATCTCATGGTCATAGGAACAGATACTTGACATGCAGAAAACAATAGCAATAAACTGACACGATCATATGCTATGTTTATAGTTTGGGTCTTGTCCATCACATCATTCTCCTAATGATGTGATCCCGTTATCAAATGACATCTCATGTCAATGGCTAGGAAACCTTAACCATCTTTGATCAACGAGCTAGTCAACTAGAGGCTTACTAGGGACACAGTGTTGTCTATGTACCCACACATGTATTTGAGTTTCCAATCAATACAATTATAGCATGGATAATAAACGATTATCATGAACAAGGAAATATAATAATAAACAATTTATTATTGCCTCTAGGGCATATTTCCAACAGTCTCCCACTTGCACTAGAGTCAATAATCTAGTTCACATCACTATGTGATTTACATTGTAATGAATCGAACACCCATGCAGTTCTGGTGTTGTTCATGTTTAGCCCTTGGAAGAGGTTTAGTCATCGGATCTGCAACATTCGGATCCGTGTGTACTTTGCAAATATTTATGTCGTCCTCCTTGATGTAATCGCGGATGGAATTGAAACGTCGCTTTATGTGTCTGGTCCTCTTGTGAAATCTTGGTTCCTTGGCTAGAGCAATGGCACCAGTATTATCACAAAACAGAGTCATTGGGTTAAGCGCACTAGGCACTACTCCAAGATCTGTCATGAACTCCTTCATCCAGACACCTTCCTTCGCCGCCTCCGAGGCAGCGATGTACTCCGCTTCGCATGTAGAATCAGCTACCACGCTTTGCTTGGAACTGCACCAGCTAACCGCACCTCCATTAAGAATAAATACGTATCCGGTTTGTGACTTAGAGTCATCCGGATCAGTGTCAAAGCTTGCATTGACGTAACCCTTTACGACAAGCTCTTGATCACCTCCATAAACGAGAAACATGTCCTTAGTCCTTTTCAGGTATTTCAGGATATTCTTGACCGCCGTCCAGTGTTCCATTCCTGGATCACTTTGAAACCTTCCGACCATACTTATGGCAAGGCTGACATCGGGTCTTGTGCACAGCATTGCATACATGATAGAGCCTATGGCTGAAGCATAGGGGATGACACTCATCTTTTCTCTATCTTCTGCAGTCACTGGGCATTGAGTCTTACTCAACTTCACACCTTGCAATATAGGCAAGAACCCCTTCTTGGACTGATCCATTTTGAACTTCTTCAAAACTTTGTCAAGGTATGTGCTTTGTGAAAGTCCTATTAAGCGTCTCGATCTATCTCTATAGATCTTGATGCCTAATATGAAAGCAGCTTCTCCTAGGTCCTTCATTGAAAAACTCTTGTTCAAATATCCCTTCACGCTTTCCAACATTTCTATATTGTTTCCAATCAGCAATATGTCATCCACATATAATATTAGAAACGCTATAGAGCTCCCACTCACTTTCTTGTAAATACAAGCTTCTCCGTAAACTTGTATAAACTCGAACGCTTTGATCACCTCATCAAAGCGAAGATTCCAACTCCGAGATGCTTGCACCAGTCCATAAATGGATCGCTGGAGTTTGCAAACTTTGTCAGCATTCTCTGGATCGAGAAAACCTTCTGGTTGCATCATATACAACTCTTCCTTAAGGAAACCGTTAAGGAACGCTATTTTGACATCCATCTGCCAAATTTCATAATCGAAAAAGGCAGCTATTGCTAACATGATTCTGACGGACTTAAGCATCGCTACGGGTGAGAAGGTCTCATCGTAGTCAACTCCTTGAACTTGTGAAAAACCCTTTGCCACAAGTCGAGCTTTATAGACGGTGACATTACCGTCTGCGTCCGTCTTCCTCTTAAAGATCCATTTGTTCTGAATGGCCTTACGCCCTTCAGGTAATACTTCCAAAGTCCATACTTTGTTTTCATACATGGATCCCATCTCGGATTTCATGGCCTCTAACCACTTCTCGGAATCCGGGCCCACCATCGCTTCTCCATAGCTCGTAGGTTCATCATTGTCCAACAACATGACCTCTAAGACAGGGTTGCCGTACCACTCAGGAGCAGTACGCGTCCTTGTCGACCTACGAGGTTCGATAGCAACTTGATCCAAAGCTTCATGATCATCATCATTAACTTCCTCTTCAGCTGTTGTAGGCTCTACAGAAACATCTTTCTGCGCTGCGCTACTTTCAGGTTGAAGTAAAGGTTCAACAACCTCATCAAGTTCTATCTTCCTCCCACTCAATTCTTTCGAGAGAAACTCTTTCTCAAGAAACGTTTCGTTTTTAGCGACAAACACTTTGCCTTCGGATCTGAGGTAGAAGGTATACCCAACTGTCTCTTTTGGGTATCCTATGAAGACGCATTTCTCTGCTTTGGGTTCCAGCTTTTCAGGCTGAAGCTTTTTGACATAAGCATCACATCCCCAAACTTTAAGAAACGACAGCTTTGGCTTCTTGCCAAACCAAAGTTCATATGGCGTCGTCTCAACGGATTTCGATGGTGCCCTATTTAAAGTGAACGCAGCTGTCTCTAATGCATAACCCCAAAACGATAGTGGCAAATCGGCAAGAGACATCATGGATCGCACCATATCCAATAAGGTTCGATTACGACGTTCGGACACACCATTTCGCTGTGGTGTTCCAGGCGGTGTCAGTTGTGAAACAATTCCACATTGTCTTAAGTGACTGCCAAACTCATAACTCAGATATTCTCCTCCTCGATCAGATCGTAGGAATTTAATCTTCTTGTTACGATGATTCTCAACTTCACTCTGAAATTGTTTGAACTTTTCAAATGTTTCAGACTTGTGTTTCATTAAGTAAATATACCCATATCTACTTAAGTCATCACTGAAGGTGAGAAAGTAACGATAACCACTGCGCGCCTCAATGCTCATCGGACCGCACACATCAGTATGTATGATTTCCAACAAGTCACTTGCCCGTTCCATTGTTCCAGAGAACGGCGTCTTAGTCATCTTGCCCATGAGGCATGGCTCACATGTGTCAAGTGATTCAAAATCAAGTGACTCCAAAAGTCCATCAGCATGGAGCTTCTTCATGCGTTTTACGCCAATATGACCTAAACGGCAGTGCCACAAGAAAGTGGTATTATCATTATCAATTCTACATCTTTTGGCATCAATGTTATGAACATGTGTATGATTACTATCGAGATTCAATAAGAATAAACCCCTCACATTGGGTGCATGACCATAAAAGATATTACTCATATAAATAGAACAACCATTATTCTCTGATTTAAATGAGTAACCGTCTCGCAATAAACAAGATCTAGATATAATGTTCAGGCTTAACGCAGGCACTAAATAACAATTATTCAGGTTCATCACTAATCCCGATGGTAATCGAAGAGCGAGCGTGCCGACGGCTATCACATCAACCTTGGAACCATTTCCCACGCGCATCGTCACTTCGTCCTTTGCCAGCCTCCGTCTATTCCGCAGTTCCTGTTTTGAGTTGCAAATATGAGCAACCGCACCGGTATCAAATACCCAGGCACTACAACGAGAGTTGGTAAGGTACACATCAATAACATGTATATCATATATACCTTGTTTGTTGTTGGCCGCCTTCTTGTCAGCCAAATACTTGGGGCAGTTCTGCTTCCAGTGTCCAGTTCCCTTGCAATGAAAGCACACAGTTTCTGGTTTGGGTCCAGCCTTGGGTTTCTTCACGAGAGGAGCAACTGCTTTGCCACTCTTCTTGGAGTTACCCTTCTTACCCTTGCCATTTTTCTTGAAACTAGTGGTTTTATTGACCATCAACACTTGATGCTCCTTCTGAATTTCAGACTCAGCGGCTTTCAGCATCGCAAACAGCTCGGCGACTGACTTGTTCATCCCGTGCATGTTATAGTTCAACACGAAGCTCTTGTAGCTAGGTGGCAATGATTGAAGAACTCTATCAGTGATAGCCTCTGGCGGAAGGGGCATCCCCAATTCAGCCAGACGGGTGGAGTACCCAGACATTCTGAGTACGTGATCACTGATAGACCCGTTCTCCTCCATCTTGCAAGCATAGAACTTATCGGAGATCTCATATCTCTCGATCCGGGCATTCTTTTGAAAGATAAACTTCAACTCCTGGAACATCTCATATGCTCCATGACGTTCAAAACGTCTTTGAAGTCCTGGTTCTAAGCCATACAATATTGCACATTGAACTATTGAGTAATCTTCAGAACGAGCCTGCCAGGCGTTCACAACGTCTAGAGACTCAACTGGAGCGGGTGGATCACCAAGCGGTGCATCAAGGACATAAGCCTTCTGGGAAGCCGTAAGGATAATCCTTAGATTACGGGCCCAGTCCACAAAGTTACTTCCATCATCTTTCAACTTAGCTTTCTCTAGGAACGCATTAAAATTCAGGGGTGCTACTGCGCGAGCCATGATCTACAACATAAATATAGCAAAGACAACTTAGACTATTGTTCTAGATAATGAGTTTAGTTAATCATATTACTTAAAAAACTCCCACTCAAATTGACATCCCTCCGGTCATTCGAGTGTAACATGATCCAAATCCACCAACTCAAGTCCGATCATCACGTGAGTTGAGGTGGTTTCAATGGTGAACATCTTCATGTTGATCATATCTACTATATGACTCATGTTCGACCTTTCGGTCTCTTGTGTTCCGAGGCCATGTCTGTACATGCTAGGCTCGTCAAGTTTAACCCGAGTGTTCCGCACGTGCAACATGGCTTACACCCGTTTTATGTGAACGTAGAGTCTATCACACCCGATCATCACGGCGTGTCTCGAAACGACGAACTTTCGCAACGGTGCACACTCGGGGAGAACACAATTTTATCTTGAAATTTAAGTGAGGGATCACCTTATAATGCTACCGTCGTCCTAAGCAAAATAAGATGCATAAAAGGATTAACATCACATGCAAATCATAAGTGACATGATATGGCCATGAACTTGTGCTTTTGATCTCCATCTTCAAAGCACCGACATGATCTCCATCGTCACCGGCATGACACCATGATCTCCATCATCTTGATCTCCATCAACGTGTCGCCATGAGGTTGTCGCGCCGACTGTTGCTTCCACGACTATTGCTAACTCATAGCGATAAAGTAAAGCAAAACGGCGAAAATAATTAAAGACAACTATATGGCTCCTGCCAGTTGCCGTACTCATCGACATGCAAGTCGTGATATTCAATACAACACATGATCATCTCATACATCACATATATCTCATCATGTAATTGGCCATATCACATCACAACATACCCTGCAAAAACAAGTTAGACGTCCTCTAATTGTTGTTGCAAGTTTTACGTGGCTGCTACGGGTTTGCAAGAACCGTTCTTACCTACGCAAAACCACAACATGGTGTAGTGATTGCTTTTTGATCTTCTAAAAGAACCCTCTTCATTGAAATCGATTCAACTAAAGTGAGAGAGACAGACACCCGCTAGCCATCTTTATGCAACGAAGTTACATGTCTGTTGAAGGAACCTGTCTCGCGTAAGCGTACGCGTAATGTCGGTCCGGGCCGCTTCATCTCACAATACCGCCGAATCAAGTATCAACTAGTAACGGCAAGCAATATGTATACACCCACGCCCACAACTCGTTTGTGTTCTACTCGAGATCTCATCTACGCATAGACCTAGCTCTGATGCCACTGTTGGAGAACGTTGCATGGGAAACAAAAAATTATCCTACGCACACACAAGATCTATCCATGGTGATGAGCATCTACGAGAGGGAGAGTGAATCTACATACCCTTGTAGATCGCGAAGCGGAAGCGTTAAGAAACGCGGTTGATGTAGTCGAACGTCTCCGCGATCCAAATCGCAAGTCGTCCCTCGATCCGATCACGAACTAGTGCCGAACGGACGGCACCTCCGCGTTCAACACACGTACGGCTTGATGACGCCTTCACCTCCTCGATCCAGCGAGCGATGATGAAGTAGTAGATGAGTTCCGGCAGCACGACGGCGTGGTGATGGTGGTGAGGAACAATCTCTGCAGGGCTTCGCCAAGCACTACGGAGATTATGACGGGAGAACTAGAGGGTTAGGGTTGCCGACACACGGCTTGGGAAATCTTAATGTGTCCCGTGTGCTAGCCCTGCCCCTCTATTTATATGTTGAGCCTTGGGGTCTAAACTTGGAGTAAAAGCCTCCTCCAGGTCGGTTTTGTCCGCACAAGGTCGGTTTGGCCCGCAGGGAAAGAGTCCAACTCGGATCCCTGGAGTACCGCGCACAAGCGGTAGTACCGCTCACGAGCGGTAGTACCGCTTGAGCGGTAGTACCGCTTCATACAAGCGGTAGTACCGCTTACGCGGTAGTACTGCCTTACCAGCGGTAGTACCGCTTAAGGCAGCAGCAAAACTTCCTTTTGCACTTTCCAATACCTCGTGGGCTTTATCCCTCTGGCCCATATAAAGTGTTGCTGCATCCGAACACTTCGGTAAACATCCGGAACCTCTTCCGGTGAATTCCGGAACCCTTCCGGAGATCAAAACACTATTATCACATATATTAATCTTTACCTCCGGACTCTTCCGGAGATCCTCGTCATGTCCGGGATCTTATCCGGGACTCCGAACAACCTTCGGTCACCAACAAAATAACTCAACTATACTAATCGTCACCAAACGTTAAGTGTGTAGACCCTGCGGGTTCGAGAACTATGTAGACATGACCGAGACACCTCTACGATCAATAACCAATAGCGGGACCTGGATGCCCATATTGGCTCCTACATATTCTATGAAGATCTTTATCGTTCGAACCTCTATGTCAAGGATTCAGTTAATCCCGTATGCTGTTCCCTTTGTTCTTCGGTATGTTACTTGCCTGAGATTCGATCGTCGGTATCTCTATACCTAGTTCAATCTCGTTACTGGCAAGTCTCTTTACTCGTTCCGTAATACAAGATCTCGTGGCTAACACTTTAGTCACATTGCTTGCAAGGCTCATTGTGATGTTGTATTACCGAGTGGGCCCTGAGATACCTCTCCGTCACACGGAGTAACAAATCCCAGTCTTGATCCATGCCAACCCAACAGACACCCTCGGAGATACCTGTAGAGCACCTTTATAGTCACCCAGTTACGTTGCGACGTTTGATACACACAAGGTACTCCTCCGATGTCAGGGAGTTGCATGATCTCATGGTCATAGGAACAGATACTTGACATGCAGAAAACAATAGCAATAAACTGACACGATCATATGCTACGTTTATAGTTTGGGTCTTGTCCATCACATCATTCTCCTAATGATGTGATCCCGTTATCAAATGACATCTCATGTCAATGGCTAGGAAACCTTAACCATCTTTGATCAACGAGCTAGTCAACTAGAGGCTTACTAGGGACACAGTGTTGTCTATGTACCCACACATGTATTTGAGTTTCCAATCAATACAATTATAGCATGGATAATAAACAATTATCATGAACAAGGAAATATAATAATAACCAATTTATTATTGCCTCTAGGGCATATTTCCAACAGCTCCCACCCGTGCCGGCGACCCGCGAGCAGAGGTCGGTGATTAGGCCTAATGGGGTGAAGTAAGTGCATTTACTATTTTTTAACCTTTTGCCTTCACGTTCTTTAAATATCTAATGCGTTGGTTTTGTCATACTGCAGCGGTTGGGATCACGCCAACGATGTCCGCAGGCCCAACACCGTCCTTGGTGTGCTTTGCCGGCACAACTTCCCGGGGTTTGTCACGTTGCCCTGTGAGGGTCAGCTTCTAGAGCTAGGATTGACCTGGGAGCACTACTTGGCTGCCCCGGCCCCGCCGGAGGAGGTGATCGACGGTGTCTTGTGTCACACGAGGGCCGACATGGTGATCAGAAAGTTTTGGGTAATTTCTCCTTTACACAATTAAAAATCAACAATAGCTAGTTATTGTACTAATCAGTGTTGTCTCGTTTGATTGCAAACCTTCTACATGTGTGAGGAGGGACATGAGGAGGCTGCGGCAAAGGTTATCGATGGCAAGTGCAGGCGCCTACTACAGAACTTACGGCACGGGGCTCGGCCGCAGGCTGTTCGAGACTACTACGCCTCGCATGGTGTTAAGAAGGACAAGTCGTCGTGTCGCGGAAAGTGTCTGGAGAAGGAGTAGTACATGAAGGTAATTACCTATTCTTAAGGCCTTGTACTTAGTTTCCTTGATTTGATGCGTAGGCGTACCGCTCAAATTTCTCTTTACTAACTTAGGCGCCCCCGAGATGGTGTGCGGATAAGATGGATTGTTGGGAGTCGTTGGTGGATCGGTGGTGCTCAGACGAATGGCAAGCCGTCCACGACAATGCCCAGAACCGGCGTGACAAAATGGTTGGTGTGCCACACCATCAAGGCAGCGCCAACTTATATCAGTTCGGGCGGAACTAGGTATGTGGTTTGCTTCATGATTCATGCAATCCATTTCTTGATGCTAGCTTGAGCCCTTTACTAATACTTTGTTCCTCTCTCTCTCTTTTAGGCGAACTACAATAAGACGAAGGTGCCAGGGGTGTACGACCTCTATGCCATGGCCCATACCGCCTCGTACAAGAAGGCCAAGGCATTCTCGAAGTTTGACCTCGATCATCCCGAGAACTTCACCAACATCGCCTCCCACCACAAGCTCGTGAGGTACAGAGATGAGGGGAAGGCGAGGAAAGGGGATGACTTTAACCCGAGCCAGCATCCTATTGATCCAGAGCTGGTGATGATAGCTGGCGGCGGGAGGCCCCATGGCTCGATAGCCATTGGAGATGGACTTATACGGTCTTCTAGCACTCTCCGGGAGATCAAGGTGCGCCAAACGAGCTCCTGTCCTGAGATAAGGCCTCGTCCACGGCCAGTCGAGCTCGCCATCAAGGTTAGTCATACGGACTCAGATAGCTTTCCTCCATTACATCGTGTGTGCGAACAAAGATGATTACAATGCTAACGAGGAGTTGTTTTGCAAGCTGCTCTTCAGAAAGAGAGAGAGAGGCATACCAAGCGCTTCTGGAGGATAGGGACCGGTAGGCGGCGGAGAAGGAGAGGGAGTTGGAGGAGAGGACGGCTAGGTTGTTGGAGGAGGAGAGGGCACGGAATGACACGTCTCACCGGGCCATTTACGAGCTCCTCGTGGTAAGTTTCTTCTTCATATTAGCCAAATCATGCATGTAATGTTCGTTTCATTAATAACTAATATAATTGACTTGTCAAAACCAAATGTGCAGTCTATGTGCGAGAAGTCCGGCCAGACCCCTCCGCCGATGCCAGTCATTACCACGGCGGGAACGGTGAGTTTCATTTGAATGGTCATTAGTTACTAGTCTTAACATTTCAGTGTCATCATGCTAACGCAAATGATC
This sequence comes from Elymus sibiricus, assembly GCA_039707655.1. Taxonomy (NCBI): domain Eukaryota; kingdom Viridiplantae; phylum Streptophyta; class Magnoliopsida; order Poales; family Poaceae; genus Elymus; species Elymus sibiricus. Next base: position 118,710,566 of record CM077675.1, read on the forward strand.
TTTGGTGCAGCATAACTCCCGAGCCGCATCGCACGATCCTTCTCCAGGGCCAAGTAGTGCTCCAGGTGACACCGGCCCGAGCAACCCCGGTGCTTCACCTCCGTGATGACGAGGACGGTAAGTTTTCTCTAGTGTTTTGCTTAACAAATGCATAATGACCTATACTTAGCTTATTTAGTTCATTTATGTCATAATTAGCTTACTTAGTTCAAAAATGGCATAATAACCTTGGTTAGCTCATAAATGTCACATGCTTAGCTTATTTTCCTCCAAAGGGACATAATAATCTTACTTAGCTCCAAAATGACCTAGTTTACCTTGGTTAGCTCATAAATGACCTATACTTAGCTTATTTTCCTCCAAAGGGACATAATAATCTTACTTAGCTCCAAAATGACCTAATTTACCTTGGTTAGCTCATCAATGACCTATACTTAGTTTTGTTTCCTCCAAAATGACATAGTAAGCTTACTTATCTCCAAAATGACCTATTTTACCTAAGTTAGCTCTAAAATGACCTATACTTAGCTTTGCTTCCTACAAAATGAGATAATAAGCTTACTTAGCTCCAGAATGACCTATTTTACCTAGGTTAGCTCTAAAATGACCTATACTTAGCTATGTTTCCTCCACAATGACATAATAAGCTTAGTTAACTCAAAAATGGCATAATAGCCTTGGTAACCTCATAAATCCCATATACTTTGCTTATTTTCTTGCAAAATGACACAATAAGCTTAGTTAGGTCAAAAATGGCATAATTACCTAGGTTAGCTATAAAATGACACAAATAAGCAATAAGAAGAAGAAAAACAAGAGGAGAAAGAGAAAGAGAAGAAAAACGCTTCTTCATCTTCTTCTTCTTCTTCTTCTTCTTCTAGATCTTCTTCTACTTCTTCTAGTATTCTTCTTCTAACTTTCTTATTTCCAATTTTGCAGATTTGATTCACTTCACGACAGCTTGCTTTGATGTAGTGCTAGTGTTTACTTTTTGTTTTCATTTTGTATCGATGAACTTATGTGAAACTTTCTACCTATGGATGAAACTATGTATGTATGGATGAAACTATTGTAATATGGTGAACAATGTGACATTTGATACTTTCAATTTGGTATAATTGTTGGTTGATCATATCAATATGGCAGGGATATTGTTTCTGTGAAATATATATATTTGCCTTTGAAAATTCTTGAATATAACAAAAATAGGCAAAAAAGAGGCAATACTGGCTCTTTGCCGTCTGCCACCGTCGGCAAAGACCTCTTTGCCGTCTGCCACCGACGGCAAAGAGGGCACGTGGCAGTCGCCTGTGCAACCTGGGAACACCAGGACTGGGGCCATTTGGCCTCTTTGTCGTCCGGGGGCAGACGACAAAGGGCTTGTGACGGGGCCGTACGGGGGCAGACGACAAAGGGGCTTGTGACGTGGCAGCCGGGGGTAGACGACAAAGGGGCTTGTGACGTGGCAGTACGGGGGCAGACGGCAAAGGATGCCGTTAGCCACCTAACGGGGCTAACATCAGTGCTACACCGTCCAGCCTCGTTGCCGTCTGCAGGCTGACGGCAAAAATACTTTGCCGTCCGCTGAGCCTAGGCAGACGGCAAAGAACCCCTTTACCGGAGTTTACAGTGCCGAAACTGTGGCCGTCTGCTGGCTGACGGCAAAGGCCTTTGCCGTCAGTGGGTCTGCCCTTTGCCGACCGCCATAGCAGACGGCAAAGTACCTGATTCCAGTAGTGATCATACAATTATGAATGTGATAAGACCCACGTCAACATGCAATCATGCATGAAAAAAGATTCACCATCACATGCAACCATGCATAGGAAAATATTTTTTGTTCTATTATTCTACTTATATTTAAAAATAATTTACAACTATACATAATCTAATATAATAAGTCGCATGATATCATCTGGTATATCATGTATCTAGCGCCAAGCTACAGTTCATGTTGGCATGCAAAATGACACATTTGACAATATTTGTATCATAATCAGAAGGATGTAACCTGTAGTCACGTGAACGCAGACAAACGAAGATAGGGTCCACCAAGATCCATCGAAGACGGACACCGACCAAATCCCACGAGATCTGACTGAGTCACACCTCCACACGTCCTCCCACACGAGACGCACCATCGGGACGGGGCTAGGCAGGGGAGAGCCTTATTCCATCTTCAACGAGCACCGCCGCCTCGCCTTCCTGGACAGGACATAAACCCTAAACAGAGTAAAAAAACACCTAGAAGCGAAGCATGAGCCCCCCGTGCACTGGCAAGGTTGGGATCCACCACGCCTTCATGGCCCTAAAACCACTGGAGACGAGACAGATCGATAGCGACACATGCGGGAGGCAGGAAACCTTAAACGTCAAGAGTTTTTCTTTTTTCTTGGGAGAGAGAAAACCGTACGACTACTATTGGCTTCTAGTAAATGTTGGTATAGTGTTGTCGTCCATTGACCCAGAGCGGGTTGTGTCTACGGCGAACGAAGCGGTTGCGTTTTGTTGCATTGACGCTAGGCGCCTGAGGGCCTTTTCTCTCCACAATGGGGAACACCATTGATCCAATTACTCTTGTCGCTACAATCTAACGGTGCACAAGGGGACCGATCTCCCACGAGATCGGACCCACGACACCTAACACACCCCCGAATCTGAAAACCTATAGGATGTGTTTGGTTGAAGGTGTTGTATAAATGGGTTTGGACCGCCCTATTTTTGTTGGGGAACGTTGCATGGGAAACAAAAAAATTCCTACGCACACGCAAGATCTATCCATGGTGATGAGCATCTACGAGAGGGAGAGTGGATCTACGTACCCTTGTAGATCGCTAAGCGGGAAGCGTTAAGAAACGCGGTTGATGTAGTCGAACGTCTTCGCGATCCAAATCGCAAGCTGTCCCGCGATCCAATCACGAACCGTCCCGCGATCCTGATCACGGTCCTTCCGACCTAGTACCGAACGGACGGCACCTCCACGTTCAGCACACGTACAGCTCGATGACGATCTCTGCCTTCTTGATCCAGCAAGAGGGAGCGGAGAGGTAGATGAGTTCTCCGCCAGCACAACGGCGTGGTGGCGGTGGTGGTGGAGCTATTCCGACAGGGCTTCGCCTAAGCACCGCCAAAACTAGACTAGAGGAAAATTGTATAGACGGGGGGAGAGAGGGCTGCATCGTGGCTTGGGTATCTTGGCCCTCTCCCACCTCTAGTATATATAGGAGGGAGGGGAGGGGGCTGGCGCCCTAGGGTTCCTCCCCTAGGGTCGGCCGAACCAGGAGGTGGACTCCTCCACCTCCAATCCTACTCCAAGTAGGACTCCTTCCATAATTGGATTTTCCTTCCCCCACTTGGGTTTTTTTCCTTCTCCCACCTCCTAGCCGCATGGGCCTTGTGGGGCTGGTTTGCCCAGCCCACTAAGGGCTGGTGCACCCTCCCCTCAGGCCCATGTGGCCTCCCGGCATGGGTGGCCCCTCCCGATCGCCCTCCGGCACTCCCGGTACACTACCGGAAATACCCGAAACTTTTCCGGTGGCCAAAACGGGACTTCCTATATATCAATCTTTACCTCCGGACAATTCCGGAGCTCCTCGTGACGTCCGAGATCTCATCCGGGACTCCGAACAACCTTCGGTCACCAACATACATAACTCAATACTACCGAAACGTCACCGGACGTTAAGTGTGCAGAACCTGCGGGTTAGAGAACTATGTAGACATTACCGAGACACCTCTACGGTCAATAACCAATAGCGGGACCTGGATGTCCATATTGGCTCCTACATATTCTACGAAGATCTTTATCAGTTGAACCTCTATGTCAAGGATTCAGTTAATCCCGTATGATGTTCCCTTTGTTCTTCGGTATGTTACTTGCCCGAGATCCAATCGTCGGTATCTCTATACCTAGTTCAATCTCGTTACCGGCAAGTCTCTTTACTCGCTCCATAATACAAGATCCCGTGGCTAACACTTTAGTCACATTGCTTGCAAGGCTTATTGTGATGTTGTATTACCGAGTGGGCCCTGAGATACCTCTCCGTCATACGGAGTAACAAATCCCAGTCTTGATCCATGCCAGCTCAACAGACACCTTCGAAGATACCTATAGAGCATCTTTATAGTTACCCAGTTACGTTGTGACGTTTGATACACACAAGGTATTCCTCCGGTGTCAGTGAGTTGCATGATCTCATGGTCATAGGAACAGATACTTGACATGCAGAAAACAATAGCAATAAACTGACACGATCATACGCTACGTTCATAGTTTGGGTCTTGTCCATCACATTATTCTCCTAATGATGTGATCCCGTTATCAAATGACATCTCATGTCTATGGCCAGGAAACCTTGACCATCTTTGATCAACGAGCTAGTTAACTAGAGGCATACTAGGGACACAGTGTTGTCTATGTACCCACACATGTATTTGAGTTTCCAATCAATACAATTATAGCATGGATAATAAACGATTATCACGAACAAGGAAATATAATAATAACCAATTTATTATTGCCTCTAGGGCATATTTCCAACAGTCTCCCACTTGCACTAGAGTCAATAATCTAGCTCACATCACCATGTGAATAACATTGTAATGAATCTAACACCCAATGAGTTCTGGGGTTCGATCATGTTTTGCATGTGAGAGAGGTTCTAGTCAACGGTCTGCAACATTCAGATCCGTGTGTTCTTTGCAAATCTATATGTCATACTGCAGATGCTACCACGCTCCACTTGGAGCTATTCAAATGACTGCTCCACTATACGTATCCGGATTGCTTCTCAGAGTCATCCGGATAGGTGTCAAAGCTTGCATCGACGTAACTCTTTACGACAAACTCTTTATCACCTCCATAATCGAGAAACATTTCCTTAGTCCTCTAGCTACTAAGGATAATTTTGACCGCTGTCCAGTGATCCACTCCTGGATCACTCTTGTACCCCTTGACAGACTCATGGCAAGGCACACACAGGTGCGGTACACAGCATGGCATACTATATAGAGCCTATGGCTAAGGCATAGGGGACGACCTTCATCCTTTCTCTCTCTTCTGCCGTGGTCGAGCTTTGAGTCTCACTCAACTCCACACCTTACAAATCAAGCAAGAACTCTTTCTTTGACTGATCCATTTTGAACTCTTTCAAAATCTTGTCAAGGTATGTACTCATTGAAAGTCTTATCAGACGTCTTGATCTATCTCTATAGATCTTGATGCCCAATATTTAAGTAGCTTCATTCAGGTCTTCCTTTGAAAAACTCCTTTCAAACAACCCTTTATGCTTTCCAGAAATTCTACATCATTTCCGATCAACAATATGTCATCCACATATACTTATCAGAAATTCTATAGTGCTCCCACTCACTTTATTGTAAATACAAGTTTCTCATAAACTTTGTATAGACCCAAAAACTTTGATCATCTCATCAAAGCGTATATTCCAACTCCGAGATGCTTGCTCTTGTCCATAGAAGGAACACTGGAGCTTGTATACATTTTAGCATCCTTAGGACTGACAAAACCTTCCGGTTGTATCACATACAACCTTTCCTCAAGGAAACCGTTAAGGAAACGATGTTTTGACATCCATCTGCTAGATTTCATAATCGAAAAATGCAGCAACTGCTAACATAATTCCAACAGACTTTAGCATCGCTACGGGTGAGAAAGTCTCATCGTAGTCAACTCCTTGAACTTGTGAAAAACCCTTTGCCACAAGTCGAGCTTTATAGACGGTGACATTACCGTCCGCGTCCGTCTTCCTTTTAAAGATCCAATTGTTCTGAATGGCCTTTCGCCCTTCAGGTAATACTTCCAAAGCCCATACTTTGTTTTCATACATGGATCCCATCTCGGATTTCGTGGCCTCTAACCATTTCTCGGAATCCGGGCCCACCATCGCTTCTTTATAGCTCATAGGTTCACTGTTGTCTAACAACATGACCTCCAAGACAGAATTGACGTACCACTCAGAGGCGGTACGAGTTATTGTCGGCCTACGAGGTTCGGTAGTAACTTGATACGAAGTGTCATGATCATCATCATTCACTTCCTCTTCATTCGGTGTAGGCGCCACAGAAACATCTTTCTGCGTCGTGCTACCATCCTACTGAAGTGACGGTTCAATAACCTCATCAAGTTCTACCTTCCTCCCACTCAATTCTTTCGAGAGAAACTCTTTCTTGAGAAAGGACCCGTTTTAGCAACAAACACTTTGCCCTTGGATCTGAGATAGAAGGTATACCCAGCTGTTTCCTTAGGGTATCCTATGAAGATGCACTTTTCCACTTTGGGATCGAGCTTATCAGACATAAGCGTCGCATTCCCAAACTCTGAGAAATGACAGCTTAGGTTTCTGCCAAACCAAAATTCATACGGTGTCATCTCAACGGACTTAGATGGTGCCCTATTTAAAGTGAATGCAGTTGTCTCTAATGCATAACCCCAAAACGATAGTGGCAAATCGATAAGAGACATCATAGTACGCACCATATCCAATAGAGCACGAATACGATGTTCGGACACACCATCCCACTATGGTGTTCCAGGTGGCGTGAGTTGTGAAACAACTTCCACATTGTCTTGAGTTGTATACCAAACTCGTAACTCAGATATTTACCTCCACGATCATATCGTAGACATTTTATCTTCTTGTCACGATGATCTCAAACTTCACTCTTAATTTGTTTGAACTTTTCAAACGTTTCAGACTTGTGTTTCATTAAGTAAATATCCCCATATCTACTCAAATCATCAGTGAAGGTAAGAAAATAGCGATATCCACCGCACGCTTCAACACTCATTGGATCGCTACATCAACATGTATCATTTCCAATAAGTAACTTGCCCGCTCCATCATATCGGAAAACGGGGTCTTAGTCATCTTGCCCAAGAGGCATGGTCCGCATGTCTCAACCGATTCAAAATCGAGTGAGTCAAAAGATCCATCAGCATGGAGTTTCTTCATGCGCTTTACACCAATATGACCTTGGCGGCAGTGCCACAAGTTTGTGGTATTATCGTTATTAACTTTGCATATTTTGGCATCAATGAACATGTGTATTACTACGATCGAGATTCAATGAACCATTCACATTGGGTGCATGACCATTGAAGGTATTATTCATGTAAACAGAATAACCATCATTCTCTAACTTAAATGAATAACCGTATTGCAAAAAACACGATCTAATCACGTTTATGCTCAACGCAAACACCAAATAACATTTATTTAGGTTCATCACTAATCTCGAAGGTAGAGAGAGCGTGCGGTGGTGATCACATCAACCTTGGAAACACTTCCAACACACATCATCACCTCGCCCTTAGCTAGTCTCCGTTTAATCCGTAGCTTTTATTTCGAGTTACCAACATTTAGCAACTGAACCGGTATCTAATACCCAGGTGCTACTAGGAGTACTAGCAAGGTACACATGAATAAAACGTATATCAAATATACTTCTGTTGACGTTGCCAGCCTTCTTATCTACCAAGTATCTAGGGCAGTTCCGCTTCAATGACCATTCTCCTCATAATAGAAGCACTCAGTCTCGGGTTTGGGTTCAACCTTGGGTTTCTTTACTGGAGCAGCAACTGGCTTGCCATCCATGAAGTTACCCTCCTTGCCCTTGCCCTTCTCGAAACTAGTGGTTTTACTAACCATCAACACTTGATGCTCCTTCTTGATTTCTACCTTCGCGGTGTCAAACATCGCGAATAGCTCGGGGATCATTATTTCCATCCCTGGCATTTTATAGTTCATCACGAAGCTTCTAGTAGCTTAGTGACAGTGACTTGGAGAACTATATCAATCACTATCTTATCTGGAAGATCAACTCCCACTCGATTCAAGCGATTGTAGCACCCAGACAATCTGAGCACATGCTCACCGATTGAGCTATTTTCCTTCATCTTGCAGGCAAAGAATCTTGTTGGAGGTCTCATACCTCTCAATAGGGCACGAGCCTGAGATCCAAATTTCACCTCTTAGAACATCTCATATGTTCCGTGACGTTCAAAATGTTTTGGAGCCTCAATTCTAAGCCGTAATGCATGACGCACTGAACTATCAAGTAGTCATCAGAACGTGCCTGTCAGATGTTCACCACATCTATAGACGATGCTTGAGGGGGTGGCGCACCGAGCGGTGCATTAAGGACATAAGCCTTCTGTGCAGCAAATGAGGACAATCCTCAGATCACGGTGTCGGTGTCAAAACCGGCGGATCTCGGGTAGGGGGTCCCGAGCTGTGAGACTTGGATCGATGGTAACATGAGACGAAGGGGACTAGGTTTTACCCAGGTTCGGGCCCTCCTACGGAGGTAATACCCTACGTCCTGCTTGATTATATTGATGATATGAGGATTACAGAGTTGATCTACCACGAGATCAAGTAGCTAAAACCCTAGATGAGTTCTGTTGGCCTACAACCTAAAACCCCCCGGCTTATATAGACACCGAGGGTACCTAGGGTTTATACATGGTCGGTTACACGTCGAAGGGATAAACATGCCTATTCACTACTTTAGACTTGGAGGACACGCCACGATCCTTGAAGCTTCCATCCTGGAGACAAGATCCTCGATCCATCCAGTGTCCGGCGAACGGCCCATACAGTCCGGCCCATAGGAAAAAGGCCGGCCTCCCGAGGACCCCTTAATCCAGGACTCCCTCAGTAGCCCCCGTACTAGCCTCCAACGCCGAGGTATATCCGGATAATCTTGTACGTCGAAGTCTTTGGCTTGCGAGGCGAGTCCCTCCATCCCTTCCTGTTTGGCAACCATCCTGTCATCGGTGAAATCCCAAACGTCATGGGATTGCTGGGTCCACAGTAATAGTGTTTCTCGATCTTCGCGCGACGTGGGGAGACGAGCGGCTCAGAAGCCTTTGACAAAACTACCCCTCCACAAGGGAGTCACCACCCATTTAAACAAACTGAATTGTGGACCAAACCACACCTTCTCCTTCCCCATCGGAAAAAGCCTCCAGCGAAAGGTTTCCACCAAAAATGGCGAGCGCCCCCAGTTCTTCCTCCAATCCTTACGAATCCCGTCCCAGGGACTGGACTAGCTGCTCCGTGTCGCTCCTTCGACTTCGCGACCTCGAGACCCAAGGATACCTTCCTTCCTCAGATCTGACAGCCGTCCGCGCAGGTTTGTCTTCATTCAATGGCGAGGCCCTCGCGGAGAATTTCCCCCATCCACAAAAGGGGGAGCATGTATGCTTCGTGCCATTCCTCCTGCGAGGTCTCGGGTTTCCCCTTCATCCGTTCCTGAGAGGGTTACTGGTGTTTTATGGGATCCAGCTCCACCACCTCACCCCAGGGTCTATTCTGCATATCTCGGGCTTCGTCGCCCTTTGCGAGATGTTCCTGGGCTGCGAGGCACACTTCGAGTTGTGGAGGAAATATTTTTGCCTCGTCCCTCGCACTCGAGACAAGACAATTTTTGAGGTCGGCGGAGCCGAAGTATGCCGCATAGCGGGGACGGGATACCCCATCGGGACACCGAAGGAATCCGAACTATGGACTTCGGAATGGTTTTATATCAAGGACATCCCTTTATTCGATCCAGCTTGGAGGGGTCTGCCCGAATACTCCGATGCCCCTTTGAAGAAAAGGTACAACTGGCGTCCGAAGAGCCTGTCCCAGGAGGACAGCGTTGAGGTGCAGCGCTTAGCAGCCCGTGTGAGGATACTGGCCCATCATAAGCTGACCATGATAGATGTCATGGCCGCTGCCATCACCCGGTGCGTCCAACCCCTCCAACAGAGGATACACCCTTTGTGGTGTTACAACGGGACAAGCGACACTACTCGCTCCCGAAGACTGGGTCCCGCCGATCAAACAGCATTGGCCGCCGCACTTGCCGACCTATACAAAGGGGAGCAAGAAGATTTTATTCGGCGGTCGACAAAGGAGGGATACTCGAGCCACAACCCCATCGAATGGGTAAGCCTTTCTACCCTGTGACCACAGTTCGGGTTCTCAATTTGTTCCCTCTTGACCGAAGTCTTTTATCTTTATGTGAACAGGAATGGAGGAGCTTTATCGAGACAGTCAACTGTCCGGCCCCTCAGCCTGAGGACTATTCCCGTGATGATGATCCGGGCTATCATGAAGACCCAGACCTGTCAATCGAACTCGAAGACGGGGTTTTCTACCAGGAGGGCCTAGACGGTTCCAAGGTGGCCATCATTGCCGATTACCCTGGATCCTTTCCTTCCCCTGCAACAAGCAAGAAGAAGAAGACGTCCCGCAAGAGACAAGTGTCCTCCACTGACCCCAACGTGCCGGCTCCTACACCCAAGCGCCGTAGATCCGCGCGGCATGCACCGGCAGCAGCGGCAGTGCCTGGACTGGAAAGCAATAAGGATCCGGCGAATGAGCCGGTCGCGGGGGCGAGTCCGCCTACGAGTTCATCCCAAAGGTATTTCGCTCAATCGTTTGATTAGTATCACGATTGATAAAACCTCACAAGAGACCTCTTTGTCAAAACATTCAGGCAAAGAGTTCGGCCGTCACCTGCCGAGGGTGTCGTTAGGACGTCCGGCGGTGCTCAAGATTCTAGGCCTTCCGCACATGCTGATCCTGCTGCGGGCCCCCACCGTCAATCCAGCCCCAGCCGATTCTGGTGGCGTCATATCTGTCACCAAATCAGAGGTTGGGAGTGCTATGCATCATCGGCGGCGACGAGAGGCACTGCGTCATCCGGCCTTTTCCGAACAAGAGTTCGGTGCTCTTCGCACGGCGGATGCACACCTCGAAGCCGCCTGAGCTGGGTTCGGGGAGGCCGTGAAATTGATATCGTCCAGCCTACAGGTGAGTAGTCGATTTATTAAAGTCTGAACACTCGAGTAAACCTAGTAGCCCCCGAGCCTTAAATTGGTCGGTACGACCGAATTAAGGATCTCCGTAATAATTCACTGGTAATGCAGGCCTCTAAGCAACAGTGCGAGCAGCTGACCAAGGAACTGGAAGCCAGCCGAACACAGGTCGAATCTGTGAAGGCCGAGTTGGAGCAAGTGAAGAGCTTTACTCGGGAGGCACATGGTGAGTATATCTATTCTGCTGATCTTAGTATATCCCCATGCTTACGCGAGGGTACTATGTAGTAGCTGAATCAATAGGGCAATTACAAAAAGATTTGGATGTAGCCCGAGAATCTCAGCAATATGCCGAGTCCCAGCAGGAGGCTGGCTATCGTGTTTTACAACGGCACCTTGAAGAGAAGAGCCGCCTGACGGAGGAGAACAAAAAGCAATCCGAAGAGATTGAGAGCTTAAAGGCTCAATTGGCCCAGGCCCAAGGAGAAAACCAAAAATTACAGAGAGGCATGTTCAGTAAGTGTGATTTGAACATCAGAAAGTATCTCTTATAAATGAGGTGTGATACGCATGCCGTATCTTATGTGCAGGTTTACTGTTTGGGCGATCCAAAGAGGATATCGGATCCTACCAGGGGAATCTTCTGAAGCAGCTGTCTGCCCTTCATGAGCGGGCTCGGAAGGCCATGAAGAGCATGGTGAAAGCACTGTGGCCTGCCGAGCAACCTCCGGAGGGGATGACCGAACTGGTCGATCGCTTCAAGGGAGCCCGAACTAGGTTCGAGCTGTGGAAGACATCGGCTTGTCGGGAGGGAGCACGAGAGGCATGGGCGATGATCAAGACCCGCTATACCGGACTTAACCCTGAGCGTATGGCTCAGGTTGGGCTAGTAGGATCAGATGGACAAGAAGTGCCGCTCCACCTGGTATACGACCAAGTGATGCCTGTCGCCCGTCTCTCACAAGAAGATTGCTCCCTGGACACCATAATCGATAATCTCGATCAGCAGCCAGATGTATGATTATATGTAGCTATGTACTTTAATAATCGAAGGATTGCTCCGTCTGTGTTGTAAACTTTGTCTTAACCGGCCATCGGCTTCAGCCTCCCGTACTAAGAGCTTGGGAGTGTTCCTTGTAAATTATCACCCTAGGGGAGGGAATTATGTTCGGGGAACCAAGCAATCCGGCCATGTGGTGCGAACAGACAGAAAGCACACAGGGAGATATGTTATATTACTGCTTAGCGTAAGAAACATCTTCCGAAGAAAATAGTACCCCTATTGATACCTTTCTTCAGGGTTCTACGTAAATCGTAGGAAAAAGGCCGTATATTGTTAGTATGCGGCTAAGGGCTTGTGTGAGGGAAGAAGCCCGAATAATGGTCATGACGACCATAAGTGTATTAATTTAATCCGTCATAGCCGATCAATTGTCTACTGAAGATAGCTAGCTTTTGGCTTCACCCGTCTGAGGTATGTATCCGGATGACCCGGTCGTAACAATCGCAGAGGTGCTCCCTTTACCCTCTAGCCGAACAATCGGGAACATAGAGGGTAAGCACAGGAGCAAGGCAACCCAGCTTGGCAAATTCTTAGTTCGAATTGATGCATATGATGGCGTAAAAAAACGACAAGGAAAGTATGCGTACACAATAAATGTGAATAAGTGCTTATAATATAAAAGCATTGGCTTCGTAAAGAAGCCCCCAGGTGTTGTGTTCGGTTATAACACTTAAAGGTGTAGGCCGAAAATCTTAGTACAAGATCAGTTGAACCGAACATAGAGTTAGGAAGGAAGAGTATCAAACCTGCCAAAAATCAAGATGGGAGGGAAAGTAGAAAAATAAAGAAAAAGAAAAGAGAAATCAAGGGGAAAGAGTGTGACGACACCGGTTTATCCGTAGAAACGCCGGAGACGAGCTGCGTTCCATGGGTGTGGTTCGAGGCGATTATCCGACGGGTCTCGAAGACGGTAGGCCCCTCCCGCGAGTACTTCGTCGATTATGAAGGGGCCCTCCCATTTGGGGTTGAGTTTATGCTTCTGCTTCTCCGGAAGTCGTAAGACGAGCTCGCCCACGTTGTACGCCTTTGCCCTGACCTCCCTACTTTGGTAACGTCGAGCCTGCTGTTGGTAAAAAGTGGAACAAGCCCGAGCTATGTCACGCTCTTCTTCTAGGGCGTCCAGGTCATCCTGCCGATCTAACTCGGCCTCCCTTTCCTCGTACATGCGCACCCTTGGCGCATCGTGAATAATGTCACAGGGGAGGACTGCTTCTGCCCCATAGACCATGAAGAACGGTGTGTATCCCGTTGTTCTGTTCGGGGTGGTGCGCAGGCCCCATAGAACAGAGTCGAGCTCCTCAACCCAATGACAGTCGGACTCGTGAAGAGACCGGACCAAACGTGGCTTAATGCCGCTCATAATGAGGCCGTTTGCTCATTCGACTTGGCCATTGGTCTACGGATGATAAACCGATGCGTAGTCAAGCTTAATGCCCATGTTTGCACACCAGTCTTTGACATCTTGGGCCGTAAAATTGGATCCATTGTCCATTATTATACTGTGCGGAACACCATAACGGTGTACCACGCCGGATATAAAATCGATTACTGGTTCGGATTTGGCTGAATTGACAGGTTTTGCCTCTATCCATTTGGTGAACTTGTCCACCATGACCAGTAGGTATTTATTTTTCTTGGTCCCCCCTTTAAGCGGTCCAACCATATCCAGCCCCCAGACCGCAAAGGGCCAGGTAATCGGAATAGTCCGAAGAGCTGTCGGGGGCATGTGGCTTTGATTTGCGAAAAGTTGGCACCCCACGCAGTGTTTGACAAGTGACTGGGAGTCCGTCCGAGCTGTGGGCCAGAAAAATCCAGCCCTAAATGCCTTGCTGACTAAGGCTCTTGCTGCGGCGTGGTGACCGCCCATCCCTGCGTGGACTTCGGCCAAGAGTTGCCGACCTTCTTCCTCGGATATACACAGCTGTAGTATTCCGGTCGTGCTTTTCTTATAGAGCTCCCCCTCGTGTACTTTGAAGGCTTTGGATCGCCGAACTATGCGTCGCGCCTCCGTCTGATCGTCGGGGAGTTCTTTGCGAAGAAGGTAGGTGAGGAAGGGCTCGGTCCATGGCGCGATTACTGCCATGACCTCGTGAGCTGAAGGCGTTTCGTCCATTACGGAACCGCCAATGATCTGATCGTCTGGTTCGTTTATAGGGGGAACAACCTCGTCCGCACTAGTCAAATTGGTGCCCTTATCATCGTCCTGACAAACCACGGATGGCTTAAAAAGCCATTCCAGGAAAGTGTTTTTTGGGACGGGGTCGCGTTTAGCCCCCAGGCGAGCCAATATATCGGCGGCTTGGTTGTTGTCTCTAGCGACGTGCTGAAATTTCAGCCCCTCGAACCATGCGGATATCTTGAGGATAGCATTTCTGTAAGCCGCCATCTTCGGGTTTTTGGCGTCGAATTCGCCGTTGATTTGGGAGATGGCCAAGTTAGAGTCCCCCCGTACCTCCAGCCGGCGTATGCCCATTGATATTGCCATCCGAAGACCATGTAATAGTGCTTCGTATTCGGCTGCATTGTTGGAATCGGCATACATGATCTGCAACACGTATCGGACGTTGTCACCTATGGGAGATGTGAGGATAACCCCAGCCCCTAGTCCGGCCAAAGTTTTAGAACCATCGAAGTACATTGTCCAATGTGAGTATGTACTATATTCCCTTGGGAGCTCGGCCTCTGTCCATTCAGCGAGGAAATCTGCCAATACTTGAGACTTGATAGCTCGTCTTGGCTTGTAAGCGATTTCGAAAGGAAGGAGCTCAATAGCCCATTTAGCTATTCGGCCGGTGGCGTCCCTGTTGTTGATTATATCATTCAGGGGTACTTCGGATGCCACCGTAACCGAGCACTCTTGAAAGTAGTGCCTGAGTTTCCGTGATGCCATAAATACTGTATAGGCTATCTTCTGGTAGTGCGGGTATCTGGACTTGCACTGTGTTAGTACTTCTGACACATAATAGACCGGTTTCTGTATCCGGAATTTGTGCCCCTCCTCCTCCCGTTCGACGACGAGCACTGTGCTGATGACTTGGTTGGTGGCCGATATGTATAATAACATGGGCTCACCCGCGCCTGGTGCTGTGAGTATGGGGTTACTTGCCAGGAGTGTCTTAATTTCTTCTAACGCATCTTTTGCTTCATCGGTCCATTCGAAATTATTGGTACGTTTCAGCAATTTATAGAGCGGTAGAGCCTTTTCACCGAGACGGGAAATAAAGCGGCTTAGCACCGCCACGCATCCAGCCAACCGCTGGACGTGCTTTAGCTCTGTGGGAATTGCAAGTTCTGATAGGGCGCGAATTTTAGCCGGATTCGCTTCTATTCCTCTATGGGAGACGATGAATCCGAGCAGTTTACCAGTGGGAACTCCGAATACGCATTTCTCCGGATTGAGTCGTATGTCGTACTCGTGTAGGCTGGCAAAGGTTTGCCTTAGGTCGTCGATCAGATGGCTGACATGTTTGGTTTTGATTACCACATCGTCTACATATGCCTCGACTGTTTTACCGACTTGTTTTGCGAGACAAGTCTGGATCATGCGCTGGTACGTAGCCCCAGCGTTTTTTAGCCCGAAGGGCATGGTGTTGAAGCAGAATGGCCCGTAAGGAGTGATGAATGTTGTTGCCGCTTGATCGGATTCCTTCATTTTAATCTGATGGTATCCGGAATAAGCGTCGAGGAAACACAACGAGTCGTGTCCGGCTGTGGCATCAATAATCTGGTCTATGCGTGGTAGGGGGAAAGGGTCCTTAGGACAGGCCTTGTTGAGGTCTTTGAAGTCGACACATAGCCGCCAGGATTTATCTTTCTTTGGTACCATAACCAGGTTTGCCAACCATTCGGGCTGTTTGATCTCCCGAATGAATCCGGCCTCTAGCAATTTAGCTAATTCTTCACCCATAGCCTGTCGTTTGGGTTCTGAAAAGCGGCGCAGGGTTTGTTTGACGGGCTTAAAGCCTTTGATGATGTTCAGGCTATGTTCGGCCAGCCGTCGTGGGATTCCGGGCATATCAGAGGGGTGCCAGGCGAAGATGTCCCAATTTTCTCGTAAGAATATTCGCAGTGCTTCGTCCACTATGGGATCGAGCTGGGCTCCGATGGACGCTGTCTTGTTGGGGTCCGTCGGGTGTACCTGAAATTTGACGACTTCCTTTGCTGGTTTGAAGGACGAGGGCTTGGGCCTTTTACTGAGGATCACATCGTCCCTGTCTACTGTTGACCGAAATGCGGTCAGATCTTCTGCAGCAAAGGTTTCAGCTAGAGCCTCGAGGGCAAGCGCTGCTATTTTATTTTCGGCCCGTAGGGCTATATTCGGATCACTATTGGTTGTGATCACTCTGTTTGGTCCTGGCATCTTAAGTTTCATATACCCATAATGTGGTATAGCCTGGAATTTTTTGAAGGCGTCACGTCCCAACAAGGCGTGGTAGCCGCTGGGGAAGGGCACGATATGGAAGAGGAGTTCTTCAGAGCGGTAGTTTTCGGGCGTGCCGAACACTACGTCCAGGGTGATACGTCCTGAACAACGTGCCTCTTTTCCCGGGATTATACCCTGGAAAGTTGTGTTGCTATGTTCGATGCGAGATCGGTCGAACTTCATTTTTTCCAGAGTATCTTCGTATATTAGGTTTAAGCCGCTGCCGCCGTCCATTAGCACCTTGTGTAATCTGAAGCCATCAATGATGGGGTTCAGGACTAGCGCGGCCGGTGAATGACCGGGAAGAATGGCTGGTCGGTCGGCATCTCCGAAGGTAATGGGTATGTCTGCCCAAGCGCTCATTGCTGCCACATGGTATACTTGTTCGAGTTCTTTAAGAGCTCTTTTCCTCCTGTTCCTTGAAGGGAACGTTTCATAGATCGTCAGGGCTTCGGCGTTATATTCTGGTGGCCCTGTAAAGTGCCTGTTCGGCGGTGACGCCTCAAGAATGGATTCACCGCTTTTCGCAATCTGCCTGACGACCCAGCAAGCTCTAAGGCTGTGAGTCGGAGCTGTGTTTAGCAATACCGAGTGTATAGGGCAAGGTTTATCCAGTAGTCCATCTAGGACCCGTACTGTCCCCTGGAAGGGGCCTGTTTCTCTTTTTAGCGGGCTCGAGTTTGACCGGCCGCTTCGGAGGTATCCTTTTTTGCCGATCTCCTCTAGGATATTCGGTAAAGGTTGGTTCCGAGAACAGCCGATCGGCTTGCCAAGCGCTTTCCATGGCACAATACTTCTGTACCAAAACTGTCAGCTCGGCAAAGTCACGAATGTGCCGTCGCGCCAAGGCATTGAGGATTCCTTTGTCATGGCAATTTCGAATGAAGGTTGCCATTGTCTCCTGATCACTGAAGCCCTGTACTTTGTTTTTGGGGAGGAGGAGTCTGGCCCAGTAATGATGAACCGACTCTCCTGGTGACTGTTTAATGTCCCGTGAGTCCGAGGACTGGGGGTCTGCCGCAATGCTTGAGTGATCGGCTTGGGAGGTGGGTGGGAAAAAATTTGATTCCACGCCACAGTGGGAGTTCGGAGTCACAGACTCCAAACTGTGTGAGAGATCAGGGATCAATCCCGGTCTATCTCCGGAGCGAACTCCTGAGCCTGGGTTGTAGGCGGGGTCTCGGTGATCGGAGACTAGGGTATAAACCGTTTTTAATTCCGGCCGCTGGGGGGACGAGCCCCCGGCCGGACACTCGACGGTGGCGACAAGGTGAGTGACCGTGGGGATGCGAATTTCCCTGCTGTCGGGTTTAAGCCCAAGCCGGTCATAGACCGGGGTCTGGTCATCGGCCACACGCATGGTCTCCATCTTGTCAAATAACTCGTTGAGAAACGAGGCGATGGTAGGATGCGTGTCGCTAAGGCGAGTGGGGTCAGTATGTGGCGTCGCAGTTCCGGAGTCGCGCGAGAGCTGTCCCGGATTCTGTTCTACCATGGTGGGTCCGGTCACAACGACTGGACTGGGTAGTCCGGAGGAGGTGGAGTCCGACGTCTTCGGCGTCGAGGCGCCGGGATCTGCGGGATCCTCCGTAGGAGTCAAGGGTTCCTCCAAGACGAGTTTTCCCCGTGAATCAGCTACGAACTCTAAGGTTCCGAACCTGATTCCTTGATCGGGAGGGGGGGAGTTTCCGATCTGGCCTAGACGGCTGATCGGGCAAGCGTGCGACGAGACGTCGCCGCTTGCAAGGATCTGACCTGGGGCGAAAGTCTCCTGGGTGCAGATCTCAAGGCTTGTGACTAGGCGAGCCATCGATTCCTTCTGGCGATCACAGCGGAACTCTCAATGAAAGCACCAATGTCGGTGTCAAAACCGGCGAATCTCGGGTAGGGGGTCCCGAGCTGTGAGACTTGGATCGATGGTAACAAGAGACGAAGGGGACAAGGTTTTACCCAGGTTTGGGCCCTCCTACGGAGGTAATACCCTACGTCCTGCTTGATTATATTGATGATATTAGGATTACAGAGTTGATCTACCACGAGATCAAGTAGCTAAAACCCTAGATCAGTTCTGTTGGCCTACATGTTGGAAATATGCCCTAGAGGCAATAATAAATTAGTTATTATTATATTTCCTTGTTCATGATAATCGTTTATTATCCATGCTATAATTGTATTGATTGGAAACTCAAATACATGTGTGGGTACATAGACAACACTGTGTCCCTAGTAAGCCTCTAGTTAACTAGCTCGTTGATCAAAGATGGTTAAGGTTTCCTAGCCATAGACATGAGATGTCATTTGATAACGGGATCACATCATTAGGAGAATGATGTGATGGACAAGACCCAAACTATAAACGTAGCATATGATCGTGTCAGTTTATTGCTATTGTTTTCTGCATGTCAAGTATCTGTTCCTATGACCATGAGATCATGCAACTCCCTGACATCGGAGGAATACCTTGTGTGTATCAAACGTCGCAACGTAACTGGGTGACTATAAAGGTGCTCTACAGGTATCTCCGAGGATGTCTGTTGGGTTGGCATGGATCAAGACTGGGATTTGTTACTCCGTGTGACGGAGAGGTATCTCAGGGCCCACTCGGTAATACAACATCACAATGAGCCTTGCAAGCAATGTGACTAAAGTGTTAGCCACAAGATCTTGTATTACGGAACGAGTAAAGAGACTTGCCGGTAACGAGATTGAACTAGGTATAGAGATACCGACGATCGAATCTCGGGCAAGTAACATACCGAAGAACAAAGGGAACAGTATACGGGATTAACTGAATCCTTGACATAGAGGTTCGACCGATAAAATATCTTCGTAGAATATGTAGGAGCAAATATGGGCATCCAGGTCCCGCTATTGGTTATTGATCGTAGAGGTGTCTCGGTCATGTCTACATAGTTCTCGAACCCGCAGGGTCTACACACTTAACGTTTGGTGACGATTAGTATAGTTGAGTTATTTTGTTGGTGACCGAAGGTTGTTCGGAGTCCCGGATAAGATCCCGGCCATGACGAGGATCTCCGGAAGAGTCCGGAGGTAAAGATTGATATATGTGATAATAGTGTTTTGATCTCCGGAAGGGTTCCGGAATTCACCGGAAGGGGTTCCGGATGTTTACCGAAGTGTTCGGGTGCAGCAACACTTTATATGAGCCAAAGGGGTAAAGCCCACGAGGTATTGGAAAGTGCAAAAGGAAGTTTTGCTGCTGCCTTAAGCGGTACTACCGCATAAGTGGTACTACCGCTTGTGTGAAGCGGTACTACCGCATAAGTGGTACTACCGCTTGTGTGAAGCGGTACTACCGCTTGTGCGCGGTACTGCAGGGATCCGAGTTGGACTCTTTCCCTGCGGGCCAAACCGACCTTGTGCGGGCAAAACCGACCTGGAGGAGGCTTTTACTCCAAGTTTAGACCCCAAGGCTCAACATATAAATAGAGGGGCAGGGCTAGCACACGGGACACATCAAGATTTCCCAAGCCGTGTGTCGGCAACCCTAACCCTCTAGTTCTCCCGTCATAATCTCCGTAGTGCTTGGCGAAGCCCTGCAGAGATTGTTCCTCACCACCATCACCACGCCGTCGTGCTGCCGGAACTCATCTACTACTTCACCATCGCTCGCTGGATCGAGGAGGTGAAGGCGTCATCAAGCCGTACGTGTGTTGAACGCGGAGGTGCCGTCCGTTCGGCACTAGTTCGTGATCTGATCGAGGGACGACTTGCGATTTGGATCGCGGAGACGTTCGACTACATCAACCGCGTTTCTTAACGCTTCCGCTTAGCGATCTACAAGGGTATGTAGATTCACTCTCCCTCTCGTAGATGCTCATCACCATGGATAGATCTTGTGTGTGCGTAGGAAATTTTTTGTTTCCCATGCAACGTTCCCCAACAGTGGCATCTGAGCTAGGTCTATGCGTAGATGAGATCTCGAGTAGAACACAAACGAGTTGTGGGCGTGGGTGTATACATATTGCTTGCCGTTACTAGTTGATACTTGATTCGGCGGTATTGTGAGATGAAGCGGCCCGGACCGACATTACGCGTACGCTTACGCGAGACAGGTTCCTTCAACTGACATGTAACTTCGTTGCATAAAGATGGCTAGCGGGTGTCTGTCTCTGTCACTTTAGTTGAATCGATTTCAATGAAGAGGGTTCTTTTAGAAGATCAAAAAGCAATCACTACACCACGTTGTGGTTTTGCGTAGGTAAGAACGGTTCTTGCAAACCCGTAGCAGCCACGTAAAATTTGCAACAACAATTAGAGGACGTCTAACTTGTTTTTGCAGGGTATGTTGTGATGTGATATGGCTAATTACATGATGAGATATATGTGATGTATGAGATGATCATGTGTTGTATAGAATATCACGACTTGCATGTCGATGAGTACGGCAACTGGCAGGAGCCATAGAGTTGTCTTTAATTATTTTCGCCGTTTTGCTTTACTTTATCGCTATGAGTTAGCAATAGTCGTGGAAGCAACAGTCGGCGCGACAACCTCATGGCGACACGTTGATGGAGATCATGGTGTCATGCCGGTGACGATGGAGATCATGCCGGTGTTTTGGAGATGGAGATCAAAAGCACAAGTTCATGGCCATATCATGTCACTTATGATTTGCATGTGATGTTAATCCTTTTATGCATCTTATTTTGCTTAGGACGACGGTAGCATTATAAGGTGATCCCTCACTTAAATTTCGAGATAAAATTGTGTTCTCCCCGAGTGTGCACCGTTGCGAAAGTTCGTCGTTTCGAGACACGCCGTGATGATCGGGTGTGATAGACTCTACGTTCACATACAACGGGTGTAAGCCATGTTGCACGTGCGGAACACTCGGGTTAAACTTGACGAGCCTAGCATGTACAGACATGGCCTCGGAACACAAGAGACCGAAAGGTCGAACATGAGTCATATAGTAGATATGATCAGCATAAAGATGTTCACCATTGAAACCACCTCAACTCACGTGATGATCGGACTTGAGTTGGTGGATTTGGATCATGTTACACTCGAATGACCGGAGGGATGTCAATTTGAGTGGGAGTTTTTAAGTAATATGATTAACTAAACTCATTATCTAGAACAATAGTCTAAGTTGTCTTTGCTATATTTATGTTGTAGATCATGGCTCGTGCAGTAGCACCCCTGAATTTTAATGCGTTCCTAGAGAAAGCTAAGTTGAAAGATGATGGAAGTAACTTTGTGGACTGGGCCCGTAATCTAAGGATTATCCTTACGGCTTCCCAGAAGGCTTATGTCCTTGATGCACCGCTTGGTGATCCACCCGCTCCAGTTGAGTCTCTAGACGTTGTGAACGCCTGGCAGGCTCGTTCTGAAGATTACTCAATAGTTCAATGTACAATATTGTATGGCTTAGAACCGGGACTTCAAAGACGTTTTGAACGTCATGGAGCATATGAGATGTTCCAGGAGTTGAAGTTTATCTTTCAAAAGAATGCCTGGATCGAGAGATATGAGATCTCCGATAAGTTCTATGCTTGCAAAATGGAGGAGAACGGGTCTATCAGTGATCACGTGCTCAGAATGTCTGGGTACTCCACCCGTCTGGCTGAATTGGGGATGCCCCTTCCGTCAGAGGCTATCACTGACAGAGTTCTTCAATCATTGCCACCTAGCTACAAGAGCTTCGTGTTGAACTATAACATGCACGGGATGAACAAGTCAATCGCCGAGCTGTTTGAGATGCTGAAAGCCGCTGAGTCTGAAATTCAGAAGGAGCATCAAGTGTTGATGGTCAATAAAACCATTAGTTTCAAGAACAATGTCAAGGGTAAGAAGGGTAACTCCAAGAAGAGTGGCAAAGCAGTTGCTCCTCCCGTGAAGAAACCCAAGGCTGGACCCAAACCAGAAACTGTGTGCTTTCATTGCAAGGGAACTGGACACTGGAAGCGGAACTGCCCCAAGTATTTGGCTGACAAGAAGGCGGCCAACAACAAACAAGGTATATATGATATACATGTTATTGATGTGTACCTTACCAACTCTCGTTGTAGTGCCTGGGTATTTGATACCGGTGCGGTTGCTCATATTTGCAACTCAAAACAGGAACTGCGGAATAGACGGAGGCTGGCAAAGGACGAAGTGACGATGCGCGTGGGAAATGGTTCCAAGGTTGATGTGATCGCCGTCGGCACGCTCGCTCTTCGATTACCATCGGGATTAGTGATGAACCTGAATAAATGTTATTTGGTGCCTGCGTTAAGCATGAACATTATATCTGGATCTTGTTTATTGCGAGACGGTTACTCATTTAAATCAGAGAATAATGGTTGTTCTGTTTATATGAGTAATATCTTTTATGGTCATGCACCCGATGTGAGGGGTTTATTCTTATTGAATCTCGATAGTAATGATACACATGTTCATAACATTGATGCCAAAAGATGTAGAATTAATAATGATAATACCACTTTCTTGTGGCACTGCCGTTTAGGTCATATTGGCGTAAAACGCATGAGGAAGCTCCATGCTGATGGACTTTTGGAGTCACTTGATTTTGAATCACTTGACACATGTGAGCCATGCCTCATGGGCAAGATGACTAAAACGCCGTTCTCTGGAACAATGGAACGGGCAAGTGACTTATTGGAAATCATACATACTGATGTGTGCGGTCCGATGAGTACTGAGGCGCGCGGTGGTTATCGTTACTTTCTCACCTTCACTGATGACTTAAGTAGATATGGGTATATTTACTTAATGAAACACAAGTCTGAAACATTTGAAAAGTTCAAACAATTTCAGAGTGAAGTTGAGAATCATCGTAACAAGAAGATTAAATTCCTACGATCTGATCGAGGAGGAGAATATCTGAGTTATGAGTTTGGCAGTCACTTAATACAGTGTGGAATTGTTTCACAATTGACACCGCCTGGAACACCACAGCGTAATGGTGTGTCCGAACGTCGTAATCGAACCTTATTGGATATGGTGCGATCTATGATGTCTCTTGCCGATTTGCTACTATCGTTTTGGGGTTATGCATTAGAGACAGCTGCATTCACTTTAAATAGGGCACCATCGAAATCCGTTGAGACGACGCCATATGAACTTTGGTTTGGCAAGAAGCCAAAGCTGTCGTTTCTTAAAGTTTGGGGATGTGATGCTTATGTCAAAAAGCTTCAGCCTGAAAAGCTGGAACCCAAAGCGGAGAAATGCGTCTTCATAGGATACCCAAAAGAGACAGTTGGGTATACCTTCTACCTCAGATCCGAAGGCAAAGTGTTTGTCGCTAAAAACGGAACATTTCTTGAGAAAGAGTTTCTCTCGAAAGAATTGAGTGGGAGGAAGATAGAACTTGATGAGGTTGTTGAACCTTTACTTCAACCTGAAAGTAGCGCAGCGCAGAAAGATGTTTCTGTAGAGCCTACATCAGCTGAAGAGGAAGTTAATGATGATGATCATGAAGCTTTGGATCAAGTTGCTATCGAACCTCGTAGGTCGACAAGGACGCGTACTGCTCCTGAGTGGTACGGCAACCCTGTCTTAGAGGTCATGTTGTTGGACAACGATGAACCTACGAGCTATGGAGAAGCGATGATGGGCCCGGATTCCGAGAAATGGTTAGAGGCCATGAAATCCGAGATGGGATCCATGTATGAAAACAAAGTATGGACTTTGGAAGTATTACCTGAAGGGCGTAAGGCCATTCAGAACAAATGGATCTTTAAGAGGAAGACGAACGCAGACGGTAATGTCACCGTCTATAAAGCTCGACTTGTGGCAAAGGGTTTTTCACAAGTTCAAGGAGTTGACTACGATGAGACCTTCTCACCCGTAGCGATGCTTAAGTCCGTCAGAATCATGTTAGCAATAGCTGCCTTTTTCAATTATGAAATTTGGCAGATGGATGTCAAAACAGCGTTCCTTAACGGTTTCATTAAGGAAGAGTTGTATATGATGCAACCAGAAGGTTTTGTCGATCCAGAGAATGCTGACAAAGTTTGCAAACTCCAGCGATCCATTTATGGACTGGTGCAAGCATCTCGGAGTTGGAATCTTCGCTTTGATGAGGTGATCAAAGCGTTCGAGTTTATACAAGTTTACGGAGAAGCTTGTATTTACAAGAAAGTGAGTGGGAGCTCTATAGCGTTTCTAATATTATATGTGGATGACATATTGCTGATTGGAAACAATATAGAAATGTTGGAAGGCGTGAAGGAATATTTGAACAAGAGTTTTTCAATGAAGGACCTAGGAGAAGCTGCTTTCATATTAGGCATCAAGATCTATAGAGATAGATCGCGACGCTTAATAGGACTTTCACAAAGCACATACCTTGACAAAGTTTTGAAGAAGTTCAAAATGGATCAGTCCAAGAAGGGGTTCTTGCCTGTATTGCAAGGTGTGAAGTTGAGTAAGACTCAATGCCCAGTGACTGCAGAAGATAGAGAAAAGATGAGTGTCATCCCCTATGCTTCAGCCATAGGCTCTATCATGTATGCAATGCTGTGCACAAGACCCGATGTCAGCCTTGCCATAAGTATGGTCGGAAGGTTTCAAAGTGATCCAGGAATGGAACACTGGACGGCGGTCAAGAATATCCTGAAGTACCTGAAAAGGACTAAGGACATGTTTCTCGTTTATGGAGGTGATCAAGAGCTCGTCGTAAAGGGTTACGTCGATGCAAGCTTTGACACTGATCCGGATGACTCTAAGTCACAAACCGGATACGTATTTATTCTTAATGGGGGTGCGGTTAGCTAGTGCAGTTCCAAGCAAAGCGTGGTAGCTGATTCTACATGCGAAGCGGAGTACATCGCTGCCTCGGAGGCGGCGAAGGAAGGTGTCTGGATGAAGGAGTTCATGACAGATCTTGGAGTAGTGCCTAGTGCGCTTAACCCAATGACTCTGTTTTGTGATAATACTGGTGCCATTGCTCTAGCCAAGGAACCAAGATTTCACAAGAGGACCAGACACATAAAGCGACGTTTCAATTCCATCCGCGATTACATCAAGGAGGACGACATAAATATTTGCAAAGTACACACGGATCTAAATGTTGCAGATCCGATGACTAAACCTCTTTCAAGGGCTAAACATGAACAACACCAGAACTGCATGGGTGTTCGATTCATTACAATGTAAATCACATAGTGATGTGAACTAGATTATTGACTCTAGTGCAAGTGGGAGACTGTTGGAAATATGCCCTAGAGGCAATAATAAATTAGTTATTATTATATTTCCTTGTTCATGATAATCGTTTATTATCCATGCTATAATTGTATTGATTGGAAACTCAAATACATGTGTGGGTACATAGACAACACTGTGTCCCTAGTAAGCCTCTAGTTGACTAGCTCGTTGATCAAAGATGGTTAAGGTTTCCTAGCCATTGACATGAGATGTCATTTGATAACGGGATCACATCATTAGGAGAATGATGTGATGGACAAGACCCAAACTATAAACGTAGCATATGATCGTGTCAGTTTATTGCTATTGTTTTCTGCATGTCAAGTATCTGTTCCTATGACCATGAGATCATGCAACTCCCTGACATCGGAGGAGTACCTTGTGTGTATCAAACGTCGCAACGTAACTGGGTGACTATAAAGGTGCTCTACAGGTATCTCCGAGGGTGTCTGTTGGGTTGGCATGGATCAAGACTGGGATTTGTTACTCCGTGTGACGGAGAGGTATCTCAGGGCCCACGCGGGACGGTTCGTGATTGGATCGCGGGACAGCTTGCGATTTGGATCGCGAAGACGTTCGACTACATCAACCGCGTTTCTTAACGCTTCCGCTTAGCGATCTACAAGGGTATGTAGATTCACTCTCCCTCTCGTAGATGCTCATCACCATGGATAGATCTTGTGTGTGCGTAGGAAAATTTTTGTTTCCCATGCAACGTTCCCCAACACTACAACCTAAAACCCCCCGGCTTATATAGACGCCGAGGGTACCTAGGGTTTATACATGGTCAGTTACACGTCGAAGGGATAAACATGCCTATTCACTACTTTAGACTTGGAGGACACGCCACGATCCTTGAAGCTTCCATCCTGGAGACAAGATCCTCGATCCATCCAGTGTCCGGCGAACGGCCCATACAGTCCGGCCCATAGGAAAAAGGTCGGCCTCCCGAGGACCCCTTAATTCAGGACTCGCTCACACGGACCCAGTCCACATTATTGCTACCATCATCTTTCAATTCTATTTCTCTAGGAACGTATAAAAATTCAAGGGAGCTACAGCGTGAGCTAGTAATCTACAACATAATTTGCAAAGACATTTTGACTATGTTCATGATAATGAGTTCAATTAATCATATTACTTAAGAACTCCCACTCAAATTGACATCCCTCCGGTCATCCGAGTGTTACATGGTCCATATTCACCAACCCAAGTCCGATCATCACGTGAGATGAGGTGGTTTCAATGGTGAACATCTCCATGTTGATCATATCTACTATATGACTCATGTTCGACCTTTCGGTCTCTTGTGTTCCGAGGCCATATCTGTACATGCTAGGCTCGTCAAGCTTAACCCGAGTGTTCCGCATGTGCAACACTGGCTTGCACCCGTTGTATGCGAACGTAGAGTCTATCACACCCGATCATCACGTGGTGTCTCGAAACGACGAACTTTCGCAACGGTGCACACTCGGGGAGAACACAATTTTATCTTGAAATTTTAGTGAGGGATCACCTTATAATGCTACCATCGTCCTAAGCATAATAAGATGCATAAAAGGATTAACATCACATGCAAATCATAAGTGACATGATATGGCCATGAACTTGTGCTTTTGATCTCCATCTCCAAAGCACCGGCATGATCTCCATCGTCACCGGCATGACACCATGATCTTCATCATCTTGATCTCCATCAACGTGTCGCCATGAGGTTGTCGCGCCCACTGTTGCTTCTACAACTATTGCTAACTCATAGCGATAAAGTAAAGCAAAACGACGAAAATAAATTAAAGACAACCCTATGGCTCCTGCCAGTTGCCGTACTCATTGACATGCAAGTCGTGATATTCTATACAATACATGATCATCTCATACATGACATATATCTCATCATGTAATTGGCCATATCACATCACAACATACCCTGCAAAAACAAGTTAGACATCCTCTAATTGTTATTGCATGTTTTACGTGGCTGCTACAGGTATCTAGCAAGAACGATTCTTACCTACGCAAAAACCACAATGGTGATACACAAATTGCTATTCAACCTTCTCAAGGACCGCCTTTGTCAAATCCGATCCAACTAAAGTGGGAGAGACAGACACCCACCAGCCATCTTTATGCAACAAGGTTACATGTCAGTTGATGGAACCGGTCTCTCGTAAGCGTACGAGTAATGTTGGTCCGGGCCGCTTCATCCCACAATACCGCCGAATCAAGAAAAGACCAAGGGAGGAAGCAATCTGAATATCAACGCCCACAAACTCCTTTGTGTTCTACTCGTGATCTCATCTACACATAGGCTTAGCTTTGATACCACTGTTGGGGAACGTTGCATGGGAAACAAAAAATTTCCTACGCACACGCAAGATCTATCCATGGTGATGAGCATCTACGAGAGGGAGAGTGGATCTACGTACCCTTGTAGATCGCTAAGCGGGAAGCGTTAAGAAATGCGGTTGATGTAGTCAAACGTCTTCGCGATCCAAATCGCACGCTGTCCCGCGATCCGATCACGATCCGTCCCGCGATCCAATCACGAACCGTCCCGCGATCCTGATCATGGTCCTTCCGATCTAGTACCGAACGGACGGCACCTCCGCGTTCAGCACACGTACATCTCGATGACGATATCCGCCTTCTTGATCCAGCAAGAGGGAGCAGAGAGGTAGATGAGTTCTCCGCCAGCACAACGGCGTGGTGGCGGTGGTGGTGGAGCTATTCCGACAGGGCTTCGCCTAAGCACCGCCAAAACTAGACTAGAGGAAAACTGTATAGACGGGGGGAGAGAGGGATGCACCGTGGCTTGGGTGTCTTGGCCCTCTCTCCCCTCTAGTATATATAGGAGGGAGGGGAGGGGGCTGCCGCCCTAGGGTTCCTCCCCTAGGGTCGACCGAACCAGGAGGTGGACTCCTCCACCTCCAATCCTACTCGAAGTAGGACTCCTTCCACAATTGGATTTTCCTTCCCCCACTTGGGGTTTTTTCCTTCTCCCACCTCCTAGCCGCATGGGCCTTGTGGGGCTGGTTTGCCCAGCCCACTAAGGGCTGGTGCACCCTCCCCTCAGGCCCATGTGGCCTCCCGGCGTGGGTGGCCCCTCCCGATGGCCCTCCGGCACTCCCGGTACACTACCGGAAATACACGAAACTTTTTCGGTGGCCAAAACGGGACTTCCTATATATCAATCTTTACCTCCGGACCATTCCGGAGCTCCTCGTGACGTCCGGGATCTCATCCGGGACTCCGAACAACCTTCGGTCACCAACATACATAACTCAATACTACCGAAACGTCACCGAACGTTAAGTGTGCAGACCCTGCGGGTTCGAGAACTATGTAGACATGACCGAGACACCTCTACGGTCAATAACCAATAACGGGACCTGGATGTCCATATTGGCTCCTACATATTCAACGAAGATCTTTATCGGTTGAACCTCTATGTCAAGGATTCAGTTAATCCCGTGTGATGTTCCCTTTGTTCTTCGGTATGTTACTTGCCCGAGATTCGATCGTCGGTATCTCTATACCTAGTTCAATCTCGTTACCGGCAAGTCTCTTTACTCGTTCCGGAATACAAGATCCCGTGGCTAACACTTTAGTCACATTGCTTGCAAGGCTTATTGTGATGTTGTATTACCGAGTGGGCCCTGAGATACCTCTCCGTCATACGGAGTAACAAATCCCAGTCTTGATCCATGCCAGCTCAACAGACACCTTCGGAGATACCTGTAGAGCATCTTTATAGTTACTCGGTTACGTTGTGACGTTTGATACACACAAGGTATTCCTCCGGTGTCAGTGAGTTGCATGATCTCATGGTCATAGGAATAGATACTTGACATGCAGAAAACAATAGCAATAAACTGACACGATCATATGCTACGTTCATAGTTTGGGTCTTGTCCATCACATTATTCTCCTAATGATGTGATCTCGTTATCAAATGGCATCTCATGTCTATGGCCAGGAAACCTTGACCATCTTTGATCAACGAGCTAGTTAACTAGAGGCATACTAGGGACACAGTGTTGTCTATGTACCCACACATGTATTTGAGTTTCCAATCAATACAATTATAGCATGGATAATAAACGATTATCACGAACAAGGAAATATAATAATAACCAATTTATTACTGCCTCTAGGGCATATTTCCAACAGTTTTTTAGGATGAGAGCATCCAATCAATGTGTTTGGTTGTATATAAGAGATGAACTTATTATATGAGACGGGACCATCAGTCATGCTCACACAGTCATGCATGCAATGAGTGGCCATTTTATTCGATCGATTCCCTAGGGTAGAACGGGTTCAATATCTTCATGTCATGTTCTTTTTTTAGGGTGTGTTTGGTTATAGAACCAAGTCGAATGGAATGTAATGGTTCCATTCCACTGGAACAGAATGGTTATGTCTTCGTGTTTGGTAGAGGTAATGAGATGGAACGGAATGGTTCCGTCTTAGTGTTTGGTTAGAGAAGTAGGATGTAATGCACTAAGAATTATCATTTTCAAGTGCTAGTACCGGTGGTAAACACCATTTTGCAATTATTAAATTCGTATTAACTAGTAAATGCTACTAAGCACCGACAGCAGCAGGGTGGAAGGAAGCGAGGAATCGATTTCTTGCATCGCCGGCCAGGTCTAGATTGCTGCTCTCGCCGTCAAATTCAGAAGTATCAGGTCAGGCAAATCAATCAACTTTTTTTTTGATAAAGGGCAATTTTATTATTTAAAAAATGTAGCATCAAGCGGATACAAAACATTACGAGTAATACCCGACCTCTGCATAACTAGGATGCACACAACCAATTCTGAAAAGTTTGAGAGAAAGAAAAGAAATAAAACCGACTAAATGGCAACAATAGAGTCCTATAGACCGACACTATGCCTATGTCGAAAGTGGTGGTGGGTCAATCCGGAGGTTATGCTGCCACCCATGTAGGGAAAAAACCTCCATAGCCACCTGCTCCAACCGCGTACACACCACCTTGAACATCGGTTGGTACTCCGGTCGTTGTAGCGTAGACCACGTACGAAGCAAGTGCATACACCGGAAAATAACTTGTAGAGGAGAAGCATTTTTGTCATTAAAAACCAAATCATTTCTACATAGCCACAGCGACCACATTAAGGCATACGCTCCCACCCTTATTAACGCTTTGAACCTATTTGGAATACCGTCCAACCAATGACCAAAAATATTGGCAACACTTGTGGGCGGATACATATTTGATGCTATACAATCAACTAGCAATACATGGTTGTTGCTCATGAAAATCGATCGAAAGTCAGGCAAATCACTTCGACCAAGCAGAGTCAGGCACGAATAGCGGCGACGTCGTCCTGTTCGTGCTCTACTTTGCCCGTCGTAACCAAACATGTTTAATTTTTTGACGATCCCAACCATTCTACGGCTACTGATGAGGTCGCCTACCAGAGGTAGGGTCAGAGACCTGACATCTAAGGTTCACCTGGGGCCCCACATTATCATTAAAGTCCCTGGACTAGAGATGCATTCGGATGCATATGAAGGATTCACTCAGATTCTTCATATCACTCGGATGACGTCCCACCAGTCGGGTCAGTGTCTGCACTCGGGATTAAGGGAGCTGAGACGAGAGCTGCAACGTTCGAGGGACTTAAAGTCACACATGAAGTGCTGTGAAGACTGACGTTACCTGTAACTGTTGGGGAACGTTGCATGGGGAACAAAAAAATTCCTACGAACACCCAAGATCTATCTATGGAGATGCATAGCTATGAGAGGGGGAGTGTATCTACATACCCTTGTAGATCGCTAACCGGAAGCGTATATAACGCGGTTGATGTAGTCGTACTCTTCACGATCCAATCGTGATCCGATCCGATCTAGCGCCGAACGGACGGCACCTCTGCGTTCAGCACACGTGCGGCTCGATGACGTTTCCTCCTTCTTGATCCAACAAGAGAGGGAGGAGAAATAGATGGGATCTCAACCAGCACGACGGCGTGGTGGAGATGGTGGTGGAGCAATCCCGGCAGGGCTTCGCCAAGCGCTATCGTAGATGCGATCTGAGGAGAAAACAGAGTAACGGGAGAGGGAGGGCTGCAACCGGGGCGTAGGAATTGGTGTGTGCAGCCCTCCCCTCCCCTCCACTATATATAGGAGGCAAAGGGGAGAGGGGAGGCGCACCCTTGACCCCTCCTCCAAGGGAGGGGCCGGCGGCCAAGGGAGAGTCCTCCCTTTACAAGGGAGGAGTCCCCCTCCCCCAAGCCTAATTCGTCTCTAGGGGCTGATGCACCTGGCCCATGAGGGCGCACCCCCTATGGCCCATGTGGGCCCATGGGGCAGGTGGACCCCCGGTGGACCCCCGGAACCCTTTTCGGCACTCCCGGTACAATACCGATAATGACCGAAACTTTTCCGGCGACCAAAACAGGACTTCCTATATATAAATCTTTACCTACGGGCCATTCCAGAGCTCCTCGTGATATCCGGGATCTCATCCGGGACTCCGAACAACATTCGGTCACCAACGCACATATCCCAATACTACTCTAGCGTCATCGAACGTTAAGCGTGCGGACCCTGCGGGTTCGAGAATCATGTAGACATGACCGAGACACCTCTCTGGCCAATAACCAATAGTGGGACCTGGATGCCCATAGTGGTTCCTACATATTCCAAAAATATCTTCATCGGTCGAACCACGATGTCAAGGATTCAGTCAATCCCGTATGCAGTTCCCTTTGTTCAGCGGTATGTTACTTCCCCGAGATTCGATCGTCGGTATCTCCATACCTAGTTCAATCTCGTTACCGACAAGTCTCTTTACTTGTTCCGTAATACAAGATCCCGCGACCAACTCCTTAGTCACATTGCTTGCAAGCTTCTTGTGATGTAGTATTACCGAGAGGGCCCAGAGATACCTCTCCGTCATACGGAGTGACAAATCCCAGTCTCGATCCATGCAAACCCAACAATCACCCTTGGAGATACCTGTAGAGTACCTTTATGATCACCCAATTATGAAGTGACGTTTGATACACACAAGGCATTCCTCCGGTGCCAGGAAGTTGCATGATCTCATGGTCTTATGAACAGATACTTGACATGAAGAAAGCAGTAGCAATATACTAATACGATCAAATGCTATGCTTACGGTTGGGTCTTGTCCATCACATCATTCTCCTAATGATGTGACCTTGTTATCAATTGACAACTCATGTCTATGGTTAGGAAACTTTAACCATCTTTGATCAATGAACTAGTCTAGTAGAGGCTCACTAGGGACACGGTGTTTTCTATGCATCCACACATGTATCTGAGTTTCCGATCAATACAATTCTAGCATGGATAATAGACGTTTATCATGAACAGGGAAATATGATAATAACCAATTTATTATTGCCTCTAGGGCATATTTCCAACATTAACGCCCCTAGTTAAAGCAGCAGTTTCAAGTAACGCCTACAGTTACTTGTATTAATTGCCCTTGTAATGGAGCTCGGCCGGCGGTAGCGCACTCTATATAAGCCACCCCAGGCTCCTGAGCAGGGGAACCCCTATTTGACGCCCTTTGCGTCAAAATGACGGAGCCACCCACAGGAGGCAGCATGACTGGGAAAAAACTAGCATAAAAAAACACAGGCGAACGCGATCCCAGGAATTCGAACCCGCGACCCGCAAATTACTATTAAGCGCTCCTAGCCACTCCAGTTGCCTACTATTAATGATAAAACAGCAGCACCTAATTTTAAAAACGAACAGTAAATTTAGAACCTTAATTGTCTAGCGTAGCGAACCTGAATTAGTTACCGGGGTTAAAGTTTCTAAATGTATATTTTTTCAAACTCTGAACAAAAATTGAAGACATAAACAGTTTTTGAGTATGTGAACAAAATTTGAAAATATGAACATTTTCTGAATCTATGAAGAATTTTTGAAAAAGCAAACAAATTTATGAAAAATGCGAACATATTTTGAAAATATGAACATTTTTAAATTTGTGAACAAAAATTGAAAACGGGAACATTTTTTGTAAAGGACGACCAAATTTTGTATTCGTGAACAATTTTTGAATTGGAATGGTTTTTT
The DNA here is from genome assembly GCA_039707655.1 of Elymus sibiricus. Lineage (NCBI taxonomy): Eukaryota > Viridiplantae > Streptophyta > Magnoliopsida > Poales > Poaceae > Elymus > Elymus sibiricus. The sequence continues at coordinate 118,744,151 of CM077675.1, forward strand.
AAAAATATGAAAAATTTCTGAATCTATGAACAATTTTTTAAAATGCAAAACAAATTTATGAAAAATGAAAAGACATGAAAATACGAACATTTTTAAATTTGTGAACACAAATTGAAACGGGAACATTAATTGTAAAGTGCGACCAATTTTTTTTATTTGTGAACAATTTTTGAATGGGAAAGGTTTTTGAAAATCTGAACAATTTCTGAATCTATGATTTTTTTTGAAAAACCAAACATATTTATGAAAAATGCGAACATATTTTGAAAATACGAACCTTTTGAAATTTGTGAACAAAAATTGAAAACCGGAACAGTTTTTGTAAACTGCGGCCAAGTTTTGTATTTGTGATTTTTTTTTAAATGAGAACGTTTTTTGAAAATCTGATCTTTTTTAAAAAACAAGATTTTTTTATGAATTTAGGACAAAATATTGGAAATCTCGAACTTATTTTCAAATAAAAACAAAATTGAAACAGATAAAACGGAAAAAGAAAAAGTTAAATTAAAAAATAAAGAGAAAAAAAGGAAAATAAAAACAAGCTTAAGGAACCTTCTAGAATGTTCCAAAACCGATAAAAACAAGCTGGGAAATTTCTAGAAAGTTCCAGAAACCGGAACTGCCTTCAGAGGGAGATGGGCCGGGCCAGTTGATCACACACAGGGGCGCCCCTGTGCGTTTGCCCGACTATTTGACGCAAAGAGCGTCAAATAGGGTTTTCCCCTAAGCAGGGGTTCCGCACTCTACTGTATTCTTACCCCCCTGAAGAAACACAAAAGCCTCCGGACAGGAGACTTAGGGTTTTTACCTCCGTCGAGAGGGGCCCGAACTCGCAAATCCGAGTGATACACTTGCGCCGTAGCTAGGTTCCGTCCCTCTTTCGTACCCCTGATATTATTGTCACGCTCGTTTCCTCGACAGCTACCCTTGCAACCAAACGTATCCTAAGGTGTTCGATAGAACACCACCACAGGCCGAACGTGCCCTCTGTAGATTTCCTGAAAAAACAAGGATGATCTCCGCGCACACATATCTTCACAGAATTCACAATTAGTGCTGAACATACGAATGCAAACACTCTTTAGAAACTTCGAGAAAGTTTTGCCACACGAATTCGAGAAACACAAAACATACATACATACATGCTCCACACTCATTCACAGGTACAGCTGATAGCCTGAAACTCAACTGGCGCCAAGTCTGACCGATCAATAGGAGCCGAGCTGGGTGATCTTGCCGCCGAGCTGCCTCTGCGCGAAGGCGAAGAGCCGGCCGACCTCCTCCCCGCCGACGGCGCCGTCGCGGTTGGCGTCCGCGGCTTGCACCCCTTCCCGCGCCTTCCACGACGCGAACCACAGGTTGAGGCTCCGCAGCGCGCGCTGCAGCTCCTCCCGGCTGATCCGGCCGTCGTGGTCCGCGTCGAACTGCCCCAGCCACGCCCAGAACTCCTCCGCCGTCACCTCCCCCTACGGCAGCCCGCGGTAGCGCATGACCGCCATGGACCGAGAGCGAGCTCTGCCTTGACCGTTTGCTAGCTTGTCTGCTGCTTCTCTCAGGGTGAGTGCGAGCAGCTGATGTGACTGATGAGGAATTGGGTAGCGACGCACCGTCCTATATGTACGGGGTGGAGCAGGGGGTTTGCAGCGGCAAAGTTACCGCACGTTTCTCACAACTCCACGGACGCGCGTTGTAAAGTGACGCGTAAATATTTCGGTGTGTTTCACTCGGCTTGGGTGATTTCAGGTTAAAGAATGGGTCGACCGCTAGTGGGGTTTTAGCTAGGGAATAACCAGCGGTGTAGCTTAAAAGTGCTTCCTTTAGAGATGGATTAGGCGAGTGGCATATGATTAATCTAGAAGTGTAAGGAGCTAAGGGATTGTATGATCATATTTTGAGAATCAACATACAACACCTGACAAAAATATTGCAAGTACACTTTTGAGAGGTTGGCTACACTTATTGGATGCCCAATCCGTTTCTTTCAAGTATGTGATGACGGTCAGCATGGTACAATTGTGCAAACAGCTGAGAAACAAAGGAGTTAAGGACGGCCATACGCGTCGAAAAAGAACCGCCGCCTATTCGTGCGCTACAAACCGTCCGATCGCCCGTTCGATGCGACCCGCCAGTATGCAACATAGCCAAATGTTGCACTCGCCAATCTGTGTCGCGCCAGCTCATTCAGACGCACGCAACATGGACCATGTTGCGGATATTTCCAGCTTGTATAACGTTGCAAACATGTGGGTCACCATGTCGCGGTCACCTCCAACGAAACAATGAATGTCATTGTGAATATCCATACATCTAGCGTCGTCATAGAGCGTGTGGAGGTGTGTCTCCTTTGGATCTCGCGGGATTCGGTCGGTGTTGGTCTTCGGTGGATTTGACTGGATCCGGTCTTCGTTCGTGTGTTTACAGATTGGATCCTTTTGATTTACAATTCTCATCATCGGCGACGGTTGTTGTTCTGGTTCTATGGGGCCTTATCACGACGACTTTCCGACAGTCTATTACAACAAGTTTGGTCCGGCTCCAGTGAGGGGGGGGGGGGGGGGGGGGGGGCGATGACGGCGCGGCGTCTTCGGCTCGCTTCAATATTTGTAGTCGTCGCTAGGTGGCCTACGGATATTGATATAATTTTTGTTATTTCTATGTTCTTTGTACTACCATGGCATGATGCACTGGTGGAGGACCTCGATGGGCGAGGGGAGGCAGCCGCCATACCTTGATGCGGGGCAAAAAATGTTGTATACCTACGTATAACGTGTTAGTTGGCTCACCCGGGAAAAAAAACGTGTTAGTTGGCTGGTTACGCTTGTTGCTTCCCTGACCTGTTGTATCGCTGGGAAGGTCAGCGTTTGCTGGAATGGGTCACGCAGACGCAGGCCCATGAGGCCTTTAACCACCGATCCACTATTGACTGATCGCCCCAGACGGCCAGACCGCACGAAGCCAGCGAGGACGAGGCAGACGACGAGACGGCCAACTGCGGCCGTCGGCTGGGCATCGAGCCATCGAGCAAGCGTGAAGTGTTGTGGCTGGGGCCTAGCAGGCGGCGATAGCGAGCGACGCCGCGAGCAGCGCGACGGTAGCCAGCTGCCCAGCTCCGCCTCCTTCACGGGTCACGGGTCACGGGTCACGACCAGCAGGCAACGGTGCGGCGTGTCGTCACACCTTGAAAAAACTCGTCCTCCGCCTCTGGCACGATGAATAGATTCGAAAGTTTTCTCCATTTGCATGAGTCGTTTTACCCCGTCGAATCCTATATTCTTAAAAGTTCGTCTCAATTCTCTCAACATGTAAAGTGTTTGCCGTACCGTCCCCACTAAGTCATGCATTTAAGTCTCTTTCTCACTAAGTCATGCATTTAAATCTGCCACATAAACATGCCATGCATTTAACTTATAATTACAGTTTTTTGCATTAGTTTATGCATGTAGCATTTCATCACAATTCTTTCAACATGCAAAGTGTCCACCTCATCGTCCCCACTAAGTCATGCATTTAAGTCCCCTCTTCCACTAAGTCATGCATTTAAGTCTGCCACAAAGCAAGCCATGCATTTAACTTATAAATTGCAAAAAAATTGCAAGTATTTGTATGTAACACTTCATCCCAATTCTCAACATGTAAAGTGTCCACCTCACCGTCCTCAGTAAATCATGCATTTAAGTCTCCCCTCCCACTAAGCAATGCATTTAAGTCTGTCACATAAGCACGCCATGCATTTTATAAATTACATTTTTTTCACTAGTCTATGCATGTAACACTACAATCGTAGATACTTGTTAGTCACCCTTTAAATTTTTGTTCGAAATGAAATTTTTAGCTATAATTTTTTTAAACCATTTTTAGACACTTTTTTATCGATTTTTAAGCTTATAATTTATTTTCATTAGATTTAGTTATTTTTAGCAACTATTTATACATTTTTAACAAAGTTACCGCAGCAACGCGTGGGGCATCATCTAGTATTATCAATGATCCTCCACAGGTTAGAAACATTGTCGATAGCCCTGATGAATTGGATCTGGATGGAGAGTGCTCTAACCAGAAAAAAAAAAGAGTTGTGGTCTTTGGAAATCTTCATCTCAATTTGTCGTGGTTTCTTAATATTGATTCTAGGATCACATTATGCAACTATTATAAATAAAATGATAAAAATTCTTGCAAAGAATTTATTTTATTTTTATTTTTTTGAGAAAAACTTTAGATCTATTCATCAAACATTATGACAGTACAAAGAACACAAGAAGTAAAAAAAAGTATCCATGTTTCTAGACCACCTAGCGCTGACTACAAGCACTGGAGCAAGCCGAAAGCGCGCCGCCATCATTGCCCCTCACTCATCATAGACGGACAAATTTTATTGTAATGGACAGTCGGTAAGTCGTTGTGTTAAGACCCCAAAGGACCAGTGCGCAAGAACAGCACCGTCGCCGATGAAGAAAAACGTAAATCTAAATGTTTATTTATATTTTATACAAACAATGCGCAGACGTACTGTATTTGTCAACACTCAACAGGCAAAACGGCAAATTAATCAACAGAGCTTGGAGAAACGTCCATCATTTCTAACAACTCTGCAAATCCCCACAGATTTCACAGTGCCGAAAATACAAAGTAGGAAACCCTTGGGAAACGCTCACCAAGAACCCCGAAAACACAAACATCCATCTCATACTCCACATCATTCGAAGAAAAAAAAATCTCATACTCCACACACCATCAGAGTCACAGCAGCAGATCAACTCATGCCCAGCCTGATGATCAGTAGGAGCCGAGCTGGGTGATCTTGCCGCCGAGCTGCCTCTGCGCGTAGGCGAAGAGCCGGCCGGCCTCCTCCTTGCCGACGGTGCCGTTGCGGTTGGCGTCCGCGGCTTGCACCCCTTCCCGCGCCTTCCACGACGCGAACCACAGGTTGAGGCTCCGCAGCGCGCGCTGCAGCTCCTCCCGGCTGATCCGGCCGTCGTGGTCCGCGTCGAACTGCCCCAGCCACGCCCAGAACTCCTCCGCCGTCACCTCCCCCTGCGGCAGCGCACGGTACCGCATGAACGCCATCGATCCTCCTCCCGTCGGAACCGGGCACGATCTGCTACCCTTGGTCGATTAACTAGCCTGGCTGCTGCTTCTATCTATCGGAGTGCGAGCAGCTGATGTGACTGTCTGACTGATGCTTCTCTCTGGGTGAGTGCGAGCGTGAGCTGGTGGCGATGAGGATGTTGAGCGGCGGCGCACGGCCCTATATATACGGCGGAGCAGCGCTGAGGCACATTTACCGCACGTTTTTCACGACTCCATGGACGCGCCTTGTCGGTGTGTTTCACTTGGGTGATTTGGGGTTTAAGAAATGAGTGGGTCAGTAGTGGGGATTTGGCTAGGGAATAATCAGCGGTGTAGCTTAAAAGTTCGTTCTTTAGAGAACGGTTAGGCGAGTGGCACATTGTTAATCTGGAAATGTGGGGAGCAAAGGGGTGGTATGATCAAATGTTGAGAATCGACACAACACTTGCCAAAAATATAGCAAGCATACTTTGACGTTGGCTAATTCGATGGGGCTACAAACATGTGAAAAATATGAGTTGAACACTTCTTCTTCCTCTTTTTCTGCGGAAATAAGAGTTGAACGCTTCGACTTGTTTGGCTAAATCCTCCATCGGTAACGTTAAAAGAAAAAAATCCAGTCTACATGCTTTTTTTTTGCGGGGTACATACTTGTTTTAAGAAAGTACTCCCTCCGTTCCTAAATATAAGACCTTGTAGAGATTTCATTATAAACTACATACGGAGCAAAATGAGTGAATCTACACACTAAAATATGACTACATGCATCCGTATATAGTCCATAGTGAAATCTCTAAAAGGTCTTATATTTAGAAACGGAGGGAGTACGTGTTACAACACTTAAAAGTTAATTGAGCATATTTTCTTGGAGAAGGACACGGACATAGTTTTGTGACAAGTTTGTTGCGAAAAATGCGGCGCGGATTTGGTGAACATGGGTGCGCGCGCACCCTTTATGAAAAATAAATTCAAAAAATGCTAGAAAAAAAATCAAAAACATCTGAATTTATTTTTATAATATACATAGTCAACCAGTATACTCGCGTATGAAGTTTCATGAAGAAATCACATCCGTGGTAATCTGGACAAAAATGACAAAATTGAAGCTATATTAAAAAACACTGTTTGATGAATAGTATGGTCACAATTGTATTTTCTTCACTAAGAATACCATGGGTGTCAATACATCATGAAACTTTCCACGCGAGTAGAATGGTCGACTAAGTTTCTGACTGCGAAATTTCAGATTTTTTTAAAATTTTCTAGTATTTTTTATGAATTTACTATTCAAGTGGGTGCACGCGCACCCATGTGCACCTTTGTATTTTCACGAAAAATGCCCCTAGAAAGAGGTTGCTTGTTTCCTAGCTAAATTATCACGTGTAAGGATGGGCGCGCCGAAATTTCAGGTGAGCGCTTTGATTGGTTGTCATAGTTATGTGTTGCCACACTTTACTACTCACAACTTGGCTTTTTGGCAAAGTTATAGCTTTGAACCAACCATGTCATAAACGCTAGAAGCGTAGTTGAGCTATAGGTGGCAGCTGGAGACCAAACTTTAAATTTAATGATTAGCAGCCTCAAATATTTTAGGCAATCCACTTATCTCTAGCCATAAGGCGGCTAATGATAGGTTATGAGAAGTTCATAGATAGCTCAAGGCTCATGTCTTCCCCGAGAAGATAGTCTTTCTCTTCTGAATTAATATGTATAATAAAAAGTAATATATAAGTATGAAGAAGATACCAACTAACCAAATATTTATGACAACATGATATCAAGAGCTCGTCAAGGCATCAACGATGCATACATGATCAGTATTACCCTTGCGTCGCAAGAGAAGCTAGACACGGGAGACATTCTCAATTTTTTTGTTAGATATTGAAATAATAATATCTCCATCTTCTGTTTCCATTTTCTGGGTGACCAAAATTTGCTTTCAATCATATTGTTGTTACGATTTCAGGAAACAAAGGGGGAAAAAAACGTTCCTGTAGGGCATCTGTTTCAGCTCTTCCTGAAACCACTTAGTCCGAACTTAATCTTCAGCGCCTATTTCGACCACAGGTTGCCCCTGGGACTAATATTGCATGGTCATCGTGATCTGCGCTTTGTTCTTCGATGAATCTATATATGCTTTTACTTTAAGCCCGCGCCTACAAAATATTCACTGGCCTAGTGGTGGTAGCACAATATCTTACGTTATTAGGGAGAATGATGGGAGTAGTCTAAGAAAAGTGATTGTACCATATCAGAAGCCTCAAAACACCAAGATTCTTTGTTTGAAAAGACGCAGAAAACCCATTGAATAACGAGGAAGAATCGTATTCTTCTGGTAGGCTTTCCGAGGCATTCGTGGATCAGCGATTGCAGCGCAAAGGGTCAGTTGTTTATGCTGCTATAGGATGTGATGGGTGCCTGGCTAGCTAGGCCATATCGCCAGAATGATAAACACATGTAGACTAATTCAGCAACTTACCGAGCAAGAAAATTGCCATGGTAGACTAACGCTGTAAAGATAAGGATTTATCCTTGTACCTACCGAGGAAGAAAACTGTCGTGGTAGACTGATGTGACAGAACTTGGGTGGCATTTGAAATTTCAGAAACTGAATTGAAGATTTTGCTCAAGATTTAAGCTACGAGGGGTCCTCTGCTATTCGTCAAAAGACGAAATGGGTCAAATGACATGATTTCGAACACCTATCAAAGAACACTTCTGGCAGCTTAGTGCATTCGAAGATCTCATTCAAAAGACAACGCATAAAAACCTTTGTTGAATGAAATCCTCCTTCAAACTTCAGAATTATATGTACCTACCATTAGTACTCGAGTTACCTAAGTACGTGCTGCAAGCGAATTAGACTGTTTCGGCCAGGGCAAGATCGAGACTGAGCACCCATGTGTTGCCAGCGTTAGTTATACCAAAGTTTATATTCGATCTGGACAACTGTTCTGGGACATGCAGAGTGGTCAAACATCTCTTTCAGTTTTTCCAGCAAGGAACATGCAACAAAAATGCTCCATGTAGCCAAGTCAAAAAGGCTCTGCCTGCACAGCCTAATTTCCAGGTTTGAATGTTCCTGAAGAATTCGATTTTCTAAAGTAGATACGGTACCTGACATATCCCATTGAAAATTCGGTGGAAAACCCAGCTATCAAAAAGATATAGAAGAATCCCTAAAAAAGAGGATATAGAAGAAAACTAGAGCTCAAGAAAAATGCTCCTAAGTTTTTCTAACTTCAGAATAAAGAGTCGGTTGATTTCCAGGAAACCGACAGTCGGAGTATTAGTACTCAATAGTCAATACCACAAGATCTCAAGGGTCAACAAAGTTCAGCTAAATAAAGGGTCAAGGAAGTCGTGGAGAATTGTTCAATGCACATCCAGAAGAGGAGAAAAAAGAGTGAGGAAGGGCCGAGAGAAGCTTTCCAAACTCTTAAAATAGCAAAGTTATCTTCAAGATCATGCCATGAACCGAAAATACGGATCCGGAAGTGCCACCAGTAAGCTAGTCCATGGTGAAGCAGGACCACAAAATTAAACATGAATTCTGAGTCAAACATATGAAAGGGACATCCAAAGTACCGAGAGCACATTATGAACGAATAGACCACGAAGTTCTTACGGAACAGCAAAACGCTACACAGCAGCAAAGGCTGGCAGGACAAAAGGGTCTCCCGATAGTTAGCTTAGGTCATATTAGACATGAAATAAAAAATTACAAGGCAATAATAATGCAGTCCAATCCCTATATTGTTAGTACACCTTAACAGCTTATACTAGAACCTATGTCAACTCCCTTCTAACATACACCAGTAAATATACATAGGATATGTACATCCTCTCGCCAAAAGGCATAAAAAAGAATCAGGAAATAAGTCAAATATTGAGGGAACTTACATAGGTGAAAGCTTGCTCATAATCGGTATTTAACATATTGCCTCCATTGTATACACAAAATTCTTTTTTTGCAGCAAACAAACTATAGTCTTGAACGGCGGAGGTACTTGATGGGATTGAACGGACCCAGTTGCCGTGCAGAAGCCAACGTTGGTCGTCCATTCGGAGACACTGTTGGCTTGATGTCCCATCCTTCAACATTTTTCGGAACACAAACATCAAACATAATTTGGCCAAGGACTCCTTGAGGATCCATCCTGGCTGGATAGGGTAGTGACCTTTTCTGCTCCTCAATCAGAGAATCTGGTTCCCTAGAATCATGATGGTCCTTTGAACTTGGCAAGAAGAAATGGTCGCTGGGACTGTTGGCTACCCTTCTAAGGCTCTCATTTGAATTGGCGGCCACATTGTGTAGATTGCACACACAGTGCGCTATCTTGTACTCCTGATCCCATGCAGCCCTAGTGCCCTTCAGCTGGCTTCTGTGGCAGAAGGTGACAAGAGCTTTCTTCAGTATATCATCTACAGCAGTTCTGTATTCCGCTTCATGCAACTTGTAATGGCCTGAAGGATATAAAGATAAGTTATTTGGTTGTGAATGAAATCTGCAATGATGACTCCCAGCAGAGAAGAAGATACCAAGGATTTAAGTAGATGGAACTTTAACATAAATAGCCAAATATGTACAATGAAGCTATAGGCTATATGTATAGCTTTGCAATATTAAATTCTGAGATATACTGTATTCGCCCTCATTACAAGGAGTATGAATGTTCAAATAGTCAGACCAAACACTTGATCTTAGTATTGCCTTCTACGAAAAATTATCTACTACCCCTATAAAAGGACGAAAGGCGGAGATCCAAATAATCAGACCCGTCCATCGACAAGATCTAAAGGCCCCAAATCCTTCCATGTTTAACACAGCAACCACTAATCCTAATCGTACCAGCCCCTTCGTAGAGAAAAACTGCTCCCCAGTCCCCACGCCCGCAGCACGACCTCCGCCGCCCGCTCCTCCTGTAAAAAAAACTGCTACGACCTCGGTCCGCTCCTCCACTCCGTCGCCGCTCCAATCGCACACCACAGTCCGCCACTCGGCCTCCATCGCCGCCGCTCAACTCGGCCTCCGTCGCCACCAATCTTCGCCCCGAGGCACCACTACGCCACCGCTCCAATCGCCCGCTCCACTTGGCCTCCGTCGGCGCCGATCCTCCGGCCGCTCCTCCACTACGCCGACGCCAGCCGATCCTCCACTCCGCCGCCGTCCGCCGATGGCCTCCTCCTAAAGGCACCGACGGGATAGGGTTCCCTTGTCTCCACGATGCAGTTTTCCCGTCGCTCCCTTCTGCAGCGAGGTGCTCCCCTCCATCCTTCTCATGCCCATGCCCTGCCGTCTCCTTACGCCATGACGTCTCCTTACCAGCGCGTCCGGCCACCACTCCGCATCGGCGCTCACGGCGGCCTACCCCGCGATGCCGCCCGCATACGGCCCTGGCTGAGCGAATACAAAAGAAGCCTGTGTACTAGGCATTTTCTGAAGAATGAGTTACATAGCAGCCTGACTGAATGCCCGTGACGATATATTCAGTCAATGGTGCTCCTCATGGTGCTTGTCGCGCGGCTTTGCTCCATGGAGAGGCTGCTTTTCGAGCTCCCCCAACACACTCCAGAAAATGCTGTCCGACCATCTAGCTTGGTGCTTTTCAGAGGTACGTGTCGTGCCTACTACACCTATTTGCAAGCACACATGTTCATGCTAGAATTGAAGTGTCGTATTTTGGATGTTTGGAGCAGCATAGTTACTTAGTTAGTGAAACTCCCTCTTAAAAGTTAGCTGTACACTGAAGATAGAAAATGCGAATTTGAGGACAGCAAAATAGAAACGTTTTCTTTTGTTGGCAAAATTAGAATGCTGTCGGCTACATAAGAGCACATATTTAAAGTACTTCATGATATATTGTTTCAAGTTCAGATTATAATTTTTTTGTGTAAATGAAATTATCAACTTGTGAATATTCAACTTTAAATGTAATGTTCTTCGTTTAGTGAAGATGCATTAAAATATAAAGAAATAGTCTATATATTGTCTGTATATTGACTTAATATTCAACTTGTTACATAGCCCACCGGTAGCTAGCACGGCAAGCCAGCGACGGGCGACCCAGGCAATGAGCACAATCGGCCGCACACAGGCGATTTGCACAAGTACTTTCTTTTACCAATCATAATTTCATTTGACGGTATCATCTTATATTCACGAAAATATTTTTCTATAGACTATAGAAATCTGAAATTCATAGTTACCCTGACTGAATGCACGGCCGAGCAATTTCCTAGCATGAATTATCAAGTCAATTGTTGTTTGCAAGTTTACACATTGTAATTTAGTTACTACATAACTGGTTATGGGCAAGGCCGGTTAGCGAATAATTGATTTGGTTTTAAAAAATATGGTTCAGAATTAAATTTTTTTGCAAAAATTTCAGAATTGAGTTTTTTTTTTCGAAATACCCAAGTAGTAACTAATGTCTACTGAAATATTACGGACAGAATTATGTGCAATTCTTTACCTTGGCCCGCCCACAAAAAAATGTGTATTATTTATTTGGGCTTTCTTCTTTCTTCTTTGTGAGACGATTTGGAGTTAGGGAAATTTTTCTGTAATCTAAATTTTATATAAGTAATGTTGACTTAGCTGGTGAAATCCTTGGACTGAAATCCTCTGATCCTTATGGAGGATTCCCATGATTATATCCTCAGACTTCAGGAGATGAGTTTAATTAAATACATGTGCTGCCTCGAGATTATATCTTTGTATTCACCATCAGTGGCTGGATCACACATTTCCTTTTATTTATCAATTATAAAATTCCTATCTGATATCAGGATTCCAATTGTGTTCACGTTTCAAAATAGTTTCCTGGGAGCATGCTTATAATCTTTGTGCAGACCAGCGAATCAAGAAGACTTTTTAGTTTTGTGTTAAGAGAAATGTAATAAAGAAGCCAAAATATATCTGAAGGTTTCTTAGTTTAAGGAAACAACAAAAATTATCTATGGTGAGCATGCACACACATTCATAATAGCATGGAGTATGGAGTATGTACGTTCTCTTTTTGAATGTTTTCTTAAACTAATTAGTACCCCCATTAAAAAAAATCAATTTTTGGATTTATATGTTTTTATCAGGTCAAGCAGGATGATATCTCTGTGGTTCTCATGACATTTGGGATGCTTGAAACTTTATTATCTTTTGAGTGAAGAGTCGCCTTTGTTTTGCAAACACTACCTGGATGGAAAATCCTACGAAGCGTTTGTAGAGAAGCATATGGAAGCTATGTTTGACAAATGCCTGATGTACAGGTTAGGCTCTGTAAAAAATGACTCACAGACAATAATGTGGTGGATTCTGTTATATTAATACATTATCATGTTATCTTTTGGTTTTATTTAATAATTACCTACTAATAAGATTGAATGAGTATATTTTTTTCTATGGTTACACGTGCATTGCACGTGCATGATTACTAGTAATTCTAAAATGGATGAAAAATATTGTTAAGCAAGATAATGCAAATGTTTGATTCATTATCTTCTACTCCCTCTGTAAACTAATATAAGACGTTCTTGGTCACTACTTTAATGATCTAAAATGTCTTATAAAAGTTTATAAAGGGAGTATATGTGATCTAGCCATCTAGGTCTCGAGGACCTGAACATATGGACATGAAGTTGTTTTCATATCCGTCAGACAATCTTACAGCAAATTTTTTTAAAGGAGGAAATCTTACTACAATTAACAAATCCAAATATGAATTTAATGCAAAGTCTTGGAATGGAAACCGCCAGGACAGTAATTGTGCAAATGCATGTGTTTCTAATACTCCCTTCATTTTTATTTACTCCGCATATTAGGTTTGTCTAAAGTCAAACTTTATATACTTTCAACAAGTTTGTAGAAACATATGTTAACATATACACCATCAAATCTATACCATTGGATTCATCATTGCATATATTTTCACATCATATAAATTTGTTACTGTAAATGTTCATATTGTTTTCTACAAACTTGGTCAAACTTTATAAAGTTTGACTTCGGTGATTCAGTCAAAGCTAATATGCGGAGTAAATAAAAACAGAGGGACTAATATATTTCACATTTTAAAGTTAGTACTCAGTAATCCTATCTAATAAAACCAGACAGTTAAGATAAAATGAAGGCGTACCAATATGGGGGGAATCGCTCCACTTGATTACTTTAACATCTGTGCCTAGTTCGACCAAACGCCTGGCGAAACCACAGACAACATGGCATGGAGCAAGATCATCGCCTTCCGAGCAAAATATAAGAACCGAACCCAACCCCTGGATGAACAGTTAAAATTATTTGGTGTGGCTAGTGAAGATGATTTGCAAAAATCACAAAGGCAAACCAGACTTACTGCTGATGAGTATAGCGTGTGCCAATATTCTGCACGCTGAGCTTCAATTCTGCTTGGAAAGAGAGTATCCATTCCAGATGCCAGTGCCTTTGCCATCAAGGAACGTAGCATGGATGGTTGAGATGAAGCGCCAATCACAGGATTTTGGAGAAACTGTGTGCCCACATCGCTCAGAAAATCCACTGGGCCAGAGTCATAAATTTGCCCAGAGATACAGTTTCTAACTAACCGATAGTCCTTCTACATAATGGAAAATTTACATCAATAATGTTTAACATGTTTGCCAGCTAATAATTTGCCAAGTCAAAACATTATGACAATGACAAGAAAATGAGGACTTAAACATAAAAATGACCATGAGAGACTTCCAGTATGTTCAAGTGGTCGAATTATGCAGCTGAAAATATGCCTAACCAGAACATAGTGACAATGACGTAGAAAACAAAGACTACAATATTGTTTTAAAATAGGTTCCCATTATCCTTGTAATGAAGAGAAATGTATATGTAAACTTCAGGAGAAGAAAAAAGATAGAAATAACATACCATCGTTGCATCTCCTTCACATCTTCCGTCTAGTAACTGCGAAACAAACAAACTTCAGTCATTTAGACAGTGAAAAGGGAAAACCTGATGATAGGTACGATGAGGTGGTAAAGGTAAGAACCAAACAAGCATGCACCTGAATAACCTTGTACATGCATCCCTTTGAGCCACCAGAAAAAGAATAAAGCACAGTTGGCAATGGCTTTACTTTCAATTCCTGAAACGCCAGCATTTTACATAGTTACAAGCAAAATCATATAAATTATTGAACAGCAACCAAGTAGAAAGACAGTAAACAGAAGTCCCATTCAACAAGAGCTTATATGCAATCTTCTAAACGATACAGAAAGTTTACAATATGTCAACATGCAAATATCTCAGAATCTAAATCAGCAAGAAGATTATGTAGAGGTTTCCGCTTGGATGGAAAGTAAAATAAATGGAAAGGGGTGAAGGTACAAACTCTAAATGAATGTGTTCTCCCAGGGGTTCTTACACCTATACATTTTTTGTATATAAATCATTTGAATGATTAAGGAGCCAAAGAGAAACAGTCCTATGTGTATTACAAAATAGCGTCAATGCCAAAGTAGGCTAAATACAGTACGATCATTGCCTAAAACAACAAGGAACGTGATTATTTATTATTTTCTTCATTTGAACAATAGAACTATCAATGATTACTATACAACGTGGTATTTGTGGTGTACAACAACCATGGAAAAAATCACACCTTTGCGAGCTCACTAATAACACCACATGCCAATGTTGCTGCTTTCTCAGAGAGATACCTGGAAGAAGAAAAGAATCAGTATAGTGCCATTAGGTGTAAATAGGAAGCTAAGGGTGCAGACTGCAGAGGACCCAATATGCAAGTTTACACCATAACCCTTCAAGTATAACATAATTGAAGCACAGTGCAAGGAACTCCATTTCTAGTGTTACAATGGTACTCACTCAAGTGTCACTTTAGTGAAATACCCTGCTGAATGAAGCCTATAGCTCTACCAGCAACAAATGATGCTGATGAAGACCATCTACCTTCTGATTTGATGCACTTAATTTGCTAATGTTATTCAATAAAATTACTCCGATGTATCTGGACAAACTACATAAATGACTACCAAGCTTGCAGATGCACACCTGTGTTTAGGCAAAGAAAACTCTGGATGGATCATGTACCAAACATTCTTAACATATTGAAGCAATCCACGTGTTCGTTTAGCTCCTTTTGCTAGTTCAACATGCTAGTAGTTTCAGAAGGTTCAATCTTCATGTGTTTCCTAAAACTGATTCCTTCAACTTTTCACATCCTCGATTGCGCAAAAATCCAAGTACCACAACGCCAAACCTTCCATCATCCTTCAACAAATATAGCTTTACCAAATCTCAAAGCCTAACCAAACTCCAAACACGCAAGATCGCTAAGACGCTAACCACTCGCATGCTGCAGGTACGTAGATATATTCACCTAAAAGCGCACAAAGCGACAATATAAACCATGCAGAATACTGAAGAGCGCCAATTGCACAGCTACAGAGATTCTCGAACTAATAAGAGAACTAACACACGGTGATGATGATGAGTGACCGATCGAACACTACCCATCAACTAATTGAACTCCACAGAAAATTTCATAACAAGCTAAACCTAAAGGATAAAGCGTAGTCCCTGACGATTCCGGTAGACACAACATTAGCGACCAATCTCAAATCAAACCTAGCCGGGGTCCACAGCTACAAAATCAGCGACCAATCTCAGAATCTCTAAAATTAAACCTAGCCGCAGCTATAATTAAACTTCATGAGGCCCGGAGAGCTACAATTGGCCACTTCTACAAGCCCAGACGAGCAACAGATCTCCCGAATTAAACAGCTAGCACAAGCAACAAGTGGCAGGGAGGGAGGGAGAAGCAGAGCCACTCACAGCGATACGAGGTCGGGGTGGCAGACGAGGCAGCGCCAGCCGAGCGAGGCGTAGAGCTCGACGAACGGGCGCAGCTGCGCCTCGTCGCTCCACACCCACGCGAACACGACCACGACGCCCCTCGCCCCCGACGGCGGCGCGGGCGCCCAGTAGAAGCGGCCGCCGCAGCCGGGCCACATGGCCAGCCGCCGCTCCTCCCACCCACCCTCCGGCGAGGAAGACCGGGCGGCGAATCGAGGCAGCGGCGGGTGGGGGGAGGGAGGGTTTGCGCTGCTGTCTCGCTCGGAAGGGGGAGTACCGGAGACGGGGATGGGAACAGAAGACGGAGATGGAGATCGGAAGGGAGGAGATGGGTCGCTTTGGCGTTTGGTTCGTCGCGGATTTGTTTATTTCTTTCTTTCTTTGTTTTCCGTGAACTTCTCCTCCACCTTTTTTGCGGTTTCCGCACGAGTACGGGATTGGGTTTCTCGTTGGCGTCAGCGCATTTATTAAAGAAATGATTTTAGTGGTGATGGGTCAAAGCGATCCTACGCGGCTCGTAGGATAAAGATGAGGAAGGCGTATGTAGCCCGTGCACGTAGAAATACAATTCAATCATGTCTCATCTAGGAGGGCCTGCTTGAATAGGGGCTATGTTTTTGGAGATTTTGCATGTCCAGTTTTTGATTTAGAGATGTTCGGTTTAAATATAGAATAAGGGCTCCTTTGATTCAAAGGATTTTTATAGGGTTTTTGGAGGATTGAGATCCTTAGAAATTTTTCCTACATTGGTCCTTTTATTTATAGGATTGGGTCTCATAGGATTGTTTCCTATGGAATTTTTTATACTACATTTCATAGAAAATTTAACATCCACTTCAACCTTTTTTTACAATTCCTTTATTTTTCATGTGGCATCAAACACTCATTGCTAATCCTATAGGGTTCAAATGAAGATGCCACTTCAACCCTATACTTTTCCTATTCCTGCGTTTTCAAAATCCTACGAATCAAAGAGGCCCTAAGGACACGTTTGGTTAGTTTTTAGTCATTTTGCATACTGTTGTAGTTGGGTCTGCTTAAGCTAATACAGGTAAAAAAACCAACATCTGCAAGTTGATTGGTTGCATGCACCCCCTCTAGACTGCATGTGTCGAAAGGAAGGCATGTTGTTTAGTTGCGGGCATGTTTCCGGGAAAACGGGCACACATAGATAGGTAACAACAAATTAGAGCATGCAGAACAAACAAATGCACAAATATAGTCTTAACAACACCTTAGTGTTGGGGAACGTTGCATGGAAAATAAAAAATTTCCTACGCATACGCAAGATCTATCCATGCAGATGCATAGCTACGAGAGGCGGATGTTGGGGAACGTTGCATGGAAAACAAAAAATTTCCTACGCACAAGCAAGATCTATCCACGGAGATGCATAGCTACGAGAGGGGGAGTGTATCTGCATACCCTTGTAGATCGCTAAGCGGAAGCGTATATAACGCGGTTGATGTAGTCGTACTCTTCACGATCCAATGGCGATCCGATCCGATCCAGCGCCGAACGGACGGCACCTCCGCGTCCAGCAAACATACAGCTCAATGATGTCTCCTCCTTGATCCAGCAAACGATGGAGAAGAAGTAGATGGGATCTTAACCAGCACGACGGCGTGGTGGTGGTGATGGCAGCGGAACTCCGCCATGGATTCGCCAAACGCATACCGAAGAAACGTGGGAGGAGTTGGGAGAGCCAATGGACAAGGGTGAAGCGGTGGCTGCTCCCATGCACCTCCCCCATCTATATATAGGCTAGAGGGCAGGGGAGGGCATCCAAAACCCTCCTAGGGCCGGCCACAAGGGAGAAAACCCTTTAAACATGAAGATAACGTCTTATCTCTAGATTCAACCCTTTAAATTTAGAGATAAGATCTTATCTCTAGATTTAAATGACATGTGCCTTGGGGAATGGGGCAGCAAGCTGATAATCCCCAAGTGCAAGGAATCATCGTAGCAATTTCCAAAGGTGGAAGTGATAAGTATGGAGTGTCGAACCCACAAGGAGCTAAAGGTAAGATCAACATTCTCTCAAGTCATATCTGCCACTCATACGACTCTACGTATACCGAACGTTTGCTTCCAACTAGAAACGGGAAATAAAACTGCGTTGTGGGTATGAAGAGGATAGCTTTGCATGATATCGGAGAACTAAAATATAAAAATAGGTGTTGTTATCATAAAGTTAGAATATATTACAATATATTACAAACAGCGAGTGTGGAATAATGATGGGTCGGTGTGCGGAATTGTCCTAGGCAATTGTTAACAAGATCGGTAATCATTATTGCAATTTTATATGAGGGAGAGGCATAAGCTAACATACTTTCTCTACTTGGATCATATGCACTTATGATTGGAACTCTAGCAAGCATCCGCAACTACTAAAGATCATTAAGGTAAAACCCAACCATAGCATTAAAGCATCAAGTCCCCTTTATCCCATACGCAACAACCCACCTACTCGGGTTTATGCTTCTGTCACTCAAGCAACCCACTATAAGCGAATCATGAACGTATTACAACACCCTACAACGGGAATCCTTCACGTGTGCGCCGCACGGAAGGCACCATAGGACAGCACCAAAGTAAAATATACAACTCAAACCCATCTAGATCATCAATCAACCCAAAGGACAAAAGTAATCTACTCAAAACATCATAGGATGGCAACACATCATTGGATCATAATATGTGGCATAAAGCACCATGTTCAAGTAGGGGATTACAGCGGGATGCGGGAGAGTGAACCGCTGAAAGGAGATGAGGATGGTGATGAAGAAGGTGATGTTGATGAAGACGATCACCGCGGCGATGGTTCCCCCGGTGGCACTCCGGCACCACCGGGAGAGAGGGGGAGAGGGTCTCCCCCTTGTGCTTCCTCCTCCATGGCCTCCCCCCTGAGTGGGGAGAGGTTCTCCATCTGGTCCTTGGCCTCCATGGTGGCCCCTCCGTCTTCCTCCTCCATGGTCTCCGGTGAAGGTGACTCCCTCCGGCAGGGTGCCGGAGAGGGCCAAGATTGATCTTTCGTGGCTATGGAGACTTACGGCGGCAGAACTTCCGATCTAGGTTTATTTCTGGAGGTTTCTTGATTTATAGGAGGTCTTGGCGTTGGAATCACGTCAGGGGAGTGCTCGAGGGGCCCACAAACCAGGGGGGCGCCCCCAGGCTTGTGGCCTCCTCGGTCACTTCCTGGCCCAGCTTTTTGCTCCAGTATTTTTTATATTTTCCAAAAATATTCTCCGTAAATTTTCAGCCCATTCCGAGAACTTTTATTTCTGCACAAAAACAACACCACGGTAGCTCTGCTGAAAACAGCGTCAGTCCGGGTTAGTTCTAATCAAATCATATAAAATTATTGCAAACATGGCATGAATACTTCATAAATTATAGATACGTTGGAGACGTATCAGCATCCCCAAGCTTAATTCCTGCTCGTCCTCGAGTAGGTAAATGATAAAAGAAATAATTTATGAAGTGTGAATGCTAGCAAGTGCACAAGTTTGATCAATGATAATTCCAACCACTTTTTCTAGCATCAATATAAACCATAAACAGTAGCTCATCTCATAAAACTTCTCATGATCAAGTAACAAGCTATTCACATGTTAAAGTATAGACCAGAAAGTTTCTTGAAAACTAACAAACCATATTCTTAGTCATCGAACAATTGCAATTCATTTTATTTTCAGGAAGGGTCTATGTAAGAGCTTTGATTTAGCAAATTCCACATACTCAACTATCATATAGTCTTCCATGATTATTGACACTCAAGGCATATTTTTAGAACAAATAGCATCCATCGAACACAGAGAAAGATAGGGGCTTAATGTTTCGCCTCCCAACTTATTTATCATATAGATAATTGTCAACAATAATAATTCATGATCAAATATATTTGTGTGGATATATATGTCTAGATCATTCCCCAACACATGACGGTTGCCAAAAGAAAAAGGCGAAATATAGGAAGTGGTGAAGATCACCATGACTCTTGCATAAAGGTAAGTACTTAGAAAGTAAAAGATAGCCCCTTCGCAGAGGGAAGCAGAGGTTGTCATGCGCTTTTTGTTTTTGGATGTGCAAACCCTTAATGCAAAGGAACGTCACGTTGTATTACCCTTTGTGATAGCAACCTTTATTATGCAGTCCGTCGCTTTTATTTCTTTACCATCACAAGTTCGTACAACACTTATTTTCCCTTACAATAAAAGATCATACATATTTAGGAGCAATTTTCATTGCTTTTTGCACCGATGACAACTTACTTGAAGGATCTTACTCAATCCATAGGTAGGTATAGTAGACTCTCATGGCAAAACTGGTTTAAGGGTGTTTGGATGCACAAGTAGTATTTCTACTCGGTGCGGAAGTTTTGGCTAGTATGAGGTGGAAGCAAGCACCACATGTTGGAGGATCCATAACAATATAACTTCTATACAAATATACCCAATCATAACTCATTAAGTTGTCTTCCTTGTCCAATTTTAACTAATTTGCTCAAGTTTGAAAATAATTAATGAGCTCACAATCATAGAAGATGTCCAAGATAGTATATTTATATGTGGAATCTCTCTTCCTTCAATATTATTTCATGAATTGTTCAAGTGACCAATGCGGTGTTTGCTAACTTTCAATAAATTTTACTAGCTATACTTATTATGTGTGAAGTCATTACTCCCCATGGGATAAGTATATGAAGCATATTTAATTTCAGATTTATGATATTCAATTCATTCAACCAATTACTCATAGGATGTAAGTGAAGCACGAGAGTGAATGGCCAACTACTCCAAAAAAATATAAGTGAAGATCAATGCGTAGTCAAGTAGTTAGATAACCATGTGAGGACTCTCTTTCATTCAAAATTTCAGATCCAATGATTTTATTCAAACAGCAAGCAAAAGAAAAAGTAGCACTCCAAGAATAGCACGCATCATGTGAACGAATAAAAATTTAGGCTCAACATAGGCTAACCGATAATTGTTGATGAAGAGAGGTGGGATGCGTAGCATCCCCAAGCTTAGATGCTTGAGACTTCTTGAAATATTTACTTGGGGTGCCTTGGGCATCCCCAAGCTTGAGCTTTTGTATCTCGTTCAATCCTCTCATATCATGGTTTCACCTATTCTCAAAAACATCTTCCACACAAAACTTGAAAAGGACTCGTGAGATTGGTTAGTACACATAATAATAAATCAACTCTTTATGTACTGCCAAGACAAGTTGCATAATAATTTTCAAACATTAGGTACTGTATACTATCATCTCCACAATTTATATCTACCAATATAGGCTATGGAAACTATAGGATAAGTAGATAACGAAACTATGACAGCAATCTGTCCAAACAGAACAGTCTGTAGTAATTTATGAAAACAGTGTACTTCCATAACCCAAAAAATTGTGAAAATTTATTACATGCTAAGGAATTTATATGAAAATACTGTGTAAAAATTTCAGAAACTTTCCACGTTCCAGTAAAATATGAAAATTCAAACACTACAGCAAAAGTTTCTGTTTTTTACACAACACACATCAAACATGCAATGCAAGCATCCTAAGGCAATTCTTGAAACTTTTTATTGAAAAACAAGATTATGAATAACACCTAACAGAAAATAACAAAATATAATGACGATCCAAGCAAAGCACATATTATGTGACGAATAAAAATATAACTCCAAGTGAGGTTACCGATAATGTTGAAGACGAAAGAGGGGATGCCTTCCGGGGCATCCCCAAGCTTAAGCGCTTGAGTCTTCCTTGGATATTACCTTGGGGGTGCCTTGGGCATCCCCAAGCTTAGGTTCTTTTCACTCCTTATTCTCCTCATATCAGTGTCTCACCCAAAACTTGAAAACTTCAATCACACAAAACTTAACGGAACTTCGTGAGAAGGGTTATTGTAATAAAGATAGATCATTCACTTAGGTAAGCTTAGGTTCTTTTCACTCCTTATTCTCCTCATATCAGTGTCTCACCCAAAACTTGAAAACTTCAATCACACAAAACTTAACGGAACTTCGTGAGAAGGGTTATTGTAATAAAGATAGATCATTCACTTAGGTACTGTCAAGACAAGATTCATAATTGTTCCCACATGATACCTACTGTATTCTATCATTCCCATAATTTATATCACTAAATATAAGCTATGAAAACACTAAAACAAGCAAACTATGCATGCAAAACAGAATCTGTCAAAAAACAGAACAGTCTGTGAAGATCTGTAGTGTAGCCATACTTCCCTGTCTTTAAAAATTCTAAAAAATTAGGAAAATCTAGTAAATTTGTAAATCAAGACTGTGTAAAAATTTCAGATCAAAATCACGTTCCAGTGAATTTACAAAATTCCTGGACTGAGAGCAAAAGTTTCTGTTTTTGCACAGAATCAAGTCAACTATCATCCACACTATCCCAAAGGCTTTACTTGGCACTTTATTGAAACAAAAGCTATAAAACATGATTATACAGTAGCTTAATCATGTGGAAACACAAAAACAGAAAGTAAAAGTGTTGGGTTGTCTCCCCACAAGCGCTTTTCTTTAATGCCTTTTAGCTAGGCATGATGATTTCAATGATACTCTTCCACGCCTAATTCCGATGATAATTTTATTCATACTCTAAAAGATATAAGTGAAGTTCCTAGAGCATTCTATAATTAATATAGATTAACAAATATCCAAGCTCAAAATATATAAGTGAAGCACACGAAGCATTCTATAAAGCCATACTCAAAAGATTTAAGTGAAGCACAAAGAGCATTCTACAAAACCATACTCAAAGGATTTAAGTGAAGCACAAAGAGCATTCTACAAAGCCATACTCAAAAGATTTAAGTGAAGTGCATGAAGCATTCTATAAATCAATGAAGGACTATCTCATACTAGAAGGGTGCATAAAAGGAAAAGAAAAACACTAAAGACGCATATCATGTGAACAAAACAAAAACCGAGGTATACCGATAATTGTTGAAGAATAAAGATGGGATGCCTTCCGGGGCATCCCCAAGCTTAGATGCTTGAGTCTCCTAGAAATATTTACTTGGGGTGCCTTGGGCATCCCCAAGCTTGAACTCTTGTCTCTCCGTATTCTTCTCATATCGATACCTCCTCGATCTTCGAACACTTCATTCACACAAAACTTAACAAAACCCTCGTGAGATCCGTTAGTATAATAAAGCAAAATACTACTTTAAGTACTGTTGTAAACTCATTCCAAATTCATATTAGCATTATATCTACTGTATTACAACTTCACCATGGTTCATACCCCCCGGTACTACCCATAGATTCATCAAAATAAGAGCACAATGCATAGAAAACAGAATCTGTCAAAAACAGGACAGTCTGTAGCAATCTGGAAACTTCGTATACTTGTGTAACTCAAAAAATTCTGAAAAATTAGGACAAATTAAAAAATTTGTATAGAAGTACTGTGTAAAAATTTCAGAAACTTTTGACGTTCCAGTAAGAAATGTAAATTCATGCACTACAGTCAAAGTTTCTGTTTTTGCACCGCACAAAGCAAACAAGCAATCTAATCAACCTAAAACAAAATTTTGGCACATTATTTTTATAATACAATGGATATATACAAGGGGGTAATTATTTTTGAGAAACTTCCATGAAAAATTCTACATTGTTTCCATGAGCATGAACACAAGTGTTCAAGGTCGACCCTCACTTCTCCAATGCACAACTTTCCAATCACTTCTCCTTTTGAAAAAAAAACTTCTTAGGCAAGAGGCAAGTAATTCTTTTTGTATTTTTCATTATTTAAATTTTTTGTTTGTTTCACCCACAACTAAATAAAGCAAAAAGGGAAAACAAAATCTACTTGGTGAAGAAAGCAAACAAGCACACACGAGAATATCAGCCCCACGCTATTGCTCCCCGGCAACGGCGCCAGAAAAAGGTCTTGATAATCCCCAAGTGCAAGGAATCATCGTAGCAATTTCCAAAGGTGGAAGTGATAAGTATGGAGTGTCGAACCCACAAGGAGCTAAAGGTAAGATCAATATTCTCTCAAGTCCTATCTGCCACTGATACGACTCTACGTATACCGAACGTTTGCTTCCAACTAGAAACGAGAAATAAAACTGCGTTGTGGGTATGAAGAGGATAGCTTTGCATGATATCGGAGAACTAAAATATAAAAATAGGTGCTATTATCATAAAGTTAGAATATATTACAATATATTACAAACAACGAGTGTGGAATAATGATGGGTCGGTGTGCGGAATTGTCCTAGGCAATTGTTAACAAGATCGGTAATCATTATTGCAATTTTATATGAGGGAGAGGCATAAGCTAACATACTTTCTCTACTTGGATCATATGCACTTATGATTGGAACTCTAGCAAGCATCCGCAACTACTAAAGATCATTAAGGTAAAACCCAACCATAGCATTAAAGCATCAAGTCCCCTTTATCCCATACGCAACAACCCACCTACTCGGGTTTATGCTTCTGTCACTCAAGCAACCCACTATAAGCGAATCATGAACGTATTGCAACACCCTAGAGCGGGAATCCTTCACGTGTGCGCGGCACGGAAGGCACCATAGGACAGCACCAAAGTAAAACATACAACTCAAACCCATCTAGATCATCAATCAACCCAAAGGACAAAAGTAATCTACTCAAAACATCATAGGATGGCAACACATCATTGGATCATAATATGTGGCATAAAGCACCATGTTCAAGTAGGGGATTACAGCGGGATGCGGGAGAGTGGACCGCTGAAAGGAGATGAGGATGGTGATGAAGAAGGTGATGTTGATGAAGACGATCACCGCGGCGATGGTTCCCCCGGTGGCACTCCGGCACCACCGGGAGAGAGGGGGAGAGGGTCTCCCCCTTGTGCTTCCTCCTCCATGGCCTCCCCCCTGAGTGGGGAGAGGTTCTCCATCTGGTCCTTGGCCTCCATGGTGATGATGGCCCCTCCGTCTTCCTCCTCCATGGTCTCCGGTGAAGGTGACCCCATCCGGCAGGGTGCCGGAGAGGGCCAAGATTGATCTTTCGTGGCTCTGGAGACTTACGGCGGCGGAACTTCCGATTTAGGTTTATTTCTGGAGGTTTCTTGATTTATAGGAGGTCTTGGCGTTGGAATCACGTCAGGGGAGTGCTCGAGGGATCCATAAGCCAGGGGGGCGCGCCCTAGGGGGGGCGCCCCCCAGGCTTGTGGCCTCCTCGGTCACTTCCTGGCCCAGCTTTTTGCTCCAGTATTTTTTATATTTTCCAAAAATATTCTCCGTAAATTTTCAGCCCATTCCGAGAACTTTTATTTCTGCACAAAAACAACACCACGGTAGCTTTGCTGAAAACAGCGTCAGTCCGGGTTAGTTCTAATCAAATCATATAAATTATTGCAAACATGGCATGAATACTTCATAAATTATAGATACGTTGGAGACGTATCACAAGCCCATGTGGGTTGTAGCCCCACCCCTCGGTCCATGTGGGACCTTCCCGGGTCGTTGGGCCCCACGTTGGAACCCCCGGAACCTTCTAGAACCTTCCCGGTACAATACTGGCAAAACCCGAAACTTTTCTGGTAGCCAAAATATGACTTCCCATATATAAATCTTTACCTCCGGACTATTCCGGAGCTCCTCGTGAAGTCCGGGATCTCATCCGGGACTTCAAACGACATTCGATTACCAACGTACATATCCCAATACTACTCTAGCGTCACCGAACGTTAAGCGTGCGAACCCTGCGGGTTCGAGAATCATGTAGACATGACCGAGACACCTCTCCGGCCAATAACCAATAGCGGGACATGGATGCCCATAGTGGATCCTACATATTCCACAAAGATCTTCATCGGTCGAACCACGATGTCAAGGATTCAGTTAATCCCATATGCAGTTCCCTTTGTCCATCAGTATGTTACTTGCCCGAGATTCGATCGTCGGTATCTCCATACCTAGTTCAATCTCATTACCGGCAAGTCTCTTTACTCGTTCTGTAATACAAGATCCCGTGACTAACACCTTAGTCACATTGCTTGCAAGCTTCTTGTGATGTTGTATTACCGAGAGGGCCCGGAGATACCTCTCCGTCAAACGGAGTGACAAATCCCAGTCTCGATCCATGCCAACCCAATAGACACCCTCGGAGATACCTGTAGAGCATCTTTATGATCACCCGGTTACGAAGTGACGTTTGATACACACAAGGCATTCCTCCGGTGTTAGAGAGTTGCATGATCTCATGGTCTTAGGAACAGATAATTGACATGAAGAAAGCAGTAGCAATAAACTAAGTGATACGATCAGATGCTATGCTTATGGTTGGGTCATGTCCATCACATCATTCTCCTAATGATGTGACCCCGTTATCAAATGACAACTCATGTCTATGGTTAGGAAACCTTAACCATCTTTGATCAACGAGCTAGTCTAGTAGAGGCTCACTATGGACACAGTGTTGTCTATGTATCCACACATGTATCTGAGTTTCCGATCAATACAATTTTAGCATGGATAATAGACGTTTATTATGAACAGGAAAATATGATAATAACTAGCTTATTATTGCCTATAGGGCATATTTCCAATAGTCTCCTACCTGCACTAGAGTCAATAAACTAGTTCACATCGCCATGTGATTCACACCCAATGAGTTCTGTGGTTTGATCATGTTTTGCTTGTGAGAGAGGTTTTAGTCAATGGGTCTGCAACATTCAGATCCGTGTGTACTTTGCAAATCTGCATGCCATATTATAGATGCGACTACTACGCCCACTTGGAGCTATTCCAAATGACTACTCCACTATACGTATCCGGTTTACGACTCAGAGTCATCCGGATCGGTGTCAAATCTTGCATCGACGTAACCCTTTACGACGAACTCTTTATCACCTCCATAACCGAGAAACATTTCCTTAGAGCATCTCCAGCCGTTCGCCCCCCCAGGGGCCCGAAATAGCGCCGCCTGGGGGCCAACCGGCGCTATAATCGGCCTGGGGGGCTCGGGTTCCCAGCCGCCGCCCCACGGTCGCCCCCGAAACGGCGATTTCGGCCCAGTATAGGCGATGATTAGGCCCAAATTCGGTGCTCTTTCGACTTAAATTCAACAATTTCGGCGCTCTTTCGTCATAAATTCAACAATTTCGACGCTCTTTCGGCATAAATTCAACAAAAACTAAATGTTCATACCAAAGTTCATCACAGAAATTAATACAAAAATGAAATAGTTCAACGACGCAAGCTCATAATTTCAACATAAATTAAAACAAATCGAACTAGGCGTTGCCCTTGAGCCTCCATAGGTGCTCCACCAGATCGTCCTGCAGTTCTTGATGCACATGTGGGTCTCGGATCTCCTGGCGCATATTGAGGTAGGCAGCCCGTGTTGCTGGTACCTGATGATGAACGACTGCAAGAGGTCCCATCCTGTGATATGGTTCAGTGTCAAACACTGGCTCTTTCTACTCGCTCTCAATGATCATGTTGTGCAAGCAGACACAACAATTCATGATCTCCCACATCTGCGATTTTGACCAGGTCAGAGCGGGGTACCGGACAACAGCAAATCGAGATTGGAGCACACCAAATGCTCGCTCGACATCTTTCCTGCAAGCCTCCTAACACTTAGCAAAGTGTGCCTTCTTTGGCACCACAGGTTTTGAGATAGTCTTCACAAATGTGGACCATCTCGGGTAGATACCATCTGCTAGATAGTATCCCTTGTTGTAGTGGCGCCCATTGACCTCAAAGTTCACCGGAGGAGCATGACCTTCAACAAGCTTGGCGAAGACATTCGAGCACTGCAGTACGTTGATGTCATTGTGAGTTCCTGGCATACCAAAGAAGGAGTGCCAAATCCATAGGTCATGTGTGGCTACTGCCTCAAGTACCACGCTGCAACCTCCTTTGGCGCCTTTGTACATCCCCTGCCAAGCAAATAGGCAGTTTTTCCATGACCAATGCATGCAGTCGATGCTTCCAAGCATCCCAGGAAATCCTCTTGCTGCATTCTGTGCTAGGATCCGAGCAGTGTCTTCGGCATTGGGTGATCGCAAATACCGTGGTCCAAACACTGCCACCACCGCCCTGCAGAACTTGTATAGACACTCAATGGTGGTGGACTCGGCCATTCGTCCATAGTCTTCTTGTATGTCAGCGGGAGCTCCGTATGCAAGCATCCTCATAGCTTGGGTGCATTTCTGGAGTGAGGAGAATCCAACTGTGCCGGTGCAATCCTTCTTGCAAATGAAATAGCTGTCGAACTCCCAGATAGCATTCACAATCCTGAGGAAGAGCTTCCGGCCCATTCGATAACGGCGCCGAAATACTTTCTCACCGTGCAGAGGAGCGTCGGGGAAGTAGTCGGCGTAGAGCATGCAATAGCCCTCCATCCGATGCCTCTGCTTGCTCTTGCGTCGGCCCGACGCCGAGCCACCTCGCCGGGGCTTGTCGTTGTTCATGAACAGGCCGGCCAGCGAGGAGAGTATCATGAGGTGTTCCTCGTCGGCGGTGTCGGCCTCGGCTTCTTCCTCCAACAGGGCCGCGAACGCCTCCTCGTCGTCCGAGTCCATGGCCGGCGAGATGGTGTCCAGGCAAAACGTCGAACACCTTGTGGGCGCGGCGACCTTGTGGGCGTGACGGTCCTGCCGGCGGGGCGGGGGGGTGGGGAAGCGAAATCCGGCGGGCGGGGGATGAATCGGCGGTGAAAATGGCCTTCTAGCGGCGGCGCAGTGGGCGTGAACAGGATGCGAGAGGCGCCGGCGCCGGAATCAGCATGGTGGAGAGACGCGAGGGGGCAGGTCGGGCGAGGAAAAAGGCGAGATTCGCCTGACAGTGGTGTCCCACACGCCGTTTTGTTTCCGCCGGAGCCCCCCAAGTGCCCCACAGCGCGCTGGATTCGGCCTGGGTTCGCCAGCCCAAAAAAGGGGTCCAACCGGCGAAAAACGGGGTCCTGGGGCCGCGACTGGGCCGATTTTTCGGCGCCAGCGATAAAAAACGCGCCCAGGGGGGCCTGTTGGGGGCGCGGCTGGAGATGCTCTTAGTCCTCTTTAGGTACCTAAGGATAATTTTGACCGTTGTCCAGTGATCCCTATGTCAAACTCATAGCAAGGCACATATCAGATGTAGTACACAACATGGCATACATTATAGAGCCTATAGCTGAGGTATAGGGGACGATCTTCGTCCTTTCTCTTTCTTCTGTCGGAGACAACCATTACAGACGTCGAAGTTCTGTCGGGGGCGAAATCAAATCGGCAACGACGGCGGCGGGGATAGGCGGTGGGGTTGGGGATGGACGGGCGAGCGACGACGACAGTGTTTCCAAGCAAAAATCACCAATGACGAAGGCAGGTGGGCGGGCGGAACTGAAATGAAGCGGCGGTTGGCGTTCGCGCGCGGCTGACTGACACTTGGAGGAGGTGATGTTTTTTTTTGCATCTACATCATCTGTTGGAGCAGCATTTTTAGACCTCGGACATGTAAAAAGCAGTTATTTACACATATACATCATCTATTGGAAATGCTCTTATAGAAAGCAGACCCAAAACCATCATGTGCGGGACTAACGTAAAAAATCTTTTGTCCCATGAAAGGTGTGTCCTGATTGGGGGGGGGGGGGGGGTGGTGAGAGAAGGGTAGAGACCAAAGAGAGAAAATTTTAAGTAGGGTGAAGGGGCCCGAGCAAGTTTGTGTAAAAACCCGTTAACTTTTCTTTTTGTCTTGCTTTAGGTGCGAAGATTTTTTTTTTATTGTTATAAAGAAGCATTGTGATCTGGCATCGGGGTTCCGGTCATCATGTTCTACAAGGTTTGACATTTGAGAAAACCTATACGCATCACACTGTGGAATGGAGGGGTACCCCATGTACGTGATTTCCCATCAACATTTAACAAATCAACATTTGAATGAATGTTGTTGAACGTTGATTGGAAATCACGAGTGATACAACACTATACACACTTGATAGTTGAGACTTGACTATGCTCCGGACCATTGCCCACACACGTGGGCTCCATTTTGCAATTAAACCTAGATATCCCAACTGGGCTAGATCCAAAATAACTCAAAGGGCCAGACCCAACAGTAGCATGTATACGCACGGAAAGAAAGAAGAAGCATCTCACACTGCGAAAGCCCAGCATATACTCCCTCTTGCTTTGCGGGCACCGCAGCAGCTGCACGTGCCCCTATCTGCCCCCGCGAACCATCGGTAGTAGAACTCCCCGTTTCTTACCGATTCACCACCACGAACCCACAGATCCCGATGAAAGAAAAGCGACATTCCTCCCTCGCCCCGCCCATCTCCACCACCCCCTGCCTGCCCTATCCCAGACCCATCCTGCCATCCGCGCATGTGCGCGCGCAAGCCCCAGATCCCAAATCATTTCGACGTAATTACACTTGTTTGTCTGGCGGCCTCACCTAACCTTCTCTTCACGCCACGCCATGGACATGCAAGGCTTGGCTTCTCTGTCCCTGTGGAGGACGAAGCACTGTTTCGGCCCAGAAGAGAACGGGAGGAAAATCGCCGGAGCTTAGACAAGCGTGACTGTGCGAGGAGCCGCGGATCTGTACGAAGAATAAAAGACTGCGAGAGAAGCAGAAGCTGCAGTAGCAGAAGGTGGCGGGGGTTCACTGTTGCAGGTAGGCCTGCAGCACAGCAGGGCAGGGATTATGCCGGCCGCTGCGCATTGAATGCCGCCCGTAAGATACGTACGTACCAACTGAAAACGGAATCAGGAGTTACACAACGGCCGAGCCTATTTTCGATCGCCCGTGGCCTTAGTGAAGGGTAAAAAAGAGAAGAAGTTAAAAACTGAAGCGGATTTGAACAAGCTGGATTGGGAGCTGTGGGCTACTGCATGCCTAGCTATAGGTCGGGCGAGTAATGCTACACATACATAGGTTTACAGGGGGTTTACAGGCAGGTGGATTTTGATTGGAGATTAAGGGGATGAGGGGCCTCACCACCATAAAAATCAGAAGGGGAGAGGTTAGTTAGAAAGAAAAAATCCTAGTCAGCGTGTAACTGTGTGTAACTCTTTGTACGTTTAGCATTATTGTGTATGTGTAGCATTACTCTGGGCCGGGCTGCTGTGCATGGAATTATTCTGTTCTTTTTTACTCCTCTTTCTCTTCTCTTTACTGTTTTTCCTTTGCGGCTGGATCATCAGCGGCTCTTTTCACTGCCCAGCAAGCAGGCCTTCCCTTCCTACGCTCCCCGTCATCTGCATCACACGGTGGTCACTGGGGTCCACTCGAACCGGCCGGCGTTGAGCGGCACGCCGCGCGCGACGTCGAAGTTGTACCTGAAGAGAGGCAGCGATAGCGCAATGCTTAGGCGCGGTGGCGTACGTCTGTGACGGCGATCGACTGACTGCCAAGACGTATGTACGTGCGTACGTGCGGATCTGCTCAATTGTAGTAAATTTCCACTTACTTGGCGGCGAAGCGTTCGGCCTGGGCTTTCTCGGAGGCCGCGAAGAACTCGTCGATCTCTGCCGCCGGTGGCATCCTTGCTCTCGCCTCCAAGTCTACCTGGAATGGCGTTGCGGTCGTTGTCGTTGTTGCCGGATACCTCCTGCGTTTGTGCTTCTGCTCGTCCGCCGCCTGGCTCGACTCCAGGTCGCTCGAATCTACCGGCGAACGGCTCGACGGCGTCGTCTCCCTCCTGGATTACCAAAATTCAGCAGGCGGTCAAATTCAGAAGCAAGACCCGGTTCCACAAGAATCAAGATCACCCTGGACAGTAGGAAACAAATGGACAATTCAGCAGAATTCCGTTGGTATCGAGAGAGGACGAGTCACCTGTCCCGGGCGCCGCACTCAGAGTCGCTGACGGAGCTCTCCACGTCGCGACTCTCGCACGCCTGCAGACAAAACATCGGAACCAAACCTCCTAATTCAGCAGCAGAAACGGCCCGATCGACAGCCCGAATTACGGAGAATTCTAGGGCAGTGGCCCACTCACCTTCGCCTCGTCGCCGCTCCTCTCTCTAGCCGCCACGTCCACCGCCGTGGACGCGGTGCTCGAGCAGCGCGAGACCCCGGCCACGACCGCCGCCTCCACCGAAGGCCCAGAATCCGCCAGCCCCGCCGTCGAAGCCTCCTCACCCGCCCCCTGTCCCCGCAGCTGATCCACCACCGCGGAAGCAGGCATGAACAGCCTCCTGCTCCGGAGTTGCAGGTAGCACCCGGCGGTCGCGTCGCCGCCGTCACGACCCAGCAACGCGTCCTCCACCGCACGCGCCGTCGTCGACGTCGACTGCTGCTTCCTCATCTTCGCGTCGAGGGCCGCCGCTCGGGACCGCGTGCGGACGCCGAGCGCCACCGGCGCGCGGTGCTCCACGACGGACGGCGCCGCCTTGCCGCCGCCCGCGGCCGCGGCCGCGCCCCGGCACTTCCGCATGTACTTCCCCATCCGCGAACGGACGAAAAGAAAGAACCCGTCGCTTTGGCCGTTTGCCTCCGCAGGCTTGAGAGAGAGAGAGAGAGAGAGAGGGAGAGAGCGGTCCAGCAAATTCGCTCCTCCGGCGCTCGCGTGCGCGTACAAATACCCGGTGCCGTGGGGCCGATCGGATTCGGATCGGACGGTCGCGCGGGGGGCTGACGGCGCCGTGACCTGGATCTGGAAGTGACGGCGCGGCCGGCCGGCCTGAGGTGACGGTGACGCGGACGGAACGTGATATGGTACTGTTGTAACTTGTAACGGCGCACCACACGGTACTACCGGGCAGTACCTATCAGCGAGGGGATCGATCGGACGGTTGGGGTTCGAAATTTGAATTTAAAAATCCTTGGCCCCCGCAAGGATGGGCTTGTGGCGTGACGGGAGCCGGGCTTAATTGTGCGAGTTTAATGCTGCACCGTTG
The DNA here is from genome assembly GCA_039707655.1 of Elymus sibiricus. Classification (NCBI taxonomy): domain Eukaryota; kingdom Viridiplantae; phylum Streptophyta; class Magnoliopsida; order Poales; family Poaceae; genus Elymus; species Elymus sibiricus. The sequence goes on from CM077675.1 coordinate 118,776,930, forward strand.
CGACGTGACGCGCCGGACGGGGGTTACTGGTTACACTCCGAAGCGCACGGCGCATGCATGCGTGGATCATGGTAAGAGTACAATTTTTCTTTTTGAGATCGACACTGCTGAATGCTTCACTGAACATTCTTACCCTTTTTTTTGTAAATTTTTACTACGCAATGAACATTTTTGTACTTAAAAGAGAACAGCAAACAAACTTTGTGTTCATGTAACAGGATAAGCTGCAGGTGTCGTTTGCGGCGCTCTAGATGACAGTGGGCTTGATCCTGGTTAGTTGCCGGCTGGTTTTTCACTAATTAACTAACCATAATTTTTTCTTAAATACTCCATCTGTAAAGAAATATAAGAGTGTTTAGATAACTGAAATAGTGATCTAAACACTCCTATATTTGTTTATGGAGGAAGTAGAAGCAAGAAAGTATATTTTTAGCTCCTCAAGTTTGTGCAAAGTATACATTTGATCTCTTAATCTTTTCTTCATCGACATTTCGACTGTCAAGTTTTCAAACCAGGTACAATTCATTCAAGCGGTGGTTTTCTGCTGATGTTGATCCGCTATTGATCATTGACCTTGCCATATCAGCACCATGTCACCCACACATGGATCCAAGTCTCTCTCAATGAATCTACCTCTATCTTCCCCTCATATGCCCATGTTGCGCTTGGAGGCATGCTCTCACTCCATGTGCCATCTTCAGGACGAGGCTGGTGACATCGGCAAGCCACCACCCTACAAGCCGAGGAAGAAGGTGCTCCTGCCCAACGCCACGATGCTTGCTTTCCCGCGAGGAGCCGAACACCACACGTAGCGGTGGTCTATCGTCGACTGTGACGTCAATCGTGAGTACCATCCTCGTGAGACCATGCATGTAATACGTCTCAAACGTATTTATGTTTTTTTATTGTTTCATGCTATTATAATACCATTTTTAAACATTTTTATAGTAATTTTATTGTTTTTTCGAACTAACCTATTAATTCAGTGCTCAGAGCCATTTGCTCTTTTCTACATGTTTTTGACTTTTCAGAAAATTAATATCTACGGAGCTTAAAATACCATGGGAATAGGTGATTTTTTTCAAGTATAGATGATTCCAGAAAGTGTCAGGAGGGGCTACGTGGCCACTCCTGGCCACTACGTGGCCAATCCAGGTGGCTAGGGGGGCACCCACGTGGGGTGGCATTGTGGACCCCATGGCACCGCCTTACGTTGTTTGCTTCGCCCATAAATCACGTATTTTCTAAAAGCTTATGTACCATTTTTCACGATTTTTTCTGCTGTCGCAAGTTCATGTTCCGGGGAGATCCAATGTGAAGGTATGTTCTAGCACCCTGCCCGAGGGGGCATCCATCACCGAAGCCATCTTCATCAACCTTGCTGCCATCATGAACATGTGTGAATAGTTTCCTTACTATCTTAGGTCGATAGTAGTAGCTAGATCCATCCTCCCTCCGTTGTGATTTGATACGTCCTCAACGTATCTATAAGTTTTTTATTGTTTCATGATATTATTTTATCAGTCTTGTATGCTTTATACATCATTTTATATCATTTTTGGAACTAACCTATTAACCCAGTGCCAAGTGCCAGTTACTGTCTTCTGCTTGTTTTTGGTTTTATAGAAAATCCATACCAGTCCAAACACGATGAAACTTTTAAACCATTTTTATGGACGAAAACGGACCCTGGAAGCTTCGGGTGGAGTCCAAACGACAAACGAGGCTGTGACAAGGGCACAAGGCACGCCATGGGAGGGTAGGCGCGCCCTCCCCCCTTGTGGCGCATCTGTGGCTCTTTTCGTCCTGATTCTTGGTCTATAAATTCAGATATATTCCAAAATCCTCAGGGGAGCATCCGAAACATTTTTTCCGCGCGCAAGCCTCTGTTGTCCCGTGATCCCATCTGGAGGCCTTTTTTGATACTCCGCCGTAGGGAGAATCCATCACGGAGTCCGTCTTCATCAACCTTGCTGCCTTTCTCATGATGTGTGAGTAGTTCCCACAGGACCTACGGGTCCATAGCAGAAGCTAGATGGTTCTCTCTCTCTCTCTCTCTCTCTCTCTCTCTCTCTTCGATTGATCTTATTATATTTTCTAGAAATACAAAAATATACTTGCGGCAATTTATTTATCTTTTATTTTATTTTGCAATTTATAAACCTATCTCTACCAGATTTGATCCTTGCAATTAACGAGTACAAGGGGCTTGGCAACCCTCTTGCCCGAGTACAAGTATCTTATGTGTGTATGTGCAGGTACTGCTAACCGTTTGTTGCGGTTGTCACAGGCGAACGATGATTTGATTATAATAACGGATCTCACGAGGTTTCTGTTGAGTTTTGTGTGCTGAAGTTTTCAAGTTTCGGGTGAGATCATGATGGATGAAGGAATAAGGAGTGGCAAGACCCTATGTTTTGCTTGGAGCATGGCATGCCATAATTTTATTTTGTGTGCTTGTTAGTTTGCAACAATAATTGTTTGCTGAACACACCTATTATGAGAGACACATATTCATTATGACTTATTAGAATTCTCATTATGCTTCACTTATATCTTTTGAGTTAAGGCAAGTTTTGCTCATGCGCTTAACTAATATCTTTAGAGCACAACAGTAACTATATTTTATAGAAATCATATGCACTCCCATGCTTCACTTATACCTTATTTAGAGTTTCAATATGAAGTGGTAATTTTCACGGGTTATATGTTTAGTCTAAAAATTATAGGTATACAAGGTTGATATAATAAAAAAACATGTAGATCACAGACTGCGAAACGTATGATCAACGGTATTGAAGTTGTAGTATGGAAGCTTAGTAGTTGGTAACATTAATTAGTAAGATACCCGTGTTAAGGTTTGTGATTCACTATTTCATTAAAGTGTCGGTCGTGGCATGATAAGGAAGTTGGAGTGTTATGTATCCTTGATTGATATCCTTTGTTTGCCCAGGTCGGGGCCGCACGATGGTTAACTCCTCCCGACCTCCTCCCTAGGAGCATGCAGGTTGTACTTTGCTTCTACGGCTAATGAATGATGCAATAAGTATTCGAGTTCTTTATGACTAATTTAAGTTTGTGGACTATAAGCACTTCTACCTTTCCACAGTTTGCTAGCCTCTTCGGTACCGTGCATTGCCTGTTCTCACCTCGAGACTTGGCGCAAACTTTGCCGGTGCATCCAAACCCCGTGATATGATACACTCTATCAAACATAAACCTCCTTATATATTTTCTCATCACAACTACCATACCTACATATCATGGCATTTTCATAGCCATTCTGAGATATATTGATATGCATCTTCCATTGTTACTATCCACATGACTTGAGCATTCATTGTGATTTTGCTTTGGATGATCATAGAGATGACATGATATTTGTGGCAAAGACGCCTTTCATCATTGTTATACTTGTTACGCTAGAATCATTGCACATCCTGGTACACTGCCAGATGTATTCATATATAGTCATATCAGTCAGTTTTATCGAGTTGTAAGTAAACAGAAATGTGATGCTCATCATTATTAGAGCATCGTCCCACTGAGGAAAACAACGATGGAGACCGATGAGTCCTTCAAAAAGTGGGGATGAGGTTTGTGATATTGTTCTAAAAAATGAGAGAGAAAATAAGAAAAAAAGAAAGAAGGGGCAATCTTACTATCCTTTACCACACTTGTGCTTCAAAGTAGCATCATGTTCTTCATATAGAGGGCCTCCATGATTTGTCACTTTCATATACTAGTGGGTATTTTCACATTGTATAACTTGACTTGCATATTACGATGATGGGCTTCCTCAAATGCCCGAGGTCTTCATGAGCTAGTAAGTTGGATGCACACCCACTTAGTTTCAGTAGGGTGCTTTCATACAGTTATAGCTCTAGTGCATCTGTTGCATGGCAATCCTTACTCCTCGCGTCGATATTCATTGAAAGGTGTTTCCATTGCCTAACAATCCGCCAAGTTTATGCAAGACTTTCTCAACTTTTTGTCTCCCCTTATAAACCCCTACCATCATTCTCTATGCCATCCAACTGTAGTCCATGGCTCATGCTCAAGTATTGAATGGAGTTGAAAATGCCGAAGCGATAAATAGTATGATACATTTGCTTGGTTTGGCACCGGGGTGTTCATGATTTACAGTTTATGCAAGGAATATCGAGTTATGCCATTGCTTACATGATTAAATGAGTAGGGATAACATTCTTTAGCATTGTTATTTTGAAAAGTAATGGTTATTTGCTAGTATTCATATTTATTATCATTTCGGCATTTACTAAGTCATATTTTCCCAACATTCATAGCCAAAATAATTGCATGATTAAGACATGTTAGGTAGCATTCAACATCAAAAATTCTATTTTTATCATTTACCTACTCGAGGACAAGCAGGAATTAAGCTCGGGGATGCTGATACGTCTACAACGTATCTATATTTTTTTATTGTTTTATGCTATTATTTTATCAATCTTGTATGCTTTATACACCATTTTATATCATTTTTGGGAACTAACCTATTAACCCACTGCCTATTCAGAAACCCCCAGAAATAACCCTAGATGAGAAGTTCCGCCACCGCAACTCTCCGTATCAACGAAAAACCAATCTGGAGGCGTTCCAGTACCCTGTCGGAGAGGGTATATCATCTCCGGTGGCCATCTTCATCATCCCGGCGGAGGCCATGACGAGGAGGGAGTAGTCCACCCTCGGGGCTGAGGGTATGTACCAGTAGCTATGTGTTCAATCTCTCTCTCTCTCTCTCGTGTTCTTGAGATGTCACGATCTTGATGTATCACGGGCTTTGTTAATATAGTTGGATCACATGGTGTTTTCCCCTCTCTATCTTGTTGTGATGAATTGAGTTTTCCCTTTGAGATTTCGTTATTATCGGATTGAATACTTTTATGGATTTGAGAGCACTTGATCTATGTCTTGGCACTCAACTCGCGGATTCCCGAGGTGACATTGGGGTAATCTATGCATAGGGGTTGATGCACGTTGACGTGGCTTGAGACTGCGTCGGTATTTCCCCAAAGAGGAAGGGATGATGCAGCACAGCGACGGTAAGTATTTTCCTCAGTTATGAAACCAAGGTATCGAACCAGTAGTAGGATCACCACCACTACATAAACAACACCTGCACACAAAGAACAAATACTTGCAACCCGACGCGAAAGAGAGGTTGTCAATCTCTCTATGGTAAAAAGATAGATTAGGTAGTGATAGATTGGAGAGATAGATCTCTCAAGAACACAAAAGAAAAGAAGCAAATAAAAAGTGCAGCAAGGTATTTTTGGTTTTTTTGGAATAATAGATCTGAAAACAAAAGCGGCAAAAAGATAGATCGGAAAGCAATATGTTGGAAAAGTAGACCCGGGGGCCGTAGGTTTCACTAGTGGCTTCTCTCATGAGTATAGCACACGGTGGGTGAACAAATTAATGTTGGGCAATTGATAGAAGATCAAATAATCATGACGATATCCAAGGCGGTGATCATTATATAGGCATCACGTCCAAGATTAGTAGACCGAAACAATTCTGCATCTACTACTATTACTCCACACATCGATCGCTATCCAGCATGCATCTAGTGTATTAACTTCATGGAAAATGGAGTAATGCAATAAGAACGGTGACATGATGTAGACAAAATCTATTCATGTAGGAATAGACCCCATCTTGTTATCCTTAATAGCAATGCTACATGCGTGCCTCGCTGCCCCTTCTGTCACTGGGAGAGGACACCGCAAGATCGAACACATCACAAAGCACCTCTTCCCATGGCAAGAAAAATCGATCTAGTTGGCCTAACTAAACCATAGATTCGAATAAGAAATACGAGGCTATAAGTAATCATGCATATAAGAGATCAAAGAAGACTCAAATAATATTCATGGATAGAAGCTGATCATGAACTCAAAATTCATCGGATCCCAACAAACACACCGCAAAAGTTTACATCAAATAGATTTCCAAGAGACCATTGTATTGAGAATCAAAAGAGAGAGAGGGAGCCATCTAGCTACTGCCTACGGACCCGTAGGTCTATGGTGGACTACTCACGCATCATCAGAGAGGCACCAATGAGGATGACGAACCCCTCCGTGATGGTATTAGATTGGATCTCGAGGTTCTGGAACTTGCGGCGTCTGGATGTGTTTTTCATCGACTCCCTTAGGGTTTCTGGAATATTTGGGAATTTATAGGCATCAGAGGCGGTGGAGAGGGGTCCCGAGGAGGGCACAACCCATCAGGGCGCGCCCGGGGCCTCTGGCGCGCCCCGGTGGGTTGTGGTCTCCTCGACCCTCCTCTCTGGCACTTCTTTGGCCCATTGGATGTCTTCTGGCCCAATTTTTTTTTCAAAAAGTTTCGTCGCGATTGGACCCCGTTTGGTACTGATATTCTGCGAAGTAAAAAACAAGCAAAAACAGCAACTGGCACTTTGGCACTATGTCAATAGGTTAGTCCCAAAAAATGATATAAAGTAGCTATAAAATGATTGTAAAACATTCAAGAATGATAATATAGCAGCATGGAACAAGCAAAAATTATAGATACGTTGGAGACGTATCAGCATCCCCAAGCTTAATTCCTACTCGTCCTCGAGTAGGTAAATGATAAAAACAGAATTTTTGATGTGGAATGCTGCCTAACATGTTCATCACATATTCTTTTCTTTTGTGGCATGGACATTTGGACTTTTAGATGGTTCAAAGCAATAGTCTAGTTTTAACATAATGACTTCAATACTCAAGCATGCTAACAAGCAACCATGTCTTTCAAAATATCAACACTAAAGAAAGTTATCCCTAGCCCATCATGCTCAATCATTGATCCATTCATGAAACACACTCAAAATATTAACTACACCCAATGCTCAAGTACGATCATAGTGCCCCCTAGTTGGTGCTTTATAAGAGAAGACGGGGACTCAAAGTAAAAATAAAAATTGCATAAAGTGAATAGATAGGCCCTTCGCAGAGGGAAGTAGGGATTTTTAGAGGTGCGAGAGCTCAAAGTTTTAAATCGAGAGAGAAAAATATTTTGAGTGGCATGCCTTTCCTGTCAACGAAAACGACAAAGTAGTTCACAATACTTTCCATGCTAGATATATCATAGGCGGTTCCCAAACAGAAAATAAAGGTTATTCCTTTTTCCACCATTCTCTCACAATCCATGGCTAGCCGTATCCACGGTTGCCTTCCATACCAACACTTTCCAAGGAATTTCTTATTTGACAACATAAAGTATTTTTTTTCCTTTTTTCATTTTGGGACTAGGCATCCCTATTACCGCCGTACTCTCGTGCAATGACAAGTGAATAAACACTCATCTTGAGAATAACACATCTAGCATGGAAAAATATTGGACACCCCCTACCGTTTCATGAGCGGTACGAGCACACAAAAAGGAAATTTTATTTTGAAAATTAGAGATGGCACATACAAATTTGCTTAGAACGGCATGGAAATACCGCATATAGGTAGGTATGGTGGACACATAAGGCAAAACTGGGTTTAAGGATTTTGGATGCACAAGTAGTATTTCTACTTAGTACAAGTGGAAGCTAGCAAATAGATTGAGAAGCAACCAACCAAGAAACGAAAATTCACATAAGCGAGCATTGAGCATAACTAACACCGAATAATGCACCATGAGTAGGATGTAATTTCATTGCATAACTATTGACTTTCGTGCATGCATAGGGAATCACAAACCTTAACACCAATATTCTTACTAAAGCATAATTACTCACTAACATGACTCACATATTACTATCATCATGTCTCAAAACTATTACAAGGAATCAAGTTTAATTTGTCCAATGATCTTCATGAAAGTTTTTATTATATCCTCCTTGGATATCTATCACTTTGGGACTAGTTTCATATATTGCCATTGCTCTTGGCAGGCTCAAACAAATTTAAGTGAAGAACATGAGCATAGAGATTTCATCTCTCAAAATAGTATAAGTGAAGCATGAGAGGATTTCTTCAAAATTTACTAACTCTCAAAATAAAATACCGATGGTCGTTAGAAGAAAGAAGGGATGCCACTCGGGGCATCCCCAAGCTTAGTTGCTTGTTTCTCTTTGGATATATATTTGGGGTGCTGTAAAATCCCCAAGCTTAGGCTCTTTTCACTCCTTATCCCTTCATCCATCGTGATCTCACCCAAAACTTGAAAACTTCAATCACACAAAACTCAGCAAATCTTCGTGAGATCCGTTAGTATAATAAAGCAAATCACTACTTTAAGTACTGTTGCAAACCCATTCAAATTCTATTATTGCATTATACCTACTGTATTTTAACTTTAACATGGCTCATACCCTTCAATACAACCCATAGATTCATCAAAACAAGCACACAATGCAACGAAAACAGAATCTGTCTTAAACAGAACAGTCTGTAGTAATCTGTACTCTAACCATACATATGTAACTCTAAAAATTGTGAAACATTAGGACAACGTGAATAATTTGTATAGAAATACTGTGTTAAAATTTCAGCTCAATATCACGTTCCAGTAAAAAAATGAAAATTCGTACACTGGAGGCAAAGTTTCTGTTTCAGATTCAGCATTGTTTCTACTCATATTATGAATCATCCTAAAGGCTCTAATTGGCACAAACACTAAATAAAACATAAAAACTCAATCATAACAGAGGCATAATTTTGTCAACGCTCAAAAACAGAAAGGAACAGATGAAAATAAATTTATTCATTGGGTTGCCTCCCAACAAGCGCTATCGTTTTACGCCCCTAGCTAGGCATAACGCATAGATTCAAGTATTGTCATCTTTGGTTTTTGCTCCATAGGATGCTCTCATGATTGATTCATATTGTGGCTTAATTCTTGTTCTAGGGTAGTGTTCCATACCTTTTCTTAGTGGAAACTGAAATCTAATATTGCCTTCTTTCATATCAATCACGGCACCTATAGTGCGTAAGAACGGTCTACCAAGTATAATGGGACAAGACGGATTGCAATCAATATCAAGAACAATAAAATGTATGGGCACATAGTTCCTATTTGCAAGAATAAGAACATTATTAATTCTTCCCAAAGGCTTTTTTAATAGTAGAATCCGCCAAGTGCAAATTAAGAGAACATTCTTCAATATTGGTGAGACCAAGCACATCACATAAAGATTTCGGAATCGTGGAAACACTAGCACCCAAATCACATAAAGCAAAGCACTCATAATTTTTAATCTTGACCTTAATGGTAGGTTTCCACTCATCATGTATTTTCTAGGAATAGAAATCTCCAACTCCAACTTTTCTTCAAAAGATTTCATCATGGCATCAACGATATGTTTAGTAAAAGCTTTATTTTGTTCATAAGCATGGGGTGAATTCAACATGGATTGCAGCAAAGAAATACATTCAATCAAAGAGTAACGATCATAATTAAAGTCTTTGCAATCCAAAATAGTGGGCACATCACTAGTTAAAGTTTTTACCTCTTCAAACCCACTTTCATCAATTTTTTCATCAAGATTTTCACCCTCCAAATTATTGGGATGCCTTCTAGCTAAAGTTGACTCTACTTCAGTCCCTTTATCATCAATTTTAATATTACTAAACAAGGAATCAATAGAAGAAACACCAATCACTTTAAGATCTTCATCATTTTTCTGAAGGCAATCACTAGAAAACGATTTTTCTAAGAATTCTCTTCTAGCTCTAAGCATAGCGGTTATTTTCTTACTTTCATCCATAGAGACATATAAATATTTAATTGATTCATCTATCTTAGGTACAAAAGCTTTCAACTTGAGATTTTCTACATCATGAGAAATTATATCAATGCTTCTAGACATATCATCAATCTTATTCAACTTTTCTTCTATCGTAGTGTTGAAAACCTTTTGCGCATTGATAAATTCTTTAATATTATTCTCAAGATCAGAGGTGTTCCTATTATTATTGTAAGAAGAATTACCATAGGAATTAACATAATTATTGGAGGAATTTCTAGGAAAAGGCCTAGGATTAAAATTACCTATATAAGCATTGTTATTGAAATTGTTTCGCGAGACGAAGTTCACATCTACGGAATCACTATTTTGCTCAATCAAGGTAGACAAAGGCACATCATTAAGATCAATAGGAGCATTTTTACTAGCAACCAACTTCATCAAAGCATCAACCTTATCATTCAAAGTACTAATTTCTTCAGCCGAATTAACCTTTTTACTAGTTGGTGCTCTTTCAGTATGCCATTGTGAATAATTTGCCATAATATTATCTAGCAATTTAGTAGCTTCACCCAAAGTAATTTCCATAAAAGTACCACCCGAGGCAGAATCTAGAAGATTTCTAGAGACAAAATTCAATCCCGCATAATTTTTTTGTATGATCATCCAAAGATTTAAACCATGAGTAGGACAATTTCTTAGCATCAATTTCATTCTTTCCCAAGATTGTGCAACATGTTCATGCTCAAGTTTCTTAGAATTCATGATTTGAGTCCTAAGGGAAATAATTTTTGCAGGCGGAAAATACTTAGTGATAAAAGCATCCTTGCACTCATTCCAAGAATTGATACTATTGCGAGGCAAAGAAGAAAACCAAATTTTTGCACGATCCCGCAAAGAGAAAGGAAATAATTTCAACTTCACTATATCATTGTCCACATCTTTTTTCTTTTGCATATCACAATATTCTACGAATGTGTTTAGATGGGACGCGGCATCCTCATTAGGAGTACCGGCAAATTGATCTTTCATGACAAGATTCAACAAGGCGACATTAATATCACAAGACTCCGCACTAGTGGCGGGAGGAGCAATCGGAGTACTAATAAAATCATTATTATTGGTATTGGAAAAATCACACAACTTGGTGTTTTCTTGAGTCATCGTGACTACACAAACAAGATTGCAAGCAAGCAAGAGATCTGACGAGAATAAGGCAAACGAAAAAGAGGGCGAATAAAACGGCAAATTGGGTGAAGTGGGGGAGAGGAAAACGAGAGGCAAATGGCAAATAATGTAATTGCAAGGAGATGAGATTTGTGATTAGGAACCTGGTAGATGATGATGGTGTCTCCTCGGCGCCAGAGATTGGCACGTAGAAGAGACCGCTTCCTCCCCGGCAACGGCGCCATAAATTCCTTTGACGTGGCTTGAGACTGCGTCGGTATTTCCCCAAAGAGGAAGGGATGATGCAGCACAGCGACGGTAAGTATTTTCCTCAGTTATGAAACCAAGGTATCGAACCAGTAGTAGGATCACCACCACTACATAAACAACACCTGCACACAAAGAACAAATACTTGCAACCCGACGCGAAAGAGAGGTTGTCAATCTCTCTATGGTAAAAAGATAGATTAGGTAGTGATAGATTGGAGAGATAGATCTGTCAAGAACACAAAAGAAAAGAAGCAAATAAAAAGTGCAGCAAGGTATTTTTGGTTTTTTTGGAATAATAGATCTGAAAACAAAAGCGGCAAAAAGATAGATCGGAAAGCAATATGTTGGAAAAGTAGACCCGGGGGCCGTAGGTTTCACTAGTGGCTTCTCTCATGAGTATAGCACACGGTGGGTGAACAAATTAATGTTGGGCAATTGATAGAAGATCAAATAATCATGACGATATCCAAGGCGGTGATCATTATATAGGCATCACGTCCAAGATTAGTAGACCGAAACAATTCTGCATCTACTACTATTACTCCACACATCGATCGCTATCCAGCATGCATCTAGTGTATTAACTTCATGGAAAATGGAGTAATGCAATAAGAACGGTGACATGATGTAGACAAAATCTATTCATGTAGGAATAGACCCCATCTTGTTATCCTTAATAGCAATGCTACATGCGTGCCTCGTTGCCCCTTCTGTCACTGGGAGAGGACACCGCAAGATCGAACACATCACAAAGCACCTCTTCCCATGGCAAGAAAAATCGATCTAGTTGGCCTAACTAAACCATAGATTCGAATAAGAAATACGAGGCTATAAGTAATCATGCATATAAGAGATCAAAGAAGACTCAAATAATATTCATGGATAGAAGCTGATCATGAACTCAAAATTCATCGGATCCCAACAAACACACCGCAAAAGTTTACATCAAATAGATTTCCAAGAGACCATTGTATTGAGAATCAAAAGAGAGAGAGGGAGCCATCTAGCTACTGCCTACGGACCCGTAGGTCTATGGTGGACTACTCACGCATCATCGGAGAGGCACCAATGAGGATGATGAACCCCTCCGTGATGGTGTTAGATTGGATCTCGAGGTTGTGGAACTTGCGGCGGCTGGATGTGTTTTTCGTCGACTCCCTTAGGGTTTTTGGAATATTTGGGAATTTATAGGCATCAGAGGCGGTGGAGAGGGGCCCCGAGGAGGGCACAACCCATCAGGGCACGCCCGGAGCCTCTGGCGCGCCCTGGTGGGTTGTGGTCTCCTCGACCCTCCCCTCTGGCACTTCTTTGGCCCATTGGATGTCTTCTGGCCCAAAAAAATATCCAAAAAGTTTCGTCGCGATTGGACTCCGTTTGGTACTGATATTCTGCGAAGTAAAAAACAAGCAAAAACAACAACTGGCACTTTGGCACTATGTCAATAGGTTAGTCCCAAAAAATGATATAAAGTTGCTATAAAATGATTGTAAAACATCCAAGAATGATAATATAGCAGCATGGAACAAACAAAAATTATAGATACGTTGGAGACGTATCACACATTTTCGTCCTACTTTCTCCAGTAGAAATCTTGGGGCACTCTTTGAGGTTCTTTGTGTTGGATTGAGTATTATGAATCTGAAATTGTTTGATGCGTATCGTATAATTAACTCAGGGATACTTGTGGTGACATTGGAGTATCTAGGTGACATCAGAGTTGGTTGATGCATATCATATGGTGTTATTTTAGTACGAACTCATAGATAGATTGATCGGAAAGGATAACTTAGTGTTATTTTAGTACGAACTCTTGGATAGATCGATTGGAAATGATAACTTTAAGGTGGTTTCGTACCCTACAAACAATTTCTTCTTATGTTCTCTGCTAGATAAGAACTTTGGAGTGATTCTTCGTTGCACGTTGAGGGATGGTTATGTGATCCAATTGTATTAGCATTGTTGAGTGATTGCACTAGCGGAAGTACGGACCCTAGGCCTTGTTTTCAAGCATTGCAATACCGTTTATGCTCACTTTTGTTACTTGCTACCTTGCTGTTTTTTATTGTTACTATTACAAAAATCAATATCTACTATCATTACTACACTTGTATCACCATCTCTTCGCCGAACTAGTGCACCTATACAATTTACCATTGTATTTGGTGTGTTGGGGACACAAAAGACTTTTTATTATTTGGTTACAGGGTTGTTTGAGAGAGACCATCTTCATCCTACGCCTCCCACGGATTGATAAACCTTAGTTCATCCACTTGAGGGAAATTTGCTACTGTCCTACAGAACTCTGCGCTTGGAGGCCCAACACGAGTCTACAAGAACAAGTCGTGTAGTAGACATTAGCGATCTCATCCGGAGCCCTTTTCTGACACCCTGCCGGAAGGGGAAATCATCACCGAAGGCCATCTTTATCATCCCAGCGGTCTCCATGACGAGGAGGGAGTAGTTCACCCTCAGGGCCGAGGGTATGCATCAGTAGGTATGTGTTTAATCTCTCTCTCTCTCTCTCTCTCTCTCTCTCTCTCTCTCGTGTTATTGAGACAGCACGATCTTGATGTATCACGGGCTTTGTTAATATAGTTGAATCATATGGTGTTCTTCCCTCTCTATCTTGATGTGATGAATTGAGTCTTTCCGTTGAGATCTCGTTATGTTGGATTGAATACTTTGGATTTGAGAGCACTTGATATATGTCTTGCATGTGGATACCGTGGTGACAATGGGGTATTCAATTAAGTCACTTGATGTATGTTTTGGTTATCAACTTGCGGATCCCCGTGGTGACATTGGGATGATCTCGGCACATAGGTTGATGCACATTTTCGTCCTACTTTCTCTGATAGAAATCTTGGGGTACTCTTTGAAGTTCATTGTGTTAGATTGAATATGATTGATACGTCTCCAACGTATCTATAATTTTTGATTGTTCCATGCTGATATATTATCATTCTTGGATACTTTTTGGGTCTTTATTTACCAATTTATAATATTTTTGAGCACTAACCTATTGACCCAGTGCCACTTGTTGTTTTCTGCGTGTTTTTGCCTTTCAGGTTTACTGTACCAAACGAAGTCCAATTGCCACGAAACTTTTCGATGATTTTTTCTGGACTATATGAAGACCTAGAAGCTTCGGAAGGAAGCCAGGAGACGCACGAGGGCCCCACCACACATCAGGGCGCGCCTTGGGGGTGGAGCGCGCCCTGATATGTGGTGGCCCCCTCGGGCACCTCCCGACGTCCCTCTTCGGCCTATAAATTCTCTAATATCGTGAAAACCCTGGAGGCAGTCCCGAAACCCATTTTTCACCGTCGCAAGTCTCTGTTCCGTCGTGAGGCCATCTGGAGCTCCATTCCGGCATCCTGCTGGAGGGGGGATCGATCACGGAGGGCCTCTTCATCAACCTTGCTGCCCTCATGATGATGTGTGAGTAGTTCATCACAGACCTACGGGTCCATAGCTAGTACCTAGATGGCAATCTCTCTCTCTCTCTCTCTCTCTTATGATCTTCAATACAATGATCATCGTATCTTCGCTTTGATCTATCCGATGTAATCCTATGGTGCGGTGTGTTTGTTGGGATCCGATGAATTGTGGGTTTATGTTCAGATTATTCATGAAAAGTATTTGAGATGCCTCTGAATTATATTATCTCTTAAGTGCATGATCATTATATCTTCGTAATGCTCTCCGATCTATTGATATGCTTTGGCCAAGTATATTGATATTTCATCGATGGGAGTGGTGCGTTGTGGTAGGTTCAACCTGGTGAGTTTGTATATCCCAGTGACAAAGTAGGGGACAAGATGCGTCTTTGTGTTTTTGCTACTAAGGATAAAATGATGGGGTTCATTCATATTGTTTGAGTTTACTTTGTCTACAACATGTCATCGTTCTCCAAGCATTACTCTGTTTTACTTAATACTCTAGATGCATGCTGGATAGCGGTCGATGAGTGGAGTAATAGTAATAGGTGCAGGCAGGAGTCGGCATATTTTCTTATGGACGTGATGCCTATATATACACGATCATTGCCGTGAACATCGCATAACTATCCGCTTTTCTATCAATTACCCAACAGTAATTTGTTACCCATCGTATGCTGCCTACATGAGAGATGCCGCTAGGGAAAACTATGGCCCTCGGGTCTATTCACTTATATATTTACAAACGCTACAATTACCTTGCTGCCTTTATTTACTTTTTACTTATTTTGCAATTTATATTTATCAACAATTATGTACACAACTCATTTTCTTGCAAATAACGAAATTAAGGGGATTGACAACCCTCTTGCCCGCGTTGGGTGCAAGTTGTTTGTTCATTTGTGTGCAGCCGCTGAAGACAGTTGAGGATTGATATTCCTATTGGTTCGATAAACTGATGAGCCACAAGGGGATTAATTGTAGTCCTTTCGATAAGTAAGAGTGTCGAAACCAACGAGGAGCAGAAAGAAATGACAAGCTGTTTTCTGCAAGGTAATTTCTGCAAGCACTGAAATTGTAGGTAACAGATAGTTTGATAGAAAGGTAATTGGTAACGAGCAAATAACGGTAACGGTAAACAAGGTGCAGCAAGGTAGCCCAATCCTTTTGAGGCAAAGGACAGGCCAGAACAATCACTAGTAATAGGCAAAGTGTTCTTGAGGGTACACGGGAATTTCGTCTAGTCACTTTTATCATGTTGGTTTGATTCGTGTTCGCTACTTTGATAATTTGATATGTGGGTGGACCGGTGCTAAGGTGCTGTTCTTACTTGAACTAACAACCTACTTATGATTAACCCCCTCGCAAGCATCCACAACTACGAGAAAAGTATTAAGACAAAGTCTAACCATAGCATTAAACATGTGGATCCAAATCAGCCCCTTACGAATTAGCGCATAAACTAGGGTTTAAGCTTCTGTCACTCTAGCAACCCATCATCTAATAACTACTCCACAATGCATTCCCTTAGGCCCATGAATGGTGAAGTGTCATGTAGTCGACGTTCACATGACACCACTAAGGGAATCACAACATACATATCATCAAAATATCGAACACATATCAAATTCACATGATTACTCGCAACATGACTTCTCCCGTGACCTCAAGAACAAAGGTAACTACTCACAAATAATAATCATGCTCAAGATCAGAGGAGTATTGAATAGCATAATGGATCTGAACATATGATCTTCCACCAAATAAACCATATAGTAATCAACTACGCAAGGTAATCAACACTACTAGTCACCCACAGGTACCAATCTGAGGTTCCAGTATTTTTTATTAAATGCAAAAATAATCTCCATAAAATTCCAACTTCATTGGAGTTGTGCAGAATAGGTATCTCTCACGTGCTTTTCTTGGGTCCAAAATTCCAGCTGCCGGTATTCTCCCTCTTTGTGTAAACCTTGCATATTATGAGAGAAAAGGCATTAGAATCACTCCCCAAAGCATTATTATTCAACAAAACAAAGTAAATAACAGTAGGAAATCATGATGCAAAGTGGACGTATCAACTCCCCCAAGCTTAGACCTCGCTTGGCCTCAAGCGAAAGCCGATATTGAAAAGCATGTCCACATGGTTTGAGAGAGAGGTGTCGATAAAAACAAAATACGGACATAGAGGAATCATGCTTATTAACATAACAGCAACAAACTCTAACATAAGAACTTATTTCAGTACATTATTATCATAAAGCTTCTCATGAACAAGTAACAATTCATCACAACATAGAAGTATGAAGCATAAACCTTATTGGGAACCAACAAACTGTGTTCTCAGTCAACTTTGCAACTACAATTCATCATATTTTTAGGAAGGGTCTCATGTCGGAGCCTTTTGGCAAGTCCACATACTCAACCATCATTTAGTCTTCTATGATTGCTAATGCTCACGGCATACCCATGAACAAAAAGTTTCAACCGGACACGTAGGAAGATAGGGGCTTATAGTTTTGCCTCCCAACTCACTCACCTCAAGGGTGATGTCAACAATAATAACTCATGCCCACCCATATCCAACTGGATATATGTGCCTAGATCTTTCCTCACCACATGATGCTTGCAAAAGAAAAAAATAATAAAAAGGAATAGGGAAGAATACTTTGACTCTTGCATAAAAGTAAGTGCATAAAAGTAAAAGATAAGCCCTTCGCAAAGGGAAGCAGAGGTTGTCATGCGCTTATTGGTTTGTATGCCCAATCCCTTAATGTAAAAGAACGTCACGCTATATTGCCCCCTATGATAGCAACCTTTATTATGCAGTCCGTCGCTTTTATTACTTTGCCATCATAAGTTCGTATAACGCTCAATTTTCTCTTACACTAATTGATCAAAACACTTTTAGAAGCAATTTTTATTGACTTGTTACACCAATGACAACTTACTTGAAGGATCTTTCTCTATCCATAGGTAGGTATGGTGGACACTCAAGGAAAGAGTTTGGGTTTGGGTTTTTGGATGCACAAGTAGTATCTTTACTTAGTACGGAATTTTTGGCTAGCAAAGATGTTGGGCAAGCACCACATGTTAAAGGATCTATGACAATATAACTTCTATGTGGATATGAACAAACGTAAGTCATTACGTTGTCTTCCTTGTCCAACGTCAACAATTTTGACATATAATATTTGATGGGGGCTCACAATCATAAAAGATGTCCAAGATGGTGTATTTCATTGTGAATCTTCTCTTCCTTTATTAATTCTTTCATGAATTGCATCATTGACCAATGCTATATTTGTCAATCTCCAATAAATTTTACTACTTATACTTTTCATTATGTGATGTCATTACTGACCATAGGATTAGCCTATGATTCTTTTCATTTGTTTCTCTTTTCTTTATTTGATTGCAACAAGAAAGTAGAGAGGCAAAAACTCAAACTGAACTTTATTATATAACTCTCACTTGATTACATAGATAGATAAGCCACGAAACTAACACATGAAAATAGATCACACTAAACTTTTATTCCACTAAAGCAAAGGAAAACTAAGGATCGAACTAAAATAGGTAAAGGTGAATAAAAGTGGTGGTGATACGATACCGGGGCCCCTCCCCCAAGCTTGGCTCAAGCCAAGGGGAGTGCCCATACCCATGTGCTCAAGTCGCCTTCGGTGGTAGTGATGAAGAAGGTGGAGGTGTAGAGGAAGCCTTCTTCTTCAACTTATATTTAAGCATAAAGTTTTCCACCCTTAGGTCATCATTCTCCAACTCAATCTTTAATATCCTTTGGCATAGGGCCTTCTTGCTTTCCTGCAGAAAACGAGACGGGATAAATTGGACCTTAGGTTTGTATCTTCTAGGGAGGCTTGATTTCTTGAATTCCACATGCATATCTCTAGGTTGAGGCAATGGATCATCCTCTTCCTTAGAACTGTCATCTTTTGTTTCCTGCATGATAGCATCTTCTTCCTCCTCCGAAGTCCATAGATAGGGGTAAATTTCCCTAAAGATCTTCGGGTCTGGAACATAGGGATCAACATGGCTCTCTCCCTCCGAATCTTGAGACGACATATTTCTAGATCTGCTAGGGAAACAGCACGAGACAAGAACAGAAGATTTTTCTACTATGCGGTCGTCAAAACAGTCGGGGGTATATCTAGGGAATTTTTATTCTTGGGAAACAAGTATTTGGAAGGAGAACGGAGTCGGGAAGGCATCCGAGGTGGGCACAACCCACCCGGGCGCGCCCAGGGGTGCCTGGCGCGCCCTGGTGTATCGTGCTCACCTCGATCACCTTCCGGTTTATTTTTTTATTTCCAAAATTCTAAAATATTCCAAAACTGACAAAAAATCTTTTTGCGGATTTTTCGGAGTCCGTTTACTTACCGTATCACATACCTCCTATTTTTATGTATTCTGGAGTGTTCCGGAAGGTTTCTTTTATGTGTTCCTCCGGTGTCATGGTTTGGATAACATTGCTTTCAACGTTAATAGGCGTACCTGAGATATAATGCTTAATTCTGTGTCCATTGACCACCTTCGGGTTAGTACCTTCGGCGTTATTAATCTTGATAGCTCCAGAACGATAAACCTCGTCAATAATATATGGTCCTTCCCATTTTGAGAGAAGCTTTCCTGCAAAAAATCTTAAGCGGGAGTTGAACAAAAGAACATAATCTCCTATTTTGGATTCCCGCTTTTGGATTCTTTTGTCATGCCATCTTTTTACTTTCTCTTTGAATAGCTTGGCATTTTCATACGCTTGGGTTCTCCATTCATCTAGTGAGCTAATATCAAAAAGCCTCTTCTCACCGGCAAGTTTGAAATCATAGTTGAGTTCTTTAATTGCCCAAAATGCTTTCTGTTCTAGTTCTAGAGGCAAATGACAAGCTTTCCCATACACCATTTTATATGGAGACATCCCATATGATTTTTATAAGCTGTTCTATAGGCCCAAAGTGCATCATCTAATTTCTTAGACCAATTCTTACGAGACCTATTGACAGTTTTTTTGTAATATTAGTTTTATTTCTCTATTGCTAAGTTCAACTTGACCACTAGATTGAGGATGATAGGGTGATGCAATTCTATGGTTAACATCATATTTAGCAAGCATCTTACGGAAAGCACCATGAATAAAGTGTGAACCACCATCGATCATTAAATATCTAGGGACTCCAAACCTCGGGAAGATAACCTCTTTAAGCATTTTAATGGAGGTGTGGTGATCGGCACTATTAGTTGGAATAGCTTCTACCCACTTACTAACATAATCAACCGCAACCAAAATATGAGTGTACCCATTAAAGGAAGGAAAAGGCCCCATATAATCAAAACCCCAAACGTCAAATGGTTCGTTAACAAGTGAATAATTCATAGGCATTTCTTGACGCTTACCGATATTACCAATTCTTTGACATTCATCACAAGACAAGACAAACTTACGTGCATCCTTAAAGAGAGTAGGCCAATAAAAACCAGATTGCAATACCTTATGAGCAGTTCTATCTCCCGCATGATGTCCTCCATAAGCTTCGGAATGACATTTCCGTAGGATTTGTTCCTGTTCATGCTCAGGTACACAACGCCTAATAATACCATCTACTCCTTTATAAAGGTGTGGGTCATCCCAAAAGTAATGTCTCAAGTCATAGAATTTTTTTCTCTTTTGTTGATAAGTAAAGCTGGGTGGTATATATTTAGCGACAATATAATTAGCTTAATCAGCATACCAAGGTGTGTTTTGTGAGACACTTATTGTAGCTAGCTGTTCGTCAGGGAAACTATCATCAATAGGTAGTGGATCATCAAGAATATTTTCTAACCTAGACAAGTTGTCAGCTACAGGGTTCTCAGCTCCTTTTCTATCAACGATGTGTAAGTCAAATTCTTGAAGCAAAAGAACCCACCTAATGAGTCTAGGTTTAGCATCTTTCTCTTCTATAAGGTATTTTATAGCAGCATGATCGGTGTGATCAATAACTTTGGAGTCAACAATATAGGATCTAAATTTATCACAAGCAAACACAACTGCTAAAAATTCTTCTTCAGTATTAGCATAGTTTCGTTGGGCACTGTCTAGAGTTTTACTATCATAATGGATAACATTCAATTTCTTATCAACTCTTTGTCCTAGGACAACACCAACAACATAATCACTAGCATCACACATAATTTCAAAAGGCAAGTTCCAATCAGGTGGTTGAACGATAGGTGCAGAGGTTAAGGCTTTCTTGAGTGTTTCAAAGGCTTCCACACAATCATCATCAAAAACAAAATGAATATCTTTTTGCAAAAGATTAGTAAGAGGCCTAGAAATTTTAGATAAGTCTTTAATGAACCTCCTATAAAAACCAGCATGACCAAGGAAACTTCGAATACCTTTAATATCTTTAGGACATGGCATTTTCTCAATTGCATCAACTTTAGCTTTATCCACCTCAATACCTCGTTCAGATATTTTATGCCCCAAGACAAGGCCTTTGTTAACCATAAAGTTGCACTTCTCCCAATTCAAGACGAGATTAGTTTGTTCACATCTCTGCAAAACTCGATCAAGGTTGCTTAAGCAATCATCAAAAGAAGTTCCGTAAACGGAAAAATCATCCATGAAAACCTCCACAATCTTTTCAGAAAAATCAGAGAATATAGTAGTCATACATCTTTGAAAGGTAGCAGGTGCATTGCATAAACCAAAAGGCATACATCTATAAGCATAGGTTCCAAAAGGGCAAGTGAAGGTAGTTTTCTCTTGATTAGATTGTGATACAGGTATTTGAGAGAAACCAGAATATCCATCTAAGAAACAAAAGTGTGTGTGCTTAGATAGTCTCTCTAGCATTTGATCAATGAATGGTAGGGGGTAATGATCTTTCCTAATAGCTTTATTTAATTTTCTAAAATCAATTACCATTCTATAGACAGTGACAATTCTTTGTGGAATGAGTTCATTCTTATCATTGGGAACAAAGGTAATACCTCCTTTCTTAGGGACACAATGAACGAGACCTACCCATCTACAATCAGCTATGGGATAGATTATACCTGCTTCCAGAAGCTTTAATATTTCCGTTCTTACCACTTCTTTCATCTTAGGATTCAATCGCCGTTGGTGATCAAAAACGGGTTTAGCATCAGGTTCCATATTGATCTTGTGCTGACATGGAGTGGGACTAATGCCCTTAAGATCATCAAGAGTATATCCAATAGCAGCCCGGTGCTTCCTTAGAACTTTCAATAATCTCTCTTCTTCATGTTCTAAAAGGTTAGCACTAATAATAACAGGATATATCTTTTTCTCATCAAGATAAGCATACTTCAAAGTGTCAGGAAATTGTTTCAATTCAAACACAGGATCACCTTTAGGTGGAGGAGGACCTCCAAGAGTTTCCATAGGCAAATTGTGTTTCAAGAGAGGTTGTTGTTCAAACAAAATTTGATCTATTTCGTTTCTTTCGCGCAAATGCATATCATTTTCATGGTCGAGCAAATATTGTTCTAATGGATCAGTAGGAGGCAAATCAATAGAAGCAAGACCAATTATTTCATCCTTACTAGATAACGCTTTATCATGAGGTTGTCTACTAAACTTGGAAAAATTAAAATCATGAGACACATTACCGAAACTGACACCGATAGTTTGTTTTTCACAATCTATCTTAGCATTGACAGTACTCAAGAAAGGTCTACCAAAGATAATGGGACAGAAGTCATCTTGTGGGGAACCAAGGACTAGAAAATCAGTAGGATATTTTACTTTCCCACACAAGACTTCAACATCTCTAACAATCCCAAGTGGTGTGATAGTGTCTCTATTAGCAAGTTTAATAGTGACATCAATGTCTTCCATTTCAGCAGGTGCTATTTCATCCATAATTTCTTGGTATAAGGTAAAAGGGATAACACTCACACTAGCAGCTAAATCACATAAACCATGGTAGCAATGATCTCCTATTTTAACTGAGACAACAAGCAAGTCTTCTATGGGTCTATGTTTATCTTTTTCATCAGGTCTGGCAATTCTAGCAGCTTCATCACAAAAGTAGATAACATGCCCATCAATATTTTCTACCAAGAGATCTTTAACCATAGCAACACTAGGCTCTACTTTAATTTGCTCAAGGGGTTTAGGTGCTCTTATATTACTCTTATGAACCACAGTTGATACCTTAGCATGTGTTGGGGAACATTGCATGGGAAACAAAAAAATTCCTACGCACACGCAAGATCTATCCATGGTGATGAGCATCTACGAGAGGGAGAGTGGATCTACGTACCCTTGTAGATCGCTAAGCGAGAAGCGTTAAGAAACACGGTTGATGTAGTCGAACGTCTTCGCGATCCAAATCGCAAGCCGTCTGATACGTCTCCAACGTATCCACTTTTCCAAACTCTTTTGCCCTTGTTTTGGACTCTAATTTGCATGATTTGAATGGAACTAACCGGGACTGACGCTGTTTTCAGCAGAATTGCCTTGGTGTTATTTTTGTGCAGAAATAAAAGTTCTCGGATTGACCTCAAAATTTACGGAGAATATTTTTGGAATTAATAAAAAATATTGGCGAAAGAATAAACCGGAGAAGGGCCACCACCTGGCCACAAGCCAGGGGGGCGCGCCCCCCTAGGGCGCGCCCCCTGTCTTGTGGGGCCCCTGTGGCTCCTCCGACCTCATCCCCAACTCCATATAACCCTATTCGGGGAGAAAAAAAATCAGAGAGAAGAGTTCATCGCGTTTTACGATATGGAGCCGCCGCCACCTCCTGTTCTTCCTCGGGAGGGCAGATCTGGAGTCTGATTTGGGCTCCGGAGAGGGGAAATCGATGCCGTCGTCATCACCAACCATCCTTCATCACCAATTTCATGATGCTCTCCGTCGTTCGTGAGTAATTCCATCGTATGCTTGCTGGACGGTGATGGGTTGGATGAGATTTACCATGTAATCGAGCTAGTTTGGTTAGGGTTTGATCCCTAGTATCCACTATGTTCTGAGATTGATGTTGCTATGACTTAGCTATGCTTAATGCTTGTCACTAGGGCCCGAGTGCCATGATTTCAGATCTGAACCTATTATGTTTTCATGAATATACATGTGTTCTTGATCCGATCTTGCAAGTTGTAGACACCTATTACGAGTTATGATCCGCATCCCCCAGGGTGACAATAACTGGGATTCTTTCCGGTGATTACCGTAGTTTGAGGAGTTCATGTATTCACTAAGTGCTAATGCTTTGGTCCGGTTCTCTATTAAAAGGAGGCCTTAATATCCCTTAGTTTCCATTAGGACCCCACTGCCACGGGAGGGTAGGACAAAAGATGTCATGCAAGTTCTTTTCCATAAGCACGTATGACTATATATGGAATACATGCATACATTACATTGATGAATTGGAGCTAGTTCTGTGTCACCCTATGTTATAACCGTTGCATGATGAATGCCATCCGACATAATTATCCATCACTGATCCATTGCCTACGAGCTTTTCACATATTGATCTTTGCTAAGTTGTTTTTCCGTTGCTACTGTTACAATCACTACAACACTGCTACTGTCACTTTGCCATCGTTACCGTTACTACCATACTACTTTGCTACTGAATACTTTGCTGCAGATATTAAGTCTTTCAGGTGTGGTTGAATTGACAACTCAGCTGCTAATACTCGAGAATATTCTTTGGCTCCCCTTGTGTCGAATCAATAAATTTGGGTTGAATACTCTACCCTCGAAAACTGTTGCGATCCCCTATACTTGTGGGTTATCAAGACCTTTTTCTGGCGCCGTTGCCAGGGAGCATAGCTCTATTCTCTGAGTCACTTGGGATTTATATCTGTTGATCACTATGAAGAATCTGAAAGACGCTAAAACCAAGATTTACCTCTCAACTACGAGGACAGGTAAGGAACTGCCATCTAGCTCTGCACTTGATTCACCTTCTGTTATGAGTAAATTTGTGACACCACCACCTGCTAGTAATTCTGATATGTCGCAAGTAATTGATGATGCTACTTCTGCTATGCATGATGCTTATGATGATACTTTGCTTGATACTACTGTGCCACTGGGTGAATTTCTTGATGAACAAATTGCTAGAGTGAATGCTGAAATTGATGATGTCTCTGAATCTGATGAAATTATTGAAACTGAACACTATGATACACCTGGTAGACCTAGCTCTCCTAGATATGAATTGCCTGATATACCTGAGGGTTATGTTATGGAAGGAGAGGTAGCTAGGGACTTTCTTGCTTGTAAGGATAGAGATGATCTTAAGAAATTGCTTCGCAAGTGGAAAGAAAAATCTTTGAATGCTAGGATGCAATATGATCCTAAGTTTGCTACTTCACCCATCTTTGTTACTGATAAGGATTATGAATTCTCTGTCGATCCCGAGTTAATTACTTTGGTAGAATCTGATCCTTTCCATGGCTATGAATCTGAAACTGTTGTGGCACATCTTACTAAATTGAATGATATAGCCACCCTATTTACTCATGAGGAAAAAATTCGTTATTACTATATTCTTAAGTTGTTTCCTTTCTCATTAAAGGGTGATGCTAAGATATGGTTTAATTCTCTTGCTCCTGGTTGTGTGCGTAGTCCCCAGGATATGATTTATTACTTCTCTGAAAAATATTTTCCTGCCCATAAGAAACAAGCTGCCTTGCAGGAAATATTTAACATTGTGCAAATTGAAGAAGAGAGTCTCCCACAAGCTTGGGGGAGGCTTCTCCAGTTACTTAATGCTTTGCCTGATCACCCTCTCAAGAAAAATGAAATACTTGATATCTTTTATAATAGACTAACCGATGCTTCTAGGGACCACCTAGATAGTTGTGCTGGTTGTGTTTTCAGGGAACGAACTGTTGAACAAGCTGAACTACTATTGAATAATATATTGAGCAATGATAATGATTGGACTATTCCCGAACCACCTCCAAAGCCAACTTCGAAGAAAAGAGGTATTCTATTTCTCAGTCTTGAAGATATGCAAGAGGCAAAGAAATCTATGAAAGAAAAAGGTATTAAAGCTGAAGATGTTAAGAATCTACCACCTATTGAAGAAATACATGGTCTTGATAACCCGACACAGGTAGTTGAGGTAAATTCCCTCCGTAGATTTGATGAAGGTGATATTCCTTATTATAAGTCTGCTAGCCAATGCTTGGATGAATTTGATAATTTTATTGTTAAGCAAGAAATTTTCAATGCTTATGTTAGTAGACAATTGAAACATAATGCTTACATGCTTGATCGCTTGGGTGATTATATGAGTAGAACTGTTAGTGATCTTAAGCTTATTAGTAAACATGCCTCTATGGTAACTACTCAAGTAGAACAAGTACTTAAGGCACAGAATGATTTGCTTAATGAGATGATTAGTAAGAACAATGATCATTCTGTTAGAGTTGTGACTAGAGGTGGTAGAATGACTCAGGAACCTTTGTATCCTAAGGGCCATCCTAAGAGAATTGAGCAAGATTCTCAGTGAGTTAATTCTGATGCGCCTAATCGTCCTAGTAATAAAAGGAAAAAGAATGACGATAGGACTTTGCATGATGCTAGTGAACCTGTTATAGATTCACATGAAAACCCAAATGATATTTCTATTTCTGATGCTGAGACACAATCTGGTAATGAGCATGAACCTAGTGATAATATTAATGATGATGTTCATGATGATGCTCAACCTAGTAATGATGATGATGTGGAGATTGAACCTGTTGTTGATCTTGATAACCCACAACCTAAGAATAAGAGATATGATAAAAGAGACTTTGTTGCTAGGAAGCATGGTAGAGAAAGAGAACCATGGGTTCAGAAACCCATGCCCTTTCCTCCTAAACCATCCAAGAAGAAGGATGATGAGGACTTTGAGCGCTTTGTTGAAAAGCTTAGACCTGTGTTTTTACGTATGCGCTTGACTGATATTCTGAAAATGTCTCCTTATGCTAAGTATATGAAAGATATTGTGACAAATAAAAGAAAGATACCGGAAGCTGAGATTTCCACCATGCTTGCTAATTATACTTTTAAGGGTGGAATACCAAAGAAACTAGGAGATCCCGGAGTACCTACTATACCATGCTCTATTAAAGGAAATTATGTTAAAACTGCTTTATGTGACCTTGGAGCTGGTGTTAGTGTTATGCCTTTCTCTTTATATCGTAGACTTGATTTGAATAAGTTGACACCTACTAAAATCTCCTTGCAAATGGCTGATAAATCAACTGCTTTACCCATCGGCATTTGCGAGGATGTGCCTGTTGTGGTTGCAAACGTTACTATCTTAACGGACTTTGTTATTCTTGATATTCCCGAGGACGACAGTATGTCGATCATCCTTGGTAGACCCTTTTTGAATACTGCAGAGGCTGTTATTGATTGCAACAAGGGCAATGTCACTTTTCATGTTAATGGTAATGAGCATACGGTACACTTTCCGAAGAAACAATCGCAAGTTCATAGTATCAACTCCATTGAAAAAATTTCAACGATTATTATTGGAGACTTTGAATTCCCTCTCCCTACTGTCAAGAAGAAATATGATATACTTATTGTTGGGGACATGCATATCCCCATTGAGTTAATCTAGTGTTATTCGAAAATTCTCCGGTTCCGTGTCATTCGAAAAAAGTTTGTCAATAAGACTTGATCAACCTTATTGATGGATTCTTTTTGACGGGCATGAGATGGATGAATTTAGAAAGCACAACCTTCTGTACCCAACTTTTATTTTATGTTCTTTAGATTAAATAAAGTAAAAATGCTATTATTTCTCTTTATTCTGATTTATCCATGCAATAGAAAAATGACCTGAAAATAAAAGTCCTCAGAATGCCCTGAAAATTTAGTATGATTTTTTCTGGAATATTTAAGAATTTTTGGCACTGAGAACACATCAGGGGGCTGCACCAGTGGGCCACAAGCCTGCAGGGCGCGCCCACCCCTCTGGGCGCGCCCCCTGGCTTGTGGGTCCCATGTGGGCCCCCCTCACTTATTCCAGCACCCATCCACTTCATCTTCCTCCAGAAAAAATCCCACCATTGCTGAAACCTGTGTTCTAGCTCATCTTGCTGCCATTTTCGATCTCCTTGCTCAAAGCTCCATTTGCAAAACTGTTTTAGGGGATTGTTCATCGGTATGTGACTCCTCCAATGGTCCAATTAGTTTTTGTTCTAGTGCTTTATATATTGCAAATTTTTGCTGCTATGGTGACCCTATTCTTGAGCTTGCATTTCAAATTTGTATGGTCCCAAATAGTTTTGATGCATGATATAGCCTTTAGTCACTTGTGGGAGTAGTTGCTATAAGTTTTGTTGAGTTTTTTTCACTTTTATTTGGAGTCACTAAAAATTTCAGAATTATTTTTTCAGAGAAAGAGATGATGAGGAGATTGTTAAGAGGCTCTTCAAGCCGGGGTTTTAAAGAAAAAGAAAATGAGAAGCCTAAGTACAATATTCCTCACACCGCGGAGGTTCGACCATGTGAATGGCCAAGTGAGGCATTCTTGAGGGAGGCCGGAATTTATGAAGATTTCTATTATCTAGCAGAAAATGCAGGCATCACCGACTTCCTCAACGATAAGTGTGACCAGTATCTCCTACTTACTAATACTTTCGTGCAAAATTTTCACTTCTATCCTAGGAAAAATCCTCCCATGGTAGAATTTCATTTATATGATGTGCCTAAGGAAATGTCACTTTACGATTTTTGCAATGTTTGCAAAATACCTTTTGAGGGCAGCATCAGTGAACCACGTCCTAGAGACATGGAGGATTTTATTGCCGCAATCACTGTAGGGGAAGAGACAGGGGTGTCAAAGGCCAGAGCAGCTAGTGTACATTTTCCTGTTCTACGCTATTATTCATTATTTGCGGGGAGATGTTTATTTGGTCGCGGCGAGAGTGGAAGCCTCAGTGCTCCCGACCTCGCTATTCTGCGCCACGCTTTACTTGCTGATAGAACTTTTAGTCTGGGCGCTGTAGTGGCCCAACGGTTGAACTTAAACCGTTCGAAGGGCCCCATATTCGGAGGTATCTATGCATCTCGTTTAGCTAAACACTTTGAGATACCTATTAGGCTTGACGAGGAAGAGGAAATGCTGCTTCCTACAACTTAGTATGGTAGCACATGATTTTATTAAGAAAGATAATGATAAGAGGCTGCTTTACAACTTAGTATTTAGTCAGGGTACTTGTGAGATTATTGCGTTGCCTGCTTCTTCTTTGTTCGATATCCATTCAGGCAGGTACACTATTATGCCCGAGGACATTTACAGATATTGGGGCCTGTCGCAACCCCCAGCACCCGAGCCTGCACCAGCCCTTGACCCGTATCAGGCTCCAGTTTTTCAGTGGGAGCCACAGGAGCTCGCAAACCAGTGGAACCCTCAGTATCCTCCGGAGTATCCAGGAGAGGGTTATTTCCAGCCATGGGCCTAGACCAACTTAGGCCAAAAGCCTAAGCTTGGGGGAGTACGTATTTCTCACCGACATTACATTCGTGTTCACACATTCATTCCAGTTGTCGGTGATCATACTTTTTCATTGTACCATCCATGGTAGTTTATTTCTTCTTCTTTTTGCTTTCTTCTTGTGTGTTTAATTAATCTTGAGAAAATCCAAAAACCCAAAAAAATTAGTTCTAGCTTTACCTTCTAGTTTGTTTAGTTGTAGTATTAAAAGAAAACCCAAAAAGATTTCTCGTTCTTCTTTTGCTTGTTGGGAGCTTTCCCGTGTAAATAGTTTTCCTTTCATCTTTGGGTCGTAAGGAGAAGGCCACAATGAAAATGTTGAGTGGCTCTCATATGCATTATTGTTTATCTATCAGAGAGCCCATATTACCTTGCCTTCTCCTTTGAGTTATTGCTTGCAGATTCCAGCTTAGTCCAATGCACGTGCACTCTTATTATTATTCACACCACTCAGTCGTGCAAGTGAAAGGCAATAATGACGATATATGATGAAGTGACTGAGATGGAGAAAAGCTGGTATGAACTCGACCTATTTTGTTTTTGTAAATATGATTAGCTCATCGTTCTGGATTCAGCTTGTTATGGGTTGAACATGTCTGCAATGACAATTAGAGATTATAGTTACTCATGCCATGCTTAATTAGCTAAGAGTGAATAATGGTTTGTCTTGAGTGCCAACATGCATATTAAAATGGTTGTGATGTAGTATGATAGAATGGTATCCTCCTCTGAATGATTCGAGTGGCTTGAATTGGCACATGTTCACGCATGTAGTTTAAACAAAACCAACATAGCCTCCACGATGTTTATGTTCATGGTGATTTATATCCTACTCATGCTTGTATTCAATGTCGGTTAATCTCAAAGCATGTTTATGACTGTTGTCGCTATCTAGTTGGTCGCTTCCCAGTCTTCTGATAGCCTTCACTTGTACTAAGCGGGAATGCTGCTTGTGCATCCAGTTCCATAAACCCAAAGGTTTTCCATATGAGTCCACCATACCTACCTATATGCGGTATTTACCTGCCGTTCCAAGTAAATTTGCATGTGCCATACTCTAAACCTTCAAATAAATATTCCGTTTTGTATGCCCGAATCGCTCATGTAGTGACTAGGGGCTGTCAGTATCTTCCATGCTAGGTGGGTTATTCTCACGATATGTGTTGATTCACTATCATTCACGAGAAAGTGGCTGGTATTCGGGATGCCCAGTTCCATGCTCAAAATTCAAATCAAAGTATAATGAAAACAAAACTCCCCCAGGATTGTTGTTTGTATGGACGGTACCCGTGGATTCGGCCCGCCGTGGAGTGTGATTGATTGGTGGAGGGGGAGTAAAAACTTTACTATTCTGTTTGGGAACCGCCTATAATGTATCTAGCATGGAAGATATTGAGATCTCTTGGTTGTTATGTTGACAATGAAAGTATACCTCCCAAAATTATTATTCATCCCTGTTTTAAAAGCTCGAGCTCTGGCACCTCTGTAAATCAATGCTTCCCTCTGCGAAGGGCCTATCTATTTTATTTTTTTGTTGAGTCATCCTCCTCTTATAAAGAGCACCAGTTAGAGAGCACCTCCGTCATTTGTATGCTTTGCTATTAATTGATATTGAGTATGAGTGTGACTGGATCTCTTTTACCATGAATTACAATGTCTAGTCAGTCGTTGTTCTTCAGAGGTGCTCTGCATTTATGTTTTGCGGTCTCAGAAAGGGCTAGCGAGATACCATTATGTCATATTGTATCATGATTGTTTTGATAAAATTGTTGTCATCCGAGACTTATTATTATTGCTCGCTAGTTGATTATGCCATTGATATGGGTAAATGTGAGACCTAAATGTTATTATGAATGTGGTTAGTTTATAATCTTTGCTGAAAACCTGAACATCAGTTAGACATATTTACAACAGCAAGATCAAACAGAGTTTGTAAAAGTTTTTCTTTATCACTTTCAGTTTATCAACTGAATTGCTTGAGGACAAGCAAAGGTTTAAGCTTGGGGGAGTTGATACGTCTCCAACGTATCCACTTTTCCAAACTCTTTTGCCCTTGTTTTGGACTCTAATTTGCATGATTTGAATGGAACTAACCCGGACTGACGCTGTTTTCAGCAGAATTGCCTTGGTGTTATTTTTGTGCAGAAATAAAAGTTCTCGGATTGACCTGAAAATTTACGGAGAATATTTTTGGAATTAATAAAAAATATTGGCGAAAGAATCATCCGGAGAGGGGTCACCATCTGACCACAAGCCAGCCCCCCCCCCCCCGCGTAGGGCGCGCCCCCTGTCTTGTGGGGCCCCTGTGGCTCCTCCGACCTCATCTCCAACTCCATATAACCCTATTCGGGGAGGAAAAAAAATCAAAGAGAAGAGTCCATCACGTTTTACGATACGGAGCCGCCGCCACCTCCTGTTCTTCCTCGGGAGGGCAGATCTGGAGTCTGATTTGGGCTCCGGAGAGGGGAAATCGACGCCGTCGTCATCACCAACCATCCTTCATCACCAATTTCATGATGCTCTCCGTTGTTCGTGAGTAATTCCATCGTATGCTTGCTGGACGGTGATGGGTTGGATGAGATTTACCATGTAATCGAGCTAGTTTGGTTAGGGTTTGATCCCTAGTATCCACTATGTTCTGAGATTGATGTTGCTATGACTTTGCTATGCTTAATGCTTGTCACTAAGGCCCGAGTGCCATGATTTTAGATCTGAACCTATTATGTTTTCATGAATATATATGTGTTCTTGATCCGATCTTGCAAGTTGTAGACACCTATTACGAGTTATGATCCGCATCCCCCAGGGTGACAATAACTGGGATTCTTTCCGGTGATTACCGTAGTTTGAGGAGTTCATGTATTCACTAAGTGCTAATGCTTTGGTCCGGTTCTCTATTAAAATGAGGCCTTAATATCCCTTAGTTTCCATTAGGACCCCGCTGCCACGGGAGGGTAGGACAAAAGATGTCATGCAAGTTCTTTTCCATAAGCACGTATGACTATATATGGAATACATGCATACATTACATTGATGAATTGGAGCTAGTTCTGTGTCACCCTATGTTATAACCGTTGCATGATGAATGCCATCCGACATAATTATCCATCACTGATCCATTGCCTACGAGCTTTTCACATATTGATCTTTGCTAAGTTGTTTTTCCATTGCTACTGTTACAATTAGTACAACACTGCTACTGTCACTTTGCCATCGTTACCGTTACTACCATACTACTTTGCTACTGAATACTTTGCTGCAGATATTAAGTCTTTCAGGTGTGGTTGAATTGACAACTCAGCTGCTAATACTCGAGAATATTCTTTGGCTCCCCTTGTGTCGAATCAATAAATTTGGGTTGAATACTCTACCCTCAAAAACTGTTGCGATCCCCTATACTTGTGGGTTATCACCGTCCCGCGATCCAATCATGATCCATCCCGATCTAGCGCCGAACGGACGGCACCTCCACGTTCAGCACACGTACAGCTCGATGACGATATCCGCCTTCTTGATCCAGCAAGAGGGAGCGGAGAGGTAGATGAGTACTCCGGCAGCACGACGGCATGATGACGGTGGTGGTGGAACTAATCCGGCAGGGCTTCGCCAAGCACCGCCGAACTAATCTAGAGGAAAAACTGTGTAGACGGAGGGAGAGAGGGTTGCACCGTGGCTTGGGGTGTGGCTGCCCTCTCTCCCCTCCAATATATATAGGAGGGAGGGGGAGGGGCTGGCGCCCTAGGGTTTCCCCCTAGGGTCGGCCGAACCAAGGAGGTGGAGGAGTCCACCTCCAACTAGGAGGTGGGCGTGGGAGGAGTCCTCCTCCAATTAGGACTCCTCCCCCTCTCCTCTTTTTCCTGCGCATAGGCCCATAGGGCTGGCCGCACCAGCCCACCAGGGGCTGGTGCGCCACCACTAAGGTCCATGTGCCCCCTTGGGTGAGTGGGCCCCACTTGGTGGATCCCCGGAACCCATTCGTCACTCCCGGTACACTGCCGGAAATGCCAGAAACTTTTCCGGACTTCAAACACCACTTTCCTATATATCAATGTTTACCTCCGAACCATTCCGGAGCTCCTCGTGACTTCCGGGATCTCATCCAGGACTCCGAACAACCTTTGGTCACCACCATACATAACTCAATACTACCGAAACGTCACCGAACGTTAAGTGTGCAGACCCCACGGGTTCGAGAACTATGTAGACATGACCGAGACACCTCTACGGTCAATAACCAATAGCGGGACCTGGATGCCCATATTGGTTCCTACATATTCTACGAAGATCTTTATTAGTTGAACCTCTATGTCAAGGATTCAGTTAATCCCGTATGATGTTCCCTTTGTTCTTCAGCATGTTACTTGCCCGAGATTCGATCGTCGGTATCTCTATACCTAGTTCAATCTCATTACCGGCAAGTCTCTTTACTCGTTCCGTAATACAAGATCCCGTGGCTAACTCTTTAGTCACTTTGCTTGCAAGGCTTATTGTGATGTTGTATTACCGAGTGGGCCCTGAGATACCTCTCCGTCACACGGAGTAACAAATCCCAGTCACGATCCATGCCAGCTCAATAGACACCCTCGGAGATACCTGTAGAGCATCTTTATAGTCACCCAGTTACGTTGCGACGCTTGATACACACAAGGTATTCCTCCGGTGTCAGTGAGTTGCATGATCTCATGGTCATAGGAACAGATACTTGACATGCAGAAAACTATAGCAATAAACTGACACGATCATATGCTACGTTCATATTTTGGGTCTTGTCCATCACATCATTCTCCTAATGATGTGATCCCGTTATCAAATGACATCTCATGTCTATGGCTAGGGAACCTTGACCATCTTTGATCAACGAGCTAGTCTACTAGAGGCATACTTGGGACACAGTGTTGTCTATGTATCCACACATGTATTTGTGTTTCCAATCAATACAATTATAGCATGGATAATAAACGATTATCATGAACAAGGAAATATAATAATAATCACTTTATTATTGCCTCTAGGGCATATTTCCAACAGTCTCCCACTTGCACTAGAGTAAAAAATCTAGCTCACATCACTATATGATTTACATTGTAATGAATCTAACACCCATACAGTTCTAGTGTTGATCATGTTTAGCCCTTGGAAGAGGTTTAGTCAAACGGTCTGTGACATTCAGTTCCGTGTGCACTTTACAAATATTTATGTCCTCCTCCTTGATGTAATCGCCGATGGAATTGAAGCGTCGCTTTATGTGTCTGGTCCTCTTGTGAAACCTTGGTTCCTTGGCCAGAGCAATGGCACCGGTGTTGTCACAGAACAGAGTCATTGGGTCCAGTGCACTAGGCACTACTCCAAGATCTGTCATGAACTCCTTCATCCAGACACCTTCCTTCTCCGCCTCCGAGGCAGCGATGTACTCTTCTTCGCATGTAGAATCAGCTACCACGCTCTGCTTGGAACTGCACCAGCTTACCGCTCCCCCATTAAGAATAAATACGTATCCGGTTTGAGACTTAGAGTCATCCGGATCAATGTCAAAGCTGGCATCGACGTAACCCTTTACGATGAGCTCTTGATCACCTCCATAAATGAGAAACATGTCCTTAGTCCTTTTCAGGTACTTCGGGATATTCTTGACCGTCATCCAGTGTTCCATTCCTAGATCACTTTGAAACCTTCCGGCCATGCTTATGGCAAGGCTGACATCGGGTCTTGTGCACAACATTGCATACATGATAGAGCCTATGGCTGAAGCATAGGGGATGACACTCATCTTTTCTTTATCTTCTGCAGTCACTAGGCATTGAGTCTTACTCAACTTCACACCTTGCAACACAGGCAAGAACCCCTTCTTGGACTGATCCATTTTGAACTTCTTCAAAACTTTGTCAAGGTATGTGCTCTGTGAAAGTCCTATTAAGCGTCTCGATCTATCTCTATAGATCTTGATGCCTAATATGAAAGCAGCTTATCCTAGGTCCTTCATTGAAAAAATCTTGTTCAAATATTCCTTCACGCTTTCCAACATTTCTATATTGTTTCCAATCAGCAATATGTCATCCACATATAATATTAGAAACGCTATAGAGCTCCCACTCACTTTCTTGTAAATACAAGCTTCTCCGTAAACTTGTATAAACCCGAACGCTTTGATCACCTCATCAAAGCGAAGATTCCAACTCCGAGATGCTTGCACCTGTCCATAAATGGATTGCTGGAGTTTGCAAACTTTGTCAGCATTCTCTGGATAGACAAAACCTTCTGGTTGCATCATATACAACTCTTCCTTAAGGAAACCGTTAAGGAACGCTGTTTTGACATCCATCTGCCAAATTTCATAATCGAAAAATGCAGCTATTGCTAACATGATTCTGACGGACTTAAGCATCGCTACGGGTGAGAAGGTCTCATCGTAGTCAACTCCTTGAACTTGTGAAAAACCCTTTGCCACAAGTCGAGCTTTATAGACGGTGACATTACCGTCTGCATCCGTCTTCCTCTTAAAGATCCATTTGTTCTGAATGGCCTTACGCCCTTCAGGTAATACTTCCAAAGTCCATACTTTGTTTTCATACATGGATCCCATCTCGGATTTCATGGCCTCTAACCACTTCTCGGAATCCGGGCCCACCATCGCTTCTCCATAGCTCGTAGGTTCATCGTTGTCCAACAACATGACCTCTAAGACAGGGTTGCCGTACCACTCAGGAGCAGTACGCGTCCTTGTCGACCTACGAGGTTCGATAGCAACTTGATCCAAAGCTTCATGATCATCATCATTAACTTCCTCTTCAGCTGTTGTAGGCTCTACAGAAACATCTTTCTGCGCTGCGCTACTTTCAGGTTGAAGTAAAGGTTCAACAACCTCATCAAGTTCTATCTTCCTCCCACTCAATTCTTTCGAGAGAAACTCTTTCTCAAGAAACGTTCCGTTTTTAGCGACAAACACTTTGCCTTCGGATCTGAGGTAGAAGGTATACCCAACTATCTCTTTTGGGTATCCTATGAAGACGCATTTCTCCGCTTTGGGTTCCAGCTTTTCAGGCTGAAGCTTTTTGACATAAGCATCACATCCCCAAACTTTAAGAAACGACAGCTTTGGCTTCTTGCCAAACCAAAGTTCATATGGCGTCGTCTCAACGGATTTCGATGGTGCCCTATTTAAAGTGAACGCAGCTGTCTCTAATGCATAACCCCAAAACGATAGTGGCAAATCGGCAAGAGACATCATGGATCGCACCATATCCAATAAGGTTCGATTACGACGTTCGGACACACCATTTCGCTGTGGTGTTCCAGGCGGTGTCAGTTGTGAAACAATTCCACATTGTCTTAAGTGACTGCCAAACTCATAACTCAGATATTCTCCTCCTCGATCAGATCGTAGGAATTTAATCTTCTTGTTACGATGATTCTCAACTTCACTCTAAAATTGTTTGAACTTTTCAAATGTTTCAGACTTGTGTTTCATTAAGTAAATATACCCATATCTACTTAAGTCATCAGTGAAGGTGAGAAAGTAACGATAACCACCGCGCGCCTCAATGCTCATCGGACCGCACACATCAGTATGTATGATTTCCAACAAGTCACTTGCCCGTTCCATTGTTCCAGAGAACGGCGTCTTAGTCATCTTGCCCATGAGGCATGGCTCACATGTGTCAAGTGATTCAAAATCAAGTGACTCCAAAAGTCCATCAGCATGGAGCTTCTTCATGCGTTTTACGCCAATATGACCTAAACGGCAGTGCCACAAGAAAGTGGTATTATCATTATCAATTCTACATCTTTTGGCATCAATGTTATGAACATGTGTATGATTACTATCGAGATTCAATAAGAATAAACCCCTCACATTGGGTGCATGACCATAAAAGATATTACTCATATAAATAGAACAACCATTATTCTCTGACTTAAATGAGTAACCGTCTCACAATAAACAAGATCCAGATATAATGTTCATGCTTAACGCAGGCACTAAATAACAATTATTCAGGTTCATCACTAATCCCGATGGTAATCGAAGAGCGAGCGTGCCGACGGCAATCACATCAACCTTGGAACCATTTCCCACGCGCATCGTCACTTCGTCCTTTGCCAGCCTCCGTCTATTCCGCAGTTCCTGTTTTGAGTTGCAAATGTGAGCAACCGAACCGGTATCAAATACCCAGGCACTACAACGAGAGTTGGTAAGGTACACATCAATAACATGTATATCATATATACCTTGTTTGGTGTTGGCCGCCTCCTCGATCCAGCGAGCGATGATGAAGTAGTAGATGAGTTCCGGCAGCACGACGGCGTGGTGATGGTGGTGAGGAACAATCTCTGCAGGGCTTCGCCAAGCACTACGGAGATTATGACGGGAGAACTAGAGGGTTAGGGTTGCCGACACACGGCTTGGGAAATCTTAATGTGTCCCGTGTGCTAGCCCTGCCCCTCTATTTATATGTTGAGCCTTGGGGTCTAAACTTGGAGTAAAAGCCTCCTCCAGGTCGGTTTTGTCCGCACAAGGTCGGTTTGGCCCGCAGGGAAAGAGTCCAACTCGGATCCC
The DNA here is from genome assembly GCA_039707655.1 of Elymus sibiricus. NCBI lineage: Eukaryota > Viridiplantae > Streptophyta > Magnoliopsida > Poales > Poaceae > Elymus > Elymus sibiricus. The sequence goes on from CM077675.1 coordinate 118,814,550, forward strand.
TGCAGTACCGCGCACAAGCGGTAGTACCGCTTACGCGGTAGTACTGCCTTACCAGCGGTAGTACCGCTTAAGGCAGCAGCAAAACTTCCTTTTGCACTTTCCAATACCTCGTGGGCTTTATCCCTTTGGCCCATATAAAGTGTTGTTGCATCCGAACACTTCGGTAAACATCCGGAACCTCTTCCGGTGAATTCCGGAACCCTTCCGGAGATCAAAACACTATTATCACATATATTAATCTTTACCTCCGGACTCTTCCGGAGATCCTCGTCATGTCCGGGATCTTATCCGGGACTCCGAACAACCTTCGGTCACCAACAAAATAACTCAACTATACTAATCGTCACCAAACGTTAAGTGTGTAGACCCTGCGGGTTCAAGAACTATGTAGACATGACCGATACACCTCTACGATCAATAACCAATAGCGGGACCTGGATGCCCATATTGGCTCCTACATATTCTACGAAGATCTTTATCGTTCGAACCTCTATGTCAAGGATTCAGTTAATCCCGTATGCTGTTCCCTTTGTTCTTCGGTATGTTACTTGCCCGAGATTCGATCGTCGGTATCTCTATACCTAGTTCAATCTCGTTACTGGCAAGTCTCTTTACTCGTTCCGTAATACAAGATCTCGTGGCTAACACTTTAGTCACATTGCTTGCAAGGCTCATTGTGATGTTGTATTACCGAGTGGGCCCTGAGATACCTCTCCGTCACACGGAGTAACAAATCCCAGTCTTGATCCATGCCAACCCAACAGACACCCTCGGAGATACCTGTAGAGCACCTTTATAGTCACCCAGTTACGTTGCGACGTTTGATACACACAAGGTACTCCTCCGATGTCAGGGAGTTGCATGATCTCATGGTCATAGGAACAGATACTTGACATGCAGAAAACAATAGCAATAAACTGACACGATCATATGCTATGTTTATAGTTTGGGTCTTGTCCATCACATCATTCTCCTAATGATGTGATCCCGTTATCAAATGACATCTCATGTCAATGGCTAGGAAACCTTAACCATCTTTGATCAACGAGCTAGTCAACTAGAGGCTTACTAGGGACACAGTGTTGTCTATGTACCCACACATGTATTTGAGTTTCCAATCAATACAATTATAGCATGGATAATAAACGATTATCATGAACAAGGAAATATAATAATAAACAATTTATTATTGCCTCTAGGGCATATTTCCAACAGTCTCCCACTTGCACTAGAGTCAATAATCTAGTTCACATCACTATGTGATTTACATTGTAATGAATCGAACACCCATGCAGTTCTGGTGTTGTTCATGTTTAGCCCTTGGAAGAGGTTTAGTCATCGGATCTGCAACATTCGGATCCGTGTGTACTTTGCAAATATTTATGTCATCCTCCTTGATGTAATCGCGGATGGAATTGAAACGTCTCTTTATGTGTCTGGTCCTCTTGTGAAATCTTGGTTCCTTGGCTAGAGCAATGGCACCAGTATTATCACAAAACAGAGTCATTGGGTTAAGCGCACTAGGCACTACTCCAAGATCTGTCATGAACTCCTTCATCCAGACACCTTCCTTCGCCGCCTCCGAGGCAGCGATGTACTCCGCTTCGCATGTAGAATCAGCTACCACGCTTTGCTTGGAACTGCACCAGCTAACCGCACCTCCATTAAGAATAAATACGTATCCGGTTTGTGACTTAGAGTCATCCGGATCAGTGTCAATGCTTGCATTGACGTAACCCTTTACGACAAGCTCTTGATCACCTCCATAAACGAGAAACATGTCCTTAGTCCTTTTCAGGTATTTCAGGATATTCTTGACCGCCGTCCATTGTTCCATTCCTGGATCACTTTGAAACCTTCCGACCATACTTATGGCAAGGCTGACATCGGGTCTTGTGCACAGCATTGCATACATGATAGAGCCTATGGCTGAAGCATAGGGGATGACACTCATCTTTTCTCTATCTTCTGCAATCACTGGGCATTGAGTCTTACTCAACTTCACACCTTGCAATATAGGCAAGAACCCCTTCTTGGACTGATCCATTTTGAACTTCTTCAAAACTTTGTCAAGGTATGTGCTTTGTGAAAGTCCTATTAAGCGTCTCGATCTATCTCTATAGATCTTGATGCCTAATATGAAAGCAGCTTCTCCTAGGTCCTTCATTGAAAAAATCTTGTTCAAATATCCCTTCACGCTTTCCAACATTTCTATATTGTTTCCAATCAGCAATATGTCATCCACATATAATATTAGAAACGCTATAGAGCTCCCACTCACTTTCTTGTAAATACAAGCTTCTCCGTAAACTTGTATAAACTCGAACGCTTTGATCACCTCATCAAAGCGAAGATTCCAACTCCGAGATGCTTGCACCAGTCCATAAATGGATCGCTGGAGTTTGCAAACTTTGTCAGCATTCTCTGGATCGACAAAACCTTCTGGTTGCATCATATACAACTCTTCCTTAAGGAAACCGTTAAGGAACGCTGTTTTGACATCCATCTGCCAAATTTCATAATCGAAAAAGGCAGCTATTGCTAACATGATTCTGACGGACTTAAGCATCGCTACGGGTGAGAAGGTCTCATCATAGTCAACTCCTTGAACTTGTGAAAAACCCTTTGCCACAAGTCGAGCTTTATAGACGGTGACATTACCGTCCGCGTCCGTCTTCTTCTTAAAGATCCATTTCTTCTGAATGGCCTTTCGCCCTTCAGGTAATACTTCCAAAGTCCATACTTTGTTTTCATACATGGATCCCATCTCGGATTTCATGGCCTCTAACCATTTCTCGGAATCCAGGCCCATCATCGCTTCTCCATAGCTCGTAGGTTCATCGTTGTCTAACAACATGACCTCTAAGACAGGGTTACCGTACCACTCAGGAGCAGTACGTGCCCTTGTCGACCTACGAGGTTCAATAGCAACTTGATCCGAAGCCTCATGATCACCATCATCAGCTTCCTCTTCAACCGATGTAGGCTCCACAGAAACATCTTTCTGCGCTGCTCTACTCTCTGGTTGAAGTAAAGGTTCAACAACCTCATCAAGTTCTATTTTCCTCCCACTCAATTCTTTCGAGAGAAACTCTTTCTCGAGAAATGACCCGTTCTTTGCGACAAACACTTTGCCTTCGGATCTGAGATAGAAGGTATACCCAACCGTCTCTTTTGGGTATCCTATGAAGACGCATTTCTCCGCTTTGGGTTCCGGCTTTTCAGGCTGAAGCCTTTTGACATAAGCATCACATCCCCAAACTTTTAGAAACGACAACTTTGGTTTCTTGCCAAACCACAGTTCATATGGCGTCGTCTCAACGGATTTAGATGGTGCCCTATTTAAAGTGAATGCAGCTGTCTCTAACGCATAACCCCAAAATGATAGTGACAAATCGGCAAGAGACATCATAGACCGCACCATATCCAATAAGGTTCGATTACGACGTTCGGACACACCATTACACTGTGGTGTTCCAGGTGGCGTCAACTGTGAAACAATTCCACATTATCTTAAGTGATTGCCAAACTCATAACTTAGATATTCTCCTCCTCGATCAGATCGTAGGAATTTAATCTTCTTGTTACGATGATTCACAACTTCACTCTGAAACTGCTTGAACTTTTCAAACGTTTCAGACTTATGTTTCATTAAGTAAATATACCCATATCTACTTAAGTCATCGGTGAAGGTGAGAAAATAACGATATCCACCGTGCGTCTCAATGCTCATTGGACCGCACACATCAGTATGTATGATCTCCAACAAGTCACTTGCCCGTTCCATTGTTCCAGAGAACGGGGTTTTAGTCATCTTGCCCATGAGGCATGGTTCACATGTGTCAAGTGATTCAAAATCAAGTGACTCCAAAAGTCCATCAACATGGAGTTTCTTCATGCGTTTTACACCAATGTGACCTAAGCGGCAGTGCCACAAAAAACTGGTGCTATCATTATCAACTCTACATCTTTTGGCATCAATGTTATGAACATGTGTATCATCACTATCGAGATTCAACAAGAATAAACCCCTCACAATGGGTGCATGACCATAAAAGATATTACTCATATAAATAGAACAACCATTATTCTCTGACTTAAATGAGTAACCATCTCACAATAAACAAGATCCAGATATAATGTTCATGCTTAACGCAGGCACTAAATAACAATTATTCAGGTTCATCACTAATCCCGATGGTAATCGAAGAGCGAGCGTGCCGACGGCAATCACATCAACCTTGGAACCATTTCCCACACGCATCGTCACTTCGTCCTTTGCCAGCCTCCGTCTATTCCGCAGTTCCTGTTTTGAGTTGCAAATGTGAGCAACCGAACCGGTATCAAATACCCAGGCACTACAACGAGAGTTGGTAAGGTACACATCAATAACATGTATATCATATATACCTTGTTTGGTGTTGGCCGCCTTCTTGTCGGCCAGATACTTGGGGCAGTTCCGCTTCCAGTGGCCTGTACCCTTGCAATGAAAGCACTCAGTTTCTGGCTTGGGTCCAGCCTTGGGTTTCTTCACGGGAGGGGCAACTGCTTTGCCACTCTTCTTGGAGTTACCCTTCTGGCCCTTGCCATTTTTCTTGAAACTAGTGGTTTTATTGACCATCAACACTTGATGCTCCTTCTGGATTTCAGACTCAGCGATTTTCAGCATCGCAAACAGCTCGGCGACTGACTTGTTCATCCCTTGCATGTTATAGTTCAACACAAAGCTCTTGTAGCTAGGTGGCAGTGATTGAAGAAATCTATCAGTGATTGCCTCCGGCGGGAGGGCAATTCCCAACTCAGCCAGACGGTTGGAATACCCAGACATTCTGAGTATGTGTTCACTAACAGACCCGTTCTCCTCCATTTTGCAAGCATAGAATTTATCGGAGGTCTCATACCTCTCGATCCGGACATTCTTCTCAAAGATAAACTTCAACTCCTGGAACATTTCATATGCTCCATGACGTTCAAAACGCCTTTGAAGTCCCGGGTCTAATCCATACAACATAGCACACTAAACTATTGAGTAATCATCCGAACGCGACTGCCAGGTGTTCGCAACATCTGGAGACGACACTGGAGCGGGTGGCTCACCGGGCGGTGCATCAAGGACATAAGACTTCTGGGAAGCCGTGAGGATAATCCTCAGATTACGGGCCCAGTCTACAAAGTTACTTCCATCATCTTTCAGCTTAGCTTTCTCTAGGAATGCATTGAAATTCAGGGGAACTACTGCGTGAGCCATTGATCTACAACATAAAATTTGCAAAGACAACTTAGACTATTGTTCAAGATAAGAGTTTAGTTAATCATATTACTTAAAAACTCCCACTCAAATTGACACCCCTCAGGTCGTTCGAGTGTCACATGATCCAAATTCACCAACCCAAGTCCGATCATCACGTGAGATGAGGTGGTTTCAATGGTGAACATCTCCATGTTGATCATATCTACTATATGACTCATGTTCGACCTTTCGGTCTCTTGCGTTCCGAAGCCATGTCTGTACATGCTATGATCGTCAAGTTTAACCCGAGTGTTCCGCATGTGCAACACTGGCTTGCACCCGTTGTATGCGAACGTAGAGTCTATCACACCCGATCATCACGTGGTGTCTCGAAACGACGAACTTTCGCAACGGTGCACACTCGGGGAGAACACAATTTTATCTTGAAATTTTAGTGAGGGATCACCTTATAATGCTACCGTCGTCCTAAGCGTAATAAGATGCATAAAAGGATTAACATCACATGCAAATCATAAGTGACATGATATGGCCATGATCTTGTGCTTTTGATCTCCATCTCCAAAGAACCGGCATGATCTTCATCGTCACCGGCATAACACCATGATCTCCATCATCTTGATCTCCATCAAAGTGTCACCATGAGGTTGTCGCGCCAACTATTGCTTCTACAACTATTGCTAACTCATAGCGATAAAGTAAAGCAAAAAAGGCGAAAATAAATTAAAGACAACCCTATGGCTCCTGCCGGTTGCCGTACTCATCGACATGCAAGTCGTGATAATCTATGCAAAACATTATCATCTCATACATCACATATATATCATCATGTTTCTGGCCATATCATATCACATCATACCCTGCAAAAACAAGTTAGACGTCCTCTAATTTGTTGTTGCATGTTTTACGTGGCTGCTATGGGTATCTACCAAGAACGATTCTTTCCCACGCAAAACCACAACAGTGATATACAAGTTGCTATTTCACCTTCTACAAGGACCGCCTCTGTCGAATCCGATTCAACTAAAGTGGGAGAGACAGACACCCGCCAGCCATCTTATGCAACAAAGTTACATGTCAGTCGATGGAACCGGTCTCTCGTACGAGGATGAGTAAGGTTGGTCCAAGCCGCTTCATCCCACAATACCGCCGAATCAAGATAAGACTAAGGAGGGAAGCAATCTAAATATCAACGCCCACAAACTCCTTTGTGTTCTACTCGAGATCTCATCTACGCATAGACCTAGCTCTGATACCACTGTTGGGGAACGTTGCATGGGAAACAAAAAAATTCCTACGCACACGCAAGATCTATCCATGGTGATGAGCATCTACGAGAGGGACAGTGGATCTACGTACCCTTGTAGATCGCTAAGCGGGAAGCGTTAAGAAACGCGGTTGATGTAGTCGAACATCTTCGCGATCCAAATCGCAAGTCGTCCCGCGATCCAATGACGATCCGTCCCGATCTAGCGCCGAACGGACGGCACCTCCGCGTTCAGCACACGTACAGCTCGATGAAGATCTCTGCCTTCTTGATCCAGCAAGAGGGAGCGGAGAGGTAGATGAGTACTCCGACAGCACGACGGCGGTGATGGCACTAATCAGGCAGGGCTTCGCCAAGCACCGCTGAACTAATCTAAAGGAAAAACTGTGTAGACGGGGGGAGAGAGGGCTGCACCTTGGCTTGGGGTGCGGCTGCCCTCTCTCCCCTCCAATATATATAGGAGGAATGGGGAGGGGCTGGCGCCCTAGGGTTTCCCCCTAGGGTCGGCCAAACCAAGGAGGTGGAGGAGTCCACCTCCAACTAGGAGGTGGGCGTGGGAGGATTCCTCCTCCGATTAGGACTCCTCCCCCTCTCCTCTTTTTCCTGCGCATAGGCCCATAGGGCTGGCCGCACCAGCCCACCAGGGGCTGGTGCGCCACCACTAAGGCCCATGTGGCCCCTTGGGGTGAGTGGGCCCCACTTGGTGGACCCCCAGAACCCATTCGTCACTCCCGGTACACTGCCGGAAATGCCCGAAACTTTTCCGGAGTTCAAACACCACTTTCCTATATATCAATGTTTACATCCGGACCAATCCGGAGCTCCTCATGACATCCGGGATCTCATCTGGGACTCCGAACAACCTTCGGTCACCACCATACATAACTCAATACTACCGAAACGTCACCGAACGTTAAGTGTGCAGACCCTGCGGGTTCGAGAACTATGTAGACATGACCGAGACACCTCTACGGTCAATAACCAATAGCGGGACCTGGATGCCCATATTGGTTCCTACATATTCTACAAAGATCTTTATCGGTTGAACCTCTATGTCAAGGATTCGGTTAATCTCGTATGTTGTTCCCTTTGTTCTTCAGTATGTTACTTGCCCGAGATTCGATCGTCGGTATCTCTATACCTAGTTCAGTCTCGTTACCGGCAAGTCTCTTTACTCGTTCTGTAATACAAGATCCCGTGGCTAACTCTTTAGTCACTTTGCTTGCAAGGCTTATTGTGATGTTGTATTACCGAGTGGGCCCTGAGATACCTCTCCATCACACGGAGTAACAAATCCCAGTCTCGATCCATGCCAGCTCAACAGACACCCTCGGAGATACCTGTAGAGCATCTTTATAGTCACCCAGTTACGTTGCGACGTTTGATACACACAAGGTATTCCTCCGGTGTCAGTGAGTTGCATGATCTCATGGTCATAGGAACAGATACTTGACATGCAGAAAACTATAGCAATAAACTGACACGATCATATGCTACGTTCATAGTTTGGGTTTTGTCCATCACATCATTCTCCTAATGATGTGATCCTGTTATCAAATGACATCTCTGTCTATGGCTAGGGAACCTTGACCATCTTTGATCAACGAGCTAGTCTACTAGAGGCATACTAGGGACACAGTGTTGTCTATGTATCCACACATGTATTTGTGTTTCCAATCAATAAGATTATAGCATGGATAATAAGTATATTATCATGAACAAGGAAATATAATAATAATCACTTTATTATTGCCTCTAGGGCATATTTCCAACATCATGTTCCTTTATCCTAACAGGGAAAGGTGGTTTTTCAATATAAGCGGTAGGCACAACTGGATCAACATTGTAAAAGATGGTTTCTTCTTTAGCTATAACCGGTTCTTTAATTTCTTCCTTAATAGGGGGATGATATTTAAACCACTTCTCCTTAGGAAGATCAATATGAGTAGCAAATGCTTCACAGAAAGAGGCTACTATCTCAGAGTCAAGTCCATATTTAGTGCGAAACTTGTGAAAAGTATCGGTATTCATAAAAGATTTATCACTATCAAATTCAAGCTTTATACCTGACTCATTGCCTTCGTCGAGTTCCCAATCTTCAGAGTTGCGTTTAATCCTTTCTAAGAGATCCCACTTGAATTCAATAGTCTTCATCATATAAGAACCAGCACAAGAAGTATCGAGCATGGATTGATCATTATGAGAAAGCAGAGCATAAAAATTCTAAATGATAACTTCCCTCGGAATGTCATGATTGGGGCATGAATATAACATTGACTTAAGCCTCCCCCAAGCTAGAGCGATACTTTCTCCTTCACGAGGCCAAAAATTATATATATAATTCCTATAACGATGAACTAGATTCATAGGATAAAACTTTTGGTGAAATTCCAATTGCAAACGATTCCAGTTCCACGATCCAAGATCATCACATAGCCTATACCATGTCAATGCTTTTCCCTCCAAAGATAAAGGGAAAACCTTCTTCTTAACTTCATCTCTGGGTAAACCTGCAAGCTTAAACAATCCACAAATTTCGTTCACATATAAAAGATGCATATTAGGATGTTCAGTTCCATCTCCTGCAAAGGGTTTAGCAAGCAGTTGTTCTAGCATACCCGAAGGAATTTCATAAGCAACATTTTCAGTAGGTGCTGTAGGTTGAGGGGCAAATAATTGTGGTTCTGGTCGAGGTGAAGATACCCCAAACAAACCCCTCAAAGGATTGCTCTCCATAGTAGCAAGTAGCAATAAATTTCAGCAGGTAGTATAAGTTCTTTCCTTACTGATTTCCACTTACCAAGAGCGCTTCACTCCCCGGCAACGGCGCCAGAAAAGAGCCTTGATGACCCACAAGTATAGGGGATCAATCATAGTCCTTTCGATAAGTAAGAGTGTCGAAACCAACGAGGAGCAGAAGGAAATGACAAGCGGTTTTCAGCAAGGTAATTTCTGCAAGCACTGAAATTGTAGGTAACAGATAGTTTGATAGAAAGGTAATTGGTAACGAGCAAATAACGGTAACGGTAAACAAGGTGCAACAAGGTAGCCCAATCCTTTTGAGGCAAAGGACAGGCCAGAACAATCACTAGTAATAGGCAAAGTGTTCTTGAGGGTACACGGGAATTTCGTCTAGTCACTTTTATCATGTTGGTTTGATTCGTGTTCGCTACTTTGATAATTTGATATGTGGGTGGACCGGTGCTAAGGTGCTGTTCTTACTTGAACTAACAACCTACTTATGATTAACCCCCTTGCAAGCATCCGCAACTACGAGAAAAGTATTAAGACAAAGTCTAACCATAGCATTAAACATGTGGATCCAAATCAGCCCCTTACGAAGTAGCGCATAAACTAGGGTTTAAGCTTCTGTCACTCTAGCAACCCATCATCTAATAACTACTCCACAATGCATTCCCTTAGGCCCATGAATGGTGAAGTGTCATGTAGTCGACGTTCACATGACACCACTAAGGGAATCACAACATACATATCATCAAAATATCGAATTAGTTATTAGATGATGGGTTGCAAAACCCACCAGGGCGCGCCCAGGGGTGCCTGGCGCGCCCTGGTGTATCGTTTGTTGCAATTACCCGTTCCTCTTCACGGAAAACCCAAAGCATATCACAAGTATCAATGATGAATCTGAAATTGTTTGATGCATGTCGAATAATTAACTCATGGATACTTGTGGTGACATTGGAGTATCTAGGTGACACTAGAGTTGATTGATGGGTATCATATGTGTTATTCTAGTGATTCTTTGTTGCATGTTGATGGATGGTTATATGATTCAATTATGTTAGCACCATTGAGAGATTGCACTAGTGAAAATATGAACCCTAGGCCTTGTTTCCAAGCATTGATGCACCATTTTTACACACATTTGTTACTGGTTACCTTGCTGTTTTTTTATTTCAGATTACAAAAACCTATATCTACTATCCATACTACACTTGTATCACTCTCTCTTCGTCGAACTAGTGCACCTATACAATTTTCCATTGTATTGGGTGTGTTGGGGACATAATAGATTTCTTGTATTTGATTGCAGGGTTGTTTGAGAGAGACCATCTTCATCCTACATCTCCCATGTATTGATAAACCTTAGGTCATCCACTTGAGGGAAAATTGCTACTGTCCTACAAAACTCTGCGCTTGGAGGCCCAACACGAGTCTACAAGAATAAAGTTGTATAGTGGACATCAAGCTCTTTTTTGGCGCCGTTGCCGGGGAGGGAGTGCTTGAAGGTATATCTTTAGATCTTGCAATTGGATATTTTAGTTTCTTGTTTTATCACTAGTTTAGTTTATAAAATAAAAATATAGAAAAATGAAAAAAATGGAATTGTTACTTGTTACTTGTGACGAATTATCTTGCTACAAAACTATCTATCATCGTTACTTACAGCAGTTGCAGAGAATACCTTGCTGAAAACCGCTTGTCATTTCCTTTTGCTCCTTGTTGGGTTCGACACTCTTACTTATTGAAAGGACTATGATTGATCCGCTATAATGTGGGCCCTCACCATCCTACGGTCAGAACAGCGTTCGGGCGAAGATCCTAAAAATTGAATGTTCGGATTTTATCATGTCGTTAAAGTAAAATCGATTCATAAGGTAAGTAAATTAAGGTGATTGATTTTTACACAAGGAAGTTTGGACAAAAGGGTGATGGGAAGAAAATTAAAACATGGAACCTTATATTTTATTTAAGTAGTACTAGGACAATGCACGCGCGATTGCAATGGGATATAAATATTATAACACGTTAGCTTGTGATTCACCCACCCCTCTATTAATGCGGTTGCGCAAATAAATGTTTATGAAATCATGCCCGTGATTTATCTTATATTTTAATGAGAATTTTGGTAAATAAATTAAAGTGAAATTGATTCACAAGATAAGTAAATTAAGGTGATTGATTATCATACGAGAAAGGTTGCATGAAGAGCTGATGGGAAGTAAAGTGAAACACATAACCTTAGATTTAAAAAAATAGTAGATACAACATGTCTCGTAGAGAGAGAGAGAGAGAGAGATTGAGAGAGAGAGAGAGAGTCGGGGATCTGTTCCGCGCCGGAGGGTCACGGAGTGTTTGCATTTGAATAGAATAAAATGAGTATATATACATCACTAGTTTATCATCACGCCAGTTCATCACATCCAAAATCATGCGGAACATGTGAGGTAGCAAGTTTAACCTTACAAATGCGCGATCAAACAAAAAAAAAGATACTCAAATGATCATCGGTCATGGATAAATCAAGCAACATCCACATTGTTGCGAAAACCGTCACCACCGCCCATAGCACCACCATCTTCACGAACTAGGACCGGTGAACGAGCACCACCACCGCCATCTTCAACTTGGATCGGAGAACGAGCGCCAGCACCACCACCATGTTCACGAACTTGTACCGGCGAACGAGCACCACCACCACCATCTTCAACTTGGACCGAAGAACGAGCACCACCACCACCACCATCCACATGATTTGCCGAAGTATCAACTCCAGCTCCACCACCATGGCCGAAACCAACACCACCTCCAAATGCACCTCCACCATCATTGCCGAACCCACCTCCTCCTCCACCACCACCAAACCCAACACCACCACCCATGGCACCAACACCCCCAATGTCAAACCCTCCACCACCTCCAAACCCAACAGCACACATGCCGAACCCTCCACCACCCATGCCGAACCCTATTGTCGATAATGTGGATGTCGTGGCCGACCGGAGGCGGAGGAGGAGCCCAACCTCTTGTCGCGAGTACCTTCTTCCTCGGGGCCTTCACCCGCGCACCGACCGGGCCGGTGAAGGGGTTCATCTTCCTCCTGCCCGTGGCCTTGATGGGTGGAACCGGAGCGGGGCGGAAGGAGGGAAGTGTCGCGCTGGCTGCGCCCGCTTGGACGAGGTGGCTCCCCAGCCGCTTCCTCTTGATGGCGGCGGCAGAAGGAGGTTGGGCGGCGCCGACACAATCGGCCGTGGGAGGTGCGGGTGGACGGATCGACGCGGTGGCGGCGCATGATATGGGGCACCCGGGGGCGGCGGGTACTCCATTCGGTCGAAATCCGGCGGCGTGAGTCCGGACGGCGACGGCGGGGCGGGATTGGAAGCGGCGATGATGCGGGAGGCGGGAAGTGAACCGCCTGAAAGTTGGTTCGCGCCAAGAGGAAAGGGGAGCCGACAAAAACGAGCGAAATCCCTTAGATATAAAGGAAATGAGCCAACGGATCTGGGATCCCACAAAAATATTTTTGGGATAGTCACTTTTTAAGGATCTGTTCGGGCGGCAAAACTGTCTCCGTTCCGCAAACCGACGGTTATTTTGTCGAATAGCCCGATTGCGGATCTGCTAGAGATACTAAAAGGCTAAGAGATCACCGCTCCGGTTTGTTACCATGCGACAGAAAATCACCTTGGGAAGTTAGTGCTTACCACCAACTTGTCAGTTCATATAGGCTTGTCAGTTCAGAGAGTATATGTATCGTTGCATGGAGCCAGAACAAACGTGTACGCAACTGCACCATCTACACCGGACTGTCACATGATTGTACCTCTTTGCGTTACATGCCCGGAAAGATGTGAGCGATTCGTTAAACCCATGCCGTGGTCCAGGTTTACGGTGGATGCCAGACTTTGCTTGAGCTGCATCCGTGTACCCAATAAGATCAAACTTGGCATCCTTGGGGTACCATAGACCCAACTTTGGGGTGTGAGCAAGGTATCTCAGAATATGCTTAACCGCCTTATGATGACTTTCCCTAGGGGTAGCTTGAAATCTTGCACAAATGCCTACACTTAACATGATGTCTGGTCTAGATGCACAAAGGTAAATCAATGAACCAATCATAGAGCGGTAAAGAGATGGGTCAAACGGAATACCGTTGGTGTCTTCGTTAAGAAAGATTTTGGTTGGCATGGGCGTCTTGCATGGGCTAGCGTCTGTCATTCCGAATTTCGCAAGAATGTCCTTGAGATACTTGGTTTGAGATAGGAAAATTCCTTCTTGAAATTGTTGAATTTGAAAACCGAGAAAGAACTTCAAATCCGCATTGAGTGACATCTCAAAGGTCTTGGTCATGGATTCCGCAAACTTCTTGCATAAATGAATGTTAGGAGAACCAAAAATGATATCATCTACGTAAATTTGGCATAAGATCAAATCACCCTTTTCCCTTTCAGTAAAAGAGTAGGGTCAATCACCCCTCTCACAAAACCATCATCGAGTAAAAACTTCTTAAGATGATCATACCAAGCACGAGGTGCTTGTTTAAGGCTATACAGAGCCTTGTGAAGTTTGTACACATAGTCTTTGTGATCGGGGTCAACGAAACCGGGTGGTTGTGATACATAGACCTCTTCTTGTAGAGGACCATTAAGAAATGCACTCTTCACATCCATTTGATGTAAAGTAAAACCATTGAAAGCAGCATAAGCAAGTAAGATGTGAATTGATTCAAGACGGGCAACAGGAGCAAAAGTCTCATCAAAGTCCAAACCTTCAACTTGTGAGTACCCTTGTGCCACTAACCTTGCCTTGTTTCTGATGATTACACCATACTCATCTTGCTTGTTCTTGAAGATCCATTTTGTTCCAATAACATTGTGTTCCTTAGTTGGCCTTTTGACTAAGGACCATACCTTGTTGCGCTCGAAGCTGTTCAACTCTTCTTGCATTGCAACAAGCCAGTCGTTGTCCGTCAATGCATCTTGTGCCCTGAGTGGCACAACACTAGAGACAAATGAAAAGTGAGTACAAAAGTTTGTTAATTGTTTACGAGTGACTCTACCTTCCGATATGCCGGTATGGATTTGCTTAACGTCAACACGACGGGCCACACGAGGCATGATGGAGTTCAAGGTTTCACGAGGTTCAATTTCGTTCCCATCATCAACATCTTCAACATGTGGATCTATAGGTGGAAGATCTTGTTCTTCATGCATCACTTGTTGAGATTCACCATCACTAAAGGATTCATCATCATCGACATGAGCATGTTCTTGTTCTTGTTCTGGGTGATGAACTTGTTCTTGTTCTTGTGCTTGATGATGAACTTGTTCCTGTTCTTGTGCTTGATGAAGTTGTAGGTCCCGTGTAGGACCTAGTTCTTGTTCTTGAGTTATGGGCTCCTCTTGAGGAATGGAATCTTGTGTTGGTGTTGGTGTTGCAGTAGGTTGAGCATGAGTGGTACTTGTGTCCTCATTCTCACCATCACAAGGAACATGTTCCATTGGAAGGAGAGCACCTACACCCATGGTCAAAATGTCTTGCGAAGGATCTTCTTCACCTGCATCACTTAGATCAACTTGCTCCCCATGGGAGCCATTAAATTCATCAAACACCACGTCACAAGTTTCTACAACGCATCCGGTGGATTTTTTGTAGACCCTATAGGCATGGGAGTTTGATCCATAACCAACAAATATTCCTTCGGTTGTTTTAGATTGAAATTTTGCTAACCGTTCTCTCTTGTTGAGAATGAAGCATTTGCAACCAAATACCCGGAAATACTTGACATTTGGCTTGTTTCCGGTTATGAGCTCATATGGTGTCTTCATCAAGATCTTGCGAAGGAAAAGACGATTTGAAGCATGGCATGCGATGTTGACGGCCTCAGCCAAAAAGCTATGAGGTGATTTGTACTCATCCAACATGGACCTTGCCATCTCCACAAGTGTGCGATTCTTCCTCTCCGCAACACCTTTTTGTTGTGGGGTATATGGTGCGGAGTATTGATGTTCAATTCCTTCATCACTAAGAAACTCTTCCAAGGTGTAGTTCTTGAATTCGGAGCCATTATCACTTCTTATTGCCAAGATCTCTTTGTTAAACTTGCGTTGAGCTTGCTTGGCAAAATCAATGAAAGTGATCTTTGTCTCGTCCTTGGACTTGAGGAAGAACACCCACGTGTATCTTGAGTAATCATCAAAAATAACAAACCCATACTTTTTTCCACCAAGACTATCCCATGAAGGAGGCCCAAAGAGATCCACATGAAGGAGCTCCAAGGGACTTGAGGTTGATACTATATTCTTGGGGAGATGCTTTGATTGATGTTGCTTCCCAGCTATGCATGCACTACACACACGATCTTTCTCAAAAAATACATTGGTTAGTCCAAGGATGTGTTCACCTTTTAAGAGATCTTGAAGGTTTCTCATGCCGACATGGGCTAGCCGGCGATGCCATAGCCATCCCTTGTCGGCCTTGGCCATGAGGCAAGTTGCATGGAATGTACTCTCTTTTGAGAAGTCAACCGTGTAAAGGTTGCCATCCAACTCCCCCACAAAGGCAACTTCAAGAGTATCTCTCTTAAAGACTTTCACATCCGTTAGTCCAAATAGTGTATCATAACCAACAGAAGCCAATTGATGAACGGAAAGCAAGTGATATTTAAGGAATTGGACAAGCATGACATTTGCAAGTGACATGCCGTTGGTGATAGCCACCTTGCCCAATCCAAGTACCTGTCCTTTAGACCCTCCACCAAAAACAATGCTCATAAATGGTCGAATAGCTTCCATGAAGTCCATGAGCAAAGTGCTATCTCCGGTCATATGATTGGTGCATTCGCTATCGATCACCCATTTGACTCCACCGGAGACGGCAACCTACACACATTTCAAGTCTTGGTTATAGGTACCCATTTGACAATGGGACCTCTCAAGTTAGTAACAAGGGTCTTAGGAACCCAAATTGCATAGAAACGAAAGGCATTTCTAGGACCAACAAATTGAGCATAAACATCACCATATTTTGCCTTACGAAGCACATAAGATGGAGGCATAAATTCTTTTGGCTTGTTGTGAGTAGGCTTGCCCCTAGTGGCCTTCCTACTCACAACCTTATCATCTTTACCCTTTCCTTTCTCCTTGTGCCCTTCTCGCACAAATATCTCCTTGAGGGGAGTTGTAGATTTATGTGTCGCCGCTTTCTTCTTGCTTGTGCTTGGATCAAATCCAAGCCCTTCCTTGGCCACTACCTCCTTGTGTTGACTCAACACTTCATTGAGGTTCTTTTGTCCTTGGGCACATGACATGAGCCCCTTTTCAATTTGAGCCTTTAGCAAACGGTTCTCCTCAAGTAAGCTAGCTAGGTCACCACTCGGGTTAGTAGCATAAGCATCAATATCTATAATAGGAGTGGAATAAGCTTTGCCAAGTGTGTTGAGATAAGTAAGCTTGAGTTCACCAAACTTCTTTGTAAGGATGTTGAGCTCTTCTTCCTTTGTCTTGAGAGACCAATGTAAGAGCTCACAATCCTTAGAAAGAGTAACGTGAGACTCTTCAAGCTTACTATTGTCATTTGTTAACACATTATAAGCACTTTTAGCCTTTTTCAAGGAGGCAAGTTCTTTTGTGTGCATATCAATGTTTGCACCTATCTTTAAGCACAATTTATCATTACGTGCTTCCTCATATAGGACTTTCCGCTCAAGGATTTCACATTTTTCCTTTTCCGCAGTGACGAGGGTTTCGAGTTCCTTAATGGAGGCGGTGTGCTTACTCACCATCTCCATAAGCATACGAAACATAATGAGCTTCTTTCCTTTGAGAGAGCACATGACTTTCTCCATTTTAGCAAGCATAGCATCACTTATTTCATTTTCATGATCATGATCCTCCGCATCAAGATATTCATCACTAGATGCGGTAGGAGTAAATAGAGGAGGGTTTGGACGTGGAGTTACCTTCACCTTGTCAGAAGACGCTTGACCCTCATCATCATCATCTACCACGGTCTTTGCCATGAGACACTTGTGTGCGTTGCCCTGGTAGTCTTTCATGTAGTTGTATGTGACGACATCACCGGTCTTGTTTACGAGTCTCAATGTGGTTTGAGTGTCTTGGGCTACACCTGCAACACCTCTAACATCATCGGTGTCGGACTCGTCTTGAGCAACCATAGCCTTCCCATCTCTCTTCTTGAACTTGGAGTTCAATGGGTTGGGCAACTTCTTCACAAACGTCTTCGGAAATCTTGGTTTATCTTCTCTCTTTTCATAGGGGCACTCATTTGAGAAATGATTGGTTTCTTCACAATTGTAGCAAGTCCTTACTTTCTTCTTTTGGAATCTTCCCTTGAATTTTCCTGCACTGAACTTCTTCACAAAGAGAGCCATGTCTTCATATGAGGGCCCCTCATCCGAGTCAACTTCATAACCTTCATCATCATCTTCTTCTTCTTCTTCACTAGCATCATCATCCTTTACATGCTTGGCCTTCAAAGCAAGGTTTGTCTTAGGTGATGAGGAACCATGCATGGCAAGGTGTCTTGTAGCATTGGTCTTGGATTCTTCAAATAGTTGAAAGGTTGAAATGACATCATCGGGAGACATGTCCTTGAATCCATGTTCTCTTCTTATGTCACACACCATTTGATGGTGATATGGAGCAAGAGCATTTAGCAATTTGTCCACAAGAAACCGTTTGGTCAAGTTGAATCCATCTTGGCTCTTGTCAAAATCATATGACTCAATGTTGGCGGCTAGTGTCATCAACCGCTCATGAAGATGCTTGGGGTCTTCACCTTTCTCCAAGCAAAAATATTGTAATGCCCCTTTTTCAATCTCATACTGTGCCAGACGAAGTGAGGACGTTCCCGTCTTGGTCATCACAATGCTATCCCATAGCTCTTTTGCATTTGAGAGGTGAATGTAGGGCCTCTTCTGCTTGTCAGACATACCCTTTCTTATGAGCATGATTGCGGTGTCATTGAGGTGCTTGTCATATACTTCACCCGGTGTGAGATCCTTGGGATTCACAGGGTTATAGCCTTTCTCCAAGATCTCCAACATCTCATCGTTGGCGAACCTAAGATGATCCTGCATACCAACTCTCCACAAAGAAAAATCGGCAGTGTCATCAAGTAATGGGGGATTGCCCCCTGCATTATACTTAGGTTTCTCAACTCTAGGTTTTGCATATAACCATGGAACACCGGTGTGATCACCAACTTGAGGTTGTTGGCCCGAATTAGGAAGAGATGCATCTGGTGGCTTTACCACACTTACTGGGTTCTCCAGTGGTGGAGTTCGTACACCCAATGCATCCAACCTCATTTTGACCAAGGCCTCAATAGAAGCATCATGCTCCTCCTTTTGCTTAGCGAGGGCCTTTTCAAGATCCTCAGAGGTAAATGATCTATGCACTTCCGTGGAAGATGTCCCCTTCTCAAGAGGAAGTGCAACAAGGGGGTTCCTATCCGTATCCATCTTGCTCTAGGGCGGTTAAGCCACAAGATTAGAGCACGAGGCTCTGATACCAATTGAAAGGATCAAGATGGACCTAGAGGAGGGGGTGAATAGGTACAATTCCAAATTTTAATTGTTACTTAGCAATTTTAGGCAATAAAGCGGAATATGAAATGTAGCCTAACAATTGCAAGGGTGATATGATGACAAGTGAGGTATACAAGTTTAGCAATTAGATCGATAAACACACCAACAATATGAAGTAAGTGAAACACGTAAGGAAACAAGTAACCACAAGTAAGAATCTAGGGTTAGGAATAATCGCAACTCCGAGAGACGAGGATGTATCCTGGTGTTCACTTCCTTGGAGGGAAGCTACGTCACCATTTAGAGAGGTGGATGTTACCACGAAGGCACACCAACGCCACGAAGGCTCACCCTATTCTCTCCTTGAGACAACACCACGAAGGCGTTTCTCAACCACTAGTGGTAGGCCTTGAGGTGGCCTCCAAACCTTCACAAACTTTCCGGGGGGTAATCACAATGGTTTGATTCCTCTCCGAAGAACTCCTACCGCCTAGGAGTCTCCAACCTCCAAGAGTAACAAGATCAAGGGAATCGCTCAAAACTTGCTCGAATCACAAATTGCTTTGGCTGAGAGGAGGAGAGAGAGACGATCTATCTTTTGGTTGGAACAACACTCAAGAATCCTCACAAATGCTCTTGGGATCTAGGATTTGGTGAGGGGTAGAGAGAGTAAGAGAGAAATGTGTTCTTAGGGGCTTTTGGCTGTGTTGGACAACGCCCACTCGAGGTGAAAGAAGACTATATATAGTGGGGGAGGAAAATGGCCGTTGGAAGCCACTTAAGCTGCGCAGGAGCCGGACGTTCGGCAGGTGTCGGTCGTCCGGACCAAGAGGAAGCACCCGATGTCCGACAGGCGTCGGTCGTCCGGGCCAAGTGGAGGCACCGGACGTTCGATAGGATTCGGTCGTCCGACAGCTTTAGAGAGAGTAGGTCAGCTGCGCAGAAGGACACGGACGTCCGGAAGGGACCGGACATCCGGCAGTTTTGGTTCTGGAGGGGAGCCGTCAGATTTCCGACCACCCACGGACGTTCGGAGCCCGGACGACCGGAAGGACCGGAAATCCGAGGAAAACAGGCTGATAAACTACTGGTTTCATTCCGGATTTCCGGAGGGTGTCGGACGTCCGGAGGCCGGACGACCGGAGGTCGTCGGACGTCCGGACAAGAACAAAATCAAGGGTAGAAACTCAACCAAAGGTTTTTCTCTAGATTTTGAGCAAGTCTATCGCGAGAGCCACTGATCCCCTCTTAATAGTGCGGGATCCCTATACTCAAGAGTAAACCAAAATAGATATAACATTTTATCTTGTTTCTCCGTAGTTCAAGCATCCTCAATATGTCAGCCATGGTCCGCACCATAATATCTTGGGAACTAATCCTGAGATGCACTTGATGAAACAGATTAGTTCCCTATATGTATGTTGTCAACAATATCAAAATATGATTAAGGGCATGATTGCACTTTCAGATGAGGAGATAAAATGGCACAATGGCTTATGGGCAGCCCTAGCGTGCAACGGTTTTGGCCCCGACGTCTATATTTGTTGGTGAATGGAACATTCATCGGGCGTGTTAGGTTGACAATCGTTGTGTGAGGGGTTTGTGGCAGTCTGGCCGATCTGGACTTGGCGATGACGACAATGGTACATCACAACACTCTTGGTATCGTTCTATGAGTGGAAACGATTGAAAGACAAGAGGTGTGTGATGGGTTGTCATTATTATTAGTGTTTGGGTGATATGATTTGGGTGCTAGTTCAAATGGCGGATAGGCATGTCGTTTTCATCTAAAGTAGAGTTTATTACAGAGTTGTGATCCTCTGTGGGCTACCTCGTTCCAATACGCCATCCCTCCCTCTCTCCGATGGGTGTTGTTAGGTGGCAACCAAAAGATCAAGATCAAGGCACTCTCATTACTTGGTTAGATGACGATGGAAGTCGAAGACCTTGTACCCTTGGTTGAATCTTCGAGATCTCTGAAACCGAGCCATGTAGTCTTTATTGTTGCGGTATAGTGTTGTTTGTTATTGTTGTCTCCTCTACTCCGACACAGAAGTTGAGTTGCGCGTGTGCTCCTCTGTAGCTTTGTAATCCGTTCACTTCTCATGAATGAAAAATGCAAGGTTGAGTGCTTTCTGTAAAAATAATTCTATGTTGTCCAAAATTCTCTACAATCTCAAATAATTTTTGTAGACTTTTAGATAAACATCTAACTAGTAGGGTCTCTTTTGTAAAACAAAATTCATAAGAATTTTGGAGTAACTGAATCCTTCAAAAAATCTGTAGAGCTTGTTTTTTTTGTAAGATTATAAACTATATGAATATTTTCTATGACCTACTTTGCTTGCATTTCCAAAGAAAAGAAATCCATGAAGTAAATCTTCTCATGAAAATTCCCGTTGTTTTAGAGAATTACTACGATTTTCACGAGGTGCTACAGAATAATATTTCAAATTCTTGTTTTCTCATGCCTACATGATCTAATATGCCATGTCATCTCAATTCTGCATTTTCCCTATCCCCGCATTTTTAAAATGATGCAGACCAAAGAGGCCCCATCACACCCCCACCTCATTGCACGTGCAACTTAGTTACCGGCAAAAGAAGGGCACATCTTTTGAAGTGTGATTTTGGGTGAGTGACATTTATGAAACTTTTCAACAACTAAGAATTAGCAAAAACATTGTTTCTTCTAGTTACTTCGGATAGCTCCATCGATCTCATATGTATGTTTCAAACTTCCTTTATAATCAAAGCATATTAGTTTGGACTTGTGTAAAACACTTTTAAGTTTGGCAAATTCATAAAAACAGTAAAAAATATGTGTGGTATCAATAAATACACTACAAAAATATACATTTACTAATATTAATTTGTCATTGCAGATGTTGATATGTTTTTTTACAATCAAATTTATCCATTTTGACTTAACAAAGAACTAATAAACCTTGTATTTTGGACAAGATGAAATATTAAGTAAACTTTTTTTTTGAAATGACGAAATAAATAAATTTCACTTGGAATACAAAAACTAAACTTTTTAGAGAGACGACTGTACCCAGTCATGCCTTAGTGAACTTTTTTTAACATATTACATCACATATGCTCACATATATGCACATACACTCAACCTACCTCTATGAGAACCATTGAGACACTAAGAATGTCTCCTCCCACTGAGCAAATATCGCGAGAGAGTTTGAACTAAATCTAAGAAAATGTGATTACTAGTGCCGCCAAGTCTAGACTAGAACCCTGGTGGGTTGATTGCAGCACAAGGAACTAATCATGTGAGCTACTTGATGTGTTAGTTCTATTCTTATGAGTGATCACGTCATTAATTTCCATTAACTTGTTATTATTGTAGTTCCTTATGGATAAGCCAAGAAACTTCTATCCTCAACAAAGGCAATAAAAAGTGAATGACCCTCAGTAGGCTTCCATTCTTAAGGAAAAGCTTACACAAAAGTTTCCTTGGTTGTCATTTTATGTGACAAAACTTTACCTTCATTGCCAAATTATCTTGCCACAAAGGATCTGACAGCAACTCATTTGCATTATAATTGGATGGCAGCTTTGTGAACTTCCTTTTTCGCGTCATAGATGGCTTTTGATCACTTGCCATGCACCAACTAGTTTCCTTGGATTACCTAAGAACTGTATATCTTGTTACTCTTTCAAGGCAACTCTAACATAGATCACCGAATCACCTGTAAATGTTTTGAATGGATTGTCATAACGTTTTTTTTATCCAACGTAGTCACCAAGACAGTCCGGATCAATCTGGATATCCAGAATCTCACAAATCATCCCCAGACGAAGGGGTGGTTTGTGTTCATCTGACCTCCGCCACATCGGACTCTGACACGCCCGTCCTACCCAAAAACGAGTTGGAGCCTACGCATTTGGACATTCTCAAAACTATTTCACGCGAAAGGTGAAAAGAAGGTGAGTGATGCACAAGCGGGCGATCACGATGGACCTTGTCTGGCAAAGTGTGTTGCCACACTGGTGTCGCCCGGGCAATTTTCGCCCTGACAGTCCCAGCTGAACTCGCCCTACTACGCATCCCACCAAGTCGTTCCGCAGCAGTCCACGTCCTCCTTCACCACTCGCCATTGAGTCTCGTTCACCGTCAACACGAACACCGACTATGTCTTCATGGAGTCGCAACCTCATGGCTTGTCTGGTCGCAGATGCTAACCCTGGACCACTTTTCCTTCAATGCCCAAGCATTATTTGTCGAATGCGTCATCCAAGCCGGTTGGCAGTAGATAATGAAGCGTTGAGGCACGTGGAGGACTCTCAACTAGAAGAACAGTCGCAGCTTGGCATCTAGTAGATGTGGACTCAACATCAGGACATGGATCCAGACGAGCACTAGCCGCCGAGTGCTGGCCCAAAAAAGGAGAAGGGACTAAATTTCTCACCAGAAGGATGAATTGTTGTGTGAGGCATGGTTGACCACTAGTATCGATGCATTTTAGGGCACGAAGCAAAGGGGCACGCCATTTTGGAAAAGCGTGCATAATTGGTTTCACCAGCAAAAACACTATGGTCCCTACCATACAGAAGTGATCCGTGAGTGGAATCCGAAATAGCTCGTGGCACAATATACAAGAGGTCCTCAACAAGTTTTGCAGATTTTACAAACAAGTACAAAACCGGTGGCCAAAGTGGTACAACTAAGATCTCATAAGTTTTGTGGATTGTTGCTCTATGTGTTGGTCATGTCATTGATTTTGTCAATGTTGCAGCTTGTTGACCATCCATTGTCTTCCTTTGCGAGCCAGTACGTGCCCGTAGGTTATACCATAAGATGGATAATACGCACTTCATCTATATGCATTGTTGGTTGAAGTTGAATGGGCCAAGCAGGTGAACCTCCTTGATTGTCAATTCCTTCAAGAACGCCATGGTCAATAAAGACGAAGGTGGTGATCCAACCATTCCAACGCACTAAGGTCTTGCTCTGGAAAGGAGGTGATTAGGAACCGGGAGAAAAAATGAGAGGAGTAGAAGGAGAAGCGAGAAGGGTGGCAGCCCAGATGACGAAGAAGTTCCAGGACATCATGACACCAAAGGAGGAGGCAAGTGTCGCGCACAATGAGGTAAAGGAGAGAAAGAACGCGGAGAGGTTTGGCACCTTCATTGAGATGCAAGACAAGAAGCATAAGCTCCAAGAGAACAAGCTTGAGATCCAAGGCTGCTTCGGAGGAATCCAAAATGTTGATCATGAATACATCAGACTTGGATCCTGATGCGGCGAATATTTTACAAGCCTACCATGCGGGCATATTAAAACCCATCGTGCAAACGGAGGAGGCCGGACCAGCCAAAAGTGAGGGCTTTTCCATGCACAACTGGACTAAGAGCCAAAGGAGTTCTTTGGCAGAAACAGAGATCTTGGATTATATGAAAAAATCTTTTGGGAACGATTGGATGTAAAAACTTATTGAACATCCGATATTTTTAGGTTATGATTGCATATGTTTGCAACTATAAAACGCATGATTAAATTGATAATGGTCTAGATATTCATGTCAATTAGTGGATGTCAGATCAGCGACAGACATTTGATGGTTGCGGTTGGACGACCTCCGCCCCTCCGCTATCCGAAGACATGTCCGGACGTGTCCATAGACATTTGATTAGGTCCGTTTTCATGACCAGCGTTGGAGTTTCCCTTAGAGCTTCTACACTTGGGCTCCCCAAACCCCCCCAATAGGCCTGGGCGGACGTCACAGTAACTTAATGGTCAAAAAACTAACCCAGACGGGCTCCTCATACCTTCCCCATATGCCCGAGCTGACCGACACCCCTCGTATCTTGCCCAAATCTGGGCCGATGTTGGGAGGCCCAGGCGCGTCTGCCATATCAGATTCGGCCCACGCTAGCCCACCCCGACCTCATATATACTCGTCCATATCCGCATCCTGGACAAAACCCTAGCCACGTTGCTCGGCTCCACTCTACTCCTCCCCAAGCTTCCTTTCCGGTGATCTCCAACCTTCTCCGACATGGCGGGCAGCAGATTTGACTCCAATGAGTCTCGATCCGTCGACTGGGGTGTATGCGCCCGACCTAGGTAGGATTCGATCTGGCGGGAATCCGTTCCATCGGGGCAACGGGCCTTCGGATCCGCATGAGCTGGAAGGTCGAGGTATGTCTGCCGCCTCATATTCGGTGCGGAGGAGTATGAGTGCTACAGGGACCAGTGTGCCCTCCCCCCCCCCCCCCCCCGCGTAAGAAGCAGAGGGCACGGGAGTTCGAGGCCTGCCTCGCTGCCGACATGGCGGAGGCGGCGGATGTGGCGTCGCGTGCTGCCCTGGACGGGGAAGCCGTATGTGCGTGCATCCTCCAGAAGCGGAAGAGGAGGAACACGTGCGCCCTCGTGTGAGAGCGTAGCCGGGTGGTCCATGCCATGATCGGACTGCCCCCAAAGAGGAGAATTGAAGGGTGTGTCAGCCCTGGCGAGGAGTAGATGCGGCTTAATCCATTTTGCGTGTTTGAGCGCAACTTCCGTGACAAAGACGCCGAGGGCGTCAGCAAGGGCAAGTGCAGCCATGGATGATCCTTGTCCATACGTTATTATGTATGTAGGTCATGCTAATTTTTAGTAGTCCGATGACATGTATTGACGTAATAGCCATGGATGATCGTAAAGGTAGTAGGATGCATGTGGTTGTATAGATGTGGATAAATGAGATACCTGGTTGTGGAATTGAAACTTTAGTGTGTGAGCGGTTGCTGTCTATAAACATGTCCGAACGCATTCATGGATGTTTACGGGCCAGATTAGCTATATTTGGGTTGTGGATGCTCTAACATATTTGCTCGTAACACTGTAACATGATGATGTCTTGTCTTTTCTGCTGATCAAACGTCCCGGCCATGTTGACGAAATATTCACTGACGGTCTGACCAATCAAAGTAACAATGCAGGCTTGTGGTGTCATATGCGAGACCATGATTCCGATGTCAGCTGGTCATTTTATCAGAAGAGCAAATTTGAAACCTTTTTTCTGACAAGAGCTCATCAGATGAGAGCTTAAGAAATGCAGTAAAGGGCTGGCGATCAATGTGCTGCCTGCCGACAGATGCCGCGCAGGCCCATGTCCGCGGAAGCTACGGGCGAAGCCAGAGCATGATTCATCTCAAGTAGACCGTACTGAACAGTGTGACATCGAGTTTCTATCTCGGTAAACAATATTCCCTCCTAATATACATGTCAGAAAAATGAATAAGAAATATATATATATACATATATATATATAATTAAAATACGTCTAGTACATCTATTTCTTTGATAAGTATTTCAGGACGAATGAAGTATAAGACATTTTAAATTACTACACCGACGTAAATAAAATTGGCGTTCCGACAAGTGACTGGATTTGTGTGCGACGCAGATTTGTTTGTTGTCCTCCCATCAGATCACCACGGAGAAGCAAACAAAGCTGCGTGCATGCATCGGGTAGATCGCATTAATAGAAGAACCCAAAGACAAGAGGACAAGGGATGTGTGGCACACCAAGAAGAGGCGATGCGCACAATCATGCCGAGGGAAATTACAGCTCCTGGCAGGGAGAATCTTCCAATTTGGCACTTTCGATTCCCTATTTCAAATGACAACAGCAATGACTGGCGATGGGCCATACTACTACTACTGTAAACTTGACAGTGGGTAGGGCTAGTACGTGTCGACAGAGCGGCAGGGCGTGGGAGGGGTCTGTGCTGGCTGGCCATTGCCGTACGGTGGCAGTAATACAGTGGCGCACCTTGGACAACTATTAATTTTTGATGACATGGTAGATCCGTCGCCACATACCTCACCATTTTCTCTGCGTCGTTTTCTCTCAGATTCAAAGCCCAGACGCAGTGCCCAGGAGATTCCCGGCATGTTTTGTTAGGTTCTGGTGCAACCCAATCCAAGCTGTTCGAGGGAGTGGATTGCCTTTTTAATTTTCATGACGGTATTTTTAGCATGATCTGCATGCTGATACTACACAATGCAGTAGACTCATAAGATAAGAACATACGTCCGGCCACACCGGGAAGAGAAACTAAAATAGACAGTTTGACCCGACGCAAAGCTCCACGTACGGCTCCCCCAGTGAGTTGGACAGCGAAGGTACCCCTGCCATGCCGGACAGCAATGCAAGCTGATCGATCATCGGCGGCACCGTCACTGTGCATCACTAGCTAGAAAGTTGAACGACTCCTTGCGTCTCCCGGTACGACGTGTGACCCCCACTGCCACGCCAATGCCCACCCGGGCGCACATGCATGCGCGCGCCGGGGCGCCGCTAGCCGGGGAGCTACGGTAACGAGCCACAGAGTCCGTGCGCGGCGGTAGGTTGGCGGGCATGATAGATGATACACGCACATGCCACGGTTCCCCGGGGTCGGGGAGTGAGCGTACGTGATCGTACCGGCCTTGATCACTCGCCGCTTCGCTTTCTGTGGTGCCAATTGTTGCCGGCCGTTTCTCGGGTCTAATGGTGCAATGCAAGTGTGGTCAGTAGCCTACTGTTAGCCGTTGGAGCCATGGTAGGTATAGGACATTGGGACTGTAGGGGCATGGCGCGGATGCCTCATTTGAAGAAGCAGCGACATAACCGTGCATGTGAGCCGTGCGTGCACGCGTGGATAACTAACCGGCACCGGCCGTATCTATCTATCGGGGGTGAATGGCACGAGCTGAAGTGCAGGTTTAACCATGTTCAGGGTGAATGACGAGCAGAAAAGAAAGAGCCATCGGCGCGGCTTCAAGGGGTGCACGCACGCACGTACGAGGGACATCACGCCCGGTGCCGGCGCAGCGGGCCCCTCGTGAGGCTCACCGGAGCGTCACGCGACAGCGGTTATTGCCGTTGCGCTCGCCCACACCCACACGGAACACCCCAATTTAATCGCGATCGAGCGGCGCTCACACGCAGTCACGCCGGCCGTGCACGGCCTCGTGCACGCGGCATGGACGGCCTCGTAGATACTTTGGACAGGCGATCGAGGAAGCCCGTGCGGCGAATTTACCATGAGTCCGGCCCATCGTTCACATCGTCTTGGGAACATCAGAGCACTGGCCGAGGGCCGACGCATCGCTCGTCGGCGGGAAAGAGGAAGACGTACGAAACGGAACGGCGAGCGCACGGGGCGGAGATGGCAGCACCCGCCCACCACCGATGCCCTTGTCTCGTGGCGCGGCGAGCGTGCGTGCGTCGGACTGCCATTGCTGCCAGTTGTGATGGCGAAGACAAGGACGGCAGCAGCGACCGTACGTTCGGCTCACGTTAAACCAGAGACACGACCGTACAAACGCATGCGCAACGGTTACATGGAGTTTTTCCATTTCTTCGTGTGCATTAGAGCAACTCCAACCGGGCGACCCAAACGGACACGTGTTTTGTCTATCTTTTCTTCGTTTGGCTCGGCGTATTCGTTCTTTTTTTTTTAAATGGGTTGGCCGTGCGCCCAACGGGAGGACCCAAATCTCGTCCTCGCGACCGGCCGGCATCCATTTTTAATCACACATTATTTTTGTTTGCGATTTGCACGTTATTTTTATTTCATCAAATGCATTTCAATACATACATTTTTTTTATCAATTCTTCGCTACGAGTACAAAACCAAACAAAATAAGAAACACAATTAGACATTTTTAAAGATGTCCAACTTTCATAACTGCTCCTACTAGTTCGACTAAGATCTTCTCTATGTCTTTGTTGTTGATCTATGGATTCTTAAGCTTAACAACGTCTTTTTTTTTCTTCGATTTTAAAGAATTAGACGTTGCTTCCTCTTTGGTCTCTTCTTTACTCTCATCTATAGCATCAATTCTAGCTAGAAGTGCACGAACATGTAGCAAATCTCGTAAGATCAATAGATCGATGTATTTTTCTTCCCAATACCAAAAATTACATCCGTCCTACACACAAAATTAAGCAAATAAGCTACCGAAATTGCATCGAATAAAAGAGCAAAAGGCCGAACGAAAATCATACCCCGTCATTTGTGCACTCGACGAACACCCAACCGGGATGTTCTGGCATCCAAGAAACGCATCGGACGACCTGCAGCGGGCAGTCGTCGCACTTTATGAATGACAATGGTGAGCCGGTAAGCCTCTGGGCCAACGACGAGCCAGGGCGACGACCGGCCGTGGCTTTGCCGGCGAACCGGTGACGGTACATGCCTGAGCGGCTAGAGGCGGATTGAGCACCTGCATGCGGCACCGAGGCATTGCCCAGGCTGGATGGACCGGCACCCGGCCAATCCATGGCAAGCGCAGTCCGCCGACGGCCGGATTCGCCAAATCTCGCCGCCGCCACCGCATATCTACCACTAGGCCTCCGGCACCAGGATGAAGGAGGCACCTCGCCGGTGGATGTGCTGCTGGGTGGAGAAGGGAGGGGGCTGGAGAGCAAGGTGGCCGGGAAAAATGGGGCGCCGGCCTAGTGTTTGTGCACTTGCGGGCGACGAGTGGGGGAACGGGATAAAAAGGCGAGACTGTGCCGCCGACCGGCGGGACAGAGGCAGGAGCATGCGGGCGAGGCGTGTGTCCGCTTCGTGTCCGCGCCGACGGAAATGTGGCCCAAATTTGGGCCTGAAATGGGTCGCGGGCGGACAAAAAACGGACGCACGCCCGTTTGGGTCGACGCGTTGGGCCGAGTTTTGTGTCCACGGACGAAATGGGTCGCTCGGTTGGAGTTGCTCTTAAGGGCAACTCCAACCCAGCGACCCAAATCTTATTCGTTTTTGCCTGCGTTTTGTCCGTTTTGGTCGGTAAGAGCATCTACAGCCGGACCCTTCATACCCGTCTTAAACGTCCGGTCAGGCCGCCCGATCACTGACCGGTCATAAAAAATCGACGCAGCCGGGCCCATCAAACGGGCCTCAAACGCCCGGGCTGGCCTGCACCCCTCATATCCAGCCAAATATGGGGCGGATATGGAGAGCCCGGGCGCGCTCGGGCATGCCCGCTACGTCGGCCTGGCGATGGGGCCCCACACAGACTCGCCCGGAAACCCGACGGTCCGACGAGCACCTCGACCGTTGATACTCGTGATGTGCGTTGGGTTTTCCGTGAAGAGGAACGGGTTATCGCAGCACAAAGTGGGTAAGTATTTCCCTCAGTTATGAAACCAAGGTTTATCGAACCAATAGGAATATCAATCCCCAACCGTCTTCAGCGGCTGCACACAAATGAACAAACAACTTGCACCCAACGCGGGCAAGAGGGTTGTCAATCCCCTTGATCTCGTTATTTGCAAGCAAATGAGTTGTGTAGACAATTGTTGATAAATATAAATTGCAAAATAAATAAAAAGTAAATAAAGGCTGCGAGGTAATAGTAGCGTTTGTAAATATATAAGTGGATAGACCCGGGGGCCATAGTTTTCCCTAGCGGCATCTCTCATGTAGGCAGCATACGGTGGGTAACAAATTACTGTTGGGCAATTGATAGAAAAGCGGATAGTTATGCGATTTTCACGGCAATGATCATGTGTATATATGCATCACGTCCATAAACAAATAGGCCGACTCCTGCCTGCACCTATTAGTATTACTCCACTCATCGACCGCTATCCAGCATGCATCTAGAGTATTAAGTAAAACAGAGTAATGTATGGAGAACGATGACATGATGTAGACAAAGTAAACTCAAGCAATATGAATGAACCCCGACGTGTTATCCTTAGTAGCAAAAACACAAATACGCATCTTGTCCCCTACTTTGTCACTGGGATATAGAAACTCGCCAGGTTGAACCTACAACAACGCACCACTCCCATCGATGAAATATCAATCAACTTGGCCAAAGCACATCAATAGATCAGAGAGCATTACGAAGCTATGATGATCATGCAATTAAGAGACAATATATATATCAGAGGTATCTCAAATACTTTTCATGAATAATCTAAACATAAACCCACAATTCATCGGATCCCAACAAACACACCGCACAATAGGATTACATCGGATAGATCAAAGCGAAGATGCGATGACCATTGTACTGAAGATCAAGAGATAGAGAGATCGCCATCTACGTACTAGCTATGGACCCGCAGGTCTGTGGTGAACTACTCACACATCATCATGAGGGCAGCAAGGTTGATGTAGAGGCCCTCCAAGATCGATCCCCCCTCCAGCAGGGTGTCGAAACGGAGCTCCAGATGGCCTTGTGGCGGAAGAGAGACTTGCGATGGCGGAAAAAGGGTTTCGGGACTGCTTCTAGGGTTTTTGCAATATTAGTGAATTTATAGCCCAGAGAGGGGCGTCGGGAGAGCCACGAGGGGGCCACCACATATCAGGGCGCGCCCCCCTAGGGCGCGCCCTGATGTGTGGTGGGGCCCTTGTGCGCCTCCTGGCCTCCTTCCGAAGCTTCCAGGTCTTCTTTTGGTCTAGAAAAAATCATCAAAACGTTTCGTGGCAATTTGACTTCGTTTGGTATTGTAAACCTGAAAAGTAAAAACATGCAAAAAACAGCAACTAGCACTGGGCACTGGGTCAATAGGTTAGTGCTCAAAAATATTACAAATTGGTAAATAAAGACCCAAAAAGTATCCTAGAATGATAATATATCAGCATGGGACAATCAAAAATTATAGATACATTGGAGATGTATCAAGCATCCCCAAGCTTATTTCTTGCTCGTCCTCGAATAGGTAAATGATAAAAACAGAATTTTTGATGTGACATGCTATCCATTATGTAATCTTATGCATGTATGCTCATTGAGAAAAGATGAATCAACAAATATTAACATAGCATTATTCAAAGTGTAAGAAACAAAATCATTCATCCTTAAAAGTATACGATCCTTAAGAAATGTTTACCCCCCCCCCCCATTCATCTTATTATATTAGCAACGCATGGCTCCATCTTCACCACATTAATACAAATGTTAAGCTCCACGATGTCCAAGTCAGGCAATTGGATCGTACTTTTCAATATGCATGAACTTTTTATTCTTCACGCAATACATGAGTGTGAGCCATTGGATATAGCATTTAGGTGAAATAGAGTATGGTGATAGATATCAAAGGGGTAAAAAGTGGAGAAGATAGTCTCACATCAACTAGGCGTATCAACGGGCTATGGAGACGCCCATCGATAGATGTCAATGCGAGGAGTAGGGATTGCCATGCAAATGATGCACTAGAGCTATAAGTGTACGAAATCTCAAATGAAGCTAAGTGGGGTGTGCATCCAACTTGCTTGCTCATGAAGACCTCGGGCATTTGAGGAAGCCCGTAATAGGAATATACAAGCCAAGTTTGTAATAATGAATAGGTAATTCCCACTAGCATATGGAAGTGACATATCATGAGACTCTCTACATGAAGAGCATGGTGCCACTTTGAGGCACAAGTGTGGTAAAAGATAGTAGCAAAGTCCCTTCTCTCATTTTTTCGAATGGTGGGCTCATTTGCCCCCCTCCATCTTTATTTTTCGTCCGAAGTCTCATCTCGACTTGTGGGAGAATCATCGTCTCCATCATTCTTTCCTCACTGGGACATTGCTCTAATAATGATGATCATCACACTTTTATTTACTTATAACTCGATATGGAGAACTGATATGAAGATATGACTATGTATGAATGCCTCTGGCAGTGTACCAGGATGTGCAATGATCTAGCGTGACATGTATCAAAAATATGATGAATGGTGGCTTTGCCACAAATACTATGTCAGCTCTATATGATCATGCAAAGCAATATGACGATGAACAAATTAGTCATGTGAAGTGACGATGGAATTTGCATGGCAATATATCTCGGAATGGCTATGGAAATGCTATGATAGGTAGGTATGGTGGCTATTTTGAGGAAGGTATAATAAGGCTTATGTGCCACAGAGCGTATCATGTCATGGGGTTTGGATGCACCGGCGAAAGTTGCACCGATCCTCGAGGTGAGAACGGGCAATGCACAGTACCGAAGAGGCTAGCAAATATGAGAAGGTGAGATTGCGTATGTCAATGGTTTCACATTAGTCATAAAGAACTCATATACTTATTGAAAAGTTTTATTAGTTTTAACACAAATCAAAGTACTACTCGCATGCCCCGAGGGAAGAGGTTGGTAGGAGTGAACCATCGTGCGCTTCCGACCCGAAACAACACTAGGATTTCAACGAGGAATAGAAATGCTCACTCATCATCACCATGCCTCTTTAATTTTTAGATGAACAAAAAGGTCAACCTTTCTTAATATCGACACTTCTACGGATCAACAATTGTGAACTCGCACCTTTTTCATATTATCACATCAATATTATTGACCCACAATTTCTATATATGTGCTACTTGATGGTTTTGATTATTACTCATTGAATACCTAATATTTTTTGACTAGTATTATGACCCATGCAAATTACCATCACTATTTATTAACTCTCAAACAAATATAAGTGAAGAACAAGAGTGAAATCATTTCTAAAAAATCTACACGCCACCGTGCTCAAAAAGATATAAGTGAAGTACTAGAGCAACTGCTAAGCTCAAAAGATATAAGTGAAGCACATAGAGTATTCTAACAAATTATGATGAAGGTGTGTCTCTCTTAAATAGGTGTGTCCAGCAAACAATGATTGTGGCAAACTGAAAGTAAAAGAAAACAAAAGCACACGACGCTCCAAGCAAAACTCATATCATGCGACGAATAAAAATATAGCTTCAAGTGACATACCGATGGATTGAGAGGAAAGAGGGGATGCCTTCCGGGCATCCCCAAGCTTATACACTTGAGTCTCCTTTAAAATATTACCTTGGGGTGCCTTGGGCATCCCCTTGCTACTCCTTATTCCATGGTCCATCGTGACAACACCCAAAACTTGAAAACTTCAATCACACAAAACTCAACAAAACCTCGTGAGATCCGTTAGTATAAGAAACATATTGCATACTTTAGGTACTGTTATAAATTGATTATTATTTCATAATTTCATAATATGTACTGTATTCTAACTTCTTCATGGCTTATACCCCCCGATACAATCCATAACATAATCAAAACAAGCAATTATGCAAACAAAAACAGAATTTGTCTAAAACAGAAAAGTCTGTAGAAATGTGTAGAGCATCTATACTTCTATAACTCTAAAAATTCTGAAATATTAGGACAACCTCGAAAATTTGTATAGAAACATTGTGTAAAAATTTCAGATCGTTATCGCGCTCCAGTAAAAAATGAAAATTTCTGTACTGGAGTCAAAAGTTTCTGTTTTGTTTCAGCATCGATTCGACTCATCTTGTGAGTCATCACAAAGGCTTTACTTGGCACAAACACTAAATTAATACACCAAAACATAATCATTACAGAGTCAATAATCATATTATCAAAAATAAATAGAAAGTTCAAAGCAAAAAATTTAAAGATAATTATTGGGTTGCCTTCCAACAAGTGCTATTGTTTTATGTCCCTAGCTAGGCATAATGCATAGTTTCAAGTATTGTCATCTTTGACACTCCACCCATAACTAGCTCTCATGATTGATTCATAAGGTGGTTTAATTATCTTTCTAGGGAAGTGTTCCATCCCTTTCTTTAATGGGAATTGGAACCTTATTTTCCCCTCTTTCATGTCAATAATTGCACATATACTTCGTAGGAAAGGTCTACCAAGTATTATGGGACAAGTAGGATTGCAATCAATATCAAGCACAATGAAATATACATGCACATAATTTTTATTTCCAATAATAATCACATCATTAATTCTACCTACATGTTTCTTAATGGTAGAATCCGCAAGATGCAAGTTAAGGGAACAATCTTCAATATTAGTGAGACCAAGCACATCACAAAGAAATTTGGGAATAGTTGAAACACTAGCACCAAGGTCACACAAATCATTGCATTCATATTTATTTATCTTATTCTTAATAGTAGGTTCCCACTCATCATGCAATTTTCTAGGAATAGAAACTTCAAGCTCAAGTTTCTCATCATACACTTTTATCATAGCTTCTACTATATGTTCGGTAAAAGCTTTATTTTGTTCATAAGCATTGGGTGAGCTAATAATGGATTGCAACAAGGAAATACATTCTACTAAAGAGAAATTATCATAATTAAAGTCCTTGTAATCCAAAATAGTGGGCACATCACTAGTTAAAGTTTTGACCTCTCCAAACCCACGTTTTTCAGTTTTAGCATCAAAATCATCACCCTCCAAGCAAACGGGACGCTTCTCAACTAGAGTTGACTCATCTCCAGTCCCTTTATCATTTATATTCATAGAGGTAAATAAAGATTCAATAGGAGAAGTAGCAATCATTTTAAGATCTTCATCATGATTCCGGTAAAAACTGGGTGGAAGAGCTTTTTCTAAGAATTCCAGCTTAGCTCTCAAGTTAGCGTTCCTCTCCTTACTTTCATTAATAGATATTTGGATAGATTTAATAGCATCATTAAAATCATGCTTGGGTGTAAAGGCTTTGCCTTTAAGAGTTTCCACATCAAGAGCAATTATATCCATGTTTTTAGCCAAAGTATCAACTACATGCAATTTTTCTTCTACCATAGTGTTGAAAACCTTTTGAGAATTAATAAATTCTTTAATTGTGTTCTCAAGATCAGAGGGTATCCTATTTGCATTTGTAGGAGAATGTCCATAAGAATTTCCATAGTTGTTAGAGGAATTACCAAGATACGGTCTAGAATTGAAGTTTCCTCTATAAGCATTATTGTTGAAATTATTTCGCGAGACAAAGTTCACATCAATAGCATCATTATTTTGCTCAATCAAAGTAGACAATGGCATATCATTGGGATCAACATGAGCATTTTTACTAGCAATCATATTCATAAGAGCATCCACTTTTTCACTCAAAGTAGCGATTTCTTCAACAGAATTTACCTTCTTACCGGTTAGAGCCCTTTCGGTATGCCATTGAGAATAATTTGTCATAATATTGTCTAGAAGTTTTGTGGCCTCTCCTAAGGTCATATCCATAAAGGTATCACCTGCAGTAGAATTTAGAAAATTTCTAGACACAAAATTTAGTCCAACATAGAAGTTTTGGATGATCATCCACAAGTTTAAACCATGAGTTGGACAGTTTCTTATCATCAATTTCATTCTCTCCCAAGCTTGTGCAACATGCTCTTGATCTTGGTGTTTAAAATTCATTATTTGATTTCTAAGGGAGATGATCTTAGCAGGGGGGAAATACTTGGCAATAAAACATCTTTACACGTATCCCATGTTCCAATACTATTACGAGGTAAAGATGAAAACCAAGCTTTAGCTTTGTCTCTTAGTGAAAATGGAAATAATTTTAATTTCCCAATATCATTATCCATATCCTTTTTCTTTTGCATGTCACATAATTCAACAAAGGTATTAAGATGTGACGCGAGATCCTCATTAGGACTTCCCGAAAATTGATCTTTCATGACAAGATTTAGCAATGCAACATTAATATCAAAAGCCTCCGCACTAGTGGTGGGTGGTATAGGAGTACTAATAACATCATTATTATTAATATTTGAGAAATCACACAACTTAGTAGTATCTTGAGACATGGTGACCGAACAAGCAAAGTGACAAGCAAGACAAGTAAACTAGTAAGCGAAGAAGTAAACTAGTAACAAGCAAAGATAAATATTTTTGTATTTTTGATTTTTATGTGACAAGCCAAATATACCAGCAAATAAAAAGAAGAACACGTGAATAAAAATTTGTGTGAAGTTACTTGATAGTTGATGATGATATTCCCCAGCAACGGCGCCAGAAATCCTTCCTCATATTCGTGATCTGCGTTGGGTTTTCCGTGAAGAGGAACGGGTTATCGCGGCACAAAGTGGGTAAGTATTTCTCTCAGTTATGAAACCAAGGTTTATCAAACCAATATGAATATCAATCCTCAACCGTCTTCAGCGGCTGCACACAAATGAACAAACAACTTGCACCCAATGCGGGCAAGAGGGTTGTCAATCCCCTTGATCTCATTATTTGCAAGCAAATGAGTTGTGTAGATAATTTTTGATAAATATAAATTGCAAAATAAATAAAAAGTAAATAAAGGCGGCAAGGGAATAGTAGCGTTTGTAAATATATAAGTGAATACACCCGGGGGCCATAGTTTTCCCTAGCGGCATCTCTCATGTAGGCAGCATACGGTGGGTAACAAATTACTGTTGGGCAATTGATAGAAAAGCAGATAGTTATGTGATTTTCACGGCAATGATCATGTGTATATAGGAATCACGTCCATAAACAAATAGGCCGACTCCTGCCTGCACCTATTACTATTACTCCACCCATCGACCGCTATCCAGCATGCATCTAGAAAATTAAGTAAAACAGAGTAATGCATGGAGAACGATGCCATGATGTAGACAAAGTAAACTCAAGCAATATGAATGAACCCCGTCGTGTTATCCTTAGTAGCAACAACACAAAGACGCATCTTGTCCCCCTATTTTGTCACTGGGATATAGAAACTCGCCAAGTTGAACCTACCATAACGCACCGCTCCCACCGATGAAATATCAATCTACTTGGCCTAAGCACATCAATAGATCGAAGAGCATTACGAAGCTATAATGATCATGCAATTAAGAGACAATATATATCAGAGGTATCTCAAATACTTTTCATGAATAATCTGACAACAAACACTCCGCACAATAGGATTACATCGGATAGATCAAAGCGAAGATGCGATGACCATTGTATTGAAGATCAAGAGATAAAGAGATTGCCATCTAGGTATTAGCTATGGATCCATAGGTCTATGGTGAACTACTCACACATCATCATGAGGGCAGCAAGGTTGATGTAGAGGCCCTCCGTGATCGATTCCCCCTCCGGCAGGGTGCCGGAACTGAGCTCCAGATGGCCTCGCGACGGAACAGAGACTTGCGGCGGCGAAAAAAGGGTTTCGAGACTGCTTCTGGGTTTTTTGCAATATTAGAGAATTTATAGGCCATAGAGGGGCATCGGGAGAACCACGAGGGGGCCACCACATATCAGGGCGCGCCCTGATGTGTGGTGGGGCCCTCGTTCGCCTCCCGGCCTCCTTCCGAATCTTCCAGGTCTTCCTTTGGTCCAGAAAAAATCATCAAAAAGTTTCGTGGCAATTGGACTTCGTTTGGTACTGTAAACCTGAAAAGTAAAAAACATGCAGAAAACAGCAACTGGCACTGGGCACTGGGTCAATAGGTTAGTGCTCAAAAATATTATAAATTGGTAAATAAAGACCCAAAAAGTATCCTAGAATGATAATATATCAGCATGGAACAATAAAAAATTATAGATACGTTGGAGACGTATCAACCGTCGCTGCGGTGTGAACGTCGCGTGGCGCCGCTCCGGCTTGCTGTCCGAGGGCATAGCGACTATTTAAGCCGGCCGACATCCCCCAGCCCTAGCACATCCACCTCCCCCCCCTCCGCCGCCACCCGAGCCCGTCAGCCATGCCCCCACACCGCCGCCACTACACGATGCAGCACCGTCTCTGTCTCCTTCAGCAGGCCCTGATACGGAGGGTCACGGGGCTACCTCTGGATCCGGAAGAGGATTTCGAGGAGGTGGAGGAGGAAGAGGAGGAGGAGGTGGATGAGGAAGAGGAGGAGGAGAATTTGGAGGCGCCACTGCTGGCTGTGAGGGAGAACGAGCAGGAGCCGACGGAGCAGGAGCCACCGCTGGATGTGGGGGAGGAGGAGGCGCCGGTGATGAAGGGTGACATGGATCTGCGAGCGGAGCAGCAGGCCATCCTGAACTCCATCCTCTCGGAGTCGGCTGCGGAGGCTAAGGCGTCTTCGTCCGCAGCAGATGGAGGCGGCGCGGGCTACGGCGGAGGCGGCACAAGCAGCTCAGGCTCCGGCGCAGGCGGCTCAGGCTGAGCAAGAGGCCATATCCGACAACGACGAAGAGTAGGATAGTACGTAGTACGTAGGATATCTATTCTGCATGACTTTGTATGGATCTAGGGCATGAAATATAAGAGAGTTGGATGTGGACGAGCATATTTGAGGCGTGACCGGTCATTGTCCGCGGACGCGCCCGGGCGCGTCCACGGGCCGGATTTGCAAGTTCCGACTGTAGATGCTCTAAAAAGGACAATGACATACGGGCATTGCGTGACATGGTTTTCGACCCAACGGTGTTGTCCCATTTTGTGACATGTCCGTCCTGGCTTTTCGTCAAACACCTAGCAGTCGGAGCTCGCAGCGAGGAATGGCGCTGGTACACTTTGACCATGGCCAGGACGACAACGGAGGGACAACGTCATCGTCGCCGAGGAGGAGCGGGGCCGCAAGGTCGGGGTGCGGTGGCTTGTCCGGCTCGGCGCGACACTGGAAGGTCGTCGCGTGCTGCATCTTGGCCGCGAGCGAGGAGGCCGACAATGGCAACAGGTGAGCTGCTCCTCTGAGGTCCGTGAGCAGAGCAAGCGTGGAGGCGTGGCGGGGCGCCACAGCCAGGGCGAGCGGGGAGGGGAGGCGCAGCGGTACAGGGCGAGCTCGGCAGCGTGACACGGTAGGGGAGGGGCAGTAGGGCGAGCGCAAAGGATCACGCTGACGGTCGAGCTCGAACCGTACGCCGACGAGACGGGGCACGGTGGGCACGACGAGGGTGGCATGGCAGGGCGACCGTGGCCAAGGCGAGCGGGGAGGGAAGGCGTGGCGCGACAGGGCGAGCTTGGAGGCACGGCGCAAGCATGGCAGGGAAAGGAGAGCGAGAGACAGAAAGTTGTGTGCGTGGATGGCAGGTGAGCCACGTGAGACATGGAACAGACAGGGGCGAACGAAAAGGAAAGAGAGAACATCCAATTTGTGTGCATCTCCAACGCAAATCTGGCCCAAATTAGGGGTAAAAATGTGTCCGACTGAACAAATTGGACAAAAAAATGAAAACAACTTTGTGCGTTGAGTAATATTTTTTGCCCGCACAAAAACAAACGGACGAGCGCGCAAACAATATATGTCGACGCATTGAAGTTTCCCTAAGGATACAACTTTGGAACCTTTAGGTACCCTCCGACTCTCATTAATTAGTCCAATTAAACAAACTAACTTTCAGAATTCACACCATTTTTAATTTTTTAAATTCATCTGGTTGAGCTAAGATGGGTCAAAGGGTACCCTAAAGTTCTAAATTTTCGTGCCTAGTGTGCGTTGTTGCTACAGGCCACAGTGGAATCCGTTTCACGCTATAGATGGTAGATAAGATTGTAGTATCATCTACTACCCCTATATAAAAGATCCAAAGATGGCAGATCCAAATAATCAGAACCGTCTATCTACCAGATCCATGGGTCTAAAATATCTCTATGTTTAATGCAACAAGCCACTAATTAACCCATCTAATCCCCTGTAACGCTTGTCATCATCAAACTGCCCGCACACCACACCTCAACAAAATAAGGAACTGCCTGCACGCCTTCTGCCCCCGTCGCCCGCCGCTCCTCCTCTGCTACCGACGCCAGCGTAGGGCCAGTGTCTCGCCCACCTCTCTCCTCTGCTGGCGCCAATCTCCGACACCTTCGCTCCATCTCCATCGCTGCCCGCCGCTCCCCCTTTTCCAGCCACACGAACGCCTACTCACGGCCAACGTCCCGCCCGCCGCTCCATCGCTGCTTTCGCACGGATGCGAGCGCGGATCGTCGTCACCCCGCCACTCCTTCGAATCTGCCACACAGACATGAGCGCGGGTCGGCTGCTGCCCCATGGATGCAAGAGCGGGCCGCCACCACCACCACGTTGGGGCCCTCGCCACCAAGCGGGCGAACTTTGATCAGGTTTTTTACCTTAACACCTAACATCAAGCTACCAGTTCAGTGTGCCTCATACTCTATATTTTTTTCAAGAACATGCAAGATCAAGGAAGGAATCTGGTTTCATGAAACACCATGGATGGGCGTGCTTCATATTAAGTTTTCAGTTCGGTGTACCTTGTACTCATGTGATTTTCCTTTTTGTAAACCATTGCAAGGAGCTTCATATTCAGACTTCTGTTAGCTACTTGACTGCTTCAAGTGTGTACAGATTGCATCAAGTTTCTTCAAATGTTCACGGACTACGGGATGTAGGTTTCTTTCTTTTTACCTAATTTTACACTATGTACTCTGTTTCCATTGTTGTGTATTACATTATGTATCTTTGTTATGCATTTGTATATTTACTGCCTATTATGGATCCAAATTTTACATGGAATCCTGTGTAATGCTGAATTTATTCAAGTGATGTGGAATGTGAGATTGTTTGTTTGTTGGTTTCTGGAGTGATGTTTGTTTGTTTGTTTCTTAGCAAACAAATAGATCACAGTCTATCAAGTGTCTTACTATTCATATATGTGACTAATATTTGAACTTTTTTTGGCTGAAACTCTCAGAGGTGTGGCATGCAAAGCTTAATAAAATGGATTGGGATTTCAGAGTTGATCTGTGCATTGCATTGTTACTTGGGTCAATTGATGGTTTGAAGATCATAACTGTAGCTAGAGTGACTATGCCCGCATGCAATGTCAGAAGCAGATGGGTCTCCCAACAAGCGATTAAATGCAAAATCAATAAATGCCCAAACAAATAATGTCAGAAGCACACTTAATTGGAAATTTATTGATGAGCTCTGGGATCACACAAAGTGTGATAAAGTTGTATGCAGAGTCGCAAACATGGGTCAGCCTATGTAGTTTTTGTGTCACATATCGGTCCTAAAATAGTAATTTTGGATCAATTCTGTTTTATCAATTTTGACTTCCAAGAATTTCGAAGCCCGATTAATATGTTACTTAATTTGTAGTTGGCATTTTTTAATGGGGTTGTTGTTTGGTTTCTTGAAACAACTACTCTGAACTGAAGCATGCATTTCGAAAGATTGTTTCCATAATTATTTTCTCACCACAAATGTACTATCTCCTAGCTTTGCCACTTTCAAGACATTTCATTAAACCGGGCCTTAACAACCTACTGTAATTGGAGAGGTTTTCAGAAGATTTGCTGATGCATGATGACAATGCTAATTGCTACAGTAGTCACACAGACGCGGCTTGGTGTATTTTCCCCTTCTTTCCGTTTATATTTTCTTCATCCTTGTGCTTGTACATTTGTAACTCAAGAGGTCACAAACTTTTGCAATTTTGGAGGTGTCACTTCAGACTGGTACATATGCATGTAGCTGTTCATGAAGCATCATTTTACTAAAGTGTCAAATGTGTGTTCTCTTATAATCCAGGGGCCTGATCCCAAGGCTGCGTATGAGTCTTGGAAAATGTGATCATAAGGAGCATGGAAAAAGGGTATGTCTCTTAATGGACATCGTCTTTCTATTTTGCATTGTACTTTGATTAATTATTTTACTGTACATTTTCTAAAATTCAAGGATTGGCTTCTTACTCATTACAAATGGTTCTAGTCTTTATTCTTAGTTTTTACAGTTACATAAAGAACAATGTTCAAATTCACTGGCCTGTGCTTTCTGACATGTCTTCACTGTATGTTCATTATATATGCATGTAGCAATACTTCCTTTCAATATGCAGAAGGATGATCTCACTTTTGGGGACTTGGTTTTGTGAATCGATGTGTTATCTTGAGCAAATATCTTACTATTTGTACAATGTTACAATATGTACTTTTACTATTGATATATCATATTGTATGTAGAATGTTTCAATACATATATACTTGCGGCAACTACTAACTGAAATTTATTATATCCAGACAAGATACTTGCTTGCGGAGCCATGAGAGCTAAACCTTCTAGGTAATTTTACATAATCAGCGGCTGGGCGCCCACAATCATCCCTGATTTGCATTGAAGTGAGATAAGGTTTACTCATGTTCTTATATTTTGTTTCTCTTTTCTGTTTTGCTTGGTTGATTTTCTCCATCACGTTGTTCATTTGATTAAAATAATCGGGAGAAGGGAAGGAAATAGAGATAAGCATAATCTTGGGAGTAAGAGAGATGCTGACAGGTACTTCCCATCTTCCGTTCATTTCATCTTGCGTTTTGATATGAAGCGGTGGCGCAGTTGCCACGATAGTCATGTTGCTGCCATCAATTAGAAAATATGAAGAGTGGTACAAGATATGTCTTGTTATATATAAGAGTTAGAGCTGGATGGAGTATCAAACAATGGAATCGAATCATGAATGGAATTGTAAGCCAATCATATAAGCATAGACATGTTTTCAATTTTCCAATGTATAATGGAACTTATTTAAGTCATCTAAAATATTAATATAAAGAGTTTATTTTTTTTTGCAGGGGGGGGATTTTTTTTATTGATGTTTGTTGTGAACCGTGTGAATATATTCCTGTAAAAAAAATCAGTGTGAAAATCAGTGTGAATATATTTGAATGGCTTCATCTTCATATAAGATCTCTATAGTAGGAACAATTTTGAATAAAAGATACTCCCTCTGTAAACAAATATAAGATGTTTTATATCATTAAAACTGTTTTTCGGATTTATGCCAGCATGAAAACTGAATAAGGATCAATTTTATTTAGATACGTGCATTTGCATGTACACGATTACTAGTTTACAAAGGAGCAGAAGTAAAATGGGCGTGGCTAGGTCTCCAAGTCCCAATCAAGTGAGATGGTATATAAAAAGAGAAAGAAAATACTAAACAAAAAACAATTCCATAAATCTTCGTGCAAGATCAAACATTTAACACGTCGACTAAGACATAAGCAGGCCTTAGGTGACTGAGACTTATGAGCATCTATAACCGGACCCTTTATATCCGTCTTAAATGTTCGGGTAGGCCTTCCGGTCACTGACCGGTCACGAAAATGCGATTCAGACGGACGCCTTAAACGGGCCTCAAACGTCCGGACTGACCGGCATCCCTCATATCCATCTCATATATGAGATGAGTATGAGGAGTGTCTAGGCGTGACCGGTCAGTGATCATGCATCCGTCACATAGGATTGAGTTCACATTTTTTTTGTTTATTCTTTCTCACTTCATCTTCATCAATTGCATGCATGTGATTGGACGTATAAGGGTAAAATGAGAAACATGGCTGTGAAAGTTTTTTTTTTTTGAAAAATGACCGGTCACTGTCTGCGGACGCGCCCGATCGCGTCCTCGAACGTTTGAAGGGTCGAATTTGTTAAGTCCGGCTGTAGATGCTCTAATAAAACTGAAGTAAAAAACTATTACAGTCACGCCAACTCTTATCGTCGTGGGAAGGATAGCAATATATAGCGTGGTATGATGACGATGCGAAGGATTACTGAATAACGCGATTCCTTTTCAAAGAGTAAAGTGTGGAGCTAGATTCCACGTACCACCGCCGTGCGGCGTAGCAAAACAGCTCATGTGGGTGATGCGATGTGCCGATATCCTAGCTATGTGCCTCTTGCGCGCCCATGGAAACGTGATGATGTCCGCGAGCTCGGCAAAAATCAATAAAACCCCTGTGAAAAATGTTTCTAGCTAGGTTGGTTGATGAGATAGTTTGGAGTTTTCCCTCCCCTCGAAAAGAAAAAAAAGTTTGGAGTTTTCCCCCCAAAAAAAGATAGTTTGGAGTTCAAAATAAGAACAACACGCATGTGACATGCCTAAGAGCATCTACAATCGGATCCCTCGTATCCGTCTCAAACGCCTGATTAGGCCGTCCGACTACTGTCTGGCCACAAAAATTCGACCTAGTCGGAGCTCTCAAACGCGGACAAACACCTGGGCTAACCAGCATCCCTCATATCCAGTCCAAATAAGAGGCGGATATGAGGCTGCTCGGGCGCGTCCGGGCAAGCCCGCCACGTCAGCCCGGCCCACCGCTGGCCCACCCCGACCCCACAAAATCCCCCTCCGGAGCAAACCCTAGCTCATATCACTCTGCTCTGCTTCGCTTCTCCGACTCTCTACTTTCTCCAATCCACCGAATCTGTAGCGCCGGCGAGCATGTCCAGCACCGACAGCTACTCCGACGACAGCGAGGTTGACAAGGATGAACTGGCGCTCCGTATCACGCTCGAGCGCTCGCGGGTCGATACGGGCGGCAGCTTCGGGTCCGGTGCGCTGCCTCCTGTAGCCCGTCGCCACAGCGTCGATGTCTGCCCTTTTCGCCCCGTGCGCTGATCTGCGAGGCCTGCATAGTCTGCTCCACCCGCCCGACGGCTTCCTCCACCTCCGTCCGCTGCTCCGCCGGCGCCGCGGATGCAGACTCCAGAGTCGGAGGCACGCGCCGCCCGCCGCGAGAGG
Source organism: Elymus sibiricus (assembly GCA_039707655.1). Classification (NCBI taxonomy): domain Eukaryota; kingdom Viridiplantae; phylum Streptophyta; class Magnoliopsida; order Poales; family Poaceae; genus Elymus; species Elymus sibiricus. The sequence continues at coordinate 118,859,542 of CM077675.1, forward strand.
CTGAGAGCAAGGGAGAGGGGGGCGGGTCTGACGCGGGTGCGCAGTCCTCCCGCCGCCGCCGCCGCGTGATGCAGGTGCCCGACAAGGAGGAGCGTCTCCTCCAGTGGTTGTACTGTCGGTCACTTACCACGGCGGAGACGGACGCCCGGCGGCTCCAGAGGATCAACGCGAAGCAGCTCCACCTCGGCATTGAGCAATCCGAGCGGGAGGCGGCGGAGGCAGCGGCGGAGGCGGGGAGGGTGGACAAGCTCAAGCGCAAGCAAGACTGCATCGTCCGGCGCTTGCAAAGCTGATCGTCATCTCTGACTCCTCCTCCTCCGACGGATCTGACTCCGACGTCGACCCACCTGCCGCGGACGCCTACAGTAGCGCCAACGACCGAAAGGGCAAAGGCCCGGTGAGGAAGTGGTGAAGCTCGCCCTCTCCTTTAAAGATAATCTATTATTAGTATGTAGTTAGAATGTGCCGAATCTTTGAACTATGTGAATTATGCCCGTTTGGTGATCTCTTGATGATGTTTATATGAATTATGCCCGTTTAGTATCGGTTTATATGTTTGTTTCCTGTCGATTTTGATTGTTTGATGATCTACGTACTACGTTGCATGAATTTGTATGAATATAAGATGTCGAATATGAGATACGTTGGTATGGAGGCGCGGATTTAAAAAGTGTTCGATCAGTGTCCACGAGCGTTTGAGGGGTTCGATTTGTAAGATCTGACTGTAGATGCTCTGAGCGGACATCTCATAGAAATGCGTCAATGTGCCAACGATGGAAACCGTGTCAAAATAATACCATGAACAGTCATGCGTCAACGACATGGTAAGAAAAGAGCTGCCACATGCATGGCCACCGATGGTATAGCTAGGTACGTACGGTGATGGCGAGCGGAACTAAAGTGATGGCGCGCCCTACAATCTCACATGCGAAGGGAACCTCATGATTCCATGCACGATTCAGGCATATGCTCGCCGAAACTTTTAAAAAAGCTGTTGATTACAGTGGAGCATCTACGGACGGATTTGACAAATCCAGCCTTCTATACGTTCACGGTTGCGTGCGGGCGTGTCCGTTGGACCCTACCGGCCCCTCATATATTACGCCGTACATCCGCATACCTTAAATGCAATCTTCAAATCCATGCAATCCATACACGTCGATCATTCGAAAAATGTCCAAATTCAACAGTTCAAACAAAAGCAAATAAATCATAGTTCAACAAACCGGACATGTCAAAATGAAATCAATGTCCGACCGACAAGTGGTGCCTGTCGGATCACTGGTCGGACGAGTTCGTCCATGCACCCGGCTCGTCCAGCTTGTCTTGCTCTGCCTAGGCAGCCATCTCCGCCTGCATCCGGGCAACCATCTCTACCTGCATCCGGGCTGCCTCCTCCGCCTGCATCCTGGCCGCGTGCTCCGCTGTTGTTGCCGCCCTCGCCGCCTCCAGCGCCCTACGGTCGTTGATCTCCTCCTTCTTCGCAAGCCATTTTTTGGCATGCTCATCCAAGAGGGATTCGTCCGCCAACATGATCTTCGCATCCTCCGCATCCCATGTGAGTTGCAATCTCTCCTTCTCGAGCTCAATCTCCCCAAATGTCTTGGCCTTCTCGAGTTCTCATTTGATCGCCGCCTCTTGCTTCTCCAACTCGATCTTCTCCCTCTCAATTTAAATCCTCCTCTCTGCCCTCATCCGATCCCACTCCATCCTCTCTTTTTGCGCATCCAACATGAGATTGTACCCCTCCTCTTTCTTGTTCTCCCCTGTCGAAAAAATGCCCGTCTATGTGGACGACATTTTTGTAGCCGGGGCGTCACTTGGATGGATAAGGTGCGGGGAGCCCGGCGTGCCGAGGGAGACATCTCCTCGACGATGTCCGCACCTACCTGTGACGCCAACTCCGCCTCCCTCTCTCGCTGCCGGCGACGGCGCATCTTACCGGTGACGTTCTCCGGCTTGCAAGACGAAGTGGAGGGAGGGACGACGACGGACGAGGCCGACTGTGTCTCCGTCGCGGTGGTCAGGGGTGGGCTGGAAGACATCACGGCGGCCGATCGGGACAAGTGATGAGGATGGGGAGCAAGGATGCCGGACGGCGAGGGGTCGGGCGCGACAGGAGGAGGAGGAAGGGTTTAAATTTTTGGGGGCAATTTACGGTGGGGTCGGGTTGTCGGGTCCTACATGATAGGTGTGCCCGGACATGCCCGGGCTACTCCATATCCTCCTACCATTTATGCTGGATATGAAGGGTGCCGTTCAGCCCAAGCGTTTGAAGTCCATTTAAGAAGTCAGTCTGAATCAATATTTCATGACCACTCAGTGACCGGACAGCCTGTCCAACTTGTGAGGCGGGTTTGGGACGCCCTCTATAGATGCTCTTAGCCCCTGTACAAACGCCTTCGCCCGCCGGCGTGTAGCCAGACGTCACGGCCACCCACGACGTGAGGGGGAGCTAACTGCCTCGTTGCAGAGCCGAATCGCACATGAACCCGCACGGCAGTGTTCGGACATGGCCAACTTGTAACTTGTAATGATCGTTCAGGTTGCTAGAACAGGAGAAAAAAACACAACAGTCTTTTGCACCCTTTATGTTTTGCCTCACCGTGAAAAACACCATAGATGCCTTTAATATATTGGTACATTTGCATTTTGATGAAAGGTCAACGGGTGTTATGGTTGCTTGAACATATCCCATTAGGCCTCCTACAATTAGGCCTTGTACAATGCAAGATGATTAAGGAAGGTGTTTAGAAAAATAAATCAGACTTTTCTTAAGTGTCGGTGTTTATTTGTACAGGGTAGACGTTTATTTAGGCATCTCTCATGTAGAAATAGGCACCGGTGTTTCAGAAAAAACGTTTTATTTTTCTAAGCACCTTCCTAAACACATATCATTGTACAAGGCCTTAGGGCGTCTTCAACGGACCCTCAAACCGTCGGCAACCATTCAAACCGCGCGGTCCGGATGTCCGGATGTGCTATACTATCCAACGTGATCCTGTAGTGATCCGTTTGAATATCTTGTCACATTTTTTCCCGCAGACTGAAGGCAAAGTGGTGTTTTTTACGACCGTCCGAACCGCTGCCGTGTTCGCGTCTGGCAACCGTGGCCCACCCTAAACCCTTCTTCCTCGCCCACGTGTGTTCCCACCCATGGCCAAGTGCCCACATTCATGTCGTTGTAGAGCGGCCGCTCTGCATTGACACCGGCACAGAGCGGACGTGACCTCTCATTTCCGGCATTGAAGCGACGCGTCGGAGAGAGAACACCACCCACCGCACGCCCGGCAATACGCCTCCTCGCCGCATTCCCGTGCATGTGCCGATAAACCTACTTCGGCCACTCGACCGTTCGCGAGCCGGCCAGCATTAAACCCAACGCCGGTTGGCTCCGGGTCTCCACCCGTTATTTAAACGATGCGAGACGCCGAGCAAAAAGTCACACCACACCTCCACTCTCCATCTCCTCCTTGCATCATTTTCTCCCCACACTCTTCCTCGCATCCGGCGAGTAGGTGTAGGATCCAAAGTATATCTAGAGGGGGGGGGGGGGCGTGATTAGACTACTTGACAAAATTAAAATTCTAGCCATTTCCCAAATTTAGATGTTGGCAAGTTTTAGCAATAATATCAAGTCAAGCACACCCTACACATGCAAGTCTAAGAGTATAGCAGCGGCAAGTAAAGACATGCACATATAAGTAGAGGGAAGGGATAGGAGGATCAAACGCAATGGGGGACACGAAGATTTTTCCCGTGGTTCCGATAGGTGGTGCTATCGTACGTCCATGTTGATGCAGACTTCAATCCACGGAGGATAACGGTCGCGAGAGTCCACGGAGGGCTCCACCCATAAGGGTCCACAAAGTAGCAACCTCGTCTATTCCATCACGGCTTACGTCCACGAAGGACTAGCCTCACTTGGGGTAGATCTTCACGAAGTAGGCGATCTCCTTGCCCTTACAAACTTCTTGGTTCAACTCCACACATGAAGACAGAGGCTCCCAAGTGACACCTAATCAATCTAGGAGACATCACTCTCCAAAAGGTAATAGGGGCCAGTTCTTTTGGTGGCTTAAAAAATAAGCAGCCTCCTCCCCAGCTTTTTCAATAAGCCGCCTCCCTTATTCATTGGGGCTTCTGAACTAGTTATGGGATAACTAATTTAGAATCGTCAACAAATTTAAGGAGCGGCTTATTTTTTTAAGCTGGGGAGAGGCAACTTATTTTTTAAGCCATCAAAAGAACTGACCCTAGATGTGGTAAGAATGATGAACTCCTTGCTCTTGTGCTTCAAATGATAGTCTCCTCAACACACAATCACCCTCTCACAGATTTGGCTTGGTAGAACAGGTTGATTGGGTGGAAAGCAACTTGGGGAGGCTAGAAATCAAGATTCATATGGTTCGAGTGGAAGATCTTGATCTCAAGACATGAGAATGTGGTTCTCTCTCAGAAAATGGATGGGGCAAGTGTTGGTCTGTTATGAGTGCTTCCTCTGTGAGTGAGAGGTAGGTGGAGGGGTATATATAGGCATCTCCAAAAATCCAACTGTTACAACATTATTGCCCAACTCAGTGAAACCGAAGCAAAAACTCGGTTGCAGCGACTAATGCAAAATGTGGCAACTTTTGGCGTTTCGGTGAGACCGATATATAAATCTTGTTGAGTCCGATTTGGCTGGCCTAGGCAGTTACCCAAATTCGGTGGCACCGATTTGCAAAAATAGGAAATTCCGATTTTTAGAAATAGGATACCCGAGAGTTGGTCACTGGTTTCGGTTGCACCGAAAAAGGACTTGGCTTCATCGAGAATCTAGGGTTTGGCTTAGGGTCTGTCTAGGGTGAAACTCGGTAGGGACGATTTGGAAAAGCTGGTGGCACCGAATTTGAGTGGTAGAGTTTAGACAAAGTATTTTGTGGGAGAATTTCATCAGTATTTTTGGTGACTAACTCTAAGCAATTGAGCAACCAGATCATCATGGATACCTCAACCCCTCTTAATAGTATTGGCTTTCCTATGGACTCAAATGTGATTTCTCACAAAATGCAAAATGTAGAGTCTTGAAGCTTGTTGCCAATAGATGTTCCTTGCATCTAGGGGATCTCCACACAATATTTTGCCAATCCATTCATTGAACATTTCCTAAAATATACTTGGTAGAATCATTAGTCCAATGAAATATATGTTGTTATTAATTACCAAAACCACCTAGGGAGAAGTTGTGCTTCAAATCTTCTCCTTTTTGGTAATTGATGACAACATATAGATTAAAGCTTCGATAAGGATATAAACAATGAATAGTATCGTCGCTTTGAGAAGTATGTGATAAGCAAGAGCTCTCCCTAAATTTGTGCACTATTTTTAAATTTGCGTTTGAATGCAAATGCACAATCGATTAGGATCATGGGTCACTCTTTCATGTCACATACATCTTGGTGGTACGCATAAATGATATGAATTAATGGATTACAATGCACATAACACCAAACATGAGTGAAGGATCAACATATAGACATCACAAAGATATGAAATAGTAGCATCAAACACAAAGCGTATGATCAAACACAACGAAGTTTTAGGACAAGCACATGATAAACCAAATGTTTTTAAAACAAAGAGAGCAACCAAAATGCAAGACTCTCTCTCGAAGCCCTATGATCTATAACACTTCTCCCCCTTTGGCAACAAGTAACCAAAAAGCTTCAAGGTATAGAACTAAGCGTCGCTCTGGGCTCGATCGCCTACATGAGATGGTGAAGCAGCTCCGGTGGCCGTGGAAGGAGTCAAAAGAACAGCGTCCGCGAATGCTTCTACTGAAATCCTCTGAGGTGGTGGAGTGGATTTTGGAGGTGTTGAGGGAGCTGATGGAGCTGATGCAGGTGCTGATGATGATGGTCTCGTCTCTGGAACTGACACGGCAGAAGATCTGACCGGTGTCCTGAATTGAGCGTGAGTCTGGAGAGGAGGACTGTCATCATCATCACTAGAACTAGAACTAGGGCTAGGCACTGCATCCACTTCCTTCTTCAAAGCATTTACTGTGGTGGTCAGCTCAGTCACCTTGTTATCCAAGTCATGAAACTTGGTTTCCACGATCCTCTCAAGGCTCTTCTGGTTCTTTAGGATCTCACTCACATTCTTCTCTATCCCTTGGATAGTGCTGATGAGATATGCCATTGGATCACTCTTTATCCTCGGCATCTGAGCACTAGTGGCTCTAGCAGCTTCAGCCTGGGCCTCTTCCTCAATGTGGGCCTATGCAGTAGATGAAGTGGGATGGCTTGGATCCATCACCATAACATTGTCCGCAAACTCCGGATGTAGGGGAAGGTGTGGTCAATCAAGTATATATATGCTCTTTTCAACTTTGGAATTGATAAGCATCTGGATGCAAGGAGCATATCCACACGACCTCTTCTTGTCAGCAGATGTCTTCTTGATTGTCTCTATAATCAAATCCATCACTCTATACCTGGTGTGGCTATCCACATGATGCATCATGTTGATGGAATAGCCCCGAATCATCTTGTCATCACCTGACTTAGGCATCAAGGTATGCCTCATAATAGTATTGGTGATAGGCAGACCAGCTTGCAAGTAGTAGACTGAGCCAAGCTTATGTGTCTTCACATATGCCCTGGGAATGGGATTATACATATTGGCCATGGAATTGTGGTTTATCTTGGCCTTAGCATAAACATCTTGATCACCATCCTGCACCTCTGGGACTCCTAAGATGGCAGCCCACTCATCAACTGTCGACTGGTATCTGGTGCCCTCAGTCATCCATACTATCTTTCCATCTAAATAAAAATGAGCTGTGGAATAGAATTGCATCGTCATCTCATCATTACAAGCTGCCAACTCTTTGCCAACAAAAGCATCAATATCAATGGCCTTAAAGTTTTCTAGCACGTGAGGGAAGTAGTCTTCATTCTCCTTGATGAACTTCCAGTCAACGTACCTCATGTCACTAACAGCTAGACTATTGTCTAGCAACACAGTCTCATAATTTTTTTGCTGCTCCTTAGTGTGGAAGCGAGCATCAATAGCAGTCCTTCTCCTGATAGCATAGGGATCAGTAGCTCTCCACTTCATGAGCCCTTGATCCTTTCTCTCCTTCATATTCTCTGCCACTGCATGATCATTGTTGTGATCTGACAGGTGAGGTCTCAGCTTCCTCAAAACAACTTCTTCTTCTTCAGCATCATCCCTGGAGGTAGAACCCTTGTTCTTATCAGCTGCTGGAATGTCTCTGGTAGTCTTCTTTGGCTTGGAGGCAGCTGGTTTCTTGGGATCAGAGGGCTTTGCCTTAGAAGGTGGCTTGTTGGGCATTGCATCGGCCATAAGCTTCCTTTGCTTTGAAGGAGGTGGGTTAGCAGCTGGTTCCTCCTCTTCCTCTTCACTCTGCTTAGGAGTTCTGACCATGGGGGTTGGCCTTCCTTGCACACGAATGGTTCTCTTCCTCTTTGTATTCTTGGCTGGCTTCTTGTCCATAGACTTTGTTTGCCTAGAGGAACTGTGGTTCTCAAGTGTAAGTGCCATTCCTCCCTTAGCTGTCTCTGGAGCTCTCACTGCATCTGAACTAGCATACTCCTTTATGAAATTCTTCCTTTTGGAAGTAGCATCATTTGGGATGAAATCTTCATCCTCCTCATCTGAATTTAACTTCCTCCTGGCCCTGGTGGCTGTCTTGGGCAAGCTATGGGAGCTAGGGGTGCCAGGGTCTGAGGAGCTAACTTCTGGACTAGTGCCAGTATCAAGATCTGCACTTGCCTCTCTGAAAGCATTCTGACTATCATCTGAACCTGACATAGCTGAGAACTGACCCTGTGAATAGATGTAGAGGAGTGGAATAGATGATCATCAATAAATACATATATTTTTGCAAAATTTGAACTCAAAAACTTAGTGTCAGATTTCCACTGTATGGGTTTCGGTTCCACCGAGTTTAAGTTTTCGGAGTATCCGAGACAGACAATCTCATCAACAGAAACTTGGTCACGGTTTTCAGTTTCATAGAAAAGTGATTCGGTCTCATCGAGATTGTTCTCAAAAACCCTAAATCCCAGATCGGTGACACCGATCCGTTTCCACTCGGTGACTCCGAGACGCGTACGGCGAAAACCTAAACCTAAAATTTTTGTTCGCCTATCTCTACGGTATTTTCTTGAGGATCGGAGCATTGAAAATATTGGCAAGAGGGGGAATACATCCTAATGCGCATGAATCAGCGGTTGGAGCGCAAAAGGGGTCGAAGTCTTACCCTAATTTGGTGAAGACTTCGCTACGGCGGCAACGGCGGAGAAGAATCTGTTGACGGTGGCGGACTCCGGCGGCGAGGGCGCACAGGAGGCAATCAACAAAGTCCTGAGGACGAGGGCGAAGGCAGCAGTGGGGTGCGACTGGCCGAGGGTTTGAAGGATTTTTCAAGTTTGGGCCCGCGGGATATATATACCCATATGTTGTCGGTGACACCGATTACGAAATTTCGGTTCCACCAAGATTCTTAATTGCCTGAAGACAGAGAAAGTCGGTGACGCCGAGATTTATAGATCGGTGATACCAAGATTAAAAACCAGATCAACCCTAGTGTTTCGGTGGAACCGAGTTTTGAGAGTTGGTTACACCGAGTGGCACATGGGAGGTTTTGGAAGTCAGCCCTTGTCAAGATGGAACTCTGAGTTCTCCTCACATTGAGGGTCGAGAAGTGCTTGCTCAAATTTTGTGATGAAGCGTGAATAGAATTTGAGACGAGAAAGCATAGATAGCTAGAGGGGGTACTTAGGCATTCTTATACATCCAATCTATCTATCTATCTATCTATTATATACTAAAAGGAAAATACGGGTGAAATATAGAGGAATATTCTAGAAAATCCGACAATAATTAGAAAATACCAGCCTTAGATGTTGTAAATCTTTTGTTATAAAGCAGTCATCGCCGTTAGATCTTTTTTTACAATGTAAACTTGGTGGACCCGGATTAATATTTCAAATAATGTCATGAGTCCAAGGTCTAACACATCTAGCTTAGAAAATACCAGCCTTAGATGTTGTAAATCTTTTGTTATAAAGCAGTCATCGCCGTTAGATATTTTTTTACAATGTAAACTTGGTGGACCCGGATTAATATTTCAAATAATGTCATGAGTCCAAGGTCTAACACATCTAGCTAGCTATCCACGCCCAGCACGTCTAGCTTTCCAGGTCCAATACGTCTACCTAGCTTTCCAGAACACCTCTTCCATGTATGTCCCTCTGTCCCGGACGTGTACAACATTGATCTTTTCCTCCCAAAAAAAACATTGACCTATACCAAAGTCCACTATATCCCTTATATATACGTGTTCTGATGGATGTCCAAATACTAACATTGGAGTAAGGACTGCATCCACACTTTGGTCACCAAAATTAGGAAGTGTGATCCCGACGAAGCTTGCTATCTCTTTGGCTCAATGCACATCCCAACGGGCTGTCCGTCCTAGCCGTCGGTGTAGCTGTGGAATTAGCGTCAACCAATGGACATGAAAGGGAGGTGCAACCACTAAAGCCAGCGTTGATTTACAGTTATTATACATGATCTCGGACAATAGAGCATGCCCAAGCATGAGGGTGTTACAGGTCACGATTTCTACAATCACCCGCGCACATGCATGCTTCTCAATGTAAACGTGAAAGCGTTTCCGTACAATCTGAGCAAAAAATGTGACACTAGCTGTTATAGCTACTTGTAAGAAAAGTCTATTATATATGATTGGTTGTGTGTATATATTCTGTGATGCATGCTCATCTCTTTCACTGTTTCACCTGTACTTGAACGGTCTGTGTAGTTCACAGCTATCTTATTGTAATTAGCCTTATAACTATGGTTATATTAGTGTAAATTTAACACTTATGACGCCATCACAGATTTCTTCATTCGCCCAACTAACTACGGGAATGCATGTCGTTTGGAATTGGTGGAATTAGCCACTACACACGTATTCTGATTCTTTTTTTAGCAGAGTTTTGCGGTGCCTTGGCCAGAAAATATTGTTTGGTTTACGATATGTAGTAAATTTGTGATTGATTGAAGTGTTTACACTATGTGACGTCTAAGTCGCATAGTCATGTTACATGACACAACAAATAGATGCAATGTAAAGTTTACAACAGTTTGATCAAAGAGGTGGGGAATGGTAAGAAGAGTGTAAAAGTAGATTGAGAAACCACTACCTACTTCAAATGGACCTGTTCTAGAATTTGGTGACATGGTATTTTTTAAATATCATAATAATCGTTCATGCACAAATCGTGATGATTTAAAAAAATCCATTGTAGGTGATATTTTCCTTAACATATTATGCAAAATTGCAATAACACAATATTTTTTATAACTCCATATTTTCAATATGAAATTATAATTTTATTTCTCAGATATGTTCAATATAGTACATAGACGATGCCCTCGCATTTGCGAGGGCCACCTTGCTAGTTGGCCATAAAAATGAAAGCCAAAGAACAACAATTAGATGTCCTCGAATGAAGAAAAATATGCATACCAACATGCTCATGCAATAAGATGTCAAATAAAACATGGCAAACATGCAAAACTACTCTAGTATCTACCAAGCACTTTGGCGATGACGGGGTCATCTATATATGAGTATATTGACTTAGGAGCCAAGTAAGAATACTTGATCATATGTCATACTCATCGTTTAAGCACAAGTGGGGTTTCCACTTTTACATAAGGCTTTTAATGTGTTCACATCTTAAGAGATGATTTGACTAAAGTCTAATAGTAAAGTTCCCCCTTTATGTGAAATCCCCCCTAAGAGGGACAAACTAACCTTGGGTTTTGTCGTTGAAGACTTCATGTAGGTGTTGTAGTAGTGGATGCTCATAGTTGATGAAGATCATCTTGAGTTGAGAGCCATCCTTGTTGTTTTGTACTCTTCTCACCTAGATGGGTTAGTCCCACACAAGGAACAAATACAAGGATATCTATGGACATGGAGTGAAACACATTGAGATGATGTCCATTGGTTCATTATTCACCTTGTCCCTTGCTTACCAATGAGGGATTTGTGACTCCTTGAACTATTGCATAAGGTTGGAGTTGATTGCATTAGTTCTTACCAATGATGAATGTGAGTGAATCTTGTTGGCGGAGTCATCCCTCAAAAACTTCTCTAGTTCTTCTTCTTGGGGAACCACATCAACTTGATGGGGGATCCTTGGAGTTGAAGTAGCACATGATGAAGTAGAGCTTGTAGTAGCTTTGGGAACCCACTTGACCATGGCTTGGGATTCTTCTTCAAATGTGTCAATCTCCTCTTGAAGCTTGTCTTTGCCCTTGAGCTTGTGGTCTTGTGGTGGAAGGTCATCTTGAGCTTTTGTTCCCTTAGAGAGAGTAGGATCATACTTCTCCTTTTAGGGAACAAACTTCGTCTTGGGATAGTGACCTTCGTCCCATTCAACTCCCTTGGCGTTGAAACAACCAATGCCTTGGTTCTTCCAGTGACATCCTTGCTTGTGCACAATCTCCTCAAATTGCTTACTTCTGGCAAGGCTCTTGTAGACACCTTTTTCTATAATTCCTTTCAATAAATCATTTTTTGCTCAAGTGTAACTTGGCTAAGAGAATCATTAGTGGAATCAATAGAAGTACTAGGAACAACATCATTGGATTTAGCAATAGTGTTGTTGTTACTAGATTTATTGCTCAACTGTAACTTGGCTAAGAGAATCATTAGTGGAATCAATAGAAGTACTAGGAACAACATCATTGGATTTAGCATTAGTGTTGTTGTTACTAGATGAAGAACCTTTCTTGCCTTTGTTACTAGTTTGCTTAGATTTAACTTGTGGCACAAATGTGGACAAGAGTAGTCGTTTGGCAAGATAAGAAGAACTCTTCTTTCGAATATCGTCATTGATAGCTTTAAAAACTCATGTTCTTGCTCTAAATTTAGCTTCTCGAAGCGCAGCCACGAGTTTTTAAGAGCTCTCTATGATCTTCTTGAGTTGATTCATGAGCTAACTTAAGAGTGTTTAGTTCTTTAGTTAGATGCTCAATCTCCTTCTTATCATCATCACATGACTTATCTTGACTAGCATGATTATTATCAAGTTCATTTTGACTAACATCACTAGTTTTATCAAAGAGCAAGTCATCATCTCCTAGTAAGTCATCCTCATCACTATTAAAGTCAATGTATTCGGGGTGTGATACCTTGGGGCCTTTAGCCATGAAGCAACTTCCACTTCCTTCATTTTGTGAATCAAATATGTCATAGGAATTGGAGGATACGAGTGCTAGACCGGCAACACCTTATCTTGACTATAGTCGGAGTTGGAGTGGTAGCTTCTCTCGGATTGGTTGTCGTAATCGGAGCTGGAAACCCATTCACCAACATGAGCTTGATGTCTTCTTCTTGTGTAGCTCTTGGTGTACTTGTCCTTCTTCTTCGAGTCCTTGCTTCTCCGGGAGGGTCTTCGTTCATAGCGATCTTCTCTACTCCTCTCTCTACGAGGTGACTCATCTCTTGAGCTTCTTCTTCTAGGTGACTCTTCTCTTCTCTTGTGGGGAGTCGTGCACTCATTGCAATAATGTTCGGGTCTTCCACAATTGTAACAATTTCGGTCACGACTAGAGGAACGCATCTCTTCATATCTTGGGTTGGAGCTTCTCTCTTTGCCTCTATTCTTGTAGAATTTGTTGAACTTCTTGACCATGAGGCTTATATCTTCATTGGTAACAAGGTTGTCACTTGAGGTAGCGGGAGTGTCACTTGTAGCTTTGTATGCACCGCTTGACTTGGTGTGAAGCTCTTCTTTGTCCTTGAGTGACATTTCATGAGCAACAATCCTTCCAATGACTTCAGTGGGCTTGAGATCTTTGTAGTTTGGCATCATTTGGATCAATGTGCACACGGTGTCATACTTTCCATCCAAGGATCTAAGGATCTTCTTGATGATGAAATTGCCAGTCATCTCTTCACTTCCGAAGCCGACAATCTCATTTGTGATGAGAGCAAGCCGAGAGTACATTTCCGCGACTCCTTCACCATCCTTCATCTTGAACTTGTCAAGTTGACTTTGTAGCACATCCAACTTAGATTCCCTGACGGATTCGGTACCTTCATGCATATCAACCAAAGTATCCCAAATTTCCTTTGCATTCTCAAGACGGCTTATCTTGTTGAACTCTTCGGGGCATAGGCAGTTGAATAGAATGTCGCATGCTTGAGCGTTGTATTGCAACATCTTCAATTCTTCTGCGGTCGCTTCATGATCCGGTTCCTTTCCATCACCAAAGAATTCACCTTGCAATCCAACACGAACAATAGCCCAAATGGCGGGGTTATGACCAAGAATATGCATTTTAATTTTGTGCTTCGAACTAGCAAAGTTTGTACCATCAAAATATGGACCTCTATGATGATAATTTCCCTCACTAGATGCCATACTCTCCTAGGTTGTGAAACCAATGCAATGGAGACCAAAGTTCTGATACCACTTGTAGGATTCAAAGTATGTATAGAGGGGGGGTGATTAAACTACTTGACCAAAGTAAAAATCTACCCTTTTCCCAAATTTAGATGTTGGCAAGTTTTAGCAATTATATCTAGTCAAGCACACCCTACACATACAAGTCTAAGACTATAGAAGCGGAAAGTAAAGACATGCACATATAAGTAGAGGGAAGGGATAGGAGGATCAAACGCAATGGGGACACGAAGATTTTTCCCGTGGTTCCAATAGGTGGTGCTATTGCACGTCCACTTTGATGGAGACTTCAACCCACGGAGGGTAACGGTCACGAGAGTCCACGGAGAGCTCCACCCATAAGGGTCCACGAAGTAGCAACCTCGTATATTCCATCATAGCTTACGTCCACGAAGGACTAACCTCACTCGGGGTAGATCTTCACGAAGTAGGCTGTGACACCCTGGAATTTGGCTACAGTGATCATTGTAGTTAAGCTACAGTAATGACCATGATCAGTGCCTAATCATTTTGCTAAACAGGATATGATCAAGTTGAAATTTCATATCTCATTCAAATTCCACTTCAAAAGGCCTTGAATTTTATTGTGATAAAATAAAGTTGCAAACATCAAGAATAAAATGTTGCACACTTGTGAAAAATCACAAAACAAATGTTGTTGAGGAAAACAACATCACCTTGATGTTGGTGTGGACCCCACCATCAAAACAGAATCATTTTTGCATTTAAAGTGCACTTTTAATTCTGTGGATAATTCCTACAGTTTCCAAAAAATGCCCAAAATAAATATGGCCCTACAAAATATTGCAAGATATTATTTGGACCAAGTCCCACAATTTTTCTGTGGAGAAATGTGCAGAAAAGAAATAAAACAGAAGCTGGAAAAGAAACCAGAAAAAGAAAAAGGAAATAAAAAGGAAAAGTGCACTGTGCACTTAGGCCCTGGCTACAGTAGCCGGCCCAGCCCGCCTAGCGTCGTCTCCCACCTCCTGACGCCGCAGCGCGCGCTGTCGACGCCAGAGAGAGCGCGCGCGCGCACGCCCGGGGCCCCCCTCGCTCCCTCGTCCTCGCGCATGCGTGGATGGATAAGAGGGAACGCCCTCTCCCCACTGGACGCCTCTGCTCCTCCTCTCACCCTCTCCATCGCTCGCCCCCATCGTTCCCGAGCGCCACCGCCGCCATGGACGCCGGCTAGCCGCGGCCACAGCCCACCCCTCGCCTCCGTAGCCTGTCCAGAAGCTCCGCCGCCACGAGCCCTTCCTCCTCGACCGCTGGAATGAGCCCCGGAGCCCCTGCGCCGTCGCCATCGCCTCTTCTTCCTCCTCGGGAGCCCGGAGCTCCGCCGCCTCGATTCGCCGCCGTCGCCCTTCCCCGAGCCCACCGTTGCACATCTGCAGGTCCCGGTGAGCTCCAGCTCCTCTTCCCCCTCGTAGATGAGCTCGCTTGCGCTCCCTAGCTAGTCGCTCCGTCGAAGCCCGAAGCGTGCTGCCGCCGACGAGCTTCTGGTCGTCGCTACCGTCGCCGTCAGGCTCGCCTGAGCACAGCATCGTGCTCCTGGTGCTCCCAGGAGCAC
Organism: Elymus sibiricus; assembly: GCA_039707655.1. Lineage (NCBI taxonomy): Eukaryota > Viridiplantae > Streptophyta > Magnoliopsida > Poales > Poaceae > Elymus > Elymus sibiricus. The sequence continues at coordinate 118,874,617 of CM077675.1, forward strand.
AACGCGCATACGCACGCACTTGCTTGTGCCCTCTAACGCCGTCCACGACGCGCGCCCGAACACAACCGCCGCGGAGCTCGTCGCCGATGAGCCTTCGGTGACCAAATTGTCCCGGGCGTGCCACCATCGTGCTTGCCGCGTCGCGTAGGACCGATCTAGCGCTAGTCCCGCTCGTTTTGCTCCCTGTACGCACGCGCCGGAGTTCGCCCGAAGCTCGCCTCCGTCGCCGTCGACCTGCCGCTCACCACCGTCCACCGTAGCCCCTGCCGATGCCCGGAATGGACGCGCGACGACGCCTGCTTTCGAACGCCACCGGCCGTGCTCGATTTGACCCACCGTAGCGCAAACCCGAGCGCCCTCGCCGTCTCGGGCGCTCGCCGGAGTTGCTCCGGCGACAAACGCCGGCCGCCGTTGACCAGGCTGGACCGGGGCCACTGCAAGGGTCACTGACCCGCGGGCCCCGCGGTCCTGGTTGACCTGTTGACCAGGTCAACCGTGCTGACTGGACACTGCCAGTCAATGACAGGTGGGGCCCAACACCCCTGTGTGTATGACAGGTGGGCCACCCCAGTCAGCTAACTAATTAGTTAATTAGGTTAATTAAAATAATTAACTTAGCCTAATGACCCTATGACAGATGGGCCCCACTTGCTAATTAACTATGTTTAGTTTAATTAAAAAATCTGAAATAGAGCTGAGTCTATGACATGTGGGACCCACAGGTCAGGTTTGACCTGGTCAGCCCCACTGTTGACTGCTGATGCAATGCTGACCTCATGCTGACGTCACCCCTGCACTGTTCTGGATAATGTTGATTTAAATAATTAGAATTAATTCCAGAAAATGATTAAAACTTTGAAAAATCATAGAAATAAATCGGTAACTCGGATGAAAATAATTTATACATGAAAATTGATCAGAAAAATCCCACGAATCCGAATACGCTATCCGTTCGTCTGTCACATGCTCCTAGCATAGCAAACATGGAACTTTCCCCTCCGGATCGTCTGTCCGATAAATCCAAAGACCCGGGAAATATCGTCAGATATTCTCCCGCTCCGTCTGTGACATGTAGTACCGCGTTAGTGCATACCTAGCTCTGCAAATTGTCATGTCATGCATCATGATGCATTTGTCTGCTTATATTTATTGTTTCTTCCCCCTCTTCTCTCCGGTAGACCCCGAGACTGACGGTGCTACCGGGTACGACTACACCGTCGACGATCAGCCCTTTGCCGCAGAGCAGCAAGGCAAGCAACCCCCCTTGAGCATTCCGATATCGCCTATTCCTTTCCCTTTTATTCTTGCATTAGATTTTTGCTACTGTATTAGTTAGCTCCTATTCTGATGCATAGCCTGTTTTTGATAAACTGCTACTATACTTGCAATCATATCAACTGCTTAGTATAGGTTGATCAGTGAATCCCCAGTGGCCCCTTAGTCCCAGTTGCCCCTGCTTCTTCATCGACGACTCGACGACCCGAAGACTCGAAGACTCAGTCAACCGACCGACAAGCCAGGCCCCTCACATCACCGCACTCCCCTTAGTTGTACGACTCTGCAGCGCTACTATCGAGTACCGAGGGTGACACCTCGTGAAGTACTCATGATGCTAGCTCTGTGGTGCAGCTAGTCGGTCGTGGTTATCGAGGGTGATTCCTCCTTCACCACTCCCGACGATGACTCTGTCGTACAACCCCTCAAGTGTGGGACCCTCGAGGGTGATTCCTCTAAGTCCACCTTGGCGGTTACATCGAGCGGGGACCATTGAGGGTGATTCCTCAGTTCCCGCCTTGATGATTTATACACACAGTTACGATGACCTGGTTACGGAAACATGTTGGTGATGGGTCGGCCCTGAGGGGTACCCACGGTTTGGTGATGATGAGGCGTGGACTGGCGAGAGAGGCCTTTGCCACACATCCTCGAGACGGGGTGACGGGACCGCACTTTATGGGTCACGCTTGCCCCGCATTAATAAAATGCTAATGGGTTGGGTACTTGATCTGAGTTAGGTCGTTGGCCTTAATACGCACTAACCTTCACGTGGGGAAGTTATGGGCACTCAGCGTCGTTGTATCAGCCGAAGCTCTTCGGACGTCAGCAATGGAGCGGCGCGCGACGGATTGGACTGGACGGTGCAGCTCTTGGACTGGAGTGTACTAGGTCTGTTTCCGGCCGCGTTCGCCTCGTGCAGGAGTGCAAGGGCAAGTGGGCCCATGAACCTGCGCGCTTAGGAATTAGACCGGTGGGCTGGCCTCTTCGTTGAGCCTAGGTGGGGCGACGACGTGCTGATATCCCGAGGCCGGGCATGACCCAGGAAAGTGTGTCCGGCCGGAGGTGATTCAGGCGTGTTGGGGAATATGTGGTGCACCCCTGTAGGGATGAATAATCTATTCGAATAGCCGTGTCCACGGTAACAGGACGACTTGGAATTGTGCCTTGACCTTATACAACTATAATTGAGATCTATTTTGAAATGAATGAGGCTCCGGGATTGCTCCCTCGCAGGGAGTCGAGGAAGAATCTCTGGGCATGGTTACTTAATAAAATTGCTACAATAATATGACTATATGTGAGATACCAATCTGCACTCTTCTAATGCTGCAAGATGTTGAAGATGCTAGTCTTCGATAGGACTAGGCCTCCCCCCCTATTCTTGCTTCTGCATTCAGTCCAGATATACCCCATTCTTTGATAATGATGCATACTTAGCATAGATCTGATGTCAGTCTTGCGAGTACTTTGGATGAGTACTCACCGCTGCTTTGCTTTCCCTTTCCCCCTCGATACGTTGCTGCGTTCAGACGATGGAGCCCAGGAGATGGAGTACGCCGGAGACGACTACTACACCACTGCTGGAGCCTACTACTACGTGGAGGCTGCCCCCGATGCTCAGGAGTAGTTAGGAGGTTCCCAGGCAGGAGGCCTTGCCTCTTTCGATCCGCTGCTTATGTTCGTGCTAGCATTCTTAAGGCAAAACTTGTCTAACTTATGTCTGTACTCAGATATTAATTGCTTCCGCTGACTCGTGCTTGTCGAGCTTTGTATTCGATCCCTTGAGGCCCCTGGCTTGTAATATGAAGCTGTATGACTTTAATTTGTGTCTAGTGTTGTGCTGTGATATTGATTAGTGAGTCCCTAATCTTGGTCGTACGCATTTGCGTGTATGATTAGCGTACGGTCGAGAAAGGGGGGCGTCACATAGGCGATCTCCTTGCCCTTACAAACTTCCTGGTTCAACTCCACACATGAAGACGGAGGCTCCCACGCGACACCTAACCAATCTAGGAGACACCACTCTCCAAAAGGTAATAGATGTGGTAAGAATGATGAACTCCTTGCTCTTGTGCTTCAAAAGATAGTCTCCTCAACACACAATCACTCTCTCACAGATTTGGCTTGATAGAAGAGGTTGATTGGGTGGAAAGCAACTTGGGGAGGCTAGAAATCAAAATTCATATGGTTGCAGTGGAAGATCTTGGTCTCAACACATGAGAAGGTGGTTCTCTCTCAGAAAATGGATGGGGCAAGTGTTGGTCTGTTCTGAGTGCTTCCTCTGCGAGTGAGAGGTAGGTGGAGGGTACATCTGGGCATGGGCAGCCCGGCCCGGCGACCCGGCCCGAGCCCGGCCCGAAAAACCCGAGCCTGGCTGGGTCAGGCTTTGTGTTCGGGCCAGGCTCGGGCTTGAAAATCGGGCCCGGGAAGCAGTTCGGGCCGGGCTCGGGCTTACAAAAAATGGCGATTTACACGGAGGCCCGGCCCGGCCTGGCCCGAAATTCATCTTTTAAGTCCATTCGAGCCGGGCTCGGGCCTGATTTTGCGTTTTTTTGGCCGGGCCGGGCTCGTGCTTGGGATTTCCAGTTCGGGCATTGTAAAGCCCGGCCCGAAGCCCGGCCCGGCCCGGGGTATGCCAAGGTTTAGTGGAGGGGTATATATAGGCATCTCCAAAAATCCAACCGTTACAACATTATTGCCCAACTCGGTGAAACCGAAGCAAAAAACTCGGTTGCACCGACTAGTGCAAAATGTGGCAACTTTTGGCGTTTCGGTGAGACCGATATATAAATCTCGGTGAGTCCGATTTGGCTGGCCTAGGCAGTTACCCAAACTAGTTGGCACCGATTTGTAAAAATCAGAAATTCTGATTTTAGAAATAGGATACCCGAGAGTTGGTTACTGGTTTCAGTTGCACCGAAAAAGGACTTGGTTTCACTGAGAAGCTAGGGTTTGTCTTAGGGTCTATCTAGGGTGAAACTCGATAGGGCCGATTTGGAAAAGCTGGTGGTACCGAGATTGAGTGGTAGAGTTTAGACGAAGTATTTTGTGGGAGAATTTCATGAGTATTTTTGGTGGTTAACTCTAAGCACTTGAGCAACCAGATCATCATGGATACCTCATCCCCTTTTAATGTATTGGCTTTCCTATGGACTCAAATGTGATTTCTCACAAAATGCAAAATGTAGAGTCTTGAAGCTTGTTGCCAATAGATGTTCCTTGCATCTAGGGGATCTCCACACAATCTTTTGCCAGTCCATTCATGGAACTTTTCCTGAAATATACTTGGTAGAATCATTAGTCCAATGAAATATATGTTGTTATTAATTACCAAAATCACCTAGGGAGAAGTTATGCTTTCAGCAGGAAAACGAGTTCTTCGGCATAAAAGCCGGATGGGTGGCCCGCCGAGCTCGCTGGATACGAGCCATGCATCTCTCTACTCCACCTCCCTCGTCGCACCAGGCCACTACAGGCCAGCTTGCGGAGGAGGCCCCTCCAAGCTGGTGCTTGGTTCAACAACTCACCTCTACAAGCCAGCTCGCCGTGTGGCGGCAAGTTGCTCCAGGAAGGCTCGTGGGGGAGCACGACGATGATATGTCTCCAACGTATCGATAATTTATGAAGTATTCTTGCCATATTTGCTTATGTTTACAATACTTTTATATGGTTTTGATGCACTTTATATGATTTATCTAGAACTAACTCAGACTGGCCCTATTTTCAGCAGAGTTGCCGTTGTGTTGTTTTTGTGCAGAAAATAAAAGTTCTCGGAATCGCCCGAAACTTTTTTATGATTTTTTCTGGAGAAAATAAGAAATACTGGAGCAAAGAACTACCGTAGGGGAGCCACCTGTGGGCCACAAGCCAACAGGGCGCGCCCACCCCCTGGGCGTGCCCTGATGGCTTGTGGGGCCCATGTGGCTCCGTTTAGCGTGATTCCAATGCTGAAAAATCCAATATATACTTAAACCCTCAGGTATAAACAGAGAACTTCCGCTTTGCCGCCGTAACTCTCTGTATCGACGAAAAACCCATCTGGAGCCTTTCCAGTACCCTGTCTGAGGGGGGAAACCATCACTGGTGGCCATCTTCATCATCCCGGTGGAGGCCATGACGAGGAGGGAGTAGTTCACCCTCGAGGCTGAGGGTATGTACCAGTAGCTATGTGTTCAATCTCTCTCTCTCTCTCTCTCTCTCTCTCTCTCTCTCGTGTTCTTGAGATGGCACGATCTTGATGTATCACGGGCTTTGTTAATATAGTTGGATCATATGATGTTTGGCTCTTGCTATCTTGTTGTGATGAATTGAATCTTTCCTTTTGAGATTTTGTTATGTCGGATTGAATATTGGATTTGAGAACACTTGATGTATGTCTTGCATGCGGATACCCGTGGTGACAATGGGGTGTTGATTCACTTGATATATGTTATGGCATCAAGTTGCGGATTCCGGTGACCTTGGGGGTCTATGCAAAGGGGTTGATTGCATGTTTTCATCCTACCTTCTCCGATAGAAATCTTGGGGGTACTCTTTGAAGTTCTTTATGTTGGATTGAATATGATGAATCTGAAATTGTTTGATGCATGTCGAATAATTAACCCACGGATACTTGTGGTGACATTGGAGTATCTAGGTGACATTAGGGTTGATTGATATATATCATAGGTGTTATTTTAGTATGAACTCTAGGGCTGTTTGTAACACCTATAGGAATAGCCCAATAGATTGATCGGAAAGGGTAACTTTGAGGTGGTTCTACTACCTACACCAATTTTACTTTATGTTCTCCGCTAGATATGAACTTTGGAGTGATTCTTTGTTGCACGTTGAGGGATGATCATATGATTGATTCTATTATGTTAGCATTGTTGAGAGATTGCACTAGTGAAAGTATGAACCCTAGGCCTTGTTTCCAAGCATTAATACAACGTTTTGCTCGCTGTTTGCCACTTAATACCTTGCTGTTTTTATATTTTCAGATTACAAAAACCTATATCTACTATCCATATTGCACTTGTATCACCATCTCTTCGCAGAACTAGTGCACCTATACAATTTACCATTGTATTGAGTGTGTTGGGGACACAAGAGATTTCTTGTATTTGATTGCAGGGTTGTCTGAGAGAGACCATCTTCATCCAACACCTCCCACGGATTTATAAATCTTAGGTCATCCACTTGAGGGAAAGTTGCTACTGTCCTACAAAACTCTACGCTTGGAGGCCCAACGAAGTCTACAAGAATAAAGTTGTGTAGTAGACATCAAGCTATTTTCTTGGGCCGTTGCTGGCGAGGTGAGTGCTTGAAGGTATATCTTTAGATCTTGGAGTTAAATCTTTTAGTTCTGTGTTTATCACTAGTTTGGTTTATAAAAGAAAAGTACAAAAAATGGAATTGATGTTGCATCAAGTTCTTTACCTTTATGATGTTTTTCTTGAAAATGATGGATCGAAAAATTGTGCCAAAGTGTTAGAAGAAGAGTTCAATAAGATGTTTGGCGTTAAATCCTTCAATGATGAGCATGGTAGCAATGTTGTTAGTACAAATTCTATGAATATCCATGATGCTAATGATATGCAAAACCACAAGCTTGGGGATGCTATGTTTGATGAAGATGATATTTTTAGTCCCCCAAGTTTTGATAAGCAAATTTATTATGATGATCGCATGCCCCCTATGTATGATGATTATATTGATGAAAGTGGGTTTGGAAGAGTATCAACTCTAGGTATTAATAATCCCACTATTTTGGAGGGTGTTGAATCTTATTGTAATAATTATAAAAGTGGATTTGGAGAGGTCACGACTTTATTTAATGACGATTCCACTATTTTGGAAGAGGTTTCAATTGATTATGACAACCAAGTTGCTATCTATGATGATTATGATGATGACATGTATGCTATAAAGAATAATGATAACTATAAAACTTGTCATCATGATTTTAATTTTCAATTTGGTTATGTCAATCATGTATCTCATGATAGTTATTTTGTTGAGTTTGCTCCCACTACAATGAATGAGAAGAAAATTGCTTATGTGGAGAGTAATAAATTTTCTATGCTTGTGGATCACAAAAAGAATGCTTTATGTGATAGTTATATTGTTGAATTCCTTCATGATTCTACTGAAAATTATTATGAGGGAGGAACCTGTGCTCGTAGGAATTGCAATAATATCAAGTTTCCTCCCTGTGTGTTCAAAGTTATGAAGTTATGCTTGTTTTTCCTTCCTATGCAAGTTGATTCTTGCTCCCATAAATTGTTTGCTCACAAAATCCCTATGCATAGAAAGTGGGTTAGACTTAAATGTGCTTGCCATGTGATTCATGATGCTCTCTTGCATGTTTCAATTACTAATCCTATGTGAGCATCATTGAAATCATCATGCCTATCTAAAAAGGCTTTAAAGAAAAGCGCTTATTGGGAGACAACCCAACACTTTTCCTTTCTGTTTTTGTGTGTTCACATGATTAAGCTACTTTAGTAATCATGTTTTGTTTCTTTTATTTCAATAATGTGCCAATTAAAGCATTTGGGATAGTGTGGATGCTTGTTAGTTTGATTCCGTGCAAAAATAGAAACTTTTACTGTAGTTTTTGAATTTTCATATTTTACTGGAACGTGGAAAGTTTATGATATTTTTACATAGTATTATTATATAAATTCTTTATCATGTCCTAAATTTTCATAATTTTTAGATATACAGAAGTGCACTTTGTAATTTAATTGTTACAAACTGTCCTGTTTAGACAGATTGTTGTCATGGTTTTGTTATCTACTTCTCTTATAGTTTTCATGAGTTATATTCGTAGATATAAACATATGAGATGGGGTTTATTCATATTAATTGGATTTACTTTATCTACATCATGTCATCATTCTTCAAGCATTACTCTATTTCACTTAATAATCTAGATGCACGCTGGATAGCGGTTGATGGGTATTTTTTTGTGACGAGGTTGATGGGTGGAGTAATAGTAGTAGATGCAGGAAGGAGTCGGTCTACTTGTTTACGGACGTGATGCCTATATGCATGATCATTGCTGTGAATAAATATTGCATAACTATGCGTTTTTCTATCAATTGCCCAATAGTAATTTGTTTACCCACCGTATGCCTTCTTTGAGAGCGAAGCCTCTACCGAACACTATGGCCCCCGGGTCTATTCACATATATATTTACAAATTCTATTATTTCCTTGCTGTCATTATTTACTTTTTTTATTTTTTTATTATATTTATCCAACTATCATCTACACTACTTATCGCTTGTAAGTAACGAGTTCAAGGGGATTGACAACCCTCTTGCCCGCGTTGGGTGCAAGTGTGTGCTCTTTTGTGTGTACGCGCTGAAGACGGGAAGTTGTGTAATCCTCATATTGGTTCGATAACCATGGTTCTCACTGAGGGAAATACTTATCTATATTATGCTGCATCATCCCCTCCTCTTCGGGGAAAAACCCAATGCAGATCACAAGTATCAATGTAAAGAAATCTGCTTTGTACTGTAGCCACGAATTCGAGTATCGTGGGTCATCAGATGGGTCCAATCAACGGTATAAATTGCATTATGTTGCTTGGTTTCAAACTTTCAAAACTGCTACACTATATAGAAGTACATATACTATTATGCATATGCCTAAAATATTATTGAATACATAAAAGAAAAACCTCAGTTCTGGCGTAGCACAAGTTCATATCATATACTAGCAATGTATCCGAATGGGCGTAAACCAATTAAATCAACAAAGTAGAATTTAATTATGTTGCTAGTCTCTGATGCATCCGTTTTGCATAATTATTTCTTATTATAAATTATTCTATTTCAATGAAATATTTTACAATATGGTGCAATTCTAATGTATTTTCTCTCTTAAAATGCAAGCAATACAAACAGAGGGGGATTCCTGGACAACTTGAAATTAGACTAAAATCCAAACGAAGAGAAAGCAATTCTATGGAGCCATAAATGAAGCATGGGGTTTTGGAGAATTATTTTGGAATATATAAGAAATTATGGAGCGAAGAAGTACCAAAGGGAACCCACCAGGCCCCCACACGGCGTGGTGGCGCGCCCTACCCCCTGGGCGTGCCACCTACACGTGTGGGGCCGTGGTGGCTCGTCTCCTGATGCCCTTTGGCTATGACTCATATATGCCCATGAAAAAACAATAGAAAATCCTCGGGACTTCTCGCCACTGCCTGCGACGCGGAACTTGGCCACAACACTTTTTCTCTTCGGTGGAGCAATTCCGTCGGGAAACTTCCCTCCACGAGGGGGAAATCCAAGCCTTCGTCATCATCAACACTCCGTTCATCGCATCTTGATCAACATCTACACCTGCACCATCTCATCTACAAAACCTAGTTCTTCTCTTTTGTTCAATCTTTGTATCAAACCTCATATTTGTACCTGGGAGTGCTTGTAGAGTTGATCAGAGCTTGTAGTTGATGCTAGATGATTTAATTTGTGGAAGATTATTATGTTCTGTTTTTTATATATTTATACCCACTCATTATGATCCATATGATGAGTTGCGAGTAGTTCCATTAGTTATTGATGACATGGAAGAATTCATGTTACTAGTAATCATGTGAAGTTGATCCCATTTAATATTTTGATATTATGTTGTGTTGTTCTTTCTCTAGTGGTGGTATGTGAAAGTCGACTAGATGAAACTTCACCAAATTCGGTCCTAGGGAAAGGAATTGTGAATTAGTTTGTAAATGATAGGTTGCGGGAGTGATAGAAACCTAAACCCTAGTTTGTGAATTTTTCCATTACAGTTGTTTTGCATCCAACTGCCCATTGCTATGTTCTCCATAAATTTGTGGTCAAGTTTACTAGGCTCGGTATTCACTTGCGTCAAGAGGAGTCCAAGCTTGGAGGAGTTGACACGTTCATTTTGCATCATCATTTCGTACTATAAATTATCCTATTTCAACGATATATTTCACAATATATGTAATTATAATGCCCTTTCTCTCTTAAAATGCAAGGAACAAAGAGACGGGGATTGCCACACAACTGGAAATCTGACCTAAAAATGCAATAGATGAGAAAGAAATCCTTCGGAGCTTAAAATGAAGCCTGGATTTTTGGAAAATTATTTGGAATATATAAGGAATTATGGAGCGAAGAAGTATTAGAGGGGACCCAGTAGGCTCCCACACGGCCTAGTGGCGCGCCCTACCCCCCTAAGCACGCCACCTGGCCGTGTGGGGCCGTGGTGGCTTATCTTCTGATATCCCTTCTCTATAAATTAAAAAATTCCCTAGAAAAATCACAAAATCTTCGGGTCTTTCGGCCGCCGTCTAAGATGTGGAAATTGGGCGGAGCACCTTTTCTCTCTGATGGGGCAAATCTGATGGGTAAACTTTCCTCCGGGATGGGGAAATCGAAGCCTTCATCATCACCAGCACTCCATTCATCATGGGGATCATCATCTTCATCAACACCATCTCATTTCTAGACCCTAGTTCTTCTCTTGTGTTGAATCTTTGTATCAAACCTCATATTAGTACTTGGGAGTGCTTGTAGTGTTGATTACATCTTGTAGTTGATGTTAGTTGATTTAATTGATGGAAGATTGCTATGTTTAGATTGTGAATCATATATTTATAAGCACCAATCATGATCCATATGATGAGTTGTGAGTAGTTCCATTAGTTCTTTTAGGGAATGGGCGAAGTTTTGCTACTAGTAATCATGTGAAGTTGATTGCCATTCAATGTTTCAATATTATGGTGTGTTTTTCTTCCATTAAAGGTGTTATCTGAACGTCGACTACATGACACTTCGCCATCTTTGGGCTTAGGGGAAAGAATTGTGGAATTAGTTTATAGACGATGGGTTGTAGGAGTGATAGAAACCTAAAACCTAATTTGTGAATTAGTCTAGATGGGTTGTTTTGGATCCAACTGTTTAATGCTCTGGTTAGATATATCTTATTTACTTTTCTTGTAGTTGCGGACGCTTATATGGAGGGTATAATCATAAGTAGGTATTATTTTTCCAAGTAAGGAGAGTACCTTAGCTCCGGTCCATCCACATCACACTTATCAAGGCAATGGACATTAATTCAATGAATCATGGTGAATGTAACTTGGCAATATTCCCTTGTGTCCTCAAGAGCTTTTTAGTCACTATAAGAAACACCTCCAGCTTGTCCTTAGCATAATTAGTTTGGGCCACTTGCTGCACTTTGCCACTATTGTAACTTGCTACCTTGCTACAATTTATCTTGCTATCAAACTATCTTGCAACACTCGCAGTGAAACCTTTATGAAAACCGCTTGTCAGTTCCTTATGCTACTCGTTTGATTCGACACTCTTACTTATTGAATGGACTACGACTGATCCCCTATACTTGTGTGCCATCAATCTCTCTCCAATGGGTGTCAGCATGTCATATAATTAGACTACTAAGGTTAAACTGGCGTGCAACTTTTCATTTGAGAAACTAGCATGAGCTCTCATATACACCAAGTCGAACCAATTGCATTCCAGATGAGCGTATCAAATATATTTTGTGTTCTTTGTTGTTATAAGAACGGCGATATTCTGAATACAAGTAGAAAACAAGCACATATTGTCAAATTATTACTGAATCAAAGTTACAAGTAGATTTTAGATATGCTTACCTAGTATACACTATAAATTGTTATTAAGATATTTGTTAGAATTTATGATTCAGAAATATCTACCATGATATTTATTGATAAAAATATGTATATAAACACATGCACATACATGCAAACATTTTTTATGCAGTGTTTAAAATGAATTTTTTTACATTGGAAAATTTAAATTTACTAGATGCAAAAATTTGTTGACACACATTACAATATCAATTAACATTGTAACTACTACTTAGGAACATTATTATGTGGTTAGCTACGATATATAAATAATATAAATATTCTCATTTAACTTGATTATGATTTGTTTTGGTTACAAAATTATAGTATGTTACAATGAATCTATATAAGTACAAAAGGTTAGCATAAAAGGTATTTTTATATTTACTACACCTTAGATCCAAGAATTACTTGGATCGACTCTATGGCCAAGAAAATTAGGAGTTCCTTGGGGTGCTTAATTTTGCATTTAGTTTCCCACCCTTTGACCAAACACTTGTCAATCTTTGTAAAACGCTATGACTCGCACAACATGATAGCGTATTTTGACACTTGTTTTTTCATCCAATTTGTTTTCCTGTAATTTTGCTTATATCGAGAAAAAAATCCCAAACCGTCATTCATGGACCTCTTGCTTAGACTGAGGTCCGTTAGGTTCTCAATGCCACCATTTAAATCCTTGTAACTTCCATCAAGCCCTAACTCAACGGTATTCGGGAACATATCAAAACATTCATCAAATGTGTGTGTAAGTCCTTCAGGGTCATCCTCAACGGGCATTATATAAAGATGGTCGCTTCTTATAACAAATATGACTTCATAATCTCCATCCACAATATGGTCATATAACCTCCCTACAAAAAAGGTCATATAACCATGCCGGTGGCGGCTATGAAGGTCCAATCGATCTTTCCAACACCATTAGACCATTCGCATAGTAAAGAGTAAGCACCTTTTGACTATGTCACGTGCCCGATAAGACAATAGTGGGTAATAATCAAGATCACACTTCTTCATCCCAATAACTACTACTATGTTATACAAAAATCAAATTACTAGTTCGTACACAAGTTTATAAATTTAAAAGTATTTTATACACACACAACATAGATGTGATGATTGTATATAAAATGATGTACATTAAATGTTATACTTGCCATGCATGCGGACTAAAAATAACAATTATGTATGAACCTAGAAATTGCCAATGTTTCAAATAATATGATAGCAAAATTGAATGAGAATAAAAAATGTGAAAAGTCTCATGAAAAGAAATTTGCCATGCGATGGACACATAATTTGTCATGGTATACAAACCGAATTTTCCATGCTTTGTACAACAAAATTTGCCATTCTTAAAAAAACAAAAATGTATGTTGGTGTATAAGATAAAAAATGCCATGTTGTCGAAAAACAAATTTGCCATGGTCCGAACTATAAAGTTGCCGTGATGACATAACGGAACCAATAGCATGTGTTATTTGGTAAATTTTGCAAACCCCAAAAGACAAAATTTGCATGGTCCATAAAGTAAGAATTTTCAAATGGTTCAAAAAGATAAATTTCCAAATGGTCCAAAAAAAGAAAATTTTCCTTGTCCATAAAATATATTTTCCATTGTTAAAGAAATAGATTTGACAATTTCCACAAAAGAAATTTGCCATTGTAAAAAATGATTTGCCACTATCAAAGAAATAGATTTGCCGTTTTCAAAGAAAAGTATTTGGCATTGTCAAAAAAGAGATTTTCCATTGTCCATACAAGATATACTTGCCATAGTCCACAAAATTTTTTTTTTTGACATGCACTGAATTAAAATTGCATCCAAAAAATAAGTGTGACATGGTATAAAAATAAATTTAACGTGATGGAGTATGAAAAGAATGATCTCTAAATTATGGCAAACATGGAAAAGGTTATGTCATGGTAAAAAAATATGGAAAAATTCTTTAAGTAACCATGGTAATATTCTTAAATTCTATGGAAAATACATAACAAAAAAATCATCACGGCAACATATGCTTTTAGTTTCCATGGTAATAAATAAAATGCCTAGCTTTAACAGGCAGTACGGATCCCATGATGTATAAATTTCTATGTTTCTAAACAATTATAAAATATCAGCAACAATCAACTAGTCAACCATTCCCAACGAATCACACTCAACCAAACTAAGTGCAAAAAGCTCAAAAATTAGAGAGCGTAATAGTAAATTGACACGGCAAACCATCTCTAATTGATAGTGAATTGTCATGGTATATGAAATTAAATGATATCTACTTCATGAGAAATGTAGAAAAATGGTAAAATTAGATATCATTTGTCATGGCAAATTTAGACATCTCGAATAAATGGCAAATTTAGGGAACATAGTGCATTGACATGGCATAACGATCTCTAAAAATGATAAGTTATTTGCCATGGTCTATGAAAAATTATAGGAATGGCCATGACAACTATTTACTAAAAAAGATGGCAGCTATAAAAGATTATAAATTTGCCATGTCAATTGATGCTAATTTGCTTTGATTTTGCACAACTACAAAATAGCAGGAGCAATCAAATCGTCAACCAAATCCAAATCAATCACACTCAAAGAAACTATCATGGACCAGCATCATGGTTAATCATCATCGTTCCTTTTCCTTCAGCACTTCAATGAGCAGACATTCGCTGGCTCAGAGGTTCAACTTCTCGTACCTGTAGAGGCGCCAAAAGACGAGCGCAAGGAAGAGGCTCTAGAGCTCCTACTTTTGCCCATCGACGATGCACCGCCCCAACGCCTATGCCGCCGCATCCCACACCACCACGTCCACGTCCCCGCCACTCGTATAGGAGGGCGGCGCTGCAGCCTTCCTGGTCGCCATCGCCTGTCCAAACACCGTCGTGTTAGACTAATGCACCACTACACCCCACCACCCCTGCGCATCGCCGACAACCCCCTCTCCCACACGCCACCTGCCACTACCGCCCCCTTCCTCCACGTTGCACCGTGCGTGTGAAGAAACGCTTGGAATCACATCGAATTGCCTGGATTTGCGAGATGCCGTTGACGCCGCAGCAGTATCGTCGGGAATCACCGAGGAGGTGGTGGTGGACGGGTAGATGAGAAAAGGAAAGTGGGAGGGGGAGAATGAGAGAGGGACTGTGAGTGAGCATGAACGGGCGAGGAAGGAAAAAAAAAAAAGCATACCTACGTTCGCCTGGTTCGGACACAAGTATAGTAATCTGACGTCAATGTTTAGGTAAATTTTCGTCTGCAACCCAGATTTGTTTGGTGTCCTCCCTCCAAGTCACCCAAGGACAAAAGTACAAGGGAGAGATGTGAAACACGACGAAGAAGCGATGCGCACAATCATGCGCAGGGGAAATTACAGCTCCTGGCAGGTAGAATCTTCCAATTTGGCACTTTCAATTCCCTATTTGAAATGACGACTGCGATGACCTGCAACGGGCCATACGAGTTACTGTAAACTTGATAGTGGGCAGAGCGAGGACGTGTCGACAGAGTGGCGGGGTGTGGGAGGGGGGTCTGCGCTCGCTAAGCGTCGCCGTACGGTGGCAGTAATACTCGTACAGTAGCGCACCATCGACAATTATTTGACAGGGTAGATCTGCGGCCGCACGGTTCACCATTTTCTCCTCGTCGTTTTCTCTCAGATTCAAACCCCCCAGCGCAGAGCCCAGGAGATTCCCAGCATGTTTCGTTAGAGTCTGGTGCAATCCAATCCAATCCAATCCAATGCTGATACTACACAATGCGCACATGCGTTACGTATCCTAGACCGAAAGGAAGAAACAGCGAACCGATCGACAGTTTGACCCGACGCAAAGCTCCACAGCTCCACCACAGAAGCAGACAGCGGAGGTACGAGCCTGCAGATCGATCATCGGCCGCACTGTCCGTTTCAAAAAAAATCATCGGCCGCACTGTGGATCACTCACTAAAGAGTTGAACGACTCCTTACGTCTTCAGATACATGCGCGCGGGCACTGTGGATGTGGCCTACGACTACGAGCCACCGATCGAGGCCGTGCGCGGCGGTAGAAGCATGATGCACGCACATGCCACGGTTTCCCTGGGAGTGATCGTACTCGCCACTTTGCTTTCTGTACCGGTGGTCTGGTGCCAATTGTTGTCGCCCACCCATCGTTTTTTTACTGCTTTTCTCCCCCCGGCCGGTTGCCATCGACCGTGCCGTGCGTGCGTACGAGCACTGAACGTTTGCAGGCTGTTTCTTGGGTCTGTTGGTGCGTGTGTGGTCAGTGGGCTACTGGTAGCCGTTGCAGGTTCAGGATGCGACATTGGACTGCGGGCATAGATAGGGGCATGGCGGATGCCTCATCTGGAGAAGCAGCGCCATGGACCGATGGCCGTGTGTCTCGGGGGTGAATGGCGCGAGGTGAAGCGGAAGTTTAACGAAGTCTGGGGTGAATGACGAGCAGAAAAGAGCCATGGGCGCGGCTCCAAGGCGTGCACGCACGTACGCGGGACGTTGCGCCCGTGCCGGCGCGCATGCCATAGCGGGTCCCTCGTGAAGCTCACCGGAACGTCACGGGGCAGCGGTTATTGCCGGTGCATGCGCTAGCACACACGGAGCACCAATTTAATCGCGAGCGGCCGGCGCTCATACGCAGCCACGCCGGCGGTACGGGCGTCGTAGATACTCCTACTTTGGAGAAGCGAGGAAACACGTGCGCACAGCCATGAGACCCCGGCCTCGGGGAACGGCGGCCCGGCGAGAAAAGTAGGACGTACGAACGGAACGGCGAGCGCACGGCCGGGGCGGAGGCTGCGGCATCTGCCCGCCGCCGAGGCTCTTGTCTCGTGGCACGGCGAGCGTGCGTGCGTGCGTGCGTTCGACTGTCATGCATTGCTGTGCTCGGACATAACGACAGCAGCAGTGATCGTTCGGCTCTCGTTAAGCCAGAGACCTGACAGCACAGACGGGTGCGCAGTGTTTTTTTTCCATTTGTTCGTGTGCATCGTGCCATCGCTGACGCCCTTGCCACTCTAGAATCTGCTCCGCGCTGATAGATAAGATGGTACGTACTCAAAGGAGGAGAAGAAAGTAAACAACTAGTATTACAGTTACAGTCACGCTAGCAGACATTGAGACGACGTCAACACTTGTCCTCGCGAGAAAAGATAGCATGGCATGATGACGATGCCTAAGGATAACTGGATAAGACACTTCCTTTTCAAAGAAAACAAGTGAGGGGCTAGCTAGGACGACGGTGCTAGATTCCGCCGTGCGGCGAGCACAACAGGAACAGCTCACGTGGATGATGCGACGTGCCCATATCCTATAGGCTATAGCTAAGCTATGTGCCTCTTGCGCGTCCATGGAATCGTGGTGATGTCAAAACTCGAGTCCTGCCCCCGTGAAAAACGTCTCTAGGCAGGTTGGTTGACGAGCTAGTTCGGAGGCTAAAAACAAGATCGATCCACATGTGACATGTCTACTATGGAAACGGAATTGTAAGTTCATAACTTGTATACCAGCTTGCGGTGGAAAAACAATGCTACCATGAACAGTGATGCGTCAACTGCATGTGGTACTGTGGTAAGGAAAAGCGGGTGCATGCATGGCCGCCGATGGTATAGCTAGGTACGTACGTACGTACGGTGATGACCGAGCCGAGCTGAGGTGACGGTGCGCCCTACAATCAATCTCACATGCACAAAAGTGTCGCGCTCGGGCGGCCCACCTCATGATTCCATGCACGATTCGGGCATAGAGAACCGAAACGCGATCCTGCTTTGGCATGTGCTTTGCCAAAACTTGTTGTGCAGACAGTTGCTGATTACAGTGCACGACGGGCCGCTGTACAAACGTCGCCGGCCGGCGTGTGGCTGGACGTCACGGCCACCCACGACGCCGTGAGGGGAACTAGTTGTCCCGTTGCAGGACTTTTATTCTTCTGTGAGACTAGTCATAGTTGTTGCAGGACTTTTCTTCTTCTGTGAGACTAGTCATAGTGAAGAGTAACATACACTAGTACGCAACACCATCTCTCAAAATTTAGTGGTTGACTTCGGCTGTGAGATGCAAATTATAGATGACAACTTGGAAAAGCTTATCCTCATGGTTTCACGAAAAACTCCACAAACTTCATGATAAGAAAGATGGTGCGCGCAGGTCATGTCAGCAAAGTAGAAGCAAGGGAGAGGACTGGACTCACAGGGGAAGAGGAGCATCCAAACGAAGGAATCGATCTGCGCTCGCCCTGCTTCGCGTTGACTGGGTCTCCTTGGCTATACACTTTGAAATTAAGAACTCTAGATGATAAAAGTTACCCCCTCTATCCCACAATATAAGGTGTTATTACAACCAATATACTCACATATTAATTGTTTTCATAATAATATCTTATATTATGTAACGGAGAGAGTACGTGGTACAAATTGGATGAAAAGGACCTTTCAAAAGAAATAATTGAAATGCCCCATGTAAGTAAATGCAATTCGGCTTGTTTTGTTGGGTCTATTGCAGTCGGAAGAGGGAATTACGTACCAGTTTGTAGGCTTTCAAACCAGCATCAAGACTACAATTGAATGTGTAAAATCCCTCGAGGTATCTCTGATACGGACACTACTCAAGAAAAGCCTCAAGAAGCAGGCGATCGTATCCCGTGATTTCGCGAAAAGTTCTGAAAACTTCCATTGCGTCCGCTTGCTACATATGGACCCACTTTAGAAAACATATTTTAAAATGACAAAAAATTCTGAAAAAAAGTGCGCGCGGATGTCTTCATATTCTATGTGCGTGCAGAAAGTTTTACGGAAAAACAACTTTTTTTTGTGGCCTGTCAAAAAAGACAAAACATTCTGTCGTGAAATGCTATTTAGAAGGACTAAAATTTATCTTTTTTACGGAGACAAAACAAAAAGACTTTTTTTTACAAAACTTTGTGCCACGGACATATTTGTGCGAACATGTATGCACAAAATTTTATTTGGAATTTTTTGACATTACAAAACATGTTTAAAGTACATTTTTAAAAAGCGGTTTCAGATGTACCCGGGTTCAGGACGTACACACTCAATTTAGAAGGACTAAAATTTATCTCTAGGTAATTGTCTTTTTATAAGAGCAGAGATTGTATGTCTAGTTCTTCTTTTCGGGCCGCGACGACAAGCCGGAAGGGGCTCGGTCGGCGGTCTCCCTTATTTTGGGATCACAGTTGTACAGCCCACCATCCGCGGCCCACTGGACTGCTACTATACAAAACAGAACCATTTCTTGCCCTCTCCGCCGTCGCGACGATCCACCCGATAGCCCACACGAAAGAACCAGCACGCGCGAGGATGGCGGACAGAACCACCACCACCACCACCGGCGGCGGCGGGGGAGCGGGGCAGGGGGGTCGCCGGACGATAGGGCTGCTGGCGAGCGCGGCGAAGCGGAAGGACGGGTTCCTGCAGCTGCTGCTGATGTCGGGCATCCTCATGATGAGCCTGCGGTGCCTGAGCCAGAAGCACCGCGTCCGCGACCTCGCCAACGACGCCGCCGAGCTCAGCCTCGAGCAGGAGCACATCTCCCACCGCATGCGCGACCTCCAGGACGAGCTCGACCGCGAGGCTGGCGCCGACGCCTCGGGCGCGTTCGCCTCCCACCTCCGCCGCATCTTCGCCGCCCACCCTCCCACCCCCACCCCCCCCGCCACCGAAAACCACTAGCTCCCTCGTCTCCTTCCAGGTCGTGGCGGCGCGCCTTGCTCATCGGTGTCTTCGTCCCTGTTTACTCTTTGAGATCTCGGCTCTCGTCCTGTGCAGATGCCTCTGAACCATGACCGTGCACGCCATGTGTTTGTGGAAATGCCGGAGAGGGGCTGCCGGATTGTATCGAACCGGAAACCACATTTTGTTGCACTTGGGATGGATCGATTTCGCATTTCCTCTATATATTCAATAATTCTCTGAGTTGGTTGTTGATGCGCTGTATGTGCTTGGTGAAGAATGAGATGCCACAGCCGGCCATGGTGATGCACATACGGCAGTGGCCGGTGCAAACAAGAGTAGCATCACGTAGGCGTTCAGTGGCATCCGAATTTCGTGGACTGCATTTGAATGCCATACGTGTGCCTGGAGTTATATAGAGTGATGAGACCGATCCTGCTTGACTCCAGATCCGCCTTAAGACTCTTAACTGCATATTACTTGCTCGCCCCAAGTATAACACGGATGATGTCTCACGTCAGAAAGCCATAAAGAGCTCGTGGAAATACAGCACCGATAGCTTTCGTCAAGAAAAGATTGGAGAGTCGTGGCTCGTTCGAGCCACTGTCGCGTCACCGGCATGCCGAGTGAGGTTACCACCACTTAACCGTCGTTCTTCGTGCCGCTCGATGCTCCCCAAGCCTTGAATCCCCGCCCCCGTGGCCGAGTGCGCGGGCAAACATCGAGAGCATTTTTCGGCATAGCCGTGTCGCAGTGCAGTGCCGTGGTTTGCATCGAAACCATCAGTTCTGAATCAGTCGTTATCTGGACTTGGCATCGAAACCATCAGTTCTGAATCAGTCGTTATCTGGACTTGGCATCGAAACCATCAGTTCTGAATCAGTAGTTATCTGGACTTTTCCATTTGGGATTTGGCTTTGGGTGTTATCAGGTGAAGAAGCTACAGAAGGTGTTTGCAAGAGAGGGGGATGCGCGGAAGGAGCTGAAGCAGAAATTCTCCTGTGAGATACCGCAGAAGCTGCATGATTTCGGAGCAAACAGGAACACCACCGAACACCAAGGTGGTATCGCCTTGCTCTGTTGACAACTTGGAACACTGATGCTAAGTTGGAATTGTCATCAGGTGCACTTTGAATGTTGCACTTTCATAACCAGTTTTAACATTGGGATTTTGTACCCCTCCACGATATGGAGTCATTGGTTTCCATTGTTTTTGTGGATGGCCTGCTCGTGTATCTGGCCTAATCTGCCATTGCAATTATCAGGCGCTTTGTTGGCTGGGGCATGGTTCATCTCATGGTTCCAAATTAAGATGAGTTTGAATTGTGCGTTCGACACATCT
Organism: Elymus sibiricus; assembly: GCA_039707655.1. Classification (NCBI taxonomy): domain Eukaryota; kingdom Viridiplantae; phylum Streptophyta; class Magnoliopsida; order Poales; family Poaceae; genus Elymus; species Elymus sibiricus. The sequence goes on from CM077675.1 coordinate 118,895,566, forward strand.
GAGAATTATGGCCGCAAAGGAAGGTGTGGAGATGGCACGTAGATATGCTGTTGGTCCGTTTGTTCTCCAAATGGACTGTTCAAACCTAATCAAACTGATTAAGGAAACGAAGCCGGACAGATCTTACTTGGGACACCTGATACAAGAGTTGAGAAACTTATTCATTGAGGAGAGGGAGCTTACTATTATGGAAGTAGATAGAATTCAGAATAGGGCTGCAGATTTTCTAGCTAAATTTTCGTGCTTGGAGCATCAAACCGACTTGTGGTTACAAGATGCTCCTGAGAATCTTCTTGACCTTTTGGCTATGGATTGTAATCCTATTCACTAATCAATAAAGCTCCCAATCTTTCCGCAAAAAAAAAGGGGATAAATAACAGAATTTGGCTTCTTAAAAAAAATCCTTTTCTGTTTGTAGCATTTGCTTCTCCATGGATGTCTGTTCTATTCCCTTTATTAATTTCACATATAAGCAGCAGATTTCGACACAGCATTTGGACTTGGAGCAATCCAGGTTCCTTTCATGTAGGGACTTCTTAGACTACGCCCTGTGAGTTAATCCTTGTTGAGAAAATGATAACATGGTAGTGCCATGAGCTGTCAACAATTCAGAACAGTTAGGCATCTTTTGGTGTTGCTTCATATTGTCAACTGCTGCTGTAATTTCATTTCCTTGCACAGTTTTTATATATTCTCATGTATATAGGTTAACAAAACTGAATTGATGCTTGAGGCAAAGCATGTTCATTTGTTTCACGTTTTGGTTGTGCAAAATGTTGCTCTCGTATTTATCTAGAGAGGTGACCTATTTTATGCCATTATTTCAGCAAATTTGAACTCCATACATTTTGCCGTAATTTATGTCAGAAGCTACATATTCCTGGAGTGTTCAGAAGCTGAAATATATCAGAAGTGCACCTGCTCAGAACTTATCAAATTCGGGCCTCTCTAGTAAAGAATCAAGTAAGGGAGATTAGCTGAATCTATATTCACTTCTATGTAACTATTCATTATATTTATACTCCTTATTGGGTTTTTGTTCAGCTTCATTGTTGCTTTATGGTTCAATATTTAGGGAAGTTAAAACGAGCACTGGAGTACAACTGGGATATGCTTATGGAGGACATGGTCTTTGGATACCTGTCACTGTATGGCAAACTTAACATAGTGACAAGCCTGAGAATGAACTAGAAGGTTATTTCTGTTACACCGTTCATGTGGATAGACTTTACCGGTTTATTTAGTTTTGGGGATGACTGGAAACAAATTGGATTTCGTCTGGAGTGGTTTTAAACATGATGTAAGAAATATTTGTGTGACTACTTTTTATATGTAATAATGATGTTGCAGAAGAAGAGATAATAGCAGGTGAGTGCAATGCTGAAGTACATTCTGATTATAGTGGTGCTGCTGTTAGCTGGGGCTTAACACACCATAAAGAAAGTGCTGCTGATTGCTGTCAAGCTTGCATAGACCAGGCTAAGGGGGCCCAGCCTGGAGCATTGAAATGCAATATTTGGTTTTATTGTCCATCAGAGTATGGATGTCACTCACCTGATCAATATGAACATAAGCATCAAGAGTGCTGGTTGAAACAGGTATTACCCAGTTGATGTTTCTGTATATATTTGACTGTTGGAAGTTTGGAACTCCAGTCATGTTCTTGTGCATCTCTGGTGATATTTTTTCAGAAAGTGGTACTGAGTAGTCTTTCCTTGAAAGTACTTTCAACAGGAACCTGATTTGTTTTGTATAATTGGTTAGAATTTCAGAGCTTTTTCTTTTCTTTTCAACATTTACAAATAGGAGAAAAACATCTAGTCCTCGTTGTGTTAAACCCCACATTATGGAGGTGTGTGGGCCGGCTGAGTTAGGCTAGATATTCCTTAGCCATCACGGCCAGGAGGTTAGGAGTAGAGATATTATGTGTTTAAACTCTCCTTCTTATCTTATCTATCCCAACCTCCTGTATCTTCTCTGTCGTGCTAGTCACGAAGCCTGATGTAAACCTACGAGGACTAAACCCCTCGATCATATCAATATATAGCAGCGGGCTCTCTGTATGAGGGTTGAGACGCTTCCAACATCTTTCACATGGTATACAGAGCAGGCCCTTCCATCACATCTAGCTAGTTTTCATCAATCTCCCATCACCAACCTTGCGCCATGTCAACCTCCACTGCCATCTCCACCTCCGGCCTGAATTACAACACCTCTGAGCCTCTCTCCCGGACGAACTATGTTCTCTGGCGAGCGCAAGCACGATCCCAAATAATGGGCGCCGGCTTGTATGGCTACATAGATCAAACCATAGAGGAGCCTCCCAAAACCATCACCGCAAAGGACAAAGATGGCAAGGATCAGGTGATCTGCAACCCTGCCTATGCCCCCTGGCTCGTCCAGGACCAACAGATCGTCGCGTATCTTCTCCGAAATCTCTTGAAAGAGGTCTTGGTGCAGGTAGCGTCGATGGAAACTTCGCACGCGATCTGGACGGCGTTGAGCACCATGTTCTCTGCCGTCTCCCTCTCGCGCGTCAACAATATTCGTGCCTCCCTCACCAACGCTCAGAAGGGCACGCAGCCGGCAGCAACCTACTTCGGCCACATGCGGGCGCTTTCTGATGAGCTCGCAGCTGCCGGAAAACCGATCGGGGAGGAAGAGCTGGTGTCCTTCATCGTCGCGGGGCTTGATATGGAGTATCAACCCATCATCTCCGCTCTTGACGTCCGCACCGAGCCGATCACCATTGAGAATCTTTTCTCTATGGTGGCAAACTTCGACCAGAGGGTCGAGATGTTCCATGGAACAGGCGCTGGCGGCTTCAAATCGTCAGCTAACGCTGCTTCTCGCGGCCGTCAGGGAGCTCCTAGGGACTTTCGCGGTCAGCAGAGGGGAGGCGGTGGTGGTGGATCGCGCAACGGCGGCGGTCACTACGGAGGTGCCGGTGGCAGCAACTACTCCAACAACCCTAACGGCGCTGGTGGCGGCGGCTATCATGGCGCTGGTAGCGGCGGCTATCATGGCGCTGGTGGCAGCAACAATGGCTACCATCCCAACGGTGGGGGTGTCCAGCCTAATGGTGGTGGTGGCTATCACCACCAAGGCAACTCCGGCGGCGGCTACAATCAACGGCGCTCCTCCTACAACAACAACCGAGGGCGCAACAATTTTCAAGGGTATGAAGGGTATGAGAATAGATGCCAGATTTGTAAGAAAACTAATCATCTTGCCAAAGATTGTGATTGGCGTTATGCCGATGACACATCCCAAAAGAAAAAGATTGCAGCTGCAGCCGATGCATCATATGGTGTCGATACCAATTGGTACATGGACACGGGCGCCACAAATCACATCACTGGAGAGCTAGAGAAGCTGACCGTGCATGAGAAGTATCACGGCCATGATCAAGTCTACACTGCAGCAAATGGTGCAGGTATGGAGATTAGTCATGTTGGTAAATCACTTATCAAAACCCCACACAAAAATCTTGAAATCAATGAATTCCTGCACGTAATGCTTCCAAAACTTTGCTATCTGTCCATCGTATTGCTCTTGATAACAATGTTTTTCTAGAGTTTCACCCCTTCTTCTTTTTGATCAAGGATCCGGTCACAAAGAAAATTCTTCATAGAGGTGTCTGTGTGCAAGGGCTCTATTCGCTGCTTCCCAAGTATTGCCAATACAATAAGCAAGTGTATGGTACCATCAAGCTCTCCGCTGAACGATGGCACAATCGCTTAGGTCATCCGTCTTTTTCTACTGTTCATCAAATCCTTAGTAGAAATAAACTCCCAATTGTTGGGGAGAGAAACTCTGAAACTATTTGTGATTCATGTCAACGAGCAAAAAGTCATCAACTACCATATCCTGTCTCTACTAGTGTGTCTACCAAACCTTTGCCACTTATTTTTTCTGATGTTTAGGGTCCAGCCCCCACCTCTGTTGGTAGACATTCTTACTATGTAAGCTTTGTTGATGACTACAGCAAGTACACCTGGATTTACCTTTTTAAAAAACGTTCTGATGTGTTTCAAGTCTTTCATAATTTGCAAGCCCTTGTTGAAAGTAAGTTTGATAGCAAAATTATTGCCATGCAATCAGACTAGGGTGGTGAATATGAGAAACTAAATTCTTTTTTTCAAAAGATCGGCATCTCTCATCATGTATCATGCCCCCATGCACATCAACAAAATGGGTCAGCCGAGCGCAACCATAGACACATTGTTGAGGTTGGTTTAGCTATCTTAGCCGCGGCCTCCATGCCTCTCAAATTTTGGGATGAAGCCTTCCTTACTGCCGTGCATCTTATTAATATGTGGCCTAGTCGCGTTATCTCCAATGAAACTCCCACTGAACGACTCTTGCACGTCACCCCAGATTACACCACCCTTCGAGTCTTTGGTTGTGCATGTTGGCCCAACCTTCGCCCTTATAACCCTCGCAAATTAATGTTTCTTGGATACAGTGCTCAACATAAGGGTGTTAAGTGTCTTGATGTGTCATCTGGTCGTGTTTATATTTCTCGTGATGTTGTCTTTGATGAAACACAATTTCCCTTTGCCAAGCTTCATCCCAACGCCGGCGCCCTCCTGAGGAAAGAAATCCTTCTTTTTCCTTCCCTCCTATCCGGTGTTGATCGTGTGGGTAATGATACAAGTGATGGACTAACATTGACTGACATAACTCCTTTTATTGTACCCGAGTCTGATGCTACAGGAAGCAATAGTGCAGGAACCGGTGTGTCAGATGGTGCAAATTCTGCAGCAAATACTGCCCAAGAGTTCTCTGTCGCCATCCGAGGGAATCCAGCCCGATCGGCCTCGGGGTCGGCGCGTCTGGACGCGTCAGATCCGACCACATCCACCTTGGGATCCGCGGGCCATCAGGAGGATCGGGCCACCCCACCTTCCCCCGCTCCGCGCCCATCCGCACCTGCCACGCGCCCCGCGGGTGGCTCGCACCAATCGACACCCTTGGACCAGCCGACTGTGCACTTTGCGCCAGTCCCGCTGGCCTATACCAGGCGGGTGCAGCAGCCTGCTGTCGCTGCCTCCGACAGGCCCGATGCGGGGCCCGATGCTGCTCCACCCAGCCCGCCCGGATCTTCTACGCCAACCGCCTCGCCCCTGTCGTCTGATTCAGCCATAAAGGCTTTGCTGGGCCCGGGCGAATCTGCGTCCTCGGGATCAGCTGGATCTCCTGCTTCCTTGGACGCCGTGGGGCGTGGATCTTCTGTGGCTCTGCCTTCGCCACCCCGTACACGTCTCCAGTCAGGAAAAATTCAACCGATTAACTATAAGTCCAAATACAGTTTAGCTACTTCTGCTGTTTCCACAGGTGAACCTCGCAATGTTCAAGAGGCTCTTGGTGACCCGAAGTGGAAGCAAGCTATGGATGTCGAGTGTCAAGCTCTACAAAAAAATCGTACATGGCATCTGGTTCCATCACATCCAGGTAAAAATGTGATTGATTGTAAGTGGGTGTTTCGCATTAAACGCCGGTCAGATGGCACCATAGATCGCTACAAAGCTCGTCTTGTTGCCAAAGGTTTTAAACAGAGGTATGGATTAGACTATGAAGATACCTTCAGTCCTGTTGTTAAAGCTGCCACCATTCGTCTTGTTCTCTCCATTGTTGTGTCCAGAGGCTGGAGTCTTCGATAGCTAGATGTGCAGAATGCGTTCCTTCATGGTGTTCTGGAAGAGGAAATTTATATGAAGCAACCTCCTGGTTTTCAAGACCCTCACAAACCATCTCATATTTGTAGGCTTGATAAATCTTTTTATAGATTGAAGCAGGCCCCCCGAGCATGGTATTATCGTTTGAGCATGAAGCTGCAAGCTCTTGGTTTTGTTCCATCCAAGTCTGATACGTCCTTGTTCATTTACAATAAATCCAACACAGTAATTTTTGTGCTTATTTATGTTGATGACATCATTGTGACCAGTTCCTCAAATCCAACAGTCACAGCTCTTTTGCAAGACTTAAACTCAGAATTTGCTCTCAAGGATCTGGGTGACTTGCATTTTTTTCTTGGTATTGAAGTCAAGAGGAATCAAGATGGTGGTCTTCACTTGTCTCAGGAAAAATATGCCACTGATCTTTTGAGCAAGGCAGGGTTACAGGGATGTAAGCCCTCTCCAACTCCACTATTCAGCTTGGAAAAATTGTCTCTTGTAGAAGGAGATCCCTTGAATCAAGAGGATGGCACTAAGTACAGAAGTCTGGTAGGTGCTCTCCAGTACTTGACACTCATCCGGCCTGATATTTCTTTTGCTGTGAATAAAGTATGCCAGTATCTTCATGCACCCACCACAACTCATTTGACTGCTGCCAAGCGTATATTGAGATATGTCAAGCATACTTTAAGTGTTGGACTCACTTTAAGCGTATATTGGTTTTTTCTAAAAAAATCGTTTTAGAAGTGGGGGAGAGGAAAACGAGAGGCAAATGGCAAATAATGTAAATGCAAGAGATGAGTTTGTGATGGGTACTTGGTAGGCTTGATGTAGATCTCCCCGGCAACGGCACCAGAAATCCTTCTTGCTACTTCTTGAGCTTGCGTTGGTTTTCCCTTGAAGAGGAAAGGGTGATGCAGCAAAGTAGATAAGTATTTCCCTCAGTTGTTGAGAATCAAGGTATCAATCCAGTAGGAGATACAAGCAAGTCCCCAATCTTCGCACCTACACAAACAATCAAACTCTTGCACCCAACGCTAAAAAGGGTTGTCAATCCCTTCACGGTTATTTGCAAGGATGAGATCTGATAGAGATAGATATAAAAGATTGCTAGAACGTAAAGTAAAACAAAAGTAAAAATAATGCAGCTAGGTATTTTTGGTATTTTTGGTTTATAGATCTGAAAGTATAATATGGAAAATAGACCCGGGGGCCATAGGTTTCACTAGAGGCTTCTCTCATGAAGGAAAATAATACGGTGGGTGAACAAATTACTGTCGAGCAATTGATAGAAAAGTGCATAGTTATGACGATATCCAAGGCAATGATTATGCATATAGGCATCACGTCCGTGTCAAGTAGACCGAAACGATTCTGCATCTACTACTATTACTCCACACATCGACCGACTCCTGCCTGCATCTAGAGTATTAAGTTCATGAAGAACAGAGTAACGCATTAGGTAAGATGACATGATGTAGAGGGATAAACTCAAGCAATATGATGAAAACCCCATCTTTTTATCCTCGATGGCAACAATACAAATACGTGCCTCGCTACCCCTACTTTGTCACTGGGTGAGGACACCGCAAGATTGAACCCAAAACTAAGCACTTCTCCCATTGCAAGAATTACCAATCTAGTTGGCCAAACCAAACCAATAACTCGAAGAGACTTGCAAAGATATGAAATCATGCATATAAGAATTCAGAGAAGATTCAAATAATATTCATAGATAAGCTGATCATAAACTCACAATTCATCAGATCTCGACAAACACACCGCAAAAGAGTATTACATCGGATAGATCTCCATGAAGATCATGAAGAACATGGTATTGAAGAACAAAGAGAGAGAAGAAGCCATCTAGCTACTAGCTATGGACCCAAAGGTCTATGGTAAACTACTCACGCATCATCGAAGGGTCAATGGAGTTGATGTAGATGCCCTCCGTGATCGAATCCCCCTCCGGCAGATTACCGGAAAAGGCTCCAAGATTGGATCTCACGGGAACAGAGGCTTCCGGCGGCGGAAAAGTATTTTCGTGGCTCTTTTTGGTATCCAGTGAATATTTGGGAATTTATAGGCCGAAGAATAGGGTTAGGAGAGCTGCCGTGGGGCCACAAGCCAGGGGGGCACCCCCCCCCTAGGGCGCGCCCTGGTGGCTTGTGACTCCACGGCAGGTCTCCTGCCTTCGTCTCCAAGTCTGCTGGATTTCTTCTGGTCCAAGAAAAATCATTCCGAAGATTTTATTCCGTTTGGAGTCCGTTTAATATTCCTTATCTGCTAATATTCCTTATCTGCAATACTCAAAAACAAGGAAAAAACAGAAACTGGCACTAGGCTCTAGATTAATAGGTTAGTCCCAAAAATAATATAAAATAGCATATTAATGCATATAAAACATCCAAAACAGATAATATAATAGCATGGAACAATCAAAAATTATAGATACGTTGGAGACGTATCAGTGGGCCGGCTGAGTTAGGCTAGATATTCCTTAGCCATCATGGCCAGGAGGTTAGGAGTAGAGATATTATGTGTTTAAACTATCCTTCTTATCTTATCTATCCCAACCTCCTGTATCTTCTCTGTCGTGGTAGTCACGAAGCCTGATGTAAACCTACGAGGACTAAACCCCTCGATCATATCAATATATAGCAGCGGGCTCTCTGTATGAGGGTTGAAACGTTTCCAACATCTTTCACACGTTGAAGGGTCTCATGTATCATAAAGCATGGACCCTGCTCGTAATTTGGTTGTCAAGTGGAAAGAGTGGACAGTGCAAGTTCACCAGTAGGCGATAAGGCGCTTTGTTCTATCAAATGGTCAATACAGTCACCTCATCATACAATTCATTGGGGCTAGTACTGAGAAATAATTCCAGAAGATTTAATTGTCTTCGCAGCATTGCAACTTGTAGACGTTTTTATTCTTTAGCATATCATTTTGCTGCCTTTAACTTGTAGACACTTCTATACCGAGATCTCGGTGTAGCTCAAATTTTAGTTGCTTGCCAGAGAAAAGGATGTGATGCAACATTTGAAGTTGATGTGTTCCTTATTATTGTTGACTATGCCACTAATTTGATGTACTGGTTTGAGCTTGCAGGCCGATCATCCTAAATTGAACTTCAAAGACCGTTATTCTGAGTCATGCAGATATTCTCGTCTTTCTACTCCCATTGTTGTGGCATGGATGTCAGGCGTTGTCGCCAGTGCAAGAGCTTCTTAGGGCCTACATATGGTCAATATGATCACCTTATCCTGTAGATTTTTACACACTCACAGTAGCATTTGTTTTCCTTTACTTATTATCCTTTTCAGAGCAGGAAAAAAAGGAACACATGATTCAAGTTTATTCTTGTGTTTCCCCATTCTTTGGGAGGTAGAGATATTCTGAGCGTGGCCGCCCTGTGTATTCATCTGTGCTAGTATATTTTCCGTCTTCTTTGTTGATGGATGTAAACCACCTGTTATCTTTTCCATGCCACTAACCTCTTTTCCATGCGCATATGATACATAGCCAGTTGATTTAGAAAGTCATATTTATATGACATGTAGCCAGTTGATTTAAGAAGTCATATTTGTTGCATACGCGCAGAAGTCATGTTGCCTGTTTTTATCGTAAACCGATAAGGTTTTCGATTTGGTTTCCATATATAAAAGATTAAATCTTCTTTTCTGTTTAATGAATTGTCTGAGTTCTTGGCCCTTGCCATTTGGGTTTTCGAATGAATCGCTAAAGCTCTTAGCCTTATTTTTACAATTAAATGACGTAGTATCATAAGTGTTATGCAGGGACTAGAAGTAGATATGATTTGCTGCACTGTTTCCTTTGTAGGGTTTATTTTCCAGTTGTTTATTAGTTTGGGGGTTCTTTTGTGTTGCTGTTTTCGTGGTATTGGTGGGGTGGCTGCTGCGCGAGATACATCATAAGCTTAGACATGGTTAAAGAGCCCACACTTTCATCGCATGGACAATCTCTACCAAGTAAACATGATTCGTTTGGCTCGACATACAAATGGCGCTGCTTTACTTTACATGTTTCACAGCTTCTCTAGTGGAGTAGATTTTATAAAACCCACCCATTCCTTAAAAAAGTCACTATAATATACAGATAATAATCACACTAAGATATTCCTTGTCATATTCCCAATCATATTTAAAATTTTAAGGATCTTACCTAAAATTGGTTTTCTCTATTAAAAAGACAGAACTAAACTCATGTTTTGTATCTTTTCCGGGCCTATGATTTAGACCGGAGAAGACACCGCCATCAGGAGTGAAGAAATTGTGAAGACTGAGATTTAGTTATTCGGAGAAGAGTACTTGAGAGCCCCAAATACAGAGGACACCGCAAGTCTTATGGTGATGGGTGAGGCAAGAGACTTCCTTGGGATGCTTGAATCCATTCATTGTCCTCTGTTTTCCACAGATAAGATATTCATCGCAGGCGCACTAATCCTTCTTGCCACAATGGTGTTGTGCATTCAGGGAAGGAGTGATACTCATGCTATGGGACGAACTACCTTGTTGAAAGGTCTCTTCCATTACGGCAAGCTTGTCAGCAGGCGCAATGACGATTACACCAGTGTTCATCCTATAGGCAATGGTAATTGCAACAATTTTCTTCTCATCCCCAGAAACCTCAGTGAGCTGAGAGCGGCAACTTTTTTCTTAAACATGGCATCTTTTGTTTCATACCTTTTGGATGGTGGGACGACAGAGACATCACCAAGGGTCTTCTTGGACAGAGGAGTCCATCTATCAATGGACTTCTCGGGTGGTAGCACTCATTGTCAAAACTGATGCGACTGCCACCATGATGGCAAGAAGGATTAGTGCAACTGCCGACAAGTTTGCCATGATAGAAGAAACGCTCAACGAGGTTGTTCGTCCCATAGCATGGATGGCACCTAGTCCATCCATGAATGCACATCACATGTCCATTCAAGAAGATGTTGCTTCTAGTGAGATATGCTTCACTTGGAGGCTTCATGGGTGTCGTGCCATGGGTTGCAAAAACTGATTGCATGCATGAATGTATAAGCATACGGGCCACCGTTTTGTACTGATTGAACATCCACACGGTCCACCGATCAGATACCCTTAAGAACTCCTAGGAAGGATTACCATCCATCTTGATAGGAACCCATAACAACTAGTGAGACCATTTTGCACTTGATGTCGATAGATAAGTGGCGAGGTCCACATCAAACACAACCCACCACAAATTGCAATGTCCGCATCAAACCCACAAGACATAGCCCTAAGTAATCACTAATTCTAGTTTAAAAATAAATAAAAGAGATCTCACTATTTCTACGGACTTGGAAGTTAGAACTTAGAAGATATGAGTTTGATCCAATATCCCCGAAATACATGAGCTTAGCAAACCAATCTTATTTCCTCGTGTAGTATCATCAAGAGAGAAGTGCATATTTCAATCCCGAACTCATGCCCCAGTCCAAGTTGCAACCCCGAACTTCAATACCATCTACATTACAACCCTAAACTCTTAAAACCATGCAATTTTCAATCCCGTGTCGCTCAAACCAGTTTTTTGGTCGGTTTTGAAGTGTCGATTTCCTAGTCAGTCGTCACATCAATTTGACAAAAAATGAAAGTGCCTAGAAAATTGAAAATGTCTAAAAAAATGAGTACTACCATGCTGGTAATTCTAGACAAGTTTGGGGTTGAAAATATGGACCCAGTGAGATATGCTTTGCTTGGAGGTTTCATGGGTGCCGTGCGATGGGTGCAAAAACTGATTGCATGCACGAATGTCTAAGCGTAAGGCCACCACTTGTACTCATTGAACATCCACACGTGGCCACCGATCAAATACCCTCAAGAATTCCTAGGAAGGATTACCATCCCTCTTGATAGGAACCTATAACAACTAGTGAGACTATTTTTCTCTTGATGTCGATAGATAAGTGGCGAAGTCCAAATCAAACACAACCCGACACAACATGTGATGTCCACATCAAACCCACAACTCATAGCCCTAAGAAGTCACTATTTTCAGTTCAAAAATAAATAAAAGAGAGCTCACTATTTCTACGGACTTGGAAGTTAGAACTTAGAAGATATGAGTTCGATCTGAGAACCACGAAAGACACTTAGCAAACCAATTTTATTTCCTCGTGTAGTATCACCAAGAGAAAAGTGCATATTTCAACCACGAACTCATTCCCTGGTCTAATTTACAACCCCGAACTTCAATACAATCTACATTGCAACCCTAAACTCTCAAAACCGGACAATTCTCAACACCGTGTCCCTCAAACCAGCTTTCTGATCGGTTTTGAGTGTTGGCTGCCTAGGCAGCCGCCACATCACCAAAATTTGACCGAAAAATGGAAGTGTCTAGGAAATTGAAAAATTCTTAAAAAAATGAGCACTACCATGCTGGTAAAAGGTTTGATTTTTTTGCCAAACAGAGTAAAATACAATGAAAATTCATTTTTTATTCAAAATTTGATTAAAAAATGTCCTAAATTTGTATTCAGTGTATTTTTTGTTTTTTGGCTGAACAGATTAAAACATTCCCATAATTATCAGCATGGTAGTGCTCATTTATTTAGAATATTTTTGTTTTTTTCAAAACATTTTTTTGTCAAATTTTGACCAAAAATAGTCATGAATTCGTATTTTTGTTCTATGTTTCTTTCTGTTTGGCAAAAAAATCATTTCAAGCTTTCCAGAATTATAGGCATGATTGTGCTCATTTTTCAGAAAATTTTCATTTGTTTCTGGATATTTCCATGCTTCGTAAAATTTTGGTGATGTGGCGGCTGAATAAGCGATCAACTCTTCGAAATCAGTCAAAACCGACCAGAAAAGTTGTCTGGTTTTAAGAATTTACTTAGGGGGTAGGTAGGCGATATTGTAGTTTTGGGTTGTAAATTAGACTAGGGCATGAGTTGAACTGTTGAAGGTTGAAAAATGCACTTCTCTTTATCGTCAATGCGCCATGAATTAGCAGAAATAGCGACACGGAAACTACACAGACAGCATACACGTGTGCTTCCAGCCAGGGGCGTAGGCTACCTGGGTCGTGGCTGGGGCGTGCCGGCAAGCTCGTTAGTTGACTTGTATCTACGAGATTAGTATGTGCCCTGGTTACGGGCTTACGGCACTGCTTCCCTCCGTCCACGTCATGCTAGCTCGAACCAACTTACTTGACTTGTTTCCCATCTCTCCTTCGGTTATCAACCCAGCCTTGTTCCTGCTTTAGGACAAGCACTCTATCACCGTGAATCACCAGAAAATGGCCGCTGCTCGCCTGTAAAGTGCAGGCGTGCAGTGTGCGCGCAGCAACGGAGGTGGCCGGAACAACAAACCCGTGTGCCCGGCGCGCGGCCGCGCACCTCACCAACGGCAAGGCGAGGGCCAGCCGGCAAGATCGTCCCACCCCGTTCCACGCGATCCGCGCTGCCAGTTTCGAATTGCAAAAAAAAAAGAATAGTACTACTAAATAGAGTATCGAGTTAATTGCAGTGCACTACCACACTTCGGCACGTCGTAACGAATAGGTACCAATAGTCAAAAGTTTTGCATGTCAGTACCACTTCAGGGTCTAATTGTTGCGAAACGGGCTGACAGCCGTATAAGTCAGTATTGACCATGTATCTGACCGGTCCGGCCCACTTGTCAGGCGACACGGTGGCGTACCCGCGCGCCCCGCGCCGCTGACTCGGACCGAACCGCCCCAGTCGGTCTCCCTCTCCTCGGCTCGTTCGAACCGGCCGGATCCGGACGAACCCTAACTTTCCTCTCCCCTCTCCCTCTCTGCGCGGCTCTCTGGCGATGGCGGCGGCGACTCCTGGCGGCGGCTACTGTGCGGGCGGGTATGGAGACCTTCCCGGCCTCGGTAGCGATGACCACGTAGGTCTAGCTCTGGACGACGGCGGCTCCAGTTCGTACTACTCCAGCGGCGACGATGAGGAGGAGGCGCCGCTGTCCATGGAGGAGAGGGTGAGGCTGGCAGAGGTTTGGGTGGCCAACCCTGCCAGTAGCCATCACTGGACCAGTGTGGCTGGTGGCGGCGTTCTGTAAGTGCCTCTCCTCTATCCTTATTTCTTCCTAATTCAAATCAGGGGGGCTAGGGTTACTTGCTCCTGATATGTTAATTTTGTGCTGTCAATTGTAGTTTGAATGATGTTGTTTGGGATGTTCGGATTCACTTTGATGCACATCCAAATCTGGATATGAAGCTATGTAGCTCAGATGTTACATTTCTGAACCTATATGCAGTGATGCAAACACAAGGTTTTTATTTGTCTGATGAGCTGTACCACATGAACAATTTAGACAAAGGAGAGGAGAGAGAGCATGGCTTAGAATTGATTGACACAAACATCAAACTGCAACAACTAAAGAAGGAATATGAGCATAGTTTAGTTCTGAATTTGCTAGTGAGGGCATCACCTGATTTATGCCAAAGAGAAGAACATTTAGTGAGATCAGATGTCAGTAATGTTTGTCATAGAGAAGAACAATTAGCAACAATATTGTATGAACCAGCTGTTGTGTATGATCTCAGTGACCCTGCAGTCCTTGTTGTTGATGCAGAAGGTGTTGTTTTTCATAGTCAGTGCAGCAGCAGTCCTACTCAACCTAATGCTGTGTGCACACAAGAGAGCAGAAACTACAGAAAGGACAAGCTCAAAGCTGTAATGGAGGAAGAGCCAGTGTTTGAGCAAGCACATAATAGCAGTGATGAGTCTGAGGCTGCATATGACAGTGATAGCAATCCTTTCTTCATGCAGAAGTATAGGATTTCTGAAGATGCAGAGATAATAGAGGGGAATATTGCAGCAGAACAAGAAGATGAAGATCAAGATGAATATTCAGATGAAGATTCAGGAGAGGAACAACTACATTATGAGGGTGACACTGAGGTTGAGGATTTGTTTGAGATGGAGGAGGAAGAGGATGTTAATGTTGTTGCAAGAGAAGAACCACCAATGCAAAAACCTGCAAAAAAGAGGAAGAAGCTGGCAGTTAGGAGAGGCCCCACTACTAGGTCACATTCAAGTGTGTTAGAGGAGTTGAAAGTTGATTTCTGTCTTTCATCAGATGAAGAAGATGATGGGTTGCTGTTTGAGGATGAAGATGATGGACATGAGCCACTCTCATTTGTTCTAACCAAAGGGAGGAAGAGTAGGGCCAAGAAAAGGAAACCAAGGATCTGGTACAATGACAAACTTGAGCAACCACATCAGCAGTTATGCTTGTACATGTGCTTTAAGGATCAGCATCAATTCAGAGAGGCTTTGTTGAGCTTGCACATCACACAGGCCAGAGACTTCAGGTATCACAGAAACTCAGACCAAAGAATCATTGCTTGTTGTAAGCAAGAGCACTGTCAGTTTTGCATAGTTGCTGCAGTTATCAAAGGGGAGAAGACTTTTGCTATTAAGAAAATGAGGCTGGAGCACACTTACCCTACCAACACAGAGACATCAAGGATTAGTGCAAGGTGGCTTGCAAAGACCTATGAGTCATTGTTCAGGTCAGATCCCAGCACTAGCATACACACTTTGATTGACAACTGCCAGGAGAAGTATGGTGTTGATGTGCCTAGGCACATGGCTTACAGGGCAAAAAACCTTGCTGTAGATGCTGTGTTAGGAGAGCACAAGAAGCAGTATCCCAGACTTAGGGATTATGCTCAGACCATCATGGATACAAATCCTGGCAGCAGAGTTGTAGTGACAACAGTTACTCCAAATCCTACTACAAAAATACCACATCCAGGACCAAGGTTTCATGCAATGTTCTTCTGCATAAATGGAGCAAGGGAGGGATTTCTGAATGGATGCACACCATTCATTGGTGAGTTATGCCTTCCTTGTAAATCACAAATTTTCATTGTTTACTAGTGCTTTATAGTGACTTAAATTGTTCTTTGCTTGCTTGCAACAACAGGTGTTGATGGATGCTTCATTAAGTTGACCACTGGTGCTCAAATCCTTGCTGCCACTGGAAGAGATGGCAATAACAATATTTTGCCACTTGCATTTGCTATTGTTGGACAAGAGGACACAGCTAACTGGTGTTGGTTTCTGCACCAACTGAAGATATGTCTAGGAGGTGAAGTTGGGAAATTTGGTCATTATACTATCATGTCAGATAGACAGAAAGTATGCATGCACATCTTCCTGTTATTTAATTCTGCATTAGCATGTTATGGTGTAGATTTAGTAGTACAACAACTAAGTTTAGCATGCTTTCTAAACAGGGGCTGCTAAATGCAGTAAATCAAGTGTTTCCAAACTGCCATCAAAGATTTTGCCTTAGACACCTCTATGCAAATTTTCAGAATGCTGGGTTTAGGGGGGAAGATCTTAAGAAATGCATGGATAATGCCAGCTATGCTTATAACCAATATAAGTTTAACATTGCCATGAATGATCTGAAAAATGAGAGTGAGGAAGCTTGGAAGTGGCTAAGTGGAATACCTAAGCACACATGGGCTAGGCATGCTTTTGACACTAACTGCAAGACAGACTTGGTTGTTAACAACCTGTCTGAGGTTTTCAACAAGTATATCCTAGATTTTAGGAAAAAACCTATTAGGACTATGATTGATGGAATTAAGGACAAGCAAATGGTGAGGTGGCATAGGAACAGAGAGAGAGAGAGGAAGGGCAGCTATGTGGGAGATCACACCACATTATGCTGAGAAGCTAGAGGAGGAAAAGGAAAGGGCCAGATTCTGCAAACCTATCCAAGCTGGTGTAAATCTTTGGCAAGTGACCAGTGGGCAGCAAACACATGCTGTAAACTTGGAAGCTTATACATGTGGCTGCAGAAAGTGGGACCTGACTGGCATACCATGCAACCATGCAATATCAGCAATTAACAAGGCAAAAAGATTTCCAGAGGACTATGTGTGCAAATTCTTTAAAAAACATTTTTACGTAGCTGCATATGAACCAATGATATATCCTGTTCCTGGTGAGCATGATTGGACAAGGACAAGTGGACCAAACATAGAGCCACCCAAATTTCATGTGAAGAAGGGAAGAAAGAAAGAGAAGAGAATAAAGGGCAGATTTGAGGTTCCAAAAAAAAGGACAGTTCAAGAATGGCCACTATAACATGCAGCAACTGTGGGCTCCAAGGACATAGGTACACCAACTGCAAGCAACAGTTGAGACCAGAGTTGGTTATGAGGAAAAACAAGCATGTGGTAAATCCTTGTTTCCATGTTTCCTTTTATGTTTGCATCTTTCAAATTTTTATGTGCTAAATCCTTGTTTTCTTTTATGTTTGCAAGGCACCTGCAAGATCAAGGAATGGAGCTGAAGCTACTCCACCTGCAAGATCAGAGCCTCCACAAGCAAGATCAGATCCTCCACAAGCAAGATCCCAGCCTCCACAAGCAAGATCACAGCAGCCACAAGCAAGATCCCAGCCTCCACAAGCAAGATCACAGCAGCCACAAGCAAGATCACAGCCTCCACCTTCAAGATTTGCTACTGCCAGATCTGCAAGAAGGTCAGGTAGTACAAGTGTTCCAAGTCCTTTCACTGTCCCAAGATTTGCTGGTGGAGCTTCATCATCATCTGCTCTTGCCCCAAGATCAGCAGCTCCTCCTGGCACTGGTATCCCAAGAAACCATTCTGGCTGGATGGCATTTTTTACTGCCAGTGGTAACCATCATTGATGTATGAGCACTATGTTGTATGATGTGTACTAAGTGACTTATTGTGTCCTGGATCTATGATATGTACTAAGTGATGAGTACTAAGTGATGTTCCTGGATCTATGATATGTACTAAGTGATGAGTACTAAGTGATGTTTCTGGATCTATGATATAGTATGATATGATCTATGATATAGTATGATATGATATGATCTATGATATAGTATGATATGATGTGACCCTAGGGTTTAGGGTCTCTCGACATCGAGAAAACACTAATCAAATATGACCCTAGGGTTTAGGGTCTCTCGACATCGAGAAAACACTAATCAATATGACCCTAGGGTTTAGGGTCTCTCGACGTCGAGAAAACACTAATCAATATGACCCTAGGGTTTAGGGTATCTCGACGTCGAGAAAACACTAATCAATATGACCCTAGGGTTTAGGGTCTCTCGACGTCGAGAAAACACTAATCAATATGACCCTAGGGTTTAGGGTCTCTCGACGTCGAGAAAACACTAATCAATATGACCCTAGGGTTTAGGGTCTCTCGACGTCGAGAAAACACTAATCAAATATGACCCTAGGGTTTAGGGTCTCTCGACATTGAGAAAACACTAATCAATATGACCCTAGGGTTTAGGGTCTCTCGACGTCGAGAAAACACTAATCAATATGACCCTAGGGTTTAGGATCTCTCGACATCGAGAAAACACTAATCAAAATGCATAATGGAGTTCAACATAGATCAACATAGATCAAGTGGAGTTCAACATAGATCATAGCATAGTGGGTACAGACCATAGCAAAGTGGAGTTCAACATAGATCAAGTCACTTAAACATGCATAATTAATAGATCCTTACATTAGAACATGGGTACAGACCATAGCATGGTGGAGTTCAACCTACTCAGTTCTTAAATTACAACCACTACATCCATACATTACACTGCATTAAACAACCATAATTCACAAAAGGGCAGCACATCATACTCCTTCATCCAGTCACTTCTTCTTCATCATCTTCATCTTCATCTAGCTCATCCATCAATAATGTCCTTGATCATCTTCAACTTCTCTTGGTTCTTCTCCACTGCCTTTAACTGGAGCTTCAGCTCATCCCTGCGTTTAATGAGATTCTCCATTCCTTTCTTCAGACCACCAATGTGAAGGTTGAGCACCACAATGTCATCTTTGAGTTTTTTTCTCAGAATTGTTGATTTCACCAACCTGAACCTTCAAATTACAGTTTTCTTCAGCAAGCTTCTCCTTCTCCTTCAAATGATTCATCTTCAGGTTCCTAATGACCCTGCCTTGAGCTTCTACCAGGTTCATAAGCACTGAATACTTCCCTTGTAGCTCCTTTTTCTCAGCCTCTTTGTTCTCAATCTCAGTCTTCATGCCAGCCACATCTGCACTAGAGCTCTCAGCACCCTTCACCTTATCCCGCAAATAGGTGAAATCCATGACCCTATCCTCCTGGGCATTCAGCAGTTGATTCACATCTTCTACTAGTTTGTCATAGTTTGCATCAAGATTTTTTTCTCTTCTGTCAGATGGTGAATTTTCAGTGAACTATCCAAGTTATCCTTCGTACGAGCACTCCTGCTGTCTTCAAACATTTCCCAAAGTTTCAGCAATGCATTTTGCATTGTGGGAGGCCACTCTGGGTCTACCCACCCCACAAAACCACAATTCTGAGGTTGCTGCAAAAGACAAAATACACAGATTACATTACTCTGTACAGAACCTACAACTTGAAATAAACAATGAGCAGTACTAATGAGCATTAGTACTGATTGATTCATTAAACAATGAGTACCTACAACTTGAAATAAACAATAAGCTCCTGCCTAATATAGTACTACCATCATCACCAAAAAGTCATAGTTAACTAGACAGGAATTAACAATGATAGTCAGCACTACCAAATGACCAAAAAGTTTCCATCTTCAGTAGTACTAAACAATGATTGATGCCCATTAGTAATAAACAACGACCATCAGTAGCCTAAACTAAGCAAATTAATAAGCCACACACAGAGCAGCACCAAAACTGAGCATCCACAAACAAAGCAGCCCCAAAACAGATCCTACAGTGCAAGATTACGCATATGACCAAGATTCTTACCGGCTGAGCACACACTAAAAACCTCCTGCCGATTTGAAATCCTTCAAATGCTACACGACGCTCAGCCGGCAGCCGATGCTCCACGCAAACATCCAAGGCCGAAGTCTCGATGCCCATGTAGTCTTCGTCTTCTATGCTAGCAGGAATCTAAAGAACCAACCAAGAATCAGAGACAAATTCCCCGAATCAAGAATCAGAAACCCTAGCTCTAACATTGACCTGGTACAGCATGCCGTCGGAGGAAGAGCTGATGTCCAGGCTGGACAAGTCGTTGCTACTTTCATCCTCGTAGACCATGGCGCGACGGCGGTACTGGCGGCGGACGACGACCGGCGGCGAGAGGGGCAGAGACGAGGGCGAGGGAGTGCGAGGAGAAGGGGGGGGGGGAGAATGGCTCGGTCGAACAGGCCCAAGCACTTTAGACCGGTTCGGTCCGAGTCAGCGGCGCGGGGCGCGCGGGTACGCCACCATGTCGCCTGACAAGTGGGCTGGACCGATCAGATACATGGTCAATACTGACTTATACGGCTGTCAGCCCGTTTCGCAACAATTAGACCCTGAAGTGGTACTGACATGCAAAACTTTTGACTATTGGTATCTATTCGTTACGATCGTGCCGAAGTGTGGTAGTGCACTGCAATTAACTCTAGAGTATCGAAATTGTTCAGTTTATATGGCCCGTCCCCTGCTTCTTCTGCTTCACTTGTCCTGCACCAGCACCGCGCTCCAGGTCACCAGCTCGACCTCACAGAGCGCGCCCACCGCCGGAATGGCTTCCAGCGCCGCCGCCAACGAGGTTGAGACCGAGCTGCTCCCCTTCATCCGCGTGTACAGGGGCGGCCGCGTCGAGCGCCTGCTCGGCACCGACACCGTGCCGGCGTCCCTCGACGCGTCCACGGGCGTGGCGTCCAAGGACGTCACCATCGACCCGGCCACCGGCGTCTCCGTCCGCCTCTACCTTCCACCAGCTGCCGCAGCCTCCGACGAGGGAGGCAAGAAGCTGCCCGTCCTCGTGTACTTCCACGGCGGCGGGTTCATGGTCGAGTCAGCGGTCTCCCCGACGTACCACTGCTACCTCAACGCGCTCGCCGCCCGCGCGGGCGCCATCGCGGTCTCTGTCGAGTACCGCCGCGCGCCGGAGCACCCGCTCCCCGCGGCCTACGACGACTCGTGGGCGGCCCTCGCGTGGGCGGTCGCCGGCTCCGCCCCGGGGACGCGTCCCGCGTGTTCCTGGCCGGCGACAGCGCGGGCGCCAACATCGCGCACAACGTCGCCCTGCGCGCCGCCGCCGAGGGGCTCCCGCGCCCGTGCGCGGCCATCGTCGGCGTGCTGCTGGTGCACCCCTACTTCTGGGACCCGACCAACGCCATGGCGCCGGCGCTGGAGGTCAGGATCCGCCGCGAGTGGCGGTTCATGTGCGCGCGCGCCGACGCCGAGGTGGACGACCCGAGGTTCTGCCCGACGTGCGCCGAGGCGGCGCCGCGGCTCGCGGCGCTGCCGTGCAAGAGGGCGATGGTGGCCGTGGCGGGCGACGACTTCCTGGCGGTGAAGGGGCGGGCGTACCACGCGGCGCTGCTCGCGAGCGGGTGGCGCGGGGACGCCGAGCTGGTGGACACGCCGGGGCAGGACCACGTGTTCCATCTCCTGCGGCCGGGGACGGAGGCGGCCGCCGAGATGTTGGACCGCGTCGCGGGTTTCATTTCTCGTGCTTGACCTCACCTGCTCCCCGTTGAAATTGAACTCTGCGCGGTTCCCGTCGTCGTGCGTCAGGGAGAGTAAACTCGACGGGTTTGTAGTCGCTGTCTCCCAAGAACGACGGATTTGTAGTCATCTGTGAATTCATCGGCGTGCGTTGAAATTAATATATTTTGTGTCTATGTCATCCCAAGGACGGCACGCCAACCCTCCAAGCAACCGCAAATGTTTGGACCGAGACATTGGGACAATTTAAAGTCATCCAATGCGGTCCGCTGACCGGTTCGTTTGTTAAATTCCAGCAAGCCGGTCGGCATGTCGAATTTTCGTAAACTGAAAGCTGCCCCGAGAAAGGTGTGTGGGAGTCCAGACATATTATCACTAAAAGCTGAAAGCTGCCCCAAGCCGGTCAGCAACTCCAACGTGAGCGACCCATTCCGAGTTTGTCGCCGTCTATTTGATCGCCGCGGACAAAAATGATGTCCCAACGCGTGGATTCATTTTCAAAACACGTCCGCGTAGACCCATTTTCAATCCAAATTTAGACCTGAAATGCGTCGGGCGAAGGCGAAGCGGACGTGCTGCGTGTCCTCTCGGTGTCTGCCCCGTCCCCACATGGCGGCCGGTCAACTACCGCCCACGTCTTTACTAATGACGACCGCCTACCGCGGGCCCATGCGTCAGCGACCGCGGGCGTCCTTTTTTAATCCGAGCATGCGGCAGGGACGTCCTCATCCTCTTCCAGACGACCGTAGCCTGGGAGACGGCGTTTCCCTGGGCTGGCCTGACGCCGACGCTCATCGACCTCACCGGCCCCGACGGCGACGAGGACGCCTAGGACAGCGCGCCTCCTAGCTTTTAGTTTTATTAAATGTTTTTACTTAATGCAAGTAGACTCGTGGACTCTCGCCGGCCTTTGTGGTTGGCATTAATGTTTAATTAATATTTTTTTATTTTCAAAATATTTATGATATATTATTTTTTTCGTACCACCTTAAAATGGGTCATGGCAGCGTTGGACGCAAGCGCCGACCCAAACGCGAAAGCGGACATGGGTGTCCGCCGGGCCGATCCAAACGGACAAAAAACGAACACAACCGGCGCCCATTTGGGTCGCCCGGTTGGAGTTGCTCTTAGAGCATCTACAACCGGATGCCTCAAACGATCTCTCATACGCCCGCGGACGCGCCCGGTCAGTGACCGGACAGGAGAGATGAAAAAAATGACCCAACTGGACCCCTCATATCATCCCTATACGCCCGGGCTGTCCGCGAACCCTCATATCCATCTTAAATATAGGGAGGATACGAGGGCTCGCGGACGCGTCCGGGCGCGCCCGGTCAATCCGCCACGTAGGATGCGATCCCACCCCGGACCACCTTTTCTTTTTCTTTATTCATTCTTTTTTCTCTCTCTCTTCCTCTTCACCAATCACGTGCAAGTGGCCGGACATATAAGAAAGAAAATGAAGAGCGTAGCTGCACAGACGGATAAATAGAGGACACGTCCAGTAACTGACCGGACACGTCCGCGGACGTTTAGAGGATCATATTTGCTAAGTCCGACCGTAGATGCTCTTACCCCTCGTCCGTCCAAGATGACGAAGGATGGCGAAGAACGTTATTAGCATGGTTGTTTGGCAGAAGGCATGTACTCCTAGCCCATTATTTGGCGGAAGGCCAGGTCAACTTCTCATGAATTTTGAATTTTGCATTTGAAGGCTTTCATGGAGCTCGGCCTCCAAAAGCAATTTCCGCTTTTTCATGTGCTATGCAGATTTGTTCTATGCTGCTCCAGACTCCACCACCGCAAAATGAAATTAAACCGAATTTTAGGACTCCATCGAACAGGCTTTGATTCGATCGGGCATAAGAAATATCAAGTTTATTAGCGTGGTAGCAGAGAGTCCTAATAATATTTGCCTAGTACTAGTTGACTCGGTTGCCTACAGACACTTGACGATAGAAAACGCCCTGGGGACACCAGATATCTCCGTTGTTGCTCCGACAAGTTACGCACCACCCGCCTGCGATGGACATGCCGGTAGGCATGATTTCCATTTGGTGGCACAACCACATGTTGGGGACGATGGCCTCGATGATGGTGTTGATCATGAGGCAGCGTACGCGCCACGACCACGACATTATGAGCCTCGTTCCGAGACTTGCTCGTGGCGGAACGCTTGATCGAGTAGGTCAAACTGCGCGTGTGCCGTCGCGTGTGACGTTGAATGATGGAATTGAACGCATAATTTTTTTAATTCCTTCGTTCTCCAGCAAGTGCGGATCAGAAGGCTATTTGGAATGAAAGATGTGTGTTGATCAAATTTTTGATGTCCATCATTATAGCGAAGAGAATAAAGTTTAACTTACTGAAATTGAGTTCACCGGCTACACATTAGTTTGGTGGAATCAAATTTGTCATCAAAGACGGCACCCGACGACTTGGCGAGGGATGAAAGAATTCATGAGGCGACGGTTTGTTCATGAGACTATAAAAGAGATATGTACAACAAGTTACAGCGGCTCTCTCAAGTTAATATGAGTGTTGATGAATAGTACAAGGAGATGGAATTGCTTATGATACGTGCATGAACAACAAAGGATCCCAAGATGTTGCTTATGATACGTACATGGAAAACGAAGGATCCCAAGATGACCATGGCATGTTTCTTTAATGGGTTGAACATAGATGTGCAACATCGTGTAGAAATGGTGGTTTATTATAACATACAAGATCTTGTGCATCAAGCTGTGCGTGCGGATCAACAAATTAACCAACGCCAAACCAATGCTTTTCATAGCATCACTTCTAACTCATGGCGACATCTTCAAGAAAATTCTAATGAAGGTGGCACCAGTTCCAAGATGACATCATCAAATCAATCTAATGGTTTGGTGTAGAAAGATGTTCCAAAAATTGGAGCATCGAGAGCTGATTCGAGTGCACAATCCACCGCACACAATAGTGATATAGAGTGCTTCAAGGGTGGAGGCCGGGTACATATCAAGCGTGAATGTCCTAGTGAGAAAAGAGAATTTATCACAAGAGATAGGTTATGCATCCGCGAGTGATGAAGAGGGAGTTTCTAAAATTTCTAGTGAAAAATCTAAAGATGCTGAAAAAGTGGATTCAATGAGTTTTGAAGCGACAAAATCATACCCGTCACTGATGGTGCAGTGAGTACAAGAGGATAGCATTGAGGATAAGCGTCAGCGTTGGAATATTTTCAAACTCAATGCAAAATCAACAACACCAATTGTAAGGTTATCATAGATGGAGCACTACTGTAGGAAGGTCAAAAGACGACACATCAATTTGAGACCCTTCGACCAAACTGTGTGCGAAGCATGAATCGCAAACGGTATAGGTCTAGCTCCGTCGCCAATAATGTGAACTGTGTGCGATGGCAGATCCATCAAATACGATTTAGAAAAGAGATGCGTGTACGATATGTGGCAAACGGTTGATCCAGACGAACTGTTTGTCATGAGACACCATAAAGCAAACGGTTAACCAAATACAGATGTGTGCGATGTACGACATACAGTTTACTCGGATAAACTGTTTGCGTTGATCGAGCAGAACACAAACGATTCAACGTCAAAAGATGTGTGTGATACATGGTAAACAGGTCAGTAATCAGAATCATCTGCGAACACCAAAAATAACACAAACGATTCGTCCTGACAAGTTGTGTGTGTTATGGGAAAATGCTTGCTGGTAAACAATTGTCTACGATCGATGAAATCATTACCAACGCTACGTAGGGAACGACCGTTTCCTATGTATTAAAATCGAAGACGTTTTTTATTATTACTTGTCTGCTTGTGCGTCATCTCGTCCTCCTCTCGCACGTCTTGTCACCGTGTTGCAGCCAGAGGATTCCAGTGCACGCTTGAGCACTGCACAGGTGTTTGGTTTGGCCACGCGCCGGTGAGCCCGTTCCCGCGCAACCGCGCAAGCTTCCCGTCCGGCTCGCCGAAATCCCCAGAAAAACATCCTTACCGGGCTTCCCTCTTTCCTAAGTTTTCCATTGATGGCGTTATCGGAACACGCCACTGTTTGCCGCCAGTTCTGTATCGGTTTCCCGCTACAAGCGATTGAGCATAAGAGCCTAGGCGGCGCACCACACACGCGGAGGCACACCTAGCGCAGCCTAGCCCCACTACCATTTCCAAGGATGCCAACCCGACGAAGCGCCGCCTCTGCCAGCAACCTCGTCGACAACGAAAACGATCCGGTGCAGGCGCAACGGCCCGTCGAGGTCGAGGGCATCCCTGGCAATGCGCCTGACAACGATGTGCTGCGCGTCATCGCCAGGGTTGAGCAGACCCTTGGCGGAGGGCCGCCGAGCAACATAGCCGCCTCACCGCCGAAAGGCTGCAGCGCGCCACACAACAAGGTCATCGGTGGTGCTCCGTAGAGCAAAACATGCGCGTCCACGCCGATAGGGCAAGGCGCGCCGCACAGCAAGATCGATGGAGGGCCGCAGAGGGGGAGGCGCGGCACGCGAGAGAGCAAGAGCGGTTCCATCCCCACTTGCCGACTGTCCCACCCGACATGACGTTGCAGTTGTGTGCAGAGCACGTCAGTACCCAGTGCCTCGTGCCAGCTCTGAGGAACGAGCGCATCCCCGCAGATTTCAAAGGTCCTCGCAAGGTGCCTAATTATACTGCCGATATGGAACCAGCAGACTGGGTCGAGAGCTACGAGCTAGCCATGGACATGATGGAGGTGACCGATGGAGTCTGCGCCAGGTATCTCACTATGATGCTCGAAGGACCTGCTCACACCTGGTTGAAGAACCTGCCCCAAATTCCATCAACACGTGGCAGGAGTTGAAGGAGTGTTTCATCAAGAACTTCCAGGGGACTTGTAAACGCCCAACCAACATAGTCGATCTTGAGCAGTGTATTCAGAAGGAGGGTGAATCAGCTCACCATTGGACACGCCGTGTCGCGGAAATCATACACTCATCCGAAAGCATTACACCTGAGACTGCATTACTCGTCTTGGAGAAAAACTGCAGGTTTGAACCCTTGATCCATAAACTGGGACACATGAAGCGCACTGTTACAGACATGAGTGAGCTCATGAACGCGATGACCAAGTACGCTGAGTCTGACAAAACCAAAGATCCAGATTCATATGATGACAAGTCTGGCAAGGGCAAGAAGAACGGCGGTAAGGGTCACCAAAACAACAACGGGAACCGCAACAATAGTAACAATCGCAAAAACGGTGATGGAAACTCCGACTTGGTCGCCAATACCAACACGGGTCACAAGAACCAGCGTCAGAATAACAACTCCGGTTTCCAGAAACAGTCTCAAGGGTACCGCCCGACGAACTATCAGCTGGCTTTGAAGGCACCGTGTCCTAAGCACAGTAGGCCTAACCGTCTGTCTACCCACTCATGGGAAGACTATTACGTCATGCAAGAGTTCAAGAATGCAGTTTTTAGTGGTCATAACAACGGTGATCCCCCTGGCGGTCACACAGGTAACCCCGGTGGCAACATGGGGGCTGGGAATCAAGGACATGTCAACCAAGGAGTTGGTCAAGGACAACAGAACAACAATGGACCTGTCGGCTTTTAAAGTAATCCTAAGTAGTTAAACAGCGGGCAGTACCACGTCTTCACCACGTCAACCTGCAAACATGACCGCAAGCTGCAATGTCGCGTAGTCAACACAATTGTTCCTTCTGTCCCTCAATGGTTGCATTGGTCTGAGCAACCGATAACTTGGAGCAGTGCCGATCATCCTCTAGACATGGAGAATCCTGGCGCTTTAGCTCTGGTCATAGCTCCAGAAGTGGTAGGTTACACATTGACCAAAGTACTGATGGATGGCGGCAACAGTATTAACATACTTCATTACAACACCTTCAAGCGGATGAATCTCCTGGACTCACATCGACAACCTTCATCTTCAGTCTTCCATGGAATTGTCCCTGGCAAGTCTGCTCTGCCGGTCGGCAAGATTTATCTGGAGGTGGCTTTTGGCACTGAGAAAAAATTCATGTCCGAGATCGTGGCTTTTGAGGTAGTCAAGTTCAGGATCCCATATGATGCTCTCTTTGGCAGGCTGGCTTATGCCCGGTTCATGGCTCGCCCATGTTACATTTACCTCAAACTCAAGATGCCTGGCCCGACGGGAACTATTACTGTTGACGGTAACCGCGCCATTGCACCGGAGTGTGAGGAAGGTGATGCACTGTATGCAGAAATAGCTTGTGCGGCAGAAGAATTGAAGCTTTATACTTCTCAGGTTGACCCAGAGGATATGACTTCCCTGAAGAAGCCTGCCACAGAGTCTAAACTGAAATTCGAGTCTGCTCAAGATACCAAGCAGGTTGATTTTACCCCTGGTGATTCCTCCAAGCACATCACTATTGAGACGCATCTCACTGACAAATAGGAAAGCGCGCTCATCGAGTTCATCCGTGAGAATCGGGACATCTTCGGATGGAAACCCTCTGACATGCCTGGTGTACCGAGAGAACTGGCTGAGCACAGCTTAAATGTTGTCCCCAAGATGAAACCCGTCTAGCAATTCCTCCACCACTTCAATGACGAGAGACACAAGGCCATTGGAGAAGAAGTAGCCCAGCTGTTGACCGCGGGCTTTATCGTTGAAGTCTTCCACCCAGAGTGGTTAGCCAACCCAGTTCTTGTACTGAAGAAGAATGGAACTTGGAGAATGTGCGTGGATTACACAGACCTAAACAAGTCTTGTCCTAAGGATCCGTTCACCCTGCCACGTATTGGCCAGATCATTGACTCCACAACTGGTTGTGAGTCTCTATGTTTTCTGGATGCTTATTCCGGCTACCATCAGATCAAGATGAAGCAAGAGGATCAAGAGAATACATCGTTCATCACCCCCTTCGGCGCATTCTGTGTCGGGGAACGTTGCATGGGAAACAAAATTTTTCCTACACACACGCAAGATCTATCCATGGCGATGAGCATCTATGAGAGGGAGAGTGGATCTACGTACCCTTGTAGATCGCTAAGCGGGAAGCATTAAGAAACGCGGTTGATGTAGTCGAACGTCTTCGCGATCCAAATCGCAAGCCGTCCCGCGATCCAATCACGATCCGTCCCGCGATCCAATCACGGTCCTTCCGATCTAGCGCCGAACGGACGTCACCTCCGCGTTCAGCACACGTACAACTCGATGACGATCTCCGCCTCCTTGATCCAGCAAGGGAGAGCGGAGAGGTAGATGAGTTCTCCGGCAACACGACGGTGCGGTGGCGGTGGTGGTGGTGCTATCCCGGCAGGGCTACGCCTAGCGCTACCGAAACCGCGGACAGAGGAGAAAACGATCTAGGGAGAGAGAGGGGCGCCAAGGGCTTCGTGTGAGCTCTTGGGGCGCCCCCTCCCCTCTATATATAGGTGGAGGGGCGTGGAGATCAGCCCCTCCAATCCCTAGGGCGCAGCCAAGGGGGAGGAGTTGGACTCCTAGTCCAATTCCCTCCCTTTCCATAAACAGGTGGACTTTCCACCTCTCCCAAGCCACATGGGCCTTGAGGGACTTGTGCGCCTGGCCCAATAAGGCCAGGGCGCCTCCCCTCAGCCCATGCAAACCCTTGGGACGTGGTGGAACCCTTGGTGGACTTCCGGACTCCTCCGGAAGTTTCCAAAACCTTCTAGAAGCTTCCCGGTACAATACCGAAAAAACCCAAAACTTTTCCGGTCGCCAAAATATGATTTCCCATATATAAATCTTTACCTCCGGACCATTCCGGAGCTCCTCGTGACGTCCAGGATCTCATCCGGGACTCCGAACAACCTTCGGTCACCACCATGCATAACTCAATACTACCGAAACGTCACTGAACGTTAAGTGTGCAGACCCTGCGGGTTCGAGAACTATGTAGACATGACCGAGACACCTCTACGGTCAATAACCAATAGCGAGACCTGGATACCCATATTGGTTCCTACATATTCTACGAAGATCTTTATCGGTTGAACCCCTATGTCAAGGATTCAGTTAATCCCGTACGATGTTCCCTTTGTTCATCGGCATGTTACTTGCCCGAGATTCGATCGTCGGTATCTCCATACCTAGTTCAATCTCGTTACCGGCAAGTCTCTTTACTCGTTCCGTAATACAAGATCCCGTGGATAACACTTTAGTCACTTTGCTTGCAAGGCTCATTATGATATTGTATTACCGAGTGGGCCCTGAGATACCTCTCCGTCACACGGAGTAACAAATCCCAGTCTTGATCCATGCCAACTCAACACACACCTTCGGAGATACCTGTAGAGCATCTTTATAGTCACCTAGTTACGTTGTGACGTTTGATACACACAAGGTATTCCTCCGGTGTCAGTGAGTTGCATGATCTCATGGTCATAGGAACAGATACTTGACATGCAGAAAACAATAGCAATAAACTGACACGATCATATGCTACGTTCACAGTTTGGGTCTTGTCCATCACATCATTCTCCTAATGATGTGATCCCGTTATCAAATGACATCTCATGTCTATGGCTAGGAAACCTTAACCATCTTTGATCAACGAGCTAGTCTTATTAGAGGCATACTAGGGACACAGTGTTGTCTATGTACCCACACATGTATTTGAGTTTCCAATCAATACAATTATAGCATGGATAATAAACGATTATCATGAACAAGGAAATATGATAATAACTAATTTATTATTGCCTCTAGGGCATATTTCCAACAGTCTCCCACTTGCACTAGAGTCAATAATCTAGCTCACATCGCTATGTGATTTACATTGTTGTGAATCTCACACCCAATGAGTTCTGGGGTTCGATCATGTTTTGCATGTGAAAGAGGTTTTAGCCAACGAGTCTGCGACATTCAGATCCATGTGTACTTTGCAAATCTTTATGTCATACTATAGATACTGCTACCACGCTCCACTTGGAGCCATTTCCAAATGGCTGCTCCACTATACGTATCCGGATTGCTACTAAGAGTCATCCGGATTGGTGTTAAAGCTTGCATCGACGTAACCGTTTACGACGAACTCTTTATCACCTCCATAATCGTGAAACATTTCCTTAGTCCCCTAGTTACTAAGGATAATTTTGACCGTTGTCCAGTGATCCACTCCTGGACCACCTTTGTACCCCTTGATAGACTCATGGCAAGGCACACACCAGGTGCGGTACACAGCATGGCATACTATACAGAGCCTATGGATAAGGCATAGGGGACGACCTTCATCCTTTCTCTTTCTTCTGCCGTGGTCGAGCTTTGAGTCTCACTCAACTCCACACCTTACAAATCAGGCAAGAAATCTTTCTTTGACTGATCCATTTTGAACTCTTTCAAAATTTTGTCAAGGTATGTACTCATTGAAAGTCTTATCAGACATCTTGATCTATCTCTATAGATCCTGATGCCCAATATTTAAGTAGCTTCATTCCAGGTCTTCCTTTGAAAAACTCCTTTCAAACAACCCTTTATGCTTTCCAGAAATTCTACATCATTTCCGATCAACAATATGTCATCCACATATACTTATCAGAAATTCTATAGTGCTCCCACTCACTTTATTGTAAATACAAGTTTCTCATAAACTTTGTATAGACCCAAAAACTTTGATCACCTCATCAAAGCGTATATTCCAACTCCGAGATGCTTGCTCCAGTCCATAAAAGGATTGCTGAAGCTTGCATACATTTTAGCATCTTTAGGACTGACAAAACCTTCTGGTTGTATCACATACAAACTTTCCTCAAAGAAACCGCTAAGGAAACGATGTTTTGACATCCATCTGCCAGATTTCATAATTGAAAAATGCAGCAACTGCTAACATAATTCCAACAGACTTTTAGCATCGCTACGGGTGAGAAAGTCTCATCGTAGTCAACTTCTTGAACTTGTCGAAAACTTCTTTGCGACAAGTCGAGCTTTATAAATGGTGACATTTACCATCAGCATCTGTCTTCTTCTTAAAGGTCCATTTGTACTCAACGGCCTGCCGTTCAACGGGCAAGTCTACCAAAGTCCATACTTGGTTTTCATACATGGATCCTTTCTCTGATTTCATGGCTCCTAGCCATTTGTTGGAATCTGGGCCCACCATCGCTTCTTCACAGCTCGTAGGTTCACTGTTGTCTAACAACATGACCTCCAACACAGGATTGACGTACCACTCAGAGGCGGTACGAGTTCTTGTCGGCCTATGAGGTTCGGTAGTAACTTGATCCGAAGTGTCATGATCATCATCATTAACTTCCTTTCATTCGGTGTAGGCGCCACAGAAACATCTTTCTGCGTCGTGCTACTATCCAACTGAAGTGACGGTTCAACAACCTCATCAAGTTCTACTTTCTTCCCACTCAATTCTTTCGAGAGAAACTTTTTCTCGAGAAAGGACCCGTTTTAAGCAACAAACACTTTGCCCTTGGATCCGAAATAGAAGGTATACCCGACTGTTTCCTCAGGGTATCTTATGAAGATGCACTTTTCCGCTTTGGGTTTGAGCTTATCAGACATAAGCGTTGCATTCCCAAACTCTGAGAAATGACAGCTTAGGTTTCTGCCAAACCAAAAATCATACGGTGTCATCTCAACGGACTTAGATGGTGCCCTATTTTAAAGTGAATGTGGTTGTCTCTAATGCATAACCCAAAACGATAGTGGCAAATCGATAAGAGACATCATAGTACGCACCATATCCATTAGAGCACGACTACGACGTTCGGACACACCATCACACTATGGTGTTCTAGGTGGCGTGAGTTGTGAAACAACTTCCACATTGTCTTGAGTTGCATACCAAACTCGTAACTCAGATATTTACCTCCACGATCACATCGTAGACATTTTATCTTCTTGTCACGATGATCTCAAACTTCACTCTGAATTTGTTTGAACTTTTCAAACGTTTCAGACTTGTGTTTCAGTAAGTAAATATCCCCATATCTACTCAAATCATCAGTGAAGGTAAGAAAATAGCGATATCCACCGCACGCTTCAACACTTATTGGACCGCATACATCAACATGTATCATTTCCAATAAGTCACTTGCCCGCTCCATCAAGCCGGAAAACGGGGTTTTAGTCATCTTGCCCATGAGGCATGGTCTGCATGTCTCAACCGATTCGAAATCGAGTGAGTCCAAAGATCCATCAGCATGGAGTTTCTGCATGCGTTTTACACCAATATGACCTTTAGCGACAGTGCCACAAGTATGTGGTGCTATCATTATTAACTTTGCATCTTTTTGGCATCAATGAACATGTGTATTACTACGATCGAGATTCAATGAACCATTCACATTGGCTGCATGACCATTGAAGGTATTATTCATGTAAACAGAA
This sequence comes from Elymus sibiricus, assembly GCA_039707655.1. NCBI lineage: Eukaryota > Viridiplantae > Streptophyta > Magnoliopsida > Poales > Poaceae > Elymus > Elymus sibiricus. Next base: position 118,928,073 of record CM077675.1, read on the forward strand.
TAACCATTTTTCTCTAACTTATATGAATAACCGTATTGCAATAAACACGATCTAATCACGTTTATGCTCAACGCAAACACCAAATAACATTTATTTAGGTTCATCACTAATCCCGAAGGTAGAGCGAGCATGCGATGGTGATCACATCAACCTTGGAAACACTTCAAACACACATCGTCACCTCGCCCTTAGCTAGTCTCCGTTTAATCCATAGCTTTTATTTCGAGTTACCAACATTTAGCAACTGAACCGGTATCTAATACCCAGGTGCTACTAGGAGTACTAGCAAGGTACACATGAATAAAACGTATATCAAATATACTTCTGTTGACGTTACCAGCCTACTTATCTACCAAGTATCAAGGGCAGTTCCGCTTCAGTGACCGTTCTCCTCATAATAGAAGCACTTAGTCTCGGGTTTGGGTTCAACCTTGGGTTTCTTCACTGGAGCAGCAACTGGCTTGCCATCCATGAAGTTTCCCTCCTTGCCCTTGCCCTTCTCGAAACTAGTGGTTTTACTAACCATCAACACTTGATGCTCCTTCTTGATTTCTACCTTCGCGGCGTCAAACATCGCGAATAGCTCGGGGATCATTATTTCCATCCCTGGCATTTCATAGTTCATCACGAAGCTCTAGTAGCTTTGTGGCAGTGACTTGGAGAACTATATCAATCGCTATCTTATCTGGAAGATCAACTCCCACTCGATTCAAGCGATTGTAGCACCCACACAATCTGAGCACATGCTCACCGACTGAGCTATTCTCCTTCATCTTGCAGGCAAAGAATCTTGTTGGAGGTCTCATTCCTCTCAACACGGGCACGAGCCTGAAATCCCAATTTCAGCTCTTAGAATATCTCATATGTTCCGTGACGTTCAAAACGTTTTGGAGCCTCAATTCTAAGCCGTAATGCATGACGCACTGAACTATCAAGTAGTCATCAGAACGTGCCTGTCAGATGTTCACAACATCTATAGACGACGCTTGAGGGGGGTGGCGCACCGAGCGGTGCATTAAGGACATAAGCCTTCTGTGCAGCAATGAGGACAATCCTCAGATCACGGACCCAGTCCGTATTATTGCTACCATCATCTTTCAAATCTATTTCTCTAGGAACATATAAAAATTCAAGGGAGCTACAGCGCGAGCTAGTGATCTACAACATAATTTGCAAAGACATTTTGACTATGTTCACGATAATGAGTTCAATTAATCATATTACTTAAGAACTCCCACTCAAATCAACATCCCTCAGGTTGTCTAAGTGTGACATGATCCAAATCCACCAACCCAAGTCCGATCATCACGTGAGATGAGGTGGTTTCAATGGTGAACATCTCCATGTTGATCATATCTACTATATGACTCATGCTCGACCTTTCGGTCTCTTGTGTTCCGAGGCCATGTCTATACATGCTAGGCTCGTCAAGTTTAACCCGAGTGTTCCACATGTGCAACACTGGCTTGCACCCGTTGTATGCGAACGTAGAGTCTATCACACCCGATCATCACGTGGTGTCTCGAAACGACGAACTTTCACAACGGTGCACCCTCGGGGAGAACACAATTTTATCTTGAAATTTTAGTGAGGGATCACCTTATAATGCTACCGTCGTCCTAAGCAAAATAAGATGCATAAAAGGATTAACATCACATGCAAATCATAAGTGACATGATATGGCCATGAACTTGTGCTTTTGATCTCCATCTCCAAAGCACCGGCATGATCTCCATCGTCACCGGCATGACACCATGATCTCCATCGTCTTGATCTCCATCAACGTGTCGCCATGAGGTTGTCGCGCCAACTGTTGCTTCTACGACTATTGCTAACTCATAGCGATAAAGTAAAGCAAAACGGCGAAAATAAATTAAAGACAACCCTATGGTTCCTGCCAGTTGCCGTACTCATCGACATGCAAGTCGTGATATTCTATACAATACATGATCATCTCATACATCACATATATCTCATCATGTAATTGGCCATATCACATCACAACATACCCTGCAAAAACAAGTTAGACGTCCTATAATTGTTGTTGCATGTTTTACGTGGCTGCTACGGGTATCTAGCAAGAACGATTCTTACCTACGCATGAACCACAACGGTGATACACAAATTGCTATTCAACCTTCTCCAGGACCGCCTTTCTCGAATTCGATCCAACTAAAGTGGGACAGACAGACACCCGCCAGCCATCTTTATGCAACAAAGTTACATGTCAGTTGATGGAACCGGTCTCTCGTAAGCGTACGAGTAAGGTTGGTCCCGGCCGCTTGATCCCACAATACCGCTGAATCAAGAAAAGACCAAGGGAGGAAGCAATCTGAATATCCACGCCCACAAACTCCTTTGTGTTCTACTCGTGATCTCATCTACGCATAAACCTGGCTCTGATACCACTGGTGGGGAACGTTGCATGGGAAACAAAAAATTTCCTACGCACATGCAAGATCTATCCATGGTGATGAGCATCTACGAGACGGAGAGTGGATCTACGTACCCTTGTAGATCGCTAAGCGGGAAGCGTTAAGAAACGCGGTTGATGTAGTCGAACGTCTTCGCGATCCAAATCGCAAGCCGTCCCGCGATCCAATCACGATCCGTCCCGCGATCCAATCACGGTCCTTCCGATCTAGCGCCGAACGGACGGCACCTCCGCATTCAGCACACGTACAGCTCGATGACGATCTCCGCCTCCTTGATCCAGCAAGGGAGAGCGAAGAGGTAGATGAGTTCTCCGGCAACACGACGGCGTGGTGGCGGCGGTGGTGGTGCTATCCCGGCAGGGCTACGCCTAGCGCTACCGAAACCGCGAACGGAGGAGAAAACGATCTAGGGAGAGAGAGGGGAGCCAAGGGCTTCGTGTGTGCTCTTGGGGCGCCCCCTCCCCTCTATATATAGGTGGAGGGGCATGGAGATCAGCCCCTCCAAGCCCTAGGGCGCAGCCAAGGGGGAGGAGTTGGACTCCTAGTCCAATTCCCTCCCTTTCCATAAACAAGTGGACTTTCCACCTCTCCCAAGTCACATGGGCCTTGAGGGACTTGTGCGCCTGGCCCAATAAGGCCAGGGCGCCTCCCCTCAGCCCATGCAAACCATTGGGACGTGGTGGAACCATTGGTGGACTTCCGGACTCCTCCGGAAGTTTCCGGAACCTTCTAGAAGCTTCCCGGTACAATACCGAAAAAACCCGAAACTTTTCCGGTCGCCAAAATATGACTTCCCATATATAAATCTTTACCTCCGGAGCTCCTCGTGACGTCCAGGATCTCATCCGGGACTCTGAAAAACCTTCGGTCACCACCATGCATAACTCAATACTACCGAAATGTCACCGAACGTTAAGTGTGCAGACCCTGCCGGTTCGAGAACTATGTAGACATGACCGAGACACCTCTACGGTCAATAACCAATAGTGGGACCTGGATGCCCATATTGGTTCCTACATATTCTACGAAGATCTTTATCGGTTGAACCTCTATGTCAAGGATTCAGTTAATCCCGTACGATGTTCCCTTTGTTCATCGGTATGTTACTTGCCCGAGATTCGATCGTCGGTATCTCCATACCTAGTTCAATCTCGTTACCGGCAAGTCTCTTTACACGTTCCATAATACAAGATCCCGTGGCTAACACTTTAGTCACTTTGCTTGCAAGGTTCATTATGATATTGTATTACCGAGTGAGCCCTGAGATACCTCTTCGTCACACGAAGTAACAAATCCCAGTCTTGATCCATGCCAACTCAACAGACACCTTCGGAGATACCTGTAGAGCATCTTTACAGTCACCCAGTTACGTTGTGACGTTTGATACACACAAGGTATTCCTCCGGTGTCAGTCAGTTGCATGATCTCATGGTCATAGGAACAGATACTTGACATGCAGAAAATAATAGCAATAAACTGACACGATCATATGCTACGTTCACAGTTTGGGTCTTGTCCATCACATCATTCTCCTAATGATGTGATCCCGTTATCAAATGACATCTCATGTCTATGGCTAGGAAACCTTAACCATCTTTGATCAACGAGCTAGTCTTATTAGAGGCATACTAGGGACACAATGTTGTCTATGTACCCACACATGTATTAGAGTTTCCAATCAATACAATTATAGCATGGATAATAAATGATTATCATGAACAAGGAAATATGATAATAACTAATTTATTATTGCCTCTAGGGCATATTTCCAACAGTCTCCCACTTGCACTAGAGTCAATAATCTAGCTCACATCGCTATGTGATTTACATTGTTATGAATCTCACACCCAATGAGTTCTGGGGTTCGATCATTTTTTGCATGTGAAAGAGGTTTTAGTCAACGGGTCTGCGACATTCACATCCGTGTGTACTTTGCAAATCTTTATGTCATACTGTAGATACTGCTACCACGCTCCACTTGGAGCCATTTCCAAATGGCTGCTCCACTATACGTATCCGGATTGCTACTAAGAGTTATCCGGATTGGTGTTAAAGCTTGCATCGACGTAACCCTTTACGACGAACTCTTTATCACCTCCATAATCGAGAAACATTTCCTTAGTCCCCTAGTTACTAAGGATAATTTTGACCGCTGTCCAGTGATCCACTCCTGGACCACTCTTGTACCCCTTGATAGACTCATGGCAAGGCACACACCAGGTGCGGTACACAACATGGCATACTATACAGAGCCTATGGATAAGGCATAGGGGACGACCTTCGTCCTTTCTCTTTCTTCTGCCGTGGTCGAGTTTTGAGTCTCACTCAACTCCACACCTTACAAATCAGGCAAGAACTCTTTCTTTGACTGATCCATTTTGAACTCTTTCAAAATCTTGTCAAGGTATGTACTCATTGAAAGTCTTATCAGACGTCTTGATCTATCTCTATAGATCCTGATGCCCAATATTTAAGTAGCTTCATTCCAGGTCTTCCTTTGAAAAACTCATTTCAAACAACCCTTTATGCTTTCAAGAAATTTTACATCATTTCCGATCAACAATATGTCATCCACATATACTTATCAGAAATTCTATAGTGCTCCCACTCACTTTATTGTAAATACAAGTTTCTCATAAACTTTGTATAGACCCAAAAACTTTGATCACCTCATCAAAGCGTATATTCCAACTCCGAGATGCTTGCTCCAGTCCATAAAAGGATTGCTGAAGCTTGCATACATTTTAGCATCCTTAGGACTGACAAAACCTTCTGGTTGTATCACATACAACCTTTCCTCAAAGAAACCGTTAAGGAAACGATGTTTTGACATCCATCTGCCAGAGTTCATAATTGAAAAATGCAGGAACTGCTAACATAATTCCAACAGACTTTTAGCATCGCTACGGGTGAGAAAGTCTCATCGTAGTCAACTTCTTGAACTTGTCGAAAACTTCTTTGCGACAAGTCGAGCTTTATAAATGGTGACATTTACCATCAGCGTTTGTCTTCTTCTTAAAGGTCCATTTGTGCTCAACGGCCTGCCGTTCAACGGGCAAGTCTACCAAAGTCCATACTTGGTTTTCATACATGGATCCTTTCTCGGATTTCATGGCTCCTAGCCATTTGTTGGAATCCGGGCCCACCATCGCTTCTTCATAGCTCGTAGGTTCACTGTTGTCTAACAACATGACCTCCAAGACAGGATTGACGTACCACTCAGAGGCGGTACGAGTTCTTGTCGGCCTACGAGGTTTGGTAGTAACTTGATTCGAAGTGTCATGATCATCATCATTAACTTCCTCTTCATTCGGTGTAGGCGCCACAGAAACATCTTTCTGCGTCGTGCTTCTATCCAACTGAAGTGAAGGTTCAACAACCTCATCAAGTTCTACTTTCCTCCCACTCAATTCTTTCGAGAGAAACTTTTTCTTGAGAAAGGACCCGTTTTAAGCAACAAACACTTTGCCCTTGGATCCAAGATAGAAGGTATACCCGACTGTTTCCTCAAGGTATCTTATGAAGATGCACTTTTCCGCTTTGGGTTTGAGCTTATCAGACATAAGCGTCGCATTCCCAAACTCTGAGAAATGACAGCTTAGGTTTCTGCCAAACCAAAAATCATACGGTGTCATCTCAACGGACTTAGATGGTGCCCTATTTTAAAGTGAATGTGGTTGTCTCTAATGCATAACCCAAAACGATAGTGGCAAATCGATAAGAGACATCATAGTACGCACCATATCCAATAGAGCACGACTACGACGTTCGGACACACCATCACACTATAGTGTTCCAGGTGGCGTGAGTTGTGAAACAACTTCCACATTGTCTTGAGTTGCATACCAAACTCGTAACTCAGATATTTACCTCCATGATCACATCGTAGACATTTTATCTTCTTGTCACGATGATCTCAAACTTCACTCTGAATTTGTTTGAACTTTTCAAACGTTTCAGACTTGTGTTTCATTAAGTAAATATCCCCATATCTACTCAAATCATCAGTGAAGGTAAGAAAATAGCGATATCCACCGCACGCTTCAACACTTATTGGACCGCATACATCAACATGTATCATTTCCAATAAGTCACTTGCCCGCTCCATCAAGCCGGAAAACGGGGTTTTAGTCATCTTGCCCATGAGGCATGGTCTGCATGTCTCAACCGATTCGAAATCGAGTGAGCCCAAAGATCCATCAGCATGGAGTTTCTGCATGCGTTTTACACCAATATGACCTTTAGCGACAGTGCCACAAGTATGTGGTACTATCATTATTAACTTTGCATCTTTTTGGCATCAATGAACATGTGTATTACTACGATCGAGATTCAATGAACCATTCATATTGGCTGCATGACCATTGAAGGTATTATTCATCTAAACAGAATAACCATTATTCTCTAACTTATATGAATAACCGTATTGCAATAAACACGATCTAATCACGTTTATGCTCAACGCAAACACCAAATAACATTTATTTAGGTTCATCACTAATCCCGAAGGTAGAGAGAGCGTGCGATGGTGATCACATCAACCTTGGAAACACTTCAAACACACATCGTCACCTCGCCCTTAGCTAGTCTCCGTTATTCCGTAGCTTTTATTTCGAGTTACCAACATTTAGCAACTGAACCGGTATCTAATACCCATGTGCTACTAGGAGTACTAGCAAGGTACACATGAATAAAACGTATATCAAATATACTTCTATTGACGTTGCCAGCCTACTTATCTACCAAGTATCTAGGGCAGTTCCGCTTCAGTGACCATTCTCCTCATAATAGAAGCACTTAGTCTCGGGTTTGGGTTCAACCTTGGGTTTCTACACTGGAGCAGCAACTGGCTTGCCATCCATGAAGTTTCCCTCCCTGCCCTTGCCCTTCTCGAAACTAGTGGTTTTACTAACCATCAACACTTGAAGCTCCTTCTTGATTTCTACCTTCGCGGTGTCAAACATCGCGAATAGCTCGGGGATCATTATTTCCATCCCTGGCATTTCATAGTTCATCACGAAGCTCTAGTAGCTTTGTGGCAGTGACTTGGAGAACTATATCAATCACTATCTTATCTGGAAGATCAACTCCCACTCGATTCAAGCGATTGTAGCACCCACATAATCTGAGCACATGCTCACCGACTGAGCTATTCTCCTTCATCTTGCAGGCAAAGAATCTTGTTGGTGGTCTCATACCTCTCAACACGGGCACGATCCTGAAATCCCAATTTCAGCTCTTAGAACATCTCATATGTTCCGTGACGTTCAAAACGTTTTGGAGCCTCAATTCTAAGCCGTAATGCATGACGCACTGAACTATCAAGTAGTCATCAGAACGTGCCTGTCAGATGTTCACAACATCTACAGACGACGCTTGAGGGGCGTGGCGCACCGAGCGGTGCATTAAGGACATAAGCCTTCTGTGCAGCAATGAGGACAATCCTCAGATCATGGACCCAGTCCGTATTATTGCTACCATCATCTTTCAAATCTATTTCTCTAGGAACATATAAAAATTCAAGGGAGCTACAGCGCGAGCTAGTGATCTACAACATAATTTGCAAAGACATTTTGACTATGTTCAAAATAATGAGTTCAATTAATCATATTACTTAAGAACTCCCACTCGAATCAACATCCCTCAGGTTGTCTAAGTGTGACATGATCCAAATCCACCAACCCAAGTCCGATCATCACGTGAGATGAGGTGGTTTCAATGGTGAACATCTCCATGTTGATCATATCTACTATATGACTCATGCTCGACCTTTCGGTCTCTTGTGTTCTGAGGCCATGTCTGTACATGCTAGGCTCGTCAATTTTAACCCGAGTGTTCCGCATGTGCAACACTGGCTTGCACCCGTTGTATGCGAACGTAGAGTCTATCACACCCGATCATCACGTGGTGTCTCGAAACGACGAACTTTCGCAACGGTGCACACTCGGGGAGAACACAATTTTATCTTGAAATTTCAGTGAGGGATCACCTTATAATGCTACCGGCGTCCTAAGCAAAATAAGATGCATAAAAGGATTAACATCACATGCAAATCATAAGTGACATGATATGGCCATGAACTTGTGCTTTTGTTCTCCATCTCCAAAGCACCGGCATGATCTCCATCGTCACCGGCATGACACCATGATCTCAATCAATGTGTCGCCATGAGGTTGTCGCGCCAACTGTTGCTTCTACGACTATTGCTAACTCATAGCGATAATGTAAAGCAAAACGGCGAAAATAAATTAAAGACAACCATATGGCTCCTGCCGGTTGCCGTACTCATCGACATGCAAGTCGTGATATTCTATACAATACATGATCATCTCATACATCACATATATCTCATCATGTAATTGGCCATATCACATCACAACATACCCTGCAAAAACAAGTTAGACGTCCTCTAATTGTTGTTGCTTGTTTTACGTGGCTGCTACGGGTATCTAGCAAGAATGATTCTTACCTACGCATAAACCACAACGGTCATACACAAATTGCTATTCAACCTTCTCAAGGACCGCCTTTGTCGAATCCGATCCAACTAAAGTGGGAGAGACAGACACCCGCCAGCCATCTTTATGAAACAAAGTTACATGTCAGTTGATGGAACCGGCCTCTCGTAAGCGTACGAGTAAGGTTGGTCCGGGCCGCTTCATCCCACAATACCGCTGAATCAAGAAAAGACCAAGGGAGGAAGCAATCTGAATATCAATGCCCACAAACTCCTTTGTGTTCTACTCATGATCTCATCTACGCATAAACCTGGCTCTGATACCACTGTTGGGGAATGTTGCATGGGAAACAAGAATTTTCCTACGCACACGCAAGATCTATCCATGGTGATGAGCATCTACGAGAGGGAGAGTGGATCTACGTACCCTTTTAGATCGCTAAGCGGGAAGCGTTAAGAAACGCGGTTGATGTAGTCGAACATCTTCGCGATCCAAATTGCAAGCCGTCCCGCGATTCAATCACGATCCGTCCCGCGATCCAATCACGGTCCTTCCGATCTAGCGCCGAACGGACGACACCTCCGCGTTCAGCACACGTACAGCTCGATGACGATCTCCGCATCCTTGATCCAGCAAGGGAGAGCGGAGAGGTAGATGAGTTCTCTGGCAACACGATGGCGTGGTGGCGGTGGTGGTGGTGCTATCCTGGCAGGGCTATGCCTAGCGCTACCGAAACCGCGAACGGAGGAGAAAACGATCTAGGGAGAGAGAGGGGCGCCAAGGGCTTCGTGTGTGCTCTTGGGGCGCCCCCTCCCCTCTATATATAGGTGGAGGGGCATGGAGATCAGCCCCTCCAAGCCCTAGGGCGCAGCCAAGGGGGAGGAGTTGGACTCCTAGTCCAATTCCCTCCCTTTCCATAAACAGGTGGACTTTCCACCTCTCCCAAGCCACATGGGCCTTGAGGGACTTGTGCGCCTGGCCCAATAAGGCAAGGGCGCCTCCCCTCAGCCCATGCAAACCCTTGAGACGTGGTGGAACCCTTGGTGGACTTCCGGACTCCTCCGAAAGTTTTCGGAACCTTTTAGAAGTTTCCCGGTACAATACCGAAAAAACCCGAAACTTTTCCGGTCGCCAAAATGTGACTTCCCATATATAAATCTTTACCTCCGGACCATTCCGGAGCTCCTCGTGACGTCCGGGATCTCATCCGGGACTCCGAACAACCTTCGGTCACCACCATGCATAACTCAATACTACCGAAACGTCATCGAACGTTAAGTGTGCAGACCCTGCGGGTTCGAGAACTATGTAGACATGACCGAGACACCTCTACGGTCAATAACCAATAGCGGGACCTGGATGCCCATATTGGTTCCTACATATTCTACGAAGATCTTTATCGGTTGAACCTCTATGTGAAATATTCAGTTAATCCCGTACGATGTTCCCTTTGTTCATCGGTATGTTACTTGCCCGAGATTCGATCGTCGGTATCTCCATACCTAGTTCAATCTCGTTACCGGCAAGTCTCTTTACTCGTTCCATAATACAAGATCCCGTGGCTAACACTTTAGTCACTTTGCTTGCAAGGCTCATTATGATATTGTATTACCGAGTGGGCCCTGAGATACGTCTCCGTCACACGGAGTAACAAATCCCAGTCTTGATCCATGCCAACTCAACAGACACCTTCGGAGATACCTGTAGAGCATCTTTATAGTCACCCAGTTACGTTGTGATGTTTGATACACACAAGGTATTCCTCCGGTGTCAGTGAGTTGCATGATCTCATGGTCATAGGAACAGATACTTGACATGCAGAAAACAATAGCAATAAATTGACACGATCATATGCTACGTTCACAGTTTGGGTCTTGTCCATCACATCATTCTCCTAATGATGTGATCCCGTTATCAAATGACATCTCATGTCTATGGCTAGGAAACCTTAACCATCTTTGATCAACGAGCTAGTCTTATTAGAGGCATACTAGGGACACAATGTTGTCTATGTACCCACACATGTATTTGAGTTTCCAATCAATACAATTATAGCATGGATAATAAACGATTATCATGAACAAGGAAATATGATAATAACTAATTTATTATTGCCTCTAGGGCATATTTCCAACATTCTGTTACACATCAATGCCCTTTGGTCTACAGAGCGCCAGCGCAACTTATCCACATTACATCCAGAATTGCCTCAAGCCACAGATTGGCCGCAGTGTGCATGCTTATGTTGACGACATTGTGGTCAAGTCTCAAAAGAGTGACACTATGACCGCTGACCCGAGAGAAACGTTCACCAATCTCCGGGTGTATCAGATGAAGCTGAATCCGGCAAAGTGCATTTTCAGGGTCCCTGCAGGTAAACTGCTTGGTTTCATTATTTCCGAGCATGGTATTGAGGCCAACCCAGACAAGATTCAAGCCATATGTAACCTGCGTAAGCCGGCCAGTCTCAAGGAAGTTCAGAAGCTGACAGGGTGCATTGCCGCTTTAAGATGTTTCATAAGTCGGCTGGGTGAGAAGGCCATACCCCGCTACCGGCTTTTGAAAAAGACCGACACTTTCGACTGGACCGACAAGGCTACTGAAGCTTTCGATTCTCTCAAGATACAACTCTCACAAGCACCCATCTTAGCGGCTCCTGCATTGAAAGAACCCCTGCTGTTGTACATCGCTGTGCACAATAGAGATGTTAGTGCAGTAGTGGTGGTAGAGCGCAAGGAGGAAGGCAAGGAGTATCATGTCCAGCGGCCTTTCTATTACATGAGCGAAGTCCTTACGGAGTCCAAGCAGTGCTACCCCCACTGGCAGAAGCTGGTACTTGGTGTATTCATGGCTAGTCGGAAGCTTATGCACTATTTTCAAGAGCATCCTTTTACAGTCGTCGGTTCCGCACCTTTGGCAGATATTATTCACAACAGGGATGCAACTGGTCGTATTGCTAAGTGGGCCATTGAGCTGGGTGACTACCATATCAAGTATGTGCCCAGGACAGCTATTAAGTCACATGCTTTGATGGACTTCATCAATGACTGGACTGAGTTGCAAAAACCTCCAGACAAGCCAGATACTAAGTATTGGACCCTTCATTTCGATGGGTCTAGGCAGTTGGAGGGCTCGGGGCCTGCAGTTGTGTTAATGTCCCCTCGTGGTCTCGTGGAGATAAGTTTTGTTATGTTCTGCAGTTATTATTTCCATGCACTAACAATGCTGCAGAGTATGAGGCTTTGCTCCATGACTTACGCATCGCCAAGGAGATGAGTATCAGTCGCATCAGATGTTTGGGAGATTCTGACATTGTTTCTCAGCAAGTGTCACGGACTTGGGATTCCAAAGACCCAGTCACTGCAGCATATCGTCGAGCAGTCACGGCCATTGCCGGCCACTTCAGTGGTTACCAGGTTGACCATATAGATCAACGACTCAATGAGGCGGCAGATGCCTTGGCATGCCTTGGTTCTCAGAAGAAGCCGGTGCCTCCCAATGTTTTCCTGGATGAGCTTCACAGTCCATCTGTCAAATTACCTACAGAAGAAGACCTTGCTAATCCAGATCCTGGGTCTGAGCTGGTGGCGGTTATTCATGACACTCCAGCATGGACCAAACCTTATTTAGCGTATAAATTACGCGGTGAGTTACCTGATGATGAAGTTTTGTCCAAGCAGATCGAGAGGTGTTCCAAGGCATACACAATTATTAATGGGGAGTTACATAAAGTCAGCACCACATGCGTTTTTCATCGTTGTCTTTCTCTAGAAGAAGGCCAACAAATACTCCACGAGATTCACTCAGGCGATTGTGGTCATCATGCAAGCTCTCGCTCCTTGGTAGCCAAGGCTTTTCATCATAGATTTTTCTGGTTGACCGCACACGCCGACGCAGAACATATTGTTCGTACGTGTTATGGATGCCATAAATATGCTAGGCAAGATCATATGCCGGCACAAGCCCTTCAGATGATTCCTATCACTTGGTCGTTCGCAGTCTGGGGGCTGAACATGGTTGGTCCTTTCAAGATGTCCAAGTGCAAGAAGACCCACCTCTTGGTCGTAGTTGACAAATTCACCAAGTGGGTGGAGGCAGAGCCTATTAGCAGTTGTGACACAGAAACCGCAGTCAAGTTTTTGAAAAAGATCATCTTCCGGTTCAGATATCCTCACAGTATAATCACAGACAATGGTAGTAACCTCTTCGAGGGAGCTATGGAAAAGTTTTGTGGCAAGGAACGCATCCGTCTGAATCTCGCTTCAGTGGCTCATCCCCAGTCAAATGGACAACCTAAATGCGCAAATCAGGAATTGCTCAGAGGTATCAAGCCCAGACTAAACGTGCCTTTGGAACGCACACCAGGATGTTGGGTTGAAGAACTCCCTGTTGTTTTATGGGGTATACGGACCACTCCTAAGCGGTCGACTGGTTTTACTCCTTTCTTCATGGTTTATGGTGCAGAAGCCATATTGCCAATTGATGGCTATCATGACTCTCCAAGGGTGACCGCTTACGTTGAGACTGACAATGAAGCAGCTCGACATGACTCCCTTGATGCCCTTGAAGAGGCACGCGATCTTGCAACATCAAGATCAGCGATATATTAACATGACCTACGTCGCTATCATAGCCATAGAGTTTGTACTCGTACTTTCCAAGAGGGTGACTTAGTGCTCCGTCTGATTCAGAAGAAGACAAGAATGCACAAGCTTTCCCCTCCATGGGAAGGACCCTTTGTTGTGAGCAAGAATTTGGGCAACGAGTCTTATTACCTCATCGACATACGTGAGCATGCCAAATCACGTACCTCCAAGTAAGAAACGCCTCGGCCATTAAACATAGCTCTGCTACGTCCTTATTACACATAGTTTTTCTATATAGTTTTTTCAATTGCTTGCATTTCCTATGTCTTATTATGATTAATGAATAAAGATAGTTTTTCCTCATATCTGATTTTTTGTGTCATCACACATTATCTGTGCATTGAGTACTTACTCTCTATATGGTTACTTGGGGGCTGCTAACTTACAAAGTTCAGTTTTACCTATGTAACCCGACACCTCGACACCGACTCATAGTTTTATCTGCCTTCTAAGCTAGAAGCTACTCGCACCAAAATGACCCGGCTGTGTACCTTTTAGACACTGTTCAAGAATTCATCCGATTAATCAGTTAATGTGCCAGTTAATCACTACTCGTTGGGTGACCGACTCGAATAACACCTATTCATCGCGTTAACTTGTCAGGCCAATTAACTTGTATGACAGACCTATTAACTGGCCTGACAGACCGATTAGTTGGTTGTTAGACCGATTAATTGCTACTCACCCGACCCGTCGGTTGCTTCCCAGCCCCTCCCGGTGACTACTCCCCAACCCCTTCCTCCATATTGATTGGTTCTATGTTGAAAACTATGTGGACATTAATAATTTAAATTTTTGATATTTTGTCGGTTTGGATGCATGAGGATTATCAAATTTGCCTCTTTTCTATGTTTTTTATATGCCCATGGCAGAATATTTTGGTACACTACATAGCTGAGAGCATGAAAGTATGGTATAATACATAAAACAGTAGATATATGTTGGTAGGTTCTTATTTAATCCAATGATTAATGGTCAACCAATTAATCCAGTTAATAGGTCGATTCACTGATTAATCGCTACTCCCAAATCGACCGAGCAGCTACTAGTTAACGATTTCTTGAACAATGCTTTTAGATCAATCACCTTTGATTCCTTTTTCAACACTGGTACCGTTACGTGCTATACAAACGGTTTTTAACTCCTTTCCGCGACGTAGTTCCGAACCGTCGCCTTGCATGTGTGGGCGATAGGGGTGGGGTCATCCCACACGACACCGAAACATCGTCTGCGATGGTGCGAGCGCCTGCTGACGATTCACCTAACATAAACATATGCGAAGTCGTAGCCTATCCCACACGCCACACTTTGATGCTACGTTTGTGGTCAAGCACACATCCGAGACGATGGCACAGATATATTTGTGCGCGAAACGTATGTCAACCGTCTATTGATCGTCCTACATTACACACGCACGCAGGTTCGTAACCGTTTGTGCTATTAAAGGCAAGCGCACACAGTTACGGCGTGCAAACGCATGTATGACAGTGCGCGCATCCCACACGCGCAAAATATGCGACCGTGTGTTGTAAAGCTGGTAATCACACACACTATTATTCAAACAATCGTGTGTGACGTATGACACCATCGCACACGGTTTAATCGTTCTAGCTGCGTGCGCTGTAATTTAGTACCTAATAGCTTATTTTCATTAATTTATTATTAGAATTGGAAATTTCAAATTTTTAATTATGAAATGTGGATTTCACATCCATCAATACATACCCAAATTACAATGGTTCAACAGCCAATGCATAAATCAAAAGCTCAGTACATGTTCCATGGTTACATAGTTCGGTAGAAGATTAAATATGATGAACCACAATATATAATACTAGAGGCAGTAAAGGTGAAGAGAAAATTGTAAATGCTTTTGGCTGTCGATGGTGTTGAAGAAGCGGAATACCGATAATGTGCCCTCCTCCATGCCAAAGGTGCGCACAACTTTTGTCCAACCCCTTGTGATGATCGCCCGTCCATCCTTCACCGCCTTTAGAAAGACTTCTAGACCATTATCATGGTAGCATGAATTATATGCTATAACCTTCGTTGCCTCCACATCGGTCAGGTAGTTTGCTAGGTAATCTTGAGTAAATTCCTTTGGAAACCACTGAAAAGAGACAACTTTTAGGTATTCATGTCTAATAGAGTAACTTGTTCTGGGCTGGAAAAGAAGGCAACAGATTACTTACCATCCTAAAGCTCACTGATGTCTTGGATAAAGTATAAATAAAGAGTTTAATTCCAATCAGATGTATCTTCTGCCTAACAATTTTTCTTAGTTTCCTCACTTGATGCTTGTTCATGTTTATCTCATTGCCCCATATGAAAAGGGGGTCGAAGCGTGAATCAGTACCGCTGATATATGTACCTACAAGCAACAAATCAATGTTAGAACATAAGCTGCAATTGCACAGATGATGTAAAATATTATAAGAAAATGGGAGGTGACTAACCTCGATGGTAAACAACAGCATCGCGCATCATAGCCCTACATAAGCACATAGAAAGGCGTGTTAAATACAACAAGGTTAACATCCACCAAAAATAGCAAATGTTAACTAAACGACAATATCTCCGATGATATTTTCATTGCGAGGAGTAGCGCGGTAACAAAGGGACAAGTATTGGTGAAATTAAACTGGATGTGTTAACTTCAGAGTTTAGACAACCTTACATAGTCATTAAAACTAGTACCAGTGATACAGAAATTGACACATTTAAACATCACGAGCCAGCTCATACTTGGTAAATCCCTAGGGGTAGTTGTTGGGGTACTTCAACTCGGCCAGAGCCCGCACAAAGTCGGTGGCTAGGTGTTCCTGCTGGTCGCAGCATGGATTAGTACCGCTAACATATGTAACTACAAGCAACAAGTAAATGTTAGAAGCTAAACTGCAACTGAACAAATGATGTAAAGTACTATAAGATATTGGGATGTGACTAACCTCAACGGTAAACAACATCGTCGTGCATTATGGAACTGCATAGGTACAAGGAAAGGCATGTCAACTACAACAGGGTTAACATGCACCAACAATATATAATGGTAATTGATGGACATCATCTCCAGTGATATCTTCTTTGCGAAGAGTAGCACGGCACCGAATGGACAGCGTAAATAATGGATATAACTGTTCACTACAGCAGGCTTAACAGCAACCTAGCATAGGCATTGTAAGTTTGTAACTGGTATTGGTAAAATTGAACTGGACAGTTCATACTTGAACAACACACTGCGCATAACTGAAATGAACAACGGAAACCTAACATGGCAATCTAAACGTGTACCGTTGAAACTAAAATTGACACAGTTAAACATTGCTATACTGGTATTCGTAAAAATGAACTGGACAGTTCATACTTGGTAGGTCCCGGGGGGTAGTTGCTTGGGGATTTCATCAAGGCCAGAGCCGGCACCACGTTGGCGGCGTCGGCGGCGAGGTGTTCCTCCGGGTCGGCACGCATAGCGTTCACCGCGTCATCGACCGCCATGACCAGCTCCTCGACCTCCACGTGATATGCGGTTGGGCTTACGCGGGGATGCTCGCCGATAGGGGGTGGGGATATAGAGGCGTGAGGGTGGTTCGCATGCTCCATCTGAGCTATCGGGTCTGGGTGGAGATGGAGATCGGATGTTACCTCACTAGATCGACGAGCGAGACTGGTGCAGAACGTAGATTTGGTTGCGGCGGCGGCGGCGGTTTGGGATGCAGTTAGAGCGGGGGGAGAGGGGGGCGGTGGGGATAGGGGGGAAATGTTATGGGTTGATATGGGGTGGGAGGAATAACTACTGAAATCGCGTGCCTATTGAAAATTTGGCGGCGAAACTCGAACCTTACGGGGGGGAACACGCAACGCAGACGAAGCGCATCAAATACCCGTGTGCGATAAAAGAGAAAATTGGTGATCCCGCGTCGGAAAAAATTCAAGTTTTCTCTCTCTCTCGTGCCATCGGACGCTTTGCAAACGGTTTGTTGTAAGAAAATGTTTGCCATTAAAGATGTATTAAAAACATAAAAGACCTAGAAAATACACAAAAAGGACTAAATACGACAAACGAGCCTGAAAATTGTGAAATTTGGACATGGTGCATTCTAGTGGGTATGTTGATCGTAGAAAATAAATCAAGTTGAAAGGACCAAGAAAATATGGGTTCCCCTTGAAAACATTGCGATTTTTGCTCCCGGAACCATGAAACTCCATAGGTGATGGTCCGGTTTATGAAGAGTGTCTATCACGACATTATCCATACCTCCTCAATTTTTTACCGACTCATATTGAGGTCATGCCCGGGCACTACACGAGATAACATGTTCTTCAAGCATGTTTTCCATTTTTCTAGAGATACAAAATAAATAAAGGACACATCTATGGTTGCCTCTTCCCACACATATGCTTTAAAATTGTATTAGTTTCCTATAAAATATATGAAAACTTATCCAACGACACAATTACGAATTTTCGAGTCCTTTTTGAACGCATTTTCATGTACAGAACGTTCTAACCTGAATTATAAGCACAAAGGACATAGAAAGTACACAAAAGGGACCAAATACGATGAACGAGCATGATTATTGTGAAATTTGGACATGGTGCATTCTAGTGGGCATGTTGATCGTATAAAATAAATCTAGTTGAAAGGACCAAGGAAAATATGGGTTCCCCTTGAAAACATGGTGATTTTCGATCCCGAACCATGAAAATCCATAGGTGATGGTCCGGTTTATGAAGAGTGTCTATCACGACATTATCCATACCTCCTCAAAATTTTACCGAATCATATTGAGGTCATGCCCGGGCACCACACGAGATAACATGTTCTTCAAGCATGTTTTCCATTTTTCTAGAGTTACAAAATAAATAAACGACACATCTATGGTTGCCTCTTCCCACACATATATATCCTTTAAAACTGTATTAGTTTCCTATTGAATACATGAAAACTTATTCAACGACACAATTACGAATTTTCTAGTCCGTTTTGAACGCCTTTTCATGTGCAAAACGTTCTAACCTGAATTATAAGCACACAGGACCTACAAAGTACATAAAATGGGACCAAATACGATAAACGGGCCTGAAAATTGTGAAATATGGACATGGTGTATTCTAGTGCGTATGTAGATCGTATAAAATAAATCTAGTTGAAAGGACCAAGGAAAAAGTATGGGTTCCCCTTGAAAACATGGCGATTTTCGCTCCCCGAACCATGAAATTCCATAGGTGATGGTCCGGTTTATGAAGAGTGTCTATCACGACATTATCCATACCTCCTCAAATTTGTACCGAATCATATTGAGGTCATGCCCGGGCACCACACGAGATAACATGTGCTTCAGGCATGTTTTCCATTTTTTCTATAGTTCCAAAACAAATAAACGACACATCTCTGGTTGCCTCTCCCCACACATATCCTCTAAAATTGTATTAGTTTCCTATAAAATACATGAAAACTTATCCAACGACACAATTACGAATTTTCAAGTCCTTTTTGAACGCCTTTTCATGTACAGAATGTTGTAACCTGAATTATAAACACAAATGACCTAGAGAGTACACAAAAGGGAACAAATACGAAAAATGAGCGTGGAAATTGTGAAATCTGGACATGGTGCATTCTAGTGGGTATGTTGATCGTATAATATAAATCTAGTTGAAAGGACCAAGGAACAATATGGGTTCCCCTTGAAAACATGGCGATTTTCGCTCCCCGAACCATGAAACTCCATAGGTGATGGTCCGGTTTATGAAGAGTCTATCACGACATTATCCATACCTCCTCAATTTTCTACCGAATCATATTGAGGTCATGCCTGGGCACCACACGATATAACATGTTTTGAACACCTTTTCATGTATAAACGTTCGAACTTGAATTATAAGCAGTAAATGCCTAGAAAAGTACACAAAAAAGACTAAATATGGTAAACGAGCCTGAAAGAATGTGAATTTTGGACACGTTGCATTCTAGTGGGTATGTTGATAGTAGAAAAATAATAATGGAGAAACGACCAAGGAAATATGGGTTTCCCTTGAAACTTTGTGATTTGTTTGGGCAAACAGTTACTTTGCGAATGCCGTGCGCGTTCACCCCATTCAATCACACACGGAACACATATAGCAACTGTATGCAATCGTGTATAGGGTCATAAATTAATATCACCACTCTTCGCTCTCCACCGTCTCTTTCCCCTCTCACACCCCCCAAATCTGTCCTTCTTCTCCCCACTGTCCTCGCCTCCACAAAATCCTCAACATTACACATGTCATCCGCGCGGAGGACCCCGCTGCGGAGGAGCGCACGGTTGAGGCAGGTACGCGCTGCTGAGGGTCCGGAGGCCTTGGCAGCGGTACGCGCTGCTGAGACCACGCTGCGGAGGAGCGCGCGGTTGAGGCATGTAAGCGCTGCTGAGGGTCCGGTGGCCTTGGCGGCGGTACATGCTGCTGAGGGTCCGGAGGCCTTGGTGGATAAAGAGGAAGAGCTGAAGGTTATATCAGATCGGTTGCTGGCAAGCGCGGTTCTATACACGGAACGCGCGGCTGTGGCCTTCGGAAGAGCATCAAGCGCCGACCAGTCCGCCGTTGCCTTGCCGCCTCGCATGGATTTGGCCTCGGTAAGGGCAGCAGCCTCCTTACTGCAGTCTCCTACCGCTCTAGCACAGCACGCAGCTCTTGACTATGTTGTCTACGACCGCTTTGAATATATCCGACGTAAGAGGGCTGAAAGGATCGATATGGTTGACTAGAGGGGGGGGGGTGAATAGGCAACTACCACTTTTTAACTTTTCTTTAACAAGTTAGGCTTAGCAACAAATAGGTTGGCTAGATATGCAACTAGGTGAGCAACCTATATGATGCTAACAACAATAACAATACAAGCAAGAAGATAAACAATACAAATAGCTTGCACAAAGTAAGGGTAAGGAGTAACCACAAGTGGAACCAATGGAGACGAGGATGTGTTACCGAAGTTCCTTTCCGGTAAGGGGAAGTACGTCTCCGTTGGAGCGGTGCGGAGGCACAATGCTCCCCAAGAAGCCACTAGGGCCACCGTATTCTCCTCACGCCCTCACACAATGCGAGATGCCGTGATTCCACTAGTGGTGCCCTTGAAGGCGGCATCCGGACCTTTACAAACAAGGTTGGGGCTCTCTCCAACTCTTAATTGGAGGCTCCCAACGAAACCACGAAGCTTCACCACAATGGAATATGGCTTCGGGGTGACCTCTTCTGTCTAGGGTGCTCAAACACCCAAGAGTACCAAAATCCACACAAGAAAGTATGGGGGAATCAATTTTCCTTTGGTGGAAGTGTAGATCTAGATCTCCTTCAATCCCTAGCAAGACAACAAGTTTGGGTGGCTAGAGAGAGAGATCGGGCAAGAAAGCTCAAGGGGCATCAATGGTGGAGAGAGAGAGGTAAGAGATAAGGGAGAGGTGGAAGAAGCACCTCCTTATATAGGCCCCCCCTTTTCCAACCGTTACAGCCAGAAATGCATGGAGAGGTACAACCGGAGTGGCGGGCGGTACAACCGGCCAACCACCGCCCTACTATCGGACCACAACAGAAAGGTGGCCCGAAAGCAGCACCCCGGCCAGATCCCTGGACCAGGCAAAGTCCTAAGCGATGCAACCGCTCGGGACCCCGGTTGTACCGGGCTATATGAAAATAGCGGTACAACCGGTCAACAACCGCCCTACCACCGGACCTAAACAGAACGGTGGCCCGGATGCAGCAGCCCGGCCAGAGCTCCGGACCAGGCAAAGTCCTAAGCGGTACAACCGCTCGGGACCCCGGTTGTACCGGGCTATATGAATATAGCGGTACAACCGGTCCAGGTCCGCCCAACAACCGGATCTAAACAGAACCAAGTCCGGTTGTAGCCCAGTGCTAGGCCGGTTTAACCGCCCAGAACTGCCACCCTGGGTCACCCAGCATTTGGCGGTACAACCGCCCGGGGGCAGCGGTACAACCGCTGGGGACAATTCAGTGGCAGCACCTCCAGGGTATCACCCCTGGAGTGGTGGTAAAACCGAACGCTTAGAGCGAGCAGTGCACTAGGTCGGGACAACGGTGTACCTGGCAAGCAACTAAGGAAAGAGGGGCCTCTCTCTCTATGATGCGGATGAAAGAGTTGGGTGAAGACAGATGTGCGAAAGAACTGATTCGCCCAAGACTTTCCAATGTGGATTCCCTCTTAATAGTATGGGATCCCTACGACCAAAGCGAATAAACACGTAGAGAACACCGTCTTCGATCTTCCGTTTGGAGGGAATATCTAACCGCCTTGTGTCTCACATGAAGTACCTGAATAACTTGACACCCGGTTAGAATCATAGTGAGTTGTCATCATCACCAAAACACTAAGGCAAGAGAATGCCCTTACAATCTCTACCTTTTTGGTGGATGATGACAACAACACGATTTGCATAGATGATCTATAAAATCAAAGTGGAGCTCCCCCTCAATGTGTGCAACATATGAGACATGTGCAAGAATTGAAGCTCCCCCTTGATTTTATAGACCAACCAGTGGGAAAATATATAGAATGAAACATTAAGGGATAAATGAACCATATAATAAGTAGAGCTTAATAGTAAGGGCACGATTAATCTCAGACTCTACTGAAACGCAAATAGTCTCCACACAAGATAAGTTGTCCATAACCGACAAAGAGCAAATAAGAGTTCAACTGGAAGATGCAACAAAGAGAACAATAAACAACCACGCAACACCCATGCAAATCCCGTCATAATGTACTTTCTCCCCCTTTGGCATCAAGACACCAAAAAGGAAAAGAGTAATGCTAACGCCCCGGAACTCAGTAGATCTCCTCGTTGGTATCATACTCCTCGGAATCATCATCTTCAGATCCATCCCCATCATCATCATCATCATCATCATCATCATCATCATCATTAGCATCATCAGCAGCATCAGTGGCAGCAGCAGCAGAGGATGAGGCAGCAGGTTGGTTCGGGATCTCATCATCAGTCCAAGTGCTATGTTCATAGATCCACTGTTCCTCAGGAGTGATGGTCTTCTCTGAACCACTGGTGGCCTCAAGGTGGAGAGCCCGCATAATCTGAATCTGTCTACGTCGGGAAAGCTTCTCGTTGAAATGGGCTTCATAGAGCTTCTTCTGAACATGAGTCTGGAGGCAGAAGGTCTTCTTAATCTTGTCAGAGAGTTTGGAGATCCAAGATGGCTTGGCGCCTGCAGGAAGCTCAAAATCACTATCACTGGAAGTAGCAAAGACATCCTTAGGGTTGACATCAGGGAAGCGAGGTGCAAGATGTTTCTTCTTCCGGAGTTGCTTGACCTCATGCACAATGAGGTTGTCTGGAGAAGTGAGAGGTTCGCCAGGCCGACGAACTGCCCACACAGAGTTGAGGAAACTCATAATATAAGGAGCATAGGTGGGAACCTTCCGGTAGACGACTGTGGAGTACATCTCCTCCCATATCCACTTGGAAACATCAAATGTAGCCCCAGAGCCAGCTTTAGTCTTCATGGCAACGAGCAGATCGACAAAGTACCCATGAATCTCATCTGAGTTTCCAACCTTGGGCAGAAGAACATTCCGGAACACACGGTGTATAATATCATAGACCTGCTATAGGTTCTTAGAAGCTCCCATAATCCCCTGCCCGGGAATGTACAGGGGGGCTAACCTGTTCTTATCCATAGATGTAGCCCGGTCATGAGGACGGATGCCGCAATTCCCAGTGAGCCCAGTATCATCATAGCCAAGGACATTGCAGAAAGCGCGACGGAACATGGAAGAATTCATCACGACACATGAAGGAAAGATGACGATCTGCATCAGTGCCAAAGTGGACCGTGGCATAGAACTGGTGAATGAGCTGCACATCAAAGGCACAGTTGAAAGTCATGAGCTTGATCAGGTCAAATTCTTCGCACAATGCCAAAGCCTCTCCAAAGTAATCCATGTTGTTCCTCCAATGCTCAATGTCAATAGTCCATTGCTTGGCAAACTTGTTCTTGTGATGGTCATAGAGCTCATGCACGATCCACAATCGCAACTCATTCCTGAACTGAGGGGTGGTCCACCTGGGAGCAACGGGAACCTCATACGGATTTTGAAGACGGACCCGCTCCCAATCAACTTGCTTCCAAGAATGCACGGGCTTGGCAGTTTTCTGCTTGGTGGCCAAGGACTTCTCACGGCGAGTGGGATTGGTGGGGATCACAACTTCCTCATTATCAGACTCTTCGACAATCCTGCACCTGCGTGCACGTTTCTTGGTCTTCTTCCGAGGAGCAGAACGAGAGCTGGAACCACCTGCAAACACACACACGAGGAACACAGAAGAGAAACCCAGAAAAGATGACAGGATTGTACGCAAAAGTAGGAATAAATTAGGTGCGAAGATAAGAGACAAGAAAAGGGGGGCAGGAATAAGGGAGTCCGGTTGAACCGGTAGCCCTAGCGGTTGTACTGCAAGAGCGGTTGTACCGCTAATGGGAAACCGGTGGAACCGGATCTGAGAAATGCACCCCTCTTTGAGGTCTCTAAGCATCACAGCTAATTGAAAGTATAAAATACGATCTTATCCCGTCAATAGTTTTGACTAGAAAACGCGGGAACCGAGCAATGCCCTAACAATGGTGGATTCAAAGGAAATTCAAGAACGGGGAGGAACTAGGCATTACCGGCATCCATGGGAGAAGATCGGGGAAAGGAAGGGCCTCCACGGAGCAGATCCAGGAGGAGGCCACGGATTCAGGGCGCCGAAGGCACTCCGGGGCGGTGGTGGCGGCGACTAACGACTAGGGCACCAGGGAGGAGTCGGGCACGAAGGGGAAAACTGAATACCCCTTCGGCCCGGCCCTCCCGAACTAAGTACCGGTTGCGCGACCGGTTGTACCGCTCTGAGGAGCGGTTGTACCGGTCCAGGTACAGGGCCTGGGGATTAGCGGTAGAACCACAGGCACCCCCGGTTGTACCGTTGGGATGGGACAACTGGTGGATTAGCGGTTGAACCGCTAATCACACCGGTTGTACCGCCTGGCCACAGACACCACCACCAGGAGATCAAAGCGTACAATTGGAAAAGATGGGTTCCGAGATGAGAAAAGCTTGGGATAGAAAAAAAAGCAAGGGAGTATGGTGGGGAAAAAACTCCATGGTTGGAAGAAAACACAACGTAAATAAAATACCATGAAGAATACCCACACCTAGGACTTAAAAACATCAAAAACACAAACTTAAGACCGAAAGAAGAGCAAAAGGGGGCGGTGGCCGAGGCCACCTATGTTTGAGTCAATTGGTATGGCACCGCGAAGATTTGAACCTTGGGCCCATGACCAAAACTCATCTTTGAAGCACAAGTGTCATAAAAAATGACTAATGTGAAAGACTTGATCAATTTATGCATAATAGGAGGAGGGATAGTTCATTTAGAGAACTAGACTCCCCCTATGTCCATGCCTACACCTAAACAAGACATGATGATGAGTGTGGTGGGGTGTGCACTAAGTCAAGCCACGCTGCTCGAATCAATGATATTTAGCTCATGCCTTAACTCGCGAAATCTTGCTTCATCCAATGGGTCCGTGAATATATCTGCAAGCTGTTCCTTAGTATAGAGATGAATAAGATCAATGTCTCCACGCTTGATTTGATCCCGGGTGAAGTGATGACAAATCTCAATATGCTTTGTCTTGCAGTGTTGAACCGGGTTGTTGGAGATCTTGATCGTGCTTTCATTGTCGCAGTAAAGAGGCACTTTGTCACAGTTGACCCCATAATCCTTTAAGGTTTGCCTCATCCAAAGAATCTGAGCACAACAGCTTGCGGCGGCTACATACTCGACCTCGGTGGACGAGAGAGAAACACAGTTTTGTTTCTTGGAAGACCAGCTTACTAGAGAGCGGCCAAGAAATTGGCACCCTTCGGAAGTGGACTTCCTTTCCACACGGTCTCCCGCCCAATCCGAGTCAGTATATCTAATGAGATCAAATGAAGCACCTTTGGGGTACCATAAGCCAAAGTTTGGGGTATGAGCCAAATATCGAAAGATTCGCTTGACAGCCACATAGTGACTCTCCTTAGGCGCGGATTGAAATCGTGCACAAATTCCCACACTCAACATGATATCCGGCCTAGATGCACAAAGGTAAAGCAGAGATCCAATCATGGAGCGATATACCTTCTGATCCACAGCTTTACCATTGGGATCACTGTCAAGTTGGCATTTGAGTGGCATTGGAGTGTTGGCCTTGGGAGGATTGAGCTCATCCATCTTGAACCTCTTGAGCATGTCTTGAGTGTATTTGGCTTGGTTGATGAAGGTTCCTTGGCTTCGTTGCTTGACTTCGAATCCAAGGAAGAACTTCAACTCTCCCATCATAGACATCTCAAACTCTTTGGTCATTAGTGCGGCGAACTCATCATTAAAAGCTTTGTTAGAAGAACCAAAGATAATATCATCTACATATAGTTGGCATACAAACAAGTTCCTGTTAACCCTCTTAGTAAAAATAGTGGGGTCAATTTTCCCAATTTCAAACCCACGATCTTGCAACATCTCGGTAAGGTGCTCATACCACGCACGTGGGGCTTGTTTAAGGCCATAGAGTGCCTTATCGAGAACGTATACATGATTGGGGAACTTGGGATCCTCAAACCCCGGGGGTTGCTTGACATACACCAACTCCTTAAGAGGACCATTAAGAAAAGCACTCTTTACATCCATTTGATATAATATGAAGTCATGATGAGAGGCATAAGCAAGCAGCATGCGAATAGATTCAAGGCGAGCAACAGGGGCAAAGGTTTCACCGTAGTCGATACCCTCGACTTGGGAGTAGCCTTGAGCCACTAGTCTTGCCTTGTTGCGAATAATAATGCCATGTGCATCTTGCTTGTTCTTAAAGATCCATTTGGTTCCAATGACATTGTGATTCTCTTTTGGTCTTGGCACCAATCGCCACACTTTGTTGCGATCGAAGTTGTTGATTTCATCATGCATGGCTTCAAGCCAATCCTCGTCTTCGAGCGCATCTTATACCTTGAGGGGTTCAAAGGAAGAAACAAACGCATGATGTGCACAAAAGTTTGTTAATTGACGACGAGTAGTTACCCCTCTTTTCAAGCTTCCGTAGACGTTCTCTAGGAGGTGTTGCTTGGTCTTAAGCTTGGAAGCAATCTTGGCAGCTCGTCTTTCAAGAATTTCCTCCTTGGAAAGTTGAGGCTTGGTAACTTGACGAGCTTCGGTACTAGCACCGGCTTGCTCATGATCTTGATCTTTAGCTTGACCTTGAATTTGAAGTTGATCTTGGTCCTGAGCTTCATCTTGATCTTGAGCTTGCACGGGGGTGTGAACAAGATCTTGAGCATCATGTGAAGTAGAATCATCACTATTAAGTTGATCTTGTCCTTGATCTTGAACACGGGGTTGAGGGCCTTGACTTTGTTCTTCAGAAGCGTGTGGGTCGTGCGTCGGTGATGGTTCCACTTCAGTGGAACATTGTCCTTCTCTTTCAGCCACAAGGGGTTCCTCAACGGGTAGGAAGTATCCCACACCCATTCTTCTTATGGCTTGGGGAGGAATTTCATCACCTACATCACAAAGACCACTTTGCTCCACTTGGGAGCCATTATTTTCATCAAACTCTACGTTACTCGTCTCCTCAATGAGTCCTGTGGACTTGTTGAGGACACGGTAAGCATGAGAGTTTGCAGCATAACCAACAAATATGCCCTCATGGGCTCTAGATTCAAATTTAGACAAACAAACACCTTTCTTGAGAATGAAACACTTACAACCGAACACCCGGAAGTATTTGAGGTTGGGCTTGTTCCCGGTAAGAATCTCATAAGGAGTCTTGTTCAAGCCTTTATGGAGATAGAGCCGATTTGATGCATGACACGCGGTGTTGATGGCTTCGGCCCAAAAGTTGTACGGAGATTTAAACTCTGCCATCATGGTTCTTGCCGCATCCATCAACGTCCGGTTCTTTCTCTCCGCAACACCGTTTTGTTAAGGGGTGTAAGGTGTGGAATATTGGTGCTTTATCCCCTCATCACTGAGAAACTCATCTAGGGTGTAGTTCTTGAACTCGGTGCCATTGTCACTTCTAATCATCAAAATCTTTGCTTCATGTTGACGTTGGACTTCATTTGCAAAGTTGATGACGGTCTGTTGTGTCTCACTCTTCCTCTTGAAGAAATATACCCATGTGTATCTTGAGTAATCATCCACAATCACCAAGCAGTACCTTCTTCCTCCAAGGCTGTCAAAAGATGGAGGCCCGAAGAGATCCATGTGAAGGAGCTCTAAGGTCCTCTTTGAGTAGATTGTAGTAGTTGGACGATGAGCCTTTTCATGTAGCTTTCCTTCGATACAAGCACTGCAAGCACGATCTTTGGCAAAACTCACATTTGTTAGTCCAAGCATGAAGCAAAAAGACCACCACCACGGCGAATCCTAGGCAACTCCTAGGCGATTTTGCGCCGGTGGCCACTCCGGCCCCGGCGGCCACCCTCCCCTCCCCTGCCGGTGGCCACTCCGGCCTCGGCAGCCACACACCCCTTCCCTGCCAGTGGCCACTCCGGCCTCGACAGCCACCCTCCATCCTAGATGGCTCTGTTTGCCCTCAACTTTGATCGTGGCAAGAAGTTTCAAGCAGACATGAAGAGCAAGTTTGGACATCCAGTGGTTTTCTCAGCAGGCTTCCGACAACGAGAATTCACCATGGTGGTCTCCTTTTGCAGATCATCTTTCAAGCTTGATGTGCATACGGTGAGTGTTTCCCTCAATGCTATGTTTGGTGGTTATGCACAAGGTTTTTGAGTTCGTCTCTTGAGGGATAGGTCTTTCAAGTTTTCGGTGGCTTCAAAATCGGTTGGCTTTGAAATTTACAACGCGGGCAAAATTGTTGAACAAGATTTTGAGATGGTTTTTAGTTTGTGGAACTTTGGTGGCCCTAATTGGCGTAGGGAAGAAGCAGCCTATTATGATGAACTAGACAAAGAGTGGACAGTGGTTGGTAGAAATGGCAAAGCCATAGTGCCCCACTCCGGTGATTACCGGAGTATCAATACGGCGGCGACGGCTTGTAGATCAGTCTTTGAGCAATTGTTAGGCCGCATTCATGAGGATAGCAATCAAGGGGATGGTTTCATTGCTAACAATAACTCTGTTGTTTTCAATACTCCGCAAAATGAGTCCATGAGCTATCAACGTGTGCATGCTAGCACGTACACTGCATGCTTCGCCTGTGGTGAACGCGGTCATTACGCGCGAAACTGCCCGAATGTAAAACTTCCTGGGCTCTGGCCTTTCATTCGTTTGGGCTCTTTCCCAAGCCCACCGGAACAAGCTTGGGCTGATCATCAAGTGGACACCTGGTTCAGGTGCGCTGGGCCGACGTTCCCGTTAAGGCAGGTATCGTCATTTAAGGAGCCGGCCAGAGATTTTTTTTCCAAACTTTCAGCCGAAACCACTGCCTGCCTCCTCGCATTCCTCTGCTCCTGCCAACTTTGCCTCCACATCGACCTGCTCATCAATCTCTGGCTCATCGCCGGGGAGGGTTCTGGTCCAACATTCTGCTGAAGCTCCGCCGATGGCGAATATTCCAATCGACCCAAACCCCTTTGTCCCTCAGGGTTTTCATATTCTTGCAGTCGACGGAAGAACGGGGGTTTCCAGAGCAATTCTTCCCCACCGTCCAAGAAGGCATGAGGACTGGGCGATTGCTTCCATCAATCCCCACCCCAATGAGGTATTTTTTTCCCAACGTCCGAGAGGTTCTTGAGGAGTTCTTTCAAGGAGTTGAGCAAGTAGAGTTCAGAGAGATACAACCTTGCCCATTTGGAGAAGCTTATGTGCAGTTCAGACATGTTAGAGATAGAGACAGGCTTATTAGGCAGAGCCCTCATCCATTTGGAGATGTCTTTATCTCTTTCACTAAGCATAATGAAGGAAGAAACTGGCGTCGGATGCATTTTAATAGAACTTGCTGGTTACTGTTCATTGGTGTCCCTTTTGATTATTGTAATACAGAGGACATGTCTGCTGCAATTTCCAAGTGGGGTAGAATCATCAGCTGGGAAAGAGAAGATGCTTTAAGAGGAAAGATTTTAGTTAAAGATAGAGTCACAGATCTCACTGATGTCCCTAAGAGTATTAGATGGTCTGAGGGAGAGAGTTTTGAAGAGGAATCATGGACTAGCTCTATTGAGATATTGCTTGAAGAGATGCTGGGTGGAGGGCCTGCTGATGAGGACCCTATGCCACCCCCTGGTGTGGACCCACACCCTGTCCCACAGCATGCAAATGACTTCCCTGGGTTCCAACCAATGGCACTGAACAATTTACCTGCCCAAAATGATGAGTGGGATGACTGGGATGAACAGGAGGAAGAGCACTGGGCTTTTCCTCAGCCAAATCCCATTGAACAAGTGCAACCACAGGCAGAAATCCCAATTCTTCCTAATGATGGAGCTCCCAACAGTAGCATTACTACAACTGTCTCCTTGTCTGATGGTATGGCCTCTAATACCCACACTGCTAGTGAGGAAGTTAATCAAGGAATACAGGCACCCCCTATGGGACTGGGTCTACACAACATAGCTTTGGCCTATCAAGCAGTTGATGAGGAGGAGGAGCCTCAAACTGCAGCTGCAGATGTTTAGATCATTGTTGAACAGCCAGTGGCTGTTGTGCCATTACCTTTGCCAATGGAACCCATGACCCAACAACTTCCTTATCCAGATGTCATCCCCAAGGATGCTGAGACTGACAAGGCAGGGAGTTCTTCAGCACAAGTGAATCTTATTGAGGAGGCAGCTGACAGTGAAACTGCTGCTATCAATAACAATATTTCAGTGGAGAATACAAAAGATTCCAGTGAAAAGGCCACCACTGAGGAGACTGTCAATATTCAGCCAGCAACAGGCAGGACAATGTCTTCAGGAAGAGAGGATGTTCACTCTGATACTGCTTTGCATGCTGGATCTTCAGAGGCTAACAAGATAGGTACTGAAGCACCTCCTCTGCTCTCTAGCCCTTTACCTTCATTTGACTTTCAGAGCATTGCTGAATCTCATGCACTGGATATTATTGATGGTTCTCATTTAATTTCTGAAGAGGGAATGGAACTCTGGATTCAACATTTTGCTCCAGCTACTCAGGTGGCTACAAAGTCCTTTAAAATTGAGATACCAGTAAGTTGGTTTAACTTCATTATCCACTTACTATTGACTCCTGACAAATTTGGATGGACCATGCATTTATTGAAATCTGAGTTGTGGAATCTGTTGACTGAAAATTGTTCATCTGAAGAAACTATTTT
Organism: Elymus sibiricus; assembly: GCA_039707655.1. Taxonomy (NCBI): domain Eukaryota; kingdom Viridiplantae; phylum Streptophyta; class Magnoliopsida; order Poales; family Poaceae; genus Elymus; species Elymus sibiricus. The sequence goes on from CM077675.1 coordinate 118,958,940, forward strand.
GTTCCACATTCCTGATGGTTGCTCCACTTCCCAGGCTCCCTGCTGCAAGGGGATTATGAAAGGGCAGGGCAAGGAAAATGAGGGAATTAGTCCAGCTGCTCATTCCTCCAGTGGGACTGGAAGCCCTTTAAAGCAAGTTTCTCCTAACAAGGTGATTTTACTGCCATTAGGAGAAGCTGTCTCAAAGAAAAGAAGAGACAAAGAGCCTTTGGTGGAGACTGAGGTAAGGAGAAGTGATAGAATTAAGAAAGATAACAATGGTTTTAGGAGAAAATCACGTGATACTAAATCTTGCCTGCCATGCAATGTCATACCACCAATCATTCATAACAGAGTGGTTAAAAATCTTACAACTTCTTTCTGCAAGGTGGCTGAGGAAGAACTTCAGGATAAGCTATCCAAAAGACCCAAGAAAAAGGGACAGGATGATGTGGCCAAGGTGTCCAAAGGCACAGGAGCTACACAAAACCCCAAGCATGTGTAATGATCAGACTTCCTCATAAAAGCCAGCACAGGTGATGGTGGTTTCAGTTGCTTAGCTGGGGAGATAGTTTCTTTATGTATGCTGGGTTTATCAACTTCAGTACTTGTAATATGACTGCATATGGCACTGTTTGGCACCTTTTGTATGAAATCCTTTTGTCCTTTGTTCAAAAGATATGGATATAGTATTGGAATGAGAAAAAGTTCATTACTATGGTTAATATGGATATTCAGTTATATCATCCAATTAATATACTCAGAGCTAGATCCTACATTATAGATTCTGTTGGGATGAATTTATGCCATAAAAGCCTGCTCAAAGATAGCTCTGGTTACTCTAAAATTGCTCAACCAGGGTTTTACATCAAGGGATGGTCCTTGGTATCTCAAATAAAGCAAAATATTGGTTTTAATGAATAATAAAAGATCATGGAACATTTTGAACTGGGATATTAGAGGGTTAGTGCTCCAGAAAAATGGTTGGCCATCAGGCAAAAAGTGGAAGAAAGTGCTGCTGGTATTCTCTGCATACAGGAAACTAAGAGGGAAAATTTTGACCTAGCCTACATCAACCAGTTCTGTCCACAAAGATTCAATAAATTTGAGTACTTACCTTCCATTGGGGCTTCTGGAGGTATCCTTACTACTTGGAATGGAGCTCTCTTTTCTGGAGAAATGATTTTCCAAAACAAATTTTCTATCTCCTTACAATTCACATGCAACACATCTGCCACAACTTGGATTCTGACAAATATTTATGGCCCTTGCAATGCTGGAGAGAAGAGTGAATTCATTGAGTGGTTTAGTAATGTTCAAATGCCAAATGAAGTAGACTGGATCATCATGGGTGATTTCAACTTCATCAGATCTCCTGAAAACAGAAATAAACCTGGAGGGGATGTTAATCAAATGTTGTTGTTCAATGAGGCTATTAGCAACTTAGGGCTGGTCGAATTACCCCTGAAAGGAAGGCAATACAGTTGGAGCAATATGCAGGACAACCCATTACTTGAGAAACTTGACTCGTTCTTCACCTCTGCAGCTTGGATGACTACCTACCCTGATACCACAGCTCTTCCTTTAGCAAAACCAGTTTCTGATCATATACCTTGTGTGATTAAAATTGGAACACAAATTCCCAAGTCAAAGGTTTTCAGGTTTGAGAACTACTGGTTAAAACATAGTACATTCAAAGAGGTAGTTCAAACAGCTTGGAATATTCCTGTGGGCTTCACTGACCCTGCCAAGAAAGTTAATGCTAAGTTTAAAAATCTGAGAAGGGCTTTGAAATTATGGGCCAAGGACCTGTCATGTCTCAAGAAACAGATTGAAGATTTAAATGCCTGCATTTTCCTTTTGGATTTGATTGAGGAATACAGAAATCTATCTCTATTTGAAGGTAATTGCATATCCATGTTAAAAGAACTCTTGCTGACAGTGCTTTAAAATCAAAAGATATATTGGAACCAGAGAGGAAAAATAAAAGGAGTCAAGTTTGGAGATGAAAATACACAGTTCTTCCACACTAAAGCATCAATTAATCATAGACACAACAAAATTGCCATGTTACTGAATGAGGACCAAGTGGAAATTACTGATCATGAGGGCAAGGCAGCTATACTTTGGGAAGCATTTAGGAAAAGATTTGGGCAATCCAATGGCCACACAATGCACTTTGATTTAAATGATTTGCAGGATCATAATGTGGAACCTGAGGTTTTCCAGGACCTTCAAAAGCCTTTTACTCAGGATGAAATTGATTCAGTGGTTAAACAGCTTCCCACAAATAAATCTCCAGGTCCTAATGGTTTTAATAATGAATTCATCAAAGCTTGTTGGGACATCATTAAAGTGGACATCACTGAACTTATCATGGCCTTTCATAGTGGTAATGTAAATCTAGAGAGCATCAATACTTCTTTCATTACCTTGATACCGAAGAAGGAAGTTCCAGTTTCCCCTAATGACTTCAGACCAATCTCACTACTCAATGGGGTTTTAAAAATAATCATAAAGTTGTTGGCTAACAGATTGCAAAAGGTGATTCTCAGGATGGTTCATATTAATCAATATGGGTTTCTCAAAGATAGAGTGATACAAGACTGTCTTGGCTGGGCATTTGAATACATACACCAATGCCACAAATCCAAAGAAGAGATTCTAGTGATTAAGCTGGACTTTGAGAAGGCTTTTGATACTATTGAGCATCAGGCTATTATTGATATTCTCAGAGCAAAGGGTTTTGGAGAAAAATGGATATCATGGATGCAATTACTCTTCACATCTGCATCTTCTGCTGTAATGTTGAATGGAGTTCCTGGGAAAAATTCTACTGCAGAAGGGGAGTTAGACAGGGTGACCCATTGTCCCCATTAATTTTTGTCTTGGCAGCTGATCTTTTGCAATCAATACTCAATAAGGCTATGAGACTGAATTTAATTACCCCACCTCTGCAAGTAATCTCTTGTCCAGCTTTCCCAATAGTGCAATATGCTGATGACACACTGGTCCTTATGCAAGCTAATGCCAGGCAATTGATATGTCTCAAAGCTTTATTAAATACATTTGCATCAACCACTGGGCTCAAAGTCAATTATGGAAAATCAATCATGGTACCAATTAACATTGCAGAAGACAGAATAAGCATATTTACCAATACCCTGCAATGTGCTAGAGGGCATTTCCCTTTTACATACCTGGGGTTACCTCTGGGAATCTATAAACCAACTGTGGAACAATGTATGCCCCTAGTCAACAGGGTTGCTAAAAGATTGGCTGGTCTTTCTACCTTTATGACACAGGCTGGTAGACTACTTTTGGTCAAGTCAGTACTGGCATCACTGGCAATATTCTTCATGTGCTGTTTGGACATACCTATCACTATCAAGAAACAGATCAACAAATATTTGAGGCATTGCCTCTGGAGAAGCCCAGATTTGGAAGACCACAGACCAGCTTTAGTGGCATGGCACACAGTTTGCAGACCAAAAAATCAAGGAGGCCTGGGAGTCATGGATATTTATTTACAAAACAAGACCCTGCTCATGAAAAATCTACATAAATTTTTCAATAGACATGACATTCCATGGGTGAATCTAATTTGGGAATCATACTATAGCAATGGGCAACTCCCAGGAGATAATAAAGTGGGCTCCTTTTGGTGGAAATCAAACTTGGCACTCCTGGATCATTTCAAGGCAATTGCCAGATGCAATGTAGGAGATGGTAAAAGTGCGTTGTTCTGGGATGATTTGTGGCACCAGTCTGTTTTGAAGCACAAATTTCACCACCTTCACTCTTTTGCCAAGAATGTAAGTTTAAATGTTCAACAAGTCATCAACTCAGAATATCTCCAGGACCTTTTCTACCTTCCATTGACCACACAAGCCTATGAAGAATTTTTGGAACTGGAAAACATCTGTATCACTTTAAGGCAATCTGAATATCTGGATGTTGTGGACACATGGAGTTACATATGGGGAAATGAATTCTACTCCTCCATAAAAGCCTACAAGGTATTAATTGGGCACAAACAAACTCCACCACATTTCAATTGGATCTGGAATAGCTCTTGTCAACCCAAGCATAAAGTTTTCTTCTGGATGCTGCTACATGATAGAGTTAATACTAGAAATCTGTTAAGAAGGAAAAGTTTTCAGCTTGAGGCATACAACTGTGCATTGAGAGATTGTCAACAGGAAGAAACATTACATCACCTCTTCTGGGGATGTCCTTTTGCCACTCAATGCTGGGATTTCATTTGCCCCACAAGAACACACAACCTGTCAGTGCTAGAAGCATATCAAGACCTGAAGGACAAACTCAACTACCCTTTCTTTATGGAAATTATCATACTTGGGTCATGGGCCATCTGGATTTCAAGAAACAATAAAATTTTTGAGAACATAACTCCTTCTTTCCGAGGCTGGAAATTCATCTTCCTGGAAGAACTCAAGTTGCTACAATACAGGATGAAAAGAAAGCATGCACACCTATTTGCTGCTTGGTTGGAAAACTTATTGTAACAGATTCTTTAGGAGTAGACTAGTTTTTTACTTTCTCTTTATTTACCCTTTTCTGTTTTCTCTTCTCTAGTTTTTTAGTTCTTGTTTTTTTGCTTTCTTTTCCTTTTCTTTTTTTAAGGGCTTATCTCAAGCCTGCAGACAATTTGTAGCTTCTTGATTATTTTATAAAAATTGCAGTGGGGTTTTACCCTACTGTTTATAGTCAAAAAAAGAATGTGATCCCCTTTGAGGAGACTTTGCAAAGATCTCATATTGACATGGGCTAGTCGGCGATGCCAAAGCCATCCCACATCAACTTTAGCCATTAGACATGTCGCGATCTTAGTGGCTCGCTTCGAGAAGTTAATCACATAGAGACCGTTTTCGACATGTCCAACAAAGGCTACTTTAAGAGTCTTGCTCCACAAAAGGGTAACGGTATCAATGCCAAAGAAGGTACTAAAACCCACGAGTGCAAGTTGACGAACGGAAAGTAAATTGTATGCAAGGGTCTCAACAAGCATGACTCTCTCAATGGTTAAGGTCAGAGAGATAACCACCTTGCCAAGACCCAATACCTTTGAGATTGCATCATCGCCAAATGAGACTTGGGTGGCCACGGATGCATCGGGTCGAACATCCACCACCAAGTCCTTGCTTCTGGTCATATGATTTGTTGCTCCGCTATCGAGCAACCATGAGACTCCCCCGGAAGCAAAGTCCTACAATAGATCAATGCTTGGATTTAGGTACCCATTCTTGAATGGGTCCTTTCATGTTAGTGACAAGGGTCTTAGGAACCCAAATAGACCACTCAATGTACTCATAAGAAGAACCAACATATTTAGCATAAACATGCCCATCACTAGCATGGCACAAAACATACGAGGGGTTAAAATCGCCGGCCCTGTTGGAGGGAGTGATCTTGCCATTCTTGGCACTATCACTCACAACCTTATCCTTCTTCTTCTCATGAGTGATGTTCCCCGCTTTGACAAATGTTTCCTTGAGCGGAGGAACCCGCGTGGTCTTCATCGTCTTCTTCTTTTTGGACTTGGGTGCAAAACCCAACTCCTTCCTTTGCAACCACTTCCTTTTGATTGCTCAAAAGGTCATTGAGATTCTTCTCACCTTGGATACATGTCACAAGGCCTTTCTCAAGCCGCTCCTTCAGCTTAGCATTTTCCTCCACAAGATGTGCATGCTCACAACACGGGTTAGTAGCAGATGCATTATCAATTAAAACAAAAGGAGGACATGTGGCAATTTCCTTATTGAGTTTTACTTGGAGTTGATCATGCGACTCTTTAAGAGAAGCATGAACACTCTTCAATGCCTTGTGAGCATTGTCAAGAGAGTCAAACTCATCCTTGAGTCGAGCATGGTCAACCCCAAGTGCAACCTTTTCAGATTTAAGAACACGGTTATGAACGATAGATGATCATAATCTTTACGCAATTTAGCAAGGTCGTCATTTTGTGACTCCTTAAGAGTCAAATGAAGACCTCGCTCTTCCTCTAGAGCAATAGAAAGATCTGCTATCTCGTCGGCATAATCATGACTATGCCCTCTCATCTCCTCAAGATATTCTTCTTGAGACTCAATCGTGTCATTGGCCTCACCAAGTTGTTCCAAGAGAGCAGCGAAGTGCTTCTTGGATTCTCCCTTGAGTTTGCACATGAACTTGTCAAACTCATTCTCGCTCTCTTTCGCCTCCTCATTTTCATCCACACAATCTAACAAAGACCGAGTGGAAGAAATAGCAGTTTTAATGTTTGAGGTTTTGTTGTTGGAGGTTACCTTGGTGATACCTTTGGCCATGAGACACCTAGCAATGTGGTTCTCGTTGGGAGCATCGAAGAGTGACACCTTTGTTGGGGTAACCGATGCAATAGCCACAGATGCCATTGCCATTCCTTCACCACTTGTGTCTTCGTCATCCACATCATCATCGGAGGCATACTCTTCTTGAACTACCAACACTTTGTGAGGAGCCTTCTTGGTGAAGTTGGACTTGTTGGGAAAAGACTTGGCCTTATCTTTGCGGATGAGCTTGCCACCATTGTCTTCCCTCTTCTCATAAGGACAATCCACCACGAAGTGACTCACATTACCACAGTTGTAGCAGGTTCTCACACGTTGCTTGCCCTTTGACCCGCTTGAGTTGTTCTTGGAGAAATTTGGCCTTGCGTTTCTCTTATTGCCCCAGAATTGCCTAGATGCTAGAGCCATATGCTCATGGTAAGCATATTTGGTGTCCTCGGGGCAACCCTCTTCTTCTTCTTCTTCTTCCTCTTGACTGACCTTGGCCTTCAAAGCAAGGTTGGGAGATGATTTCTTTGACCGTTGCACACGAGCAAGAGCATTATCTGCGGTCGTGTTCAAGATGTTCATTGCAATAAATTCATCCAACACATCGCTAGAGGACAAGTTGTGAAAGTCCGGTCTTTGGCGGATGACGACAGACATGGCCTTGTTGAAGGGCATGATGGCCTTCAGAAACTTGTGCTTGATCCATGTGTCATCCACATCCTTGCTGCCGTGATCTCGGAGGGCAACGGCAAGAGTAGTTACCCTCCTATAGAGCTCACGCGGTTCCTCCTCTTCTATCATTACAAACTCATCTGACTGATCAAGCACGACCTCATAGTTTGACCGTTGAATGCTTGAGCAGCCCTTGTACATGGATACAATGTGTTCCCAACACTCTTTGGCAACAGTGAAGGGTCGCAGGTGAGGTAGGTCTTCGGTAGGAACTGCAGCTTGGAGTATGAACAAGGCGGAGGAATTTAGCTGTTTGTCAGCCTCTTCCCTTGGAGTGAGGTTGCGTGCATCACGAGGATAGTATCCTTCTTCAATGACTATCATGAGTTGAATTGAGCTGTGATCCAAATGAGACTTGATACGAAAAACCCAATTAGCAAAATCATTCTTAACAAGTTTGGGAGGAGGACCGAGATTAACTATATGAGGTGGATGCACCGGTCCTCCATAGACCAAGGGAGGGGGAACTGAGGCAAAAGTCCCTGACCCATTAATTCCTTGAGAACGAGTGTCCTTATCAGCACTAGCCCCCTCCTTACCGAAGTTGACATCCGATGTCGAGTTAGTGGGATTAACCACTTGCACCGCATCAGTGGAGAGTTTAAGAGTATCAAGGAATTCTTTAAACATGGATTTGACCTCAGTCATCATGGAGGATTTAAGCGAGGACATGGCCTCATTTAAATCCTCATGAGAGACCGTGTTCACACCCATGGCCTCGGGGAGTTCAACCGGCCCGTCCCCGTTGTTAACCATACTCTTCGGGTGGTGAAACCCTTAATAAAGAGATGTAGCTCTGATACCAATTGAAAGGATCGATATGGTTGACTAGAGGGGGGGTGAATAGGCAACTACCACTTTTTAACTTTTCTTTAACAAGTTAGGCCTAGCAACAAATAGGTTGGCTAGATATGCAACTAGGTGAGCAACCTATATGATGCTAACAACAATAACCATACAAGCAAGAAGATAAACAATACAAATAGCTTGCACAAAGTAAGGGTAAGGAGTAACCACAAGTGGAACCAATGGAGACGAGGATGTGTTACCGAAGTTCCTTCCCGGTAAGGGGAAGTACGTCTCCGTTGGAGCGGTGTGGAGGCACAATGCTCCCCAAGAAGCCACTAGGGCCACTGTATTCTCCTCACGCCCTCACACAATGCGAGATGCAGTGATTCCACTAGTGGTGCCCTTGAAGGCGGCAACCGGACCTTTACAAACAAGGTTGGAGCTCTCTCCACAACTTAATTGGAGGCTCCCAACGAAACCACGAAGCTTCACCACAATGGAATATGGCTTCGGGGTGACCTCTTCCGTCTAGGGTGCTCAAACACCCAAGAGTAACAAAATCCACACAAGAAAGTATGGGGGGTCAATTTTCCTTTGGTGGAAGTGTAGATCTAGATCTCCTCCTTCAATCCCTAGCAAGACAACAAGTTTGGGTGGCTAGAGAGAGAGATCGGGCAAGAAAGCTTAAGGGGCATCAATGGTGGAGAGAGAGGTAAGAGATAAGGGAGAGGTGGAAGAAGCACCTCCTTATATAGGCCCCCCCTTTTCCAACCGTTACAGCCAGAAATGCATGGAGCGGTACAACCGGAGTGGCGGGCGGTACAACTGGTATAACCGGTAAGACCGGTACAACCGGCCAACCACCGCCCTACTACCGGACCACAACAGAAAGGTGGCCCGGAAGCAGCACCCCGGCCAGATCCCTGGACCAGGCAAAGTCCTAAGCGGTGCAACCGCTCGGGACCCCGGTTGTACCGGGCTATATGAAAATAGCGGTACAACCAGTCAACAACCGCCCTACCACCGGACCTAAACAAAACGGTGGCCCGGATGCAGCAGCCCGTCCAGAGCCCCGGACCAGGCAAAGTCCTAAGCGGTACAACCGCTCGGGACCCCGGTTGTACCGGGCTATATGAATATAGCGGTACAACCGGTCCAGGTCCGCCCAACAACCGGATCTAAACAGAACCAAGTCCGGTTGTAGCCCGGTGCTAGGCCGGTTTAACCGCCCAGAACTGCCACCCTGGGTCACCCAGCATTTGGCGGTACAACCGCCCGGGGGCAGCGGTACAACCGCTGGGGACAACTCAGTGGCAGCACCTCCAGGGTATCACCCCTGGAGTGGTGGTAAAACCGGACGCTTAGAGCGAGCAGTGCATTAGGTCGAGACAGCGGTGTACCTGGCAAGCAACTAAGGAAAGAGGGGCCTCTCTCTCTATGATGTGGAGGAAAGAGTTGGGTGAAGACGGATGTGCGAAAGAACTGATTCACCCAAGACTTTCCAATGTGGATTCCCTCTTAATAGTACGGGATCCCTACGACCAAAGCGAATAAACACGTAGAGAACACCGTCTTCGATCTTTTCCGTTTGGAGGGAATATCTAACCATCTTGTGTCTCACATGAAGTACCTGAATAACTTGACACCCGGTTAGAATCATAGTGAGTTGTCATCATCACCAAAACACTAAGGCAAGAGAATGCCCTTACAAGGGCCGTACGCATGCAGTTGGCCATGGACGGGATTTTCCATGATACCGGAGCTACCATGATGGGGTATGAGCAGAGGAAAGTCCAGGCCTATGAAGCGTTCAAGAACATGGTCAATGCCAACCCGAAAGCGGATCCTACTTCCATAGAGAGGATGTTGCATGAGTGCAGAAGATATTTCTACTAAGGCGAACCAACAGGCCAGCCCCGCAACAACGACGACGAGTAGCTGTTTCCATTTTGCTGTTTTCTGAACCTTGCTGATATGTAATGTCGCTATTATGTTCTTTAGTCGATTATGTAGGAGTGCGAACAAAAATTTGTGCTATCACTTTCTGAATCAGGTGCTTATTACCACGAATCGTTTGTGTTATTTTCTGTCTTTCCACACAATTTAGATTACTGACCTGTTTGCTAGGCATCACACACATCTTGTTACGCCCAATTGTTTGTGTTATTTTGGCTCGCACATTTCATCCGAGCGCACGGTATGCCGTCTGTCGCACACATCTTGATCTGTGCAACCATTTGTGTAGGCAGCATAGATGTTGTGCAGACAGAGCAAATCACAGTACACACGGACAAAACTACGAAACCCGTTGGTGATGATTTCATCAATCGCTGACAAATTGTATACTAGCAACCGTTTGCCCACAACACACACAGGTTATTAACACCAATTGTTTGTGTTATTTCTTGTGTTCGCACACGATTGTGATTACTGACCTGTTTGACCTCTATCGCACACATCTTGTTATGCTGAATCGTTTGTGTTCTGCTATATCATCACACACAGTTTATGTAGTGAACTGTGTGCCCTATCTCGTACACATCTTGTTATACTGAATCGTTTGTGTTCTGCTATATTATCGCACACAGTTTGTAGTGATGAACTGTGTGCCCACTATCGCACACTTCTAGATCTGTGTAACCATTTCTGTTATCTTCGCTAATCACAAACGGTTCATAAGAACAAACTGTCTGCCGTAGATCGCACACCCAACAACTTTCTGAATCGTATTTGATGGATCCGCCTTCGCACACAGTTCGCGCCATTAGCGACGGAGCTTGAACTATACCGTTTGCGATTCATGCATCGCACACAGTTTCGTCGAAGGGTCTCTGATTGATGTGTCGCGTTAGCAGCATCCTGCAGTAGTGTACTTACTCAAGATCTTGGCGCATATTTCATTTGTGAGCCGGTTCATCCGGCCTAAGCCGGCCTCAGTTTCTTTTACTTTGGCCTCTGCCGACTCAGCTCGTTGCGTGAGAATTTCTTCCATCTGGGTGGCCTCATTTCCTAGGTTCTCAAGCTCACTGGTTGCTTGTTTGGTAGCATCATTGTCCGACTGACTCAGCTTCTCAGCTTCGTCACGTTTTTTCTTCTCTTGCAGTAGCTCTTCTCTAAGCCGGCCTATTTCTGCCTCAGCCTCAGAGATGGATTTCTACAGAAACATATATAGTCAGTACACAATGCATATAGTGAAGTCTCAGGTTGCCATGGACAGCTAACCCGACACTTGTGGGCTACACTATTTTCACTTTACAGAATTGGAGAAGTCCTAGGTTACTGTGAACAGCTAACCCGACACTTGGGGGCTACAATATTAAGTTCTTCAATTATACTGAAGATCCAGCCCATCATTACATGATGAGCCAACCCTTGGGGGCTACACCATTTGAGTTTGAACCATTGCTCATCTATAAAGTCCCGGCTCATACATAAGTATAAGCTGGTCCTTGGGGGCTGCACTATTGACTTGGCCATGGACTAAAGTTCTCACTAGAGCAGGTAACTTTGAAATTAAGGGCTAGAGGCACAGGTGGGGGCATACGTCATATTTCTTCTTCGGCAAGGTAAGAAGAGAACCTTCTTCATCATGATGGCGTGCCAGCCGTGTTATATACTCTTGGTGCAGAGATTCTAAACCCATGTATTCAAAATTTGTGAGCTAGGCCTCATAGGCCGGCCTACTAGCTGGAGCCAACTTGGTTTCCACCGTGGTTTTTACCAACACATTTGAGGTCTTAGGAGGGGTGCGGTGCTAAGTGTGAGTGACCACCACTTCATCCTCCTCCGACTTAGGACTGTTGGCAGCTAGTGGTAGGTTGTCCATCACCACGTCTGTGGCCGGCTCTTGTGGATATGGAAGCCTTTGGTCATCCAAAACTGGCTCGTCAAGTTTAGGAGTAGCCTCGGTTAGATCAGCCCTTGTCGGCTCACCAGTAGTCAAGACAGCAGCATCAAAACTTGTTGTCTGTACTGCAGCGCTAGCAGCTGCATAGGTGGCCGGCTTATCCTTCAGCATTGCCTTGGCCCTGTTTAAAAGAATAAAGGAGAACACATAAGGCATAAAGACTCAGAGTTATTATTATCTCAACTGAAATGCCGGCTTACCCAACATTGATGGTAAAGTCAGCATTGGCACTTGAACCACTAGATGAGGGCGACGACGCTGCAGGAACCGGGCCTGAAGGGCTATGGGGAGCCCTCATTTGCCCAGACTGAGGGAAGGAACCAGAGGGGCTGGATTTATTTGATCGGCGAACCCGGCATGGAGATGGCTCGAGAGAGAGCCCTTCATGGAGATCCTCTGAGCCGGGACTCTTGGTCTTCCTTTTCTTACTCTCGGCATGCTGTAGTATGTTCAAAGATAAGTGGGGATCCAAATGAGCAGATGTATGTGAAAATGGTACCTTTCGAACAGAAAGCCGGGTCCTCCTCCTATCCAGAGTCTCAGAATTAGAGATTCTAGGATTTACCTTTGGCTCTGCCGGCTCAGACCCGCCAGAGATACCCTGAGGAGAGTCGGCGTCAGCAAGTTTATTAAAGAGTCGGCCTAAGGAGTCAAGCTCTACATCATTTGTCTCATCATCTTCCTTCTCTTCTACCTCCTCTTTAGGAGTGTTGGGAGCCTGGTATACTGTCCTCCACCATTCATGGTCAAGCTGCGAAATCATAAGCCGGCACATTAGAGGTTATAATGAGATAAAAAATACTCTTGAGGAAATAAAAGAGCCGGCTCACCTCAGGTGCCGGATGGACAACAGAGAAAGGAGCTAGTCCAACGACTCCAATGTCTTCAATTTTTTCACCAACCAAGCTTTTGATGGCTCTGGTCATTTCCTTTGGGGGAGAATGTGTCTTGAAAAACGCAGATCATCATCTGTGCTCTCTAAGTATGTGCACATGAGCCGACAACGTAAATTGAGGGGTTGAATTCTCCATTCCATCCAGCACCGGGTTAGATCAATACACGTTAGACCATGAGCAATCAGCGCATTTATGCGATTGTATAAACCTTTGAATTGAACCCTCTCTTCATCTGGCGCATAGTCACAAAGGTTATCCTTATATATGAGCTCGCTATCACGGTAAGCCGGCAAAGGAGCTGGCCATCAGGAGAAGTATCCTTGCAGTAAAAGAAGGTCCTATGCCAACCTTTGGGGTGACTCTCCAGCTTGATGTTAGGAAAGATACAACCCTTTCGTTTCTGTATGGTCACGGCGCCACATTCTATAGGAGAGCCATTGTTGCACTCTGTCTGTTTGTTGCAATATAATAATTCCCGGAACAACCCTACGGTTGGATCCATTTGCAGATAAACCTCGCAAAAGCTGTGGAAGTTGCTAAAATTGAGAATCGAGTTGGACCCTAGGTCTTGAGGGTGCAAATTGTATTCACAAAGAACATCCTTGAAGAACTTGGAACCCGGCGGTCTGAAACCCCAGGACAGATGAGGCAAGAAGACCACAACCTCACCCTGGCCGGACTTGGGCCGGGTCTCTTCTTCGGCGTCTCTCCACTCAATATGCTCCTAAGGAGGTAAGTGGCTAGTTCGCACCAATTCTTGGAGCTGGAGGGTGGATATTTGGGACGTGGCCCAATTCACATGTTTCAACTGGCGCATAGATAAACCACTAGCTGACTCACTGGTTTTCTTCCCCTTAGAAGCCATGGTTTTCAAGTGCATGAGCCGGCAAAACTACAAGGTAAAAACTAAATGGGATAAGTTGGCCGGTCTAACACGAGTCAAAGCAGAAGGTAATTCCTGGCTATGGTACAAAAGTAAGCCGGTCACGATGTAAGCCGGCAAGACTACAAGGTGAAGTTCAACAAGATGAGCCGGTATGGGCTAACACGGATCAAGGTAAAAATGGCTTATGACTATAGTACGACAAGTCGGCTCGTGGAATGACTATAGATCAATGAAAAGGCAAGCCGGCTACATTCCTACGGGCGACTTACAGGTAAAATATGCTATAGTAAGGGAGCCTAAGCAGGTTGCTTTGGAAAGCAAATATCGGTTCATAGGCGACAAACATTATTCGATGAAACTACGATGACATTACAGATCTGAAAATGTTTCAAAATGATTTGAAAAAGGAAGTTATGACCTAAAAATGTGGTAGCAGCGGGTTTTTCTCATCTACAACCGAGAGGGTCTACGTCTACATCGTAAGGAGAACTTGTTCGGATCCAAAGTATGGGTTTGGAAGGATCTAAACTAGCAAAGGAATGAGTTTTAATCTATATCTGCCGAAGAACTCGAAGGTACTCGACGGACGGTGATGAACACAAAACCTAATGTGGTAGCCGGAGGAGATTCAAAAGGACTCACAGATCCGAAGACCGGTGACGGGTGAGCTCGTGGTCGCGGGCGAACTCCGGCTCTATCGTAGGTGCTCCGGTGGCATCTGGGGTGTGAAGCTCGTGATGCGTTCGAACGAAGAAGAAGAAGTGGAGGCGAACATGAAGAAATGGCCTTCGGGGCGCCCTCGCCTATTTATAAGGGAAGGGGCAAAAAACCCGAGGCATCGACCCGGCAAAATAGGGATATCCCAGATTTTAGGGATATGGATGTCCCTGTCCCGAATCATAAGCAAGAATCGTTATGACCCCGCGACGTGTCATTTTGTGAAGATCGAGGCAGGACGTGCAAAAATGCCAAGTGTAAAAAAGATGAGCTTACCATGGACGCATCCAAGGTAACCTGGGGGCTAATGTTGGGGATATTGCCCCTGGTATAAGCCAGCTAGTCCTGGCCGGCTCACGATGCGTGGGCCTGGTCGTAAGCCGGCCCACATGGGGCAGAACCCCGCGACTTTGCTCATGAGGCCTAAAAGGAGTTGCCAAGGCCCCTGGGACGGCTTGAGCGTAGGCCAGCTCAGGAGGTAACGGCCCAATCCGGCTTAGAGAGGACGCTGACTTAGAAGATCCACTCCGATCAGGAGAAGGGAAACGGGCACAACCCGAATTCATTGTAACCCCGGAGCCTTGACTCGTTATATAAGGACAAGCCCCGAGTCATCCAAAAGGACAGATCCAAGTTAGAACCCTCGAGAGCTAGCTAGCGAAAGCAACCCTTGTAATCAAGATCTTGACATCAATAAGCAAAACACAGAGTAGGAGTTGGCTTTTACCTCACCAGAGGGGCCGAACCTAGGTAAATCGTCTCTCATATTCCGATCAACCCCATCCAAGGCTTCGCCCAGACGCTATGGCCTCGCAACTAACTTCTCCTTCAAGAACACTTGCCATGACATCTGCACGACACTTGCACCGGATGCCAACCGCGCCGTTTGCATGGGTTGCGCCATTCGCCTTGTCCGCGGGCCCCTCGATGCCAACGCGATGGTCAGTAGGCTCAAGCGCCTCCTTGGACCAGGTGTCCAGCGAGGAGCAGTAGAATAAAATGGTCATCGCATCCTCGAGATGGTAATCTCCAACGAAATAGCCAGCTTGGAGCTTGAGATCACGCTCCAGCTGTACCGCGAGCATGTCAGCCGCTTAGACGAACGCATGCACGAGTTCAAGCAGAGCCAAGAGCTTCCGTAGGTTAGGGTGGTAGTCATGTGGACGCGTTTTGTTTTGTTGAATCATTTGGATGTCGATTGCAATGTCTGCACAACAATCATAATATTGCTATGTTTCAATGTGAATGATGTCTGCTCTATTGTTATGTTGCAATATGTGTAACACCTAGAGCTAGAAATGAGTATGAAAACATATAGAAATGTAAAATTAATAATATATATTAATTGTTCAATAGATCATTGCACATATAATGTATCATCACATATACGTGATAGTACTTAACTAACATGTATAGTGAATAAAAACTAAAGATGAACGATAGTAATAAACTAATAATAATCCCTCCTTGACCGTGGAGCAGTATTCCGACAGCCTCTCACCAGCAGCTTCCTGGTGTGTGGCGGCTTTCTAATGCGGAGGGTGTTCGCCGCCTCCTCCGCCTCGTAGCGCTCGACGTGCTGATCAGCCTCTTGCTAGCGGAGGCGCGCGACCATGTCGTCCATTTCACTAGGCACCCACTGGAGCTCTTTGGCGGTGGAACGCTATGGGATCGAGAAGGGACGTCTAGAGGGGGGTGAATAGACTACTTGACTAAATAAAAACCTAACCTTTTACCAATTTTAATGGTTGGCAAGTTTTAGCAATTCTATCAAGTCTAGCACACCCTACACATGCAAGTCAACGAGTAGAGCAGCGGAAAGTAAAAACAAGCACATGTAAGTAAGAGTAGAGAAAGGAAGATCAAACGCAATAGGGACTCGAAGATTTTTCCCGAGGTTCCGATAGGTGGTGCTATCATACGTCCACCTTGATGGAGACTTCAACCCACAGAGGGTAGCGATCGCGAGAGTCCACGGAGGGCTCCACCCATGAAGGGTCCACGAAGTAACAACCTCGTCTATTCCATCACGGCTTACGTCCACGAAGGACTAGCCTCACTCAGGGTAGATCTTCACGAAGTAGGCGATCTCCTTGCCCTTACAAACTTCTTGGTCACCGAACCCGTACACTTTGGCAACCCTTGGGGGCGGTCACCGGTACCCGTCAAATTGCTCGGGGCGATCTCCACAACCTAATTGGAGACCCCGACGCTTGCCCGGAGCTTTACACCACAATGATTGAGCTCCGAGGCACCACCAAGCCGTCTAGGGCGCCAAGGCACCCAAGAGGAACAAGCTCTAGGGTGCTCAAACACCCAAGAGTAATAAGCTTCTCAACTACTAACTTCCACGTATCACCGTGGAGAACTCAAACCGATGCAACTAATGAAATGGCAAGAACACACGAAGTGCTCAAGTCCCTCTCTCTCAAATCCCACCAAAGCAACAAAAGCTATGGAGGAAAGTGAGAGGAAGAACAAGGAGAACGCCAAGAACTCCAAGATCTAGATCCTAGGGGTTCCCTCACTTAGAGGAGAAAGTGATTGGTGGAAATGTGGATCTAGATCTCCTCTCTCTTTTCCCTCAAGAAGGAGCAGGAATCATTGGAGGGATTGAGAGATAGGCAAGCTCAAGATGGTCAACAATGGGGGGAGAAATGAGCTCAAAAGGATAAGATAACCGTTGGGGAAGAAGACCCCTTTTATAGGGCCACCCCAAATCCAACCGTTACCCGTGCTGGACGCGTACAAGCGGTACTACCGCTCTTGCGAGCGGTACTACCGCTTAAGCGGTAGTAATTCAAAAACAGCAGGCGAGAACACGGGACTGAAGCGGTAGTGCCGCACCAAGCGGTACTACCGTCCACCCAAGCGGTACTACCGCTAAACCGAAACGAGCAACAGAAACTTGCACACTCTGCGAAACACAAGCGGTAGAGCAGCGGTAGTGCAGGGTGGAAGTACCGCACCAAGCGGTACTACTGCCCAGCAGAGCGGTACTACCGCTCTGAGCGGTACTACCGCACTACAGCCGCACTACTACCGTTTAAAAGAAAACGGCAATAGAGACGTGCACAGAAGGAAACCCCGCAAGCGGTAGTGGCGGCGGTAGTAAGGGCGGTAGTACCGCCAGAGCGGTATTACCGTGGTACTACCGCTCTACTACCGTGAATGGCAAACTGGCAACAGAGAGTTGCACGCTCAGGGAAACCCCAAGCGGCAGTGCCACGGAAGTACCCAGCGGTACTACCGCATAAGCGGTACTACCGTGGGCACCAGCGGTACTACCGCTTGCATGCCACTGAAAATCCACAGAAAACAGAGGATACAAATAAAACCAGAACTGCCATAACTTCTGCAAATGAGCTCCGAATTGAGCAAACTCAAGCTTATTGGATAGATGACGACAAATACTATCCAACAGCGACTGGTTATAATAAGAAGTGGCAGGGGAGATATGCCTAAGATATAGAGATGAGAAACCTCTATGAATGAAGAACCGGCATAAACTCCAACATCGAAAACATCATAGAAGATGCATATATGAACTCCGTTTTCGATGAACTCGAGCTTGTCATGAAGATGACCATAAGCTCAAAAACTCACAAAGAGAAACACCAAACAAGAACCAAGAAAGATGATGCAAGGATGCAATGGTTTGAGCTCTCTACGAACGATACGATCAAGCTACTCACTTGAGAGCCCCCCTTGATAGTACGGCTATCGATCCTATAACCCGGTCTCCCAACTACCACCATGAGACCGGTAAAATAGAAAACCTATCAAGGGCAAACCTTTGCCTTGCGCATAGTCCACTTGAGCTAGATGATGACGATCTTGACCTCCTCAAGTTGGACCACCTTTCTTGATTGCGCCGGCTCGATGAAGACTAGTTGATTGCTCCCCCATACTCCACTATGGGTGAGCCACTCTTTGGCACATCTTCACGAGTCCATTGTCACCACAATGGACGGCAAGCTTCAAGCATGTGATCTCTTCGTGATGCTCCACTTGAACTTGCACACCGCAATGTTGATGACGATCACCACTTGATGTCATCCTCCATGGGTCGAATGAGATCTTCCTCTTGACGCAAGCCCATGGAAACATACCTAACCGCACATAAAACTCTCGCATAGAACATGGGTTAGTACACAAAGCGTAATGGACAATGCTTACCATACCGTGAGATCACTTGATCCCACTCGGTACATCTTCTACGCTTTGTGTGTTGATCAACATGACCAATCTTTGGATAACTCCATGAATAACCTTGGTCAACACATATTCTTCTTCTAATAACCTTGAAACCAACAAATGGTCTTCAAGCAATGCCTATGGACAAACCCTTCAAATATAACTCAAGGCAACCATTAGTCCATAGAGATTGTCATCAATTACCAAAACCAAACATGGGGGCAGCACATGTTCTTTCAACTTTGCTGCAGATACTAAGTCTTTCAGGTGTGGTTGAATTGACAACTCAGCTACTAATACTCGAGAATATTCTTTGGCTCCCCTTGTGTCGAATCAATAAATTTGGATTGAATACTCTACCCTCAAAAACTGTTGCGATCCCCTATACTTGTGGGTTATCAGGTGTGAGTAGTTACTAATGTTTTTTTTGACTGAATAGTTACTAATGTTCCCGGGGACATGGGAGAAGTCTTGTTATAAGTAATCATGTGAAGTTGGTATTTGTTCGATATTTTGATGATATGTATGTTGTTACTTCTCTTAGTGGTGTCATGTGAACGTCGACTACATGACACTTCACCATGTTATGGGCCTAAGGGAAGTCATTGTGGAGTAACAAGTAGATGATGGGTTGCCAGAGTGACAGAAGCTTAAACCCCAGTTTATGTGTTGCTTCATAAGGGGCTGGTTTGGATCCACGCGTTTCATGCTATGGTTAGATTTATCTTAATTCTTCTTTCGTAGTTGCGGATGCTTGTGAGAGGGGGTAATCATAAGTAGGTTGTTAGTTCAAGTAAGAACAACACCATATCACCGGTCCACCCACATATCAAATTATCAAAGTAGCAAACGCGAATCAACTCAACACGATGAACATGACTAGACAGAAATTCCCATGTGTCCTCGGGAGCGCTTGCTTAATATAAGAGTACTTTCAGGCCTGTCCTTTGCTATAAAAAGGATTGGGATACCTTGCTACACCTTTGTTACTATTGTTACTTGTTACAAATTATCTTGCTACAAAACTATCTACTATCGCTACTTACAACACCTGCAGAGAATACCTTGCTGAAAACCGCTTGTCATTTCCTTCTGCTCCTCGTTGGGTTCGACACTCTTACCTATCGAAAGGACTATAATTGATCCCCTATACTTGTGGGTCATCAAGACTCTTTTCTGGCTCCATTGCCGGGGAGTGAAGCGCCTCTGGTAAGTGGAATTGGTAAGGAAACATTTTCTATACATGCTGAAATTTACGGTTGCTTGTCGCTTTGAACGTTCACCCTTTGAGTGGCTTGTTCGGGGCATCTCCACCTCGAACAGAAGATGAGGAAATTGTTCCTCAACCTAGTGAACCTACTAAAAATATTTATTATGAGATTGCTTTGGGTATGCTTGAAAAAATGTTATCTAATCCATATGATGGAACGACTCATCCTGATTATCATTTGATATTTGTCGATGAAGTTTGTGGATTATTTCAGCTTGCAGGGTTGTGTGGAGACAAAGTTAAGAAGAAAGTTTCCCTTTATCTTTGGAGGGAAAGGCATTAATGTGGTACATGCTATTGGATGATATTGGATCATGGGACCGGAATTGCTTGAAGCTGGAATTCCATCAGAAGTTTTATCCTATGCATTTAGTCCATCGTGATCGGAACTTTATTTACAATTGCTGGCCTCGTGAAGGAGAAAGTATCGCTCAAGGTTGGGGCAGGCTTAAATCCATGATGCACACCTGCCCCAACCATGGGCTCTCAAGAGAAATGATTATACAAAAAATTTATGCTTGGCTTTCCCATGTTGATCAAGTACTACTCGATTCTTCTTCTACTGGTTCCTTTATGAATAGGACTATTGAATTCAAATGGGATCTTCTGGAAAGAACTAAATGCAACTCTGAAGACTGGGAACTCGACAAAGGTAAAGAGTCAGGTATAAATCTCAAGTTTGATTGTGTTAAATCTTTTATGGAACCAATGCTTTCTATCATTTTAGCAATAAATATGGCCTCGGCTTTGAGATAGTAGCTTCTTTCTGTTAACCATTTGCTACTCATGTTGATCTCCCTAAGGAGAAATGGTTTAAATATCATCCACCCATTGAAAAGCAATTAGAGGAACCTATTAAAATTGAGAAGGAAGAAATAATTGTTAGCCATGTTGATCCGATTGTTCCTACTGCTTACATTGAGAAACCACCTTTCCCTGTTAGAATTAAGGAACACGCTAAGGCTACAATAGTGGTTAATACAAGTCATGTTAGAACACCTAAACCTTCTGAACAAATAAACATTGAGCCTAATGTTGCTATGGTTAATGATCTTCTAGTTGATAACATTGATGGTCAAGTTATTTACTTCTGTGGTGAAGCTGCTAGAATTGCAAAACCTGCTAGAAACGCGTAGGATGAACTAGATAAAAACAAACCAGTTTTTGGCATGCCCGTGGTTTCAGTTAAAATTTGAGATCATTGTTATCATGGCTTGTGTGACATTGGTGCTAGTGTTAGTGCTATACCTTTTACTTTATATCAAGAAATTATGAATGCCATAGCACCATCCGAGCTTGAAGACATTGATGTCACTATTAAACTTGCAAACAGATACACTATTACACCACTTGGGATTGTTAGAGATGTTGAAGTCTTGTGTGGAAAAATTAAGTACCAACCGACTTCTTTGTACTTGGTTCAAAACAAGATAACTTTTGTCCCATTATATTTGGTAGACCTTTCTTAAATACTGTTAATGCTTAAATGAAAATTGTCACTGAGAAGGTCAAGGTAAGCTTTGGTGATGTGTCTCATGAATTTAATTTCTCCAAGTTTAGTAGACAACCACATGAGAAAAAATTACCAAGTAAGGATGAAATCATTGGTCTTGCTTCTATTGTCGTACCTCCTACCAATCCGTTAGAGCAATATTTACTAGACCATGAAAATGATATGCATATGAATCAGAGAAATGAAATAGATGACATATTTCTTAAACAAACACCTATTCTTAAACACAACTTACCAGTTGATATTTTAGGAGATCCTCCTTCACCCAAGGGAGATCCCGTGTTTGAGTTAAAGACTTTACCCGAAACTTTGAAATATGCTTATCTTCATGAAAAGAAGATATATCATGTTATTATCAGTGCTAACCTTTCAGAGCATGAAGAAGAAGATTACTTAAAACTCTAAGGAAGCACATGGCTACCATCGGATATACTCTCGATGATCTTAAGGGCATAAGCCCTATGCTGTGTCAACACGAGGTTAATATGGAACTGGACGCTAAACCAGTCGTTGATCACCAACGTCGTCTCAATCCTAAGATGAAGGAGGTGGTAAGAACCGAAATATTAAAACTTCTGGAAGCAGGTACAATTTATCCTATTGCTGATAGTAGATGGGTAAGTCATGTTCATTGTGTCCCTAAGAAAGAGGTATAACTGTTGTACCTAGTGATAAAAATGATCTTATTCCACAAAGAATAGTAACTGGTCATAGGATGGTGATTGATTTCAGGAAATTAAACAAAGCTACTAGGAAAGATCACTACCCTTTGCCTTTTATTGATCAAATGCTAGAAAGATTATATAATCACACACATTTTTGTTTTCTTGATGGATATTCTAGTTTTTCTCAAATACCTATGTCGAAAGAGGATCAAGAGAAAACTACCTTGACTTGCCCTTTTGGAACTTACGCTTATAGGCGTATGCCTTTTGGTTTATGCAATGCACCCGCTACCTTTCAAAGATGTATGATTGCTATATTCTCTGATTTTTGTGAAAAGATTGTTGAGGTTTTCATGGATGATTTTTCTGTTTATGGGACTTCTTTTGATGATTGCTTGAGCAACCTTGATCGAGTTTTGCAGAGATGTGAAGAAACTAATCTTGTCTTGAATTGGGAGAAGTGCCATTTTATGGTGAATGAAGGCATAGTGCTTGGGCATAAAATTTCTGAATGAGGTATTGAAGTGGACAAAGCTAAAGTTGATGCAATTGAGAAAATGCCATGCCCGAAAGATATCAAAGGTATAAGAAGTTTCCTTGGTCATGATGGTTTCTATTGGCGTTTCATCAAAGATTTCTAGGCTGTTAACTAATCTTCTTCAAAAAGATATTCCCTTTGTTTTTTATGGTGATTGTGTAGAAGCTTTTGAAATACTTAAGAAAGCTTTGATTTCTGCACCCATTGTTCAACCACCTGATTGGAACTTGCCATTTTAAATTATGTGTAATGCTAGTGATTATGTTGTTGGTGTTGTTCTAGGGCAAAGAGTAGACAAGAAATTGAATGTTATTCATTATGCTAGTAAAATTCTAGATGCTGCCCAAAGAAATTATGCCACCACTGAAAAGGGGTTTTTAGCGGTTGTCTTTGCATGTGATAAGTTTAGACCTTATATTGTTGATTCCAAAGTAACTATTCACACTGATCATGCTGCTATTAAATACCTTATGGAAAAGAAAGATGCTAAACCTAGACTTATTAGGTGGGTGCTTTTACTTCAAGAGTTTGATTTGCACATCGTTGATAGGAAGGGAGCTGAAAACCCGGTAGCAGATAACTTGTCTAGAATGGAAAATGTTCTTGATGACCCACTGCCTATTGATGATAATTTTCCTGATGAACAACTTGCTGCTATAAACACTTCACATAGTACTCCTTGGTATGCTGATTATGCTAACTATATTGTTGCTAAATATATACCACCTAACTTCACCTACCAACAAAAGAAGAAATTCTTTTATGATTTACGATATTACTTTTGGGATGAACCACATCTTTATAAAGAAGGAGTAGATGGTTTTATAAGACATTGTGTACCTGAGCATGAACAAGGACAGATCCTACGGAAGTGTCATTCCAAGGCTTACAGAGGACACCATGCTGGTGACAGAACTGCACACAAGGTACTACAATCTGGTTTTTATTGGCCTACTCTTTTCAAAGATGCTCGTAAGTATGTTCTTTCATGTAATGAATGTCAAAGGGTTGGTAACATTGGTAAACGTCAGGAAATGCCTATGAATTATTCACTTGCTATTAAACCATTTGACGTTTGGGGTTTTGATTTCATGGGACCTTTTCCTTCCTCGAATGGACATACTCATATTTTAGTTGTTGTTGATTACATTACTAAGTGGATAGAGGCCATTCCAACTAGTAGTGTTGATCATAACACTTCTATTAAAATGCTTAAGGAAATTATTTTTCCGAGGTTTGGCGTCCCTAGATATTTAATGACTGATGGTGGTTCACATTTTATTCATGGTGCTTTCCGTAAACTTCTAGCTAAATATGATGTTAACCATAGAATTGCATCACCATATCATCCTCAGTCTAGTGGCCAAGTTGAATTGAGCAATCGAGAACTAAAATTAATATTGCAAAAGACTGTCAATAGATCTAGGAAGAATTGGTCTAAGAAACTAGATGATGATCAATGGGCTTACAGAACTGCTTATAAGAACCCCATGGGGATGTCCCCATATAAAATGGTGTATGGAAAAGCTTGTCATTTACCTCTTGAGCTAGAACATAAGGCTTATTGGGCAATTAAAGAACTTAATTATGATTTTAAACTTGCCAGCGAAAAGAGGTTATTTGATATTAGCTCACTAGATGAATGGAGGACACAAGCCTATGAAAATGCTAAGTTGTTTAAAGAAAAGGTTAAGAGATGGCTTGACAAAAGGATTCAAAAAATGGGAATTCAATGTAGGAGACCTTGTGCTTTTGTACAATTCTCGTTTCAGTTTTTTTGCAGGAAAACTTTTATCCAAATGGGAAGGTCCATATGTTGTCGAAGA
Source organism: Elymus sibiricus (assembly GCA_039707655.1). NCBI lineage: Eukaryota > Viridiplantae > Streptophyta > Magnoliopsida > Poales > Poaceae > Elymus > Elymus sibiricus. Next base: position 118,983,175 of record CM077675.1, read on the forward strand.
GGTCTATCGCTCCGGTGCTATAAAAAATAATACCTTCGAAGGCAAAAACCCTAGAGTGGTGAATGGGCAAAGAATCAAGAATTATATTTCAGGTACACCCATTAATGAAGAGACTAATATCATTCAAGTAATAACACCGGAAGAACACATACGGGAGGCCTTCCGGAACACTCCAGAAACCTGAAAAAGGGGTAGGTATGCGGTACGGTAAGTAAACCGACTCCAAAAATTCCAAAAAAAATAGTTTCTGTTGGTTTTGGTATTTTATAAAAAATCCAAAAATTAAAAGGAGTCAGGGAAACCCACGAGGGAGGCACAAGCCAACAGGGCGCCCCCCTGGGGCGCGCCCTGATGGCTTGTGGGGCCCTCGTGTGCCTCCCGGACACCAATTTCTTCCCGAGCACGTATTCTGGCCTAGAAAAAATCATTATATATACTCCCGTATGTTTTAACAACCGCATCACGAGTTTCTCCTATGTTCTTGTTTCGAGCTATTTTTCTGGCAGAGCTGAGAATATGGCATCTCAAGATTCAGATGGAGAGAGCTATGTCTCCCACAATGTGGTAGACCCAAAGATCTCTGGGGATATTTACCCCTACCTATGGTCCACTGAAGAGGAGGGAGATACCGATCTGGAGGAGATGGAATATGCCGGTCCAGATGCCAGTTCGGATGAAGATGAAGATCCGCTACCTCAACCTGGAGATATGCATGTGGAATTCAAGAAGTCAAGCCTCCCTAATGGAGCAAACATATCTAAGGTCCAATTTATCATGTCTCGTTTTCTGCAAGAAAGCAAGGCAGCTTTATGCAAAAAGGTCTTGAAGCTTGAGCAAGAAAACGATGATTTAAGAGAGGAAAACTTCATCCTCAGGCGTAAGATGGAGAAGAAGGGTACCACTACTTCATCACCACCACCATCACCGAAGAACACTTGAGTACATGGGTATGGTCACCACCCCTAGCTTGTTCCAAGCTTGGGGGAGGCACCCCGGTATCGTATCACCATCACTTTTTACCATCATCTTTTATTTTAGTTTGATCCTTAGCTATTTCGTGGTTTAGAGAAATAAAGTTTCAGATTTGTTTTTGCTTAGTATTTTGCTTGAGGTCTATCTATCCTTGTAACCGAGTGTGAGAGTTATATAATAAAGTTAGTTGAGTTTGTGCACCTTACCCGCATTGCATCCTACACCATGGTAAGGATATAAGAAGAAATAGAAAAATCATGTGCTTATCTCATGAGGAGTAATGATTTCACATAAAAAGAAAGTATGAGTGATGAAAATTGTTGAGAATAAAACAAACATAGCCTTAGTCATTGTTATAATCTATGCAAGACTATGATAGAGAAGAGAAGATCCACATTCAAATACACTATCTTGGACATCATCTATGATTGCGAACCCTCGCCAAATATTAAATAATGATCAAATGTTAAAGTTGGACATGGAAGACAACCTAATGGCCATGATTACTTACATTTGAATAGAAGTTATATAGTCATGGATCCTTTAACATGTGATGTTTCTTTTAGATCTCTTGCTAGCCAAAATTTCCGCACCAAGTAGAGATACTACTTGTGCATCCATAGCCCCTTAAACCCAGTTTCTTTCCATGAGAGTCCACCATACCTACCTATGGATTGAATAAGATCCTTCAAGTAAGTTGTCATTGGTGCACAAGCAATAAAAATTGCTTATGATCATGTATGATTTTTTGTTGAAAAGGAAAATAAGCTTTGTACGATCTTGTGATGACGAAGAAATAAAAGCGGCAAAGTGCATAATAAAGTTTGCTATCACAAGGAGCAATATAAAGTGGCGTTCCTTTGCATTAAGAGATTGCACATCTAAACAAATAAAAGCTCATGACAACCTTTGCTTCCCTCTGCGAAGGGCCTATATTTTACTTTCATAAAGTTTTTACTCTTACACAAGAGTCATTAATATCTTCCCTTCTTTTAATTTATAAACACTCTTAGTTGGCAAGCATGACGTGTTGAGGAAAGATCCAAATATATATATCCAGTAGAATGTAAGAAACCATGATTCATTACTGTTGACATTATCCTTGATGTAAATGAGTTGGGTGGCAAATGAAGCCCCTATCTTCCTATGTGTCCGGCAGAAACATCAGCTCCAAAAATATGCAATGAGTGTCAACAATCATAGATGACTAAATGATAGTTGAGTATGTGGGTTTGCTAGAATGAAAGAACTTATATGGAATCTTCTCTTGAATATGATGAATTATGATTATCTCCATGACTAAAAGCACTTTTTATTGGTTGTCAATAAGGTTTATGCTTCATACTTTGATAATTGTGAATAAATCTTTACATCCTTATGAGAAGTTATATGATGAAAAGCTTGCTGCTATAATAATATTCATGATGCTCTCATGTCCTTATTTTTTTTATCGACACCTCTCTCTCAAATTATGTGGTCATTATTGTAGAGTTCGGCTTTTGCTTGAGGACAAGCGAGGTCTAAGCTTGGGGAGTTGATACGTCCATTTTGCATCATGATTTCTTATTACTATCTACTTCATTCTTGTCCATTATTCCATATTATTATGCAATTCATATGTCGTTTCCCTCTGAATATGCAAGGTACATCACAAAGAGGGAAATATCTGGAAAGTGGGATTCTGGACCGGAAAACCGAGAAAAAGGCAGAAAAATCACCACACTCCAAATGACTTGAAACTTCACGGATAATTTTTATTGAATATTTAAGAATTTCTGGGAAAAATACCAGAGGGGGGCCACTAGCAGGGCACGAGCCAACAGGGCCCCCCCACAGGCCGCGCCCTGATGGCTCGTGGGGGCCCTGCAGGCCTCCCGAGGCCCCTCTTCTCCTATATGGTGTGCTTTACCCTAGAAAAAATCGTAACCTACCTTTCGGGACGAAGCCCCTCCATCTCGAGGCGGAAACCTGGGCAAAGGCCCTTTTGCACTTCGGCAGTCAGATTCTGACGGGAAAATTCCTCTCCAGGAGGGGGAGATCGAAGCCATCGTCATCACCAATGCTCACCAGCACCATCTCATCTCCAACCCTAGTTCATCTCTTGTATTCAATCTTTGTCTCAAAACCTCAGATTGGTACCTATGGGTTACTAGCTGTGTTGATTACATCTTGTAGTTGATGCTTGTTGGATTACTTGGTGAAAGATATTATGTTCAGATCCTTAATTATTATTATTGCACCTCTGATCTTGAACATGTTGATGAGGTGTGAGTAGTTATTATTGTTCCTGAGGACATGTGAGAAGTCTTGTTATAAGTAATCATGTGAAGTTGGTATTCGTTCGATATTTTGATGATATGTATGTTGTTACTTCTCTTAGTGGTGTCATGTGAACGTTGAATACATGACACTTCACAATGTTATGGGTCTAAGGGAAGTCATTGTGGAGTAACAAGTAGATGATGGGTTGCTAGAGTGATAGAAGCTTAAACCCCAGTTTATGCGTTGCTTCATAAGGGGCTGATTTGGATCCACACGTTTCATGCCATGGTTAGATTTATCTTAATTCTTCTTTCGTAGTTGCGGATGCTTGCGAGAGGGGGTAATCATAAGTAGGTTGTTAGTTCAAGTAAGAACAACACCTTAGCACCAGTCCACCCACATATAAAATTATGAAAGTAGCGAATGCGAATCAACTCAACATGATGAACATGACTAGACAGAAATTCTCATGTGTCCTCGGGAGCGCTTGCTTAATATAAGAGTACTTTCAGGCCTGTCCTTTGCTATAAAAAGGGTTGGGCTAGCTTGTTGCACCTTTGTTACTATTGTTACTTGTCAGTTGTTACGAATTATCTTGCTACAAAACTATCTACTATCGCTACTTACAACACTTGCAGAGAATACCTTGCTGAAAACCGCTTGTCATTTCCTTCTGCTCCTCGTTGGGTTCGACACTCTTACTTATCGACAGGACTACGATTGATCCCTTATACTTGTGGGGTCATCAGTGCTGTCTCCTCCTGTACTTGAGGACACACCAGCGGCGCCATGGCAGAGTTTTGTGCGAGGTGTGGGGGAAGCGAGGAGTGGATGCAGGCGGGATGACGTCTTGGCGGGTAGCATTTATAGGAGGCTGGAATCTTGATCGACCCCAGCGGTAAAACGGGGGGACACTGCAATGGACGCGTCGGTCGCCGGAATTCAATGGCCTCGATTCCACGCGATTGCCGAGTCAAAAGCCGTGTGTGACTTAACATCACCGATGGTTCCCGATGTATGACCATGTGGGATTCAAAGCCCTTGAAATTAGGCTTTCAAAACTCGAAACACGAAATAGAGTGCCAATCATGTGGGACCCGGTTGTCTTGCCGGATATTTACACTTTATTTCCAAATGTAATACATGTGTGCGATTTGTGTTACTAACTAATTATACTCCCATATTATTGTAAAGTCGAATAAATAAATACTTTTGTGTTACTCAAATTAGAAGAAAAAAATACCATGGCATCTTGGTGCCATTTATTTCAGAGCAATTTTCATTTATCTAGAATTTAAAAGGCTAGATTATCAATGTTTGCCAAATGAAACCTGATTTTTTTTCAAATTTTTGCACGCCAGTTGTATTCATGCATTGTAACGGTAGAAAGAAAATCAAGGCCAAATAAGGCTGCGACTCGCGGTTCGTCATCCAACATGCCTGCATGTTCCCTCTCCGAACCACGAGCCTTCGTGTGATGCTCCAGTGTTTGAGAGGTATGTGTCATACCTTACCACGAACAAGCCAAAAATTTTACCACGACATCTTGGCTCCATCTCGTGAAATCATGCAAATTTTCATGTATTTCAGAACATTTTTCCATTTTCTTCAATTGTAAATCTAGATTCTCGATGTTCGTGTCCAAACCACTACTCAACATGTTTCGAATTCCTTACAATTTGGTGCATGGGGCATAAATACCGACGCAAGAGCACAAATATTGTAGGAGATATGCCCTAGAGGCAATAATACATGTTATTATTTATCCCCATGTTCCATAATTAAGTTTATATTCCATGCTATAACTGGTATGGTTCTCAAGTCTACAATAACCCCGAGGCTCGGAGGAAGACTCATATGCACGTGTGGAATAATAAACGGTAAAATGTATTCCTAGTCTGGCCTCTAAGACTAGCTCAAGTGTTGCATGATGGTTCTGTTTACCTGATCATAGGCATGGCTATGCCGGCAACTTCGAGGGCACAATATTAGAAGAATATTTGTGTTGAATCGACCCGAATTGATGTTATGCTATGAGATACTTTCATCACAAGTTAATGGTAAATAACACAAAGAAAGTTAACGTTTGCATGATTCCTTATACCATTAGAGTATCGAGTTTCTTCATGCTTGCTTCATGAACTTTGGGGTTTGTTAAACGTCATCCGTAACTGGGTGGCTATTACGGCAGCTTACGGGTTCATGGAAAAGTATGACAAGTAACTTGATAGCTCAAGATTGGGATTTGTTCCTCCGACGATGGAGAGATATTCTCGGGCCCTCTCGGTGTTACGGTATCCATCATCGTCTGGCCAGACACATTGTGATTTGATTACGGGGATGCCGGAATGCGGAAACGAGAAAAGAGAACAAAACCGGCAACGAGGTAACTGGCATTGTGGACAAGTGTTGATCCACGGGGATGCCGATAAATCTCACCTCGGGTTTTGTAACATATTGCAAAGTAAAAGGAATAGCACACAACAACTGGAGGTTCACTCGAATATTCATTCGTGTGGGTATAGGGGTCAATATGGGTGTCCACGGCTCCGATGTTGATCATTGATCGGAAGGTGTTCCGGGTCATGTCTATACTTCACCGAACCTATAGGGTCACACACTTAAGGGTCATCTATCTGATGAATACTAGACAGGGAGTCTGAGAGAAAATCACCAGAAAAGTTTCGGGGACAACGGAAGAGTTCCGGAGAGAGAACACCGGAAGAGTTTCGGTAAAACCGAAAAGTTGTCGGAGACAAAAACCGGAAATGTTCCGGACTGCCGGAACCGCTTTGGTTGCTTTTCGCAGATGAAAATCATTGATCTGAAAATGTTTCGGAACGCATCCAGAATTGTTTTAGTGGGTACTGGGATTATTCTAAGACCAACAAAAATATTTTCGGATTTAACGGCCGCGAAAAAATGGTTTCATGAATAGTGAAAAGCACTTTATGGGCTAGTTTTAATGGGTTTTTTCTTCTAGGAGGAATTCCCTATTTTTGGAGTGAGGATAAGGTGGATGGAAGGTGGTGGGCCCCCCCAAGGGGGCAGCCATTTTCATTCATGGGCTTGGGGGCGCCCCCATGGGGCTTCCTTCCACCATTTGGTGGATAAGATCAAGCCATCCTTATGTGGCATGGTGAAATATCCAAACCCCTTTTGGTCTTTTCATCCCTTGCCACTACCCCTTGCTCCTCCTATAAATAGAGGTGGAGATGCACTCTCCACACTCACTCTCTCTCACATACACATGCCATGCATGATCTGGCTTTCTCTCTCCCTCCCAGCGAAATAGTTTCGGAGAGCCGAAAGGCTGTCTGGGTTCCGACAGGAACTAGTTTTGGACGGCGAAGCCCTGCCGGATAGCTGACACCGTATGTGTGCAACCCCGTAGAGAGGTCGTAGGTTCGATCTTTTGCCTGAGGGGCTGTTCGAGGGTCCTCCCGAAGGGCTGTCCGAGTTACCGTTCGAGGTTCGAGGGTCTTCCCGAAGGGCTGTCCGTGACATCGTCCGGGGGACTGTCCGACCACCTCCCGAAGGGCTGTCCGACGAGGGAGTACATCCTCGCGGTTGGGAGGTTGTAAATCCTAGCTGTGGGGATCTGCACCGACGATCAACATCGACTCTACTTCCGCTGCGCTACGAGTCGGTAACGATTAGATCAAACCTTGTATGCATCTCCATAGTGATCCTGGGCGTGCTCGCAGTACCGAATTTTTTTGTTTTCTGTCGCGTTCCTCAACAGTGGCATCATGAGCCAGGCTATGTGTAGATGCAAGTTATGATCTAGAATACATGAGATGTATGGGTATTGCATAGTATAATTTTTTAGTAGATAAGATCTATTGCTGAAAATTATTTGTGCGGGTAGTAAATGAAATCTATTACCCGATATTCTTGTTGCTTCCCTTGAATTTGCATAGTCCTGATATTGACGGCATGGTGGAATCTGACAAAGTTCTGGCAATCCGCGATCCTTTCATGCTGCTCCTGAGTATGCTGATTGATAGATCAACGAAGTGCTTCAGTGTCTTTGGGTTCCTCCATAGTTGAGAAAGATGGATGTTTCGCAGACGAAAGCGCAATGCAATGATCTGCACGGGGGTCATGCGTATGATGAAGTTTAGTATGGGGCTCGAGAGTTTATTATCTCGTGTTTCATACGCCCCGCAAAGTTAATCTAGCAACTTGAATGATCATGCTTGATGATAAACGTTGGTAGCTGCGGTTTGGTTGAAACCTTAGAAGCCACGTAAAATAAATTTTTGCATAAACCGATTAGAGGCGTCTAACTTGGTTTTGCAGGATGACATGAGGTGTGCATGTGATGTGGTATAACAGTTCTCATATTTAATTTGATTATGTATGAGATGACTATGCAATGTAAATTAACATGACCTGCGTGTCATGATTCGGCATGATGGCTGGAGCCATATGATTGTCACTTTAATGACCTGCGTGTCAACCTTATGTAATGCACTTATTTTATTAGCTATAGATATAGCAATATTATCTGGTGCATCGACAAGGTGGTGGCAAACTTCGCGAAGGTGAACACCGACGCGAATGCCGAAGACGAAGAAATTAATGACTTCTCCGTCAGAAAGGGCTATACCATATCATGCTATTATGAATTGCCTGAGATGTTTATGCCTCTTGAAGCACCCTTCTTTATTGCGCAGTAGTCGCTTTTATTAGGGTGATCTCTCACAAAAATATCAAGTAGTTAGTGTTCTCCCAAGTGTAGCACCGTCATAGCATCCTTCCTTTTGAGGTGCGCCATGATCTACATGGGTACGAACGATTGTATGTGTGTAAGGCGGGTGAGGTCAGACCTCATAGCAAGATCACTTGGTTATCTTGACGTTCATGGCAGGATCGTCCTAAGCTCAGAACACACGCATCGAAAGATGAACAAAAGTCACTTGGAGATGTGATTGGCAAGTTTGCCTACCAATTGAAGTTCGCGCCATCAGTGTTCATCTCGAACAATGGCGTTGAATGGAAATGTGGGTCTTGAATCACTCACAATCAATTATGAGAGATATTGATTTGAGTGGGAGCGCACTGTAGAATTAAATTGTTTAATTCTCGGTGCAATTAATTATGGACATCGTCTAAGTGGAATTTGCATAATAGTTGTAGAATAATGGCTCGCGTTTCCACCTTCCCTATTAAAATTGAATAAGCTGTTATTTATCTGGTTAAAACTTTAAGATTGGTAACGTGATGTGAGGATTGTCCTCAAGAGTGCCGAGAAGGACTTTGTCCTATCGCATGCTTTCGGTATTCTCCCGCTGATGCTATGGATGATGTGACTATCGTCCTTCGGTCCAAAAACTAGAATTCCGTTACGGTCAAGTGAAATACGTTTGCTTCCATAAAACCCGAACTTTAAAAGTTTGGGATAGTTATGTGATACTCATGGAACTGAAAATTATTTTCAGATACAAACAAAGGCTAAAAGATATGAGATATCCAAAGCAATGTTTGTTTGCAAGGTGTTAGTAAAGTGTTTACTGGTCATTTGACTGATAAGGGAGGGATCGAGGAGAACGCCTGCCATGTAAATGAAGGTGAATAAAACAAACAACTTAAAGAGAAAGGAAATGTCCAAAGGGTGTTAGTGTGACTTACACACCTAGGAAGACCGGGGCTAACGCCACTCTTAAGTTGGGTGCTTCTTCTGAGAGTAGGAGAAAGACTGAAAGTAAAACTGTTAGAAGTATAAAGGCAAAAGGAAAGAAATCTGGAATGTCCAGCTCATGTATGAAAGTCATACAAGTTATTGATGTTTGGAAGGATAGTTAAAAATAAATAGTTCTTGGGAATTGTGACTAAACGGTTAGTCACTGATTCTTGGGTATTGTGATTGACTTTTGATCACAGGAATACCCGTTCGATTGCATTCTCTTGCAACTCGATACAAGAACTACTACGGCCTAAAAGACTTGTCAGTAATGAGGTTTAGATACGCGCTGCGAACATAGTAAAAGTTACTATACCTTCCATCTATGTATTACTGTCTGTATTTATTTTCATAATTCATTTTAGAGTTTTACACACTCTAGCCCATTGCATAAAGTATATTGTAAGAAGGTTGTTCATAAGAGAACTTTTGATGTTCGGTGTTATGAATAAAGGCCATGCTTTCATTATGAATGAGATGTATGTTATGAATATTGATAATAATAAATTACCTCTGTATTTACTTTCTGTGACGCCCCCAATTTCGACCGTACGCTAAACATACACGCAATGCGTACGACCAAGATTAGGGACTCACTGATCGATATCACAACACAACACTAGATACAAATTAAAGTGATACAGCTTCATATTACAAGCCAGGGGCCTCGAGGGCTCGAATACAAAGCTCGACAAGCACGAGTCAGCGGAAGCAAATAATATCTGAGTACAGACATAAGTTAAACAAGTTTTGCCTTAAGAAGGCTAGCACAAACATAAGCAGCGGATCGAAAGAGGCGAGGCCTCCTGCCTAGGAACCTCCTAACTACTCCTGAGCGTTGTCACTCTCCACGTAGTAGTAGGCTTCGGCGGTGTTGTAGTAGTCGTCTCCGGCGTACTCCATCTCCTAGGCTCCATCGTCTGAACGCAGAATCGTATCGAGGGGGGAAGAGAAAGCAAAGCAGCGGTGAGTACTCATCCAAAGTACTCGCAAGACTGACATCAGAACTATGCTAAGTATGCATCAGTATCAAGGAATGGGGGGTATATCTGGACTGACTGCAGAAAGCAAGAATGAGGGGGGAAGGCCTAGTCCTATCGAAGACTAGCATCTTCAGCATCTTGCAGCATTAGAAGAGGGTAGACTAGTATCTCATATATAGTCATATTATTTTAGCAATTTTATTAAGTAACCACGCCCAAAGATTCTTCCTCGACTCCCTGCGAGGAAGCAATCTCGGAGCCACATTCATCTCAAATTTAAGTCACAGTTATAGTTGTATAAGGTCGAGGTACAACTCCAAGTCGTCCTGTTACCGTGGACACGGCTATTCGAATAGATGAATTCATCCCTGCAGGGGTGCACCGCATTTCCAACACGCCTGATCACCTCCGGCCGGACACACTTTCCTGGGTCATGCCTGGCCTCAAGATATCAGCACGTCGTCGCCCCACCTAGGCTCAACAAAGAGGCCAGCCCGCCGGTCTAAATCCTAAGCACAAAGGGGTCGTGGGCCCACTTGCCCTCTGCGCTCCTGCACGATGCGTGGGCGGCCGAGGTCAGCCCTAGTACACTCTAGTCCAAGAGCTGCACCGTCCAGGCCACTCGGGCGTGCGTCGCTCCATTGCTGACGTCCGAAGAGCTTCGGCTGATACAACGACACTGAGTACCCATAACTTCTCCCACGCGATGGTTTGGTGCGTAAAAAGGCCAATGACCCAACTCAGATCAAATACCCAACCCATTAGCATTTTATAAATGCGGGGCAAGCGCGACCCATGAAGTGCGGTCCCGTCGTCCCGTCTCGAGGATGTGTGGCAAGGGCCTCTCCTGGCCGTCCATGCCTCATCATCATCAAACCGTGGGTACCCCTCAGGGCCGACCCATCACCAACATGTTTCTGTAACCAGGTCATAGTAACTGTGTGTATAAAACATCAAGACGGAACCTGAGGAATCACCCTCAGGGGGTCCCGCTCGACGAAACCGTCAAGGAGGACCTAGAGGAATCACCCTCGAGGGTCCCACACTTGAGGGGTTGCACGACAGAGTCATCAACGGGAGTGGTGAAGGAGGAATCACCCTCGATAACCATGACCGACTAGCTGCACTACAGAGTTAGCATCATGAGTACTTCACCAGGTGTCACCCTCGGTACTCGATAGTAGCTCGGCAGAGTCGTACAACTAAGGGGTGTGCGGTGATGTGAGGGGCTTGGCTTGTCGGTCGGTTGACCGAGTCTTCGAGTCTTCGGGTCGTCGAGTCGTCGATGAAGAAGCAGGGGCAACTGGGACTAAGGGGTCACTGGGGATTCATTGATCAACCTATACTAAGCAGTTGATATGATTGCAGGTATAGTAGCAGTTTATCAAAAATAGGCTATGCATCAGAAATAGGAGCTAGCTAATACAGTAGAAAAATCTAATGCAAGAATAAGAGGGAAGAAATGGGCGATATCGGAATGCTCAAGGGGGTTTGCTTGCCTTGCTGCTCTGCGGCAAAAGGCTGATCGTCAATGGTGTAGTCGTACCCGGTAGCAGCGTCAGTCTCGGGGTCTACCGGTAAGAAGAGGGGGAGAAACAATAATTATAAAGCAGACAAGTGCATCACGATGCATGACATGGCAATATACAGAGCTAGGCATGCACTAACGCAGTATTACACATCGCAGACGGGTCGGAATAATATCTGACGATATTTCCCGGGTCTCTGGCTATTATCGAACAGATGATCCTAATGCTAAATGTCCAAGTTCATCATGCTAGGAGCATGTGACAGATGAACGGACGTCGTATTCGGATTCGTGGGATTTTTCTGATCAACTTTCATGTATAAAGCTTTTTCATCCGAGTTACGGATTATTTTATATTAAATTTTAAAGTTTTATTAATATTCTGAAATTAAAATATTTAATTTAATTCGAAAAAGCATTTATGACGTCAGCATGACATCAGGATGACGTCAGCAGTCAACAACCTCAGTTCACTGGTCAAACCTGACATGTGGGACCCCCATGTCAGTGACTCAGAATTAATCCAGTGTTAATTTAATCTAAACAGGTTTAATTAACAGGGTGGGGTCCAACTGTCAGTGAGACATTAGGGTTTAATTAATCATTTTTAATAATCTAATTAGCCAGATTAGCTACTGACAGGGCTGGCCCACTGTCATACACACAGGGGATCTGGGACCCACCTGTCATAGGCCAGGGGGGTGGGGCCCCACCTGTCAGTGACTGGGCTGTGCCAAGTCAGCCAGTTGACCAAGTCAACTGGTCAACTGGGGTGCCCAGGCCCACTGGCAGGGTCCCTGGGGGGTGGCCCCAGCCCAGCCAGGTCGGCGGCGGCCACCGGAATGGCGCTGGCGACCATAACCACGGCGGAGGGGCGCCGGAGCCGATCGGGATTCGTCCACGGGGGGTCATTTGGCGCGCAGACACTTGCGTTCGAACGCGGTGGCTCACGCACATCCACCTCGACGCATGGGAGGGGCTGGAACGGCCTGCAACGGCGCCGGCGACGAGCAGTGGCGGCGGTGCGGCTCGGGCTCCGACGGGGACTAGGCTACGGCGAGGTAGCGGGCGGCCTAGCTAGCCTACAGGGACCTACGCGTTATGGGGAAACTAATGGCGGCAAGTGCGGGGCCAGAAGACCACCGGAGGCCTGCCGGCGTCGAGATCCTGCGGCGGCGAGCTCCTGCACCGATGGAAATCGGGGCAGAGCTTGAAATCGAAGAGGGGGAAGAGGGGAAAGGGGGCAGGAGCTCACTGTGATCCTGTAGGGGTGCTTAATAGGCTCGGGGGGGAGGGGGGCTCGACGGTGCCGGATTTGTCGACAGAGCGCGGCGGCGACCCGAGGAAGAAGAAGAAGAGGGCGAGGTCGTAGAGGCTCCCGGACTCGATCCGAAGCTCGAGGAGGGAGAGGGCGACGCGGCAGAGCTCCTAGGCAGGCTACGGGGGCGCGGGAGGAGCGGTGGCCATGGGCTCGTGCTCAGCCATGGCGATGGTAGCGCGGGTTCGAGCGGAGGGAGAAGCAGAGAGCGAGAGAGAGGGAGCAGGTGAGATCTAGGGCTACAGGGGGGCAGGCAGGGGCACGGGGGGCGCTCTTATCTCCTCCGGGCCATCGCCGGCGAGCTGGTCCGGCGGGGACGCGCCCGGTCGCGGGCGCGCCTCGGTCGCCACCTCCTGTAGCGAGGTCGGGGACGACCGAGGGGGCTGCTGGGCCGGCCTGGGCCGGTGGCCCAGTTGGGCCGGGGGGGAGTTGTTTTCCTTTTCTTTCCTTTTTCTTGTTTTTCTTTTATTAGTTTCTGTTTTTACCAATCTCCCTTTATAAAATATTTTTGTAAAATTTAGAGAACATGCCCAATATTATAATAGCAATATTAGCTAGTTTCATAAAAAGTTTGGGCCAAATTGGAAATGTTAGGAAATTTTCATAATTCAAAAGACAATTAATTTATTGCATTAGGTCTCTGTTTTAATTGTTTTGAGGCTCTCAAATACCCTATAAAATGTTTGTTACAATTTTATAATAGCTTAGGGAATATTTGCAACCTAAGCAAGATTTTTATTTTAAAGTTCGCAACACTTATAAATCCACCTTTTAATTGAAATTGAATTTCAAAGGATTTTGAATCAGGGCTTGATTTTCAACAGTGATCATAACTGGATTAGCAAAATGGAATAGCATAATCCTCAGATTACTGTAGCTTGATTACAGAGTTTACTGTAGCACTTGATCCAGGGCGTCACAATTCTCCCCTACTAAAAAGAATTCTCGTCCCGAGAATTAAGAAGTAGAAGGAAAGAGCCCGGGGTATTCTGCACGAAGATGATCTTCGTGTTCCCAAGTGGCTTCGTCTTCAGAATGATTTGCCCACAGCACCTTGAAGAACTTGGTAACCTTCTGACGAGTCCGACGTTCAGTTCCATCGAGAATGCGGACTGGTTGCTCTTTGTAAGAGAGGTCATGTTGCAGTTCAAGCATATCATGATCCACTGCTCGGATAGGATCCTTGAAGCAGCGACGAAGCTGTGACACATGGAACACATCGTGAACCTGAGGAAGGTTTGGCGGTAGTTCTAGTTGATATGCCACCTTGCCACGCCTTTCGAGAAGAGTGAAAGGACCAATATATCGAGGAGCCAGCTTGCCCTTGATCCCAAAACGGTGTGTACCTCTCATTGGCATGACTCGAAGATATGCCTTTTCGCCAGGTTGATAGACCATATCTTTGTGATGACGGTCATACTGACTCTTCTGACGAGACTGAGCAGCCTTTAGATTTGCATGAATAATGCGGACTTGGTCTTCGGCATGTTGGATAATATCCGGACCGATAAGTATACGTTCCCCAGTTTCTGACCAATTCAGAGGAGTCCGACACTTACGTCCATATAACACTTCAAAGGGAGCCATCTTCAGACTAGCTTGATAGCTATTGTTGTAGGAGAACTCAGCATACGGGAGAGATTCCTCCCATTTCTTGCCGAAAGAAATGACACAAGCTCGAAGCATGTCTTCGAGAATCTGATTGACTCTTTCAACTTGTCCCTGGGATTAAGGGTGAAAAGCGGTGCTGAAGGACAAATGAGTTCCCATAGCTTCCTGGAAACTTGCCCAAAATCTTGAAGTGAATAAACTGCCACGGTCTGAACTAATCACCAATGGAATACCGTGGAGTGAAACAACTCTGGACATGTAAAGATCTGCTAGCTGACTAGCAGTAATAGTTTCCTTGACAACCAGAAAATGTGCAACTTTGGACAACCGGTCAATGACGACAAGAATAGCATCATTACCTTTCTGTGACCTGGGAAAACCAGTAATGAAGTCCATTTCAACATGATCCCATTTCCATTCAGGAATAGAAATAGGTTGTAGAGTTCCAGCAGGCCTTTGATGTTCTGCTTTGATACGACGACAAACATCACATTCGGCAACATAGCGAGCAATGTCTTGCTTCATGTTAGACCACCAGAATCTTTGACGAATGTCTTGGTACATCTTGGTACTACCAGGATGAATAGACAGCGGAGTGTCATGTGCTTCCTTCATGACCTCCTGAGTCACATCATTGTTTTTCTCCTTACTCGGTACCACTAGGCGGCCTTTGAAGTACAAGGCGCCATCCTCAGCAATAGTGAAGGATGAGGGCTTTCCTTCTGCGAGATCGAGTTTAATCCTCTCGACTTCATTGTCACACTTCTGGATCCACTTGATGACGTCCACAAGATCTGGTTTAGCAACCAGGGTATTAAGAGAACCCTGGGAAACAACGTGGAGGTTCATTTTGTAGGACCCCTCAGGAGGGGGAGCGAGATAACCCTGAGGAACAATATGGAGGTTCAGCTTGCGGAATTCTTCTTGAAGAAGGGGGTGAACCTTGTGAATCTGAAAGTGATTGCAGTATGACTTGCGGCTCAAAGCATCAGCCATTACATTAGCCTTGCCAGGTGTATAAGAAATACCCACATTGTAGTCTGCTATTCGTTCCATCCATCTTTGTTGACGGAGATTCAGATATGGCTGAGTAAACAAGTACTTCAGACTTTGGTGATCGGTGTAGATCTCGCAACGATTACCAACAAGGTACTGCCGCCACTCTTTCAGAGCATGAATTACTGCAGCAAGTTCAAGGTCATGAACTGGGTAGTTCTCTTCATCAGGACGCAATTGACGAGATGCATAAGCAACCACTCTGCGCTCTTGCATTAGGACACAACCCATTCCCTGACGCGAAGCGTCACAATAAATGACGAAGTCCTTACGAGTATCCGGAGGAGCAAGCACTGGAGCAGATGTCAGCTTGTCCTTAAGTGCCTGAAAGCTCTCCTGACATTTTTCTGTCCACTCATATTTAACACCTTTGTGAAGCAAATTGGTTAAGGGCTTTGCAATCTTGGAGAAGTTCTCGACGAATCGACGGCAATAGCTGGCGAGTCCGAGAAAACTTCTGACTTGCTTGACATTCTTTGGGGGAGTCCAGTCAAGAATAGCCTGAACTCGTTCAGGGTTGACCGCAATACCATCCTTGGAGATCACATGACCAAGGTAGGTTACTTTGTCCATCCAGAACTCACACTTTGAATACTTTGCATAAAGTTGATGTTCTCGAAGCCTCTCCAGTATAAGACGAAGATGTTCAGCATGCTCTTCTTTATTCTTGGAGTAAACCAGGATATCATCCAGATAAACCACGACGAATTTATCGAGGTAATCCATGAATATATAGTTCATCAGGCGAGAGAAGGTTGCTGGGGCATTGGTTAAGCCAAAGGACATGGCGGTGTACTTGTATGAACCATAACGAGTAACGAATGCAGTCTTCGGAATATCCTCTTCACGTACCCGGATCTGATGGTAACCCAACCTCAAGTCGAGTTTTGAGAACACTGATGAACCAGCAAGTTGATCATACAGATCGTTGATCCGAGGGAGCGGATATTTGTTTTGAATCGTTGCCTGGTTGATGGGACGGTAATCTTGAACCAATCGATTCGTACCGTCTTTTTTCTTGACAAAGAGAGAAGGTGCTCCCCAAGCAGAGGAACTTGGACGAATGAAACCCAGACGAAGCGAATTGTCAATTTCTTGCTTAAGTTCAAGGAGTTCATGTGGTGGCATCTTATACGGACGCTTGGCTATAGGAGTGGTACCAGGTACCAAGTCGATGACAAACTCGACAGCTCTGGCAGGGGGAATCCCTGGAAGTTCTTACGGAAAAACATCTTGGAAATCCCGGACAACTGGAATGTTTTCAATTCCTTCAAGAGGTGACTCGTTTAATGCATTCATGGCATATAGTCGGGCTTCAGCATCTCGAACAAGATGACCATGATAGCTTACAATCTCATTCGAAGGGTGTAGGAGGTGGACGGTTTTGGTGTCACAAACAATTGAAGCGGTATGTGCTTTCAACCAATCCATTCCGAGAATAAGATTGATATTAGAAGACTTCAGCATTATGGGGGAGGCAAGGAATTCCAACCCTTCAATTTCAATGGGGACATTGTGACTAATAATGGAGGTCCGACATTGGCCCGCGGGAGTGTTTACCACTATTGGGACGTTCATCTCTTCACACTTAATGTCATGCATGCATGCGAAATCTTCAGACATAAAAGAATGCGATGCTCCTGTATCAAACAATACAGAAGCTGGCACTGAGTTGACGAGAAGAGTACCCATCACAGTAGCAGGCTGGTCTTGAACTTCATTCAGATCAATATTGTTAGCTTGGACACGACCAGTGTTAGGCCTGGCATTGTTGTTGCGGGGCTGGTTGGAAGGCAGTGCAAGTTGATTCTGATTCTGCCTGCATTCTCTAGCACGGTGTCCTGGACGACCACACTTGAAGCACAGCCCATCCTCAGGACGAGAAGTGGGAACAGGAGCTCGTGGTGGCGGAGCTGGGAGCCTCGGCTGCCTAGGTGGGGGTGGAGGCAGACGAGGTGCAGCATAGGACGGCCTCGGAGCAGGAGGCGGTGCATGGTACATGTTGTGGGGGATCCAGATCTTGCGCTTTTGAGTTCCTGAGCCCGAAGATGAGCCCATGTCACGGTTGCGCTTGCTGCTGTCCTTGTAGTCCTGCAGACCTGTTTCCACTAGAACAGACTTGTTCACCAAGGTGGCAAAGTTATCGAAGTCTTGAACAAGGAGTGCCAGTTTGATATCAGGGTGGAGGCCTTCACGGAACTTCTCTTGCCTACGAGCATCAGTTGCAACGTCTTCTTCAGCATAGCGAGACAAGTCCAGAAATTCCCGCTGATAAGCATCCACAGTCTTGTTGCCCTGGACTAGGTTGCGTAATTCACGCTTCTTCTTATCCATCAGTCCCTGAGGAATGTGACGAGCACGGAACGCAGCTTGGAACTCCGGCCAGGTGATGATTGTTCCAACAGGTTGTGAGCGCCTGTGACTGTCCCACCATTGAGCAGCGGGACCCTTCAGAAAATATGAGGCAAAGGTGACATAGCTAGCCACTGGGGCGCCTGAAGACTCCAGCTCATAAGTGATGTCACGGAGCCAGTCATCTGCGTCAAGCGGCTGAGTTGAGCTGCGGTAGATCGCAGGGTTGAGACGCATGAAGTCTTGCAGAGTCATTGGGGCTGGCTACTGATTCATATTCGGCCTTGGGAACTGGTCCATAAGTCCTTGCATAAACTGGCGATTCAGTTCAAACTGTTGCATCATACCAGCCATGTATTCCGGTGGTGGTGGTGGTTCAGGCGCACCACGACCACGCCCAGCTAGCCTAACCATTCTGTCAAATTTTTAATAGTGGTAGTTTAGCACTGGGTAATTGCAAGGACAAAGAACCATTCATGAAGTAAATTGCACTAAGAAGAAAGTGCGATAGATACGACATAGTAGTTCAAATCCAGCATACAGATCCGTACATAGGTCTATTACAAACCATAAGTTCATTACAAAATAGACGATAGGTCCGGCATGAAATTAACCTAGATAACTAGGCGGCACACAGGCTCGCGGTAGAGGGATACAACAACGAGGCATAGCGATATGCTACATCAACGTCGGGGACAACGATAGAATCAAGCCATCATCTGGATGGAGGAGCTCTCCGGGAGGAAGAAGTTACGAGAACCTAGAGTTAGAGTTAATAAAATCTTTAACCCGAAAGAGAAGAGAGATCAGAACCCAGAGTATAGACGAGGAATAAAAGATCCTAATACCACCCGATTGACAAGTGGGCCCGTAAGCCACACAACTATGTTAGTAAAAGTTTTTCAATGACTAGACTCAACTTCGGCCAAGGAGTTGGAAAGGGGGGCTACCTACAGGCAGTCGGCTCTGATACCAACTTGTGACGCCCCCAATTTTGACCGTACGCTAAACATACATGCAATGCGTACGACCAAGATTAGGGACTCACTGATCGATATCACAACACAACACTAGACACAAATTAAAGTCATACAGCTTCATATTACAAGCCAGGGGCCTCAAGGGCTCGAATACAAAGCTCGACAAGCACGAGTCAGCGGAAGCAAATAATATCTGAGTACAGACATAAGTTAAACAAGTTTTACCTTAAGAAGGCTAGCACAAACATAAGCAGCGGATCGAAAGAGGCGAGGCCTCCTGCCTGGGAACCTCCTAACTACTCCTGAGCGTCGGCACTCTCCACGTAGTAGTAGGCTCCGGCGGTGTTGTAGTAGTCGTCTCCGGCGTACTCCATCTCCTGGGCTCCATCGTCTGAACGCAAAATCGTATCGAGGGGGGAAGAGAAAGCAAAGCAGCGGTGAGTACTCATCCAAAGTACTCGCAAGACTGACATCAGAACTATGCTAAGTATGCATCAGTATCAAGGAATGGGGGGGGGTATATCTAGACTGACTGCAGAAAGCAAGAATGAGGGGGGAAGGCCTAGTCCTCTCGAAGACTAGCATCTTTAGCATCTTAGAGCATTAGAAGAGGGTAGACTGGTATCTCATATATAGTCATATTATTGTAGCAATTTTATTAAGTAACCACGCCCAGAGATTCTTTCTCGACTCCCTGCGAGGAAGCAATCTCGGAGCCACATTCATCTCAAATTTAAGTCACAGTTATAGTTGTATAAGGTCGAGGTACAACTCCAAGTCGTCCTGTTACCGTGGACACGGCTATTCGAATAGATGAATTCATCCCTGCAGGGGTGCACCGCATTTCCAACACGCCTGATCACCTCCGGCCGGACACACTTTCCTGGGTCATGCCCGGCCTCGGGATATCAGCACGTCGTCTCCCCACCTAGGCTCAACGAAGAGGCCAGCCCGCTGGTCTAAATCCTAAGCACAAAGGGGTCATGGGCCCACTTGCCCTCTGCGCTCCTGCACGATGCGTGGGCGGCCGAGGTCAACCCTAGTACACTCTAGTCCAAGAGCTGCACCGTCCAGGCCACTCGGGCGCGCGCCGCTCCATTGCCGACGTCCGAAGAGCTTCGGCTTATACAACGACGCTGAGTACCCATAACTTCTCCCACGCGATGGTTTGGTGCGTAAAAAGGCCAACGACCCAACTCAGATCAAATACCCAAACCATTAGCATTTTATAAATGCGAGGCAAGCACGACCCATGAAGTGCGGTCCCGTCGCCCCGTCTCGAGGATGTGTGGCATGGGCCTCTCCTGCCTGTCCACGCCTCATCATCATCAAACCGTGGGTACCCCTCAGGGCCGACCCATCACCAACATGTTTCTGTAACCAGGTCATAGTAACTGTGTGTATAAAACATCAAGATGGAACCTGAGGAATCACCCTCAGGGGGTCCCGCTCGACGAAACCGTCAAGGTGGACCTAGAGGAATCACCCTCGAGGGTCCCACACTTGAGGGGTTGCACGACAAAGTCATCGTCGGGAGTGGTGAAGGAGGAATCACCCTCGGTAACCATGACCGACTAGCTGCACTACAGAGTTAGCATCATGAGTACTTCACGAGGTGTCACCCTCGGTACTCGATAGTAGCTCTGCAGAGTCGTACAACTAAGGGGTGTGCGGTGATGTGAGGGGCCTGGCTTGTCGGTCGGTTGACCGAGTCTTCGAGTCTTCGGGTCGTCGAGTCGTCGATGAAGAAGCAGGGGCAACTGGGACTAAGGGGTCACTGGGGATTCATTGATCAACCTATACTAAGCAGTTGATATGATTGCAGGTATAGTAGCAGTTTATCAAAAACAGGCTATGCATCAGAAATAGGAGCTAGCTAATACAGTAGCAAAATCTAATGCAAGAATAAGAGGGAAGAAATGGGCGATATCGGAATGCTCAAGGGGGTTTGCTTGCCTTGCTGCTCTGCGGCAAAAGGCTGATCGCAACGGTGTAGTCGTACCCGGTAGCAGCGTCAGTCTCGGGGTCTACCGGTAAGAAGAGGGGGGAGAAACAATAATTATAAAGCAGACAAGTGCATCACGATGCATGACATGGCAATATACAGAGCTAGGCATGCACTAACGCAGTATTACACGTCGCAGACGGGTCGGTATAATATCTGACGATATTTCCCGGGTCTTTGGCTATTATCGGACAGATGATCCTAATGCTAAATGTCCAAGTTCATCATGCTAGGAGCATGTGACAGATGAACGGACAGCGTATTCGGATTCGTGGGATTTTTCTGGTCAACTTTCATGTATAAAACTTTTTCATCCGAGTTACGGATTATTTTATATTAATTTTTAAAGTTTTATTAATATTCTGAAATTAACAGATTTAATTTAATTCGAAAAAGCATTTATGACGTCAGCATGACATCAGGATGACGTCAGCAGTCAACAGCCTCAGTTCACTGGTCAAACCTGACATGTGGGACCCCCATGTCAGTGACTCAGAATTAATCCATTGTTAATTTAATCTAAACAGATTTAATTAACAGGGTGGGGTCCAACTGTCAGTGAGACATTAGGGTTTAATTAATCATTTTTAATAATCTAATTAGCCAGATTAGCTAATGACAGGGCTGGCCCACTGTCATACACACAGGGGATCTGGGACCCACCTGTCATAGGCCAGGGGGGTGGGGCCCCACCTGTCAGTGACTGGGCTGTGCCCAGTCAGCCAGTTGACCAAGTCAACTGGTCAACTGGGGCGCCCAGGCCCACTGGCAGGGTCCCTGGGGGGTGGCCCCAGCCCAGCTAGGTCAGCGGCGGCCACCGGAATGGCGCCGGCGACCATAACCACGGCGGAGGGTCGCCGGAGCCGATCGGGATTCGTCCACGGGGGGTCATTTGGCATGTAGACACTTGCGTTCGAACGCGGTGGCTCGCGCACATCCACCCCGACTCATGGGAGGGGCTGGAACGGGCTGCAACGGCTCCGGCGACGAGCAGTGGCGGCGGTGCGGCTCGAGCTCCGACAAGGACTAGGCTACGGCGAGCTAGCGGGCGGCCTAGCTAGCCTACAGGGACCTACGCGTTACGGGGAAACTAATGGCGGGGAGTGCGGGGCCAGAAGACCACCGGAGGCCTGCCGGCGTCGAGATCCTGCGGCGGCGAGCTCCTGCACCGATGGAAATTGGGGCCAGAGCTTGAAATCGAAGAGGGGGAAGAGGGGAAAGGGGGCAGGAGCTCACTGTGTTCCTGTAGGGGTGCTTAATGGGCTCGGGGGGGGGGGGCTCGACGGTGCCGGATTTGTCGACGGAGCGCGGCGGCGACCCGAGGAAGAAGAAGAAGAGGGCGAGGTCGTAGAGGCTCCCGGGCTCGATCCGAAGCTCGAGGAGGGAGAGGGCGACGCGGCGGAGCTCCTGGGCAGGCTGCGGGGGCGCGGGAGGAGCGGTGGCCACGGGCTCGAGCTCAGCCATGGCGACGGCAGCGCGGGTTCGAGCGGAGGGAGAAGCAGAGAGCGAGAGAGAGGGAGCAGGTGAGATCTAGGGCTACAGGGGGGCAGGCAGGGGCACGGGGGGCGCTCTTATCTCCTCCGGGCCATCGCCGGCGAGCTGGTCCGGCGGGGACGCGCCCGGTCGCGGGCGCGCCTCGGTCGCCACCTCCTGTAGCGAGGTCGGGGACGACCGAGGGGGCTGCTGGGCCGGCCTGGGCCGGTGGCCCAGTTGGACCGGGGGGGAGTTGTTTTCCTTTTCTTTCTTTTTTCTTGTTTTTCTTTTATTAGTTTCTGTTTTACCAATCTCCCTTTATAAAATATTTTTGTAAAATTTAGAGAACATGTCCAATATTATAATAGCAATATTAGCTAGTTTCATAAAAAGTTTGGGCCAAATTGGAAATGTTAGGAAATTTTCATAATTCAAAAGACAATTAATTTATTGCATTAGGTCTCTGTTTTAATTGTTTTGAGGCTCTCAAATACCCTATAAAATGTTTGTTACAATTTTATAACAGCTTAGGGAATATTTGCAACCTAAGCAAGATTTTTATTTTAAAGTTCGCAACACTTATAAATCCACCTTTTAATTGAAATTGAATTTCAAAGGATTTTGAATCAGGGCTTGATTTTCAACAGTGATCATAACTGGATTAGCAAAATGGATTAGCATAATCCTCAGATTACTGTAGCTTGATTACAAAGTTTACTGTAGCACTTAATCCAGGGCGTCACACTTTCATAATTCATTTTAGAGTTTTACACACTCTAGCCCATTTGCATAATGTTTGTTGCAAGAGTGTTATTCATAAAAGAACAATTGTTGTTCAGTATCATGAATAACATAAGGGCCATGCTTCCATCAAGGATGGGATGTATGTTATGAATATTGATGGTAATATGATACATCTGTAACGCTGACACTAAATGTCGCAAGACTAAAAGAATACCACATATGTGTGGCACTGCATTTGGTCACATTGGAGAAACCCGCATGGACAGATTCCATAATGATGGATTTTGAAGTCGTTTGATTATGAATCATCTGACACTTGCAACTTTCCTCCGAAAAGTGAAGTGACTGAAATACCGTTCACAGGGCATAAGGAACGACCAACAAACTTATTGGTGATCATACATCATGATGTGTGTAGTCCGATAAATGTTGTTGCTAGCAGTGGATTTGTCTATTTTCTGAAATGACTCAAGTAGATATATGGATATTTACTTGATGAGACGTAAGTCTGGATCTTTTGAAATCATTCAAAAGGTTTTTCAAAAATGAAGTAAAAATTATTGTAACAAGAAAATTATGTTTCTACAATTAGATTGCGGAAAGGAATATTTTGAGTTACAAGTTTAGCGAATGTCTGATGAGTTGTGAAAAGAGTTTCATAACTTACACCTCCCGGAACACCACAGTAAGTGGAATGTCCATGAAGATGTAATCAAACCATTTATGACATGGTGAGATCAAAGATGACATAAATCAATTTGCCTTTATCCCTTTTAAGAGTAATGCTTTAGAGACTGCGGCTTTTACACTGAAAAGAGCTCCATCGGGTCTGTTGAAATGACGTCATGGTATGGTACGTCCAACCATGTTATATCTTTTCTTAACATTTGGAATATGGGTCTTGTGTAAAAGGTTACATACCTATTCCAAATCAGAAAAGTGCTACTTTGTAGGTTATCCCATAATGTTAGGTATTCCCCCACCACTATACCGAGGCAAAGGATTTTGCCACAAAACGGTATGCTTTTAAAGAGAATGGTTCTTGCAAAAAAGGTGAGTGCACTACTGGAATCAGAGAATTTGCCATCTGCCTGATCTTTGCCGTCTGCTGGCAGATGGCAAAGAAACTCTTTGCCGTCAGCTGCCAAAAAACAGATGGCAAAGATACTGTTTGCCATCGGTGCGTTCTTTGCCGTCCGCTGGCAGACGGCAAAGATACGCCAGGCAGACGGCAAAGAGACCAGGCGGGCCCCACTGCACCGTGGACGGCATGGTTGCCGTCAGCTACATCTTTGCCATCTGCCGCAGCCTCTTTGCCATCTGCCGTCCCCTCTTGGCCACCTGCTAGCACATGGCAAAGGGGATGGGCACTTAACGGTCACAGCGTCCGGCCCCCTCCAATAGTGTTCCTGAAAAAAAACCCTCTCTCTCTCCCCCCACCGGGCCATCCCCACGATCTCCCCCATCTCCCCCGACCTGGCTCTGTCTCTCCCCCCTCCACCAACACCACCGCGCCGGCCGGCCCCTCCCCGCGGCTCCCCCCCTCCCTGCGCCGCCCACCACCGCGCCGCTCCCTCCCCGCGGCTCCCCCCCTCTGCGCCCCCCTCCCCGCGGCTCCCCCCCTCTGCGCCCCCCTCCCCGCGGCTCCCCCCTCTGCGCCCCCATCACCGCGCCCGGCCTCCTCGTGATTCCTCCCGTGTCCCGGCTGCATCTCGCCGCCGGTGAGTGCCGCTGTCGACATCACTCGCCCCTCTCGCCGCCGGTGAGTATTCTCCCCAGTCCCTCCTTCCCACCTCCTTCCATTTCTTCTTCCGACCCTGACCCCAGTTCACTCGGTCGACAGCACGCCGTCGTCCCCGCCGGATTCGTTTTCGTCCGCTGCAGCCTTTCGCCGGATCCGCCCGCCTCTTGCCGCGCTGCAGATCGAATCCCGTGGCACCGCCCCGGTCCGCCCCCGCCACAGATCACGTCCGGCACCTTGCAAAGTACGCTCCGTCCATGAGTTGTGGCTACTTAAAGCTCTTGGATGTTGTTGTGGACATGGAAAATCATGCTGTACTAGTGATTTTGTAGACACAAATTAAAAAAAACATTTAGAGATTTATTTATGTGTATATTCTTAGGAGTTAGAACTATATTAGTACTTATAATATTGAACATTTAATGAGTTCTGAAAAATATTGTCATCATGGAAAACTAACAATGCACAAATAAAAGACGTGATTTTAGGAACTTTCATATGGAACGGCAAGCTCAATTAGTGGATAACGAAGAGTGAAGAAAATTCATGGTCATTCGAATTTGAACCTAACTAGTAGTTTTTTTTCATGAAGAGAACTTGGAATCAAGAGATGGATGGCATCCAAGAATTATATGTTTGTTGCTCCAATTTGTAGGGTATGGAACAATGAATTTATTGGCTCTGAATAATAACAACACTAATTGGATTAGCAAAACTATTATCGTACATATCTATATATTTCATATGGCCCGCGAAATAGAAAAGTAACCTACTCAAGATATATGTGTTATGCAGAAAGAGGCGTTTTAGCTCATACACATGCACCAATGATAGAAGTGAAACCGGGAAAATATCAGAAGATGCAAACACATTCTTAAAAGAATTAGTTGTATACATATTCTAATATTTAACATGTATGTACATCTACTATAAAAAACACAATGTTGGTTTCCTCGATATAATAATTCATGTAGGTATGTATGATTCACACTACCCTTCTTGGCAGAAATTACATTCATGTGTGTCACAATGGAATAGTTTTCTAAGTAATGGTAGGTTGCACTATTGGTTTTGATTCCTTCAAGTATATTTATGGACTTAGTTAGATTATTTACATATAAGAAGAATTATAAACTGGAGTTGATTAATAAAGAATAGTGTACCAGATTGCCGGTAGATATATTTTAGGTGACTATGTTGTTTTTCGGGCAAGTGGCCATTAAAAAAAATTATGCGCAAAGGTTGTATGACTTGGAAAATAAGAAGAAAAAACTAGAAGACCAGAAGAGCATTTGTATAACATGAAGTAAATTGTACTCCCTTATATTGTGGGACGGAGGGAGTATCTCGTTATTCACTTCATGACATGATGTTTGTGCCAGTTTATTTGACATCTTTAGATGTTCCATGCTATTAATTATAATTCCATGGGGTTTTTCACTGTTTTCTAAAGCATCTGCAGTGGTTTACTTAGTAGAAAACATGTTTTGCATTGGTATATGTGTGGTTGTACAGTGGAAGGATCAGTCACAAATGCACTTTTTGTATCAACACTAATATTATTGTGTTTCACCTCTCTTGCTAACGACTCCCATCTTGCATGGTTTTTGTGTGGTTGTACAGTGGAAACATTAGTCACAAATGCACTTTTTGTATCAACCCTAATATTATTGTGTTTCACTTCTCTTGCTAACGACTCCAGTCTTGCATGGGCCTACAGTTGGATCCTATATGATATCTTCTGAGGAGACGGTGTCATCAACCGATGTGGCTGCACCAAGGACTCCTTTATGCTCCTCCCTTGCCTCCTCCAGGAACTGCTCCATCAGCGATGGGAAAATCTCAAAGATGATGAACACCTCTTTGTGGAAGTATGCTTAGCAGAGCTCTGCACAACAACATGCTTTGTGGTAAGGATGTGCAACTTCCTTCAATTTCCATATTGGATGATGCCAAATGAGAGAATACAGAGGAGTTCTTTGTATGGATGGTACAACCTGAACTTATTTCATAGTCCATAAAATGGTCTTCTTTGTAGAATAAGTGATAGGGAATTGCAAGGATTGTCACTAAAATTACAAGGAAATTAACTGTGGAGCAAATACATTTATGTACATTATCAAAGTGTTTCATCTATCATCCAGCAAGATATTTACCTATATTTTAATAAATATGTATTTTTCACTTGCGGAAATGTGTAAGATATATGAAACTTGAGCTTGACTACAAGCTCCACTTTCAGTTTTTCCATATAGCGGTAGAGTTTAAGCATTAGAGAGAGCTTCATTTTACATAACTGTACATTATTTCAATAATAAGTTGATGTGCAGTTATTATTTACTAAGTTTGCCTGGTTCCTCTCTGTTTCAGGTTGAGAAGGAAATTCTGTTAGTAATTTCTTGAAGTAAAAAAAATGTCAGTAATATGATTCCCAAGAGCCTGTAGAAAATTGACAGAAGTACAAAACAGATAATTGTGGTTCTTTTATTCCTTCTTTGTGCATAAACTTTATTGTCATGACTTAGTCTCGTTTGTCAAGTTATGCAACATTTGAAGTCATTCGAAGCATTTAGGATAATTATCATATATCCTTTGTTTTTTTGTGAATGTATTCTCATTCACTTATCTCTCATTATTCTAGCCTTTTCCCTTGATAGCATGCTACATATTTCGGCAACATGCCCAACAGTTATAGTGAACCCGAGATAATCTATAATATACAAGTACTTTGACTGTTAGACTCTAATTTTTTTTTGTCTCCTTCATTTTTTTTTCATCATCCGTTTTAGTGAAAGTTAATTGCTCTAGCACCTTTTGACACCATGACTGACTGAAGATAGATGTTACTTTATACTCCCTCCGTCCCAAAATAACTGTCTCAACTTTGTACTAGCTCTAGTGCAAAGTTGTACTAAGCTTAAGACACTTATTTTGGGACGGAGGGAGTATTGCCTAATGCTTAATGTTCTTATTTGCCATCTGCTAATGTGATAAAATCGCATCAACTCAACTTCCTTTTTATGATGTAGATTGGTAGGAACCACTGGAAAAATGTAGAGGTGCATGGAACGAACATGATTTTTCCTCCTGTTTTTTATATTCAAGATGATGGTCACCTCTGTGTGGAAGTATGCTGAGCAGAGCTCTGCACCACAACATGCCTTGTGGTAAGGGTATGCAATTTCTTTCGATTTCAATATTGGATTATGCTAAATTAGGTAACACGAAGGAGTTATACCTATGGAGTTATATCTATGGATAGTATAACAACCTGAACTTAAATCATAGTCCATAAAATGGTCTTATTTTTAGAGTAAATGCTAGGGAATTGCGAGGATTATCACTTCCAAGGCAATTAACCAAAACTCCTAATTCTTTGTGGAGTAAGTACTAGGGGATTGCAAGGATTATCACTACATCAACAGCAGGATTTTAGTACAATATTGATGGGTAGGTAGGGATTGATATATAGTTACTACAATGCTTTTGTCCATCTCTCTCTCACTCCCCCCCTCTCCATCTGTCTGTGTAAACACGGCACTGTCGATATTTAAGCAAGATGTTTATCCATGGTTTCTAGCCAGACTTGCATTTGTTAACAAGTATACTTTTTCTAATAATAGTGCATTGAAATGCACTTATTTGCAAACATGACACTTCCAGTTGCTATGATGCTTAGTTTCCAGTTGGCTTTTATATTTCGACAAGTTATTGGCCGAAATACTTGTTTGCTCTACTTAGATTGTACTCCCTCTGTATATCTACCAAGGTAGTTCATCCATTGTTTTACTGTAATCTTTACTATTTATAGTACTAGAAAACTAGAGCTGAAAGTATTAACTGACCATTTCTCAATTCAACAATTTGAGCATTTCATCCTGTTCTCGGCAAAGAGTCAAGTATTTTATATTATCAGGAAACGAACCCAGCAGGTGGTTCCACCTTGCTGTCCTCCCAGCTCTAGATGCCGCATCAAAGAAAATGCATAAGTCAAGTCGGCCAATAGATGTAATCATAACCACCCTGGTCCACCCCGGTCCCCCTCCAACTGGTGTCTCTGTATCCCTATCTGCATTATGTCTAAATTCATATGAATAAACACGCACTTCTTGATTGTTTCCCACATTGCCACAAAGACAAACAATATCATGTGTAAATTTTTTTTTTAACGTTTAATGAAACATTTCCCAGGCAATCCAGTGAGGCGCGGCGTGCCGCCGCACACTACCTGCTAGCATAATCTATTTACGCATACTGACAGCACACATCACACGTACCAATATATGTATGTACGTGTACACAGGCAAGCATCGATCAGTATCGAGTAATCGGCCTCCATTAGTTTTAGCCTCTTCCAGCCATCATATAATTATATGATACAGGTTCTACAAATTATATGGTCAAACACACAATCATATCCAATTAGTAAATATAAGATCTCCTGTCTGCACATGACACTGGTGTCTTTGGTCAGTATACTAGCTGCCCAAATATAAGAAAGGCTGCGGAACATGCTTCTTCTTCTTCTTCTTCTTCTTCTTCTTCTTACACTTCTTCTTATTCTTTTAGTCTTCTTCTTCTTCTTCTTCTTCTTCTTCTTCTAACTTTCTTAATTACTCCCATTTTTGCAGATTTGATTCACTTCATGGAAGCTGGGATTGATGGACTGCTAGTGTTCATTTTTTTTCATTTGTATTGACGAACAATGTGAAACTTATGTATGTATATATGGATGAACTATGCGAAACTATGTACTGTGCTAGCCTATGTGTTCTCTAGCTTGTTAAATATTTTCACGATGGTGTTGGAAATATATGTGCTGTGAAACATATGTGCTGAAGATGTCTGAAACTATATATATATATATATGATGTGAAAATGCAGGGAAATAAAAGAAAACAAACAAAAAAGGGGCAATACAGGCTCTTTGCCATCTGCCAGCAGATGGCAAAGATGCCACGTGGCAGCAGCCTATGCAACCTGGGAGCACCAGGTCTGATCCATTTGGTCACTTTGCCATCTGCTGGCAGATGGCAAAGGCTTGGCGCAGGCAGATAGCAAAGGGCTGGGGGCCAGGCGGATGGCAAAGGGCTGGGGGCCAGGCAGATGGCAAAGGGGCAAAGGTCTTGGGCAGGCAGATGGCAAAGGGCTTGGGATGGCAAAGTATGCCGTTAGCCACCTAACGGGGCTAACAGCCATACGTTGCCGTCAGCGTCCTTTGCCGTCAGCCAGCTGATGGCAAAGATTCTTTGCCATCCGCTGTGTCTTGGCAGATGGTAAACAGCCGCATTGCCGGCGCTAGCAGTGTCGAAACTTCTGCCGGCTGATGGCAAAGACCTTTGCCATCGGTGGACTGGTCCTTTGCCGTCTGCCATGGCAGATGGCAAAGAACCTGATTCCTGTAGTGGTGGGAGGACAGTGCAACTCGACGAGATAACAATATCTTCGTCATCAGATCAAAGGAAAGGAACCTTGGAAGTGATTCCAGAGTTTCCTACTGCGACTGATACGGAAGCCTCTACATGAGATGTATGAACTTCGGTCGAACTTGCAGCTGAACCACGTAGGCAAAACTCGTGCAAACCTCTCAGGTGCGCAAACGAGATATTGTTGTTAGACAACAGTATACCTACGAGAATCAAGGAAGCAATGATGGGCCCTGACTCCGGAATTGGCTAAATACCAATATAATCCGAGATAGTTTCCATATGAATGATTCAAGATTATATCTTGATAAACCCTTCGGAAGACTTGGAGTCTAACGAATATTTATGGAACTATAAACTGATGTGGATAAAATGTTTTATCCATAAAGCTCGACTTGTTGTAATAACAAGTTCAAGGAGTTGACTACGATGAGGTTGTTTCACCGTAGCGATGCTTAAAGTCGGTTTGGGTTAAACTAGCAATTAATACATATTTCAATCATGAGATATGAAACATGGATGGCGAAAGAATTTCCATGAAATGGGAATACAAACTAGGATTTGTATGTGATACAGTCCAAAGTATTTTGTCGATCCAAAGGATGCTAGTGAGTATGCAAACTTCAGGGTTCCAGCAATGGACAGAAGAGAGCAAAATGGAGTTGGAATCTTCGTTTTGATGAAATGATCAAAAGAGTTTGATTTCATCAATGGATAATGAAGATGCTTGTGGTTTCAAGAAAGTAAGTGGGAGCACAATAATATTTCTAAAAACCTTGTGTGCTTGACACATTGTTAATTGGAAATAAATTTCTTGACACGAATTAGGACTTCATTTGAAAATAGTTTTTCGATGAAGTGCTTGGGCTAAATAGACTTGCTATTAGGCATAATGATCTATGGAGATAGATTTGCCTAATGGGGCTAAGCAAAAATACATATTGACAAGATGCTAAAACAATTTAGCACTAAAACCGCCAAGGAGTGATTCTTGCCGAAGTCACATGGAAAGAGTTTTTGCAAGACTCGGTGTCCTCAAAACACCGATGAGCAAAATACATGATGGAGATTCCACACACTCTTGTGTTTGGATTAATCATGTATTCCATGGTATGTAAAACAACCAGATATGTCTGATACTCCCAAACTGTTGCGAGTATAGATACCAAAGTAATCAAAGTACTGAACATAGGACAACAGTGAAAAATGTCATTGAGTACTAAAGTAGCACTGGTGACATGTTTTCTCACAAGCAGAGATTATGAAGTGCTCGTTGTAAGTAATTACATCGATGCAGTCTTCATTAATGCTCCATGTGATTTTCGTTTTAAGTTAAGGTTTTGTGTAATACACAATACGGTGGCACGGTAAGTTGGAATTGTTCTAAACAGGTTACTGTGGCGAATTCTATAACAAAGGCTAAGTATGTTGACGTTTTGGAAGCGACAAAGAAGATGTTGAATCATATAGTTCATTCGTGAACTTAGTATGGTTCCAAGATGGCTTTGGTCAATGGGACACTATTGCAGATAGTTGCTCCATAGCTCAGTCTGAGGAATCAAGGTTTGACCTATGATTCACATATATACAAAGCCAAGTCCACACAAAATATGAATTTTGTGAAAGCGTGAAAACACGAGGATATGCAAAGATACACACGGAGCTGAAGTTGTCAGATCCGTTGGACATCAGGCTATACCACAAGCGAAGCATATTTTACACCAGTATGCCATAGGTGTAAAGTGCATTAGCATTGACTAGATTATTGATTCTAGTGCAAGTGGGAGTCTGTAGGAGATATGCCCTAGAGGCAATAATACATGTTATTATTTATCCCCATGTTCCATAATTAAGTTTATATTCCATGCTATAACTGCTATGGTTCTCGAGTCTACAATAACCACGAGGCTCGGAGGAAGACTCATATGCACGTGTGGAATAATAAACGGTAAAATATATTCCTAGTCTGGCCTCTAAGACTAGCTCAAGTGTTGCATGATAGTTCTGTTTTCCTGATCATAGGCATGGCTATGCCGGCAACTTTGAGGGCACAATATTAGAAGAATATTTGTGTTGAATCAACCCGAATTGATGTTGTGCTATGAGATACTTTCGTCACAAGTTAATGGTAAATAACACAGAGAAAGTTAACGTTTGCATGATTCCTTAGACCATGAGAGTATCGAGTTTCTTCATGCTTGCTTCATGAACTTTGGGGGTTTGTTAAACGTCATCCGTAACTGGGTGGCTATTACGGCGGCTTACGGGTTCATGGAAAAGTATGACAAGTAACTTGATAGCTCAAGATTGGGATTTGCTCCTCCGACGATGGAGAGATATTCTCGGGCCCTCTCGGTGTTACGGTATCCATCATCGTCTGGCCAGACACATTGTGATTTGATCACGGGGATGCCGGAACGCGGAAACGAGAAAAGAGAACAAAACCAGCAACGAGGTAACTGGCATTGTGGACAAGTGTTGATCCACGGGGATGCCGATAAATCTCACCTCGGGTTTTGTAACATATTGCGAAGTAAAAGGAATAGCACACAGCAATTGGAGGTTCAGTCGAATATTCATTCGTGTGGGTATAGGGGTCAATATGGGTGTCCACGGCTCCGATGTTGATCATTGATCGGAAGGTGTTCCGGGTCATGTCTATACTTCACCGAACCTATAGGGTCACACACTTAAGGGTCATCTATCTGCTGAATACTAGACAGGGAGTCTGAGAGAAAATCACCGGAAAAGTTTCGGGGACAACGGAAGAGTTCCGGAGAGAGAACACCGGAAGAGTTTCGGTAAAACCAAAAAGTTGTTTCGGAGTATACCATTAAGTCAAATTGGTTTCGGCATATGCCTGGAAATTATTGGAGGGTACCAGAATTGTTCCGGTAACTTCTGGGATTTTTCGGAGACAAAAACTAGAAATGTTCCGGACTGCCGGAACCGCTTTGGTTGCTTTTTGCAGATGAAAATCATTGATCTGAAAATCTTTCGGAACGTGTCCAGAATTGTTTTAGTGGGTAGTGGAATTATTCTAAGACCCACAGAAATATTTTCGGATTTAACGGCTGCGAAAAAATGGTTTCATGAATAGTGAAAAGCACTTTATGGGCTGGTTTTAATGGGGTTTTCTTCTAGGAGGAATTCCCTATTTTTGGAGTGAGATTAAGGTGGATGGAAGGTGGTGGGCCCCCCCCAAGGGGGCAGCCATTTTCGTTCATGGGCTTGGGGCGCCCCCATGGGGCTTCCTTCCACCATTTGGTGGATAAGATCAAGCCCTCCTTATGTGGCATGGTGAAATATCCAAACCCCTTTTGGTCTTTTCACCCCTTGCCACTACCCCTTGCTCCTCCTATAAATAGAGGTGGAGATGCACTCTCCACACTCACTCTCTCTCACATACACATGCCATGCATGATCTGGCTTTCTCTCTCCCTAACAGCGAAATAGTTTCGGAGAGCCGAAAGGCTGTCTGGGTTCCGGCAGGAACTAGTTCTGGACGGCGAAGCCCTGCCGGATAGCTGACACCGTATGTGTTCAACCCCGTAGAGAGGTCGTAGGTTCGATCTTTTGCCTGAGGGGTTGTTCGAGGGTCCTCCCGAAGGGCTGTCCGAGTTACCGTTCGAGGTTCGAGGGTCTTCCCGAAGGGCTGTCCGTGACATCATCCGGGGGACTGTCCGACCGCCTCCCGAAGGGCTGTCCGACGAGGGAGTACATCCTCGCGGTTGGGAGGTTGTAAATCCTAGCCGCGGGGATCTGCACCGATGATCAACATCGACTCTACTTCCGCTGCGCTACGAGTCGGTAACGATTAGATCAAACCTTGTATGCATCTCCATAGTGATCCTGGGCGTGCTCGCAGTACCGATTTTTTTTGTTTTCTGTCGCGTTCCCCAACAAATATGACTTTTCCAACCAATTTTTGCTTCATCGTGACGTGTTCATGTATTTCAAATTTCAGTTATGGTCATTAAATGGCTACAAACTCATTTAATGTCTAAAATGGCAAAATGAACCCCAAAAATTTTCAAACTTTAGCATGTTGGTTGTATTCGTGCATTGTAACGGTGAAAAAAGCAATGCCAAGTGAGGCAGCGCATGTCGGTTCGTCATCCAACATGGACCCCGTTCCTTCTTGGAACCACGAGCTAACCTTCGTATGATGCTCTGGTTTGTTACATGTATGTATCAAATCTTATCTGAAACAAAGCCATGATTTTTACCGCGACATCTTGGTGCCATGTCATGAAATCATGCACATTTACATGTATTTCAGAGCATTTTTGGTTTTTCTGATTTTGAAAACCTAGATTCCTAACGTTTGTATCCAAAGAGTGACTCCAAGATGTTTGGAATTCCTTCCAATTTATTCCATGGGGAATAATAAGGACACACATAAATATGATTTTTCCAACCAGTTTTTGCTTCATCTGCCGTGTTCATGTATTTCAAATTTGAATTATGGTCATTAAATGGCTAGAAACTCACTTACTTTTTTAAAAAGGCCAAATGAACACCGAATTTTTTCAAATCTTAGCATAACGGTTGTATTCGTGCATTGTAAGTGAAAAAAAGAAAGGCCAAGTGAGGCAGCGCCTGGCGGTTCGTCATCAACCATTCATGGCCCCTGTTCCCTCTTGAAACCACGAGCTAGCCTTCGTGTGATGCTCCGGTTTGTTACATGTATGTGTCAAAGCCTATCTGAAACAAAGCCATAATTTTTACCACGACATCTTGGTGCCATGTCATGAAATCATGCGCATTTACATGTATTTAGAAGCATTTGTTGATTTTCTGATTTTGAAAACCTAGATACGTAACGTTTATGTCCAAAGGGTGACTCCAAGATGTTTGGAATACCTTCCAACTTATTGCATGGGGCATAATAATGACACACACTAATATGATTTTTTCAACCAGTTTTGGCTTCATCATGCATGTTCATGTATTTAAAATTTGAATTATGTCTATTAAATGGCTAGAAACTCACTTATTGTCTTAAAAAGGCCAAATGAACATCGAAAAATTTCAAATCTTAGCATAACGGTTGTATTCGTGCGTTGTAAGTGAAAAAAAGCAAGCCCAAGTGAAGCAGCGACTGGCGATTCATCATCAACTATGCATGGCCCACGTTCCCTCTCGGAACCACGAGCTAGCCTTCGTGTGATGCTCCGGTTTGTTACATGTATGTGTGAAAGCTTATCTGAAACAAAGACATAATTTTTACCACGACATCTTGGTGCCATGTCATGAAATCATGCACATTCACATGTATTTCAGAGCATTTTTTGATTTTTTGATTTTCAAAACCTAGATACGTAACGTTTGTGTCCAAAGAGTGACACCAAGATGTTTGGAGTTCCTTCCAATTTATTGCATGGGGCATAATAAGGACACACACACACATATATGATTTTTCCAACCAATTTTTGCTTCATCTTGCGTGTTCATGTATTTCAATTTTGAATTATGACCATGAAATGGATAGAAACTCACTTACTATCTTAAAAAGGCCAAATGAACACCGATTTTTTTCAAATCTTAGCATAACGGTTGTATTCGTGCATTGTAAGTGAAAAAAGCAAGGCCAAGTGAGGCAACGACTGGCGGTTCGTCATCAACCATGCACGGGCCCCGTTCCCTCTCGAAACCATGAGCTAGCCTTTGTGTGATACTCCGGTTTGTTACATGTATGTCTCAAAGCCTATCTGAAACAAAGCCATAATTTTTATCACGACATCTTGGTGTCATGTCATGAAATCATGCAAATTTACATGTATTTCAGAGCATTTTTTGTTTTTCTGATTTGAAAACCTAGATTCCTAACATTTGTGCCCAAAGAGTGACTCCAAGATGTTTGGAATTCCTTCCAATTTATTGCATGGGGTGTAATAAGGACACAAATATGATTTTTCCAACCAATTTTTGCCTCATCGTGACGCGTTTATTTCAAATTTGAATTACGGGCATTACATGGCTAGAAATTCACTTGCTATCTTAAAAAGGCCAAGTGAACACTGAAATTTTTCAAATTTTAGCATAACGGTTGTATTCGTGCATTGCAGCAGTATAAACTTTTTTCTTACAATTAAAACGCTATCCGCTCCTGCTGTATCCCAAACTAGTTTTACAAATCAATACAAAAGGTGAAATGAATACACACCGTTCTACATAGGAACCTTTTGCGATGAAAATTCATAGATCTATTTATGGCTTATGCCGAAAGCTTCATCAGCTTCGTCTTGCTCGGATTTCGTTCACCTTTGATCCTCATTCCCCAACAAACCCTTTTTGCAAAGAATGACATCATGGATACGCTTCATGAGGGCGCGTACGATCGCCGTCTCTACCCCGAGAGCTTCCGCCTCCACTAAGAGCGCAGCCGCATCCGCCTTGAGCGCGGCCGCATCCGTTGAAAGGGCCTCTATGGCGACCGACAGGGTGTCTGCAGTAGCAGAGACGGTAGCTGTAGCTGCTGCGACGGCGGCTGCAAACAGCAAGAGCACACGAGCAGCCTTCCGTGCCGCGGAGGTCGCCCTGGCCTGGGTCGAGGCCATCCAGGACAAGATCAAGGACGCCGACTCCAAGATACTCCAAGCCTCCTCGGAATCCAGCCTTCACCCCACGTTCGACGAGGCGGCACATGCGGAGGCCCACATGACTACCGCCGATGCGGCGAAGGAGGCCATAGAGCCCCTTCCACACAAGATCGCCGAGCGAGAGCTGGAGATGCGGGAGTCGTCTGAGAGCGACGAGCGCCGGGAGGAGTTGCGCGTGTCTCAGGAGGTGGTCAAGAAGCGCCTGTCCGTTGAGGAATCGGCAGTGGAGTTCTAATGTGAGCTCTTGCGGTGCCACTACTATGAGTAGTACAATGGTGAGGGTGACACGAGGACGGGAGCCACGCTGAGGACGAGAGCCAAACTGAGGTCGAGGACGTCTCCTTGGTCGAGTTCAGCCTGGGGGACGTGGAGTCCAGCACCGACGGAATGTCGCCCAGAAAAGTCGTCAACATCTCATCGAACATCGGCAAGGCATAGGGCGGCGCGTTGGCGTCTTTGTTAAAATTATGCAGTACCAATAGCCTTTGTTTAGAGAGCCGGTCTTTTGTTAGCGCCATGTCTAGGTCAATGAGCGTCGTTTATTTAGTGAACTTGCTCGATTAAGTAATTGCGGGCTATGTGCCGGCTAATTTGTTTACCCAAGTTAGCAGTTGATGTTAATTAAGCAACGATGTGGCTGAGCACTATAACCGGGGAATACCAAGGGGATTTGTATGTTCTAATTCATTGCACACACTCAAAGTAGAAGAATCATTTGCGATGTTATGTTATCGTACACATTTGTTCAGAAGTAATAGTGTTTGATGAAACTTTGCGCGCCAAGTTTCCATGCACATAGCAAAAAAAATCGCCAGCCGCCGAAATATTTAGCTCTCCCCGCCCTTCCCCCCTTATCACCAAGGGCCACATTTCTCTTGTTTCCTCCGTCCTTCCTAAGTGCTATATCCACTTCCTCACTTGCTCGCTCGCTCTCTCCATCTCGCATCCGACCGCCGTGGACGCCATGGTCTCCTCGAATGACTCCTCCAGCGGTATCTCTTCTGACAACAAACCTCTCACCAGCCAGGTATTTCCCTCTCCTCTCTCGCTCACCTAGGGTTAGGGTTATGGTTTGAAATTGGGGATTCTTAATGCGCCGGCCGATTTGATCCATTCCTTCCTCTTGTAGCTCCCTAGGACAACCACTTCCAAGGAATGGGGCGGGGTAGCTGAAGATCGGCCTGCTCGTTGTCAATGTCAATCTCCATGCGTGAAGTCAGTTGCTTCTGAATCTGTGGATAGCGAGAGGAAGTTTCTTGGATGTGCAAAGAGTGTTAGCCCCACTCTTGTTAGAAATCATTTGTTATATTAGATGTGTTTCAGACACTTCGTGTGTGCTATCTTATTCTTGATGTGATTAAGACACTATCACAGTTCTACGTTTGTGAGCGCTATTTTAATTGATGTCATCAGTTCTATGTTATAATATTCTGGATTGGACCAATGACAGTGCTATTTTAATTGACATCATCAGTTCTTATGTACATACCTGTTAGTATTAATTTGATGTCATTCAAACACTATCTCTATGCATCCTATACTACAGAGATTGTTGCGGTTATATTTAGCTTCCTCATAAAATTTGTAATTTTTTATTACACATACAGAAACAGAGGAGGGATGAGAACCAGAGCATCCTACTACAAAGACTCTTCGACCAGAACCGTGTCACGTCCGATGAAGAAATTTACATGCCACTTTGTAAGAAAAAACAGATGCACTTGAAGCACGCAAGTACAAACATGAGCAGCCATTTCTTGTTGGTGAATACTTTGATGGGTGCAGTTCCAGTTGCTGCAAGTTACATAATTATTGCATGGAGAAAATGTCAAAAGGTAATACCGTTCTGGA
Organism: Elymus sibiricus; assembly: GCA_039707655.1. Classification (NCBI taxonomy): domain Eukaryota; kingdom Viridiplantae; phylum Streptophyta; class Magnoliopsida; order Poales; family Poaceae; genus Elymus; species Elymus sibiricus. The sequence continues at coordinate 119,021,771 of CM077675.1, forward strand.
AGCACACTACTCTGGTATGTATTTCCATCACATGCAAGGTACCATCTTTGTGGGATTTGAGGACTTTCACCTCTTCTTCAACTTCGATATGCTCACTGGCACTCTTGTTAAATGCTTGATGTTGTAAGTACTTCACAAACTCTGATCAACTTCTCCATATAAGGCTGTAAACAAAAAAATGCTAACTGTATTGTATTCCTCTCATGGGATTGATGGCGCAAAGATCAATAAGGGAGCATGCATATTTCATAGATCCTAATTTAGCAAATGACACTTTATACATGACAATTATCAATGTGATGATTCCATTAAACATGTCTCCCATATCTTTTATAAGTTACACGTAGGAGAATTCTTCATGTGGCCATATCATGAAGGGTAAGTTAAATATACAACCACACATACATTAATCAACAGAAGAAGAAGCACGGTGAGACGGACTGTCAGCCTACTACTCTACTAACTTCTCGATGAGTGTTCACATGCTAGAGGTTACAATCATATGATTTTGCAGGAAACATGTCTCTTCTTTTGCCCTTATAAGCAGCCCCATTTCTGGAAAAAAAACTTGTGCCGACATAGTGGGAAAGTGGTAGTTTTTTCATTTTGCTTGGAAATCGGCTCTTTTTGGCATCCCAGTTCTGAACTTTTTCATCTCTCCTAGTGGAACTTGATACTTTTTTCAGTATCTTTATCCAGCAACAGGACCTTCACTACTTTCCCCTTTCCCAAATAAATCTAGTGTTAAGAGACTGGATTGTAGAAGTGTTGACTGACTTGACTAGAAATAGAATATGGAAAGACTTATGGACTGACTGAAATGGCTATGTACTTAAGTGGCTATATCCTGATTCCGATATGGCACCCTGAATCCGATATTGCTTGATTGTCTATTGATGCCCAGCCGAAGAAGTGACTTGCTTAACGCGGCAATTTCTGTTTTTTCTTGTGTGAATTCTCTCCACCTCCGCTTGACACTCTCGTAGTAGATCATAAGAGAAGTATTCTTTAAAGAAATTCATATAGAAAGATAGACTAGCTCAAGACCTCTTACAGCTACAACCAATGCAGCACCTCCTTGATCAACATACCACACATCCCATTACGCCTTGCTCCAGTCGCAGTATAAAGATAGACTAGAACCTACCCGGGAGCCCTCGGCAGAGTCCCTATCGTTGTTGCAACAATTACACACAGATTTCCAGAATTTCACATTTGTGAGAGGAAAGGATATGTGTGTTTGAAAGGAGTGGTGCAGGAACGTATTCTGAGCCTCAGTCAACACAACTTGTTTCGCCTTTTCCGAACTTCTTATCAGTACCTGATACATCTCCAACGTATCTATAATTTTTTATTGCTCCATGATGTTATATTATCATTCTTGGATGTTTTACAATCATTTTATAGCAACTTTATATCATTTTTTGGGACTAACCTATTGACATAGTGCCAAGTGCCAGTTGCTGTTTTTTGCTTGTTTTTTACTCCGCGGAATATCAGTACCAAACGGAGTCCAATCGCGATGAAACTTTTTGGAGATTTTTTTGGACCAGAAGACAACCAGTGAGCCAAAGAAGCGCTCGGGAGGAGGCCCGTGGGGCCCAGAAGACACCAGGGCGCGCCCTGGTGGGTTGTGGTGGCCTCGGGAGTCCCCTCCACCGCCTCTGAGCTCTATAAATACCCAAATATTATAGAAACCCTAGAGGAGTCGACAAAAAATACTTCCATCCGCTGCAAGTTCCAGAACCGTAAGATCCAATCTAACACCATCAAGAAGGGGTTCATCATCCTCATTGGTGCCTCTCCGATGATGCGTGAGTAGTCCACCATAGACCTACGGGTCCGTAGGCAGTAGCTAGATGTCTTTCTCTCTCTCTTTTGATGCTCAATACAATGGTCTCTTGGAGATCTATTTGATATAATGACTTTTTGCGGTGTGTTTGTTGGGATCCGATGAATTTTGAGTTCATGATCAGTATCTATCCATGAATATTATTTGAGTCTTCTTTTGATCTCTTATATGTATGATTACTTATAGCCTCGTATTTCTTCTTCGAATCTTTGGTTTAGTTAGGCCAACTAGATCGATTTTCCTTGCCATGGGAAGAGGTGCTTTGTGATGGGTTCGATCTTGCGGTGTTCTTTCCCAGTGACAGAAGGGGCAGCAAGACACGCATGTATCGTTGCTATTAAGGATAACAAGATGGGGTCTATTCCTACATGAATAGATCTTGTCTACATCATGTCATCGTTCTTATTGCATTACTCCGTTTTTCCATGAACTTAATACACTAGATGCATGCTGGATAGCGGTCGATGTGTGGAGTAATAGTAGTAGATGCAGAATCGTTTCGGTCTACTAATCTTGGACGTGATGCCTATATAATGATCATCGCCTTGGATATCGTCATGATTATTTGATCTTCTATCAATTTCCCAACAGTAATTTGTTTACCCACTGTGTGCTATACTCATCAGAGAAGCCACTAGTGAAATCTACGGCCCCCGGGTCTACTGTTTCAACATATTGCTTTTCGATCTATCTTTTGCCACTTTTGTTTTCAGATCTATTATTCCAAAAACCCAAAAATACCTTGCTGCACTTTTTATTTGCTTCTTTTATTTTGTGTTCTTGTGCGATCTATTTATCCAATCTACTACAATCTAATCTATCTTTTTACCGAGGAGAGATTGACAACCTCTCTTACGCGTCGGGTTGCAAGTATTTGTTATTTGTGTGCAGGTACCATTTACATAGTGTTGCGTGGTTCTCCTAATGGTTCGATAACCTTGGTTTCATAACTGAGGGAAATACTTACCGTAGTTATGCTGCATCATCCCTTCCTCTTTGGGAAAATACCGACGCAGTCTCAAGCCACGTCAAAGAAATTTTTGGCGCTGTTGCTGGGGAGACATCATCAACATCTATCAGGTTCGTAATCACAAATCTCATCTCCTTGCAATTTACATTATTTGCCATTTGCCTCTCGCTTTCCTCTCCCCCACATTACAAAAATTTGTTGTTTTATTCGCCCTCTTTTCGTTTGCCTTTTTCTTGTCAGATATCTTGCTTGCCTACCTTGTTGTTATGGCTAGTTCTTCCTCTATTGCGTGTACTCCCGAGAATGAAGTTCTAAATTTTAAGAAAAGGGGAGGGGAGAACCTAAAAGATGCTTGGTATAGGATTGGCAATGCTCATAATAGATCTATTCATAAGCATTCTACCGTTATTCTTCTTCGCAGTTTTCATGTGGGCATCACCACTTGGTATAGATTCGTCCTTGATACGATTACTGGTGGGAATTTCTTGATGTGTCCATCTTTGGACGCTTTTAATGCTATGGGAAGTTTAGTGGGTTCACCATCTCTCATGGTTAATGAAACAACCTTAACTCTCGAACATGTTATGGAAAGGCTAGATGCTATTGAAAAGAAGATGATTACCAAATAAAATGCATAATCTTGCTAATATAATTGGGTCAAAAGCGGGGGATGCCTTTAAATTATTGAAGGAAAAGGAGGCCGTAGTTAACGAAAGAATAGAAGAAAGTCCCTCCCGGATTGATAAGTTGGAAGAAATTTTTAGTAACTTGAGATCGACCTTTTCTTCTGTTAAAACTATTGAAAAAACTCCTGTAAAAATTTGCAAGTCCACACAAGTCACTAAGAACAAAGGTGCCACATCTAATAGACACAAGGAAGATCTTAAAATGATTAGTGTTTATCCCAATTTTGTTGAAATAGCGAAAGACCCTACTTACAAGAATGAATTTTTCGGTATTATTCCTAGAAGTATTGTCATTGAAAGTGTGCATGCTAAATTCTTGAAGAAATCTATTTGTGTGATTGAGGAGTTGAAAACTAAAGATGACAACACTTGAATCTATGCATTATGCCTAGCTAGGGGAGTAAAACGATAGCGCTTGTTGGGAGGCAACCCAATGAATAAAATTTATTTTTACCTTTTTCTTTCTATTTTGGAGTGTTTACACAATTATGCTACTGTTATTATTGTGTTTTTATGTTTTATTTAGTGTTTGTGCCAAGTAAAGCCTTTAGGATGATTCACAAGATGAGTAGAAACAATGCTGAATCTAAAACAGAAACTTTGACTCCAGTGCAGGAATTTTCATTTTTTACTGGAGCGCGATAATGAGCTGAAATTTTAACACAGTGTTTCTATACAAATTATTTACGTTTTCCTAATTTTTCAGAATTTTTATAGTTACATAAGTATGGTTAGAGTACAGATTACTACATACTGTTCTGTTTTAGACAGATTCTGTTTTCGTTGCATTGTGTGCTTGTTTTGATGAATCTATGGTTTGTATTGAAGGGTATAAGCCATGGTAAAGTTAGAATACAGTAGATATAATGTACTAATAAAATATTAATGGGTTTTAAACAGTACTTAGAGTGGTGATTTGCTTTATTATACTAACGGATCCCACGAAGGTTTTGTTGAGTTTTGTGTGATTGAAGTTTTCAAGTTTTGGGTGAGATCACGATGGATGAAGGAATAGGGAGTGAAAAGAGCCTAAGCCTGGGGATGCTACAGCACCCCAAGATAATATCCAAGGAGAAAGAAGCAACTAAGCTTGGGGATGCCCCGAGTGGCATCCCCTCTTTCTTCTAACGACCATCGGTATTTTACTTGGAGCTATATTTTTATTCGTCACATATCATGAGTTTTGCTTGGAGCGTCTTGTATTATTTGAGTCTTTGCTTGCTTTTCTTTTTAGTTTGTCACTAGTATCCTTGCTGGACACACCTATTTGAGAGATCCAAAATTAAGCTATGATTTGTTAGAATTGCTCTATATGCTTCACTTAAATTTTTCGAGCTATGGAATTGCTATAGTGCTTCACTTATATCTTTTTGAGCACGTGTGCTTTAAATTTTTGAAGAAACACTCTCATGCTTAACTTAGATTAATTTTAGAGTTAGTAAACTTTGAAGAAATCCTCTCATGCTTCACTTAGATTAATTTGAGAGTTAGTAAATTTTGAAGAAATTCTCTCATGCTTCACTTATATTGTTTTGAGAGATGAAACTTTTATGCTCATGTTCTTCACTTAGATTTGTTTGAGCTTGTCAAAAGCAATGGCAATATATGAAAGTAGTCCCAAAGTGATAGATATTCAAGAAGGATATAATAAAAACTTTCATCAAGATCATTGGACAAATTAAACTTGATTCCTTGTAATAGTTTTGAGACATGATGATAGTAATATGTGAGTCATGTTGGTGAGTAATTATGCTTTAGTAAGAATATTTGTGTTAAGGTTTGTGATTTCCTATGCAAACACGAAAGTCAATAGTTGTGCAATGAAATTACATCCTACTTATGGTGCATTATTCGGTGTTAGTTATGCTTAATGCCCGTTTATGTGAATTTTCGTTTCTTGGTTCGTTGCTTCTCAATCTATTTGCTAGCCTCCACTTGTACTAAGTAGAAATACTACTTGTGCATACAAAATCCTTAAAACCAGTTTTGCCATATGAGTCCACCATACCTACCTATATGCGGTATTTCCTTGCCGTTCTAAGCAAATTTGTATGTGCCATCTCTAATTTTCAAAATGAATTTCCTTTTTGTGTGCTCGTACCGCTCATGAAACGGTAGGGGGTGTCCAATATTTTTCCATGCTAGATGTGTTATTCTCAAGATGAGTGTTTATTCACTCGTCATTGCACGAGAGTACGGCGGTAATAGGGATGCCCAGTCCCGAAATGAAAAAGAAATTTACTTTATGTTGTCAAATAAAAAATTCCTTGGAAAGTGTTGGTATGGAAGGCAACCGTGGATACGGCTAGCCATGGATTGTGAAAGAATGGTGGAAAAAGGAATGAACTTTATTTTCTGTTTGGGAACCGCCTATGATGTATCTAGCATGGAAAGTATTGAGAATTACTCTGTCGTTTTCGTTGACAGGAAAGGCATGCCACCCAAAATATTTTTCTCTCTTAATTTAAGCTTTGAGCTTTGGCACCTCTACAAATCCCTACTTCCCTCTGCGAAAGGCCTATCTATTTACTTTATGCAATTTTTATTTTTAATTTGATTCTCCATCTTCTCTTATAAAGCACCAACTAGGGGGCACTATGATCATACTTGTGCATTGCGTGTGGCTAATATTTGAGTGTGTTTCATGAATGGATCAATGATTGAGCATGATGGGCTAGGGATAACTTTCTTTAGTGTTGATATTTTGAAAGACATGGTTGCTTGTTGGTATGCTTGAGTATTAAAGTCTTCATGTCAAAACTAGACTATTGCTTTGAACCATCTAAAAGTCCATATGTACATGCTACAAAAGAAAAGAATATGTGATGAACATGTTAGGCAGCATTCCACATCAAAAATTCTGTTTTTATCATTTACCTACTCGAGGACGAGTAGGAATTAAGCTTGGGGATGCTGATATGTCTCCAACGTATCTATAATTTTTGATTGTACCATGTTGTTATATTATCATTCTTGGATGTTTTACAATCATTTTATAGCAACTTTATATCATTTTTTGGGACTAACCTATTGACATAGTGCCAAGTGCCAATTGCTGTTTTTGCTTGTTTTTTTTACTTCACAGAATATCAGTACCAAACGGAGTCCAATCGCGATGAAACTTTTTGGAGATTTTTTTGGACCAGAAGACAACCAGTGAGCCAAAGAAGCACTCGGGAGGAGGCCTGTGGGGCCCAGAAGACACCAGGGCGCGCCAGAGGCCCCCGGCACGCCCTAGTGGGTTGTGGTGGCCTCGGGAGTCCCCTCCACCGCCTATGATCTTTATAAATACCCAAATATTCCAGAAACCCTAGAGGAGTCGACAAAAAATACTTCCAGCCGCCGCAAGTTCCAAAACTGCGAGATCCAATCTAACACCATCACGGAGGGGTTCATCATCCTCATTGGTGCCTCTCCGATGATGCGTGAGTAGTCCACCATAGACCTATGGGTCCGTAGGCAGTAGCTAGATGTCTTTCTCTCTCTCGTTTGATTCTCAATACAATGTTCTCTTGGATATCTATTTGGTGTAATGACTTTTTGCGGTGTGTTTGTTGGGATCCGATGAATTTTGAGTTCATGATCAGTTTCTATCCATGAATATTATTTGAGTCTTCTTTTGATCTCTTATATGCATGATTACTTATAGCCTCGTATTTCTTCTTCGAATCTTTGGTTTAGTTAGGCCAACTAGATCGATTTTTCTTGCCATGGGAAGAGGTGTTTTGTGATGGGTTCGATCTTGCGGTGTCCTCTCCCAGTGACAGAAGGGGCAGCGAGGCACGCATGTATCGTTGCTATTAAGGATAACAAGATGGGGTCTATTCCTACATGAATAGATCTTGTCTACATCATGTCATCGTTCTTATTGCATGACTCCGTTTCTCCATGAACTTAATACACTAGATGCATGTTGGATAGTGGTCGATGTGTGGAGTAATAGTAGTAGATGCAGAATCGTTTCGGTCTACTAATCTTGGACGTGATGCCTATATAATGATCATCGCCTTGGATATCGTCATGATTATTTGACTTCTATCAATTACCCAACAGTAATTTGTTTACCCACTGTGTGCTATACTCATGAGAGAAGCCACTAGTGAAATCTACGGCCCCCGGGTCTACTGTTTCAACATATTGCTTTTCGATCTATCTTTTGCCACTTTTGTTTTCAGATCTATTATTCCAAAAACCCAAAAATACCTTGCTGCACTTTTTATTTGCTTCTTTTATTTTGTGTTCTTGTGCGATCTATTTATCCAATCTACTACAATCTAATCTATCTTTTTACCGAGGAGAGATTGACAACCTCTCTTACGCGTCGGGTTGCAAGTATTTGTTCTTTGTGTGCAGGTACCGTTTACATAGTGTTGCGTGGTTCTCCTACTGGTTCGATAACCTTGGTTTAATAATTGAAGGAAATACTTACCGTAGTTATGCTGCATCATCCCTTCCTCTTTGGGGAAATACTGACGCAGTCTCAAGCCACGTCAGTACCCTCCTTTATATAAACCACTCATAGATATATACCTGTCTGTGGCCTTAGATGAATACATCGATAGATAAGAAGGGAAATGCATCATCTAGAAAGGCTTACTGAGCTTTAGGGACGTTTGTGTGATGGATCATACGCTTACTCACGACGACTTGACTATTCAATAAAGGACAGAGTCAACGTGAGCCTTAGGGTCCAAAAATATCCCATTGGTGTTAGCTATTAGTGATTATTCAAAGTCGTAATGGTATAAATTATTGGTCAATTCCACTGATTCTTCTTTCCCGTTCCTTCACTGGCTATAGCGCCTTACCTATTATGTGACTTGTCCTGAGATGAGAAGTATCAAAAGTGCCGGGGTTTGGGTTTATGTCATGCTAGACTCACGTTTCTTGTTCTTACGCCGGGTCCGCAACCTTACAAGGATACACAAGCTGGTGAAGGTTTCGGAGAAGCAGCAAGCTGTTCGAATTCAAGTTAGCTTTGAGCAGGCCTCGGGCGAGGAAATGCTTTGGCTGTGCCAGGAGATAGTCGGCTCAGAAGCTTTTGGGCGGAGCCAAAGTGGTCCACATATGTACCATTTCCATCATCACAAGATCCCCTTTTTTCTGTGTGCGTAGAGATAAAGCATGCTCTTATATTTAGATAACAGAGATATTTTTCTCAGTGCTTCCCCTTATCGGCTTGATCTTGTTCTACCCCTCGGTAGAGTGAGTCTACTTAGCGAACTGGCAGGAGGCGGAGATCGATTGATCAATATGCATATCGAGCATCTATAGTATTGAGCATCTATAGTTATTATCTCTTCCCAAAAGATATCTCAAGTCGCTTCCAATGTTTTGATGAGTAAGGGAGTGTATTTTCAACAAGATAACTATGGACGACCATGTTCCAATTTCCAATCTATATCTTTCATTGGGTAAGTAAGGGGAATAACCAAGAACGATGGAAAGCTTAAGAAAGTGCTAGTTCCTTTGCTGCTAATGGGTGGAATTGGTATCCCCAAAAGGTTGTTCTCTTAAAACTTCTGGCAAGGGGGTGTGGAAGAGTTGAAGTCTATTGATGCCTATTGCATGACTCTCATTCAGTCAAACTAGAAACTGTGTTTACAGCTGGAACGATGAATGTAATCCTACTATTCTTTAAGGGTAGGGTCGTCTGAGTATGGTACTATGGACATCAGGGCATATTGAATATAGTCATATAATTTGGTGTGCTGACACACCATGAAAGGTGGAAGGAAGTTGCCATTCATATGTTTGAGATGTATACTTCTCAGCAGGAACAGCGGGATATGTTTCATCCTTGGACGAGACAGGTTAGTGCGACCTCACACAGTTGAGATCCTGCTTGCACTTATCCCAGGGTTTCCACTTACCGGCGATTTGCATAGGTAGGGATAACATCCTACGAACTAAACATAGCAATCAATGCCTTTATGGTTTAAGATATACTTTAGTTAGGCAATCAAGGCATACCAACACTTGACACACCCAGAAAGGTTTCTACCTACGCAAGGAAAATGAAGAAAGCAAGCCAAATACTTAAATGTACTAAGCTATCAACCGGGGGACATAACACTATGAGGGTTGTTAAGGCGGGGCTAGGAGCTTGATATGCTGCCGACTCAGAATCAAATGAGCACAGGGGACCCTAGTCAACATTCATAATTCTACCACCGGTGGATGGTCGGCCACCTTAGTTCCAATTTAGCTACTGTTCATTTTATTGAACTCCAAGAAGGACCGATTGCTACGTACTCTTGAGAAACAAGATGTTATAGCGATGGGGTGTTAATGAGAGTGATGGCGCGACGCGTACTAAGGACCCTAGCTAGTTTGGTGCATGGCCCGGTGAGAGGTTGTATAGTGAGAGCTTACACGAGTGGGGCGTTCAAGACTAAGGAAAGCAATCATGGTACGATTCTATCAATACTTTTAGTGTGCTAGAACCCGAGTTAGGGTAGGTCGATGATATATTGTACACAAAGACTACCTAAGCCAGTCCTAGCACTAAGAATTGATTGAGCAAAAGAAGTTTTGTATGCAGGAGTAAGCGTTATCACTGGATCTTGGTGGTCATTAAACTGTAGCCATCACTGGATCTTGGTGGTCATTGTTTCAAAGCGCAACACAATTTACTACGTGGATTCTCTCAGAGAGTCAAAAAAGCCTCAGGATCTAAACCATCTTCATGAATTCATGGAGATGTATTGAATTCTTTGATGTTCATATTTTGTATTCATATCTGGTTCAAGAATTGAGCATGTGAAATTAATCTTCATTTGCAGTGTATTGTCAAGGTATATAACTATAGGAGGGATCCGGTTCAACCACCAACTATCTCTGCGCCACGAGATCGTTTCTCCCGTAAGACACCAAAATCCGTTATTTTTCAGAAAATGCTAGTCAGATGTTCAAGTTTCTAAGTAAACCTCTTTCTATTTCTCTCCAAAGAAAAAAAAGAAACAACTTACACCGGTTAGGTTGTTCCTAACAGGGGAAATACATGACTAATTATGTACAAAAAATTTCAGTGTCCTCAACAACAAGAAGGGACCAACCTTTGTGGATACTATGTTTGCAGACACATGATCTTCATATGCAGATCTTCTCATTGTTGTACCGATGCTGACCAAATAGTACCATTAAGTCTGTTTCTTAATTACTACTCCACACGTATGCCACATTCTGTTCTAAAAATCGTGTAGCTGATCTTTGAACCGATGACCCCTAAACCACTCCCCGCAGCTGAATTGATGGCTGATAGGATATTTATCACTATCAGCAACTTCTTCCTGAAACACTATATCAAGCCCGGTCGACATTCTAAAGATTTCAGCGTTCGTTTTCCTTGAACAATAAGTATGCATTCAGTTAGTGTTAGCAGCTAAACGTATATGCATGGATGCCTTTTTTTTCCATGTGATGAGGTACATTGTAGAATGTGATTATGTAGCTAGCTTCTGTGGAATTTAGCTAGCATTTGTTCAATTGCATATTGTAGCGCATTTTGATGAGTGTTCCTCCTGTGGACACTATTTTTTCAATTGCATATCATGGTGAATTTGCATTTTACAGGGCGTTTCAAATGTGATATTTTTCCATAACCTGGCCATTTAAGTGAACACGATTCAAGAAACTGAGCGTGTGGGATCCAGAACAGAAAGCACATGTCACTCATAGTGCAACCGCCTGTGATTTACCCCAAAAGCACACGGGATCTGAAATGAACCGTTGTTGATACACATCAAATCGTAAACGGTTTGCAGCACATTTCCCACACGCGAGCTCAAAGGAAAACATGCCCGATGCAAAATGCAATCACACTCGTTAATTATTCAAGAAATGTGTGCAATGATAACATGCATGGCAGACGCTTGCCATACATGAGTCGTGTGCGATGATCCAGATACCGCACACAATTTCTATGATCGCCCATGTGGCTTAGGTAATATGTCCGAAACGGTTACAGGTCAAACACCGTTTGGTTTCCATGAGCAATTATATCCCACGCAGTTGATGAAAATAAAGTGTGTGTGATATGTTCCTACATCGCACGTGATTATATGTACTAGAGCGTTTGCGTATATCGGTCACTATCGCTGACGATTTTCTGTGCCGTGTGGGATGGACCCCCTACCGCACACACATAGGCAAGGTGACGGTTTAAAACTCTGTCGCGGAAAGGGGGTAAAAACGGTTTGTATAGCACGTCACTGCACCAGTGGAGGAAGGTACACCGACATAGTCAACACATACTTGGTGGACCTTTTAGCTTTGTCTACTTGGAAGCACCCACAACCACACTAGGTCGAATGGTTATATGAGTCGGGCAAATTGAAAGTTACTCACAAGGTGTGCATCGATTTTTCGGTTGGCAATTATATCGATACAATTATTTATGATATCTTGCCAATAGATGCACACCACTTGTTATTCGGGAGGCCATGGCAATATGATCATCGTATTATACATGAGGGAAGGTCTAATGCTTATTTTTTGGGGGCTTTGGAATGTGACTTGAGTTGCAGCCGATGTTCGCGAGTGCTATCCAGGACGATGTCTTTAAGGTCCCTAAGCTACATTGAATCTGAGGATAGCTTCATTTCAAGGTGGGGGGGGGGGGGGTGATGTGACCATATGTACAAAGACTATTGTTACTGGTCCAAGAAATATTCCAGAAAGTAGAATAACGATGGGTATTTGAACTCCAGAAAATATATTGGTTATTTCTCTTCTCATTACAATCTGTGGTTTGTACTTGCTATTATTTATACATCATGTGGAGTTTTAACTGCTTGCTAGTTCCTTTTATCACTGAGCGAAACATATTTTAGGACTTGTGTTTGAAAAGTATCAGACTAGTTCAATTTTGCATTATGATAAAACATGATCCATATATTTTTAAAATTGTCTATATATTCACCCCTTCTGTAGGTTATGATGATCAATAATGTGTGATGAAAACGTTTTTTATCTGTTACTCCCCACTATCCATAATAAGTGTCGTGGTTGAACTAAAACCACGACACATATTACTGATTGGAAGGAGTACGTCTTATCAATATTATATTTGATATACTTAGTTGATGCAGCTTATAAGGACATGACATCCTATTTCGCGTGTTGGTAGATGATTTGTCTTCTTTTTTTGGTTTTTGTCTCGATCAAGGGCTAGAGCTTATGTATGGGTCTCGGTTCTTGATCCATATTTTTGAAATAAAGTGTCACAAAATTTAAGAAAACATCCTAAAATTTAAAAAGGTTCATAAATTTCAAAGATGTTTGTGAATTTTAAAACTCTTCAGCAATTTGATATTATTTTAAAAAAAATGTTCACAAAATTTAAAATTTCTCTTGCTTTTGGAAAATAGTAAAAAAAAACTATTCAGGAATTTAGTAAATTTTCACCAAATATAATATTGTTTCATGAATTTTAAAAAAATCATAAATGAAAAAAAGGGAATATAAATCACAATTTTAGCACATTTTAAAATTCATGAATAAAATCTTAAAGTTTTAGAAATATACATGAATGTTTTTAAAAAGGGGTCATGAAATATTAAAATATTCATGATTTTAAAAATATATAAATAAACTAGCACGACACAAATGAATTGAAAATTTCAATAAAAAAGTAATAACCAAAAGAAAGTGAGATGAAAAAAATTGTTGCCCAAAAGGAAAAAGAAAATGAGAAAAATTTGAAGAAAGAAAGACTAAAAGACTAACGCCTCGCGTCGTTATAGGCCGACCAAATAGCCTGCATAGGTGCACGTTTGGTAGTGTTTTTTTTAAGAAACATCGTGTGTGGTAGTTATCCCACGACTTACGCATGGAATAGATTTTCGTGGACAAGGGTGGTGGCTCCTGAATTGGAAGGTAAATAAAACTTGTTTCCTCCATTATAATTGTGGCCTGAGTAATGAGGGTTTAGGATTTTGTGGACCTCTTTGACTTGTAGGAATAGGAAATATATAAGATTGGATCGACATGTCCACTCCAATCCTGTAGGATAGCAAACCACATGAATTTATGCTATGGAGCGTCTAATGTCACAGAAAAAACAAAAAAGTAAAAAAAAATAGGTTTGGGTGATTGAAATTTACCAAAAAACTAAATTGCAAAGTAATTATTTGAAAATTTTCTAAGTATGATATGTTGGACCTAAAGAGCAAAATCCTTTATAAATTCTATGAAATTTCTCTGAATCAAAGGAGCTTTTATATAGCGTTGGCGAGCCTAGCCCAGGTAACGAACCTCATGCTCCCTCCGTCAGAGCTACAAATCGCTTTTAATGAGACAATAGTTTCTCTCACCCGTTTATCTTTTCTTTATCGCTGGCACGTGACGCTCGGCTTCGATGGTTTGATTCCGTTTTTTTTCTCATTCGGTATTTTGTTTCTTCTTCGGTTTTCACCGGTTTTTTGTTCTCCTTTGTTTTTTCACCCGTTTTCTTTGCTTTATTCACGATTTTCTTTGGTTTTCTTTGTTTCCTTCTCTATTTCAAACATTTTTTGTTTGTTTATTTCGTTCATATTTGTTTCTTTCTTGGGTTTCACTGTTTATTTCTTTCCTTCTTCGTTTCTTTCTTGGGTTCGGTTTTCTTTGTTTCTTTCTTGAATTTCTCGGTTTCATTCTTTTGCATTGTATTCTTTGGTTGTTCATTTTTTTTTACTTTTGGTTTTTCTTCGGTTTGTTGTTTTTTTGTCGGTATTAATTGGTTTCTTTTCAGTTCAACATGTGTTAACTTTTTTTAAGTACACATTCAATATTTTGCTTATACATTGGAAATATTTTTTACATACACATTTAACATTTCGAAATATGTGCTTAACATTTTTGTGAAAACTTATATGTTTTATGTCTAACTTTTTCCATACACATTTTAAATTCTTAGTCTATATCCAATATATTTTCTAATGCAAGTTTGAAATCTTTCAAATACAAGTTTAAGATATTTTGAATAAATGGGCAACATTTTTTCTATATGAATTTAACGTTTTTTTCAAATGCTTGATTAACATTTTTCAAGTACAAGATTTGTTTTTATAAATGGTCAAAAAAATTCTATACACGTTTAACATTTTTTAAATGCATGAGTAAGATTATTTAAATACAAGATTAACATTTTTTAGTACATAGTGAATATTCGCTCTATATTCATTTAATATTTTTTAAATTCTTGGTTAACAATTTTTACATATATGTTTAAAAAACAAATAATTGACTAAAAAAATTAAATGCATGGTGAACATTTTTCTATATACATTTAATATTCTTTCAATTCCTGATTAACATTTTCTACAAGTTTGCTTAACAAATTCAAATGCCTGATTAAAATTTTGAAAATACATAATCGCATTTTTCACGAAAATTTTATATTTTTATATACATTTTGTATAAAGGAGAAACATTTCCTCTATACACATTTACCATCTTCATAGGCTTGCTTAATATTTTTTAATATATTCTATGTAAAAATATTTTAGTCATATATTTATTAAGAATATTTGAAAGTATAAATAAACAACAGTAAAATAGAAAGCAAAAAATAAAAAACGTGAAAAAAAACGAGGTTGTGGGCTCCCGCGCGCCTGGGCCAGCCCAGTGCGTTTGCCTTCATGCTAGAGTTCCCCACGTCTCATGTGAAGCGACACATCCCACTAAAAAAAGAAAACAAATGTGAAGCGAGACATAGCTGCACTCTGTTGTGAGCTCCTGTTTGGGAAATCCTATTTGACGCTCGTTGCGTCAAAGTGCTGGCGTTTCGCACAGACGAGCAGGCGAAATCCTATTCTTTCCCTGGTTTCCCTGTTTCTTTTTGGGTTTTTCATGTTTCTGTTTTTTTTTATCTTTTATGTATATTTTCTTTTTTCTTTTTAAAGTTTATTTTATTTTTAGAAACATGTTTGGAATTTTCAAAAAATGTTCATACTTTTAAAAATGATCAAATTTTGAAAACGCTGTGTTTCAAAATTTTGTTCATAAATTTAAAAAATGTTCGCATTTTCAAACCAAAATCGTGTATTAACAAGTTGTTCATTTTCACGTTTGTTTTATTTTTTTAAATGTTCATGCTTCTGAAAATTATAAAAACTAACTGATCGTTTTTTCAAATTTTGTTCGTATATTCAAAAAATGTTCGCTTATTCAAAAAATGATTTGTGTTTTTACAAAAAAAATTCGGAATGTTTCTGCTCCGAAATTTGACAACTTTTTAAAAATTGTTCCCGTTTAAAAAAATGTTATTTTTTTCAGAAAATGTTCCCGTTTCAAAAGATATTCACGTTTTCATTTTTTTGAAGTTAAAAAAAATCAGAAATTTCAAAAAATGTTCATGTTTTCAAATTTTAGTCAGGACTTTAAAAATGTTTGCATTTGCCCAGTTTTGTTTCAGAATATAGGAAAATGTTCCCGTTAAAAAAAGTGCTCGTGATTTCGAAAAATATTCATGCAGTCAAATGTTCGGATATGAAGAAATTCATCGATTTTGAAAAAGAAGTTCATGGATTTGGAAATAGTTCAAAAAAAATACGGGTGTGAAGAAAAAAGAAAAAATGGGAAGAAAGGTAATAGAAAAGGAAAAAGAAAGCAGAAAATAAAAATAAAAATAAAAAACCGGCAAAACAAAACCAGAAGAAAAGAAAAACCAGGATCCTTTTGTAGCGTTACAATTTGATTGCACATCAAAAGAAGGAAAGACGAGTTCATAGACACATAAGGTGTGGTGTCCAGTTGGGTATCGCGATTACTACTGAATCCTGAGGTTCGAAAAATGTAGAAGTGCATGAAACCGGCGCTGAGGGCACCAAATAGGAAATGGCCGCCATGCTCACTCGAGCCCTCCATTTCGGTCCTCACGTGGTCCCAGAAGCATTTCTGAAGGTCTTCTAGAAGGCCCGGGCCCAGCCCCCCATTATTTTAAGCACAAAGGAGGGCTACGCTGAAAAAGGGCCCCTCTCTCTTGATGCCCACAATGATCGGCACCGACCTACCGCGTGTATGGTATGGTGGCCATCTCCACTCTCGCCAACACTGCTCTGCTCTGCCCTGCCGCGCACCAAACCATCAAAAAGTGCCGCATCGCCATTTTTGCCACCACACCAACCGTTCGGTCCACCAACATCTGGCATCCTCCACTCGTCCTCCACCACTCCATTACATAGTGCCGGCGATCGAGACCCCGAGAGCAAAGCCCCGAAGCGACGGCACGAGCGAGCTAACCCACGAACGATCGAACACGCGACGAGAAGAGCTCAGCTAGCTCGCCCCAATGGCGGCCACGGGCGGCGCGGACGAGGAGGTGCACTTCGACTTCTTCCCGCTCGTCCGCCAGTACAAGAGCGGCCGCGTGGAGCGGTTCATGAACTTCCCCCCGATCCCGGCCGGCGTCGACCCCGCCACGGGCGTCGCCTCCAAGGACGTCGTCATCGACCCGGCCAACGGACTCTGGGCGCGCGTCTTCCTGCCGCCCGGCGCCGCCGACGGCGGCAAGCTCCCCGTCCTCGTCTACTTCCACGGCGGCGCCTACGTCATCGGCTCGGCGTCCGACCCCATGACGCACAACTACCTCAACGGCCTCGTCGCCGCGGCCAACGTCGTCGCGGTGGCGCTCGAGTACCGCCTCGCGCCGGAGCACCCGCTCCCGGCCGCCTACGACGACTCCTGGGAGGGGCTCAAGTGGGTGGCGTCCCACGCCACGGCCGACGCCGCAGAGGGCGCCGAGGCCGAGCCGTGGCTGGTCAACCACGGCGACTTCTCCCGCGTGTTCCTGGCGGGCGGCAGCGCGGGGGGCACCATCGCGCACGTCATGGCCGTGCGCGCCGGCGAGCAGGGCGCCCTCCCGGGGGTCGGCATCAGGGGGACCATCGTGGTGCACCCGTACTTCAGCGGCGCGGCCGAGATCGGCAAGGAGGCGACCACGGGGAAGGCGGAGAAGGCCAAGGCCGACGCCTTCTGGCGGTTCCTCTACCCGGGGTCGCCGGGGCTGGACGACCCGCTGTCCAACCCGTTCTCCGAGGCTGCCGGCGGCAGCGCGGCGCGCATCGCCGGCGAGCGCGTGCTCGTCTGCGTCGCCGAGAAGGACGGCCTCCGGGACAGGGGCGTGTGGTACTACGAGAGCCTCAAGGCGAGCGGCTACGGCGGCGAGGTGGAGCTGCTCGAGTCCACGGGCGAGGACCACGTCTTCTACTGCATGAAGCCGCGGTCCGAGAAGGCGATCGAGCTGCAGGACCGCATCCTCGGCTTCCTCCGCAAGTGAGCGGCCGCGCGCGCCGGCCAGTGAAGGGAATGGAAGGTTCCCGTGATGGAATAATTTTATCGCCATTGACGTTCCGATGTTTGAGCTCGAGAGATCTCCCTTCAATTTGTTGTCCGTCGGTTCTGGTCTCGCCGATGCAATCAACTGATGCCATGGCGAGGAGAGAGCTAGAGCCGGTGGGTTTCTTGACAATTTGTGCTCAACTTTGTTGTTTCAATCATCTTTCCAGTAGAGGCCGAAAGCAATGAATAAAGTTCTTTCATTTTTTCTAAAATACTATTCATCCTGTGAAAAGTGATGGATCATGTTTGATGTTTTGAAGAGAAGCCGCTATTGCCTTTGTAATTGTGTTAAGAGTTAAAAAATCGAGAACGGAGGGAATTAGAAGTCACCGCCGTCTTCACTTCATAGTCAAAACAACTAGTAGAACATGAAGGCGCGCTTTGAATTATTAAGAAACAAACCAGGCGGGGTAACAATCATTTTAGAAAGAGAAAATTGCACATTTGGGGTAATGGTGACGGATTGGTATGTAATTTTTACATGTCAGTACCAAGTCTCGGGCTCTACGTTGCAAACCGGACTAAACGATGTATTTAGACGTATTGATGCTGAAACTGACGACCGGGCCCCGCGTGTCAGGCGCCACGCTGGCCAACCGGCACGCGCCTGCGCGCTGACTAGGACGGGTCCGGCTCGAACCGTTACGAACAGCTCCCTGGCGGCTTCTTCTTCCTCTGTCCGTCGCCCGCCGGCGACGTGGGATTCCGCCGCCGTGCTGACGCTTCCGGCGCAGGCAGCCCACCTGTGACCACCCACCGCGGCCCACCGGCGACACAGCTCCACCTCCACCGCCGCCCTACCGCGACCAGCACCTGCGCCCGATTCCGCCCCCACCTCCGCAAGCAGAGAGGCGAGCTGGTCCCCAACCCCGTCCACCCACGACACAGATCGATGGAGGCGAGCTATTCCACTCTCCGCTCACCTGCCCCCTTATCTCGACGCCCACCTGCGCCTCGATTTCGTCCGCGACCACGGAGGCGAGCTGGTCCCGATTCCGCCGCCCACCCCCGCCGGCGCACACGGAGGCGATCTACTCCTCCACGGCCAGCGCCTCCACTCCAGGCCCAAGCGCCGCCGCTCCTCCAGGCCCAAGCGCCGCTCCTCCAGGCCACTGTGTGTGAGCATCTCTGAAGCTGCTGCTTGTTCTGCGCTGCTGTTCTTCGTGCTGCTGATGATCATCTCTGAAGAAGGTACCTATCAGAACAGAATTTTGCAGCTCTGGTTAACTGCCTGATTTATAAATTGAGCTTGATTAGATGCTCATTAGGTAATTGTGTAATTGTTGTTTGTGCTTAGAATTCACAGGATCGAACTTCTGATGTGCAATTGCTTATGCCAATAATTAATTATGCATTTAAGTGTGCTTGAGAGTATCTGTAGCAGAGTCTTTATTATCACAAAAGGAAGCCTTGGAAGTTTTACCTCAACTTCTCAACCAGAATTTCAAACTACTGTGTATAAGTGCAAATAGATAAATGACTTCCAGTTTGATCTGTATCTCCAGTGTTGATCTTGTTTTCCTGTTGATCTATATCTCCAGTGCAAATAGATAAATGACTTTCACCTGGAGTAGAACCAAAGCAAAATTAAGTCTGTTAGTTAATCACTCTTATTCAGAACATATTCAGAGGCCAAAACTAAGTCTGTTGATCTTGTTTTGCTGTTGATCTGTATCTCCAGTGCAAACCAAATGTTCAGAGACTAAATGTTAACATAGTCTAAACCTTGCAATTTTCAGTATGTACAGTAACTGAATTTTCAGTAACTGCAGAACAATACACTACAGAACTTGCAATTACCTGTGCCAATTACTTGATCCTAGCGTTAACTGAATTCTCAAGAAAACATGTTTACCACTTGATGATGTCTACATTTTGCCTTTTGTTCTTTTGGAAAAAACAAGAAGTTTGTTCTTTTGTAATTGGGACGAATCTGAACCTCTCCCCTGTTCTTCTCCTCTCTCTGAATTGTCTCTTCAGTTTTCTTTATCAATCATAACACTAAAGTTTTCAGTTTCGTCAGTGACAAAATCTTGCTTTGAATTTACACTGTTAGTTTGACAAAAATCTAGATTTACACTGAATTAGCTTGACTTCAGTTTAACTTGCTCAAATCTAGTCTGAATTTACACTGTTTGTTGACAAGATTTACATTGTTAGTTTACACTGAATCTTGCTCAAACTGAATTTACACAGCAGCTAAATACAGACGAGATTGTCGAACTGAATTTACACTGTTTGTTCACAAGATTTACATTGTTAGTTTACACTGAATCTTGCTCAAACTGAATTTACACAGCAGCTAAATACAGACGAGATTGTCGAATTGAATTTACACTGTTTGTTGACAAGATTTACATTGTTAGTTTACATTGAATCTTGCTCAAACTGAATTTACACAGCAGCTAAATACAGACGAGATTGTCGAACTGAATTTACACAGCACCTAAGTGTTGACAGCGTTGTCAATGCCAGAACGCACACTCTGTTCCAGATGATCCTTCCCCAATTCTGATCAAGTTTACTGGTTTAGGAAGTTTCAGAATCAGAAGATTTACTTGGGATCAAGAAAGATGGCGACTGTCCCCGGGATCGAGGTGTAGAGGTAAGGAAATGCGGAGAGGCCGGCGGGGAGCCAGATCTTGACCTCGGTTATCTCGTGCAGCTCCACAAGCTTGGCAATGGTGGCCATCTCTTCCAAAGGAGCAGTGCCGCGGGGCCTGCAGCTCCGCCGTGCGCCAGGTCTCCCCCAGCAACTCAGGGAGGCGCAAGCATGGCCAGGAAAAGGCAAGGCCCGAGTCTGTCGCGTGCTCGCCGGCGGGGATGATCTTGCCGGGGGCGGAGCGCGGATTTCGCAGCCGCCGGTTCCAGCCTCCCCGCCATCCCCATGCCCTCCAGGAACGGTTCGAGCCGGACCGGTCCTAGTCAGCGTGCAGGTGTGTGCCGGTTGGCCAACGTGGCGCCTGACGCACGGGCCCGGTCGTCAGTTTCGGCGTCAATACGTCTAAATACACCGTTTAGTCCGATTTGCAACGTACAGCCCGAGACTTGGTACTGACATGTAAAAATTACCAATCTTGATACCAATCCGTCACCACTGCCCCAAATGTGGTACCATCGTGCAATTTTCTCTTTTAGAAATATAGGGGAGACATGTTTATGAGATAGCAGTTTGAATTCAAGTTTTTACAGGTGCACCTCGCTCGTGCACTAAGACCATGACAAATCACTATCCCAACGCTTTGATGATGTACCCATGATTTGATTAATAAAGTAAGCTATGATGACATTTCCTCAAAAGAGGGAAAAAAAACTATCCCAACAACAACACTGATGGACGCGTCAAAAATGGTTTTATATTATGGGACAGAGAGAGTAGATATTTGTATCTGACTCCACCAACTAGTAAACAAAAAAGATCGACTAAAAACAAAATTTGAGTTAATTGGCGGCCCATACGAGGAAAATTTGAGTTAACTGAATCCTCACAATGCATCAGGCACACAACAGAAAACAAAACAGAAGTCAGATATGAATGTCATGACATGGATTTATTGCTGCCGTGGTGGCCGTAATTTGAGCAAAGAGAGAGGATCTCATCATCCAGACAAGTAAAAATAAGATTAGGTGCATATGTGAAATCATGGGCAACTCATTGAACTGAATATTAAAACCTCTCATAAAATCATGAAGCAGACTTATCTAACATATTATCTTCATCAAATAAGAAATAACTAGACAAACCAAAACCAGGCACACCATGCAGATCAAGGTCGTTGCCAACAAGAAATGTCATGGCTACAATTTATTTCCTCTTCCTCCTTCAATCCAATGCCAGACTCGGTATCTACTAGACTGCTATGTTGTAGCACTCAAAAAGTTAAGAAAATATGATGAACATTGGCCCATGGTATTGGAAAGCGAAGAAAATCATCCACTATGATATATGAACCATAACATACATTGTTAGCTCCAAATCATCGCACGATGCTTGCCTTACAATTTGGTCAGAGAACTTAAATGACTTTCTTAGCTCCAAACACAAAAGCAACATTTAGTTAAGTAATGCAGACATCTACATGGCTTTCATTATCGAACTAAACATAAACGTTTTCCAGCTTCACCGTAATATAGGATTGACCCTCAAAAGATTAGAAATGATAGGTCAATCAATCTGCACTTCAAAAGCAACTTGTCGAAAACAGGATTGACTTCAAAAGATTAGAAATGATAGGCCAATCAATCTGCACTTGAGCCAAGTTCTTTTAATAAGATTTAATCCTAAATGTTGAATAAGAGAAGATTGCTAAGACATGGGAACTCAACATGTAACTCCACATAATATAGTACTTTCAGGAATACTTGGCTCAGCAACACAGGCATCTACTCTCAGGAATTAGTTGTGCATATATACACTCAACAAAGGTACAAAACACTTGCGGGGAAAAAACTGTGCACATAAATACTTTCAGGAGTAACACGTAGAAACTTTTGAAAACAGCTAAGGAAACAAACCTTGGTTAACATCTATCAGAGTCCAATAAATAAAGGATAAAACATCAGCATCACTTGATCAACGCATTAATTAATTCCGAGTTGGTCCAAATGAGGCACAAATCACGCATAACTGGATCAAATCCATGATCACTTGGACAATTTCATGCAAACAGGAGATAAAAAAAATCACAAACTATTCCTATGAATCCAAACATGAATTCCAAAATCACATAGGTATATACTAGTATATATATTAATAATTTTAGTACATGTTCTTGGCCTTCCTCATAAGGATATTTTCACACAGGATTTAAAATCGAACTCACCTTTCCATCAATAAAAACAGAGGTAAGAAAACTATCCAAGAAAATGCAGAATAAGAAAGAAGACAGCCGCCATCACCACCCGGAACCCACCCACCCAGGAAGTTTTCAGAAATCCTACACCTACGAAAATCATACGTAAGTTAACGATCAATACCTGCCACCCCTAAACACTAATATTGATGATCCACGTTGCTTAGAGCAACTCCAATGGGCCGACCCAAACGGACGGCGGATTTGTCCGCTTTTTGTCCGTATGGGTCGGCCGCCCGCGCGGTGTCCGCCCATTTTATCATTTGGGTCGGCTGTGCGCCCAACGCCCGCGACCCATTTCATGTCCGCACGCAAATTTCTAAAAAGGCCCACGGCCATAGATCATGCCAGCGGCCATCGTCGCCCGAAGTTCATGCCAGCGCCGGCATACAAATGCCAGCTTCAGAAAGAGCACGCAGTTCAGCTGGCGCACTTGCCAGCGGCCGGCACACATGCCAGCACACAAAAAAGGGCGGGGAGTTCGACCACGCGGTCATGCCAGCACACTTGCTGGCATACAAAAAAGGATGGCGCAGGCTGCCATAGATCACTCGTCGTCAAACTTGAGCATGTCGGCCTGCATCTTCTCGAACCACGACCTCTTCCTTGGCGACACGGTGTTGAGATCCACCTTCATGATCTCCACCCCCGTCATCATGCTCGCGAGAGCCACTTCTTTCGCCTTGGTCTTGGCGTTGGCGGCCTCGATCTCTAGCATCTTGGCTTGCTTCTTCGCCTCCATCTCAAGCATCTTTGCTTGCTTCTCCGCCTCCATGTCAAGCCTCCTTCTCTGAATCTCCATGAAGGCGTTCATGGACTCTTCCTTGTATCGCCGACGCTCCTCGTCCCTCGAGTCCTTCTTGCTCATCATGCCCTCGACCTTTGCGATCAAGGCGTTCGCCGCCGCATCCCGGTGGTCCTCCTTCTTGGAGTTGCCCTTCCCACGCGGTCGTGGCTGCTCGCCGTCTTCCTCCTCCACGGCCTTCTTCCCCCCACGCGCCTTGATGGCGGCATATTGCGCCTTGAACTTCTCCTCGTCTTTGACGATCCTCCAACAATGGGAGAGGTTGAAGCACTTGCCAGCATGTTGGACCTTGAATGCCTCCAAAGCTTAGAATACCTACAAATGAATTGCATGCAAGCATATTGACAAAATCGATATGGAAATGAACATGCAAGCATCAAGCATTAACGGGATGACACAAAAGAGGACCGCTTGCTAGCATACCATGTCTTGCACGCCGATGCCGCTCACGGGGCATGCCTTGATGCTCTCAAGAGTGGCACAAAACTTGTTGCACTCTTGTTGGATAACCTTCCAACGCTTCGAAACGGACACCCATCCGCGCGCGCTTTGCATTTGATACGGTGGAAACTTCTTGCGCTCATGGTACTCACGATGGACACGAATGCAAAAGGTTGATGCCTTTTGTTCGGCGCCGGTCTTGGGGTCTTGCCCAATGTCCCTCCAATACTCACAAAGAAGCTTGTCCTCGGACGCCGAATACGCCTTCGTCCGCCTGCTCTTGCGCTTCGTTTTCTCCCCGGTGGCTTGGTCGGCGAGCTCGTCCTCGAACAAAGGCTCCCCATCAATGTCCACCTCATCCTCTTCTTCGAGACCGTAGTCGTCCGGAAACTCGTGGTCGAGCGGGAAGCCGTCCAGGTCCACGCCGACCTGATCATGCATGAAGGCGACTTGATTTGGATCAAAGGTGAACGACGCTCGGCCGTCCTGGCTTTGTGTCTCGTCGGGATCGAAGCCAGCCGCGGCGGCACGGTCAGCGGCCGGCGCACCGCCCTCGAAGATCATGTGCTGCATGAAGTCATCGTCGCAGGAGGCCGGCATTCCGTCGAACAGGTTGCGTGCGCCCGGCAACACGTCCGATGGCATCTGCCGCGCCCGTTTCCTCGCCCCTCCGGATGACGAGCCACCGGCCACTGGTGTGGCGTTGAGGTCGATGGGCACGGGAGTGGGCGCGGGCGTGCTAGGCGCAACCACGCTCACCTCGGTCGAGCACTCCCCGGAGAGCTGGGAGGCCTGCGGGTGGACGTGGAAGCCGGGCACATGCTGTGTCGCCGACGCGCGGGGCGAGTCGGGCAGCACCATCCACAGAAACGCAGATGATCCGGTGCTGGCCGCGGCCACGGCGGCGTTGACGAGACCATGCTGGCCAGGGTTTAACCCTAGGTACATTAGCGCCTCCCTCGTCGCCGCCGCGACGCGAGCGTTGTTGGCCTCCTGCTGCGCGGCGGCGGCGATGGCGGCCGCCGCGATGGCTCCCTCCCTCGCGTTCGCCGCGTGCCTCCGGTTCTTTCTCTTCGTCGACTCCCATGCCCGCTCCTCGGGCGTCAGCTCCTTTGTCTTGGGCGTGGCGGCGGTCTTGCGGGGGGCGCGAGGCTTGCCTTTGCCGGAGGGGGCGCGCCGCTTGGGGAGGGAGGGGGGGGACGAGGCGAGGGAGGCGAGGCCGGCGGCGGCATCCAGGTCTGCGTCCATGGCGTCCATGGCAAGAGCACGTGCGGGCGGGAGTTTTTGGGTGGAAATGGATGGAAATGGTGGAGGCTGCCACCGACAAGCGGGCCAGGAGAAGGAGTAGGCGGGCGCGCGCGTGTCCGTCTCGTGTCCGCGCCGACGCAAATTCGGCTAAAAAATGGACCGGAAATGGGTTCGCAGGCGGACGAAAAGCGAACGCGCGTCTGTTTGGGTCGGCGCGTTGGGCCGACTTTTCTGTCCGCGCCAACCCAAACGGACCCGCGCGGACGAAATGGGTCTCCGCGTTGGAGTTGCTCTTATTACGCAAGATACATAGATACTTTTACGTAAGTCTAGCATTGCTCGGAAGTTTTTGTCACACCTGCACTGCAGGTCCTGTGTGATGCAGGTGGACAACAGTTGGGCCTGTGCCCATGTAACGATGTGCGTGTGAGTATGTATGTGTGTGGCCGTCGGCCAGCCTGAAGGTGTGTGTGTGTGTGTATTTAACCTGAACCGAACAGAGGAGTTGGCATGAATGAGCAAGTATACTGAATCTCACCAGCTACTCTCTGTTCCTCACCTTCTTCCTCTCCAGATCCGCAAAGCTCGTTTTCCCTTCTAGAAAGCTCGTTCAGGGCCTCCAGACCTGCACATCTCCTTGAGAATCATCATCTCAGTACAAATCGACGAAGCAAGCAAGATCGAAAATGCTCTGTTATAATCACCAACGAATCATCATACACAACTTTGCACGCACGCAAAGAGCATCTCTAGTGGCTTGTCTATGTGGTAGTCTAAACCAAATATAGACTACCAGAGGTCAAAAAACGTCTCCGGTGGCTTGTCTATGTGGTAGTCTAAATTTTACACAACCACCAAAATAGCTACCGGTTGTCCACATTTGGACAACCGAGCCACAACCGAGCCACGACGAGGGGAGGGCGCGAGCGGGCTCGATGCGCCGCTTGCCGGTGGGGGACGCCTCCGCTGGCTCTGGCGTATGGGCAGCAGTGGCCGGATCCGCCGCACTCGCCTCGCCAGTCAAGCTGCTCTACGCCAAGTACCTGGGCGCCCTGGAGCGCTGGATCCAGCGGCTCCCGGAGGCGCAACCACCGCCGGCCGAGGAGCTGCTCTGCAGTGCCAATGGAGTTGAGATGGAGGAGCCGTCCATGGACTGCAATGGGAGGAGCCTGAAGAGGAAGAGGGAGGACATGGCTGGGATGCTGGATTGGGTGAGGGGGCTCGCCGAGACTGTCGCCGAGGAGGGCGCCATCGCTGCCGGGTTGGCGGATGAATACTTCCCGGTGGCATTGGCGGCGCGGGAGGCGGTGGCCAGGAAGAGGGTTCGCCGCACAAGCGTGACCAACGGCGCGCTCTTGCAGGTGATTCCGACGCCTTTGATAAACTTGTTACTGAAATAGAGCCGTTGGAAATATAGACTACCAAATTTAGACAATCCGCTGGAAAACAGAGGTTGTCTAAATTCAAAAAAATTTAGACCATTGTCTATATGAAGATATAGACTACCAAATTTAGACAAGCCACTAGAGATGCTCTTACATCTCAAGCTTTCCAAAGATTATCCGAAAAATCAAAGCGTCCGAGTCAATCTTCTTTTATTTCGGGGGGGAAACCGATTTCTCCATTCACCAGGCGGAAGCGCTCATATCTTGATGAAGTCCACCAGGCGCTCCTGCAGCTTGACGCCCTCCCCGGATCCCAGCTGGTCGAAGTGGAAGGCGTGGCCGACGCCCTTGGACTCGAACATCTCGATCTCGCCGGCGTAGCCGCTGGCCTTGAGCTCGCGGGCGTACCACAGGCCGCGCTCCTTGAGCAGGACGTCGTCCTCGGCGACGCACACCAGCACGCGTTCGCACGGGATCCTGGCCACGGCGGCGCGCGCCTCGTCGGTGACGAACGGGTTCACGTTGGGGTCGTCGAGGCCGAGCGAGCCCGGGAACACGAAGCGCCAGGTGCGGTCCATGAAGTCGCGCACGTCGGGGCCGAACGCCGCCTCCGCGCCCACGGCCTCCTTCCCGGTGAAGTAGGGGTGCACGGCCATGAGGCCCCGGAGGGCCACGCCCTCCGGGAGCGCGCCGGGCGCGGCGGCGCGGACGGCCATGTTGTGCGCAATGTTGGCGCCGGCGCTGCAGCCGGAGAGGAAGACGCGGGAGAGGTCGGCGTGGTTGAGCAGCCAGGGGTCGGCCTCGTCCCCGTCCCCGCCGCGCGTGACCGCCCAGCGCACGGCCGCCCAGCCGTCGTCGTAGGCGGCGGGGAGCATGTGCTCGGGGGCGAGGCGGTAGTAGACGGACACGCCGACGGCGCCGGAGCGGGCGACGAGGTCGTTGAGGTAGGCGTGGGTGGAGGGGCGGGCCGGGGAGCCGACCACGAAGCCGCCGCCGTGGAAGTAGATGACGACGGGGAGCTTGCCGGTGGCGGGGGAGGCGGAGGCGTCGGGGGGGAGGTAGACGCGCGCGCGGGCGGGGCCGGCGTGGACGTCCTTGGAGACGACGCCGGTGAGCGGGTCGGTGCCGGCGGGGGCGAAGGCGTCGCCGCCCGGGCGGTGCACGCGGCCGCTCTTGTACTGGCAGATGTAGGGCGGGAAGTCGAAGGCGATCTCGGAGTCGGGATCCATGGCGCAGCGGTTGGTGGCGGCGGCGGCGGTGGGGCGAGCGGTGGGGGTGGGAGGTTGAAGTGCGCTGGCCACCTACAACAACAAATGGAGGTGGACTTTAGTACTGGCTCCAGGCCATCCGGCGCAACAAACGCGCAGTCAACTCCCACCAACCACCGCAAGGACGGACCCATGCGCCAACCATACATGTGAGCGCGATTGTTGCACGACGGCACCTCACTGATTTTTGCTCCCCGTGTGGTGAGGCGTTTTCAGTCGGTGCATTTTGGCAAGTGATTATTGCTGTGATAATTTGCGGCTGCTGTTACAACCTTCCACCACAAGTCTTGCGATGGCGATGGTATTGGTAACTTTGTCTTGAAGGCATGCTGCTGTTAGAGCAGCTAAAAAAGCCTAAAACAGCTATAATAGGGGCTGACCTTGGTTAAGGTTTTTTTTCCCCACACATTTTTTGGATTACAGCGGGAGCGTAGGCACACAGCTAACACTAACGCAAACACACGCAAAGCACGCTGGGAAATAGCAAAGTCGTATAAGAACAAAATGGTAAACAAATGGAAATCGATATGCCAACAAAAACGTAAAACATTCAGGAGCAACGTACGTATATTCAGAATTTGTATGTTCAGAAGTTAGGTGCAACGTATGTTCGAAACTGAAAATTCGTACATAAAATCAATCTCAAATACATCATCCAGCTCGCTCAATTCTTGAAATAGCAGGTTTCCTTTACCATCAGGAGCTTGCAATTATGTTACTTACTGCATCCTGCAGAGACGCAAGCGAATCGACAGCACCCTTTGCGAACCAACTGATTCCAACCTTCACCCGGTGCTCATCCGTGGGCATCCTGAGGCAGTACACGAGCTTCCTAGCTGCATAACCAGGTTAATTTTTTTACTCTTCACACGAAAATCTAATAATTAAAGAAAAGGGTGAAACGACAGGCCTACAAGGGTACATACCAGCATGCCCTATCGGTCCTTCGAGGGTCAGTCCCTCGATGAAATTTGCTGTTATCGCAGCATCATTTCTACCAAGCGTCATCATCTCACCGAGGTTTTGAAACCTGGAAAATAAACAGAATGTTTCAGCTCATCTCATTACGCAACTCAACTTTTCCCACTAAAATGATCGAACATCGGCAAGCAGAAAAAAGAATGGAATGTTTGCTCCATCGAAATGAAGAACAAAGCTGCCGCTAGATTTGAACCTGAATGGCAAAAGGGGCCGGTCATTGATTGCCGCCCAGAGATTCCAGCCAGCAAAATCTGCTTGCTGAAAAGCAACCTGGAAGATAAAAACGAGTCGTCACTACTAACAAAACTCCCAATGCAGCATCATGACAGATTCAATCCAGTAGATTCATTGCCTGTGCGTTAGCTGGGAGAAATTTTCCTGATGGGTCTCTTAGAGCTGCTGAATCACCAATTGCAAATGTTCGGGGATGGCCCTTTACTTGAAGGGTTTCCTCTGTCTCTACTTGCCCCCGGCCATTCAAAGGAATAACATATGGTGCATCAGGAGGTTGCAACCGAAGAATCTGAGATTGTGAACCCACTGTCCATAATACCAGATCAGCCTCCAGAACCTGGCTCTGGAGGCCTCTTTGAGCAGCTTGAAGTTCCAAAACTAGTTTCTTATCGTCACCACCAGCTTCTTTTACATCTGCAACCATGCTACCTGAATCCTCAGATGCATAAACCTCTCTGATGCTGTTCACCGAATATCCCAAGAAAAGTTGAATATTTTGAGACTCGAGAACCTGGTAGGAAATGCAACCAAACCAGAATTAGCTACTACCGCGGAAGATAAGATTCCCTTGCATTTGGAGTTCAACACAGAAATCATGGAAACAATAGGCATCGAGGACCAGCACAATGTTAATAAAATAAACAGCCTGCACTTCTCTATGATGTGCTACCTCCGTCCTGGTTTACTAGTCCCCCTCGTATTTCTGGGTCATATTTTGACCATGATTTTAAGTTTTTAACTAATATAAAATATATGTTATACATAGCAAAAATAATATCATTAGAAACTACATTCAAATACGAATCCAACAATATAATTTTCGGTGACATGCATTAACATTTTGCTAGTCCATAAATGAACAGTTTGGTGGCAGATTAGTAGGTGGTTGCCTGGTTGATATTTATCAAGTTAGTGCTGTTGCATTAAAGCTGCAATAGTCTTTCAGAAGGAACATAGAGGAGAAGGAAGAAAGAAGCCAAGAACATAGTTTGGCTGACACAAAGTCTTACATTGCACAGGCAGCATCTTATGTTCTTATTAACTTCAGATTACAGTCTTAAGATTACTAGTGGCACCAAGAACCAAAGTGGGGAACAAAAGCTTCTTAATCTTCTGTTATAATTTCCTGAGATGATCTGATGAAGTTAATCAAACAGTATGTAATGTGTAGGTAATCACCTTCAGAGCAGCTTCACGATTTCCTGGTGGTGCATTAGGACAGATGGTTGTTTGAAAATTGATTGCTTTGACAGTCCCCGTGTTCTTTAATCTCTCAGAGATAGTAGCAGCTAGCTCAACACCAGAGTAACCCATTCCCACAACGGCCACCTGAATAGGTGGGGAGTTCTTACCAAACCTTCTCCTTTCTAACATTTTCAATTCACTTTCAACTTTCTGCAGATAAAATAAGGCGGCATTACGACTCTTGATGATCAACATAAGTCATACAATATGAACTTGTCATATATAAAGAATTGCCAGAACATGTCAACAAGAGATATCATTATAAACCAACAAAATCAAATAATTTACGTGGATGCATCAAGACATCGCTGATGTATTTTAGATTTGTATCACTATCAACTTAGCAATTCCAAACAGTTGAACTTAAAAATATTCAACAAATGATTGATTCTTACCAAAGCATGTTCCAAAGTCGTGAAAGGAAGTGCATATTCGGCAGATCCTGGAACGACATCAATCTTAGCTTCAGCCCCTAGAGCTAGAACGAGCCTGGCTGCCCATTCCAAAAGATATATCACCAGTTAGCTTATTCTAAACTCAACATAAAACATCCCCGCAAAAAGAAAAGGTCTGGAAATAAAACATGAAGTAAAATACATCACTATTTTTTAAAATATTTCAACTGTAACAGCTAAAGAAATTACTCCCTCCGTAAAGAAATATAAGTGTTTAGATCACTACTTTAGTGATCTAAACGCTCTTATATTTCTTTACGGAGGGAGTACTTATATTATACAAATTAATATTGCATTATTGCTAAAGTTCCCTGATACAGAGTATTGACAGAAGATGAATTGTGGGCAATACGGCTACATGAGAGTTTTTGATTCATATCGGATTCAGGAACAGCCTGATGTAAGGAAAGGACGCCAGATGACAACAACATATTATGGACGAAGAGTCAATTCTAAGAAATTTGTATGCGCACATTGTCACTTGTGAGATTGAAAAGGTGACACACATGTCAGTAAGACACACGTGTTCAAAATTTCAAAACCTTTTTAGCAGCATAGAACAATCAGCCCCCATGCTTAAAACGTTTCATAAAGAAGAAACACTATGAAGATAAATATAATACTTAAATTCGTTTATTCAAAACATGACAGCCATTGCAATTCCATGGCATTTAATATCATCGTACCAATCATATTCAACAACGGTGCCACTTTCAAGATGAACAACTCCACCAGTGCATGATACTCCAGGCTCCCTTCTTAAGTGATCAGAAGGGCGAAGAAGCTTTACACTATCCTTCACAAATTGAACACTGGTGTTCTTCAGTAACTCTGCAAAATACGGAGCTATTTCCCAGACATCCACCTCTGGCATCCAAATTAAAGTCCAACAATCAAAACGTGAAATAATGTGAAAAGACCCCATATATAATATTACCAGCAAATGCATTTTTACACTTGAAATTGTGGTACCTCCTGATAAGAGCTCGTACAGCATGGGCTTAAATACAAATCTGTCAGATTGATCAACCAGCATCACCTGAAACATTTTTTCCCCTTCTTAGTAAAATGTTACATCATTTCTATAACAAACACACATGAGTGCATTGCAGGATATGGGGACCAAGAAAAAGTGCCAAACTACAAATACCACCAACCCATGCTACTTCGATGTAAAAAGTAATAGAACCCACCCGGCAAATCTAAAGTTTCTAGCACAAGGAGCATCATCATTTTACCTGAGGCTTGTTATTACCAGGCCATACAAGAGATTCTAGTCTCAGAGCGGTATACAGCCCACCAAATCCACCACCCAAAATGCATACTCGTGGCCGCTGAAAACAAGAGAACATATTCAGTAAATGGAACATAAGGCTTATAACAGAAGCATACCAAAATTTCTTGTGAACAATAATACTCACATGTTACCCTATTTACAGACAAAATGCATGGAAGGACATGAACTCAAGAAGCAAAACCTAAGGACCCCCTGGTCTAGAAAAAACATAAGGACAACAATGCATATGAATAATGTTTCACTGTCAAGAAGTTAAACTCTAGAGTTGTCATATAACAAAACAAATACTGTGTTACGCAAGTGTTTTATTGAACATAAGATCTATTTGGGTATGTCTGAACTAAGTGTACCAACTACCAAACCAAAGTGTGTTCAACGGGACTAAGTTAGCACAAAACTGCAAACTCTACTACATACACAAGTCAATGCTAAAACAGCTAAACAATACTTTGTCAAGGATTAGAGGAATTTATCAGTAAAATACTACACTGATAGTGTTACCAGTTTGCTAATCAAACAGAAAAAAAAAAGGCATCGGATAACAATGGATTTAAGGACGTGGGCAATCAAAATCCAGTCTACCTGCTTGTCTGGCCAGGGGTACAGCGGCATCGGTGCTTCATCAATTGATTGAGGACGAGAAAACCCGCCATCCCCGGAGCCACTCGAAGCCATGCATCTGAACAGTCCAGACGGCAGCCCAAACATGGCAGGAGCATCGCCGATCCTCCACGAGTTTTTTAGGATTGGATTCTTCCACGAATTCATGCCCCCTGTCAGGATCCAGGTGAGCAGTCAGTTAGCCCGAGAACTAGATGTCACCTAACGAATCCACCACTTTCTCGAGACTGGAGCGCTCACAAAAGCACACAAGCTGGGGCTCGAGTATGCCACATGGAGCTTAAATTAGAGAACCCTGGTCGCTGGAAGAGAGCTTGTGGCCTCACCGAACGGGCCGCGGAGGCGCGCCGAGGCGGGGAAGGGCCGGCCGCGGGGGGGCGACGGGCGGCCCCATGGAGCCGCGCGGCAGCTCATCGGCGGCGAGGGGGAGGGGTGGCGCGTGTGCAGCCGTAGCTCCCGGCGATGTGGGGTGAGGTGGGGAGCACAGAGGAAGCAAAGGAGGGTGAGACACGGGAGCCGGCAGCAGCAGCACCAAGTAACGCGCTGCGGCTCCTCCGCCGGCCGCGTCGTCGCAGAGCCTCCGAGCCCGGTGGCTGCACACCCAGCCACCCGCTGACGATCAGGCTTGAGTGTTTGATTGGGGAGGCCCATATTACCCAAGATGGGCCTTTGTTTTTAACTCGAAAAAAAAGTAACCCCGGAGAGCCTTCTATGTAGTAGTTTTCGAAGTTTCTCAAAAAGATGTAGCTTCTGAAAAACAAAGAGCATTCCTGGTCTTACAGATTTCACTAAAAACGGCCTGATAAAGGTTCTTTTGCTTGATCTTAAAAATGTACTTTCAAATACTAGAAAACGTCCAAGTTTTTTTCACACCAAATACCTTGGTGTAATGTTTGTTTTGTTTATGGGCCGTTGATGCGAGAAAATTCAATTATAGATCTTTCTGTTCACACACAAGAAATATCCAAGGCATTGTCTGGCTTTCGACAATTTTTTGATGTTTCGGCCCGATCTC
The DNA here is from genome assembly GCA_039707655.1 of Elymus sibiricus. NCBI lineage: Eukaryota > Viridiplantae > Streptophyta > Magnoliopsida > Poales > Poaceae > Elymus > Elymus sibiricus. The sequence continues at coordinate 119,055,449 of CM077675.1, forward strand.
AACCCAAACCCTAAGACGCCTATTGGTTTTCATGCCTGTGAAGAGAATTATGGAAAACCTCGAGCATCGAGCTAATGCAGGATCTAGTTCTTTGAATAGTCATTCATGACGTCCTGAATTAGCTCGGTGCTCTATAAGTGTTTTAATGCAGTATGAAGTAGATAAAAAATATGACAGGGGGTTGAATCTTATTTATAATAGAGGGGAAAAAATCCATGTCCTCTGCATCATATGGTGCGCATCCCCAATATTTTATTACAGGATTTTAAATTTGGGAATAAAATATGATAAAGCTGGATAAAGGTTTAACAAAAAATCAAGTATTGTAAAGCCTGTTAATAAATCCTTGCCCATGATAAACAAAGAACCCTTGACGTCTGCCTACATCCTCATGCACCCATCCATGATAGCTTTTTGCTAAGGAGTGTGAAGTTTTGGAGAAATCAAGTATTGTAATGGTATATATGTACTATGTTGCAAGAAATTTCTTTTTTTGCACCACGTCTAGATGTTCTTTACGTATCTGAAAAAAAGACGGTGATGTGTCCAGATGGTCTTTACGTATCTATAAAAAAATATTAAATAATATGATGATTTGTAGGGTACACAAAAAAGACAAAATTATGGCCCCAAAACAATAAAAAGTAAGGCCCCATTTCAACACATGTAGTTATCTTTTTATTGACACCACATATGAAAATATATTTTGCTGGAAATTCATACGCACATACCACGAAATAATGTTCATGCATGACTTACATGAAAAACATCGGTCAGCCAGTTTTTTGAAACAACAGGCTACCCCGTTGATTTCCATAAAAGAAACCGCCAAAGCATTCTACCAAAAGTTCTTTTTTTGAAAGAAATTCTACCAAAAGTTGATACATCAAAAGTAAAGAAACAAAAACAGAAAGACAGCGAGACAAGCTACTAGCTAGAGACTATCGGCCAGCCAGATACGAAAACAGTACGGTAGGACATCCTGTTTACATCATATAGCTGAGTACGCAGCATACAACGGCAAAACAAGTTAGTTAACGACACACTAGCGACTCCAATGATAGAAATAGTCATGGCAATGATGAACCCATCCATCACACCGGCCGTAATCCAGGTTATAGTCACAACTCACAAGGCCTTCTCTGGCATACAAAAGATTATCGTCCTCGTAATCGTCAGCAATGTGATCATCGCCGTCCTCCTCGGCCATGGATTATATTGCGCTCATCCCACAGCCGGCAGGAGCAGGTCGCCTTCTTGTCCTTCCATCCTTTCCCACAGGTGTAGCAGAACTCATAGCCGCACCTGCCAGAAGCAAAAAGAACAGGATGCAGCAAAGGTTAACAGGAAACAAGTCTTGAAGCTCCAGAACGAGCATTAACGCGAAGAAGAGACATTCCATACACTAAGGAACAGTCTCACCTGAAAAATCACTGAACATAGTAAAGATGGTTATGAGAATGGCACGGCCAGAAGTAAATACTTACACGCAAGTTATATGGTAGCAACCCTCTGCGAGTTCAATCATGTGGTTGCATTTGACACACTCGCGCCACGACCGCTGCTGTGCAAGGTTCTGCAGCTTGGCATCTTCTGGACGAGCGTGAGGGTACCTTCTCTTGTAGTCACAGCAACTCATCCCAGCATGCCATGGGACCTTACAGCTGATGCAGAATGAACCCTTGCATTTGATACACTTTCTCAACATCGGACCTCCACCAACGGTGTACATTAAGGTCCATCCGCTTATCACTTCACGCAAAGACATCAATGCTGAGCACTTGGAGTACGGGCAATAGACCTTCTGAGTAGGAGGGATTTGTCCTTCCCTGATACGTTGCACCATGATCTCTAACAGTTGTGGCGACAGGAATATCTTTGAACCCTTCACAGTTAGTTTGGTAGTGCAACCATCTTGTGGGCAAGCTGGGAGCGATCCATCACGTAGCTTAACTTTCATATGTTCTTTCATGCAGGAAAAGCAAAACCGATGTGCACAACCTTCCACTGCTTAAATCTTAAAAACATCAGTGTCCTCCAAACAGATGGTGCAGGTTTCTCTCTTCTTGGCACCTACCAAATCTGTTGCTAATTTTGTTGCATAACCGACTTGGCCTCGAGGAATAAGTGAGAATTCACATTGCTCGAATTTCCTCATCAGTGAAAGAGCCTCATTTACCATATCTTCAATCTTAATTTTTGTGGGACGCCAAGTTCCAAGCATCTGGACGAATATGACAACGTAATAAGATCAGTGCAGTTCTAATGAATTCAATCACTTGACCATTAAATCTATTTATTATTAACGCAACAAAAAATATTTGTTCAGATTAATAAGACATCAGTAATAGAAAAAAGAACAGCTCAAACTAATCTTCTACAACAACGGAATCAGACACCTTATATATGCCCTGTTGGAGCTTGTGTTCCGCAAACCTGACGACGAGAAATACAAAGAGTAATGTAGTGTCCTATAAAAAGACACGACACACAGAGATGAAAAGATGGAGGAAGAAGGGTCCATGCAAAGCAGACACAAGTCCTCGCATAGGTGATGTAAATTGTATTAAGGTTGCTCCTCTTGTTTAGTAGATACCAGGCTTATTCCAAGAATTTATTGGCGGGACATTGCTAGCTGAAATCGACATCTAGAGGATGCATGTCGAAACGAAAAAAAGCATGCATACCAAAATGAGAAAACGAGAAGCAAAATAATCAAAACTGGGAGAAAACAAGTGTGCAGTATGGCCTAAAGTGATTGGTAAGTTTAACCATCCTGATTGTAGAATACGCAATCAGTGTGAGATGGTAAATTACAGCTAGGCTAAGATGAGAAAAGTCTACAGGTAGGTCCAGATTATAACAAGATTGAGTAGACTACATTAATGATATTAAATCGGATATAAGTCTTGTTTGAGATTTTTTTTAATATATCAAATATATTGGCAACAACTTTTATATATATACAAAGGGAGTCCATAATTGTTATGCCTGGCATACTTACTTTGGAGCCCGGTGAAGCAAACATAAAAGGCCGATCCTATCCAGTTTCCAATTGTTCTTGGCAAAACTATTAGTTTTGTATGGATTACAAACTCAAACAACCCAAGATTTCAGCTGGCTAACATGCTTAGCACTTTTGTCCCTTAAAGTGATAACATCTACTCCCTCTGTCCCACAATCTAATACGTTTTTGCAAGCTAACATAGCTTGCAAAAATGTCTTACATTGTGGGATGGAGGGAGTTTTTTTTTTCTTCTTTAAGCATTTGTTTACAGAAACAGGAGATGAATTTGAATTACTAATGCTGAAGGTGGTTTTAGACAAAATAAATAAATAGAACTAGAGTTTGAGGCTCATGGTTCGATCTAGCGCTACAGATATTACTTATAACAAGCATGGTAGGATACAAGAATGGATCCGAAATTACAATTTAAGGCTCAAGATTCAAACTAAAGCAAGATACTTGAATTGTCCTAGGGCTCTACCCTTAGTGGGTGTGATTTACAATCTAGTCAAAGATTGGATCTCAAAATCACGAATGTCTTGAGACTAAAATTCTTGCATCAATATGCTATGTAATCAGAATATCAGTTGATAACCAAAACTAATGTTATATCCAACCTATACCAAGGTTAGACGTTAGACACGTAGCACTTTAGTCAAGCTTTCACAGTCGATGTTGTACACTGATCTCTCCCTGTAGCATCACTTGCTTGCAGTCTGATGCGAAATGTAAGAGCATTTCTAAACTTAGGTGCATTTCTCTGTTATCTTTGGAGAAACAGAAAATGTGCACGAATAGGATAGGAGTGACAGTGCAATCCTATATGATCACAAACAAGAGGAACTGTTCTAAAGATATATGGATGCACCATGCATGGTAATTTTGCATAATTAAGAAGAGAATGCAAGGATTTTTTTTCTTCAATATGCCTAACCTCAATTCAGAATTCCTTGAAAAGTCCCATAGATTCATAAATTTGCAGGCACAGAAGTCCTATAAGCTAATTGTGTAACACAGTAATAGGAGGACAAACATATAAACCACGGCTGATGGTGATCTCATTTTATTTTTACAGAAAATTATATAGGAGCATTATCGTTGACGAAATATTTGCAAACAAACTGGTCCTAGGACTTGAACTGCGTAGGTATGACACAAAGACGCCTCTTCATCAACTAAACTAGGGTGACAACACATTTTATTAGATAATATGATGTGTGCTTCAATAAAAAAAATCTTAGATAATGATGAATATTAACAGACCAGGTCAAGTTGCACTCTTAACGTGTATAAGCAAACTCAATTTCTACAAAAATAACTACTGAGACCATATGCATGCAGAGGGGTTGATGCAATGATAAGCAAAGAAATTTAAAATATACTGGATGTAATCAGAGTATTCAAGGGAGGACTTGAGAACAGAGAGTGTCGGCTACAGAACCGACAACGGCGAGGTATGATAAGTATAGTGGAACGCTCCTCAGGGCATAATGTCATGCTACTCAAAGCTGCATCACACTGTTTTTTTTTTAAAGTTCTGCATCTTACTGATTGATAAGGCAGATGGGCAGATAACCATGGAAATTTTGCTTCAATTATTGGTGGATAAATTGGCATTCATGAAGCAGTGGATAAGTCGAAGCTACAGAAGAGAAGACCTCATATGGTCTTGCATGCTGGATGACGCCTACTTGCATGCCATCAGTCTTCAACATGGTACATATTGAGCTGATCTTGAGTTGTGCTTAATTGACTATTGACAAAGAGCAATGCACTAATAACGCGAGTAAAGCAGAAAAAAGTTAATGGCAGGAGACTAGCTTTTAGGAAAGTTCTTATAGCTAAAATTAATGGAAGAGCGGTGTATTTGACGAAATGAAAATTTTCATACAGAAACTTTAATGATGTTTTTCACAAGATGATTTCCAGCTACAATCTCTCTACAGTTTGAAAGTCGATGCAAAGTCACACAAACATATAAAATATAGTATAATAATCAGTAAAATAGGCTAACAATCAAGGAAAGCAAGCTAACAGCCTTGAGAAAAAGGAAACACCAAATATGGTAATGCACAATGAATCTAACTGCTTTAATGTGAGGACCACCTTGCTAATTTACATGTATGCAAATTGCAGAATGTGAGTGAGCAAGTACTTCTACACTGAACTTAGAACCAAAATTCCCTTCCTACAGATGTCCCATGTTAGTCTTGTCCTAGTAAGCATGAAACATGAACTCAGGAGTACTAGTAACAATTTTGTATGAACATGATAATACAAAAAAGAACATGTGCACTAAAAATATTGGAAAGACAAACGATCAACAGAGAGAAGCACCTGCCCTAAGAAAATTTCACACAAAACTGATGGGTTGCTTCAACTTTTCTTGCAGTGCGATAAGCAAGAAAAGCAGATAGTGGAACTGAATGTTTGTACAACAAATTATAATGAGCATTGAAATAGTGCTACAAATTTATGTTTCGCCTACATTTAGCTAGAGATGGGACTATGTGATGATTTAATCATCTCTTTATATAACTCTAGCAGTCTAGAATTCCTTGAACATTGCAAATAAACACCCAAATCTCCATATTGACAAATCATCCATTATATTTCACATTTCCTCTTAGGTGACATTTCTAGTAAGACATCGCGGTTGAAACCACGGAGAAACTGTCGAGTACCCTAAACACGAATACCGAACATATATACAGCGACAGCAACCTTATAGAAGCAGATCCTCTGACTGTATCGACCTGTAATTTCAAGCCCTTCAAATAAGCATCTACTTACCTTGTCTAAGTAAAGAAGTACTGCATTAAGATAGACGACAGATGCACAGATCTAGAGGTTTCATTAAGGCATACATATTTGTGCAGCGCCTTGAAGTCGGAGACAATGTTGAGAGCATCTCTAGTGGATTGTGTATACCATAGTCTAAGTCATATATAGACCATCAGAGGCCAAAAAGTGTGTCCAGTGGCTTGTGTATGTCCTGGTCTAAATTTTAGACATCCATCGGAATCGGTACGCATTGTCCACATTTGGACGACCGAGCCACAACGAGCAAAGCACAGCTGCCTGCCCCGAGCTCTCTCCCGCGCCCAGTTGGAGACGAGGAGGACGCGCCCTCCACTGCCCCGAGCTCGCCGCCGTCGTGAGGTACGTCCGATTCGTAGAGCAGAGTGACCCAGAGAGAGGGTGTGATGGGAGGGCGCGAGCGGCGGCGCCGGATCTGACGCGAGCGGCGGCGGCTGCAGGGGACGCCGCGAGCGGCGGCGGGTGCGGCGCGAGCTGAGGCGGCTGCGAGGAGAGGTCGCGGTGGACACGGCTGCCGCTGCGGCTTCGGCTACGCTCGGCCCGGGGGGTGAATCCACCAGCGGCGCCGCCGGCCGCGGGGGGGGGGGGGGGGGTCTGGGGTCGGCCACCAGCGCCGGGCGGGGTGGGTTTGGATCGCTCGCCGCGGGGGGGGGGGGGGGGGGGGGGGGCAAATGGATGGACCGACCCGAGCCATCGATGGATCGACCGCCAGCGCCATTTCTTGTATATTGCTGATTGCTGCTATTGCCTCACAGATGTATTGCCTCTGTATATATCCTACTATTGCTGTATATTGCTGCTATTGCCATGTATGTATCTGAAATCATTGTTTGTTTGTGTAGATGGAGAACTCAAATGAGATGGACTCACAGATGAACAACTCCTCATTTCTAGACATGATGGATGTGGGATCGAGTGACATAAATTGGGATAGAACACCAAATTGCAGCCCGATCGGGGAACAAGTGAGGATGCCAACTAAAACAAAACCGACAAAAGGAGCCTCGACAAAAGGGAAAAATTGGTCAAGTGCTGAGGACTTGGTGTTGATCCAAGCATGGGCAAATACTAGTTTGGATGCGGTGACTGGGACGGATCAGAATTTAAGTACATATTGGGGTAGGATTTCAGATCACTACAACAGCCACAAAAAACCGTCATGGCCGGAGCGTGTTCCTAATGGACTCACTTGTCGTTACAACACTATTTCAGCGCTCACGAGCAGGTTCTGTGCATGCGTTCAACAGATATTAAATAGAAATGGCAGCGGCTTGACTCTCTCCGATAAGGTATGCATCTATTTTCTAATTCGCTTCAAATATTCCATATGTGTTGTATGAAAGTGTATGGCAGCGGCTTGATCACTACAATGGCAGCGGCTTGACTCTCCATTTCCTTTTGCAGGAAAGAGATGCACACCGCTTGTTCATTGAACTGGATGAGAAAAAGAAGCCATTTACACAAATTACGAGACATCCTAAACCTGTGCGTACAATCTATAATTAGATAGGAAGGTGGAAAATAGGCAAACATAGGGTAATGTACTAATTACGAACCTTCGCCGAAATAAGTTTTCGGGATAGCGAGGATTTTCACTGAAGTAGTCATTCCAAAGTAGAACAAATCCCGCATCTCTTCCTCGATTGATCATCTGACGTCCATGCTTGGAACCACCATGGCGTCGACGGTTCCCCTGCTCTTCCTCCTCGCGCTCTGCGAATGCTACAAGGATGAGTTCGTCGTCGTCGGATGAATACGACGACGAATTCATGAGCATATTCACAGAAGAAATGTTTTCACTCATCATTCTGTTGTGTGAGAGAGGACAGAGGAATTCGGGAGAGAAATGAGCAGGATTGGTGGATGAGATGTGGGAGGGGTGGTATATATAGACCTGGAAATAGAGCCGTTGGAAATATAGACTACCAAATTTACACAATCCGCTGGAAAACAGAGGTTGTCTAAATTCAAAAAAATTTAGACCATTGTCAATATGAAGATATAGACTACCATATTTACACAAGCCACTAGAGATGCTCTGACGCATCGGATCCCCAGCTCGAGCGCAGCGTGGACGCCTTCCATGAGCGCCAGCACCTCGAGCTCCATGCGCCCGCCCTCAAACCCTTCCACGCGCTTCTGTATGGTGCGCACCGCCTTCCCCCGGGGATCGTAGACGGCCACCGCGAGCACCGCGACGCGGGGGTCCGGGACGCCCCACCTCCCCGCGCCCTCCTTGTTCGACAACCCCTTGTAGAAGACGCGGAAGAGAGGGCCGCGGCTTGGATCCAGAGGTCGCTCGAAGTGGTCTCCTCCCTGGGCCCGTCGGCGATCTGGAGTGTCGGCGACGGCGAGCTCGCGCGCCAAGAGGGCGCCGCGGGAGGCAACGCGGGCGGAGGTGTTTGCCTGGGCGTGGGCGGCGCGGAAGGCATGGGCGTCGCGGCGGTTCTTCTCTTGTCGCGTGGGTTCGGAGAATGCGACTCCGGAGGACCAGGGCGCAGGGGCGGGTTGGCATGAGCGGCAAGAGCAGGAGGCGGTGGCGGCGGCGGCGGCGGCGCTGGAAGAGGGCCGATTGGGAGTAGGGACGCGGAGGGATGCTTGGATGGCCTCGTTGAGCTGGAGTTGGAAGGCGAAGTCGTGGTCGAAGGCGAGGGCGACTTGCTGGCGGAGGCGTCGAGCGGCGAGGTCGCCGTCGCCGGCCATAATCGGAGCCGGCGGTCGGGCGGTGCCACAAAGACGAGGGTTTTGAGCGTGACGCCACAAATGTCGGGATGGAATGGGATGTTTCGTTCGTTTATGGGCACATTTTGGCCCATTACCTCTGGGCTTTCCAATCATTTCTCGGGCTTTCCGTTGTGACTGTAACTTTATGGTCCCAAAAGAGTTACCAGTATGCATAAAATTGCCTAAAAAAACAGTATGCATAAAAATTTCATCATAGATTTGATCAGACAAAGGTAAGTTATATGCCACAAATTATGTTGTTTGATTTGTCTTCGAAAGAAGTTTTCAATGGTACCATTTGTGTCGCATATATCTTATATTTTCCTAGTCAAATTTATGTTCAATTACACAAAATACGAGGGGGGCTAATAAACCCGAGTGGAGGAAGTATTTGCGAAGCACAAATACAAAATGTCACATACCCTGAGCGTTAATGGGTCCAGCCCACCACTGCCGAGACAACGGTGACCGACTGAAATGGAGCTAGAGGCAGCACTATTAACCACAAAGAGGAGTCACAAATCGAGCCAAAGGTGGAGATGTCGAGGCTGGCTGCGGTGTCACCATCCGGATAAAGATGAGAATGAGATGAAGATGGAGTCGAAACGGCTGGATTGTATCATCGTTGGCTGATGCGAGATGGGAACAAGCTAGAGATGACATATGTGTCGAAGAATGCGGCCTACCGGCGGTGGCTTCGACTGATTGCATTGTGACCGGCACATGTGGCCAACTGTTTGGCATGTCCGACAGGGTTCTTGTGCGCCTGTTGGTTGGACGCAATGAAATTGAAGTCGCTTGCTTGGGAAGAAGTGTCACGATGACAGTTTGTGGGTAACCCTGACGGTTTTTCTTTCTTCGGTGACGTGTGTGAGTCTTGTGGGTAGCCATGCAAGCTAGTAATGCCCTTGGTGGGCGTGCTATGATGGTTTTCCTCTGATTTTGCGTTATTAGCTGGGCAATTCTTGTTTTCTTAGCCTCTTTCGGGGAAAGAAGAAAAGGAAAGGAAAATGTGTTTATTGGAAAGGGGGTGGTAAATTCATGTTTCCGTCCTAAATTTCTCTCCTTGTTTCAGCTGAAGCTGAGCTGCACTACAGGATTTGTTGCATGTGTTTTTGTGGCTAATTGGTCTTTAATTCCATCTTCCGATCTTCAGCAATTTGATTTTTAACCTGTGTGTGGAACTGTGGATGCCTTAATTTCGGTACAACAACTCACACCTCTCCCTTTTTTTTTTTTGAGAACAACAACTCTCACCTTTGGATAGGCAAGTTCTGCAATGGCGGACGCGGTTTTTTACCAGCGCGTTCCATTCACAGCGCATATCTGAGTCGCACATCAACGCGACGTCAAATCAACAAGGCCCACTGCGTTGTCAGCACTTCAGAGTATTCTAACCCTTTCACGATTTTCGGCAGCAAGTATATGGAGCTGTATTCCAAGAGATTGGACAGGTGGTGGGGCCAGGTCTATGCTGTCGTCAGGTTCTTCACGTGCATCCCAACCCTCCCTGCTAGGAGTACCTTTTATTATGCGTCAGAGCCTAGGGTCAGTACTACTAGTAATATTAATTTGTCTGCTCGCAGTACTAATTTATCTACGAACTGTGCACATTGTATGGACCGTGTGTGCAATGCGATATGGTCAAGATTTAAAACACGGGTGCTAAAAAGTTCTTTGAAGTACGAGAACAAAGTTCTGACGCATGTAGACCCAAAACTGCAGACTTTGCTACTTTCAGATTAGACCAGAGAGCTTTTCCGTTCGGGTTAAAAAAACGCTTACTAGTTAGTCCAAAAGAACCACGGACACTATGTAGAAGTTATTCAAAAACAGAAAATTTTGTATATTGGTTTGGACTGAAAATTTGGAGACAGCGATAAGGCAAAGCACCACATAAGTTTTGCATGCCGATATGAAAAACTCTATTATTCGAAGCACAGTGTTCATTATTACTTCACGGACACAACAATAATTACCCCTTGAGTTCTACTACGTGCTTTCGGACCCCAGCACAATGGAGGTCAGATTTTTGAAAAGAAAAATACAGATGAATCTAATGATGTAAATAAAACATTTTATAGTATTGAAGGATCTATAATATTTTATATGATAAAAAAAATATTGAACATTAAAGACATTTTAAATCGTATGGGTTTATGATTAGTTTTTTAATTACATGTCTATCCTCTCTAAAGATCTTCGCAGTAGACGACACGAGGGCCGCAACCGAGGATATAAAGTCGGCAATAAAGTCGATCAATGGAAAGTAAAGACAAACACATGTAAATAAAGGAGGGAGAGGAGATCAAACGCAATTGAAGACACGAAGAGTAAGTGCCACACACTTGAGCAAAGTTTATAAATTGTTATGGATGACGGTAAAGTTATTCCGGATCGATCTCTCAAAGTGCGCAATGTGCATGAAGAAATTTCATATCATAAGAGATAAAATTTTGAGAAGATTCTTAACTGCGCCACACACTTGAGAAAATTCTTAAATTGTTATGGATGACGTTAAATTTCTTCCGGACCAATCTCTCAAGTGCACAGCGTGCATGAAGAAAGTTCATAAGAGATCAATTTTGGTTAAGTCCTTCGCGCCCTATACCTTAAGTGCGCCACACGCTTGAGAAAAGCTCTTAAATTGTTATGGATGACGGTAAAGTTCTTCCACATCGATCTCTCAAGTGCGCAGCGGCATGAACAAAGGTTACATCATAAGATATTTTTTTTTGATAAGTCCTTCACGCCCTATACCTTAAGTGCGCCACACGCTTGGGCGAAGTTCTTAAATTGTTATGGATGACAGTAAAGTTCTTCCGGATTGATCTCTAAAGTGTGTAGGGTGCATGAACAAAGTTTTCATCCTAAGAGACACGATTTTGAAAAGTCCTTCGTGCCCTATACTTTAAGTGTGTCACATGCTTGCGCAAAGTTTTTAAATTGTTATGGATGACGGTAAGTTATTCCGGGTCAATCTCTCAAGAGCGCAACGTGCATGAACGATGTTTTCATCGTAAGAGATAAAAAAATTATAAGTCCTTCGTGCCCTATACTTTAGAGAGAATTCCTACCCTTTCTTAAAATTTGGTTCCTTATTTGGCCTAAAAAAGTATTTTCTTCCTTATTTGACACCCAATGTAAATTTTGCCCTACTAAACACAATCGTCTATTTTGATCACTATCAGCGTGACAGGCTCGCAACTGCCTCGCATAGACAAATAAGGAAGTATGAACTTGCAAAATATTTTGATAAGTCCTTCGTGCCCTATACTTTAAGTGCGTCACACACTTGAGCAAAGTTTTCATCGGAAGAGATAATTTTTTGATAAGTCCCTTCGTGACCTATACTTTAAGTGCGACACACGCTTGAGGAAAGTTTTTAAATTGTTATGGATGACGGTAAAGTTCTTTCAGATCGATCTTTCAAGTGCGCAATCGTGCATGAAGAAATTTCACATCAATTCACCACGTCCTATTAGATCACATCAATTTTTACCCTAAAAAGGATCACATCAATCTTGTTAAAAAGTTGCTAGTTACCCCAAGATACAACGAATCATCAAAAGATTGCAAAATACTGGGGGAGGAAGATCACAGCAGTCCATGGGCACCACGCCAAAACAACACTGACACGAGTGGTGAATGACCTGCACGAGCAGCCGCTGGCATGGTCGCTCGGTGCGCACGCATCCTCCATCTGGCCCCGGGCTAGCTGCCTCGTCCTCCGCTCCACCAGCTGCACCCAATCACCTTAAGCCTCTGTCACAACTTGGTAAGAACGGAAGAACAGATCTGGCAACTTGAAGCAAAAAAGCCTCCTTGGGGGACCAGAAACATGAAGGGAAGACCAGCAAAGAATCCATGACGCATGAGCATGTCGTTAAGAGGAGATCAATGAAATAAATCAATCCAGCCATCATTAGCAAGTGCGATTGCGGTACACTGCTCAAGAACAAAATTCAGAGCCCAAGATCGATTTGAGAAAGAGGGGATGCTCCAATCTTTTTCCTAGGAACCAACGAAATTCACATCATTGTCTGTTTCATATAGCTGCTCAGATCTGAGAAGAATCGCATGAAATGAAAGCAAAAAAAGAAAGAAAAAAAGACAACCAAATCTGGGAAGAAAAAACAAGAAAAGCAACCGTGGATCCGGCGCCTCCGTCTCGCCGACACTTGAGGCGAGGATGCGACTCCTGTAGATGCCCGCGTCCCGCTGCTGCTCGTCGCGTTCTTCTCCCCCTTCTTCTCCTCCTCTCTAGCCACTGTGGCGGATCATCCTCTTATGCCGTCAGGATCGGGGAGGTCGCCTCCTCCATTGTGGGCTAGTCGCCGGCGAGCCAAGAGAGGAGCGCGGCGAGTAGCTGCGGTGCTGGGGAGCTTGTCCGCCTCTCCAGATCTATCGAATGCCCCCGTAAACAAATGGCTAGTGGAGGAGGGTGTAGGTATGAGCCCCACTAGAGTCAGATACGATTTGACTGTATTATTCCGGGTATAGCGTGGGAGGGACAAATTCTATATGCACAGTGGGACCGGATGGCTCAGATCCAGACGCATGCGCAAGCGGCTGCGATTGCCGCTGCGAACGGAAGCCGAATGAAAATGCCTTTACCGTGCAATGGCTGCACGGCGGACGCCATCTCGGATCGGATTCCGACTTCGACAAGGGCTCGCGTGGAGACGGGAGAGCAAGGCGGCCCATAAATGCACGCTGATGATGACCGAGAGGAAACCTAAAAAGGAAGCAAGAAAACTGACGGTGCGGTCGCCGCCGACGAACATCGCCGCCGTGAAGATGGCTCTGCCGGCCCGCGAAGACTACGAGTGCCTAACACCAGCGCTGGCGCTGCCTCCGGGCGTCTACTTCAACCCGACGAAAGAGGAGATCGTGCGCACCTACCTCAACGGGTGGATCGCCGGGCATGAAAGGTCGGGCGCAGAGGCGGCCCTCGTCATCGAGGACGACGTCTACGGCGACAGACCCGACGTGCTGGCGCGCAAGCACCTGCCGGCCAGCACCCGCGACTCCGACCCCAGCTGGTGGTTCCGCTGCCACTGCAAGGTGCAGGCCACGCGCGGCGGCGCCGCCCACCGAGGCGACCGCATCGTCGACACGGGAGGCTACTGGAAGATGGAGCAGACCACGACGGAGGTGAGATGCCCGGTGGACGGCGAGCACCTCGGGTTCAAGCGCAGCTTCGGGTTCCACGTCGAGCACGAGGGCCAGAAGAAAAAGAAGAAGACGCGGTGGCTGATGGAGGAGTACACCAACGTCGACTACCCGGACGAAAGCACCGTTCGCAACGACGGCAGAAACGTCCTGCCCGCGCTCTACAGGATATACCTCACCCCACGCGATCCCGGCAAGAAGAAGAGGAAGAAGAAGAGAGGCAGAGGTGATGGGGACGACCACGACGACGGCGGGCCTGTGAAGGCTGCCCGCGTCATGGTTCCGAAGGATTACTTACGCGCCGCCGCGGCGTTGCTGTCGCCGTCGAGCGTTCGTGGTGGCGGCCGAGAGGGGCCGCAGGGCAGCTTTGAAGGGCCGCCGCCGCCACCTTCAGGCTTTTCCAGTGAGTGCCAAGGTGAGGCCGCGTCGTCGGATGATGATCACGGCGTGACAATAAACGAGAATAATGTCCCCGAGGAGGTGCAGGGCAGCACCGGCGCCGACGACTCACCTGAGCTGCGTGTTCTCGTTAAGATGAACGACGGCATCCCGGCGTGGGAGATGGGCATGGGCGGCGGATACGCTTTCGCTGACACGTCTTGGATCGACGAACACTACCAGAACACGGACTGAATCCATCACGAAATTCTTTGATTAACTTTGGTGTTTGAATTCAATTGAAGTAAAACCACGATAAGTATTATGCAATGAAGGGAGTACGGTTAATAAAACAGACTGAAATCGATCAGGCATTCTTTCATTAATTTCTTTTCGGGGGATTTAGTGGGGTTAACTAATTCTTGTGGTGGCAATTGGATCAGAAGTGTTGTGTGTTATATCAACTAGTAGATGATACCCCCGCTTTGTCGTCACTACTGGAATTTTCTTATACGCCGGGTGTCAGGCTCTTCGTCGAGAGCCAAACCACGGGCACTCGGCAAATTAATATACGCCGAGAGCAACACTCGGCAAAAATGTGAAACTCGGCAAACAGGCACTTTGCCGAGTGTCGTGAACAAAACGCTCGGTAAAACAACAAAACTCGGCAAACAGGGTTTTGCCGAGTGCTACACTCGGCAAAAGGGGTATTCTCTAAACTGCATGGTTTTTTTTGTAGAGGTTGCATACGACCTCAGATGAAGATGGTTCAAAAACCAAAGTTGTTCATTTTTACGAGACGGACAATTTCCATGTTGAAAACTTTTTCATTTTAGGCCATATTAATTACACTTTTTCGATAGTCTCAAATGACCAAGGTGATGGCCATATTCATTGCATGATTTATTATAATGTTCCCAAATTAGACATATAGGTGCATCTTGACATTACATACAATGTTGCCAAATAGAGTTTCCTACTTTTTTGTACAAAAAATCAATTTTCATTTTCTAAGTGTGAAAAATGGGTGTTTTTTGTGAAGCAAGTACAAAAATCAGAGTGTAAAATGGCACCACTTCAATTATCACAGTAAGTATAGCATATTTTATGCACGATTCTCAAGTTTCATGGATTTTCTAGTTTTCTAGCTACTTTCGCACATTTAAATGACTTCATATCAATTTTCCGAAAGTAATTCAAAATTGAACTGCAAATGTGAGATAGCTCAGTCATAAAAATTAGCAAAAAATATTTTTAGGTACAAAAGTAGTCATTATATGGAAGAACCACTTAGATTTTTGAGAGATTCAACCCCTTATGATGAATAGCCATGTCGACCATTTTGATCCCGTTTTGGATAAAAATGAAAGAAAAAGAATACAAGTTTTAAAATGCAATATTTTCACATAGAGTACTTTTATGTGTACTAGTTGCGAGGAAAAATACCAAACTTTCAATATAAAAAATTTGAAAAAAAAATCCTTCACAAAAAGGGATATTGTGTATGAACATTCATGGCTTTCAAGTCAAAGGACCAAGGTGATGGTCATATTCATTACATAGTTTATTATAATATTTCCAAATTAGACACATAGGTGCATCTTCCTAATGATGGAGGGGAGGGGCAGACCTTGCCACCGGGAGGCGAAAGTACCTCGATGGCATGCTTCACGCAACCGTTTAACTCCTCGAAAAATTGTACGATGCCGGAATTCCTTGAGAGTTGGCACGGTGTCATCATATGGCCCCTGTAGGGTGTGGTAAAAGTTTTGGCGTGTTTCGAATAAGCCTCCCCTTAGGCTGCTTGTAAACTGCACCATATCCGAGCTAGTCTCTAGGTATCGAGAGGGAACGTGTCCGGTTTGTGAAGGAAGTGTGGGTCCTGTTGATCCATTGGCCTCGAAACTTCTCGTGCTCTCAAAGGAGGCCATCGCATGACACGTGTCAGGCTCCCGCATTTTTTGGAACCATGTGCAATATTAGAGACATTTATTGCTCTGCTAGGGTTTCAGCGTCGGAAATTGCAGATCTGCAAGGCGACACATGAAATCATGCTCGTAAGCAGCATGGAAACTCTTATGTGATGTCTTTGGGACATGTGTATGCCTTGTGCAGACGAGGGAGGGGCAGGCCCTGCCACCGGGGGTGAAAGTACCACGGTTGCATGCCTAATGCAATCGTTTAACTCCTCAGAAAATCGTACGATGCCGGTATTCCTCGAGAGCTGGCACAGTGTCATCATATGGCCCGTCTAGGGTGTGGTAAAAGTTTTCGCGTGTTTCGAATAAGCCTCCCCTTAGGCTGCTTGTAAATTGCACCATATCTGAGCTAGTCTCTAGGTATCGAGAGGGAACGTGTCCGGTTTGTGAAGGAAGTGTGGGTCCTGTTGCTCCATTGGCCTCGAAACTTCTCGTGCTCTCAAAGGAGGCCATCGCATGACACGTGCCAGGCCCCCGCATTTTTCGGAACCGCGTGCCATATTTGAGACATTTTTGCTTTGCTAGGGTTTCGGCACCGGAAATTGCAAATCCGTAAGGCGGTACATGAAATTTTGCACGGAATCTGCATCCAAACTGCTATGTGATGCAGGGTTAGATGAAAGACACACAAATGATGCTATCTCATTTTGCCGAGAGTAGCACTCGGTATAGATATATTTTCCGAGTGTTGCTCTTGGTAATATATATAACAAAGAAGCACACAATCCACCAATGAGCAGCCAATGCACGGATCGGTGACGTGGCAGACTGAATGCCCATTGGTGGAGGCAGATAGGCCACGTTCGGAAGGTGCCCTTATCACAAGCACCACACACGCGTGAACCTTCCTTCGTTCGTCGCCAAGAGGAGTCGCCGTGCTCGGGCCCTACGCCGGCCAAGGCTCCGCCGCCCGCCGCCATCTCTTAGCTCCTTCGCAACGTCGACGGCCTGCGGGCTTCTGGTCGAGGTGTAGAGCTGGTCCTTGAGCTGCGTGGTAAGGTAAGGCAGTGTTGCGTCATCTTCCACAACGTCAGATGCCACGTGTGCCCCGTCGAGCTACTCGAGATCCTCTTCGGCCGAGTCTATCCGCCCACGTGCTCGTCTCCCGTACTCTACCGCTACAGCTCTCCGCATGGGTGGCCGGTATCCATGAAGCCGACAAAGCTGGAGGGGTTGGCTGCTTCGTGCAACGCCGCCACTCGCCGTCCTCCTCTCGATATGTGCGGAGCTCGCCAACGCGGCCAATACGGCACTACGGCGACCAGCACGGGCGCAGGGCAGGGCGCACACAATGGGAGCAGCGCCGGCGACTGGATTTGACCACGATTGGATCTGGGATGGGATCCGGCGACGCATTTTTTTGTTTTTATTCACTCCTTTTACCGAGTGGCGCTCTCGGCAAACCACTTGCGCCACGTGGCTACGGTGCCGTTTGCTCCGTTTCGTCTGATCACTTTTTTTTGCCAAGTGACTGTATTTGAAGCTCGGCAAAGGCTTTGCCGAGTGTTCGACAAATGGCTCTCGACAAATTTCTGTTTGCCTGAGAGGTGTACGCCGGGTGCCCTTTGCCGAGTGCGACACTCGGCAAAGCCTTTGCCGGCGGTTATTGGCCCTTTGCCGAGTGTCCGTGGCACTCGGCGTATATGTCGATTCCAGTAGTGCGTGGAACCTTTTTTTCAAGGATACGTCAAAGCTGACGTATCAAGATCATAGATAGAAGGAGCCAAGACGGCTAGAATTTCTTACAACACTGCCACGACTATGAAAGCCACCCACTATTACATTACCTTACCGACTACTCATCATCTGTTCACCTATCAACCCTAATAGGAAAGGAGTTGTCCTCTCTCAAGAGCGACGCCGCCTTCCAATCCTTGCCCTCTATGTCGATCCACCTCAGGACTGCATCTGCCGAAGGCGCAGCCCCATTGAACACGATGTCGTTTCGATGCCTCCAGAGCGACCATATAACCAGGGATACCACCGTCCATGTCTCCTTCCTCAAACTCGGTTGTGGATCCAGGCCAGACCACCACTCCGCCAACCTATCTTCTGAATGCGGGATCCACTCCAGTTTGCTCCAGTTATTGCCTACCACCGTCCACACCTGCCTAGCCAGGACACAACCAAGGGTAATGTGATCAATGGTCTTTGGATCTTGATCGCAGAATGGGCAGGCTGAGGGGTGCGGCAGTTGTCTTCGCTGGAGCCTGTCCGCCGTCCAACATCTACCCTTCATGGCAAGCCAGGCAAAGAACTTGCATGCTGCCGATGCCCGCGACTTCCAAATTTGTGTCGCCCCTGCGGCCTCCTCACGACCAGCAAAAAACGCTCGATATGCCGATCGAGCCGAGAAGGCTCCCTTGGCCTCCCATAACCACTCGATCTTGTCAGGCACTCCCTCCAAAAGCGTCACCTCCTGCACCCGGTCAACCAGAGCAAGAAACTGAATCAACGCCTGGGCAGACATGTTCAGGGAGACCTCATGCCACAACCATTCATGATTGTGTGCCGCACAGTGCATTGCGACACCTCCTTCTTCTTGACGACATTGAAGAGGCTTGGCATGAGATCTTGAATACGCCCCTCCGGTAGCCACCAATCAGTCCAGAACAAGATCTCAGACCCATCCCCCAACGAGCACTTGGTGGCAGCCCTGTAGATGGCGAGAGACTCCGGTGCCACCTGAATGTTGAACTCCTTCCACGGTCTGTCTGGGTCAGTCCTCGCGAGCCAGGGCCATCTGGACCTGAGCGCCAAGTTCAGCAGCCTTAGGTTTGGCACGCCGAGCCCGCCAAACTCCTTTGGCACACACACCTTGTCCCAAGCCACCAAGCAGTGGCCTGCACTCACGCCCTGCCTGCCTTTCCAAAGAAAACCTCTACATATCTTGATAGCAGCCTCCAAAATCTTAACTGGCAGATCAAGGTTCAGCATCGCGTGGATAGGCATCGCGGCAAGCATTGTTTTCAGTAACTCCAATCTGCCCGAGCGGTAAAGAAGTCGGGCCTGCCACGCGGGAAGTCTATCCGCCATCTTGTCCACAATGAATTCTAGCTGGGCTGTCGTCACTTTCCGCAGCCCAAGAGGGAGCCCAAGATATCGACAAGGCCAACCCAACACCTGAAAGCCCAACTCGTCCGCAATCAGCTGCCTCTACTCCTCAGAGCACCTAATTGGGTGTGCCGAGCACTTGGCCCGATTGATACGCAAACCCGAGGCCACTCCGAAATCCTCCAGAAGGAGAGAGCAAGCCCGTAAGCTCAGTCGGTCAGGTGCGATGAATGTGATGACGTCGTCGGCAAATATCGAGGTGCGCTGCAACAACCCGGAGGGGGCCAGTGGAGAAAGAACGCCGAGCTTGGCCGCATGCTTGAGCAGGTAATGGAGGCCTGATACGTCTCCAACGTATCTATAATTTTTGATTGTTCCATGCTATTATATTATCTGTTTTGGATGTTTTTATATGCATTAATATGCTATTTTATATTATTTTTGGGACTAACCTATTAACCTAGTGCCCAGTGCCAGTTTCTGTTTTTTTCCTTGTTTTTGAGTATTGAAGAAAAGGAATATCAAACGGAGTACAAACGGAATAAAATTCTACGCTGATTTTTCTTGGACCAAAAGGAACCCAGGAGGCTTCGAGAAGAGGCCAGAAGACCTACGGGTGGGCCACAAGCCACCAGGGCGCGCCCCTGGGGGGGGGGGCGGGCGCCCCCTGGCTTGTGGGCCCCCCGTAGCTCCTCCAACCCTAACTCTTCGCCTATAAATTTAGAAATATTCCCCCAATACCAGAGGGAGCCACGAAAATACTTTTCCGCCGCCGCAAGCCTCTTTTCCCGTGAGATCCCATCTTGGGGCCTTTTCCGGCGATCTGTCGGAGGGGGATTCGATCACGGAGGGCCTCTACATCAACACCATTGCCCTTCCGATGATGCGTGAGTAGTTTACCTCAGACCTTCGGGTCCATAGCTAGTAGCTAGATGGCTTCTTCTCTCTCTATGTTCTTCAATACCATGTTCTCCATGGAGATCTATCCGATGTAATACTCTTTTGCGGTGTGTTTGTCGAGATCCGATGAATTGTGGGTTTATGATCAGATTATCTATGAATATTATTTGAATTTTCTCTGAATCCTTATATGCATGATTTCATATCTTTGTAAGTCTCTTCGAGTTATTGGTTTGGTTTGGCCAACTAGATTGGTAATTCTTGCAATGGGAGAAGTGCTTAGTTTTGGGTTCAATCTTGCGGTGTCCTCACCCAGTGACAAAGTAGGGGTAGCGAGGCACGTATTTGTATTGTTGCCATCAAGGATAAAAAGATGGGATTTTCATCATATTGCTTGAGTTTATCCCTCTACATCATGTCAACTTAATGCTCTGGATGCAGGCAGGAGTCAGTCGATGTGTGGAGTAATAGTAGTAGATGCAGAATCGTTTCGGTCTACTTGATACGGACGTGATGCCTATATGCATAATCATTGCCTTGGATATCGTCATAATTATGCGCTTTTCTATCAATTGCTCGACAGTAATTTGTTCACCCACCGTATTATTTTCCTTCAAGAGAGAAGCCTCTAGTGAAACCTATGCCCCCCGGGTCCATTTTCCATATTATATTTTCAGATCTATAAACCAAAAATACCAAAAATACTTTGCTGCAATTTATTTACTTTTATTTTAATTATCGTTTTAGTAATCTTTTATATCTATCTCTATCGGATCTCATCCTTGCAAGTGACCGTGAAGGGATTGACAACCCCTTTATAGCGTATGGTGCAAGTGTTTGATTGTTTGTGCAGGTGCATAGATTGGGGCCTTGCTTGTACCTCCTACTGGATTGATACCTTGGTTCTCAAAAACTGAGGGAAATACTTATCTACTTTGCTGCATCACCCTTTCCTCTTCAAGGGAAAACCAACGCAAGCTCAAGAAGTAGCAAGAAGGATTTCTGGCGCCGTTGCCGGGGAGGATACATAGCAAGACAAGACAAGAACTCTCCCGTCAACTTGCCAATTTCTGGCGTGGTTGCCGGAGAGATCTACATCAAGCCTACCAAGTACCCATCACAAACTCATCTCTTGCATTTACATTATTTTCCATTTGCCTCTCGTTTTCCTCTCCCCCACTTCTAAAACGAATTTCAGAAAAAACCAAAAATATTTGCCTTTTTATTCGCCCTTCTTCCGTTCGTCTTTCTGTTTGCTTTTTGTTTGCTTGTGTGTTAGATCGCTTAAACTCATGGCTAGCCTTACTACTATCGCTAGTACTCCCGAGAGTGAAGTTCTTAATTTTAAGCCAAGGGAGGGAGAAAACTTAAAAGATGCTTGGTATAGAATTTGCAATGCTCAAAATAGATCTACTCGTAAGCAATCTACTACCGTTCTCCTTTGCAATTTTTATGTGGGTGTTTCTCCTTGGAATAGATATGTTCTGGATACCATTACGGGAGGAAATTTCTTGGGAAGCCATACCGTTGATTCTTATAGTGCTATGATAAATTTGGTAGGTTCACCCCCACTCATGGTTAATGAAACAATCTTAACTTTGGAACATGTGATGCGAAGGCTTGATAGTATTGAAAATAAAGTTGCTATTGTAGGGCTCATTGAAAACTTGGATAAGAAGATTCATAATCATATTAGTCAATATGGATCTAAGGTAGGAGTTACTTTAAAAAGTCTAAGGGAAAAAGAACCCATAGTTAATGAAAAATTGGATCAAGATTCCTCTAGAATTGGCAAGCTAGAGGACATTATTACCAACTTGGGTTCCACTTTTGCCTCTGTTCGAACCACTCCAAATTTTCCTCCTTCTAAGACTGCCAAGTTTATTTATGTTCCTAAAAATAAGGGTGAATCCTCTAGTAAAGGAGATGAAGATCTTAAGATGATAAGTGCTCACCCTAACTTCATTAATATTGTCCGGGAACCAATTGCTACAAGTGAATTTCTTGATTTCTTGCCTAGGAGTATGATTATTGATAAAACCAAAGAATCTCCTAGGGTTTATAAGTGTGCAATTGAGGAGTTGCATACCAAAGATGACAATACCTAGATCTATTGCGTTATGCCTAGCTAGGGGCGTTAAACAATAGCGCTTGTTGGGAGGCAACCCAATCTTATTTTATGTTTTTGTCTTTGTTTCTGTTCTTGAGTGTTTTACACATTATTACCTCTGTAGTAATTGTGTTTTAGTGTTTTCATTAGTGTTTGAACCAAGTAAGACCTTTGGGATGGTTTACGGTGATTGTTGATTTGATCTTGCTGAAAAACAGAAACTTTTGCGCTCAGTCCAGGAATTTTATAAATTCACCAGAGCGTCGAATGAGTCTGAAATTTTTACACAAGATTGATATACAAATTTCCCTGATTTTCCTAATTTTTCAGAATTTTTGGAGTTACAGAAGTATTCGAAGTTTCCAGGTTGCTACAGACTGTTCTGTTTTTGACAGATTCTGTTTTCTTTCTGTTGTTTGCTTATTTTGATGTATCTATGGGTTGTATCGGGGGGGGGGGGGGGGGTATGAACCATGGAGAAGTCGGAATACAGTAGATATTACACCAATATAAATAAAGAATGAGTTCACAACAGTACCTAAAGTGGTGATTTATTTTTCTTATACTAACGGATCTCACGAGTTTTCTGTTGAGTTTTGTGTTGTGAAGTTTTCAAGTTTTGGGTAAAGATTTGATGGACTATGGAATAAGGAGTGGCAAGAGCCTAAGCTTGGGGATGCCCAAGTCACCCCAAGAAATATTCAAGGATACCAAAAAGCCTAAGCTTGGGGATGCCCCGGAAGGCATCCCCTCTTTCGTCTTCAATCCATCGGTAAATTTACTTGAGGCTATATTTTTATTCACCACATGATATGTGTTTTGCTTGGAGCGTCTTGTATGATATGAGTCTTTGCTTTTTAGTTTGCCACAATCATCCTTGCTGCACACATATTTTGAGAGGGACACGCATGAATCATGAATTTATTAGAATACTCTATGTGCTTCACTTATATCTTTTGAGCTAGGCAATTTTGCTCTAGTGCTTCACTTATATCTTTTTAGAGCACGGTGGTATTTTATTTTGTAGAAATAATTGAACTCTCGTACCTCACTTATATTATTTTGAGAGTCTTTAAACAACATGGTAATTGGTTTAGGTTATGAATTTAGTCCTATTATAATGGGCATCCAAGAGGGATATAATAAAAACTTTCATATAAAGTGCATTGAATACTATGAGAAGTTTGATTCCTCGCATATAGTTTTGAGATATAAAGATGGTGATATTAGAGTCATGCTAGTGAGTAATTGTGGATTGGTAGAAATACTTGTGTTAAAAGTTTGTGATTCCCATAGCATGCACGTATGGTGAACCGTTATGTAACGAAGTCGGAGCATGATTTGTTTATTGATTGTCATCCTTTGTGTGAGGGTCGGGAGCGCGCGATGGTTAACTCCTACCAACCTCTCCCCTAGGAGCATGCGTCTAATACTTTGCTTCGATAACTAATAGACTTTTGCAATAAGTATGTGAGTTCTTTATGACTAATGTGAGTCCATGGATTACACGCACTCTCACCCTTCCACCTTTGCTAGCCTCTCTAGTACCGCGCAACTTTCGCCGGTGCATTAAACCCACCATATACCCTTCCTCAAAACAGCCACCATACCTACCTATTATGGCATTTCCATAGCCATTCCGAGATATATTTCCATGCAACTTCCACCGTTCCGTTTATCATGACACGCACCATAATTGTCATATTGCTTTGCATGATCGTAAGACAGCTAGCGTGATGTTTTCATTAATGTCATGTGCTATGCTAGATCGTTGCACATCCTGGTACACCGCCAGAGGCATTCATATAGAGTCATGTTTTGTTCTAAGTATCGAGTTGTAATTCTTGAGTTGTAAGTAAATAAAAGTGTGATGATCATCATTATAGAGCATTGTCCCATGTGAGGAAAGGAGGATGGAAACTATGATTCCCTCACAAGTTGGGATGAGACTCCGGACTTTAAAAGTAATAAAAGAGGCCAATGAAGCCCAAATAAAAAAAGAGAGGTCAAACATGCCCACCAAAAAAATGAGAGAAAAGAGAGAAGGGACAATGCTACTGTCCTTTTTTTTCCACACTTGTGCTTCAAAGTAGCACCATGATCTTCATGATAGAGAGTCTCCTATTTTGTCAATTTCATATACTAATGGGAATTTTTTATTATATAACTTGGCTTGTATATTCCAATGATGGGCTTCCTCAAATTGCCCTAGGTCTTCGTGAGCAAGCGAGTTGGATGCACACCCACTTAGTTTCTTTTTGAGCTTTCATACACTTATAGCTCTAGTGCATCCGATGCATGGCAATCCCTACTCACTCACATTGATATATATTGATGGGCATCTCCACAGCCCGTTGATACGCCTAGTTGATGTGAGACTATCTTCTCCTTTTCCTCACCACCTCCACCATATTCTATTCCACCTATAGTGCTATATCCATGGCTCACGCTCATGTATTGCGTGAAAGTTGAAAAGGTTTGAGAACATAAAAAGTGTGAAACAATTGCTTGACTTGTCATCGGGGTTGTGCATGATTTAAATACTTTGTGTGGGGAAGATGGAGCATAGCCAGACCTTATGATTTTTAGGGATAACTTTCTTTGGCCATGTTATTTTGAAAAGACACGATTGCTTTGTTAGTATACTTGAAGTATTATTGTTTTTATGTCAACATTAAACTTTTGTTTTGAATCTTATGGATCTGAACATTCATGCCACAATAAAGAATATTACATGGATAAATATGTTAGGTAGCATTCCACATCAAAAATTCTGTTTTTATCATTTACCTACTCGAGGACGAGCAGGAATTAAGCTTGGGGATGCTGATACGTCTCCAATGTATCTATAATTTTTGATTGTTCCATGCTATTATATTATCTGTTTTGGATGTTTTATATGCATTAATATGCTATTTTATATTATTTTTGGGACTAACCTATTAACCTAGTGCCCAGTGCCAGTTTTTGTTTTTTTCCTTGTTTTTGAGTATTGCAGAAAAGGAATATCAAACGGAGTCCAAACGGAATAAAATTCTACGCTGATTTTTTTTGGACCAGAAGGAACCCATGAGGCTTCGAGAAGAGGCCAGAAGACCTACGGGTGGGCCACAAGCCACCAGGGCGCGCCCCTGGGGGGGGGGGGGGGCGGGGGCGCCCCCCTGGCTTGTGGCCCCCCCGTAGCTCCTCCAACCCTAACTCTTCGCCTATAAATTCAGAAATATTCCCCCAATACCAGAGGGAGCCACGAAAATACTTTTCCGCCGCCGCAAGCCTCTGTTCCCGTGAGATCCCATCTTGGGGCCTTTTCCGGCGATCTGTCGGAGGGGGATTCGATCACGGAGGGCCTCAACATCAACACCATTACCCTTCCGATGATGCGTGAGTAGTTTACCTCTGACCTTCGGGTCCATAGCTAGTAGCTAGATGGCTTCTTCTCTCTCTATGTTCTTCAATACCATGTTCTCCATGATCTTCATGGAGATCTATCCGATGTAATACTCTTTTGCGGTGTGTTTGTCGAGATCCGATGAATTGTGGGTTTATGATCAGATTATCTATGAATATTATTTGAATTTTCTCTGAATCCTTATATGCATGATTTCATATCTTTGTAAGTCTCTTCGAGTTATTGGTTTGGTTTGGCCAACTAGATTGGTAATTCTTGCAATGGGAGAAGTGCTTACTTTTGGGTTCAATCTTGCGGTGTCCTCACCCAGTGACAAAGTAGGGGTAGCGAGGCACGTATTTGTATTGTTGCCATCAAGGATAAAAAGATGGTGTTTTCATCATATTGCTTGAGTTTATCCCTCTACATCATGTCAACTTAATACTCTGGATGCAGGCATGAGTCGGTCGATGTGTGGAGTAATAGTAGTAGATGCAGAATCGTTTCGGTCTACTTGATACGGACGTGATGCCTATATGCATAATCATTGCCTTGGATATCGTCATAATTATGCGCTTTTCTATCAATTGCTCGACAGTAATTTGTTCACCCACCGTATTATTTTCCTTCAAGAGAGAAGCCTCTAGTGAAACCTATGGCCCCCGGGTCTATTTTCCATATTATATTTTCAGATCTATAAACCAAAAATACCAAAAATACTTTGCTGCAATTTATTTACTTTTATTTTAATTATCGTTTTAGTAATCTTTTATATCTATCTCTATCGGATCTCATCCTTGCAAGTGACCGTGAAGGGATTGACAACCCCTTTATAGCGTTGGGTGCAAGTGTTTGATTGTTTGTGCAGGTGCATAGATTGGGGCCTTGCTTGTACCTCCTACTGGATTGATACCTTGGTTCTCAACAACTGAGGGAAATACTTATCTACTTTGCTGCATCACCCTTTCCTCTTCAAGGGAAAACCAACGCAAGCTCAAGAAGTAGCAAGGCCCTCGATGACAATGACGAATAATAGCGGCGACATCGGATCCCCTTGTCTGAGCCCACACCTGTTGTAAATGACCTCCCCTGGCACTCCGTTGAGCAGAACATGAGTCGAGGAGGAGGCCAAGAGTTCGGCCACCCATGCTATCCATTTGACGCCAAAACCCATGTGGTGGAGGACCTCAAGAAGGAAGGCCCAGTCCACCGTGTCGAAGGCCTTGGTTATATCCAACTTAAGCATAACCGCTAGTCTTGCCGAAGAGTGGAGCTTCCTAGCCATCCCTTGCACCAACATGTAATTGTCATGCAGGCACCGCCCTTTGATAAACACGCTCTGGTGCGGTCCCACGATGCCTGGCATCTCAAGTGCCACGCGTCCAGCCAGGACCTTGGCCACCAGCTTTGGGAAGCTATGCATCAAACTGATGGGACGAAAGTCTCGAATCTCGATCGCATCAGTAGATTTAGGCAACAAAGCGATGAAGGCTTGATTTATTGATGTCAATCCCCAAAAATCCATGCTCCCAAAGGCCCTGAAGGCGTCCATGATATCGCCCCTGATGATCTGCCAGCAAGCCACATAGAAATGTGGTGAGAATCCATCGGGCCCCGGCGCCTTATCCAACCCCTGAGCACACACCGCCTTCCAAACCTCCTCCTCCGAAAAATCCTGGTCCAAGTGGCTGAGATCACGCCTTGGCATGCCAATCGCTTCCAGGTCCAGAGTGTACACCCTCTCCAACGCGCCCCCTATCAGACCAGAGAAGAAGGAGTCAATCCCCTCGGCCATGTCCTCGTGAACATAAGTCAGTGTGCCATCCACTTTGAGCTTGGATATGAAGTTCTTGCGCCTCATGTGACTAGCATGGGCATGGAAAAAAGTCGTGCATGCGTCCCCATCCCTGAGCCATAACACCATCGACCTCTGTCTGGCAATGGATCTCTCTAGCGAAGCCAAGCCCAGCAGCTTCCTCTTAAGCAATCTCCTCAAGTCGCACTCCTCCGCCGAGAGCCGACGGGACTCCATGGCTACATCAAGCCGTAGAATGACCTCGGTAGCGATACGCAATTGCTGCCTCATGCTGCCCACATATCTATCACTCCAACTCGCAAGCGCCTTCGCCGTGGCCTTGAGCTTGCACGCGATCCTCTTGAAAGGGTTTGTTATACTGGGTTGGCCTTCCCACGCTTGCCTAACCACATCCTGGAAACCGTCAACCCTTGTCCAGAAAGCCTCGAAATGAAAACGTCCCCCCCTCTTGAAATCCAAGTCGAGAACCAAGTGGAGGGGGCAGTGGTCAGAAACACCCATGCTCAAAGCCGAGAGGAAGGCCGTGGGGAACATGGGTTCCCAGTCCATCAAGACGAGGAATCTATCCAGCTTCTCCAACGTCGGGGTTTGTCTCTCATTGGACCATGTGTACCTCCTACCGTTGAGGTAGATGTCGCGCAAGTCAAGATCTGAAATCCACCTCCTGAACCGGCCCATCATACGCCTGTTGATTCTATCATTGCTTTTCTCACTAGGGTCCGCGATGAGATTAAAATCGCCGGCTATCATCCAAGGACCTGCATGCAAGTCCCTCACATCCTTGAGCTCCTGCATGAAAGCTGTCTTGTCCACCTCCTCTTGCAGTCCATAGACCCCTATGAACCACCAACCGGTCGAGTCTCCAAGCACCACGCGAGCCGTGACCGTGTTATTTGTAACATGCGGGTTTGAAAGCCTAACGCTTCCCGACTTACTAGCAAGCAACACACCACCCCGTGACCCAATGGCCGGGGACGTGAAGAACGTGTCAAACTCCTGACCTAGACACTGCTGAACAAGTGCCAGGTCCATGACCTACACCTTGGTCTCCCGAAGGCACACCACACTCACACCCGAGCAAGAAACCAGATTTTTTATAGCAAGACGCTTAGCCGGGTTGTTAATACCCCTAACATTCCATACCACCACCGAGATAGATGGGTCAGCTATGAAGAAGGCCTACCCTAGGACCACGGAGGTCGCGCCCCTATGCTACCATGCCATCCACCACACGCCCTAGGGGCACCACGTCGGTTTGCCAACCGGATAAACCAACAATGGCCGCAATGTGCTCCTGCTTCAAGGGACTAGCGAAGAGCTCCAGGTAAGCTTGCAACGCCTCGTCGCCGATGACCTCTCCCTCCCAGGCGATGCCAAGCTGGACCATGAGCGTCCTTTGCTGCTGCTTGACTGAAGAACCACCAATGAGATGCCCGTTAATCCTGACGCTGCGGCGGACAGTAGTTGGTGGAGTCTTCTTCTTTCTCTTGACGCACGTCGCAGCCGGCCGGGGCAGCAGTGGGGAGACCGCCTTCTGGCACTGCACCCTAAAGCGAGCGACTGGGCCATCCACGTCCTCGGGGTCGACTTCCCCATCACCCTCTGCGGCCCTCGACGATTTGTCGTGGAACTGGATATACAGTTTTCAAATACGGTTTTGCTAGAACTCATCTAGCTGAGTTTTAGTTATGTCTCATTCACCTTTATAGCCATTGGATGTGATACTTTAAGATGCGTGTGTGTTGATGTGGGTTGTGGTACTACTTTATCTGCTTTTGTTTTCGAGGTGAATGAGATCAAATTATATCTCATCTAGATGAGTTCTAGGCACTCCCAAAAATTTATCTTAACATGTAATGGTGTGTATGTCACAATTAAATGCAACGTGGTTTAAAACTCGTTTAGAATGCACTATGCATATATCATGGTGGGGATTCTCATGCGTTGATCAAACGGATGCTAGTGGATAAACCTAGTAAATCAAATGGCTAGAACAATTTTGACGATGTGAAAACACACATGTTGAGATAATTAAAAGTAATGGAATCATTATTTTATTATGTAGCAAAAGGGATCGTTCGTTGCAACGGGAGAAAAGAATACCACACACTTTTAATTTACAAAAAATGGTCTGTAATATGAGAATTTGTAGTTACGGCCTAAACAAAGATGGTCTTAGCCTACAAAAGCGCAGTTCAAGATTTCACAGGTCTTCTACTTCAACACGGCTTGCATGTAGATTTAATAAGTACAAAGAAACGGGCAAGTGACCTTCAATTTCGTCTTCAATCATGATTTTGCTGAGGTCATCCCCAATCCGGATCAGCACCGGTATGAAAGAAAGACGGATAATGCATTATTTATTAAGATTGCACCCTAGATATTATTTTTTCTAAATGGTTAACAGGTAAAATAACATCATATTCAGATTCTACATATTTTTTCTAATTAAATTCCATATATAACATGTTAAATTTGGAGTTACGGTTTAGAAGATATCAGTATTTTAAAAAACATTTAATATGTACTGCGGGTTTAATGTCAGAAACATCAGGGGTTTTTCTATAAAATAGCATGACGGACTAAGAATATCTGTTTCCTTTATTAGTAGGTATAGATATATAATTTGTTTGTTAGACTTCATAATTCTTCGATTGTCATATTTCAGAGGGAAAGTATTGTATTCGATTAACTGTTTGTGGTTGATAATAAATTGTGATGTACGGAATGTTTTTTATAACCATTTTTTCGAAGAAAAAATAACCAATTACAGTAGGGGAAACCCCTACTATTTTTCATTTTCATTTATAATTAGTAGTGATAATGTACAAAATGGAGGGTTACATCAGGGTGATGTTACAATAATTCAATAGGTAAAATTGGTATATTACAATGATTATTCATACATTATCTATCCAAGATGACATGCCATCCTTCAGACGAGATCCGGCCAGCCATCCGGGCCTACCGCGACTTCCAGAAGGAGTGGCGCCTCCAACTCAACGACTTCACAAAGTGCTGTCTACAAGGGGCATCTATGCCCCTTGCGAATTCATGCAGCTCGAGGCCTCGTTGCCCTCCGTGTGCGCCTCCAGCTGTCTCCACATGTCGTCCTCTCCGTCCTTGTTGCCTTTCGCGCGCCAGGAGGCCATGGCACAAACCAAAAAAGTCGTTCGCTGAGGAGGCATCTCATGCTCCGACATCGAAGAAGTGATCCCTCCGTCCACGTCGTGGTTCCTCGGTCACAAGTTGCTCGTCATTTTGTTTGCATATTTTGGATTTGGTGTAGCGATTCGGCATTGCATTAATGAACAATTCAGCTTTTTTCACTTTAGAATGCACTAGAGTGATTTGCACAGATGTTTTGCGCTGTATATATTCTGATCTAATGCACTCTGCCTTTCGAATGGGAAAAATGTGATGTTTAATTGGCATTGATGATTTAGACTTTAGTTTGCACCATCATTTATTATATTATCATTCAATAGACAATCAACCAATAGGCTGCATACCAGGAAGCTAGCAGTTTCTTCCAGCCAACTTTCTGTCACAGTCAGTGCGCAAGCATGCTTAGCAAATAGGTAAGCTGGATAGTTAGCTGACCAGATTAGATAATGAATATCAAAGGAAACAAAAGCACATGCTAGCTCTCCAATTTCTAGTAACAAAGGTGCCACAACTGAAAGAGAATTGTGGTGAGTTTTCCATAGTTCTCAAAACCTTTTGACAGTCTGTTACGATGATCACCTCCTGGAAACCTTTGAACTTGGCGAGATGCACACATTCGCGAAAAGACATGGTCTTGCCTATAAGAGGATACATGACTGCTCCAAGCTCCCAGGAAGGTACTAGAAGAACGGACGACTCCTCCCGTCCCCTAGTGCTGCCATCCAGATGGATTGCTGCATCAGTATTGATCTTGATCACATTATATTATTAACACTTGATCTTTTTCGTTTGTGGTTTTGGACTATAGGAATTTGCAAGGATGTATCCTATTCTATACTGATCTGTTGGCGTCACCTAAGATTTATTTTTGCTTTTGTTACAGTTGAAGACAAAAATGAGTATTTTTCTTTTGTTTTTGGTTAGTTTTTGTATCAATTCATTTTAGTTACCGGGGACTTATGTTGTAATTGAACATATAACTATATCTTGCATGAAAAAAATTGAAATTTGATCTATGCCGAACATCCTTACTGGGCTAGCATCAATTAGGATATATATGAAGTAAATTTCTAATGTGTATCTCAGACTGCTAATTGATTTTTAATCTATATCACAATTCCATATTATACTAATTTTATCATGCCATATTATGTTTCGATATGTATATAATTGTGGAGACGAAAAATATAGTTGGTGCCCTATTTTATATCACATGCTACGATAGATAAAAATCCGGGACCTATTTTACATCTTTTTTTTTGCACTTCGAAAAGAGGTTGAAACCCTCGGCCTCTGCATCCAATGATGCACACAATCATTTTTGTTATATTGTTCTACAAATACTGACAAAACAAATACATGGATCTACCCAAGGTCACCTTCCTGGTGACCTCTGTCGCTACACTTAGAAGCGTGATGATGTGCCATGACCTCACACCAACGCACACCATCTAATCCGGTGGCCGCACCAAGCCGCACAGTGAGCTGAGAGCATCAATCAGTCTAACAGACTCTGAGCACGCACCACATGCACACGCTCTAGAATCCGTCGCAACCATCTTCGTCATCCCATATTCATGAGGGATCAATGCATTGACCTTGCTAGGTATGCCTGATGGCGATGGCACCACGACGCCAGACACCACCACCATCTTGCGTGCGTCCAGCGACAAGACCCTGTTGTGCCACACTATCGAGATCCATCGCCATTGATGCGGTAGATGCAACACCGCTCCACCGCTTGGCCCCTCCAGCCAGCACCTGCTCCAAAACAATGCCCCCAGGAAGCAGAACGACACCAAAGGCGCTGTCATTCTCCAATCTAAGAGACCCAGATCTAGGGTTTCCCCAGGAGCAGACAGAGAGAGATGACCCAGAATACAATGACGATGCCTTGAAAATGAAACGACATCAAAGACACCGACATTGTCCGCCATGACCAAAGTCGGCGCGATTTTCACCGGCAGTCGCGACAGCCCGACCTCGCGGCTCACTGAATCGCCGTGAAAACGTATTCCGTTGTGGCTCGAAGATCCAGCAAAGATCCGCCCAGCTGCCGACGTGCTGCATCCGCCACCCCGTTTCCCGCATCCCGGTAAATGTGGCCGTCCTGAAGACCCAGCCAAGTCACCGACCAGCATGGACTCGTCCAACCACTAGTCATGGCAGCTGATAACCCACAAGTGTAAGGGATCATTTGTAGCCTTTTCAATAAATAAGAGTGTAGAACCCAATGAGGAGCTAAAGGTAGAATTAATATTCTCACAAGTTCTATTGACCACCGACACAACTCTACGCGAAACAATGTTCGCTTTACCTAGTACAAGAAATAAACTACTTTGCGGGAATAAAACTAAAAGTACTTTGTAGGTGTAAGAAGATAGTTTTGCAAGATAATAAAGAACGTGCAAATAAAAGTTAGTTGTTGTTTTAACAAAAGAACAATTAAGTTAGTATAGCGAGTGTGGAAAGTGGTGGTGGGATTTGCGAAGTCGCCCCTAAGCAATTGGCTAAGTTACTAGATCAATAACAAGTTTTTATGTGGGAGAGGCCGCTTCTAGCATGTTATCCCTTACTAGGAATTCTATGCACTTATGATTAGAACTATTAGCAAGCATCCGCAACTACTAAAGTTCATTAAGGTAAACTCAACCATAGCATTAAGATAAATTGGTCCCCCTTCAGTCCCTTTGAATCAATTTCTATGGTAGGAAGAAGTTTCCGTCTTGCCCTCCAATGCATAGTCCTATCAACACACAACTAACCCTATGGTGTGATTCACACGTGCGCTCATGTGATGGGCACCAAAGAACAACAACATAACCACAAGCAATTTAAACAAATTGTAGCAATTCACCAATCACCCAAAGGACAACAAAATCTACTCAAATATCATAGGATGGCAACAGGATTTGGATAATAATATGAAGCATAAAGCATCATGTACATGTAGGGTGTACAACGGGTTGCGAGAGAGTGGGCCGCTGATAATAGATGAGAGGAGGTGATGGTCGTGTTGAGGAAGATGGCGGAGTTGTTGGTGTAGATCATTGTCACGATGGTTCCCCCAACAGCACTCCGACGCCACCGAGAGAGAGGGGGAGAGAGCCCCCATCCTTCTTCCTCTTGCTTGGCATCCTCCCTATGTGGGAGGAGGGTTTCCCCTCTGGTCATATGCTGCCATGGCTCCCGGAGGGGAGGAGTGACGTGGCTTGAGACTGCGTCGGTATTTCCCCAAAGAGGAAGGGATGATGTAGCACAACTACGGTAAGTATTTTCCTCAGTTATGAAACCAAGGTTATCGAACCAGTAGGAGAACCATGCAACACTATGTAAACGGTACTTGCACACAAAGAACAAATACTTGCAACCCGACGCGTAAGAGGGGTTGTCAATCTCTCCACGGTAAAAAGATAGATTAGATTGGATAGATAGATCGCACAAGAACACAAAATAAAAGAGGCAAATAAAAAGTGCAGCAAGATATTTTTGGGTTTTTGGAATAATAGATCTGAAAACAAAAAGGGCCATTTGCATTTATGTCCCTAACTCGAACCACCTAATCAGATATACCCCGAATTCGAAAGCCTGCTCAAAAATGCCCCTTCGTCGTCATGTGCCCTTATAGAAATGCCCCTCCGAGCCGTTTCCGTCCAGTCAAGGCTGTTTGACCGCTAACGTGCCGTTTCTTTGACATTTTTGCCCCTCCTTCCTTACATCTGGTCCCAACTAACCGGTTCACTCTCTCTCCCCTCTTTCTTCTTCCTCGCGACGACATGGGCATTTTTGAGCACGCACTGGATCAGGCGATTCCGCGGTCGGAGAGAGAGGGGCAGGTCGGGCACGGCGTGGTGAGCGATGTGTACGTCGGGCACGTTGGGCATGTCTTCTGCGAGCTCGTCGGTGGCCGCCAATGTAAGTTTCAGTGTCGATTTGGGGGAGATTTGGGCATATTGCGGAATTAGGGTTCATCAATTTGGGGTTTTTTGCTGTTAGGTTGATGGTGTCGGGATAGTTTTGTTTGAATCGGAGTTTTACATCCCCGATCTGACATTCTGTGGCCTTGAGGTTCGGTCGACGCGGCGGTGCCCTGGCCACGGGCTTATTCCTGCTCGTCGCGTCGCCTGGGGAGGAGGAAGCTCCGGCAGAAGGTTTCTCGGCTGCCCTCTTGATGTAAGTGTTTGGCTTTTAAGCTTGATTCGATTCTGCTCTTTCTCCTCTTTCTAATTCAATCATTGATTTTGCAGCTTCCTGATGAATGTGACTGGGTTGTCTGGATTGACCCACCACCGACCGAACGTGTTGCTCGTGCATTTGAGGAGCTTCATGCAGGATTGGAGAAGAGCTGGCTAAAAGCTCATGATTTAGAGAGGAAGGTGATGTATCTAACCGAGAAGAACAAGAAACTGAAGCTGAAGATGAAGAAGAGGAACGAGCTTATGCAAGCATGGGGATTTATCATAGTTCTTGGTATTAGCATTTTGGCCACATTTGTTTCTGGGTGGTCTAATAATCCATACTAAATGGATTTCTGTTTGTAGTGTATGCTGTGATGGAGCTTAGTTTGGGAATGTATTATCCCAAGAACAATGCTGTGATTTGGGAATGCTGTGATGTTGCTATTTGGAAATGACTCAAGAATCTTTCTTGGCATCTTGCTTTGAACAATGACTGAAATAGCATAGATTGAAATATTTGACCAAATGATCTGTTGTGACAAAATAGCAGCTCACAAAATATTTGAAAGTAGCAGCTCACATAATATTTGAAACTAGCAGCTCACAAGATAGCAGCACACAAAATAGCATAAATTCATCATTGCACATTGAAGATAGCAGCTCACAAGTTCACCATTACATAAGTTCATAATTTCAGCATCACACACTTAAGATAGCAGCTAACAAGTTCACAAATAGTTGTTAAACAACAAAAACAACACTAAATGATTCCAGTCACAGATCTTTCATCTTCTTGCTCCTGGTGTTGCAAGCAGGGTTAGTTAAGAGCCTTGAACTCCTCCTTGTGGTGACAGTTTTGCTCACTTCTTTGCTTAGCTGGTTGCTTCCAGTTACAGATCCTACTGTAGGATCTGGTGCACACTTGAGCCTCTTCTTGGCTGGTGACATCCCTCTATCAGCTAGCTTTTTATAGTTCTTTCTTGGGCTACAATTGAAATGAGAACATTAAATGAAGCAAAAAATGAAATGAGAACATTAAATGAAGCAAAAATTGAAATGAGAACATCTGTAGCAATTGTACCTTACAACAGATGACACTGTTGGTGCATCTGTAGCAATTGCAGCATCAGTTTCAACCTTTGTAGCATTTTCAGCATCAGTTTCAACCTCTGTAGCATTTTCAGCATCAGTTTCAACCTCTGTAGCAATTGCAGCATCAGTTTCAACATCTAAATGATCATCTGTTGCATTTTCAGCCCCCCAGTGCTCTTCATCCCCAAAAGCTGGGTCAATGGATTCCTTGCAGTGAGTGCCACGATGGCCAAGCCTTCCACACCTGCCACATTTCTTTCTCCTTCCTCCAAGTCCTTTCCCTCAGATTTTGCCCTAATTCTTGTCTTCCTAGGTCTACCAGGGGCCCTGTTTTGCAATGGAGCAGTCAATTTAAACCCAGGACCCACCACATCCCACTGTTGTTTGCCCTCCATTGCAGGCAAATTTTCAGCATAAGTAGCATTGAACCTAGCAACAGAAAAGTACTCATGTACATACTGATCAGTCTCACTTACTGGGCCTCTCATTGAAGTAATAAAATACAAAGCATGTATGCAAGGCTGTCCAGTTAACTGCCACTTTCTACAACTGCAAGTCCTAGTTTCCAAATTTACTGGATATCTCCACTCTCTCTTTTCCTTGTCAACTGCTGTGATCTCTGCCTCATATGTGCTTCTCTTCACTATCTCCATATCAAGGTCCTTAGATTTTGCATGAAGCATTTTCATGACTTTGGGGATTATGATGTGGCCAATGAATGTTGCAGCTGCAATCTGCTGTCTGAGATCAAACTTTTCCATTATAAACTGTCTTATTTTGTCTAGCAAGTCCACAATGTGTATACCCTTCCATTTTTTAATCTTTGAATTAAAGGACTCAGCTAGATTGTTATTAACATAATCTACTTTACACACTTCATTGAACAGTGACCTTGCCCATAGCTTGCTGTGATGCTCCTCTAAGTACTCCTTCACACCAGCCTTACTGTGCAACTGCCTAAGATGGTAGTTGTGTTTCTTTATGCTGTATGTCAATGAGCAGGGCCATAAATTTTCATCAAAGAATTTTCCTCTAAACTTTTTTGTGAAATTTGCAGCCAAATGCCTCATGCATTCTCTGTGCTCCACACCTGGGAACACAGCTTCCACTACAGTCTCCAGGCCTTTGCATGCATCAGTGTGGATAACAAGACCTGGTGGGTGTCCTATAAGCTCTCTTAAATTCTAGAAAAACCAAGTCCAACTCTCTATATTTTCACCCTCTAGAACTCCATATGCAACTGGGAAGATCCAGTTGCAAGCATCCACAGCACATGCACTAACTAGTTGCCCTCTAAATCTGCCATTTAATGCAGTGGCATCTACTGCAAGATAAGGCCTACATCCATTCAAAAAACCTTGCCAACATGCTTTGAAAGAAACAAATACTCTTCTAAAGCACTCTTTCTGTCTACTCTTCCCATTTAGTTTGTACTCTACAGTGTGTTTATCAATGCTAACTACACTTCCAGGAGATGCTTTCTCCACTTCTGCCTTGAAGGTATACAATAACTGGAAAGAGTCAACCCACTTACCATAGATATTGTCAAGTGCCATTTGCTTCCCATAGAATACTCTCATATATGGAACTGCCAGGCCATACTTCTTCTTCAAATTTTTCTGCAATTCTGTTGGTCCCACTTCTGAATCCTCTAAAACCCAGGTCTTCACAGCATCAGCAACCCATCTACTCTTAGCTGACCTCAATCTTTTTCTCCTGTTCACACTGGGACATGTATGAGCAGTTTTGTTCACCTTAACCTGAATTCATGAAAGTTCAGACACATGTCAGAACCTATGTGCTGCAACAAACAAACAAAATACAGTATCAATGCTGCTAACTACAAATGCACTGTTAGTTGCTATATTTAATAGGGCCCTATTTAATACCTGAAACAGTGTGCTATGTCTCATTAAGGAGGCATGCATCCTCCATTGACACCTCTTATAAGCACAATGTACTGTCAACCTAGTACCGTCACTCTTGTCTATCACAAATTCACTTTGAGTCTTTATTGAGAAGGTTGCAAGAGCATTTCTACAGTCTAAAGCATTGGAAAATATTGTTCCCTCTTTCAAAGAAGGATCATCTCTATTGTATTGCACATCTGGTCTTTCCTCATCAGATGTCTCATGAGTATCCCATGTCCCTGTCCTCCTCCTTCTCATCTTCACCTGCCTCAGCAAACATGCCTTCAGGGGGTGGAACATAATCTTCCCCCTCATCATCTTTCTCCTTGCCCTTCTTCCTTGTTACAAACTGTGGAAACAACCTTTCATCCTCATCATCACTTGGCCAATCATCTGGTAGTCCCTCTTTAGTATAGGGGTCACCTGAATCTCTACTATGAGAGGGACCTGCATGCCTAGGAACTTCTACAGTAGGTGTTCCTGGTGCCTGCATGGAACTGTTGTCTCTACTATGAGTTGTTGTTTTTCTACCCCTTGATTGGCTGGTCCTACCTTTACCTCTAGACCTAGACTGAGATCTTGTTCCTCTGCTCTCTGGCTCTCCTCTCTGCCTTTGTATGACACTGATTTCTAGTTTAGCAGGGAAAGAATCATGTATTGCAAACATGATACCAAGCTCATGATCACACTGGACAGGGACCCAAGCTGATTTTGCAATGTCCCAGTACCTGAATTACACTGCATCATATAGATCCCATGGATATTGAGCACATATGGCAGATCTAAACTGATTAAAAGTCCATTGATTGTCAGCAACAAAAGGAAAGGAGAATCCTGTATTGGATGCTTTTGTGCCAGCACTAGCTAGAAGTGTGGTTTCCATTCTACATTCCATCCCAACTGCTCTATCGGGGTCCATCCTACGATGACCATGGAAAACAGAGACAGATCCCAACGCCATGAGCACTATGAACTAGGTCAACAAATTAAACTACAAGAACAAATCGAACTACAAACGGCATGAGACTACACCAGATTAGAAGAGAAACTTACCCCGCCGAAGCATACTTCTGTGGCTGCGGTGTGCTCCCTCGTTCGCCGCCGCCACCGCCGCAACTGCTGTCCCCATCCATCCCATTGCCGGTGTCTCCTTCACGCCGTAGCAGAGTGCGGCACGGTGTCAAATCCGAAGCTCCACTGAGGCCGCCATCAGTAGATCGAGCCTTAAGAGTTGGGATCGAGCGAGCTAGGGTTAGGGTTACGGTGGGAGGCGATTTGGGGGAGAAAGAGAGAGCGTGCGGCTCGGGCGAGAGAATGAGAGGGAGAGAGAGTGAACCGGTGACCTGGGCCCAGGTGTAAGGACGGAGGGGCAAAAATGTCAAAGAAACGGCCGCTTACCGGTCAAACAGCCTTGACTGGACGGAAACGGCACGGAAGGGCAATTCTATAAGGGAACATGACGGCGGAGGGGCATTTTTGAGCAGGCTTTCGAATTAGGGGCAAATGTGAGTAGTGGGTTCGAGTTAGGGATACAGATGTAAAAGACCCAAACAAAAAGCGGCAAAAGATAGATCGGAAAGCAATATGTTGGAAAAGTAGACCCGGGGGCCGTAGGTTTCACTAGTGGCTTCTCTCATGAGTATAGCACACGGTGGATGAACAAATTACTGTTGGGCAATTGATAGAAGATCAAATAATCATGACGATATCCAAGGCGATGATCATTATATAGGCATCACGTCCAAGATTAGTAGACCGAAACGATTCTGCATCTACTACTATTACTCCACACATCGACCGCTATCCAGTATGCATCTAGTGTATTAAGTTCATGGAAAAATGGAGTAATGCAATAAGAAAGGTGACATGATGTAGACAAGATCTATTCATGTAGGAATAGACCCCATCTTGTTATCCTTAATAGCAACGATACATGCGTGCCTCGCTGCCCCTTCTGTCACTGGGAGAGGACACCGCAAGATCGAACCCATCATAAAGCACCTCTTCCCATGGCAAGAAAAATCGATCTAATTGGCCTAACTAAACCGAAGATTCAAAAAAGAAATACGAGGCTATAAGTAATCATGCATATAAGAGATCAAAGAAGACTCAAATAATATTCATGGATAGAAACTGATCATGAACTCAAAATTCATCGGATCCCAACAAACACACCGTAAAAAGTCATTACATCAAATAGATCTCCAAGAGACCATTGTATTGAGAATCAAAAGAGAGAGAGAGAGAAAGCCATGTAGCTACTGCCTACGGACCCGTAGGTCTATGGTGGACTACTCACGCATCATCGGAGAGGCACCAATGAGGATGATGAACCCCTCCGTGATGGTGTCAAATTGGATCTCACGGTTCTGGAACTTGCGGTGGCTGGAAGTATTTTTCGTCGACTCCTCTAGGGTTTCTGGAATATTTGGGTATTTATAGAGCTCAGAGGTGGTGGAGGGGGTCCCAAGGTCACCACAACCCACCAGGGCGCGCCGGGGGCCTCTAGCGCGCCCTGGTGTCTTGTGCCCCGCTGGGCCTCCTCTCGGCTGTTTCTTTGGCTCACTAGCTTTCTTCTGGTCCAAAAAAAATCTCCAAAAAGTTTCATTGCGATTGGACTCCGTTTGGTACTGATATTCTGCGAAGTAAAAAACAAGCAAAAAACAGCAACTGGCACTTGGCACTATGTCAATAGGTTAGTCCCAAAAAATGATATAAAGTTGCTATAAAATGATTGTAAAACATCCAAGAATGATAATATAACAACATGGAACAATCAAAAATTATAGATACGTTGGAGACTGATACGTCTCCAACGTATCTATAATTTTTGATTGTTCCATGCTATTATATTATCTCTTTTGGATGTTTTATATGCATTAATATGCTATTTTATATTATTTTTGGGACTAACCTATTAATCTAGAGCCTAGTGCCAGTTTCTGTTTTTTCCTTGTTTTTGAGTATTGCAGATAAGGAATATTAAACGGAGTCCAAACGGAATAAAATCTTCGGAATGATTTTTCTTGGACCAGAAGCAACCCAGAAGAGTTGGAGATGAAGGCAGGAGAGCCGCCGTGTGGCGACAAGCCACAGGGGCGCGCCCTAGGGGGGGGGGCGCCCCCCTGGCTTGTGGCCCCACGGCAGCCCTCCTAACCCTATTCTTCGGCCTATAAATTCCCAAATATTCCCTGGATACCAAAAAGAGCCACGAAAATACTTTTCCGCCGCCGGAAGCCTCTGTTCCCATGAGATCCCATCTTGGAGCCTTTTCCGGTAATCTGCCGGAGGGGGAATCGATCACGGAGGGCATCTACATCAACTCCATTGCCCCTCCGATGATGCGTGAGTAGTTCACCACAGACCTTCGGGTCCATAGCTAGTAGCTAGATGGCTTCTTCTCTCTCTTTGTTCTTCAATACCATGTTCTTCATGATCTTCATGGAGATCTATCTGATGTAATACTCTTTTGCGGTGTGTTTGTCGAGATCCGATGAATTGTGGGTTTATTTTCAGATTATCTATGAATATTATTTGAATCTTCTCTGAATTCTTATATGCATGATTTCATATCTTTGCAAGTCTCTTCGAGTTATTGGTTTGGTTTGGCCAACTAGATTGGTAATTCTTGCAATGGGAGAAGTACTTAGTTTTGGGTTCAATCTTGCGGTGTCCTCACCCAGTGACAAAGTAGGGGTAGCGAGGCACGTATTGTATTGTTGCCATCGAGGATAAAAAGATGGGGTTTTCATCATATTGCTTGAGTTTATCCCTCTACATCATGTCATCTTACCTAATGCGTTACTCTGTTCTTCATGAACTTAATACTCTAGATGCACGCAGGAGTCGGTCGATGTGTGGAGTAATAGTAGTAGATGCAGAATCGTTTCGGTCTACTTGACACGGACGTGATGCCTATATGCATAATCATTGCCTTGGATATCTTCATAATTATTCGCTTTTCTATCAATTGCTCGACAGTAATTTGTTCACCCACCGTATTATTTTCCTTCATGAGAGAAGCCTCTAGTGAAACCTATGGCCCCCGGGTCTATTTTCCATATTATACTTTCAGATCTAAAACCAAAAATACCAAAAATATCTCGCTGCCTTATTTTTACTTTTGTTTTACTTTACTTTCTAGCAATCCTATCTATCTATCTCTATCAGATCTCATCCTTGCAAGTAACCGTGAAGGGATTGACAACCCCTTTATAGCGTTGGGTGCAAGTGTTTGATTATTTGTGTAGGTACAACTATTGGGGACTTGCTTGTATCTCCTACTGGATTGATACCTTGGTTCTCAACAACTGAGGGAAATACTTATCTACTTTGCTGCATCACCCTTTCCTCTTCAAGGGAAAACGGACGCATGCTCGAGAAGTAGCAAGAAGGATTTCTGGCGCCGTTGCCGGGGAGATCTACATCAAGCCTACCAAGTACCCATCACAAACTCATCTCTTGCATTTACTTTAGTTGCCATTTGCCTCTCATTTTCCTCTCCCCCACTTCTAAAACGATTTTCAGAAAATACCAAAAAGATTTGCCTTTTTATTCGCCCTTCTTCCGTTCGCCTTTCCTTTTGCTTTTCGTTTGCTTGTGTGTTAGATTGCTTAAACTCATGGCTAGCCTTGCTACTATCGCTAGTACTCCCGAGAGTGAAGTTCTTAATTTTAAGCAAAGGGAGGGAGAAAACTTAAAAGATGCTTGGTATAGAATTTGCAATGCTCAAAATAGATCTAATCATAAGCAATCTACTACCGTTCTCCTTCGCAATTTTTATGTGGGTGTCTCTCCTTGGGATAGATATGTTTTGGATACCATTACGGGAGGAAATTTCTTGGGTAGCCATACCTTTGATTCTTATAATGCTATGACAAATTTGGTAGGTTCACCCCCTCTCATGGTTAATGAAACTATCTTAACTTTGGAACATGTGATGCGAAGGCTTGATATTATTGAAAACAAAGTTGCTACTATTGAGCTCATTGAAAACTTGGATAAAGAGATTCATAATCATATTACTCAATATGGATCTAAGGTAGGAGTTACTTTAAAAGACCTAAGGGAAAAAGAACCCATAGTTAATGAAAAATTGGATCAAGATTCCTCTAGAATCGGAAAGCTAGAGGACATTATTACTAACTTGGGTTCCGCTTTTGCCTCTGTTCAAACCACTCCAAATTTTTCTACTTCTAAAACTGCCAAGTTTGTTTATGTTCCCAAAAATAAGTGTGAGTCCTCTAGGAAAAGGGATGAAGATCTTAAGATGATAAGTGTTCACCCTAGCTTTGTCAATATTGTTAGGGAACCTATTACCACAAGTAAATTTCTTGACTTCTTGCCTAGGAGTATGATTATTGATAAAACCAAAGAATCTCCTAGGCTTTATAAGTGTGCAATTGAAGAAGTGCATACCAAAGATGACAATACCTAGATCTATTGTGTTATGCCTAGCTAGGGGCGTTAAACAATAGCGCTTGTTGGGAGGCAACCCAATTTTATTTTTATGCTTTTGTTTTTGCTTCTGTTTTTGAGTGTTTCACACATTATTACCTCTGTAGTAATTGTTTTTTCTTGTTTAAATTAGTGTTTGAGCCAAGTAAGACCTTTGGGATGGTCTACGGTGTTTGTGATTTGATTTTGCTGAAAAACAGAAACTTTTGCTCTCAGTCCAGGAA
Source organism: Elymus sibiricus (assembly GCA_039707655.1). Classification (NCBI taxonomy): domain Eukaryota; kingdom Viridiplantae; phylum Streptophyta; class Magnoliopsida; order Poales; family Poaceae; genus Elymus; species Elymus sibiricus. The sequence goes on from CM077675.1 coordinate 119,098,829, forward strand.
TTTTGTAAATTCACTGGAATGTGCTTTTGATTGATATACAAATTTCCCTGATTGTCCTAATTTTTCAGAATTTTTGGAGTTACAGAAGTATTCGAAGTCTATAGATTGCTACAGACTGTTCTGTTATAGACAGATTCTGTTTTGTTTGTGTTGTTTGCTTATTTTGATGTATCTATGGGTTGTATCGGGCGGTATGAACCATGGAGAAGTTGGAATACAGTAGATATTACACCAATATAAATAAAGAATGAGTTCACAATAGTACCTAAAGTGGTGATTTATTTTTCTTATACTAACGGATCTCATGAGTTTTCTGTTGAGTTTTGTGTTGTGAAGTTTTCATGTTTTGGGCAAAGATTTGATGGACTATGGAATAAGGAGTGGCAAGAGCCTAAGCTTGGGGATGCCCAAGTCACCCCAAGCCATATTCAAGGATACCAAAAAGCCTAAGCTTGGGGATGCCCAGGAAGGCATCCCCTCTTTCGTCTTCAATCCATCGGTAAATTTACTTGAGGCTATATTTTTATTCACCACATGATATGTGTTTTGCTTGGAGCGTCTTGTATGATATGAGTCTTTGATTTTTAGTTTGCCACAATCAACCTTGCTGCACACATATTTTTGAGAGATACATGCTGAATCGTGAATTTGTTAGAATACTCTATGTGCTTCACTTATATCTTTTGAGCTAGGCAATGTTGCTCTAGTACTTCACTTATATCTTTTTAGGGCACGGTGGTGTTTTATTTTATAGAAATTATTGAACTCTCATACCTCACTTATATTATTTTGAGAGTTTCTTAAAACAGCAAGGTAATTGGTTTAGGTTATGAATTTAGTCCTAATATGATAGGCATCCAAGAGGGATATAATAAAAACTTTCATATTAAGTGCATTGAATACTATGAGAAGTTTGATTCTTTGCATATAGTTTTGAGATATGAAGATGGTAATATGAGAGTCATGCTAGTGAGTAGTTGTGAATTGGAAGAGATACTTGTGTTAAAGTTTGTGATTCTCGTAGCATGCACGTATGGTGAACCGTTATGTAACGAAGTCGGAGCATGATTTGTTTAATTATTGTCAACCTTTGTGTGAGGGTCGGGAGTGCGCGATGGTTAACTCCTACCAACCTCTCCCCAAGGAGCATGCGTCTAATGCTTTGTTTGATAACTAATAGACTTTTGCAATAAGTATGTGAGTTCTTTCTGACTAATGTTGAGTCCATGGATTATACGCACTCTCACCCTTCCACCTTTGCTAGCCTCTCTAGTACCGCGCAACTTTCGCCGGTGCATCAAACCCACCTTCCTCAAAACAGCCACCATATATTTTCCTCAAAACAGCCACCATACCTACCTATTATGGCATTTCCATAGCCATTCTGAGATATATTGCCATGCAACTTCCACCATTCCGTTTTTTATGACATGCACCATCACTTTCATATTGCATATAGAGTCATATTTTGTTCTAGGTATCGAGTTGTAATTTTCCTTTTGAGTTGTAAGTAAATAAAAGTGTGATGATTTTCATTATTAGAGCATTGTCCCGTGAGAGAAAAAGATGATGGAAGCTATGAATCCCTCACAAGTTGGGATGAGTCTCCGGACTTTACAAATATTAAAAGAGGCCAGCGAAGCCCAAATAAAAAAAAGAGGCCAAAGATGCCCACCAAAAAAATGAGAGAAAGAGAGAAGGGCCAATTGCTACTATCTTTTTCCACACTCGTGCTTCAAAGTAGCACCATGATCTTCATGATAGAGAGTCTCCTATTTTGTCACTTTCATATAAGTAGTGGAATTTTTCATCTTATGCACAAGCACTTAGTTTTCTTATTGGGCTTTCATACACTTATAGCTCTAGTGCATTTGTTGCATGGCAATCCCTACTCACTCACATTGATATCTATTGATGGGCATCTCCATAGCCCGTTGATACGCCTAGTTGATGTGAGACTATCTTCTCCTTTTTCCTTGCAACCTCCACCATATTCTATTCCACCTATAGTGCTATATCCATGGCTCACGCTCATGTATTGCGTGAGAGTTGAAAAGGTTTGAGAACATTAAAAGTGTGAAACAATTGCTTGACTTGTCATCGGGGTTGTGCATGATTTAGATACTTTGTGTGGGGAAGATGGATCATAGCCAGACCATATGATTTTGTAGGGATAACTTTCTAAGGCCATGTTATTTCGAAAGGACACAATTGCCTTGTTGGTATGCTCGAAGTATTACTGTTTTATGTCAATATTAGACTTTTGTTTTGAATCTTATGGATCTGAATATTCATGCCACAATAAAGAACATTACATGGATAAATATGTTAGGTAGCATTCCACATCAAAAATTCTGTTTTTATCATTTACCTACTCGAGGACGAGAAAGAATTAAGCTTGGGGATGCTTGATACGTCTCCAACGTATCTATAATTTTTGATTGTTCCATGCTATTATATTATCTGTTTTGGATGTTTTATATGCATTAATATGCTATTTTATATTATTTTTGGGGCTAACCTATTAATCTAGAGCCTAGTGTTAGTTTCTGTTTTTTTCCTTGTTTTTGAGTATTGCAGATAAGGAATATTAAACGGAGTCCAAACGGAATAAAATCTTCGGAATGATTTTTCTTGGACCAGAAGCAACCCAGAAGACTTGGAGATGAAGGCAGGAGAGCCGCCGTGTGGCGACAAGCCACAGGGGCGCGCCCTAGGGCGGGGAGGGGGCGCCCCCTGGCTTCTAGCCCCACGGCAGCCCTCCTAACCCTATTCTTCGGCCTATAAATTCCCAAATATTCCCTGGATACCAAAAAGAGCCCCGAAAATACTTTTCCGCCGCCGGAAGCCTCTGTTCCCGTGAGATCCCATCTTGGAGCCTTTTCCGGTAATCTGCCGGAGGGGGAATCGATCACGGAGGGCATCTACATCAACTCCATTGCCCCTCCGATGATGCGTGAGTAGTTCACCACAGACCTTCGGGTCCATAGCTAGTAGCTAGATGGCTTCTTCTCTCTCTTTGTTCTTCAATACCATGTTCTTCATGATCTTCATGGAGATCTATCCGATGTAATACTCTTTTGCGGTGTGTTTGTCGAGATCCGATGAATTGTGGGTTTATGTTCAGATTATCTATGAATATTATTTGAATCTTCTTTGAATTCTTATATGCATGATTTCATATCTTTGCAAGTCTCTTCGAGTTATTGGTTTGGTTTGGCCAACTAGATTGGTAATTCTTGCAATGGGAGAAGTGCTTAGTTTTGGGTTCAATCTTGCGGTGTCCTCACCCAGTGACAAAGTAGGGGTAGCGAGGCACGTATTGTATTGTTGCCATCGAGGATAAAAAGATGGGGTTTTCATCATATTGCTTGAGTTTATCCCTCTACATCATGTCATCTTACCTAATGCGTTACTCTGTTCTTCATGAACTTAATACTCTAGATGCAGGCAGGAGTCGGTCGATGCGTGAAGTAATAGTAGTAGATGCAGAATCGTTTCGGTCTACTTGACACGGACGTGATGCCTATATGCATAATCATTGCCTTGGATATCTTCATAATTATTCGCTTTTCTATCAATTGCTCGACAGTAATTTGTTCACCCACCGTATTATTTTCCTTCATGAGAGAAGCCTCTAGTGAAACCTATGGCCCCCGGGTCTATTTTCCATATTATACTTTCAGATCTAAAACCAAAAATACCAAAAATATCTCGCTGCCTTATTTTTACTTTTGTTTTACTTTACTTTCTAGCAATCCTATCTATCTATCTCTATCAGATCTCATCCTTGCAAGTAACCGTGAAGGGATTGACAACCCGTTTATAGCGTTGGGTGCAAGTGTTTGATTATTTGTGTAGGTACACCTATTGGGGACTTGCTTGTATCTCCTACTGGATTGATACCTTGGTTCTCAACAACTGAGGGAAATAATTATCTACTTTGCTGCATCACCCTTTCCTCTTCAAGGGAAAACCAACGCATGCTCGAGAAGTAGCAGAGACGTATCAGCATCCCCAAGCTTAATTCTTACTCGTCCTCGAGTAAGTAAATGATAAAAACAGAATTTTTGATGTGAAATGCTCTCTAACATGTTCATCACACATTCTTTTCTTTTGTAGCATGGACATTTGGACTTTTAGATGGTTCAAAGTGAGAGAGTCCAGGACTAAGGGGTCCTCGGGCCGCCGACCTATCTCTACGGGCCGGACTCATGGGCCACTTCGGGCAGCCGATGAGATATGCAAGGAAGATTCCACAAGACTTGGTGATCAAGACAAGGACTCCTCTCCACCGACGTAGCCGACTAGGACTCTTGTTATCCTTGGCCTCCGGTGTGTTATATAAGCCGAGTCCATGCAAGACATTAGATATATTATCATCATCACAAGTCAACTCATCTAGGGTTTAGCTCATTTGATCTCGAGGTAGATCGGTTCTGTAACCATCATACTCATCAATATAATCAAGCAGGACGTAGGGTTTTACCTCCTCACGAGGGCCCAAACATGGGTAAACATCGTCTCCTTCATCCTTTGTTAACCATCGATCCCAGATTCATAGTTCGGGACCCCCTACCCGAGATCTGTCAGTTTCGACACCGACATTGGTGCTTTCATTGAGGGTTTCGCTGTGGGATCGCCAGAAGGATCGATGGCTCGTCTACAGATTGTCAGTAGTTTTTTCTGGACAGCAAATTTGTGTTTGTTGCCCCCATTTCCTCGAGCGTCACTTTGACGATTGCTTCAATGGAATTGTGCGGAATTGTATCTACAACAACCCTACAAAATTTCATCGCGTTCCGATGGAGGAATCTCCGGCAATCTCCAATATACTGGAGCCCTGTCGAATCTTGATGGGAATGTGGATGAGTTTAGGGCAAGGTGTCCAATATCTATCTCGGACATCGGCTGGAAAATCCCACCGTTCATCGGCTGCGAAATTCCCGGGACGATCACCCCTCAAAATTTCAGCTCGATCCGACCGCCCAAACTCCGGGAAACGCCCGATGAGTAAAACGAATTTTGGATCTATTTTCTGTGCGAAAACGAATCCGACCTGAGTTCATCTTTTTCATGAACGGGTTGTCAGACGTCCTTTTTGAAGGAAATTTTCTCACCATCTCGATCAGCCGACCAAGAGTTCGGTATCGCGAGGGCCGAATAATCATCAAGAGAACCTCGTCATCCGTGGGTGGTATTGGTCGGACGCTCCGTTGCTTCATCTAGCCAGTATTGACCGCGTCACAAATTTCGACTTGCGTCGGCATCGCCGTGCCGTCGCTTTTTCAAGCCAATGTCCACCACGCCGACCTGCTTCGACATGTCGGCTGGCATGGGGCTCTAGCGTCACCTTACCGACCTGCTTCATCACCTCGGCTAGACCGGGGGCTTTGCCATCTCCTCATCAACCTGCTTCGGTGACTTCGGCATCACCAGCCGACCAGCTTCGTCATCTTAGCTGGACTGGGGGCTTCGCCTCGCCACATCGACAGTGCTGCATCACTACTTCATCAAGCCGAGCTCTTCGCTCGGTCACCTCGGGACCGGCTTGGGGGTTGGGAGGTCGGCCCACTACAAGCTCGGCCCAGGTCATCAACACCGAGCACATTAACCAGCTAAGTCGCTTTCATGCTCAACTTTTTTCAGTTTTTATTTCTGTGCATTTCAACCAAACTTTATATTTGTGTTAAAAAAAGTTGTTTTTTAAAAACTGAGCTTGTTATAAGCGTCATTTGTTAGAAACACTTCTTTACCCAATTTAAACGGGGGGCTCTTAAATTTATATGAGCCGTTTTATAAGAAACATTTTCTTGTTAATCGTTGCAAAGTCTTTTTCTACTACTCCTTTTTCCGACGCGAGTGTTTGGTCAATAGTCGGGTAGCCTGGTTTCTCTCTAAAGCCGCTCAAGTTTAGTTTACTAAACTGGCCTGAGAAGCACTCCGCCTTCGGGATTGGAGGTTGAAGCCGAAGGCTGACCCACTTGAAGTCAGGAGACCGGATGTATGATACGTCCATTTTGCATCATGATTTCCTACTGTTATTTATAATGTTTTGATGAATAATAATGCTTTAGGGAGTGATTCTAATGCCTTTTCTCTCACAATATGCAAGGTTTACACAAAGAGGGAGAATACCGGCAGCTGGAATTCTGGACCTGAAAAAGACATCAGAGATACCTATTCTACACATCTCCAAATAAGCTGAAAATTTACGGAGAATTATTTTGGATTATATAACAAATACTGGAGCAAATAACTACCACAGGGAGTAACCCTGGTGAGCACAAGACACCAGGGCGCAGCAGGCCCCCCAGGCGCGCCCTGGTGGGTTGTGCCCAGCACGGCCCACCTCTGGTGCCCATCTTCTGGTATATAAGGTCTTTTGAGCTAGAAAATATTAGGAGAGGACTTTCGAGACGGAACGCCGCCGTCTCGAGACAGAACTTGGGCAGGAGCACTTTTGCCCTCCGGCGGAGCGATTCCGCCGGGGGAACTTCCCTCCCGGAGGGGGAAATCGAAGCCATCGTCATCACCAACACCCCTCTCATCTTTGGGAGGCCAATCTTCATCAACATCTTGAACAACACCATCTCCTCTCAAACCCTAGTTCATCTCTTGTGTTCAATCTTTGTACCGGAACCTCAGATTGGTACCCGTGGGTGACTAGTAGTGTTGATTACATCTTGTGGTTGATTACTATATGGTTTATTTGGTGGAATATTATATGTTCAGATCCATTATGCTATTCAATACCCCTCTTATCTTGAGCATGAATATTATTTGTGAGTATTTACCTTTGTTCTTTAGGTCACGGGGGAAGTCATGTTGCAAGTAATCATGTGAATTTGATATGTGTTCGACATTTTGATGATATGTATGTTGTGATTCCCTTAGTGGTGACATGTGAACATCGACTACATGAAATTTCACCATCTTTGGGCCTAAGGGAATGCATTGTGGAGTAATTATTAGATGATGGGTTGCTAGAGTGACAGAAGCTTAAACCCTAGCTTATGTGCTACTTCGTAAGGGGCTGATTTGGATCCAAACGTTTAATGCTATGGTTAGATTTTATCTTAATACGTTTCTCGTAGTTGCGGATGCTTGCGAGGGGGTTAATCATAAGTGGGAGGTTTGTTCAAGTAAGAACAACATCCAAGCACCGGTCCACCCACAAATCAAATTATCAAAGTAGCGAACACAAATCAAACCAACATGATAAAAGTGACTAGACGAAATTCCCGTGTACCCTCAAGAACACTTTGCCTATTATAAGATACTGTTCTGGCCTGTCCTTTGCCACAAAAGGATTGGGCTATCTTGTTGCACTTTATTTACCGTTACCATTACTTGCTCGTTACCAATTATCTTGCTATCAAACTATCTGTTACCTACAATTTCAGTGCTTGCAGAAATTACCTTGCTGAAAACCGCTTGTCATTTCCTTCTGCTCCTTGTTCGGTTCGACACTCTTACTTATCGAAAGGACTACGATTGACCCCCTATACTTGTAGGTCATCAAGACTCTTTTCTGGCGCCGTTGCTGGGGAATGAAGTGCTCTTGGTAAGTGGAAATCGGTAAGGAAAAAATTATACTACGTGCTGAAATTTATTGTTACTTGCTACTATGGAAAACAATCCTTTGAGGGGTTTGTTCGGGGTATGTTCACCTCGACCGGAACCACAATTAGTTGCCCCTCAACCTACTGCACCTATTGAAAATATTGGTTATGAAATTTCTTCGGGTATGGTAGAACAACTGCTAGCTAATCCATATGCAGGAGACGAAACTGAGCATCCTGATATGCACCTGATACATGTGAATGAAATTTGTGGATTATTTAAGCTTGCAGGTTTATCCGGAGATGAAGCCAAGAAGAAAGTTTTCCCTTTATCTTTGAAGGTAAAATCATTGACATGGTATAGGCTATGTGATGATATTGGATCATGGAACTGGAATCGATTGCAATTAGAATTCCACCAAAAGTTTTATCCCATGCATCTAGGTCATCGTGATCGGAATTATATATATAATTTTTGGCCTCGTGAAGAAGAAAGCATCGCTCTAGCTTGGGGGAGGCTTAAGTCAATGTTATATTCATGCCCCAATCATGATATTCCGAGAGAAGTTATTATTCAGAATTTTTATGCTCGGCTTTCTCATAATGATCAATCCATGCTCGATACTTCTTGTACCGGTTATTTTATGAAGACTATTGAATTCGAGTGGGATATCTTAGAAAGAATTAAACTCAACTACGAAGATTGGGAAGTCGACGAAGGTAATGAGTCAGGTATAAAGCTTAAGTTTGATTGTGTTAAATCTTTTATGAATATCGATGCATTTCACAAGTTTAGCACTAAATATGGCCTTAACTCTGAGATAGTAGCCTCTTTCTATGAATCATTTGCTACTCATGTTGATCTCCCTAAAGAGAAGTGGTTTAAATATCATCCCCCTATCATCCCATAATTTACAATGTTGATCCAGTTGTGCCTATTGCTTATATTGAAAAACCACCTTTCCCTGTTAGGATAAAGGAACATGCTAAGGTATCAACCGTGGTTCACAAGAGGAATATTAGAGCACCTAAACCCCCTGATCAAATTAAAGTAGAACCTAGTGTTGCTATGGTTAAAGATCTCTTGGTAGAAAATATTGATGGGCATGTTATTTACTTCTGTTATGAAGCTGCTAGAATTGCCAAACCTAATGAAAAAGATAAACATAGAACCGTAGTCAGCATGCCTGTTGTCTCAGTCAAAATAGGAGATCATTGCTATCATGGTTTATGTGATTTGGGTGCTAGCGTGAGTGCTATTCCTTTTACCTTATACCAAGAAATTATCAATGAAATAGCACCTGCTGAAATAGAAGACATTGATGTTACTATTAAACTTGCTAATAGAGACACCATCACACCACTTGGGATTGTTAGAGATGTTGAAGTCTTGTGTGGGAAAGTAAAATATCCTACTGATTTTCTAGTTCTTGGCTCCCCACAATATGACTTTTGTCCTATTATCTTTGGTAGACCTTTCTTGAGCACCATCAGTGCTAAGATAGATTGTGAAAAACAAACTGTCGGTGTCAGTTTTGGTGATGTGTCTCATGAGTTTAATTTTTCCAAGTTTAGTAGACAACCTCGTGATAGAGAATTATCTAGTAAGGATGAAATAATTGGTCTTGCTTCTATTGTTGTACCTCCTACCGATCCACTAGAATAATATCTGTTAGACCATGAAAATGATATGCACTTGTGTGAAAGAAATGAAATAGATAAAACCCTTGGAGGTCCTCCTCCACCTAATGGTGATCCTGTGTTTGAATTAAAACAATTGCCTGACACTTTGAAGTATGCTTATCTTGATGAGAAAAAGATATATCCTGTTATTATTAGTACTAACCTTTCAGAACATGAAGAAGAAAGATTATTAAAAATTCTGAGGAAGCACCGGGCTGCTATTGGATATACTCTTGATGATCTTAAGGGCATTAGTCCCACTCTATGTCAGCACAAGATTAATATGGAACCTGATGCTAAACCCATTGTTGATCATCAACGGCGATTGAATCCTAAGATGAAGGAAGTAGTAAGAACTGAAATATTAAAGCTTCTTGAGGCAGGTATAATCTATCCCATAGCTGATAGTAGATGGGTAAGCCCCGTTCATTGTGTCCCTAAGAAGGTAGGTATTACTGTTGTTCCTAATGATAAAAATGAACTCATTCCGCAAAGAATTGTCACTGGCTATAGAATGGTAATTGATTTTAGAAAATTAAATAAAGCTACAAGAAAAGATCATTACCCTCTGCCTTTCATTGATCAAATGCTAGAAAGATTATCTAAGCACACACACTTTTGTTTTCTGGATGGATATTCTTGTTTTTCTCAAATACATGTATCACAATCTGATCAAGAGAAAACCACCTTTACTTGTCCTTTTCGAACCTATGCTTATAGACATATGACTTTTGGTTTATGCAATGCACCTGCTACCTTTCAAAGATGTATGACTGCTATATTCTCTGATTTTTGTGAAAAGATTGTGGAGGTTTTCATGGATGATTTTTCTGTTTACGAAACTTCTTTTGATGATTGCTTAAGCAATCTTGATCGAGTTTTGCAGAGATGTGAACAAACTAATCTCGTCTTGAATTGGGAGAAGTGCCACTTTATGGTGAATGAAGGTATTTTCTTGGGGCATAAAATATCTGAACGAGATATTGAGGTGGATAAAGCTAAAGTTGATGCAGTTGAGAAAATGCCATGTCCTAAAGATATTAAAGGTATTCGGAGTTTCCTTGGTCATGCTGGTTTCTATAGGAGGTTTATTAAAGACTTCTCTAAAATTTCTAGGCCTCTTACTAATCTTTTACAAAAGGATATTCCATTTGTTTTTATGATGATTGTGTAGAAGCCTTTGAAACACTCAAGAAAGCCTTAACTTCTGCACCTATCGTTCAACCACCTGATTGGAACTTGCCTTTTGAAATTATGTGTGATGCTAGTGATTATGCTGTTGGTGCTGTTCTAGGGCAAAGAGTTGATAAGAAATTAAATGTTATTCATTATGCTAGCAAAACTCTATACAGTGCCCAACGAAATTATGCTACTACTGAAAAAGAATTTTTAGCAGTTGTGTTTGCTTGTGATAAATTTAGATCCTACATTGTTGAGTCCAAAGTTATTGTTCACACCGATCATGCTGCTATAGAATATCTTATGGAAAAGAAAGATGCTAAACCTAGACTCATTAGGTGGGTTCTCTTGCTTCAAGAATTTGACTTACATATCACTGATAGGAAGGGAGCTGAGAACCCCATAGCTAATAACTTATCTAGGTTAGAAAATATTCTTGATGACCCACTACCCATTGATGATAGTTTTCCTGATGAATAGTTAGCTGCAATAAATGTTTCTCAAAACACTCCTTGGTATGCTGATTATGCTATCGTTGCTAAATATTTGCCACCTAGTTTCACATATCAACAAAAGAAAAAATTCTTCTATGATTTGAGACATTACTTTTGGGATGACCCACATCTTTATAAAGAAGGAGTAGATGCTATTATTAGACGTTGTGTACCTGAGCATGAACAGGAACAAATCCTACGGAAATGTCATTCCGAAGCTTATGGAGGACATCATGCGGGAGATAAAACCGCTCATAAGGTACTGCAATCTGGTTTCTATTGGCCTACTCTCTTCAAGGATGCCCGTAAGTTTGCCTTGTCTTGTGATGAATGTCAAAGAATTGGTAATATCGGTAAGCGTCAGGAAATGCCAATGAATTATTCACTTGTTGTTGAACCATTTGATGTTTGGGGTTTTGATTATATGTGACCTTTCCCTTCCTCTAATGGGTACACTCATATTTTGGTTGATGTTGATTATGTCACTAAGTGGGTAGAAGCTATTCCAACTAGTAGTGCTGATCACAACACCTCCATTAAAATGCGTAAAGAAGTTATCTTCCCGAGGTTTGGAGTCCCTATATATTTAATGACTGATGGTGGTTCACAGTTTATCCATGGTGCTTTCCGTAAGATGCTTGCCAAATATGATGTTAACCATAGAATTGCATCACCCTATCATCCTCAATCTAGTGGTCAAGTTGAACTTAGCAATAGAGAAATAAAATTAATATTACAAAAAACTGTCAATAGGTCTCGAAAGAATTGGTCTAAGAAACTAGATGATGCACTTTGGGCCTATAGAACAACTTATATAAATCCTATGGGTATGTCTCAATACAAAATGGTATATGGAAAAGCTTGTCATTTGCCTCTAGAGTTAGAACATAAAGCATTTTGGGCAATTAAAGAACTCAATTATGATTTCAAACTTGCCAGTGAGAAGAGGTTAGTTGATATTAGCTCACTAGATGAATGGAGAACCCAAGCTTATGAAAATGCCAAACTATTCAAAGAAAAGGTAAAAAGATGGCATGACAAAAGAATCCAAAATCGAGAATTCAAAATAGGAGACTATATTCTTTTGTTCAATTCTTGTTTAAGATTTTTTGCAGGTAAGCTTTTCTCCAAATGGGAAGGACCATATATTATTGAAGAGGTTTATCGTTCTGGAGCTATTAAGATTAATAATGCCGAAGGCACTAATCCGAAGGTGGTCAATGGACAAAGAATTAAACACTATATCTCAGGTACGCCTATTAACGTTGAAAGCAATGTTATTCAAACCATGACACCGGAGGAACATAGAAAGGAAACCTTCCGGAACACTCCGGAATTCTGAAAAAGAGGAGGTACGTGATACGGTAAGTAAATGGACTCCGAAAAATCCGCAAAAATATTTTCTGACAGTTTTGAAATATTACAAAAAATAGGAAAATAAGAAATAAACGGGAAAGCAACTGAGGTGAGCATGATACACCATGGCTCGCCAGCCCTACCAGCGCGCCCTCGTGGGTTGTGCCCACCTCGGACACCTTCTCGACTCCGTTTTCCTTCCATATTCTTGCTTCCCAAGATAAAAAATTCTCTCTATATATATACCCCCGATTGTTTTGACCACCGCATCGCAGAAAAATCCTCTGTTCTTGTTTCGTGTTGTTTTCTTGACAGATCTGAAAATATGTCGTCTCAAGATTCAGAGGGGGAGAGCTATGTTGCTGACTATATTGCAAACCCCAAGATTTATGGAGAAGTGGAGCACTATGGATGGACCTCGGACGAGGAGGAAGACGCTGCCATGAAGGAAACAAAAGATGAGGGCTCTGAGGAAGAGGATGACCTGCTACCTCAGCCCGGAGACATGCATGTGGAATTCATGAAGTCAAGCCTCCCTAAAGGATACAAACCTGAGTTTCAATTTATTCTATCTCATTTTATGCAGGAGAGAAAGGCGGCATTATGCAAAAAGATATTAAAGCACGAGTTAGAGAATGATGATCTAAGGGTGGAAAATTTTATGCTCAAATTTAAGATGAAGAAGAGGGCTACTCCATCACCACCACCTTCATCATCACTACCACCAAAGGAGACTTGAGTACATGGGTATGGGCACTCCCCTTGGCTTGACCCAAGGTTGGGGGAGGTGCCCCGGTATCGTATCACCATCAATCTTATTCACCTTTACCTGTTTTCATTCGATCCTTAGCCTTTTTCGTGATTTAGTTGAATAAAAGTTTGTATGATCTATTTTCGAGTGTTAGTTTCGTGATCTATCTATCTATGTAATCGAGTGAGAGTTATATAATAAAGTTTAGTTTGAGCTTTTGTTTCTTTACTTTCTTGTTGCAATCAAAATAAAAGAAATAAATGAAAAAGAATCATATGCTAATCTTATGGTAAGTAATGACATCACATAAAGAAAAGTATAAGTGGTAAAATTTATTGGAGATTGACAAACATAGCATTGGTCAATGATGCAATTCATGAAAGATTTAATATGGGAATAGAAGATTCACATGCAAATACACTATCTTGGACATCTTTTATGATTGTGAGCCCCTATTAAATATTATATGTCAAAATTGTTGACGCTGGACAAGGAAGACAACGTAATGATTTATGTCTGTTCATATTCACATAGAAGTTATATTGTCATAGATCCTTCAACATGTGGTGCTTGCTTAATATCTTTGCTAGCCAAAAATCCCGCACTAAGTAGAGATACTACTTTGGCATCCGAAAACCCAAATCCATATTTTGAGAGTCCACCATACCTACCTACGGATCGAGTAAGATCCTTCAAGTCAGTTGGCATCGGTGCACTAAGGCACAAAAAATTGCTTCTAAATGTGTTTGATCAATTAGTGTAAGAGAAAATTGAGCATTATACGAACTTATGATGGAAAAGTAATAAAAGTGACGGACTGCATAATAAAGGCTGCTATCATAGGGGGCAATATAGCGTGACGTTCTTTTACATTAAGGGATTGGGCATACAAACCAAAAAGCGCATGACAACCTCTGCTTCCCTCTGCGAAGGGCCTATCTTTTACTTTTATGTATTTACTTTTATGCAAGAGTCAAAGTATTCTTCCCTATTCCTTTTTACTTTTTCTTTTTGCAAGCATCATGTGGTGAGGAAAGATCTAGGCACATATATCCAGTTGGATGTGAGTAAGCATGAGTTATTATTGTTGACACCACCCTTGAGGTGAGTATGTTGGGAGGCGAAACTATAAGCCCCTATCTTTCTATGTGTCTTGTTGAAACTTTTAGCTCATGGGTATGCTGTGAGTGTTAGCAATCATAGAAGACTAAATGATGGTTGAGTATGTGGACTTGCCAAAAGGCTCCGACAAGAGACCCTTCCTGAAAATATGATGAATTGTAGTTGCAAAGTTGACTGAGAATATAGTTTGTTGGTTTCTGTCGGTGTCAAAACCGGTGGATCTCGGGTAGGGGGTCCTGAACTATGAATCTAGGATCGATGGTAACAGGGGACGAAGGAGACGGTGCTTACCCAGGTTCGGGCCCTCGTGAGGAGGTAAAACCCTACGTCCTGCTTGATTGTATTGATGAATGGGATGGTTATAGAGTTGATCTACCTCGAGATCAAAAGAGCTAAGCCCTAGATTAGTTGACCTGTCCCTCTACGAACTAAGCCCCCTAGTTTATATAGACACCAGGGGTACCTAGGGTTACACATGGTCAGTTTCCAACCGGGCACAGATACGCCCATTCTTTCTTGGAGTACACACCAAGTCTTCGGTACTCCTCCTTCCGAACTCGGCCTTCTAGTAATTGCCTCTATATGTCCCATCGTGTCGGCCCACCGGGGATGAACCAACGGCCCGTGGACCCCTTAGTCCCGGACTCCCTCAGTAGCCCCTGAACTTGCCTTCAACGCCGAGGCACTCCATGTTCGGTAGCTTCGTTCACCAAGGGTCTTCGACTTGCGAGGCGAGTTCTTCTCTTCTCCGATTCGTTAGACGATAACCTGACCACGTTAAGAATCCCCGACTGCCAGAAAGGCACGGGCCCACAACATTGATTCCCCTGCCTGAGGCTCAATGAAACCCCTCGATCCCTGTGCTCCAATAGAAGGCAGGCATCCCAACAGTCTTTTTATGGAAATACCCTCAACAAGCCGAGGGATAAGCGCCTATTTATAGCAAGTCGAACTTGTCGTAGGCAACGCTTCTCCCCCTCCGTCTCCAAGAAGCTCTAGCATCAACAAACTTTGGAAGCATGGCGAGTGCCCCAGGTTCTTCCTCGCGCCCCCAAGGCCCTCTTCCCGGCGACTGGGCCAGCTACTTTGTTTCTCTCCTCCGACTACGCAGTCTTGAGACATAGGGATATCTCCCTGCTTCGGATCTGGCGCCCACTCGCGCAGGGCTGACCTCTGCGAATGGCGTGGCTTTCGCGGAGAACTTCCCCGCTCCCCGCCAAGACAAGAGGGTATGCTTTACCTCCTTCCTCCTACGAGGCTTGGGCTTCCCCATTCACCCCCTTCTTGAGGGGTATGTTGGAGTTCTATGGGATCCAACTCCACAACCTTACCCCCGGGTCCATCCTGCATATCTCGGGCTTCGTCGCCCTTTGCGAGATGTTCCTCGGCTGCGAGCCCCACTTTGATCTATGGAGAAAATACTTCTGCCTCGTCCCCCCAACTCGGGGAGGGTCAATCCGGGAAGTGGGCAGAGCCGAAGTATGGCGCATAGCCGGGACGGGGTACCTTATCGGCACTCCGAAAAAGGAATCCGAAGAGTGGGCTTCGGAGTGGTTTTATATCGAAGACGTCCCCTTAGTTGACCCAGCTCGAAGGGGACTACCCGAATACTCTGAGGCTCCTTTAAAGAAGCGAATCAACTGGTGTCCAAGGAGCGCTTCTCAAGAGGAGAGCGCCGAGGTAAAGTGCCTAGTCGGACAAGTGATGCTGCTGGGTCACAGCAAACTGACCATTATCGATATGATGGCGGCCACTATCACCCGCTGCGTTCAACCCCTGCAACAGAGGATCCATCCCCTATGGTGCTACAATGGGACGAGTGACACGACCCGTTGCCGAAGACAAGGGCCTGCCGACCAAGCGGCGTTGGCAGTCATGTTAGCCGACCTCTTCAAAGGAGAAAAGGAAGATTTCGCTCGCCTGCCGACCAGGGAAAGCTACTCGACTCATAACCCCATTGAATGGGTAAGTCCATTCATACTCCCCTCCCTTGGATCATCAATTCTTGATTTTATTGACCGAAAGTGAGTGTTTCTCCGAACAGCAATGGAGGCGTTGGGCCGAGACAGTCAAATGTCCCGCCCCACAACCGGAGGATTATTCCCATAGCGATGACCCTGGATTTCCCGATGATCCGGAGATTTCAATCGAGTTCGAGGATGGGACCTTTTATCAGAGGAGCGTTGATGAATCCAAGGTGGCCCTTCAAGCTGATCTTCCCCTACGACTAGCAAGAAGAAGGTTTCTTCTCGGAAAAGACGTTCGCCTCCCATAATTCCGATCTCATCGACCTCTATCCCCAAGGTCCGCCGGTCTACGCGCCGGTCATCCTTGGAAACTAATCCAGCCAGGTCTGCGCCTAACAATGGCCGAGCTCCCAAGCCGGAGACTGTCGAGGGAGTTTTACCGACCGCTCCCCCTACCAAAAGGTATTCAATCTTGTAGCTTGGCCTTTGTTTTTTCCCGTTCCGAATACTCATGGTTATTAACTGTCATGCTCAGGAGGCGAGTAGAACCGCCTTTGTCTGAGGACACTGAGAAGGCGCCGGGCTATCCTCGACCAAGGTCTCCGGTACACGCCGAAGTGAATGCGGGAGATCCTGTCACGGGCCAGCCTCTCTAGGACTTAGGGGATGTCTCTGCTACCAACTCCGAGGTTGAGAGTGCGATGAATCACCGACGACGGAGGGAGGCACTGCGTCACCCCATATTTTCTGACCAGGAGTTTAATGCCCTCAATTCCGTGGACTCATACCTCGGGGCCGCTCGAGCGGGACTTGATGGAGCCGCTAAAATAATATCCGCCAGCCTGCAGGTAAATGGTCGGCTCGGAAGGCCGATCATTATTCGCAACCCAGTAGCCCACGAGCCTTAATTTGGACAGAACGACCGAATTCAAGGGTCTGACAACTATGTTCGTGCGTGTGTAGGTTTCAAACCAACAAAACGAGAAGCTGTCTACGGAACTCGAGTCAAGTCGAGCAGAGCTGCAAGACGTTAGGACCGAGGTGGAACAGGTGAAGAAATTTACCAGGGAGGCACACAGTGAGGACAAGATATTGCTTTTTGTGCTGAAGTTATTTAAAGGACCTCTCTTCTGACGAAAGATTGTTTCGTGGCAGCCGAGTCCATAGGGCAATTGTAGACGGATTTGGATGCTTCTCGAAAATCCCAAAGGTATGCTGAATCCCAGCTAGAGGCTGGGCACCGCATATTGACTCGAAGTCTGGAGGATAAAAACCAGCTCAAAGCGGAAAATCAGCGACATGCCGAAGAAATTAAGAGCTTGAGAGCTCAATTGGCACAATCCTGCCAAGAAAACCAGAGATTGAAGGGTGGCATGTACTGTAAGTGAAAATCCAACCTTTAACTCCACCAAGTGCTTTGTTTTGTATTGAGTGTAAGGAGCATTGTTTATTTCCTGACTAGGCCTCCTGTCCGGGCGTCCCGACGAAGAAGCCAGCTCGTACGGAGGAGATCTATTAAAGGAACTCTCCGTCACGCACGAGCGGGCTCGGAAGGCTATGAAGAGCATGATTAAAGCCCTATGGCCGGCTCAGACGCCTCCGGAAGGGATGGCAGAACTGGCCGAGAAGTTTAGGGGAGCTCGGAGTCGTTTTGAGCTATGGAAGACCTCCGCTTGCCGAGAGGGAGACCGAGAGACGTGGGCCATGGTCCCGACCCGCTTTACCAAACTCAACCCGGAGCATATGGCTCGGGTTGGGCCTGTCGGGCCGGATGGTAAAGAGGTGCCAGTGAGCTTGGTTTACGACCAAGTGATGCATGTTGCTCGAATGTCACAGGAAGATTGTGCCCTGGACACCATAATAGACCATCTTGGGTGACAGCCTTGAGTTTTGAATCTATGTAACTATGTACTTTTTATCAAAACCCTCTCTATCCATGCTGTAAACGTTGTCTTAACCGGTCATCGGCCTCTACCTCCGTCACCGATAGCTAAGGAGTGTTCCGGACTATGCATCCCGCGATAACAGGGAATTGTCTTGGGGAAATAAGCAATCCGACCTTGTGGTGCAAACAGACGAAACATGCATGGGGAGGTATGTTATATTACTATTTAACGTAAGAAACATCTTCCAAAGAAAATAGTTCCTCTATGGGTAGCTTTCTTTAGGTTATTACGTGAACCGTAGATGTCATAGTCGTGTATCCGTATTAGGTGGATGATTTTTCTGTTTGGGGGGAATAGCCCCCATGTACGGCAAGAAGCGCCAACCCTACGTTTTTCCTTCCTTGCCGGCCAATTTGTATCATAAGAATGCTAGCCTTCGGCTTCGCCCGTCTGAGGTACATGTCCGGATAATCCGGTCGTAACAATCGCAGAGGTGCTCCCTTTACCCCCTAGCCGAACAATCTGGAACGTAGGGGGTAAGCATAGGAGCAAGGCAACCCGGCTTGGCTAATACTTAAGCCAAATTGGTGCATAAGTGGCGCGAAAGGGGTGTTAGAAGAGTGCATCTAAGACAAATAGCCAGAGTAAGTAAGATGGCCCCATTACAGAGCCCCCAGGTGTTTATCGGGTAAAACATTTACCGAGGAAATCGTAGTTCGGTTAAGCCAAACATAAGTTTAGAGAGAAGGTCTAGCCATTCCTACAAAGGTAGATAAAAAAGAAAAGGAAAAGAGAAAAAATACAAGGGTTGGTTGGGAACAAGGCGACACCGGTCTAGCCGTAGAAGCGCCGGAGGCGAGCTGCGTTCCATGGGTTTGGTTCGAAGCGATTGTCCTACGGGTTGCGGAGACGGTAGGCTCCTCCTGTCAGTACTTCGTCAATTATAAAAGGGCCCTCCCACTTCGGTTCCAGCTTATGCTTCTGTTTCTTTGGGAGGCGTAAGACCAGCTCGCTCACATTATAAACTTTAGCTCGAACCTCCCTGCTTTGGTACCGCTGAGCCTGCAGTTGATAGAAAGTAGATCGGGCCCGGGCTATGTCGCGCTCCCCCTCCCAGGCGTCTAGGTCGTCCTGCCGATCTAGCTCGGCTTCCTTTTCCTCGTACATGCGCACTCTTGGTGCGTCGTGGATGATGTCGCAGGGAAGGACCGCTTCCGCCCCGTACACCATAAAGAATGGTGTGTATCTCGTTGATCGGTTCGGGGTTGTACGTAGACCCCATAGCACGGAATCAAGTTCCTCAACCCAATGACAGTCAGATTCTTGAAGTGATCGGACCAGACGAGGTTTAATACCACTCATAATGAGACCATTGGCCCGTTCAACTTGTTCGTTGGTTTGTGGGTTATACACCGAAGCATAATCAAGTTTGATACCTAGGTTCGTGCACCAATCTTTTACCTCCTGGGCGGTAAAGTTGGTTCCATTGTCTGTTATTATACTGTGTGGGACACCGTAACGGTGTACCACGCCGGATATGAAGTCGATGATCGGTCCTGATTTTGCCGAACTTGCTGGTTTTGCTTCGATCCATTTAGTGAATTTGTCGACCATGACCAGTAGGCATTTCTTTTTCTTGGTACCCCCTTTAAGTGGTCCGACCATATCTAACCCCCACACCACAAAAGGCCATGTAATGGGTATCGTCCGAAGAGCCGTCGGAGGCATGTGGCTTTGATTTCCGAAGAGCTAACAGCCGACGCAACGTTGAACAAGTGTGTGGGCGTCGGTTCGGGCGGTGGGCCAGAAGAACCCAGCTCGAAAGGCCTTGCTTACCAGGGCTCGTGCTACCGCGTGGTGGCCGCCCATGCCTGCATGTATCTCTGCCAAAAGTTGCCTTCCTTCTTCTTCAGATATGCACCGTTGGAGGACCCTCGTAGTGCTCTTTTTGTATAATTCTCGTTCATGGACCTTGTAGGCTTTTGATTGCCTTATTATGCGCCTCGCCTCCGTCTGGTCATCAGGGAGTTCTTTGCGCAGAAGGTAGGAAAGGAAGGTTTTTATCCATGGTGCGATTACGGCCATCACTTCGTGGGCCGAGGGAGTTTCTTCAATCGTGGAACCACCGATGATTTGCTCATCTGATTCGACTGTGTGGGGGGGGGGGGGGTTGACCTGCTCTTCTCCATTAGGTATAGCATCCCTGTCGTCGTCCTGCCATACCACAGAGGGTTTGAAGAGCCTCTCTAGGAAGGTGTTCTTAGGGACTGGGTTGCGTTTGGCACCCATACGGGTGAGGATGTCGGCAGCTTGGTTGTTGTCTCTGGAGACATGGTGGAACTCTAGTCCTTCGAACTGTGCAGATGTCTTAAGGACGACATTTCTGTAAGCTTCCATTTTTGGGTTCTTAGCATCAAATTCGCCGTTGATTTGAGAGATGGCGAGATTAGAGTCTCTCCTCACTTCGAGCCGCTGTACATCCATCGAAGTTGCCATCCGGAGTCCATGCAATAGAGCCTCGTACTTGGCCGCATTATTGGAGTCGGCATACATGATCTGGAGGACATATAGGATGTTGTCGCCGGTGGGGGATGTGAGGATGACTCCAGCCCCCAGTCCAGCGAGCGTCTTGGATTCGTCGAAGTACATTGTCCAGTGTGAGTATGTGTTATGTTCTCTAGGGAGCTCGGCCTCCGTCCATTTGGCGATGAAATCGGTCAACACCTGAGATTTAATAGCTCAGCGTGGTTTATAATTGATTTCGAATAGGAGGAGTTCGATGGCCCACTTGGCTATGTGGCCGGTGGCGTCCCTATTTTTGATTATATCGTTCAGGGGAGCTTCAGAGGCCACCGTGACCGAACACTCCTGGAAATAGTGTCTGAGCTTTCGTGAAGCCATGAACACCATGTAGGCTATCTTCTGATAATGCGGGTATCTGGTCTTGCACGGAGTAAGTACTTCCGATACGTAGTATACTGGTTTCTATACCCGGTGTTTATGGCCCTCGGCCTCCCGTTCAACCACGAGTGCTGCACTGATGACCTGGTTGGTGCCTGAGATGTATAGCAACATCGGTTCACCCGTACGGGGTGCTGTCACTATGGGGTTGCTGGCTAGCAGCGTATTGATTTCCTCTAGTGCGGCTGTGGCCTCATCGGTCCATTCGAAGTTTTTTGTTAGAATCAATAGCTTGTAAAGGGGCAGAGCCTTTTCACCGAGGCACGAGATGAAGCGGCTTAACGCCGCCACACAGCCTACTAGTCTTTGGACGTATTTTAGCTTCGTGGGGACCGCTAGTTGTGATAGAACTCGGATCTTGGCCGGATTAGTTTCTATGCCCCTGTGGGAGACGATGAATCCGTGCAGTTTGCCGGCGGGGACGCCGAAGACACACTTGTTCGGGTTTAGCCGTATATCGTACTCCCACAGGCTAGCGAATGTTCGTCCTAGGTTGTCCACCAGCTGGCTGACGTGTTTGGTCTTGATGACCACGTCGTCGACGTACGCCTCGACTGTTTTGCCGATTTGTTTTTCCAGACATGTTTGAATCATGCGTTGGTACGTGGCGCCTACGTTTTTGAGCCCGAAAGGCATTGTATTGAAGCAGAATGGCCCATAGGGGGTGATGAAGGCGGTTGCGGCTTGATCAGACTCCTTCATTTTGATCTGATGATAGCCGGAATAAGCGTCGAGGAAGCAAAGTGAATCAAGTCCGGCAGTGGCGTCAATGATCTGGTCGATGCGGGGTAAAGGGAAAGGATCTTTAGGGCAGGCATTGATAAGGTCTTTGAAGTTGACGCAAAGCCGCCAGGAGTTGTCTTTCTTCAGCACCATGACCAGGTTTGCCAACCATTCGGGGTGTTTGATTTCTCTGATGAATCCGGCTTCAAGTAATTTGGCGAGTTCTTCGCCATAGTTTGACGATCGGGTTCGGAGAATCAACGTAGGGTCTATTTAACCGGATTGAAGCCTACAATTATATTCAGACTGTGTTCGGCCAGCCTTCGGGGGATTTCGGGCATATCTGATGGGTGCCAAGCGAATATATCCCAGTTTTCGCACAAAAACATGCGTAGTGCTTTAGCGACCATGGGGTCCAGCTGAGCTCCGATGGATGCCGTTTTTTTGGGGTCCATTGGGTGCACCTGAAATTTTATGATTTCGTCCGCAGGTTTGAACGATGTGGACTTTGGCCTTTTGCCGAGGATCACGTCATCCTTATCTACGGTAGAACGGAGTGTGGTCAGTTCCTCTGCGGCTAGTGTCATAGTTTTATCACGGCAGATGTCCTAGTGAAAGGACTTAGGGGTGAAGCCATTGCTACGGCGGTTAACTTGAAGGGGTTGGTCGGGACGAAAGACACGGGTTTACCCAGGTTCGGCCCCTCTCGAAGGAGGTAAAAGCCTATGTCCTGCTTTGAGTTGTATTGATTGGGTATCGATTACAGGGGAGCGGATTCGCTTGGCCTAGCTATCGATCAAAGGTTTCGTACCTTAAACCGCCCAGGGAACCCGCCTTTATATACACAGGTCGAGGCCCTGGGCTTACAAGAGTCCGGGCCGGGTTACATCTAGTAACCGACCTTATCTCCAAATCACCTTGCCTTCTCTGGCAAGCTATCTCCCGGCGGCTTACGCGTCCGGGTCACACACCACCTTCCGGCTCTGGGCCTCCGCCCGGCCCTTCTCGTAAGTTACCTCCAGGCTTGTCTTGCTCTTCACGCCTGTTTAAGGTCTTATGGCTAAGTTGCCAACTTCCTAACCCAGCCCCTCCTGGGCGGGTCATACCATGGGATTATATCCCCAACATTAGGCCCCAGATTGATTTGAACCTGTTCATGTCAATCTTCAAGTCTTCTGGTTGGCGAGTCTTGTGTTCGTCATAATCACTTAACCTGAAATAGATCTTCATGACCCGCCATGTAAAATGGATGACGTCATCTCTGGTAAATCCAAAAAATCTTAATGACATCACAACGGATCTTTGCATTAACTGGTCAACCCGAAAATCAAGGCATTTTCTTGGTCAATCATCATCCTGTCCCCTCGATTCCCGCGTTGGACTGTTGCTGTTCCATCTCCCCTTATAAATAGGCACGGGGGGTCCCATCCTTTTCACTTTCCCCTGCTGCCTCTCTCTCTACTTCTTCCTCCAGACGCCCCATGCAACCGGAGCTCCGCCGCACCGTCCGGACCGCGCCGTCCTCCTCAACAAAGGCCGCTCCATCAACCTATTTTCGTCCAGAGCTCGCCGGCGCACGCCCGTACACCCTGCATCTTCCAGGTTCCGCTCTTTTTCTCTCTCAGATCCTCATTAGTTCATCGGAGTTCCTCCGAGTCCGTTGCCGTTCATCGGAGCGCTTGCTATTGATTGGAAAGGAAACATCTTTAGGCTCCGAAACGCTAGTCAAATCACGCGGTGCTCTGCTTAGTATGTATCTCACATTCGGAGTAAATCACTTCTTCACCGGAATCTGCACATTGACTGCCCGTTCTTCTATCACTGTTTTTAGGGTTAATAAATATTTCCCCTTTTATCTTCGTCCGTAGATCCGCAATTGTAGTTGTAGTCGGTGAAACTTGTTTGTCCATACTTAGCAGCATTTTCAACATTCACTGTCCATTTTACCCACCATCACGCTGCCGGCTCTCCCTGGCAAAATACAATCCGCTTCATACCTGTAGTTTACGGCGGCTCATAATTTAACAATGACCCACCAAATAGCGTTGTCGTCTTAGGGTCATAGCTGTTTTGGTCATGTAGCGTTCTTAACCCGCCGTATCTCCATGCCTTTCCACAGCGTTTAACCCGTTACGTCATGGCTAAATCCTCCGCTTCTTGTGATTGGGTAGGCTTTGGGGTTACCGAGGATATACTCAATGATTTCGTAGTCATGGGGGTTTTGCCGGCTCAAGACGTCATTCATTGGCGGGTTCCTGGCACCGAGGTCACTCCCGAACCGAAGGAAGGGGAGGTGGTTATCTTTACGGATCATCTTCTCCGTGGCTTCTCACCGCCCAGGTCAAAGTTTTTCCGGGACGCCTTGCACTTTTATAAACTCCACCCTCAAGACATTGGCCCCAATTCTGTCACCAACTTGTGCCAATTTCAAGTGTTCTACGAGGCATATCTGCAAGAGGAACCCACTGTTGATCTCTTCAGAGACTTCTTCTATATCAACCGCCAGACCGAAATAGCAGACGGGCCAAGTCTTGAGCTCGGGGGCATTTCAATACAAAGGCGGAGAAATGTCTCTTTTCCCTCAACCAGTCTGCCCAGCCATCCCAAGGATTGGAATCGCACCTAGTTTTACTGTAGAGATACTGCCCCGGATGAAGAGAATCCATTGCCGGGTTATCGTCCCTACCGGCTCTGCACCACCACCGAGCTTCCAGACCGCTTGTCCGCCATAGAGCGCGCCTAATATGCTCAGACATTTTCAAAGATTAGGGACTTATTAGCCAACGGGTTGACTGGTGTTGATTTAACCCACTGCTGGGTTTCCTGGAGAATCTTACTATTGAGCCGGCGCGGCGGCTTAATGTGTGAATACACTGGTGAGGTGGATGACCCTCTAGTATAACCTCAGACGCCTCTGACAGACAAGGATCACAACTTGATTGTCAAATCCTTGATAGGAGAACCTCAGGAGGTCTGCAATAAGACGGGGTTAAGCCCCTTCTACCCTCTTAACCCGGCTCCCGTAGTAAGACTTTTTACTTTAACCTTCACTCTTTCCTTTTAGATTTTGCACTTCACACACCTCATTTAACCTTTCTGCAAATGCATTTATGTATGTAGGCCGACTCTCCCTTCTGGAAGAGGAGAATAACCACAGCCTCCACTTCAAAGAACAAGACTAAGGCAACTAAGACACGGGCTCCGGCTCGCAAAAAGAAACCGACAGCTCAGGAGCTGCTCGAACTGGATGACTCGGAGGTAGAACTTGGCTCCCTTGGCCTTCTTTTCATGCAACTTATTGATGCTGACTCCTCTCAGGGTGACGCAGAGACGAGCCAAGCCGGCGCAGGAGAGGTAACTACCATCTCCTCCGACTCGGAACCTTTGCCAAGAGAGAAAATACGGCGGGTCATCCGAAAAGTAAAGTTTTCACACCCCCTTGCTCACTTGGATCCCAACTTTATTTTGAAGAAGCAACAACATGACCTCAGGCGTCAGACTAGGAGCAGCGGCTCTGAGGATCTGGTAGCTGGCTTACCCGACACTCCGGCTCCTCGGAAACGTCGTAACGAGGTAATTCATAACTTTGTTTTCATTTCTTCTGCATGCTAGCCTCATGCAGTAAACTGCTCATATTGCCCAACTTTACCTTTTCAGGAAACACCTCCTTCCTCTGGCGACTCAACCGCTTCAAAGCTGCCACCTCTTGTCATCAACCCAGGGTAATTTTCTTCTTTGCATCCAATGTTGCTTACTAACTTTTTTATCCTTGCATACAACTTATCATGAAATCTTTTGTTCACAGGGCCCAAGCCAAGAAGAGGAAAATAAGCGTGTCATCCGCCAATCCTGATGCCCCAGAGCCGGAGAATCCGAAACTTGATGCTCCTAAAACCCATGTTGAGCCCTCTGAAACTCATCAAGGCACCCATGATGAAACACCCCAGCCTACTGAGCCGGTGGATGTTGATGTTGTGATCACTGATGCTAACCTGGAGGCTGCTCCTAAACCGCCCAGTCCTCCGCAAACAGCTGAAGACATTGTTTCCCATGAAAAAGGGGTTATCATTACTGGGATGGGTTATACAACTCTAGCCCCGTCCAATGTGCTGACCAAGCACATTAGCAAGGATGAGGCGCCTTCGCCTGAGAAGGAGAAGCCTAAAATTGATCTTCCCAATCTTGAGAAGCTTACTGTTGACGAGCTGCATTCTGGATATTTGAGCCACCTCTCCGCAAGCCGGGACATGGAAGCCAACTTAGTTGGTATGATGAAGAAAAAATATGAGGTATACCCGACTTATCCGCATTCCTTATATCCTTACGTAGCCCCCAAGAGCCGGGTCATTATGCAAATAATGAGTCGGCACTTATTTTGCTGACATGAAAAAATTCCAGCCGTCGCCCCCAAGGGCCGGCTTATCTCTTGAGATAGCCGGGTCTTTTACTTTTGTAAAGAAAAACTAGTCATCTGTTCTGCAAATTGTAGAGCCTGTAGCCCCCAAGGGCCGGTTTATCTTCTTGAAGATGATCCGGGTCTGCTTGTATTATATGCTTGAAAGAACTGATATACATTAGCCCCCAAGTGTCAAATATATTGCTTGCAATGTGCTTGAGACTTGTGTCAGACTTCTTCACTGCTCCCAAACGTCATTATGTACCGTGCTACCGGCTTAGAATTGGCAAACTTGCACTTAACAATTGTTATTGTGCAGGAAACTTTAAATGTGGCCGAGTCAAGTTTGACCGACCTGAGGAAAAACTTGGCTTTGCCACAAGATGCCCGAGCTGAAGCTGATGCAAAATGGCGGCTCTCCTCAAAAGAGCTGGAAAAGACCAAGGCAGATTTTGAAGCCTACAAATAATCTGTTGAAGCTGAACATGCCGCCTTGATCAAACATGCAGAAGACGCCGAGGGCCAACTTAAACCCGTGACTGAAGAATTGACCAGTCTGAAACGGCATGTAGCCCGGATGACCGAAGCTGTCTTTGGTAAGTATTATTAACTATCTTATGAACATGCTGTTCAAACAGTCTTATAAAGACTCGCCCGTCGATTTATATAAATGAACTGTCTGCAGGCCGTCGGACTCGCAATCTTCCAGACGACCGCTTATTGAAGCTGAAAGCTCTATATTCATTCACTGAGCAGCTGTACGCCGGAAGTCTTTTCACCATCAGGGCTGTTATGGGTGAAAAGGGCACACCAAAGCTCATCAAAGACGTGCTGAAATGCCTCTCAACGATTCCCAAGCAATTTGAAGAGTTGAAAAAATCAGCCGCTCGTAAGGGCGCAATAGCTTCTTTGAGCCGGGCTTTGGCTTATGCACCAGAGCTTAACCCGGAAGAGATGGTTGGAGGGTTTCCACAGCTGAAAGACGACGGGTCAGAATTCTCGCAAGAGGACTATGCTAGTTGCTTCAAGGCGTCTTGAGCATTGGCCAGCCGTCTAGCCGCAGAAGCTGATCTGAAGGTTTATCAGGCGGCTTATGACGACAACAACACACGAGTTCGGGTGCCTAGTTATGAGCCGGTGGATCTGACTCCTCAGCGTCGTAAGCATATCTTTGCCCCTGATGTTGACCCGTCTCCCATCTTGCATGATGAAACTGAATTCCAGGCCTTAATCAATTGCAACTGGGATTTGGACAACCTTTAGATTCAGGAGACAGAAGACCCGGCGCAGGATGACCCGACAACAACTTAGGCGAAGGAGTTGGCCCAGGATGAAGTTTAACCCGGATAAACTAACGGCCGGGTTGTGACCACATGAGAAACTTTGGTCCAAAATTTTGGGCTCCATGCAGCCTTGTAATAGCTTTAGAAAAACACTGATTGCCTGTGTCGTGCCTTCGTGCATGTTTTGAACTTTATCAACTTTTATCCTAGCTGCTTTGCTGCTGCAAACAACTCCTGTGCTGGCGACTTATGGCCACACTCCTGGGCGAGTTGACGACTCAGTGCCCCATAATCTTGAAAATATAGAAATAAGACCCGCTAGCGGGTTATGACGGCAATAAGCTTTGATTAATGAGTAGTCATCCAAAGATTAATAATCTCCTTATGAAAAATTCCCGCAAAAACAACAAACAGAAAATATAGACGTTTCTACTTTCAGTTGCTGTAAGGCGGCTTTGAAGGCGCAGCCCAAAAAGAGATCAACCCTTATATATATTTTTGAGAAAACTCAAGATTTTTGCTTCAAAGAAGCTAGGCATTAACGCCTATAATCCCGTAGGCCGGCTCTCACGTGACATAAATCCGTCATTTTAACCTTAACAAGTTCACGGTTTTACAAAAGATTGACTGTTAAGAGTATAAACGGGCCACATAGCGAAGAGACTACAGCGAACAGGTGAGTTTGTCCTAGCTCTCTGTAAGCCGGCTCTCACGTGACATAAGCCGCCGTTTTAACTTTGACTAGTTCAGGGTCTTGAAAAAGATTGACTGTCAAATGTTCGGTGGGTCACCTGGCGGAGTAGCAAGTTGTAAACAGGCAGGTTTAACTCAAATATGGGTTTTAAGCCGGTCAAGAGGGTATGAAAGCTAAACCCAGTGGGTTGGAAGCCCCCAAGTGACCTTATGAACAATCAACTCTTTGCACCAACAATTGCTGCATGAAAACGGGAGAGGCCCCGAATTATGGGGATGCCGGCTTTATTATATTGAAAAAGGTATATACAATGACAAAGGTATGTACATTGATGAGAGTCAATGACTCAAGTATAGTAAGGCCGAAGATGAGCAATATTCCATGGCCTGTTGGTCTCTTCTCCGGAAGTGCGTGATTTGTCGATCTCCCGTATATCAATGAGGTAATATGACCCATTGTTGAGATTCTTGCTGACCACAAAAGTTCCCTCCCAGGGGGGTCACAACTTATGCATATTTGTCTGATCTTGAATCAAACGGAGCACAAAGTCGCCTTCTTGGAACGTCCGAGTTTTAACTCTGCGGCTATGATAGCGACGCAGATCTTGTTGATAAATTGCTGACCGTGCGGCTACAAGATTCCGCTCTTCATCCAAGGCATCCAATGCGTCCTGATGCGCTGTCTCATTATCAGTTTCAACGTAAGCCGCCACCCTGGGCGAGTCATGACGGATATCACCGGGGAGAACAACTTCTGCGCCATAAACCATGAATAAAGGCGCGTAGCCTGTTGATCTATTGGGGGTGGTTCTGATGCTCCAAAGAACTGAAGGTAATTCCTCCACCCAACAACCCGGCGTTCGTTCCAAAGGAACCATAATCCGGGGTTTGATCCCTCTCAAAATTTCCTGGTTAGCACGTTCTGCTTGACCATTAGACTGTGGATGTGCCACGGAGGAGACACCGAGGCGGATGTGTTCACTTTCACAAAATTCTTTCATAGCCCCCTTGGACAGATTTGTACCGTTGTCAGTAATGATACTGTGGGGGTAACCAAAACGAAAAATTAGCTTCTTTTCGAACTGAACTGTCGTCGCCGCGTCGCACTTGCTGACCGGCTCCGCCTCAATCCACTTGGTAAATTTGTCAACCGCCAACAAAAGGTGGGTCTTCTTATCTTTAGACCTCTTAAATGGTCCAACCATATCAAGTCCCCGGACTGCAAATGGCCAGGTTATCGGAATCATCCGCAACTCTTGAGCCGGCACATGGGCTCGTCGTCCAAATTTTTGACACCCATCACATTTGCTAACCAAGTCCTCCGCGTCTGCATGAGCTGTTAGCCAGTAAAAACCGTGCCGAAAAGCTTTGGCCACGAGGGATTTTGACCCGGCGTGATGACCACAATCGCCAGCATGTATCTCTTGCAAGATTTCACGGCCCTCCTCAGGAGAAACACAACGTTGAAAAACTCCAGTCACGCTGCACCTGTGCAACTCGCCATTGACAATAGTCATGGACTTGGACCGCCTCGTGATTTGCCGCGCCAAGGTCTCATCTGCGGGTAACTCGCCACGAGTTAGATATGCCAAATAGGGCAGCGTCCAATCAGGAATAGCGCGAAGAGCCGCCACCAACTGTCCTTCCGGGTCAGGTATAGCAAGATCCTCCTCAGAAGGTAATTTGACTGACGGGTGATGCAGTGCATCCAGAAACACATTAGGCGGCACCGGCTTACGCTGAGACCCCAATCGTGATAATGCATCAGCCGCCTCATTCTTCCGATGATCAATATGATCCACCTGATAACCCTTAAAGTGACCGGCAATGACGTCAACCGCCTGGCGATAAGCCGCCATACGAGGGTCTTTAGAATCCCACGTGCCCGAGACTTGTTGGGCCACAAGGTCTGAGTCGCCTAGACACTTGACCCGGCTCAAATTCATCTCCTTGGCTACACGGAGCCCATGAAGCAAGGCTTCATACTTAGCTGCATTGTTAGTACAAGGAAACATTAGACTTAATACATAACAAAATTTGTCACCTCTAGGAGAAGTCAAAACAACTCCAGCCCCTGAGCCTTCCAACTGTCTGGATCCATCAGAGTGAATTGTCCAATATGTATTGTCCGGCTTCTCCTCAGGTGCTTGACACTCTGTCCAGTCATTGATAAAATCCACCAGGGCTTGAGACTTGACAGCTGTTCGAGGCACATACCTCAAATTAAGAGGCCCAAACTCAATTGTCCACTTAGCAATCCTGCCGGTGGCTTCTCTATTTTGAATGATATCTCCCAAAGGAGCAGAGCTGACCACCGTGATTGGATGTCCAAGGAAATAATGCTTCAGCTTGCGATTCACCATGAACACTCCTAACACCAGCTTTTGCCAATGCGGGTATCTTTGCTTGGACTCTGTCAAAACCTCGCTGACGTAATAAACCGGCCTCTGGACTGGGTACTCTTTGTCTGCCTCCTTGCGCTCCACAACAACTGCAGCGCTGACGACATTGTTATTAGCCACCACGTACAGGAGCAATGGCTCTTTTTCCACGGGAGTGGCCAAGACAGGCGGCTCGACTAACTGTTTTTTGAGCGCCTCAAACGCATCATTGGTAGCATCACTCCAGACAAAATCATCTGTCTTCTTCATCATCTGATACAAAGGGATAACCTTCTTGCCCAGGCGGCTTATGAACCGGCTTAAAGCGGCAATACGACCCGCCAAGCGCTGGACGTCATTAATGCACGCCGGCTTAGATAATGAGGTGATGGCCTTTATTTTATCCAGGTTAGCTTCAATACCTCGCTCTGAAACCAAAAATCCCAGGAGCTTGCCTGCAGGTACACAAAAAACAGACTTAGTCGGATTAAGCATCATCTTGTAAACCCGCAGGTTATCAAAAGTTTCCTTCAAATCGTCAAGCAGAGTCTCCTTCTTCCTTGACTTGACCACAATATCATCCACATAAGCATGAACATTGCGTCCGATCTGACTATGAAGACAGTTCTGTACACAGCGTTGATAAGTCGCCTGCGCACTTTTGAGTCCAAAAGGCATGGACACGTAGCAGAAAGCTCCAAAAGGTGTGATGAAAGATGTCTTCTCTTGGTCTTTAACTGCCATCTTGATCTGATGATAACCCGAATAAGCATCTAGGAAACATAAGCTCTCGCAACCCGCCGTTGCATCAATGATCTGGTCGATATGGGGGAGAGCAAATGGATCAACCGGACACGCCTTGTTGAGATCCGTGTAATCTACACACATGCGCCATGTGTCATTCTTTTTAAGTATGAGCACGGGGTTAGCCAACCATTCCGGGTGAAAAACTTTCACAATAAATCCAGCTGCCAAGAGCCGGGCTACTTCTTCTCCAATAGCTTTACGCCGCTCTTCATTGAAACGGCAGAGGAATTGCTTGACTGGCTTAAACTTAGGATCCACATTAAGGTGGTGCTCAGCGAATTCTCTCGGAACACCTGGTATGTCAGAAGGCTTCCATGCAAAGATGTCCCGATTCTCACGGATGAATTCGATGAGTGCGCTTTCCTATTTAGGGTCCATATTAGCCCCTATAGTGAACTGCTGCGATGAGTCGCCAGGAACAAAGTCCACCAACTTGGTATCCTCTGCCACAAACTTCAGGGGCGGGTCAGACTCTGTGCTGGGCTTCTTCAACGGGGTCATATCCGTCGGGTCAACATTATCTTTATAAAACTTGATCTCCGCCTCAGCACAACTTGACTCTGCATACGCAGCATCGCCTTCCTCGCACTCAAGAGCAATCTTCCGATCACCATGCACCGTAATCGTTCCTTCAGACCTGGCATCTTGAGCTGCAAGTAAACATAACAAGGCCGAGCCATGAACTTGGCATAAACCGGCCGTCCAAACAAAGAATGATATGGACTCCTGATCTTGACCACTTCAAACCACAAGGTCTCCACCCTGTAATTGTACTCATCACCAAAGGCCACTTCCAGAGCAATTTTCCCTACTGGATAAGCCGACTTGCCGGGCACTACACTGTGAAAGACTGTGAAAGACTGTGAAAGACTAGGTATAGAGATACCGATGATCGAATCTCGAGCAAGTAACATACCGAAGAACAAAGGGAACAGTATACGGGATTAACTGAATCCTTGACATAGAGGTTCGACCGATAAAGATCTTCGTAGAATATGTAGGAGCCAATATGGGCATCCAGGTCCTGCTATTGGTTATTGATCGTAGAGGTGTCTCGGTCATGTCTGCATAGTTCTCGAACCGGAGGGTCTACACACTTAACGTTTGGTGACGATTAGTATAGTTGAGTTATTTTGTTGGTGACCGAAGGTTGTTCGGAGTCCCGGATAAGATCCCGGACATGACGAGGATCTCCGGAAGAGTCCGGAGGTAAAGATTGATATATGTGATAATAGTGTTTTGATCTCCGGAAGGGTTCCGGAATTCACCGGAAGGGGTTCCGGATGTTTACCGAAGTGTTCGGGTGGAGCAACACTTTATATGAGCCAAAGGGGTAAAGCCCACGAGGTATTGGAAAGTGCAAAAGGAAGTTTTGCTGCTGCCTTAAGCGGTACTACCGCTGGTAAGGCAGTACTACCGCACAAGCGGTACTACCGCTCGTGAGCGGTACTACCGCTTGTACGCGATACTGCTGGAATCCGAGTTAGACTCTTTCCGTGCGGGCCAAACTGACCTTGTGCGGGCAAAACCGACCTTGTGGAGGCTTTCTCTCCAAGTTTAGACCCCAGGGCTCAACATATAAATAGAGGGGCAGGGCTAACACACGGGACACATCAAGATTTCCCAAGCCGTGTGCCGGCAACCCTAACCCTCTAGTTCCTCCCGTCATAATCTCCGTAGTGCTTGGCGAAGCCCTGCAGAGATTGTTCCTCACCACCATCACCATGCCGCCGTGCTGCCGGAACTCATCTACTACTTCATCATCGCTTGCTGGATCGAGGAGGTGAAGGCGTCATCAAGCCGTACGTGTGTTGAACGCGGAGGTGCCGTCCGTTCGGCACTAGTTCGTGATCGGATCGAGGGACGACTTGCGATTTGGATCGCGGAGACGTTCGACTACATCAACCGCGTTTCTTAACGCTTCCGCTTAGCGATCTACAAGGGTATGTAGATTCACTCTCCCTCTCGTAGATGCTCATCACCATGGATAGATCTTGTGTGTGCGTAGGAAATTTTTTGTTTCCCATGCAACGTTCCCCAACAGTGGCATCTGAGCTAGGTCTATGCGTAGATGAGATCTCGAGTAGAACACAAACGATTTGTGGGCGTGGGTGTATACATATTGCTTGCCATTACTAGTTGATACTTGATTCGGCGGTATTGTGAGATGAAGCGGCCCGGACCGACATTACGCGTACGCTTACGCGAGACAGGTTTCACCGCTACGTGCACTCGTTGCATAAAGGTGACTGGCGGGTGTCTGTCTCTCTCACTTTAGTTGAATCGATTTCAATGAAGAGGGTTCTTTTAGAAGATCAAAAAGCAATCACTACACCACGTTGTGGTTTTGTGTAGGTAAGAACGGTTCTTGCAAACCCGTAGCAGCCACGTAAAACTTGCAACAACAATTAGAGGACGTCTAACTTGTTTTTGCAGGGTATGTTGTGATGTGATATGGCCAAGTACATGATGAGATATATGTGATGTATGAGATGATCATGTGTTGTATAGAATATCATGACTTGCATGTCGATGAGTACGGCAACTGGCAGGAGCCATAGAGTTGTCTTTAATTATTTTCGCCGTTTTGCTTTACTTTATCGCTATGAGTTAGCAATAGTCGTGGAAGCAACAGTCGGCGCGACAACCTCATGGCGACACGTTGATGGAGATCAAGATGATGGAGATCATGGTGTCATGCCAGTGACGATGGAGATCATGCCGGTGCTTTGAAGATGGAGATCAAAAGCACAAGTTCATGGCCATATCATGTCACTTATGATTTGCATGTGATGTTAATCCTTTTATGCATCTTGTTTTGCTTAGGACGACGGTAGCATTATAAGGTGATCCCTCACTTAAATTTCAAGATAAATTGTGTTCTCCCCGAGTGTGCACCGTTGCGAAAGTTCGTCATTTCGAGACACCACGTGATGATCAGGTGTGATAGACTCTACGTTCACATACAACGGGTGCAAGCCAGTGTTGCACATGCGGAACACTCGGGTTAAACTTGACGAGCCTAGCATGTACAGACATGGCCTCGGAACACAAGAGACCGAAAGGTCGAACATGAGTCATATAGTAGATATGATCAACATGAAGATGTTCACCATTGAAACCACCTCAACTCACGTGATGATCGGACTTGAGTTGGTGGATTTCGATCATGTTACACTCGAATGACCGGAGGGATGTCAATTTGAGTGGGAGTTTTTTAAGTAATATGATTAACTAAACTCATTATCTTGAACAATAGTCTTAGTTGTCTTTGCTATATTTATGTTGTAGATCATGGCTCGCGCAGTAGCACCCCTGAATTTTAATGCGTTCCTAGAGAAAGCTAAGTTGAAAGATGATGGAAGTAACTTTGTGGACTGGGCCCGTAATCTAAGGATTATCCTTACGGCTTCCCAGAAGGCTTATGTCCTTCATGAACCGCTTGGTGATCTACCCGCTCCAGTTGAGTCTCTAGACGTTGTGAACGCCTGGCAGGCTCGTTCTGAAGATTACTCAATAGTTCAATGTGCAATATTGTATGGCTTAGAACCGGGACTTCAAAGACGTTTTGAACGTCATGGAGCATATGAGATGTTCCAGGAGTTGAAGTTTATCTTTCAGAAGAATGCCCGGATCGAGAGGTATGAGATCTCCGATAAGTTCTATGCTTGCAAGATGGAGGAGAACGGGTCTATCAGTGATCACATACTCAGAATGTCTGGGTACTCCACCCGTCTGGCTGAATTGGGAATGCCCCTTCCGCCAGAGGCTATCACTGACAGAGTTCTTCAATCATTGCCACCTAGCTACAGGAGCTTCGTGTTGAACTATAACATGCACGGGATGAACAAGTCAGTCGCTGAGCTGTTTGCGATGCTGAAAGCCGCTGAGTCTGAAATTCAGAAGGAGCATCAAGTGTTGATGGTCAATAAAATCACTAGTTTCAAGAAAAATGGCAAGGGTAAGAAGGGTAACTCCAAGAAGAGTGGCAAAGTAGTTGCTCCTCCCGTGAAGAAACCCAAGGCTGGACCCAAATCAGAAACAGTGTGCTTTCATTGCAAGGGAACTGGACACTGGAAGCGGAACTGCCCCAAGTATTTGGCTGACAAGAAGGCGGCCAACAACAAACAAGGTATATATGATATACATGTTATTGATGTGTACCTTACCAACTCTCGTTGTAGTTCCTGGGTATTTGATATCGGTGCGGTTGCTCATATTTGCAACTCAAAACAAGAACTGCGGAATAGACGGAGGCTGGCAAAGGACGAAGTGATGATGCGCGTGGGAAATGGTTCCAAGGTTGATGTGATCGCCATCGGCACGCTCGCTCTTCGATTACCATCGGAATTAGTGATGAACCTGAATAAATGTTATTTGGTGCCTGCGTTAAGCATGAACATTATATCTGGATCTTGTTTATTGCGAGACGGTTACTCATTTAAATCAGAGAATAATGGTTGTTCTATTTATATGAGTAATATCTTTTATGGTCATGCACCCGATGTGAGGGGTTTATTCTTATTGAATCTCGATAGTAATGATACACATGTTCGTAACATTGATGCCAAAAGATGTAGAATTGATAATGATAATACCACTTTCTTGTGGCACTGTCGTTTAGCTCATATTGGCGTAAAACGCATGAGGAAGCTCCATGCTGATGGACTTTTGGAGTCACTTGATTTTGAATCACTTGACACATGTGAGCCATGCCTCATGGGCAAGATGACTAAAACGCCGTTCTCTGGAACAATGGAACGGGCAAGTGACTTATTGGAAATCATACATACTGATGTGTGCGGTCCGATGAGCATTGAGGCGCGTGGTGGTTATCGTTACTTTCTCACCTTCACTGATGACTTAAGTAGATATGGGTATATTTACTTAATAAAACACAAGTCTGAAACATTTGAAAAGTTCAAACAATTTCAGAGTGAAGTTGAGAATCATCGTAACAAGAAGATTAAATTCCTACGATCTGATCGAGGAGGAGAATATCTGAGTTATGAGTTTGGCAGTCACTTAAGACAATGTGGAATTGTTTCACAACTGACACCGCCTGGAACACCACAGCGTGATGGTGTGTCCGAACTTCGTAATCGAACCTTATTGGATATGGTGCGATCTATGATGTCTCTTGCCGATTTGCGACTATCGTTTTGGGGTTATGCATTAGAGACAGCTGCATTCACTTTAAATAGGGCACCATCGAAATCCGTTGAGACGACGCCATATGAACTTTGGTTTGGCAAGAAGCCGAAGCTGTCGTTTCTTAAAGTTTGGGGATGTGATGCTTATGTCAAAAAGCTTCAGCCTGAAAAGCTGGAACCCAAAGCGGAGAAATGCGTCTTCATAGGATACCCAAAAGAGACAGTTGGGTATACCTTCTACCTCAGATCCGAAGGCAAAATGTTTGTCGCTAAAAACGGAACATTTCTTGAGAAAGAGTTTCTCTCGAAAGAATTGAGTGGGAGAAAGATAGAACTTGATGAGGTTGTTGAACCTTTACTTCAACCTGAGAGTAGCGCAGCGCAGAAAGATGTTTCTGTAGAGCCTACATCAGCTGAAGAGGAAGTTGATGATGATCATAAAGCTTCGGATCAAGTTGCTATCGAACCTCGATGGTCGACAAGGATGCATACTGCTCCTGAGTGGTACGGCAACCCTGTCTTAGAGGTCATGTTGTTGGACAACGATGAACCTACGAGCTATGGAGAAGCGATGATGGGCCCGGATTCCGAGAAGTGGTTAGAGGCCATGAAATCCGAGATGGGATCCATGTATGAAAACAAAGAGTGGACTTTGGAAGTATTACCTGAAGGGCGTAAGGCCATTCAGAATAAATGGATCTTTAAGAGGAAGACAGACGCGGACGGTAATGTCACCGTCTATAAAGCTCGACTTGTGGCAAAGGGTTTTTCACAAGTTCAAGGAGTTGACTACGATGAGACCTTCTCACCCGTAGCGATGCTTAAGTCCGTCAGAATCATGTTAGCAATAGCTGCCTTTTTCGATTATGAAATTTGGCAGATGGATGTCAAAACAGAGTTACTTAACGGTTTCCTTAAGGAAGAGTTGTATATGATACAACCAGAAGGTTTTGTCGATCCAGAGAATGCTGACAAAGTTTGCAAACTCCAGCGATCCATTTTATGGACTGGTGCAAGCATCTCGGAGTTGGAATCTTCGCTTTGATGAGGTGATCAAAGCGTTCGAGTTTATACAAGTTTACGGAGAAGCTTGTATTTACAAGAAAGTGAGTGGGAGCTCTATAGCGTTTCTAATATTATATGTGGATGACATATTACTGATTGGAAACAATATAGAAATGTTGGAAAGCGTGAAGGAATATTTGAACAAGAGTTTTTCAATGAAGGACCTAGGAGAAGCTGCTTTCATATTAGGCATCAAGATCTATAGAGATAGATCGAGACGCTTAATAGGACTTTCACAAAGCACATACCTTGACAAAGTTTAGAAGAAGTTCAAAATGGATCAGTCCAAGAAGGGGTTCTTGCCTGTATTGCAAAGTGTGAAGTTGAGTGAGACTCAATCCCCAGTGACTGCAGAAGATAGAGAAAAGATGAGTGTCGTCCCCTATGCTTCAGCCATAGGCTCTGTCATGTATGCAATGCTGTGCACAAGACCCGATGTCAGCCTTGCCATAAGTATGGCCAGAAGGTTTCAAAGTGATCCAGGAGTGGAACACTGGACGGCGGTCAAGAATATCCTGAAGTACCTGAAAAGAACTAAGGACATGTTTCTCGTTTATAGAGGTGATCAAGAGCTCGTCGTAAAGGGTTACGTCGATGCAAGCTTTGACACTGATCCGGATAACTCTAAGTCGCAAACCGGATACGTATTTATTCTTAATGGGGGTGCGGTTAGCTGGTGCAGTTCCAAGCAAAGCGTGGTAGCTGATTCTACATGCGAAGCGGAGTACATCGCTGCCTCGGAGGCGACGAAGGAAGGTGTCTGGATGAAGGAGTTCATGACAGATCTTGGAGTAGTGCCTAGTGCGCTTAACCCAATGACTCTGTTTTGTGATAATACTGGTGCCATTGCTCTAGCCAAGGAACCAAGATTTCACAAGAGGACCAGACACATAAAGCGACGTTTCAATTCCATCCGCGATTACATCAAGGAGGACGATATAAATATTTGCAAAGTACACACGGATCTGAATGTTGCAGATCCGATGACTAACCTCTTCCAAGGGCTAAACATGAACAACACCAGAACTGCATGGGTGTTCGATTCATTACAATGTAAATCACATAGTGATGTGAACTAGATTATTGACTCTAGTGCAAGTGGGAGACTGTTGGAAATATTCCCTAGAGGCAATAATAAATTGGTTATTATTATATTTCCTTGTTCATGATAATCGTTTATTATCCATGCTATAATTGTATTGATTGGAAACTCAAATACATGTGTGGGTACATAGACAACACTGTGTCCCTAGTAAGCCTCTAGTTAACTAGCTTGTTGATCAAAAGATGGTGAAGGTTTCCTAGCCATGGACATGAGATGTCATTTGATAACGGGATCATGTCATTAGGAGAATGATGTGATGGACAAGACCCAAACTACGAACATAGCATATGATCGTGTCAGTTTATTGCTATTGTTTTCTGCATGTCAAGTATCTGTTCCTATGACCATGAGATCATGCAACTCACTGACACCGGAGGAATACCTTGTGTGTGTCAAACATCACAACGTAACTGGGTGACTATAAAGGTGCTCTACAGGTATCTCCGAGGGTGTCTGTTGGGTTGGCATGGATCAAGACTGGGATTTGTTACTCCGTGTGACGGAGAGGTATCTCAGGGCCCACTCGGTAATACAACATCACAATGAGCCTTGCAAGCAATGTGACTAAAGTGTTAGCCACGAGATCTTGTATTACGGAACGAGTAAAGAGACTTGCCGATAACGAGATTGAACTAGGTATAGAGATACCGACGATCGAATCTCGGGCAAGTAACATACCGAAGAACAAAGGGAACAGTATACGGGATTAACTGAATCCTTGACATAGAGGTTCGATCGATAAAGATCTTCGTAGAATATGTAGGAGCCAATATGGGCATCCAGGTCCCGCTATTGGTTATTGATCGTAGAGGTGTCTCGGTCATGTCTGCATTGTTCTCGAACCCGCAGGGTCTACACACTTAACGTTTGGTGACGATTAGTATAGTTGAGTTATTTTGTTGGTGACCGAAGGTTGTTCGGAGTCCCGGATAAGATCCCGGACATGACGAGGATCTCCGGAAGAGTCCGGAGGTAAAGATTGATATATGTGATAATAGTGTTTTGATCTCCGAAAGGGTTCCGGAATTCACCGGAAGGGGTTCCGGATGTTTACCGAAGTGTTCGGGTGCAGCAACACTTTATATGAGCCAAAGGGGTAAAGCCCACGAGGTATTGGAAAGTGCAAAAGGAAGTTTTGCTGCTGCCTTAAGCGGTACTACCGCTGGTAAGGCAGTA
This sequence comes from Elymus sibiricus, assembly GCA_039707655.1. Lineage (NCBI taxonomy): Eukaryota > Viridiplantae > Streptophyta > Magnoliopsida > Poales > Poaceae > Elymus > Elymus sibiricus. The sequence goes on from CM077675.1 coordinate 119,138,575, forward strand.
CTACCGCTTGTGTGAAGCGGTACTACCGCCCAAGCGGTACTACCGCTCGTGAGCGGTACTACCGCTTGTACGCGATACTGCTGGAATCCGAGTTAGACTCTTTCCATGCGGGCCAAACCGACCTTGTGCGGGCAAAACCGACCTTGTGGAAGCTTTCTCTCCAAGTTTAGACCCCCAGGGCTCAACATATAAATAGAGGGGCAGGGCTAACACACGGGACACATCAAGATTTCCCAAGCCGTGTGCCGGCAACCCTAACCCTCTAGTTCCTCCCGTCATAATCTCCGTAGTGCTTGGCGAAGCCCTGCAGAGATTGTTCCTCACCACCATCACCACGCCGCCGTGCTGCCGGAACTCATGTACTACTTCATCATCGCTCGCTGGATCGAGGAGGTGAAGGCGTCATCAAGCCGTACGTGTGTTGAACGCGGAGGTGCCGTCCGTTCGGCACTAGTTCGTGATCGGATCGAGGGACGGCTTGCGATTTGGATCGCGAAGACGTTCGACTACATCAACCGCGTTTCTTAACGCTTCCGCTTAGCGATCTACAAGGGTATGTAGATTCACTCTCCCTCTCGTAGATGCTCATCACCATGGATAGATCTTGTGTGTGCGTAGGAAATTTTTTGTTTCCCATGCAACGTTCCCCAACAATTCTGCTGCTGACTCTTGCCGTTGCCATTCTTCTTACCCTTAGCCGACTTCTCATCATCAGAACTAGGATCTTTCGTGTTGTCAGAATATGCATATTTAGTGAGAGCTGCCATGAGCTCACCCATGTCCTGGCAAGAACGCTTGAGCCGTCCAAGCTTTTGTTTAAGGGGCAAAAAGTGACAATTCTTCTCCAGAATCAGAACCGCCTGAGCCGCCGTGATATTATCAGACGAGTGGATAATGGTTGAGACCCGCCGGACCCAATGATGGGCCGACTCATCCTCACGCTGCACGCGATGATCCAAATCAACGATCATCATAGGCTGCTTGCACGTCCCTTGAAAATTCTTGATAAATCGTGCTTTCAACTCGGCCCAGGAGTTAATTGTATTGGGAGGCAAACCCTTTAACCATGTACGAGCCAGTCCTTCCAACATCATGATGAAGTACTTAGCACAGACTGCATCACTGACGTCCAACATCTCCATGGCTAGCTCATAACTCTCGATCCAGGCTTCTGGAGGTAGATCAGCTGTGTAGTTAGGCACTTTGCGCGGAACCTTAAAATCCTTCGGCAGGCGCTCGTTCCGTAGAGCCGGTGCTAAACACGGTACTCCAACAGCCCTGGAGGTGACTCCGGCTCCTACCGAAGCTGAAGGCGTCGACGGGGACGGCTCTTGGTAAGCCGCCGCGGCCGCCGCCTCACGCTGAGCTCTGGCATTATCCACGATCGCGTAAGCATTGACAACGGGTGGGCCATCATGGGGCGGGGTTCGACGTCGCTCGCTGCTAGAGACCGCCGGTGACTCCAAGCACCGGCTATAACTGCGGCTTGGGATGGGGGTTGAGTGCACACGACTTCGGCTGTATGTATACTTCTCCTGTTGGGCCACCGCTGTCTGCAATAACTCAATGGCATTCCGTGCTTCTGCAGCGAATGGCGTCCCATCGGCGAGAGGGAGCGCATTGAGTCTGGCAGCTGCCGTTATCATGTTCTCCACCGGGTTAGAATAATGGCCAGGTGGTGTCAGAAAACGCTGCGGTGGGGTCTGATTCCTGCGGGGCGGGTCTGGCTGCCGATGCTGAGTCGCCGCCCTATTCCCAGGCACTTCCGCCCTTCGGGCCACGGTCAGAGGCACGTTCGGTCCGGCCCCCGACGTGTTGAAAAGGTTTCTGGGCTCATACTGCTCAGGCAGGCGTGTTTGATGCCTCGTCCGAAAAACTGCTTCTGAGGCTTGCTAATCCGAATTGAGGCGAAAAGCTCCAGCCCTGAGACGCTCCGGCTCAGCATCCATCTGAGCCTGCATTGCATTGCTATCCTCCTGGGCCCTGGTCATCTGGCCCTTCAGCCTCGCGAACTCTGCATTACGGCTTGCTTGATTTTTTGTCGTGACCTCGGTTCCCATCAGAGTTGTCAGCTCGTTCATTAGATCCAGCAAAACTTGAGCCAACGACCTGGCTGACCCAGGCCCTGCTAAATCGGCAGCCGCTGCCCCAGCCGCCGTGCTACCGGCACCGTGCCTGCCATGAAGATGGCGGCTTGGCTCGGCGGCTCATAGGGCTCCGGAATACTGTCGCCATCGAAGTAGCCCCCAAGCCCACCATCGTGAAGCTGGTAATTTGACTCCGTCTCGCCGCTCGAGGATCCATCCTCCAAGCAGACGAAGGTTTCTCCTCTTGATACGGAATCTTCCGCGAGTTCTGCGCCTTGTGTGAAGCCGACGAAAACGTGCTTCCGGCCGGGTTGGATCCGGGGGGGTTGCGCGCGCCGGGCCGACTCGACGAGGTTGGTGCAGATGTCTGGCCCGAGCTTAGATCCGCCGATCTTCCCAATGAAAACGTGAATTCCGCCGAAGAGGACCCGGTACCCGTACTCGATTGAATTGGCCTCGGGGACCCAGCCAGCGTCGTCGATGTAGAGCTTGCCGCGGCGACTCTTAGTCATCCTGCCAACGGCGTATCCCTCGATCCCTGGGAGAGAGCCCTTCGAGTACTCCAAACCACCGTGCATCTGCCCCACGGTGGGCGCCAACTGTCGTAGTTTTATCACGGCAGATGTCCTAGTGAAAGGACTTAGGGGTGAAGCCATCGCTACGGCGGTTAACTCGAAGGGGTTGGTCGGGACGAAAGACATGGGTTTACCCAGGTTCGGCCCCTCTCGAAGGAGGTAAAAGCCTACGTCCTGCTTTGAGTTGAATTGATTGGGTATCGATTACAGGGGAGCGGATTCGCTTGACCTAGCTATCGATCAAAGGTTTCATACCTTAAGCCGCCCAGGGAACCCGCCTTTATATACACAGGTCGAGGCCCTAGGCTTACAAGAGTCCAGGCCGGGTTACATCTAGTAACCGACCTTATCTCCAAATCACCTTGCCTTCTCTGGCAAGCTATCTCCCGGCGGCTTACGCGTCCGGGTCACACACCACCTTCCGGCTCTGGGCCTCCGCCCGGCCCTTCTCGTAAGTTACCTCCAGGCTTGTCTTGGTCTTCGGGGCTGTTTAAGGCCTTATGGCTAAGTCGCCAACTTCCTAACCCAACCCCTCCTGGGCAGGTCATACCATGGGGTTATATCCCCAACAGCTAGCGTCTCAGCTAGTGTCTCGAGGGCAAGCGATGTCGTTTTGTTCTCGGCTCGAAGGGCTCTATCCTGGTCGCTTGCGACCGTGATCACGCCGTTGGGTCCCGGCATTTTAAGTTTCATGTAACCATAATGTGGTATGGCCTGAAATCTTGTGAAGGCGTCGTGCCTTAAGAGGGCATGATAACCGTTGTGAAAGGGTACGATATGAAAAAGAAGTTCCTCTGATCTGTAGTTATCGGGGGTACCGAATACTACATCAAGGGTTACTCGTCCCATACAACGTGCCTCTCGTCCGGGCATGATTCCTCGAAAGGTTGTGCTGCTTTACTCAATTCGAGACCTATCGAACTGCATTTTATCCAAAGTTCCCTCGTAGATGAGGTTTAGACCGCTGCCGCCATCCATCAGTACCTTGTACAACCGAAAGCCATCTATTATTGGGTTGAGGACTAGGGCGGCCGGTGCCCGCTCTGTGCGGGTCAGCGGTTGGTCATTTTCGTAGAAAGTTATCGGTGTGTCTGCCCATGATTTCCATGATTCCACTTGGTGTATCTGATTGAGCTCTTGAAGAGCTCTCTTCCTCTGACCTTTCGAGGAGAACGTCTCATAGATCCTTAGGACCTCGGAGTGAATTTCGGGTGGTGTTAGTGTGTTACTGTATGTCTGCCTAGGGGTGAGGTCGTGAGGATGGCCTCTCCGCTCTTCGCGACCTGCCTAACGACCCAGCATGCTCGAAGACTGTGAGTCGAGCTTGCGTTTAGCGAGGCGGGGTGTATGGGGCATGGACTGTCCAGTAATCCATCAAGGACTGTTTTCTCCTTCATGGGGTATTTGTTCCTTTTTCGGCAGGCCTGTGCCTGGGCGGGTATTGTGGCGGCACGAGTCTTTTCCGAACTCCTCTAGGTTGTTTGGTGTGGACCGGCTCTGTATAAAATTGTTGTTCCTTCCGCGTACTCTCCATAGCGAAGTACTTTTTATCAAGTATGTTAGCTCAGAGAAGTTTTGGACGTGGCGACGGGCAAGGGTGTTGAGGATTCCTTTATCATGGCAATTCCGCTGGAAGTTTGCAATCATTTCCGGGTCGTTAACGCCCTGCATCATGTTTTTGCTGAGGAGGAATCTGGCCCAAAAATGATGGACCGATTCCCCTGGTTGTTGTGTTACCTCCTGTAAGCTCATTGAACGGTGTTCTCTTGCGCTTTTAGAGCGCTCGATCTAAGTGGTGGGTGGGGAAAAAATTCGCGCCCCGGCGAGGTGCGTGTTCAGTGTGCTGGCAGCCGTGCTCTGTACCGTTACGAGATTAGGTGCAAGACCTCCGGTCTCCGCCTTAGCGGGCTTGGGGGACATGACATCAATAGTGTTCTGCCGAGCGGGCCCCAGGTTGAGCGTTAGGCCGGCTGTCGGCTTCAAATCAGTGTCCGGAGAGAGTTCGGATCCCGAGTGATCGGGGATCGGGATGTACATAGTTTTCAATTTCGACGGCTGGTGGGAAGTGCCTTCAGTCGGGCACTCAACCGTGGCAACTAAATGTGTTATCGGAGGGACGTGAATTTCCCTATTGTCGGGCCTCAGCCTGATCTGGTCGTAAACCGATGGTTGGCGATCGGTCATGCTCAGGGCTCACATCCGACCAAGTAGCTCACCTGGTAGTGGGGCCTCGATTGGGTCGGCACTAAGGGCGCGACTGGGGCCGGTTCGCAGCGCCGCCGTCCCGGGGTCACTTGACGGTGTTTCCGGAGCATATGCGGCCGTGGTTGACTCGGATGTATCACCCAAGATAGGTTTTAAGACCGAGCTGGGGACTGAGGTTATCCTAGCAAAGGGGTTTCCTGCCCCCGACGTCAAGGCGTCGGGGGCCGTGTATCCTTTAAGAAGGGCAGAGGTTTTTGTCAAAACAAGATCCCCCCGGGAATCAGCGGTGAACTCTAGGTTCCCAAACCTGACTTCTGAACCAGGGGCAAAGTTCCCGATCTGGCCGAGGCGGCCAAAGGGATCGGTGCGAAGCACGGCGCTTCCGAAAGCGAATATCTGTCCAGGAACGAAGATGTCCTTGTTAACGACCTCTTCGCCGATGATTAAGCGAGCCATCGATCCTTTGGCGACTCGTAGCGGGGCTCTCAATGAAAGCACCAATGTCGGTGTCAAAACCGGCGGATCTTGGGTAGGGGTTCCCGAACTATGAATCTAGGATCGATGGTAACAGGGGACGAAGGAGACGGTGTTTACCCAGGTTCGGGCCCTCGTGAGGAGGTAAAACCCTACGTCCTGCTTGATTGTATTGATGAATGGGATGGTTACAGAGTTGATCTACCTCGAGATCAAAACAGCTAAACCCTAGATTAGTTAACCTGTCCCTCTACGAACTAAGCCCCCTGGTTTACATAGACACCACGGGTACCTAGGGTTACTGACGTGGCTTGAGACTGCGTCGGTATTTCCCCAAAGAGGAAGGGATGATGCAGCACAGCGATGGTAAGTATTTCCCTCAGTTATGAAACCAAGGTTTCGAACCAGTAGGAGGATCACCACCACCTAATAAGCAGCACCTGCACACAAATAACAAATACTTGCAACCCGACGCGAAAGAGAGGTTGTCAATCTCTCTACGGTAAAAAGATAGATTAGGTAGTGATAGATTGGAGAGATAGATCTCTCAAGAACACAAAATAAAAAGAGCAAATAAAAAGTGCAGCAATATATTTTTGGTTTTTTTGGAATAATAGATCTGAAAACAAAAGAAGCAAAAAGATAGATCGGAAAGCAATATGTCGAAAAAGTAGACCCGGGGGCCGTATGTTTCACTAGTGGCTTCTCTCATGAGTATAGCACACGGTGGGTGAACAAATTACTGTTGGGAAATTGATAGAAGATCAAATAATCATGACGATATCCAAGGCGATGATCATTATATAGGCATCACGTCCAAGATAAGTAGACCGACTCCTGCCTGCATCTACCACTATTACTCCACACATCGACCGCTATACAGCATGCATCTAGTGTATTAAGTTCATGGAAAAATGGAGTAATGCAATAAGAACGATGACATGATGTAGACAACATATATTCATGTAGGAATAGACCCCATCTTGTTATCCTTAATGGCAACGATACATGCGTGCCTTGCTGACCCTTCTGTCACTGGGAAAGGACACCGCAAGATCGAACCCATCACAAAGCACCTCTTCCCATGGCAAGAAAAATTGATCTGGTTGGCCTAACTAAACCAAAGATTCGAAGAAGAAATACGAGGCAATAAGTAATCATGCATATAAGAGATCAAAGAAGACTCAAATAATATTCATGGATAGAAACTGATCATGAACTCAAAATTCATCGGATCCCAACGAACACACCGCAAAAGTTTACATCAAATAGATCTCCAAGAGACCATTGTATTGAGAATCAAGAGAGAGAGAGAGGAAGCCATCTAGCTACTGCCTACGGACCCGTAGGTCTATGGTGGACTACTCATGTATCATCGGAGAGGCACCTATGAAGAAGATGAACCCCTCCGTGATGGTGTTAGATTGGATATCGAGGTTCTGGAACTTGCGGTGGCTGGATGTGTTTTTTGTCAACTCCCCTAGGGTTTTCTGAATATTTGGGTATTTATAGGCGTCAGAGGCGGTGGACAGGGGCCCCGTGGAGGGCACAACCCATCAGGGCGCACCGGGGGCCCCCTGGCGCGCCCTGGTGGGTTGTGCTCTCCACAGCCCACCTCTCTGGCCATTCTTTGGCCCACTGGGTGTCTTCTGGTCCAAAAAAAATCTCCAAAAAATTTCATCGTGATTGGACTCCGTTTGGTACTGATATTCTCCAACGTAAAAAACAAGCAAAAACAACAACTGGCACTTTGGCACTATGTCAATAGGTTAGTCCCAAAATATGATATAAAGTTGCCATAAAGATATTGTAAAACATCCAAGAATGATAATATAACAGCATGGAACAAGCAAAAATTATAGATACGTTGGAGACGTATTAGCATCCCCAAGCTTAATTCCTACTCGTCCTCGAGTAGGTAAATGATAAAAACAGAATTTTTGATGTGGAATGCTGCCTAACATGCTCATCTCATATTCTTTTCTTTTGTAGCATGGACATTTGGACTTTTAGATGATTCAAAGCAATAGTCTAGTTTTAACATAATGACTTCAATACTCAAGCATGCCAACAAGCAACCATGTCTTTCAAAATATCAACACTAAAGAAAGTTATCCCTAGCCCATCATGCTCAATCATTGATCCATTCATGAAACACACTCAAATATTAGCTACACCCAATGCTCAAGTACGATCATAGTGCCCCCTAGTTGGTGCTTTATAAGAGAAGATGGAGACTCAAAGTAAAAATAAAAAAATTGCATAAAGTAAATAGATAGGCCCTTCGCAGAGGGAAGTAGGGATTTGTAGAGGTGCCAGAGCTCAAAGTTTAAATTGAAAGAGAAAAATATTTTGAGTGGGATGCCTTTCCTGTCAACGAAAATGGCAAAATAGTTCACAATACTTTCCATGCTAGATACATCATAGGCGGTTCGAAAACAAAAAATAAAGTTTATTCCTTTTTCCACCATTCTTTCACTTTCCATGGCTGGCCGTATCCACGGTTGCCTTCCATACCAACACTTTCCAAGGAATTTATTATTTGACAACATAAAGTAAATATTTTTCCCTTTTTCATTTCACGAATGGGCATCCCTGTTACCGCCGTACTCTTGTGCAATGACAAGTGAATAAACACTCATCTTGAGAATAACACATCTAGCATGGAAAAATATTGGACACTCCCTACCGTTTCATGAGCGGTACGAGCACAGAAAAGAGAAAAAATATTTTGAAATTTAGGGATGGCACATACAAATTTGCTTGGAATGGCATGGAAATACCGCATATAGGTAGGTATGGTGGACTCATAAGGTAAAACTTGGTTTAAGGATTTTGGATGCACAAGTAGTATTTCTACTTAGTACAAATGGAGGCTAGCAAATAGATTGAGAAGCAACCAACCAAGAAACGAAAATTCACATAAGAGAGCATTGAGCATAACTAACACCAAATAATGCACCATAAGTAGGATGTAACTTCATTGCATAACTATTTACATTCGTGCATGCATAGGGAATCACAAACCTTAACACCAATATTCCTACTAAAGCATAATTACTCACTAACATGACTCACATATTAGTATCATTATCATGTCTCAAAACTATTACAAGGAATCAAGTTTAATTTGTCCAATGATCTTCATGAGAGTTTTTATTATATTCTCCTTGGATATCTATTACTTTGGGACTAGTTTCATATATTGCCATTGCTTTTTGACAAGCTCAAACAAATTTAAGTGAAGCACATGAGCATAAAGATTTCATCTCTCAAAATAGTATAAGTGAAGCATGAGAGGATTTCTGCAAAATTTACTAACTCTCAAAATAATCAATTTGAAGCATGAGAGTATTTCTTCAAAAGTTTCGAAGCACACCGTGCTAAAAAAGATATAAGTGAAGCACTAGAGCAATTCTATAGCTCAAGAAGTTTAAGTGAAGCATATAGAGTGATTCTAACAAATGATAGCATAATTTTGGCTTTATCAAATAGGTGTGCCCAGCAAGGAAACAAATGACAAACTAACAAGCAAATCAAGCAAAGACTCAAATGATATAAGACGCTCCAAGCAAAACTCATGATATGTGACAAATAAAAATATAGCTCCAAGTAAAATACCGATGGTCATTAGAAGAAAGAGGGGATGCCACTCGGGGGCATCCCCAAGCTTAGTTGCTTGTTTATCTTTGGATTTATCTTGGGGGTGCTGTAGCATCCCTAAGCTTAGGCTCTTTTCACTCCTTATTCCTTCATCCATCCTGATCTCACCCAAAACTTTAAAACTTCAATCACACAAAACTCAACAAAATCTTTGTGAGATCCGTTACTATAATAAACCAAATCACTACTTTAGGTGCTGTTGAAAACCCATTCATATTTTATTATTGCATTATACCTACTGTATTTTAACTTTACAATGGCTCATACCTTTCAATACAACCCATAGATTCATCAAAACAAACACACAATGCAACGAAAACAGAATCTGTCTTAAACAGAACAGTCTGTAGTAATCTGTACTCTAACCATACTTCTGTAACTCTAAAAATTCTGAAAAATGAGTACAACGTCAAGAATTTTTATAGCAACACTGTGTAAAAATTTCATCTGAATATCACGTTCCAGTAAAAAACAAAAATTCAAACACCGGAGGCAAAGTTTCTGTTTCAGATTCAGCATCGCTTCTACTCATCTTATGAACCATCCTAAAGGCTCTACTTGGCACAAACACTAAATAAAACATAAAAACACAATCATAACAGAGGCATAATTGTGTCAACACTCAAAAACAGAAAGGAAAAAGCAAAAAATAAATTTATTAATTGGGTTGCCTCCCAACAAGCGCTATCGTTTTACGCCCCTAGCTAGGCATAACACATAGATTCAAGTATTATCATCTTTGGTTTTGGATCCATAGGATGCCCTCATGATTGATTCATATGGTGGCTTAATTCTTGTTCTAGGGAAGTGTTCCATACCCATTCTTAGTGGAAACTGAAATCTAATATTGCCCTCTTTCATATCAATCACGGCACCTATAGTGCGTAAGAACGGTCTACCAAGTATAATGGGACAAGACGGATTGCAATCAATATCAAGAACAATAAAATCTATGGGTACATAGTTCCTATTTGCAAGAATAAGAACATCATTAATTATTCCCAAAGGCTTTTTAATAGTAGAATCCGCCAAGTGCAAATTAAGGGAACATTCTTCAATATTGGTGAGACCAAGGACATCACATAAAGATTTCGGAATCGTGGAAACACTAGCACCCAAATCACATAAAGCAAAGCACTCATAATTTTTAATCTTGACCTTAATGGTAGGTTCCCACTCATCATGTAATTTTCTAGGAATAGAAATTTCCAACTCCAACTTTTCTTCAAAAGATTTCATCATGGCATCAACGATATGTTTAGTAAAAGCTTTATTTTGCTCATAAGCATGGGGTGAATTCAACATGGATTGCAGCAAAGAAATACATTCAATCAAAGAGCAACTATCATAATTAAAGTCTTTGCAATCCAAAATAGTGGACACACCACTAGTTAAAGTTTTGACCTCTTCAAACCCACTTTCATCAAATTTTTCATCAAGATTTTCACCCTCCAAATTATTGGGACGCCTTCTAGCTAAAGTTGACTCTACTTAAGTCTCTTTATCATCAATATTAATATAACTAAACAAGGAATCGATAGAAGAAACACCAATCACTTTAAGATCTTCACAATTTTTATGAAGGCAATCACTAGAAAACGATTTTTCTAAGATTTCTCTTTTAGCTCTAAGCATAGCGGTTCTTTTCTTACTTTCATCCATAGAGACATATAAAGCTTTAATTGATTCATCAATCTTAGGCACAAAAGCTTTCAACTTGAGATTTTCCACATCATGAGAAATTCTTTCAATGCTTCTAGACATATCATCAATCTTATTCAACTTTTCTTCTATCGTAGTATTGAAAGCCTTTTGCGCATTGATAAATTCTTTAATATTACTCTAAAGATCAGAGGTGTTCCTATTATTATTGTAAGAAGGGTTACCATAGGAATTACCATAATTGTTAGAGGAATTTCCAGGAAAAGGCCTAGGGATTAAAATTACCTCTATAAGCATTGTTACTTAAATTGTTTCATGAGACAAAGTTCACCTCTACGGAATCACTATTTTGCTCAATAAAACTAGACAAAGGCACATCACTAAGATCAATAGGAGCATTTTTACTAGCAACCAATTTCATCAAAGCATCAACCTTATCACTCAAAGTACTAATTTCTTCAACCGAATTAACCTTTTTTACTAGTAGGTGCCCTTCCGGTATGCCATTGTGAATAATTTGCCAAGATATTATCTAGCAATTTAGTGGCTTCACCCAAAGTAATTTCCATAAAAGTACCACCCGCGGCGGATTCTAAAAGATTTCTAGAGACAAAATTCAATCCCGCATAAATTTTTTGTATGATCATCCAAAGATTTAAACCATGAGTAGGACAATTTCGTAGCATCAATTTCATTCTTTCCCAAGATTGTGCAACATGTTCATGCTCAAGTTGCTTAAAATTCATGATTTGTGTCCTAAGGGAAATAATTTTCATGGGTAGAAAATACTTAGTAATAAAAGCATCCTTGCACTTATTCCGAGAATCGATACTATTGCGAGGCAAAGAGGAAAAGCAAATTTTTGCACGATCCCGCAAGGAAAAAGGAAATAATTTCAACTTCACTATACCATTGTCCACATATTTTTTCTTTTGCATATCACACAATTCTACGAACGTGTTTAGATGGGACGCGGCATCCTCATTAGGATTTCCGGCAAATTTATCTTTCATGACAAGATTCAACAAAGCGGCATTAATATCACAAGACTCCGCACTAGTGGCGGGAGGAGCAATCGGAGTACTAATAAAATCATTGTTATTAGTATTGGAAAAATCACACAACTTGGTGTTTTCTTGAGTCATCGTGACTACGCAAACAAGATTGCAAGCAAGCAAGAGATCTGACGAGAAAAAGGCAAACGAAAAAGAGGGTGAATAAAACGGCAAATTGGTGAAGTGGGGGAGAAGAAAACGAGAGGCAAATGGCAAATAATGTAATTGCAAGGAGATGAGATTTGTGATTAGGAACCTGGTAGATGATGCTGGTGTCTCCTCGGCGCCAGATATTGGCACGTAGAAGAGACCGCTTCCTCCCCGGCAACGGCGCTAGAAATTCCTTTGACGTGGCTTGAGACTGCGTCGGTATTTCCCCAAAGAGGAAGGGATGATGCAGCACAGCGACGGTAAGTATTTCCCTCAGTTATGAAACCAAGGTATCTAACCAGTAGGAGGATCACCACCACCTAATAAGCAGCACCTGCACACAAATAACAAATACTTGCAACCCGACGCGAAAGATATGTTGTCAATCTCTTTACGGTAAAAAGATAGATTAGGTAGTGATAGATTGGAGAGATAGATCTCTCAAGAACACAAAATAACAAGAGAAAATAAAAAGTGCAGCAATATATTTTTGGGTTTTTTGGAATAATAGATCTGAAAACAAAAGAAGCAAAAAAGATAGATCGGAAAGAATATGTTGGAAAAGTAGACCCAGGGGCCGTAGGTTTCACTAGTGGCTTCTCTCATGAGTATAGCACACGGTGGGTGAACAAATTACTGTTGGGCAATTGATAGAAGATCAAATAATCATGACGATGTCCAAGGAGATGATCATTATATAGGCAACACGTCCAAGATAAGTAGACCGACTCTTGCCTGCATCTACCACTATTACTCCACACATCGACCGCTATCCAGCAAGCATCTAGTGTATTAAGTTCATGGAAAAACGTAGTAATGCAATAAGAACGATGACATGATGTAGACAATATCTATTCATGTAGTAATAGACCCCATCTTGTTATCCTTAATGGCAACGATACATGCGTGCCTTGCTGCCCCTTCTGTCACTGGGAAAGGACACCGCAAGATCGAACCCATCACAAAGCACCTCTTCCCATGGCAAGAAAAATCGATCTAGTTGGCCTAACTAAACCAAAGATTCGAAGAAGAAATACGAGGCTATAAGTAATCATGCATATAAGAGATCAAAGAAGACTCAAATAATATTCATGGATAGAAACTGATCATGAACTCAAAATTCATCGGATCCCAACAAACACACCGCAAAAGTTTACATCAAATAGATCTCCAAGAGACCATTGTATTGAGAATCAAAAGAGAGAGAGAGGAAGCCATCTAGCTACTGCCTACGGACCCGTAGGCCTATGGTGGACTACTCACGCATCATCGGAGAGGCACCTATGAAGAAGATGAACCCCTCCTTGATGGTGTTAGATTGGATCTCGAGGTTCTGGAACTTGCGGCGGCTGGATGTGTTTTTCGTCAACTCCCCTAGGGTTTTTTGAATATTTGGGTATTTATAAGTGTCAGAGGTGGTGGAGAGGGGCCCCGTGGAGGGCACAACCCATCAGGGCGCGTCGGGGGCCCCCTGGCATGCCCTGGTGGGTTGTGCTCTCCACAGCCCACCTCTCTGGCCATTCTTTGGCCCACTGGGCGTCTTCTGGTCCAAAAAAAATCTCCAAAAAGTTTTGTCGCGATTGGACTCCGTTTGGTACTGATATTATGTGAAGTAAAAAAGAAGCAAAAACAGCAACTGGCACTTTGGCACTATGTCAATAGGTTAGTCCCAAAAAATGATATAAAGTTGCTATAAAGTGATTGTAAAACATCCAAGAATGATAATATAACTGCATGGAACAAGCAAAAATTATAGATACGTTGGAGACGTATCAGTAACACATGGTCGGTTTCCAACCGGGCACAGATACGCCCATTCTTTCTTGGAGAACACACCAAGTCTTCGGGACTCCTCCTTCCGAACACGGGATTGTCTGGTAACTCGACCTTCTAGTAATTGCCTCTATATGGCCCATCGTGTTGGCCCACTGGGGATGAACCAACGGCCCGAGGACCCCTTAGTCTCGGACTCCCTCAGTTTACAATAAGGTTTATGCTTTATACTTCTATGTTGTGAAGAATTGTTACTTGTTCATGAGAAGTTATATGATGAAGTTATATAATAAAAGTTATATGAATAAGTTCTTTGATAAAGTTTTTCGCTGCTATGATAATAAGCATGATGCTACTATGTTCGTATTTTGTTTTTATCGACACCTCTCTCTCAAACCATGTGGACATGCTTTTCAATATCGGCTTTCGCTTGAGGACAAGCGAGGTCTAAGCTTGGGGGAGTTGATACCTCCATTTTGCATCATGATTTCCTACTGTTATTTATAATGTTTTTATGAATAATAATGCTTTAGGGAGTGATTCTAATGCCTTTTCTCTCACAATATGCAAGGTTTACACAAAGATGGAGAATACCGGCAGCTGGAAGTTTGGACGTGAAAAAGCACATCAGAGATACTTATTCTGCACATCTCCAAATTAGCTAAAAAAATTCAGAGAATATTTTTGGCATTTATGAAAAATACTGGAGCAAATAACTACCGGAGGGGGCCACCCTGGTGAGCACAAGACACCAGGGCGCGCCAGGCCCCCCTGGCGCGCCCTGGTGGGTTGTGCCAAGCACGGCCCACCTCTGGTGCCCATATTCTGGTATATAAGGTCTTTTGACCTACAAAAAATTAGGAGAGGACTTTCGGGACAGAACGCCGCCGTCTCGAGACGGAACTTGGGCAGGAGCACTTTTGCCCTCCGGCGGAGCGATTCCGCCGGGGGAACTTCCCTCCCGGAGGGGGAAATCGAAGCCATCGTCATCACCAACACCCCTCTCATCTTTGGGAGACCAATCTTCATCAACATCTTCAACAGCACCATCTCCTCTCAAACCCTAGTTCATCTCTTGTGTTCAATCTTTGTACCGGAACCTCAGATTGGTACCTGTGGGTGACTAGTAGTGTTGATTACATCTTGTAGTTGATTACTATATGGTTTATTTGGTGGAAGATTATATGTTCAGATCCATTATGCTATTCAATACCCCTCTTATCTTGAGCATGAATATTATTTGTGAGTAGCTACCTTTGTTCTTGAGGTCACGAGAGAAGTCATGTTGCAAGTAATCATGTGAATTTGATATGTGTTCGATATTTTGATGATATGTATGTTGTGATTCCCTTAGTGGTGTCATGTGAACGTCGACTACATGACACTTCACCATCCTTGGGCCTAAGGGAATGCATTGTGGAGTAGTTATTAGATGATGGGTTGCTAGAGTGACAGAAGCTTAAACCCTAGTTTATGCGCTACTTCGTAAGGGGCTGATTTGGATCCAAACATTTAATGCTATGGTTAGATTTTATCTTAATACTTTTCTCGTAGTTGCGGATGCTTGCGCGGGGGTTAATTATAAGTGGGAGGTTTGTTCAAGTAAGAACAGCACCCAAGCACCGGTCCACCCACATATCAAATTATCAAAGTAGCGAACACAAATCAAACCAACATGATAAAAGTGACTAGACGAAATTCCCATGTACCCTCAAGAACACTTTGCCTATTATAAGATACTGTCCTGGCCTGTCCTTTGCCACAA
The DNA here is from genome assembly GCA_039707655.1 of Elymus sibiricus. Lineage (NCBI taxonomy): Eukaryota > Viridiplantae > Streptophyta > Magnoliopsida > Poales > Poaceae > Elymus > Elymus sibiricus. The sequence continues at coordinate 119,153,984 of CM077675.1, forward strand.
AAGGATTCGGCTATCTTGCTGCACTTTATTTACCACTACCATTACTTGCTCGTTACCAATTATCTTGCTATCAAACTATTTGTTACCTACAATTTCAGTGCTTGCAGAAATTAGCATGCTGAAAACCGCTTGTTATTTCCTTCTGCTCCTCGTTGCTTTCGACACTCTTAGTTATCAAAAGGACTAAGGTTGACCCCTTATACTTGTGGGTCATCAATGTATCATGTTAAAGCATGACTGAGGCACATATTAATTTTAAGACCAATTTTCGGATTGGCAGCAAGAAACTTGATTTAGTTCTGACGTAAAGTTTTTTGGTTTTCCTATGGCACTTTTAACCTATTTTTATGTTTTTCTTTCAGGAGGCAGGACATCCTCTTGTTCGAGGTGTTCTGCGTGATGGTTTTGCTCAGAAAATCTTTTCTGACCAACAGTTCGGCATCTTCCCTGCTGAGCTACACCTCAGCGTTGTGAAAAAAACTCAATGGATGAACTAGTTCCCGAGGAGATACGATCCTAGGGTCGGCCATGTTGCCAAACCCAAGTCGCGGGGGCTACTGCGTTGATTGATTCAATGCTGTAAATTTCAAAGTGCAATGCAGTTTCCGAGGAGATTATGATCCTCAGGTTGGTCGGCCGCACCCAACCTGAGTCTCGGGGGTTATTCCACAACTTATTTTAATTCCTAAAGTATGCTGCCGAGCAAGGAATTGATCCTGAGGCCGATTTCGTGAATCGACCTGAGTCTCGGGGGCTACTGGGATTAGTGGTTTTATTTTATCCTTCAGGTGCATCCCGGCTTTTAGACTGACACGCACCTTCAAGGCTGCTGGCTATATATCTCAGCAGAGAATAAATTGCACCGATCAAAAATATCCACAAAAAATCAGCCCATGGTCGGGGTGGTGCACCACCTCGAAAGCAGTCCGGCATAAAGCTTGGGCGCAAGTGGCTGGCTCCATAGAGGGCATTTCTGGCATTAAGCTCGGCTGAATTCCTTCAATTTTTAAAGACCGGGGTAATTTATTGCACCTGGACGCTGATCATCGTTAGAGCTCGGATGCAGTCCGGCGTTGGAGCTTGGAAGCAGTCCGGCATAAAGCTCAAGATCGGAGACACCTCCGAAGCAGTCCGGCTAAAGCTCGGATGCGAATGGCTGGCTCCATAAAAGATTATTTCCGGCATTAAGCTCGGATAAACTCCTTCAACTTTTTCAAGACCAAGGTAATCTATGACACCTCGGATGCAATTCGACGTTGGAGCTCGGCTGGAAAAGGATACCTCAGATGCAGTTCAGCGTTGGAGCTCGGATGCAAGAGGACACTGCCACACAGGAAACACTTCAAACCCGAGTTGTGGCGTAAAAATAATAAGCCATTAATAAAGGCCAATAACTTAAAGGGGCTCCTTGGATGCCTGACTTGTGAACTCTTCGGATTGACCACGGCGATCCTCAAGATCAGTGATGGGAAGATTTATTGAACCAGTTTTTAAGACCGACGATCAAAGACGAAGAACTGTTCGAAAGAACCGAGGAGCGTCCCTAACTTGAAGACCGGTTCAGGGGGCTACTGAGGGAGTCCGGGACTAAGGGGTCCTTGATACGTTCATTTTGCATCATGATTTCCTACTGTTATTTATTATGTTTTGTTGAATAATAATGCTTTAAGGAGTGATTCTAATGCATTTTCTCTCACAATATGCAAGGTTTACACAAAGAGGGAGAATACCGGCAGCTGGAATTCTGGACCTGAAAAAGCACATCAGAGATACCTATTGTGCACATCTCCAATAAAGCTGAAACTTTATGGAGAATATTTTTGTATTTAATAAAAATACTGGAGCAAAGAACTTCCGGAGGGGCCACCCTGGTGGGCACAGGACACCAGGGCGCGCCAGGCCACCCATGCGCGCCCTGGTGGGTTGTGCCCTCCTCGGCCCACCTCCGGTGCACATCTTCTGGTATATAAGGTCTTTTGACCTAGAAAAAATAAAGGGAGGACTTTCAGGACGAAACGCCACCGTCTCGAGGCGGAACTTGGGCAGGAGCACTTTCGCCCTCCGACGGAGCGATTCCGCCGGGGGAACTTCTCTCCCGAAGGGGAAAATTGAAATCATCGTCATCACCAACACCCCTCTTATCTTTGGGAGGCCAATCTTCATCAACATCTTCAACAGCACCATCTCCTCTCAAACCCTAGTTCATCTCTTGTGTTCAATCTTTGTACCGGAACCTCAGATTGGTACCTGTGGGTGACTAGTAGTGTTGATTACATCTTGTAGTTGATTACTATATGGTTTATTTGGTGGAAGATTATATGTTCAGATCCATTATGCTATTCAATACCCCTCTGATCTCGAGCATGAATATTATTTGTGAGTAGTTACCTTTGTTCTTGAGGTCACGGGAGAAGTCATGTTGCAAGTAATCATGTGAATTTGATATGTGTTCGATATTTTGATGATATGTATGTTGTGATTCCCTTAGTGGTGTCATGTGAACGTCGACTACATGACACTTCACCATCCTTGGGCCTAAGGGAATTCATTGTGGAGTAGTTATTAGATGATGGGTTGCTAGAGACAGAAGCTTAAACCCTAGTTTATGCGCTACTTCGTAAGGGGCTGATTTGGATCCAAACGTTTAATGCTATGGTTAGATTTTATCTTAATACTTTTCTCGTAATTGCGGATGCTTGCGAGGGGGTTAATCATAAGTGGGAGGTTGTTCAAGTAAGAACAACACCCAAGCATCGGTCCACCCACATATCAAATTATCAAAGTAGCGAACACAAATCAAACCAACATGATAAAAGTGACTAGATGAAATTCCTGTGTACCCTCAAGAACACTTTGCCTATTACTAGAGACTGTTCTGGCCTATCCTTGGCCACAAAAGGATTGGGCTACCTTGCTGCACCTTATTTACCGTTACCGTTAGTTGCTCGTTACCAATTATCTTGCTATCAAACTATCTATTACCTACAATTACAGTGCTTGCAGAAATTACCTTGCTGAAAACCGCTTGTCATTTCCTTCTACTCCTCGTTGGGTTCGACACTCTTACTTATCAAAAGGACTACGATTGATCCCCTATACTTGTGGGCCATCAAGACTCTTTTCTGGCGCCGTTGCCGGGAAGTGAAGCGCTCTTGGTAAGTGGAAATCGGTAAGGACAAACTTATACTATGTCCTGAAATTTATTGTTACTTGCTACTATGGAAAACAATCCTTTGAGGGGTTTGTTCGGGGTATCTTCACCTCGACCGGAACCATAGTTAGTTGCCCCTCAACCTACTGCACGTACTGAAAATATTGGTTATGAAATTCCTTCGGGTATGGTAGAAGAACGGCTTGCTAAACCTTATGCAGGAGATGGAACTGAACATCCTGATATGCGCCTCTTATATGTGAACGAAATTTGTGGATTATTTAAGCTTGCAGGTCTAGCCGGAGATGAAGCTAAGAAGAAGTTTTTCCCTTTATCTTTGAAGGGAAAAGCATTGACATGGTATAGGTTATGTAATGATCTTGGATCATGGAACTGGAATCGATTGCAATTGGAATTCCATCAAAAGTTTTATCCCATGCATCTAGTTCATCGTGATCGGAATTATATATATAATTTTTGGCCTCGTGAAGGAGAAAGCATCGCTCTAGCTTGGGGGAGGCTTAAGTCAATGTTATATTCATGCCCCAATCATGATATTCCGAGAGGAGTTATTATTCAGAATTTTTATGCTCGGCTTTCTCATAATGATCAATCCATGCTCGATACTTCTTGTGCTGGTTCTTTTATGAAGAAGACTATTGAATTCATGTGGGATCTCTTAGAAAGAATTAAACGCAACTATGAAAATTGGGAACTGGACGAAGTTAATGAGTCAGGTATAAAGCTTAAGTTTGATTGTGTTAAATTTTTTATGAATACCGATGCTTTTCACAAGTTTAGCACTAAATATGGCCTTGACTCTGAGATAGTAGCCTCTTTCTGTGAAGCTTTTGCTACTCACATTGATGTCCCTAAGGAGAAGTGGTTTAAATATCATCCCCCTATTAAAGAAGAAATTAAAGAACCGGTCATAGCTAAAGATGAAACCATCATTTACAAACAAATCTTGTCTTGAATTGGGAGAAGTGCCACTTTATGGTTAATGAAGGTATTGTCTTGGGGCATAAAATATCCGAACGGGGTATTGAGGTGGATAAAGCTAAAGTTGATGCAATTGAGAAATTGCCATGCCCTAAAGATATTAAAGGTATTCGAAGTTTGCTTGGTCATGCTGGTTTCTATAGGAGGTTCATTAAAGACTTCTCTAAAATTTCTAGGCCTCTTACCAATCTTTTGCAAAAGGATATTCCTTTTGTTTTTGATGATGATTGTGTGGAAGCCTTTGAAACACTGAAAAAAGCCTTAACCTCTGCACCTATCGTTCAACCACCTGATTGGAACTTGCCTTTTGAAATTATGTGTGATGCTAGTGATTATGTTGTTGGCCCTGTTCTAGGACAAAGAGTTGATAAGAAGTTGAATGTTATTCATTATGCTAGCAAAACTCTAAACAATGCCCACAAAATTATGCTACTACTGAAAAAGAATTTTTAGCAGTTGTGTTTGCTTGTGATAAATTTAGATCTTATATTATTGATTCCAAGGTTATCGTTCACACCGATCATGCTGCTATAAAATATCTTATGGAAAATAAAGATGATAAACCTAGACTTATTAGGTGGGTTCTCTTGCTTAAAGAATTTGACTTACATATCGTAGATAGGAAGGGAGCTGAGAACCCTGTAGCTGAGAACTTGTCTATGTTAGAAAATATTCTTGATGACCCACTACCTATTGATGATAGTTTCCCTGATGAACAGTTAGCTGCAATAAATGTTTCTCAAAACACTCCTTAGTATGATGATTATACTAATTACGTTGTCGTTAAATATATACCACCTAGCTTCACATACCAACAAAAGAAAAAATTCTTCTATGATTTAAGAAATTACTTTTGGGATGACCCACATCTTTATAAAGAATGAGTAGATGGTATTATTAGACGTTGTGTACCTGAGCATGAATAGGAACAAATCCTACGAAAATGTTATTCCGAAGCATATGGAGGACATCATGCGGGAGATAGAACTGCTCACAAGGTATTGCAATCTGGTTTTTATTGGCCTGCTCTCTTCAAGGATGACTGTAAGTTTGTTTTGTCTTGTGATGAAAGTCAAAGAATTGGTAATATTGATAAGCGGCAGGAAATGCCTATGAACTATTCACTTGTTGTTGAACCATTTGATGTTTGGGGTTTTGATTATATGGGACCTTTTCCTTCCTCTAACAGGTACACTCATATTTTGGTTGCTGTTGATTATGTCACTAAGTGGGTAGAAGCTATTCCAACTAGTAGTGATGATCACAACACCTCTATTAAAATGCTTAAAGAAGTTATCTTCCCGAGGTTTGGAGTCCCTAGATACTTAATGACCGATGGTGGTTCACACTTTATTCATGGTGCTTTCCGTAAGATGCTTGCTAAATATGATGTTAACCATAGAATTGCATCACCCTATCATCCCCAATCTAGAGGTCAAGTTGAACTTAGCAATAGAGAAATAAAATTAATATTACAAAAAACTGTCAATAGGTCTCGAAAGAATTGGTCTAAGAAACTAGATGATGCATTTGGGCCTATAGAATAGCTTATAAAAATCCTATGGGTATGTCTCCATACAAAATGGTATATGGAAAAGCTTGTCATTTGCCTCTAGAGTTAGAACATAAAGCATTTTGGGCAATTAAAGAACTCAATTATGATTTCAAACTTGCCGGTGAGAAGAGGCTATTTGATATTGGCTCACTAGATGAATGGAGAACCCAAGCCTACGGAAATGCCAAACTATCTATTATCTACTAAAAGCAAAATACGGATCAAAAATAGAAAAATTGCTAGAAAATCCCACGTTAATCAGAAACATCTGACCGATAGTTTGATTTATTAGAAAATCACGACCATTGAATCTTCCTACTATTTCAGATGTTGAAAAAAATTACCCACCAATGCCATTACGTTAAATAACTTTTCAGTCATGCCATTACATTAAATAACCTTTCAATCATAACAAAGTGCTACGTGAAACAACTTTTCAATAGAAAAACTCCCTTCACGTGCAGCAACCTTTCGATCACTAAAAAAAACTACGCATCATCTTTAAACGCCTTCCTAATCATCTGATCATAGATGTCATGGACCTAATTAATCAACGAAACTTGTATGACCCAGCCCCCACGTATGGATCCTTGTATCGTATGGCTTCCTCCACCCCGCTTCCTATGCCCACGTCCAAGACGTGGCCAACTACACCAATGCGCCTGCATGCAATCTCCATCATGCGCCTGCTTGCAACCTCCATCAGCTACATGCGCGTACTAATTAACTTGCCTGATTCACTCAGCTGCATCTCAAGTAACACAGGCATGCACTCGGCCACTTACATACACTGAAAGACTTGCCGGGTCAGCTAACTCAACCTGATCCAGTCCGTCCCGCTCCAGTTTCCGTCGCATCTTGCCGCTTCTCACGACGTCGCCATTCTCGCCGTATCGCATGGCATGCCAACACCTCGCCTCCTTCGCGCAAGCTGATACTATAGTTGCCTACTTACCCTGCCCTATACCATATAAACTATAAGCAAAACTCAACACAAATATGCAGATACATCATGACAAGATTAGTGCCAGCACTTTCATCCTGGTGTGTAGTCTCACCAAGTTTTCTTGCTACTTTTTTGTGTTCTTCCAGTGGATTTCTGCGATCGCAGAGATCACACGGGCTAGGCGTTCCGTTCCTCACACAGTAACACTAATTGTAGATCACCCATGCCGTCCAGGGATGGAAATTTGGGTGGTAGACCGATGAATAAGTATTCTTTTCCTGGTCTATTTTTTATTTGTTTATATAAATATTTTCCATGTGATCAACCTAGCATGGAATTTACATTAATGATTGTAACAAGCTCTTCATAACTTCTACTTAGCCCAATGTAATAGAAGTACAAAACTACAAAACATATTTATACCTCCAGTATATGGATGCGAGAAGAAACTCACCAGCGTAATTTAGAATTAAGAGCAACGACTATCTTCAGAATTAGGACTAACTGCATGCAGAAGGTATATACATTTTCTTCACAACTAAGAAATTATATATATCTGAGAAACTTATGTCAGATGCGACGGTTCATGTACAAGCTGATTCGATCCAGCTTTTTTAGGTAACTTCGGGTTTTGAGTAGAAGGAAAGACAAGGTCAAAAAGGACACGATTATCCTATGGGGTTTTGACTATTATTACCTTTTCTGTAGTATTATATATCTGACTTTGTACCAACATCTCAGACCTAATACTATAGTAAATATTGAATACAAAAATATAAAAATGATGTAAGTAATCTTGCCGCGGAAATGTGAGGGTAATTGGTCACTGATAAATAACGTGTACAAGCCTATAACAAGCAGCTGAGATCATTGTGACATGTGGTTTGAAAATAAAAATGATGTTATATTTATATTAAATACTCCATGCTTTGTTCTGACAAGCTCAGCCATTCCTTTTTCGTGGTTATTGTAAATTTTATTCATAGCGTGTCTCGGTATTTATATCCACAAACAATTTTAATTGTTGCCCGTACATTTGCATGCACCATTGTGCCTTCCAAACCAGTAGAGCCATATTACATGACATAATCAGTACATGTGGGCGAGAGCATACGTTGATTGGATTAAATAGTACATGTCGAGGTAGTGTAAAGATATTTAGATAAAACATATACAACTAATACTACTGTGTTTCAAAACAGGAGATGTTTGGGACTCTATTAAATTGTAGCCAATGTAAATAATTATCTTACAATCCTATGCTCTCTGGACAGTTACTATATATTATCGTCATCCTAGAAAGTTCCTATGGGTTTTATGAGAAAAAAATGTTGGGTGATTTGGCACCAACATCAGCATCAATATAGGAGTTGGTGAATAAACACTGATTAACGAAACTGAAGACCTAAGGGCATGCAGGTCACTCTTTTTATCATTTTGTTGAGAAAAATGTTATCTTTTATTTTTTGTGAGCTTTTATTTTCTTACGAAATATGGAGCAAGTTGTGTATGCAAGCACGAACCATTAAACAAGGCCAGATAGGGATTACTCTATATATCCATATACAAAATAACAATTGGAGCACAAAGCTACATACCTACTCTAGAGAACAAACAACAACTGATCTAGCGAATGCGCATGTTGCGACATAATTTTATTAGCCAATGGTTATACCGAAGTTACATAATTTATTATTCTTATTTAATAGCAATGTAATCCTATATTCAAATAAATATCAAAGTTACACCTTTACAAATATACCATTGTCTAAAATACCATGGCCTATACGCTGAAAAGAATAGATAGGAATATAAAATTGCATGCATACGATAAAAAAAATCAACACTTCCGGTATACTAAAGATGTTGCCCTCGCATTTGCGAGGGCCACCTTGCTAGTTCAAAGAAAAAGTAAAAAGATGACATGACAAAAGAATCCAAAAGCGGGAATTCAAAATAGGAGACTATGTTCTTTTGTTCAACTCTCGTTTAAGATTTTTTGTAGGTAAGCTTCTCTTCAAATGGGAAGGACCTTATATTATCGAAGAGGTTTATCGTTCTGGAGCTATCAAGATTAATAATGCCGAAGGTACCAACCCAAAGGTGGTCAATGGACAAATAATTAAGTACTATATCTCAGGTACGCCTATTAATGTTGAAAGGAATGTTATCCAAACCATAGCACCGGAGGAGCACATAAAAGAAACCTTCCGGAACACTCCAGAATTCTGAAAAATAGGAGGTACGTGATACGGTAAGTAAACGGACTCCGAAAAATCCGCAAAAACATTTTCTGTCAGTTTTGGAATATTAGAAAATTTTGGAAAATAAGAAATAAACCGCAAGGCGATCGAGGTGAGCACGATACACCAGGGCGGGCCAGCCCTGCCAGGCGCGCCCTGGTGGGTTGTGTCCACCTCGGACACCTTCCCGACTCCGTTTTCCTTCCATATGCTTGCTTCCCAAGAATAAAAATTCTCTATATATACCCCCCGACTGTTTTGACGACCGCATCGCAGAAAAATCCTTTGTTCTTGTTTCGTGTTGTTTTCCTATCAGATGTACCAAGCCAGGCATCATGTCTTCTCCCTCCTCCAAGAACGTAGAAGAAGATGCCTGGCTAATGAAGATGGAGCTGAAGAGAGAGGAGCCAAAAGAAGCCAAGAAGGAAGACAAGGGCAAGGTGGCTATGAAGGATCAAGCCCTAGAAGGAGGGCAATCCATGCTAACAGAGGAGGGGAGGAGAAGATATCCTTCAACCTTATTACAGTCACCTCACCCCTATTGAAATTGAAGCTTTTAGGGCTTTCGAAGCGGTTCGTGTTTAGAATAAATTTCTCACTCGTGAAAATATTTTGCTAGAGGAGCACATCAATACCCTTCGGAGAGTCATCTGCAAATTGGAGTACCTATTGAGTCTGAAGTGTGACACTTCGTCACCACCACTTTCTTCAGCACCACCACCAAAGGTGACTTGAGCACACGGGTATGGGCACTCCCCTTGGCTTGGGCCAAGCTTGGGGAGGTGCCCCGATATCGTATCACCATCACTTTTATTCGCCTTTACCTGTTTTAGTTCGATTTTTAGTTTCCCTTTGATTTAGTTGAATAAAAGTATAGTAAGATCTATTTTCGTGTGTTAGTTTTGTGGTCTATCTATCTATGTAATCGAGTGAGAGTTACATAATAAAGTTTGGTTTGAGCTTTTGCTTCTCTACTTTCTTGTTGCAATCAAAATAAAAGGAAAGAGAAATAGATGAAAAGAATCATATGCTAATCTTATGGTAGGTAATGACATCACATAAGGAAAAGTATAAGTAGTAAAATTTGTTGGAGATTGACAAACACAGCATTGGTCAATAATGCAATTCATAAAAAAAATTAATACGAAAGAGAAGATTCACATGCAAATACACTATCTTGGACATCTTTTATGATTGTGAGCCCCCATTAAATATTATATGTCAAAATTGTTGATGTTGGACAAGGAAGACAATGTAATGTTTTATGTTTGTTCATATCCACATAGAAGTTATATTGTCATAGATCCTTCAACATGTGGTGCTTGCTCAATATCTTTCCTAGCCAAAAATTCCGCACTAGGTAGAGATACTACTTGTGCATCCAAAAACCCAAAACCCAAATTCACTCTTTGAGAGTCCACCATACCTACCTACGGATCGATTAAGATCCTTCAAGTAAGTTTTCATCGGTGCACTAAGGCAATAAAAATTGCTTCTAAATGTGTTTGATCAATTAGTGTAAGACAAAATTGAGCGTTATACGAACTTATGATGGCAAAGCAATAAAAGCGACGGACTGCATAATAAAGGTTGCTATCATAGGGGGCAATATAGCGTGACGTTCTTTTACATTAAGGGATTGGGCATACAAACCAAAAAGCGCATGACAACCTCTGCTTCCCTCCGCGAAGGGCCTATATTTTACTTTCATGTATTTACTTTTATGCAAGAGTCAAGTAATTCTTCCATATTCCTTTTTACTTTTTCTTTTGTAAGCATCATGTGGTGAGGAAAGATCTAGGCACATATATCCAGTTGGATGTGAGTGGGCATGAGTTATTATTGTTGACATCACCCTTGAGGTGAATACGTTGGGAGGCGAAACTATAAGCCCCTATCTTTCTATGTGTCCGGTTGAAACTTTTTGCTCATGGGTATGCTGTGAGTGTTAGGAATCATTGAAGAATAAATGATGGTTGAGTATGTGGACTTGCCAAAAGGCTCCAACATGAGACCCTTCCTGAAAATATGATGAATTGTAGTTGCAAAGTTGACTGAGAACATAGTTTGTTGGTTTTCAAGAAGGTTTATGCTTTATACTTCTATGTTGTGATGAATTGTTACTTATTCATGAGAAGTTTTATGATGAAAGTTATATGAATAAGTTTTATGATAGAGTTTGTTGATGTTATGATAATAACCATGATGCTACCATGTCCGTATTTTGTTGTTATCAACACCTCTCTCTCCAACCATGTGGACATGCTTTTAAATTTCGGCTTTTCGCTTGAGGACAAGCGAGGTCTAAGCTTGGGGGAGTTGATACGTCCATTTTGCATCATGATTTCCTACTGTTATTTATTATGTTTTGTTGAATAATAATGCTTTAAGGAGTGATTCTAATGCATTTTCTCTCACAATATGCAAGGTTTACACAAAGAGGGAGAAGACCGGCAGCTGGAATTCTGGACCTGAAAAAGCACATCAGAGATACCTATTCTGCACATCTCTAATGAAGCTGAAACTTTACGGAGAATATTTTTGGATTTAATAAAAAATACTGGAGCAAAGAACTACCGGAGGGGGCCACCCTGGTGGGCACAAGACACCAGGGCGCGCCAGGCCCCCCAGGCGCGTCCTGGTGGGTTGTGCCCTCCTCGGCCCACCTCCGGTGCCCATCTTCTGGTATATAATGTCTTTTGACCTAGAAAAAATAAAGGGAGGACTTTCGGGACGGATCGCCGTCATCTCGAGGCGGAACTTGGGCAGGAGCACTTTTGCCCTCCGGCGGACCGATTCCGCCGGGGGAACTTCTCTCCCGGAGGGGAAATTGAAGCCATCATCATCACCAACACCCCTCTCATCTTTGGGAGGCCAATCTTCATCAACATCTTCAACAGCACCATCTCCTCTCAAATCCTAGTTCATCTCTTGTGTTCAATCTTTGTACCGGAACATCAGATTGGTACCTGTGGGTGACTAATAGTGTTGATTACATCTTGTAGTTGATTACTATATGGTTTATTTGGTGGAAGATTATATGTTCAGATCCATTATGCTATTCAATACCCCTCTGATCTTGAGCATGAATATTATTTGTGAGTAGTTACATTTGTTCTTGAGGTCACGGGAGAAGTCATGTTGCAAGTAATCATGTGAATTTGATATGTGTTTGATATTTTGATGATATGTATGTTGTGATTCCCTTAGTGGTGTCATGTGAACGTCGACTACATGACACTTCACCATCCTTGGGCCTAAGGGAATGGATTGTGGAGTATTTATTAGATGATGGGTTGCTAGAGTGACAGAAGCTTAAACCCTAGTTTATGCGCTACTTCGTAAGGGGCTGATTTGGATCCAAACGTTTAATGCTATGGTTAGATTTTATCTTAATACTTTTCTCGTAATTGCGGATGCTTGCGAGGGGGTTAATCATAAGTGGGAGGTTGTTCAAGTAAGAACAACACCGAAGCATCGGTCCACCCACATATCAAATTATCAAAGTAGCGAACACAAATCAAACCAACATGATAAAAGTGACTAGATGAAATTCCTGTGTACCCTCAAGGACACTTTGCCTATTACTAGAGACTGTTCTGGCCTATCCTTGGCCACAAAAGGATTGGGCTACCTTGCTGCACCTTATTTACCGTTACCGTTAGTTGCTTGTTACCAATTATCTTGCTATCAAACTATCTATTACCTACAATTACAGTGCTTGCAGAAATTACCTTGCTGAAAACCGCTTGTCATTTCCTTCTGCTCCTCGTTGGTTCGACACTCTTACTTATCGAAAGGACTACGATTGATCCCCTATACTTGTGGGTCATCAGTCCTCGGGCCGCCGACCTATCTCTACGGGTCGGACTCATGGGCCACTTCGGGCAGCCGATGAGATATGCAAAGGACTCCTCTCCACTGACGTAGCCGACTAGGACTCTTTTTATCATTGGCCTCCGGTGTGTTATATAAGCCGAGGCCAGGCTAGACATTAGATATATTATCATCATCACAAGTCAACTCATCTATGGTTTAGCTCATTTGATCTCGAGGTAGATCGACTCTGTAACCATCATACTCATCAATATAATCAAGCAGGACATAGGGTTTTACCTCCTCATGAAGGCCCGAAACTGGTTAAACATTGTCTCCTTCGTCCCCCATTAACCATCGATCCCAGATTCAAAGTTCGGGACCCCCTACCCGAGATCCGCCGGTTTCGACACCGACACAAAGCAATAATCTAGTTTTGACATAAAGACTTTAATACTCAAGCATGCCAACAAGCAACCATGTATTTCAAAATATCAACACTAAAGAAAGCTATCCCTAGCCCATCATGATCAATCATTGATCCATTCATGAAACACACTCAAATATTAACTACACCCAATGCACAAGTATGATCATAGTGCCCCCTAGTTGGTGCTTTATAAGAGAAGATGGAGACTCAAATTAAAAATAAAAATTGCATAAAGTAAATAGATAGGCCCTTCGCAAAGGGAATTAGGGATTTGTAGAGGTGCCAGAGCTCAAAGCTTGAATTGAGAGAGAGAAATATTTTGGGTGGCATGCCTTTCCTGTCAACGAAAACGACCGAGTAGTTCTCAATACTTTCCATGCTAGATACATCATAGGCGGTTCCCAAACATAAAATAAAGTTTATTCCTTTTTCCATCATTCTTTCACAATCCATGGCTAGCCATATCCACGGTTGCCTTCCATACCAACACTTTCCAAGGAATTTATTATTTGACAACATAAAGAAAATTTCTTTTTCATTTCAGGACTGGGCATCCCTATTACTGCCGTACTCTTGTGCAATGACAAGTGAATAAACACTCATCTTGAGAATAACACATCTAGCACGGAAAAATATTGGACACCCCCTACCATTTCATGAGCGGCACGAGCACACAAAAAGGAAATTCATTTTGAAAATTAGAGATGGCACATACAAATTTGCTTAGAACGGCATGGAAATACCACATATAGGTAGGTATGGTGGACTCATAAGGCAAAACTGGGTTTAAGGATTTTGGATCCACAAGTAGTATTTCTACTTAGTACAAGTGGAGGCTAGCAAATAGATTGAGAAGCAACCAACCAAGAAACGAAAATTCACATAAACGGGCATTAAGCATAACTAACACCGAATAATGCATCATAACTAGGATGTAATTTCATTGCATAACTATTGACTTTCGTGCTTGCATAGGGAATCACAAATCTTAACACCAATATTCTTACTAAAGCATAATCACTCACCAACATGACTCACATATTACTATCATCATGTCTCAAAAACTATTACAAGGAATCAAGTTTAATTTGTCCAATGATCTTCATGAAAGTTTTTATTATATCCCTCTTGAATATCTATCACTTTGGGACTTGTTTCATATATTTCCATTGCTATTGACAAGCTCAAATAAATTGAAGTGAAGAACATGAGCATAAAAATTTCATCTCTCAAAATAGTATAAGTGAAGCATGAGAGAATTTCTTCAAAGTTTACTAACTCTCAAATTAACCTAAGTGAAGCATGGGAGTGTTTATTCAAAATTTACTAACTCTCAAATTAATATAAGTGAAGCATGAGAGTATTTCTTCAAAAATTTAAAGCACACCATGCTCAAAAAGATATAAGTGAAGCACTAGAGCAATTCCATAGCTCAAAAAATTTATGTGAAGCATATAGAGCAATTCTAACAAATCATAGCATAATTTTGGCTCTCTCAAATAGGTGTGTCCAGCAAGGATACTTGTGACAAACTAAAAAGCAAATCAAGCAAAGACTCAAATAATACAAGACGCTCCAAGCAAAACTCATGATATGTGACGAATAAAAATATAGCTCCAAGTAAAATATCGATGGTTGTTAGAAGAAAGAGGGGATGCCACTCAGGGCATCCCCAAGCTTAGTTGCTTGTTTCTCATTGGATATTATCTTGGGGGTGCTGTAACATCCCCAATATTAGGCTCTTTTCACTCCTTATTCCTTCATCCATCGTGATCTCACCCAAAACTTGAAAACTTCAATCACACAAAACTCAACAAAACCTTCGTGAGATCCATTAGTATAATAAAGCAAATCACCACTCTAAATACTATTGCAAACCCATTCATATTTTATTATTGCATTATATCTAATGTATTCTAAGTTTGCCATGGCTTATACCCTTCCATACAAACCATAGATTCATCAAAACAAGCACACAATGCAACGAAAACAGAATCTGTCAAAAACAGAACAGTCTGTAGTAATATGTACTCTAACCATATTTCTATAACTCTAAAAATTCTGAAAAATTAGGAGAACGTAAAGAATTTGTATAGCAATACTGTGTTAAAATTTCAGCTCATTATCACGCTCCAGTAAAAAATAAACATTCCTGCACTGGAGTCAACGTTTCTGTTTCAGATTCAGCATTGTTTCTACTCATCTTGTGAATCATCCTAAAGGCTTTACTTGGCACAAACACTAATTAAAACATAAAAAACACAATCATAACAGTAGCATAATTGTGTCAACACACAAGAACAGAAAGAAAAAGGCAAAAAATAAATTGTGTTCATTGGGTTGCCTCCCAACAAGCTCTTTCTTTATAGCCATTAAGATAGGCTTGAGATTTCAATGATGCCCTCATGAAAGATAATAATAGCAACACAAAGAGAGCATCATGAAGCATATGGAAAGCACACTTAATTCTAACATACTTCCTATGCATAGGCATTTTATAAGCAAAGAAATTATCACGGCAAGTAAAAACTAGCATATGGAAGGAAGAAGAAAGAGACAATATCAATCTCAACATGAAGAGAGGTAATTTAGTATCATGAAAATTTCTACAACCATAATTTCTTCTCTCATAATAATTACATGTAGGATCATAATCAAATTCAACAATATATCTATCATAAACAATACTCTCTTTATGATCAACATGCATAAAGTTTTTATCATCTTCCAAAATAGTGGGATTATCATGAACTAAAGTTATGACCTCTCCAAACCCACTTTTATCAAACAAAAAAAATCATAAGATTGAACACTCTCCAAATATGTGGGATTCTTTTTACCTAAAGTTGACGCTCTTCCAAACCCACTTTCGATACTATTGCAAACATTATTATCAATAACATATTCAACATGAGGCTTAAATAAATTTCCAAGATCATAAGAAGCATTATCACCCCAATCACGAGCATTGCAATAAGAAGTGGACATGACAAAATTATCATCCCCAAGCTTGTAGTTTTGCATATCATTAACATAATTGGCATTAAAAGAATTTATAGTAACATCATTGCAATCATGCTTTTCAATCAAGGAGCTATCATGAATCACCTTATAAATTTTTTCTTTCAACACTTCATCAAAATTTTCACATTCATGATTTTCAAACAAAACTTCATAGAGATAATCAAGTGCACTCAACTCACTAGCAATTGGTTCATCATAATTTGGCCTTTTGAAAATATTAGCAAGTGGATGAGGATCCATATCAATAGATTTTTAGCAAGTGAAGATGCAAGCAAATAGAAGGCACATGGCAACACAAGCAAAGATAGCAAACAAGCAAAAAGGCAAACGGAAAAGGGGGGCGAATAAAACGGCAGATTTTTGTGAGGTGGGCGAGATGAAAACGAGAGGCAAATGGCAAATAATGTAAATTTCAAGGAGATGAGATTTGTGATTAGGAACCTGATAGATGTTGATGATGCCTCCCCGGCAACGGCGCCAGAAATTCCTTTGACGTGGCTTGAGACTGCGTCGGTATTTCCCCAAAGAGGAAGGGATGTTGCAGCATAGCTACGGTAAGTATTTCCCTCAGTTATGAAACCAAGGTTATCGAACCAGTAGGAGAACCACGCAACACTATGTAAACGGTACTTGCACAACAAGAACAAATACTTGCAACCCAACGCGTAAGAGAGGTTGTCAATCTCTCCATGGTAAAAAGATAGATTAGATTGTAGTAGATTGGATAGATAGATCGCACAAGAACACAAAATAAAAGAGGCAAATAAAAAGTGCAGCAAGATATTTTTGATTTTTTGGAATAATAGATCTGAAAACGAAAAGCGGCAAAAGATAGATCGGAAAGCAATATCTTGGAAAAGTAGACCCGGGGGTCGTAGGTTTCACTAGTGGCTTCTCTCATGAGTATAGCACACGGTGGGTGAACAAATTACTATTGGGCAATTGATAGAAGATCAAATAATCATGATGATATCCAAGGCGATGATCATTATATAGGCATCACATCCAAGATTAGTAGACCGAAACTATTCTGCATCTACTACTATTATTCCACACATCGACCGCTATCCAGCATGCATCTAGTGTATTAAGTTCATGGAAAAACGGAGTAATGCAATAAGAACGGTGACATGATGTAGACAATATCTATTCATTTAGGAATAGACCCCATCTTGTTATCGTTAATAGCAACGATACATGCGTGCCTCGCTGCCCCTTCTGTCACTGGGAGAGGACACCGCAAGATCGAACCCATCACAAAGCACTTCTTCCCATGGCAAGAAAAATTGATCTAGTTGGCCTAACTAAACCAAATATTCAAAGAAGAAATATGAGGCTATAAGTAATTATGCATATAAGAGATCAAAGAAGACTCAAATAATATTCCTGGATAGAAACCGATCATGAACTCAAAATTCATCGGATCCCAACAAACACACCGCAAAAGGTCATTACATCAAATAGATCTCCAAGAGACCATTGTATTGAGAATCAAAAGAAAGAGAGAGAGGAAGCCATCTAGCTACTGCCTACAGACCCATAGGTCTATGGTGGACTACTCACGCATCATCGGAGAGGCACCAATGAGGAAGATGAACCCCTCCGTGATGGTGTTAGATTGGATCTCGAGGTTCTGGAACTTGTGGCGGCTGGAAGTATTTTTCGTTGACTCCTCTAAGGTTTCTGGAATATTTGGGCATTTATAGAGCTCAGAGGCGGTGGAGGGGGGTCCCGAGGCCACCACAACCCACCAAGGCGTGTCGGGGGCCTCTGGTGCGCCCTGGTGTCTTGTGGGCCCCCTGGGCCTCCTCTCGGGTGTTTCTTTGGCTCACTGGCTTTCTTCTGGTCGAAAAAAATCTCCAAAAAGTTTCATCGCGATTGGACTCCGTTTGGTACTGATATTCTGCGAAGTAAAAAACAAGCAAAAAACAGGAACTGGCACTTGGCACTATGTCAATAGGTTAGTCCCAAAAAATGATATAAAGTTGCTATAAAATGATTGTAAAACATCCAAGAATGATAATATAACAGCATGGAACAATCAAAAATTATAGATACGTTGGAGACGTCTCAAGGAGCCCCTCCGAGATTGGATCTCTCTCTATTTCTCTTCTGTTTTCGTGACTGTTTTCAGAGCCCTTCACCGTTTCTTATATTCCCGGGGATCCGTAACTCCGAACGGGCTACAATTTTAACACAATTTTTATCCTGGTATTAGCTTCCTTGCGCCCAAAGGAAAGACCCAACCGACTTACGAGGTTCCAAGAGATAACACGACGCACCTACACCCTAGGGTGCACCCTGTTGTCTTGTGGGCCCCTCGGACACCGTCTTGCGTTGATTCTTCCTCCCAAAAATCACATATTTTGAAAAAAAATCTTCGTAAAATTTTATCGCGTTTGGACTTTCTTTGATATGGATTTTCTGCGAAACAAAAAACATGCAAAAAACGGGAAGTGTCACTAGGCACTGGATCAATATGTTAGTCCCAAAAAGAATATAAATTGCTGCCAAAAGTATGTGAAAGTTGAAAAATATTGGCATGACACAATCAAAAATTATAGATACGACGAAAACGTATCAACAGCTTTGGCCGAAGGCAGTGACCCCATCCTGGTCAGACCCGCCACCATGAACACCATGAATTGGCTAGAGCACGCCGCCACACGACGAAGCATGACCCCCCGCATCCCACCGTTTTTCGCCGAGCCCCGCCACCGGACGCCCAAATGCGCACGGCCTGGGACACCTCCGGCCGCCACCAGGCTCTATTGCCCGGGGGGACAGAGAGCCCCGCCATCGGCATCGGTCGCACAGGCGAATTCCGGCGACGATGCGGGTGGGAAAGGCTGAAAAATTGATGCCTTAAAATCTAGTTTTTGGTGTCTTCAAACTTTCTTTGACGCATTATTATACAACATCTGTTGGAGATTCTCTTAGCACGTCCAAATCCAAAAATGTGCATTTGACATAGCCACTCCCTAAATCCTACAACTCGGTCTCACCGAGATGACCATTCGGTCCCACCAAAGAGCAATTGCCAACCTTATGTTACCTATTGATTTCACTTTAGAAATTCTTAGTGGTTTCAATAGGTCACATCGAAGTGTTGAAAGTGATTAGGTCATCACTCATCGGTCCCACAGAGTTGTTTCATCCGGTCTCACCAAAAAGCCAAAAACTCAAACCTTTTGTATAGTCGGTCTCACCGAATGTTTTCACCCGGTCCCACTGAGTAGTTGATACTTCTCCAACGTATCTATAATTTATGAAGTATTCATGCCATATTTACAACAATTTTATATGGGTTTGGTATGATTTGCATGGAACTAACCTGGACTGACGCTGTTTTCAGCAGAACTACCGTGGTGTTGTTTTTTGTGCAGAAATAAAAGTTCCCCAAATGCAACGAATCTTTTTGACGATTTTTTTTGGAACAAAAGAGGCACTAGAAGCTTCGTGGGAGGGCCAGAAGAGCCACGAGGTAGGCACAACCCACCAGGGCGCGCCATCCCTCTGACGCGCCCTGGGGTCTTCTGGGCCCCTCATGGCCCATATTCGCGTGAAACTGAAGCCCAAAAATCCTATATATTCAGAAACCCCCAGAAATAACCCTAGATGAGAAGTTACGTCGCTGCAACTCTCTGTATCGACGAAAAACCAATCTGGAGGCGTTCCAGTAACCTGCCGGGGAGGGTAGATCATCTCCGATGGCCATCTTCATCATCCCGGTGGAGGCCATGACGAGGTGGGAGTAGTCCACCCTCGGGGCTGAGGGTTTGTACCAGTAGCTATGTGTTTAATCTCTCTCTCTCTCTTGTGTTCTTGATTTGGCACAGTCTTGATGTATCGCGGGCTTTGTTCATATAGTTGGATCATATGGTGTTTTCCCCTCTCTATCTTGTTGTGATGAATTGAGTTTTCCCTTTGAGATTTTGTTATTACCGGATTGAATACTTTTATGGATTTGAGAGCACTTGATCTATGACTAGGCACTCAACTCGCGAATTCCCGGGGTGACATTGGGGTAATCTATGCATAGGGGTTGATGCACGTTTTTTTCCTACTTTCTCCGGTAGAAATCTTGGGCCACTCTTTGAGGTTCTTTGTGTTCGATTGAGTATTATGAATCTGAAATTGCTTGATGTGTATCGTATAATTAACTCATGGATACTTGTGGTGACATTGGAGTATCTAGGTGACATTAGAGTTGGTTGATGCGTATCATATGGTGTTATTTTAGTACGAACTCTTAGGTAGATCGATCGGAAAGGATAACTTGGTGTTATTTTAGTACGAACTCTTGGATAGATCGATCGGAAAGGATAACTTTAAGGTGGTTTCGTACCATACAAAAAAATCTTCTTATGTTCTCCGCTAGAGAAGAACTTTGGAGTGATTCTTCGTTGCACGTTGAGGGATGGTTATGTGATCCAATTATATTAGCATTGTTGAGAGATTGCACTAGCGAAAGTACGGACCCTAGGCCTTGTTTTCAAGCATTGCAATACCGTTTGTGCTCACTTTTGTTAATTGCTACCTTGCTGGTTTTTATTGTAACTATTACAAAAATCAATACCTACTATCATTACTACACTTGTATCACCATCTCTTCGTCGAACTAGTGCACCTATACAATTTACCATTGTATTTGGTGTGTTGGGGACACAAGAGACTTTTTATTATTTAGTTGCAGGGTTGTTTGAGAGAGACCATCTTCATCCTACGCCTCCCACAGATTGATAAACCTTAGGTCATCCACTTGAGACAAATTTGCTACTGTCCTACAAAACTCTGCGCTTGGAGGCCCAACACGAGTCTACAAGAACAAGTTGTGTAGTAGACATCAAGCTCTTTTCTGGCGCCATTGCCGGGGAGGTGAGTGTTTGAAGGTATATCTTTAGATCTTGCAATTAAATCTTTTAGTTTCTTGTTTTTCACTAGTTTGGTTTTATAAAATAAAATGACAAAAAATGGAGTTTAGGTTGCCTCAATTGGTTCATCATTTTAATGTCTTTCGTGAAAATCATGGTTCGGAAAATTGTGCTCAATTGGTAGAGGAAGAGTTTATGAAAATACTTAATGAGAATTCCTTGAATGATGAGCATGATTGTGATGTTGCTAGAATGAATTCTCTGAATATCTATGATGCTAATGATATGCAAAGCCACAAGCTTGGGGATGCTATGTTTGATGAAGATGATATTTTTAGTCCCTCAAGTTTTGATGAGAAAAGTTATTATGATGATGGCATGCCTCCTATCTATGATGATTATGATGATGACATGTATGCTATAAAGAGTGATAGTAACCATGAAACGTGTCATCATGATTTTAATATTGAATGTGGTTATGTCAATCAAGTGTCTCATGATAGTTATTTTGTTGAGTTTGCTCCCACTACTATGAATGAAAAGAAATATGCTTATGTGGAGAGTAATAAATTTTCTATGCTTGTAGATCATGACCAGAATGCTTTATGTGATAGTTATATTGTGAAATTCCTTCATGATGCTACAAAAAATTATTATGAGGGAGTGATACGTCTCCGTCGTATCTATAATTTTTTATTGTTTCATGCCAATATTATACAACTTTCACATACTTTTGGCAAAAATTTATATGATTTATTGGACTAACCTATTCATCCATTGCCCAGTGCCAGTTCCTGTTTTTGTGTGTTTTTTGTTTCGCAGAAATTCCATATCAAACGAAGTCCAAACACGAGAAAAGTTTATGAAGTTTTTTTTGGAATATTTGTGAATTTTGAGAAGTGGAATCAACGCAAATGGGGGCCCACAGCCACCACAAGACACCAGGGCGCGCCCAGGGGCCCAAACGCGTGGTGATGGGTTGTCCCCTCCTTGTAAGTCAGTTGGAGCTCTCCTTCGGGCGCAAGGAAGCTAATTTTCAGATAAAAATCCCCTCAAAATTTCAGCCCGATCGGAGTTACGGATCTCTGGGAATATAAGAAACGGTTTTCGGCCAGAAAACAGGAACGTGAAACAGAAGAGAACAGAGAGGGAGATCCAATCTCGGAGGGGCTCCTGCCCCTCCGCCGCCATGGAGGCCATGGACCAGAGGGGGAACTCTCCTCCCATCTATGGGGGAGGCCAAGGAAGAATAATAAGGAGGGAAGCTCTCTCCCCCTCTCTCCCGGTGGCGCCATAACGCCGCCGGGGCAATCATCGTGACGGCGATCTACACCAACAACTTCGCCGCCGTCAACACCAACTCTCTCCCCTTCTATGCAGCGGTGTAACACCTCTCTTCCCCGCTGTAATCTCTACTTAAACATGGTGCTCAACTCCATATATTATTTCCCAATGATATTTGGCTATCCTATGATGTTTGAGTAGATCTCTTCTGTCCTATGGGTTAACTGTGGTATGATGTTATGGATGTGAGTTGTATGTTGATATGGTGCTATCCTATGGTGGCCTCCGTGTCGCGCAAACGTGAGGGATCCCCGCTGTAGGGTGTTGCAATATGTTCATGATTTGCCTATGGTGGGTTGCGTGAGTGACAGAAGCACAAACCCGAGTAGGTGGGTTGTTGCGTATGGGAGTAAAAGGGACTTGATACTTAATGCTATGGTTGGGTTTTGCCTTAATGAACTTTGGTAGTTGCGGATGCTTGCTAGAGTTCCAATCATAAGTGCATATGATCCAAGTACGGAGAGTGTGTTAGCGTATGCCTCTCCCTCATTGCATATAACAAGTATCTATCATATTATATTCAATTGCCTAGGGACAATCTTTCTCTTGCGTTACACAAAAAGCTTTCTACTAAGTTATTTACTCTTATTGTTCTTTTATTAAAACAACACCTAACTTTTATTTCCACGTTCTTTATTTTCTTGCAAAGTACTTCTAGTTTTATTCCCGCAAAGTAGTTTCATACTTGGTCTAGGTAAAGCAAGCATTAGCGTGCGTAGAGTTGTATCGGTGGTCGATAGAACTTGAGGGAATATTTGTTCTACCTTTAGCTCCTCGTTGGGTTCGACACTCTTACTTATCGAAAAAGGCTACAAACGATCCCCTACACTTGTGGGTTATCAAGACCTTTTTCTGGCGCCGTTGCCGGGGAGCAATAGCGTGGAGTGAATATTCTCGTGTGTTCTTGTTTGCCGTATCACTAAGTAATTTTTATTTTCTGTTATTAGATGTTTTATATCTTTAGTTATGCATATGGAACAGGAAACACCAAAAAAATTAGTGGTACTTGCTACTCATGGAGATGGGGAACCTCCTAAAACCCTCGATGCTAGTTATGTGCAAAGTATTAAATACTACTTTGATAATCCTGAGAAAACCCCATTCAACTTGATAATGGGAGTAATGTTGGATCAACGTGAATACTTTAGAGATTATCGCTTGACTCAAAAAGGGAAATTGTTATGGGATCAAATTCATATGTTGCATTGGTATGCTCGGGAGCTATGCTTGAGATATGATATTACTTGTTGCTCTAGGATGAACGCTCCACACCTTCCCTTTTCATGAAAATTTAATGATAATGAAACCTTAGCTTCTTATGCTAGAGGTATCTATGATTACTATGATGTGGAACGAATAGAAGAATTTGTTGCTTTTAAAGGTGCTTATGAAGTTGCTTCCTTGATTGAAAAGTATGATGATGTTTCTTACAAATATGAAAATTTTGCCATACTTCAATATTGCTATGATAATTATGAATACAATGCTGATATTATTGAATTTATTGAAAGAATGTCCGCTGCCTTGGAAGAGACTAATATTTTGCAGGGACCTATGGAAGAAGTTGCTGAAATTGTGAGGTCATTAGATGAAAAAGATGAGGAGGGGAGCGAAGAACAAAAGGAGGAAGAGCGGATTGATCACCCGTGCCCACCTTCTAATGAGAGTAACTCTTCAACTTATACATTATTTAATTACCCTTCGTGCTTACTGAAGGATAAATGCTATGATGATTGCTATGATCCCGTGGATTCGTTTGAAATATCCCTTTTTGATGAACTTGATGCTTGCTATGCTTGTGGCCAAGATGCCAATATGAATTATGCTTATGAAGATGAACTTGCTATAGTTCCTTATGTTAAGCATGAAATTGTTGCTATTGCACCCACACACGATAGTCCTATTATCTTTTTGAATTCTCCCAACTACACTATATCAGAGAAGTTTGCTCTTATTAAGGATTATATTGATGGGTTGCGTTTTACTATTACACATGATGATTTTAATGAATATAATATGCACGTGCTTGCTGCTCCTACTTGCAATTATTATGAGAGAGGAACCAAATCTTCACCTCTCTATGCTTCCAATACTATAAAATTGCAAGAAACTGTTTATACTATGCACTTGCCTTTACTTAAAGTGCATGAATTATTCTTGTATGACATGCCGATGCATAGGAAGAGGGTTAGAATTCGTTGTCACATGATATATATCACTTTGTGATCACTACTAAATTACAAATCATTGTTAATTAAAATTGGCTTTGATATACCTTGGGATCCGGGTGGATCCATTACTTGAGCACTTTATGCCTAGCTTAATGGCTTTAAAGAAAGCGCTGCCAGGGATACAACCCGGAAGTTTTAGAGAGTCATTTTATTCTATTGAGTGCTTTTATTAAGTTTAAAAACAAAAAATATAGAGGGGAACCTAAAACTTCATAAAAAGAAAGGTGAAAGTGAGAGAGATGATGAGCATCGTTGAAATGGGGGCTAGCCTTGAACTTTGTTCATGCCCATGAAAACTTTGTGAGTCTTGAATCATAGAAACTTTTCCAACAAAAATAATTATCCCCTTGTACAAATCCATTGTATTATAAAAATGTTGTGCCAAGATTTGCCTTTAGGATGATTAGATTGCTTGTTGGTATGTGCGGTGTAAAAACAGAAACTTTGGCTGTAGTGCGTGAATTTACATTTTTTACTAGAATGTCGAAAGTTTCTGAAATTTTTAAAAAGTATTTATATAAAAAAAATTATTTCTTCCTAATTTTTCAGAATTTTTGGAGTTACAGAAGTATGGTCAAAGTTCAGATTACTACAGACTGTCCAGTTTAAGACAGATTCTATTTTTGATGCATTGTTTTGCTTGTTTTGATGAAACTATCGATTTTATCGGTGGTATAAGCCATGGAAAAGTTATAATACAGCAGGGATAATGCAAATATAAAATATTAATGGGTTTGCAACAGTACTTAAAGTAGGAATTTGCTTTATTATACTAACGGATCTCACCAGTCTTCTGTTAAGTTTTGTGTGGATGAAGTGTTCGAAAATCGAGGAGGTCTCGATATGAGGAGAAGGAGGAGAGGCAAGAGTTCAAGCTTGGGGATGCCTAAGGCACCCCAAGTAAATATCCAAGGAGACTCAAGCGTCTAAGCTTGGGGATGCCCCGGAAGGCATCCCATCTTTCTTCAACAAGTATCGGTATGTTTTCGTTTTCGTTTCGTTCATGTGATATGTGTAAATCTTGGAGCGTCTTTTGTGTTTAGTTTTCACTTTTCTTTTATGCACCATGCTGGTATGAGATAGTTCATGGTTGATTTATAGAATGCTCATTGCACTTCACTTATATCTTTTGAGTATGGCTTTATAGAATGCTTCATGTGATTCACTTATATCATTTGAAGTTTGGATTGCATGTTTCTCTTCACATAGAAAACCGTTATTCATAGAATGCTCTTTTGCTCCACTTATATTTATTAGAGCATGGTCTTTTGTAGAAAGAATTAAACTATCTTGCTTCACTTATATCTATTTAGAGAGTCAACAGGAATTGGTCATTCACATGGTTAGTCATAAAATCCTACATAAAACTTAGGGATCACTGAATATGATATGTTTGATTCCTTGCAATAGTTTTGCGATACAGAGATGATAATATGTGGGAGGTACTAGTGGATGATTGTGTTTAGTAAGATATTGGTGTTAAGGTTTGTGATTCCCGAAGCATGCACGTATAGTCTCCTGTTATGCTAGGAAGTTGGAGCACAATTTATTCTTGATTGTCTATCTTTGTGTGAAGGTCGGGGGCGCGCGATGGTTAGCTCCTACCAACCTCCCCCCTAGGAGCATGCGTAGTAATACTTTGATTTGAGGGTTAATAAACTTTTTCAATAAGTATGTGAGTTCTTTATGACTAATGTGAGTCCATGGATTATGCGCACTCTTACCTTTCCGCAATTTGCTAGCCTCTACGGTACCGTGCATTGCCCTTTCTCACCTCGAGAGTCGGTGCAAACTTCACCGGTGCATCCAAACCCCGTGATATGATACGCTCTATCACACATAAGCCTTATTATATCTTCCTCAAAACAGCCACCATACCTACCTATTATGCCATTTCCATAGCCATTCCGAGATATATTGCCATGCAACTTCCACCGCCTCCGTTTTGATGACTTGAGCATTCATTATCATATTGCTTTACATGATCGTAAGATAGCTAGCATGATGTTTCCATGGCTTGTCCGTTTTTTGATATCTTTGCTACGCTAGATCATTGCATTCATATAGAGTCATACTTTGTTCTACTATCAAGTTGTAATATTGAGTTGTAAGTAAATAGAAGTGTGATGATCATCATTATTCATTATTAGAGCATGTCCCGGTGAGGAAAGGATGATGGAAACTATGATTCCCCCACAAGTCGGGATGAGGCTCCGGACAAAGAAAAAAAAGAAAAAGAAAATAAAAGAAAATAAAAGAAAATAAAAGAAAATAAAAGAAAAAGAAAAAAAGAGGAAAAAAAAGAGAGACAAAGAGAGAAGGGGCATGCTAATTCCACACTTGTGCTTCAAAGTAGCACCATGTTTTTCATATAGAGAGTCTCCTATGTTGTCACTTTCACATACTAGTGGGAATTTTTCATTATAGAGTTAGATGCACACCCACTTAGTTTTCATATTGAGCTTCCATACACTTATAGCTCTTAGTGCATCCGTTGCATGGCAATCCCTACTCCTCACATTGATATCTATTGATGGGCATCTCCATAGCCCGTTGATACGCTGAGTTGATGCGAGACTTTCTTCTCCACTTTTACCCCTTTGAAACCTACCACCATATTCTATTCCACCCATAGTGCTATATCCATGGCTTGCGCTCATGTATTGCATGAGAGTTGAAAATGCTGAAGCGCGTTAAAAAGTATGAACCAATTGCTTGGCAGACACCGGGGTAGTACATGATTTATACTTTGTGTTAAGAAGACAGAGCATGACAAGGCTATATGATTTTGTAGGGATAGCGTTCTTTAGCCTTGATATTTTGAAAGACATGATTGTTTGTTGGGATGCTTGAGTATTAATGTATTTATGTCAAAACTAGACTATTGCTTTCAATCACTTGTGTCTTAATATTCATGCCATGATTAGATATATGATCAAGATTATGCTAGGTAGCATTCCACATCAAAAATTATCTTTATTATCATTTACCTACTCGAGGACGAGCAAGAATTAAGCTTGGGGATGCTGATACGCCTCCGTCGTAATTTTTGATTGTTTCATGCCAATATTATACAACTTTCACATACTTTTGGCAACAATTTATATGATTTATTGGACTAACCTATTGATCCAGTGCCCAGTGCCAGTTCCTGTTTTTTGTGTGTTTTTGTTTCGCAGAAATTCCATATTAAACGAAGTCCAAACGCGATAAAAATTTAAGGAGATTTTTTCTGGAATATTTGTGAATTTTGAGAAGTGGATCCAGTGCCCAGTGCCAGTTCCTGTTTTTTGTGTGTTTTTTGTTTCGCAGAAATTCCATATCAAACGAAGTCCAAACACGAGAAAAGTTTATGAAGTTTTTTTTGGAATATTTGTGAATTTTGAGAAGTGGAATCAACGCAAATGGGGGCCCACAGCCACCACAAGACACCAGGGCGCGCCCAGGGGCCCAAACGCGTGGTGATGGGTTGTCCCCTCCTTGTAAGTCAGTTGGAGCTCTCCTTCGGGCGCAAGGAAGCTAATTTTCAGATAAAAATCCCCTCAAAATTTCAGCCCGATCGGAGTTACGGATCTCTGGGAATATAAGAAACGGTTTTCGGCCAGAAAACAGGAACGTGAAACAGAAGAGAACAGAGAGGGAGATCCAATCTCGGAGGGGCTCCTGCTCCTCCGCCACCATGGAGGCCATGTACCAGAGGGGGAACTCTCCTCCCATCTAGTGGGGAGGCCAAGGAAGAATAAGAAGGAGGGGGGCTCTCTCCCCCTCTCTCCCGGTGTCGCTGAAACGCCGCCGGGGCAATCATCGTGACGGCGATCTACACCAACAACTTCGCCGCCGTCAACACCAACTCTCTTCCCCTCTATGCAGCGGTGTAACACCTCTCTTCCCCACTGTAATCTCTACTTAAACATGGTGCTCAACTCCATATATTATTTCCCAATGATATTTGGCTATCCTACGATGTTTGAGTAGATCTCTTCTATCCTATGGGTTAATTGTGGTATGATGTTATGGATGTGAGTTGTATGTTGATATGGTGTTGTCCTATGGTGCCCTCCGTGTCGCGCAAACGTGAGGGATCCCCGTTGTAGGGTGTTGCAATATGTTCATGATTTGCCTATGGTGGGTTGCGTGAGTGACAGAAGCACAAACCCGAGTAGGTGGGTTGTTGCGTATGAGAGTAAAGGGGACTTGATAGTTAATACTATGGTTGGGTTTTACCTTAATGAACTTTGGTAGTTGCGGATGCTTGCTAGAGTTCCAATCATAAATGCATATGATCCAAGTACGGAAAGTGTGTTAGCGTATGCCTCTCCCTCATTGCATATAACAAGTATCTATCATATTATATTCAATTGCCTAGGGACAATCTTTCTCTTGCGTTACACAAAAAGCTTTGTACTAAGTTATTTACTCTTATTGTTCTTTTATTAAAACAGCACCTAACTTTTATTTCCACGTTCTTTATTTTCTTGCAAAGTACTTCTAGTTTTATTCCCGCAAAGTAGTTTCATACTTGTTCTAGGTAAAGCAAGCATTAGCGTGCGTAGAGTTGTATCGGTGGTCGATAGAACTTGAGGGAGTATTTTTTCTACCTTTAGCTCCTCGTTGGGTTCGACACTCTTACCTATCGAAAAAGGCTACAAACGATCCCCTACACTTGTGGGTTATCAGGGAGGAACATATGCTTGTAGGAATTGCAATAATATCAAGTTTCCTCTCTATGTGTTCAAAGTTTTGAAGTTATGCTTGTTTTGCCTTCCTATGCTAGTTGATTCTTGTTCCCATAAATTGTTTGCTCACAAAATCCCTATGCATAGGAAGTGGGTTAGACTTAAATGTGCCTGTCATGAGATTCATGATGCTCTTTTGCATGTTTCAATTATTATTCCTATGTGAACATCATTGAAATCATCTTGCCTAGCTAAAAGGCATTAAAGAAAAGCGCTTGTTGGGAGACAACCCAACACTTTTACTTTTTGTTTTTGAGAGTTCAGATGATTAAGATACTGTATTAATCATGTTTTTGTCTTTTATTTCAATAAAGTGGTAAGTAAAGCCTTTGGTATAACTCACAAGATGAGTAGAATTGACGCTGAACCAAAACAGAAACTTTTGACTCCAGTACAATAATTTTCATTTTTTACTGGATCGTGATAATGATATGAAATTTTTACACAGTGTTCATACACAAATTATTCAGGTTTTACTAATTTTTCATAATTTTTAGATACAGTGAAGTATGGTTATACTACAAATCTTCACAGACTGTTCTGTTTTTGACAGATTCTGTTTTGCATGCGTAGTTTGCTTGTTTTAGTGTTGCCATAGCTTATATTCAGTGGTATAAATTATGTGAATGGTAGAATACAGTAGGTATTATGTGAGAAAAATTATGAATCTTGTCTTGACAGTACCTAAGTGAATGATCTTTATTTATTATACTAACCCATCTCACGAAGTTCCGTGAAGTTTCGTGTGATTGAAGTTTTCAAGTTTTTAGTGAGACACCGATATGAGGAGAATAAGCAGTGACAAGAACCTAAGCTTGGGGATGCCCAAGGCACCCCCAAGGTAATATCCAAGGAAGACTCAAGCATCTAAGCTTGGGGATGCCCCGGAAGGCATCCCCTCTTTCGTCTTCAACATT
Source organism: Elymus sibiricus (assembly GCA_039707655.1). Taxonomy (NCBI): domain Eukaryota; kingdom Viridiplantae; phylum Streptophyta; class Magnoliopsida; order Poales; family Poaceae; genus Elymus; species Elymus sibiricus. The sequence continues at coordinate 119,184,253 of CM077675.1, forward strand.
ATCGGTATATCTTACTTAGAGCTATATTTTTATTCGTCACATAATATGTGATTTGCTTGGATCATCAGTATACTTTGTTATTTTCTGTTAGGTGTTATTTATAATCTTTTTTTTCAATAAAAAGTTCCAAGAATTGCCTTAGGATGCTTGCATTGCATGTTTGATGTGTGCTGTGTAAAAACAGAAACTTTCTCTGTAGTGTTTGAATTTTCATATTTTACTGGAACGTGGAAAGTTTCCAAAATTTCTACACAGTGTTGTCATATCAATTCTTTATCACGTCCTAAATTTTCATAATTTTTTGAGTTACAGAAGTACACTGTTTTCATAAATTGCTACAGACTGTTCTATTTGGACAGATTGTTGTCATAGTTTTGTTATCTACTTATCCTATAGTTTCCATAGCCTATATTGTAGATATAAATTGTGGAAATGATAGTAAACAGTAGATGATGTTTGAAATTATTATGCAACTTGTCTTGGCAGTACATAAAGAGTTGATTTATTATTATGTGCACTAACCTATCTCACGAGTTCTTTTCAAGTTTTGTGTGGATGAAATTTTTGAGAATAGGTGAAACCGGGATATGAGAGGATTGAACGAGATACAAAAGCTCAAGATTGGGGATGCCCAAGGCATCCCAAGTAAATATTTCAAGAATTCTCAAGCATCTAAGCTTGGGGATGCTACGCATCCCACCTCTCTTCGTCAACTATCGGTTAGCCTATGTTGAGCCTAAATTTTTATTCGTTCACATGATGCGTGCTATTCTTGGAGTTCTATTTTTGTTTTGTTTGTTGTTTGAATAAAATACTTAGATCTGAAAGTTTTTAGATGAGAGAGAGTTCTCAAATGTCTACCCATTTACTTAACTACTCGCTTGATCTTCACTTATATCTTTTTGGAGTAGCTTGTCATTTACTCTTGTGCTTCACTTATATCCAATGAGTAAATTGTTGAATGAATTGAATACCATGAAGTTGAAATTATATGTTCATATCATGCCTAGTAGTAGCTTCAAATTGGGTTTAGAAAGTGAAATCTTTTGAAGCTTGACAATCACAATATTGGTCATACAAGCAATTCGTGAATGATTAGTATAAGGAAGAGAACTTTCACATACAAATATATTATCTTGGACATCTTCTATGATTGTGAATACCCATTAATTATTTTCAAAGTTGAGCAAATTAGTTGAAGTTGGACAAGGAAGATAACGTAATGAGTTATGGTTGTGTATATTTGCATAGAAGTTATATTGTTATGGATCCTCTAACATGTGGTGTTTGCTTAGGATCTTTTGCTAGCCAAAAATTCGTACTAAGTAGAGATACTACTTGTGCATCCAAAAATCCTTAAACCCAGTTTCTTGCCATGAGTGTCCATCATACCTACCTATGGATTGAATAAGATCCTTCAAGTAAGTTGTCATCGGTGCAAAAAGGCAATAAAAATTGCTTCTAAATGTGTTTGATCATTTAGTGTAAGAGAAAATTGAGCGTTGTACGAACTTGTCATGGCAAAGTAATAAAAGCGACGGACTTCATAATAAAGTTTGCTATCATAAGGGGCAATATAACGTGACGTTCTTTTGCATTAAGGGATTTTGCATACAAAACCAAAAAGCGCATGAGAACCTCTGCTTCCCTCTGCGAAGGGCCTATCTTTTACCTTTCAGTATTTACTTTTATGCAATAGTCAATAGTATGCATTCTCATTTCAACCTCAATTATTCTCTAGTTGGCAAGCATCATGTGGTGGGGAAAGATCTAGGCACATATGGCCAGTCAAATATATTTGATCCTGACTTATTATTGTTGACAATTATCTCTATGATAAATGAGTTGGGAGGCGAAACATTACGCCCCTGTCTTTCTCTGTGTTCGATGGATGCCATTTGTTCTAAAAATACGCTTTGAGTACTAACAATCATAGAAGACTATATGATGATTGAGTATGTGGAGCTCTTACTTAAACTTTTGTTGAGAATAAGTTGTTAAGTTTCAGGAGAATTGATTGTTTGAACCATAACATGTGAATTGGTTGCTACTTTATCATGATGAGTTTTATGAGAAAGAGTTGTTGTTATGATGCTAGGAAAAGTGGTTGAAATTATCATTGATCAAACTTATGCACTATGCTAGCATTCACACTTCATAAATTATTTTCTTTTATCATTTACCTACTCGAGGACGAGTAGGAATTAACCTTGGGGATGCTGATACGTCTCCAACGTATCTATAATTTATGAAGTATTCATGCCATATTTACAACAATTTTATACGGTTTTGGTATGATTTGCATGGAACTAACCCGGACTAACGATGTTTTCAAAAGAACTACCCTGGTGTTGTTTTTTGTGCAGAAATAAAAGTTCCCCAAATGCAACGAAATTTTTTGACGGTTTTTTTGGGACAAAAGAGGCACTAGAAGCTTCGTGGCAGGGCCAGAAGAGCCACAAGGTGGCCACAACCCACCAGGGCGCGCCAACCCCCTATGGCGCACCCTGCTGTCTTGTGGGCCCCTCGTGGCCCATCTTCGCGTGAAACCGATGCCCAAAAATCCTATATATTCAGAAACCCCCAGAAATAACCCTAGATGAGAAGTTTCGCCGCCGCAACTCTCTATATCGACGAAAAACCAATCTGGAGGCGTTCCAGTACCTTGCCGGAGAGGGTAGATCATCTCCGATGGCCATCTTCATCATCCCGGCGGAGGCCATGATGAGGAGGGAGTAGTCCACCCTCGGGGCTGAGGGTTTGTACCAGTAGCTATGTGTTTAATCTCTCTCTCTCTCTCTCGTGTTCTTGATTTGGCACGATCTTGATGTATCGCGGGCTTTGTTAATATAGTTGTATCATATGGTGTTTTCCCCTCTCTATCTTGTTGTGATGAATTGAGTTTTCCCTTTGAGATTTTGTTATTACCGGATTGAATACTTTTATGGATTTGAGAGCACTTGATCTATGACTAGGCACTCAACTCGCGGATTCCCGTGGTGACATTGGGGTAATCTATGCATAGGGGTTGATGCACGTTTTCGTCCTACTTTCTCCGGTAGAAATCTTCCGGTAGAAATCTTGGGGCACTCTTTGAGGTTCTTTGTGTTGGATTGAGTATTATGAATCTGAAATTGTTTGATGCGTATCGTATAATTAACTCATGGATACTTGTGGTGACATTGGAGTATCTAGGTGACATTAGAGTTGGTTGATGCGTATCATATGGTGTTATTTTAGTACGAACTCTTAGATAGATCGATCGGAAAGGATAACTTGGTGTTATTTTAGTACGAACTCTTGGATAGATCGATCGGAAAGGATAACTTTAAGGTGGTTTCGTACCCTACAAACAATTTCTTCTTATGTTCTCCGCTAGATAAGAACTTTGGAGTGATTCTTCGTTGCACGTTGATGGATGGTTATGTGATCCAGTTATATTAGCATTGTTGAGAGATTGCACTAGCGAAAGTACGGACCCTAGGCCTTGTTTTCAAGCATTGCAACACCGTTTGTGCTCACTTTTGTTACTTGCTACCTTGTTGTTTTTTATTGTTACTATTACAAAAATCAATACCTACTATCATTACTACACTTGTATCACCATCTCTTCGCCGAACTAGTGCACCTATACAATTTATCATTGTATTTGGTGTGTTGGGGACACAAGAGAATTTTTATTATTTGGTTGCAGGGTTGTTTGAGAGAGACCATCTTCATCCTACACCTCCCACGGATTGAGAAACCTTAGGTCATCCACTTGAGGGAAAAAATTTAATGTCCTACAAAACTCTGCGCTTGGAGGCCCAACACGAGTCTACAAGAACAAGTTGTGTAGTAGACATCAGTAGTGCATAAAGGTGTGTAACGTTTAGAGTTTTGGTGTTGTCTATATAAAGCCCCACACATTTCACCAACTCTTAGAGAGCAAACTAGAATGCAGCTACTACTTTCCATATCCATTTTGTGCGAGAGAACCACCTCCCTTGTGTTAAAATCAAGAGGATTCCACTCCAACCTTTGATCCTTGATTTCTAGCCTCCCCAAGTTGTTTTTCACTCCAATCCCTCTCCTACCACATAGTCAAAATCTATGAGAGAGTGTTTGAGTGTTGAGGAGACTATCTTTTAAATCACAAGAGCAAGGAGTTCATCATCAACAACATCATCTATTACCTTTTGAAGAGTAGTGTCTTCTAGATGGGTTAGATTTCACTTGGGAGCCTCCAAGCTTGAGTTGAACCCACGAGTTGATAAGGGCAAGTAGATCGCCTACTTCGTGAAGATATACCCCGGGTGAGGATAGTCATCCGTGGATGTACGCCATGATGGCATATAACAAGGTTGCTTCTTCGTGGACCCTTTGTGGGTGGAGCCCTCCGTAGACTCTCAATCGTTATCCTCCGTGGGTTGAAGTATCCATCAATATGGACGTACGACGTCACCACCTATCGGAACCACGCAAAAATTCGTCGTGTTTTCATTGCGTTTGGTTATCTCCGAACCCTTCTTTACTTTCAGGCAAAGTCTTTACTTTTTGATGTCACTATATTAGACTTGCATTTGTAGGGTGCTACTAGACTTGCTAGAATTGCTAAAATCTATCGAGAACAAAATTTGAGAAAATACTAGGTTTTTATTGGTCTAGTAGTCTAATTGCCCCCTCTAGACCTACTTGCGATCCTACAACGTTCATTGCTTTGATAAGTTGTCGTGTGGGTGGACCGGAGCTAAGTTGTTGTTCTTACTTGAAAAAACACCCACTTATAATTATACCTTCATGCAAGCATCCGTAAATACAAAAAAAAGTAATTAAGATAAACTTAACCATAACATTAAACATACGGATCAAAATATCCCCTTGCGGAACAATTTATAAAGTGGGTTTAGGCTTCGGTCACTCCCGCAACCTATCATTTACAAACTAACTCCATGATGTATTCCGAGGAGGAGGGAGCAATGCGGCAGCAGGTGCGGTACGACCGGCACAACGCCGCCCGCCGCTCCGCTTTTGCGAACTCCGACACCGCGCCAGAATAGGTCCACAACGACTCAGACCTCGCCACGGCATGTGCCCTCGACCGCTCTGTCACAATCGCGAGGACAACCACCAGGCGCCGTCACCGCCTTGACTGAGAGCTCGCCAAGATCGGCGAGGAGTGGTCGCTTAGCGACTGCGATGCCAATGCCGTCAGGGGCAAGGCCGCCGTCAGCATTGGCCACGCAGCAGGAGACGAGTGTCTCCTCCGCGAGCGGCAGGCAGCCACCGGCCAAGGCTGTCGCGACCCTCCGGTGCCCTTCCACCGCTGGAGGGAAGACAATGACGGCAGCAAGGCAGGATGGCCACACGAACGAGGTGATCGTCGGGGTATAGGGTTTAGGTTTTTTTTCGAGTTTGTAGTTAAAAAGGGTTAAAATATCGATTTTTTATGTAACTTACGTTCGAACTTAAGTAAATTTCCACTTGTTTACATGAATTTCATTTGGTTTATTTAAATCCGCTTCTAATTGTGCGGGTCTTCGTGAAGATGCCTTTAACACGTCAAAATCCAGAACGTGTAGTCCCGTAAAATTGACCGTGGGTTACACAACCAAGAGAGCACAGCCATACACAAGGTCAAAAAAAAACAGGGTTCTTCATTTGCAGTACATTAGGGCAGCTCTGGAGCAATGTCCATACATAAATATATATAGGCCTAAACAAATCATATGCATCTAATTTACATAGTAGTCGTAATTCTTGTTGCACCTCTACTTATTTCTACCATACAGATGCCACCACCAGTCCAACTCCAACCCATCTTGAAACGGCAGTCCACTGAACTGAACCCAAAAGACTTGTCTAGCTAGCTATCATCGTCGGCCACCCATGTGGAGAGAGCGTAGAGCACTCTGCCTTTCCACCCCTGCAGCAGCCACTGGTGATCCACGTCGATGAGGAAGTCCTTGTGGTAGTGCTCCCTGACCTTCTCCCTCACCAGCCCAACCACCTCCGGGTCCAGCGGCAGCTGCCGGAGCCCCGCCCGGCGGTTCCGCGCCTGCCACTGCCGGTACGTCTCCGGGCGGTCCACCCGGTCCGCACCCTCGCAGGCGATCACGTTCAGCGCGCTCCGCCCGATGATGTCCCGCTCGATCAGCAGCCGCACGTCGTTGTCCCGCGGGATGGTCGCGTCCAGCATGTCGAAGTGCGCCGAGTAGAAGAACATGGCCTCCCTGAACCGCGTCACGAAGAAGGGCGCCCCGTAGCCGCCGTTCGCCACGCACTCCACGAACACGTCGGGTTTCATGTCGCGGATGTTCCTCAGCACCACGTCCCTCGGGCTCGGCCCGTCCGTGGTCACCGCGACGCTGTCGTCCATCAGGTTCCCGAGGCCGCACTGGCAGTACACGACGAGCACCTCGTCCGGGTCGATGCGCAGGTCCGAGGCGCGCACGGTGTCCCACCTGGCCGCCACGCCGTGGAACTTGAACGGCACGCCCAGCTCGCGGGCGCAGCTGCTGAGCCGGCGGCCGGTCTCGTCGATCTGCCGGGCTGGGCGGAACCCGGGCTGCGGGAGGTCGATGCCCGTGATCCTCACCTCCGGCGGCCCGCCGTCCCTCTCCGCCAGACACCGCATCAGGCCCGGCCACTGGAGCCCGTACTGCACCCCGTAGTCCACGATGTGCAGCCGGCGCTTCCCGGCCACGGCGTTCAGGATGGTCTTGTTGGCGAACCCGAAGTTCACCTTCTTGAAGCAGCAGGCCGCCATGAACAGCTTGTAGGCCTTGAGGAACTCCACCACCGAGGTGCGCTTGGCCACCAGCGACTGGTAGATCTGGCTCCCCGTGCCTGCGAGCCGCGCTTCCAGCCCCTCGGCGAAGCAGTGCGCCAGCCTCTGCGTGGCGTCTCCCGTCGGCCCCGAGTGCTGCTTGATCTGCTTCAGCAGCTCCGTCGCGCCCCGGCGGTCGCCCGCGGCCACGGCCTGCGCGCAGTGGATGAGCATGGTGCGCAGGTCGACCGCGTCGCTCGCGCCACGCTTCGCGCGCGCCGCCTTCCCATTGTTTTTTTTGGCCTCGCTGTCCATGGCGACGCGCAGCTCCTGTATCCCCTGAATGCACATCTCGTAACCCTCCAGCATTATTTCGTCGAACATCTCGCGCGCGCCAGTTTCCTCGTTGTCTGGCATCATCAGCTTGCTGCTCCTGGCGGTCTCCGCCTCTGGGTCTTCTTCATCGTACCTGTATTTGCGGCCCCGGCCATTGCCGGACGTCGGTGTCCCATTCGCCACCTCCTCCCTCTTGACGGTGAAGCCGCGCTCCTTGCCGGGGATGGCCTCGAGGAGGGTGTTGTTGGTCGGCAAGAACTTGTTGGCCTCCTCCATGCCCTTGAGGAAAGCCGAGTTGAGCATGTCCATGTCGCCGCCGTTACTGAAGAAAGCCGAGAGCAGCCCGTTCTGGCCACCGTCGCCAGCGGAAAACATCGCCGGCTTCGGCTTGGCCATGGCCTCCTTCTCCTCCGCCGGGCCATTCAAGATTGCAGAATTCTGGGTGCCCGGGCTGCCGCCGTTCTGGCCGAAGAACGCGCTGGCCCCACCAGCCGCGCCCTTGAATTGCGCCGAACTCTGCTGGAACGCCGCAGCCGGGGCGCGTTCGCCGGTAAGGAACGAGTTCCTGGTATCCTCGTCGGCGGGGGAATCGGGGAACAGCATCTCGTCGAGGTAAGGCGGGGAGCGGAGGAGCTGGGAGAGCTCGAGCGGGTCGTAGGGCCAGGAGGAGTTGTTGGTCTCCTCGGAGGAGGATGTCGTTGCGGCGTTGCTGCTGCTGATGGCGTTGCCGTCGGAGGAGGCGGTGCCGTTAGGCGAGCCGGAGGAGGCGGTGGTGACGTCGGAGATGATCTGCTCGTACGGGCGCTGGGCGTCGAGGATGACCGGCTGGTCCGGGTACTGGTAGAAGAACTTGTCGTCGATGTCCTCCTCCATGAGCATGCGCGAGATGAAGTCGAGGTCGACGTCGGCGGCGGGGGGCGGGGTGGGCGGCAGGTCGAGGAAGAGGGACGGGGAGAGCGACGAGAACCCCTCCGGCGTGGCGTCCATGGCTGGTAACCTCGAGGCGAAGAGTGACGACTGTGGAGCTATGGATTGACTAGCTGCAGGGATGGAGACATGGGTGGAGTTACTGGGGCTGGGGACGGACTGGGGTTGAGGGTATTAAAGTGGCAGCTGTGGGCTTGAAAGTCCAACCGGAGCGAAGGTTCGAGGAAGGAAGGGCGCGGCCCGGCACGGAGACTAGAACGCGACCGTGGCCGAGGCGACGGAGGGAGGAGACGACATGCGATCTGACGCAGACAAGTTGGCTAGCGAGATCACTCTCGTCTCTCCCGCGGAGTGAGAGCAACTCCAACCCGACGACCCATTTCGTCCATGCGTGTCCGTTTGGCTCGTCACGAACAGAAAACACAGTCCAACGCGTTGACCCAAACGTACGCACGTCCGTTTTATGTCCGCGCGCGATCCATTCCAGGCTCAATTTTGGGACTGATTTGCGTACGCGCGGACACGAGACGGACGCGCGCGACGCCCGTTCTTCTCCCCCCCTGGCCCGCCAGTCGGTGGCACGTCGCCCACCATCCCCCCCAAAAATCCTAAAACGCAACCGCCCTCCCCCACATGCGCGCGCCATGGACGATGACACGCCGATCCTCGACGCCGCCGGCGGCCTCGCCTCCCTCGCCTTCGCCGGTCCCCGCGGCGCACGAAAAGGGCCGGCGCCGACCAAGAAGAAGAAGAAGGAACTTACCCCCGAGGAGCGCTCCGTCCAATCGACAAGGAGGAAGAACAGCCGACACCTGCAAGAAGCCAGGGAGGAGGCCGCGGCCGCGTCCACCATTGCCGCCTCCTTGGATCAAGAGTCCAACGCCGCCAAGACCAACCTGTTGGTCCGCGAGGCCACGATGCAGACCCTGCTGCTGCTAGGGTTAAACCCAGGCCAGCAGGGGATCGCGGCCGCGGTGGCCGCGGCCAGCACCGGCTCATCGCCGCTCCGTCACCCACTGTCGGACTCGCCACGCATGTCCACCACACCGGCGGCGCACGGCTTCCAGCGGCATCACCCACAAACCTCCCGTTTGTCCTACTCTACGGGCTCCGGTGAACCAGAGGTGGTCGCGCCGGCCACGCCAGCACCCGCGGGCATCGACCTCAACGCGGTGCCTGTGGGCGGTGGATCGTCCTCCGGCGGTCGTGCAAGCGCCGCCGCGAGCTCCCAGCCGACGCCATGGGTAACGCCCGCAACCTGTTTGACAAAATGCCGGCTGCAGAAGACGAGGACAATTTGTTCATGCAGGGCCTCATCTACGAAGGTGACCGTTGGGGAAGCGCCACCTTCGACCCCGACGAGACGCAAAGCCAAGATGGTCGCAACCCCTTCATGGTCGGGCATGACGTCATTGGCTCCACGTTTGGTGATGACAGTGAAGGCATGGCCGACCCCCTCATGGAGGACCAAGTCGGCTTGGGCGGCCATTTTCCGCTAGATCACGAATTCCCAGAAGACTATGGCCTAGATGAAGAGGATGATGAAGTGGACATCGAGGGAGAGCCATTGTTCGAGGAACCGCTCCCAGCCCAAGCCAAAGCAAAGAAGAAGCGGAAGAGCAAGCGGACCAAAGCATACACACAAAAGGAAGACAAACTTCTGTGTGAATGTTGGAGAGACATTGGCCAAGACCCCAAGATAGGCGCCGAGCAAAAGGCTACGGCATTTTGGGTAAGAGTGCATCGCGAGTTCCACGAGCGCAAGAACTTTAAACCATACCAAATGGAGAGCAAGCGTGGGTGGGTCTCTCTCGACAAGCGTTGGAGGGTGATACAACAAGAGTGTAACAAGTTTTGCTCTACTCTTGAGGGCATCCAGGCCCGTCCCGTGAGTGGCACCGGCGTGAAAGACATGGTATGCCCGACATGCTTGCTTATATTGATTGTTCCGTACCTTGCTTATTTTGCTATGCCGACATGCTTGCTCATTTGTAGGTCATCCAAGCTTTGGAAGCATTCAAGGTCCACTATGAGGGCAAGTCTTTCAACCTCACTCATTGTTGGATGATCATCAGTGGTGAAGAGAAGTTCAAAGCGCAATACGCTGCCATCAAGGCGCGTGGAGGGAAGGAATCCGTTGAAGAGCATGGTGAGGGGGAGAAGCCGCGGCCGCGGGGAAGACCAACTCCAAGAAAGAGGACAAGCACGAGGTGGCGTCCCTTGCCTTGCAAGCTACTTTGCAAGGCATGATGGACAACAAAGAGTCAAGAGAGGAGAAGCGCCGGCAAGCCAAGGAGGAGCAAATTAAGGCCTTCATGGAGATACAAAACAAGAAACTAGCGTTGGAGGCGGAGAAGGAAGCAAAGATGCTAGAGATCGAGGCCACCAAAGCAGCCACGGAAGCAAGAGAAGTCCGGCTCGCTTGCATGATGAAGGGGGTCGAGCTCATGAAGGTTGATGTCTACTACGCAACCTTCTTCTTGTAGACTCGTGTTGGGCCTCCAAGCGCAGAGTTTTGTAGGACAGTAGCAAATTTCCCTCACGTGGATGACCTAAGGTTTATCAATCCATGGGAGGCGTAGGATGAAGATGGTCTCTCTCAAACAACCCTGCAACCAAATAACAAAGAGTCTCTTGTGTCCCCAACACACCCAATACAATGGTAAATTGTATAGGTGCACTAGTTCGGCGAAGAGATGGTGATACAAGTGTAATATGGATGGTAGATATAGGTTTTTGTAATCTGAAAATATAAAAACAGCAAGGTAACTAATGATAAAAGTGAGCACAAACGGTATTGCAATGCTTGAAAACAAGGCCTAGGGTTCATACTTTCACTAGTGCAAGTTCTCTCAAAAATACTAACATAGTTGAATCATATGTAAATCCCTCACGTGCGACAAAGAGTTCACTCCAAAGTCACAAATAGCGGAGAACAAACGAAGAAATTATTGTAGGGTACGAAACCACCTCAAAGTTATCTTTTCCGATCAATCGTATGAGCTATCCCTATAAGTGTCACGAACAGCCCTAGAGTTCGTACTAAAATAACACCTTAAGATACACATCAACCAAAACCCTAATGTCACCTAGATACTCCAATGTCACCACGAGTACCCATGGGCTTGATTATACGATATGCATCACACAATTTCAGATTCATCAGGTTCAATCCAACACAAAGAACTTCAAAGAGTGCCCCAAAGTTTCTACCGGAGAGTCAAGACGAAAACATGTGCCAACCCCTATGGATAGATTCCCAAGGTCACAGAACCCGCAAGTTGATCACCAAAACATACATCAAGTGGATCAATAGAACATCCCATTTGTCACCACGGATATCCCATCGCAAGACATACATCAAGTGTTCTCAAATCCTTTAAAGACTCAATCCGATAAGAAAACTTCAAAGGGAAAACTCAATTCATCACAAGAAGATAGAGAGGGGAAAACTCCATATGATTCATCTATATTAATAAAGCTCGCAGTACATCAAGATCGTGTCATCTCAAGAACACGAGAGAGAGAGAGAGATCAAACACATAGCTACTGGTACATACCCTCAGCCCCGAGGGTGAACTACTCCCTCCTTGTCATGGAGACCGCCGGGATGATGAAGATGGCCTCCGGTGATGGTTTCCCCCTCCGGTAGGGTGCCGGAACGGGCTCCCGATTAGTTTTTCGTGGCTACAGAGGCGTGCGGCGGCGGAACTCCCGATCTAGGTTTCTTTCTGGAGGTTTGGGTATTTATAAGAATTTTTGGCGTCGGAAACAAGTCAAGGGGGGCCACGAGGCGACGACAAGCCAGGGGGGCGCGCCCTAGGGGGCGCCCCCTAGGCTTGTGGCTGCCTCGTGGCTCTTCTGACCCAACTCCGATGCCCCGTGGGTCTCTTCTGGTCCATAAAAAATCACCGTAAATTTTTATTCCGTTTGGACTCCGTTTGATATTCCTTTTTTGTAAAACTCAAAAACAAGGAAAAAACAGAAACTGGCACTGGGTTCTAGGTTAATAGGTTAGTCCCAAAAATAGTATAAAATAGCATATTAATGCATATAAAACATCCAAAACCGATAATATAATAGCATGGAACAATCAAAAATTATAGATACGTTGGAGACATATCAAGCATCCCCAAGCTTAATTCCTGCTCGTCCTGGAGTAGGTAAATGATAAAAACAAATTTTTTGATGTGGAATGCTACCTAACATATTCATCCATGTAATTTTCTTTATTATGGCATGAATATTCAGATCCATAAGATTCAAAACAAAAGTTTAATGTTGACTTAAAAACAATAATACTTTAAGCATACTAATAAAGCAATCATGTCTTCTCAAAATAACATGGCCAAAGAAAGTTATCCCTACAAAATCATATAGTCTGGCTATGCTCCATCTTCATCACACAAAGTATTAAATCATGCACAGCCCCGGTTTTAGCCAAGCAATTGTTTCATACTTTAGTATTCTCAAACTTTTTCAACTCTCACGCAATACATGAGTGTGAGCCATGGATATAGCACTATAGGTGGAATAGAATATGGTGGTTGTGGAGAAGACAAAAAAGAAGGAGATAATCTCACACCAACTAGGCGTATCAACGGGCTATGGAGATGCCCATCAATAGATATCAATGTGAGTGAGTAGGGATTGCCATGCAACGGATGCACTAGAGCTATAAGTGTATGAAAGCCCAAAAAGAAACTGAGTGGGTGTGCATCCAACTTGCTTGCTCACGAAGACCTAGGGCAATTTTGAGGAAGCCCATCATTGGAATATACAAGCCAAGTTCTATAATGAAAAATTCCCACTAGTATATGAAAGTGACAATATAGGAGACTCTCTATCATGAAGATCATGGTGCTACTTTGAAGCACAAGTGTGGAAAAAGGATAGTAGCATTGCCCCTTCTCTCTTTTCTCTCATTTTTTTCTTTTTTTTCTTTTTTTTTCTTTTAGTGGGCATCTTTGGCCTCTTTTTTTTTAAGTCCGGAGACTCATCCCGACTTGTGAGGGAATCATAGTCTCCATCATCCTTTCCTCACATGGGACAATGCTCTATAATGATGCTCATCACACTTTTATTTACTTACAACTCAAGAATTACAACTCGATACTTGAACAAGATATGACTCTATATGAATGCCTCCGGCGGTGTACCGGGATGTGCAATGATCTAGCATAGCCATGAAAACATCATGCTAGATATCTTACGATCATGCTAAGCAATATGACAATGATGGTGCTTGTCATGATAAACGGAACGGTGGAAGTTGCATGGCAATATATCTCGGAATGGCTATGGAAATGCCATAATAGGTAGGTATGGTGGCTGTTTTGAGGAAGGTGGGTTTAATGCACCGGCGAAAGTTGCGCGGTACTAGAGAGGCTAGCAAAGGTGGAAGGGTGAGAGTGCGTATAATCCATGGACTCAACATTAGTCATAAAGAACTCACATACTTATTGCAAAAGTCTATTAGTCATCAAAACAAAGTACTACACGCATGCTCCTAGGGGAAGGGTTGGTAGGAGTTAACCATCGCGCGATCCCAACCTCCACACAAAGGAAGACATTCAATAAATAAATCATGCTCCGACTTCGTCACATAACGGTTCACCATACGTGCATGCTACGGGAATCACAAACTTTAACACAAGTATTTCTACCAATCCACAATTACTCACTAGCATGTCTCTAATATCACAATCTTTATATCTCAAAACAATCATAAGGAATCAAACTTCTCATAGTATTCAATGCACTTTATATGAAAGTTTTTATTATACATCTCTTGGATGCCCATCATATTAGGCCTAAATTCATAACCTAAGCAAATTACCATGTTGTTTAGAGACTCTCAAACTAATATAAGTGAAGCATGAGAGTTCAACAATTTCTATAAAATAAAACCACCGCCGTGCTCTAAAAAGATATAAGTGAAGTACTAGAGCAAATTGACAAACTACTCCAAAAAGATATAAGTAAAGATCAATGAGTAGCCAAAAATTTAAATAACTATGTGAAGACTCTCTCATCTAAGAATTTCAGATCTTAAGTACTTTATTCAAACACCAAAACAAAATAAAATGGCATTCCAAGAATAGCACGCATCATGTGAACGAATAAAAATTTAGGCTCAACATAGGCTAACCGATAATTGTTGATGAAGAGAGGTGGGATGTGTAGCATCCCCAAGCTTAGATGCTTGAGACTTATTGAAATATTTACTTGGGGTGCCTTGGGCATCCCCAAGCTTGAACTTTTGAATCTCGTCCAATCCTCTCATATCCCGGTTTCACCTAAGTCTCAAAAATTTCATCCACACAAAACTCGAAAAGAACTCGTGAGATAGGTTAGTACACATAAGAATAAATCAACACTTCATGTACTGCCAAGACAAGTTGCACAATAATTATCAAACATCATCTACTGTTTACTATCGTTTCCACAATTTATATCTACCAATATAGGCTATGAAAACCATAGGATAAGTAGATAACAAAACTATGACAGCAATCTGTCCAAACAGAACAGTCTGTAGCAATCTATTAAACCAGTGTACTTATGTAACTCAAAAAATTATGAAAATTTAGTACATGCTAAATAATTTATATGACAACACTGTGTAAAAATTTCAGAAACGTTCCACGTTACAGTAAAATATGAAAATTCAAACACTACAGAAAAAGTTTCTGTTTTTACACAGCACACATCAAAACATGCAATGCAAGCATCCTAAGACAATTCTTGGAACTTTTTATTGAAAAACAAGATTATGAATAACACCTAACAGAGAACAACAAAATAAAATGACGCTCCAAGCAAAACTCATATTATGTGACGAATAAAAATATAGCTCCAAGTAAGATATACCGATAGTGTTGAAGACGAAAGAGGGGATGCCTTCCAGGGCATCCCCAAGCTTAGGCGCTTGAGTCTTCCTTGGATATTACCTTGGGGGTGCCTTTGGCATCCCCAAGCTCAGGTTCTTGTCACTCCTTATTCTCCTCATATCGGTGTCTCACCCAAAACTTGAAAACTTCAATCACACAAAACTTAACGGAACTTCGTGAGATGGGTTAGTATAATAAATAAAGATAATTCACTTAGGTACTGTCAATACAAGATTCATAATTGTTCCCACATGATACCTACTGTATTCTACCATTCCCATAATTTATACCACTAAATATAAGCTATGGAAACACTAAAACAAGCAAACTATGCATGCAAAACAGAATCTGTCAAAAACAGAACAGTCTGTGAAGATCTGTAGTGTAACCATACTTCCCTGTCTCTTAAAATTCTGAAAAATTAGGACAACTTGAATAATTTGTATATCAAGAGTGTGTAAAAATTTCAGATCATTATCACGCTCCAGTAAAAAATGAAAAATCCTGTACTGGAGTCAAAAGTTTCTGTTTTGGTTCAGCATCAATTCTACTCATCTTGTGAGTCATCCCAAAGGCTTTACTTGGCACTTTATCAAAATAAAAGGAACAAAACATGATTAATACAGTAGCTTAATCATGTGAACACACAAAAACAGAAAGTAAAAGTGTTGGGTTGTCTCCCAACAAGCGCTTTTCTTGAATGCCTTTTAGCTAGGCATGATGATTTCAATGATGCTCACATAGGAATAATAATTATAACATGCAAAAGAGCATCATGAATCTCATGACAAGCACATTTAAGTCTAACCCACTTCCTATGCATAGGGATTTTGTGAGCAAACAATTTATGGGAGCAATAATCAACTAGCATAGGAAGGAAAAACAAGCATAACTTCAAAACTTTGAACACATAGAGAGGAAACTTGATATTATTGCAATTCCTACAAGAATATGTTCCTCCCTCATAATAATTTTCAGTAGCATCATGAAGGAATTTCACAATATAACCAGAACATAAAGCATTATCTTCATGATTCACAAGCATAGAAAATTTGTCACTCTCCACATAAGCAATTTTCTTGTCATTCATAATAGTGGGAGCAAACTCAACAAAATAACTATCATGAGATACTTGATTGACATAACCACTTTGAATATTAAAATCAAGATGACAAGTTTCATGGTTACTATCACTCTTTATAGCATACATGTCATCATCATAATCATCATAGATAGTAGGCATGTCATTATCATAACAAATTTGCTCATCAAAACTTGGGGGACTAAAAATATCATCTTCATCAAACATAGCATCCCCAAGCTTGTGGCTTTGCATATCATTAGCATCATGGATATTCAGAGAATTCATACTAGCAATATTGCAATCATGCTCATCTTTCAAGGAATTCTCATTAAGTATTTTCATAAATTCTTCCTCTACCAATTGAGCACAATTTTCCAAACAATCATTTTCACGAAAGACATTAAAAAGACAAACCAATTGATGCAACCTAAACTCCATTTTTTGTAGTTTTCTTTTATAAAACCAACCTAGTGAAAAACAATAAACTAAAAGATTTAATTGCAAGATCTAAAGATATACCTTCAAGCACTCACCTCCCCGGCAACGGTGCCAGAAAAGAGCTTGATGTCTACTACGCAACCTTCTTCTTGTAGACTCGTGTTGGGCCTCCAAGCGCAGAGTTTTGTAGGACAGTAGCAAATTTCCCTCAAGTGGATGAACTAAGGTTTATCAATCTGTGGGAGGCGTAGGATGAAGATGGTCTCTCTCAAACAACCCGGCAACCAAATAACAAAGAGTCTCTTGTGTCCCCAACACACCCAATACAATGGCAAATTGTATAGGTGCACTAGTTCGGCGAAGAGATGGTGATACAAGTGTAATATGGATGGTAGATATAGGTTTTTGTAATCTGAAAATATAAAAACAGCAAGGTAACTAATGATAAAATTGAGCACAAACGGTATTGCAATGCTTAGAAACAAGGCCTAGGGTTCATACTTTCACTAGTGCAAGTTCTCTCAACAATACTGACATAGTTGAATCATATGTAAATCCGTCACGTGCGACAAAGAGTTCACTCCAAAGTCACAAATAGTGGAGAACAAACGAAGAAATTATTGTAGGGTACGAAACCACCTCAAAGTTATCTTTTCCGATCAATCGTATGAGCTATCCCTATAAGTGTCACGAACAGCCCTAGAGTTCGTACTAAAATAACACCTTAAGATACACATCAACCAAAACCCTAATGTCACCTAGATACTCCAATGTCACCACGAGTACCCATGGGCTTGATTATACGATATGCATCACACAATTTCAGATTCATCAGGTTCAATCCAACACAAAGAACTTCAAAGAGTGCCCCAAAGTTTCTACCGGGGAGTCAAGACGAAAACATGTGCCAACCCCTATGCATAGATTTCCAAGGTCACGGAACCCGCAAGTTGATCACCAAAACATACATCAAGTGGATCAATAGAACATCCCATTGTCACGACGGATATCCCATCGCAAGACATACATCAAGTGTTCTCAAATCCTTTGAAGACTCAATCCGATAAGAAAACTTCAAAGGGAAAACTCAATTCATCACAAGAAGATAGAGAGGGGAAAACTCCATATGATTCATCTATATTAATAAAGCTCGCGGTACATCAAGATCGTGTCATCTCAAGAACACGACAGAGAGAGAGATCAAACACAAGCTACTGGTACATACCCTTAGCCCCGAGGGTGAACTACTCCCTCCTCGTCATGGAGACTGCCGGGATGATGAAGATGGCCTCCGGTGATGGTTTCCCCCTCCGGCAGGGTGCCGGAACGGGCTCCCGATTGGTTTTTCGTGGCTACAGAGGCTTGCGGCGGCGGAACTCCCGATCTAGGTTTCTTTCTGGAGGTTTGGGTATTTGTAAGAATTTTTGGCGTCGGAAACAAGTCAAGGGGGGGCCACGAGGCGACGACAAGCCAAGGGGGCGCGCCCTAGGGGGGCGCCCCCTAGGCTTGTGGCTGCCTCGTGGCTCTTCTGGCCCAACTCCGATGCCCCGTGGGTCTCTTCTAGTCCATAAAAAATCACCGTAAATTTTTATTCCGTTTGGACTCCGTTTGATATTCCTTTTCTGTAAAACTCAAAAACAAGGAAAAAACAGAAACTGGCACTGGGCTCTAGGTTAATAGGTTAGTCCCAAAAAATAGTATAAAATAGCATATTAATGCATATAAAACATCAAAAACCGATAATATAATAGCATGGAACAATCAAAAATTATAGATACATTGGAGACGTATCAAAGGTGGACTTGAGCACGATCTCTCCGAGGAAGCGGTCCTGGTTCGAGAAGATGCAGCTCGACATGATGAGCTTCGAAGACCATTGATCCATGCAGCGGTGTGCGGGCATGAACACAACCGAGATGGCGTGTCGGAACTACATTCTTATTTTGTGTGTTGGCATGTGTGCCGGCCCGCTGGCAAGTGCGTCCAGCTTGAAAACCGCGTATTCTTTTTGTAGGCTGGCATATGTATGCCGACCGCTGGCATATCGCCGGCGTGAACTCTTGACGCTGGCATGGTAGATGGCATGATATGTGGCCGCCGGCCATTTTATCTTTAAAAACTGCCTCTGCGCGGACGAAAAATGGGTCGGCGCGTTGGGCGCACGGCCGACCCATTTACAAAATGGGACGGACATGTAGACCCAAACGGACAAAACGCGGACAAAGCGCGCGTCCGTTTGGGTCGTGCGGCCCATTTCGTCTGTCCGTGTCCGTTTGGGTCGCCGCGGACAGAAAAACTCATCCCAACGCGCCGACCCAAACGGACGCGAGTCTGTTTTCTGTCCGCGCGCGACCCATTCCAGGCTCAATTTTGGGCCTGATTTGTGTCCACGCGGACACTGGATGGACGCGCGCGACGCCCGCTCTTCTCCCCCTGGCCCGTTAGTCGGTGGCACGTCGCCCACCATTTCCCCCAAAAATTCCCAAAACGCTCCCGCTCTCCCCCCTGCGCGCGCCATGGACGACGACGCGCTGACCCTCGACGCCGCCGCTGGCCTCGCCTCCGTCGGTCCTCATGATGCACAAAAAGGTCCGGCGTCGACCAAGAAGAAGAAGTTGCTGACGCCCGAGGAGCGCGCCGACCAATCGTTGAGGAGGAAGAACCACCGGCACCAACAATAAGCGCGGGAGGAGGCCGCGACCGCGTCCACCATCGCCGTCGCCTTCGATCAAGAGTCCAACGCCGCCAAGACCAACCTGCTGGTCCGCGAGGCCACGATGCAGACCCTACTGATGCTAGGGTTAAACCCAGGCCAGCAGGGCTCGCTGCCGTGGTGGCCGCGGCCAGCACCGGCTCATCGCCGCTCCGTCGCCCACTGCCGGACTCACCATGCATGTCCACCACGCCGGCGGCGCACGGCTTCCAGCGGCATCACCCGCAAACCTCCGGTTTGTCCTACTCTATGGGCTCCGGTGAACCGGAGGTGAGCGTGGTCGCGCCTGCCATGCCAGCACCCGCGGGCATCGACCTCAACGCGGTGCCTTTGGGCGGTGGATCGTCCTCCAGCGGTTCGTGCAAACGCCGCCGCGAGCTCCCAGCCGACGCCATGGGTAACGCCCGCAACCTATTTGACAAAATGCTAGTTGCGAAAGATGAGGACAGTCTGTTCATGCAGGGCCTCATCTACGAAGGTGGTGGCCGTGGCGGTGGTGCTACCTTCGCCCCCGAGGAGACACAAAGCCAAGATGGTCGCAACCCCTTCATGGCCGGGCACGATGACATTGGGTCCACATTTGATGATGACAGTGGAGGCATGGCCGACCCCCTCATGGAGGACCAAGTCGGCTTGGGCGGCTCTTTTACGCTAGATCACGAGTTCCTGGAAGACTATGGCCTAGATGAAGAGGATGATGAAGTGGACATCGAGCGAGAGCCCATGTTGGCTGGCATAGCCCAATAGAAGGGGTTGAAAATTGCGCATTCTTTTTGTTGGCTGTCATATGTATGCCGGACGCTGGCATGGTAGATGGCATGATGTCTGGCCGCCGGTCATTTTATCTTTAAAAACTATCTGTGCGCGGACGAAAAATGGGTCTGGGCGCACGTTGGGAGCACGGCCGACCCATTCGTAAAAGGGGGCGGACGAGCCGACCCAAACAGACAAAACGCGGACAAAGCGCACGTCCGTTTGGGTCGCGCGGTTGGGATTGCTCTGACAAGCATGGTGACTTGGTGAGATGAACTCGGGGCATCTCCAACGATGTGCATCGAAACATTGCTAGACGTGGTTCAAACATTTTTAGCATTGTACATAAAACATCCATGAACAGGTCGACATGCTCCAATTTGGTAAAATCAGAAACAAACTTGTGGAAGGATTGGGGGAGTCTGGATGCCTGCACGACGGACTTCGATACATCCGACCCATTGTGCATAAAACGTCCATGAAACCCCTTACCAGGGCCCTTTCCCCCCACTATGTTCCTCCCCTTGTTCTCTATATGCATCCATCAAGACCGCCGCCGCTTTTACACCACCCGGTCACCGTCCAGTTCTTGCCGTACCATCCTTGCTCCATCCAGGCGTCTTATATTTCATTGTTGCCATATCCCCGAATCCGTCTGCACCTGGGTATCATTCGTCCCCGGCCAACGCTGTTCATGGCGGACGCCATGCGTGACATGTTGGTAATATGCCCTAGAGGCAATAATAAAATGGTTATTATTATATTTCCTTGTTCATGATAATCGTTTATTATCCATGTTATAATTGTATTGATTGGAAACTCAAATACATGTGTGGGTACATAGACAACACTGTGTCCCTAGTATGCCTCTAATAGACTAGCTCATTGATCAAAGATGGTCAAGGTTTCCTAGCCATAGACATGAGATGTCATTTGATAATGGGATCACATCATTAGGAGAATGATGTGATGGACAAGACCCAAAACTATGAACATAGCATATGATCGTGTCAGTTTATTGCTATTGTTTTCTGCATGTCAAGTATCTATTCCTATGACCATGAGATCATGCAACTCACAGACACCGGAGGAATACCTTGTGTGTATCAAACGTCGCAACGTAACTGGGTGACTATAAAGATGCTCTACAGGTATCTCCGAGGGTGTCTGTTGAGTTGGCATGGATCAAGACTGGGATTTGTTACTC
Source organism: Elymus sibiricus (assembly GCA_039707655.1). Taxonomy (NCBI): domain Eukaryota; kingdom Viridiplantae; phylum Streptophyta; class Magnoliopsida; order Poales; family Poaceae; genus Elymus; species Elymus sibiricus. The sequence goes on from CM077675.1 coordinate 119,205,352, forward strand.
AGTGTGACGGAGAGGTATCTCAGGGCCCACTCGATAATACAACATCACAATGAGCCTTGCAAGCAAAGTGACTAAAGAGTTAGCCACGGGATCTTGTATTACGAAACGAGTAAAGAGACTTGCCGGTAACGAGATTGAACTAGGTATAGAGATATCGACGATCGAATCTCGGGCAAGTAACATACCGAAGAAACAAAGGGAACGGCATACGGGATTAATTGAATCCTTGACATAGAGGTTCAACCGATAAAGATCTTCGTAGAATATGTAGGAGCCAATATGGGCATCCAGGTCCCGCTATTGGTTATTGACCGTAGAGGTGTCTCGGTCATGTCTAGATAGTTCTCGAACCCGTAGGGTCTGCACACTTAAGGTTCGGTGACGTTTCGGTATAGTTGAGTTATGTATGTTGGTGACCGAAGGTTGTTCGAAGTCCTGGATGAGATCCAGGACGTCACGAGGAGCTCCGGAATGGTCCGGAGGTAAAGATTGATATATATGAAGTCCCGTTTTGGTCACCGGAAAAGTTTCGGGTACTTCGGTAGTGTACCGGGAGTGCCGGGAGGGTACCGGGGGACCATCGGGAGGGGCCTCTCGCCCCAAAGGGCCTAATGGGCTGTGGGAGGAGGTAAACCAGCCCCTAGTGGGCTGGCCGAACCCCCCCCCCCCCCAACAAGGCCCATGCGGCTAGGGGTGAGAAAGTCCAAGTGGAGGAAAGGAAAACCAAGTGGGGGAGGAATCCTACTCCTAGTAGGATTGGAGTTGGACTCCTCCACCTCCCCACTTCAGCCGACCCTAGGGGAGGATCCCTAGGGCGCCGGCCTCCCTCCCCTTCCTCCTACATATACTAGAGGGAGAGAGGGCAGCCACCACCAGAAAACCCTAAGCGACGTGTTGCCCTCTTCTTCCTCTAGATCGTTTTCTCCTCTAGTCTAGTTTCGGCGGTGCTTAGGCGAAGCCCTGCCGGAATAGTTCCACCACCACCACTGCCGCGCCGTCACGCTGCCGGAGAACTCATCTACCTCTCCGCTCCCTCTTGCTGGATCAAGAAGGCGGAGATCGTCATCGAGCTGTACGTGTGCTGAACGCGGAGGTGCCGTCCGTTCGGCACTAGATTGGAAGGATCGTGATTGGATCGCGGGACGGATCGTGATTGGATCGCGAGACGGATCGTGATTGGATCGTGAGACGGATCGTGATGGCATCGCGGGACAGCTTGCGATTTGGATTGCGAAGACGTTCGACTACATCAACCGCGTTTCTTAACGCTTCCGCTTAGCAATCTATAAGGGTATGTAGATCCACTCTCCCTCTCGTAGATGCTCATCACCATGGATAGATCTTGCGTGTGCGTAGGAAATTTTTTGTTTCCCATGCAACGTTCCCCAACAGTGGCATCATGAGCTAGGTCTATGTGTAGATGAGATCACGAGTAGAACATGATGTCTACTACGCAACCTTCTTCTTGTCGACTCGTGTTGGGCCTCCAAGCGCAGAGTTTTGTAGGACAGTAGCAAATTTCCCTCAAGTGGATGACCTAAGGTTTATCAATACGTGGGAGGCGTAGGATGAAGATGGTCTCTCTCAAACAACCCTGCAACCAAATAACAAAGAGTCTCTTGTGTCCCCAACACACCCAATACAATGGCAAATTGTATAGGTGCACTAGTTCCGCGAAGAGATGGTGATACAAGTGCAATATGGATGGTAGATATAGGTTTTTGTAATCTGAAAATATAAAAATAGCAAGCTAACTAATGATAAAAGTGAGCACAAACGGTATTGCAATGCCTGAAAACAAGGCCTAGGGTTCATACTTTCACTAGTGCAAGTTCTCTCAACAATACTAACATAGTTGAATCATATGTAAATCCCTCACGTGCGACAAAGAGTTCACTATAAAGTCACAAATAGCGGAGAACAAATGAAGAAATTATTGTAGGGTACGAAACCACCTCAAAGTTATCTTTCCGATCAATCTTATGAACTATCCCTATAAGTGTCACGAACAGCCCTAGAGTTCGTACTAAAATAACACCTTAAGATACACATCAACCAAAACCCTAATGTCACCTAGATACTCCAATGTCACCACAAGTACCCATGGGCTTGATTATACGATATGCATCATACAATTTCAGATTCATCATGTTCAATCCAACACAAAGAACTTCAAAGAGTGCCCCAAAGTCTCTACCGAAGAGTCAAGACGAAAACATGTGCCAACCCCTATGCATAGATTCCCAAGGTCACGGAACCCGCAAGTTGATCACCAAAACATACATCAAGTGGATCAATAGAACATCCCATTGTCACCACGGATATCCCATCGCAAGACATACATCAAGTGTTCTCAAATCCTTAAAGACTCAATCCGATAAGTAAACTTCAAAGGGAAAACTCAATTCATCACAAGAAGATAGAGAGGGGAAAACTCCATATGATTCATCTATATTAATAAAGCTCGCGGTACATCAAGATCGTGTCATCTCAAGAACACGAGAGAGAGAGATCAAACACATAGCTACTGGTACATACCCTCAGCCCCGAGGGTGAACTACTCCCTCCTCGTCATGGAGACCGCCGGGATGATGAAGATGGCCTCCGGTGATGGTTTCCCCCTCCAGCAGGGTGCCGGAACGGGCTCCCGATTGGTTTTTCGTGGTTCTGGAGGCTTGCGGCAGCGGAACTCCCGATCTAGGTTTCTTTTCGGGGGTTTCTATATTTATAGGAATATTTGGCGTTGGAATCACGTTAGGGGGGTGCTCGAGGGACCCACAAGCCAGGGGTGCGCGCTCTAGGGGGGCGCCCCCTAGGCTTGTGACCTCCTCGGGACTCCTCTCCGGTATATTTTTGCTCCAGTATTTTTTATATTTTCCAAAAATATTCTCCGTAAATTTTCAGCCCATTCTGAGAACTTTTATTTCTGCACAAAAACAACACCACGGTAGCTCTGCTGAAAACAGCGTCAGTCCGGGTTAGTTCTAATAAAATCATACCAAAATCATATAGAATTATTGTAAACATGGCATGAATACTTCATAAATTATAGATACGTTGGAGACGTATCAGAATCCCCAAGCTTAATTCCTGCTCGTCCTCGAGTAGGTAAATGATAAAAGAAATAATTTATGAAGTGTGAATGCTACCTAACATGTTCATCATATTCTTTTCTTATTTGTATAGCATGGACATTTGGACTTGTAAATGATTCAAAGCAATAGTCTAGTTTTAACATAATGACTTCAATACTCAAGCATGTCAACAAGCAACCATGTCTTTCAAAATATCAACACTAAAGAATGTTATCCCTAGCCCATCATGCTCAATCATTGATCCATTCATGAAACACACTCAAATATTAGCTATGCCCAATGCTCAAGTACGATCATAGTGCCCCCTAGTTGGTGTTTATAAGAGAAGATGGAGACTCAAAGCAAAAATAAAAATTGCATAAAGTAAATAGATAGGCCCTTCGCAGAGGGAAGTAGGGATTTGTAGAGGTGCCAGAGCTCAAGGTTTTAAATTGAGAGAGAGAAAATATTTTGGGTGGCATGCTTTTCCTGTCAACGAAAACGACAAAGTAGCTCACAATACTTTCCATGCTAGATACATTATAGGCGGTTCCCAAACAGAATGGTAAAGTTTTTACTCCCCCTCCACCAATCAATCACACTCCACGGCGAGCCGAATCCACGGGTACCGTCCATACAAACAACAATCCTGGGGGGGAGTTTTGTTTCATTATATTTTGATTTGATTTTTGAGCATGGAACTGGGCATCCCGAATACCAGCCACTTTCTCGTGAATGATAGTGAATCAACACATATCGTGAGAATAACACACCTAGCATGGAAAAATATTGGATACTCCCCACCGTTTCATGAGCGGTACGGGCACACAAAAGAGAAAATTTATTTTGAAAATTTAGAGATGGCACATACAAATTTGCTTGGAACGGCATGGAAATACCGCATATAGGTAGGTATGGTGGACTCATAAGGCAAAACTTGGTTTAAGGATTTTGGATGCACAAGTAGTATTTCTACTTAGTACAAATGGATGCTAGCAAATAGATTGGGAAGCAACCAAATCAAGAAACGAAAATTCACATAAGTGAGCATTGAACATAACTAACACCGAATAATGCACCACAAGTAGGATGTAACTTCATTGCATACTATTGACTTTCGTACTTGCATAGGGAATCACAAACCTTAACACCAATATTCCTACTAAAGCATAATTACTCACTAACATGACTCACATATTACTATCATCATGTTTCAAAACTATTACAAAGAATCAAGTTTAATTTGTCCAATGATCTTCATGAAAGTTTTTATTATATCCTCCTTGGATATCTATCACTTTGGGACTAGTTTCATATATTGCCATTGCTTTTTCGACAAGATCAAACAAATTTAAATGAAGCACATGAGCATAAAGATTTCATCCCTCAAAAAGGTATAAGTGAAGCATGAGAGGGAATGACAAGCTACTCTCAAAAGATATAAGTGAAGATCAATGAGTAGTCAAACAATTAAGTAGCTATGTGAGGACTCTCTCTCTCTCTCAATAAATATTTTCAGATCTTAAGCATTTTATTAAGAAGCAAGCAAAACAAAAATAGAACTCCAAGAATAGCACGCGTAATGTGAACGAATAAAAATTTAGGCCCACATAGGCTAACTGATAGTTGACGAAGAGAGGTGGGATGCGTAGCATCCCCAAGCTTAGATGCTTGAGACTTCCTGAAATATTTACTTGGGGTGCCTTGAGCATCCCCAATCTTGAACTTTTGAATCTCGTTCCATCCTCTCATATCCCGGTTTCATCTATTCTCAAAAACTTCATCCACACAAAACTCGAAAAGAACTCGTGAGATAGGTTAATACACATAAGAATAAATCAACACTTCATGTACTGCCAAGACAAGTTGCACAATAATTTTCAAACATTAGGTACTGTATACTATCATTTCCACAATTTATATCTACAAATATAGGCTATGGAAACTATAGGATAAGTAGATAACGAAACTATGACAGCAATCTGTCCAAACAGAACAGTCTGTAGCAATTTATAAAAATAGTGTACTTATGTAACTCAAAAAATTATGACAATTTAGGACATGCTAAATAATTTATATGAAAACACTGTGTAAAATTTCAAGAACTTTCCACGTTCCAGTAAAATATGAAAATTCAAACACTACAGAAAAAGTTTCTGTTTTTACACAGCACATATCAAAACATGCAATGCAAGCATCCTAAGGCAATTCTTGGAACTTTTTATTGAAAAACAAGATTATAAATAACACCGAACATAAAACAAGAAAATAAAATGACGCTCCAAGCAAAACTCATATTATGTGACGAATAAAAATATAGCTCCAAGTAAGATATACCGATAGTGTTGAAGACGAAAGAGGGGATGCCTTCCGGGGCATCCCCAAGCTTAGGCGCTTGAGTCTTCCTTGGATATTACCTTGGGGGTGCCTTGGGCATCCCCAAGCTTAGGTTCTTGTCACTCCTTATTCTCCTCATATCGGTGTCTCACCCAAAACTTGAAAACTTCAATCACACAAAACTTAACGGAACTTTGTGAGATGGGTTAGTGTAGTAAAGATAAATCATTCACTTAGGTACTGTCAAGACAAGATTAATAATTGTTCCCACATCATACCTACTGTATTATATCATTCCCATAATTTATATCACTCAATATAATCTATGGAAACACTAAAACAAGCAAACTATGCATGCAAAACAAAATCTGTCAAAAACAGAACAGTCTGTGAAGATCTGTAGTGTAACCATACTTACCTGCCTCTAAAAATTATGAAAAATTAGGAAAACCTGAAGAATTTGTATATAAAGACTGTGTAAAAATTTCAGATCAAAATCACGTTCCAGTGAATTTACAAAATTCCTGGACTGAGAGCAAAAGTTTCTGTTTTTGCACAGAATCAAGTCAACTATCATCCACACTATCCCAAAGGCTTTACTTGGCACTTTATTGAAACAAAAGCTATAAAACATGATTATAAAGTAGATTAATCATGTGGACACACAAAAACAGTAGGTATAAATATTGGGTTGTCTCCCAACAAGCGCTTTTCTTTAATGCCTTTTTAGCTAGGCATGATGATTTCAATGATGCTCACATAAAAGATAAGAATTGAAACACAAAGAGAGCATCATGAAGCATATGACTAGCACATTTAAGCCTAACCCACTTCCTATGCATAGGGATTTTGTGAGCAAACAATTTATGGGAGCAAGAATCAACTAGCATAGGAAGGCAAAACAAGCATAACTTCAAAACTTTGAACACATAGAGAGGAAACTTGATATTATTGCAATTCCTACAAGCATATGTTCCTCCCTCATAATAATTTTCAGTAGCATCATGAAGGAATTTCACAATATAACCAGAACATAAAGCATTATCTTCATGATCCACAAGCATAGAAAATTTGTCACTCTCCACATAAGCAATTTTCTTCTCATTCATAATAGTGGGAGCAAACTCAACAAAATAACTATCATGTGAAGCATAATCCAATTGAAAATTAAAATCATGATGACAAGTTTCATGGTTATCATTATTCTTTATAGCATACATTTCATCACAATAATCATCATAAATAGGAGGCATGCTTTCATCATAATAAATTTGCTCATCAAAACTTGGGGGACTAAAAATATCATATTCATCAAACATAGCATCCCCAAGCTTGTAGCTTTGCATATCATTAGCATCATGAATATTCAAGGAATTCATACTAACAAAATTGTAATCATGCTCATCATACAAAGATTTAGTGCCAAACATTTTAATGACTTCTTCTTCTAACACTTTGGCACAATTTTCCTTTCCATCATTTTCACGAAAGACATTATAAAGATGAAGTATATGAGGCAACCTCAATTCCATTTTTTTGTAGTTTTCTTTTATAAAACCAAACTAGTGAAAAACAAGAAACTAAAAGATTTGATTGCAAGATCTAAAGATATACCTTCAAGCACTCACCTCCCCGGCAACGGCGCCAGAAAAGAGCTTGATGTCTACTACGCAACCTTCTTCTTGTAGACTCGTGTTGGGCCTCCAAGCGCAGAGTTTTGTAGGACAGTAGCAAATTTCCCTCAAGTGGATGACCTAAGGTTTATCAATCCGTGGGAGGCATAGGATGAAGATGGTCTCTCTCAAACAACCCTGCAACCAAATAACAAAGAGTCTCTTGTGTCCCCAACACACCCAATACAATGGCAAATTGTATAGGTGCACTAGTTAGGCGAAGAGATGGTGATACAAGTGCAATATGGATGGTAGATATAGGTTTTTGTAATCTGAAAATATAAAAACAGCAAGGTAACTAATGATAAAAGTGAGCACAAACGGTATTGCAATGCTTGAAACCAAGGCCTAGGGTTCATACTTTCACTAGTGCAAGTTCTCTCAACAATACTAACATAGTTGAATCATATGTAAATCCCTCACGTGCGACAAAGAGTTCACTCCAAAGTCACAAATAGCCGAGAACAAACGAAGAAATTATTGTAGGGTACGAAACCACCTCAAAGTTATCTTTCCGATCAATCTTATGAGCTATCCCTATAAGTGTCACGAACAGCCCTAGAGTTCGTACTAAAATAACACCTTAAGATACACATCAACCAAAACCCTAATGTCACCTAGATACTCCAATATCACCACAAGTACCCATGGGCTTGATTATACGATATGCATCACACAATTTCAGATTCATCATGTTCAATCCAACACAAAGAACTTCAAAGAGTGCCCCAAAGTCTCTACCAGAGAGTCAAGACGAAAACATGTGCCAACCCCTATGCATAGATTCCCAAGGTCACGGAACCCGCAAGTTGATCACCAAAACATACATCAAGTGGATCAATAGAACATCCCATTGTCACCACGGATATCCCATCGCAAGACATACATCAAGTGTTCTCAAATCCTTAAAGACTCAATCCGATAAGTAAACTTCAAAGGGAAAACTCAATTCATCACAAGAAGATAGAGAGGGGAAAACTCCATATGATTCATCTATATTAATAAAGCTCGCGGTACATCAAGATCGTGTCATCTCAAGAACACGAGAGAGAGAGATCAAACACATAGCTACTGGTACATACCCTCAGCCCCGAGGGTGAACTACTCCCTCCTCGTCATGGAGACCGCCGGGATGATGAAGATGGCCTCCGGTGATGGTTTCCCCCTCCGGCAGGGTGCCGGAACGGGCTCCCGATTGGTTTTTCGTGGCTCTGGAGACTTGCGGTGGCGGAACTCCCGATCTAGGTTTCTTTTCGGGGGTTTCTGTATTTATAGCAATATTTGGCGTTGGAATCACGTCAGGGGGGGTGCTCGAGGGACCCACAAGCCAGGGGGGCGCGCCCTAGGGGGGGGGCGCCCCCTAGGCTTGTGACCTCCTCGGGACTCCTCTCCGGTATCTTTTTGCTACAGTATTTTTTATATTTTCCAAAAATATTCTCCGTAAATTTTCAGCCCATTCCGAGAACTTTTATTTTTGCACAAAAACAATACCACGGTAGCTCTGCTGAAAACAGCGTCAGTCCGGGTTAGTTCTAATAAAATCATACCAAAATCATATAGAATTATTGTAAACATGGCATGAATACTTCATAAATTATAGATACGTTGGAGACGTATGAGAACACAAAGGAGTTTGTGGGCGTTGATGCTCAGATTGCTTCCTCCCTTGGTCTTTTCTTGATTCAGTGGTATTGTGGGATGAAGCGGCCCGGACCAACATTACTCGTACGCTTACGAGAGACCGGTTCCATCAACTGACATGTAACTTTGTTGCATAAAGATGGCTGGCGGGTGTCTGTTACTCCCACTTTAGTTGGATCGGATTCGACAAAGGCGGTCCTTGAGAAGGTTGAATAGCAATTTGCGTATCACCGTTGTGGTTTTTGCGTAGGTAAGAATTGTTCTTGCTAGATACCCGTAGCAGCCACGTAAAACTTGCAACAACAATTAGAGGACGTCTAACTTGTTTTTGCAGGGTATGTTGTGATGTGATATGGCCAATTACATGATGAGATATATGTGATGTATGAGATGATCATGTATTGTATAGAATATCACGACTTGCATGTCGATGAGTACGGCAACCGGCAGGAGCCATAGGGTTGTCTTTAATTTATTTTCGCCGTTTTGCTTTACTTTATCGCTATGAGTTAGCAATAGTCGTAGAAGCAACAGTTGGCGCGACAACCTCATGGCGACACATTGATGGAGATCAAGATGATGGAGATCATGGTGTCATGCCGGTGACAATGGAGATCATGCCGGTGCTTTGGAGATGGAGATCAAAAGCACAAGTTCATGGCCATATCATGTCACTTATGATTTGCATGTGATGTTAATCCTTTTATGCATCTTATTTTTCTTAGGACGACGGTAGCATTATAAGGTGATCCCTCACTGAAATTTTAAGATAAAACTGTGTTCTCCCCGAGTGTGCACCATTACGAAAGTTCGTCGTTTCGAGACACCACGTGATGATCGGGTGTGATAGACTCTACGTTCGCATACAACGGGTGCAAGCCAGTGTTGCACATGCAGAACACTCGGGTTAAACTTGACGAGCCTAGCATGTACAGACATGGCCTCGGAACACAAGAGACCGAAAGGTCGAACATGAGTCATATAGTAGATATGATCAACATGAAGATGTTCACCATTGAAACCATCTGAACTCACGTGATGATCGGACTTGAGTTGGTGAATTTGGATCATGTGACACTCGAATGACCGGAGGGATGTCAATTTGACTAGGAGTTTTTAAGTAATATGATTAAGTATCTCATTATCATGAACAAAGTCAAAATGTCTTTGCAAATTATGTTGTAGATTACTAGCTCGCACTATAGCTCCCTTGAATTTTTATATGTTCCTAGAGAAATAGAGTTGAAAGATGATGGTAGCAATAATGCAGACTGGGTCCGTGATCTGAGGATTGTCCTCATTGCTGCACAGAAAGCTTATGTCCTTAATGCACCGCTCGGTGTGCCACCCCCTCAAGCGTCGTCTGTAGATGTTGTGAACATCTAATAGGCACGTTCTGATGACTACTTGATAGTTCAGTGCGTCATGCAATACGGCTTAGAATTAAGGCTCCAAAACATTTTGAACGTCACGGAACATATGAGATGTTCTAAGAGCTGAAATTGGGATCTTAGGCTCGTGCCCGTGTTGAGAGGTATGAGACCAACAAGATTATTTGCCTGCAAGATGAAGGAGAATAGCTCAATCGGTGAGCATGTGCTCAGATTGTCTGGGTGCTACAATCGCTTGAATCGAGTGGGAGTTGATCTTCCAGATAAGATAGTGATTGATATAGTTCTCCAAGTCACTGTCACGAAGCTACTAGAGCTTCGTGATGAACTATAAAATGCCAGGGATGGAAATAATGATCCCCGAGCTATTCGCGATGTTTGACACCGCGAAGGTAGAAATCAAAAAGGAGCATCAAGTGTTGATGGTTAGTAAAACCACTAGTTTTGAGAAGGGCAAGGGCGAGGAGGGAAACTTCATGGATGGCAAGTCAGTTGCTGCTCCAGTGAAGAAACCCAAGGTTGAACCCAAACCTGAGACTAAGTACTTCTATTATGAGGAGAACGGTCGCTGAAGCGGAACAACCCTAGATACTTGGTAGATAAGAAGGCTGGCAACGTCGACAGAAGTATATTTGATATACGTGTTATTGATGTGTACCTTACTAGTACTCCTAGTAGAACCTAAGTATTGGATACCGGTTCGGTTGCTAAATGTTAGTAACTCGAAATAAAAGCTACGGAATAAACGGAGGCTAGCTAAGGGTGAGGTGACGATGAGTGTTGGAAGTGTTTCCAAGGTTGATGTGATCACCATCGCACGCTCTCTCTACCTTCGGGATTAGTGATGAACCTAAATAAATGTTATTTGGTGTTTGCGTTGAGCATGAATGTGATTAGATCATGTTTATTGCAATACAGTTATTCATTTAAGTTAGAGAATAATGGTTATTATGTTTACATGAATAATACCTTCAATGGTCATGCACCCAATGAGAATGGTTTATTGAATCTTGATCGTAGTGATACACATGTTCATAATATTGATTTCAAAATATACAAAGTTAATAATGATAGTACCACATACTTGTGGCACTGCCGCTAAATGTCATATTGGTGTAAAACGCATGAAGAAACTCCATGCTGATGGATCTTTGGACTCATTCGATTTCGAATCGGTTGAGACATGCGGACCATGCCTCTTGGGCAAGATGACTAAGACCCCGTTTTTTGGTATGATGGAGCGGGCAAGTAACTTATTGGAAATGATACATGTTGATGTATTCGGTCCAATGAGTGTTGTAGCATGCGGTGGATATCGTTATTTTCCTACCTTCACTAATGATTTGAGTAGATATGGGGATATTTACTTAATGAAACATGATAACCCACAAGTATAGGGGATCGCAACAGTTTTCGAGGGTAGAGTATTCAACCCAAATTTATTGATTCGACACAAGGGGAGCCAAAGAATATTCTCGAGTATTAGCAGCTGAGTTGTCAATTCAACCACACCTGAAAGACTTAGTATCTGCAGCAAAGTATTTAGTAGCAAAGCAGTATGGAAGTAACGGTAACAATGGCAAAGTAACAGTAGCAGTTTTGTAGTGATTGTAACAGTAGCAACGGAAAAGTAACTTAGCAAAGATCAATATGTGAAAAGCTCGTAGGCAATGGATCAGTGATGGATAATTATGTCGGATGGCATTCATCATGCAACGGTTATAACATAGGGTGACACAGAACTATCTCTAATTCATCAATGTAATGTAGGCATGTATTCCATATATAGTCATACGTGCTTATGGAAAAGAACTTGCATGACATCTTTTGTCCTACCCTCCCGTGGCAGCGGGGTCCTAATGGAAACTAAGGGATATTAAGGCCTCCTTTTAATAGAGAACCGGACCAAAGCATTAGCACTTAGTGAATACATGAACTCCTCAAACTACGGTAATCACCGAAAAGAATCCCAGTTATTGTCACCCTGGGGGATGCGGATCATAACTCGTAATAGGTGTCTACAACTTGCAAGATAGGATCAAGAACACATATATATTCATGAAAACATAATAGGTTCAGATCTGAAATCATGGCACTCGGGCCCTAGTGACAAGCATTAAGCATAGCAAAGTCATAGCAACATCAATCTCAGAACATAATGGATACTAGGGATCAAACCCTAACAAAACTAACTCGATTACATGGTAAATCTCATCCAACCCATCACCGTCCAACAAGCCTACGATGGAATTACTCACGAACGGCGGAGAGCATCATGAAATTGGTGATGAAGGATGGTTGGTGATGACGACGGCGTCGATTTCCCCTCTCCGGAGCCCAAAACGGACCCCAGATCTGCCCTCCCGAGGAAGAACAGGAGGTGGCGGCGGCTCCGTATCGTAAAACGCGATGAACTCTTCTCCTTGATTTTTTTCTCCACGGATGTGAATATATAGAGTTGGAATCGAGGTCGTAGGAGCCACGAGGGGCCCACAAGCCACCAGGGCGCGCCCTAGGTGGGGCGCCCTCCTGGCTTGTGGCCAACAGGTGGACCCCCCTGGCTTGATTCTTTCGCCAATATTTTTTATTAATTCCAAAAATATTCTCCGTAAATTTTCAGGTCAATCCGAGAACTTTTATTTCTGCACAAAAATAACACCAAGGCAATTCTGCTGAAAACAGCGTCAGTCCGGGTTAGTTCCATTCAAATCATGCAAATTAGAGTCCAAAACAAGGGCAAAAGAGTTTGGAAAAGTAGATACGATGGAGACGTATCAACTCCCCAAGCTTAACCCATTGCTTGTCCTCAAGCAATTTAGTTGACAAACTGAAAGTGATAAAGAAAAACTTTTACAAACTCTGTTTGATCTTGTTGTTGTAAATATGTCTAACTGATGTTCAGATTTTCAGTAAAGATTATAGACTAACCACATTCACAATAACATTTAGGTCTCACATTTACTCATATCAATGGCATAATCAACTAGCGAGCAATAATAATAAATCTCGGATGATAACAATTTTATCAAAACAATCATGATACAATATGATATAATGGTATCTCGCTAGCCCTTTCTGAGACCGCAAAACATAAATGCAGAGCACCTCTGAAGAACAAGGACTGACTAGACATTGTAATTCATGGTAAAAGAGATCCAGTCACAATCATACTCAATATCAATTAATAACAAAGCATACAAATGACGGTGGTGCTCTCTAACTGGTGCTTTTTATAAGAGGATGATGACTCAACAGTAAAGTAAATAGATAGGCCCTTCGCAGAGGAAAGCAGGGATTTGCAGAGGTGCCAGAGCTCGAGCTTTTAAAACAGAGATGAATATAATTTTGAGCGATATGCTTTCATTGTCAACATAACAACTGAGAGATCTCGGTATCATCCATGCTAGATACATTATAGGCGGTTCCCAAACAGAATAGTAAAGTTTTTACTCCCCCTCCACCAATCAATCACACTCCACGGCGAGCCGAATCCACAGGTACCGTCCATACAAACAACAACCCTGGGGGAGTTTTGTTTCATTATTATTTTGATTTGAATTTTGAGCATGGAACTGGGCATCCCGAATACCAGCCACTTTCTCGTGAATGATAGTGAATCAACACGTATCGTGAGAATAACCCACCTAGCATGGAAGATGTTGACAGCCCTTAGTCACTACATGAGCGATTCGGGCATACAAAACAGAATATTATTTGAAGGTTTAGAGTTTGGCACATGCAAATTTACTTGGAACGGCAGGTAAATACCGCATATAGGTAAGTATGGTGGACTCATATGGAACAACTTTGGGTTTATGGAAATGGATGCGCAAGTAGTATTCCCGCTTAGTACAGGTGAAGGCTAGCAAGAGACTGGGAAGCGACCAACTAGAGAGAGACAACAGTCATAAACTTGCATTGAGATTAACCAACATTGAATGCAAGCATGAGTAGGATATAAATTACCATGAACATAAATATCGTGGAGGCTATGTTGATTTTGTTTCAACCACATGTGTGAACATGTGCCAAGTCAAGCCACTTGAATCATTCAGAGGAGGATACCATTCTATCATACTACATCACAACCATTTTGAAAATGCATGTTGGCACTCAAGACAAACCATTATACACTCTTAGTTAATTAAGCATGGCATGAGTAACTATAATCTCTAATTGTCATTGCAAACATGTTTCATCCATAATGAGCTGAATCTAGAACGGTGAGCTAATCATATTTACAAAAACAAAATAGGTCGAGTTCATACCAGCTTTTTATCCATCTCAATCACTTTATCATATATCATCATTATTGCCTTTCACTTGCACGACCGAACGGTGTGAATAATAAAGAGAGTGCACGTGCATTGGACTAAGCTGGAATCTGCAAACAATAACTCAAAGAAGAAGGCAAGGTAATATGGGCTCTCTGTAAGATAAACAATAATGCATATGAGAGCCACTCATCATTTTCATTGTGGTCTTCTCCTTACGACCCAAAGAAAGAAATTTCAAAACAAGAATGAGAAAAACTATTTACACGGGAAAGCTCCCAACAAGCAAAAGAAGAACGAGAAATCTTTTTGGGTTTTCTTTTAATACTACAACTAAACAAACTAGGAAGTAAAGCTAGAACTAAAAAAAGGGTTTTTTTTCTCAAGGTTAATTAAAAACACAGGAAGAAAGCGAAAAGAAGAAATAAACTACCATGGATGGTACAATGAAAAAGTATAAGCACCGACTACTAAGATGAGTGTGTGAACATGAATGTAATGTCGGTGAGAAATACGTACTCCCCCAAGCTTAGGCTTTTAGCCTAAGTTGGTCTAGTGCCATGGCTGGAAATAACCATCTCCTGGATACTCCGGAGGGTCCTGAGGGTTCCACTGGTTGGCGAGCTCCTGTGGCTCCCACTGAAAAACCGGATCCTGATACGGATCAAGGGTTGGTGCCGGCTCAGGTGATGGGGGTTGCGACAGACCCCAATATCTGTAGATGTCCTCGGGCATAATAGTGTACCTGCCTGAATGGATATCGAACAAAGAAGAAGCAGGCAGAGCAATAATCTCACAAGTACCCTGACTAAATACTAAGTTGTAAAGCAGCCTCCTATCATTATCCTTCCTAATAAAATCATGCGCTACCATACTGTCATAGTCTAAATATCTTGTAGGTAGCAGCATTTCCTCTTCCTCGTCAAGCCTAATGGGTATCTTAAAGTGTTTGGCTAGACGAGATGCATAGATACCTCCGAATATGGGACCCTTTGAACGGTTTAAGTTCAACCGTTGGGCCACCATAGCGCCTAGACTAAAAGTTCTATTAGCAAGTAAAGCGTGGCGCAGAATGGCGAGGTCGGGAGCACTAAGGCTTCCATTCTCCCCACGAGCAACTAAACATCTCCCCGCAAATAATGAATAATAGCGTAGAACAGGAAAATGTAAACTAGCTGCTCTTGCATTTGACACCCCGCTCTCTTCCCCCACAGTGGTTGCGGCAATAAAGTCCTCCATGTCTCTAGGACGTGGTTCACTGATGCTGCCCTCATAAGGTATTTTGCAAATTTTGCAAAAATCGTAAAGTGACATCTTCTTAGGCACATCATACAAGTAAAACTCTACCATGGGAGGATCCTTCCTAGGATAAAAGTGAAAGTTTCGCACGAAGATATTAGTGAGTAGGAGGTGCTGGTCACACTTATCGTAGAGGAAATCGGTGATGCCTGCATTCTCTGCCAAATAATAGAAATCTTCATAAATTCCAGCCGCCCTCAAGAATTCATCACTTGGCCCACATGGCCGAACCTCGGCGGTGCGGGGAATATTGTATCTGGGCTTCTCATTTTCATTTTCTTTAGAACCCCGGCTTGAAGAGCCTCTTAACAATCTCCTCATCATTTCTTTCTCTGAAAGATTTCTGAAATTTTTAGTGACTCAAAATAAAGGTAAACAAAACTCAACAAAACTTATAGCAACTACTCCCACAAGTGCCTAGGGACTATATCATGCATCAAAACTACTTGGGACCATACAAATTTGACATGCAAGCTCAAGAACCAAGTCACCACAGCAGCAAAGATTTGCAATATATAAAGCACTAAAACAAAAACTAATTGGACCATTGGAGGAGTCACATACCAAAGATCAATCCCCCAAAACAGTTTTACAAATGGAGCTTTGAGCAAGGAGATCGAAAATGGCAGCAAGATGAGCTAGGACACGGGTTTGAGCAATGGTGAGATTTTTTCTAGAGGAAGACGAAGTGGATGGGTGCTGGAATAAGTGAGGGGGGCCTACGTGGGCCCCACAAGCCACCAGGGCGCGCCTAGGGGGGTGGGCGCGCCCTGCAGGCTTGTGGCCCACTGGTGCAGCCCCCTGATGTGTTCTCGGTGCCAAAAATTCTTAAATATTCCAAAAAAAATCATACTAAATTTTCAGGGAATTCTGAGAACTTTATTTTCAGGTCACTGTTTTATTGCACGGATAAATCAGAAAACAGAAGAATAATAGCATTTTTACTTTATTTAATATAAATAACAGAAAGTAAAAGTTGGGTACAGAAGGTTGTGCTTTCTAAATTCATCCATCTCATGCTCCTCAAAAAGAATCCATCAATAAGGTTGATCAAGTCTTATTGACAAACTTTTTTCGAATGACACGGAACCGGAGAATTTTCGAATAACACTAGGTTACCTCAATGGGGATATGCATGTCCCCAACAATAAGTATATCATATTTCTTTTTGGCAGTAGGGAGAGGGAATTCAAAGTCTCCAATAATAATCGTTGAAATTTTTTCAATGGAGTTGATACTATGAACTTGAGGTTGTTTCTTCGGAAAGTGTATCGTATGCTCATTACCATTAACATGAAAAGTGACATTGCCCTTGTTGCAATCAATAACAGCCCCTGCAGTATTCAAAAAGGGTCTACCAAGGATGATCGACATAATGTCGTCCTCGGGAATATCAAGAATAACAAAGTCTGTTAGGATAGTAACATTTGCAACTACGACAGGCACATCCTCACAAATACCGATGGGTAAGGCAGTTGATTTATCAGCCATTTGCAAAGAGATTTCAGTAGGTCTCAACTTATTCAAATCAAGTCTATGATACAAAGAGAAAGGCATAACACTAACACCAGCTCCAAGGTCACATAAAGCAGTTTTAACATAGTTTCCTTTAATAGAACATGGTATAGTAGGTACTCCGGGATCTCCTAGTTTCTTTGGTATTCCACCCTTAAAGGTATAATTAGCAAGCATGGTGGAAATCTCAGCTTCTGGTATCTTTCTTTTATTTGTCACAATATCTTTCATATATTTAGCATAGGGAGACATTTTCAGAATATCAGTCAAGCGCATACGCAAAAAGACAGGTCTAAGCATTTCAACAAAGCGCTCAAAATCCTCATCATCCTTTTTCTTGGATGGCTTAGGAGGAAAGGGCATGGGTTTCTGAACCCAAGGTTCTCTTTCTCTACCATGCTTCCTAGCAAAGAAGCCTCCTTTATCATATCTTTTATTCTTAGGTTGTGGGTTATCAAGATCAACAGCAGGTTCAATCTCCACATCATTATCATTACTAGGTTGAGCATCAACATGAACATCATCATTAATATTATCACCAGGCTCATGTTCATTACCAGATTGTGTCTCAGCATCAGAAATGGAAATATCATTTGGGTTTTCATGTGTATCTATAACAGGTTCACTAGTAGCATGCAAAGCCCTATCGTCATTCTTTTTCCTTTTATTACTGGGACGACTAGGTGCATCAGTATTAATTCTCTGAGAATCTTGATCAATTCTCTTAGGATGGCCCTCAGGGTACAAGGGTTCCTGAGTCATTTTACCACCTCTAGTCACAACTCTAACAAAATGATCATTGTTCTTACCAATCATCTCATTAAGCAAATCATTTTGTGCCTTAAGTACTTGTTCTACTTGAGTAGTTACCATGGAAGCATGTTTGCTAATAAGCTTAAGATCATTAACAGTTCTACTCATATAATCACCTAAGCGATCAAGCATGTAAGCATTATGTTTCAATTGTCTACTAACATAAGCATTGAAATTTTCTTGCTTAACAATAAAATTATCAAACCCATCCAAGCATTGGCTAGCAGACTTATTATAAGGAATATCACCTTCATCAAATCTACGGAGGGAATTTACCTCTACTACCTATGTCGGGTTATCAAGACCATGTATTTCTTCAATAGGTGGTAGATTCTTAACATCTTCAGCTTTAATACCTTTTTCTTTCATAGATTTCTTTGCCTCTTGCATATCTTCAGGACTGAGAAATAGAATACTTCTTTTCTTCGGAGTTGGTTTTGGAGGTGGTTAGGGAATAGTCCAATCATTATCATTGCTCAATATATTATTCAATAGTAGTTCAGCTTGTTCAACAGTTCGTTCCCTGAAAACACAACCAGCACAACTATCTAGGTGGTCCCTAGAAGCATCGGTTAGTCCATTGTAAAAGATATCAAGTATTTCGTTTTTCTTGAGAGGATGATCAGGCAAAGCATTAATTAATTGGAGAAGCCTCCCCCAAGCTTGTGGGAGACTCTCTTCTTCAATTTGCACAAAGTTAAATATTTCCTGCAAGGCAGCTTGTTTCTTATGGGCAGGAAAATACTTTTCAGAGAAGTAATATATCATATCCTGGGGACTACGCACACAACCAGGAGCAAGAGAATTAAACCATATCTTAGCATCACCCTTTAATGAGAAAGGAAACAACTTAAGAATATAGTAATAACGAATTTTTTCCTCATGAGTGAATAGGGTGGCTATATCATTCAATTTAGTAAGATGTGACACGACAGTTTCAGATTCATAACCATGGAAAGGATCAGATTCAACCAAAGTAATTAACTCAGGATCGACAGAGAATTCATAATCCTTATCAGTAACAAAGATAGGTGAAGTAGCAAACTTAGGATCATATTGCATTCTATTATTCAAAGATTTTTCCTTCCATTTGCATAGCAATTTCTTAAGATCATCTCTATCCTTACAAGCAAGAAATTCCCTAGCTACCTCTCCTTCCATAACATAACCCTTAGGTATATTAGGCAATTCATATCTAGGAGAGCTAGGTCTAGTAGGTGTCTCATAGTGTTCAGTTTCAATAATTTCATCAGTTTCAGCATTGACTCTAGCAATTTGTTCATCAAGAAATTCACCCAGTGGCACAGTAGTATCAAGCAAAGTATCATCATAAGCATCATGCATAGCAGAAGTGGAATCATCAACTACTTGCGACATATCAGAATCAATAGCAGGTGGTGGTGTCGCAAGTTTACTCATAACAGAAGGTGAATCAAGTGCAGAGCTAGATGGCAGTTCCTTACCTCCCCTCGTAGTAGAGGGATAGATCTTGGTTTTTGGGTCTTTCAGATTCTTCATAGTGATCAACAGATATAAATCCCAAGTGACTCGGAGAATAGAGCTATGCTCCCCGGCAACGGCGCCAGAAAAAGGTCTTGATAACCCACAAGTATAGGGGATCGCAACAGTTTTCGAGGGTAGAGTATTCAACCCAAATTTATTGATTCGACACAAGGGGAGCCAAAGAATATTCTCGAGTATTAGCAGCTGAGTTGTCAATTCAACCACACCTGAAAGACTTAGTATCTACAGCAAAGTATTCAGTAGCAAAGCAGTATGGAAGTAACGGTAACAATGGCAAAGTAACAGTAGCAGTTTTGTAGTGATTGTAACAGTAGCAACGGAAAAGTAACTTAGCAAAGATCAATATGTGAAAAGCTCGTAGGCAATGGATCAGTGATGGATAATTATGTTGGATGGCATTCATCATGCAACGGTTATAACATAGGGTGACACAGAACTATCTCCAATTCATCAATGTAATGTAGGCATGTATTCCATATATAGTCATACGTGCTTATGAAAAAGAACTTGCATGACATCTTTTGTCCTACCCTCCCGTGGCAGCGGGGTCCTAAGGGAAACTAAGGGATATTAAGGCCTCCTTTTAATAGAGAACCAGACCAAAGCATTAGCACTTAGTGAATACATGAACTCCTCAAACTACGGTAATCACCGGAAAGAATCCCAGTTATTGTCACCCTGGGGGATGCGGATCATAACTCGTAATAGGTGTCTACAACTTGCAAGATAGGATCAAGAACACATATATATTCATGAAAACATAATAGGTTCAGATCTGAAATCATGGCACTCGGGCCCTAGTGACAAGCATTAAGCATAGCAAAGTCATAGCAACATCAATCTCAGAACATAATGGATACTAGGGATCAAACCCTAACAAAACTAACTCGATTACATGGTAAATCTCATCCAACCCATCATTGTCCAGCAAGCCTGCGATGCAATTACTCACGAACGGCGGAGAGCATCATGAAATTGGTGATGAAGGATGGTTGGTGATGACGACGGCGTCGATTTCCCCTCTCCGGAGCCCAAAACGGACCCCAGATCTGCCCTCCCGAGGAAGAACAGGAGGTGGCGGCGGCTCCGTATCATAAAACGCGATGAACTCTTCTCCTTGATTTTTTTCTCCACGGATGTGAATATATAGAGTTGGAATCAAGGTCGGAGGAGCCACGGGGGGCCCACAAGCCACCAGGGCGCGCCCTCCTGGCTTGTGGCCAACAGGTGGACCTCCCTGGCTTGATTCTTTCGCAAATATTTTTTATTAATTCCAAAAATATTCTCCGTAAATTTTCAGGTCAATCCGAGAACTTTTATTTCTGCACAAAAATAACACCAAGGCAATTCTGCTGAAAACAGGGTCAGTCCGGGGTAGTTCCATTCAAATCATGCAAATTAGAGTCCAAAACAAGGGCAAAAGAGTTTGGAAAAGTAGATACGATGGAGACGTATCAAAACACAAGTCTGAAACATTTGAAACGTTCAAACAAAATCAGAGTGAAGTTTGAGATCATCGTGACAAAAAGATAAAATGTCTACGATATGATCGTGGAGGTAAATATCTGAGTTACGAGTTTGGTATACAACTTAAGACAATGTGGAAGTTGTTTCACAACTCACGCCACCTGGAACACCATAGTGTGATGGTGTGTCCGAACGTCGTAGTCGTGCTCTATTGGATATGGTGCGAACTATGATGTCTCTTATCGATTTGCCACTATCGTTTTTGGGTTATGCATTAGAGACAACTACATTCACTTTAAAAGGGGCACCATCTAAGTCCGTTGAGATGACACTGTATGAATTTTGGTTTGGCGGAAACCTAAGCTGTCATTTCTTAATGTTTGGGGCTGCGACGCTTATGTGAAAAAAGGTTTTCACCTAATGAGCTCAAACCCAAAGCGGACAAATGCATCTTCATAGAATACCCTAACGTAACAGTTGGGTAAACCTTCTATCTTAGATCCAAGCACAAAGTGTTTGTTGCTAAAATGGGTCCTTTCTCGAGAAAGAGTTTCTCTCGAAAGAATTGAGTGGGAGGAAGATAGAACTTGATGAGGTTGTTGAACCTTTGTTTCAACCAGAGAGTAGCGCAGCGCAGAAAGTTGTTTATGTGGAGCCTACGTTAGTTGAAGAGGAAGTTAATGATGATGATCATGAAGCTTCGGATCAAGTTACTATCGAACCTCATAGGTCGACAAGGACGAGTACTGCTCCTGAGTGGTACGGCAACCCTGTCTTAGAGGTCATGTTGTTGGACAACGATGAACCTACGAGCTATGGAGAAGCGATGATGGGCCCGGATTCCGAGAAATGGTTAGAGGCCATGAAATCCAAGATGGGATCCATGTATGAAAACAAAGTATGGGCTTTGGAAGTATTACCTGAAGGGCGATAGGCCATTCAGAACAAATGGATCTTTAAAAGGAAGACGGACGCGGACGGTAATGTCACCATCTATAAAGCTCGACTTGTGGCAAAGGGTTTTTCACAAGTTCAAGGAGTTGACTACGATGAGACTTTCTCACCCGTAGTGATGCTAAAGTCTGTTGGAATTATGTTAGCAGTTGCTGCATTTTTCGATTATGAAATCTGGCAGATGGATGTCAAAACAGAGTTTCCTTAACGGTTTCCGTGAGGAAAGGTTGTATGTGATACAACCAGAAGGTTTTGTCAGTCCTAAGGATGCTAAAATGTATGCAAACTCCAACGATCCTTCTATGGACTGGAGCAAGCATCTCGGAGTTGGAATATACGCTTTGATGAGGTGATCAAAGTTTTTGGGTCTATACAAAGTTTATGAGAAACTTGTATCTACAATAAAGTGAGTAGGAGCACTATAGAATTTCTGATAAGTATATGTGGATGACATATTTTTGATCGAAAATGATGTAGAATTTCTGGAAAGCATACAGGGTTGTTTGAAAAGGAGTTATTCAAAGGAAAACCTGGAATGAAGCTACTTAAATATTGGGCATCAGGATCTATAGAGATAGATCAAGACGTCTGATAAAACTTTCAACATACCTTGACAAGATTTTGAAAGAGTTCAAAATGGATCAGTCAAAGAAAGAGTTCTTGCCTGATTTGTAAGGTGTGGAGTTGAGTGAGACTCAAAGCTCGACCACGGCAGAAGAAAGAGAAAGGACGAAGATCGTCCCCTATGCCTTATCCATAGGCTCTGTATAGTATGACATGCTGTGTACCGCACCTGGTGTGTGCCTTGCCATGAGTCTGTCAAGGGGTACAAGAGTGGTCCA
Source organism: Elymus sibiricus (assembly GCA_039707655.1). Classification (NCBI taxonomy): domain Eukaryota; kingdom Viridiplantae; phylum Streptophyta; class Magnoliopsida; order Poales; family Poaceae; genus Elymus; species Elymus sibiricus. The sequence continues at coordinate 119,228,156 of CM077675.1, forward strand.
GGAGTGGATCACTGGACAACGGTCAAAATTATCCTTAGTAACTAGAGGACTAAGGAAATGTTTCTCGATTATGGAGGTGATAAAGAGTTCGTCGTAAAGGGTTACGTCGATGCAAGCTTTGACACCTATCCGGATGACTCTGAGTAGCAATCCGGATACGTATAGTGGAGCAACCATTTGGAATAGCTCCAAGTGGAGCGTGGTAGCATCTGTAGTATGACATATAGATTTACAAAGAACACACGGATCTGAATGTTGCAGACTGTTGACTAAAGACCTCTCTCACATGCAAAACATGATCGAACCACAGAACTCATTGGGTGTTAGGTTCATTACAATGTTAATCACATGGTGATGTGAGCTAGATTATTGACTCTAGTGCAAGTGGGAGACTGTTGGTAATATGCCCTAGAGGCAATAATAAAATGGTTATTATTATATTTCCTTGTTCATGATAATCGTTTATTATCCATGCTATAATTGTATTGATTGGAAACTCAAATACATGTGTGGGTACATAGACAACACTGTGTCCCTAGTATGCCTCTAATAGACTAGCTCGTTGATCAAAGATGGTCAAGGTTTCCTAGCCGTAGACATGAGATGTCATTTGATAACGGGATCACATCATTAGGAGAATGATGTGATGGACAAGACCCAAAACTATGAACATAGCATATGATCATGTCAGTTTATTGTTATTGTTTTCTGCATGTCAAGTATCTGTTCCTATGACCATGAGATCATGCAACTCACTGACACCGAAGGAATACCTTGTGTGTATCAAACGTCGCAACGTAACTGGGTGACTATAAAGATGCTCTACAGGTATCTCCGAGGGTGTCTGTTGAGTTGGCATGGATCAAGACTGGGATTTGTTACTCCGTGTGACGGAGAGGTATCTCAGGGCCCACTCGGTAATATATACAACATCACAATGAGCCTTGCAAGCAAAGTGACTAAAGAGTTAGCCACGGGATCTTGTATTACGGAACGAGTAAAGAGACTTGCCGGTAACGAGATTGAACTAGGTATAGAGATACCGACGATCGAATCTCGGGCAAGTAACATACCGAAGAAACAAAGGGAACAGCATACGGGATTAACCGAATCCTTGACATAGAGGTTCAACCGATAAAGATCTTCGTAGAATATGTAGGAGCCAATATGGGCATCCAGGTCCCGCTATTGGTTATTGACCGTAGAGGTGTCTCGGTCATGTCTACATAGTTCTCGAACCCGCGGGGTCTGCACACTTAAGGTTTGGTGACGTTTCGGTATAGTTGAGTTATGTATGTTGGTGACCAAAGGTTGTTCGGAGTCCCGGATGTGATCCAGGACGTCACGAGGAGCTCCGGAATGGTCCGGAGGTAAAGATTGATATATAGGAAGTCCCGTTTTGGTCACCGGAAAAGTTTCGGGTACTTCGGTAGTGTACCGGGGGTGCCGGGAGGGTACCGGGGGACCATCGGGAGGGGCCTCTCGCCCCAAAGGGCCTAATGGGCTGTGGGAGGAGGTAAACCAGCCCCTAGTGGGCTAGCCGAACCCCCCCCCCCCCAACAAGGCCCATGCGGCTAGGGGTGAGAAAGTCCAAGTGGAGGAAAGGAAAACCAAGTGGGGGAGGAATCCTACTCCTAGTAGGATTGGAGTTGGACTCCTCCACCTCCCCACTTCGGCCGACCCTAGGGGAGGATCCCTAGGGCGCCGGCCTCCCTCCCCTTCCTCCTATATATACTAGAGGGAGAGAGGGCAGCCACCACCAGAAAACCCTAAGCCACATGCTGCCCTCTTCTTTCTCTAGATCGTTTTCTCCTCTAGTCTAGTTTCGGCGGTGCTTAGGCGAAGCCCTGTCGGAATAGTTCCACCACCGCCGCCGCCGCGCCGTCGCACTGCCATAGAACTCATCTACCTCTCCGCTCCCTCTTGCTGGATCAAGAAGGCAGAGATCGTCATCGAGTTGTACGTGTGCTGAACGCGGAGGTGCCGTCCGTTCGGCACTAGATTGGAAGGATCGTGATTGGATCGCGGGACGGATCATGATTGGATCGCGAGACGGATCGTGATGGGATCGCGGGACAGCTTGCGATTTGGATCGCGAAGACGTTCGACTACATCCCTCTCGTAGATGCTCATCACCATGGATAGATCTTGCGTGTGCGTAGGAAATTTTGTGTTTCCCATGCAACGTTCCCCAACATGACAAGTGGGCAGACAAAAGCCATGGAGAATCTTTTTGACTTTCTCTTTGTTTTGAAGCAAGCACAAATATGGTGGGGGTACTTGATGATTGAGGATGCATTGTTGTGGAACGGATGGTTAGCCACAAGTGCGTGGTTTGTAAACATGAACTAAAGGTTAGGATATTCTGGCAACATGTGCATTCTTAGTTTCATGAGCACAAGCATTACGCGCCGCTACAATTTGGTTGTGATCCGTGATCGCAATGCGAAGTCGCTACTCCATCGATGATACACCATTTCAAATGTCGTCATGAAGTATTGCGATGTGATTGCACAAGTAAAAAGACTGTGGCCAATAGGAACGTCAATGATGGAGATCTTAAGTTCTACTTCTCGTTGCTATAGGTATTGATCAATACTTTGATTCACTCAATGTTGCAACTTGATTATCACGTCATTTTATAGCCCGAAAGTGATGTTGCGATGTACCTAAGGACGGAGGGCAAGCCCTTTGCATTCACACATTGTTTGATGAAGCTCAAGGACCGGCCCATTTGGGTGAACAACATGCGTGATGAAGAAGGTCAAGCTTGAGAGGAGAAAACTTGAGATAAATGTCGCTTTCGATGAATATGGTTGAACTTCGGACTGATGAATTTAAAAAACTTGTTGAAAATTCGGCATTTTTATTATGATTTAAACGTATGATTGAATTGCTATCGATCGAGAATCAAGGTGAGGCTACACGGCTAATATTTTCTTTACCTTTTCTTTTCCTGAAAGGGTCAGTCATTTGATGCAATGGATTGGATGGCAGCCTCTTTATCATATGTCCATGGATACATCAGGATGTGTCTACAAATATCTAGTATATCGGTGTTTTGATACACGGGATTAGAGAGGACTCACATGTCTACAAATATCTAGTAGTATATCGGTGTTTTGATACACGGGATTAGAGAGGACTCACATAGTAATCTTTTTTGGCACTTCATACGATATTCGGGAACCTAACTCGCGGCATGCTCAATATTGACGCTGGACTAGAAGGGCAGTGCGCGCTTTGCCGCGCCGTTTATATTTTTGAAGTTGTACATGTTTTGTGTAATTTTTTTGAAGTTGTGAAAAATATTTACGTATTAGTTGATTTGGCGTGTGGGGATACAATGAAGTGCATTTTTTATCAGATATGCTACTCATACGGACAGACTTTACAAAATCATGCTTACAGATGGATGTGTCAATTTATGGTCAGAAATTAGGGAAAAATTGGGCCAACGGTGCAAATCGGGGAAGTGATTGGTGGGACAATGTTTGGTGACAAATCCGTAGCGAATCCTTCATGAGTTTATCACTTTCTTTTATTGTGATGTTTGGGTGGATGTTTTTGACCACGTGATTGGAGGACATCTTTTAATTAGTACAAAAACATGATAAAGTTACTTACGTTGTTGGACACGTGTGTTATGCTGGTGCTAAATATGTCATGGACGACACTTCCGTTTTGTCACCCATTCATCGAGAGATCCCACCATGAAGCCAGGGTGAACGACCCAATCAATTATGTATCCAATCCAAATTGAAGAGTTGAATGAGTGGCTTTAAAACGGGATAGCTTAACGAAGTTAGCGATTTTATTATCACAACAAAGAATTGACGGAGTCGAAATCAAGGATTGATGGGAGAAATTTTAAAATTAGAGAGCATACTGTATTAAAAAAAATGAACGAGAGAGCTTATTGTGAAATTGTTGAGTTGAATGAGGGGCTTTAAAACGGGATAGCTTAACGAATTTAGAGATTTCATTGGCACAACAAAGGATTGACGGAGTCTAAATCAATGATTGACGGGAGAAGCTTTAAAATTAGGGAGCATAGTGTATTAAAAAATGAATGAGAGAGCTCATTGTGAAATTATTGACTCAGTCAAAATTAGATGACCCAACTCCAAATTGAGACCTCAATTGATTTTGAGGCCTTAAAAAATAGGAAGCTTAGTGTTATAGAGGATTAAAATAATTGAGTGAAAAATTGTTGACCAGGTCAAAATCAATGATCCAATTTCAAATTGGTGACCTCTTAAATGAGAGGTCTTCAATTCTAGGGGGATTAGTGACGAAAGTGCAGTGAGACCGAGATAAATACGGTCGTTATTGGGCGTCCCAGAGCCATCCGATCCGACCAAACCACAAAAGCAGAGTCAGTACAGAACGGGTCAATGTTGCCATTGTAACCAAAGACTATTTATTTCCTGAGCTTTTATTATTTCTTCAAGTGAACCACCATCGTTCTCATCGAGACTCGGATGTAATGCACTAGGAAACGTTAGCTGGTTTTATATACAACCAATTGCGTCCACATCAGATGATGCACCTGACCAACCCGAGTGATCGATCTGGTTAGCCAACTTGTCCGCAGGTGCTTGGAGAGCAATCCTGTGGAGTCTAGATCAAGCCAGATTCCACTTCCACGTTGGTCCTTGCAGCACAAGACAGATGATTGCAATTAACCAAGGTGATTGTTTGACTTCTAATTACCGCACGTGCTTGACCTCTTCTCTGTCTTTTTTTTTTTTTAAATACCTCTTCTCTGTCTTGATGCTTCTCTTCTAGTAGGAGTACTAGTATTTGTCCGTGGCGTGGCCAATCAAGCGGTGCCATGACCTTACACAAGCTATATATATAGCATATGATACTTTCTTTGTATAAACAAATATAAGATCTTTTAAATTGCTATATTGGAGTACCATTTTATCGAGGAAATGTCAATCGACCATGAGAGTTGCTTTCGCCTTCCCCTCTCTTCTCTTTATAGATTCCTCTGCACGGTTTTGTTGACCGCTGATTCCAAGCCAAAGCGGCACACAGAATACCTTATCCGGTCAAAGTCCACGGGCAGGAAGGACTATGAACAACAAAGCCACGTCAGATGGCAGTTCGTCATGAGACTTGGGACATGGGATTGGCTAGCTCGTTCGTAGTCGTACTCGTACATCATCTCCTCGGCCGAAATAATCAAGGCAAAGGGACAAACAAGTTTGCTACCTAGCTAGAAGGTGCACGCGAGCTTGCTAGCGTCTTACGAGGAGGATCATTCCTATTAAAAAAGAGTAAATTCGCGGCCCTTTGTACTGTTGTAACGAGAAGTTTGTTGCTTTACTTTCTCTGGCCTTGTTGAACTTCTGGTTATCATGATGTTAGCGTTAGGCAGCAGTTTAAAACCTGGGATCTCATTACTTTTGTGTTTTTCCATTTGCCGTGCTTGATAGTGGAACCCAAAAAAATTCGATCGCACGGAAACTGGCAAGATAAGGCAGTCCATTTTTTTTTGTTAAGTCAAAAGATATTTAAATCTGACCAAGTTTACAGGGAAAATACCATCATGTCCACGTCCAATGAGTACTATCATATAGATTCTTCATTGATGTTTATTTTTGTATTGTAGACATCGATTAATTATCTATAAGGTTGGCCAATTTTTATATAGTTTGACTGGACAAAACTAAAATGCATTACATTGGGAAACAGAGTGAGCAATGCTTGATTCAGCATGCATGTCGTGTAACCAACACACTGTTATCTATATGACCCAACCACTGGTTCAGTGTCAGGGTGGTATAACCCCTTAGAGCAACTCTAGCAGACCCCTTATATCACAGACCCGTATCATGTGTTTACAATTCGCGGCCCGCGCCAGCCCGCAAAACAAATGATATTTGCTGAATTTGACTCATATGTCATATATAACACAAAATTATGAATTAAACATAAGAACAAATAAATATCTTTCAATTATCCAAATCATAATATAACAATCCAGATTACAATAATTATTCAAATCACCGAATTATAGTAATAATTCAATACACAAATTGTTCTGAATACAACAATGATACAAATCACACATGAATTAAATGAAATGAATGAAAAAATGACAGTAATTACTGTCCATGCCTTTGCCAGTGGTGCTCAATGAGATCCTCCTGAAGCTGATAGTGGGCGTTTGCGTCCTTAATATGCCGGTATGTCTGAAGAAATGCTTGTATGCGGTCAGGGTCTCTAGCCGACTTCACACGGCTACCGACATTGTCATAGAAGAATTCCAAGTTCATGCCTCCCTCATCTTCAAGGATCATGTTGTGAAGAGTCACACAACAATTCGTGATGTTCTTCAGGGTTTACTTGTGGCAAAAACGAGCAGGACCACGAACAATGGCAAACCTTGATTGCAAAACCTCAAAGGCTCTTTCAATATCTTTTCGGGCAGCCTCTTGTACCTTTGCAAATTCAATATGCTTCGTAGTGCTAGGTTTTTTTTATGCTCTTGACTAATGTACACCAAAAAGGATAAATACCATCTACAAGACAATATCCCTTTGTGTACTCATGATCATTCACCATGTAATTGCAAGCAGGAGCATCATCACTAGCAAGTAGCAAATAAATGAGAACGTTGCAACACATTGATATCATTGAGACTACCCGTACCAAAAAAGCAATGTCAAATCCATAAATCCTCGGATGCTATGGCTTCTAGCACAATTGTTGCATCATGAGACTTGCCAGAATACTGCCCCAGCCATGCCTTCGGGCAGTTTTTCCAAGTTCAATGCATGCAATCAACGCTTCCTAGCATATCAGGCCAACCTCGCCTCTCACTTGCTGCCATCAACTTTTTTGTGTCTTCCTCCTTGGGTGCACGAAGATAGATAGAGTCAAAGACGTGGACGATCAGTTTGGCGAACCTACGCACTAACTTAATTATAGTATCTTCGTCAATGTGAAGATATTCGTCGGCATAGTCAGCCGGAACGCAATATGCAATCACTCGCATAGCTGACGAGATTTTTTGATATGCGCTAAAACCCTTCAAGTCAGCGGCGTTTCTCCTTTGAGTAAAAAACTGAGAATTTGCCTCGCAAGCTTGCACTAATTTTATGAAGAGGGGTCGGCGCATTCGACACCTTCTTCGGAAGAGGTGCGGCGGATATGTTGGATTCTCCGTGAAGTAGTCTTGCATGAGCATCTCGTTCCCAAGATGGCGGTTGCGAGGGATGCAAAGGCGGCCGACGGTCGATCCTCACCGTCTCTTCCAGTTCCGGTCCTTGTGCTCCTTCACGACGGGCACCAGCACCATCATTTGCTGCCGATATCTCTCGAGTAACGACTCTATGTATGAGTCGTCCGACGAGGACGGATCCTCAAGCAAAAACTCCTCGCAAGGGCTCAAATCCATCTACAAAAATGGCACCCAAGCTCGCCTGAACGGATTTTCTTCTCCAAATCGATCGTTACATCGAACTAGAAAAGGGCACAAAAGGACAAACCGGCGGTGACTCGGCGAATCCGGGGCAGGGCGGCGATGACTTGGCGAATCCTGGGCAGGGGCGGCTCGGCGGCGGTCGATCCGGGTCGGTTGGCACCCGGGGGCGGCGCGGCTCGGCGGATCCGGGGGGCGGCGAGGCGGCATGGTGGAGCGGGGTCCGGAGCGGTCCAGCGGCGTGATTCTAGCGGCGGATATGGCCAAAATCACAGGCGGCAGGCGGGCGGCGGCGGTGCCGGGTGGCTGCGGGATGGGGAGGGGAACAAACGCGGGCTGAAATGCCCCTCCCGCCAACCGCTTTCGCAAGATACAAGACGCTGACGGTGTGAGGGAAAAACTATGTATTCGCGGAACGGAGGGACAAATTTACCGCGTCCCTTAAAAATTTTAAGGACGGTATCTGGCGTTATTTTGCGGTTTAGGGGTATAAGGGATCTGCTAGAGTTGCTCTTAGCGTGCATCGTCACGTTATCTGATCATTTCCAGTCCCAAATACACGGAGTTTGAACTGCACTAGTAATAGAAAGAACATAATCAGATCCTGTGCGTGTGCAGAGCTGTCGATCGATCGAGACCTGCACGGCAGATGTGCCGAGGATACATGGGATATCTTCACTCGTCGTCTTCTATGTGACTGGTCTCCAGGACATAGTCCCTCATGAGCTTTATGTTGGCTTCATCAACCATCTGCCCATGCACAATGGAAGGCAAAATATAAACAACAATGAATGGCCTCTTCCTGATGGTAAGAACCATATATACTTCGGCCTGGAAAACTAACCTTGAATGATAGTTTCTTCAGGTTGTCCCACTCGAAATCATTCTTCATATAAGCTGATCGAACCTGCGGTCGCATATGCAAGAGTAAACCTCATAGCTGCCACCATGGAGGACAAAGTTCAGAAGATTGTCATTTCTAATGTTCTAGGTGCTTACCTCCAAAATCCTCATAGCTGCCACCATGGTGAAACAAAGGTAATGAGGTGTCAGTAAATTTGTCCAAGACTAACGTTCATCATGAGAAATGCTAAGCCGACAATCAAGTGAAAAATAAAAGAGCACCAACACTTCACCACTGTAGTATATGACAGTTAGTTCAGAACTGATATTTGTCTTAGATCTGTCTCAGCTTAAGTTCTGATCAACAAAACATGCATCATAAACCTGCTACGACACTCAATTCTTCAGTGATAAACATGTACTCGGATAGGCAAATGTTACCCCATATCATCCTAAATCTGAAAAAAACAGGATAAGAAAAGTTACCTAATGCCTTGTGTCTTGGCGACTCGCGGATCAGGTTTTTGCAGAAACTATCAGCGTCGTTCACGGAGTTGCGGCTAGTGAACTCCTTGAGCTCAACATAGGCTTCTCGGTTGTAACTCTGTCGGTAAAATTGTTCACGGGAAGATAAAAAGAAGACAGCTATTAGATGGCACCGAAACATCATGTCCCTCAAACATCAAATAAATTAATAAACGTTCAGGTAGCAGACAGTATAATTAGGGCATGTCTATGCCTCTCAATGGGCTAGAAAATCCTACTTCTCAGCGGTGCTGTAATAATTTGTTCATCGAGTATAACAAATACGGTATTGTCTCAGTCCAAATTAAGTTGCAGGGAAAATGGTTGTATTTTTTTTTTTTTTTTTGAAAAGGAGGATGACCCTCGACCTCTGCATCAGGACGATGCATGCAGCCATGTATTATTAATAAAGCAAAATCCAGCAGCCGAACACCATCGACCCGAAAAAAAGCGAAAAACAAACCCTGAGACCATATACCTCGCGACAGTAACTCCCCCAGATAACCACTAACCCTATGATACAAGACACAACATAAACGAAAAATACCCAACTCCTAGGCTACCCCTTCAAGAAGGAATCGCCGCACGTGCGCCGATGATAATGAGTCCATAACAAGGTTGAACTTCGGATTCTCATCCCCAAAGCAAAGCTTCAATGCACCACCTTCAGCAAGGACACGACCCAGACGCGCGACGACATAGCCCGATCAGTGATCTTGTGTTTCCACCGGAGTGCATAAGCTCGTCGTTGAAGCTGTCTGTACCATCCGCCTTTATCCGTCTACCGACGCCTCAATAGCTGGATACCTCTGGAGGAGACAACGGAAGACAAAGACGTCCCATACCGCCTGCTTCCCGCTACTGTCGCACCACCTTCGATCCAACAACAACAGGCTAAACTTGACACCTCCGCCAGAGTCGCCGTGCATCCCCTGCCGGTAGCAGGCATGACTTGACGTCTCCGTATAAGACGTCGTGCGTAGCATCCGCCGGTAGCACATCCACCGGAGGCTTCACCTGCCGACGACAGGCACCGCCCGACAACTCCGAGAGAGACTCATGTGTCACCTACCGAGCCGCATCGACCCGATCTGTTGATGAAGGGGACGTCCCATATCGCCACCAGCCTCAGAAGGCCGTCACCATCTCGAGATCCGGACTCCGAGTCGCCCACACGACCCCGGAGTCCGCCGTCGTTGATGAAGAGGGGCCGCCGCCCCGATTCCAGGCGCTACAGGGAGCACCCACCGCCGCGCAAACCGCTGTCGTCGCCCATACAACGGCAACCGTCGCCGCGATCCCGCATCAAGCGCCGTCGACGCTGAAGGAAACTCCGGCCGCCACGCGCGTCCTGCGACGAGCCCGGACACGGGATCCCAAGATCCGCCGCCATCGACGCCGCCACAAGGACCCACCACCTGGCCCGTCATCCCCGGTGGAGGGGGAGCTGCCACCACCATGGTCGGATCCGGGTCAGCCGTAGCCATCACCACCGCCAAGACCGGATCTGGGCTGGACGCCGCCGCCGCCACCGCCACCGGCCACGCCCAGCCCCACCTCCATCTTCTAGCCCCGTCCAGCCGACCGGCACACCACGGCCAACTGATCCACCCGCGCCGCCAAGCACCGCCGCCGGGATCCGCCGTGCCGCCGTGCCATGGATCTGCAAGACGCCGTCGCTGAAGCCGTCGTCCTGCGCCGCCAGGCATCGTGCGAGGAGAAGGATATCCCCGCCGCCGCCTACGCCGACCGGATCGACGGCGCACGCTGACGGTGGCGAGGGAGGAAGCTGGAGGCGGCGGCTGGGGTTCGCCCCCTCAGTCGGTCGCGGGAGCGACGTGAGGGGGTTACGCGAGGGGCAGGTTGTACTTACTACTGACGTACTTTGTTGCTTTTACTAAATCTAAGTCTCTGAATGGAGATGATGAGAGGAATTAGAAGGTAGGTAACCTCAAGCTGTGCCAGCACAATCCTGACAGCCAGGTAATTGAAGAAGTTCAGAAGACTGATCGCCGCCTTTTTCTCTGGCGAGCCCTCTCCAAAGCCTGAAACATATCATTGGCTCAGTCGACATCATTTGGCGGAAGCTATTTACAGGAGTACTGTTGTTGTTGTTACAGCCAATGAATTAATTTGGAACCTGTTCAAATTTTCTCTCTTCACAACTACACTTGCTACTAGTACTCTGCTTTAGCTGCTTTAATTAACAGGGCGATCAAGAATTTAAGATGAAGGCAAAGTAGTGCAGAATTACCGGGAACATACATCTTGTGGCACCGAGGCGGCGCCTGGAAGCTCACGAGCCGCCGGCTGCGGCGGCTCCCCTCCGGCCCCCAGAACGCCGGCGCGGGCAGGTGTTGCCGGCGACGAGGGGCGGCTCCGGCGGGGTGCGGCAGGATGGCGCAGCGAGAGGACACCATGGCGTCTGGACACCTCGAGTGGCAATCAACGTGCGCCACGGGTTGCACTTGCACCCGTCGGGAGATATTTTGCATTGCATGCCAGGGTATTTTGGGTATTTGAGGAGTAGCAGAAGTCAAGCCTCTGCATTTCGGATTCAGAATTCTCTGCGGTCTGCCTACTTGACCTTCTTCTCCCCTGCCTTCTCCTCAGCTAAGAATAAGATGCCGTCGATTGGTTTGCTTGGTGCTCGATCAAGTGGCAGCGCAAGCAACTTTGTTGATTTCTATACCGTGTTGCGGTGTTGCGAGAGGAGGTGAATGAGAAATGCTACCGGAAAAGCACTGGGGGAGTGGGTTTGGACATGGAGTATCTAATCTTGAGCACAAATGCAATCGTATGAACAGAAGATTCTGAAAATGCATTTCAAAATCGAAAAAAAAAATCAAAAAAAATTATGAACATCAACGAAATTCTAACATCCGGCAAAATTTCAATTTGAAAAAAGACATCCGTGGAGGCCTGTACAGAAAAACATAATCCGGGACTAAAAAAAGAGGCGTTTGGTGCACTAATTTTTATTTTGCACACACCTCTACGGATATCTTTTCGGGGCCAAATTTTGCAGGATGTTAGAAAACTTGTTGATGTTCGTCCACAAAAAAATTCAGATTTGTCTTTATTATTTTACTATTTTTTAGGAATTTACTATTCATGTGGGTGCATTTGTGTTCGAGATTAGAGTAACACTTTCGAGTGTGCTGGTCGTTTTTTTTGCTTCTGATCAGATAGCTTAATGTTGGAGTTTGTAATATGGTATTTTTCCCTGGAAAGATCAATCAAGCTCATCTGTCTAGGAGTAATGCGCCTACGGGTATTTCGTTACGGATTAAGCACATGGGATGACATGAAGGAAGGAGTTGAAATCACAGGGCGTTTTTTTTTTCGTTAGGGCTATATCTCACCCATAGCATGTGGAGAGCATGAAATGGAGTACTTGTATCCATAGTTTAAAAAGCCGAACTGGCAATCGAACCAGCGAGGCCACCGGTTCAGGTTTTTATCGGTCGGACCGCCGGTTCATCGGTTCGATATCTGGTTTTTCGTACCATAAATAATACATTTTGTATACTAGAGTGGTACTAAATAGATGTAAAATACAATCATCTATTTAAATTTGACAAGAAAGTTGACTAGCCAAGATGGTTATTGGGCCATAGATGCAACTTACACACATATATCTAGCATCCTGGGTTTGAATTCCCTTTGACGCGGGTTATTTTTCTATTTTTATGTGTGCCACTGGTTGAACCGCCGGTTTTATACCTCAGAGTTCATGTAAAAACCGACGGGTTTACATAGTTTTTTCCGGTCCAATTGCAGGTCGGTCTTTTTAGCTTAAAAAACCGAAAGGGGCGCTGGTTCCGGTTTTTTCCAGCCCGACTGCCGGTCCGGTCCGGTCTTTTAAACTATGCTTGTATCAGTTGAGTTCCAGCAAGAATGTGAGAGCGAAAATATCCTACTGCTTCAGTTCAGGCAGGGCCAATCACAAGTAGCAATATTTGCAGTCTGTTCCGTTGGGATGATGACAGTGATCCAACGCCTTTATAATAGTTTGGCTGGCAACCACATCCCCATGCCCATGCCCATCTAGCACGTTCCACTTCTCTTCAGGAAAATCCAAGCCTCCTGATAAGGTATTTTTGGATAATTCCTGGCTTGGAAGCATGCATGGCAGCGCATTGACGGTTTAGTTCAGTTTGTGATAGACATTGACAGCTTTGCTAGTCGTATTCGCCGGGGATTTTTTTATGAAGGATGAAAGGAGGCTCTGGTCTGATGGAATGTACAACATTTGCCTTATTTGTTGTACGACTACAAGGTTTCAATAGGCAGGCTTATAGCCTTATTTGTTAATAAATCATGCCTCCTGTAGTAGACCAAAGAATTTCTGACTGAAGCTTTTGTTCACACAAATTTCTCTTATATTATGGGACGGAGAGAGTGGTTTTTACAGAGGAACAACAACTACCCTAGATTTCTTATTCAACATGAATAAAAACAACCAACATTACACATATAGCTTGGCTACACAGTTTGCCAGAATCTTTCATACCCTCACCCGCACGAATGCACCTCCACTCCCCGCGTCGCGTTCATGCTGGCTCAGAGCAGATACGACCATTCATTGGAGCCGTCATTGAAGCGGCGCGCTGGCTAAAGAGTGCAACCTCCGCCGCGTCCCCATCTCCGTGCATGTTCAATGCCGGAGAGACTTGATAGGACGGGAGAGGACGGCTCTCTACACATTCAAACCGGCTGCCCGTCCATCTGCATGCCGGCATTAGACAAGTGTGGCCAAGAAACCCACTCTGGAACCCGCATTCACATAGCCTGTTGCTTGGCCTCGCCGGTGCCCGCTATTTATATGTGGTTAGGCCCGACACAAGTCGCACCGCACCACATATGCTCCTGATTCTCCTCCGTGCACCACCTCCTTCATGACCACGAGTTGTAGTGCGATGTGGGAGAGCCTCTCGACGGAACAGAAGCGGGAGTTGGCCAGTATAGCGGCCAGCTAGCAGGCCCACGGTACGAACCGTACAGAGGCTGGCTTGCCGAAAAGCTCGCTAGAGGTCAGCGACGATGAGATGATGGACGAGGCATCCGACGCCAAGTCGGCGCCACCCTCTGTGCCTTCACCTTGGAGCTAGTACGGGCACACTTCAATGCCATAACGACGGAAGAGCAACCAACGCCGCTGGTGTCGGTTTTCAGGAAGGCACGGGAGGACCAATGCTACAACCTCTGCTCCTCGATGCACCGTCTCTCGGAGGGAGAAATCGTCGGTGATCAGGCGATCGACATTGTTGTCGCCTCCACGATGGCGGAGGATCCGGGCAAAATATTAGAAGAGAGAAGGAAAAAAAGATTGCGGGCTCCATGTTGCTCTCGCTGAGCTGCAATACGCGCCACGAATTGGAGTCATTCTCCCCGTTGAAGGTCTCCTGTATCATGGCATCAACCTTGCTTGCTATCACCTCATCCGCGATCTCCATCCCGATGCGGTGCCATGATGGGGTGTGGAAGTGACGTTGCAGCTGGGAGCTGCTTCGGCGTTAGTCGATGGGTTAGCGTCAGCATGTCGCCTTCCTCACAGTTATCGACAACAAAAGGTTAACACATTAGAGGAGAGGAGAAAAAAGCCTCTGTTTCGCGGCGGTGCCACGAATGGCGGGGGAAGCGACGCGGCAGCGGATAGGGAGGTGGATTGGCGGGCTAGCGGCAGTATGCCACTTTCCCCTGAGTCATCGGCAGCCATAAAAGGTAAAAATATTAGAGGACGCTGCAGTGGACGAGGGGTTCACCTCAGCATCCTCTAATATTATCATACATTGCCTTCCTCTTATCTATCGATAGCAAAAAAATAATACTCCCTCCGTCCTAAAATAAGTGTCGCAAAATTAGTACTAAGTTAGTATAAATTTTGTACTAGACCAGCGACACTTATTTTGGGACGGAGGGAGTAGAACAATGAAAATAAAGAATATATGAAAATGGAAAAAAGTCTAATGAAAGAATATCCAAAAGCAATAAAAAGCAAACTATTAGAAAAAAGACTAATAAAGAAGAGGCAAAATATTAGAGTGGGGAGAAAAGACTAATATAAAGAAAAAGCAAAATATATGTGAGCCGTCGAAAGCGAAAAAAATAAATCAATAAAAAAGACTAATATTAGGAAAAAAGACTTATAAAAGACAATGCAAAATATTACTTGTCATGCAGTAGTGTCGACACCAGCAAAATAGTAGAAGAGAGAAGGGAAAAAACAACGGGCTCCATGTTGCTCTTGACGAGCTCCAGCACGCGCCACGAGTTGGAGTCATTCTACATGTTGAAGGCCTCATGTATCATAGTATCAACCTTGGTCGCTTTCACCTCATCGCTGATCTCCATCCTGATGCGATGACATCATAGGCTGGGGAAGCGACGTTGCAACAGATGAGGAGTTGCTTCGGCATCAAGCGATGGCTAGCAACAGCATATCGCGTTCCCCTCAGTTCTCGACACCAAAAGGTTGACACATTAGAGGAGAGGAGAATTGGCGGGCTAGCGGCGGCATGCCACCTTCCCCTGAGCTATCAACAAAAAAATGTAAAAATACTGGAGGACGCTGCAACAGACAAGTAGTTCATTGCAGCGTCCTCTAATATTAGAGGACGTCACCTTCCTCTGAGGCCGTCGAAAGCGAAAGAAATAGTGTAATGAAAAAACAAAATATTAGAAAAAAGGGAAGGAAAAAAGTGTAATAAAAGAAAAGGCAAAATATTATAGGAAAGTACACGACATCACCTTCCTCTGAGCCGTTGAAAGCGAAAAAAATAGAGCAGTAAATTAGCAAAATGTTACAACAACAGAAAAAAAAAGGTATAAATATTAGAGGACGCCGCAATGTGAGAGGAGTTCATTGTAGCGTCCTCTATTATTAGAGGGTATCGCCTTCCTCTGAGTCGTCGAAAGCGGGAAAATAGAGCACTAAAGTGGCAAAATATTAAAACAAAAGAGAAAAAAAACTAATAAAAGAAAATAAAAAATATTAGAGGAGAGTTAGAGGACATCGCCTTCTTCTAAGTTATCGAAAGTGAGAAAGGCAAAGAACTGAAATAGTAAAATATTAGAACAAATGAGAAAAAAGAATAAAAAAGAAAAAGGCAAAATATTAGAACAATATAGGAAAAGCAAAAAATAGAGCACTAAAATAGCAAAATATTAGAACAAAAGAGAAAAGGACTAATAAAAGAGAAGGTAAAATATTAGAGGAGGTTTCGAGAATATTGCCTTCTTTTGAGCCGTCGAAAAAAAATAGAGCACAAATATAACAAAATATTAGGACAGAAGAGAAAAAAAGACTAAAATCGAAAAGGCTAAATATTAGAGAAAATATTAGGAAAAAGAGGAAAAGAAAAAACAGAAAAATATAATTGCAAAATATTAGATCAAAAGAGGAAAAAGATTTTAAAAAGGCAAAATATTAGAGGGAAATATTAGAACAAAAAGGAAAAGCAAAAACTACAGAGCACTAAAATAGCAAAATATTAGAACAAATGAGGAAGGAGAGTAATAAAAAAGGTAAAATATTTTAGGAGAGTTAGATAGCATCGGCTTCTTATGAGCCGTCGAAAATGAATAAGTAGAACATTAAAATAGCAAAATATTAGAACAGAAGATAAAAAAAGACTAAAAAAGAGAAGGAAATATATGAGGAAAATATTGAATTGAACAATAGAGAAAAGGCGAAAAAATAGAACACTAAAATAACAAAATGTTAAAACAAAAAATAAGAAAAGTAGTAAAAGAAAAGGCAAAATACTAGAGGAGAAAAGAAAAAAAGACTGACGCACCGTAATTCTAACCCCCCGCACCTCCTGAGGAGAGACCTAGGGTCACAGGCCGCCAGGACGGGCCCGGCCAGAAGTGCGTAGCGACTGCTCTTTGCCTCGGCATAGCTGATGAATCATCTTTGCGTCCTCAGCGATGCGAAGGCCAGCAGTGGCCCATTTAAACAGCGCAATAGCTTTCTACCCGAGCAGTGTGGTACTAAACGTTGCGCTACGAGTTTGCTTATTCCTAAACTGGGCCGTCATATCTCGGCCCACCAACTAGGCCGCAGTTTGTCTCCTCGCGGCGCACCTCCTGGCGCCGGGAATCGAGGCAGCGCGTCCTCGTCGCGGAGATAGCCGGCGGCGGGAGCTCGGGAGGTGGGCCATGGCGTCCAAGACTCGAGGCTGCACTCCTCCAGGGTCCTACGGGAGGTCTCCGGCAACGACGGCAAGTCCTACTCGGGCGCCGCCGGCGTGCGTCGCCGTGTGTTCGACTTCGGGAGCGCGAGATGGTGGATCGTTGCAATACTATCCGTGTGTCTTTCTACAAGGATTCATTCATACAGTTCTATACAGACCAAAGAAAAGCATGAACTCCCACACAGATCCGTGAGTCTTTCTACAAGGATTAACTTCGGTATGGATGAACAGGGAAATTTGAGCATGAAAAAAAGACTACGAAAATCACAAATAGTTACACCAATTTTCCGGAAAAGTTTTAGCGCATTTGGATGAGTATGTAGTTTGAGAGAGTCATCATTCTAAAAAAAAATGTCCAAGCCTGATTGGATCTTGACAGAAAATTCAAAATTTCTAGGAAATCCTGAAAAGTAAACGTCTTCGCCGAGTGAAAAAAAAAACTAACATCGTTGTTGCCACTAACAAGTGGGTCCAGCCCGTCGATTTTGACATTATATGGGGGATTTGGAGTCCTACAACAATCATTGGCACAAAAAAATGTGGTTTTACGACTTAAAAAAGTTATCAACAGTTGGGGTTCTTTGAGCGTAAGATCCCCTAGAATTGGGGTTCCCTGAAATTTATTCTTTGCTATAAGCCGCCGCCCATTCAAGTTACTGAGCGAAGTACCCATGGCTAAAGAAGTTCACGCTGTCACCAAGGACAGGTGCTTGCAAAATACAGTCTGTGTGATGCTTCAGTTGATTGGCTTATTAATCTTTTCGCCGACTTGGACTAAACTGTAGGGTGTAGCTGACCAGAGTCTCTACGTGGTGGGGAGTAAGCCGTGCCGGCGCATCAATTCTGCAGCACTAGCTCGATCGGAGGATCCTTCCATTGACCAGCACGTTTTTAGGAGATCAGGAGGCTGTCCCTATCTGTCGGCAAAAACCGGCCAAAGTGCAGAAGCAAACGGCTCACAGCGAGGCGAAAACCAAGAGGTGTTCTGAAAAGTCGACAAACAGCAACAGCATTGATATACTCGATTTTTCTTCCTTTAAACAAAAAATAACCTTGATTACTCCATTACTATTTTACTGCTTATTATGTGAAGAAAAGGCCGATGAATTGGTCTTGACTCTTGAGTCGTCGCAGATTTCAGTTTCAGGCTGCAACTTGCAGAAAGAAATGGGCAATGAGCATAATAAGACCATTCTTATTTGTGTGAATATATTCAGCAGTATGGCCCTTCAATTCTAAAGAGTGTATTCTAACATTCAGGAGTAGTTTATGCTTCAAATCCTGAAATCCATTGCCCTGTTGTCCAGGCCTTGTAGGGCCAGAAGAGCCTTTCCCTTTAAGAAAGCTGAAAATGATTAATCATTCGCTTAATCAGTGTGCAACTGTCCCTAACAATCTGCAAATGGCCATGTACCTTCAGACTTAAGCCTGCACCCGAAAAAACCGTCAGATAAGTTCAAAAGCACCACATTTCTTTGTTATTAAAGCATGCACAAACTTAACTAAGATTGCTTGGATCCGGGTCCAGGGGAATGTTTTGTGCCCAGGCAATCTTCATATACATAAATAAGAATGGATGAGGATGACCGAAAGCATGCGAGATTCCGGTGAAGTATACAAAAGGAAGTAACACTGCCACACCGGGTGGACTTTCTGATCAACAAAATAATGAGCTCAGAATGTTTCAATCTTCAGATGTCAACAATCCTACCTCTTCCCCTGAATTTCGTGATTTGGTTCTGTCAGAGAAGTTTTCCCTTTCACCTTCATCAAAAAAGAAATAGGAAAAAAGAGAGAGAAGTTTTCTCTTGGCCTGAGCTCATAAGCTAGAGAGTTGACCTCTACACCCGCCATTTCAACGAACACTACGAAAGCAGAGGCAACATGTCACAGAGATTTTATAAATTTGTAACATGTAGAATCAGAGAAAACCATGAGACAAATGTTTATAACGTGTGAGATCAAACATTCGTCAGCATTGAGAAAATCACTTTATCAGTAGCCGCGTGAAATCTGCAGGAGCTTAGCCATCCGTGTGTTTGATGGGAATTGGGAAAGTGGCCATCTG
Organism: Elymus sibiricus; assembly: GCA_039707655.1. Lineage (NCBI taxonomy): Eukaryota > Viridiplantae > Streptophyta > Magnoliopsida > Poales > Poaceae > Elymus > Elymus sibiricus. Next base: position 119,247,231 of record CM077675.1, read on the forward strand.
TTTCCTGCTGATCTTAGTTTATTTCCCGGCATGCGTGTCATCATCATCAGTGGATGCCTTTTGAAAGGAGCATGGATGGTTCCATGGAAATCACATCACATTAGCGAAACAATTTGTATTGGTTGCGAGGACCGGTCGCTGTCAGCAGACTTTCATTTATCCTGTCAGGAATCATGACCAAGCGCAAGAAACACGCACTCAATTGGCATGAATTTGGCATATTCATCCCTTCTTGGAATCAACAATTACTCCCTCTCACTCACATCTTGTGTACTAAGAGCGTCTCCACCCACGCCCACAGGACATCTTTTTAGGCTCGGTTTTAGGTTTAGGTGTCACTTTTTGCCCAAAAATGGCTCAGCCACGCCCCCAGCGTGCCCTCAGGACGTCAAAATAGAGCCGGCATACCCAGGCGAAACCCAGCCCGCTGGGGGTCTCTTGGGGGCACCGGCGGAAGTTTCGGCGAATCGCGTCCCCCCACGTGTCCTTTTTCTTGGCCCACTTAATCATTTCTCACACAAACTTTGGGTTGGGGTGGGGTATGGCTGGGAAGATGCCCTCCCCATGCACTCTTATTTTCGCCGGATGAAGCATTTGGCCCCCCAAGACACCAACTTTTTTGGTTCGGTGGTGTTCTTGGGGGCTCCAACGGCTGGAGATGCTCTAATAGTTGTCACAAGACCCAAATCACCCATATGATATCGAAATTTACCGGCTAGTCCGACTTCTTAGGCCACGTGATGATTATGCTTTTAACGACGCTAAACCTCTATTGCCATGAACCGTGCCACGTTCTGAATCAACATTCAATGTTTCAATCAATTTTACACCGTTTTTTACTTGTATTTACAAAAAAATAAATCATAAATAGTTCAGTGAATATTCTAGGAAAAAAATACTAGCTCATTTGGATGAATAGTTCGAGAGAATCATCGTTCTGAAGTTTGTTATCCAAATTTCGACAGAAATTTCGAAGTTTATCAGAAAAAATGAAACAAGTTTCAGATAACCATAGATAATCAAATTAATTTTCTGGCAATGTTTTAGCACATTTAGGTGAGCATTCTGAGAGAATCATCATTCCAAAAAATTGACCAAATTCGACTGAAAATTCATTGAAAATTTTAAAGTAGACGACATTTTTTTTTGGCGGGTAGAGAGTAAACGACGTTGCCGACTGAAATATCGACATCGTTGTTACCTCCCCTATGGCAAGTAAGGCATTACAATTTTGGCCGGTCACTTTTGATATTATATGGCTAGAAAATCAAGAGCTGTGGTTCTTCGCCATAAAGATTCTGAATAGCTGAGCGAAGTACGCACCCATGTGGTCTACCTATCACCTTATGCACCCATCCAATCCGTGATGCACCAAAGACAACAAGTACTTTTCTCAAAAAAAATAAAAAATACAACAAGTACTCCCTCCGTCCCATAATATAAGACGTTTTTGCAAGCTAAAACAGGGCTTGCAAAAAACTGTTAGGTTGATCTCTCCCGCGTGGGCCCAACGGCCCACCGGATCCCTGATCCACGCGCCCTGATCGGGGGCGCCCAACCCATTATGGTTGGTGGGCCCCTGTGACCCGCGCTATATAAACAGAGGTGGGGGGCCGGGGCACGACTGACGAAGTTCACCGCCGCCACAAACCCCCACCGACACTCCCTTCCGATCTAGGGTTAGCGCGGTGCTCACGGGAAGCACCACCACCTCTCCATCTCTCTGTCACCGCCGCCATCGCCCTCTCCACCATGGCCACCGGAGCGGGCACATCACACCAAGGAGAAGGTATAATCCCCATCTCCTATTGCTTCTGTTACCGGAACACCAACCCATACGATCCACAGAGTCTATCAATGGTATCAGCCAGAGATTGGGTTTTGGTCTTTCGGTACGAAATCAAAAGTACACCCCATCCCCAGACGAACCCTAGAAGGGTAAAGAGAAAAAGCAAACAAAAGAAACCGAAAAAGTTCACCGGAGTAGGGCCTCGAGCCTCGCCGGCAAAGAGCGTCGCCGCAAGGCCGCGCCGTCCCTCTCAATTCAGATGCGCATCGGCAAGCCGAGGCATCCGAAAGAAGGACACCACCCTGCAAAGGGCAAAGGAGGCACCGCAGCCACGCCGTTCGACGGCGGCGCGCTTACCGCTAAGGGAAACGCGTCACCGGCGAAGGGGAGGCAACGGCGCCACGGATCGCCGTCGAAACACAGGCGTAGAGGAGAAGAGGAGGCTCTCCCGTGTCTCTCTCTCTCTCTATGTTGCAGTGGAGATGGCTAAAGAAAAGCAGGGGGAAGAAGAAACAGAGGGTCGCGCGCGCGGCGCGGTGGCCTCAGGTCGCCGTCGCCGGCGGCCAGACCTAGCTCGCCGGTGTCCTCGCGCCCCGGCAGCGGAGACAAATGGTAGGACGGGCCCCGCCCTCTATGCAACAGAAGAGAGAAGGGGGAACGGGAGGAAGGAAAGGCTAGCTCGCGCGGGGGGCGGTGGCTCTAGCAGCCGTCGCCGGTGGCTGGAGGAGACCCGCCGGTGGCCTGGGGTTGCCGCCGCGTGCGGGAGAGAGAACGCGAGAGCGAGGCGAAAATAAATCGCGGGGCGGCGAGGGTTTCCGTCGGGGGCCGGTTCTGCCCTGTTTTGATCCGGCGAAAGTGACGGACAGCCGTTGGATTTCATCCGACGGCCAGACTCCAAACCCTATTTTCCCCGCGGGCCTTTGGGCCGAAAGTCCAGACAGGCCGCGTGGGGCGTGTCCAGCTCCAAGCCAAGTGATGGGCCGAGGCCGGGAAAAATCAGCCCGAGACGCCCTTCTTTATAATTTATTTATCTGTCCAGTGTTGGGCAGATTCAAACAGTCTCGTTTCTTCTTTTTCTATGCATTTTTTTTCCAACGAAAATTATGTTTAGAAAATAGAAAAGAAAAAGTAAACAGAAAAAGTTTCTGAAAATGAAAATTTTCAGAAAAATAAAAGTTTATGAATTTTATAACAGAAAATAATAAAGTTCATGAATTTTTATTTGGTAAAAGAAAAGTTTCTGTAAATAATAAAAAAGTACATGAATTTTATATTCATGTTTTTTCGCTGCGTGAATAATTAATAGTGCTCTTTTACAAAGAAAATAAAAGTTTAGAGAGAATTAAAATTTTAAGAGCATGTCAAAAGTGATAATTGTGGTTTTTTGTTATTATATGACCAACGTTATTAATAATATAATCATGATTTATTGTAATTGTTCCATATGTGCATTTATTGCTATTTTCTGCCCAACGGTGATATAGTTTTAATTGCATAGACAATTGTATGTTTAATTTGACCAACGTTAGATTAATGCATATGATTGTTATAATGATCTCACTTAAATTGTGATTTCAGGAGGCTACCACTTGATGAGTTGCCTTAAAGATGTTCCGACACTCAGAGGTGACAATTACACTGAGTGGAGGAAGAAAGTAGACCTGGCTTTTGTCTGTGCTGAGGTCGACTGGGTTGTGGATGAACCAGAGCCGGTTAGACCTACAGAGCCAGTCAGAGAGGCCACAGATGATGATGCTGCGTGGGATAAAAAGAGAAGGGATCATGCTCCATTGGAGATGTCTTATTCCCTCAACAATCAAAAGTGGATCAACGCCAACAAAAAGTGTATGGCATTTATAAAGAATACAATTGAGAACGCCATTGTGGGCTCAATTGCAGAGTGCACTTCCGTAGGGGAGTTGCTTACAAAGATAAAGAACCAGTTCACTGGTTCTTCAAAGACATATGCCACCCAGTTGATAAAGCAACTGGTAACAGAGAACTACACTGGCGGTGGTCATGGAATTAGAGAGCACATCCTCAGGATTAGCAACATGGCAGCAAAGCTCAAGCCCATGGATACGGATCTGGAGATCAGACCAGCACTCCTGGTCCACCTGGTCATGGCTTCGCTGCCAAAGGAGTTTGAAACCTTTGTTGTAAACTATAACATGTCACCTGAAACATGGGACATTGAAAAGACAATAGCAATGTGTGTCTAAGAAGAGGACAGACTCAAAGCCTCACATGGTGGTTCACTTAACTATGTGAAGGATAACAAGAAAAAGAATTACAATCAAAGCAGCAAAGGTTCTCCTTCAAAGGCGCATGGCAAATCTCACATGCAGCATCAGCAGAAGTCCTTTCCGGTGGACAAAGACACTTGCCTCCACAGCAAGCAGACTGGGCACTACAAAAAGGATTGCCCTGTCTGGTTAAAGTCCATCATGGCAAAGAGAGGTAACGACATCGTTTCATTTGTCAATGAATCCTTGTATGCACAGTTTTCGAAATCTACTTGGTGGATTGACTCAGGTGCAACTGTTCATGTTGCCAACTCTTTACAGGGATTCCATTCGACGCGGACTATGCAAAGAAACGAAAGACGCATTGAAGTCGCTAATGGAATTCAAGCAGAAGTTGAAGCTGTCGGTGACATCTCCTTGGAGTTAGCTGATGGGTTCAAGCTTCTACTTAGAGATGTCTTATATGTCCCTTCGTGTCATAGAAACTTGATTAGTGTTTCTTGTTTGGACAAAGACAATTATGAATGTTACTTTGGACATGGCAAGTGTGCCATATGGTTTAATAATGCTTGTGTGGGTGTTGCTTTACTACACGATGAGCTTTATTTATTATCACTTCATGAAAAAGAGCATTCTGTGTGTAATGTGAATGAACATACTTCCGCGTCGAACAAAGAACAAAAGAAAAGAAAGAGAACTCACGACTCGTCGAAATTATGGCACTGTCGCTTGGGCCATATTTCCAGGGGGAGAATAGAAAGATTAGTCAAAAGTGAAATTCTTCCTCCGTTAGAGTTCTCTGACTTAGAACAATGCATAGATTGCATCAAAGGAAAGTTTGTAAAACAAATAAAAAAGGGTGCAATCCATAGCACAGTCACACTAGAAATCATCCACACCGACATTTGTGGACCATTTCCGGTGAAAAGTGTGGATGGATATGACTCGTTCATAACATTCACAGATGATTACTCTCGCTATGGATACATTTATCCAATCAAAGAAAGATCTGAAGCATTGGATAAATTCAAAATTTTCAAAGCCGAAGTTGAAAATCAGCATGATAAAAGGATAAGGATAGTAAGGTCTGACCATGGGGGGGAGTACTACGGTCGACATACTCCATATGGCCAAGTCCCTGGACCTTTTGCACAATTTTTACAGGAGACTGGCATAGTAGCCCAGTATTCAATGCCGGGCGAGCCTCAGCAAAATGGAGTAGCTGAAAGGCGCAACCGTACTCTTATGGATATGGTGCGCAGCATGATGAGTTACTCCACTTTGCCATTGGGATTATGGATGGAGGCGCTTAAAACCGCCATTCACATTCTCAATAGAGTGCCAAGCAAGTCGGTGCCCAAAACGCCGTACGAGCTGTGGACAGGACGAGTGCCCTCTCTACACCACTTCAGGGTGTGGGGGTGCCCTGCTGAGGCCAAGATGTTTAATCCAAACATTGCAAAGTTGGATCCCAAAACAGTGAGTTGCCACTTCATTGGCTATCCAGACAGATCAAAGGGTTTTCGTTTCTACTGCCCAGACAGATATACAAAGTTTGTAGAAACAAGACATGCAGTCTTCTTAGAGGACGAAATGATGAGGGGGAGCTTGGTAGCTCGGAAAATTGATCTTGAGGAGAAGAGGGTGCATGCACCTAGTCCGATGATTCAGGAGCCATTTTTCTCACTACCAGTTGCAACTTCACCCATGACAACTATGGGGGTAGACTCGGAACCTGTCCGTCAGGAGCCGACTGAACCCGTTGTTGAGCATGAAAGGGAGGTGCAACAGCCAATAGTAGAAGATGTGCCGGAAGTTGAGGCACAAAATGTGCCAGAAACCGAGGCTCTTAGAAGATCTAATAGAACAAGAAGATCAGCTATTTCTACTGATTATAAAGTTTATAACACAGAAATGGTTCATATGGAACGTGATCCCACTACATATGAAGAAGCCATTAAAAGCCCTCACTCATCGAAATGGCAAGAGGCAATGGAAGATGAAATGAAATCAATGAGTTCCAAAGATGTTTGGGACTTAGTGGAAATTCCTAAAGGAGCCAAAACAGTAGGCTGTAAATGGGTCTACAAAACTAAGTATGACCCTAATGGGAATGTAGAAAAGTATAAAGCCCGACTTGTGGCAAAAGGATTTACACAAAGAGAAGGGATAGATTACAATGAGACTTTTTCCCCAGTCTCATGTAAGGATTCCTTCAGAATCATAATGGCATTAGTTGCACATTTTGATTTAGAGTTACATCAAATGGATGTGAAGACGGCATTTCTGAATGGTGATTTAAAAGAAAAAGTTTACATGAAACAACCCAAGGATTTTATCATGGAAGGCAAGGAAAATATGGGATGCCGCCTGAAGAAATCCATTTATGGATTAAGGCAAGCCTCTAGACAGTGGTATCTAAAATTTAATCAAACGATTAAAAGTTTTGGATTTAAAGAAAATATTGAGGATAACTGCATTTATGCAAGGTTTAAAAATGGGAAATATATTTTCCTAATCTTGTATGTGGATGATATCTTGCTTGCTAGCAGTGATGTTAGTCTACTACTAGAAACAAAGAAGTTCTTATCCTCAAATTTTGATATCACAGATCTTGATGAAGCATCTTATGTTTTGGGCATAGAAATTCACCGAGATAGAAATAATGGAGTCTTAGGACTATCGCAGAAGGCATATTTAGAAAAGGTTCTTCAAAAGTATAATATGCATGCGAGTAAAGCCACACCTGCTCCTATAGTCAAGGGCGACAATTTTGGGAAATTCCAATGTCCCAAGAACCAGTACGAGATCGATCTCATGAAACCAGTACCATATGCTTCGGCTGTTGGAAGCTTACAGTATGCACAAGTGTGCACTCGCCCTGACTTAGCTTTTGTTACCGGGGTACTCGGTAGATATCAAGAGAATCCAGGCATGGAGCACTGGAAGATGGCAAAGAAGGCATTGCGTTATGCGCAAGGCACGAAGCACTACATGCTAACATACAGGAGATCTGATTCCCTAGAGATAAAAGGGTATTCAGACGCAGATTTTGCGGGGGACAGAGATGATAGAAAATCCACGTCAGGATACGTCTTCACTCTCGCTGGAGGGGCTATTTCGTGGAGAAGCTCCAAACAGTCAGTAGTTGCATCATCCACGATGTATGCAGAATTCATAGCATGCTTCGAGGCCACGGGGCAGGCGATATGGCTAAAGAAATTTGTACCCGACTTGAAAGTGGTAGATTGTATTCACAAACCACTAAAGATGTACTGTGACAACCAGCCCGCAGTATTTTATGCTCACAACAACAAGTCGAGTAATGCTGCCAAAACAATAGAGATAAAGTATTATGTTGTGAAAGATAAAATCTAGGATCACACTATAAGTCTCGAGCATATAAAGACAAAGGATATGCTTGCGGATCCGCTTACGAAAGGCTTACCACCCAATGTGTTCAAGGAACACTTAGCCGGCATGGGTTTAAGGGAAAGCCTATGATTCCTGGATCATGAGAGGCCCAAAAGGAACAGAATTTGTTTCTGAACAAAACGTATGTTGTAGCTGTATGATTCTATCGGCAATTAAGCTGTGACGATGAGACATGCTCTATGTACCAATATGTGATGGAACAAATAAACTAGAAAGTATAAAGTTAAAAGTAAAAGTTGAGATCAAGGGGGAGAATGTTAGGTTGATCTCTCCCGCGTGGGCCCAACGGCCCACCGGACCCCTGATCCACGCGCCCTGATCGGGGGCGCCCAACCCATTATGGTTGGTGGGCCCCTGTGACCCGCGCTATATAAACAGAGGTGGGGGGCCGGGGCACGACTGACGAAGTTCACCGCCGCCACAAACCCCCACCGACACTCCCTTCCGATCTAGGGTTAGCGCGGTGCTCACGGGAAGCACCACCACCTCTCCATCTCTCTGTCACCGCCGCCATCGCCCTCTCCACCATGGCCACCGGAGCGGGCACATCACACCAAGGAGAAGGTATAATCCCCATCTCCTATTGCTTCTGTTGCCGGAACACCAACCCATACGATCCACAGAGTCTATCAAAAACGTCTTACATTGTAGGCTTGCAAAACAGGGCTTGCGAAACATTTTGTGATAATTCAGTTAATCATCAGCTTCTTGATTTTTTTTTCTCGCCGCCTTGGACTAAATTGTCGCGGACCAGAGTCTACTACGTGCAGGAGAGTAAGGCAGGCGCTGGCATGCCGGCGTATGAATTCAGTTCCGCAGCACTGGCTTTGAGATCTTTCCATAGTTCCGTTCACCAGCACGTTTTTAGGAGATCAGGATTCAGGAGCGTGTCTCTTTCTGTCGGCAAAAGACGGCCAAAGAGCAGAAGCAAACGGCTCACCTCAAGCCAATAGGTGTTCTGAAACGTCGACAAACAGCAGCAGCATTCATATATTCGTTTTTTTCTTTCCTTTAAAAAAATAACCTTGAATATCCCACTGCTTTTTTACTACTTATTTCTGCGAAAAAAGAAGCTAATGAATTCGTCTTCAGTCGTTGCATTTGCATGGTTTTAATCAGGCTGCAGCTTGCTAAATTCTGGACAATTGGCATAAGACCATTCAGCAGCATGGCCCTTCAATCAAAAAGTATATTAGGGAGTAGTAGATTATTTCAAGTCCTGAAATCCATTGCCTTGTTGTCGGCTGTCGAGGCATTCTAGGGCCAGAAGAGCCTTTTGTCCTTAAAGAAAGCTGCAAATGATCGATCAGCCTGCAACTGGACCTAACCTTGTCAAATGGTCATGTATCTTCAGACTTAAGCCTGCACCGAAAAAAGCATCAGAGAAACTCAAAGCTATTATATCTGTTACTAAATTTCTTTATGAAAGCATGCAGATGCAGAGAATTAACTAAGATGGCTTGGATCCGGGTCCGGGGGAATGTTCTCTGCCCAGGTTATCTGTTAACATATAAATAAGGATGGATGAGCATGATCGAAAGCACGCGAGATTCCGGTGAAGTGCGAAGTGAAAACTACGCTGCCAGACGATTCAGAATTCCTCAACCTGCCATTAACAAAATGACAAGCTCAGAATTCTTCAGTTTGCTTCAGATGTCGACGATCCAAACTCTGGCTCTGAATTTCGTGTGCTGGTTCCATCAGAGAAGTTCTCTCTCTGGCCTAAGCTCATAAGCCAAACGGCTGACCTCCACACCTGCCGTTTCAACGTAGAACACCAAAGCAGACGCAACATGTCGCCGAGATCAGCATGCGAACCCCGAGATTATTTGGAACTGATCTCAACAACGTGTGAGATCAAGCATGCGTCAGCGTTTATCAGTAGCAGCGTGAAATCTGCAGGAGCCATCTGTGCACGAGCGCCTTCGATGAGAATTAGAGATGGTGGCCATCTGTTTCCTCCCGGATCTTAGATTATTTCCGGGCATGCGTGTCATCATCCATGGCGCCTTTTGGAAGAGGCATGGATTGGTCCATCGAAATCACATTACCGAAACGATTTGGGTTTTCTTATTGGTCGCGAGGCCCAATCGCTGTCAGCAGACTTTCATTTTATCTTGTCAGGAATCATGACCAACCGCAAGAAACACGCACTCAATTGGCATGAATTTGGCTTGTTCATCTCATCTTGGAATCAACAGTTACCCCCTCTCACTCACAATATAGGTAGTGCAGAACATTAACATGATCTTCCAATTACCACTGAAGTTTATATATATATGTGTGTTTTCAAACAAATTAATTATATACTACTCCCTCCGTTCATAAATATAAGATGTTTTAGATATTTTAATATGAACAACATACATACTGAAATGAGTGAACAAACACACTAAAACATGTCTATACGCATTCGATTCAGTAATAAAGAAGTTAGAACATCTTGTATTTATGAATGGAAGTACTTATTTATAGTTATGACTATTGTATCGCAAAGTTATGTATTACTCCCACCATTCGGAAGAAAATTTGAATTAAAACCACTTTAGTTATTTCCGAATAGATGGAGTGATAGAGTAATTATTGATCAAAAACTTGTCCTAACAAAACTTTAATACAGAATGATTTTTATATGGAATTTGGAACGTATTCTGAAATGAAAGAAATACATGGTACCTTTGTCAATACTCTGTCCTCCCTCCCCGAATAGACGATGTTTTATATTATCTTCTTTCGCACAACATATCCTATTCCGTAGAGACTCTTGCTTTATTAAAGCATGGCTAAAAAGCCTATTCTCCAGAAAGAATAAAGTTTTATACTAGTACTATTTTATACATGCACACAGAGTCAACAAGATGCAACTTTGATAGCTAATTTCTATACATATACTTCCTCCGTTTTTAAATATAAGTCTTTCTAGAGATTTCACTATGAACTACATTCGGAACAAAATGAGAGAATCTACACTCTAAAATATGTCTATATACATCCGTATGTAGTTCATAGTGAAATTTCTTAAAAGACTTATATTTAGAAACGGAGGGAGTATAATACTAGTAAATAAATGGTCTAAAATTACATGATTTTTAAATATTTTCATGATACTCTCAATATATATCACCCATTTGAACATCTCTAGTGATATTTTTTCGCACACAATTTCATTAGAATGCAGCCAGAATATTCCACTCAAAAAAAAGAAGAAGAATGCAGCCGGTATATTTATTTTTTGTTGAACATTTAAAAGTGGGCCATCCATTTCTCCATCACTGTTCGTTCAGCTCCCCTGCTCCCTCCTTCGTCGCGGCTTCCCAACCCTTTCCCTCCATCTCCACGACTCTTAAAAACCCATCGCCACCACAAACGAGCTCTGCGTCCGTCCCCAAGAAGCCAAGTCAAAAAAAATGGAGGTCATGATGCGCCCCGCCTCGCCGCCGCCGCACCGGGACTTCCGGCCCGACAGCGCGGCCGCGAGCCCGTACGCCACGGCGCCGTCCAGCCCGCGCGGCCGCCTCGCGGAGTCCGCGACCCCGTTCGGCTCCGTCGAGGGGGAGGCGGCGAAGGGCGGCCCGTTCATGACGGCGCCGTCGTCGCCGAACCCGTTCGACCTCCTGCCGCCGGTCACGCCGCGGCTCGCCGGCGCAAACCCCTTCGACCTCTTCCAGCACTTCACCAGCGCGCCCGCCAGCCCCAGGCGCGCCGCGGCCATCTACGCGCACTTCGCCGAGGGGGACCGCCGCGAGGAGGAGGAGGAGGAGGAGGAGGACGACGACGAGGGGTTTCATCCGCGCTCGTCGTACTCCACCACCGCCTCGGCCGTGCCGTTCGACTGGGAAGAGAGGCCCGGGACGCCCAAGGCCGGGATGGGCGGCGGCGGGGCGGCGTGGGACACGGACTTCGAGTTCGGCACCGTCGTCGACAAGACCGCGCCGGCGGAGAGCCTGACGACCGCCGACGAGCTCTTCGAGAAGGGCAGAATCCGGCCGCTGAAGCCTCTGCTGAAGAGCGCCGACGATCAGTCTGACAAGGGCAAGATCAGGCCGCTGAAGCCGCCGCCCGGCCTGCTCGACGGCGGGAGCGTCGGGTCGTCGCCGCGGTCGCCGATCGCGAAAGGCGCCCTGAGGTCGCCCCGGCGACGGAGCAGGGTCGGCTCCGGCACGGACTTCGACCCCTTCGCAGCGGCGCTGCTGGAGGCGACCAAGGCGCCCTCCCCCTCCCCGCTCGGCGGCAAAAGCACCACCGCCGTCGCGTCAGGCTCGCCGCCCAAGAAGGACGACCCGTTCGCCGCCCGTCCAGCCTCCAGGAGAGCCGGGTGGAGGAGGTGGCGGCTCAGCGACCTCCTCCTGTTCCGGAGCTCGTCCGAAGGCGGCCGGATCAACAAAGACCCGCTCCCCAAGTGCTCCCCGGCGCAGCAGCCCGACGCGCCCCTCAAGAAGGCGAGCGCACCACCGCCGACGGCGGCGGCCAAGTTCAACGCCAGAGCCGTCAGCATGGACAAGCTCAAGAAGCAGAGCGGCGACAAGAGCGCGGCGGCGGCGGCCGAGGGCATCGTCGGGTGCGCGCGGCTGAGCCCGCTGCAGCGGTTCGCCAGAGGGCTCGGCGGGCACTCGTGGCACTACGGCCGCGGCATGGCGGCGCAGGGGACCAAAGGGTAGAGGAGGGACCCATGGCGTTAGCCGCCATTTTTACTCGCTCTGTCCATAGAAGAAGAGGTGGCGGCTTTTTTTCCCCTTTTCGTTTTTAAAATCGAGCTTCGTTTTGAAACCATGGACGATGTTCTTGGTCTCGGCCTTCCTCCCCCCTTTGTCGAGCATGATTGTGCTGTCATCGTATACGTGTACACATAATAGAATTGAAGAGATTATGAAAATGTGAGATTGTTAGTAATACTTTTGGTTCTTTTTATTATTTTTGTTTGATAGAGCATCCAAAATGTGTGTTGTTCAATCTGGCCGTGAAGTTTTAATTAAGTCAGTTGCCCAATCTCTCCCAACGTACATCATGGGCGTTTTTAAACTTCCGTTCTCAGTTTGTGATGACCTAACAAGAATGGTTAGAAACTTCTATTGGGGCTCTAAAGATGGACGCAGGAAAGTACATTGGAAGGCTTGGGATTATTTGTTGCAGCCAAAGTGTAAAGGAGGGCTTGGATTCCGCGACTACAGACTGTTCAACCAAGCACTCCTCGCACGCCAAGCTTGGAGACTTATTGATAGGCCGGAGAGCCTTTGTGCTCGCTTGTTAAAATCAAGTTATTACCCGGATGGACAGCTTGAGGACACGGTCTTTTCTGGTAATGCTTCTCCGTCTTGGCAAGCCATAAGTTATGGACTAGAGCTTCTGAAAAAAGGCCTAGTTTGGAGAGTTGGCAATGGAGCAAGTATTCGTATATGGAGAGACAATTGGATTCCTAGGCCCCACTCTTTCAAACCTGTCTCTCCAAGAGGTAATTGCCGTATCCGCTATGTGTCTGAACTTCTTAATGACAATGGATCTTGGTATATGAACTTGCTGCAGAATTATTTTTGGCCATGCGATGTGGATGAAATCATTAAAATTAGAGCGTCCCCAAGGCATGAGGAGGATACACTTGCATGGGGACCCGGGAGGTTTGGCCAATTCTCGGTGAAGTCGGCGTATGAGTTTGCTTTTGATGAAGCCAACAAAGAATTCCAACCAGCGTCTAGCACTAATCCGGAGGGCTGCCGAGCCATTTGGAACTTGATATGGAAAACGGATGTCCCCCCAATAGTAAAAAACTTTGCTTGGAGAGTGGTCTCAGACTCCCTTCCTACTTGGGTTAATAAGTATAAGAGGACCTTGGAAATCACCAATATATGCCCAGTGTGTGGCGTGGAACCAGAAGACAATTTCCACCCTTTATGTTGCTGCCCTAGAGCACGGGAATTATGGTTGTATATGTCGGAAGTTTGGAACCTTCCGGCATTGGATACTGTGGTGAACGTCGGGAAGGAATGGCTATTCCATGTGCTACGGCCACTACATGAAATAGAGAGATCCATGCTACTCATGACACTCTGGAGGTGTTGGTTCATACGTAATGAGATAGTGCACAACAAGATCCCGCCGCCTCTTGAAGTATCGAGGAGGTTCCTTGTCAGCTATCTGGAATCTCTAATTGCTATTAAAATGAACACGCATATGGACCCAGCCAAGGGGAAATCAATCATCTCCTATGACCGCATATTACTTCATGCTAATACAGCACTGTCACCGCCCGCCCCCCAGTGGGCTGCACCACCGGAGGGGTGGGTAAAGCTAAACACGGACGGATCTTTTGATGCTGGCAGGGCTGGAGCAGGTACGGTACTTCGGGATCCTTTGGGAGGCATAATCTTTTCTGCGTGCAGAACACTTTACTCGTGTCGTGAAGCTTTGGAGGCAGAGTTGTGTGCTTGCATGGAAGGGTTATCTCTAGCGATCCAGCGAAGTGATCGTCCTGTGGCTATTGAGATGGATTCACTTGTTGCTATAAAGTTGATCCAAGGGCAAGAGAAAGATAGGTCTATTTATGCTTCATTAGTCAAAGAGATTAGATATCTCTTATCTCTCCGTGAAAATTGTATTACTCATGTAAACCGTACTCAAAATCAGGTTAGTGATGGTCTAGCAAACTTTGCTCGTACAGAGGGAAGAACCATGACTTGGATTGGCTCTGGACCCTCGAGTGTGCTTGAGCTAGTCACCGCTGATTGTAATTCTTTGTTAACTTGAGTAATACAATATTTCCACCCGCAAAAAAAAAGTGTGTTGTTCTCTAGCAGAAGAAGAAGACGACGGCTCTTCAGTGAAGCTTGTTCTCTCATCTTTCGTTAGATTCTGTCTCCACAACATGAATTGATATGTTCTAAAAAAAACATGAATTGATATGTGGATCTTTTTCACCGGAGACCTAAAGGGCAGTGGTCGGTAGTAGACTATAAGAATGTGCTTTTCTTTTGACAAAACAAAAGGATATGAAAGAGTGAAAATACCAAGGAGAATGTGGCTTCATGCGCATCCATGTGAATTGTAAATTCGAAAAAATACTAGGAAATTTAACAAATTCTAAAATTTTGGCGTATCAAACTTGGTATACCGTTCTACCCCCGTGTGAAGTTTGGTGTAGTACTGTATTGACACACGTGGTACTCTCAGTGAAGAAAATACAGCTGACCAAACATTGTTTTAATATAGCTCCAATTTTATCATCTTTGGCTAGATTACCATGGATGTCATTCCTTCGTGAAACTTCACACGCGAGTATACCGGTCGACTTTGTACATTGCAAAATAAAAGATTTTTCCGATTTTACTATTTTGATGGGTCCGCCATTATTTATCCATAGATTGTTGTTAGGTTCCATTTCACCTTTTTTTTTAATTTTTGAATCCTAACAGAAATGGACATGTCCAACTTAATATACAACAGAGGCATTTGTTTTTCTATAAAGATGGTCATGCTTCTATTCGTTTCCCGCAAAAAAAAAGTTTCTATTCGTTTCTCACTATGCATTCTAGTACCACCATCGATCCTAGAAGAATAACACATATGTGCTCTTTTCTCCACTTCCGTTCTTTCTAAAGCAGCATCCACCAAAATTCCCTCCCTTTATATCCCCAACAAAAGCAATGATGTCCAGCGGTATTTAGTGGCGGAATTTAGCATGATATATCAAAGTGGGTGGTGGCCTCTAGCCTCTGATTGTGGCCTCATAACCCCGATTTGCAGTGCATATTATGTTGGAAATCCACCACTTCTCTTCTTCGAAAGCGACTACCAGCCGAAACATAGCTTTAAAAAGTTTATTCTAAAAATTATTTTGCTTAGTTCTACTTGAATTATGAACTACCAAAACGCTCTAAAATTGCTTAGAGTAAACCCTATTCCATGTGCTCCAAGCATTTGTTTACCTAATTATTCTTTTTCTAGTGCTCAACTTAGAAGTGGGATGGGACACATATGCTTCTTGCTTTCTATTGGTTCCGATCATTTTTCCTACTCCGAGATGCTCTTTATCTTTCACATATTTATTTCCTTTCTTTTTGGTCCTTATTTTATGTAACTTGAGTTGCTCTTATTTATGGGTTTTTCGTTTCACTTTCTTAGTGCATAGCAGAGTTTTATACTACTTTTTGTTTTTAAACTGTTGGAGTTTCTTTTTGCCTTAACTTCAGATGACGATGATTTGGGTTTGTGTTCAAAGTATCATCAATATGTTTTGCTAGGGGACCAATTTTGACTTCCTAGGATAAACATGTGATGGGACATGGGTTCTTCCTCGGCGCTCGACCCTTCGTTTAGCATCTGTATCCCATTCAATGGGTGTTTGCAGTATATCAAAGAATACGTTTTCATAACATTGATGACTTTGGTGCCCTCTCAATCCCCTTTTCGAGATCCTTGAGGTCATTTGTCTATAGCTGCCTTCATCTTGTTGGTGATGATCGGCGCGAGAGCTCCTCACTGCATGTGTTTGGCATTGGTCGGCGATGGAAATGCTTTCTCGATACACGTGTGGTCGTTTTGGCAGTTGAGAAGCGTCTCCAAGGGTCTATTTTATTTTTGTTCTTTTCTAGCCCTTAAATTTGAGTAAAATCGATTTGTTCGTATTCAAAAAGAATTAACGAAAGAGAGCCAAAGTGCATCCTGTAACATGATATAATCAAGAAAAAACAGTACGCAGAAGAATGGAAGAACCATAAGACACATGCGACTGGCAAAAAGTAAAATTACATCAGAAACTATATTTTTTGGTTTTCTTTCGATTGTAGGTCGCCCACGGCAGTTTAATAAATGCACTGAACCGGCAGTAAGGAAAATGGCACATGCCAACGCTCTCGTCGTACTAGGCTTCAAAAACCACAATAGTCACTCACCACTAGAAATGAGATGTAATAGTCACTGAATGAATATCGATTGGGACATCGCCCCATGCAACAAAGTTGTGCAATTCTTTGCCATTCATGTTCCTTTTTATCTTGTTGTTTTAGGACAAAGCATGGCTCTATGTGAAAAGACAGTTGGATATGCTTTTAGTCTTGACTTGAAAACTTTTCTTTTGGCAGGACTGAAGTTTGTGTTGCTTGGGCTCACGTTCAAGGTATCAAACGGAACATCTCAAAAAAAAAGTATCAAACGGAACCCTCTCTTACACTGGACAAAAGTGCGAAACAAATAAGAACAAACTATCATCAATATATTTTACTAGAGGACCAATTTCGACTTCCTAGGATGAACATGTGATGGGACATGGGTTCTTCCTCGGCGCTCGACCCTTCGTTTAGCATATGTATCCCATTCAATGGGTGTTTGCAGTATATCAAAGAATATGTTTTCATAACGTCGATGACTTTGAGATCCTTGAGGTCGTTTGTCTATAGTTGCCTTCATCTTGCTGGTGATAATCGGCGCGGGAGCTCCGGCAGTGCATGTTTGGCACTAGTCGGCGATGGAAATGCCCTCTTGATACACGTACGATCGTTTTGGCAGTTTTAGAAGCGTCTTCAAAGGTCTATTTTGTTTTTGATCTTTTCTAGCCCTTAAATTTAAGTAAAATCGAGTTGTTCTTAATCTTTTATTTTTAAGAAAAGAGACCCAAAGGGCAGCCTACAACAGGATATAATCAAGAAAAATACTACGCGGTAGAATGGAAAAAAAATCATAAGACAGAACATAATCATCAAAAAACAAAATTACATCGGAAACTATATTGGTTGTTTTTTCTTTAGAATGTATGTTGCTCACGGTAGTTTAAAATATGCACTGAACCAGCAGTAAGGAAAATGGCAGATGCCAATGCTCTTGTGGTACTAGGCTTTGAAAACCACAATAGTCACTCACCGCTAGAAATAAATATCGATTTGGACATCATCACCCCATGCAACAAAAGGCTCGCGATTCTTTGCTATTCATGTTCTTTTTTATCCCGTTGTTTTAGTACACAAAGCATGCAAGGGTTCTATGTGAGAAGCCAGTTGGATTGTATATGCTTTTAGTCTTGACTTGAAAACTTTTCTTTTGGCGGGACTGGGTTAGTTGTTGCTTGCGCTCACGTTCAAAGTATCGAACGGAACATGTATCTAAAAATAACATCAAACGGACAAAAGTGCGGAACAAATAAGAACATAGAGTTCTTTTGTTTAACAAATAACAAGAATATAAGAACAAAAAGTTAGTAGCAATTGGATTACGTACTCGTCTGAACACGTTTGTCATCTTTGGCACGAACAACAGCAGATACCGACGCCATCGATCGTTTTCAAAGATACGTGCGGACCCGGAGCGAAGCAGGCTCGAGCCGTTCGTTCGTTGGCGGCAAATCAAAATCATTGGGCTCCCGTTCCCGTGCACCAGAATATGTTAGCTAGACTTGTATAGTACGTAGCAAAAATCACTCGTCGTCATAGTATAAATATAAATAAATTCATTCCGGCACACGTTGGACGAGGACGGTAGAACCTATGTGATTATGGGGCGCGTTTTGTACGTTTGCAGCCTGGAGTCTGGAGATAACATAATCATTGGCAGAATGGTAGTAGGTGTTGGTCACGTTCTGCTCGGCGGCTTGTCATGCGTCCAGGTTAGTGACGAGGCTGCTGCGGCGGTCTTCATCAAAGCAAACCTTTCTTTTGCCGTCCATCGATGGTGTTAATTTGGCGCCAACAAATTTAATTTAGTTAGAGCAACTTCAACCGGGCGACCCATTTCGTCCGGCCGTGTCTGTTTGGGTCACCGTAGATAAAAAGATGGCCTAACGCTGAGACCCATTTTCATTTTGTGTCTTATCTGTGTCCGCGCGGACCCATTTCCATTCTAAATTTGGTCAGCATTTAGGTCGCGAACGAACACAAAACAAACGTTTTTTGCTGGTGGGTGGATGACAGGTGGGCCATGCGACGCATGCAGCGGACGAAAAGGAGCGGAAAACGTCCGCTTTGTGCCCACTACATGCGTCGCCTGGCCCACCTGCCATCCACCCATCCATCACATCCCATCTATCTCCATCTTTTTCTCCCATCCATAAAACCACCGCATGCAGCCACCCAGCTGTCGTTGGGCGCACTGGGCGACCCAAATAAAAAAGCGAACAAATATGTCCGTTAGGCCGACCCAATAAACAAAAACCAGTGTCCGTTTGGGTCTTTGTGTTGGAGTTGCTTTTAGCTATAAGGAGTACGTTATCATTAGCGTCGTTGGTGGCGTCCGAATATAGCGGGGCGCATTTGGATGGCCTCGTTGAAAAGTCGTTGACGCGGCACGAATGCGGCAGGAAAGGAGGAGGGACGGGCGGGGCCATCCGGCCATGGGCCATGGTCGTGGTCGTGGCTGTATAGATTACCGTTGATGGTTGGTGTAGGGTTCCGACCGACCGGCGCACGCTTGTTTTGACCGCGCCGGTCCGGGGCGGGGCGGTGCCGGTGCCATGGAGTTCCCGGTCAAAGACGACGTGACGGCACGCACGCCACAGGTTACACGCGCGCGGGTGCCAACAAACGTGTTTTTTCTCAGCAAACAACTATTCTCTCTTCCCTTCCATCCAGAATAATAATGGAAAGATCTCTTTCGGAGAAGGGATAATAATCTGGAAGATGTGCGTGCGTGCGTGCGTGCGACCCCTTCCCGGACGTGCGAGGCATCTTCTTCTTCTCCTTCTTCTCAAGGAAAGGAAGAAAGAAATCGTTTCTTAATCGACGGGGTAGACTGATCTGATCACCTTGTTAGAATTCGGTCAAGTGGCAGTACGATCTTTCGAGGCGGAAGCATCTCTCTTACACGG
The DNA here is from genome assembly GCA_039707655.1 of Elymus sibiricus. NCBI lineage: Eukaryota > Viridiplantae > Streptophyta > Magnoliopsida > Poales > Poaceae > Elymus > Elymus sibiricus. The sequence goes on from CM077675.1 coordinate 119,266,483, forward strand.
TCCGATGTGATTGTTTCGTGGAAGGAAAACAAAACTCATTTAGGATGATTTCGTCCGACCCACACATAACAATCGACATAATCTCCGTGCATCCCCGTCCGTGCCATAAACATCACTAGTAACAATAACATGCATGGCGATGCTTTTTGGGTTGGGGATGAGACAAGTGTGGCGTGGTTGACCGGCAGCCTGCAGCGCAGCCGGCTCCGAGCTATCAAGGCGCGGGCAAGTGGGTCGGGAGCGGCGGTGCACAGCCGGTTGACTCTTTCAGTCTGGTTGGCACAGTCACGTACGGTGGCCGTTGCCCTTGCCGTCCCTCGCACCCAAGGACCAAGCTTTGCTGTTCCCACACAACGTTCACTCTTTAGCTGACTCGGGACTGTCTGCTGCTGCAGAGCTCTCCGCAGGCCGCAGCCAGCAGGGTCCTCGTATGCATGCCGGGATCTAATCACAAAAGAGAGGGCAGACTAACGGGACATGAAACAAAATAAGCACAGCATGAATGAACTGATGATGTATAGATCGCGCAATCTATCTCAGCCGGCACTCGCATCGGCTACAGTTGTCGGCCTTAGAGCATCTACAGCCAGACGCCTCAAACGACCCCTCATACGCCCACGGACGCGCCCGGTCAGTGACCGGATAGGAGAGAGAAGGAAAAAAAGTGACCCAACCGGATCCCTCATATCATCCCTATACGTCCGGGCTGTCCGCGAACCCTCATATCCATCTCAAATATAGGGAGGATATGAGGGCTCGCGGACGCGCCCGGGCGTGACCGGTCAGTCCGCCACGTAGGACGCGACCCCACACCGGACCACCTTTTCTTTTTCTTTATTCATTTTTTTCTTTCTCTTTCTTCCTCTTCACCAATCACGTGAAAGTGACCGGACATATGAGGAAGAAAATGAGGAGTGTGGCTGCGCGGACGGACAAATAGGGGACACGCCCGGTCACTGACCGGACGCGTTCGTGGGCATTTAGGGGGTCATATTTGCTATGTCCGGCTGTAGATGCTCTTAGAGCATCTCCAGCCGTTTGCCCCCCAGCGCGTCTGGCGAGGCCGCAAAACGTCCAAGCCGGCGCTATTTTCGCCCTCGGGGGGTTAACTTCCCAGTCGCACCCCGAGGTTCGGCCACAAAGTGCATGCAATTTAAACTTCTCATTTCCCGCTACCCAAAAAACGACACGAGTTCGACGATCATGCCACAGTTCGGCGTCGGTCATGCCACAAGTCGGCGTCCATCATGCCATAGGTCCGGCGATCGCCACCACAGGTCCGACGATCAAAACATGCCAATAGTCCGACGTACAAAAAAGGCGGGAGACGTGAACATAGAACTCCTCAAACGGCCAGCTCCTCGACGTCTCCCGGAGTGACGGGAGAGGTCGGCGTAGCGGTCGGCGTCGGCGACGTCGGAGAGGGCGCGTTCAGCGACGTCGGAGACGAAGGCGCGCTCGGCGGCGGCGTGGGCGGTGCGGAGGGCGCCGGCATGAGGTTGAGGATGAGGTTGCGCTCCGCCAGGTACCACGCCTTGACCTGCGGGTCCATTTCCGCCGGGACGCCTCCCATGAGGAACGCCAGGTCGGTGTTGCGTTTCTTCGCGGCGACGTTGGTCCTGAGGAGGTCGAGCTTGGCGTCCTGCTTCGTCATCAGCGCCGACCAACTCGCCTCCGCCTTCTCCTCCCTCAGGGCAGAGTGGGTCTTTGCGTCGGCGATGCATTGCTCGATCGACGCCTGCAGCCGTTCAGCAGCTGGCGCGTCGTTCCTGCCCTTCTTCGCCTTCTTGTTGCCATCAGGCCGCCCCTCTGACGCCCCCGGAACAGGCGTGTCCGGGCTGTACACGCCGTCCTTGTTGGCAAGTGCAAGCCGGACCTCGGCCCATTTCTCACACGACTCGATCCGGGTGAACACATGGAGGAACTTGAAGTCGGAATCGGTGCCGCTGTCCCGACGAAACAAGTCGAACATCCGAACCATCTGCAGGAAAGGGCAAGTGTCGGCAAACACGGCGAAGGACGGCGAAGGTGGTTATTCGAACGTACCTGTTGTTCGACGTTCACGTCGCTTTCCGGGCGAGCATGGACCTGTTCCTGGATGCCATGCCACTTGTTGCACGCCGTTTGAATGCTCGCCCGATGGTTGGCCATGGCCTTGGCGCCGCGCTCCATGTATGTGCCGGTGAACTCGGGATCGACCAACTTGCACTCGTCGAAAGCCGCCTTGATCCTCGTCCAGTACGTGTCGGTGTTCTGGTTCGCGCCGGTGATAGGGTCCTGGCTGACCTGCTTCCACGCTTCGGCGAGGCACACATCCTCCTTCGCCGTCCACTTGATGCGGGGCTCGCCTGGCTTCCCATTGGCAGATCTTGGCTTCTTCTTTTTCCCTTTGCCCTTCGCCGGCGGCGCGGGTTCCACCGGCTCTTCCTCCTCCATCTCCTCCTCCTCCTCGGGCTCGTCGCCCTCGACGTCGTCCATGTCGCCGATGTCCTCCGCCTCTTGCGTACCAAACCCGGGGCACGACGCGGCCGCGGCGGAGCCGGTGTTGATGATCTCCTCCATCTCGGCCTCGGCGTTGTTGTACTGTGGGACCGCGCCAGGCGCGAAAGGCAGGGGCCGCGCCGCAGAGCCGTCGCCGACGAGCCGGAGTACGTCGGCGAGGGCACGTAGCCGTACTGGGCGTTTGGGTGGCCGGCGGAGAAGGCGGAAGGCGTGCGCGGGAAGGTGATGTTGGGGTTGAATCCGCCGAGGGCGTCGCCGTCGACGTACTCCGGCGAGGGCGCGTAACCGCTCCACGCCGGCGAAGGGAAGTTGGGGTTGGTCGGCGACGCGACGCTTTGCTGGCTGCCCCACGCGCCTTGTGGGAACGGGCCCGCCTGCTACCGTCCCGGGAAGATCGGCCGCTGAGACGACACCTCCTGCTCAACCGCCGCCGCCGCCGCCGCCGCATCCTTGGCTTTCTTCATGAGGAGCCTGTTGCGGCGATCGGTGGTCACCGCCTCCCTTCGCTCGACGTCGGCCTTCCACTCCGCGTTTGTCAAACCCGGCGGCCTTGCCATCGGCGCACGGGCCTTGCGCGGCTTGGCGACGGCGGGGGCGGTAGCTTGACGAGGGGCGACATACTTCTTCGGCGGCATGGCGGCAAAGGGAGGGAGGAAATGTAGGGAAATGAAGAGAATGGGGAGAAGGACCGGGGGAAAAGGGCGGGAGAGAGAGGGAAAAGGAGGGGAAATGGCGGGAAGTAGCAGCCGGTCTCGCCGAGAGCTCTGCCCCACCCGGCTTTTCGCTTCAGCCGACGCCCCCAGACGCCCTGGGTTCGGCCTGGGTTCGCCGGCCCAAAAAAAGGGCCCAACCGGCAAAAATCGGCGTCTTGAGGCCACGGCTGGGAGTTTTTTCTCCCGCCGGCGCTAAAACAGAGGCCTGGGGGTCCTTTGGGGCCGCGGCTGGAGATGCTCTTATATCATGCAATCCATCGGGAAAACACAACACGGAGAGATGATAACCGATGAGCTGCTCATTTACATGTTTCGCACAAAGGAAGCCTGGCCAATTCAGGAACTTTTCATGAGGTATTCTACACTGCATACATGTGTCGCTGATGCCGACGAGCTCTCTGAAAGACTGAAACCGGACTCAGAGCTGGTCTACCCGTCTTTTCTTTCGGAACGATTCCATCCATTAGCATTTCCACTGTTTTAGCGCAACTGGGAACATTGACACCTCAGTAAGTCTTGTATAATCCCATGAGAGGCTTCTCCCTGTCCTCCACTCTCTTCCTCGCTGCTTCCCGCGCTCTGAGTGCCGCCTCCTCCTCCTTGGAGACCACCTTGGGCTTCTTGCTGTCCTCTCTTTTTCGCTTGTTAGCAGCAAGAGCTGACGGAGCGCCCTTCACAGCTCTCATCGGGTTCAGTGGTTTCGTGACGACCACACCTGGGGCTGGCCCTCCTTTAATACCGGAGACAGGCCCGCCTCCACTAGGTGTTTTTGGTTGCAAAGTCGAGGATTGCGCGACATTGGTTTTTGAGGTTTCCGCCCAGTTGTACGCCTCTTCCTGGGTGACCCATTTGCCTGCTCAGCGGAAAACATAAATATCAATTATAATGAATAACCACTCTAGAAGGCATGACAGGAAAGAATTTGAAGATATGTGTGCCTGGTTGAGAAGAGTACCTAATCCATCGGAATAATAGAAACCAGAGTTTGAGTCATAGTAAAGTCCAGTAGACTTATCATAATAATATCCTGAAGTTGAGTCAAATACCCATCCTGCAGAGACCATATTTCAAAGGTGTTAAGCACAGAAAAGGCATTCAGTGTAAAGAAAAGACATTCAAAGTAACATCAATACATTGTCTTAGTGCCAAGCATGATCAAATGGTACATCAGTCTATGCAGAGTATACTTCATAATTCATACTAGGGATATTCCAGACACAAGGTTCATATTGAAATGGTATTACTAACCATACCTAAAAAAAGCATGCCTAGGCAGGCGCTTAAGTGCGACTAGGTTCTAGGCGATAGCAAAACGCCTAACGCTTAATCTGCACATAAGTGTGCGCTTTGGTCACGAAAGCGCAAGGCGGTGGAAAAATGCACAATTAACGCCTAGCACTTTTTAAAACTATATGTTACTAACATAGTCTTTGCTATCCGGTACAATAGAAAAAAAAATCTGGTTCCTGGTAGAACTAGAGTTCATATATTAGCCAGGCCAGATGCCATGTACAGAAAAATATGAATACTGAATTGTTGGACAAAAGGGCAATTTACTGAGGTACAGTTCATTAACATCTTCAGCTAACTCAATGTTGTCTGTCTTAAGACATTTTGTTGCCCATATTTCTGTCCTATCATATAAGAATTTGTTGACACATTTTCCTCCGGTAGAGGCATTTGGCTTACAGGAATAGAAGCAAGCAGGATATAGTTTTGAACCAGCAAAAAGATATATTTGAATGGGTGATTTAAGCATAAGAAACAAGTGGAGCTTGGAAAACTGACGATACATAACAGGTTATTTCTTGGTTCAGCAATCACATTCTCCTGCTGTGATGTGGCCATCAGGCTCGGAACTAAGCAAGTGAACAACTAAAATCAGTAGGAGAAAAGTCAGCAAGTTAATGAAAGCTCAAGGGTGATCAAGGGAGAAGCTAATAATAGATCGAGATCTAATTTGTGCTATACAAATAAAAGATGACTACACACGCAATGGGAAATAAAGTATGCAGTGCATTAGGTATTCAGGTATTAAAGAGCCAAACCTTCTCCAGGTGCTGCAGAACTGTCACCATCAGTGTTTCTCTGGTTATTCTCTAAATCTTTTTGGTAACTCTTTTTAGCTTTCTGCAGGGAAAAAAATTAAAATATAATCAGGAATGCTGCCTCCACGGCAAAAACAGATTGCAAGGAGTTTGCCAAAGGCTTTCTCATTCTGAAAAAGGTAATTTCAAGTATGTTTCCCTTCTGCAGAAAAAAAAATGCAACAGATAATGTAAAGCTAGAAAGAAAAGCCTGCATGCTGTAACATTGTGGGCACCATTTCCCTTCACAAATCCAGTTTATGTGAGATATGTATGCCACGGCTGGACTTGACTGATGGATAGCAAAGCATAGAAAAATACAGTGTATTAAGGACTTACCGCCTCTATCAGCTGAAGGGCTTTCGCTGCTTGCTGCTGCTCCTTTTCCTTAGCAGCACCATCCTTTTGCATCGTAGACAATCTTTGGGTGACATTGTCCTTATGGCGTTTACCAAGCTCATGTGTTCTTATGCTGAATGGATTGTTGGATATGAAGATTTTGCACAAGTCGCACCATTTGTTTCCTTGGCTCACCCAATACTGAAACAAGGGGGAGATAAATTTATTAGCCACAATGTTTAACTCGAAGAACTAGATAACAGAGCTTGATAACACAGCAGCCAGTCGAAGATTGCAGACAATTTTTCGAGAGGCACAAAGGAACTCTCACTATTTCTACCAAAAGACAAACATCGCACTATATTGTCACGACACCAGGATGTATCGGCACTCCGACCCACTAACCTCAACCTGAGCTTGCTAAAAAATTCTCGGACCTCGACATCTAAGATGTATGAGCTACGATGTGCCACCATGGGCGCCTAAACATCCTCCTATAAGCTACACTTTCCACCCCCTACGCCGCATTGAACCGTGCAGGACGCGCACCAGGAAGCGAACCTAACCCTAATCCCGTTTCCTCGTAGTCTAACCCTAGTTCTTCCAGACCAACGGTCCCGAGAGCAGTACCGCGTGAGGTCCCGAGCCACCCAAAGTAACACCAAAATCGATTCCGAAAAGACGACCGCGGCGAAGATCGCGACACGCATCGGGGTTACGCCCAAATATGCGGGCGTGAATCAGTCGCGCAGCCGCGGACGCGGCGTCGAATTTCGGACGGGGGAGGGAGTGGGGGCAGTACCTCAGTCATGGCGGGCAGAGGCTCCGCGCGGTTGGGTCGCGGGGCTTCGCCTCCTGGGGCGGCGGATCACCGGAGCGGGCGAGCGGGGGTGTTTGATTTCGGCGCAGGGTGGGCGGAGCGGACGGTCGGGGTTCGGGAAGGAGGCGACTCGAGAGGCTATTTCTGCGGGACGGGTCGGCTTTAGAATTCAGAGTTCAACTTTATCTCAAGCTTTGACTGGCTGCTATAAATAAATGTTATAACAGAGATTGTGTTGTAGAATTTTTGTGCAACAGAGGTTGTGTTGCGGATTTTTTTGCAACAAATGTATTGTTGCAGATTTTTTTTTCAAACAAAGGTATCGACGGATGAAAGTTTTGCAACATTAGTAATGTTGCAGAATCTTTCTTGCAATAGGGAGGATGTTGCAAGAAAAAAATCACCGCCGGTGAGGGAGTAGCAGCGCCGCCCATCCCCCAGCCTATATCAACGGCTCCTCTGCCAAGAGGAGCCCACCGGAGCGCCTTCACATCGCCGTCGGCGAGCACCGGAACTACGAAGCTCGCCGTCAACCCCGCCGGACCTTGCCGAGACGAGCCCCTAACGCTCCCGGACGTCCCCACCTCCTGCCCGCACGTCATCTCGTCGGATCCGGCTGGAATCCTCGTCATCGTCGCCCTCCTAGCCGCACGAATCTCCGCCCATGCCGCTCCCGGACATCCCCGCCTCCTGCCCGCGCACCATCCTCTTCGAATCCGGTGAGACTCCTCGCCAACATCTCCCTCCCAGCCGCACAAGTCTCTGCTGCTGCAAAAGTCCAGTCCAGTTGCAAACTCTTTTTCCGAAACAAAGGCTCGGTTGCAAAAAACGTAGACACAGAGGGCATTTCTCACGACCGTGTAATCAAGAGCCAATCCAACGGATGCGGAGGTGGCGGACGCCCGCAGGCGATCGGCCGGCTGAAGGTAAGAGTTTCTCTTTCTAAAACCGTTGTGAGACATATATTATGCTAAGAGATTCTCTTAAATAAGATAAGACAAACATTTTCTTATGATTTCTCTCGTTTCTATATTAGTATTTATCCTACATGGCACTTCTTGTGCACGCCCTTAGAGAGAATCTACAGCTAGACTTGATAAATCCACCCCCTAAACTTTCGCGGAGGTGACCCAAGACAGCGCCTTTCCAAAGAAAATTTCTCACACATTTTTTATGCCCTACAACTGCTTTTGTGTGCCATGTGTTTAGGGCTGCTATGGACATGCTCTTAGTAGTCGAACCTAACCCCTGATGTCTGCTCCCACATACAATTAAGGGCCAATTCTTTTATAGCTTATTTTGGGCCGTGGAAATAAGCTGCCCCCTACCCAGCTTATTCTAGAAGCCCAAACTGAAATTTTATTTTAGAAGCCTACTAGTTAACCTAACTAGTAGGCTTCTAAAATAAAATTTTAATTTGGGCTAACTAGTAGGCTTCTAAAATAAAATTTCAGTTTGGGCTTCTAGAATAAGCTGGGTAGGGAGCAGCTTATTTCCATAGCTCCAAATAAGCTACAAAAGAACTGGCCCTAACTGGGTTTGACAGCGGTTCCTTAAGAGTAAAGGTAATGTTATCTGGCGAACATCAGCTGAAAGGAGGATGACAAACGAACTCTTTTTTCTGTCAGTTTTAATTGCTTCGCGGGATCGAAAGATGACGGTTTTAAACAAAAAAATATGCTTTCTTCTGAAGTAACTATCATGTTGTTTTTGTCCAAGTTGGCATCCTCTCACAACTAAAAATGTTAGACGAAATAATTCGAGATGCCACCCACTCCCAGCAAACGCTCGCCGGTCGAGACACATTTGTCCTACTTCTGTATCCACGAATAAAGATACAAATTGGGCAATATCCGGCCAAACCTGCCGGAAGACACCCAAATCGAACAAATTACGGTCTTGAACATACAGCCTCTCCGGAGTGTTTGGATTGCGGTGTTTTAGTCAGATACAGTATATACTTTCGCTAATGGATTAGTTTGAGGTCGAACTGTATACCGTAGCTGGCCCAAAAAAAGGGACATACATTGACTCTTGCATTCTCCGAAAAACATTAAGCATGATTAGAAAACGCTCTTTCGTTTTTGCTTGGGCAAATAGAACACCACGGTGGGGCCAGTCGTTGTGACCGAAAACAACTGTGAAGAGACGCGCTGTAATAAACACGTAAACAGTTACAGCGACAAAACTTTGATCCAGACACCATTACACCTACACCACCTGTAAAAGGTCATGTTCTAAAAAAAAGGTGAACTGGTGACACGCTTGTTTCTTGCAGACAGTAGACATCAGTCAAAGTTCTCAATCTTGATCGGAGTTATATCATCTGCCACCTCGAATTTCCCGACTGTTCGAGCAAAAAACAACATCTGCTGCTCCAAGGTGAACTTGATGTTTTCGGCCTGCTCAGAGAGAAAAAAAAAAGGTGAAGATGAAAATCCATGACAACCTTGAAAGCTAACAGGGTTTAAACTTTAAAAAAGTAAATGCAATTGGTATGGTTTCTAACCTTGCGGAACCCATGCTGCTCCCCTTCGTATTCAACCAAAGCAACGGGCAGACCACTTTCTTTCAAGGCCTTGTATATTTTGCGCGCCTGATCTGGTGGCACGACCTGCAGAACATCAAGGCGTGTGAAATGTTTCGTAATTGTCTCTTTCAGCCTCACAGTTCCACAAGCCAAATGCAGATTCTGATTTTGCAAAAGACTGGATCGAACAATTGGGTTGACTGCACGAGACATTTTGCACAATGAAATGTTGCAGCAATGATTCATCTTAATGGTGTTCTGCGTAGACGCTATGCAATTACTTTTCGTCTCAATTTTTTTGCCATTCAGTACTCAGGAAATGCAATTTCAGGGTTACACCTAATACAATGCTTCTGCAGCCCTTCCAGAGTCAGGTCCAAAGTTTGCTTATTTCTTTTAAGGTATATAGAGCGTGAACATGGGATTTGTTGCTTACTGGGCGTGCTTTATATTTCAATCATATATCTCTAAAACGATATGAAAAATACGGAAACATGACTATTAGTTTTACAGGAGGAACTATATCATGACTATCCAAAGAATGGAGTGGCTAATCCACTACAGAAGAAACAGAATCTCAGCTGGACATCGGTTCAACTCGGAGCTGCAACACACCACTTGATGTAGTCAGCTTTCGCCTCATAATATCATATAACTTGATATCTTACATAAACATACATATAAATATACATAGTTCTACTGACTAGTGTACTCATGAATTCATGATAATATATGTGGTTGATGATCAGGACCTACCTTATCATCCAACCCTTGGAACAGAATAACTGGGCATGTAAATTTATTGACAAAGTTGATTGGTGATCTTTCATAGTAAGCGCTTTCATTTCCTGAAAGGATATCGTGGAGGAAATAAATATTAAAGCATACCAAAGATGGATTGAATATCCTTTTCCAGAACAAAAAATGCTGAGATACTTTCTTACCAACAAGATTGTCCATATAATGGGACTCAAATTTGTGTGTCTCTGCCCTCAGCAAAGTTATATCACCAATCTGTTCATCATTTGAGCAAAAGAATGAGTTATTACGTCTATACAAATGAAGAGAAATATAACAAAAAGAAATTAGACCAACCAAAATGGCATTAACCAACTTTATTTTAAAATCAGCCTCATGTAAATGAATGAAGAAGTCTAAAGCATGCCGTATTGGTTTGGGACCTTTTATTTCCCAAAAAATAAGGCCCCTTTACGAGAGCTTGGGCATATGCATAAATGTCAAATGCTCCACTTCCCCCAGCAACACCTTTGGACCAGCTTGTGCTTAGAACTTTCAAAGAAGAATAATAATAGCAAAATGAACAGCTTCATACAAAATATCATTTCCTTGGCATCTACATACAGCCAGTTTCATATAATAACAATCAACTTGACGAAGAGATTTTTTGAAGAAATCACATTCGAAGACATTCAAAATTTACTCTTCAATCTAGCAGATTATTCACATTTTCATCCTCTATTTGATTCCTTTGGCAGGACGATGCTGATCTAGGATCTTAGTAATGGGGGTGCCGCAGTTGACATGTAGAAAATATGAATAACATACGACAACCAGTGTTAAAGTATATGGTATAAACAGTTTTACATTTTAGGAGAGGGTGCCATGGCACCCACAGGACCCCCACTACATCCGTGCCTGACGGTGACCAGGGCCATTATGAGTGGCATGATGACTAAGATTTGGCCATAAGCCCCTAGAAGGTACTCCTTGGGCTTGTGCTCAAAGCTAGCACTTAGGTTCTGAGGGTAAATCAACATGGTACAATAGGCGACGTTTGGAACTTAGAAATTTCACAAGAAACAGTTCAACTCCCATAGGACCGGGAAATTTTCTGAGTTCCAAACAGGGCCTATAAGGGTGTGTGCAGGCCACAGAGACATGAGATGTTCTTGAATATTCCTGCCTTGAGCCAGAGATGCGGCCAGTCAGGCAACCTGCAGCCAGAGAAGAACTAAAGAGAGACCTCTTTACTCTCTTCTTCAGAATGAGCGAGGTGCTTGTGCACCACTCTGGTCCAAGCTTGACTTCTTTGTATAGTCTGTCTGGTTCCCTCTAGTCCTCTTTCCTTGTGTGCATTCCAACTCTAGTATAGATCCATGCAATTATGTTCCCTTTCAATAAAGTTTGTCAGGGCTTCCCCTACAGTTTTCCACTAAAAAGAAGTGGTTGAGCCTTCATGCAGGCTAAGGAAAATTCGAATTTGCTTCTGCTGCTCTTTGAGATCAGTAATAGGTTTCTATTCTTCGTGTAGGGTTTAGCATCTGCTGTGGTATATTCTGATGCACAACACTTTGTTTCCGTCTTACAATGAAATGAAGAAGGGAAGTTATCTCATATCCAAAAAAGAGGATGAGTGATAAAATGTAGCCAGATGGAAACAGTGAAACATAAATGAAATTCATGGATGAGCAATATAAAAGTCATGGTAGCGGTCTAAGACAGCTACTTTGAGACCGCAGATACTGTTTACAAGGAAAAGAAATATAGAAGCTGCACCACCCATTGAGTATCTGTTGAATGTTTGCTTGTAGCAAGACAATAAAACAGATTCTGAAAAGATAGAACTTACACCATACAAGGATGCTCCTGCCTTGAATGTATCTCTGAATGCGAGTGAAGCTAAAGTAGTGTATCCGCCTGCTGATCTCCCAGTTATACAAAGGCGCTGTTCATCTACTTTCCCATTCTCCACCTTACAATAAAGCAGGGTGGCTTCTATTATTGCTATAAATGCTACTATAATATTAGAATCACTGATGATAAAACATACCAGGAATCTTGCACAGCTGCAACAATCGTCAACATCAACAATGCCCCATTTCTTCAATAATCTCTCTCGATACTCTCTCCCATAACCTTTCAATATAGTTTAGAGAGTACGGTAATATAATTAATGCTTTAAATGAATCCAGAGCCTTAGTTACAGTCGATATAACCCACGGCGTAAAGAGTTTTCAACATTTATACAAGGCGCAATCTGAATATTAGTAGAGGTAAGGACAAACCGGTGCTTCCTCCGTAGTTAACATCAAGAAACGCCCACCCTCGACTTGTCCAATACTGGACACTAAGGTCTAGAACTCCACGTGTTTCAGCTGTAGGTCCTCCTGAAAATTGTGGTAAGTGTCAAAACTCCATGGTTTTGTTATCATCACGGAAAACAGAGGATCCCGTAACTCACTTAACAAACCAACATCTTTCAAGGTAATTAACGAAAGCACATACAAAAACGCACTGAACTTGAGTGTGCATAATTATTTCGAGGCATCACAAGGGTTCATTAATTCCTTTACCATGTGTTTTGACAAGCAATGGAGGCTTTTCATCTGGTAAACCTTGAAACATGGGATTTAACGGTGGGTAGAAATAAGCATAAGCCTTCTGCCCAGGGCTGGATGTCGGGAACTCGATAAATTCTGGGGTGCTGAAGAAAGATCTATACTGCATAACATCTGGTGAGGAGGACCAGACTATTGAGAAATTAATTGCTTTTGTTTTGTTCTCATCCAGAGTAACCTGGAAAGAAACAACATATGTGCTGCGTCAGTTGATGCACTAACACATCATGAATTCATAACCAAAAATGTGGATGTCACATCCTGGAAACCTTTGCAATTGACATGGGGATGCTTCCAGATGCACCTTCGATATAGAAGTAATCATTTCTAGCAACCTGCCAGACCACAATTAGATCATTACAACCAGCAGCATGAAATACCACATTATACACATAACAAAAATTTAAATAGAGGGTATGCAGATTCTGATGCTTACCACATTGGACAAATCGGAGAAAGGGATGTCGAGCAACGAAACAGAACCTGAATTACAATCTAGAACACCAAGATATGATCTTCCAAGCTGCCTGCGTGACATCAGTATTTAAATATGTTTCATCAACAAAATATGACAATGAAACAAGCAACTTTACAGAATTATTATCACAACCTGTAAGTGAAAACGATGTGATTGCTTTTTCCTAGAAAATTGTAAGAGCTGATGCCAAAAACCCACAATGGTCTTGTGAACTCAGCATCTAATGTGTACATCGGAACAACCTCATTGGTGTGTTCAACCTGATACAAAGAAGTGCGGAGATATTTTATGCAAGCAAAGATAAGATGATGACAAAGAATGTACTTAATCACCATGTCATAAGTCATGAGCTTTTAAGCTATTACTCTCCACGACAGAAAACAGCAACAGTGTCATCAAAATGTTGAATATTAAAGAGCTCAAGTCCTGAGAGAAAAAACAAATTACCCATTTATAAATGTTCCAGAATCCACTCCCTCTGTCAGTTACGAAAAACAGTTCTCCTGCAAGTTTTTTTTTAGATAATGAGTACTCATGCAAGCTTGCATGTATTAAAAATAACTTTGTTCTAGATGTTGCAAGCAATGATCAAATTATGGTAGTCAGTACTCAGTAGTCAGCTTATTATTGTGGAAGCAGATATATTGATACTAAAGTTGTATAGGATAGGAAATCGAACAGTTTGATCAGTAGGTAGCATGAACTGTGAACAAAGTATTGTACTTCCATACTGAAGATAACCTTTTTTTATCTACGTAGAAATTTTTCATATGGACACAAACTATGATAGTCAATGTTGAAGCAGCTCCAAAAATGTTGAATCAAGAAATTGTCAGACCAACAGAAACTAGTGACGCGAATCTCAACATTACATAACTTCCAGTTCCATCATCAAATAGAAGGGTGTATTGAAGCCATGAAAATGCACACCTAAAGAAAAGTGTACGGAAAGATATGTAAATGCTTGTCAACTTTCACAATATTAAATGCAATAAATATGTGTGACTTTGTTCGAGAACAGAACTTCAGAAATAAAACAAAAGAGCAAAGTATTACACTAATGAGAAATGCCTTTATCACTCAAGTAAGCACAGTAACATATATCTAAGGAAATAACAAGGAATACAGGCAAAATTAGCTAGCAAATGAAACCTTTTGGAGACCATTTAGGCTCGGCAGGGGATTCCACCAGCATTGGATTGCTTCCAGCAACACAGACCCGTTCGGTCAGGTCTCTGCACACAAATAAATCAGCAATAGGTAGGAAGGTAATTGATGGCAGTTAAGGTTTGCTGTAGTTGAAGGGGAGCCTTGGCGCAGTGGTAAAGCTGCTGCCTTGTGACCATGAGGTCACGGGTTCAAGTCCTGGAAACAGCCTCTTACAGAAATGTAGGGAAAGACTGCGTACTATAGACCCAAAGTGGTCGGACCCTTCCCTGGACCCTGCGCAAGCGGGAGCTACATGCACCGGACTGCCCTTTAAGGTTTGCTGTAGTTGATGTAATCTCGCTTTCTTTTGGGGTGCTTGCTCTAAGCTGGGAGGTTCTCTGATGAAGATGTGGTTTCTCTTCCTGCTGGTCCGAGATGTGATACGAGCCATGTGGAGCCCTCTATGCTTTCCTATGTACCCAGGTGTTCCCTGGTTTATTGTTCTGTAACCTGTTTGTGTTTTAATACAAAAGCTCAGCCGAGGGCCTAAAAAGCTAATTTTATTAGTGGATCTCAGCTAGTAGCCATGACATCCTGATCCATTGCCGCTGGGGGAAGCATGCTGGGCCTGGTCAGCCCCACATGAAAAAAAGGGGGCAGGGGGTGTCTGGTTTTCCTGGTAACTAACTATTGGAATGTGTTTTGTAACTACATTGTGGTAACAGACGAGTTTTTTGGAAAAGTATTGCATAAAGTGTCCCTAAAGGTGGGCATAAAGGTGCAATCGAACTCCTTCAGTACCATGGTAGATATGCAGAATGTATCTACTGATAAAGTGCCTGCCTATCCATATTTAGGTGTGGATTAACTAAGTTCTTTTTAGTTATAACATATCATGCAAGGAAAGACAGGATGTTCCAGTTCAAAAGATAATGCCATTTACCCGCTTTCAGAGAAGTAGCCAACCCAGAGTTCTGATTTATCCCATGGCATGCTTGGGTGACCCCACTCAATCCATGCCATCCTCTTTTTAGTTGGATCAATTCGAGGAGAAGCATAGAAGTCATTCCCACTGATCAGCACCTTCGGTTCTTCAATAAAGAAAATATGTGAGGTACTGTTAATCACAACATCAATCCAGAGTAAACATCACAATAAACCAACAGGCACAGATCACTTGGTAGAAATAGAATTTTCTAGTCTTACCATGGACATCATCATTGCTTAAGTTTACAGACACAATTGTTGTAGTGGGATTCAAGCTACTCGTTCGCCGGTCTATCAAGAAATTTGAGAATGTCAGAGTTCAGTAGTTCATCCAGTAACAAGATATACTGCATGCAAGTCTGTATACAAATCATATGCAAAATACCTTCCATCACAGTTATATAACGGCAGAAGTGTGGATCAAAGACACCATCAGCATAACTGACATCAGGTGCACCATAATCGGGTGTAAGAGGCACAGGAAGACTACCAGCTGAAAAAGGAAAATAATCATGTGAAATAGTTTAAAATAAAGCGACATCATAGTTTAATTTGCTGAAGATGAAAAATTAAATGGTTCTAAAGAGTTGATACGATATAGTGCCAAGCCTTACAACCCTCCCTAGCCATCTTGTATACACATCCTTGTACAATTTTTATAGTTCACAAAACATATATTGTCAAGGCATCCCCTACAGTTCTCAGTCAAACAAGACTCCCAAGTTGTAACATTCATTTGTTGCCAATGACAAGTACTCGGCCTAAAATGTAAGTTGTTCTCGTGCAATCATGGACAGGGGTGCGTAAAGAGAGACCTGAAGGATTGGAGCATCACCAAAGAACTAGCCATGGACAGGGGTGCGTGGAAGCTTGCTATCCATGTGCCAGAACCATGAGTTGGTCGCGAGATCTTATGGGTTTCACCTCTAGCCTACCCCAACTTGTTTGGGACTAAAGGCTTTGTTGTTGTTGTTGTTGTTGTTGTTGTTCTCGTGCAATCATGATTAGGGCAGAGTACTTTAGCTAGCCCACATATTGATTACGATGTTGGGTGATCTCAGAGATAAGATTTTTAGGCACTCAAATCTGGGCTTAAGTACTACTCCCTCCGTTCCTAAATATTTTTCTTTTTAGAGATTTCACTATGGACTACATACGGATGTATATAGACATAATTTAAAGTGTAGATTCATTCATTTTGCTTCGTATGTAGTCCATAGTTGAATCTCTAAAAAGACAAATATTTAGGAACGGAGGGAGTACTATATTGTATTGGTTATGTTGGCATCACTCTTTCTGACCCTGTTCTTCTCCCTCGCATTTTTAGGCATACTGTACTCATATTACCCATTTGAATGAACACAATATACAACCTATGCAGTAATCTATGAAGGGATATGCAATGGAATGTAAGACCATAGTATTTGACACGGTAATAAAACTAAGTGATCAAAGTAAACACCATATAATTCCACCTTAACTACACTCCATTATTGACATGGCACATGTGGATTAGAGTTATATTGAACAAACTCCATTCTAAGTGCTTACTATCCCACTTACTTCTGATCGGTTGTTTGTACAGGCGTTGATCCTTGTAGTTTGAGAAAACAACAACATTATCTTGGACCGCAAATGCACCGCCTCCATACTCTTGAGCCAGAGTGCGTGCTGCAAATTCCTGAGGTATGATATCCACAGGCTTGTCATCCTCCTTTACAATAACCATACGCCTGAATACAAAATTAGTTAAATATGGTGCAAACCAATTTTGCGACTCTGCACAAACTAGTTGAAGCATACCAAGATTGAATATGGTACACCAATGATCAGCACTAACATAAAGTAATTGACATAGGCTGAGGAGTTTGATATGTGCACTAACAGAGACCCATAGTGTCATTGATTGTGAATGAGGAAGGATGTGTTACTGTTATGCTATCATTCAGTTGTATTATACCAATATAATTTAATCCTGCTTTTCTCCGAATAATATTTTTCTTCGTATTCAGCTATGTCCACTTGAGGTGATGGAACCTCTGAGCCCTCCGGTACGGTGGTGCCCAACGCAGTTAGATAATCCCACCCCCACAAGCCACAAGCGGTGAAGACAACTGCAGAAATGCACAGTTGCTAAGAAATTACCATTAACTAGCTCAACAATCAGAAGTCAGAACACGTGGTAAAACTACAGGAAACTAGATGGTACGATCTTGCACAACTACCAACAATGTTTAGCAGTTCAAAGCTACGAGGTAGTACAAATCTGGAAGCGCGGAAGCGGTGGTCACTCACCCTTTCTCCTCGGGGCGGCCCTCGATCCATAGCAGGCGGCCGTCTCCGGCGAGGGCGAAGTCTCCGAGGCGCTTGGACGCGCCGGAGACGACGTCCGCGGTGATGGGCGACCTCCAGGACCCGAACGGCGCCGCCGTGGGCCTCTCCCCTCCCGCGGCGTCAGCCGGCGCGGGAGAGGCGGAGGCGGAGGAGGAGGAGGACATGCGGGGCGGCGAGGCGAGGGGGCGGCGGAGGCGGAGGCGGGGGAAGGCGCGGAGGAGGAGCGCCGGGGCGGAGGTGGAGCAGCCTGCGGGTAAGATGGAGGCGAGAAGTGTCGCCATTACCGGGGGCGTGGACTGTGATTTTATACAGGTTTAGGTGGGGTTTTGCGGCTATAGAGCGAGCGCAACCACCTCCCCGAATATGAAATTAAATCAAGAAAAATATGAAATTAAATCAAGAAGAATATGAAAATAAATCCCCGAATATGAAATTTTTTTCTTAAAAGAAAGAATCATGATAAATGCCACATGCGTGGCACGAAGCAATTACGGCCTAACGTTTTTTAGTGGCAAGTTTAGTTACCTGAAGATGTCAATTTTAGTTGTGAAGTATGACAACTTTCTGATTGGTGGCAAGTTTCAGTTTTTTGGGGTTTTTTCTCGGATGGCAATTTTAGTTTAAAAAACGTTGTGATACTCATCGTTTAAAAAAAATATACATAAGTGTAACTGACTTTTTGCCCAAACAAACGAGCGATAAACCTTTTTGAATTTTTTTGCGATCTATTCATCATTTGTCATATGCAGTACAAAGAACTGTAGAAGTAGTTCTAAAAAACAATATAAGTAACAAAAACTACAACCATGTATGTAGACCATCTAACGACAACTATAAACACGGGAGCGAGTCGAAGGGACACCTCCGTCATCGCCCTCCCTCACCGGAGAGCAAACATTATTTTAGTACATAGTCAGGAAGTCGTCGTACCAAGGCCCTAAAGGACCAGCGCACCAGAACAACAGTCCTCGCACGATGAAAATAGGCTTATATTGGAAGGATATACAACATGTCACCACACGAACGAAGACTGGATCCAAACAGATCCACCGAAGACCAGCACCGACCGAATTACGAAAATCCACTGGAAACACACATCCACACATTCTCTGACGACGCCAGATGAACCATCGAGGCAGGGGCTGGGCTGGAAGTACCTTATTCCATCATGAGGGAGCCGACATTGCCTCGCCTCCCTGAGCATGACACAAACTCTAACGGAATTGAAAAATGTAACTAAAAACAGAGCTAAAGCCCTTCAACCGGCAAGGGCCAGGGTCCACCATGCCTCCACGGCCTTAAGGCCACCGAAAACGAGGCAGACCAACGACGACGCCAATGGGGGATAAGAAAACCGTAATCAACTTTCTTTGCTGCTGGAATCAGAGATAATCTTTTTGCACAAGTTCTCTGCATTATATTCCAAGACGAGAGATCAACGTATCTCACGATATCATACAACCTAGTACAATAACAAAGAGCACCACTGAGATGATGTGACGCCCCCAATTTCGACCGTACGCTAAACATACACGCAATGCGTACGACCAAGATTAGGGACTCACTGATTGATATCACAACACAACACTAGACACAAATTAAAGTCATACAGCTTCATATTACAAGCTAGGGGCCTCGAGGGCTCGAATACAAAGCTCGACAAGCACGAGTCAGCGGAAGCAAATAATATCTGAGTACAGACATAAGTTAAACAAGTTTGCCTTAAGAAGGCTAGCACAAACATAAGCAACGGACCGAAAGAGGCGAGGCCTCCTGCCTGGGAGCCAACCTAACTACTCTTGAGCGCCGGCATTCTCCACGTAGTAGTAGGCTCCAGCGGTGGTGTAGTAGTCGTCTCCGGCGTACTCCAGCTCCTGGGCTTCGTCGTCTGAACGCGGCAATCGTATCGAGGGGAAAGAGAAAGCAAAGCAGCGGTGAGTACTCATCCAAAGTACTCGCAAGACTGACATCAGAACTATGCTAAGTATGCATCAGTATCAAGGAATGGGGTTATATCTGGACTGACTGCAGAAAGCAGGAATGGAATGAGGGGGGAAGGCCTAGTCCTATCGAAGACTAGCATCTTCAACATCTTGTAGCATTAGAAGAGTGCAGATTGGTATCTCACATATAGTCATATTATTGTAGCAATTTTATTAAGTAACCACGCCCAGAGATCCTCCCTCGACTCCCTGCGAGGAAGCAATCTCGGAGCCACATTCATTTCAAATTTAAAGTCACAATTTTAGTTGTATAAGGTCAAGGTACAACTCCAAGTCGTCTTGTTACCGTGGACACGGCTATTCGAATAGATTATTCATCCCTGCAGGGGTGCACCGCATTTCCAACACGCCTGATCACCTCCGGCCAGACACACTTTCCTGGGTCATGCCCGGCCTCGGGATAGCAGCACGTCGTCGCCCCACCTAGGCTCAACGAAGAGGCCAGCCCGCCGGTCTAAATCCTAAGCGCGCAGGGGTCATGGGCCAATCGCCCTTTTCACTCCTGCACGATGCGAACGCGGCCGATGTCAGTCCTAGCACCCCTTATAACAAGCGCGGTGCCGTTGCGGACCACTCGGGCGCGCGCCACTCCATTGCTGACGTCCGAAGAGCTTCGGCTGATACAACGACGCTGAGTACCCATAACTTCTCCCACGCGATGGTTTGGTGCGTAAAAAGGCCAATGACCCAACTCAGATCAAATACCCAACCCATTAGCATTTTATTAATGCGGGGCAAGCGCGACCCATGAAGTGCGGTCCCGTCGCCCCGTCTCGAGGATGTGTGGCAAGGGCCTCTCCTGCCCGTCCACGCCTCAACATAATCTTTTGGATGCCTTACCGGTGCATCCCACCACATCTCACACACGGGTACCCTTGGGGCCGACCCGTCTCAAGACTGTCGGGAACTCAGGTCCACCTCAACCAGGGTGGTACCGCCTGTCCCTCCAGTCCCGTCTTTCACATGTAAACAATGTCAAGTTAAATTAACTGTGTGTTTATACACCAAGTGGGTATCCGAGGAATCACCCTCGATGGATCCCACTCGAGGTATGTGTATGACAAGAGTCGCTATCGATAAATGGGAAGGAGGAATCACCCTCGATACCCACGGCCGATTAGCTACGCTACAGAAATAACACCGGGAGTGCTAAGTGAGGTATCACCCTCGGCACTCGGTAGTAGCTCTGCAGTGCCATACTTAAGGGGTGTGCGGTGATGTGAGGGGCCTGGCTCGTCGGTCGGTTGACCGAGTCTTCGGGTCTTCGAGTCGTCGAGTCATCGATGAAGAAGCAGGGGCAACTGGGACTAAGGGGTCACTGGGGATTCATTGATCAACCTATACTAAGCAGTTGATATGATTGCAGGTATAGTAACAGTTTATCAAAAATAGGCTATGAATCAGAATAGGAGCTAACTAATACAGTAGTAAAAATCTAATGCAAGAATAAGAGGGAAAGGAATAGGCGATATCGGGATGCTCAAGGGGGGGTTTGCTTGCCTTGCTGCTCTGCGGCAAAGGCCTGATCGTCAACGGTGTAGTCGTACCCGGCAGCACCGTCAGTCTCGGGGTCTACCGGTAAGAAGAGGGGGGAGAAACAATAAATATAAAGCACAGATGCAATCACGATTCATGACATGGCAGTATGCAGAGCTAGGCATGCACTAACGCAGTATTACACGTCGCAGACGGTTCGGAAGAATATCTGGCGATATTTCCCGGGTCTTTGGATTTATCGGACAGACGATCCGGAGGGGGAATGTTCCATGTTCATCATGCTAGGAGCATGTGACAGATGAACGGACAGCGTATTCGGACTCGTCTCGTCGTTCTGAGCAACTTTCATGTATAAAGTATTTTCATCCGAGTTACGGATTATTTTATATTAATTTTTAAAGTTTTATTAATATTCAGAAATTAAAATAGATTATTTTAATTCAGTAACAATTATGACATCAGCATGATGTCATGCTGACATCAGCAGTCAACAGTGGGGTTGACTGGTCAAACTGACCAGTGGGCCCCACCTGTCATTGACTCAGTTTTAATTAAAGTTTAATTAATATTAATCAATTTAATTAAAGGTGGTGGGACCCACCTGTCATTCTCTGTTAAAATTAATTAACAGGTTAATTAACTAATTAACCTTAATCATCTAATTAATTACTTAATTAATTACTTACTAATTAATTATTTATTTAATTAATTCCTAATTAATTAATTAATTAATTTACCTATTTATTTATTTATTTATTTTTATTTCATTATATATATATATATATATCTAAAACGTTCTGGGCTGGGGGCGAGGCCCCCGGTGGCCAACGGCGGCGTGAGGAGCAGGGGGCGAAGGCGGTCATCGGCGCGCGGTCGCGGGCTAGCCGCGGCGAGCGGCGCGGCGGCGAGGCGGGTGCGGGGCTGCGGGGAGCGCGCGGCGACAAGGCGACCGGGGAGGCGCGGGCGAGGCCTGGCGGGCGCGCGCGCATCGGCGCTGGCGGCGGGGGATGCGCGCGGCGAGGGGGGCGAGCGAGGCCAGCGAGGGCCGCTGGGCCGACGCGTGTGGTGGGAGCGCACGGGGGGGGGGTGAGGGCCGGAGCGGGGCGAGCGAGATGCGGGCGTGCGCGGCGGCGCAGCGCTGCGCCGGCACGGAGAGCCGGGACCGGAGGGGGAAAAGGAGAGGGGAGGGCCTCACATCGGCCAGTAGGGGAGGGGCAGCGGGCTTGAGGAGGAGGCGGCGCGGTCCGGCGGCGGCGGTCGAGGGGGCCGGCGAGGAGGAAGGCGAGGAGGGGCGAGGCAGGGGCCGACGGCAGTGGGGAGGGCCGGCGTCGGGCGCCCGATGGCCCCGATCCAGTTCGGGGGCGGGGGGGGGGGGAGAGGGACGTGGGGGAGCGGGGGGGGAGTGGGGTGGGGAATCGGGGTGGCTAGAGTTTGGGGCTCCAGGGTTTTTTTCTTTTCTTTTATTTTTTTCTTTTCTGTTTTAGTATTATTTTATTTTAGTGAATCTAAATGTCTCCAATAATTTTGATTTATTAAACCCATTTACCTATGTAATATTTGACACAATTGGAACATTTTAGTTCTGAAGTTTGAAAACTTTTACCGTTCGACTTATTACAAGTTTGAATTTGAATTGGATTTGAACCAACGCAAGTTTATCAACAGTAATCGCGGTGACATGTCATCATTAGCAGGGTGTTACTGTAGCTTAAATATCCGGGCGTCACAATTCTCCCCTACTAAAAAGAATTCTCGTCCCGAGAATTAAGCGGTAGAGGTATGGGGAACAGTTTGGTTACGAAATCCTGACGGATCTTCTCGTTCTTGGTTGCTCTTCTCGAAGAAGTTGATCCCTTTCGTCGATGTCTTCAATTCACTGATTCAGGTCCTCTTGATGAAATCGTCATCCTTTCTTCGGGAACTTCATCGTCCTACGAATGCGATATGAGGGAAAACTCTGGAAGGACGTAGCTACACAGGGTTGGTCACCTGATGGTGATCTCAGGGAAGAAGGCATGAATTAAGTATCGATTTGTAACTCAGGGAATTCGTTGAGAGCAATATGCGATGGTACAAAGGTTTCAACGGGTAGGCAGTCATTCGATGCCTGATCAGAAGGTGAAAGGGATTCAGAGCAACGAAAATAATTATTGCGTCTGATATTAGGATAGATCATCCCTTGGACGGTGGCTCGGGAATTACAAATGAAGCCAAGTGCAAAGGATGCTTTGGAAGCAAAGATGTACAGGAGAGTCAGGTTTCGATCCTGTGGAACTGAGGGTTATGGGCCGACCATGTGGTTAAGAGCAGGAAGAGCGGTGACATCTTACACGGTCAAGATGGCAAGACCTGTCAGAGGAAAGCTTGTCAGTTAAGTTGGCAACAACGTCGGTACCAAGGGCGGGGGACGAATAGAACCATTTTCCTGCTCGTTGAAACGAGGCGGACCAATAGGCGAAGTTCTCGTCCACCGGCGGTTACCGGAATGTTATCAACAATAGTAACAGGGCCTTACTGACAGAATTGATCATCGAGGTGTTTACCTAAGCAGGGAATTACCACTGTTCAGATAAGCTAGATTACAAGAAAGGTTAAACAGACCAATGGAAAGGAAAATGTGTTCATCACATTAAACATGCCATTGGAAAGGAAAATGTGTTTATACTCAAGTTTTAGGAGTATATCTTTTCCAAGGAAAAACAGAGCATGATATACATGACAGAATAGCAAGCAGATAACCATTTAGGTAAAAGGGGCGAGGAAAATCCATGACATGCCCATACAATGGGGTTTGGATAATTGATCAAGAAACAATTAGCATTGAGCTTACATTATTCCTTTTGAAGATCGATATGCCACATTCATGCTTCGGGATAGCAATGATATGGTGTTTCGAGTAAAGGATGGAGTTTGGACACACGAAGGATCCAGTAGGAACAACTTATAAAATAAGTCTTATAATTTCCCATGGAAGAATGGCAATCCTTGCTGAACAAAGCATTATAACAATAGGTCATCCGGCCAGGTGTGCTAGCTACAACATCACCTTACCGAGTAATAAAGACCAAAGTTATAATTCTTGATAATGTTCCAACCATCATATCTGTCCGAGATTCAGATTTGGTTGGTGTCAGGATACTTTAGACAAAGAAGGCCTAAGGAGAAAAGGATGCAACACAGACCTACGAGATGATGTTGCAAGAACCTCGGAATGAACGACAGAAGCAAGACTTGAATCATTAGCCGGACTACAAGACATTTGAACACAAGGTCAAGACATTCGTGCCCACATGGAAGTTTCTAGAATGGAGGGCAATCAAGTTCTGATTGGGGACCATCATAGAGGATATCAAAGTTCCATGTGTAAGTCTGGACTAGGACAATTCAAATCAATCAGTGGCCTGACGTGTTAGGAAATACATATGGAGTGAAAGTGGCAAATCTATCAAACCATAGAATACTTCGCACATGCCTGAATGAATTGGAACGATTCCAGAGGAAGCGAGACAAAAAAATTCCCATAAGCACAGTGGCAAAAATGCACGTGAACTTATAGAAAAACACTTCTTTTAGCAAACATAATCTTCATGAACTAGGCACAAAGATAATGCTTTCAAGGTTTCCAACACTAGCTTAAATGTTCATCAAGAACCACGAAGGAGATGAGGATGTGGCTGATGGGCTCAGCAACAATTCGTCGAGATTTCCACAAGGATGGATTCCCACGATTGAGTGAACAAGGTGATAGCATTGGTCAAACCAGATGAAACCACGAGGTATGCCCGAGGGAAACATCCACAATTAAACATTAATCGAAAGGTGCAACCAAAATCCGGACTAAGTAGTACGACCAATGTTAGAGTGCTGACTCAACAGCCAATACACTAAGAATGGACTTATTGTTCATTAACTCCAAGGTGATAGAGTTGGTATGCCACAAGTATTGAATTTACACATCACATTCCATTTGTCAGTACACCGGTTAGAAACAATACGGGAACAAAGAAATGAAAGGTGATGGCAAGGATGTCGCCAACGACGACACCAATTACCACGGACAAGGATGCTACTCTCATCAGGAATTTAATTGATATCCTGGAAGAGCCCAGAATGCCGATGAGGATCACGACACATTTGCCGGGAAGTCTCTTGAAGGTGTAATCGATCAGCGATGACATCAAGCAAAGAAATGATGAAGCGAAGGGTGGTCGGAACCACAGTTTAGAGTGCTAGCTCAGAGTCAAAATTGCCTTCAAGACAACCAACATGACGTTGCAAACTTGATGTAAGCTTAGAGCACTGTTGGAATTGTGTTTCGGGGGTGAAGGATATAAATAGCATGGTCAATCCTTAGCATGATGATGATGATGTAGCCAAACAGCTTGGAAAGACATGATCGAGCACAAACTCATAAGCAAAGAAGATTACTAAGAGTTGTTGAATCGCAATGCGGACTCGATTCAATTATCGGTGTCCTTGAGTGTCCAACAACTCAGAACACGAGGAAACTGGAAGCAATGAAATATCATAGTTGATGAGGAGCTCATAAGGAGTTATAAAGCTCCGTGATATTTATCAAGATACCAGGGATAATACTCGGAGGTAGATCAGAATAGATGTTAGACTAGCGTATTGATCTGTGGAAAACAAGCATTTTAACTTGTCTGAGAATGAAATCAAAGTAGAACAACATGGTCGGAACCACGGTTGTAAAGTACCAAAACAGGTTGTAGCTTTGAAAGATTATCCGGCAAAACACCAGAAGAGTAGGACTCGTGAAAACTCTTGAGTTCACACGAATTAAGGAAGGCATAGGTTCAACCCATCGGGGCTTCTTAAGAACATATGCCACAAGCTTCAAGAGTAATTAACACATGCTTGCAAACAGAGCATGGCTGACAAAAGCATAGGATACAACTTATCAGAGGGAGAAGACACAGTTTACCAATGGCATCATGTATCAGGGGAAGAACATCACAAGAATTTTGAATGTGAAGGATGCTATCGGATAATAACCCAACACTGGGTCTGGCGGTCCACAAAGGACCAGATGTGAGTATCGGTACTCAATCAGAGGAAGAAAGAATGCAAGGCATCAGATTATAGTATAGCCAAATAATTTTGATGCTTAAATACCAAAGGAATTGAGACTTCCCAATTGTGTATCAGAATCAGATGCTCCGATCAAATACAAGTAAGATGAGCGGACTTAGATGGACAATCAAACAAGGTTGATTTGTTGGGAACCAACTCATGTTTAGAAAGACGTCTGAGCCGGACGGATAATTTATGATAAACAACTGATGACTGCGTGCATCCACACACAGGTTGAATCAACAAAATCAAATGAAAATCACAGAGGATTTTAATGGATATTGCTTGACATATGGAATTAACCACCATGTAAGCAGGTGGGAAAATTCAAGAGCAATAGGCTGCTCAGGATTTCGGAAGAACGGATAGCGTTTCAAAGAATTTTGTGAAAGACAAGAACAACTGGGGACGAACGAATCCTCGATAATGATGAGGAGTTATCCGCAGGGGTTGGCGATGGAAGGAAATCGCAAAATCGACGAGCACAAGTTCTCGGGAGAACATCAGAGAGTATCTTCGGAGTCTTCTGATGAATCAAGCCATCATCTGAAATGAGGGGCTCTCCGGGAGGAGTAGTTGCGAGAACCTAGAGTTAGAGTTAATAAAATATTTAACCCGAAAGAGAAGAGAGATCAGAACCCAGAGTATAGACGAGGAATAAAAGATCCTAATACCACCCGATTGAGATGTGGGCCCGTAAGCCACACAACAATGTTAGTAAAAGTTTTTCAATGACTAGACTCAACTTCGGTCAAGGAGTTGGAAAGGGGGCTACCTACAGGCAGTCGGCTCTGATACCAACTTGTGACGCCCCCAATTTCGACCGTACGCTAAACATACACACAATGTGTACGACCAAGATTAGGGACTCACTGATTGATATCACAACACAACACTAGACACAAATTAAAGTCATACAGCTTCATATTACAAGCCAGGGGCCTCGAGGGCTCGAATACAAAGCTCGACAAGCATGAGTCAGCGGAAGCAAATAATATCTGAGTACAGACATAAGTTAAACAAGTTTGCCTTAAGAAGGCTAGCACAAACATAAGCAACGGACCGAAAGAGGCGAGGCCTCCTGCCTGGGAGCCAACCTAACTACTCCTGAGCGCCGGCATTCTCCACTTAGTAGTAGGCTCTAGCGGTGGTGTAGTAGTCGTCTCCGGCGTACTCCAGCTCCTGGGCTCCGTCGTCTGAACGCGGCAATCGTATCGAGGGGGAAAGAGAAAGCAAAGCAGCGGTGAGTACTCATCCAAAGTACTCGCAAGACTGACATCAGAACTATGCTAAGTATGCATCAGTATCAAGGAATGGGGTTATATCTGGACTGACTGCAGAAAGCAGGAATGAGGGGGGAAGGCCTAGTCCTATCGAAGACTAGCATCTTCAACATCTTGCAGCATTAGAAGAGTGCAGATTGGTATCTCACATATAGTCATATTATTGTAGCAATTTTATTAAGTAACCACGCCCAGAGATCCTCCCTCGACTCCCTACGAGGAAGCAATCTCGGAGCCACATTCATTTCAAATTTAAAGTCACAATTATAGTTGTATAAGGTCAAGGTACAACTCCAAGTCGTCCTGTTACCATGGACACGGCTATTCGAATAGATTATTCATCCCTGCAGGGGTGCACCACATTTCCAACACGCCTGATCACCTCCGGCCGGACACACTTTCCTGGGTCATGCCCGACCTCGGGATAGCAGCACGTCGTCGCCCCACCTAGGCTCAACGAAGAGGCCAGCCCGCCGGTCTAAATCCTAAGCGCGCAGGGGTCATGGGCCAATCGCCCTTTGCACTCCGGCACGATGCGAACGCGGCCGATGTCAGTCCTAGCACCCCTTATAACAAGCGCGGTGCCGTTGCGGACCACTCGGGCGCGCGCCACTCCATTCCTGACGTCCGAAGAGCTTCGGCTGATACAACGACGCTGAGTACCCATAACTTCTCCCACGCGATGGTTTGGTGCGTAAAAAGGCCAACGACCCAACTCAGATCAAATACCCAACCCATTAGCATTTTATTAATGCGGGGCAAGCGCGACCCATGAAGTGTGGTCCCGTCGCCCCGTCTCGAGGATGTGTGGCAAGGGCCTCTCCTGCCCGTCCACGCCTCAACATAATCTTTTGGATGCCTTACCGGCGCATCCCACCACATCTCACACACGGGTACCCTTGGGGCCGACCCGTCTCAAGACTGTCGGGAACTCAGGTCCACCTCAACCAGGGTGGTACCGCCTGTCCCTCCAGTCCCGTCTTTCACATGTAAACAATGTCAAGTTAAAGTAACTGTGTGTTTATACACCAAGTGGGTATCCGAGGAATCACCCTCGATGGATCCCACTCGAGGTATGTGTATGACAAGAGTCGCTATCGATAAATGGGAAGGAGGAATCACCCTCGATACCCACGGCCGATTAGCTACGCTACAGAATTAACACCGGGAGTGCTAAGTGAGGTATCACCCTCGGCACTCGGTAGTAGCTCTGCAGTGCCATACTTAAGGGGTGTGCGGTGATGTGAGGGGCCTGGCTCGTCGGTCGGTTGACCGAGTCTTCGGGTCTTCGGGTCGTCGAGTCGTCGATGAAGAAGCAGGGGCAACTGGGACTAAGGGGTCACTGGGGATTCATTGATCAACCTATACTAAGCAGTTGATATGATTGCAGGTATAGTAACAGTTTATCAAAAACAGGCTATGCATCAGAATAGGAGCTAACTAATACAGTAGTAAAAATCTAATGCAAGAATAAGAGGGAAAAGAATAGGCGATATCGGGATGCTCAAGGGGGGGTTTGCTTGCCTTGCTGCTCTGCGGCAAAGGCCTGATCGTCAACGGTGTAGTCATACCCGGCAGCACCGTCAGTCTCGGGGTCTACCGGTAAGAAGAAGGGGGAGAAACAATAAATATAAAGCACAGATGCAATCACGATTCATGACATGGCAATATGCAGAGCTAGGCATGCACTAACGCAGTATTACACGTCGCAGACGGTTCGGAAGAATATCTGGTGATATTTCCCGGGTCTTTGGATTTATCGGACAGACGATCCGGAGGGGGAATGTTCCATGTTCATCATGCTAGGAGCATGTGACAGATGAACGGACAGCGTATTCGGACTCGTCTCGTCGTTCTGAGCAACTTTCATGTATAAAGTATTTTCATCCGAGTTATGGATTATTTTATATTAATTTTTAAAGTTTTATTAATATCCAGAAATTAAAATAGATTATTTTAATTCAGTAACAATTATGACATCAGCATGATGTCATGCTGACATCAGCAGTCAACAGTGGGGTTGACTGGTCAAACTGACCAGTGGGCCCCACCTGTCATTGACTCAGTTTTAATTAAAGTTTAATTAATATTAATCAATTTAATTAAAGGTGGTGGGACCCACCTGTCATTCTCTGTTAAAATTAATTAACAGGTTAATTAACTAATTAATCTTAATCATCTAATTAATTACTTAATTAATTACTTACTAATTAATTATTTAATTAATTAACTCCTTATTAATTATTTAATTAATTAACTCCTAATTAATTAATTAATTAATTTACCTATTTATTTATTTTTGTATTTCATTATATATATATATATATATCTAAAACGTTCTGGGCTGGGGGCGAGGCCCCCGGTGGCCAACGGCGGCGTGAGGAGCAGGGGGCGAAGGCGGTCATCGGCGCGCGGTCGCGGGCTAGCCGCGGCGAGCGGCGCGGCGGCGAGGCGGGTGCGGGGCTGCGGGGAGCGCGCGGCGACAAGGCGACTGGGGAGGCGCGGGCGAGGCCTGGCGGGTGCGCGCGCATCAGCGCGGTCGGCGGGGGATGCGCGCGGCGAGGGGGGGCGAGCGAGGCCAGCGAGGGCCGCGAGGCCGACGCGTGCGGTGGGAGCGCGCGGGGGGGAGGGGCGAGGGCCGGAGCGGGGCGAGCGGGACGCGGGCGGGCGCGGCGACGCAACGCGGCGCCGGCACGGAGAGCCGGGACCGGAGGGGTAAAAGGAGAGGGGAGGGCCTCACATCGGCCAGTAGGGGAGGGGCAGCGGGCTTGAGGAGGAGGCGGCGCGGTCCGGCGGCGGCGGTCGAGGGGGCCGGCGGGGAGGAAGGCGAGGAGGGGAGAGGCAGGGGCCGGCGGCAGTGGGGAGGGCCGGCGTCGTGCGCCCGATGGCCTCGATCCAGTTCGGGGGCGGGGAGGGGAGAGGGACGTGGAGGAGCGGGGGGGGAGTGGGGTTGGGAATCGGGGTGGCTAGGGTTTGGGGCTCCAGGTTTTTTTTTCTTTTCTTTTATTTATTTCTTTTCTGTTTTAGTATTATTTTATTTTAGTGAATCTAAATGTCTCCAATAATTTTGATTTATTAAACCCATTTACCTATGTAATATTTGACACAATTGGAACATTTTAGTTCTGATGTTTGAAAACTTTTACCGTTCGACTTATTACAAGTTTGAATTTGAATTGGATTTGAACCAACACAAGTTTATCAACAGTAATCGCGGTGACGTGTCATCATTAGCAGGGTGTTACTGTAGCTTAAATATCCGGGCGTCACAGATGAATGTCAGAGAAGATGAGAGGGAAGACCAATATTGAAAGGATCAAAGAGGTCGACTAGAGGGGGTGAATAGACGACTAATCGGCTTTTTAGTTTTTCTTGCAAATTCAAGGATGTGCGGATGAAGTCAGTTCTCTAACATGCAACTATGGTGAGAACAACCTACATGACAAGGCCAGACTAGCTACACAAGATAAGCAAGAGCAACAAGTTAGTTAGCAAGCACAAAGCACAAAATAAAATAAGTGGGAAAGAAACAACCATATAAGCTAATGACAAAGTGATGACCCACAAGTATAGGGGATCAATCGTAGTCCTTTAGATAAGTAAGAGTGTCAAACCCAACGAGGAGCAGAAGGAAATGATAAGTAGTTTTCAGCAAGGTATTCTCTGCAAGTGTTGTAAGTAACAATAGTAGATAGTTTTGTAGCAAGATAAATCGTAACAAGTGACAAGTAACAATAGTAGAAAAGGTGCAGCAAGGTAGCCCAATCCTTTTTGTAGCAAAGGACAGGCCTGAAGGTACTCTTATATTAAGCGAGCACTCCCGAGGAGACATGGGAATCATGTCTAGTCATGTTCATCATGTTGGGTTGATTCGTGTTCGCTACTTTGATAATTTGATATGTGGGTGGACCGGTGCTAAGGTGTTGTGCTTACTTGAACTAACAACCTACTTATGATTACCCCTTCTCGCAAGCATCCGCAACTACGAAAGAAGAATTAAGATAAATCTAACCATAGCATGAAACATGTGGATCCAAATCAGCCCCTTATGAAGCAACACATAAACTGGGGTTTAAGCTTCTGTCACTCTAGCAACCCATCATCTACTTGTTACTCCACAATGACTTCCCTGAGGCCCATAGCATGGTGAAGTGTCGTGTAGTCGACGTTCACACGACACCACTAAGAGAAGTAACAATATACACATCATCAAAATATCGAACGAATACCAACTTCACATGATAACTTATAACCAGACTTCTCCCATGTCCTCAGGAACAATAGTAACTACTCACACCTCATCAACATGTTCAAGATCAGAGGTGCAATAATAATAATTAAGGATCTGAACATAATATCTTCGACCAAGTAATCCAACAAGCATCAACTACAAGATGTGATCAACACAACTAGTAACCCACATGTACCAATCTGAGGTTTTGGGACAAAGATTGAATACAAGAGATGAACTAGGGTTGGAGATGAGATGGTGCTGGTGAAGATGTTGATGAAGATTGGTCCTCCCACGAAGGAGGAAGCGTTGGTGATGACGATGGCTTCAATCTCCCCCTCCCGGAGAGGGATTTCCCCGGGAGAATCTGACTGCCGGAGTGCAAAAGGGCCTCTGCCCAGGTTTCCGCCTCGAGATGGCGGCGCTTCGTCCCGAAAGGTTGCTTATGATTTTTTCTAAGGTAAAACACACCATATAGGAGAAGATGGGCGTCGGGAGGCCAGCTAGGGCCCCACCACACATCAGGGCGCGACCTAGGGGGGGCGCGCCATGATGGCTTGTGCCTGACTGGTGGCCCCCCTCTGGTATTTTTTGGCCCATAAATTCACATATATTCAATAAAAATTCCTCGTGAAGTTTCAGGTCATTTGGAGTCTGGTGATTTTTCTGCCTTTTTCTCGGTTTTCCGGTCCAGAATTCCAGTTTTCAGATAATTCCCTCTTTGTGATGTACCTTGCATATTCAGAGAGAAAGGGCATAAGAATTGTATGATAATAGGAAATAATGGGCAAGAATAACGTAAATATGAATAGGAAATCATGATACAAAATGGACGTATCAACTCCCTCAAGCTTAGACCTTGCTTGTCCTCAAGCGAAAGCCGAACTCGAGAGTAATGACCACATAATTTGAGAGAGAGGTGTCGATAAAAACAGAATACGGACATGAGAGCATCATTCATATCTTTATAGCAGCAAGCATTTCATCATATAGCTTCTCATAATCAAGTAAATATATATTCACAATTATTGAAGTATGAAGCATAAACCTTATTGACAACCAACAAACGATGCTTTTAATCATGGACATAATCCTAGTTCATCATATTCAAGAGAAGAGTCTGAAAGCACAACATGCTCCCTTGGTGGTTTTGATAATTCATGACAACATACATTGTCTCTTGGAGTAATACTTTTACCTAGTGTATTTCAGATAAAGTCCACAGAGAGGGTTGGCAAAAGGATTGTGGAGATTGTGGAATTACCCCAAGATGCAAGGAAATGGATTGGCAAAGCTTCAAGCAAGAGGACTCTACATTTTACTTTGTGAGAAATCACTTTGAGTCCATAGGAAAGCCAATACTATTAAAGGGGGTAAGGTTTTGCTTGGTGAACAAAATGCTCATACGTGCACAAGTGATAGTCACCAAAAACACCCACAAGCTCTTCCACAAAAGTCTGTCCAAAGTCAAATATCTAAAATCGGTGCAACCAACACTTCCACTCGGTGCCACCGATTCCCATACTCAGACAGACCCAGCCAAACCCTAGCCACTTCGGTGCAACCGATTCTTCTTCGGTGCCACCGAGTTTAGGTTGCCAACTTTCTGTTACGCAAATTCACAATATCGGTACCACCGAGATTGTTGGATCGGCGTCACCGAGAATGGGCAATCTGACCGTTGGTCACCTTATCGGTGCAACCGAGTTTCCTATGTCGGTCTCACCGAGATTCAAAAGTTGTCACCTTTTGGTCACTTCGGTACCACCGAGATTAACACATCGGTGTCACCGAGTTGGTCATTTTGTGTGTAACGGTTGGATTTTTGGGGATGCCTATATATACCCCTTCACCACCACCCACTCGAATGAGAAGCACTCAGAACTATTCCATACTTGCCCCATCTAGTTTTCTGAGAGAGATCCACCTACCCTTGTGTTGAGGTCAAGATCATCCACTACAACCATATGGATCTTGATTTCTAGCCTCCCCAAGTTGCTTTCCACCAATCCCATCTCTTCCACCAAGCCAAATCTGTGAGAGAGTGATTGTGTGTTGAGGAGTCTATCATCTTGAAGCACAAGAGCAAGGAGTTCATCATCATTGCCGAGCCTATTACCTTTTGGAGGGTGGTGCCTCCTAGATTGGTTAGGTGTCGCTTGGGAGCCTCCTACTTCGTGTTGTGGAGTTGAACCAAGAAGTTTGTAAGGGCAAGGAGATCGCCTACTTCGTGAAGATCTACCCATAGTGAGGCTAGTCCTTCGTGGACGGAAGCCGTTATGGAATAGTCAAGGTTGCTACTTCGTGGACCCTTATGGGTGGAGCCCTCCGTGGACTCTCGCGACCGTTACCCTCCGTGGGTTGAAGACTCCATAAACGTGGACGTACGATAGCACCACCTATCGGAACCACGGGAAAAATCTTTGCGTCTCCAATTGCGTTTGATCTATCTATCTCTACTCTTTACTTCATGTGCAATGTCTTTACTTTCCGCTGCCACATTTGTTGACATGCATGTGTAGGGCTGTTAGACTTGCTAGACTTGCTAAAACTGTTAAAATCTGCCAACCAATTAACTTTGGAAAAGGTTAGGTTTTAAATTCCTGCTAGTAGTCTATTCACCCCCCCTCTAGACACTCTTCTAGTGATCCCTCAATTGGTATCAGAGCTTTGATCTCCATTGCTTCGGTTTAATCACCGAGGAGGAAGATGGATGTGTCTAGTATAGGGAGTTTGAGTTGTAGAGTGCCTATTCTTGATGGAGAGTACTATAGTCAATGGAAAACTTTGATGCTTGAGCTGTTTAACGAATTTCAAATGAGCAAATATGTTAAGAGCCCCTATGTACCTCCCATTGATCCTTTGCATCCCACACACGAAGAGGAAATTGATATGCTATGCAATCTTAGAACTGTTAATCTCATTGTTAGAGCATTGCCTAGAAATGTGCTTAATCAAATGAAGAATTTTGAATGTGCTTACACTTTGTGGAATGACTTGGAGAAACGATATCCAAATTATTCATTAAGTAATCTTGATGAAATTCTTCATAAAACTATTGCCTTCCTCAAAATGACGCCTAGTGATCCCAAGTTTGATGATTGTCTATTTTAGCTTAGAGACCTCATGCGTGCTAAAGGAGATGTCACTACTATTAACAACATCATTGTAGAAGCCATTCGCATTCATAAGTTTGAACATTGTCATGATCACAACCCTAACGAATCTCTTGTTCTTTATGACAAGGATTTCCCACTTGATGATGACAATGTGGAACATGGCTACTATGATGAAGATGAGCTGTTCGACATCGAGTATGAGAAGATCGTGAAGAATCTAAGTCTCATGGCAAACTTCAAGGATTACATGTCCGGAGGAAAAGAGTGGATTCTCGATAGCGGATGTACCGATCATAAGACCGGAGATAGAGAAATGTTTGAAGAGATCACACCAAACCATGGACCACGAAGGTACGTAACGTTTGGAGACAACTCCAAGGGTAAGGTACTTGGTCTTGGTAAAGTGGCCATATCCCATGATAGCTCTATCCAAAATGTTATGCTTGTTGAATCTCTTGGCTACAATCTTCTTTCCGTATCTAGACTTGTCGACTTTGGTTTTAATGTGCTATTCACGAAAGTAGATTGCCAAGTGTTTCGTCAAGATAATCATAACATTGTCTTTACCGGCTTCCGTAGAGATGATCTATACATTGTAGATTTCACTAAGAGATCCAAACCTCGTACTTGTCTTATTGCAAAATCTTCTAAAGGTTGGCTTTGGCATAGAAGACTAGGACATGTTGGCATGCGTAATCTAGACAAACTTATCAAAGGTGATCATATACTTGGTGTTAAAGATGTTATCTTTGACAAAGATAGAATTTGTAGTGCTTATCAAGCTGGAAAGCAAGTAGGTGGAAGTCATCCCGTTAAGAATATCATGACTACTAGGAGACCACTTGAGTTACTTCACATGGATCTTTTTGGTCCCAATGCTTACAAGAGTCTCGGTGGAAATTCTTATGGTCTAGTTATAGTTGATGATTTTTCCAGATTTACGTGGGTATTCTTTCTTGATGATAAGTCACAGGTTCAAAAGATCTTCAAGAACTTCGTTCGCAAAGCGCAAAATCAGTTTGAAGTGAAGATCAAGAAGGTTCGGAGCGATAACGGATCGGAGTTCAAGAACACCCATGTGGATACCTTTCTTGACGAAGAAGGTGTTTCACATGAGTTCTCGGCTATGTACACGCCTCAACAAAATGGAGTTGTTAAGAGGAAGAACCGGACGCTTATTGAGATGGCAAGAACGATGCTTGACGAATACAAGACGCCAAGACACTTTTGGGCAGAAGCCGTGGAAACAGCATGTCATGCCACAAACCGACTTTACTTGCACAAGCTTCTCGGTAAAACGGCATACGAGCTACTCACCGGTAACAAACCCCAAGTTGGATACTTTCGGGTATTCGGCTCAAAGTGCTACATTCTTGATAAGCATCGTCGTACTAAATTTGCTCCTAAATCTCATGAAGGATTCCTACTTGGTTATGGATCGAACTCTCACACTTACCGTGTCTACAACAACTTCACTCGAAAAGTTGAAGAGACGGTAGATGTGAAGTTTGATGAATCTAATGGTTCGCAAGTCGAACAATTGCCAAATGATGTAGGTGATAAGGACCCTTCGGAAGCTATCCAAGACTTATCCATCGGCAAGATTCGTCCCATGGAGGTGAAGGAAAGTACTTCATCAACTCAAGTGGAAGCCCCTACTTCACGTCAAGGTGAACCACAACATGACATGGAGGCATCCACAAGCGGTACACGACAAGATGATGAAGAGGAGGAAGTGCATCATGAAGATCCACCACAACCTCCTTCACCACCACCTCAAGGAAACGACACCTTCAACAACGATGAAGATGAAGGAGATGATGATGAAGAAGAAGCTCCACCATCCAACAATCGGAAGCTGACCCGAGTTCGAGCACAAGTGACCAAGAACCATCCCCTAAACCAAATCTTTGGTGATATACAAACAGGGAGAATCACTCGCTCTAAAACTCGCCTAGCTAACTTTTGTGAGCATTATTCTTTCATCTCTAGCATTGGGCCCATGAAGGTTGAACAAGCTCTTGAAGACCCGGATTGGGTGAACGCGATGCATGAAGAGCTTCACAACTTCGAGAGGAATGAAGTGTGGACACTCGTGGAAAAGCCCAAGGATGAGCAAAACATCATCGGAACAAAATGGGTGTTTCGGAACAAGCAAGACGAAGACGGTCAAGTCATACGGAACAAGGCTCGTCTCGTAGCCCAAGGATATACGCAAGTCAAAGGTATGGACTACGGTGAGACATACGCCCCCGTCGCTAGACTTGAAGCTATTCGCTTTCTTCTTGCTTATGCTAATCACCATGATATCACGCTTTATCAAATGGACATTAAAAGTGCCTTTTTAAATGGTGAGATTGAAGAAGAAGTCTATGTTAAGCAACCACCTGGTTTTGTGAATCCTAAGAAACCTAATCATGTTTACAAGCTTCGTAAAGCTCTTTATGGTCTTAAGCAAGCCCCTCGTGCTTGGTACAAATGCTTAACGAAGTTTCTCATTGAAAAAGGTTTTGAAATTGGTAAAATAGACGCAACCTTATTCACTAAGAGAGTTAATGGTGAATTATTTGTATGCCAAATCTATGTGGATGATATTATCTTTGGATCTACTAAACCACAATTTAGTTAAAGATTTGGAAGGTTGATGTCCGAGAAGTATGAGATGTCCATGATGTGTGAGCTGAAATTCTTTCTTGGTTTGCAAATCAAGCAAACTAGAGAAGGAACTTTCATCTCTCAAACTAAGTATACCAAGGACTTGATCAAGAAGTTCAACATGCAATAGTGCAAAGGTATGAAAACTCCCATGCCTACTAGTGGACATGTTGATCTTACCAAGGAGGATGAACCAGTTGATCAAAAGGTTTATCGATCTATTGGTTCATTGCTATATCTATGTGCCTCTCGTCCCGATATTATGCTTAGTGTTTGCATGTGTGCTAGATATCAAGATGCACCTAAAGAATGTCATCTTTTGGCTGTGAAACGCATTGTGAGATATTTGATACAAACACCAAACTTTGGCATTTGGTATCCCAAGGGATCTTCCTTTAACCTTGTTGGCTATTCCGATTCGGACTATGCCGGTGACAAGGTTGATAGAAAATCCACCTCGGGTACTTGTCAATTTTTGGGTAGATCTCTTGTGTCTTGGTCCTCCAAGAAACAAAACTAGGTATCTCTATCTACTGCCGAAGCTGAGTATATTGCTGCTGGATCTTGTTGTGCACAATTGTTATGGATGACACAAACGCTTAAGGACTATAGAATCCATGTTAGAAATATTCCATTACTTTGTGACAATGAAAATGCTATTAAAATTGGTCATAATCCTGTGCAACACTCTCGAACTAAACATATTCAAGTTAGACATCATTTCATTCGTGATCATGTTGCCAAAGGAGATATTAATCTTAAGCATGTCCGTACTAACAAGCAATTGGCTGATATCTTTACTAAGCCACTTGATGAGAAAACATTCTGTTATTTGAGGAGTGAGTTGAACATCATTGATGCTTCAAACTTGAGCTAGACTCACTCGTTTGCATGCAAGGGCATGAGCTTTCTTGATGTTTCCATGATACTCCTAACATGTTATCTTACGCCATGGAATTCTATGCTCCCCTGTATTGCATCTAATCTTTTGTAGGTACTTGGAAGATTTTCATTCCACAAGATTGCCATCAACTCAAATCATAAGCAATCTTGTCATGACCAAGTATCCACAACCCCTCTTGATGATGGAAGGAAGAAGACAACTCAATCATATCCTTGACATATACTTGATGTGACCATATTTGCTAAATCTCAATTGGTATCATGTCAAATGGATATATCTATTGTTCTTCCTTGCATGACTAACCTATGTAGGTGACAAGTGAACTAAAATGAAAAGGAGTGCTCCCAACTCAAGATGACCTTCATCAACCTCGAGCATCCTCAACAAGTTCACCTACAAGCCACGTCATCAACATCACTCAAAGGTATGTACTCATATCCTTGAAAAGGCTTTACTCCAAGTCATGAGCTAAAGCAACTCAAGTGATATGAAAACATTAAAATGCTTAATCGAAAAATGGTAACCCCATTTTGAGCTTAACGTAGAGTATGACCCATGATCAAGTATTCTTGCTTGGCTCCTAAGTCAATATACTCTAATATAGGTGACCTAGTCACCGCCCATCATCTAGCTAAGTATTTTGGATGGTTCATTCTCTATATTTCAAGATTTCTTGGAACCACTCAAATCTTCTCTAGTTGATATCTTTTTGTAAAAACTTTTGCATTCCCTTTGAAAAATTCTCTTTTGACACTTTGAAAACAGAAACTTGGTCCCTTATGTTTTAGCTGTTTTAGCCTCGGAGCCGCCGATACATATATCTCGGTTCTACCGAATTTGCAGATAAGCTGCACCACAAAATCTCGGTACCACCGTTTTATCTGTCTCGGAGTCACCGATTTGTTTTCTTTTCTTATTTATGTTAGCAGTTACAAATCTATGTTTCTTCTGTGATCTTACAAGTGATGATTTTATTACTTCGATGATCCCTTCTTATTCAAAAAAAAATTTAATTAAAAATTCTTAGGGGGAGAAACACTTTATTCAAGGATCCCTAACTAAAAGGAGGAGAAGTCTTACATTTATATGAGCCAAAGGGAGAGAAATTATTTTCAATGATTCCCTCAGTTTTCATTTCTATGAACCCTACATTCAATGACCCTTGTTCTCAAGGATCCCTTCTCAGTCAATGATCCCTGTATCTATCCCTATTTTTGACCTTTTTGGAAATTAATGCCAAAGGGGGAGAATAACAAAGCTTCATGCTAAAGGGGGAGATACATGCATATGCAAAGGGGGAGAGCGAATATCAATATTTATACTCATATAAACAAGGGGAGAATATCAAAGCAGGGGGAGAAAAATATATTTGGAGAAAATGTGTTTGTTTTGTGACCATCTTAGTTGTTTCTCACCCTATCCAATCCCAATATCTACATGCTGAGATTCAGGGGGAGAGGATGATTTACTATTTTCATATCTAAGGGGAGAATGTTCTAAATGATCTTGGAGACATATCAATCTTAAGAGATACTATCTTCTATATGTTCTCCATATCTTGGTACTTTTGAGTTCTATTGCCTTTTTGATCGGTAGAATACTCTTGTGTTTCCTAACTTTGTTTTCTCAAGTGTGTTTCTACTACAAGATTGCTCAAGAACTCAAGGTAAGTATATGCATCATACCCTTGGTCAAGATGATCTCTTGCTTCTTGCACATATTTTTTGCAAGAGTGAAGTCTTGAACAAGGATACACCTCATTCATATATATTTGATGCATATAGCCAAGATACACATGACTCATTATATCCCTTCTTCTATATGTGTGTCTATGCATTCCAAAGCAACTATCCTTTAAAGGGTTTGCACACATTTAGGGGGAGCAAATCTAAGTCATGTGTCTCTCAAAGTCTTCATTATATCCATGCATATCTTTATTTGAAGCTTTGATTGTATGTTGTCATCAATTACTAAAAAGGGGGAGATTGAAAGCACAACATGCTCCTTTGGTGGTTTTGATAATTCATGACAACATACATTGTCTCTTGGACTAATACTTTTACCTAGTGTATTTCAGATAAAGTCCACAGAGAGGGTTGGCAAAAGGATTGTGGAGATTGTGGAATTACCCCAAGATGCAAGGAAATGGATTGGCAAAGCTTCAAGCAAGAGGACTCTACATTTTACTTTGTGAGAAATCACTTTGAGTCCATAGGAAAGCCAATACTATTAAAAGGGGGTAAGGTTTTGCTTGGTGAACAAAATGCTCATACGTGCACAAGTGATAGTCACCAAAAACACCCACAAGCTCTTCCACAAAAGTCTGTCCAAAGTCAAATATCCAAAATCGGTGCAACCAACACTTCCACTCGGTGCCACCGATTCCCATACTCAGACAGACCCAGCCAAACCCTAGCCACTTCGGTGCAACCGATTCTGCTTCGGTGCCACCGAGTTTAGGTTGCCAACTTTCTGTTACGCAAATTCACAATATCGGTACCACCGAGATTGTTGGATCGGCGTCACCGAGAATGGGCAATCTGACCGTTGGTCACCTTATCGGTGCAACCGAGTTTCCTATGTCGGTCTCACCGAGATTCAAAAGTTGCCACCTTTTGGTCATTTCGGTACCACCGAGATTAACACATCGGTGTCACCGAGTTGGTCATTTTGTGTGTAACGGTTGGATTTTTGGGGATGCCTATATATACCCCTTCACCACCACCCACTCGAATGAGAAGCACTCAGAACTATTCCATACTTGCCCCATTCAGTTTTCTGAGAGAGAGCCACCTACCCTTGTGTTGAGGTCAAGATCATCCACTACAACCATATGGATCTTGATTTCTAGCCTCCCCAAGTTGCTTTCCACCAATCCCATCTCTTCCACCAAGCCAAATCTGTGAGAGAGTGATTGTGTGTTGAGGAGTCTATCATCTTGAAGCACAAGAGCAAGGAGTTCATCATCATTGCCGAGCCTATTACCTTTTGGAGGGTGGTGCCTCCTAGATTGGTTAGGTGTCGCTTGGGAGCCTCCTACTTCGTGTTGTGGAGTTGAACCAAGAAGTTTGTAAGGGCAAGGAGATCGCCTACTTCGTGAAGATCTACCCATAGTGAGGCTAGTCCTTCGTGGACGGAAGCCGTTATGGAATAGTCAAGGTTGCTACTTCGTGGACCCTTATGGGTGGAGCCCTCCGTGGACTCTCGCGATCGTTACCCTCCGTGGGTTGAAGACTCCATAAACGTGGACGTACGATAGCACCACCTATCGGAACCACGGGAAAAATCTTTGCGTCTCCAATTGCATTTGATCTATCTATCTCTACTCTTTACTTCATGTGCAATGTCTTTACTTTCCGCTGCCACATTTGTTGACATGCATGTGTAGGGCTGTTAGACTTGCTAGACTTGCTAAAACTGTTCAAATCTGCCAACCAATTAACTTGGGAAAAGGTTAGGTTTTAAATTCCTGCTAGTAGTCTATTCACCCCCCCTCTAGACACTCTTCTAGTAATCCCTCAGAGTCTATATAAGAGCTTTCATTGTCGCAAACCCACATACTCAACTATCATTTAGTCATCTATGATTGTTGACACTCATTGCATATTTTTGGAACTAATGTTTTTGCCGGACACATAGGAAGATAGGGGCTTCATTTGCCACCCAACTCATTTACCTCAAGGATAATGTCAACAATAATGAATCATGGTTTCTTACATTCAACTGGATACATATAACTGGATCTTACCTCAACATGTGATGCTTACCACTAAGAGAGTTTATAACTTAGAAGAAGAATAGATATTGATGACTCTTGAATAAAGGTAAGAACTTTATGAGAGTGAAAGATGGGCCCTTTGCAGAGGGAAGCAGAGGTTGTCATGCGCTTTTATTTGGTTAGATGTGCAATCTCTTAATGCAAAGGAACTTCACTTTATATTGCCCCTTGCGATAGCGAACTTTATTATGCACTCCGTAGCTTTTATTTCTCCACCATCACAAGATCGTACAAAGCTTATTTTCCTTTTCAATAAAAGATCATACATGATTAGAGGCAATTTTTATTGCTTATGCACCGATGACAACTTACTTGAAGGATCTTATTCAATCCCTAGGTAGGTAAGGTGGACTCTTACAAAAAGAAACTGGGTTCAAGGGGTTATGGATGCACAAGTAGTATCTCTACTTGGTGCGGAAATTTTGGCTAGCAAAAGTTCTAAAGGAGGCATCACATGTTAAATGATCCATGTATATATAACTTCTATGCAAATGTAAGCAATCATGACCATTAGGTTGTCTTCCATGTCCAACTTCAACACTTGATCATTATTTAATATTTGGTGAGGGTTCGTAATCATAGTCCAAGATAGTATATTTGTATGTGAATCTTCTCCTCTCTATCATGATCTTGCATAGATTATAACAATGACTAAGGCTATGCTTGTTCTATTCCCAACAATTTTCATAGTTCATACTTCCTTTTTATGTGAAGTCATTACTTCCCATGGGATAAGCATATGATCTTTACTATTCTTTTTATTGTCTTGCTAAGATCATTGGTGTAAGAGAGTAAAGCACACGAACTCAACTAATCTTTATTATATAACTCCCACACTCGATTACAAGGATAGGTAGAACTCAAAGCAAAATTCTAAGCAAAGCAAATCTGAAACTTTATTTCTCTAAACCACTAAATAGCTAAAGATCAAACTAAAATAAAAGATGGCGGTAAAAAAGTGATGGTGATACGATACCGGGGCACCTCCCCCAAGCTTGGAACAAGCTAGGGTTGTGCCCATACCCATGTACTCAAGTGTTCTTCGGTGATGGTGGTGGTGTTGGAGTAGTGACGCCCTTCTTCTCCAGCTTGCGCCTGAGGATGAAGTTTTCCTCCCGTAAATCATCGATTTCTTGTTCGAGCTTCAAAACCCTTTTGCATAAATTTGCTTTGCTTTCCTGCAGAAAACGAGACGGGATAAATTGGATCTTAGAATTATCTACTCCATTGGGGAGGCTTGACTTCTTGAACTCCACATGCATATCTCCAGGTTGAGGAAGCGGATCTTCCTCTTCATCCGAACTAGCGTCCGGACCGGCGTCTTCCGTCTCCTCCAAATCGGAATCTCCTCCCTCTTCTGTGGACCATAAGTAGGGGTAGATGTCCCCAAAGATCTTTGGGTCCGCCACATAGTTAGACACATAGCTCTCTCCATCTGAATCTTGAGACGACATATTCTCCGTTCTGCCAGAAAAATAGCTCGAAACAAGAACAAAGGAGAAACTTGTGATGCGGTGGTCAAAACATCCGGGAGTATATATAATGATTTTTTCTAGGTCAGAATATGTGTTCGGGAAGAAATCAGAGTCGGGAAGGCACACGAGGGCCGCACAAGCCATCAGGGCGTGCCCCGGGGGGGGGGGGGGGGGCGCCCTGTTGGCTTGTGCCTCCCTCGTGGGTCCCCCCGACTCCGTTTTATTTTTGGAATTTTTCTAAAATACTAAAACCAACAGAAATTATTATTTTGGAATTTTTGGAGTCGGTTTACTTACCGTATCACATACATACCTCTTTTTCAGGTTTCTGGAGTGTTCCGAAAGGTCTCCCGTATGTGTTCTTCTGGTGTTATCACTTGAATGACATTAGTTTCTTCATTAATAGGTGTACCTGAAATGTAATGCTTGATTCTTTGCACATTCACCACGCTCGTGTTTTTGCCTTCGAAGTTGTTAATTTTTATAGCACCGGAGCGCTAGACCTCTTCGACAACGTATGGACCTTCCCATTTGGATAAGAGTTTTCCTGCAAAAAATCTAAAACGAGAATTGTACAAAAGCACAAGATCTCCTACATTGAATTCCCGTTTTTGGATCCTTTTGTCATGCCATCTCTTAACCTTTTCTTTAAACAACTTAGCATTCTTATAAGCTTGTGTCCTCCATTCATCTAGTGAGCTAATATCAAATAACCTCTTTTCACCGGCAAGTTTAAAATCATAATTCAATTCCTTAATTGCCCAATAAGCCTTATGTTCTAGTTCAAGAGGTAAATGACAAGCTTTTCCATATACCATTTTATATGGGGACATCCCCATGGGGTTTTTATAAGCAGTTCTATAAGCCCATATAGCATCATCTAGTTTCTTAGACCAATTCTTCCTGGATCTATTGACAGTCTTTTGCAAGATTAATTTTAGTTCTCGATTACTCAATTCAACTTGGCCAATGGACTGAGGATGATATGGCGATACAATTCTATAGTTAACATCATATTTAGCTAAAAGTTTATGGAAAGCACCATGAATAAAATGTGAACCGTCATCAGTCATTAAGTATCTAGGGACTCCAAACCTCGGAAAAATAATTTCCTTAAGCATTTTAATAGAGGTGTTATGATCAACGCTACTAGTTGGAATAGCCTCTACCCACTTA
The DNA here is from genome assembly GCA_039707655.1 of Elymus sibiricus. NCBI lineage: Eukaryota > Viridiplantae > Streptophyta > Magnoliopsida > Poales > Poaceae > Elymus > Elymus sibiricus. Next base: position 119,310,996 of record CM077675.1, read on the forward strand.
GTAACGTAGTCAACATCAACTAAAATATGAGTATACCCATTTGAGGAAGGAAAAGGTCCCATAAAGTCAAAACCCCAAACATCGAATGGTTCAATGGCAAGAGAATAATTCATAGGCATTTCCTGACGTTTACCAATGTTACCAACTCTTTGACATTCATTACATGAAAGGACATACTTACGAGCATCTTTGAAAAGAGTAGGCCAATAAAAACCAGATTGTAATACCTTGTGTGCAGTTCTGTCTCCAGCATGATGTCCTCCGTAAGGTTCAGAATGACACTTCCTTAAGATTTGTTCCTGTTCATGCTCAGGTATACAGCGTCTAATAATACCATCTACTCCGTCTTTATAAATATGTGGGTCATCCCAAAAGTAATGTCGTAAATCATAAAAGAATTTTTTCTTTTGTTGATAGGTGAAACTAGGTGGGATATATTTAGCAACAATGTAATTAGCAGAATCAGCATACTAAGGAGTACTACGTGAAGTATTTATAGCAGCAAGTTGTTCATCAGGAAAATTATCATCAATAGGCAGTGGTTCATCAAGAACATTCTCCATTCTAGACAGGTTATCTGCTACGGGGTTTTCAACTCCTTTTCTATCAACAATATGCAAATCAAATTCTTGAAGCAAAAGCGCCCATCGAATAAGTCTAGGCTTAGCATCTTTCTTTTCCATAAGGTATTTAATAGCAGCATGATCTGTGTGAATAGTTACTTTGGAATCAACAATATAAGTGTAAGAGCACATTTATCCATGTGTGGTTTGGTAATTGATGACAATCCCTATGGACTAATGGTTGCCTTGAGTTATATTCGAAGGATTTGTCCATAGGCACTTCTTGAAGTACATGTGTTGGTTTCAAGAGTTTATATGGTGACCAAGGTGGTATGTAATGTTTTATCCAAAGATTGGTCATGTGAGAGTTGATCTCATTGCAAGCATGTCTTGAAGAAGAAGATTGTGTGAACATTCATGTTTACCTTCAAGACATCATCTTTGTGAAGAGAGAAGAGAAGACACAAGGTTGATCAAGATTAAGGCAAAGAATGATTCAAGTTGATCAACACACAAAGCGTAGAAGATGTACCAAGTGGGATCAAGTGATCCCATGGTATGGTAAGCATTGTCCATTATGCTTTGTGTACTAACCCATGGTCTACGTGAGAGTTCTATGTGGGGTTAGGTATATTTCCATGGGCTTGCATCAAGAGGAAGATCCCATACATCCCATGGAAGATGACATCAAGTGGTGATCGTCATCAAGGTTGCTGTGTGCAAGCTCAAGTGAAGCATCACGGAGAGATCATGCTTGAAGCTTGTGTAAGGGCATATTTCTCCCTAAGTGGTTTTGGTGATTGATGACAATTCACTTGCGGACTAATCGTGTGCATTGAGCATTTCAGATATCTCATGTCTAGGCACAAGACGATTCGGTGCCCCTCGGAGTCTATCGAAGACGGTTGCTTTCTACGTTTCTTTTCGGTGGATTTGAGTCGTAGGAAAGCCGTACTATTAAGAGGTGGTCCGCTTCGGAAAGGTTAGGGTGGAATCAACACGTTCACATCTGTTCTATTGCACCACCTTTCTTTCGCTTCAATGGAGCTCCAGTCCGTTTTCCTTTGTCGGTGCAAATTGAAGGCAGCAAGGTGCTCGTGTTCAGTGGCTAGCGGTAGTACCGCTCAAGGGAGGGGTAGTACCGCAGGTGCCCGCGGTAGTACCGCTCCGAGGAGCAGTAGTACCGCTGTCCCCAGCCCTGGTGCGTGCGCTTGCGGTAGTAGGCGCGGATGTAATTTTTTACATCCGCCCTCGAGCGGTAGTACCGTAAATTTGTCCGGTACTACCGTGCCGGACTTTTGCACAGCTCCACCCTCAGCGGAGGTAGGCACGGAAGTAATTTTTTACTTCTGTGCATCTCCTATGCCAGTTGATACCGACCTTGCGGTAGTACCGTATTGGCGCGCGGTAGTACCGCTCCGGCGGTTCTACTGCTCATTGCCCAGTGCAATAGGTCTTCATCTGTCCACTACCGTGCGAGCGGTAGTACCGCAATGCGCGGGCTGAGAGTGGGGATAACGGTTGGATTCTTCCCCCCACTATATAAAGGTGGTCTTCTTCCCCAAGAAGACCACCTCTTCCCTCCCCAAGCTCCATTGTTGCTCAAAGCTCCATTTTCGCCCGATCTCTCTCCCTAGCCAATCAAACTTATTGATTCTCTCGGGATTGGTTGAGAAGGCCCCGATCTACACTTCCACCAAGAGAAATTTGATTCCCCCCCACTAATCCATTGCGGATCTTGTTACTCTTGGGTGTTTGAGCACCCTAGACGGTTGAGGTCACCTCGGAGCCACATTCCATTGTGGTGAAGCTTCGTGGTGTCGTTGGGAGCCTCCAATTAAGTTGTGGAGATAGCCCCAACCTTGTTTGTAAAGGTTCGGTCGCCGCCTTCAAGGGCACCAATAGTGGAATCACGGCACCTCGCATTGTGTGAGGGCGTGAGGAGAATACGGTGGCCCTAGTGGCTTCTTGGGGAGCATTGTGCCTCCACACCGCTCCAACGGAGACGTACTTCCCCTTACCGGGAAGGAACTCCGGTAACACATCCTCGTCTCCACCAGCTCCACTTTTGGTTATCTCTTACCTTTACTTCTTGCAAGCTATTATTGTGTTGTATCCCTTGCTTGCTTGTGTGCTTGTTGTGATTAGCATCATATAGGTTGCTCACCTAGTTGCATATCTAGTCAACCTATTTGTTGCTAAGCCTAAATTGTTAAGAAAAGTTAAAAAGTGTTAGTTGCCTATTCACCCCCCCCCTCTAGTCAACCATATCGATCCTTTCAATTGGTATCAGAGCCTCGTCTCTTTATTAAGGGTTTCACCACCCGAAGAGTATGGTTGATGACGGGGACCGGGCGGTTGAACTACCCGAGGCCGTGGGTGTGAACACGGTCTCTCGCGAGGATTTAAATCAGGCCATATCGTCGTTTAAATCCTCCATGACGACCGAGGTCAAATCCATGTTTAAAGAATTCCTTGACACACTTAAACTTTCCACTGATGCGGTTCAAGTGGTTAATCCCACTAACTCGGCATCGGATGTCAACTCCGGTAAGGAGGGGGCTAGTACTGATAAAGATAATCGCTCTCAAGGAATTAATGGGTCGGGGACGTTTGCCTCAGTTCCCCTCCCTTGGTCTATGGAGGACCGGTGCACCCACTGTTGGAAATATGCCCTAGAGGCAATAATAAAATGGTTATTATTATATTTCCTTGTTCATGATAATTGTCTATTTTTCATGCTATAATTGTATTAACCGGAAACCGTAATACATGTGTGAATACATAGACCACACCATGTCCCTAGTGAGCCTCTAGTTGACTAGCTCGTTGATCAATAGATGGTCATGGTTTCCTGACCATGGACATTGGATGTCGTTGATAACGGGATCACATCATTAGGAGAATGGTGTGATGGACAAGACCCAATCCTAAGCATAGCACAAGATCGTGTAGTTCGTCTGCTAGAGCTTTTCTAATGTCAAGTATCATTTCCTTAGACCATGAGATTGTGCAACTCCCGGATACCATAGGAATGCTTTGGGTGTATCAAACGTCACAACGTAACTGGGTGACTATAAAGGTGCACTACAGGTATCTCCGAAAGTGTCTGTTGGATTGGCACGAATCGAGACTGGGATTTGTCACTCCGTGTGACGAAGAGGTATCTCTGGGCCCACTCGGTAATACATCATCATAATGAGCTCAATGTGACTAAGGAGTTAGTCACGGGATCATGTGTTACGGAACGAGTAAAGAGACTTGCCGGTAACGAGATTGAACAAGGTATAGGGATACCGACGATCGAATCTCGGGCAAGTAACATACCGATGGACAAAGGGAATTGTATACGGGATTAATTAAATCCCCGACATCGTGGTTCATCCGATGAGATCATCGTGGAACATGTGGGAGCCAATATGGGTATCCAGATCCCGCTATTGGTTATTGGCCGGAGAGGTGTCTCGGTCATGTCTGCATGGTTCCCGAACCCGTAGGGTCTACACACTTAAGGTTCGGTGACGCTAGAGTTGTAATGGGAATTGTATGTGGTTACCGAAAGTTGTTCAGAGTCCCAGATGAGATCCCGGACGTCACGAGGAGTTCCGGAATGGTCCGGAGGTAAAGATTTATATATGGGAAGTCCTATTTTGGCCACCGGAAAATGTTCGGGATTTTTCGGTATTGTACCGGGAAGGTTCTAGAAGGTTCCGGAGTGGGGCCCACCTGCATGGGGGGACCCACATGAACGTGGGTAGTGGGGGCAAGGCCCCACACCCCTGGTCAAGGCGCACCAAGATCCCCCCTTAGAAGGAATAAGATCATATCCCGAAGGGATAAGATCAAGATCCCTAAAAAGGGGGATAACAATCGGTGGGGAAAGGAAAGGAAAGGATGGGATTTCTTTCCTCCCACCTTTGCCAACGCCCCAATGGACTTGGAGGGAAAGAAACCAGCCCCCTCCACCCCTATATATAGTGGGGAGGCGCATGGGAGCTGCATCCCTTGCCCCTGGCGCAGCCCTCCCCCTCCTACACCTCCTCCTCCTCCGTAGTGCTTAGCGAAGCTCTGCCGGAGAACCACGAGCTCCACCGCCACCACGCTGTCGTGCTGCCGGAGCTCTCCCTCAAATTCTCCTCCCCCCTTGCTGGATCAAGAAGGAGGAGACGTCCCCGGGCTGTACGTGTGTTGAACGCGGAGGCGCCGTCCGTTCGGCGCTTGGATCGGATCTTCCGCGATTTGAATCGCCGCGAGTACGACTCCATCAACCGTGTTCTTTGCAACGCTTCCGCTTAGCGATCTTCAAGGGTATGAAGATGCACTCCCTCTCTCTTGTTGCTAGCATCTCCTAGATTGATCTTGGTGACACGTAGGATTTTTTTTGAATTATTACTACGTTCCCCAACACCCACCTCATATAGTTAACCACGGTCCTCCTCCTAAGCTTGTTAAAAATGATTTCGCTAATTGGATTTTCTGTATCAAGTCTCATTTGGATCATAGCTCAATTCAACTCATGCGAGTCATTGAAGAAGGATACTACCCTCGTGATCCACGCAACCTCACTCCAAGGGAAGAAGCGGATAAACAACTAAATTCCTCCGCCTTGTTCATTCTCCAAGCTCCTGTTCCTACTGAAGACCTACCTCACCTGCGTCCTTTCACTGTTGCTAAAGAGTGTTGGGAACACATTATCTCCATGTATAAGGGCAGCTCAAGCATTCAACGGTCAAACTATGAAGTTGTCCTTGATCAGTCAGATGAGTTTGTAATGATAGAGGATGAGGAACCGCGTGAGCTCTATAGAAGGGTGACTGCCCTCGCGGTTGCCCTCAAAGATCATGGCAGCAAGGATGTGGATGATACGTGGGTCAAGCGTAAGTTTCTGAAGGCCATCATGCCCTACAACAAGGCCATGTCCGCTGTCATCCGTCAAAGACCGGACTTTCACACCTTGTCTTCTGGTGATGTGTTGGATGAATTTATTGCAATGAACATCTTGAACACAACAGCTGACAATGCTCTCGCTCGCGTGCAACGGTCAAAGAAATCATCCCCCAACCTTGCTTTGAAGGCCAAGGTCTGTCAAGAGGAAGAAGAAGAAGAAGAGGACGAGGGTTGCCCCGAGGACACCAAATATGCCTATCATGAGCACATGGCTCTTGCGTCCAGGCAATTTTGGGGCAACAAGAGAAACACAAGGCCCAACTTCTCCAAGAACAACTCAAACGGGTCAAAGGGCAAGCAACGTGTGAGGACCTGCTACAACTGTGGTAATGTGAGTCACTTTGTGGTGGATTGTCCATACGAGAAGAGGGAAGACAATGGTGGCAAGCTCATCCGCAAAGATATGGCCAAGTCTTTCCCAAACAAGACCAACTTTGTCAAGAAGACTTCACACAAAGTGTTGGTGGCTCAAGAAGAGTATGCATCGGATGATGATGGTGATGACGGAGACACAAGTGGTGAAGGAATGGCAATGGCATCTGTGGCTATTGCATCCTCTACTCCAACAAAGGTGTCACTCTTTGACGCCCCCAATGAGAACCACATCGCTAGGTGCCTCATGGCAAAAGGTATCACCAAGGTAACCTCCAATGCCAAAATCTCAAACATTAAGACTTCTGTTTCTTCCACTCCATCTTTGTTAGATTGTGTGGATGAACTTGAGGAGGCGATAGAGGATGAGAATGAGTTTGACAAGTTCCTTTGTAAACTCAAAGGAGAGTCCAAGAAGCACTTCGTTGCTCTCTTGGAACAACTTGGTGAGGCCAATGACACGATTGATTCTCAAGAAGAATCTCTTGAGGAGATGAGAGGCCATAGTCGTGATTATGCCGACGAGATAGCGGATCTTTCTATTGCTCTAGAGGAAGAGCGAGGTCTTCATTTGACTTTTAAGGAGTCACACAATGACGACTTTGCTAAATTACGTAAAGATTATGATCATGCTATTGTTCTTAACCGTGTTCTTAAATCTGAAAAGGTTGCACTTGGGGTTGACCATGCTCGACTCAAGGATGAGTTTGTCTCTCTTGACAATGCTCATAAGGCATTGAAGAGCGTTCATGCTTCTCTTAAAGAGTCACATGATCAACTCCAAGTGAAACTCACTAAAGAAATTGCCACGTGTCCTCCCTTTGTCTTAATTGATAATGCCTCTGCTACTAACCCGTGTTGTGAGCATGCACATCTTGTGGAGGAAAATGCTAAGCTAAGAGAGCAGCTTGAGAAAGGCCTTGTGACATGTATACAAGGTGAGAAGAATCTCAATGACCTTTTGAGCAATCAAAAGGAAGTGATTGCAAAGGAAGGAGTTGGGTTTGCACCCAAATCCAAAAAGAAGAAGAAGAAGAAGACCACGCAAGCTCCTCCGCTCAAGGAAACATTTGTCAAAGCGGGGAGTGTTACTCATGAGAAGAATAAAGACAAGGTTGTGAGTGATAGTGCCAAGAAGGGCAAGATCACTCCCTCCAACAAGGCCGGCGATTTTAACCCCTCTTATGTTTTGTGCCGTGCTAGTGATGGGCATGTCTATGCCAAATTTGTTGGTTCTTCGTATGAGTATATTGAATGGTCTATTTGGGTTCCTAAGACCCTTGTCACTAACATGAAAGGACCCATTCAAGAATGGGTACCTAAATCCAAGCATTGATCTATTGTAGGACTTTGCTTCCGGGGGAGTCTCATGGTTGCTCGATAGTGGAGCAACAAATCATATGACCGGAAGCAAGGACTTGGTGGTGGACGTTCGACCCGATGCATCCGTGGCCACCCAAGTCTCATTTGGAGATGATGCAATCTCAAAGGTATTGGGTCTTGGCAAGGTGGTTATCTCTCCGACCTTAACTATCGAGAGAATCATGCTTGTTGAGACCCTTGCATACAATTTACTTTCCGTTCGTCAACTTGCACTCATGGGTTTTAGTACTTTCTTTGGCATTGATACCGTGACCCTTTTGTGGAGAAAGACTCTTAAAGTAGCCTTTGTTGGACATGTCGAAAACGGTCTCTATGTGATTAACTTCTCGGAGCGACCCACTAAGACCGTGACATGTCTAATGGCTAAAGTTGATGTGGGATGGCTTTGGCATCGCTGACTAGCCCATGTCAATATGAGATCTTTGCAAAGTCTCCTCAAAGGGGATCACATTCTTGGACTAACAAATGTGAGTTTTGCTAGAGATCGTGCTTGCAGTGCCTGTATAGAAGGAAAGCTACATGAAAAAGCTCATCGTCCAACTACTACAATCTACTCAAAGAGGACCTTAGAGCTCCTTCACATGGATCTCTTCGGGCCTCCATCTTTTGACAGTCTTGGAGGAAGAAGATATTGCTTGGTAATTGTGGATGATTACTCGAGATACACATGGGTATATTTCTTCAAGAGGAAGAGTGAGACCCAACAGACCGTCATCGACTTTGCAAATGAAGTCCAACGTCAACATGAAGCAAAGATTTTGATGATTAGAAGTGACAACGGCACTGAGTTCAAGAACTACACCCTAAATGAGTTTCTCAGTGATGAGGGGATAAAGCACCAATATTCCACACCTTACACCCCTCAACAAAACGGTGTTGCGGAGAGGAAGAACCGGAAGTTGATGGATGCGGCAAGAACCATGATGGCGGAGTTTAAATCTCCGTACAACTTTTGGGCCGAAGCCATCAACACAGCATGTCATGCATCAAATCGGCTCTATCTCCGCAAAGGCTTGAACAAGACTCCTTATGAGATTCTTACCGGGAACAAGCCCAACCTCAAATACTTCCGAGTGTTCGGTTGTAAGTGTTTCATTCTCAAGAAAGGTGTTCGTTTGTCTAAATTTGAATCTAGAGCCCATGAGGGCATATTTGTTGGTTATGCTGCAAACTCTCATGCTTACCGTGTCCTCAACAAGTCCACGGGACCCATTGAGGAGACAAGTAACGTAGAGTTTGATGAAAATAATGGCTCCCAAGTGGAGCAAAGTGGTCTTTGTGATGTAGGTGATGAAATTCCTCCCCAAGCCATAAGAAGAATGGGCGTTGGATACTTCCTACCCGTTGAGGAACCCCTTGTGGCTGAAGGAGAAGGACAATGTTCCACTCATGTGGAACCATCACCGACGCACGACCCACACGCTTCCGAAGAACGCAGTGAAGGCCCTCAACCCCGTGATCAAGATCAAGGGCAAGATCAACTCGATAGTGATGTTTCTACTTCACATGATGCTCAAGATCTTGTTCATAACCCCGTGCAAGCTCAAGATCAAGATGAAGCTCAGGACCAAGATCTACTTCAAGATCAAGGTCAAGCTAAAGATCAAGATCATGCTCAAGATCATGAGCAAGCCGGTGCTAGTTCCGAAGCTCGTCAAGTTACCAAGCCTCAACTTTCCATGGAGGAAATTCTTGAAAGACGAGCTGCCAAGAATGCTGCCAAGCTTCAGAAAAAGCAACACCTCCTAGAGAACGTCTACGGAAGCTTGAAAAGAGGGGTAACTACTCGTTGTCAATTAACAAACTTTTGTGCACATCATGCGTTTGTTGCTTGCTTTGAACCCCTCAAGGTACAAGATGCACTCGAAGACGAGGATTGGCTTGAAGCCATGCATGATGAAATCAACAACTTCGAGCGCAACAAAGTGTGGCGATTGGTGCCAAGACCAAAAGACAATCACAATGTCATTGGAACCAAATGGATCTTTAAGAACAAGCAAGATGCACATGGTATCATTATTCGCAACAAGGCAAGACTGGTGGCTCAAGGCTACTTCCAAGTCGAGGGTATCGACTACGGTGAAACCTTTGCCCCTGTTGCTCGCCTTGAATCTATTCGCATATTGCTTGCTTATGCTTCTCATCATGATTTCATATTATATCAAATGGATGTGAAGAGTGCTTTTCTTAATGGTCCACTTAAGGAGTTGGTATATGTCAAGCAACCCCCGGGGTTTGAGGACCCCAAGTTCCCCAATCATGTATACGTTCTCGATAAGGCACTCTATGGCCTTAAACAAGCCCCACGTGCGTGGTATGAGCACCTTACCGAGATGTTGCAAGATCGTGGGTTTGAAATTGGGAAAATCGACCCCACTCTTTTTACTAAGAGGGTTAACGGGAACTTGTTTGTATGCCAACTATATGTTGATGATATTATCTTTGGTTCCTCTAACAAAGCTTTTAATGATGAGCTCGCCGCACTAATGACCAAAGAGTTTGAGATGTCTATGATGGGAGAGTTGAAGTTCTTCCTTGGATTCGAAGTCAAGCAACGAAGCCAAGGAACCTTCATCAACCAAGCCAAATACACTCAAGACATGCTCAAGAGGTTCAAGATGGATGAGCTGAATCCTCCGAAGGCCAACACTCCGATGCAACTCAAATGCCAACTTGACAGTGATCCCAATGGTAAAGCTGTGGATCAGAAGGTATATCGCTCCATGATTGGATCTCTGCTTTACCTTTGTGCATCTAGACCGGATATCATGTTGAGTGTGGGAATTTGTGCATGATTTCAATCCGCACCTAAGGAGAGTCACTATGTGGCTGTCAAGCGAATCTTTCGATATTTGGCTCATACCCCAAACTTTGGCTTATGGTACCCCAAAGGTGCTTCATTTGATCTCATTGGATATACTGACTCGGATTGGGCGGGAGACCGTGTGGAAAGGAAGTCCACTTCCGGAGGTTGCCAATTTCTTGGTCGCTCTCTGGTAAGTTGGTCTTCCAAGAAACAAAACTGTGTTTCTCTCTCGTCCACCGAGGCCGAGTATGTAGCCGCCGCAAGCTGTTGTGCTCAGATTCTTTGGATGAGGCAAACTTTAAAGGATTATGGTGTCAACTGTGACAAAGTGCCTCTTTACTGCGATAATGAGAGCACGATCAAGATCTCCAACAACCCGGTTCAACACTGCAAGACGAAGCATATTGAGATTCGTCATCACTTCATCCGGGACCACATCAAGCGTGGAGAAATTGATCTTATTCATCTTTATACCAAGGAACAGCTTGCAGATATTTTCACGAAGCCATTAGATGAAGCAAGATTTCGCGAGTTAAGGCATGAGATAAATATCATCGATTCGAGCAATGTGGCTTGACTTAGTGCACACCCCACCACACTCATCATTATGTCTTGTTTAGATGTAGGCATGGATTTAGGGGGAGTCTAGTTCTCTTAATGAACTATCCCTCCTCCTATTATGCATAAACTAATCAAAGTCTTTCACATCCGCCATTTTTGATGGTTGTTGTGCTTCAAAGACGAGTTTTGGTCATGGGCCCAAGGATAATTCTTCGCGGTGCCATACCAATTAACTCAAACATAGGTGGCTCCGGCCACCGCCCTCTCTTCATGAGAGGTAGTGGTTCGATGTTTGGTCCTTGTTTCTCCTCTCTAATCTTTTGGACCGTGTTCGTGGTTGAGTTGCTTCTTTTGTGCTTTTTCGTAAGTGTTCTCTTTGCTTGAAGCTTTTTGTTTTATCTTCGTGCCTTAGGTTTTGTCATCATTAATTCTGGTGCAAAGGCCCAAACCTGCATTTTGTTGGCAGCGCGGTACTACCGTGGCTTGACACGGTACTACCGCTGGAGAGGGGCACGGTACTACTGCATCCAGCGTGGCAGTAATTTTTTTTCTGCAGCTGGAGGAGCGGTACTACTGCCCGGTAAGCGGTAGTATTTTTTTCTACCGCGGGCCAGGCGATACTACCGCAATGATGTGCGGTACTACCGCGCCGTGAGGACCGCGTGGGGGTTAAGAGCGGGCAGGGGGGTTTCAAAGTCCCCATACCCATTCATCTCTTCCCCTCACGTTTCTCTCTCTCTCCCCTCGAACGGCGCCGGGGGACCTCGCCGGATCTCCATCTCCGGCCGCTCTCCTCCCATTTCAACCGGTGGGATCGTTCCCCACCTTGTCCTCTTGCCATGGACCCTGGTATTTCCCCTTGTGCTTCTCTCTTTGTCTCTCTATTTTTGGATCTAGGTTTAGGGGGAAATATGAATTGGTCTTGTGATTTTTGGCTAAATCTTTGCATGAGGTGTTGGTTGGAGAGTGCTTGTGCGTAGAAGTGTTACTTGGGAGGATACAACATGGTAGTTTTGATCGACGGTAGTACCGATCTATTTTTCCGGTACTTTGTTTCGCTGTTCTTGAGGATTCCGCCCCGTGCGGTACTACCGCACCACCTGGAACGGTACTACCGCCCGTCGGGCGGATGAATTTTTTTACTTCCGCACTCAGCCCGGTACTACCGCCCCTACCTGGAGCGGTACTACAGCGGTCGGCGCGGTAGTAAAAAATTTCTACCGCAAGACCTGCGGTACTACCGCTCGATCCATAATTCCCCTGTTTTGTCTGGCCAATTCTCACTTCTATGTGGTTCTCTTGGTTGCCTTGGCATTTGTAATGACCTCTTTCGCTCTTTTCTTGTGTTTGCGTTGTGTGTCATAGGTGGTGGCTCCGGTTCCGGTTCAAGACGCTCGAATCCCTCTCGTGATACGGGTTCTAAGCGTCTACGCAATCAAGATGCACCTGAGGGTCCAATACCTCGCCTCGCCACTTCAAGAGAACCGCAACCAAGACCAAGGAGCCAGTTGTCAGCTGGGAAGATATGCCTCTTGCAGAGTTTCAGGTTCGCCGGAAGCTCAACCCCTATATCAACCCTAGGGAACAGTTCAAGGGCAATGACGGGTTTTGGACCAAGCAACAAAATCTCATCTATATAGATGTGATCAAGGGAAAGAAGAATTTCTATGTTCCTGCCCAGTGGATTGACATGGCACATCTGAGGAAGAACCTGGCAGCTTTTGGTGAGCCTCTGGATTTGGTGGAGCAGTTTGCTATCGAGGATATCATCTCGTTCCATTGTGACTTTGATCCAAAGATTGTGGCTCAGTTCTTTGCTTCAGTCCACTTCCACACGGATGTGGAACAGAGCATGACTTGGATGACCAATGGAAAGAGGTTGACTACTAACTGGAAGGAGTTCATGGATCTGTTGCACGTTCGTGATGAGGGGCTTGATGTGCCCGTTGGTTTGCGCCCGCACACCAACCAACTTTCTGCTAAAAAGGAGAAGCTTCTGCCATACCTTGTTGAGAAGGCATTACCCTCTGGTGAGAAAACTTATGTGCTTAACCCATTTCTCGATGTCATGCACCGGATCTTTCGCAACACTCTCTTTCCTCGCATGGGAGACAAGGACAAGGTGCATTCCTATCTAGTGGATATGCTGCTCCTTTGTGAGCAAGGGCGGCTTCAAATGTCTGAACCACTTGATGTTTCTCACATCATGTGGAGTGAGCTTCAGTCTGCTGTGTTCAACCGTAAGGTCCCCATCTATGGACCCTACTTGTTCTTCTTGATTCAGATGACTTGGGAGAAGTCCTTTCCGTGTGAGGACTTTAATGCTCCCGACTGGATCCGTCATGAGCCTATTCGGCTGCGTCTGAAGGACAAGTGGGCTAACACTACCACTAGGCCTGCTTCTGCACATGTGGATGTTGATGAGGATGAGATTGAAGAGGAGGAGGAGGACAGTTCAGAGATGTATGAGCCACCGTCTACTGAGCCATCTTGGGCCACGAAGCTCAAGAACAAGATGAAGACCTTGTTCTGCATGCAGGCCAAGGGACAGTACCAGACTCACGTTGCTCAGAAGGAGAGTCGTCAGCGCGACAAGCGGATTCTGAGGAAGCTTGGTGAGACCATCTCGAGTGGGTCTGGGAAGAACATCACACCTGAGGCTGCTTGGATGAAGAAGAAGAGCTATCAGTGGGTTGATTCAGATGAGGAGTCTATTCCAGCTGCATCAGAGGACGAGCTTGATGGATGATCTTTCTGCAGTGGGAGCTACCACCTGTGTCTTAGGTGTCCTCTCTGCCTTTTTGGCGTCTCGATGCCAAAGGGGGAGAGAATGTAGGATTTGCAAGTGTTTTCGGCGTCTCCTTGCTTTCGTTGAACCTTCGTCGTTGCTTTGGTTTTATGTTATTTATGTGTGAGACCAGGAGACTTCTTCTATCATATGGTTTGAGACATATATGTTATCACTCTTATCATATTATTGTCTAGTATGATTAGTAGCTTGTGAGGTTATCTGTTATGTGCCCTTATCTTCATGCTCACATGCTACGCCTTGTTTCCATGCTTAATGATTATTCATTCTGTTGCAAGGATTGCCATGTCTATAAAATATAGGGGGAGTGTTGATCCTAGTGTGTGTGCTTTGCAGTCCAAAGCATATCTATAGATTGCACACATCTAGGGGGAGCCTGTCTATATTTTATAGATTTTGGGTTTGCATATGCTCATCATATATCTCTATGTGCAAATCCCGTATTGTCATCAATCCACCAAAAAGGGGGAGATTGTAAGGGCATATTTCTCCCTAAGTGGTTTTGGTGATTGATGACAATTCACTTGCGGACTAATCGTGTGCATTGAGCATTTCAGATATCTAATGTCTAGGCACAAGACGATTCGGTGCCCCTCGGAGTCTATCGAAGACGGTTGCTTTCTACGTTTCTTTTCAGTGGATTTGAGTCGTAGGAAAGCCGTACTATTAAGAGGGGGTCCGCTTCGGAAAGGTTAGGGTGGAATCAACACGTTCACATCTGTTCTATTGCACCACCTTTCTTTCGCTTCAATGGAGCTCCAGTCCGTTTTCCTTTGTCGGTGCAAATTGAAGGCAGCAAGGTGCTCGTGTTCAGTGGCTAGCGGTAGTACCGCTCAAGGGAGCGGTAGTACCGCAGGTGCCCGCGGTAGTACCGCTCCGAGGAGCGGTAGTACCGCTGTCCCCAGCCCTGGTGCGTGCGCTTGCGGTAGTAGGCGCGGATGTAATTTTTTACATCCGCCCTCGAGCGGTAGTACCATAAATTTGTCCGGTACTACCGCGCTGGACTTTTGCACAGCTCCACCCTCAGCGGAGGTAGGCACGGAAGTAATTTTTTACTTCCGTGCATCTCCTGTGCCAGTTGATACCGACCTTGCGGTAGTACCGTATTGGCGCACGGTAGTACCGCTCCGGCGATTCTACTGCTCGTTGCCCAATGCAATAGGTCTTCATCTGGCCACTACCGTGTGAGCGGTAGTACCGCACCCCACTGCGGTAGTACCGCAGCCTCTTGCGGTAGTACCGTTGCATTTATGTGGTAGTACCGCAATGCGTGGGCTGAGAGTGGGGATAACGGTTGGATTCTTCCCCCCACTATATAAAGGGGGTCTTCTTCCCCAAGAACACCACCTCTTCCCTCCCCAAGCTCCATTGTTGCTCAAAGCTCCATTTTCGCCCGATCTCTCTCCCTAGCCAATCAAACTTGTTGATTCTCTCGGGATTGGTTGAGAAGGCCCCGATCTACACTTCCACCAAGAGAAATTTGATTCCCCCCACTAATCCATTGCGGATCTTGTTACTCTTGGGTGTTTGAGCACCCTAGACGGTTGAGGTCACTTCGGAGCCACATTCCATTGTGGTGAAGCTTCGTGGTGTCGTTGGGAGCCTCCAATTAAGTTGTGGAGATAGCCCCAACCTTGTTTGTAAAGGTTCGGTCGCCGCCTTCAAGGGCACCAATAGTGGAATCACGGCACCTCGCATTGTGTGAGGGCGTGTGGAGAATACGGTGGCCCTAGTGGCTTCTTGGGGAGCATTGTGCCTCCACACCGCTCCAACGGAGACGTACTTCCCCTTACCGGGAAGGATGTCCGGTAACACATCCTCGTCTCCACCGGCTCCACTTTTGGTTATCTCTTACCTTTACTTCTTGCAAGCTATTATTGTCTTGTATCCCTTGCTTGCTTGTGTGCTTGCTGTGATTAGCATCATATAGGTTGCTCACCTAGTTGCATATCTAGTCAACCTATTTGTTGCTAAGCCTAAATTGTTAAGAAAAGTTAAAAAGTGCTAGTTGCCTATTCACCCCCCCTCTAGTCAACCATATCGATCCTTTCAGCTTGCCGTTCATTGTGGTGACAATGGACTTGTGAAGATGTGCCGAAAAGTGGCTCACCCATAGTGGAGTATGGGGGAGCAATCTACTAATCTTCATCAAGCCGGCGCAATCAAGAAAGGTGGTCCATCTTGAGGAAGTCAAGATCATCATCATCTAGCTCAAGTGGACTATGCGCAAGGCAAAGGTTTGACCTTGATAGTGTTTTCTATTTTACCGGTCTCATGTTGGTAGTTGGGAGACCGGGTTATAGGATCGATAGCCGTACTATCAAGGGGGGGGGGGCTCTCAAGTGAGTAGCTTGATCGTATTGTTCGTTGAGAGCTCAAACCATTGCATTCTTGGCATCATCATCTTTCTTGGTTCTTGGTTGGCTTTTCTCTTTGTGGTTTCTTGAGCTTATGGTCAGCTTCATGACAAGCTCAAGTTCATCGAAAACGGAGTCCATGTGCATCTTCTATGATGTTTTCGATGTTGGAGTTTTTGCCGGTTCTTCTTTCATAGAGGTTTAACATCTCTATATCATTGGCATTTTCATACTGCTGTTTGGATAGTTCTTGTCGTCTCCTATCCAACAAACTTGAGTTTGCTCATTTCGGAGTCCGTATGCAAAAGTTATGGCGGTTTCAGTTTTGCTTGGGCTGAAGTATTGCCTTAAGCGGTAGTACCTCTCAAGCGGTACTACCTCTCCCCCGAGCGGTAGTACCTCTTGGGCGGTACTTCCGCTAACCATTACCGCTTCTACTTCCGCTTATTTTATGCTTCTGGTGCCCAATCTGCTTGAGCAGTAGTAGAGAGCGGTAGTACCTCTCAAGCGATACTACCTCTCCCCCGAGCGGTACTACCTCTCAAGCGGCACTACCTCTCCCCCGAGCGGTACTACCTCTCTGGCAGAACTACCACTCGTGTTTTTCTGTCTCGTTGGGCTGTTTTGACCATGCTAAGCGGTAGTACCGCTCCCCCGAGCGGTAGTACCGCTTGAGCACGACTTGTGGGCATAACGGTTGGATTTTGGGATGCCTATTTAAGGGGGCCTTCTTCCCCAATGGTCCCCAACTCTTGAGCTCGTGTTCTTCCCCCATTGTTGACCTTCTTCGAGCTTGCTAACTCTCAATCCCTCCAATGATTCTTGCTAGTTCTTGAGGGAAAAGAGAGAGGAGATCTAGATGCACATTTCCACCAATCACTTTCTCCTCTAAGTGAGGGGAACCCCTTGGATCTAGATCTTGGAGTTCTTCGTGTTCTTCTTCGTTCTTCCTCTCATTTCCTCCATAACATTTGTTGTTGTGGTGGGATTTGGGAGAGAAGGACTTGGGCACTCCGTGTGCCCTTGCCATTGCATTTGGTGCATAGGTTTGAGTTCTCCACGGTGATACGTGGAAGTGAAGTTTGAGAAGCTTATTACTCTTGGGTGTTTGAGCACCCTAGAGCTTGTTCCTGTTGGGTGCCTTGGCGCCCTAGACGGTTGGTGGTGTCTCGGAGCTAAATCATTGTGGTGTAAAGCTCCGGACAAGCGTCGGAGTCTCCAATTAGGTTGTGGAGATTGCCCCGAGCAATTTGTACGGGTACTGGTGAACCGCCCCCAAGGGTTGCCAAAGTGTACGGGTACCGGTGACTGCCCCCAAGGGTTGCCATTTGTACGGGTTCGGTGACCGCCCTCAAGGATCCCTTAGTGGAATCACGGCATCTTGCATTGTGCGAGGGCGTGAGGAGATTACGGCGGCCTTAGTGGCATCTTGGGGAGCATTGTGCCTCCACACCGCTCCGAACGGAGATTAGCAGCCGCAAGGGTGTGAACTTCGGGATACATCATCGTCTCCTCGTGCCTCGGTTATCTCTTACCCGAGCCCTTTACTTATGCACTTTACTTTGTGATAGCCATATTGTTTGTTGCTATATATCTTGCTATCACTTAGTTGTTTACCTTGCGTAGCATAAGTTGTTGGTGCACATAGGTGCGCCTAGTTGTTTTAGGTTTTGTGCTTGACTAATTAAACGCTAGTTTTATTCCGCATTAGTTCAAGCCTAAACAGTAATTATTTTAAAGCACCTATTCACCCCCCCTCTAGGCGACATCCACGTCTTTTCAATTGGTATCAGAGCTATTTCTCTCATTATTAGGTTTAACCACCTAGAGAGTAAGGATGTCGACTAGGGGATTAGGATTCTCTGACACTCTTAGTTTCGATGGCATAAATTTTGATGTTTGGGTAATTCGCATGCTTAATCTCTTTAGGGTCATGGACCCGTCTTTAGAGCGAATTGTAGATATGGGTTTTTCTCCTCCAGAGGATTCTCAACACCTATCTTTAGAGGATGAGAAAAACTCTTATCTCAATGCTCAAGCTTCTAATGTGCTTTTTGTTGCTTTGAGCAATGTAGTTATATTTGAACTCATGCCGTTCCGGGATGCTCATGAGTTGTGGACAAAGCTTCAAGATAAATATGGTGTGTCCAAGATTTGTAGGGATGATTGTTCTCCCTCCACCTCCGGTCGTGTTGTCTTCTCAACTTCATCTACTTCACCTACATGTGGATTGCCACAAGGTAATGATATGGTGAGTAGTGATGATCATTGTAATGATGATAGTGGGCTTATTGTTGATAATTCTTCTTCACTATCTTATTGCAATGCTTCATCTTTGGACTTTAACACTTCGAGCACTCTAAATGTTTCACATGCTTGTGTTGATAGTCCTTGCATATCATGTAGAAATGGCTCGACTAAATCTCATGATGATATGCTTGCTATATCTTGTTGCCATGATAAAAATGTATCTATTTCCTCGAGTTGTTGTGCTAACAATGTAGAGGAAACCCAACACTCCATGGAACAAGATGTGGTCTTGAATGGTGCTTCAAGGGATCCTACATCATCATCTATTGTTTCTCACTTTTGCCTTATGGCTAAGGCTTCAAAGATATCTCCTACTTTGAATCCCAATATATCTCACGATGATGATGTTGATGATAATGATGAAGAGAGTGATAATATTACTTCCTTAAAAATTAAGGGAGAAATGGTTTTTAAAGCTCTTCATAAGAATAAAATTGCTCGTTCCAACTTCATGGAAATCATGTCTATTGCCATCGAGGGCAAGAAATATATTGAGGAGTTGGAAGCTCATCTCGAGGAGCATGAGGCCACCATTGATAAAATGGAAGGGCATGAGCGTGATTACGCTAATGAGATCGCGGAGCTATCTCAAGCTCTTGAAAATGAACAAACCACCAAGGAATCTCTTAAGGAGACCTTTGCTCTAGAATTTTCCAGATTAAAGGAATCCCATGACAGAGCTCTCGAGGTGGCTAATGATTTTAGAACTAAAAATTATAAGCTTGAAGTTGCACATGCTAAACTCCTTGAGGACTTTGAGCACCTCGAAAATGGCTCAAGGGTCATTAAGAGTTCGCTTTTTGAACTAACCGAGTCTCATGCTCAACTTGAAGCTTCATATGCTAAAGAGCTTGCCAAGTTGCCTTCTCCTCTTATTGTTAATGATGATGCTTGTGCTACTAACTCTATTCCTTGTGAAGCATCCATTTTGAAGGAGAATGTTGAGCTAAGGGCTCAACTTGAGTTGCTATCTAGCAATTATGGGATATTGGAAGAAAGTCATGAAAAGCTTTCTAGCTCTCATGGTGATCTTCTAGTATTGCATAATGTGCTAAAAATACCTCATGAGGCTAGTACTACTAAGGTAACATCTAGTGAGCCTCATGTGGACATTAGCACTACATCTAGTAGAAATGCTTTATTGCCATGTGCTAGTCCTCGTAGTTCTTCTACTCATAATGTTGCTACATCTTGTGATGAATTACTTTCATTGCCTTGTTGCTCTAACGATGAAGCTTTTACTTTCTCTAGTACTTGTGTTGATACTAATCATGTAGAGGAAATCAAAGAGCTCAAGGCCCAAGTCACTTCTTTGAAGAAAGACTTGGAAAAGAGTCATGAAGGGAAGTCCACACTCAACAATATCATGAGTGTGCAAAAATCCCCAAATGACAAGGGTGGACTTGGATTCAACTCCAATAAGAAGAAGAAGTCCAAAAGCTACAAGAAGAAGGGCCAAGAACAAGTCAAGATTTCGGCCAAGATTATTTGCTTCAAGTGCAAAATAGAAGGGCACCATGTTAGATCTTGCCCATTGAAGAAGAAGCCCCATAGCGACAAGCAACAAGGGAAGCAGCCACAATCTCATGCTCAACGTCAAGTTGAAGAAAGGCCACTTCCCAAGAATACCCAAGTCAACACTCCTCAAGTTGAGAAATCAATGGAGAAGAAATTAAAGGGTAGATGTTGCTACTTATGTCGTGAGAAGGGTCACTTTGCTTCTTCATGCACTAATGGTAAAGTATCCAACCCAATAATCATTGATGATGTCTATTCTCTTGGGAAGGATAAGGTTGGCAATGTGTTTGCCAAGTGTGTTGGTACTCAAAGTGGTGTCAAGAAAAGAACCATTTGGGTAGCCAAGCCTATTGTGACTAACCTCTTAGGACCCAACTTGGTTGGGGACCAACAAGCTCAAACTTGATCAATAGGTATTGTTGGAGGGCGTTGGTGACTTGGCTACATCATGAAGAATTAAGGGATCTTCATCATTAATATTATCTCAAGCCAAGTCATTTGGATTATCAAATTTCTATCTTATATCCAATGTGCCTCCTTACGGTAACTTGTACTTAAATTGTTTACATTGTTAGTTACTTGCCCCTTTGCATGTTGTGGTTTTGTACCTTGCATGTATTTATATATGTTGTGATTCCTACTTATTTTCTTGAGTAATCAAGTATGTATGGTGGGTTGCACATCATGTATGTGTGAGACTCGTGTTGAGCCTTTTGCATCTAGTTTGAATCTTAGTTGGCTCTTTTGAGAGATTAATGGATTATCCCATTTTGGGAGAGTAATGTGCTTTGTGCACTTCACGACCCTAAAAATGTGTGTACATGAGGAATACCACTTAGTATTGATATTACAAGATTATCTAGCTTCTATGTGGTATGTCTTCTCATGAGAAATTCAAATTCTAAATGGTCCATTAATCATCTCTTGTTGGATTTCATTTGTCACTTGTTATTAATGTTGGGTTACCACATTATGGGGGAGTAATATGCTATGTGCATATTACAAGCCCAGAGAATGTGTACATTTGAGATATTGCCACTTAGATTTGATATTATAATTTATCTTGTTCCTAGGTGGCATGCTAGCTCTACAAGTGTCATTTGCTTGTGATTTAGGAGTAAAGATGATGTTGGATCTATTTGCAATCTACCAATGGGAATTATTTCCAAATATTTCTTGTCCTTTGACAATTGGTATTCCTTTTAAGTGGTAGAATTTGCTAATCATCTTTACATAGGTTTTTGTTTATCATTTGTCTTCCTTGCCTCTTGTGGATCTTTTTGAGCATGTATAGTGTTTCTATAGATATAGGGAAAGTGATGATCCCATCGCGTGCATTTTGTATTCCAATGCAAATTCTATATAATGCACATCTCTTGGGGGAGCTATCCTATTTTCTTTAGAACACTCTCTTTATGTGTTTATCATAAAATCTTTTGATCTTCATCAAGTGTGTGTTGGTGGGAGGCAAGCCTTTTCTCTATGGTGCTTTGTGCCATCATGAAAATTTGCGGATGGTTTGGTTTGTTTGGAACCTAGCTCTCTTTTGGGAACTTGATACCTCTTGTTTTCCTTCAATTGGTATCTTGTTTCCTTCTATTTGGCATGTGTCAATGGATATCTCATTCCTTGATGTATCTTTTAGTTGGTATCCGTCAAGTGATAATTTTTCGTTTGGTATCTTATTTTCACTTGATACCTTATCTTTCGGTATCTTATCAACTGTGTGTTGATTTGATTCTTGAAAGCCTTGAGCATGCATATTTACTACATGTACTTTCGTTGGCATGTTCTCTTTCCTTGACCCAATATATAGGGGAAACTCCACTATGACATAAATTGGCTAAAGTGTGCATGAAATTCAATTTCATATCTATATGCACATATTTATGTGGAGTTTTGTCCTATGTATTGTTGGTCCACTAACTTTTTGGTCCCAATAAGTTTGGGTACCACTTTGTTTGTGGTGTTGTTCTAGGAACAATTGGAGATACATTGGACACTCGGCTCACTTACAAGGAAGGTGTTGACACCATGTGCTTATTGGAGCCATGCTAGGATGATCGAAGAACCATTGTCTACTACATCAATCCAATGCTATCTCGGTAACAAGTATCTACTTCATGCATACATTTCTCGCATTCAACCTTTTATAGGTTGCATCATGGCATGAATTTCTTGAGTCAGTCTTGTGGTACTTGTTTCCTTTCTCAAAGCGTCTCAACGATGATGTCATATTGCTAGTTGTGATGTCTTTGATGTTCGTGTATTGGGAGTTCATTTATGTACAATAAGAAAATATTAGGCTATGTGCTATGCTTTCAAGCAAAGATCTTATTGGTATATTTATGACTTCCTTTTGGATATCTTGTTCATTCCTTCTTGTAACTATTTCGTGTGTACATCATTCTTTGTGGATATATCATGATTGTCCTCTACCTAGAATCTTATACACATCAGAGAAGTTACATCTCTAGTTGATATCCTATTTTCCTTCACGTCCACCGTTGCATTTCCTTTTTATTTCCTTGGTGGTTTCGTGAATTTTTTTGTCTTGAGTGCGGATCTTATATCCTTGCATCTTGATGCACTCTTTGGTGGTGAAGATTATTTTCCTCATGCTTGTCTACATGAGGGTTTTGCCATTTCGATTGGTAACCCTCCTATTGACAAGGCTATTATTTCCTATCTTCACCATGGGTCATCACAAGCTTTGGTTTTTAATTTTATTATTAGTAAGCTTGTGAACCCATTTGCTAGTGGTTTGTGTGTGGGAAGGATATGTCTTGCACTTTGTATCTCATTTCATCAAGACTATGTTGATGCTTAATGCTCATCCTTATATTAGTCTTCTCAAGTGCTTTGCCATGACTCACACACATCATTTTGGTTGAGCCCACTCTTAAGTTGCCTCTTCTACCTATTGCTCAACCATATGTTTGGTGCAAGTGATATGCTTTTTGTCTTATCTACTTGCTTACACTTATTGTGTGTTTCTATAGATTTTGGGAGAGTGATGATCCTATTTTGTGCTCTCGTATTCAAATACAAATTATTAATTGTGCACAAATCATGGGGAGCTCCTCTAGTTTCTTTATAAACACTCTTTTGCCCATATCATAATATCTTTTATTCATGTGGCTCGTAGGACCATGTGATTGATTGTTCCAATTGGTATCTTTTGATTGCTTGCTTCTCTTTTGTATGTCTTTGTGCCATACGATCCTTTTTGCAATCTTTGGATCCTCAATATAGTTTGTTCTCCTCCAACTACTTATAATTGGATATGTGTATTTCATTGCACTCATATTTTGAGAAATACACACTTTTTGGAGGAGCACCTATTATATTGGCTTTCTAAGCTTTTCGTCCATTTTGGCAATCAATGCCAATGGGGGAGAAGTTTAGAGAGTTTAGTTTGGAAAGTTTAGAGGGTTTTGCGTTTGATTACTTAAGCATTTGCATCTCATACCCATGCATTATTGCTTTGCACGTGTGTGCTTGGTTGTGGTTATTTCCTTATATAAACTCTCTTGAAAGTGGTTGTCATCAATTACCAAAATGGGGGAGATTGTAAGAGCACATTTATCCATGTGTGGTTTTGGTAATTGATGACAATCCCTATGGACTAATGGTTGCCTTGAGTTATATTCGAAGGATTTGTCCATAGGCACTTCTTGAAGTACATGTGTTGGTTTCAAGAGTTTATATGGTGACCAAGGTGGTATGTAATGTTTTATCCAAAGATTGGTCATGTGAGAGTTGATCTCATTGCAAGCATGTCTTGAAGAAGAAGATTGTGTGAACATTCATGTTTACCTTCAAGACATCATCTTTGTGAAGAGAGAAGAGAAGACACAAGGTTGATCAAGATTAAGGCAAAGAATGATTCAAGTTGATCAACACACAAAGCGTAGAAGATGTACCAAGTGGGATCAAGTGATACCATGGTATGGTAAGCATTGTCCATTACGCTTTGTGTACTAACCCATGGTCTACGTGAGAGTTCTATGTGGGGTTAGGTATATTTCCATGGGCTTGCATCAAGAGGAAGATCCCATACATCCCATGGAAGATGACATCAAGTGGTGATCGTCATCAAGGTTGCTGTGTGCAAGCTCAAGTGAAGCATCACGGAGAGATCATGCTTGAAGCTTGCCGTTCATTGTGGTGACAATGGACTTGTGAAGATGTGCCGAAAAGTGGCTCACCCATAGTGGAGTATGGGGGAGCAATCTACTAATCTTCATCAAGCCGGCGCAATCAAGAAAGGTGGTCCATCTTGAGGAAGTCAAGATCGTCATCATCTAGCTCAAGTGGACTATGCGCAAGGCAAATGTTTGACCTTGATAGGGTTTTCTTTTTTACCAATCTCATGTTGGTAGTTGGGAGACCGGGTTATAGGATCGATACCCGTACTATCAAGGGGGGGCTCTCAAGTGAGTAGCTTGATGGTATTGTTCGTTGAGAGCTCAAACCATTGCATTCTTGGCATCATCATCTTTCTTGGTTCTTGGTTGGCTTTTCTCTTTGTGGTTTCTTGAGCTTATGGTCAGCTTCATGACAAGCTCAAGTTCATCGAAAACGGAGTCCATGTGCATCTTCTATGATGTTTTCGATGTTGGATTTTTTGCCGGTTCTTATTTCATAGAGGTTTAACATCTCTATATCATTGGCATTTTCATACTGCTGTTTGGATAGTTCTTGTCGTCTCCTATCCAACAAACTTGAGTTTGCTCATTTCGGAGTCCGTATGCAAAAGCTATGGTGGTTTCGGTTTTGCTTGGGCTGAAGTACTGCCTTAAGCGGTAGTACCTCTCAAGCGGTACTACCTCTCCCCCGAGCGGTAGTACCTCTTGGGCGGTACTTCCGCTAACCATTACCGCTTCTACTTCCGCTTATTTTATGCTTCTGGTGCCCAATCTGCTTGAGCGGTAGTAGAGAGCGGTAGTACCTCTCAAGCGATACTACCTCTCCCCCGAGCGGTACTACCTCTCAAGCGGCACTACCTCTCCCCCGAGCGGTACTACCTCTCTGGCAGAACTACCACTCGTGTTTTTCTGTCTCGTTGGGCTGTATTGACCGTGCTAAGCGGTAGTACCGCTCCCCCGAGCGGTAGTACCGCTTGAGCACAACTTGTGGGCATAACGGTTGGATTTTGGGATGCCTATTTAAGGGGGCCTTCTTCCCCAATGGTCCCCAACTCTTGAGCTCGTGTTCTTCCCCCATTGTTGACCTTCTTCGAGCTTGCTAACTCTCAATCCCTCCAATGATTCTTGCTAGTTCTTGAGGGAAAAGAGAGAGGAGATCTAGATCCACATTTCCACCAATCACTTTCTCCTCTAAGTGAGGGGAACCCCTTGGATCTAGATCTTGGAGTTCTTCGTGTTCTTCTTTGTTCTTCCTCTCATTTCCTCCATAACATTTGTTGTTGTGGTGGGATTTGGGAGAGAAGGACTTGGGCACTCCGTGTGCCCTTGCCATTGCATTTGGTGCATAGGTTTGAGTTCTCCACGGTGATACGTGGAAGTGAATTTTGAGAAGCTTATTACTCTTGGGTGTTTGAGCACCCTAGAGCTTGTTCCTCTTGGGTGCCTTGGCGCCCTAGACGGTTGGTGGTGTCTCGGAGCTCAATCATTGTGGTGTAAAGCTCCGGGCATGCGTCGGGGTCTCCAATTAGGTTGTGGAGATTGCCCGAGCAATTTGTACGAGTATTGGTGAACCGCCCCCAAGGGTTGCCAAAGTGCACGGGTACCGGTGACCGCCCCCAAGGGTTGCCATTTGTACGGGTTCGGTGACCGCCCTCAAGGGTCCCTTAGTGGAATCACGGCATCTTGCATTGTGCGAGGGCGTGAGGAGATTACGGTGGCCTTAGTGGCATCTTGGGGAGCATTGTGCCTCCACATCGCTCCGAACGGAGATTAGCAACCGCAAGGGTGTGAACTTCGGGATACATCATCGTCTCCTCGTGCCTCGGTTATCTCTTACCCGAGCCCTTTACTTATGCACTTTACTTTGTGATAGCCATATTGTTTGTTGCTATATATCTTGCTATCACTTAGTTGTTTACCTTGCGTAGCATAAGTTGTTGGTGCACATAGGTGAGCCTAGTTGTTTTAGGTTTTGTGCTTGACTAATTAAACGCTAGTTTTATTCCGCATTAGTTCAAGCCTAAACCATAATTATTTTAAAGCGCCTATTCACCCCCCCTCTAGGCGACATCCACGTCCTTTCAATAAGGTCTAAACTTATCGCATGCAAAGACAACTGCTAAAAATTCCTTTTCAATGGTGGCATAATTTCTTTGAGCATCATCTAGAGTTTTACTAGCATAATGGATAACATTCAATTTCTTGTCTACTCTTTTCTCTAGAACAGCATCAACATCATAATCACTAGCATCACACATAATCTCAAATGGTAAGTTCCAGTCAGGTGGTTGAACAATAGGTGCAGAAATCAAAGCTTTCTTAAGTATTTGAAAAGCTTCTACACAATCATCATAAAAAACAAAAGGAATATCTTTTTGAAGAAGATTAGTTAGCGGCCTAGAAATCTTTGAGAAATCTTTAATGAAATGCCTATAAAAACCAGCATGACCAAGGAAGCTTCTTATACCTTTGATATCTTTGGGGCATGGCATCTTCTCAATGGCGTCAACTTTAGCTTTATCCACTTCAATACCACGTTCAGAAATTTTGTGTCCAATTACTATGCCTTCATTCACCATAAAATGGCACTTCTCCCAATTCAAAACAAGATTAAATTCTTCACATCTCTGCAAAACTCGATCAAGGTTGCTCAAGCAATCATCAAAAGAAGTTCCATAAATGGAAAAATCATCCATGAAAACCTCAACAATCTTTTCACAAAAATCAGAGAATATAGCCATCATACATCTTTGAAAGGTAGCAGGTGCATTGCATAAACCAAAAGGCATACGTCTATAAGCATACATTCCAAAAGGGCAAGTAAAAGTAGTTTTCTCTTGATCCCCTTTTGACACATGTATTTGAGAAAAACCGGAATATCCATCAAGAAAGCAAAAGTGTGTGTGCTTAGATAATCTTTCTAGCATTTGATCGATAAAAGGTAAAGGATAATGATCTTTCCTAGTTGCTTTGTTTAATTTCCTGAAATCAATCACCATCCTATAACCAGTTACTATTCTTTGTGGGATAAGTTTATTTTTATCATTAGGAACAACAGTTATACCTCCTTTCTTAGGAACACAATGAAAAAGACTTACCCATCTACTATTAGCAATAGGATAAATTATACCTGCCTCCAGAAGCTTTAATATTTCAGTTCTTACCACTTCCTTCATCTTAGGGTTTAAGCGGCTGATACGTCTCCATCGTATCTACTTTTCCAAACTCTTTTGCCCTTGTTTTGGACTCTAATTTGCATGATTTGAATGGAACTAACCCGGACTGACGCTGTTTTCAGCAGAATTGCCTTGGTGCTATTTTTGTGAAGAAATAAAAGTTCTCGGATTGACCTGAAAATTTACGAAGAATATTTTTGGAATTAATAAAAAATACCGACGAAAGAATCAACCAGAGGGGGTCCACCCATTGGCCACAAGCCAGGGGGGCGCGCCCCCCCCCCCTAGGGCGCGCCCAGGTGATTTGTGGGCCCCCTGTAACTCCTCCGATCTCAACTCCAACTCCATATAACCCTATTCGGGGAGAAAAAAATCAAGGAGAAGAGTTCATCGCGTTTCACGATACGGAGCCGCCGCCACCTCCTGTTCTTCCTCAGGAGGGCAGATCTGGGGTCCGTTTTGGGCTCCGGAGAGGGGAAATCGACGCCGTCGTCATCACCAACCATCCTTCATCACCAATTTCATGATGCTCTCCGCCGTTCGTGAGTAATCCCATCGTAGGCTTGCTGGACGGTGATGGGTTGGATGAGATTTACCATGTAATCGAGTTAGTTTTGTTAGGGTCTGATCCCTAGTATCCACTATATTCTGAGATTGATGTTGCTATGACTTTGCTATGCTTAATGCTTGTCACTAGGGCCCGAGTGCCATGATTTCAGATCTGAACCTATTATGTTTTCATGAATATATATGTGTTCTTGATCCTATCTTGCAAGTTGTAGACACCTATTACGATTTATGATCTGCATCCCCCAGGGTGACAATAACTGGGATTCTTTCCGGTGATTACCGTAGTTTGAGGAGTTCATGTATTCACTAAGTGCTAATGCTTTGGTCCAGTTCTCTATTAAAAGGAGGCCTTAATATCCCTTAGTTTCCATTAGGACCCCGCTGCCACGGGAGGGTAGGACAAAAGATGTCATGCAAGTTCTTTTCCATAAGCACGTATGACTATATATGGAATACATGCCTACATTATATTGATGAATTGGAGCTAGTTCTGTGTCACCCTATGTTATAACCGTTGCATGATGAATGCCATCTGACATAATTATCCATCACTGATCCGTTGCCTACGAGCTTTTCATATATTGATCTTTGCTAAAGTTACTTTTCCGTTGCCACTGTTACGATTGCTACAAAACCGCTACTGTTACTTTTGCTACCGCTACTGTTACTTCCATACTACTTTGCTACTAAATACTTTGCTGCAGATATTAAGTCTTTTAGGTGTGGTTGAATTGACAACTCAACTGCTAATACTCGAGAATATTCTTTGGCTCCCCTTTTGTCGAATCAATAAATTTGGGTTGAATACTCTACCCTCGAAAACTGTTGCGATCCCCTATACTTGTGGGTTATCAAGACCCTTTTCTGGCGCCGTTGCCGGGGAGCATAGCTCTATTCTCTGAGTCACTTGGGATTTATATCTGTTGATCACTATGAACAATCTGAAAGAGCCAAAAACCAAGATCTATCCCTCTACTACGAGGGGAGGTAAGGAACTGCCATCTAGCTCTGCACTTGATTCACCTTCTGTTATGAGTAAATTTGCGACACCACCACCTGCTATTGATTCTGATATGTCGCAAGCAATTGATGATGCCACTTCTGCTATGCATGATGCTTATGATGATACTTTGCTTGATAATACTGTGCCACTGGGTGAATTTCTTGATGAACAAATTGCTAGAGTTAATGCTGAAACTGATGATATTTCTGAAACTGATAAATTATTGAAACTGAACACTATGAGACACCTGTTAGACCTAGCTCTCCTAGATATGAATTGCCTAATATACCTAAGGGTTATGTTATGGAGGGAGAGGTAGCTAGGTACTTTCTTGCTTGTAAGGATAGAGATGATCTTAAGAAATTACTATGCAAATGGAAGGAAAAATCTTTGAATGCTAGAATGCAATATGATCCTAAGTTTACTACTTCACCTATCTTTGTTACTGATAAGGATTATGAATTCTCTGTCGATCCTGAATTAATTACTTTGGTTGAATTTGATCCTTTCCATGGTTATGAATCTGAAACTGTTGTGGCACATCTTACTAAATTGAATGATATAGCCACCCTATTTACTCATGAGGAAAAAATTCGTTATTACTATATTCTTAAGTTGTTTCCTTTCTCATTAAAGGGTGATGCTAAGATATGGTTTAATTCTCTTGCTCCTGGTTGTGTGCGTAGTCCCCAGGATATGATATATTACTTCTCTGAAAAATATTTTCCTGCCCATAAGAAACAAGCTGCCTTGCAGGAAATATTTAACTTTGTGCAAATTGAAGAAGAGAGTCTCCCACAAGCTTGGGGGAGGCTTCTCCAATTACTTAATGCTTTGTCTGATCATCCTCTCAAGAAAAACGAAATACTTGATATCTTTTATAATGGACTAACCGATGCTTCTAGGGACCACCTAGATAGTTGTGCTGGTTGTGTTTTCAGGGAACGAACTATTGAACAAGCTGAACTACTATTGAATAATATATTGAGCAATGATAATGATTGGACTATTCCCGAACCACCTCCAAAGCCAACTCCGAAGAAAAGAGGTATTCTATTTCTCAGTCCTGAAGATATGCAAGAGGCAAAGAAATCTATGAAAGAAAAAGGTATTAAAGCTGAAGATGTTAAGAATTTACCACCTATTGAAGAAATACATGGTCTTGATACCCCGACACAGGTAGTAGAGGTAAATTCTCTCCGTAGATTTGATGAAGGTGATATTCCTTGTAATAAGTCTGCTAGCCAATGCTTGGATGAGTTTGATAACTTTATTGTTAAGCAAGAAAATTTCAATGCTTATGTTAGTAGACAATTGAGACATAATGCTTACATGCTTGATCGCTTAGGTGATTATATGAGTAGAACTATCAATGATCTTAAGCTTATTAGTAAACATGCTTCCATGGTAACTACTCAAGTAGAACAAGTACTTAAGGAACAAAATGATTTGCTTAATGAGATGAATGGTAAGAACAATGATCATTCTGTTAGAGTTGTGACTAGAGGTGGTAAAATGACTTAGGAACCTTTGTATCCTGAGGGCCATCCTAAGAGAATTGAGCAGGATTCTCAGAGAATTAATACTGATGCACCTAGTCGTCCTAGTAATAAAAGGAAAAAGAATGATGATAGGACTTTGCATGCTGCTAGTGAACCTGTTATAGATACACATGAGAATCCAAATGATATTTCTATTTCTGATGCTGAAACACAACCTGGTGATGAACATGAACTGGGTGATAATATTAATGATGATGTTCATGTTGATGCTCAACCTAGCAATGATAATGATGTGGAGATTGAACCTGCTGTTGATCTTGATAACCCACAACCTAAGAATAAAAGATATGATAAAAGAGACTTTGTTGCTAGGAAGCATGGTAAAGAAAGAGAACCATGGGTTCAGAAACCCATGCCCTTTCCTCCTAAACCATCCAAGAAAAAGGATGATGAGGACTTTGAGCGTTTTGTTGAATTGCTTAGACCTGTCTTTTTTGCGTATGCGCTTGACTGATATTTTGAAAATGTCTCCTTATGCTAAGTATATGAAAGATATTGTGACAAATAAAAGAAAGATACCGGAAGCTGAGATTTCCACCATGCTTGCTAATTATACCTTTAAGGGTGGAATACCAAAGAAACTAGGAGATCCCGGAGTACCTACTATACCATGCTCTATTAAAAGAAATTATGTTAAAACTGCTTTATGTGACCTTGGAGCTGGTGTTAGTGTTCTGCCTTTCTCTTTGTATCGTAGACTTGATTTGAATAAGTTGACACCTACTGAAATCTCTTTGCAAATGGCTGATAAATCAACTGCTTTACCCATCGGTATTTGTGAGGATGTGCCTGTCGTAGTTGCAAATGTTACTATCCTAACGGACTTTGTTATTCTTGATATTCCCGAGGACGACAGTATGTCGATCATCATTGGTAGACCTTTTTTTGAATACTGCAAGGGCTGTTATTGATTGCAACAAGGGCAATGTCACTTTTCATGTTAATGGTAATGAGCATACGGTGCACTTTCCGAAGAAACAACCTCAAGTTCATAGTATCAACTCTATTGGAGAAACTACAACAATTGCTATTGGTGGTTTTAAATTCCCTCTCCCTACTGTCAAGAAGAAATATGAAATAATCATGGTAGGGGACATGCCTGTCCCCGTTGAGGTAACTTAGTGTTATTCGGAAATTCTCCGGTTTCATGTTACTCGAAAGAAGTTTGTTAATAAGACTTGATCAACCTTGTTAATGAATTCCTCTTGACAGGCATGAGATGGATGAATTTAGAAAGCACAACCTTCTGTACCCAACTTTTACTTTCTGTTATTTAGATTAAATAAAGCAAAAATACTAATATAGTTCTGTTTTCTGAATTATCCGTGCAATAAAAAATGACCTGAAAATAAAAGTTCTCCAAATGCCCTGAAAATGTAGTATGATTTTTTCTGGAATATTTAAGAATTTCTAGCACTGAGAACACATCAGGGGGCTGCACCAGTGGGCCACAAGCCTACAGGGCGCGCCCACCCCCTGGGCGAGCCCCCCTGGCTTGTGGGTTCCACGTAGGCCCCCCTCACTTATTCCAGCACCCATCCACTTCGTCTTCCTCCAGAAAAAATCCCACCATTGCTCAAGCCCGTGTTCTAGCTCATTTTGCTGCCATTTTCGATCTCCTTGTGCAAAGCTCCATTTGCAAAACTGTTTTGGGGGATTGTTCTTCGGTATGTGACTCCTCCAATGGTCCAATTAGTTTTTCTTCTAGTGCTTTATATATTGCAAATTTTTGCTGCTGTTGTGACCTTGTTCTTGAGCTTGCATGTCAAATTTGTATGGTCCCAAGTAGTTTTGATGCATGATATAGCCTCTAGGCACTTGTGGGAGTAGTTGCTATAAGTTTTGTTGAGTTTTGTTCACCTTTATTTTGAGTCACTAAAATTTTTAGAGATTTTTCAGAGAAAGAAAGATGTTGAGGAGAACATACCAAGGTGGTTCCTCGAGCAAGAAGGCCCCGAGACTCGCGATACGTGAGCCCGACTTTGAACCACCGAGGGAAGCTCAAGTGCGGCCTTGTGAATGGTCGTCGGATCAATTCATGGTTCATGCCGGTTTCAAGGAAGAATTTTACGCGTACACACGAAATGCTGGCCTTGAAGATTTCGTTTCAGACCAATGCAAGCAATATTATCAACTCACTGATTCCTTCGTGCGGAGGTTTGAATTTTCATCCAGGCGTAATACGCATTCTGTTCTATTAAATCTTTATGATGAATCTTATACTATGGACCTAGAAGATTTTAACCGTGCATGCAAAATTCCACAATGGGGCAGCCATAGTGATCCTCACAAAACTGAATATAATGATTTTCTTGCTAGCATCTCTATGGGAGAAACTAGAAACATTACACAGGCTACCTTGGGGAGCATTCACTTTCCTGCTATACATTATTTTGCTCTCTTCATAGGTAGATGTATTAACGGTAAACATGATCATAGCCACCTTTGTGTACCTGATCTTAGTATTCTTAAGAGTGCGGTAATGGGTGATAGACGATATAACTTGGGGGCTATTATTGCTAGGAGGCTACATAAAAATGCTAAGGAAGGAGATTTCTTTGGCGGGATTTATGCCACTCGTGTAGCTAATTATCTTGGGGTACCCATAAGGGGGAATGATATTGAGTTACCACCTGCTTTTCTTGATTATGAGGCTATGGTGCGCTACCAGTTTCTTGAGAGGAACGAACAGTCCTTCCTGTACCGACTAATTTTTGATAGACAGCGTGCTGTCCATATTACCCTTCCTGCTCCTGCCTTCTTTAACTTTCAGGAAAAACGGATACACTTTATAACCAGAGAGGAGGCAAACGAGTACGAGAGAGAGGCGGAAGCCGCTCGCCTCCGCGCTGCAGCCGTTCAGGCAGTAGCCGCCGCAGCCCAGTACAACCCCAACTATGACTTTGGATATTATCCGGGCCAGCCATGGCCCTAGACCAACTTAGGCCAAAAGCCTAAGCTTGGGGGAGTACGTATTTCTCACCAACATTACATTCATGTTCACACACTAATCTTAGTAGTCGGTGCTTATACTTTTTCATTGAATCATCCATGGTATTTTATTTCTTCTTTCCGCTTTCTTCTTGTGTGCTTAATTAACCTTGAGAAAATCCAAAAAAAATAGTTCTAGCTTTATCTTTTAGTTTGTTTAGTTGTAGCATTAAAAGAAAACCCAAAAAGATTTCTCGTTCTTCTTTTGCTTGTTGGGAGCTTTCCCGTGTAAATAGTTTTCCTTTCTTCTTTGGGTCGTAAGGAGAAGACCACAATGAAATGTTGAGTGGCTCTCATATGCATTATTGTTTATCTACCAGAGAGCCCATATTACCTTGCCTTCTCCTTTGAGTTATTGTTTGCAGATTCCAGCTTAGTCCCATGCACGTGCACTCTTATTATTATTCACACCGTTCAGTCGTGCAAGTGAAAGGCAATAATGACGATATATGATGAAGTGATTGAGATGGAGAAAAGCTGGTATGAACTCGACCTATTTTGTTTTTGTAAATATGATTATCTCATCGTTCTGGATTCAGCTCATTATGGATGAAACATGTTTGCAATGAAAATTAGAGAATATAGTTACTCATGCCATGCTTAATTAGCTAAGAGTGTATAATGGTTTGTCTTGAGTGCCAACATGCATTTTTTAAAATGGTTGTGATGTAGTATGATAGGATGGTATCCTCCTCTGAATGATTCAAGTGGCTTGACTTGGCACATGTTCACGCATGTAGTTGAAACAAAATCAACATAGCCTCCACGATGTTTATATTCATGGTGATTTATATCCTACTCATGCTTGCATTCAATGTTGGTTAATCTCAATGCATGTTTATGACCGTTGTCGCTCTCTAGTTGGTCGCTTCCCAGTCTCTTGCTAGCCTTCACCTGTACTAAGCGGGAATACTGCTTGTGCATCCACTTCCATAAACCCAAGGTTGTTCCATATGAGTCCACCATATCTACCTATATGCGGTATTTACCTGCCGTTCCAAGTAAATTTGCATGTGCCAAACTCTAAACCTTGAAATAATATTCTGTTTTGTATGCCCGAATCGCTCATGTAGTGACTAGGGGCTGTCGGTATCTTCCATGCTAGGTGGGTTATTCTCACGATGAGTGTTTATTCACTTGTCATTCACGGGAAAGTGGCTGGTGATCGGGATGCCCAGTTCCATGCTCAAAAATCAAATCAAAATATAATGAAACAAAACTCCCCCAGGATTGTTGTTTGTATGGACGGTACCCGTGGATTTGGTTCGCCGTGGAGTGTGTTTGATTGGTGGAGGGGGAGTAAAAACTTTATCATTCTGTTTGGGATCCGCCTATAATATATCTAGCATGGAAGATGGCGAGTTCTTTCGGTCATTATGTTGACAATGAAAGCATACCGCTCAAAAATATTATTCATCCCTGTTTTAAAAGCTCGAGCTCTGGCACCTCTGCAAATCAATGCTTCCCTCTGCGAAGGGCCTATCTATTTTACTTTACTGTTGAGTCATCCTCCTCTTATAAAAAGCACCAGTTAGAGAGCACCACCGTCATTTGTATGCTTTGTTATTAATTGATATTGAGTATGACTGTGACTGGATCTCTTTTACCATGAATTACAATTTCCAGTCAGCCCTTGTTCTTCAGAGGTGCTCTGCATTTATGTTTTGCGGTCTCAGAAAGGGCTAGCGAGATACCATTATATCATATTGTATCATGATTGTTTTGATAAAATTGTTGTCATCCGAGATTTATTATTATTGCTCGCTAGTTGATTATGCCATTGATATGAGTAAATGTGAGACCTAAATGTTATTGTGAATATGGTTAGTCTATAATCTTTGCTGAAAATCTGAACATCAGTTAGACATATTTACAACAACAAGATCAAACAGAGTTTGTAAAAAATTTTCTTTGTCACTTTTAGTTTGTCAACTGAATTGCTTGAGGACAAGCAATGGGTTAAGCTTGGGGGAGTTGATACGTCTCCATCGTATCTACTTTTCCAAACTCTTTTGCCCTTGTTTTGGACTCTAATTTGCATGATTTGAATGGAACTAACCCAGACTGACGCTGTTTTCAGCAGAATTGCCTTGGTGCTATTTTTGTGCAGAAATAAAAGTTCTCGGAGTGACCTGAAAATTTACGGAGAATATTTTTGGAATTAATAAAAAATACTGGCGAAAGAATCAACCAGAGGGGGTCCACCCATTGGCCACAAGCCAGGGGGGCGCGCCCCCCCTAGGGCGCGCCCAGGTGGCTTGTGGGCCCCCTGCAACTCCTCCGACCTCAACTCCAACTCCATATAACCCTATTCGAGGAGAAAAAAAATCAAGGAGAAGAGTTCATCGTGTTTCACGATACGGAGCCGCCGCCACCTCCTGTTCTTCCTCGGGAGGGCAGATCTGGGGTCCGTTTTGGGCTCCGGAGAGGGGAAATCGACGCCGTCGTCATCACCAACCATCCTTCATCACCAATTTCATGATGCTCTCCGCCGTTCGTGAGTAATCCCATCGTAGGCTTGCTAGACGGTGATGGGTTGGATGAGATTTACCATGTAATCGAGTTAGTTTTGTTAGGGTTTGATCCCTAGTATCCACTATGTTCTGAGATTGATGTTGCTATGACTTTGCTATGCTTAATGCTTGTCACTAGGGCCCGAGTGCCATGATTTCAGATCTGAACCTATTATGTTTTCATGAATATATATGTGTTCTTGATCCTATCTTGCAAGTTGTAGACACCTATTACGAGTTATGATCCGCATCCCCTAGGGTGACAATAACTGGGATTCTTTCCGGTGATTATCGTAGTTTGAGGAGTTCATGTATTCACTAAGTGCTAATGCTTTGGTCCGGTTCTCTATTAAAAGGAGGCCTTAATATCCCTTAGTTTCCATTAGGACCCCGCTGCCACGGGAGGGTAGGACAAAAGATGTCATGCAAGTTCTTTTCCATAAGCACGTATGACTATATATGGAATACATGCCTACATTATATTGATGAATTGGAGCTAGTTCTGTGTCACCCTATGTTATAACCGTTGCATAATGAATGCCATCCGACATAATTATCCATCACTGATCCGTTGCCTACGAGCTTTTCATATATTGATCTTTGCTAAAGTTACTTTTCCGTTGCCACTGTTACGATTGCTACAAAACCGCTACTGTTACTTTTGCTACCGTTACCGTTACTTCCATACTACTTTGCTACTAAATACTTTGCTACAGATATTAAGTCTTTCAGGTGTGGTTTAATTGACAACTCAGCTGCTAATACTCGAGAATATTCTTTGGCTCCCCTTGTGTCGAATCAATAAATTTGGGTTGAATACTCTACCCTCAAAAACGGTTGCGATCCCCTATACTTGTGGGTTATCAGCAGCGTTGATGATCAACGACAGGTTTAGCATCCGGTTCCATATTAATCTTCTGCTAGCATAGGTGGGACTAATGCCCTTAAGATCATCGAGAGTATATCCAATAGCAGCCCGGTGCTTCTTCAGAGTTTTAAGTAATCTCTTTTCTTCATGTTCTAAAAGGTTAGCACTGATAATAATAGGATATATCTTCTTTTCATCAAGATAAGCATATTTCAAAGTATCGGGTAAAGTCTTTAGCTCAAACACGGGATCTCCCTTGGGTGGAGGGGGATCCCCTAAAATATTAACCGGTAAGTTGTGTTTAAGAACATGCATTTGTTTCAAAAACATATCATCTAACTCATTTCTCTCATTCATATGCATATAATTTTCATGGTCTGGTAAATATTGTTCTAACGGGTCGGTAGGAGGTACGACAATAGAAGCTAGACCAATAATCTCATCTTTGCTTGATAATTCTTTCTCATGAGGTTGGTTACTAAACTTAGAAAAATTAAATTCATGAGACACATCGCCAAAGCTTACTTTAACCTTATCAGCAACACAATTAATTTCAGCATTAACAGTATTCAAGAAAGGTGTACCAAATATAATGGGGCAAAAGTTATCTTGTTCTGAACCAAGTACTGAAAATCAGTGGGTACTTGACCTTTCCACACAAGACCTCAACATCTCTAACAATCCCAAGTGGTGTAATAGTATCTCAGTTTGCAAGTTTTATAGTGACATCAATGTCCTCAAGTTCAGATGGTGCTATGTCATTCATAATTTCTTGATATAAGGTAAAAGGTATAGCACTAACACTAGCACCAATATCACACAAGCCATGATAACAATAATCTCCAATTTTAACGGAAACCACATGCATGCCAACAACTGGTTTATTTTTATCGAGTTCGTCTTGCGCATTTCTAGAAGGTTTTGCAATTCTAGCAACTTCACCACAGAAGTAAATGACTTGACCATCAATGTTGTCAACTAGCAGATCTTTAACCATAACAACTTTAGGCTCAACATTTATTTGTTCAGGAGGTGTAGGTGCCCTAGCATGACTTTTATTAACCACAGCTGTAGCTTTAGCGTGTTCCTTAATTCTAACAGGGAAGGATGGTTAAGTCGCAAAAAAAAAACAGGGAAGGATGGTTTCTCAATGTAAGCAGTAGGAACGATTGGATCAACATGACTAACAATTATTTCTTCCTTCTCAAGTTTAATAGGTTTATCTAACTGTTCTTATATGGGTGGATGGTACTTAAACCACTTCTCCTTGGGGAGATCAACATGAGTAGCAAATGATTCACAGAAAGAAGCTACTATCTCAGAGTCAAAGCCATATTTAATACTCAACTTATAGCAGGCATCAGTTTCCATAAAAGATTTTACACAATCAAACTTGAGCTTTATACCTGACTCTTTGCCTTTGTCGAGTTTCCAGTCTTCAGAGTTGCGCTTAATTCTTCCCAGGAGATCCCATTTGAATTCATTAGTTCTATTCATGAAGGAACCTGTAGAGGAAGAATCGAGTAGGTTTTGATCATCATGAGAAAGCCGAGCATATTTTTTTTGCATAATAGTATCTCTTGAGATATCATGGTTGGGACAAGTGCGCATCATAGATTTAAGCCTCCCCCAAGCTTGAGCGATACGTTCTCCTTTACGAGGCCGGCAATTATAAATAAAATTCCGATCACGATGAACTAGATGCACATGATAAAACTTCTGGTGAAATTCCAACTTCAAACGATTTCAGTCCCATGATCCAATATCGCCCAATAACCTGTACCACATTATTGCCTTTCCCTCCAAAGATAAAGGGAAAAATTTCTTATTAACTTTGTCTCCAGACAACCCTGTAAGCTGAAATAATCCACAAACTTCATCGACAAATATCAAATGATAATCAGAATGAGTCGTTCCATCATATGGGTGTGATAAGAGTTTTTCAAGCATACCAGAAGGAATCTCATAATAAACATTTTCAGTAGGTTCAGTAGGTTGAGGAGCAATTTCCTCATCTTCAGTTCGGGGCGAAGATGCCCCGAACAAGCCACTCAAAGGGTGACCGTTCATAGTGACAAGCAACAGTAAAATTCAGCACATATAGAAAATGTTACCTTACCAATTTCCATTTACCAAAGGTGCTTCACTCCCCGGCAACGACGCTAGAAAAGAGTCTTGATGACCCACAAGTATAGGGGATCAATCGTAGTCCTTTCGATAAGTAAGAGTGTCGAACCCAACGAGTAGCAGAAGGAAATGATAAGCAGTTTTCAGCAAGGTATTCTCTGCAAGTGCTGTAAGTAACGATAGTAGATAGTTTTGTAGCAAGATAAATCATAACAAGTGACAAGTAACAATAGTAGCAAATGTGCAGCAAGGTAGCCCAATCTTTTTTGTAGCAAAGGACAGATCTGAAGGTACTCTTATATTAAGCGAGCGCTCCCGAGGACACATGGGAATCCTGTCTAGTCATGTTCATCATGTTGGGTTGATTCGCGTTCGCTACTTTGATAATTTGATATGTGGGTGGACCGGTGCTAAGGTGCTGTTCTTACTTGAACTAACAACCTACTTATGATTACCCCCTCTCACAAGCATCCGCAACTACGAAAGAAGAATTAAGATAAATCTAGCCATAGCATGAAACATGTGGATCCAAATCAGCCCCTTATGAAGCAACGCATAAACTGGGGTTTAAGCTTGTGTCACTCTAGCAACCCACATCTACTTGTTACTCCACAATGACTTCCCTGAAGCCCATATCATGGTGAAGTGTCGTGTAGTCGACGTTCACACGACAACATTAAGAGAAGTAACAACATACACATCATCAAAATATCGAACGAATACCAACTTCACATGATAACTTATAACCAGACTTCTCCCATGTCCTCAGGAACAATAGTAACTACTCATACCTCATCAACATGTTCAAGATCAGAGGTGCAATAATAATAATTAAGGATCTGAACATAATATCTTCCACCAAGTAATCCAACAAGCATCAACTACAAGATGTAATAAACACAACTAGTAACCCACAGGTACCAATCTGAGGTTTTGGGACAAAGATTGAATACAAGAGATGAACTAGGGTTGGAGATGAGATGGTGCTGGTGAAGATGTTGATGAAGATTGGTCCTCCCATGAAGGAGGAAGTGTTGGTGATGACGAGGGTTTCGATCTCCCCTCCCGGAGAG
Source organism: Elymus sibiricus (assembly GCA_039707655.1). Lineage (NCBI taxonomy): Eukaryota > Viridiplantae > Streptophyta > Magnoliopsida > Poales > Poaceae > Elymus > Elymus sibiricus. The sequence goes on from CM077675.1 coordinate 119,350,656, forward strand.
GGATTTCCCCGGCAGAATCTGAATGCCGGAGTGCAAAAGGGCCTCTGCCCAGGTTTCCGCCTCGAGACGGCAGCACTTTTTCCCGAAAGGTTGCTTATGATTTTTTCTAGGGTAAAACACACCATACAGGAGAAGATGGGCGTCGGGAGGCCAACCAGGGCCCCACCACACATCAGGGCACGACCTGGGGGGGCGCCCTGATGGCTTGTGCCTGGCTGGTGGCCCCCCTATGGTATATTTTTGGCCCATAAATTCACATATATTCAATAAAAATTCCTCGTGAAGTTTCAGGTCATTTGGAGTCTGGTGATTTTTCTGCCTTTTTCTTGGTTTTCCGGTCCAGAATTCCAGTTTCCAGATAATCCCCTCTTTGTGATTTACCTTGCATATTCAGAGAGAAAGGACATAAAAATTGTATGATAATAGGAAATAATGGGCAAGAATAACGTAATTATGAATAGGAAATCATGATGCAAAATGGACGTATCACAAAGACACAAAGACGTATCTCGAAGTTCACACTCTTATAGAAGTGCTAATCTCCGTTGGTGAGATGGGGGCGCCAACCTACCGAACACCACTGAGGCTTGCCTTATTCTCGTTGAGCCTTCTCAAACTTTCATTTGACCTCTACATTTCCAAAAAACAACTCAAAGTGCGCAATCCATGCCAGAGCACCATGCGCGCATCAGCCGGCGGTCTCGGCCAGGACGGTCCCCATCAACATCATCATCCATAGTAGCAACTGTCAGTTCAGAGAACAAAGCAAGCAATCCCAATTCCCAAACTATTGCTAATAATTGACAACACAAGAAAAAAAATCAAGAAACTGAATTTGCCTATTAGACTACTTTTCGAAACTAAGATAGCTCCATACGAAAAACAGACAGCTGTATGTAAAGGATAATGGAGTTTGTCTGCTCTGTGCTTTGGCCAGGCCCCTAGACCTGTAGCTTTTCAATTTTCTGCTTTAAACTCTAGTTTGTTTCCCTTTTTAGTTGTAATCCTCAACTTGTGTGACTGATGTTTTCATGTCAATGGAAGCCTTCCTGATGATCCAAAAAAGTAAAAACGATATTTGACTGCAGAAAGGCAAGAAGTTAATGTAAAAAAAAAAACTTCAAATTTTCTCCAGCACAGGCCCTTGACCTTCAAAATCCGACTACTCTATCCAAACAAATGTAGCATGAACTGATCCCCAGCACTGGTTTCTGGTGCCAATTTTCCCCAACACGCTACAAGCAGGAAAGATGTGGCAAACGCAGAATAAACTGCTGAAACAAAGATTACTTAAGAACCAAAACTGAAATCCTTTCTATTTCATACAAGAATCAGTGTCTGGCCCTACTCTTACAGAAGTTTACATCACAGCACTCAGAACTAGCAGTTACACAGTTCGTCGACAAGATAGTAGCCATGCAATTCACAACAAAAGTGTACCATTGCGGGCACAGATACCTGTGTTTTTCCCCATATGGGCACTGAAAGAATGATATTCAGCTGTATCTACACTTGCTGAATGCTCGCAAACCTCTGCATGTAAACTCTATCAAGCCTGCAGTTGCCATCTACAGCATTTACCGTCTCTTTCTATCTTCCTATAGAGTAGTCCGTGAATCATTCTCTATGCCAGAGTAACTAACGTGACTGATCTTGGCAACTAGCTAAGTAAGGAGAAGCCAATTGGGAGCATTGAAGAATATCTCGGCCACCCCTGTCAGCAAACAACGCATGGCCAGTCGATGAGCAGCATCGTTGGACTCTTTCGTGATATGCTGCACTCTGCAACGTGAGAGATCCACTAAGGCCGCCAACTCTTCTGTATCTCGGCAGGGAGCATGAGCGCCGCCAAGTAGCAGATCAACCAGATGGAATAGATGGGACTCCAGCACAATACTAGTAGGTTGATAGGCCTGAGCAACTTTGATCCCTTCACAACAAGCAGCTGCAAAAAGAACTGTCTCCTCCATGCTCCGCATCGGAAAACATAACGCGCAGATGAATTGCCACGTTTCCTTCTTGATCAACAACCCTGCAGCACCTGTAGAGCCGTCATCTGCCATCAAACAAGCGACATGGACCCGCAGTTCTTGCTGGCCCACTCCTAATGCAAGTCCCTTTCCTTTGATATCTACTGCGGGCAGCACTGAAATATGACACAGAGGTTCATGCATGTCTACCTTCCAGGCGGGAAATGACAAGCGTTCAGAAAAATCTAACCTTCTCTGTTCTGCATCAGCCTCTGTAGAGTGAGTAGCGCTTGTCCAGGTTGGTGCAGAGATGGTACTCTCATTGCAGGTGCACCATAGTTGTTCTGCATCAGCTCCCGTGGAGCCATTTGCTGGGATCCCGGTTGGCCCAGAGATAGGTTTGCAAATGCCAGTTCTGGAGAAATATTAAAGGCCCACAAAGCGTTAGATAAAGCATATCTTCTAATACAAATACTGCCGCGATGTTATTGGTTTAATTTTCTTGAAATATTAATTAGAGTATTGCAACAGAAACCACATAAAAACGTAATCAGTTGCTCAGACATTATTTGGTGTGATAAAACCTCCATACATCTGCATGGAAGTACACTGCGATATAGAAATGAGAGGAGAGGCAGCAGAGGTGGACATCTGCAGTAGCATCTTATATTCGTCCGTATCTGGATCAGAAATATGTATTTCTTAACGAAACTAAAGAAAAACTTTCACTGGGTTCCCTTCCTGTGAAAACTTAAGTTGGATCCCTTTTAATATATTGCAACAGTATACAAGTAGTGTTCTCTTAAGCATAGCTCAAAATATGTACAGGTTGAACCTGTCTGAACTGGAGCAATATAAACATGCATCTTAAAATAATAAAGTTGAATAGCGCACTTTGGTGGTAACTTGGTATGTACTTATATATGGCAACAATATATTACTCCCTCTGTCCCAAAATAAGTGTCGTTGATCTAGTACAAAATTTATACTAATTTAGTACAAAATCTGCGACACTTATTTTGGGACGGAGGGAGTATTATATTAAGGAAAAAAATATAGCATTGTATAAGGATACATGCCCAATGGCTTGTAGACTCTGTTAGTTAAGGGAAAAGATATACTAGAAGAATAGCAAGAAGTTGATCTTGGTAATCACAAACAATCCAGGCTACATTGAGAGAGTTGAAACTTCAATCATAAATGCACTAGTACTCTGTCCAGTATATGTTTTCTGAATAAACAAGTAGCCAACACAACATACAATCAAGACAAAAAAAAAACTTCTTGTGTGGTACGCAAGTCAAGCAGGAGTAACATCATAAACTAATAAACAAATTAAGTGACCTATGCAGGGAAAACGTTACTAACCAAGAGTAGAATCAGCCCCCTGTGGAGCAAAATCTGAAGTATGAGTTCCCAAGTTAAAAGCAGATGTTCGATTAAGCGGTCTGGTACATGTGATCAGAAAATTGATCACTACACACATGAGACACAATGATTAGTGTAAAGACATCCTTAAGTTATTTTTTGAGTAAGCAAACAGAAAGCATTTACTAACCATCTTCCTGTTGTGGAGAAAGCGTTGCAGTAGGAGTGCTTGAGCTAGAAGCAGACAATTGATTAAGCATGGCAGCATTTCTGGGCACTGCAAACAGATGATATGATGAAAAGTGGGAAGACATTGTTCAGACAGAACCAAAGCATAGAACTTAGCTGGAGCATACTGTCAGTTTCATCGTACGTGTATATCGACTGCAGAATACCGGGTGAACTAAGCAAGCGATGCTGTTGCTAACTTTGGTTTCTATTAGCAAATGTTCCATTTAATTTCAGAAACCCTTTTTTTGGTAATACTTGATAGGAGTTAAAGAAACAATTACTAGGAAATATATTGTCACAAAAGATTGTACGCATCAGGCAACAGGCAGGCCTAATCTTGGATAAATACGGTAGTAGAAAATTTTAATCCTTGTGACAATCATGTTTATCAGATAGTCGTGCATTTACAGCACAGACAGTATAGTGGAATAATGGTAATCTTGAGAAAAATGACAATAAAACAGGCCAAAAACTACATCTATGAGTCATATCATTCAAAAAAGTGCCCAGAAAGAGGATCAGTTGAAGTTCTAAACCTGGATCTGGAAAATTGGATGGATTACCAGATATCTGAGGCGCAAGAGGTCTGCAAACAACAGCAAAAATTAGATAGCTCATGTGCAGGGCTGAGCTCACATAATGTCATATTCAGTTAGTTCAAACTTTTTTTTTTTTTTTTTGTAAAATACAAGTGATGAATGGGTCAGAGATAGTCATGTTCCCTCCTGCTTCCTACAGCTTTTCTATTATTAGGCCGTAACTACTGCTTAAATTCCTACCAAATGGCAACATAGAAACAAATACTCCCTCCGTCCCAAAATAAGTGTCTCAACTTTGTACTAACTTTAGTACAAAGTTGTACTAAAGTTGAGACACTTATTTTGAGACGGAAGGAGTATTTATCAAGCCTTCGTCTTGATGATGCTTGTTGTCAAGTTGAAATACTAACTGTAACAGACAAAAAAACTGAATCCTAAGATAGAATATGGTTCTATTAAACTGAAAGGCAGAAACACAATGGGTATTAAGTTGGCATAATTATAGTTCCTTCAGGAGAAAAAAAAGTAATCCTGCATATAAGCTGGTTTAGAGAAAACAACACCAACCAGGAAGATAAATACTGCTACCAGAAAATATCAGGCCAACAAACCCTTGTTGTGTGTGTGTGTTTTCTCAAAGCATTTTTTTCGTTAATCCTGTACTGTCCATATCCTTTCAACCAAGCAAACCATTGCCGCACTTGCCCACTGCTAAACTGTAAACAAAGCTTGGGACTGGGTCTTCTCTCCAAGGTTTCACCAAATAAGCAACAGTTCTGAAAATAAAACTTTTGACCCTCTCTAGAAATCTAAGCAGTGAGGATCAGAGCTTGATACTTCATTTTCTTCCACTTGACCAATATCATTTCACAATGTGATACGCGCCTTCCTACTTTTCCAGCATAGGAACTTCCAGAAAAAGAACCATAGACATAAAAAAGGTGCTCTCTTACAGGACTGAACCAAATCTTTTAGGCCAAGAACAGCATTGGATAAAACTGAACAGACTGATTCATTCCAGTTACTATTGATCTTCTTCGCACTATACGAAAACTCTAAACCAAACCATCTGTTCCAACAGCATGCAAATTCTGTACAGCAGACAATTAACCGAGAGCTTAAGCACGTAAAGGTAACTGACTCCAATAGCAACAATTCTGTGCACCATCATACTAAACCAAACCGTCCATTCCACCAGTAACAAATCTGCACATGAGACCAGAAGGAATTAACCAAGTGCCTGAAAACTTAACCATGGAAGCCTAATTACTTAAGATGCATCAGACTGTGAGCCCATTTCCTCGTGCACAAAACATCGAACAGATTGCGCGCGGGGGTCTCTGAGAAATCTCAAGTACCAACCTGATACACGCTGCGTGAGCCCACGCGTACGTCGCCCAATACCTGGTCCAGGAGCTCTCCGGGCCACAAGTTTCTGGAGTAAGAGAGATAAACACATTGGAAGAATCAGAGCAAGAACACCACCAAATTAGCACTAGGTGTAAGGTGAAAGAACCATCGCGAAAATCAGAGCAAGAACGCAACCAATTACGCCCCAGAGGAAGCGAAACAACCAAATCCGAGCAAGAACGCGACCAGTTAGTTAGTTCCCAGAGGAAGGGAAAGAACCAGTGCGGAAATCAGAGCAAGAACCGCAACCAGAGAAAGGCCGAGGCCAAGCAGCCCCAGAAGGGGGGCAGAAGGAACCGCCGCAAGAATCTGAGCAAGAACGGGGCCAATTAGCCCCCGGGGAAAGCAACAGAAGAACCATGGCAAGAATCAGAGCAAGGTCGAAAAGAACCGCTGCAAGAACCCAGCCGATTAAGCGGGAGATGGCACGGAAAAGCTCACCCCAGCCGCGGCGCCTGGAGAGCCGTCCCGGCGAAGCTGACGAGGCGGCATCGCAGGTCCGCGGGCGCTCCGGGGATGGAGTGCAGGTATCTGAAGAGGTCCCCCGGCAGGCGCTTGATGACAAGCGAGAAGACGCGCTCCGGGTCGAGATAGATGCCGGAGGGGGAGACGTAGCCGCCGAGGGAGCCCATCTGCACCAATCGACGCGCGAAGCGGGAGCCCAGGGCAAGTCACTAAGCAGGAAATGTGGCGGCGACGGGGGGGCGCAGTGCTAGAGGATGATCGCGACGGAGGGATCTCACCTCGACTGCGGTGGTCGGCGGCGCGAAGGCGAGCGAGCGGGCGGTGGTGGGAGAGAGCGGGGCGGCCGACGCAGGAACGAATGAGCTGGACGGCCGTGTGCCCCGTGCGTTTTTTTTGAGTGGCTTTTTTTTTTTTTTTTTTTTGAGTGGCGTGTGCCCCGTGCGTGTGAAATACTTTGCGGCGCCGGACGGACGGAAAGGAGGGCGGGCCGCCTTTTGGGCCCAATCGTTTACTGGTGACGGGAACATCCAAGTGGGCTTGCACGCATGGGTGTGATATCGATACGCCCCGGCCCGTATTGGTCTACTTTTAAGCGAAATCAGTGAGTACTCCTTTCAAAGATCACTCTCATCTTTTAAGGTTGCGAAAAGTGGCACACTGCATGTGCTTTATTATTAGGTAGAGATAGAGATAGGCGGTTTTGCAAAAAAAAAGAAAAGAACCGGGGCTCCCGCGATCTGGCGGCGACGGAGAGACAGAGTGGGTGAGATGGCGACGGTGATCCAGGCGGCGGCGATCCAGGCAGGGGCGATGCAGACGGCGGCGTTCCAGGAGGCGTTACCGGCGGGGGTGGGCACCCGCGGGGGGGGGGGGGGGGGGGGTGTAGTGCTCGGGAGAGGAGCGAGATCGAGGCCAAGAAGCCGCTATGGAGAGGGAAGGCGAGTGAAAGGGAGGCGCCGATCCAGGCGGCTCCTCCGGCGGGGAAAGAGGCCCGTACAGGGGTGGGCACAATCGAAGGGCCCTTCACCGATCAGGAGTGGATCAACGCCAAGTCACGAGAAATCTTCCGGCGATTAGCGGACCGGAAGCGATGTTGGGAGAAGATGAAGAACCATGTGAAGGGGCTATTTAGCGGGAATTCAGGTGAGTCTATATCCGATCTGTCGGAGGAGGGGTGATCATTCCGTTTTAAAGGATTTTAGGAACGTGTATAGGATGGATATAATGTCTCTCTCGTGGGTGGGGATTCGTTTCTGCTCCCAGCCGTTTTGGAAAGAAATTCCTGTGTTCCGAGGAGCAAAGAGAGTGATTCATGTATTAGTATTAAGGGAGGAGAGATGAATGACAGTTTCTGTAGAAGTATGGGTATGGGAGGAATTCACGTGATCTTCTTTTTGGAAACTGGCTAATCAAGGTCTTCTACGCTTAGTTAATTGTATCACTAGTAGAAAACATGGCTTTGGTTCTGGCCAGATCAGAGCAACAGTCCCGGTCGTGCTACGAACCGGGACTAATGGGAGCATCAGTTCCGGTTCGAGCGGCCAGGACGCCGGCCGGGCCTCGGAAGGCATCAGTCCCGATTCGGCTGGGACCTTTAGTCCCGGTTCTAGACACCAACCGGGACTAAAGGTCATTCTTTAGTCCCGGTTCTAGACACCAACCGGAAATAAAAAGATTCCTATATATACGCCATGCTCGTCCTCTCCTCTGTTTTTTGGCCGTAGGTGGTGGGAGGTGTGTGTTGTGCTCTGTTCACACTTCCTATGCACATGAGGTGTTCGATGAAATGTCCGAGCCACACTTAAGCTTTCTCCTTTGTTTTTCCTCCAAGCTCCATTTTTTCCAAGATTTGTTTAGGTTTGGCGGTGCACCAACTATCCAAGTGTTCTAAAAAGGTTAGCAACTTCATCCTTTCATCTCTCACTACTAGTTTAGCTCATTTCAAATGCTCTAGAAGTAGTATGGTTTGTGGGTTTTAGTGGAGGAGTGTATGTGTGAGTTTATTTGATTTAGATGCACAATTTGAGCTCAAATTAACTTCTTAGTTTGCACATGTGTAGGGTGCGCCCCATGCCCGTCTCCGTCCTCACCGCCGTCGATCGCCCGCACCGATCTCGTCGCCGGCACCACCGTGGTGAGCCTCTTGTTCTTATGTTTTTTTAAAGAAAAAAAATCTTACTTGTATGATTTATATAGCTACTTGTATAATTTTCTTATTTGTATTATTGTTTGTTATTATATAGTGCCATGGTTTTGGTATCCGCCCCCGTCGGCTCTCGTCCGGTCTATGATTCGGATGTGGTATATTATCTTTTATAACTATTTGTTTCATTTAGTGTTTATGACAATTATGCCGACCAACTTGACATAGATGTCTTTATCTAGGAGGTATGTGAACCGGAAATTCCAACCGACCCTCTTGTCGAGAGGTTAAATTTAGTTGAAAAAGAAAACAATTATTTGAAAGAAAAATTGAAAAGAGTTGAAGAAGAGAAGATGAAATTGGAGTTGCATGTTGCCGATGTCGTCGATCTACACAAGATCCAGATGGATGCAATGCGCTTGAAGATTAGAAAGATTAGAAAATATGCCATTGATAATGAGGCTTGGTATCATTATGCTATTGGATCAATTGTTACCTTAGTTGCGATTTTGATCGCATTTGTTGTTGCATTTAAATGTTTTACATAGTTGTATGTGATATGTCTCCAACGTATCTATAATTTATGAAGTATTTATGCCATATTTACAATAATTTTATATGATTTTGGTATGATTTGATTAGAACTAACCCGGACTGACGCTGTTTTCAGCAGAGTTACCGTGGTGTTGTTTTTGTGCAGAAATAAAAGTTCTCGGAATGGGCTGAAAATTTACGGAGAATATTTTTGGAAAATAGAAAAAATACTGGCGAAAGAATCAACCGGAGGGGGTCCACCACCTGGCCACAAGCCAGGGGGGCGCGCCCCCTGTCTTGTGGGCCCCTCGGGCACCCCTCTGACGTGTTTCCAACGCCAAGAACTCCTATAAATCGAGAAACCTCCAGAAAGAAACCGAGATAGGGAGTTCCACCGCCGCAAGCCTCCAGAGCCACGAAAAACCAATCGGGAGCCTGTTCCGGCACCCTGCCGGAGGGGGAAACCATCACCGGAGGCCATCTTCATCATCCCGGTGGTCTCCATGACGAGGAGGGAGTAGTTCACCCTCGGGGCTGAGGGTATGTACCAGTAGCTATGTGTTTGATCTCTCTCTCTCGTGTTCTTGAGATGACACGATCTTGATGTACCGCGAGCTTTATTAATATAGATGAATCATATGGAGTTTTCCCCTCTCTATCTTCTTGTGATGAATTGAGTTTTCCCTTTGAAGTTTTCTTATCGGATTGAGTCTTTAAGGATTTGAGAACACTTGATGTATGTCTTGCGATGGGATATCCGTGGTGACAATGGGATGTTCTATTGATCCACTTGATGTATGTTTTGGTGATCAACTTGCGGGTTCCGTGACCTTGGGAATCTATGCATAGGGGTTGGCACACGTTTTCATCTTGACTCTCCGGTAGAAACTTTGGGGCACTCTTTGAAGTTCTTTGTGTTGGATTGAACATGATGAATCTGAAATTGTGTGATGCATATCGTATAATCAAGCCCATGGGTACTCGTGGTGACATTGGAGTATCTAGGTGACATTAGGGTTTTGGTTGATGTGTATCTTAAGGTGTTATTTTAGTACGAACTCTAGGGATGTTCGTGACACTTATAGGGATAGCTCATACGATTGATCGAAAAAGATAACTTTGAGGTGGTTTCGTACCCTACAATAATTTCTTCATTTGTTCTCCGCTATTTGTGACTTTGGAGTGAACTCTTTGTCGCACGTGAGGGATTTACATACGATTCAACTATGTCAGTATTGTTGAGAGAACTTGCACTAGTGAAAGTATGAACCCTAGGCCTTGTTTTCAAGCATTGCAATACCGTTTGTGCTCACTTTTATCATTAGTTACCTTGCTGTTTTTATATTTTCAGATTACAAAAACCTATATCTACCATCCATATTACACTTGTATCACCATCTCTTCGCCGAACTAGTGCACCTATACAATTTACCATTGTATTGGGTGTGTTGGGGACACAAGAGACTCTTTGTTATTTGGTTGCAGGGTTGTTTGAGAGAGACAATCTTCATCCTACGCCTCCCACGGATTGATAAATCTTAGGTCATCCACTTGAGGGAAATTTGCTACTGTCCTACAAAACTCTGCGCTTGGAGGCCCAACACGAGTCTACAAGAAGAAGGTTGCGTAGTAGACATCAAGCTCTTTTCTGGCACCGTTGCCGGGGAGGTGAGTGCTTGAAGGTATATCTTTAGATCTTGCAATTGAATCTTTACTTTCTTGTTTTATCACTAGTTTGGTTTTATAAAAGAAAACTACAAAAAAATGGAGTTTAGGTTGCATCATTTGTTTCGTCTCTATAATGTCTTTCGTGAAAATAAGAATTCCGAAAATTGTGCTCAATTGGTAGAGGAAGAATTTATGAAAAATACTTAGTGAGAATTCCTTGAATGATGAGCATGATTGCAATATTGCTGGTATGAATTCTCTGAATATTCATGATGCTAACGATATGCAAAGCCACAAGCTTGGGGATGCTATGTTTGATGAATATGATATTTTTAGTCCCCCAAGTTTTGATGAGCAAAACTATTATGATGATGGCATGCCTCCTATCTATGATGATTATTGTGATGACACGTATGCTATAAAGAGTGATAGTAACCATGAAACTTGTCATCATGATTTCAATATTCTAAGTGGTTATGTCAATCAAGTATCCCATGATAGTTATTTTGTTGAGTTTGCTCCCACTATTATGAATGAGAAGAAAATTGCTTATGTGGAGAGTGACAAATTTTCTATGCTTGTGGATCATGAATAGAATGATTTATGTGATAGTTATATTGTGCAATTACTTCATGATACTACTGAAAATTATTATGAGGGAGGAACTTATGCTTGTAGGAATTGCAATAATATCAAGTTTCCTCTCTATGTGTTCAAAGTTTTGAAGTTATGCTTGTTTTGCCTTCCTATGCTAGTTGATTCTTGCTCCCATAAATTGTTTGCTCACAAAATCCCTATGCATAGGAAGTGGGTTAGACTTAAATGTGCTTGTCATGAGCTTCATGATGCTCTTTTGCATGTTTCAATTATTATTCCTATGTGAGCATCATTGAAATCATCATGCCTAGCTAAAAGGCATTAAAGAAAAGCGCTTGTTGGGAGACAACCCAATATTTATCCCTACTGTTTTAGTGTGTTCACATGATTACGCTACTGTAATAATCATGTTTTGTGCCTTTTATTTCAATAAAGTGCCAAGTAAAGCCTTTGGGATGACTCACAAGATGAGTAGAATTGATGCTGAACCAAAACAGAAACTTTTGACTCCAGTACAGGATTTTTCCTTTTTTACTGGAGCGTGATAATGATCTGAAATTTTTACACAGTCTTGATATATAAATTCTTCAGGTTTTCCTAATTTTTCAGAATTTTTAGAGACAGGGAAGTATGGTTACACTACAGATCTTTACAGACTGTTCTGTTTTTGACAGATTCTGTTTTGCATGCATAGTTTACTTGTTTTAGTGTTTCTATAGCTTATATTGGGTGATATAAATTATGGGAATGATATAATACAGTAGGTATGATGTGGGAACAATTATGAATGTTGTCTTGACAGTACCTAAGTGAATTATCTTTATTTATTATACTAACCCTTCTCACGAAGTTCCGTTAAGTTTTGTGTGATTGAAGTTTTCAAGTTTTGGGTGAGACACCGATATGAGGAGAATAAGGAGTGACGAGAACCTAAGCTTGGGGATGCCCAAGGCACCCCCAAGTTAATATCCATGGAAGACTCAAGTGCCTAAGCTTGGGGATGCCCTGGAAGGCATCCCCTCTTTCGTCTTCAACATTATCGGTATATCTTACTTAGAGCTATATTTTTATTCATCACATAATATGTGTTTTGCTTGGAGCGTCATTTTATTTTGTTGTTCTATGTTAGGTGTTATTTATAATCTTGTTTTTCAATAAAAAGTTCCAAGAATTGTCTTAGGATGCTTGCATTGCATGTTTTGATGTGTGCTGTGTAAAAACAGAAACTTTTGCTGTAGTGTTTGAATTTTCATATTTTACTGGAACGTGGAACGTTTCTGAAATTTTTACACAGTGTTGTCATATAAATTTTATAGAATGTCCTAAATTTTCATAATTTTTTGAGTTACAGAAGTACACTGTTTTCATAAATTGCTACAGACTGTTCTGTTTGGACAGATTGCTATCATAGTTTTGTTATCTACTTATCCTATAGTTTCCATAGCCTATATTGGTAGATATAAATTGTGGAGATGATATTAAACAGTACCTAATGTTTGAAAATTATTGTGCAACTTGTCTTGGCAGTACATAAAGAGTTGATTTATTATTATGTGCACTAACCTATCTCACGAGTTCTTTTCAAGTTTTGTGTGGATGAAGTTTTTGAGAATAGGTGAAACCGGGATATGAGAGGATTGAACGAGATAGAAAAGCTCAAGCTTGGGGATTCCCAAGGCACCCCAAGCAAATATTTCAAGAAGTCTCAAGCATCTAAGCTTGGGGATGCTACGCATCCCACCTCTCTCCATCAACAATTATCGGTTAGCCTATGTTGATCCTAAATTTTTATTCGTTCACATGATGCGTGCTATTCTTGGAGTGCTATTTTTATTTTGCTTGCTGTTTAATAAAATACTTAAGATCTGAAATTCTTAGATGAGAGAGAGTCTTCACATAGTTATTTAATTGTTGGCTACTCATTGATCTTCACTTATATCTTTTTGGAGTAGTTTGTCATTCACTCTCGTGCTTCACTTATATCCTATGAGTAAATGGTTGAATGAATTGAATATCATAAATCTGAAATTAAATATGCTTCATATACTTATCCCATGGGGAGTAATGGCTTCACACATAATAAGTATAGGTGGTAAAATTTATTGAAGCAAACACCGCATTGGTCACTTGAACAATTCATGAAAGAATATTGAAGGAAGAGAGATTCCACATATAAATATACTATCTTGGACATCTTCTATGATTGTGAGCTCAATAATTATTTTCAAACTCGAGCAAATTAGTTAAAATTGGACAAGGAAGACAACTTAATGAGTTATGTTTGGGTATATTTGTATAGAAGTTATATTGTTATGGATCCTCCAACATGTGGTGCTTGCTTCCACCTCATACTAGCCAAAACTTCCGCACCAAGTAGAAATACTATTTGTGCATCCAAACACCCTTAAACCCAAAGTTGTTCCATATGAGTCCACCATACCTACCTATATGTGGTATTTACCTGCCGTTCCAAGTAAATTTGCATGTGCCAAACTCTAAACCTTCAAATAATATTCTGTTTTGTATGCCCGAATCGCTCATATAGTGACTAGGGGCTGTCAGTATCTTCCATGCTAGGTGGGTTATTCTCACGATATGTGTTGATTCACTATCATTCACGAGAAAGTGGTTGGTATTCGGGATGCCCAGTTCCATGCTCAAAAATAAAATCAAAATATAATGAAACAAAATTCCCCCAAGATTGTTGTTTGTATGGACGGTACCCGTGGATTCGGCTCGCCATGGAGTGTGATTGATTGGTGGAGGGGGAGTAAAAACTTTACCATTCTGTTTGGGAACCGCCTATAATGTATCTAGCATGGAAGATACCGAGATCTCTCGGTTATTATATTGACAATGAAAGCATACCGCTCAAAATTATTATTCATCTTTGTTTTAAAAGCTCGAGCTCTGGCACCTTTGCAAATCAATGCTTCCCTCTGCGAAGGGCCTATCTTTTACTTTCAAGTACTTACCTTTATGCAAGAGTCATGGTGATCTTCACCACTTCCTATATTTCGCCTTTTTCTCTTGGCAAGCGTCATGTGTTGGGGAATGATCTAGACATATATATCCACACAAATATATTTGATCATGAATTATTATTGTTGACAATTATCTATATGATAACAAAGTTGGGAGGCGAAACATTAAGCCCCTATCTTTCTCTGTGTTCGATGGATGCTATTTGTCCTAAAAATATGCTTTGAGTGACAATAATCATGGAAGACTATATGATAGTTGAGTATGTGGAATTTGCTAAATCAAAGCTCTTACATAGGCCCTTCCTGAAAATAAGATGAATTGCAATTGTTCGATGACTAGGAATATGGTTTGTTAGTTTTCAAGAAACTTTCTGATCTATACTTTAACATGTGAATAGCTTGTTACTTGATCATGAGAAGTTTTATGAGACGAGCTACTGTTTATGGTTTATATTGATGCTAGAAAAGGTGATTGGAATTATCAATTATCAAACTTGTGCACTTGCTAGCATTCACACTTCATAAATTATTTCTTTTATCATTTACCTACTCGAGGACGAGCAGGAATTAAGCTTGGGGATGCTGATACGTCTCCAACATATCTATAATTTATGAAGTATTCATGCCATGTTTACAATAATTTTATATGATTTTGGTATGATTTGATTAGAACTAACCCGGACTGACGCTGTTTTCAGCAGAGTTACCGTGGTGTTGTTTTTGTGCAGAAATAAAAGTTCTCGGAATGGGCTGAAAATTTACGGAGAATATTTTTGGAAAATATTAAAAATACTGGCGAAAGAATCAACCGGAGGGGGGGGTCCATCACCTGGCCACAAGACAGGGGGGCGCCACAAGACAGGGGGGCGCCACAAGCCAGGGGGGCGCGCCCCCCTGTCTTGTGGGCCCCTCGGGCACCCCTCTGACATGTTTCCAACGCCAAGTACTCCTATAAATCGAGAAACCTCCAGAAAGAAACCGAGATTGGGAGTTCCGCCGCCGCAAGCCTCCAGAGCCACGAAAAACCAATCGGGAGCCCGTTCCGGCACCCTGCCGGAGGGGGAAACCATCACCGGAGGCCATCTTCATCATCCCGGCGGTCTCCATGACGAGGAGGGAGTAGTTCACCCTCGGGGCTGAGGGTATGTACCAGTAGCTATGTGTTTGATCTCTCTCTCTCGTGTTCTTGAGATGACACGATCTTGATGTACCGCGAGCTTTATTAATATAGATGAATCATATGGAGTTTTCCCCTCTCTATCTTCTTGTGATGAATTGAGTTTTCCCTTTGAAGTTTTCTTATCGGATTGAGTCTTTAAGGATTTGAGAACACTTGATGTATGTCTTGCGATGGGATATCCGTGGTGACAATGGGATGTTCTATTGATCCACTTGATGTATGTTTTGGTGATCAACTTGCGGGTTCCGTGACCTTGGGAATCTATGCATAGGGGTTGGCACACGTTTTCATCTTGACTCTCCGGTAGAAACTTTGGGGCACTCTTTGAAGTTCTTTGTGTTGGATTGAACATGATGAATCTGAAATTGTGTGATGCATATCGTATAATCAAGCCCATGGGTACTCGTGGTGACATTGGAGTATCTAGGTGACATTAGGGTTTTGGTTGATGTGTATCTTAAGGTGTTATTTTAGTACGAACTCTAGGGATGTTCGTGACACTTATAGGGATAGCTCATACGATTGATCGGAAAAGATAACTTTGAGGTGGTTTCGTACCCTACAATAATTTCTTCGTTTGTTCTCCGCTATTTGTGACTTTGGAGTGAACTCTTTGTCGCACGTGAGGGATTTACATATGATTCAACTATGTCAGTATTGTTGAGAGAACTTGCACTAGTGAAAGTATGAACCCTAGGCCTTGTTTTCAAGCATTGCAATACCGTTTGTGCTCACTTTTATCATTAGTTACCTTGCTGTTTTTATATTTTCAGATTACAAAAACCTATATCTACCATCCATATTACACTTGTATCACCATCTCTTCGCCGAACTAGTGCACCTATACAATTTACCATTGTATTGGGTGTGTTGGGGACACAAGAGACTCTTTGTTATTTGGTTGCAGGGTTGTTTGAGAGAGACCATCTTCATCCTACGCCTCCCATGGATTGATAAACCTTAGGTCATCCACTTGAGGGAAATTTGCTACTGTCCTACAAAACTCTGCGCTTGGAGGCCCAACACGAGTCTACAAGAAGAAGGTTGCGTAGTAGACATCAGTATGTTAGTTTCAATGTATGTTTTAGTTAGATGCTCTAGAGAGCTGTATGTTGTTTTATGAGGACTATGTATGAACTTTATGTATTTACTTTTTTCAGTAATAACATTTGATCACTACTGTACTTTGGTTTTAATGTGTTGATGAACTTGTATTAATTTGGTTATTTCTCTATTCATGATGTTCTGTAATGGTTTTTGATATACTTAATTATATAATGCACGCGAATGAACCGACAATGGATGTACGGTGACCGAGGCACCTCCGACTACATTACGGGCCTGCATAATTTTCTCGAAGTGGCTGAGGCAAACAAGCATAATGGTTTTATGTATTGTCCATGTACTGTCTATGGGAATACAAAGGAGTACTCTTCCTCGAAAACCCTTCACTTCCACCTGCTTGAGAAGTGTTTCATGCCACACTATAATGTTTGGACCAAGCACGGAGAAAGAGGGGTTATGATGGAAGATAACGAAGAAGAAGAGGATGATGACAACTATCCTATGTTCCCTGAATACGGTGATACTGCAACGAGGGAAGCTGAAGATCAAGAGGCACCAGATGTGCCCGATGATGATCTTCACCGGGTCATTGTTGATGCACAGAGAGGATGCGAAAGTGAAAGGGAGAAGTTGAAGTTCGATCGCATGTTAGAGGATCACAAAAAAGGGTTGTACCCAAATTGCGAAGATGGCAACACAAAGCTCGGTGCCGCACTGGAATTGCTGCAATGGAAGGTAGAGAATGGTGTATCTAACAAGGGATTTGGGAAGCTACTGAAAATAATGAAGAAGAAGCTTCCAAAGGATAACAAATTGCCTGACAGTACGTACGAAGCAAAGAAGGTTCTCTGCCCTCTAGGATTAGAGGTGCAGAAGATACATGCATGCCCTAATGACTGCATCCTCTACCGTGGTGAGGATTACGAGAATTTAAATGCATGCCCGGTATGCGGTGCATTGCGGTATAAGATCAGACGAGATGACCCTGGTGATTTTGAGGGCGAGCACCCCAGGAAGAGAGTTCCTGCCAAGGTGATGTGGTATGCTCCTCCTATAATACCACTGTTGAAACGTCTGTTCAGAAACAAAGAGCATGCCAAGTTGTTGCGATGGCACAAAGAAGACCGTAAGAAAGACGGGAAGTTGAGAGTACCCGCTGATGGGTCGCAGTGGAGAAAAATCGAGAGAAAGTGGCCAGACTTTGCAGGTGACACAAGGAACTTATGGTTTGGTTTAAGTGCAGATAATCCTTTTGGGGAGCAGAGCAGCAATCATAGCACCTGGCCTGTGACTCTATGTATCTATAACCTTCCTCCTTGGTTGTGCATGAAGCGGAAGTTCATTATGATGCCAGTGCTCATCCAAGGCCCTAAGCAACCTGGCAACGACATTGATGTGTACCTAAGGCCATTAGTTGATGAACTTTTACAGCTGTGGAATAAAAAAGGTGTACGTGTGTGGGATGAGCACAAACAACAGGAATTTGACCTACGAGCGTTGCTGTTTGTAACCATCAATGATTGGCCTGCTCTTAGTAACCTTTCAGGACAGACAAACAAGGGATACCATGCATGCACGCACTGTTTAGATGAGACTGCAAGTATATATTTGGACAAATGCAAGAAGAATGTGTACCTGGGACATCGTCGATTTCTTCCGACCAAGCATGCCTGAAGAAAGAAAGGCAAGCATTTCAAAGGCGAGGCAGATCACCGAAAGAAGCCTGTCCTCCGTACTGGTGATGATATACTTGATATGGTCAAGGATTTACAAGTAATCTTTGGAAACGGTCCTGGCGGACAATCTGTTCCGAATGACGCTGACGGACACGCACCCATGTGGAAGAAGAAATCTATATTTTGGGAGCTAGAATATTGGAAAGTCCTAGAGGTCCGCTCTGCAATCGACGTGATGCATGTGACGAAGAATCTTTGCGTGAACCTGTTAGGCTTCCTGGGCGTGTATGGGAAGACAAAAGATACACCGGAGGCACGGGAGGACCGGCAACGTATGAACGAAAAAGACGGCATGCATCCAAAGCAGTATCAAGGTCCTGCCAGCTACGCTCTTACCAAAAAAGAGAAGGAAATCTTTTTGAATGCCTGCTCAGTATCAAGGTCCCGTCTGGCTTTTCATTGAATATAAAGGGAATAATAAATATGGCAGAGAAATAAATTTCAGAACCTAAAGTCTCATGACTGCCACATGATTATGATGCAACTGCTTCCGGTTGCATTGAGGGGGCTTCTACCAGAAAATGTTCGATTAGCCATTATGAAGCTATGTGCATTCCTCAATGCAATTTCTCAGAAGGTAATCGATCCAAAAAACCTACCAAGGTTACATAATGATTTGGTCCAATGTCTTGTCAGTTTCGAGTTGGTGTTCCCACCATCCTTCTTCAATATTATGACGCACGTACTAGTCCACCTAGTTGACGAGATTGCCATTCTGGGTCCTGTATTTCTACACAATATGTTCCCCTTTGAGAGGTTCATGGGAGTCTTCAAGAAATATGTTCGTAACCGTGCTAGGCCAGAAGGAAGCATCTCCAAGGGCCATGAAATAGAGGAGGTTATTGAGTTTTGTGTTGACTTTATTCCTGACCTTAAGCTGATTGGTGTTCCTGAATCGCGGCATGATGGGAGACTGGGTGGAAAAGGCACGCTAGGACCGAACTCAATAATATGTCGGGACGGGCATTCTTGGGCGCAAGCAGACTACACAGTTCTACAAAATTCTACCTTGGTGGCCCCATATATCAATGAACACAAGAATATTCTACGCTCCAAACACCCGGAGCAGCCTGACGACTGGATTACACGTGAACACATGGGGACTTTCGGCGGTTGGTTGTAAACACATCTCATGGGTAACACCACTGTTGGAGATGATCTGTACTTGTTGGCCAGGACACCATCTTTGACTGTATTGACTTTCCAAGGATACGAGATAAATGGGAATACATTTTACACGATCGCCCAAGATAAAAAGAGCACCAACCAAAACAGTGGTGTCCGCTTTGATGCAGCAAACACCAATAGGGCAAAGGACACATATTATGGTTACATAGAGGACATATGGGAACTTGACTATGGACGTGATTTTAAGGTCCCTTTGTTTCGGTGAAAATGGGTCAATCTGTCAGGAGGCGGGGTACAGGTAGAACCGCAGTACGGAATGACAACAGTGGATCTCAACAATCTTGGGGACACAGACGAACCATTCGTCCTAGCCAATGATGTGGCGCAGGTTTTCTATGTGAAGGACATGTCTACCAAACCAAGAAAAAGAAAATATAAGGAAGCAAATACATCATACGATGAGCCAAAGCGCCACATAGTTCTTTCAGGGAAAAGAAACATCATGGGAGTGGAGGACAAGATAGACATGTCAGAAGATTATGAAAAGTTTCATGAAATTCCTCCCTTCAGAGTGAAGACAGACCCAAGCATCATGTTAAATGATAAAGATTATCCATGGTTACGGCGCAATAAGCAAGGGACACATGCGAAGAAATAGTTTTATACCCCAAGATCCCACTCTGGGATGTGACCGGCTTCACCGCCATCACTTTCTCTCTATTGTGAGTTTCCGGACTTATAGCTGGAAAGTGCGACTTCGGACAAACCGGAGGGAATCTTTGTAAGAGCTAGCTAGGGCATTTTGGCATTTGAAACATGATTTTAGAATAATTATTTATTAAGTTATGAAATTTCAATTATTCCTATCCTTTCAGTCCCAAGTTTTGCAAGGTTGATCATACGCGGTTAGTCCCGGTTGGTGGCTCCATATAAAATAACAAGGTTAATATAGACATGGCTTAAACGTCTTGACATAGATGAATACAGCAGAAGCATCAAAGATGATAAGAGAGAAACGTTGTATGACATAAAGTTGGAGGTACTATGTGGTTTCTCTGATCGGAGGACCCCTCATGCCGAGCCAAGTCCAGATGAGGAGTTCTCTGGTTGCTTTTTGGTGAAACTGAGGACAACATATCAGATGGCCATTCTCATGAACATCCAGGCACCTTTATATTATCTTACATCAGGAGTTCAAACCCCACACCATGAGTATGTTGGGTTATAAAACTCTAGTTATGATCAAAATAATATTAACTTAAAATTATATAAAATTTATGCAACTAAAATTTTCAAAAAGTATTTTTTGTTAAAAACTTTAATAGCAAAAAGAATTAAATGAAAACTAGGCATGTATGCATCTGTTTAAAAGAAAACTTTAGAATTAAAACCAAAAATAGGCATGATCTCTTTCATTAACACAAAAAGAATATGAAAATTTTGCATTTTTTAGAATTTCATATATTTTGTTGAAATTCTTTGATAATCATGTGTATTACACATAAGTGAGTATGTATAAAAATTAGGATGTGATTTGAAGAAGGTCAAAAAATTGGCATAACATATGCAAAAAATAAAAAAATGCCCGCCTACTAGCAGGAGAATTCACACACCACAGCCTGCATACGACTAGAAACCCAACTATATATGGGCCAGGATGCAGGCCCGCAGGGCACGAATATCTGTTGTTAGTAGGCCCCATAGGGCAGAGAGGGGCCAGATTAGACAATGAGATGTCTTCTTTGAGAGGAACTTGCCAAGGTAGCCGCAGGCGGGCTTATAAACCGGTGCGAGCGCCTCTCGCTTGGCGAGGTGGGACTAAACTCCCACCACCCTCGGCTGTGCCAGGACCAACCCTTTAGTCCCGGTTGGTGGCTCCAACCGGGACTAAAGGCCCCCCTTTAGTGCTGGTCGGAGCCACCAACCGGGACTGAAGGCCTGGGTTTCACGCCCTTTGGACTGGTGAAATTCACCTTTAGTCCCAGTTGGTGGCTCGGACCGGGACTAATGGGGGTCCTTTAGTCCCGGTTGGAGCCACCAACCGGGACTAAAGGGTGGGGTATATAAGCAGCACTTAGAGAATTTTCCCCAATCTCTCACATTCTCTCCCCCGACGCCAAACCGCAGCACGACGCCGCCAGGCTGCTGCGCCGGAGATCACCGTCGCCTCCGAGCCCACTCGGCCTCGTCGCCGGGCCTCCTCGCCATCGCCGCCCTCGTCGAGCTCCGCTGCTTCGACTACGAGGACCGGTGCCGTTCTCCGTTGATCCCGCCCCCGTCGAGCTCCGCTGCTTGCTCCTGTGGCCGCCGCCGTTCTCCATCGATCCCACTGCCGTCTGCTGCTACTAGTCCCTCAACGAGCCTTCGTGTGCTCCTCGGTGAGCACCGCTCTTTCCCCCTCTGTTTCCTGCCTCGATCCGTCGCCGTGGCCAATGCACGAGGCTTAGAGAAATGCTCAAATTTTTTATTTGTTTTGTGTAGTTTTACTAGGTTTTTAGATACATATACTCAATGTGATAGCTAGTTTGATGTGCCAATGCTTTATGTGTGACCTAGTTTGAAGTGCCATGCTATTTTTCTCTAAGTTTGAAACTGGCAGTATTAATACTTTGCATTTTGCCTTGAGGTTTGCAACAAATCTGTGCATCTTTGGATCATGATCAATAAGGGTGTTTTGTTGAGGGTAATTAGTACATGCTTGCCATGCTCTTTGTTGCCATGAAAAACTGCTGTAGCATATATTTTACTTGCCTCAAAGGTTGCATCATAAATCTGTTTTCTGCCACTCTATGCAAATATCACTAAGTCTGAAAATCTGTTAATACTTGTCAACTTGTCATGATGATTGCCATTGATCTAGGGGTCATTTGAATTAGTTCAGTAAGCATGTTTTGCCATGTGTTACATGTACATTCATGTCATGCCATTTGTTGCCATGTAGAAATTTTGTAGCATGTTCAAATCTTGCTTTCAAATTGGTATCTAGCTATAATGGACAGATTTGCATTGCATATTGCTTTGAATACCATTTGAGTTCCGTGCATCCGTTTGCCATGATCTTTAGGTCCATGTCAACTAAAATCTTCCATTCTATCCAGTGGCATACTTGGGTTTCCTAATTTTTTTCACTCGGTGGAATTACAGGTTGTGGTGTTGCATCTCTGTGGAGTTGGTCCCTGATCGTCCCTCCGCTGTTCGACAAAAGGTGTCCATTTGTTGTATGTTGAGTTTTGTTCATAGGATGATGGTTGGTTCATTTGTTGAGTTGTGTATTCATCTTGTGAATAAATCTTGTATTCATCTTGTGTATAAATCTTGTATTCATCTTGTACAAATATCGTCGTAACTTCGACATGAGGGGGGGGGGGTCGTTAAAACATAACCCTGATAACTTCGATTTTGAGGCATATGAAAACATGATTTGCACGTCGGACATGCATGAGAGAGGCGGTCCGCAAAGTATCCTCTCCTGAAAGATAGGACGACTCATCAGATATGATTCTAGATAATGTCCAATGCCTCATATCGCGAACATAGTTATATTGGATAATTGATCTTCATATAAATGAAGCATAAGAGTTTCGCAATCACTTAGAAATTTTCATGTTGTTCATTGACTTCGACATGAGGGGGGGGGGTCGTTAAAATATAACCCCGATAATTCGGTATAACTTCGACATGAGGGGGGGAGGAGTCCTCGACGATCGTCTGAAACTGACTGTTATAAAACTTGTCAACTTTGCATGATGTTTGCCACTAATCCATTGCCATTTTTTAATATTTGTAGAAACTATGGAACACGACAGAGACTTAGAAAAAGAGGAGATGTTGGGGAATGATCTGCGAGGGAGATGATGATATCACCTTGTCGTTTCTCAACGACACCGATGGTCAGGGAAGAGAGGATGACGACTCCGGTGATCGAACGGAGGGAGGAGATGACGGCTTCTCTGGTGTTGGAGCCTTAACTGTTGCAAAGTCCGGCGAGGTATATATATTAATTAAGCCTCTATTGACTAGATGCATTAATTGTTTTGTATGTACATATATTAACGCTTCTTTCTTCTTTTATCCCTCCGGATCGAGCCAACCTTCTATAAGGAGACGATGCTCGAAGAAAAAGTTGGGCGAGAATGAAACGTTCACGATCGAAGAAGTCGCTCCAGATGGCAAACTGACTCTTCCCAAGAGGACCCAAGACCGATTTATACATCAGTGCGGAGTTGTTGTTAGGGACAGTGTCCCGATCAGCATCCAAGAATGGAATAAGAAGAAGGAAAATGGAGATTCTTATGTCGACGATAGATGCAAAGATGAGCTTTGGAACTCGCTCATGACAAATTTCAGCCTACCGCCAGAGGAGGATCCAAATAACCCAGTTATACAGCGAAAAGTCAATGTGTGGGCTCTTAAGAAGATGGCAGAACAATTCAAGAACTGGAAGAAAAGATTGAACAAATAGTTTGTTGAGAAAGACGAGACTCCATAATTCAGCGGTCAATATGCGAAGATAAAAGATCACTGGCCCGCATTTGTGGCGTACAAGAAATCAAAGAAAGATAAGAAAAGGTCATAGATAAATAAGAATTTTTTTGCAATGAAGCTATATCACCATGTTACGGGGTCAGGTGGCTACAAGGTTGCCCGGCCTACGTGGGACAAAGCTGAGAATGACCTGCTTGCTAAAGAGATCGAACAAGAGACATTGAACTGGCCCGAACGGGCAAGGACTTGGTTCTTCGGGCATGGGGGAACTTTGCACCTGATACGTCCATTTTGCATCCTGATTTCCTACTATTATTTATTATGTTTTGTTGAATAATAATGCTTTAGGGAGTGATTCTAATGCCTTTTCTCTCATAATATGCAAGGTTTACACAAAGAGGGAGAATACCGGCAGTTGGAATTCTGGACCTGAAAAAAGCACATCAGAGATACCTATTCTGCACATCTCCAATGGAGCTGAAACTTTACAGAGATTATTTTTGGAATTAATAAAAAATACCGGAGCAAACAACTACCGGAGGGGGCCACCCTGGTGGGCACAAGACACAAGGGCGCGCTAGGCCCCCCTGGGCACGCCCTGGTGGGTTGTGCCCTCCTCGGCCCACCTCCGGTGCCCATCTTCTGGTATATAATCACTTTTGACCTAGAAAAAATAAGGAGAGGACTTTTGGGACGGAGCGCCGCTGTCTCGAGGCGGAACTTGGGCAGGAGCACTTTTGCCCTCCGGCGAAGCAATTCCGTCGGGGGAACTTCCCTCCAGGGGAAATCGAAGCCATCGTCATCACCAACACCCCTCTCATCTTTGGGAGGCCAATCTTCATCAACATATTCAACATCACTACCTCCTCTCAAACCCTAGTTCATCTCTTGTGTTCAATCTTTGTACCGGAACCTCAGATTGGTATCTGTGGGTGACTAGTAGTGTTGATTACCTTGCGTAGTTGATTACTATATGGTTTATTTGGTGGAAGATTATATGTTCAGATCCATTATGCTATTCAATACCCCTCTGATCTTGAGTATGATTATTATTTGTGAGTAGTTACCTGATAACCCACAAGTATAGGGGATCGCAACAGTTTTCGAGGGTAGAGTATTTAACCCAAATTTATTGATTCGACACAAGGGGAGCCAAAGAATATTCTTGAGTATTAGCAGCTGAGTTGTCAATTCAACCACACCTGAAAGACATAATATCTGCAGCAAAGTATTTAGTAGCAAAGTAGTATGGAAGTAACGGTAACGGTAGCAAAAGTAACAATAGCGGTTTTGTAGCAATCGTAACAGTGGCAACGGAAAAGTAACTTTAGCAAAGATCAATATATGAAAAGCTCGTAGGAAACGGATCAGTGATGGATAATTATGTCGGATGGCATTCATCATGCAACGGTTATAACATAGGGTGACACAGAACTAGCTCCAATTCATCAATATAATGTAGGCATGTATTCCATATATAGTCATACGTGCTTATGGAAAAGAACTTGCATGACATCTTTTGTCCTACCCTCCCGTGGCAGCAGGGTCCTAATGGAAACTAAGGGATATTAAGGCCTCCATTTAATAGAGAACCAGACCAAAGCATTAGCACTTAGTGAATACATGAACTCCTCAAACTACGGTAATCAACGGAAAGAATCCCAGTTATTGTCACCCTGGGGGATGCGGATCATAACTCGTAATAGGTGTCTACAACTTGCAAGATAGGATCAAGAACACATATATATTCATGAAAACATAATAGGTTCAGATCTGAAATCATGGCACTCGGGCCCTAGTGACAAGCATTAAGCATAGCAAAGTCATAGCAACATCAATCTCAGAACATAGTGGATACTAGGGATCAAACCCTAACAAAACTAACTCGATTACATGGTAAATCTCATCCAACCCATCACCGTCCAGCAAGCCTACGATGGGATTACTCATGAACGGCGGAGAGCATCATGAAATTGGTGATGAAGGATGGTTGGTGATGACGACGGCGTCGATTTCCCCTCTCCGGAGCCCAAAACGGACCTCAGATCTGCCCTCTCAAGGAAGAACAGGAGGTGGCGGCGGCTCCGTATCGTGAAACGCGATGAACTCTTCTCCTTGATTTTTTTCTCCCCGAATAGGGTTATATGGAGTTGGAGTTGAGGTCGGAGGAGTTGCAGGGGGCCCACAAGCCACCTGGGCGCGCCCTAGGGGGGCATGCCCCCCTGGCTTGTGGCCAATGGGTGGACCCCCTCTGGTTGATTCTTTCACCAGTATTTTTTATTAATTCCAAAAATATTCTCCGTAAATTTTCAGGTCAATCCGAGAACTTTTATTTCTGCACAAAAATAGCACCAAGGCAATTCTGCTGAAAACAGCGTTAGTCCGGGTTAGTTCCATTCAAATCATGCAAATTAGAGTCCAAAACAAGGGCAAAAGAGTTTGGAAAAGTAGATACGATGGAGACGTATCAACTCCCCCAAGCTTAACCCATTGCTTGTCCTCAAGCAATTCAGTTGACAAACTGAAAGTGACAAAGAAAAACTTTTACAAACTCTGTTTGATCTTGTTGTTGTAAATATGTCTAACTGATGTTCAAGTTTTCAACAAAGATTATAGACTAACCATATTCACAATAACATTTAGGTCTCACATTTACTCATATCAATGGCATAATCCACTAGCGAGCAATAATAATAAATCTCGGATGACAACAATTTTATCAAAACAATCATGATACAATATGATATAATGGTATCTCGCTAGCCCTTTCTGAGACCGCAAAACATAAATGCAGAGCACCTCTGAAGAACAAGGGCTGACTGGAAATTGTAATTCATGGTAAAAGAGATCCAGTCACAGTCATACTCAATATCAATTAATAACAAAGCATACAAATGACGGTGGTGCTCTCTAACTGGTGCTTTTTATAAGAGGAGGATGACTCAACAGTAAAGTAAAATAGATAGGCCCTTCGCAGAGGGAAGCATTGATTTGCAGAGGTGCCAGAGCTCGAGCTTTTAAAACAGGGATGAATAATAATTTTGAGCGGTATGCTTTCATTGTCAACATAATGACCGAGAGATCTCGCCATCTTCCATGCTAGATACATTATAGGCGGTTCCCAAACAAAATGATAAAGTTTTTACTCCCCCTCCACCAATCAAACACACTCCACGGCGAGCCGAATCCACGGGTACCGTCCATACAAACAACAATCCTGGGGGAGTTTTGTTTCATTATATTTTGATTTGATTTTTGAGCATGGAACTGGGCATCCCGATCACCAGCCACTTTCCCGTGAATGACAAGTGAATAAACACTCATCGTGAGAATAACCCACCTAGCATGGAAGATACCGACATCCCCTAGTCACTACATGAGCGATTCGGGCATACAAGACAGAATATTATTTGAAGGTTTAGAGTTTGGCACATGCAAATTTACTTGGAACACCAGGTAAATACCGCATATAGGTAGATATGGTGGACTCATATGGAACAACCTTGGGTTTATGGAAGTGGATGCACAAGCAGTATTCCCGCTTAGTACAGGTGAAGGCTAGCAAGAGACTGGGAAGCGACCAACTAGAGAACGACAACGGTCATAAACATGCATTGAGATTAACCAACATTGAATGCAAGCATGAGTAGGATATAAATCACCATGAATATAAACATCGTGGAGGCTATGTTGATTTTGTTTCAACTACATGCGTGAACATGTGCCAAGTCAAGCCACTTGAATCATTCAGAGGAGGATACCATCCTATCATACTACATCACAACCATTTAAAAAAATGCATGTTGGCACTCAAGACAAACCATTATACACTCTTAGCTAATTAAGCATGGCATGAGTAACTATATTCTCTAATTGTCATTGCAAACATGTTTCATCCATAATGAGCTGAATCCAGAACGATGAGCTAATCATATTTACAAAAACAAAATAGGTCGAGTTCATACTAGCTTTTCTCCATCTCAATCACTTCATCATATATCGTCATTATTGCCTTTCACTTGCACGACCGAACGGTGTGAATAATAATAAGAGTACACGTGCATGGGACTAAGATGGAATCTGCAAACAATAACTCAAAGGAGAAGGCAAGGTAATATGGGCTCTCTGATAGATAAACAATAACGCATATGAGAGACACTCAACATTTCATTGTGGTCTTCTCCTTACGACCCAATGAAGAAAGGAAAACTATTTACACGGGAAAGCTCCCAACAAGCAAAAGAAGAACGAGAAATATTTTTGGGTTTCTTTTAATGCTACAACTAAACAAACTAAAAGGTAAAGCTAGAACTAATTTTTTTTGATTTTCTCAAGGTTAATTAAGCACACAAGAAGAAAGCGGAAAGAAGAAATAAAATACCATGGATGATTCAATGGAAAAGTATAAGCACCGACTACTAAGATTAGTGTGTGAACATGAATATAATGTCGGTGAGAAATACGTACTCTCCCAAGCTTAGGCTTTTGGCCTAAGTTGGTCTAGGGCCATGGCTGAAAATAACCATCTCCTGGATACTCCGGAGGGTCCTGACGGTTCCACTGGTTGGCGAGCTCCTGTGGCTCCCACTGAAAAACTGGATCCTGATACGGATCAAGGGCTGGTGCCGGCTCAGGTGCTGGGGGTTGCGACAGACCCCAATATCTGTAGATATCCTCGGGCATAATAGTGTACCTGCCTGAATGGATATCGAACAAAGAAGAAGCTGGCGGAGCAATAATCTCACAAGTACCCTGACTAAATACTAAGTTGTAAAGCAGCCTCCTATCATTATCCTTCCTAATAAAATCATGTGCTACCATACTGTCATAGTCTAAATATCTTGCAGGTAGCAGCATTTCCTCTTCCTCGTCAAGCCTAATGGGTATCTTAAAGTGTTTGGCTAGACGAGATGCATAGATACCTCCGAATATGGGGCCCTTCGAACGGTTTAAGTTCAACCATTGGGCCACCATAGTGCCCAGACTAAAAGTTCTATCAGCAAGTAAAGCGTGGCGCAGAATGGCGAGGTCGGGAGCACTAAGGCCTCCACTCTCCCCACGACCAACTAAACATCTCGCCGCAAATAATGAATAATAGCGTAGAACAGGAAAATGTAAACTAGCTGCTCTTGCCTTTGACACCCCTCTCTCTTCCCCCCACAGTGGTTGCGGCAATAAAGTCCTCCATGTCTCTAGGACGTGGTTCACTGATGCTGCCCTCATAAGGTATTTTGCAAACATTGCAAAAATCGTAAAGTGTCATCTTCTTAGGCACATCATACAAGTAAAACTCTACCATGGGAGGATCCTTCCTAGGATAAAAGTGAAAGTTTTGCACGAAGATATTAGTGAGTAGGAGGTACTGTTCACACTTATCATTGAGGAAGTCGGTGATGCCTGCATTCTCTGCCAAATAATAGAAATCTTCATAAATTCCGGCCGCCCTCAAGAATGCATCACTTGGCCATTCACATGGCCGAACCTCCGCGACGCGAGGAAGATTGTATTTGGACTTCTTCTTCACCTCATTTTCATCTTGTTTAGAGCCCCGGCTTGAAGAGCCTCTTAACAATCTCCTCATCATTTCTTTCTCTGATTTTTTTTTGAAATTTTTAGTGACTCAAAATAAAGGTGAACAAAACTCAACAAAACTTATAGCAACTACTCCCACAAGTGCCTAGAGGCTATATCATGCATCAAAACTACTTGGGACCATACAAATTTGACATGCAAGCTCAAGAACAAGGTTACCACAGCAGCAAAAATTTGCAATATATAAAGCACTAAAACAAAAACTAATTGGACCATTGGAGGAGTCACATACCGAAGATCAATCCCCCAAAACAGTTTTGCAAATGGAGCTTTGCACAAGGAGATCGAAAATGGCAGCAAAATGAGCTAGAACACGGGCTTGAGCAATGGTGGGATTTTTTCTGGAGGAAGACGAAGTGGATGGGTGCTGGAATAAGTGAGGGGGGCCTACGTGGGACCCACAAGCCAGGGAGCGCGCCCAGGGGGGTGGGCGTGCCCTGTAGGCTTGTGGCCCACTGGTGCAGCCCACTGATGTGTTCTCAGTGCCAGAAATTCTTAAATATTCCAGAAAAAATCATACTACATTTTTAGGGCATTTGGAGAACTTTTATTTTCAGGTCATTTTTTATTGCACGGATAATTCAGAAAACAGTAGTATAATAGTATTTTTGCTTTATTTAATCTAAATAACAGAAAGTAAAAGTTGGGTACAGAAGGTTGTGCTTTCTAAATTCATCCATCTCATGCCCGTCAAAAGGAATTCATTAACAAGGTTGATCAAGTCTTATTAACAAACTTCTTTCGAGTAACATGAAACCGGAGAATTTCGAATAACACTAAGTTACCTCAACGGGGACAGGCATGTCCCCTACCATGATTATTTCATATTTCTTCTTGACAGTAGGGAGAGGGAATTTAAAACCTCCAATAGCAATTGTTGGAGTTTCTCCAATAGAGTTGATACTATGAACTTGAGGTTGTTTCTTTGGAAAGTGCACCGTATGCTCATTACCATTAACATGAAAAGTGACATTGCCCTTGTTGCAATCAATAACAGCCCCTGCAGTATTCAAAAAAGGTCTACCAAGGATGATCGACATACTGTTGTCCTCGGGAATATCAAGAATAACAAAGTCCGTTAGGATAGTAACATTTGCAACTACGACAGGCACATCCTCACAAATACCGATGGGT
Organism: Elymus sibiricus; assembly: GCA_039707655.1. Taxonomy (NCBI): domain Eukaryota; kingdom Viridiplantae; phylum Streptophyta; class Magnoliopsida; order Poales; family Poaceae; genus Elymus; species Elymus sibiricus. The sequence goes on from CM077675.1 coordinate 119,380,885, forward strand.
AAGGCAGTTGATTTATCAGCCATTTGCAAAGAGATTTCAGTATGTGTCAACTTATTTAAATCAAGTCTACGATACAAAGAGAAAGGCATAACACTAACACCAGCTCCAAGGTCACATAGAGCAGTTTTAACATAATTTCTTTTAATAGAGCATGGTATAGTAGGTACTCCGGGATCTCCTAGTTTCTTTGGTATTCCACCCTTAAAGGTATAATTAGCAAGCATGGTGGAAATCTCAGCTTCCGGTATCTTTCTTTTATTTGTCACAATATCTTTCATATACTTAGCATAAGGAGACATTTTCAGAATATCAGTCAAGCGCATACGCAAAAAGACAGGTCTAAGCAATTCAACAAAATGCTCAAAGTCCTCATCATCCTTTTTCTTGGATGGTTTAGGAGGAAAGGGCATGGGTTTCTGAACCCATGGATCTCTTTCTTTACCATGCTTCCTAGCAACAAAGTCTCTTTTATCATATCTTTTATTCTTAGGTTGTGGGTTATCAAGATCAACAGCAGGTTCAATCTCCACATCATTATCATTGCTAGGTTGAGCATCAACATGAACATCATCATTAATATTATTACCCAGTTCATGTTCATCACCAGGTTGTGTTTCAGCATCAGAAATAGAAATATCATTTGGATTCTCATGTGTATCTATAACAGGTTCACTAGCAGCATGCAAAGTCCTATCATCATTCTTTTTCCTTTTATTACTGGGATGACTAGGTGCATCAGTATTAATTCTCTGAGAATCCTGCTCAATTCTCTTAGGATGGCCCATAGGATACAAAGGTTCCTGAGTCATTTTACCACCTCTAGTCACAACTCTAATAGAATGATCATTGTTCTTACCATCCATCTCATTAAGCAAATCATTTTGTGCCTTAAGTACTTGTTCTACTTGAGTAGTTACCATGGAAGCATGTTTACTAATAAGCTTAAGATCATTGATAGTTCTACTCATATAATCACCTAAGCGATCAAGCATGTAAGCATTATGTCTCAATTGTCTACTAACATAAGCATTGACATTTTCTTGCTTAACAATAAAGTTATCAAACTCAACCAAGCATTGGCTAGCAGACTTATTATAAGGAATATCACCTTCATCAAATCTACGGAGAGAATTTACCTCTACTACCTGTGTCGGGGTATCAAGACCATGTATTTCTTCAATAGGTGGTAAATTCTTAACATCTTCAGCTTTAATACCTTTTTCTTTCATAGATTTCTTTGCCTCTTGCATATCTTCAGGACTGAGAAATAGAATACCTCTTTTCTTCGGAGTTGGCTTTGGAGGTGGTTCGGGAATAGTCCAATTATTATCATTGCTCAATATATTATTCAATAGTAGTTCAGCTTGTTCAACAGTTCGTTCCCAGAAAACACAACCAACACAACTATCTAGGTGGTCCCTAGAAGCATCGGTTAGTCCATTATAAAAGATATCAAGTATTTCGTTTTACTTGAGAGGATGATCAGGCAAAGCATTGAGTAATTGGAGAAGCCTCCCCCAAGCTTGTGGGAGACTCTCTTCTTCAATTTGCACAAAGTTAAATATTTCCTGCAAGGCAGCTTGTTTCTTATGGGCAGGAAAATATTTTTCACAGAAGTAATATATCATATCCTGGGGACTACGCACACAACCAGGAGCAAGAGAATTAAACCATATCTTAGCATCACCCTTTAATGAGAAAGGAAACAACTTAAGAATATAGTAGTTAAATATTTCCTACAAGGCAGCTTGTTTCTCATAGTGTTCAGTTTCAATAATTTCATCAGGTTCAGAAATATCATCGGTTTCAGCATTAACTCTAGCAATTTGTTCATCAAGAAATTCACCCAGTGGCACAGTATTATCAAGAAAAGTATCATCATAAGCATCATGCATAGCAAAAGTGGCATCATCAATTGCTTGCGACATATCAAAATCAATAGCAGGTGGTGATGTCGCAAATTTACTCATAACAGAAGGTGAATCAAGTGTAGAGCTAGATGGCAGTTCCTTACCTCCCCTCGTAGTAGAGGGATAGATCTTGGTTTTTGGGTCTTTCAGATTCTTCATAGTGATCAACAGATATAAATCCCAAGTGACTCAGAGAATAGAGCTATGCTCCCCGGCAACGGCGCCAGAAAAGGGTCTTGATAACCCACAAGTATAGGGGATCGCAACAGTTTTCGAGGGTAGAGTATTTAACCCAAATTTATTGATTCGACACAAGGGGAGCCAAAGAATATTCTCGAGTATTAGCAGCTGAGTTGTCAATTCAACCACACCTGAAAGACTTAATATCTGCAGCAAAGTATTTAGTAGCAAAGTATAGTATGGAAGTAACGGTAACGGTAGCAAAAGTAACAGTAGCGGTTTTGTAGCAATCGTAACAGTGGCAACGGAAAAGTAACTTTAGCAAAGATCAATATATGAAAAGCTCGTAGGCAACGGATCAGTGATGGATAATTATGTCGGATGGCATTCATCATGCAACGGTTATAACATAGGGTGACAGAGAACTAGCTCCAATTCATCAATATAATGTAGGCATGTATTCCATATATAGTCATACGTGCTTATGGAAAAGAACTTGCATGACATCTTTTGTCCTACCCTCCTGTGGCAGCAGGGTCCTAATGGAAACTAAGGGATATTAAGGCCTCCTTTTAATAGAGAACCGGACCAAAGCATTAGCACTTAGTGAATACATGAACTCCTCTAACTACGGTAATCACCGGAAAGAATCCCAGTTATTGTCACCCTGGGGGATGCGGATCATAACTCGTAATAGGTGTCTACAACTTGCAAGATAGGATCAAGAACACATATATATTCATGAAAACATAATAGGTTCAGATCTGAAATCATGGCACTCGGGCCCTAGTGACAAGCATTAAGCATAGCAAAGTCATAGCAACATCAATCTCAGAACATAGTGGATACTAGGGATCAAACCCTAACAAAACTAACTCGATTACATGGTAAATCTCATCCAACCCATCACCGTCCAGCAAGCCTATGATAGGATTACTCACGAACGGCGGAGAGCATCATGAAATTGGTGATGAAGGATGGTTGGTGATGACGACGGCGTCGATTTCCCCTCTTCGAAGCCCAAAACGGACCCTAGATCTGCCCTCCCGAGGAAGAATAGGAGGTGGCGGCGGCTCCGTATCATGAAACGCGATGAACTCTTCTCCTTGATTTTTCTCTCCCCGAATAGGGTTATATGGAGTTGGAGTTGAGGTCGGAGGAGTTGCAGGGGGCCCACAAGCCACCTGGGCGCGCCCTAGGGGGGGGGGCGCCCCCCTGGCTTGTGGCCAATGAGTGGACCCCCTATGGTTGATTCTTTTGCCAGTATTTTTTATTAATTCCAAAAATATTCTCCGTAAATTTTCAGGTCAATCCGAGAACTTTTATTTCTGCACAAAAATAGCACCAAGGCAATTCTGCTGAAAACAGCGTCAGTCCGGGTTAGTTCCATTCAAATCATGCAAATTAGAGTCCAAAACAAGGGCAAAAGAGTTTGGAAAAGTAGATACGATGGAGACGTATCATTACCTTTGTTCTTGAGGTCACGGGATAAGTCATGTTGCAAGTAATCATGTGAATTTGATATGTGTTCGATATTTTGATGATATGTATGTTGTGATTCCCTTAGTGGTGTCATGTGAATGTCGACTACATGACACTTCACCATTCATGGGCCTAAGGGAATGCATTGTGGAGTAGTTATTAGATGATGGGTTGCTAGAGTGACAGAAGCGTAAACCCTAGTTTATGCGCTACTTCGTAAGGGGCTGATTTGGATCCAAACGTTTAATGCTATGGTTAGATTTTATCTTAATACTTTTCTCGTAGTTGCGGATACTTGCAAGGGGGTTAATCATAAGTGTGAGGTTGTTCAAGTAAGAACAACACCCAAGCACCGGTCCACCCACATATCAAATTATCAAAGTAGCGAACACGAATCAAACCAACATGATAAAAGTGACTAGATGAAATTCCCGTGTACCCTCAAGAACACTTTGCCTATTACCAGAGACTGTTCTGGCCTGTCCTTTGCCACAAAAGGATTGGGATACCTTGATGCACCTTATTTACCGTTACCGTTATTTGCTCGTTAGCAATTATCTTGCTATCAAACTATCTGTTACCTACAATTTCAGTGCTTGCAGAAATTACCTTGCTGAAAACCGCTTGTCATTTCCTTCTGCTCCTCGTTGGGTTCGACACTCTTACATATGAAAAGGACTACGATTGATCCCCTATACTTGTGGGTCATCAAGACTCTTTTCCAAACTCATCCCCTATAATTGGAAATCGGTAAGGAAAAACTTATACTACGTGCTGAAATTTATTGCTACTTGCTACTATGGAAAACAATCCTTTGAGGGGTTTGTTCGGGGTATCTTCACCTCGTCCGGAACCACAATTAGTTGCCCCTCAACCTATTGCACCTACTGAAAATATTGGTTATGAAATTCCTTAGGGTATGGTAGAACAACTGCTTGCTAAACCTTATGCAGGAGATGGAACTGAACATCCTGATATGCACCTATTATATGTGAACAAAATTTGTGGATTATTTAAGTTTGCAGGTTTACCCGGAGATGAAGCTAAGAAGAAGGTTTTCCCTTTATCTTTAAAGGGAAACGCATTGACATGGTATAGGCTATGTGATGATCTTGGATCGTGGAACTGGAATTATTTGCAATTGGAATTCCACCAAAAGTTTTATCCCATGCATCTAGTTCATCGTGATCGGAATTATATATATAATTTTTGGCCTCGTGAAGGAGAAAGCATCGCTCTAGCTTGGGGAGGCTTAAGTCAATGTTATATTCATGCCCCAATCATGACATCCCGAGAGAAGTTATCATTCAGAATTTTTATGCTCGCCTTTCTCATAATGATCAATCCATTCTCGATACTTCTTGTGCTAGTTCTTATATGAAGAAGACTATTGAATTCAAGTGGGATCTCTTAGAAAGAATTAAAGGCAACTCTGAAGATTGGGAACTCGACGAAGGTAATGAGTCAGGTATAAAGCTTGAGTTTGATTGTGTTAAATCTTTTATGAATACCGATACTTTTCACAAGTTTAGCACTAAATATGGACTTGACTCTGAGATAGTAGCCTCTTTCTGTGAAGCATTTTCTACTCACGTTGATCTCCCTAAGGAGAAGTGGTTTAAATATGATCCCCCCCATTAAAAAAGAAATTTAAGAACCGGTCATAGCTAAAGATGAAACTATCATTTACAATGTTGATCCAGTTGTGCCTACCGCTTATATTGAGAAACCACCTTTCCCTGTTAGGATAAAGGAACATGCTAAGGTATCAACTGTGGTTCGTAAGAGTAATATAAGAGCACCTAAGCCCCCTGAGCAAATTAAAGTAGAACCTAGTGTTGCTATGGTTAAGGATCTCTTGGTAGAAAATATTGATGGGCATGTTATCTACTTCTGTGATGAAGCTGCTAGAATTGCTAAACCTGATGAAAAAGATAAACATAGATCCATAGAAGGCATGCCTGTTGTCTCAGTCAAAATAGGAGATCATTGCTATCATGGTTTATGTGATTTGGGTGCTAGCGTGAGTGCTATCCCTTTTACCTTATACCAAGAAATTATGGATGAAATAGCACCTGCTGAAATAGAAGACATTGATATTACTATTAAACTTGCTAATAGAGACACCATCACACCCCTTGGGATTGTTAGAGATGTTGAAGTCTGGTGTGGGAAAATAAAATACCCTACTGATTTTCTAGTTCTTGGATCCCCACAAGATGACTTTTGTCCCATTATCATTGGTAGACCATTTTTGAGCACCATCAATGCTAAAATAGATTGTGAAAAACAAACTGTCGGTGTCAGTTTTGGTGGTGTGTCTCATGAGTTTAATTTTTCCAAGTTTAGTAGACAACCTCATGATAGAGCGTTATCTAGTAAGGATGAAATAATTGTTCTTGCTTCTATTGCCGTGCCTCCTACTGATCCATTAGAACAATATTTGCTTGACCATGAAAATGATATGCACCCGCGTGAAAGAAATGAAATAGATCAAATTTTCTTTGAACAACAACCTCTCCTGAAACATAATTTGTCTATTGAAACTCTTGGAGGTCCTCCTCCACCTAAAGGTGACCCTGTGTTTGAATTAAAGCAATTGCCTGACACTTTGAAGTATGCTTATCTTGATGATAAAAAGATATATCCTGTTATTATTAGTGCTAACCTTTCAGAACATGAAGAAGAAAGATTATTAAAAGTTCTAAGGAAGCACCGCGCTGCTATTGGATATACTCTTGATGATCTTAAGGGCATTAGTCCCACTCTATGTCAGCACAAGATTAATATGGAACCTGATGCTAAACCCGTTGTTGATCATCAACGGCGATTAAATCCTAAGATGAAAGAAGTGGTAAGAGCTAAAATATTAAAGCTTCTGGAAGCTGGTATAATCTATCCCATTGCTGATAGTAGATGGGTAAGTCCCGTTCATTGTGTTCCTAAGAAAGGAGGTATAACTGTTGTTCCTAATGATAAAAATGAACTCATTCCACAAAGAATTGTCACTGGCTATAGAATGGTAATTGATTTTAGAAAGTTAAATAAAGCTACTAGAAAAGATCATTACCCTCTGCCTTTCATTGATCAAATGCTAGAAAGATTATCTAAGCACACACACTTTTGTTTTCTAGATGGATATTCTAGTTTCTCTCAAATACCTGTGTCACAATCTGATCAAGAGAAAACCACCTTTACTTGCCCTTTTGGAACCTATGCTTATAGACGTATGCCTTTTGGTTTATGCAATGGACCTGCTACCTTTCAAAGATGTATGACTGCTATATTCTCTGATTTTTGTGAAAAGATTGTGGAGGTCTTCATGGATGATTTTTCTGTTTACGGGACTTCTTTTGATGATTGCTTAAGCAACCTTGATCGAGTTTTGCAGAGATGTGAACAAACTAATATCGTCTTGAATTGGGAAAAGTGCCACTTTATGGTTAATGAAGGTATTGTTTTGGGGCATAAACTATCCGAACGAGGTATTGAGGTGGATAAAGCTAAAGTTGATGCAATTGAGAAAATGCCATGTCCTAAAGATATTAAAGGTATTCGAAGTTTCCTTGGTCATGCTGGTTTCTATAGGAGGTTCATTAAAGACTTCTCTAAAATTTCGAGACCTCTTACTAATCTTTTGCAAAAGGATATTCCTTTTGTTTTTGATGATGATTGTGTGGAAGCCTTTGAAACACTCAAGAAAGCCTTAACCTCTGCACCTATCGTTCAACCACCTGATTGGAACTTGCCTTTTGAAATTATGTGTGATGCTAGTGATTATGCTGGTGGTGCTGTTCTAGGACAAAGAGTTGATAAAAAATTGAATGTTATCCATTATGCTAGCAAAACTCTAGACAGTGCTCAACGAAAATATGCTACTACTGAAAAAGAATTTTTAGCAGTTGTGTTTGCCTGTGATAAATTTAGATCCTATATTGTTGACTCCAAAGTTATTGTTCACACCGATCATGCTGCTATAAAATATCTTATGGAAAAGAAAGATGCTAAACCTAGACTCATTAGATGGGTTCTCTTGCTTCAAGAATTTGACTTACATATCGTTGATAGGAAGGGAGCTGAGAACACCGTAGATGATAACTTGTCTAGGTTTGAAAATATTCTTGATGACCCACTACCTATTGATGATAGTTTCCCCGACGAACAGTTAGCTACAATAAGTGTTTCTCAAAACACCCCTTGGTATGCTGATTATGCTAATTACATTGTCGCTAAATATATACCACCTAGCTTCACATACCAACAAAAGAAAAAAATCTTCTATGATTTAAGACATTACTTTTGGGATGACCCACATCTTTATAAACAAGGAGTAGATGGTATTATTAGACGTTGTGTACCTGAGCATGAACAGGGACAAATCCTACGGAAATGTCATTCCGAAGCTTAGGGAGGATATCATGCGGGAGATAGAACTGCTCACAAGGTATTGCAATCTGGTTTTTATTGGCCTACTCTCTTCAAGGATGCCCGTAAGTTTGTCTTGTCTTGTGATGAATGTCAAAGAATTGGTAATATCGATAAGCGTCAGGAAATTCCTATGATTTTTTCACTTGTTGTTGAACCATTTGACGTTTGGGGTTTTGATTATATGGGGCCTTTTCCTTCCTCTAACGGGTACACTCATATCTTGGTTGCTGTTGATTATGTCACTAAGTGGGTAGAAGCTATTCCAACTAGTAGTGCTGATCACCACACCTCCATTAAAATGCTTAAAGAGGTTATCTTCCCAAGGTTTGGAGTCCCTAGATACTTAATGACTGATGGTGGTTCACACTTTATTCATGGTGCTTTCCGTAAAATGCTTGCTAAATATGATGTTAACCATAGAATTGCATCACCCTATCATCCTCAATCTAGTGGTCAAGTTGAACTTAGCAATAGAGAAATAAAATTAATATTACAAAAACTGTCAATAGGTCTTGTAAGAATTGGTCTAAGAAACTAGATGATGCACTTTGGGCCTACAGAACAGCTTATAAAATCCTATGGGTATGTCTCCATACAAAATGGTATATGGAAAAGCTTGTCATTTGCCTCTAGAATTAGAACATAAAGCATTTTGGGCAATTAAAGAACTCAACTATGATTTCAAACTTGCTGGTGAAAAGAGACTATTTGATATTAGCACATTAGACGAATGGAGAACCCAAGCCTATGAAAATGCGAAACTATTCAAAGAAAAAGTAAAAAGATGGCATGAGAAAAGAATCCAAAAGCGGGAATTCAAAATAGGAGACTATGTTCTTTTGTTCAACTCTCGTTTAAGATTTTTTGCAGGCAAGCTTCTCTCAAAATGGGAAGGACCATATATTATTGAAGAGGTTTATCGTCCTGGAGCTATCAAGATTAATAATGCCGAAGGTACTAATCTGAAGGTGGTCAATGGACAAAGAATTAAGCACTATATCTCAGGTACGCCTATTAACATTGAAAGCAATGTTATCCAAACCATGACACCGGAGGAACACATAAAAGAAACCTTCTGGAACACTCCAGAATTCTGAAAATAGGAGGTACGTGATACGGTAAGTAAACGGACTCCGAAAAATCCGCAAAAATATTTTTTGTCAGTTTTGGAATATTAGAAAATTTTGGAAATTAAGAAATAAACCGGAAGGCGATCGAGGTGAGCACGATACACCAGGGCGCGCCAGGGCCCCCTGGGCATGCCCTGGTGGGTTGTGCCCACCTCAGACACCTTCCCGACCCGTTGTCCTTCCATATGTTTGTTTCCAAAGAATAAAAAAAATTCTCTTTATATACCCCCGACTGTTTTGATGACCGCATCGCAGAAAAATCCTTTGTTCTTTTTTCGTGCTGTTTTCTCGTCAGATCTAGATCTCCATGGCTCCACCAAGCTCCTCCAAGGACAAGTTCTTCGAGAAGGTCATCAACCCGTACTTGCCGGAGGTGATGAAGCACCCTCAGGCCATTGAGATGCGTGAGGGGGGTGCTCCACATCCACGATGTCCAGGGACCCAAGAGGACCGGAAGCGTGGAGGCTAGGCTCGAGGCGGTGGAACAGGAAATCTTCAAGTGCCAAAAGATGGTGCAGCGTGGACTTAGTGCCAATCACTCCATGATCACGGAGTTCACCCGTGATCATATGGTGGATGGCCGGTCTATGAAGGATATCATCTCCACCCTCAACGAGCAAATTAATTTTCTGCAAAGCCAAGTTTATGATCTTCAAAACCAAGTTTTTGAATATGAAGCAAGATTTAAAGGTATGAGTTTAGCTGTCAGTTGCAGGACTCAGGGGACTCTTGCGTCAACTTTTGATGGGGAGCCCTTGCCCTGGAAGCTGGAGGACAAGCCTACCACATCATCACCACCACCTTCTTCATCACCACCACCAAAGGAGACTTGAGCACACGGGTATGGGCACTCCCCTTGGCTTGAGGCAAGCTTGGGGGAGGTGCCCCGGTATCGTATCACCATCACTTTTATTCACCTTTACCTATTTTAGTTCGATCTTTATTTTTCCTTTGCTTTAGTTGAATAAAAGTTTAGCATGATCTATTTTCGTGTGTTAGTCTCGTGGCCTAAAGTTATATAAAGTTTAGTTTGAGTTTTTGCCTCTCTACTTTCTTGGTGCAATCAAAATAAAAAGAAAAATAAATAAATGAAAAGAATCATATGCTAATCTTATGGTGAGTAATGACATCACATAAGGAAAAGTATAAGTAGTAAAATTTATTAGAGATTGGCAAACATAGCATTGGTCAATGATGCAATTCATGAAAGAATTAATAAGGGAAGAGAAGATTCACATGCAAATACACTATCTTGGACATCTTTTATGATTGTGAGCCCCCATTAAATATTATATGTCAAAATTGTTGACGTTGGACAAGGAAGACGACGTAATGATTTATGTTTGTTCATATCCACATAGAAGTTATATTGTCATAGATCCTTCAACATGTGGTGCTTGCTCAATATCTTTGCTAGCCAAAAATTCCGCACTAAGTAGAGATACTACTTGTGCATCCAAAAACCCAAACCCAAATTCATTCTTTGAGAGTCCACCATACCTACCTACGGATCGAGTAAGATCCTTCAAGTAAGTTGTCATCGGTGCAATAAGGCAATACAAATTGCTTCTAAAAGTGTTTTGATCAATTAGTGTAAGAGAAAATTGAGCGCTATACGAACTTATGATGGCAAAGTAATAAAAGCGACGGACTGCATAATAAAGGTTGCTATCATAGGGGGCAATATAGCGTGACGTTCTTTTACATTAAGGGATTGGGCATACAAACAAAAAAAGCGCATGACAACCTCTGCTTCCCTCTACGAAGGGACTATCTTTTACTTTTATGTATTTACTTTTATGCAAGAGTCAAAGTATTCTTCCCTATTCCTTTTTTCTTTTTTTCTTTTGCAAGCATCATGTGGTGAGGAAAGATCTAGGCACATATATCCAGTTGGATGTGAGTGGGCATGAGTTATTATTGTTGACATCACCCTTGAGGTGAATACGTTGGGAGGCAAAACTATAAGCCCCTATCTTTCTATGTGTCCCGTTGAAACTTTTTGCTCATGGGTATGCTGTGAGTGTTAGCAATCATAGAAGACTAAAAGATGGTTGAGTATGTGGACTTGCGAAAAGGCTCCGACATGAGACCCTTCCTGAAAATATAATGGATTGTAGTTGCAAAGTTGACTGAGAACATAGTTTGTTGGTTTTCAATAAGGTTTATGCGTTATACTTCTATGTTGTGATGAATTGTTACTTGTTCATGAGAAGTTATATGATGAAAGTATAGGAATAAGTTTTATGATAGAGTTTGTTGCTGTTATGATAATAAGCATGCTATTTCTATTTCCGTATTTCGTTTTTATCGACACCTCTCTCTCAAACCATGTGGACATGCTTTTCAATTTCGGCTTTTCGCTTGAGGACAAGCGAGGTCTAAGCTTGGGGGAGTTGATACGTCCATTTTGCATCATGATTTCCTACTATTATTTATTATGTTTTGTTGAATAATAGTGCTTTAGGGAGTGATTCTAATGCCCTTTCTCTCATAATATGCAAGGTTTACGCAAAGAGGGAGAATACCGACAGCTGGAATTCTAGACCTGAAGAAAGCACATCAGAGATACCTATTATGCACATCTCCAATGGAGCTGAAACTTTACGGAGATTATTTTTGGAATTAATAAAAAATACTGGAGCAAAGAACTACCGGAGGGGGCCACCCTGGTGGGCACAAGACACCAGGGCGCGCCAGGCCCCCCCGGGCGCGCCCTGGTGGGTTGTGCCCTCCTCGGCCCACCTTCGGTGCCCATATTCTGGTATATAATCACTTTTGACCTAGAAAAAAAATAAGGAGAGGACTTTCGGGATGGACCACCGCCGTCTTGAGGTGGAACTTGGGCAGGAGCACTTTTGCCCTCTGGCGGAGCGATTCCGCCGGGGGAACTTCCCTCCTGGAGGGGGAAATCGAAGCCATCGTCATCACCAACACCCCTCTCATCTTTGGGAGGCCAATCTTCATCAACATCTTCAACAGCACCATCTCCTCTCAAACCCTAGTTCATCTCTTGTGTTCAATCTTTGTACCGGAACCTCAGATTGGTACCTGTGGGTGACTAGTAGTGTTGATTACCTTGCATAGTTGATTACTACATGGTTTATTTGGTGGAAGATTATATGTTCAGATCCATTATGCTATTCAATACCCCTCTGATCTTGAGTATGATTATTATTTGTGAGTAGTTACCTTTGTTCTTGAGGTCACGGGAGAAGTCATGTTGCAAGTAATCATGTGAATTTGATATGTGTTCGATATTTTGATGATATGCATGTTGTGATTCCCTTAGTGGTGTCATGTGACGTCGACTACATGACACTTCACCATTCATGGGCCTAAGGGAATGCATTGTGTAGTAGTTATTAGATGATGGGTTGCTAGAGTGACAGAAGCTTAAAGCCTAGTTTATGCGCTACTTCGTAAGGGGCTGATTTGGATCCAAACGTTTAATGCTATGGTTAGATTTTATCTTAATACTTTTCTCGTAGTTGTGGATGCTTGCGAGGGGGTTAATCATAAGTGGAAGGTTGTTCAAGTAAGAACATCACCCAAGCACCGGTCCACCCACATATCAAATTATCAAAGTAGCGAACACGAATCAAACCAACATGATAAAAGTGACTAGATGAAACTCCCGTGTACCCTCAAGAACACTTTGCCTATTACTAGAGACTGTTCTGGCCTGTCCTTTGCCACAAAAGTATTGGGCTACCTTGCTGCACCTTATTTACCGTTACTGTTATTTGCTCGTTACCAATTATCTTGCTATCAAACTATCTGTTACCTACAATTTCAGCGCTTGTAGAAATTACCTTGCTGAAAACCGCTTGTCATTTCCTTCTGCTCCTCGTTGGGTTCGACACTCTTACTTATTGAAAGGACTATGATTGACCCCCTATACTTGTGGGTCATTAGCACCCAGAAATAGGGAAGTGTGTATACACGAAAGCTCAACTTAAAACACCCGTCAAAGCCATTCAAGATGCAATAAAGGACGTGCAGGAAGGGAGGTTCCATCCCGACAGAGAGAAGGACAAGCTGTCACGCACCCTCGGGAATCCTGAACACCCTGGACGAACACGAGGCACATCAGGCTCCGTTCTGTGGGTGCATGGATTTCCCGACAACACTGGTTATAGAAGCCATGGGAGAAAGAAGAAAGAGGAAGTAGACCGGATTCAGAAGGTAGAAGAAAGATTAGCGATGCAGGAGAAGAAACTAGAGGCACTTAGTAGTCAGCGAGCTATCGGCCCACCATCTCAGCAGCACGAAGATCCTTCATTCGATACTGCCCACGAAGCTACCCCACCATCTCGCGGAAAAGCAGCGTGGCTTCCATGGAGCTCGTTCGATCTGATATCACGGCTCCTCGCTACCCCGTGGATGATATCACGGAGGGGGAACATTGTGAGCTAATTGCGAAATGCATGAACATAACCTTGAAGGTGGCGGTCGACTATCTCTTACCTCCTGGACCTGATGGAACTTTCCATTGCAATCCGATTCTAGATGGGTATGCTGTTGTCGGGGTGGATGAAGTTATCAACGGATTTGAGAGGCTGGACATTGAGTACCCTACAGGTGAAGGGGAGACTCGTCTGGGAGATGCCCTAAGGACTACCATTCTCTGGAGAAAGGAAAACATCGTGCTTCCACAATGGACGCCGCGTCAGCAGACTCAGCCGGAGGAGGCCCCTCAGCAGACTCCTCACAGTCCAGCTCTATCTCCGCTGCGCCAGTCGTCTCCGCCGCGTCAGCACACTCCGCCGCCTTAGCTATCTCCGCCGCGTCAGCGGACTCCACCGGAGGAGGCCCAGCAGAATCCTCCGCCGCCTCAGCTGTCTCCGCTGCCTCAGCGGACTCCGACAGAGGAGGCCCACCAGCAGAATCCGCCGTGTCAGTTGACTCCACCTCCTCCGCCGCCTGAGCAGCGGCGGAAGAGATCCGCCGCCGCTCTGGCGGCTAGTAGTACAACAGCGAAGAAATCCAGAGCAGGCAGCATCAAGAAGGCTCCTGCCAAGTTACCATACGACATGACTGACGGCGAATTGAATGAGAGCGTGGCTGCCAACGTGAAATTCCAGCTTGCACCCAAACGTCCAGTTCCAACGGAGAAAATAGATCCGGTAAAAGCGAGGCGCTGTCTGAAAAACTTTACGAAACCACCGCCGCCTCCGCCGCTATCAAACTATGACCGCTCTATTGTAAAGTCATATAGAGATCCAGAACAGCGATCGGCAAGTACTAGCTGTAGTGCAAAGGGGAAAATAATTCCCCAGCTGGGCGAACAGAAAAACCAATCATGCCCCCTGTTGAAGGTGTTTGCCGATATCGCTAATGATCTGGAGGTAGCGGCCGCTGCTCCTGGTTTCATTCTTGGTGATTACTTAGGCGATGAGGTACAATTCGAAATGGCTGAGGTGGCGGCCAGATTCGAGCACGAGAAGCCTCTCATCAGACCTGAGGAGCTCCGCAATCTACCAACACAAATGCAAAAATTGCATGACTGGTACTTGAAAGCCTCAGAGCAAGGGGCTGACTATATCATTGTGGGGGTTAAAGATGAGCATTACTTCAACGGAGAGGAGGAGATTTTCGTTCAATTTGAAGAATTATTTCAGTTATACAATCAAAATGCCATCGACAAATCTATCGTCAGTTGCTTTTGTTTGTAAGTATCATTTCTGTAATTAAGTCTCTAGCTCCGCTCGTTCATTGCATGTATAATTATCCTTACTATATATATAATGCAGAAAGAAGATCCTCGAATGCAAAATAGGAGGAATCTGCTAGGACATTGGGTTCATTAATCCAAATACTATTCATGAAGGTACGGTAAATTGGAGCGCCAAGGATGTAGAGAAGATCTTGCTAAGGGCATTAATTAAACAACAAACCAAAAGGGAAATACCATTTCCTTACAACTTCCAGTGAGTGTTATACTATCTTGTACACATCATTCTGTTTCGATTACTCGATGTTAAGTGTAATTGATGAGCTATGCGTGCGCTGGTTCCACTTTATTCTGGTAGTCATTCAGCTTGATGCAGGAAAAGTACTTGTCATGGACTCGTTACGTAAAGACATGGAGTTGTGGGCTAACATGAGAGAAATTCTCCATAGGTAATTTCAATCATTATCGCACTATATCTGCAACTTTCGTTCATTTCCTGATATCAAGTAATTAATAACTCCTTTCTTCATTTACTTTGCCGGGCAGGGTTTGGAAAAAGTTCACCAAGGAGGCTAAGAGTCTAGGGAGAGAGGAGCTGCGATTTGAACAACTCACTATAAGTAGTACTAGCTAGGTCCTCGCATCTCTTTGATTGTAGTTTCAATACCACTATCATGCTTGATTATTATTTTGACTGAACTCTATTCTCGTAAAGTGCTCGAGGCATGGATCCGGGAATAACTTATGTGGATACTACATTTGCGAGTTCATTCGCCAAACGACCTCTGAGACGGGCAGGCTTTTAGAACAACTTGAAATACGTAAACAACATTCACAAATTTATTTTATTACCATCAATTGTGTTGAGTTTCATATATATATATATATATATATATATATATATATATATATATATATATATATATATATATATATATATATATATATATATATATATATATATATATATATATATATATATGTGACAAATGTTTGGTACGACCGGGTGTAGTTACTCTCACTTTTGTTTCGTATGTTATATATAGTATCTATCATTTCGATGTGTATGTATGCGTAATATGTAGTATATAAGAATGTTTATGTAGTATATATACTACTTTTTAGTTAGTATGTTTCCTATATTGAGCATACACTTTTTTACGTATAAATATGTACGTATTTAATAAATATAATAAAAATATGAGTCTACTTGCAATTTTTTTTTCATAGAACTCACTTTGGAGTATCTTAGATATAGTATACGAACTTACTAAAAATAATAAAGTAGTCTATATACTACGAAATGATAATATATGAGACATGAGAGTAACTACACCCGGTAGTAGGGTGTATTTTCCATATATATATATATATATATATATATATATATATATATTCTCTTTTTATATATAGGGTCGCGCTATTTGTCACCCTGGGTGAGGAATAGTTATTCTTCACCCCCTCTATTTTAACACCAATGCATCGTATTTTTATGTTCCGTAAATTTTTTGTTACTTCATACATAAAAAGAGAACGTAAGAAAATTATTAGATCACCGTAAAAAATATTTTATGTCACGTAAAATTACGAACGTAAAAAATAGTATAAAATGCACATAAAATGTATTTTTTATGGTCTTATGACCAATAATTTTGCTTTCTTATGCCAAAATTTTACGTAGTGAATCAATCTATTTGTATACCAAATGTAATTTATTCGTAAAATGATCGTAAGATTACCTTGGATGAAGAATAACTTATTCTGCACCCTGGGTGATGAATAGTATTACTATATATATATATATATATATATATATATATATATATATATAGGACAAATGTTTGGTACGACCGGGTGTAGTTATTCCCACTTTTGTTTCGTATGCTATAGGTATTATCTATCATTCTGAAGTGTATGTATGCGTAGTATGTAGTATATAAAAATGTTTAGGTAGTATATATACAAATTTTTCGGTAGTATGTCTCATATTTTGAGCATATACTTTTTTACGTACAAATATGTACGTATTTTATAAATATAATAAAAATATGAGTCAATTTGCAATTTTTTTTCATATAATTCACTTTGAAGTATCTTAGATATAGTATATGAACATACTAAAAATAAGAAAGTAGTATATATAGTACCACATGATAGTATATGAGACATGTGAGTAACTACACCCGGTCGTAGGATGTATTTTTCCTATATATATATTATATATATATATATAGGAAAAATACATCCTACCACCCAGGGGTAGTTACCCCACATGTCTTATATATTACCATGTGGTTGTATGTATACTACTTTATCATTATAAGTATGTTCATATACTATATATAAGATACTTCAAAGTGAGCTACAAGAAAAAAATGCAAGTTGGTCCATGATTTCTATTATATTTGTGAAATACGTATATATTTATATGTAAAAAAGAGCACACTCAAAATACGATACATACTACCAAAAAAATAGTATATATACTACCTAAACATTGTTATATACTTCATAATACGCGTACATACTCTCCGATTTGATACATACTACATACAACATACAAAACGCAAGTGGTGGTAACTACCACCGGTGGTAGATAAAATTTGTCTATATATATATATATATAGGAAAAATAAATCCTATGACCGAGTGTAGTTACTCCCATGTCTCATATACTATCATGTGGTAGTATATATACTACTTTGTTATTTTTAGTATGTTCATATACTATATCTAAGATACTCCAAAGTGAATTCTATGAAATTTTTTGCAAGTTGACTCATATTTTTATTATATTTATAAAATACGTACATATTTGTACGTAAAAAAGTATATGCTCAAAATATGAGACATACTACCAAAAAATTTGTATATATACTACCTAAACATTCTTATATACTACATACTACGCATACATACACTTCAGAATGATATATACTACCTATAGCATACGAAACAAAAGTGGGAGTAACTACACCCGGTCATATCAAACATTTGTCCTATATAGGGAAAATAGATCGAACGGAGGCGGGACGCACTCGTACCAAAGGCTCGCATACGAGCAATTCAAGAGGAATTGGTGGGATTCTTCCTTGAAGAGATCATAGCTAAAACCGGAGAATACCATCGAGAATTGATAATGAATGTTGGTAATTAGATAGGGATCGTAAGAGATGTTACATTGTATATATGCATGAACGTGTACTATACGTACTAGCGTCGAATAGATATACGAAAACTTGTTGTTCGACCAAGCATGGAGAAAGAGAGGTCACTTCTCTCTATATTCCTGACACGATTTGTGTAATGGTTCCTTCATTGCTATATGTAGTAGCTAGCGTTGAGTTGAATGGAAAACATAAAATGAAAACGAAAACCCTAAATGTAAAATAATTAAATGGTAAACACAAAAATAAAAGGGGGAAACACAATATGAAACCCCTAACCCCTAAACCCCTCCTTAAAAAAAACAAAAACCCCAGCGCTTGGTTGGTGCTAACGCGTGGCTGCCTTTTAGTCCCGGTTGGTGTTACCAACCGGGACTAAAGGTCCTCCTGCCTGGGCGCCCAACAACGGCCACGTGGAGCTCCTTTAGTTCCGGTTCGTAACACAACCGGGACTAAAAGTGAGGGCCTTTAGTCCCGATTGCTTAGTCCCGGTTGCAGAACCGGGACTAAAGGCCCTTCAGAACCGGGACCAATGCCCTGTTTTCTACTAGTGTATCAATCTTGTCCTGATTGATATGCTTGCGGGGGACAAAGGGTGCTATTTTAATTCTAAGTGGGTGTGCCTCTACTCTCTAATTCAAATTTTCAAGGATGGAAAGAGGGAGTCTAGTCCGTCCTTGGCTGATTTCGTATCTTTTCCGTTTGACTCCGGCGTGGGACAAGGGATTCAACGGGGCATGGTAGAGACCAGAGAAAATTTTCAGGGGATTCATGGTTTTAGTTCTGATTTGGATGATAGAGCAATTAGTGCTGCCAGTTTTGGAAAACTGAAAAATCAAGGTCATTTATGTTTTCTAAAGTGTATCAATTCCGTTGTGGAGGGTGCGAAATTTGGGGATAATAGGCATTATATCTGTACCAAGGCGATGAGCAAACCTCCCTCACATAATAGCTCAGAACAGGGGTCGGGCAACTCTGCTCCTCCTCCTCTCTTGGGTTGGGTTACGAGTGTGAGAACCATGGCAAGTCAGGAGAGAGCTGGAGAGAAGACTGGGGAGGCGGACATGGAGAGGGTGGAGAGTTAGGAAGGGGGCCTGGCACCGGCGGCGGGGCGACGATCTCCTCCTGCTAAAAAGGGGGCTGCGGCTACCCTGCTTCCTCCTACACCAGATTGCGATGGCATGACGGCGGCGAGACGCCTCTGGGGTGAGGCTCCTCCTCTCGTCATCGATATGGAGGCAGCTTGGAGGGCCGTTAAGGGCTTTCTGGTGGTAGGACGTCTCATATCGCTCTTCCAGGTGAACCCCCGGGTCATCATTGACGAGCTCTGTTCCTCTACATGGAAGCTCCAAGGCGAGGTCACTGTCCAAGAGATGGCGAGCCTAGATGGGAGGTTTGTCCTCAACTTCGCTGCCGACCGAGACAGACGTTTTGTGCTTAAAGCGCAACCGTGGCACCACAAGCGGAACGACATCATCTTCGCCGAATTTTACGGCAAGGACGACCCGACGGAGGTTGACCTTGGCATAATGGCCATCTGTGCCTAGGTACGAGACTTACCTTTCGAGCTCAAGACGGAGAGTATGGGTTGGACACTTGGAGATCAATTAGGGGTGGTGAAGGCTGTTTCACATCGCAACCATGTGATTGTTGAAAAATTGCTCCGTGTTAGGCTAGAGATTTTACTGCATGAACCTATCAAGAGTACAGTGGGATTCACTCCTTTAGGTAGCTCAGAAACTCTTAAGTTTGATGTTAAGTATGAAAAATTGCCTTTGTACTACGAATGTTGTGGACTTGTAGGCCATACATCTGAGCGTTTTTGTAATATCCCCAGTGAGAAAAGAACTGCTATGTATCCACAGAATCTGAGTGTGGATGCCTACTGGAAAGGGCAAAGCTCAAATAGAAGAGCTCTTATTTTTGGGAGTCCTCCTCGGGACAACAAGATCAACACCATTGGCTCCGACAACAACAACATCTCCATGGGTATGGAGGGAGCCATCGTCAAGGTGGCCAAGGTGGTGAGCGGCCTTACAGTGTCCGACAAGGGCACTACTGCTACCTCCATGGGGGCAGCCCAAGCTTGTCCCCCGCTCGGCCAAGAGGGTCGGGCTGCTGGGGCTCTCCCTCGACGGCGCACTTCAGTGCTTCATCCGGTCAGGAGGACCGTGTGGTGGCGCCATCTGTTCCTGCTAGCTTTGGCCAGGAGGGCCGAGCTGCTGGGGCTCCCTTGATGGCGCACTTCGGTGCTGGATCCGGTCAGGAGGAGCGGGTTGTGAAGCCATCTGCACCTACTAGCTTTGGCCAGGAGGGTCAAGGGCTGGCGGGTAGGACGAACATCCATATGGGTGTCATGCATGGCTAGGAGGGCTATGCAATGCAGCGACTGGGAGCTCCTGGAGGCGCTCCACTGGCTGCTAGTGCTGCTGGTTACTAACACCCCTCTGCTGGCCAGGAGGGCCAGGGGAAAGAGCTGCTGGATATGCCCAGCCGTTTCTCTATAGGTGCACCTGCTAACTATTAAACAACCTTCACCAGCACCTAGGTTACAGGAGGGGGCGTTGTTGTTCCAGCCGGGAGTGCTGGAGGCTCTGTTGGGGGCAGTGGCTGCTCGCCTTGCCGCTTCTGCTACAACGGCTGGCTCGGCCGATGCAAACAAGTATTTTGAATTATGTGCAGGAAAAACTATTATGCAGGGCCACTCTAAGAGAAAGGGGTGGAAAGAGAAAAAGGAAGGTGTGACTGGGAAATCTGAGGATGCTCGTGAGGAAGTAATAGGTAAAAAAAAGGAGACATGCAACCTATTCTCGCCCAATGGGTAGTGACATAGAATTTTCTTTTGAGAAACACATGGATAGTTATGAACGCATACTATATGAGGGTATGGACGTTTCTTCTAAGAGAGTTTGTATGGGTAGAGTGGAGAGAGTGAAGGGCGCGGATGGAGTTGTGACACATGTAGCTAAGGAAATGGATGATAAGGAAGAAGAATATATGCAGAAGGGTAGGGAATCAGTTGGAGAAGAAAAGGGAGATATTGGCGCATTGGCGACCTCCAAAGAGGAGGACCGCCGGGCCAAATGAAAATCCTAGGTTGGAACTACCGTGGTATGCTCTCCCCCACGACAGTTCGCGAGTTCTTGGAACTACAAAGGGCGCACCAAGGCTGATTTAATTTTTGTTTCAAAGTCTCATTTGAATAATTGTAAAGCCGATGAGCTACATTGTGTTTTAAGTTTTGATTCAATGTTTGTAGCGGAGAGTGATGGTCGGGCCGGTGGCCTCATTCTGTTTTATCATAAGATGAATAAAGCTGTTTTGGACTATGTGTCGGCGAATTTTATTGATGTCTTGTTTATGAATGAGAATGTTGTACAGTGGCGTTTTATGGGTTTTTATGGTCATCCGAATTGGAGTGATCGCAATTTATCTTGGGATGATATTCGCAATTTGCACAATAAGGGTGATCACCCATGGGTGGCTTTGGGGGGATTTTAATAAAATTTTAATTTCTTCGGAAAAAGAGGGAGGAAATGTGAGGCCTAAAGCAATGATGAGATATTTTCGTAACTATTTGGGAGAGTGCGGTCTGGAAGATATGGGTTGTATTGGTTTGTAATGTGGAGTGGGCAAATAAATTCCCTCGGGCTGCGATCATAAATGAAGAACATGTACATTCTAATCATCTTTCTATTGTTCTGGACACAGAATATTATGATGGTAATATATTCAAACAACCAAGGAGCCGAGTAAAACAGTTCGAAGCTCGATGGCTCAAAGAAGAGACTATTGTAGAAATTGTACGCACATCGTGGGATAAAGCAAAAATGTTGGGTATTTGACCGTCTCTTGCCGATCGTACAAGGGCTGTGCAGGCGGATTTGCATAATTGGGACCGTGATGTACTGAAGGGACCAAAAAGAAGAGTTAGTAAACTCAAAAAAGAGTTAGAGAAGCTGCGAAAGGGACCTATGAATGCGGAGTCTCAAGCGCGACAAAAGGAGATTCTAGTCCTTGTCGAAAATCTTTTGGAGCAAGAGGAGATCTATTGCGTACAACGGGGTCATGCAAACTGGCTATTACATGGCGATCGCAACACCTCCTTTTTCCATAATGCAGCAACAACTAGGAAAAAGAGAAATCAGATTAAAAAGTTGCTTGATGACAACGGTGTTTGGGTGCAAGATACGGAGACGAAAAATCACATTTTGGGTGTATTTCTCGAAATTTATTCACCTCAGAAGTTACCCAACCCGATGATACGTCTCCAACGTATCTATAATTTTTGCTTGTTCCATGTTGTTATATTATCATTCTTGGATGTTTTACAATAATTTTATAACAACTTTATATCATTTTTTGGGACTAACCTATTGACATAGTGCCAAAGTGCCAGTTGCTAGTTTTGCTTGTTTTTTACTTCGTAGAATATCAGTACCAAACGGAGTCCAATCGTGACGAAACTTTTTGGAGATTTTTTCCGGACCAGAAGACACCCAGTGGGCCAAAGAAGTGCCAGAGAGGTGGCCTGTGGAGGCCACAACCCACATGGGCGCGCCAGGGGGCCCCCGGCGCGCCCTGGTGGGTTGTGCCCTCCACGGGGCCCCCCTCCACTGCCTCTGACGCCTATAAATTCCCAAATATTTAGAAAACCCTAGGAGAGTCAACAAAACACAATTCCAGCCGCCGCAAGTTCCAGAACCTCGAGATCCAATCTAAACACCATCACGGAGGGGTTCATCTTCTTCATAGGTGCCTCTCCGATGATGTGTGAGTAGTCCACCATAGACCTACTGGTCCGTAGGCAGTAGCCAGATGGCTTCCTCTCTCTCTCTTTTGATTCTCAATACAATGGTCTCTTGGAGATCTATTTGATGTAAACTTTTGCGGTGTGTTTGTTGGGATCCGATGAATTTTGAGTTCATTATCAGTTTCTATCCATGAATATTATTTGAGTCTTCTTTGATCTCTTATATGCATGATTACTTATAGCCTCGTATTTCTTCTTCGAATCTTTGGTTTAGTTAGGCTGACTAGATCGATTTTTCTTGCCATGGGAAGAGGTGCTTTGTGATGGGTTCAATCTTGCGGTGTCCTTTCCCAGTGACAGAAGGGGCAGCAAGGCACTCATGTATCGTTTCCATTAAGGATAACAAGATGGGGTCTATTCCTACATGAATAGATCTTGTCTACTGATACGTCTCCATCATATCTACTTTTCCAAACTCTATTGCCCTTGTTTTGGACTCTAATTTGCATGATTTGAATGGAACTAACCCGGACCGACTCTGTTTTCAGTAGAATTGCCTTCGTGCTATTTTTGTGCAGAAATAAAAGTTCTCGGAGTGACCTGAAAATTTACGGAGAATATTTTTGGAATTAATAAAAAATACTGGCGAAAGAATCAACTAGAGGGGGTCCACCCATTGGCCACAAGCCAGGGGGGCGCGCCCAGGTGGCTTGTGGGCCCCCTGCAACTCCTCCGACCTCAACTCCAACTCCATATAACCCTATTCAAGCAGAAAAAAATCAAGGAGAAGAGTTCATCGCGTTTCACGATATGGAGCCGCCGCCACCTCCTGTTCTTCCTCGGGAGGGCAGATCTGGGGTCCGTTTTGGGCTCCGGAGAGGGGAAATCGACGCCGTCGTCATCACCAACCATCCTTGATCACCAATTTCATGATGCTCTCCGCCGTTCGTGAGTAATCCCATCGTAGGCTTGCTGGACGGTGATGGGTTGGATGAGATTTACCATGTAATCGAGTTAGTTTTGTTAGGGTTTGATCCCTAGTATCCACTATGTTCTGAGATTGATGTTGCTATGCTTAATGCTTGTCACTAGGGCCCGAGTGCCATGATTTCAGATCTGAACCTATGATGTTTTCATGAATATATATGTGTTCTTGATCCTATCTTGCAAGTTGTACACACCTATTACGAGTTATGATCCGCATCCCCCAGGGTGACAATAACTGGGATTCTTTCCGGAGATTACCGTAGTTTGAGGAGTTCATGTATTCACTAAGTGCTAATGCTTTGGTCCGGTTCTCTATTAAAAGGAGGCCTTAATATCCCTTAGTTTCCATTAGGACCCCGCTGCCACGGGAGGGTAGGACAAAAGATGTCATGCAAGTTATTTTCCATAAGCACGTATGACTATATATGGAATACATGCCTACATTATATTGATGAATTGGAGCTAGTTCTGTGTCACCCTATGTTATAACCGTTGCATGATGAATGCCATCCGACATAATTATCCATCACTGATACGTTGCCTATGAGCTTTTCATATATTGATCTTTGCTAAAGTTACTTTTCCGTTACCACTGTTACGATTGCTACAAAACCGCTACTGTTACTTTTGCTACCGTTACCGTTACTTCCATACTACTTTGCTACTAAATACTTTGCTGCAGATATTAAGTCTTTCAGGTGTGGTTGAATTGACAACTCAGCTGCTAATACTCGAGAATATTCTTTGGCTCCCCTTGTGTCGAATCAATAAATTTGGGTTGAATACTCTACCCTCGAAAACTGTTGCGATCCCCTATACTTGTGGGTTATCAAGCTCTTTTCTGGCGCCGTTGCCGGGGAGCATAGCTCTATTCTCTGAGTCACTTGGGATTTATATCTGTTGATCACTATGAAGAATCTGAAAGACCCAAAAACCAAGATCTATCCCTCTACTACGAGGGGAGGTAAGGAACTGCCATCTAGCTCTGCACTTGATTCACCTTCTGTTATAAGTAAATTTGCGACACCACCACCTGCTATTGATTCTGATATGTCGCAAGCAATTGATGATGCCACTTCTGCTATGCATGATGCTTATGATGATACTTTGCTTGATAATACTGTGCCACTGGGTGAATTTCTTGATGAACAAATTGCTAGAGTTAATGCTGAAACTGATGATATTTTTGAAACTGATGAAATTATTGAAACTGAACACTATGAGACACCTGTTAGACCTAGCTCTCTTAGATATGAATTGCCTAATATACCTAAGGGTTATGTTATGGAGGGAGAGGTAGCTAGGGACTTTCTTGCTTGTAAGGATAGAGATGATCTTAAGAAATTACTATGCAAGTGGAAGGAAAAATCTTTGAATTCTAGAATGCAATATGATCCTAAGTTTGCTACTTCACCTATCTTTGTTACTGATAAGGATTATGAATTCTCTGTCGATCCTGAATTAATTACTTTGGTGGAATCTGATCCTTTCCATGGTTATGAATCTGAAACTGTTGTGGCACATCTTACTAAATTGAATGATATAGCCACCCTATTTACTCATGAGGAATTTTTTTTGTTATTACTATATTCTTAAGCTGTTTCCTTTCTCATTAAAGGGTGATGCTAAGATATGGTTTAATTCTCTTGCTCCTGGTTGTGTGCTTAGTCCCCAGGATATGATATATTACTTCTCTGAAAAATATTTTCCTGCCCATAAGAAACAAGCTGCCTTGCAGGAAATATTTAACTTTGTGCAAATTGAAGAAGAGAGTCTCCCACAAGCTTGGGAGAGGCTTCTCCAATTACTTAATGCTTTGCCTGATCATCGTCTCAAGAAAAATGAAATACTTGATATCTTTTATAATGGACTAACCGATGCTTCTAGGGACCACCTAGATAGTTGTGCTGGTTGTGTTTTCAGGGAACGAACTGTTGAACAAGCTGAACTACTATTGAATAATATATTGAGCAATGATAATGATTGGACTATTCCCGAACCACCTCCAAAGCCAACTCTGAAGAAAAGAGGTATTCTATTTCTCAGTCCTAAAGATATGCAAGAGGCAAAGAAATCTATGAAAGAAAAAGGTATTAAAGCTGAAGATGTTAAGAATTTACCACCTATTGAAGAAATACATGGTCTTGATACCCCGACATAGGTAGTAGAGGTAAATTCTCTCCGTAGATTTGATGAAGGTGATAGTCCTTATAATAAGTCTGCTAGCCAATGCTTGGTTGAGTTTGATAACTTTATTGTTAAGCAAGAAAATTTCAATGCTTATGATAGTAGACAATTGAGACATAATGCTTACATGCTTGATCGCTTAGGTGATTATATGAGTAGAACTATCAATGATCTTAAGCTTATTAGTAAACATGCTTCCATGGTAACTACTCAAGTAGAACAAGTACTTAAGGCACAAAATGATTTGCTTAATGAGATGAATGGTAAGAACAATGATCATTCTATTAGAGTTGTGACTAGAGGTGGTAAAATGACTCAGGAACCTTTGTATCCCGAGGGCCATCCTAAGAGAATTGAGCAGGATTCTCAGAGAATTAATACTGATGCACCTAGTCGTCCCACTAATAAAAGGAAAAAGAATGATGATAGGACTTTGCATGCTGCTAGTGAACCTGTTATAGATACACATGAGAATCCAAATGATATTTCTATTTCTGATGCTAAAACACAACCTGGTGATGAACATGAACTGGGTGATAATATTAATGATGATGTTCATGTTGATGCTCAACCTAGCAATGATAATGATGTGGAGATTGAACCTGCTGTTGATCTTGATAACCCACAACCTAAGAATAAAAGATATGATAAAAGAGACTTTGTTGCTAGGAAGCATGGTAAAGAAAGAGAACCATGGGTTCAGAAACCCATGCCCTTTCCTCCTAAACCATCCAAGAAAAAGGATGATGAGGACTTTGAGCGTTTTGTTGAATTGCTTAGACCTGTCTTTTTGCGTATGCGCTTGACCGATATTCTGAAAATGCCTCCTTATGCTAAGTATATGAAAGATATTGTGACAAATAAAAGAAAGATACCGGAAGCTGAGATTTCCACCATGCTTGCTAATTATACCTTTAAGGGTGGAATACCAAAGAAACTAGGAGATCCCGGAGTACCTACTATACCATGCTCTATTAAAAGAAATTATGTTAAAACTGCTTTATGTGACCTTGGAGCTGGTGTTAGTGTTATGCCTTTCTCTTTGTATCGTAGACTTGATTTGAATAAGTTGACACCTACTGAAATCTCTTTGCAAATGGCTGATAAATCAACTGCTTTACCCATCGGTATTTGTGAGGATGTACCTGTCGTAGTTGCAAATGTTACTATCCTAACAGACTTTGTTATTCTTGATATTGCCGAGGACGACAGTATGTCGATCATCCTTGGTAGACCTTTTTTGAATACTGCACGGGCTGTTATTGATTGCAACAAAGGCAATGTCATTTTTCATGTTAATGGTAATGAGCATACGGTGCACTTTCCGAAGAAACAACCTCAAGTTCATAGTATCAACTCTATTGGAGAAACTCCAACAATTGCTATTGGAGGTTTTAAATTCCCTCTCCCTACTGTCAAGAAGAAATATGAAATAATCATGGTAGGGGACATGCCTGTCCCCGTTGAGGTAACTTAGTGTTATTCGGAAATTCTCCGGTTTCATGTTACTCGAAAGAAGTTTGTTAATAAAACTTGATCAACCTTGTTAATGAATTCTTTTTGATGAGCATGAGATGGATGAATTTAGGAGGCACAACCTTCTGTACCCAACTTTTACTTTCTGTTATCTAGATTAAATAAAGTAAAAATGCTATTATTTTTCTGTTTTCTGAATCATCTGTGCAATAAAAAATGACCTGAAAATAAAAGTTCTCCAAATGCCCTGAAAATGTAGTATGATTTTTTCTGGAATATTAAAGAATTTCTGGCACTGAGAACACATCAGGGGGCTGCACCAGTGGGCCGCAAGACTACAATGCGCGCCCACCCCCCCTGGGCGCGCCCCCCTGGCTTGTGGATCCCACGTAGGCCACCCTCACTTATTCCAGCACCCATCCACTTCGTCTTCCTCCAGAAAAAATCCCACCATTGCTCAAGCCCGTGTTCTAGCTCATTTTGCTGCCATTTTGGGGGATTGTTCTTCGGTATGTGACTCCTCCAATGGTCCAATTAGTTTTTGTTCTTGTGCTTTATATATTGCAAATTTTTGCTGCTGTGGTGACCATGTTCTTGAGATTGCATGTCAAATTTGTGTAGTCCCAAGTAGTTTTGATGCATGATATAGCCTATAGGCACTTGTAGGAGTAGTTTCTATAAGTTTTGTTGAGTTTTGTTCACCTTTATTTTGAGTCACTCAAAATTTCTGAGATTTTTCAGAGAAAGAAAGATGTTGAGGAGAACATACCAAGGTGGTTCCTCGAGCAAGAAGGCCCCGAGACTCGCGATACGTGAGCCTGACTTTGAACCACCGAGGGAAGCTCAAGTGCGGCCTTGTGAATGACCGTCGGATCAATTGATGGTTCATGCCGGTTTCAAGGAATAATTTTACGCGTACACACGAAATGCTGGCCTTGAAGATTTCGTTTCAGACCAATGCAAGCAATATTATCAACTCACTGATTCCTTCATGCGGAGGTTTGAATTTTCATCCAGGCGTAATACACATTCTGTTCTATTAAATCTTTATGATGAATCTTATACTATGGACCTAGAAGATTTTAACCGTGCATGCAAAATTCCACAATGGGGGCAGCCATAGTGATCCTCACAAAACTGAATATAATGATTTTCTTGCTAGCATCACTGTGGGAGAAACTAGAAACATTACACAGGCTACCTTGGGGAGCATTCACTTTCCTGCTATACATTATTTTGCTCTCTTCATAGGTAGATGTATTAACGGTAAACAGGATCATAGCCACCTTTGTGTACCTGATCTTAGTATTCTTAAGAGTGCGGTAATGGGTGATAGACGATATAACTTGGGGGCTATTATTGCTAGGAGGCTACATAAAAATGCTAAGGAAGGAGATTTCTTTGGCAGGATTTATGCCACTCGTGTAGCTAATTATCTTGGGGTACCCATAAGGGGGAATGATATTGAGTTACCACCTGCTTTTCTTGATTATGAGGCTATGGTGTGCTACCAGTTTCTTGAGAGGAACGAACAGTCCTTCCTGTACCGACTAATTTTTGATAGACAGCGTGCTGTCCATATTACCCTTCCTGCTCCTGCCTTCTTTAACTTTCAGGAAAAACGGAGACACTTTATAACCAGAGAGGAGGCAAACGAGTACGAGAGAGAGGCGGAAGCAGCTCGCCTCCGCGCTGCAGCCGTTCAGGCAGTAGCCGCCGTAGCCCAGTACAACCCCAACTATGACTTTGGATATTATCCGGGCCAGCCATGGCCCTAGACCAACTTAGGCCAAAAGCCTAAGCTTGGGGGAGTACGTATTTCTCACCAACATTACATTCATGTTCACACAGTAATCTTAGTAGTCGGTGCTTATACTTTTTCATTGAATCATCCATGGTATTTTATTTCTTCTTTCCGCTTTCTTCTTGTGTGCTTAATTAACCTTGAGAAAATCCAAAAAAAAATTTAGTTCTAGCTTTACCTTTTAGTTTGTTTAGTTGTAGCATTAAAAGAACACCCAAAAAGATTTCTCATTCTTCTTTTGCTTGTTGGGAGCTTTCCCATGTAAATAGTTTTCCTTTCTTCTTTGGGTCGTAAGGAGAAGACCACAATGAAATGTTGAGTGGCTCTCATATGCATTATCGTTTATCTATCAGAGAGCCCATATTACCTTGCCTTCTCCTTTGAGTTATTGTTTGCAGATTCTAGCTTAGTCCCATGCACGTGCACTCTTATTATTATTCACACCGTTCGGTCGTGCAAGTGAAAGGCAATAATGACGATATATGATGAAGTGATTGAGATGGAGAAAAGCTGGTATGAACTCGACCTATTTTGTTTTTGTAAATATGATTAGCTCATCATTCTGGATTCAGCTCATTATGGATGAAACATGTTTGCAATGACAATTAGAGAATATAGTTACTCATGCCATGCTTAATTAGCTAAGAGTGTATAATGGTATGTCTTGAGTGCCAACATGCATTTTTAAAATGGTTGTGATGTAGTATGATAGGATGGTATCCTCCTTTGAATGATTCAAGTGGCTTGACTTGGCACATGTTCACACATGTAGTTGAAACAAAATCAACATAGCCTCCACGATGTTTATATTCATGGTGATTTATATCCTACTCATGCTTGCATTCAATGTTGGTTAATCTCAATGCATGTTTATGACTGTTGTCGCTCTCTAGTTGGTCGCTTCCCAGTCTCTTGCTAGCCTTCACCTGTACTAAGCGGGAATACTGCTTGTGCATCCACTTCCATAAACCCAAGGTTGTTCCATATGAGTCCACCATACCTACCTATATGCGGTATTTACCTGCCGTTCCAAGTAAATTTGCATGTGCCAAACTCTAAACCTTCAAATAGTATTCTGTTTTGTATGCCCGAATCGCTCATGTAGTGACTAGGGGCTGTCGGTATCTTCCATGCTAGGTGGGTTATTCTCACGATGAGTGTTTATTCACTTGTCATTGACGGGAAAGTGGCTGGTAATCGGGATGCCCAGTTCCATGCTCAAAAATCAAATCAAAATATAATGAAACAAAACTCCCCCAGGATTGTTGTTTGTATGGACGGTACCCGTGGATTCGGCTCGCCGTGGAGTGTGTTTGATTGGTGGAGGGGGAGTAAAAACTTTATCATTCTGTTTGGGAACCACCTATAATGTATCTAGCATGGAAGATGGCGAGATCTCTCGGTCATTATGTTGACAATGAAAGCATACCGCTCAAAATTATTATTCATCCCTGTTTTAAAAGCTCGAGCTCTGACACCTCTGCAAATCAATGCTTCCCTCTGCGAAGGGCCTATCTATTTTACTTTATTGTTGAGTCATCCTCCTCTTATAAAAAGCACCAGTTAGAGAGCACCACCGTCATTTGTAAGCTTTGTTATTAATTGATATTGAGTATGACTGTGACTGGATCTCTTTTACCATGAATTACAATTTCCAGTCAGCCCTTGTTCTTCAGAGGTGCTCTGCATTTATGTTTTGCGGTCTCAGAAAGGGCTAGCGAGATACCATTATATCATAGTGTATCATGATTGTTTTGATAAAATTGTTGTCATCCGAGATTTATTATTATTGCTCACTTGTTTATTATGCCATTGATATGAGTAAATGTGAGACCTAAATGTTATTGTGAATATGGTTAGTCTATAATCTTTGCTGAAAACCTGAACATCAGTTAGACATATTTACAACAACAAGATCAAACAGAGTTTGTAAAAGTTTTTCTTTGTCACTTTTAGTTTGTCAACTGAATTTCTTGAGGACAAGCAATGGGTTAAGCTTGGGGGAGTTGATACGTCTCCAACGTATCTACTTTTACAAACTCTTTTGCCCTTGTTTTAGACTCTAATTTGCATGATTTGAATGGAACTAACCCGGACTGACGCTGTTTTCAGCAGAATTGCCTTGGTGCTATTTTTGTGCAGAAATAAAAGTTCTCGGAGTGACCTGCAAATTTACGGAGAATATTTTTGGAATTAATAAAAAATACTGGCGAAAGAATCAACCAGAGGGGGTCCACCCATTGGCCACAAGCCAGGGGGGCGCGCCCCCCTAGGGCGCGCCCAGGTGGCTTGTGGGCCCCCTGCAACTCCTCCGACCTCAACTCCAACTCCATATAACCCTATTAGGGGAGAAAAAAAATCAAGGAGAAGAGTTCATCGATTTTCACGATACAGAGCCGCCGCCACCTCCTGTTGTTCCTCGGGAGGGCAGATCTGGGGTCCGTTTTGGGCTCCGGAGAGGGGAAATCGACGCCGTCCTCATCACCGACCATCCTTCATCACCAATTTCATGATGCTCTCCGCCGTTCGTGAGTAATCCCATCGTAGGCTTGCTAGACGGTGATGGGTTGGATGAGATTTACCATGTAATCGAGTTAGTTTTGTTAGGGTTTGATCCCTAGTATCCACTATGTTCTGAGATTGATGTTGCTATGACTTTGCTATGCTTAATGCTTGTCACTAGGGCCCGAGTGCCATGATTTCAGATCTGAACCTATTATGTTTTCATGAATATATATGTGTTCTTGATCCTATCTTGCAAGTTGTAGACACCTATTACGAGTTATGATCCGCATCCCCCTGGGTGACAATAGCTGGGATTCTTTCCGGTGATTACCGTAGTTTGAGGAGTTCATGTATTCACTAAGTGCTAATGCTTTGGTCCGGTTCTCTATTAAAAGGAAGCCTTAATATCCCTTAGTTTCCATTAGGACCCCGCTGCCACGGGAGGGTAGGACAAAAGATGTCATGCAAGTTATTTTCCATAAGCACGTATGACTATATATGGAATACATGCCTACATTATATTGATGAATTGGAGCTAGTTCTGTGTCACCCTATGTTATAACCATTGCATGATGAATGCCATCCGACATAATTATCCATCACTGATCCATTGCCTACGAGCTTTTCATATATTGATCTTTGCTAAAGTTACTTTTCCGTTGCCACTGTTACGATTGCTACAAAACCGCTACTGTTACTTTTGCTACCGTTACCGTTACTTCCATACTACTTTGCTACTAAATACTTTGTTACAGATATTAAGTCTTTCAGGTGTGGTTGAATTGACAACTCAGCTGCTAATACTCGAGAATATTCTTTGGTTCCCCTTGTGTCGAATCAATAAATTTGGGTTGAATACTCTACCCTCGAAAACTGTTGCGATCCCCTATACTTGTGGGTTATCATCTACATCATGTCATCGTTCTTATTGCATTACTCCATTTTTCCATGAACTTAATACACTAGATGCATGCTGGATAGCGGTCGATGTGTGGAGTAATAGTGGTAGATGCAGGCATGAGTCGGTCTACTTATCTTGGATGTGATGCCTATATAATGATCATCGCCTTGGATATCGTCATGATTATTTGATCTTCTATCAATTGCCCAACAGTAATTTGTTCACCCACCGTGTGCTATACTCATGAGAAAAGCCATTTGTGAAACCTACGACCCCCGGGTCTACTTTTCCAACATATTGCTTTTCGATCTATATTTTTGCCTTTTTGTTTTCAGATCTACTAAACCAAAAACCCAAAAATATATTGCTGCACTTTTTTTGCCCTTTTTATCTTGTGCTCTTGAGAGATCTATCTCTCCTATCTATCACTATCTAATCTATCTTTTTACCGTAGAGAGATTGACAACCTCTCTTTTGCGTCGGGTTGCAAGTATTTGTTATTTGTGTGCAGGTGCTGCTTATTGGGTGGTGGTGATCCTCCTACTGGTTCGATATCCTTGGTTTCATAACTGAGGGAAATACTTACCGTCGCTGTGCTACATCATCCCTTCCTCTTTGGGGAAATACCGACGCAGTCTCAAGCCACGTCACCCGACCTAGATGTTCTTTCTCTTGTCAAAAGAAAAGTGACAGATGAAATGAATAATGCTCTTCTTGCCCCTTACACGATAGAGGAGGTTCGAAAGGCCCTGTTTGATATTGGAGATTTAAAAGCGTCGGGTCCAGATGGGTTACACACTATTTTTTATAAAAGATTTTGGTCTATGTTGGGGGATGATCTGATTGAAGAGGTACTACAGGCGGTGAATACTCGTATTATACCTGATGGGTGTAGTGATACTACAATAGTGATGATTCCTAAGATCAATTCTCCCAAAAAGGTAACTCAATCTAGACCAATTAGTCTGTGTAATGTCATATACAAGGTAATTTCAAAAATGATTGCGGCCCGTTTGAAGATAATCCTTTCAGATATTATCAGCACGACTCAGAGTGCGTTTGTGCCAGGACGAATGATTACAGACAATATTTTAGTGGCATATGAGTGTTTTCACACTATTAAGAAAAAAAGAATGGTAAAGAGGGACTGTGTGCTATTAAACTAGATATGCACAAGGTGTATGACCGAGTAGAGTGGCCTTTCTAAAGGAGATTATGCTCAAATTGGGATTCCAAGAGAACTGGGTAAATTTAGGTATTCAATGTGTATCCTCAGTGGAATAACGGATTCGTTTTAATATGGAAGAAACTGAGAGTTTTAAACCTTCTAGAGGATTGAGGCAGGGAGATCCTCTATCTCCATACGTATTCTTGTTATGTACGGAGGGGTTGATTGCTCTCTTAGCGAATGCTGAAGAGAATGGGAATATTTCTGGAATAAAGGTTAGCAGAGATGCACCATCGGTGTTAAACCTTCTTTTTGATGATGACTCTCTGATCCTGATGAAATCAAATGCTATGAATGCGGAGGCGTTGAAATCGGTTTTGGATTCTTATTGCGCCACCTTGGGACAAATGGTGAGTGCTAAAAAATCGAGTATATTTTTTAGTCCCGATACCAAGGTGGAAGACAAGGCGCAGATTTGCACAATTCTGAATATTATGACTGAAGCACTCAATGATAAATATTTGGGTTTGCCTGCAAATGTGGGGATGGACAAAAGTGATTGCTTCCAATTCTAGATTGATCGAGTTATTATGGAAATTAGTGGTTGGAAAGAAAAAATGTTATCCGCGGGAGGAAAGGAAATTTTGCTCAAATCTGTTGTACAAGCTATCCCAACGTATGGCATGTCCGTCTTTAAAATTCCTAAAAAAATGTAAAGGAATCATTGACGCGATGCCGCATTTCTGGTGCAATGACGAAGACAATCAGAAGAGAATGCATTGGATGGCGTGGTGAAAGATGTGTGTCCCAAAATACCAAGGAGGTATGGGTTTCCGTGATATACACTGTTTCAACCTGGCTATGTTAGCCAAACAAGCATGGTGTCTGCTTGATAATCCTAAGTCTCTATGTGCGATTATCCTTAGAGCTAAATCCCAAAGGGTGATCTAATGAATGCAATTCCAAAAAAGGGTTCCTCTTTTACTTGGCAAAGTATTATGGCGGGGGCCAATTCTCTAAAAAATGGTTATATCTGGCGGGTTGGAAATGGACAGAATATTGATATTTGGCGAGATGCTTGGATCCCAAACTGTGCGAACAGGAAAATTATTACTCCTAGAAGGGGGAATCTTCTGTCTAAGGTCTCTGATCTTATTGACCCAGTCACGAATTCATGGGATGAAGATTTGGTGAGACAAACGTGTGGCCAATTGATGCTCAAAGAGTGCTCGCTATTCTACTTCCCATGCATAATATGACGGATTTCATTGCTTGGAGCTATACAAAAAATAGATTGTTTACTGTTCGATTGACCTATTTGGAAGAATGGAACCAACAACATGGGAAAAAATTGCAACATGCAAATGGGATGGGTAGAACCAATGTCAATCCTATTTGGGGTAAAATTTGGAAGTTATCTTGTCCGACAAAGGTTAAAAAATTCATTTGGCGTACACTACATGGAACCCTCCCTTGCCGAGTTACACTAGCTAATAGACACATGAAGGTTTCGCCCATCTTCCCATCATGCTTAAATGGACCAGAAGATACAAAACACGTCTTGTTCAGGTGTCGGGAAGCAAAAGAAGTTTGGGGCAAGTTAGGCTTGTATGAGGTGATCAATAAAGCTTGTGTTGTTGACCATGCGGGACAAGCGGTACTAGAATTCTTACTCCTTATGCAAGATCATGAATTATCTATACTGGGCACCTAGAACGTATGTGAATTGTTCGCTATAACAGCTTGGTATTTATGGTGGGATAGACGTCAATTGGTTCATGAAGGAAAGTTTCAAGATGCAAACCGAACTTCTATAGGGGCTCGTGCAATAACGGCAAACTATGTTAATGCCTACTCCCCTAAGGAAACTAGTAAAAAAGGGGGATGGAGCATCCCCCTACGGCTTTTGTGAAGCTGAATGTTGATGTCTCTTATGATAATGATCTACTTCAGGGTACAGCTAGAGCGGTCATCAGAGACGACAAAGGCAGATTCATCGTCGGTGGAAACTGGAGGATTGATTGTTGTGCGGATGTATTAGCAGCAGAAGTTATGGCTCTAAAGTTTGGGTTATACCTTGCACAGAAAGCTGATTGCAATCGTCTAGTTGTTAACTCGGACAATATGGAAGTGATTGAGACAATGAAGATGTTGGAAATATGCCCTAGAGACAATAATAAATTGGTTATTATCATATTTCCCTGTTCATGATAAACATCTATTATCCATGCTAGAATTGTATTGATCGGAAACTCAAATACATGTGTGGATACATAGACAACACCATGTCCCTAGTGAGCCTCTACTAGACTAGCTCGTTGATCAAAGATGGTTAAGGTTTCCTAACCATAGACATGAGTTGTCATTTGATAACAGGGTCACATCATTAGGAGAATGATGTGATGGACAAGACCCAACCGTAAGCATAGCATTTGATCGTATTAGTTTATTGCCAGTGCTTTCTTCATGTCAAGTATATGTTCCTAAGACCATGAGATCATGCAATTCCCTGGCACCGGAGGAATGCCTTGTGTGTATCAAACGTCACTTCGTAACTGGGTGATCATAAAGGTACTCTACAGGTATCTCCAAGGGTGACTGTTGGGTTGGCATGGATCAAGACTGGGATTTGTCACTCCGTATGATGGAGAGGTATCTCTGGGCCCTCTCGGTAATACAACATCACAAGAAGCTTGCAAGCAATGTGACTAAGAATTTAGTCACGGGATCTTGTATTACGGAACGAGTAAAGAGACTTGCCAGTAAAGAGATTGAACTAGGTTTGGAGATACCGACGATCGAATCTCGGGCAAGTAACATACCGCTCGACAAAGGGAATTGCATGCGGGATTGATTGAATCCTTGGCATCATGGTTTGATCGATAAAGATATTCATTGGAATATGTGGGAACCAATATGGGCATCCAGGTCCCGCTATTGGTTATTGACCGGAGAGGTGTCTCGGTCATGTCCACATGATTCTCGAACCCGTAGGGTCCGCACACTTAACGTTCGGTGACGATATAGTATTATTGGGTTATGTATGTTGGTGACCGAATTTTGTTCGGAGTCCCGGATGAGATCCTGGATGTCATGAGGAGCTCCGGAATGGTCCGGAGGTAAAGATTTATATATGGGAAGTCATATTTTGGCTACCGGAAAAGTTTTGGGTTTTTCTGGTATTGTACCGGGAAGCTTCTAGAAGGTTCCGGAAACTTCCGGAGGAGTCCGGAAGTCCACCAAGGGTTCCACAACGTCCCAAGGGTTTGCATGGGCTGAGGCGAGGAGCCCTGGCATTATTGGGCCAGGTGCACAAGTTCCTCAAGGCCCATGTGGCTTGGGAGACGTGGAAAGTCCACCTGTGTATGGAAAGGGAGGGAATTGGATTAGGAGTCCAACTCCTCCCCCTTGGCTGCGCCCTAGGGCTTGGAGGTCTGTTCCCGACGCCCCTCCACCTACATATAGAGGGGAGAGGGCACCCCAAGAGGACACACCAAGCCCTTGGCGCCCCTCTCTCTCCCTAGATCGTTTTCTCCTCCGTTCGCGGTTTCGGTAGCGCTCGGTGTAGCCCTGCCGGGATTGCTCCACCACCATCTCCACCAAGCCGTCGTGCTAGTTTAGAACCCATCCACTACTCCGCCCTCGCTCGCTGGATCGAGGAGGCAGAGACGTCATCGAGCCGCACGTGTGCTGAACGCGGAGGTGTCGTCCGTTCGGCGCTAGATCGGGATGGATCGCGATTGGATCATGAAGACGTACGACTACATCAACCGCGTTATATACGCTTCT
Organism: Elymus sibiricus; assembly: GCA_039707655.1. Classification (NCBI taxonomy): domain Eukaryota; kingdom Viridiplantae; phylum Streptophyta; class Magnoliopsida; order Poales; family Poaceae; genus Elymus; species Elymus sibiricus. Next base: position 119,418,429 of record CM077675.1, read on the forward strand.
GCTTAGCAATCTACAAGGGCATGTAGATACACTCCCCCTATCGTAGCCATGCATCTCCATGTATAGATCTTGCGTGTGCGTAGGAAATTTTTTGTTTCCCATGCAACATTCCCCAACAGTGGCATCATGAGCTAGGTCTATGCGTAGATGATACGCACGAGTAGAACACAAAGAGTTTGTGGGCGTTGATGTTCAGATTGCTTACCTCCTTAGTCTTATTTTGATTCGGCGGTATTGTGGGATGAAGCGGCCCGGACCAACCTTACTTGTCCACGTACAAGAGACCGGTTCCACCGACTGACATGTAACTTAGTTGCATAAAGGTGGCTGGCGGGTGTCTGTTGATGTCTACTACGCAAACTTCTTCTTGTAGACTCGTGTTGGGCCTCCAAGCGCAGAGTTTTGTAGGACAGTAGCAAATTTCCCTCAAGTGGATGACCTAAGGTTTATCAATCCGTGGGAGGTGTAGGATGAAGATAGTCTCTCTCAAGCAACCCTGCAATCAAATAACAAAGAGTCTGTTGTGTCCCCAACACACCCAATACAATGGTAAATTGTATAGGTGCACTAGTTCGGCGAAGAGATGGTGATACAAGTGTAATATGGATGGTAGATATAGGTTTTTGTAATCTGAAAATATAAAAACAACAAGGTAACTAATGATAAAAGTGAGCACAAACGGTATTGCAATGCTTAGAAACAAGGCCTAGGGTTCATACTTTCACTAGTGCAAGTTCTCTCAACAATACTGACATAGTTGAATCATATGTAAATCCCTCACGTGCGACAAAGAGTTCACTCCAAAGTCACAAATAGCGGAGAACAAACGAAGAAATTATTGTAGGGTACGAAACCACCTCAAAGTTATCTTTTCCGATCAATCTTATGAGCTATCCCTATAAGTGTCACGAACAGCCCTAGAGTTCGTACTAAAATAACACCTTAAGATACACATCAACCAAAACCCTAATGTCACCTAGATACTCCAATGTCACCACAAGTACCCATGGGCTTGATTATACGATATGCATCACACAATTTCAGATTCATCATGTTCAATCCAACACAAAGAACTTCAAAGAGTGCCCGAAAGTTTCTACCGGAGAGTCAAGATGAAAACGTGTGCCAACCCCTATGCATAGATTCCCAAGGTCACGGAACCCGCAAGTTGATCACCAAAACATACATCAAGTGGATCAATAGAACATCCCATTGTCACCACGGATATCCCATCGCAAGACATACATCAAGTGTTCTAAAATCCTTAAAGACTCAATCCGATAAGTAAACTTCAAAGGGAAAACTCAATTCATCACAAGAAGATAGAGAGGGGAAAATTCCATATGATTCATCTATATCAATAAAGCTCGCGGTACATCAAGATCGTGTCATCTCAAGAACACGAGAGAGAGAGAGATCAAACACATAGCTACCGGTACATACCCTCAGCCCCGAGGGTGAACTACTCCCTCCTCGTCATGGAGACCGCCGGGATGATGAAGATGGCCTCGGGTGATGATTTCCCCCTCGGGCAGGGTGCCGGAACGGGCTCCCGATTGGTTTTTCGTGGCTACAGAGGCTTGCGGCGGCGGAACTCCCGATCTCCGTTTCTTTCTGGAGGTTTCTCGATTTATAGGAGTACTTGGCGTTGGAAACACGTCAGAGGGGTGCCCGAGGGGTCCACAAGACAGGGGGGTGCGCCCTAGGGGGGCGCCCCCCTGGCTTGTGGCCAGGTGGTGGACCCCCTCCGGTTGATTCTTTCGCCAGTATTTTTTATATTTTCCAAAAATATTCTCCGTAAATTTTCAGCCCATTCCGAGAACTTTTATTTCTGCACAAAAACAACACCACGGTAACTCTGCTGAAAACAGCGTCAGTCCGGGTTAGTTCTAATCAAATCATACCAAAATCATATAAAATTATTGTAAACATGGCATGAATACTTCATAAATTATAGATACGTTGGAGACGTATCAGCATCCCCAAGCTTAATTCCTGCTCGTCCTCGAGTAGGTAAATGATAAAAGAAATAATTTATGAAGTGTGAATGCTAGCAAGTGCACAAGTTTGATCAATGATAATTCCAATCACCTTTTCTAGCATCAATATAAACCATAAACAGTAGCTCATCTCATAAAACTTCTCATGATCAAGTAACAAGCTATTCACATGTTAAAGTATAGATCAGAAAGTTTCTTGAAAACTAACAAACCATATTCCTAGTCATCGAACAATTGCAATTCATCTTATTTTCAGGAAGGGTCTATGTAAGAGCTTTGATTTAGCAAATTCCACATACTCAACTATCATATAGTCTTCCATGATTATTGTCACTCAAAGCATATTTTTAGGACAAATAGCATCCATCGAACACAGAGAAAGATAGGGGCTTAATGTTTCGCCTCCCAACTTTTTTATCATATAGATAATTGTCAACAATAATAATTCATGATCAAATATATTTGTGTGGATATATATGTCTAGATCATTCCCCAACACATGACGCTTGCCAAGAGAAAAAGGCGAAATATAGGAAGTGGTGAAGATCACCATGACTCTTGCATAAAGGTAAGTACTAGAAAGTAAAAGATAGGCCCTTCGTAGAGGGAAGCATTGATTTGCAAAGGTGCCAGAGCTCGAGCTTTTAAAACAGAGATAAATAATAATATTGAGCGGTATACTTTCATTGTCAACATAACAACCGAGAGATCTCGGTATCTTCCATGCTAGATACATTATAGGCGGTTCCCAAACAGAATGGTAAAGTTTTTACTCCCCCTCCACCAATCAATCACACTCCACGTCGAGCCGAATCCACGGGTACCGTCCATACAAACAATAATCTTGGGGGAGTTTTGTTTCATTATATTTTGATTTTATTTTTGAGCATGGAACTGGGCATCCCGAATACCAGCCACTTTCTCGTGAATGATAGTGAATCAACACATATCATGAGAATAACCCACCTAGCATGGAAGATACTGACAACCCCTAGTCACTATATGAGTGATTCGGGCATACAAGACAGAATATTATTTGAAGGTTTAGAGTTTGGCACATGCAAATTTACTTGGAAGGGCAGGTAAATACCGCATATAGGTAGGTATAGTGGACTCTCATGGCAAAACTGGTTTAAGGGTGTTTGGATGCACAAGTAGTATTTCTACTTGGTGCGGAAGTTTTGTCTAGTATGAGGTGGAAGCAAGCACCACATGTTGGAGGATCCATAACAATATAAATTCTATACAAATATACCCAAACATAACTCATTAAGTTGTCTTCCTTGTCCAATTTCAACTAATTTGCTCGAGTTTGAAAATAATTAATGAGCTCACAATCATAGAAGATGTCCAAGATAGTATATTTATATGTGGAATCTCTCTTCCTTCAATATTCTTTCATGAATCGTTCAAGTGACCAATGCGGTGTTTGCTAACTTTCAATAAATTTTACCACCTATACTTATTATGTGTGAAGTCATTACTCCCCATGGGATAAGTATATGAAGCATATTTAATTTCAGATTTATGATATTCAATTCATTCAACCATTTACTCATAGGATATAAGTGAAGCACGAGAGTGAATGACAAACTACTCCAAAAAGATATAAGTGAAGATCAATGAGTAGCCAACAATTAAATAACTATGTGAAGACTCTTTCTCATCTAAGAATTTCAGATCTTAAGTATTTTATTAAACAGCAAGCAAAATAAAAATAGCACTCCAAGAATAGCACGCATCATGTGAACGAATAAAAATTTAGGCTCAACATAGGCTAACCGATAATTGTTGATGAAGAGAGGTGGGATGTGTAGCATCCCCAAGCTTAGATGCTTGAGACTTCTTGAAATATTTGATTGGGGTGCCTTGGGCATCCCCAAGCTTGAGCTTTTGTATCTCGTTCAATCCTCTCATATCCCGGTTTCACCTATTCTCAAAAACTTCATCCACACAAAACTTGAAAAGAACTCGTGAGATAGGTTAGTGCACATAATAATAAATCAACTCTTTATGTACTGCCAATACAAGTTGCACAATAATTTTCAAACATTAGGTACTGTTTACTATCATCTCCACAATTTATATCTACCAATATAGGCTATGGAAACTATAGGATAAGTAGATAACAAAACTATGATAGCAATCTGTCCAAACAGAACAGTCTGTAGCAATTTATGAAAACAGTGTACTTCTGTAACTCAAAAAATTATGAAACTTTAGGACATGCTATAAAATTTATATGAAAACACTGTGTAAAAATTTCAGAAACGTTCCACGTTCCAGTAAAATATGAAAATTCAAACACTACAGCAAAAGTTTCTGTTTTTACACAGCACACATCAAAACATGCAATGCAAGCATCCTAAGACAATTCTTGGAACTTTTTATTGAAAAACAAGATTATAAATAACACCTAACATAGAACAACAAAATAAAATGACACTCCAAGCAAAACACATATTATGTGACGAATAAAAATATAGCTCTAAGTAAGATATACCGATAATGTTGAAGACGAAAGAGGGGATGCCTTCCGGGGCATCCCCAAGCTTAGGCACTTGAGTCTTCCATGGATATTAACTTGGGGGTGCCTTGGGCATCCCCAAGCTTAGTTTCTTGTCACTCCTTATTCTCCTCATATCGGTGTCTCACCCAAAACTTGAAAACTTCAATCACACAAAACTTAACGGAACTTCGTGAGAAGGGTTAGTATAATAAATAAAGATAATTCACTTAGGTACTGTCAAGACAAGATTCATAATTGTTCCCACATCATACCTACTGTATTCTATCATTTGCATAATTTATATCACTCAATATAAGCTATAGAAACACTAAAACAAGTAAACTATGCATGCAAAACAGAATCTGTCAAAAACAGAACAGTCTGTGAAGATCTGTAGTGTAACCATACTTCCCTGTCTCTAAATATTCTGAAAAATTAGGACAACCTGACGAATTTTTATATCAATACTGTGTAAAAATTTCAGATAATTATCGCGCTCCAGTAAAAAATGATAAATCCTGAACTGGAGTCAAAAGTTTCTGTTTTGGTTCAGCATCAATTCTACTCATCTTGTGAGTCATCCCAAAGGCTTTACTTGGCACTTTATTGAAATAAATGGCACAAAACATGATTATTACAGTAGCTTAATCATGTGAACACACTAAAACAGTAGGTATAAATATTGGGTTGTCTCCCAACAAGCGCTTTTCTTTAATGCCTTTTAGCTAGGCATGATGATTTCAATGATGCTCACATAGGAATAATAATTGAAACATGCAAAAGTGCATCATGAAGCTCATGACAAGCACATTTAAGTCTAACCCACTTCCTATGCATAGGTATTTTGTGAGCAAACAATTTATGGGAGAAAGAATCAACTAGCATAGGAAGGCAAAACAAGCATAACTTCAAAACTTTGAACACATAGAGAGGAAACTTGATATTATTGCAATTCCTACAAGCATATGTTCCTCCCTCATAATAAATTTCAGTAGCATCATGAAGGAATTGCACAATATAACTATCACATAAATCATTCTCTTCATGATCCACAAGCATAGAAAATTTGTCACTCTCCACATAAGCAATTTTCTTCTCATTCATAATAGTGGGAGCAAACTCAACAAAATAACTATCATGTGATACTTGATTGACATAACCACTTAGAATATTGAAATCATGATGAAAAGTTTCATGGTTACTATCACTCTTTATAGCATACATGTCATCACAATAATCATCATAGATAGGAGGCATGCCATCATCATAATAGTTTTGCTCATCAAAACTTGGGGGACTAAAAATATCATATTCATCAAACATAGCATCCCCAAGCTTGTGGCTTTGCATATCATTAGCATCATGAATATTCAGAGAATTCATACTAGCAATATTGCAATCATGCTCATCATTCAAGGAATTCTCACTGAGTATTTTTATAAATTCTTCCTCTACCAATTGAGCACAATTTTACTTTCCATCATTTTCACGAAAGACATTAAAAAGATGAAGCATATGAGGCAACCTCAATTTCATATTTTTTGTAGTTTTCTTTTATAAACCAAACTAGTGATAAAACAAGAAACTAAAAGATTCAATTGCAAGATCTAAAGATATACCTTCAAGCACTCACCTCCCCGGCAACGGCGCCAGAAAAGAGCTTGATGTCTACTACGCAACCTTCTTCTTGTAGACTCGTGTTGGGCCTCCAAGCGCAGAGTTTTGTAGGACAGTAGCAAATTTCCCTCAAGTGGATGACCTAAGGTTTATCAATCCGTGGGAGGTGTAGGATGAAGATAGTCTCTCTCAAGCAACCCTGCAATCAAATAACAAAGAGTCTGTTGTGTCCCCAACACACCCAATACAATGGTAAATTGTATAGGTGCACTAGTTCGGCGAAGAGATGGTGATACAAGTGTAATATGGATGGTAGATATAGGTTTTTGTAATCTGAAAATATAAAAACAGCAAGGTAACTAATGATAAAAGTGAGCACAAACGGTATTGCAATGCTTAGAAACAAGGCCTAGGGTTCATACTTTCATTAGTGCAAGTTCTCTCAACAATACTGACATAGTTGAATCATATGTAAATCCCTCACGTGCGACAAAGAGTTCACTCCAAAGTCACAAATAGTGGAGAACAAACGAAGAAATTATTGTAGGGTACGAAACCACCTCAAAGTTATCTTTTCCGATCAATCTTATGAGCTATCCCTATAAGTGTCACGAACAGCCCTAGAGTTCGTACTAAAATAACACCTTAAGATACACATCAACCAAAACCCTAATGTCACCTAGATACTCCAATGTCACCACAAGTACCCATGGGCTTGATTATACGATATGCATCACACAATTTTAGATTCATCATGTTCAATCCAACACAAAGAACTTCAAAGAGTGCCCCAAAGTTTCTACCGGAGAGTCAAGACGAAAACGTGTGCCAACCCCTATGCATAGATTCCCAAGGTCACGGAACCCGCAAGTTGATCACCAAAACATACATCAAGTGGATCAATAGAACATCCCATTGTCACCACGGATATCCCATCGCAAGACATACATCAAGTGTTCTCAAATCCTTAAATACTCAATCCGATAAGTAAACTTCAATGGGAAAACTCAATTCATCACAAGAAGATAGAGAGGGGAAAATTCCATATGATTCATCTATATCAATAAAGCTCGCGGTACATCAAGATCGTGTCATCTCAAGAAAACGAGAGAGAGAGATCAAACACATAGCTACTGGTACATACCCTCAGCCCCGAGGGTGAACTACTCCCTCCTCGTCATGGAGACCACCGGGATGATGAAGATGGCCTCCGGTGATGGTTTCCCCCTCCGGCAGGGTGCCAGAACGGGCTCCCGATTGGTTTTTCGTGGCTACAGAGGCTTGCGGCGGCGGAACTCCTGATCTCCGTTTCTTTCTGGAGGTTTCTCGATTTATAGGAGTACTTGGCGTTGGAAACACGTCAGAGGGGTGCCCGAGGGGCCCACAAGACAGGGGGGCACGCCCCCTGGCTTGTGGCCAGGTGGTGGACCCCCTCCGGTTGATTCTTTCGCCAGCATTTTTTATATTTTCCAAAAATATTCTCCGTAAACTTTCAGCCCATTCCGAGAACTTTTATTTCTGCACAAAAACTACACTACGGTAACTCTGCTGAAAACAGCGTCAGTCCGGGTTAGTTCTAATCAAATCATACCAAAATCATATAAAATTATTGTAAAAATGGCATGAATACTTCATAAATTATAGATACGTTGGAGACGTATCATCTGTCTCTCCCACTTTAGTTGAATCGGATTCGACAGAGGCGGTTGAAAGCACAACTTCTCCCTAGGTGGTTTTGGTAATTAATAACAACATATATTTCATTTAACTAATGTTTCCACCAAGTGTATTTCAGGAAAAATTTCAATGATGGGATTGGCTAAGGATTGTGTGGAGAACCTAACCAAGGAAAGGAAGGAATAGGATTGGCCATGCTTCAAGAATGAGGACTCTACATTTTACATTTTGTGAGAAATCACTTTTGAGTCCATAGGAAAGCCAATACTATTAAAAGGGGATGAGGTAAATATGATGATCTGGTTGCTCAAGTGCTTAGAGATTAACCACCAAAAAATACTCACCCACTTTCCCACACATATCTTCTGTCCAAAACCAAAAGTCAAAATTCGGTGACACCAACTTCCCATTCAGATCCACCGACTTTTCCCTAGATAGAAGCCAAACCAAACCCTAGCATCTCGGTACTACCAACATTCCATTCGGTGCAACCGAAACCAGTGACCAACTCTCTGTTAGCCATTTTCAAGAATCGGTCCCACCGACTTTTGAGAATCGGTCTCACCGAGTGTTGGACCAACTCTCTGTTAACCAGTTTCTTAAAATTGGTCCCACTGAGTTTGAGGAATCGGTCTCACCGAGTTTTGGTAACTGACTAGGTCACCCATATCGGTACCACCGAGATTCATATATCGGTCTCACCGAAAACGCCAAAGTTGCCACATTTTGCACTAGTCGGTGCAACCGAGATGTCACTTCGGTTTCACCGAGTTGGGCAATAATGTTGTAATGGTTGGATTTTTGGAGATGTCTATATATAGCCCACCACCACCTCTCACTCATAAGAGAAGCACTCAGAACATACACCCACTTGCCATATCCGATTTTCTGAGAGAGAACCACCTAACCTTGTGTTGAGGTCAAGATCATCCACTCCAACCATATGGATCTTGATTTCTAGCCTCCCCAAGTTGCTTTCCATCCAATCAATCTCTTCTACCCATGCCAAACCTGTGAGAGAGTGATTGAGTGTTGAGGAGACTATCTTTTGAAGCACAAGAGCAAGGAGTTCATCATACTACCACATCTATTACCTTTTGGAGGGTGGTGCCTCCTAGATTGGTTAGGTGTCGCTTGGGAGCCTCCTTCTTCGTGATTGTGGAGTTGAACCAAGAGAGTTTTTAAGGGCAAGGAGATCGCCTACTTCGTGAAGATCTACCCCGAGTAAGGCTAGTCCTCCGTGGACGTAGGCCATCATGGAAATGATGAGGTTGCTACTTCGTGGACCCTTCGTGGGTGGAGCCCTCCGTGGACTCTCGCGACCGTTACCCTCCGTGGGTTGAAGTCTCCACAAACGTGGACATACGATAGCACCACCTATCGGAACCACGGGAAAAATCTTCGTGTCTCCAAATTGCGTTTGATCTTCCTATCCCTACCCTCTTACATATGCGTGTCTTTACTTTTCGCTGCAATACTCATAGATATGCATGTGTAGGGTGAACTTGACTTGCTACAATTGCTAAAATCTGTCAACAACTAAAATTGGGAAAATGTTAGATTTTTATTTGGTCAAGTAGTCTAATCACCCCCCTCTAGACCTACTTTCGATCCTATAAGTGGTATCAGAGCTTTGGTCTCCATTGCATTGGTCTCATAACCTAGGAGAGTATGGCGTCCAGTGAGGGAAATTATCATCATAGAGGTCCATATTTTGATGGTACAAACTTTGCTAGTTGGAAGCATAAGATGAAAGTGCATATTCTTGGTCATAACCCCGCTGTATGGGCTGTTGTTCGTGTTGGCTTGCAAGGTGAATTCTTTGGTGATGAAAAGGAACTGGATAGTGAAGCGACCGCGGAAGAATTGAAGATGTTGCAATACAATGCTCAAGCATGTGGCATTCTATTCAACGGCCTATGCCCCAAAGAATTCAACAAGATTAGCCGTCTTGAGAATGCAAAGGAAATTTGGGATACTTTGGTTGATATGCACGAAGGAACCAAATCCGTCAGGGAATCTAAGTTGGATGTGCTACAAAGTCAACTTGACAAGTTCAAGATGAAGGATGGTGAAGTTGCCGCCGAAATGTACTCTAGGCTTGCTCTCATCACAAATGAGATTGCCGGCTTAGGAAGTGAAGAAATGACCAACAAATTTATCATCAAGAAGATCCTTAGAGCCTTGGATGGAAAGTACGACACCGTGTGCACATTGATCTAAATGATGCCAAACTACAATGATCTCAAGCCTACGGAAGTAATTGGAAGGATTGTTGCTCATGAGATGTCACTCAAGGACAAAGAAGAACTTCACACCAAGTCAAGCGGTGCATACAAAGCTACAAGTGACACTCCCGCTACATCAAGTCACAACCTTGTAACCAATGAAGAGGTAAGCCTCATGGTCAAGAAATTCAACAAGTTCTACAAGAGTAGAGGCAAAGAAAGAAGCTCCAATTCAAGATACAAAGAGAAGCACCCCACAAAAGAAGATAAGAGCCACCTAGAAGAAAGAGCTCAAGAGACGAGTCACCTCAAAGAGAGAGAAGGAGTAGAGATGATCGTTATGAACGAAGACCCTTAAGGAGAAGTAGGGACTCGGAGAAGAAGGACAAGTACACCAAGAGCTATACAAGAAGAAGACATCAAGATCATGTTGGTGAATGGGTTTCCAGCTCCGAATCCGACAATCACGCCAAGAGAAGCTATCACTCCGACTCCGACTATAGTGAAGATGAAGGTGTTGTTGGACTTGCACTCGTTTCCTCCAACTCCTATGACATATATGATTCACCAAATGAAGGGAGTGGAAGTTCCTTCATGGCTAAAGGCCCCAAGGTATCACACCCCGAATACATTGACTTCAATAGTGATGAGGATGACTTACTTGGAGATGATGACTTGCTATTAGAAAAAACTAGTGATATTAGTCAAAATGAACTAGATAATGATCATGCTAGTCAAGATAAGTCATGTGATAATGATAAGAAGGAAATAGAGAGACTAACTAAAGAATTAAACACTCTTAAGTTAGCCCATGAATCTACTCTAGAAGATCATAGAGAGCTCGTAAGAACTCATGAGAAGCTGCGCTTCGAGAAGCTCAATTTGGAGCAAGAACATGAGTTTCTTAAAGCTATCAATGACGATCTCTGAAAGAAGACTTCTTCTTATCTAGCCAAATGACTACCCTTGTCTACATTTATTCCACAAGTTAAGACTAAGCAAACTAGTAACAAAGGCAAGAAAGGTTCTTCAACTAGTAGCAATAAAAATGATAAATCCAATAATATTGCTTCTAGTAGTTCTATTGATTCCACTAATGATTCTCTTAGCCAAGTTACACTTGAGCAAGAAAATGATCTATTGAAAGGGATTATAGAAAAAGGTATCTACAAAAGTCTTGCCGGATGTAAGCAATTTGAGGAGATTGTACGCAAGCATGGAGGATACCGGAAGAACCAAGGCATTGGCTACTTCAATGCCAACGGAGTTGAATGGGAAGAAGGTTAATACCCCAAGCCGAAGTTTGTTCCCCAAAAGGATAAGTATGAACATACTCTTCCCAAGGGAATAAAATCTCAAGATGACCTTCCACCACAAGACCACAAACTCAAGGGCAAGGACAAGCTTCAAGAGGAGATTGATTCATATGAAGAAGAGTCACAAGCCATGGTCAAGTGGGTTCCCAAGGCTACTCCAAGTTCTACTTCAACTAGTGCTACTTAAACCCCAAGTATTCCCATCAACTTGATGTGGGTCCCCAAGAAGAAGAACTAGAGAAGTTCTTGAGGGGTGACTCCGCTAATGAAATTCATTCACATTCATTATTGGCAAGGACTATTTGCAATCAACTGCAACTTTATGCAACAGTTCAAGGAGTCACACATTCCCTCAAAGGTAAGCAAGGGACAAGGTAATTAATGAATCCATGGACATCATCATGTATGCATTGCACTACATGTCCATAGATATCCTTGTATTTGTCTCTTGTGTGGGACTAACCCATGTAGGTGAGAAGAGCAAGTAAAAAACGAGGATTGCTCCCAACTCAAGATGATCTTCATCAACAATGAGCATCCACTACTACCTCACCCACATGAAGTCTTCTACGACAAACCCAAGGTTAGTTTATCCCTCTTAGGGGGATTTAACATCAAGGGGGAGCTTTACTCTAAGACTTGAGTGCATCTCTTAAAGATGTGAACACATTAAATGCTTTATGTAAAAGTGGCAACCCCACTTGTGCTTAAACGATGAGTATGACCTATGATCAAGTAGTTCTACTTGGCTCCTAAGTCAATATACTCATATATAGACGACTCCATCATCGCCAAAGTGCTTGGTAGATACAAGAGTGGTTTTGCATGTTTGCCATATTTGATTTGACAATTTATTGTGTGAGCATGTTGGTATGCATATCTTTTCTCATTCAAGGATATCCAATTGTTGTTATTTGGCTTTCATTTTTCTTTGGCCAATTGGATATACAAGAATGCCTAAGTACCTCCCTCTAGCTATCTATGCTTTCTCATCTCAAATTCTATTCATGCTTCATCACAAAATTTGAGCAAGCACTTCTCGAACCCTCTGTGTGAGGAGCACTCAGAGTTCCGTTTCGTTAAGAGCTGACTTCCAAAACCTCCCCGGTGCAATTTCAGCGTAAGAAACCTCAAAATCTCAGTTCCACCAAAGCCTAGGGTTGATCTGATTTTGTGAATCTCGGTAGCACCGATTCCATAATCTCGGCTTCACTGAGTTTCCATGTCAACTGACAGTAGAGGAACTCGGTGGCACCGATATTTTAGAACCAGTGTCACCGACAGCTATGGGATACATATACTCAGCGGAACCGGTTTTTGAAATCACTTCTTCAATCCCGTGGTCCCCGCAAAACCCTAGTTGCCGCTCAACGTCTTCGGACTTCTCCCTCGCTCCCGTGCGTCTGCACCACAGGAGGTCCTCGCCTTCGACGGAAATCGCCCCCGCCGTCGCTATCGTAGGAGGTCGTCGCCAAGTTAGGGTAACGCGTCAAATTCTTTACACTCCCCGTCCGATTCATGTGCAAAAGATTATGTTCCATCTTCTTCCCACCGTGTGAACAAGTTCCATCCACAAGAAATTCCATTAGATTGGAGAACGAAGAATTTTAAGGTTTAACCGTCCGCAAATCGAATCTCAGTGTCACCGAGTCATAAAAATCGGCTCTACCATTTTTGGTTTTAGGGTTACTGAGAACAACTTCGGTGCGACCGAGTGGCTGTTTTCGTCGAAACCGAAGAAGCTGCCAAGTCTCTGTTAAGGAAGTTGTGTGTGTCGGTGGCTCCGAAATTTTGGACTCGGTGGAACCGAAATCCTTTTTGCAGAAGATTAAACTTAAGATTTTGAGTTCAAATTTGAGAAAACTTTCTGTGTTTTGTGATGCTCAACCCCTCTGCTCTTCTTTACTCTATTCATAGGGTTAGCATGTCAGGGTCTGATGATAGCTAGAATGACTTCAGGGAGAGGGAAGTTGACATGAGTTCAGGCACAAGCCCAAATGCCAGTTCTTCTTCTTCAGAAGATCCAGGCACCCCAAGTTCTCATGGGCTATCCAAGGCTGCCACCAGGGCAAGAAGGAAGTCGAATTCTGCTGAGGCAGATTCAGACTTTGTGCCAGAGGAAGTTCTTGCCAAGAAGCAACAAGACAAGAAAGAGAAGGCTGCCAAGAAATCTGCTTCAGAGGCCACCTCAGCTAAGAGGACAATTAGGAAAGAGTATGCTAGCTATGAGACAATGAGAGCACCTGAGAGTGTCAGAGCAAACACTTCATTATCTGTTGAGCCTCCAAGGAAATCTTTGCCTAAGAAGGCAGGAGAGAAGAAGAGGGAAAGGACAAGATATGTCAAAGCTACTGTTCACCCTTCTACTCCAGAGTACATTGAGGAGGAGGAGGAGGAGGAAGAACCAGCTGCCAAAGCTCGTCCGTCCAAGAAGAAACTGCTTGCAGATGCTATGCCCAAGCAAGCTCCATCCAAGAGCAAGCAATCTAAACCCAAGAAGCCAGCAGCTTCTAAGTCTAAGAAGACTACCAGGGACATGCCTCTTGCATCTAAGAACAAGAGATCTTCCACCATGGAAGAAGAGGATGACATTTCAGTTTTGAGGAAGCTTAGACCACACTTTCCAGTACACAATGATGCTCACCCAGTAGCAGAAGATATGAAGAAGAGAAAGGATGTAGGACTGAGGATGTGGAGAGCTAATGATCCCTATGCCTCGAGGAGAAAGACTGTTGTAGATGACAGATTCTACACCAAGGAATAGCAGGATTTCTATGAGACTGTCCTTTTGGACAAGAGCCCAGTTGTTAGTGATATGAGGTATGTTGACTGGGCCTATATCAAGGAGAATGAGGACGACTTTCCCAGTGTGCAATACAACTTCAAGTGCATTGACATTGAGAGATATTTTGGGAGAGAGTTCACTGCCTAGAACGATGAGATGATCATGCAGTTCTACTCCACTACTCACTTCTACACAGATGGCCGTATCATATGGATGACTGAGGGAGTCAGGTACTGACGTGGCTTGAGACTCTGCCGGTATTTCCCCAAAGAGGAAGGGATGATGCAGCACAACTATGGTAAGTATTCCCCTCAGTTATGAAACCAAGGTTATCGAACCAGTAGGAGAACCACGCAACACTATGTAAACGGTACCTGCACACAAAGAACTAATACTTGCAACCCGACGCGTAAGAGAGGTCGTCAATCTCTCCACGGTAAAAAGATGGATTGGTTTGTATTAGATTGGATACATAGATTACACAAGAACACAAAATAAAAGATGCAAATAAAAAGTGCAGCAAGCTATTTTTGGGTTTTTGGAATAATAGATCTAAAAAAAATGCGGAAAAAGATAGATCGGAAAGCAATATATTAAAAGAATAGACGCGGGGGCCGTAGATTTCACTAGTGGCTTCTCTCAAGAAAATAGCACACGGTGGGTAAACAAATTACCGTTGGGCAACTGATAGAAGATCAAATAATCATGACAATATCCAAGGCAATGATCAATATATAGGCATCACGTCCAAGATTAGTAGACCGAAACGATTCTGCATCTATATTAAGTTCATGGAGAAACGGAGTAATGCAATAAGAACGATGACATGATGTAGACAAAATCTATTCATGTAGGAATAGACCCCATCTTGTTATCCTTAATAGCAACGATACATGCGTGCCTCGCTGCCCCTTCTGTCACTGGGAGAGGACATCGCAAGATCGAAACCATCACAAAGCACCTCTTCCCATGGCAAGAAAAATTGATCTAGTTGGCCTAACTAAACCAAATATTCGAAGAAGAAATATGAGGATAGAAATAATCATGTATATAAGAGATCAAAGTGGACTCAAATAATATTCATGGATAGAAAATGATCATGAACTCAAACTTCATCGGATCCCAACAAACACACTGCAAAACGTCATTACATCAAATAGATCTCCAAGAGACCATTGTATTGAGAATCAAAAGAGAGAGAGAGAGGAAGCCATCTAGCTACTTCCTACGGACCC
This sequence comes from Elymus sibiricus, assembly GCA_039707655.1. Classification (NCBI taxonomy): domain Eukaryota; kingdom Viridiplantae; phylum Streptophyta; class Magnoliopsida; order Poales; family Poaceae; genus Elymus; species Elymus sibiricus. The sequence goes on from CM077675.1 coordinate 119,433,796, forward strand.
GTAGGTCTATGGTGGACTACTCACGCATCATCGAAGAGGCACCCATGAGCAGGATGAACCCCTCCGTGATGGTGTTAGATTGGATCTCGTGGTTCTGGAACTTGCGGCGGCTGGAATTGTGTTTCGTCTCCTCCTCTAGGGTTTCTGGAATTTCTGAGGATTTATAGAGCTGAGAGGCGGTGGAAAAGACCTTCGTTGGCCCCACGATACATCAGGGCGCGACAGGGGCCTCTGGCGCGCGCTGGTGTATCGTGGGCCCCACGGGCCTCCCCACAAGTGTTTCCTTGGCTCCCAAGTTGTCTTCTGGTCCAAAAAAATCTCCAAAAAGTTTCGTGGCATTTGGACTCTTTTTGGTACTGATATTTTGCGAAATAAAAAACAAGCAAAAAAACAGCAACCGGCACTGGGCATTATGTTAATAGGTTAGTCCCAAAAAATGATATAAAGTTGCTATAAAATGATTATAAAACATCCAAGAATGATAATATAACAGCATGGAACAATCAAAAATTATAGATACGTTGGAGACGTATCAGGTACCAATCCACTGTTGATGAGTGGGCTACCATCTTAGGAGCCCCGCAGGTAGAAGAAGGAGACTTGGATGTCTATGCTGAGGCCAAGATGAGTCACAATTCAATGGCCAATATGTACAAGGAGATTCGAGCCACTCATGTGCATTCACATAAATTTGGCTCTGTCTATCATTTGCAAGCAGGACTACCCACCACTAACACTATCTTGAGGTATACCTTGATGCCCAAGTCTGGAGATGATAAGATGATCAGAGGTATTCCATTAACATGCTGCACCACATAGACACCCACACTAGGATTAGAGTAATGGATTTGATTGTTGAAAAAATCAAGAGGACATCTGCCGATCAGAAACAATCTTGTGGATATGCACCTTACCTTCAGATGCTCATCAACTCCAAGCTGGAAAAGAATGTATATGTACTTGATCGTCCTCATATGCCACTTCAGCCAGGCTTTGAGGATAATGTTGTGGTGATGGATCCCAGTCATCCCACTTCATCTACTACACAGGCAAAGGCAGAGGAAGCTAGAGCCACTAGTGCTCAGGTTCCAAGGACTAAGAGTGAGCAAATGGATCTACTCATTAGCACCATCCAGGGTATGCAGAAGGACATCAAGAACATCTTGCTCAATCAAGAAAGCCTTGAGAGGATAGTGGAAGATAAGTTCACTACAATTAACAACAAGGTGGATGGGCTGACGAGGACTGTGGATGAACTCAAGAAGGAAGTGGATGCAGTGCCTAGCCCTCATTCCTCTGATGATGATGATAGTCCACCTCTCAGGACTAGCACTCAGTTCAAGACCCAGTCCAGGACTCCTACTGTGCCAGCTCCGGAGACGAGGCCTACCTCATCAACACCTGTCGCAACTCCATCAGTTCCTCCTGCACCTCTAGTGTCTACTCCACCACCTCAGAGGACTTCAGCCGAAGCGTTTGCGGATGCTCTTCTCTCGACTCCTTCGGCAGCCACAGGAGCAACTTCATCATCTCATGGAGGAGATCATGCCCAGAACGACGATTAGCTCTATAGCTTTGAACTTTTTGGTAACTTGTTGCCAAAGGGGGAGAGGTTATAGATCATAGGGCCTCGAGAGAGTGTGTGTTGCATTTTGGTTCATCTCTGCAGTTTAAAAACATTTGGTTTATCGTTTGTTTAAAACTTTGTCGGTGTTTGATCATATACTTTTGTGTGATGCTACTACTTTGCTATCTTTGAGATGTCTATATGATGATTATTCACTTAATGTTTGGTGTGATGTGCTTATGCAATTCATTCACATTAATTTTTGTGCACCACCAAGTTGTATGTGACATGGAAGAGTGACCCATGATCCTAATTGATTGTGCATTTGCATTCAAACGCAAATTTAAAATAACGCACACATTTAGGGGGAGCTCTTGCTTATCACATACTTCTCAAAGCAATAATGCTATTCATTGATTATATTTTTTATCAAAGCTTTGATCTATATGTTGTCATCAATTACCAAAAAGGGGGAGATTGAAAGCACAACTTCTCCCTAGGTGGTTTTGGTAATTAATAACAACATGTATTTCATTGGACTAATGTTTCCACCAAGTGTATTTCAGGAAAAAGTTCAATGATGAGATTGGCTAAGGATTGTGTGGAGAACCTCACCAAGGAAAGGAAGGAATAGGATTGGCCATGCTTCAAGAATGAGGACTCTACATTTTACATTTTGTGAGAAATCACTTTTGAGTTCATAGGAAAGCCAATACTATTAAAAGGGGATGAGGTAAATGATACGTCTCCAACGTATCTATAATTTTTGATTTTTCCATGCTGTTATATTATCATTCTTGGATGTTTTACAATCATTTTATAGCAACTTTATATCATTTTTTTGGGACTAACCTATTGACTTAGTGCCAAGTGCCAATTGTATTTTTTGCTTGTTTTTACTTCACAGAATATCAGTACCAAATGGAGTCCAATCGCGACGAAACTTTTTGGACATTTTTTTGGACCAGAAGGAGGCCAGTGGGCCAAAGAAGTAACAAGGAGGGAGCCCAGGCCGCCCACAAGGCACCAGGGCGCGCCAGGGGCCCCGGGCGTGCCATGGTGGGTTGTGGCCGCCTCGGGAACCTTCTCCACCGCCTCTGAGCTCTATAAATACCCAAATATTCCAGAAACCCTAGAGGAGTCAACGAAAAATACATTCAGCCGCCGCAAGTTCCAGAACCATGAGATCCAATCTAGCACCATCACGGAGGGGTTCATCATCCTCATTAGTGCCTCTCCGATGATGCGTGAGTAGTCCACCATAGACCTACGGGTCCGTAGGCAGTAGCTAGATGGCTTTCTCTCTCTCTTTTGATTCTCAATACAATGGTCTCTTGGAGATCTATTTGATGTAATGACTTTTTGCGATGTGTTTGTTGGGATCCGATGAATTTTGAGTTCATGATCAGTTTCTATCCATGAATATTATTTGAGTCTTCTTTGATCTCTTATATGCATTATTACTTATAGCCTTGTATTTCTTCTTTGAATCTTTGGTTTAGTTAGGCCAACTAGATCGATTTTTCTTGCCATGGGAAGAGGTGCTTTGTGATGGTTTCGATCTTGCGGTGTCCTCTCCCAGTGACAGAAGGGGCAGCGAGGCACGCATGTATCGTTGCTATTAAGGATAAAAAGATGGGGTCTATTCCTACATGAATATATCTTGTCTACATCATGTCACCGTTCTGATTGCATTACTCCGTTTTTCCATGAACTTAATACACTAGATGCATGCTGGATAGCGGTCGATGTGTGGAGTAATAGTAGTAGATGGAGAATCATTTCGGTCTACTAATCTTGGACGTGATGCCTATATAATGATCATCGCCTTGGATACCGTTATGATTATTTTATCATCTATCAATTGTCCAACAGTAATTTGTTTACCCACCGTGTGCTATACTTATGAGATAAGCCACTAGTGAAACCTACGGCCCCCGGGTCTACTTTTCCAACATATTGCTTTCTGATCTATCTTTTTGTCGCTTTTGTTTTCAGATCTATTATTCCAAAAACCCAAAAATACCTTGCTGCACTTTTTATTTGCCTCTTTTATTTTGTGTTCTTGTGAGATCTATCTATCCAATCTATTACAACCTAATCTATCTTTTTACCGTGGAGAGATTGACAACCTCTCTTCCGCGTCGGGTTGCAAGTATTTGTTCTTTGTGTGAAGGTGATGTTTACATACTGTTGCGTGATCCTCCTGTTGGTTCGATACCTTGGTTTCATAACTGAGAGAAATACTTACCGTCGCTGTGCTACATCATCTCTTCCTCTTTGGGGAAATACCGACGCACTCTCAAGACACGTCAAAGGAATTTCTGGAGCCGTTGCCGGGGAGGAAGCAGTCTCTTCAACGTGCCAATCTATGGCGCCGAGGAGACATCATCGACATCTATCAGGTTCCTAATCACAAATCTCATCTCCTTGCAATTACATCATTTGCCATTTTCCTCTCGTTTTCATCTCCCCCACTTCACAAAAATTTGTCGTTTTATTCGACCTCTTTTCCGTTTGCCTTTTTGCTTGTTTGCTATCTTTGCTTGTGTTGCCATGTGCCTTCTATTTGCTTGCATCTCCGCTTGCTAAAAATCTATCGATATGGATCCTCATTAACTTTCTAATCTTTTCAAAAGGCCAATATGATGAACCAATTGCTAGTGAGTTGAGTGCACTTGATTATCTCTATGAAGTTTTGTTTGAAAATCATGAATCTAAATTTTTTGATGAAGTGTTGAAAGAAGAAATTTATAAGGTGATTCACGATAGCTCCTTGATTGAAAAGCATGATTGCAATGATGTTACTATAAATTCTATTAATGTTAATTATGTTAATGATATTCAAAACTACAAGCTTGGGGATGATAATTTTGTCATGTCCACTTCTTATTGCAATGTCATGATTGGTGTGATAATGCTTCTTATGATCTTGAAAATTTATTTAACCCTCACGTTGAATATGTTATTGATAATAATGTTTGCAATAGTATCAAAAGTGGGTTTGGAAGAGCGTCAACTTTAGGCAAAAAGAATCCCACATATTTGGAGAGTGTTCAATCTTATGATTTTTTGATAAAAGTGGGTTTGGAGAGGTGATAACTTTAGTTGATGATAATCCCATTATTTTGGAAGATGATAAAAACTTTATGCATGTTGATCATAAAGAGATTATTGTTTATGATAGATATATTGTTGAATTTGATTATGATCCTACATGTAATTATTATGAGAGAGGAAATTATGGTTGTAGAAATTTTCATGATACTAAATTACCTCTCTTCATGTTGAGATTGCTATTGTCTCTTTCTTCTTCCTTCCATATGCTAGTTTTTGCTAGCCTTGATATTTTGTTAGCTTATAAAATGCCTATGCATAGGAAGTATGTTAGACTTAAGTATGTTTTCCATATGCTTCATGATGCTCTCTTTGTGTTTCTATTATTATCTTTCATGAGGGCATCATTGAAATCTCAAGCCTATCTTAATGGCTATAAAGAAAGAGCTTGTTGGGAGGCAACCCAATGAATAAATTTATTTTTTTACCTTTTTTATTTCTGTTCTTGAGTGTTGACACAATTATGCTACTGTTATGATTGTGTTTTTTATGTTTTATTTAGTGTTTGTGCCAAGTAAAGCCTTTAGGATGATTCATAAGATGAGTAGAAACAATGCTGAATCTGAAACAGAAACTTTGATTCCAGTGCGTGAATTTTCATTTTTTACTGGAGCGTGATAATGAGATGAAATTTTAACACAGCGTTTCTATACAAATTCTTTACGTTGCCTTATTTGTCAAATTTTTTAGAGTTACAGAAGCATGGTTAGAGTACAGATTACTACAGACTATTCTGTTTTAGACAGATTCTGTTTTCGTTGCATTGTTTTGATGAATACATGGTTTGTATTGAAGGGTATAAGCCATGGTAAAGTTAAAATACAGTAGCTATAATTCAATAATAAATTTTGAATGGGTTTGCAACAGCACTTAAAGTGGTGATTTGCTTTATTATACTAATGGATCTCACAAAGGTTTTGTTGAGTTTTGTGTGATTGAAGTTTTCGAGTTTTGGGTGAGATCACGATGGATGAAGGAATAAGGAGTGAAAAGAGCCTAAGCTTGGGGATGCTACAACACCCCCAAGATAATATCCAAGGAGAAACAAGCAACTAAGCTTGGGGATGCCCCGAGTGGCATCCCCTCTTTCTTCTAACGACCATCGGTATTTTACTTGGAGCTATATTTTTATTCGTCACATATCATGAGTTTTGCTTGGACCGTCTTGTATTATTTGAGTCTTTGCTTGCTTTGATTTTTAGTTTTTCACAAGTATCCTTGCTGGACACACCTATTTAAGAGAGCCAAAATCATGCTATGATTTGTTAGAATTGCTCTTTATGCTTCACTTAATTTTTTTGAGCTATGGAATTACTCTCATGCTCCACCTAGATTAATTTGAGAGTTAGTAACTTTTGAAGAAATTCTCTCATGCTTCACTTATACTATTTAGAGAGATGAAATTTTTATGCTCATGTTCTTCACTTAAATTTGTTTGAGCTTGTCAAAAGCAATGGCAATATATGAAACTAGTCCCAAAGTATTAGATATTCAAGGGGGATATAATAAAAACTTTCATGAAGATCATTGGACAAATTAAACTTGATTCCTTGTAATAGTTTTGAGACATGATGATAGTGATATGTGAGTCATGTTGGTGAGTAATTATGCTCTAGTAAGAATATTGGTGTTAAGGTTTGTGATTCCCTATGCAAGCACGAAAGTCAATAGTTATGCAATGAAATTACATCCTACTTATGGTGCATTATTCGGTGTTAGTTATGCTCAATGCCAGTTTATGTGAATTTTTGTTTCTTGGTTGGTTGATTCTCAATCTATTTGCTAGCCTCCACTTGTACTAAGTAGAAATACTACTTGTGCATACAAAATCCTTAAACCCAGTTTTGCCTTATGAGTCCACCATACCTACCTATATGCGGTATTTACATGTCGTTCTAAGCAAATTTGTATGTGCCATCTCTAATTTTCAAAATGAATTTCCTTTTTGTGTGCTCGTACCGCTCATGAAACGGTAGGGGGTGTCCAATATTTTTCCATGCTAGATGTGTTATTCTCAAGATGAGTGTTTATTCACTTGTCATTGCACGAGAGTACGACGGTTATAGGGATGCCCAGTCCCAAAATGAAAAAGAAATTTACTTTATGTTGTCAAATAATAAATTCCTTGGAAAGTATTAGTATGGAAGGTAACCGTGGATACGGCTAGCCATGGATTGTGAAAGAATGGCGGAAAAAGGAATAAACTTTACTTTATGTTTGGGAACCGCCTATGATGTATCTAGCATGGAAAGTATTGAGAACCACTTTGTCGTTTTCGTTGACAGGAAAGGCATGCCACCCAAAATATTTTTCTCTCAATTATATGCTTTGAGCTATGGCACCTCTACAAATCCCTACTTCCCTCTGCGAAGGGCCTATCTATTTACTTTATGCAATTTTTATTTTTATTTGAGTCTCCATCTTCTCTTATAAAGCACCAACTAGGGGGCACTATGATCATACTTGTGCATTGGGTGTCATGGTTTTGTCACGGCAGATGTCCCCGTGGAAGGACTTAGGTTCGAGGCCATCGCTAAGGCGGTGAGGTCGAAGGGGTTGGTCGGAATTGGGAGACAAGGGTTACCCAGGTTCGGCCCCTCGGAAAGAGGTAAAAGCCTACGTCCTGCTCTGTGTTGTATTGATTGGGTATTGATTACAAGGGAGCGAGTTCGCTTGACCTAGCTATCGATGAGTTGTCCGTGGCCTAAGCCGCCCAGGTAACCCACCTTTATATACTCAGGTCAAGGCCCTGGGCTTACAAGAGTCCGGGCCGGGTTATGTTTGATAACCGACCTCACCTCTAACTACACATGCCTTATCTAACAAGCCGCCAACGACGGCTTACACCACCGGGTTACATCTTGTCCTCTAGCCCTGGGCCTCCAGGCCCATGGAATAAACTTATGCTAAGCCTTGTCATTAAGCCGCCAACCGTATGACACGGCCCCATCTGGGCGGGTCTCACCATGGGGTTATATCCCCAACATTAGGCCCCGGATTGATTTGAATTGGTTCATGTCAATCTCCAAATCTTCTGGTTGGCGAGTCTTGCATTCTCTGACAATCTTCATGACCCGCCGAAAATGGGCGGCGTTGTTTTCGATAAATTTTTATAACCCGCCGTGACGTCATCAGAAAAATCAAAAAAGATTCCCCTGACGTCAGAACGGATCTTTCTCCATTAACATAACCAGCCCGAGAATCGAGGCGTTTTCTTAGTCAACCATCATCGTGCCTCCTCGATCCCCGCACCGGACCGTTGCTGCTCCATCACATCCTCATAAATAGGCACGGGGGGGGGGGGGGGGGCATTGCCTTCACTTTCCCCGCCGCCACCTTCTTCTTCTTCCTCCAGACGCCCGCACCGCCGAAGCTTGTCGTGCCAACCGGACCTCGCCGTCTTCTCCAACACCGGCCGCTGCATCAACCTGATCTTGTCCAGAGCCTTTGCGCGTTCGTCCGCATCCTCAAGGTTCCACTGTTATGCCTTGTTAGATCTGCATTAGGTTTCTCCTGAGTTCGTCGGGTTTCTTCGGTGTTCATCAGCGCTCATCAGAGTGTTCTTCACAGATTAGATAAAGAGCACCTTTTTAAATCCTCATAATGCTTCCCAAATTATGCGGCCGTCCGCTCCATAATCACGCCGTACCCGTTGTAGATCTACAGCTCATTTTAATCTGCATAGAGGCCGCCTGTTCTTCCACTGGCTTTTTTAGGGTTAGAATTATTTTTCTTTTTCCCTCACCCGTAGATCTTAAATCCATAGCTGTAGTTGCGGAATCAGTTTCTCCATATTTAGCAACTTTTCAGTACGCGCTGATAAACTTGACCCGCCGTAAGACCGCCGGCTCATGCTGTCATGCCGCAAACAGCTTTGGCGGCTCATAACTTTATATTGACCCGCCAAATGCCGTCACCATTTCTAGAGTCATAACGACCTTGGTCATTATGTATTTTTAACCCGCCAAATATTCATACCTGTACGCAGTTTCTTAAGCCGCCGCCATGTCTAAAACGCCATCCACCTGCAACTGGGTAAGGTCTGGGGTGACCGAAGAATCACTCAAGGACTTTGTCACTATGGGAGTTCTGCCGGCTCAGGATATTATCCACTGGCGGGTTCCAGGCAATGAAACCACCCCTAAACCCAAAGACGGGGAGGTCATTGTATTCACAGATCATCTTCTTCGTGGCTTCTCCCCGCCCGGGTCTAAGTTTTTCCGAGATGTTTTACACTCATTCAAACTGCACCCCCAAGACATTGGCCCCAATTCTGTCACCAATCTGTGCCAATTTCAGACCTTCTGCGAAGCCTATCTACAAGAAGAGCCGTCTGTTGACCTCTTCAAGGAGTACTTCTATATCAACCGCCAAACAGAAATGGCGGATGGATTAAGCCTCGAGCTCGGGGGCGTCACTCTTCAGAGGCGGAGGGATGTACTCTTCCCAGCTGCAACTCTGCCGAGTCATCCCAAAGAATGGAACAAGACTTGGTTCTACTGCCAAGACACTTCACCAGAGGGGGAAAACCCACTGCCGGGTTACCGTCCCTACCGGCTTAGCACGGATACGGAGCTTCCAGACCAGATGTCCACCGCCGGATGTGCTCAATATGCCCCAACATTCTCAAAAATAAGGGCCCTGCTAGCCAACGGATTAACAGGTGTTGATGTGACCCGCTGCTGGGTCTCTTGGAGGATTCTGCCGTTAAGCCGCCGCGGCGCCTTAATGTGCCAATACACTGGTAGAGTGGATGACCCTCAACGCTTCAACCAGACCCCCTTGATAGACCCGGATCTCAATACTATTGTCAAGTCCTTGCTGGGGGAATCACAAGCCGCCTGCAGCAAAACGAGGTTAAGTCCCTTCTCTGTACTTAACCCGGCTCCGAATGTAAGTGTTTCCATCTTAACCCTCATCTATTTTCTTAATGCTGTACTTTGCATGTTTTATTAACTTTTCTGCCAACTTGTATTATCACACGTAGGCCGGCTCTTCCTTCTGGAAAAACCAGTTACTCCCTTCTCTCAAGAAGAAGAGCAAGGTTCCCAAGGCGTCCAAAGCTAAGGCGCTGACCCGCAGGAAGAGACAGTCAACAGAAGAGTTATTTGATTTAGATGACTCAGAGGTAGAACTTGACTCCCTTGGTATTCTCTTTATGCAACTCATTGACGATGATTACTCACAGGAAGAAGCAGAAACTAGTCATGCTAATGCTGCAGAGGTAACCATTATCTCCTCTGACTCGGAACTTTCACCAGTAAAGAGAATACGGCGGGTTGTACGAAAGGTAAAATGTTCTCGCCCTTTTGCTCACTTGGATCCCAATTTTCTTTTGAAGAAACAACAAGAAGATATCAGACGTCAAACCCGGAGCACCGGCTCTGAGGATCTTTTAACCGGCTTACCAAATGAACCGGCTCCTCGAAAACGGCGCACTGAGGTACTTTCTTGTCTTGATTTTACTTCCTCTGCATGCTAACTTTGTATTGCGGCTTACTTGTATTTGACAATGATAATTTTTCAGGACTCGGCCCCTTCTTCTGGTGACTCAACCGCCTCAAAGTTTCCTCCTCTTATTATCAACCCGGGGTAAGCACTTTTACATCCCACTTCATGCGTTAACAGTCTATCCTTGCTCATTGACGTGTAATTTCCCTTTTGCTCACAGGGCTCAAGCCAAACGGAGGAAGGTAGGCGGGTCAACCGCCCCTCCTGAAGTTCCAGAGCCGGCGAACCCCAAGCTTAACACCCCTGAAGCCCATATTGAGCCATCTGAAACCGCCAAAGATGCTCATGAAGAAGTTCCTCAGCATAATGAGGTAGCTGATATGGATGTTGAGGTTCCTGAGGTTCACCCGGAAACTGATCCTAAGCCGCCCAGCCCCCAGCCGACAACTGAAAAAGCGGCTTCCCATGAAGAAGTTACTATTACTGGGGCGGCTTACAAATCTCCGGCTCCTTCCAAGATATTATCAAAGCATACCAGCGAGGACGAGGCGGCTCATCTCAAGGAAGGAAAGATGCAATTTGATCTCCCTAACCTCGAAAAGCTTACCGCTGAAGAGTTACACGCTGGCTATCTGAGCCGTCTGTCTGCAAGCCGGGACATGGAAGCCAACTTGGTTGGCATGATGAAGAAGAAATATGAGGTACTTCACTTCCCTTGCCTCTTCATATATATACTTGTAGCCCCCAAGAGCCGGTTTACCTCCCAAAAGGTCAGCCGGGTCTTCCGTTATTTGCAAACCTTTGAAGAATCACCTTGCAGCCCCGAAGGGCCGGATCATTATCTTAGTAATAAGCCGGCACTTAACCATGGATTAAGAGCCAATTGTAGCCCCCAAGGGCCGGGTCATTATGCCAATAATGAGCCGGCACTCAATCATAGATTAAGAGCCAAGTGTAGCCCCCAAGGGCCGATCCTTTACGTAAGTAATGAGCCGGCACTTAAGCATAGATTGAGAGCCAAATGTAGCCCCCAAGGGCCGGGTTATTATACCAATAATGACCTGGGACTTTTTATATACCTGATCCTTAAACTTGTAGAGCAACGTGTAGCCCCCAAGAGCCGGGTTATGTTCATGGAAATGACCCGGGTCTAGAAGAAGAAACTGAGACACATTAGCCCCCAAGTGCCAAGTATATTGCTTGCAATCTGCTTGGGACTTGCAATAACTCTGCTGTATTCCTGTAAAACCAATATGAGCCGGACAGGCGGCTTAAAACTGACAATGTTGCCTGACTTATCTTACGCAGGAATCTTTAAACACCGCCGAGTCCGCTGTGTCAGACCTAAAGAAGAGCCTGGCACTGCAACAAGAGAGCCGGGCAGAGGCCGACTCCAAATATCAGATCGCCTTGACTGAGTTGGATGTGATCAAGGCCGAACTCAAAACTTTCAAGAAATCCGCTGAAACAAACCAAGCCGCCCTGACCAAACGCGCAGAGGACGCTGAGGGTCGTCTCAAGACGGTGACCGATGAGCTGAGTCATCTAAAAAATCAGATATCCCGCATGATTGGAGTTGTCTTTGGTAAGTGTTCTTTTAACCTTCAACACTCATTGCAAAAAGAAATATTCAGGAATCCTTTCAGGCGGCTTATAATATTCGACTTGCTTGCAGGTGAACGGAGCCGCCAACTTTCAAATGATAGCCTATTAAAGCTGAAGGCTTTATACTCACTTTCTGAACAGCTCTATGCCGGGTCTCTTTTCACCATTAAAGCCATGATGACTGAGAAGGGTGTGCCAAAACTTATGAAGGGCGTGCTAGAAGTCCTCTCCACCATCCCGAAGCAAATAGAAGAACTGAAAAGATCAGCAGCCCGTAAGGGCGCAATGGCTGCTTTGAGCCGGTCGCTTGCTTATGCACCTGAGCTTACCCTTGGCCGACTTCTCATCATCGGAACCAGGGTCCTTCGTGCTATCAGAGTCTGCATACTTAGTAAGAGCCGCCATGAGCTCCCCCATGTCCTGGCATGAACGTTTGAGCCGCCCAATCTTCTGCTTCAGAGGCAAAAAATGACAATTCTTCTCCAGAATCAGAACCGCTTGAGCCGCCGTAATATTGTCGGAGGAGTGGATGATGGTTGAGACTCGCCTGACCCAATGATGGGCCGACTCGTCCTGACGCTGCACACAATGATCCAAGTCCACAATCGTCATGGGCTGCTTGCACGTTCCTTGAAAATTCTTAATGAACTTCGCCTTTAACTCGGCCCAGGAATTAATGGTGTTGGGTGGCAAACCCTTACCACGTGCGAGCCGGCCCTTCCAGCATCATGATGAAATACTTGGCGCATACTGCGTCACTAACGTCTAACATCTCCATGGCTAACTCATAGCTCTCGATCCAAGCTTCCGGAGGCAGATCAGCAGTATAATTGGGCACCTTGCGAGGACCCTTGAAGTCCTTCGGCAGGCATTCGTTTCGTAAAGCCGGCACTAAGCACGGCACTCCCACAGCCCTGGAGGTTACCCCGACTCCTACCAAAACAGAAGGCGCTACTGTGGGTTCCTGATAAGCCGACGCAGCTGCCAATGCTGCCGCCTCTCACTGCGCTCTCGCCCGATCCACCAGTGCATGAGCATCAAGAGCCGGCTGATCATCTCGCGCCGGGTTCCGACGTCGCTCACTGCTAGAAATCGCAGGCGACTCTAGGCGCCAGCTGTAACTGCGGCTCGGGATGGGGGTTGAATGCACGCGACTCCGGGTATAGGTATACTTCTCCTTCTGTGCCACCACTGTCTGCAAGTATCCAATGGCGTTCCGCACCTCCTCCGCAAAAGGCGTCCCATCAGGGATGGGGATCGTGCCGAGTCTAACCGCCGCTGCCACCATATTCTCCGCCGGGTTAGAATAATGACCGGGCGGTGTCGGAAAAGACTGTGGCGAGGTCTGGTTCCTGCGGGGCGGGTCTGGCTGCCGATGCTGAACCGCCGCCCTGCTCCCAGGTACTTCCGCCGTCCGGGTTATGGTCAGAGGCGCATTCCGTCCCGTCCCTGGCGTGTTGAAAAGATTTCTAGCCTCATATTGATCCGGCAAACGGGATTGATGCCTCATCCGGTGAACCGCCACTGCGGTCTGCTGCTCTAGTTCAAGGCGAAAAGCTTCCGCCCTAAGGTGCTCTGACTCAGTATCCATCTGAGCCTTCAGTGCATTGATTTCCTCTTGGACTTCGACCATCTTGTCCTTCAACCTCGCGATATCCGTGTTATGGGCTTCTTGGTTTTCGACCGTGACCTCGGTTCCCATCAGAGTTGTAAGTTCATTCATCAGATCCAGCAAAACTTGAGCCGGCGGCCTGCCAGATCCAGACCCGGTCGCACCAGCAGCTGTGCTACCAGGGGCCGGTGCCGGTCCTGCCATGAAGACAGCGGCGCAGCTCGGCGGCTCATAGTATTCCGGCTCATGGTACTCCGGCTCATGGTATTCCGTCTTGGGGTAGCCCTCGAAGCGCCCCCCAAGCCCACCGTTGTGAAGCTGGTAGATTGATTCCGCCTCTCCGCTCGAGGATCCATCCTCTGAGCAGATGAGGGTTTCTTCCTGCGACATGGAACCTTCAAGCTCCGTGCCTTGGGTGAAGCCGACGAAGACGCGCTTCTGACCCGGGTTAACACGGGCGGGTTGCGCGCGCCGGGCCGGCTCGACGAGGTCGGAGCAGATGTCCGGCCCGGGCTTAGATCCGCCGATATTGCCGATGAAGACGTGAAATCCGCCGAAGCGGACCCGGTACCTGTACTCGATTGAGTCGGCCTTGGGGCCCCAGCCAGCGTAGTCGATGTAGAGCTTGCCGCGGCGACTCTTGGTCATCCTGCCAACGGCGTATCACTCGATCCTTGGGAGAGAGCCCTTCGAGAACTCCACACCACCGAGCGTCAGCCCCACGGTGGGCGCCAACTGTCGTGGTTTTGTCACGGTAGATGTCCCCGTGGAAGGACTTAGGTTCGAGGCCATCGCTAAGGCGGTGAGCTCGAAGGGGTTGGTCGGACTCGGGAGACAAGGGTTACCCAGGTTCGGCCTCTCGGAAAGAGGTAAAAGCCTACGTCCTGCTCTGTGTTGTATTGATTGGGTATCGATTACAAGGGAGCGAGTTCGCTTGACCTAGCTATCGATGAGTTGTCCATGGCCTAAGCCGCCCAGGTAACCCGCCTTTATATACTCAGGTCAAGGCCCTGGGCTTACAAGAGTCCGGGCCGGGTTATGTCTGATAACCGACCTTGTTGGGGAACGTAGTAATAATTCAAAAAAATTCCTACGTGTCACCAAGATCAATCTAGGAGATGCTAGCAATGAGAGAGAGGGAGTGCATCTTCATACCCTTGAAGATCGCTAAGCGGAAGCGTTGCAAAGAACACGGTTGATGGAGTCGTACTCGCGGCGATTCAAATCGCGGAAGATCTGATCCAAGCGCCGAACGGACGGCACCTCCGCGTTCAACACACGTACAGCCCGGGGACGTCTCCTCCTGTTGGAAATATGCCCTAGAGGCAATAATAAATTGGTTATTATTATATTTCCTTGTTCATGATAATCGTTTATTATCCATGCTATAATTGTATTGATTGGAAACTCAAATACATGTGTGGGTACATAGACAACACTGTGTCCCTAGTAAGCCTCTAGTTGACTAGCTCGTTGATCAAAGATGGTTAAGGTTTCCTAGCCATTGACATGAGATGTCATTTGATAACGGGATCACATCATTAGGAGAATGATGTGATGGACAAGACCCAAACTAAGAACGTAGCATTTGATCGTGTTAGTTTATTGCTATTGTTTTCTGCATGTCAAGTATCTGTTCCTATGACCATGAGATCATGCAACTCCCTGACATCGGAGGAGTACCTTGTGTGTATCAAACGTCGCAACGTAACTGGGTGACTATAAAGGTGCTCTACAGGTATCTCCGAGGGTGTCTGTTGGGTTGGCATGGATCAAGACTGGGATTTGTTACTCTGTGTGACGGAGAGGTATCTCAGGGCCCACTCGGTAATACAACATCACAATGAGCCTTGCAAGCAATGTGACTAAAGTGTTAGCCACGAGATCTTGTATTATGGAACGAGTAAAGAGACTTGCCGGTAACGAGATTGAACTAGGTATAGAGATACCGACGATCGAATCTCGGGCAAGTAACATACCGAAGAACAAAGGGAACAGCATACGGGATTAACTGAATCCTTGACATAGAGGTTCGACCGATAAAGATCTTCGTAGGATATGTAGGAGCCAATATGGGCATCCAGGTCCCGCTATTGGTTATTGGCCGTAGAGGTGTCTCGGTCATGTCTACATAGTTCTCGAACCCGCAGGGTCTACACACTTAACGTTTGGTGACGATTAGTATAGTTGAGTTATTTTGTTGGTGACCGAAGGTTGTTCGGAGTCCCGGATAAGATCCCGGACATGACGAGGATCTCCGGAAGAGTCCGGAGGTAAAGATTGATATTTGTGTGATAATAGTGTTTTGATCTCCGGAAGAGTTCCGGAATTCACCGGAAGGGGTTCCGGATGTTTACCGAAGTGTTCGGGTGCAAGAACACTTTATATGGGCCAAGGGATAAAATCCCACGAGGTATTGGAAAGTGCAAAAGTAGTTTTGCTGCCGCGTAAGCGGTACTACCGCTTGGTGAAGCGGTACTACCGCCCGAGCGGTACTACCGCTTGTGTTAAGCGGTACTACCGCTTGTGCGCGGTACTGCAGGGATCCGAGTTGGACTCTTTCCCTGCGGGCCAAACCGACCTTGTGCGGGCAAAACCGACCTGGAGGAGGTTTTTACTCCAAGTTTAGACCCCAAGGCTCAACATATAAATAGAGGGGCAGGGCTAGCACACGGGACACATCAAGATTTCCCCAAGCCGTGTGCGGCAACCCTAACCCTCTAGTTCCTTCGTCATAATCTCCGTAGCGCTTGGCGAAGCCCTGCAGAGATTGTTCCTCACCACCATCACCACGCCGTCGTGCTGCTGGAACTCAACCACTACTTCACCATCGCTCGCTGGATCGAGGAGGTGAAGGCGTCATCAAGCCGTACGTGTGTTGAACGCGGAGGTGCCGTCCGTTCGGCGCTAGTTCGTGATCGGATCGAGGGACGACTTGCGATTTGGATCGCGGAGACGTTCGACTACATCAACCGCGTTTCTTAAACGCTTCCGCTTAGCGATCTACAAGGGTATGTAGATTTACTCTCCCTCTCGTAGATGCTCATCACCATGGATAGATCTTGTGTGTGCGTAGGAAATTTTTTGTTTCCCATGCAACGTTCCCCAACAGTGGTATCAGAGCCAGGTCTATGCGTAGATGAGATCTCGAGTAGAACACAAACGAGTTGTGGGCGTGGGTGTATACATATTGCTTGCCGTTACTAGTTGATATTTGATTCGGCGGTACTGTGAGATGAAGCGGCCCGGACCGACATTACGCGTACACTTACGCGAGACAGGTTCCTTCAACTGACATGTAACTTCGTTGCATAAAGATGGCTAGCAGGTGTCTGTCTCTCTCACTTTAGTTGAATTGATTTCAATGAAGAGGGTTCTTTTAGAAGATCAAAAAGCAATCACTACACCACGTTGTGGTTTTGCGTAGGTAAGAACGGTTCTTGCAAACCCGTAGCAGCCACGTAAAATTTGCAACAACAATTAGAGGACGTCTAACTTGTTTTTGCAGGGTATGATGTGATATGATATGGCCAATTACATGATGAGATATATGTGATGTATGAGATGATCATGTGTTGTATAGAATATCACGACTTGCATGTCGATGAGTACGGCAACTGGCAGGAGCCATAGAGTTGTCTTTAATTATTGTATGACCTGCGTGTCAATCATTAAGCGCTATGTAATGCTTTACTTTATCGCTAAACGTTAGCAATAGTCGTGGAAGCAACAGTCGGCGCGACAACCTTATGGCGACACGTTGATGGAGATCAAGATGATGGAGATCATGGTGTCATGCCGGTGACGATGGAGATCATGCCGGTGCTTTGGAGATGGAGATCAAAAGCACAAGTTCATGGCCATATCATGTCACTTATGATTTGCATGTGATGTTAATCCTTTTATGCATCTTATTTTGCTTAGGACGACGGTAGCATTATAAGGTGATCCCTCACTTAAATTTCAAGATAAATTGTGTTCTCCCCGAGTGTGCACCGTTGCGAAAGTTCGTCGTTTCGAGACACGCCGTGATGATCGGGTGTGATAGACTCCACGTTCACATACAACGGGTGCAAGCCATGTTGCACACGCGGAACACTTGGGTTAAACTTGACGAGCCTAGCATGTACAGACATGGCCTCGGAACACAAGAGACCGAAAGGTCGAACATGAGTCATATAGTAGATATGATCAACATGAAGATGTTCACCATTGAAACCACCTCGACTCACGTGATGATCGGACTTGAGTTGGTGGATTTGGATCATGTTACACTCGAATGACCGGAGGGATGTCAATTTGAGTGGGAGTTTTTAAGTAATATGATTAATTAAACTCATTATCTTGAACAATAGTCTAAGTTGTCTTTGCTATATTTATGTTGTAGATCATGGCTCGCGCAGTAGCACCCCTGAATTTTAATGCGTTCCTAGAGAAAGCTAAGTTGAAAGATGATGGAAGTAACTTTATGGACTGGGCCCGTAATCTAAGGATTATCCTTACGGCTTCCCAGAAGGCTTATGTCCTTGATGCACCGCTTGGTGATCCACCCGCTCCAGTTGAGTCTCTAGACGTTGTGAACGCCTGGCAGGCTCGTTCTGATGATTACTCAATAGTTCAATGTGCAATGTTGTATGGCTTAGAACCAGGACTTCAAAGACGTTTTGAACGTCATGGAGCATATGAGATATTCCAGGAGTTGAAGTTTATCTTTCAGAAGAATGCCCGGATCGAGAGATATGAGATCTCCGATAAGTTCTATGCTTGCAAGATGGAGGAGAACGGGTCTATCAGTGATCACGTGCTCAGAATGTCTGGGTACTCCACCCGTCTGGCTGAATTGGGGATGCCCCTTCCGCCAGAGGCTATCACTGACAGAGTTCTTCAATCATTGCCACCTAGCTACAAGAGCTTCGTGTTGAACTATAACATGCACGGGATGAACAAGTCAGTCGCCGAGCTGTTTGCGATGCTGAAAGCCGCTGAGTCTGAAATTCAGAAGGAGCATCAAGTGTTGATGGTCAATAAAACCACTAGTTTCAAGAAAAATGGCAAGGGTAAGAAGGGTAACTCCAAGAAGAGTGGCAAAACAGTTGCTCCTCTCGTGAAGAAACCCAAGGCTGGACCCAAACCAGAAACTGTGTGTTTTCATTGCAAGGGAACTGGACACTGGAAGCGGAACTGCCCCAAGTATTTGGCTGACAAGAAGGCGGCCAACAACAAACAAGGTATATATGATATACATGTTATTGATGTGTACCTTACCAACCCTCGTTGTAGTGCCTGGGTATTTGATACCGGTGCGGTTGCTCATATTTGCAACTCTAAACAGGAACTGCGGAATAGACGGAGGCTGGCAAAGGACGAAGTGACGATGCGCGTGGGAAATGGTTCCAAGGTTGATGTGATCGCCGTCGGCACGCTCGCTCTTCGATTACCGTCGGGATTAGTGATGAACCTAAATAAGTGTTATTTGGTGCCTGCGTTAAGCATGAACATTATATCTGGATCTTGTTTATTGAGAGACGGTTACTCATTTAAATCAAAGAATAATGGTTGTTCTATTTATATGAGTAATATCTTTTATGGTCATGCACCCAATGTGAGGGGTTTATTCTTATTGAATCTCGATAGTAATGATACACATGTTCATAACATTGATGCCAAAAGATGTAGGATTGATAATGATAATACCACTTTCTTGTGGCACTGCCGTTTAGGTCATATTGGCGTAAAACGCATGAGGAAGCTCCATGCTGATGGACTTTTGGAGTCACTTGATTTTGAATCACTTGACACATGTGAGCCATGCCTCTTGGGCAAGATGACTAAAACGCCGTTCTCTGGAACAATGGAACGGGCAAGTGACTTATTGGAAATCATACATACTGATGTGTGCGGTCCGATGAGTATTGAAGCGCGCGGTGGTTATCGTTACTTTCTCACCTTCACTGATGACTTAAGTAGATATGGGTATATTTACTTAATGAAACACAAGTCTGAAACATTTGAAAAGTTCAAACAATTTCAGAGTGAAGTTGAGAATCATCGTAACAAGAAGATTAAATTCCTACGATCTGATCGAGGAGGAGAATATCTGAGTTATGAGTTTGGCAGTCACTTAAGACAATGTGGAATTGTTTCACAACTGACACCGCCTGGAACACCACAGCGTAATGGTGTGTCCGAACGTCGTAATCGAACTTTATTGGATATGGTGCGATCTATGATGTCTCTTGCCGATTTGCCACTATCGTTTTGGGGTTATGCATTAGAGACAGCTGCATTCACTTTAAATAGGGCACCATCGAAATCCGTTGAGACAACGCCATATGAACTTTGGTTTGGCAAGAAGCCAAAGCTGTCGTTTCTTAAAATTTGGGGATGTGATGCTTATGTCAAAAAGCTTCAGCCTGAAAAGCTGGAACCCAAAGCGGAGAAATGCGTCTTCATAGGATACCCAAAAGAGACAGTTGGGTATACCTTCTATCTCAGATCCGAAGGCAAAGTGTTTGTCGCTAAAAACGGAACATTTCTTGAGAAAGAGTTTCTCTCGAAAGAATTGAGTGGGAGGAAGATAGAACTTGATGAGGTTGTTGAACCTTTACTTCAACCTGAGAGTAGCGCAGTGCAGAAAGTTGTTTCTGTGGAGCCTACATTAGCTGAAGAGGAAGTTAATGATGATGATCATGAAGCTTTGGATCAAGTTGCTATCGAACTTCGTAGGTCGACAAGGACGCGTACTGCTCCCGAGTGGTACGGCAACCCTGTCTTAGAGGTCATGTTGTTAGACAACGATGAACCTACGAGCTATGGAGAAGCGATGATGGGCCCGGATTCCAAGAAGTGGTTAGAGGCCATGAAATCCGAGATGGGATCCATGTATGAAAACAAAGTATGGACTTTGGAAGTATTACCTGAAGGGCGTAAGGCCATTTAGAACAAATGGATCTTTAAGAGGAAGACGGACGCGGACGGTAATGTCACCGTCTATAAAGCTTGACTTGTGGCAAAGGGTTTTTCACAAGTTCAAGGAGTTGACTATGATGAGACCTTCTCACCCGCAGCGATGCTTAAGTCCGTCAGAATCATGTTAGCAATAGCTGCCTTTTTCGATTATGAAATTTGGCAGATGGATGTCAAAACAGCGTTCCTTAACGGTTACCTTAAGGAAGAGTTGTATATGATGCAACCAGAAGGTTTTGTCGATCCAGAGAATGCTGGCAAAGTTTGCAAACTCCAGCGATCCATTTATGGACTGGTGCAAGCATCTCGGAGTTGGAATCTTCGTTTTGATGAGGTGATCAAAGCGTTCGAGTTTATACAAGTTTACGGAGAAGCTTGTATTTACAAGAAAGTGAGTGGGAGCTCTATAGCGTTTCTAATATTATATGTGGATGACATATTACTGATTGGAAACAATATAGAAATGCTGGAAAGCGTGAAGGAATATTTGAACAAGAGTTTTTCAATGAAGGACCTAGGAGAAGCTGCTTTCATATTAGGCATCAAGATCTATAGAGATAGATCGAGACGTTTAATAGGACTTTCACAAAGCACATACCTTGACAAAGTTTTGAAGAAGTTCAAAATGGATCAGTCCAAGAAGGGGTTCTTGCCTGTTTTGCAAGGTGTAAAGTTGAGTAAGACTCAATGCCCAGTGACTGCAGAAGATAGAGAAAAGATGAGTGTCATCCCCTATGCTTCGGCCATAGGCTCTATCATGTATGCAATGCTGTGCACAAGACCCGATGTCAGCCTTGCCATAAGTATGGTCGGAAGGTTTCAAAGTGATCCAGGAATGGAACACTGGACGGCGGTCAAGAATATCCTGAAGTACCTGAAAAGGACTAAGGACATGTTTCTCGTTTATGGAGGTGATCAAGAGCTCGTCGTAAAGGGTTACGTCGATGCAAGCTTTGACACTGATCCGGATGACTCTAAGTCACAAACCGGATACGTATTTATTCTTAATGGGGGTGCGGTTAGCTGGTGCAGTTCCAAGCAAAGCGTGGTAGCAGATTCTACATGCGAAGCGGAGTACATCGCTGCCTCGGAGGCGGCGAAGGAAGGTGTCTGGATGAAGGAGTTCATGACAGATCTTGGAGTAGTGCCTAGTGCGCTTAACCCAATGACTCTGTTTTGTGATAATACTGGTGCCATTGCTCTAGCCAAGGAACCAAGATTTCACAAGAGGACCAGACACATAAAGCGACGTTTCAATTCCATCCGCGATTACATCAAGGAGGACGACATAAATATTTGCAAAGTACACACGGATCTAAATGTTGCAGATCCGATGACTAAACCTCTTCCAAGGGCTAGACATGAACAACACCAGAACTGCATGGGTGTTCGATTCATTACAATGTAAATCACATAGCGATGTGAACTAGATTATTGACTCTAGTGCAAGTGGGAGACTGTTGGAAATATGCCCTAGAGGCAATAATAAATTGGTTATTATTATATTTCCTTGTTCATGATAATCGTTTATTATCCATGCTATAATTGTATTGATTGGAAACTCAAATACATGTGTGGGTACATAGACAACACTGTGTCCCTAGTAAGCCTCTAGTTGACTAGCTCGTTGATCAAAGATGGTTAAGGTTTCCTAGCCATTGACATGAGATGTCATTTGATAACGGGATCACATCATTAGGAGAATGATGTGATGGACAAGACCCAAACTAAGAACGTAGCATTTGATCGTGTTAGTTTATTGCTATTGTTTTCTGCATGTCAAGTATCTATTCCTATGACCATGAGATCATGCAACTCCCTGACATCGGAGGAGTACCTTGTGTGTATCAAACGTCGCAACGTAACTGGGTGACTATAAAGGTGCTCTACAGGTATCTCCGAGGGTGTCTGTTGGGTTGGCATGGATCAAGACTGGGATTTGTTACTCTGTGTGACGGAGAGGTATCTCAGGGCCCACTCGGTAATACAACATCACAATGAGCCTTGCAAGCAATGTGACTAAAGTGTTAGCCACGAGATCTTGTATTATGGAACGAGTAAAGAGACTTGCCGGTAACGAGATTGAACTAGGTATAGAGATACCGACGATCGAATCTCGGGCAAGTAACATACCGAAGAACAAAGGGAACAGCATACGGGATTAACTGAATCCTTGACATAGAGGTTCGACCGATAAAGATCTTCGTAGGATATGTAGGAGCCAATATGGGCATCCAGGTCCCGCTATTGGTTATTGGCCGTAGAGGTGTCTCGGTCATGTCTACATAGTTCTCGAACCCGCAGGGTCTACACACTTAACGTTTGGTGACGATTAGTATAGTTGAGATATTTTGTTGGTGACCGAAGGTTGTTCGGAGTCCCGGATAAGATCCCGGACATGACGAGGATCTCCGGAAGAGTCCGGAGGTAAAGATTGATATATGTGTGATAATAGTGTTTTGATCTCCGGAAGAGTTCCGGAATTCACCGGAAGGGGTTCCGGATGTTTACCGAAGTGTTCGGGTGCAAGAACACTTTATATGGGCCAAGGGATAAAAGCCCACGAGGTATTGGAAAGTGCAAAAGTAGTTTTGCTGTCGCGTAAGCGGTACTACCGCTTGGTGAAGCGATACTACCACCCGAGCGGTACTACCGCTTGTGTTAAGCGGTACTACCGCTTGTGCGCGGTACTGCAGGGATCCGAGTTGGACTCTTTCCCTGCGGGCCAAACCGACCTTGTGCGGGCAAAACCGACCTGGAGGAGGTTTTTACTCCAAGTTTAGACCCCAAGGCTCAACATATAAATAGAGGGGCAGGGCTAGCACACGGGACACATCAAGATTTCCCCAAGCCGTGTGCGGCAACCCTAACCCTCTAGTTCCTTCGTCATAATCTCCGTAGCGCTTGGCGAAGCCCTGCAGAGATTGTTCCTCACCACCATCACCACGCCGTCGTGCTGCTGGAACTCAACCACTACTTCACCATCGCTCGCTGGATCGAGGAGGTGAAGGCGTCATCAAGCCGTACGTGTGTTGAACGCGGAGGTGCCGTCCGTTCGTCGCTAGTTCGTGATCGGATCGAGGGACGACTTGCGATTTGGATCGCGGAGACGTTCGACTACATCAACCGCGTTTCTTAAACGCTTCCGCTTAGCGATCTACAAGGGTATGTAGATTTACTCTCCCTCTCGTAGATGCTCATCACCATGGACAGATCTTGTGTGTGCGTAGGAAAATTTTTGTTTCCCATGCAACGTTCCCCAACACCTCCTTCTTGATCCAGCTAGGGGGGAGGAGAACTTGAGGGAGAGCTCCGGCAGCACGACGGCGTGGTGGCGGTGGAGCTCGTGGTTCTCTGGCAGAGCTTCGCTAAGCACTACGGAGGAGGAGGAGGTGTAGGAGGGGGGAGGGCTGCGCCAGGGGCAAGGGATGCAGCTCCCATGCGCCTCCCCACTATATATAGGGGTGGAGGGGGCTGGTTTCTTTCCCTCCAAGTCCATTGGGGCGTTGGCAAAGGTGGGAGGAAAGAAATCCCATCCTTTCCCTTCCCCACCGATTGTTATCCCCCCTTTTTAGGGATCTTGATCTTATCCCTTCGGGATATGATCTTATTCCTTCTAAGGGGGGATCTTGGTGCGCCTAGACCAGGGGTGTGGGGCCTTTCCCCCACTACCCACGTTCATGTGGGTCCCCCCATGCAGGTGGGCCCCACTACGGAACCTTCTAGAACCTTCCCGGTACAATACCGAAAAATCCCGAACATTTTCCGGTGGCCAAAATAGGACTTCCCATATATAAATCTTTACCTCCGGACCATTCCGGAACTCCTCGTGACGTCCGGGATCTCATCCGGGACTCTGAACAACTTTCGGTAACCACATACAATTCCCATTACAACTCTAGCGTCACCGAACCTTAAGTGTGTAGACCCTACGGTTTCGGGAACCATGCAGACATGACCGAGACACCTCTCCGGCCAATAACCAATAGCGGGATCTGGATACCCATATTGGCTCCCACATGTTCCACGATGATCTCATCGGATGAACCACGATGTCGGGGATTCAATTAATCCCCTATACAATTCCCTTTGTCCATCGGTATGTTACTTGCCCGAGATTCGATCGTCGGTATCCCTATACCTTGTTCAATCTCGTTACCGGCAAGGCTCTTTACTCGTTCCATAACACATGATCCCGTGACTAACTCCTTAGTCACATTGAGCTCATTATGATGATGTATTACTGAGTGGGCCCAGAGATACCTGTCCGTCACATGGAGTGATAAATCCCAGTCTCGATTCGTGCCAACCCAACAGACACTTTCGGAGATACCTGTAGTGCACCTTTATAGTCACCCAGTTACGTTGTGACGTTTGATACACCCAAAGCATTCCTACGGTATCCGGGAGTTGCACAATCTCATGGTCTAAGGAAATGATACTTGACATTAGAAAAGCTCTAGCAGACGAACTACACGATCTTGTGCTATGCTTAGGATTGGGTCTTGTCCATCACATCATTCTCCTAATGATGTGATCCCGTTATCAACGACATCCAATGTCCATGGTCAGGAAACCATGACCATCTATTGATCAACAAGCTAGTCAACTAGAGGCTCACTAGGGACATGGTGTGGTCTATGTATTCACACATGTATTACGGTTTCCGGTTAATACAATTATAGCATGAACAATAGACAATTATCATGAACAAGGAAATATAATAATAACCATTTTATTATTGCCTCTAGGGCATATTTCCAACAGTCTCCCACTTGCACTAGAGTCAATAATCTAGTTACATTGTGATGAATCGAACACCCATAGAGTTCTAGTGTTGATCATGTTTCGCTCGTGGAAGAGGTTTAGTCAACGGATCTGCGACATTCAGATCCGTATGTACTTTACAAATATCTATATCTCCATCCTGAATGTAACCACGAATGGAGTTGAAGCAGCGCTTGATGTGCTTGGTCTTCTTGTGAAACCTGGGCTCCTTGGCAATGGCAATAGCTCCAGTGTTGTCACAGAAGAGAGTCATCGGGCCCGACGCACTGGGAATCACTCCTAGGTCGGTGATGAACTCCTTCATCCAGACTCCTTCCCGCGCTGCTTCCGAAGCAGCTATGTACTCCACTTCACATGTAGATGCCACCACGATGCTTTGCTTGCAACTGCACCAGCTGACCGCCCCACCATTCAAAATATACACGTATCCGGTTTGTGACTTGGAGTCATCCGGATCTGTGTCGAAGCTAGCATCGATGTAACCCTTTACGACGAGCTCTTCGGCACTCCATAAAGGAGAAACATATCCTTAGTCCTTTTCAGGTACTTAAGGATATTCTTGACCGTTGTCCAGTGTTCCATTCCAGGATCACTTTGGTACCTCCCTACCAAACTTATGGCAAGGTTCACATCAGGTCTGGTACATAGCATGGCATACATAATAGAGCCTATGGCTGAGGCATAGGGGATGACACTCATATTTTCTCTATCTTCTGCCGAGGTCGGGCATTGAGCTGTGCTCAATCTCACACCTTGCAATACAGGCAAGAACCCCTTCTTGGACTGATCCATATTGAACTTCTTCAATATCTTGTCAAGGTATGTGTTTTGTGAAAGACCAATGAGGCGTCTCGATCTATCTCTATAGATCTTGATGCCTAATATGTAAGCAGCTTCTCCAAGGTCCTTCATTGAAAAACACTTATTCAAGTAGGCCTTTATGCTTTCCAAAAGTTCTATATCATTTCCCATCAACAATATGTCATCCACATATAAAATGAGAAATGCTACAGAGATCCCACTCACTTTCTTGTAAATACAGGCTTCTCCATAAGTCTGTATAAACCCAAACGCTTTGATCACCTCATCAAAGCGAATGTTCCAACTCCGAGATGCTTGCACCAGCCCATAGATGGAGCGCTGGAGCTTGCATACCTTGTCAGCATTCTTAGGATTGACAAAACCTTCTGGCTGCATCATATACAATTCTTCCTTAAGGAAACCGTTAAGGAATGCCGTTTTGACGTCCATTTGCCAGATCTCATAATCATAAAATGCGGCAACTGCTAACATGATTCAGACGGACTTCAGCATCGCTACGGGTGAGAAAGTCTCATCGTAGTCAACTCCTTGAACTTGTCGATAACCCTTAGCGACAAGCCGAGCCTTATAGACGGTCACATTACCATCCGCGTCAGTCTTCTTCTTAAAGATCCATTTATTTTCTATGGCTTGCCGATCATCGGGCAAGTCCACCAAAGTCCATACTTTGTTCTCATACATGGATCCTATCTCGGATTTCATGGCTTCAAGCCATTTGTTGGAATCCGGGCCCGCCATGGCTTCTTCATAGTTCGAAGGTTCACCGTTGTCTAACAACATGATTTCCAGGACAGGGTTACCGTACCACTCTGGTGCAGAACGTGTCCTCGTGGACCTACGAAGTTCAGTAGTAACTTGATCCGAAGTTTCATGATCATCATCATTAACTTCCTCTCTAGTCGGTGCAGGCACCACAGAAACATTTTCCTGCGCTGCGCTACTCTCTGGTTCGAGAGGGGGTACAATTACCTCATCAAGTTCTACTTTCCTCCCACTTACTTCTTTCGAGAGAAACTCTTTCTCTAGAAAGGATCCATTCTTGGCAACAAAGATCTTGCCTTCGGATCTGAGGTAGAAGGTATACCCAATAGTTACCTTAGGGTATCCTATGAAGACGCACTTTTCCGATTTGGGTTCGAGCTTTTCAGGTTGAAGTTTCTTGACATAAGCATCGCATCCCCAAACTTTCAGAAACGACAGCTTAGGTTTCTTCCCAAACCATAATTCATACGGTGTCGTCTCAACGGATTTAGACGGTGCCCTATATAAAGTGAATGCGGCAGTCTCTAATGCATATCCCCAAAATGATAGCGGTAAATCAGTAAGAGACATCATAGATCGCACCATATCCAATAGAGTGCGATTACGACGTTCGGACACACCATTACGCCGAGGTGTGCCAGGCGGCGTGAGTTGTGAAACAATTCCACATTTCCTTAAGTGCGTGCCAAACTCGTGACTCAAATATTCTCCTCCACGATCAGATCGTAAGAACTTTATTTTCTTGTCACGTTGATTCTCTACCTCACTCTGAAATTCCTTGAACTTTTCAAAGGTCTCAGACTTGTGTTTCATTAAGTAGACATACCCATATCTGCTTAAGTCATCAGTGAGGGTGAGAACATAATGATAGCCACCGCGAGCCTCAACGCTCATTGGACCGCATACATCGGTATGTATTATTTCCAACAAGTTGGTTGCTCGCTCCATTGTTCCGGAGAACGGAGTCTTAGTCATCTTGCCCATGAGGCATGGTTCGCACGTGTCAAATGATTCATAATCAAGAGACTCCAAAAGTCCATCTGCATGGAATTTCCTCATGCGTTTGACACCAATATGACCAAGGCGGCAGTGCCACAAGTATGTGGGACTATCATTATCAACCTTACATCATTTGGTATTCACACTATGAATATGTGTAACATCACGTTCGAGATTCAATAAAAATAAACCATTGACCAGCGGGGCATGACCATAAAACATATCTCTCATATAAATAGAACAACCATTATTCTCGGATTTAAATGAGTAGCCATCTCGCATCAAACGAGATCCAGATACAATGTTCATGCTCAAAGCTGGTACTAAATAACAATTATTGAGGTTTAAAACTAATCCCGAAGGTAGATGTAGAGGTAGCGTGCCGACGGCGATCACATCGACCTTGGAACCATTCCCGACGCGCATCATCACCTCGTCCTTCGCCAGTCTCCACTTATTCCGCAGCTCCTGTTTTGAGTTACAGATGTGAGCAACCGCACCGGTATCAAATACCCAGGAGCTACTACGAGCGCTGGTAAGGTACACATCAATAACATGTATATCATATATACCTTTCACGTTGCCGGCCTTCTTATCCGCTAAGTACTTGGGGCAGTTCCGCTTCCAGTGACCGGTTCCCTTGCAATAAAAGCACTCAGTCTCAGGCTTGGGTCCATTCTTGGGCTTCTTCCCGGCAACTGATTTACCAGGCGCGGCAATTGATTTGCCGTCCTTCTTGAAGTTCTTCTTGCCCTTGCCTTTCTTGAAACTGGTGGTCTTATTCACCATCAACACTTGATGTTCCTTTTTGATCTCCACCTCCGCTGATTTCAGCATCGAATATAACTCAGGAATGGACTTCTCCATCCCTTGCATATTGAAGTTCATCACAAAGCTCTTGTAGCTAGGTGGAAGCGACTGGAGGATTCTGTCAATAACCGAGTCATCCGGAAGATTAACTCCCAGCTGAGACAAGCGGTTGTGCAACCCAGACATTTTGAGTATGTGCTCGCTGACAGAACTATTTTCCTCCATCTTACAACTGAAGAACTTGTCGGAGACTTCATATCTCTTGACCCGGGCATGAGCCTGGAAAACCATTCTCAGCTCTTGGAACATCTCATATGCTCCGTGTTGCTCAAAACGCTTTTGGAGCCCCGGTTCTATGCTGTAAAGCATGCCGCACTGAACCAGGGAGTAATCATCACTACGCGACTGCCAGGCGTTCATAACGTCTTGAGTTGCTGGGAAAATGGGTGCGTCACCTAGAGGTGCATCAAGGACATATGCTTTCTTGGAAGCTATGAGGATGATCCTCAAGTTACGGACCCAGTCCGTATAGTTGCTTCCATCGTCTTTCAGCTTGGTTTTCTCTAGGAACGCGTTGAAGTTGAGGGCAACATTAGCGTGGGCCATTGGATCTACAAGATAGATTGTAAAGACAATTTTAGACTAAGTTCATGATAATTAAGTTCATATAATCAAATTATTTAATGAACTCCCACTCAGATAGACATCCCTCTAGTCATCTAAGTGATACATGATCCATATCGACTAGGCCGTGTCCGATCATCACGTGAGACGGACTAGTTATCAATGGTGAACATCTCCATGTTGATCGCATCTACTATACGACTCATGTTCGACCTTTCGGTCTCTCGTGTTCTGAGGCCATGTCTGTACATGCTAGGCTCGTCAAGTCAACCTAAGTGTTTCGCGTGTGTAAATCTGGCTTACACCCGTTGTATGCGAACGTTAGAATCTATCACACCCGATCATCACGTGGTGCTTCGAAACAACGATCCTTCGCAACGGTGCACACTTAGGGGGAACACATTTCTTGAAATTTTAGTGAGGGATTATCTTATTTATGCTACCGTCATTCTAAGCAAATAAGAAGTAAAAACATGATAAACATCACATGCAAATCATAAAGTGACATGATATGGCCAATATCATCTTGCGCCTTTGATCTCCATCTTCGGGGCGCGGCATGATCACCATCGTCACCGGCACGACACCATGATCTCCATCATCATGATCTCCATCATCGTGTCTTCATGAAGTTGTCTCGCCAACTATTACTTCTACTACTATGGCTAACGGTTAGCAATAAAGTAAAGTAATTACATGGCGTTTTTGATTGACATGCAGGTCATACAATAAATTAAGACAACTCCTATGGCTCTTGCCGGTTGTCATACCCATCGACATGCAAGTCGTGATTCCTATTACAAGAACATGATCAATCTCATACATCACATATATTTCATCACATCCTTTTGGCCATATCACATCACATAGCATACCCTGCAAAAACAAGTTAGACGTCCTCTAATTGTTGTTGCAAGTTTTACGTGGCTGCTATGGGTTTCTAGCAAGAACGTTTCTTACCTACGCAAAAGCCACAACGGTGCTATGACAATTGCTATTTACCCTTCATAAGGACCCTCTTCATCGAATTCGATCCGACTAAAGTGGGAGAGACAGACACCCGCTAGCCACCTTATGCAACAAGTGCATGTCAGGCGGTGGAACCAGTCTCACGTAAGCGTACGTGTAAAGTCGGTCCGGGCCGCTTCATCCCACAATGCCACCGAATCAAGATAGGACTAGTAACGGCAAGCAAATTGACCAAATCATCGCCCACAACTACATGTGTTCTACTCGTGCATAGAATATACGCATAGACCTAGCTCTGATACCACTGTTGGGGAACGTAGTAATAATTCAAAAAATTTCCTACGTGTCACCAAGATCAATCTAGGAGATGCTAGCAACGAGAGAGAGGGAGTGCATCTTCATACCCTTGAAGATCGCTAAGCGGAAGCGTTGCAAAGAACGCGGTTGATGGAGTCGTACTCGCGGCGATTCAAATCGCGGAAGATCCGATCCAAGCGCCGAACGGACGGCGCCTCCGCGTTCAACACACGTACAGCCCGGGGATGTCTCCTCCTTATTGATCCAGCAAGGGGGGAGGAGAAGTTGAGGGAGAGCTCCGGCAGCACGACGGCGTGGTGGCGGTGGAGCTCGTGGTTCTCCGGCACAGGTTCGCTAAGCACTACGGAGGAGGAGGAGGTGTAGGAGGGGGGAGGGCTGCGCCAGGGGCAAGGGATGCAGCTCCCATGCGCCTCCCCACTATATATAGGGGTGGAGGGGGCTAGTTTCTTGCCCTCCAAGTCCATTGGGGCGTTGGCAAAGGTGGGAGGAAAGAAATCCCATCCTTTCCCTTCCCCACCGATTGTTATCCCCCTTTTTAGGGATCTTGATCTTATCCCTTCGGGATATGATCTTATTCCTTCTAAGGGGGGATCTTTGTGCGCCTTGACCAGGGGTGTGGGGCCTTGCCCCCACTACCCACGTTCATGTGGGTCCCCCCATGCAGGTGGGCCCCACTCCGGAACCTTCTAGAACCTTCCCGGTACAATACCAAAAAATCCCGAACATTTTCCGGTGGCCAAAATAGGACTTCCCATATATAAATCTTTACCTCCGGACCATTCCGGAACTCCTCGTGACGTCCGGTATCTCATCCGGGACTCCGAACAACTTTCGGTAATCACATACAATTCCCATTACAACTCTAGCGTCACTGAACCTTAAGTGTGTAGACCCTACGGGTTCGGGAACCATGCAGACATGACCGAGACACCTCTCCGCCCAATAACCAATAGCGGGATCTGGATACCCATATTGGCTCCCACATGTTCCATGATGATCTCATCGGATGAACCACGATGTCGGGGATTCAATTAATCCCGTATACAATTCCCTTTGTCCATCGGTATGTTACTTTCCCGAGATTCGATCGTCGGTATCCCTATACCTTGTTCAATCTCGTTACCGGCAAGTCTCTTTACTCGTTCCGTAACACATGATCCCGTGACTAACTCCTTAGTCACATTGAGCTCATTATGATGATGTATTACTGAGTGGGCCCAGAGATACCTCTCCGTCACACGGAGTGACAAATCCCAGTCTCGATTCGTGCCAACCCAACAGACACTTTCGGAGATACCTGTAGTGCACCTTTATAGTCACCCAGTTACGTTGTGATGTTTGATACACCCAAAGCATTCCTACGGTATCTGGGAGTTGCACGATCTCATGGTCTAAGGAAGTGATACTTGACATTAGAAAAGCTCTAGCAGACGAACTACACGATCTTGTGCTATGCTTAGGATTGGGTCTTGTCCATCACATCATTCTCCTAATGATGTGATCCCGTTATCAACGACATCCAATGTCCATGGTCAGGAAACCATGACCATCTATTGATCAACAAGCTAGTCAACTAGAGGCTCACTAGGGACATGGTGTGGTCTATGTATTCACACATGTATTACGGTTTCCGGTTAATACAATTATAGCATGAACAATAGACAATTATCATGAACAAGGAAATATAATAATAACCATTTTATTATTGCCTCTAGGGCATATTTCCAACAGACCTCACCTCTAACTACACATGCCTTATCTAACAAGCCACCAACGGCGGCTTACACCACCGGGTTACATCTTGTCCTCTAGCCCTGGGCCTCCAGGCCCATGGAATAAACTTATGCTAAGCCTTGTCATTAAGCCGCCAACCGTATGACCTGGCCCCATCTGGGCGGGTCTCACCACGGGGTTATATCCCCAACATTGGGTATAGTTAATATTTGAGTATGTTTCATGAATGGATCAATGATTGAGCATCATGGACTAGGGATAACTTTCTTTAGTGTTGATATTTTGAAAGACATGGTTGCTTGTTGGCATGCTTGAGTATTAAAGTCTTTATGTCAAAACTAGACTATTGCTTTGAACCATCTAAAAGTCCAAATGTCCATGCTACAAAATAAAAATATATGTGATGAACATGTTAAGCAGCATTCCACAACAAAAATTCTGTTTTTATCATTTACCTACTCGGGGACGAGTAGGAATTAAGCTTGGGGATGCTGATACATCTCCAACGTATCTATAATTTTTGATTTTTCCATGTTGTGATATTATCATTCTTGGCTGTTTTACAATCATTTTATAGCAACTTTATATCATTTTTTTGGGACTAACCTATTGACTTAGTGCCAAGTGCCAGTTGCTGTTTTTGCTTGTTTTTTTACTTCGCAGAATATCAGTACCAAATGGAGTCCAATCACGACGAAACTTTTAGGAGATTTTTGTTGGACCAGAAGGAGGCCAGTGGGCCAAAGAAGTAACCAGGAGGGAGCCCAGGCCGCCCACAAGACACCAGGTGTCGGGACCCCGATCCTAAGCCATAAGAATCCAGCATGTAATGCCTCACGCACGGTTATCTCCACGGCTGCCACCTTACCTGGGCCGGGACCGTTTGCGCCTTTTGGCCCACGAGTGAATATGTCGCTAGCATTCAAATGTCAAAGAACCCGGGTTGACATGACTAGTCATAAACCCAAGCGGCACATCCGTACAGGAACAGGCATACGTAACCCAGCAATGCAGGTGTCGGTCATCAATGTGTGTAGACGAGTCGTAGCAAGCTACAGGGACTCCATTATGCCGTAAGACATTTCTGTCATTTACTGCGCGTAGACGAGTCATAGCAGGCACAAGGACTCCATTACACTGTGAGACATTTCCCTGAAGGGACAGACACTTCAGCAAAGAAGGATACATCCTGGTCAATCAATGTGTCCGAAGCAGTAGCAAGCTACCAAGGCTCGGTGGAAGCACAAAGAGGCATTTTCCTGTAAAGAGTACTACTAAAGGCACACAACTAGGTGTCGAATCCCATACATACCGTTGCACGTCACACGTACGCATGACATGCCCGATATGCATAGATACAACTATGGCATCACGACATAACCATACAACAATCCAACATTTATTTAGAAGGCTCAGAAGAGCCTTGCATAATATGTTCATACAGGTAGGGGTCACATGACCCAACACTCAAGTCATACAAACAAAGTCATCCAAGCCATGCGAAAGCTTAAAGTTGTCTGAGTACAGACAGATGATAGGTAAAAAGGCATAAAGCCTGACTATCTACAACCCATCCCAGGGTATCAGATCATAGCTGGGATACCAGCTACTCGTCGTCGTCGACGTCTAGATAGAACCCACCGGAGGGGTCCTGGTTCTCATCTGCAACAGTTATTAAGCAAACATGAGTACAAATGTTCTCAGCAAGTCTTTAAATCAGACCTAGTTTATTCATGCTCATGTATCAACAAGGGGAGTAGTGGGGTTCATGCAGCAAGACAACTTTGACTCTTGGCTAACATGTTCTATGACTACCAGTTCTTTGAACAAGTTTGAGATAGCGCACACGAGTCCATTAACACCACATCAATACTCTACCATGGATCCACTCCCGTCACCTACGAGAGTGCCATCCACGGTACTCACAGTTGTCTTGATACTTTTATGAGTAGCCATTAAAATTGTCTATGAACAGCATAAGTTCTCCAAGTAGTCCATATCTGACGACGCGGCTATTCGAACAGATTCATATCCTGCAGGGGTGTACTCCTTCACACATGCTCTTGCCACTTATCGTTGAGTGCACATAAAAAGAGGCACCTCGACAACCTTCAAGCAGAAGCCCAGCGAGGGAGTCGGCCACGACCGTCAATCACACAAGACCCTAGTCCAGACTATCGCCTATTTGAGACTGAACCCGCACGGAAGTCCGGCCGAAGTTTCCGCTACGGCCTCAAATGATGTGCGCAGGATTCCCAAGCCCACCGTTCGGGTGCCACTTGGTACACCGTGCCACTGTCTACCGCGTCGTAGCCCACCCCTAAGGTCAGTGCTGCGCACGGCCTCCAGCATAGCTATAAACACCAGAAACTACTTGCAACTCCTGGACCGAGGACTAGGCGGTTGATAAGTTGAGAGGGTCAATTAAGTATCCCAACGTGTGGTAGTAGCTAGTCTTGGATCACAAACACGGAACTCAGTTCCTAAGAACGGTCCCAATGAGACAACCCGCTTTGTACTCCTACATAGCCTCTCACCGCCACCTTTACCAAATCAGGTTCATCATTTAGTCCATCACATCAGAACAACACCGTTTCACTCTGGTTCATCACCCAGATGAATCAGACCTGACACAACTATAAGCATAGCAAGCAAACAGAGTAAAGCACATCAAGGCTCAAGCATCTACCAGGTATGCTAGGTTGCTTGGATTAGCTATTACTGTGACAATGACAAGTCATGCAGAGGAATGGGTTCAACTACCGAAATAGGTAACAGTTGAATCGAATAGTCCTAATGCAATAAACGAGAGCAGGAGCGAGAGAGTGGTATGTTATCGGAATGATCAATGAGGGTGCTTGCCTTGCAGGTTGGTGGCAGGGTACTGCCCTTCAGCTGGATACTCACGTGTATCCTCGGGAGCAGGACCTACCACGATACAGATGGAGTAACAATCATTACACGGCAAGTGCAACAATATGATGCATGATCATGACATGGTAACATGATTTGGATGAGCTAATGCACCTAGCATCAAGTTTAAATGAAGTTGGTTTGAACTAGGTTCAAATTCAAACTCCATGTATTATGTCACATATTGCATTTATGCAAAATGTCAATGTTCTCCTATTTAGGTTTCTCTATCATGCATGATAATTGCATCAATGGATTCATTGGATTTTTCTGATAATTGTTCATATATAAATTATTTCCATCTGATGAACAGATTAATTTCTATGATTTTTCTAAGTTTTAACCAATTTCTAGAATTATTATTACTCTGGAAATTGTTTATTGCGTCAGCAACATGTCAGCATGACATCAGCAGGTCAACACCATTGCCAGGTCAAACCTGACATGTGGGGTCCCCAGGTCAGTGACATAGGCACTAAGCAGTGTTTAGAATTAACTTTTAATCCTAATTAGTGGGGTTGGGTCCACTTTCAGTGGGTCATTAGGTTAATTATAAATCAAGTAGTTATTTAAGGGCTTAACCCAGATTTGACCAGGGGCTAGGCCCCACCTATAAGTGACCTAGGGGGTCAACCCCGTGGTCAAATGGGTCGGGCTCGCCGGCGTTGAGCCGCCAGCGCCACCCGACGCGTCGGAGGGGGTCAGAAACCCACCTCCGGCGACTGTTTGGGCGGAGGAGAGCATCTACTGAACGAGCACGTCCGCGTGCATCCAACGGAACACACCCCAGGGACTGAGGTGGCCCGGAACGTCGCCGGCGACAAACTTGGTGGCTACCGGAGCTCGGGCGGCGATGAAAACGGCGGAACAACATGCTATCAAGCTGAAGCTGGGCACCTAGAACATCTACGCGACCTCACGAGCGCAACGGTGGCCTCAGGTGGACTAAAGGAACACCGGAGCATCGTCGGCGTTGAGCTCGCACGGCGGAGCTCTTCGGGCCCCGATGCAATTGGCGGCTACGGCATGCAAACGACTGTGAGAAGAGGGGGCTCACAGCGACTGCGGTGACGTTGACAGCGGGCTCGGGGGAGGCTTGGTGACGGCGAATCGACGGCGGCAGCTGTCGGAGTCGAGGAGGAAGAAGAGCTCGAGGGCGTCGTTCCAGGCGCTCCAGCAAAGCGTGGCTCGGCAGGGAGGTTGCGGCGATGAGGCGGAGCTCGGAGGCTAGTCGGAGGGGCGAGGGAGGTGCTATGGCTACGCGGCGACGGCGGCGATCTCTCGGGTGCGGGCGGCCATGGCAACAGAAGCGAGGGAGAGAGAGCAGGGGGGCGACTGGGGACCGGCTCGATCGGGACGGCTCACCCCGAGCCTATCCACCTCGCCAGCGCGACAGGGAGGCCAGGCAGGTAGCTGGAGTGGCGCTCCGGCCGTGCGCCATGCCCCCCGTTTGCCTCTGCCTTCTGGCGAAGGTTAGGGATGACTGGTATGGGCCAGTGGGCCGGCCAGTTGCTGGGCCAGGTAAGCTTTCTCCTTTTTTTATTTCTTTTGTTTCTGTTTTCTATTTTCAGACTTTTGTTTTATTTTGTGTGGGCAAAATTCCTTAGCACAAAAATCCTGAGATATTTTATGGGATGTAGTTTGAATATTTCAAACTCCCACAAAAAGTTTCAGCAATTTCAGAGCAACTAAAATAATTATAATGCTTTATTGGTTATTTTCAGAAGCTTTGCTGGGTTATTTAAAATGCCAAAAGGGTTTTGAAATTATGATTCACCTCTGTATGTTGTTGCCAACATTTTCCAGACATGGTGAACATATTTGAAGGGCATTTTGGATCCATTGAAAATCACAATCATTTAAATTGGTTTAATCAAGTGGGGTGCTAGGCTTTGTTCCTCCCCATTTCAAGTTTAGCAAAAATTTAAACATGATGCAATAAACATGCCAGCACATAGCAAAGGGGAAAACTAGGGATGTGACAACTCACCCCCACTCCAAAGAATCTCGTCCCGAGATTTAGGAGTCGTCGGGAAGAGTGCGGGTACTCTAGTTGAAGGTGGTCCTCCCTTTCCCATGTGGGTTCCTTCTCGGAGTGGTGTGACCACTGAACCTTGAGAAACTTGATGTTTCGACGTCGAGTGGTACGCTCAGCTTGATCGAGGATACGAACAGGGTATTCTCGATAAGTAAGGTTATCTTGGAGATCAAGCGTTTCGTGGTGTACTTTGCGGACAGGGTCCGAGAAGCAACGCCTGAGTTGCGAGACGTGGAAAACATCATCAACCTTGGCAAGATGCGGTGGAAGTTCCAATTGGTAGGCAACCTCTCCTTGTTTGACAAGAATGCGAAAAGGACCAATGTAACGAGGAGCCAACTTGCCCTTGATACCGAATCGTTGGGTACCCTTTAGAGGTGTAACCCGAAGGTAAGCCTTATCGTCAACTTCAAAAGTCACAGCCTTATGATGGCAATCATATTGGCTCTTTTGATGAGATTGGGCTGTTTTCAGCTTTTCACGAATAATGCGAACTTGCTCCTCTGCATCCTGGATCATATCCGGGCCAAAGGGTTGCCTCTCTTAGATTTCTGACCAGTTAAGAGGTGTTCGACATCTTCGTCCATAGAGAACTTCAAAAGGGGCTCTGCCCAAGCTTGACTGATAACTATTGTTATAAGAAAATTTAGCAAATGGAAGGCACTTCTCCCAATCCTTGCCGAAAGAGATAACACAAGCTCTGAGAATGTCTTCCAGGATTTGATTGACTCGCTCTACTTGACCACTTGACTGTGGATGGAAAGGAGTGCTAAAAGAGAGATGAGTCCCCATAGCATTCTGGAAGCTGTCCCAGAATCGGGAAGTGAAGATACTTCCATGGTCTGAGTTAATCTCCAAAGGAACACCATGAAGAGACACTATCCGAGAAATATATAGATCCGCTAGCTGGCTAGCAGTTATACTCTCCCGAACAGGAAGGAAATGAGCCACTTTGGAAAGGCGGTTAATGACCACAAAGATAGCGTTATTCCCTCTCTTGGTCCTAGGAAACCCGGTGATCAAATCCATACCGACTTTGTCCCATTTCCATTCAGGAATAGCTAAGGGTTGAAGGGTGCCAGCATGCCTTTGATGTTCTGCTTTCACGCGACGACAGACGTCGCAATTAGCAACGAACTGAGCAATTTCTCTCTTCATTCTGGTCCACCAGAACCTCTGGCATAGGTCCTGATACATTTTGGTACTACCAGGATGAATCATGAGAGGGGACTCATGAGCCTCCTTAAGGATCAGCTGCCGAAGATGTTAGCTCTTGGGAACCACCAAGCGGTTCTGGAAGAACACAACACCCAGATCATCCTTGGAGAAATCTTTAGTGTTTCCGTTGGCAATGTTCTCCTTGATCTGAGATATACCATTATCATACCTCTGAACAGCTATGATTTGATCCCTAAGGGTAGGTTTCGCCACCAGGGTGGAAAGGAATCCTTGAGGAACAATGTGAAGGTTTAGCTTCCGAAATTCCTCATAGAGAAGCGGTTGACTTTGTTGTAACATCATGTTGTTACAATAAGACTTACGACTTAGTGCATCAGCCAAAACATTGGCTTTCCCCGGGGTGTAAGTTATCCCTAAGTCGTAATCTGTGATCAACTCAACCCAACGTCTTTGCCTAAGATTCAAATCCGGTTGGATGAAGATATATTTTAGACTTTGGTGGTCAGTGCATATCTCGCAACGATTACTGAGAACGTAATGTCGCATGTCTTAAGTGCAAGGACTAGAGCTGCAAGCTCAAGATCATGTGTTGGATAATTATCCTCATGTGGACGCAACTGTCAAGATGCGTATGCAATCACATGACGATCTTGCATGACAATGCAACCTAATCCTTGTCGCGAGGCATCGCAGTAGATAACAAAGTCCTTGGAGAAATCTGGTGGCACCAATACGGGAGCAGAAGTCGGACGTCTTTTCAGTTCCTGAAAACTGTGCTCGCATTGTGGGGTCCACTCGAACTTTTGGGTTTTTTACATCTGTGCCCCTGGTTCCTTAGCTCTACTCATTCATCCCCGTGCTCTTAACTTTTGCTCAGTTTTCCCCACTCCCTTGCCCGAAACCCTCAGAACAGGTCACAACGGACGTTGCCGTCGGGTCAATGGCTTGACCGATAACTCTGACGAGTGGGGCCGCTGTCGGCGTACGACACCTATGGGATCGCGTGGGTCCCTTCTATGGTTCGGCAGGGAAAAAGGCGTGCACAAAGAGCAGATCCAGCGATCAACGCGAGGGATTTTTACCCAGGTTCGGGCCGCTGAGAAGCGTAAAACCCTACTCCTGCTTTGGTTGTATTGGATGTGTTTATGCCCAAGCTCCAGGAGCGCTTGCGATGAATAGTACGTTCGAGTAGCAGCTACACATGCAGAATGGGCCAGAAGGTCCTCTCCCCTATAGCTACGCCTTGGGCCTCCTTTTATACGTCGAAGGGGTCACCAACAGTGGCGAAGTACAAGAGGTGTAAAGCTACTACAGTATTATCGTACCTAATACCGACGACTTAGGACAAACGCATTAAATGCTCTGCTTAGGTGTCCCTAACTTTCTTGGGGACGGAAAAAGGGCCCGTCCCATCAGCACCGCTTAACCCCATCCGCCGCTAATGCCATGACACGTATCCAGGAGGGCAAACCCCGTCTGACAGGCTGGTCGCTGCACTGGAGCGGTGGCAGGGTGGCGAGGTCTTGCCGGGTGCGAATCTTGCCGGGTCTTCGCTAGCCATCCCGGCAAGCATCTTGCCGGGATCCCAGCCTTCGGTCTTCTGTCTTCTAATCATCGGCTTGAATGCCTTCTTGATAGTCTTGTGCTTGTTCCCAGTTGTCCCCCGGCAAGCATCTTGTCGGGAGTCCAACATCGGGTCTTCTCGGTGGCCTGCCTGGAGGCCTCCTCCCAGGAAGGCTTGCTTCCCGGAAATTCTATCCTGATCTTGCCGGCCTTTGAGCTTGCCGGTGATGCATAGGCCTGTTCCCGGCAAGTAATCCTTGCCGGAAACCTGGGTCCTAGATGAGTCCTATAACTGGATTTCTTCTCTGCCATGCCCTTCCCGCCTGGAGGCTGCAACTTGCCGGTGCGTGTCCAAGGGTAATGAACACCCCCTGTTCACTACACCGACAGGAGCCCCCGGGCCTGGGCCGGACAAGCGCGCATAGTGTTTTCTGGGCTGGGCCCAAAAACATGCATCGGTACACGCGCGGCGAGAAGTAACCATCACTCATGACTTCTAAACTGCACGCTGATGATGACGCAAGAGAGCTTGCGGTTTGCCGGGCCTTGGGCTTGCCGCCAGCGTGGGCAGATAGAGCAGGACGGCAGCAGGAGTCATGTGCCCGAAAGGGAGTGCCACACCGTGCAACGAAGAGCCAACCCCCGAGCCTTCCCCACAAAGGGTACCGCAGGTGCGGTGCTCGATTCATACAGTCATTCCTGCTGTCGCCGTCGTCTACTGCGAATGCCTCACTGCCGTCTTGCCGGCCTCCAACACGGCGCCCTTGGCTTTCTCGGCTGCCGCGTGCCGCCGAGACTGAAGTACTTTTTGCATACCTGTTGCTGCAATGGCGCATGTAGAGAAATAATTAATCTTAGTCAGGCCAATCTTTATGTATGCAAGACATGTTTCTTTATGCTAAATGAATGTTTGCTTCCCTCTTGATTAATTCCGTCCTTGCATATATCTTATATCCTACGCTATTTGGAAACCTTGCCGGTGCGCACGTTTGCCGCGAGCGCTTTGAGGAACAGGTCCCTAGCAGCCTGCTGGAAACACCGCCACCGACAAGGCGGCTTGCCGGGTCAGAACGCGGCTGCTAAGCCTGCCGAGCGGACTCGAGGCGAAACTAGAGCGCGGGCTCACCATGACAAGGTTCCTTCGCGTGCAGATTAATGTACAAGGACGAAAAATCAATCAAGACGACCCATGCTTGCCGGAAAGCTTTCCGGTGCGCACGCTCTTGTCGGCAGCGCTTGGAGGAACGGGTCCTTAGCGGCTTGCCGGGAACGCCGCCTTCCGAAAAGGTTTACCTTCCCGGTGTCTGTGCAGCTGCCTAAGCTGTCGAGCGGACTCAAGACAACTAGGGGCGCTATTGGCCCCGGGAAGGCTCCTTCGCGTGTAGGTGTAAGGAGCAAGTGAGGACAGCAAAAGAAATGTAATTGTCACAAGTTTTTGCAACTTAGCTTTTCCTGCTGTTCATCTTGCATAACGAGGCCGCGCTCGTGGTGATGACCGGCAGCTCTCTAGAAGTTTACTCTCTAGGGCGCTGCCAGCCCCCGAGCCCGCCTTCCATGCGTATTCCTGCAACACTGATTGGACATGTAATGCGACGACAGCATTTTAGCACAACAAGTTAATCAGCTTCTGGTTTATGATTAATTTGTTGTAATCTTGACTTCTGTCTAATGTTCCCTTGCTTGCCGGAACACTTTCCGGTGCACACGATCCAATCATCAGCGCTTTGAGGAACAGGTCCTTAGCGGCTTGCCGGGAACGCCGCCTCCCGAAAAGGTTTACCTTCCCAGCTTTAGTGCAGCTGCTCACATCGCCGAGCGGACTCGAGGCGACTAGGAGCGCAACTAGCCCCGGGGAGGCCCCTCAGCATACGGGTTTACGCAGAAATCCGAAAATAAAACTTATCGAGCCTTTTCCTTGAACAATTGCATTTTTGTACAATGAATCCCTATGCTTGCTGGAATACTCCCGAATGCGCACGTTCTGGTCGATGGCGCTTAGGATCGGGTCCTGTCTAGCAGCCTATCGAGAACGCCGCCTCTTTAGGAGCTTAATGCTCTAGAGACAACCGCAGCTGCATCTGTGTTGTTGGGCGGACCCAGAACAACCAGGAGTGCAGAGTGTTTCTAGAGCGCTTCCTTGCGCACAGGTTATACAAAACTACCATCAAGGATAAGGCTACACAGCAAAAATCAATCAAAGTTTTAGGACTTAGCTTTCTGTAAGTAGAGTGAAGTCGCCATGGACGATGAAGCTGATGCGCTGACTGCTAGATCAGGTTCGCGCAACCTTTCCCCCTACCTGGCGCGCCAAAGATGTCGGCGTACGACACCTATGGGATCGCGTGGGTCCCTTCTATGGTTCGGCAGGGAAAAAGGCGTGCACAAAGAGCAGATCCAGCGATCAACGCGAGGGATTTTTACCCAGGTTCGGGCCGCTGAGAAGCGTAAAACCCTACTCCTGCTTTGGTTGTATTGGATGTGTTTATGCCCAAGCTCCAGGAGTGCTTGCGATGAATAGTACGTTCGAGTAGCAGCTACGCATGCAGAATGGGCCAGAAGGTCCTCTCCCCTATAGCTATGCCTTGGGCCTCCTTTTATACGTCGAAGGGGTCACCAACAGTGGCGAAGTACAAGAGGTGTAAAGCTACTACAGTATTATCGTACCTAATACTGACGACTTAGGACAAACGCATTAAATGCTCTGCTTAGGTGTCCCTAACTTTCTTGGGGACGGAAAAAGGACCCGTCCCATCAGCACCGCTTAACCCCATCCGCCGCTAATGCCATGACACGTATCCAGGAGGGCAAACCCCGTCTGACAGGCTGGTCGCTGCACTGGAGCGGTGGCAGGGTGGCGAGGTCTTGCCGGGTGCGAATCTTGCCGGGTCTTCGCTAGCCATCCCGGCAAGCATCTTGTCGGGATCCCAGCCTTCGGTCTTCTGTCTTCTGATCATCGGCTTGAATGCCTTCTTGACAGTCTTGTGCTTGTTCCCAGTTGTCCCCCGGCAAGCATCTTGTCGGGAGTCCAACATTGGGTCTTCTCGGTGACCTGCCTGGAGGTCTCCTCCCAGGAAGGCTTGCTTCCCGGAAATTCTATCCTGATCTTGCCGGCCTTTGAGCTTGCCGGTGATGCGTAGGCCTGTTCCCGGCAAGTAATCCTTGCCGGAAACCTGGGTCCTAGACGAGTCCTATAAGTGGATATCTTCTCTGCCATGCCCTTCCCGCCTGGAGGCTGCAACTTGCCGGTGCGTGTCCAAGGGTAATGAACACCCCCTGTTCACTACACCGACAGCCGCGCTGGACTGTGTCGCCCGTTGGACCTGACAAGTGGGGCCGCGTTGGGCGGTGTCGCTGTTTGACCGTTGGGCCGTGGTTTCGTTGGGCCGTCCCTTGCATTAAACGCCTGCGCGCGCCGCCACGACAGAAGCCTGCTATGCATGCACCCAGCAAGCCTGCCTGCATGGGTCGATGCGCGCCGCCACATTGCGCCGACCGAGCCTGCATGCGCCGATGCGTGCCGCCACGATGCACTGACCGAGCCGCTTTCGTGCATGCCAGCCGCCACGGATGCAGCGACGGTCGCTGCCGCTGGTTCCTCTCTTCTCGCACGCTTGTCTCCTCGATTTAGAGCATCGATTTTTTACGAGCAGTTTCAGCCTTTTCGATCCACTCGCATCTGCACCCGTTTTGCTACGACAAATAAATTGAACAATATGTTTTATATTTTTGTGGCTGCATGCACTAGCTAGGTGGCTACA
Source organism: Elymus sibiricus (assembly GCA_039707655.1). Lineage (NCBI taxonomy): Eukaryota > Viridiplantae > Streptophyta > Magnoliopsida > Poales > Poaceae > Elymus > Elymus sibiricus. The sequence goes on from CM077675.1 coordinate 119,477,391, forward strand.
TATTTGTGGCTTGTGTAAAAAAAAGAGAAGGGTTCGTTGTGGCTGCATGCACTAGGTGGTTACTAACAAAGCGAGCTCTCTAAGAAAACAATCAACAAATATGTAGATAGGGCCAACAAGCCCATAGCACGATCACATAGTTCAAACTAGCAAGAATAGATAGAAAACTTAATAATAGAGCTTAATAAAAGGGCCAAAAAGCCCATAGCATCTCCAACATAGTTCAATTACAACTTAATTAACATAACATAGATTTCAAAAAAAAGAAAAATAGATAGAGGGTTCAGAACCCTAGCCGCCGCCTTCTCCACCTCGCTCCTCCTCCAGGCACCCTTCACTGCTCCTCCGGGGCATTGTCGATGGGGTACGGAAGAGTGTGCATGCGTGACGCGGTGGGGAAGATGTTGGTGTACTCCGTGAACATGTTGTGGGTGGTGAAAGCGATGAACTCGCAGCCACACCAAAACACCCGGCCGAGGAGGTAGAAGGCGTTGAATGTGTTGGTGAAGTGGGCAAGGAGAGCAACCACCACCCCGTTTTGGATGACCTCCTCGACGCGGAACATCGTTGGAGATCCCCGCGGGAGGTGGCGGTAGCCGGCCGCGAGGAAGAACTCGGTGAAGTTCCTTGCGGTCCTCCACCTTGATATCGCCCACACACGTAGTGTCCGCTCAACGTACACACCGATAGGGTAGAGCCTCTCCGGCACGGTGGGTGGGAAGTGGTAGGTTGGTCCGGTGTACTGCATGGCTGAGGGATGTGCAGAAGAAGGAGAAGGGGTCGAAGAGCAAGAAGGGCAGATGGCAGAGGATGGGAGATGGATGAGGGATGGCAGAGGCAGAGGGTGGCTTAAATAGCCATAGTGCTACGTGTTATTTCGCCGTGGCAATAACGGGGTCAAATGTGAAGTAGCCCGTTTTCACACCCACCGCGGCATCGGGAGTGTACACGTGTGGGAAACTGTGGTTTGAAAAGAAGAAGAAAAAGAAGCTAATTACACGCGTGGGAATCCGTGGTCATATATATTATATGAACAAAAAGAGACAATTTTTGAATAGTTTTGGCCATTTTGCATGATAAAAATAAATTTGGCCCTTATAAATTTGGTCATTTTGCATTTGTATTGAACAAAAAGAACTAAATTTTCTAGGCAATGTCAATTGTTGTGTAATTTCAAACGATGCAAAAAAATAGAGCCAGCACGTTCACTAAAAACAGGGCAAACGATGCAAAAAACAACGCAATTCGACGGCCCAACCAGAGCTTGGTTTCCTTTTGGGCCCAATAACTACGTTTTTTTCGCGGAGTCAATGGTGGGCGAGCAGCCGAGCACAACCAACAGGATCGCCTCTCGCGGATCACCCCACGATCCAACGATGCGGAGCCGTCCATGTGATCCAACGGCGCGGAGCCTGCACGCAGCCTGCCCACCGAATTCCTTCTAGAAGACCACATCTGAGGGTTGTCGCTTGGCGCTAGGGTATGATCGGACGGCTGACGTTCGGAGCTAGGGTTAGGCGAAACCCCGCGGGGTTTAGAGGGGTTTTGAGCTGGTCAACGGGGTTTCCAAGGCTTTGACTGAGCATAACTAATTTAAAAAAAATCGAAAAAATATGAAACCTTCGCCGTTCGTCGTTTTATAAGACACACTAACGAGGAAAAATACTAAATTTGGTATACGGACATTTTAAAAAAAATACTAGCTGACACGATCGAGGTCAAATGAGCACCATTAATTTAAAAAAATCAAAAAAATATCAAAACCTGCGCACCATGTTGTCTTATGTGACATGTTACCAACCAAAAATCATAAACTTGGTCTATGGTCATTTTCATGAAAAAAACCTTCACACATATGAGCTATCACGTACAACATTTCACAGAGTTCAAGGAGAGGAGGTAGGGTTACCTTCTGTTTTTGAAAAATTTAAAAAAATCAAAAAAATCACCAAAGCTTTATTTCAAAGTGAATAAGAAGGATCTGAACTTAGTTTTCCATTTTCATATTTTAAACGTGTTTTAATAGTTTTTATATTAAAGCATATTTTTTCAAAAGAAAATGTAAAAATATGAAGATTAATTCAAAAAATAGTGAGACTTCGAATCTACACTATATAGATTGAATAGGTGTTAATAAAAAACATTTGGCTCATTTAGAGTAGGTCCAAAAAAAACTTGATTACAAATTGGGTTGTTTACCCTAGCCTGGGAGCTCATTTGGAGCACATTTTTCAAATTCAAATTTCTTTGACCTCCTCTAAATCACCTCAAATTTTGCACACATGATCTCCTACACAAACATAGATAGGTTGCCAAGGTTTTATTTTATTTTGCATTTTTTTGAATTTATACTTTCTTGTCGAATGTCAGTTCAAAACATCGAATAATGAGACATGGTGGGAAAAAGCATGCATTTGATTAATAAACATGAGACAAATAATTAGGATAATACTCCTTTATTACAAAAAATCATTACATCTTCATTCAAATGTTGTTTTTTGCTCTGTTATTGGAATATTTGATAAAATGATGGACTATTTGCTCTTTTTTCTTATTCTTTGCAGCATGTCTGATTAGTGAAGCAACACTGAAACAACATGTGTGATCATTGCAGCACCTAAACTCAGAAAATAAACACTGAAACAAATCATAGCAGACAAATTTAAAAACACACAAATACCCAATATAGATAGCCATACCATCATAGTACCATACCATCCATAGATAGTTCACACACAAAGTTCACCAAACAACCAAAAGTAAGTAAAACACATCATCACATCATCACATCACTTGGGAAGGGGAGTCAGGACTTTCGCGAGGGCACCATGCTGCCCCCTAATCTTGTAGTCCTCGCCGTGGATGGCTAGATCTTCTGCATGAGCTAGAAGGTGAACGAAGCGGCCGGACTTTGGCTTTGGCTTGGTCGTGCAGTAGGGGCAGCGCCAAGTGTTGGTCTTGCTTTTGTAGTAGTAATCATCTCCCGTGGCCCTGATCTTCTCCTCTTCCTTCGCTTTGAAGGACGCGTTGTTACCGTCGTCCACATCCACATCTTCTCCAGAGACATACTGCCCACACGAATGAATTACATTAATACATTATAGATTCATATACACCATGTCAAAGGAACTAAATGAACAATCTAAATTTCAAGTAGGCTTACCTCATACTCTTCGTCGTCACTATACCCTGGATCGTACGGGTCCTTGAACCCAGTAAGGTCCAGCTTCCTCTTTTTCCCCCAACCATCATCCTCCTGAATATACAATTACATCCATCACTAGTAAATACAGAAGCCAATTGAAAATTTAAATATGCACACATGACACATTGATCATAGGGCTAATATACTATGATCCTATTTGCATTTTCCATTGTCATGCACACACATTGAACAACAGAGCTAATATAACTACATATCGTGGACAAATTTATATACTAATGAATCAAATAACTTCTTAATCAATGGATTCCATTTGGGCATATGACATTCAAAACCCCAATCTGTGTAGCATTCAAAAACAAATATAATAGGGACCCAATCTAATAAGCATACATGTCTGTAGCATTAAAAACCCAATCTGTGCAGAATTAAAAACAAATCTAATAAGCATACATCTGTGTAGCATTGAAGCACAGAGATCCCTATCTCTCATACAGATATATCTAACATTTTTGCAAAGAATGTAATACAAAAAACCCTAGTACAAAAACCCCAATCCCCCCCCATACAGAAAACCCCGGCCCATCCGTCAAACCAACTACTCTAACCATCAGTACTACCGTACGAATCACAATCTAACCAATGCAACTAACTCTACAAGCTAAATATTGGAACTAACAAGCAAGTGCAAATACCTCCTGCTCCTCGCCAGGCTGCGCATCGGGATGGACTGCGCCGCTCGACGCCGTCACCTTCAGCTCCGGCAGCGCTGAGGCGGAGCCCGCCACCTCCTTCTCCACATCCGCAGCGGTTGCGAGTTTCCCTGCACCGCCGTGGACGCCGCCAACGTCCTTCACTTCATCCGCGGTCACCGCGCCCTGCAGCTCCACTACTAGATCTCTGGCCACTGCTCCGGCGTCGCCACAAGCATCCGCCATCGGACAGATGGAGCCGATGAAGGTGAGGAAGAGGATGCGGTGGGGGAGAGCGAGACGGTGCGGTGGAGGTAGTGGAGGAAAGTGAGACGACGCGGTGGGGGAGAGGAAGACGATGCGGCAGGGAGGGGATTTGGGGGAAATGGTAGGGGCGATGCGCCGGGAGGTGGTTCCCCCTCTTTATACGATGGGACGTTTCGGGCATGTCCCATGGACACGTGCTACCCCACGACCGCGGTCAGTTGCATGCGCGGGAGCGGCCCCACTCGTCAGAGTTAACGGTCAGAGGCATTGACCCGACGGCAACGTCCGTTGTAACCTGTTCTGAGGGTTTCGGGCAAGGGAGTGGGGAAAAGTGAGCAAAAGTTAAGAGCATGGGGATGAGTGAGTACAACTAACGAACAAGGGGCACAGAAGTAAAAATCCCCGAACTTTTTATCTTTCTTGAGGAGTTCAGTCAGAGGCTTAGCAACCTTGGAGAAGTTCTCGACAAAGCGGCGACAATAGCTCGCTAAGCCAAGGAAACTCCGAACTTGCTTAACCGATTCAGGTTGAGTCCAATCAAGGACGGCCTAAACTCGCTCGGGATTGATAGCAATACCCTTGCCAGAGATTACGTGGCCTAGGTAGGTCACTTCTGGTAACCAAAATTTACACTTGGAGAATTTGGCATACAGGCGATGCTCTCGAAGTTATGTCAATACCAGCCTTAGATGCTCGGCATGTTCTTGTTCGTTCTTCGAGTAAATGAGTATATCGTCGAGGTAAACCACGACGAATTTATCCAAGTACTCCATGAAGATTGAATTCGTCTAGCGAGAGAAGGTGGCTGGGGCATTGGTTAATCCGAAGGACATAATAGTGTACTCGTATTGGCCATAACGAGTAACAAAAGCCGTTTTTGGAATGTCCCCGTTCTTGATCTTGATTTGATGGTAACCCAACCTCAAATCCATCTTGGAGAAGACCGAGGATCCAGTGAGTTGATCATACAAGTCGTTGATCCTGAGGAGCGGATACTTGTTCTTTATGGTGACCAGGTTCACTGGTCGATAGTCTACAACCATCTGGTCCGTCCCATCCTTCTTCTTGACGAAGAGGACGGGGCAAGCTCAAGGAGAAGAACTAGGGCGGATGAATCCCTTTTTCAAGGCCTCATCGAGTTGTTTCTTTAGCTCGGATAGTTCTAAGGGTGCCATCTTATAGGGTCTTCTGGCTATTGGGACAGTCCCTGGAATGAGATCTATCACAAACTCTACATCCCTGTCAGGTGGAATACCTGGCAGTTCCACTGGAATGACATCCGGGAAGTCACGGACCACCGGAATATCCTCAAGTTCTGGAAGAGGGCTAGCATTGAGGGAATAGAGTTGGCGCTTAGCCACTTGAGTTGAGAAATTGACTATCTCACCTGATGGATGCGTAAGTTGAACATTCCTATTATGAGTATCAATATTGGCATAATGAGCTGACATCCAGTCCATACCCAAGATGATATTGATGTCCGAAGACTTAAGAGCTATTAGAGAAGCTAGGAAGACTAGCCTATCCACAAGGATTTCATTGTCATGGCTCACTCTAGAAGTTTGCCATTTTGATCCAGGAGTCTGAACTACTAATGGAGTGGGCATATCACAAAATGTCATGTTATGCAACTGTGCATAACTTTCTGAGATGAATGAATGAGATGCTCCAGTGTCAAAAAGAACATATGCTGGATGACAATTGACAAGGAGCGTACCAAGGACAACGTCGGGGTGATCATGGGCTTCTTCAAGGGTGACGTTGTTCACTCGACCACGAGCAGGAGTTGGCTTCACATAATAAGCCTTGCTCGGCTTCCCACGTCCAGCGGACTTGGCGTTGTTCTGCGGGCACTCACGAGAGTAGTGTACGGTCTCTCCGCACTTATAGCAGATCACAGTTGAAGACCGCGGAGGAGCATTGGCAGCAGGACCACCATAGGTCTTAGCTGGAGGGTTGGTCTGATTTGGGCGAGGCGCCTCATAGGATGGCCTCACGGTGTACCTCGATGGCAGGGCAGTGTTGGGCACCCACACCTGGCTCTTATGGGATCCTGAGCCGGATGAGGAGCTGAAGTCATGAGAGTGCTTCTTGGTTGCCTCATAGTCGGTCTGTCCAGTCTCGACATTGTTAGCCTTGTTGACAAGGGCCTGGAAGGTAGCGCACTCATATAGGTGCAGATCACGACGGAGCTCGGGGCTGAGTCCCTTGCGGAACCTAGCTTGCTTCTTGGCGTCGGTTGACACCTCCTCCGGTGCATAGCGGGCAAGGTTGTCGAACCCACAGCTGTAAGCATCCACTGCCAGCTTACCCTGAGTGAAGGCACATAATTCCTCCATCTTTTGGTCCATAAGACCTTCTGGAATATGGTGCGTGCGGAAGGCACTGTTGAAGTCTGTCCAGGTGGTAGCTGGGCCCTCTGGGCGCATAGCTTCATAATTTTCCCACCACTGATTGGCGGGGCCCTCAAGGAAGTACGCGGCAAAGGTCACCTTGTCAGCTTCTGCCACATTGGCAGCACGAATCTTGTGAGCCATGCTGGTTAGCCAGTCGTCTGTGTCGAGAGGATCGACAGAATGGTGGAACTTTGGCGGATACAGCTTCACAAAGTCATTCAAGGACACTGCGTCATTGCGTGGTTGTCATGCAGTGTTCTGCTCAATACGCTCTAGCAGTCGGTTGGTCTCTCTCTTGTTCCTCTCTGCCTCAAGCATCACTTCCGCCAGAGATGGCGGGTGAGGCAGGTTCTCTTGCCTTTCTCCACTGCCCTCGCCCTGCTCATAAGCAGGAGCAGGGTTGTTCCTAGTGGAAACCATCCTGGGAAAACAAAACCCACATCTTAGACAAGGAAGACATCAACTCTAACATAGGAGATGCGGAATGTACTGGACAACATGGAATGCAGGGGTAAACACCCGAACAACATGGTAAGAAGCAAACTGCCATATATGCACGATGATTCATACACACTATGATATAGTTCAATACAAGCCCAAGCTGAAATACAAGCTAATGAGAAGATGATACGACTCATCGGAGGCATTACAAGCTTCCTATACATTATTTTTCTACACCTCCAGAACTCAACTCACACCTTAGTCATATTCCACAAGACACGCAGGACTGTGGATATACAACTGCTACAATACTACTACCTCCACTCACGAACTCAAGCGTCTGCGTAGAACATCTCATACAGGTTACCCTCGTGACCTGGGAGCTGAACCTGAGGGTCTGGAAATACCCTAGCCTGAGATCCCTGGGGTCCATAAGGACACGGGTGTGGCCTAGGTCCCCTAGCTGGCGGCAATAGTGGTCCTCGAAGAGGAACAATGCCTCCAACATCAGGCCAGTCTACACAAGCTGGTAGATGAGTCCAAAGCGGGCACAACATATCCATATCCCCATATCTAGTCTGGACGACTAGAGCAAGCTGCGTCAAAGCTGTCCAAAGATGTGCACGTGTAGCATAAAGCTCCATGCGAAGGGCACGTGCATCACGATCCCTGTTCTCCAACAACTGAGCAGTCACCTGAAGCCTAGGGTCCTCATGAGAGTGATCATAGTAGGCTCCACTCAAATAGCCCTCCTCTCCTCCTAGTGACGCTGGAATATAGCAGAACTCTGTGTTCTGAAGTAGACCATGGTTAGCTCTCATGATGGTCAGCATCGTATAAGCGGCCTCCTGAACTGCCATATCAATGGTAACTCCTTGTCCATATGAACAATGGAGCGGCTCCGCATCTCTAGGGTACGACGGATAGATCCAAACAGTACAAAGGTACTGACTCTGATTGAAGTCGCGGTACTGCTCCTCCACTGTGTACTCGGGGTACCAGCAGTAACCGGTCTCCATCATGACTCTGACCAACATAGCCGTGTGACCCGGTACATCAATGCACCTGGTTAAATGGACCACCGGATGAGAAGGACGAGAAGGCATCTGAAACAGAGGATAATGCAAATGCATTAGAAATCCTAGCAGATATCGGATAGCATAACGGCTGCAAATGCTCAAAAACAATTTTGAGACATCCTGCAAAAGATTGGATAGCATAACCACTCAACTTTCTAACTTCAAGATTCTAACCAACTGATTGTCACACAGAAACAATACTTGAAAACTGGAGTTGACTCTAAAGCAACTTAGTCTACAAGTCCATGGTTAGTAACTCGTCATCCTGAGAGGTAGATAAGAAGCCTAGCTCTTAACCCCGTAGAAAAGAAGAGGGTGACTCAGAATAGAATGACTTGGGAAGAGGAGTAAAAAGAGCCTTACGTTCCCTTCCACAATCAATTCCCTTACATAACTAAAGCATTTCTAGACTCAACTTCGGCCAGTTTGGCTTGGTAATCCTACAGTCAGTCAGGCTCTGATACCAACGTTGTTGGGACCCCAATCCTAAGCCATAAGAATCCAGCATGTAACACCTCACATTACTTTGTGGCCTCACGCACGGTTATCTCCACGGCTTCCACCTTACCTGGGCCGGGACAGTTTGCGCCTTTTGGCTCACGAATGTGAATATGTCGCTAGCATTCAAATGTCAAAGAACCCGGGTCGACATGACTAGTCATAAACCCAAGCGGCACATCCATACAGAAACATGCATACGTAACCCAGCAATGCAGGTGTCGGTCATCAACGTGTGTAGACGAGTCATAGCAAGTTACAGGGACACCATTACGCCGTAAGACATTTCTGTCATTAACTGCGCGTAGACGAGTCATACAGGCCACAAGTACTCCATTACACTGTGAGACATTTCCCCGAAGGGACAGACACAGCAGCAAAGAAGGATACATGCCGATCAATCAATGTGTCCGGAGCAGTAGCAAGCTACCAAGGCTCGGTGGAAGCACAAAGAGGCATTTTCCTATAAAGAGTACTACTAAAGGCACACAACTAGGTGTCGAATCCCATACATACCGTTGCACGTCACACGTACGCACGACATGCCCGATATGCATAGATATAACTATGGCATCACAACATAACCATACAACAACCCAACATTTATTTAGGAGGCTCAGAAGAGCCTTGCATAATATGTTCATACAGGTAGGGGTCTCATGACTCGACACTCAAGTCATACAAACAAAGTCATACAAGCCATGCGGAAGCTTAAAGCTGTCTGAGTACAGACAGATGAAAGGTAAAAAGGCATAAAACCTGACTATCTATAGCCCATCCCAGGGCATCAGATCGTAGCTGGGATACCAGCTACTCGTGGTCGTTGGCGTCTAGATAGAACCCACCGGAGGGGTCCTGGTTCTCATCTGCAACAGTTATTAAGCAAACATGAGTACAAATGTACTCAACAAGTCTTTAAATCAGACCTAGTTTATTCATGCTCATGTATCAACAAGGGGAGTAGTGGGGTTGATGCAGCAAGCTAGCTTTGACTCTTGGCTAACATGTTCTATGACTACCAATTCTTTGAACAAGTTTGAGATAGCGCACACGAGTCCATTAACACCGCATCAATACTCTACCATGGATCCGCTCCCGTCACCTATGGGAGTGCCATCCACGGTACTCACACTTGTCTTGATACTTTTATGAGTAGCCATTAAAATTGTCTATGAACAGCATAAGTTCTCCAAGTAGTCCATATCCGAGGCCGCGGCTATTCGAATAGATTCATACCCTACATGGGTGTACTCCTTCACACATGCTCTTGCCACTTATCGTTGAGTGCACATAAAAACAGGCACCTTGGCAACCTTCAAGCGGAAGACCAGCGAGGGAGTCAGCCACGACCGTCAATCACACAAGACCCTAGTCCAGGCTATCGCCTATTTGAGACTGAACCCGCACGGAAGTCTGACCGAAGTTTCCGCTACGGCCTCAAACGATGTGCGCAGGATTCCCAAGCCAACCGTTCCGATGCCACTTGGTACACTGTGCCACTACCTACCGCGTCGTAGCCCACCCCTAAGGTCAGCGCTGCGCATGGCCTCCAACATAGCTATAAACACCAGAAACTACTTGCAACTCCTGGAGCGAGGACTAGGCGGTTGATAAGTCGAGAGGGTCAATTAAGTATCCCAACATGTGGTAGTAGCTAGTCTTGGATCACAAACACGGAACTCAGTTCCTAAGAACGGTCCCAATGAGACAACCCGCTATGTACTCCTACATAGCCTCTCACCGCTACATTTATCAAATCAGGTTCATCATTTAGTCCATCACAACAGAACAACACCGTTTCACTCTGGTTCATCACCCAGATGAATCAGACCTGACACAACTCTAAGCATAGCAAGCAAGCAGAGTAAAGCACATCAAGGCTCAAGCATCTACCAGGTATGCTAGGTTGCTTGGTTTAGCTATTTACTGTGACAATGACAGGCCATGCAGGGGAATGGTTTCAACTACCGAAACAGGTAACAGTTGAATCGAATAGTCCTGATGCAATAAACGAGAGCAAGAGCGAGAGAGTGGTATGTTATCGGAATGATCAATGAGGGTGCTTGCCTTGCAGGTTGGTGGCAGGGTACTGCCCTTCAGCTGGATACTCACATTTATCCTCGAGAGCAGGACCTACCGCGATACAGACGGAGTAACAATCAATACACGGCAAGTGCAATAATATTATGCATGATCATGACATGGCAACATGATTTGGATGAGCATTCCTAGCATCAAGTTTAAATGAAGTTGGTTTGAACTAGGTTCAAATTCAAACTCCATGTATTATGTCACATATTGCATTTATGCAAAATGTCAATGTTCTCCTATTTAGGTTTCTCTATCATGCATGATAATAGCATCAATGGATTCATTGGATTTTTCTTATAATTTTTCATATATAAATTATTTCCATCTGATGAACAGATTAATTTCTATGATTTTTCTAAGTTTTAACCAATTTCTGGAATTATTATTACTCTGGAAATTGTTTATTGCGTCAGCAACATGTCAGCATGACATCAGCAGGTCAACAAACCGTTGCCAGGTCAAACCTGACATGTGGGGTCCCCAGGTCAGTGACACAGGCACTAAGCAGTGTTTAGAATTAACTTTTAATCCTAATTAGTGGGGTTGGGTCCACTATCAGTGGGTCATTAGGTTAATTAAATCAATTAGTTATTTAACGGCTTAACCCAGATTTGACCAGGGGCTAGGCCCCACCTGTAAGTGACCCAGGGGGTCAACCCCGTGGTCAAATGGGTCGGGCTCGCCGGCGTTAGGCTGCCGGCGCCACCAGACGCGGCGGAGGGGGTCGGAAACCCACCTCCGGCGACCATTTGGGCGGCGGAGAGCATCTACCGAACGAGCACGCCCGCGTGCATCCAACGGAACACACCCCAGGGGCTGAGGTTGCCTGGAATGCCGTCGGCGACGAGCTTGGCGGCTGCCGGAGCTCGGGCGACGATGAAAACGGTGGAACAACATGCTATTGAGCTGAAGCTGGGCACCTAGAGCATCTACGCGATCTCACGAGTGCAACAGTGGCCTCAGGTGGACCGAAGGAACACCGGAGCATCGCCGGCGTTGAGCTCGCGCGGCGGAGCTCTTCGGGCCCCGATGCAATTGGCGGCTATGGCATGCAAATGGCTGCGAAAAGAGGGAGGATGGATCCAGGGGCTCACGGCGAGTGTGGTGACGTTGAGAGCGGGCTCAGGGGCGGCTTCGTGACGGCGAATCGACGGTGGCAGCTGTCGGAGCCGAGGAGGAAGAAGAGCTCAATTTCGTCGTTCCAGGCGCTCCGGCGAAGCGTGGCTCGGCGGGGACGTTGCGGCGACGAGGCGGACCGCGGAGGCTAGTCGGAAGGGCGAGGGAGGCGATGTGTCTACGCGGCGACGGCGGCGATCTCTCGGGTGCTGGTGGCCATGGCGACAAAAGCGAGGGAGAGAGAGCAGGGGGCAACTGGGGAGCGGTTTGATCAGGACGGCTCTCCCCAAGCCTATCCTACTCGCCAGCGCGACGGGGAGGCCAGGCAGGCAGCTGGCGTGGCGCCCCGGCCGTGCACCGTGCCCCCCTTTGCCTCTGCTTTCTGGCAGAGGTTAGGGATGACTGGCATGGGCCAGATGGCCGGCCAGTTGCTGGGCCAGGTAAGCTTTCTCCTTTGTTATTTCTTTTGTTTCTATTTTCTATTTTCAGACTTTTGTTTTATTTTGTGTGGGCAAAATTCCTTAGCACAAAAATCCTGAGATATTTTAGGGGATGTAGTTTGAATATTTAAAATTCCCACAAAAAGTTTCAGCAATTTCAGAGCAACTAAAATAATTATAATGCTTTATTGGTTGTTTTCAGAAGCTTTGCTGAGTTATTTAAAATGCCGAAAGGGTTTTGAAATTATGATTCACCTCTTATATGTTGTTGCCAACATTTTCCAGACATGGTGAACATTTTTGAATGGCATTTTGGATTCATTGAAAATCACAATCATTTAAATTGGTTTAATCAAGTGGGGTGCTAGGGTTTGTTCCTCCCCATTTCAAGTTTAGCAAAAATTTAAATATGATGCAACACATATGCCAGCACATAGCAAAGGGAAAAACTAGGGATGTGACACGAGGGCGCGCCAGGGGCCCCGGGCGCGCCCTGGTGGGTTGTGGCCGCCTCGGGAACCTTCTCCACCACCTCTGAGCTCTATAAATACTCAAATATTCTAGAAACCCTAGAGGAGTCAACGAAAAATACATCCAGCCGCCGCAAGCTCCAGAACCGCGAGATCCAATCTAACACCATCACGGAGGGGTTCATGATCCTCATTGGTGCCTCTCCGATGATGCGTGAGTAGTCCACCATAGACCTATGGGTCCGTAGGCAGTAGCTAGATGGCTTTCTCTCTCTCTCTTTTGATTCTCAATACAATGGTCTCTTGGAGATCTATTTGATGTAATGACTTTTTGCGGTGTGTTTGTTGGGATCCGATGAATTTTGAGTTCATGATCAGTTTCTATCCATGAATATTATTTGAGCCGTCTTTGATCTCTTATATGCATGATTACTTATAGCCTCGTATTTCTTCTTCGAATCTTTGGTTTAGTTAGGCCAACTAGATCATTTTTTCTTGTCATGGGAAGAGGTGCTTTGTGATGGGTTGGATCTTGCGGTGTCCTCTCCCAGTGACAGAAGGGGCAGCGAGGCACGCATGTATCGTTGCTATTAAGGATAACAAGATGGGGTCTATTCCTACAAGAATAGATCTTGTCTACATCATGTCAACATTCTTATTGCATTACTCCGTTTTTCCATGAACTTAATACACTAGATGCATGCTGGATAGCGGTCGATGTGTGGAGTAATAGGAGTAGATGCAGAATCGCTTCCGTCTACTAATCTTGGACGTGATGCCTATATAATGATCATCACCTTGAATATCGTCATGATTATTTGATCTTCTATCAATTGCCCAACAGTAATTTGTTTACCCACCGTGTGCTATACTCATGAGAGAAGCCACTAGTGAAACATACGGCCCCCGGGTCTACTTTTCCAACATATTGCTTTCCGATCTATCTTTTTGTCGCTTTTGTGTTCAGATCTATTATTCCAAAAACCCAAAAATACTTTGCTGCACTTTTTATTTGCCTCTTTTATTTTGTGTTCTTGTGAGATCTATCTATCCAATCTATTACAACCTAATCTATCTTTTTACCGTGGAGAGATTGACAACCTCTCTTTCGCATCAGGTTGCAAGTATTTGTTCTTTGTGTGCAGGTGATGTTTACATAGTGTTGCGTGATCCTCCTACTGGTTCGATACCTTGGTTTCATAACTGAGGGAAATACTTACCGTCGCTGTGCTGCATCATCCCTTCCTCTTTGGGGAAATACCGACACATTCTCAAGCCACGTCAGTAAATATGATGATCTGGTTGCTCAAGTGCTTAGAGATTAGCCACCAAAAATACTCACCCACTTTCCCACACATATCTTCTGTCCAAAGCCAAAAGTCAAAATTCGGTGACACCAACTTCCCATTCGGATCGACCGAGTTTTCCCTAGATAGAAGCCAAACCAAACCCTAGCATCTCGGTACTACCAACATTCCATTCGGTGTAACCAAAACCAGTGACCAACTCTCTGTTAGCCATTTTCAAGAATCGGTCCCACCGAGTTTTGAGAATCGGTGTCACCGAGTGTTGGACCAACTCTCTATTAACCAGTTTCTTAAAATCGGTCCCACCGAGTTTGAGGAATCGGTCTCACCGAGTTTTGGTAACTGACTAGGTCACCCATATCGGTACCACCGAGATTCATATATCGATCTCACCGAAAACGCCAAATTTGCCACATTTTGCACTAGTCGGTGCAACCAAGATTTCACTTTGGTTTCACCGAGTTGGGCAATAATGTTGTAACGGTTGGATTTTTGGAGATGCCTATATATAACCCTCCACCACCTCTCACTCGTAAGAGAAGCACTCAAAACATACACCCACTTGCCATATCCAATTTTCTGAGAGAGAACCACCTACCCTTGTGTTGAGGTCACGATCATCCACTCCAACCATATGGATCTTGATTTCTAGCCTCTCCAAGTTGCTTTCCATCCAATCAATCTCTTCTACCCATGTCAAACCTGTGAGAGAGTGATTGAGTGTTGAGGAGACTATCTTTTGAAGCACAAGAGCAAGGAGTTCATCATACTACCACATCTATTACCTTTTGGAGGGTGGTGCCTCCTAGATTGGTTATGTGTCGTTTGGGAGCCTCCTTCTTCGTGATTGTGGAGTTGAACCAAGAGAGTTTCTAAGGGCAAGGAGATCGCCTACTTCGTGAAGATCTACCCCGAGTAAGGCTAGTCCTTCGTGGACATAGGCCATCATGGAATAGACGAGGTTGCTACTTCGTGGACCCTTCGTGGGTGGAGCCCTCCATGGACTCTCGCAACCATTACCCTCCGTGGGCTGAAGTCTCCATAAACGTGGACGTACGATAGCACCACCTATCGGAACCACGGGAAAAATCTTCGTGTCTCCAAATTGCGTTTGATCTTCCTATCCCTACCCTCTTACATATGTGTGTCTTTACTTTCCGCTGCAATACTCATAGATATGCATGTGTAGGGTGAACTTGACTTGCTACAATTGCTAAAATCTGCCAACAACTAAAATTGGGAAAAGGTTAGATTTTTATTTGGTCAAGTAGTCTAATCACCCCCCCTAGACCTACTTTCGATCCTACAGCAGTCCTTGTAGAAGGTTAAAAGGCAATTTGATTATCACCGTTGTGGCTTTGCGTAGGTAAGAACGGTTCTTACTAGTTGCCCATAGCAGCCACGTAAAACTTGCAACAATAAAGTAGAGGACGTCTAACTTGTTTTTGCAGGACATGTTGTGATGTGATATGGCCAAGACGTGATATGATATATGTGATGTATGAGATGATCATGTTTTGTATAGTTATCATGACTTGCATGTCGATGAGTACGGCAACCGGCAGGAGCCATAGGGTTGTCTTTAATTTAATTGTGCCATTTGCTTTATGAGTTAGCAATAGTCGTAGAAGTAATAGTTGGCGCGACAACCACATGACGACACGATGATGGAGATCATGATGATGGAGATCATGGTGTCATGACGGTGACGATGGAGATCATGTCGGTGCTTTGGAGATGGAGATCAAAAGCACAAGATGATGATGGCCATATCATGTCACTTATATGATTTGCATGTGATGTTTATCCTTTTATGCATCTTATTTTGCTTAGGTCGATGGTAGCATTATAAGATGACCCCTCACTAAAATTTCAAGATAAATTGTGTTCTCCCCGAGTATGCACCGTTGCGAAGGATCGTCGTTTCGAAGCACCTCGTGATGATCGGGTGTGATAGACTCTACGTTCTTGTACAACGGGTGTAAGCCAGATTTACACACGTAGAATACTTTGGTTAAACTTGATGAGCCTAGCATGTACAAACATGGCCTTGGAACATAGGAGACCGAAAGGTCGAACATGAGTCATATAGTAGATATGATCAACATGGAGATGTTCACCATTGAAACCACCTCATCTCACGTGATGATCGGATTTGGGTTGGTGGATTTGGATCATGTCACACTTAAACAACCTGAGGGATGTTGATTTGAGTGGGAGTTCTTTAGTAATATGATTAATTGAACTCATTATCATGAACATAGACTAAGTTGTCTTTGCAAGATTATGTTGTAGATCAATAGATCGCGCTGTAGCTCCCCTGTATTTTGATACGTTCCTAGAGAAAACTCAGTTGAAAGATGATGGTAGCAATTATGCGGACTAGGTCCGTGATCTGAGGATTGTCCTCATTGCTGCACAGAAGGCTTATGTCCTTGATGCACCGCTCGGTGCGCCACCCCCTCAAGCATTGTCTGTGGATGTTGTGAATAGCTGACAGACACATTCTGATGACTACTCGATAGTTTAGTGCGCCATGCTTTACGGCTTAGAATCGGGGCTTCAAAGACGTTTTGAACTCCATGGAGCATATGAGATGTTCCAACAGCTGAAATTGGAATTTCAGGCTCATGCTCGTGTTGAGAGGTATGAGACCTCCGACAAGTTCTTTGCCTGCAAGATGGAGGAGAATAGCTCAATCGGTGAGCATGTGCTCAGAATGTCTGGGTGCTACAATCACTTGAATCAAGTAGGAGTTAATCTTCCTAGATAAGACAGTGATTGACAGAGTTCTCCAAGTCACTGCCACCAAGATACTAGAGCTTCGTGATGAACTATAACATGCAAGGGATAGAGAAGATGATCCCTGAGCTATTCGCGATATTTTACGCCACGAAGGTAGAAATTAAGAAGGAGCATCAAGTGTTGATGGTAAGACCACTAGTTTCAAGAAGGGCAAGGGAAAGAAGGGAAACTTCAAGAATGGCAAACCAGTTGCCGCTCCAGTGAAGAAACCCAAGGTTGAACCCAAACCCGAGACTAAGTGCTTCTATTATGAGGGGAACGGTCACTGAAGCGGAACTGCCCCAAATATTTGGCAGATAAGGAGGCTGGCAACGTCAACAAAGGTATATTTGATATACATGTTATTGATGTGTACCTTACTAGCTCTCGTAGTAGTGCCTTGGATTGGATACCGGTTCAGTTGCTAATATTGTTAAGTCGAAACAAAAGCTATGGAATAAACGGAGACTAGCTAAGGGCGAGGTGACGATGTGTGTTGGAAGTGTTTCCAAGGTTGATGTGATCACCATCGCACGCTCCCTCTACCTTCGAGATTAGTGTTGAACCTAAATAAATGTTATTTGGTGTTTGCGTTGAGCATGAACATGATTAGATCGTTTTTATTGCAATACAATTATTCATTCAAGTCAGAGAATAATGGTTGTTCTGTTTACATGTAAACACCTTCTATGGGCATGGACCTAATGTGAATGGTTTATTGAATCTTGATCGTAGTGATACACATGTTCATAGCATTGATGCCAAAATATCCAAAGTTAATAATGATAGTACCACTTTCTTGTGGCATTGCCGCTAAGGTCATATTGGTGTAAAGCGCATGAAGAAACTCCATGATGATGGATCTTTGGACTCACTCGATTTCGAATCGCATGAGACATGCAGAACATGTCTCATGGGCAAGATGACTAAGACCCCGTTTTCCAGAACAATGCAGCGGGCAAGTGACTTGTTGGAAATCATACATACTGATGTGTGCGGTCCGATGAGCGTTGAAGCGCGCAGTGGATATTGTTATTTTCTTACCTTCATGGATGACTTGAGTAGATATTGGGATACTTACTTAATGAAATACAAGTCTGAAACTTTTGAATAGTTCAAAGCAAATTTCAGAGTGAAGTTGAAGATCCTCGTGACAAGAGGATAAAATGTCTGCGATGTGATCGTGGAGATGAATATCCGAGTTACGAGTTTGGTATGAATTTTAAGACATTGTGGAATTGTTTCACAGCTCACGCCACCTGGAACACCACAGTGTAATGGTGTGTCCGAACATTGTAACCATACTCTATTGGATATGGTGCGTTCTATGATATCTCTTATCGTTTTGCCACTATCGTTTTGGGGTTATGCATTAGAGACAAGTACATTCACTTTAAATAGGGCACCATCTAAATCCGTTGAGATGACACCGTATGAATTATGGTTTGGCAAGAAACCTAAGCTGTCATTTCTTAAGGTTTGGGGTTGCGACGCTTATGTGAAAAGGCTTCAGCCTGATAAGCTCGAACCCAAACCGGAGAAGTGCGTATTCATAGGATACCCTAAGGAAACAATTGGGTACACCTTCTGTCTCAGATCTAAAGGCAAGGTCTTTGTTGCCAAGAATGGATCCTTTCCAGAGAAGGAGGTTCTCTCGAAAGAAGTGAGTGGGAGGAAGGTAGAACTTGATAAGGTTATCGAACCTTCACTTGAATTGGAAAGTAGCGCAACGCAAAAAAGTGTTCCTGTGATGCATACACCAATTGAAGAGGAAGCTAAATAGTGATCATGAAACTTCGGATCAAATTACTACCGAGCCTCGTAGGTCGACAAGGACTTGTACCGCCCCTGAGTGGTACGCCAATCCTGTCTTGGAGGTCATGTTCTTAGACAACAGTGAACCTACGAGCTATGAAGAAGCGATGGGGGGCCCAGAATCCAACAAATGGCTAGGAGCCATGAAATCCGAGATAGGATCAATGTATGAAAACCAAGTATGGACTTTGGTAGACTTTCCCGATGACCGATAGGCCATTAAGTACAAATGCATCTTTAAGAAGAAGACAGACGCTGATGGTAATGTCACCATTTATAAAGCTCGACTTGTCACAAAGAGGTTTACGACAAGTTCAAGGAGTTGACTACGATGTGACTTTCTCACCCGTAGCGATGCTAAAGTCTGTTGGGATTATGTTAGCAGTTGCTGCATTTTTTGATTACAAAATCTGGCAGATGGATGTCAAAAACAGAGTTTCCTTAACGGTTTTCGTGAGGAAAGGTTGTATGTGATACAACTGGAAGGTTTTGTCAATCCTAAGGATGCTAAAAGGCATGCAAGCTCCAGCGATCCTTTTATGGACTGGTGCAAGCACCTAGGAGTTGGAATATACGCTTTGATGAGGTGATCGAAGCTTTTGGGTTTATACAAAGTTTATGAAGAAACTTGTATTTACAAGAAAGTGAGTGGGAGCAGTATAGCATTTCTGATAAGTATATGTGGATGACATATTGTTGATCGGAAATGATGTAGAATTTCTGGAAAGCATAAAGGGTTGTTTGAAAGGAGTTTTTCAAAGGAAGCCCTGGGTAAAGTTGCTTACATATTGAGCATCAAAATCTATAGAGATAGATCAAGACGCTTGATAAGATTTTCATAGAGCACACACCTTGACAAGATTTTGAAGGAGTTCAAAACGGATCATTCAAAGAAGGAGTTCTTGCATGTATTGTAAGGTGTGAAGTTGAGTAAGACTCAAAACTCGACCACGGCAGAAGAAAGAGAAAGGACGAAGGTCGTCCCCTATGCCCTAGCCATAGGCTCTATACTGTATGCCATGCTGTGTACCTCATGGGATGTGTACCTTGCCATAAGTCTGGCAGGGGTGGTACAAGAGTGATCCAGGAATGGATCACTGGACAGCAGTCAAAATTATCCTTAGGTACCTAAAGAGTACGAAGGAAATATTTTCTCAGTTATGGAGGTGATAAAGAGTTCGTCGTGAAGGGCTACGTCGATGCAAGCTTTGACACTGATCCAGATGACCCTGAGTCGTAAACCGGATACGTATAGTGGAGCGGTCATTTGGAATAGCTCCAAGTGGAGCGCGGTAGTAGCATCTACAGTATGACATATAGATTTACAAAGTACACACGAATCTGAATGTTGCAGACCCGTTGACTAAAACCTCTCTCACAAGGAAAACATGATCAAACCCCAGAACTCATTGGGTGTGAATCACATGGCGATGTGAACTAGATTATTGACTCTAGTGTAAGTGGGAGACTGTTGGAAATATGCCCTAGAGGCAATAATAAAGTGGTTATTATCATATTTCCATGTTCATGATAAACGTCTGATACGTCTCCAACATATCTATAATTTTTGATTGTTCCATGATGATATATTATCATTCTAGGATACTTTTTGGGTCATTATTTACCAATTTATAATATTTTTGAGCACTAACCTATTGACCCGGTGCCCAGTGCCAGTTGCTGTTTTCTGCGTGTTTTTGCCTTTGCAGGTTTACTGTACCAAACGAAGTCCAATTGCCACAAAAAATTTTGATGATATTTTTTGGACTATATGAAGACCTAGAAGCTTCGGAAGGAAGCCAAGAGGCACACGAGGGCCCCACCACACATCAGGGCGCCCTGGGGGGCGCCCTGATATGTGGTGGCCCCCTCGGGCACCTCCCGACGTCCCTCTTTGGCCTATAAATTCTCTAATATTCTGAAAAAACCCTGGAGTCAGTCCCGAAACCCTTTTTCCGCCGCCGCAAGTCTCTGTTCCGTCGCAAGGCCATCTGGAGCTCCGTTTTGGCACCCTGCCGGAGGGGGGATCGACCACGAAGGGCCTCTTCATCAACCTTGCTGCCCTCATGATGATGCGTGGGTAGTTCACCACAGACCGACGGGTCCATAGCTAGTACCTAGATGGCAATCTCTCTCTCTTATGATCTTCAATACAATGATCATTGCATCTTCGCTTTGATCTATCCTATGTAATCCTATTGTGCGGTGTGTTTGTTGGGATCTGATGAATTGTGGGTTTATGTTCAGATTATTCATGAAAATTATTTGAGATGCCTCTGAATTATATTATCTCTTATGTGCATGATGATTATAACTTCGTAATGCTCTCCGATCTATTGATATGCTTTGGCCAAGTAGATTGATATTTCATCGGTGGGAGTTGTGTGTTGTGGTAGGTTCAACCTGACGAGTTTCTATATCCCAGTGACAAAGTAGGGGACACCATGTGTCTTTGTGTTGTTGCTACTAAGGATAAAACGATGGGGTTCATTCATATTGTTTGAGTTTACTTTGTCTACATCATGTCATCGTTCTCTAAGCATTACTCTGTTTTACTTAATACTCTAGATGCATGCTGGATAGCGGTCGATGAGTGGAGTAATAGTAATAGGTGCGGGCAGGAGTCATCCTATTTGCTTATGGACGTGATGCCTATATATACATGATCATTGCCGTGAACATCGCATAACTATCTGCTTTTCTATCAATTGCCCAACAGTAATTTGTTTACCCACCGTATGCTGCCTACATGAGAGATGTCGCTAGGGAACACTATGGCCCCCGGGTCTATTCACTTATATATTCGCAAATGCTATATTTACCTTGCTGCCTTTATTTACTTTTTATTTATTTTGCAATTTATATTTATCAACAATTATCTACACAATTCATTTGCTTACAAATAACAAGATCAAGGGGATTGACAACGCTCTTGCCTGCGTTGGGTGCAAGTTGTTTGTTCATTTGTGTGCAGCCGCTGAAGACGGTTGAGGGTTGATATTCCTATTGGTTCGATAAACCTTGGTTTCATAACTGAGGGAAATAATTATCCGCTTTGTGCTCTAATCACCCGTTCCTCTTCACGAAAAACCCAACGAAGATCACAAGTATCAGGAAGGATTCCTGGCGCCGTTGCCGGGGAATATCATCATCAACTACCAAGTAACTTCACACAAATTTTCATTCACTTGTTCTTCTTTTTATTTGCTGTTATATTTTGCTTGTCACATAAAAATCAAATGCACAAAAATATTTATCTTTGCTTGTTACTAGTTCTTCTTGTTTGAAGTCATGGCTAGTTCCTCTCCGGATATGCCTCAGTCTCCCTACTTGGGAGAGAGTTCCCCAATCTTAAATTTTGAGCAAATAGGTGATGAGTCCCTTAAAGAGGCATGGGATAGATTATTAGAAATACAAGGAAAAGCTAATCCCAAGAGTCATATCAATTTGCTCCTTAGAAGTTTTTACGTTGGTTTATCTCTTTCTCATAGACGTGTCTTGGATTCTATGTTTGAGAAAGATTTCCTTGGGAACAATGCTTTCGACACCTATTATAAGATGAAAAATCTATTTGGACAACCCAAAATAGAAACCATTGAACCACCCATATTGGTATGCTTTCGTCAAACTGAGTTAATAAAAGAGACTAAGACCATTATGGAAACCAATTTCAAGGGGTTGTACAACATGTCTACTAAAACCAATGGGAACGTGGTATCGCAAAATAAGAAATTGGACATTATGGACCAAAATATTGATGCCCTCAACCTGTTGAAGGATGAAATTAAGACTCTCAATTGCAATCTTGAACAATACTTCCTAAGTGTCAACGATGACAATACTTGAAACTATGCATTATGCCTAGCTAGGGGCATAAAACAATAGCGCTTGTTGGGAGGCAACCCAATAGTTATCTTTAAATTTTTTCTTTGAACTTTCTGTTTATTTTTAATAGCATGATTATTGCCTCTGTAATGATTATGTTTTTGTGTTTAAATTAGTGTTTGTGCCAAGTAAAGCCTTTGGGATGACTCACAAGATGAGTAGAATCAATGCTGAAACAAAACATAAAATTTTGACTCCAGTGCAGGAATTTTCATTTTTTGCTGGAGCGCGATAATGATCTGAAATGTTTACACAGTGTTTATATAGAAATTTTCGAGGTTGTACTAATTTCTCAGAATTTTTAGAGTTACATAAGTATAGTGTCTCAACAGATTTCTACAGACTGTTCTGTTTTAGACAGATTCTGTTTTTGCTTGCATAATTGCTTATTTTGATTAAACTATGGATTGTATCGGAGGGTATAAGCCATGGAGAAGTTAGAATACAGTACCTATTATGCATTTATGATATTTGAATCAATTTACAATAGTACCTAAAGTATTTGATATGTTGCTTATACTAACGGATCTCACGAAGTTTTGTTGAGTTTTGTGTGATTGAAGTTTTCAAGTTCTAGGTGTCATCACGATGGACAAAGGAATAAGGAGCGGCAACAGCCTAAGATTGGGAATACGCCAGGCACCCCAAGGTAATATTTTAAGGAAGACTCAAGTGTCTAAGCTTGGGGATGCCCCTGAAGGCATCCCCTCTTTTGTTTAAAAACAACGGTATGTCACTCGAAGCTATATTTTTATTCGTCACATGATATGAGTTTTGCTTGGAGCATCGTTTGCTTTTGTTTGCTTTTACTTTCAGTTTACCACAATCATTGTTTGCTGGACACACCTATTTAAGAGAGACACACATTCATCATAATTTGTTAGAATACTCTATGTGCTTCACTTATATCTTTTGAGCTTAGCAGTTGCTCTAGTGCTTCAGTTATATCTTTTTGAGCACGGTGACGCGTAGATTTTAAAGAAATGATTTCACTCTCATTCTTCACTTATATTTTTTTGAGAGTTAATAAATAGTGACGGTAATTTGCATGGGTCATACAGACTAGTCCAAAAATATTAGGTATTCAAAGAGTGATAGTCAAAACCATCATGTAGCACATATAAAGAAATTGTGGGTTAATGATATTGATGTAGTAATATGAAATAGGTGTGAGTTCATAATTGTTACACCATAGAAGTGTCGATATTAAGAGGGGTTGACCTTTTTGTTCATCTAAAAATTAAAGAGGCATGGTGATGATGTGTGAGCATTTCTATTCCTCGTTGAAATCCTAGTGTTGTTTTGGGTCGGAAGCACGTGATGGTTAACTCCTACCAACCTCTTCCCTCGGGGCATGCGATTAGTACTTTGATTTATGATAAACTAATAAAACTTTGCAATAAGTATATGAGTTCTTTATGACTAATGTGAAACCATGGACATATGCAATCACACCTTTTCATAATTTGCTAGCCTCTTCGGTACCGTGCATAGCCCGTTCTCACCTCGAGGATCGGTGTAACTTTCGCCGGTGCATCCAAACCCCGTGACATGATACGCTCTGTTGCACATAAGCCTTATTATATCTTCCTCAAAACAGCCACCATACCTACCTATCATGGCATTTCCATAGACATTCCGAGATATATTGCCATGCAAATTCCATCGTCACTTCACATAGCTAGTTCGTTCATCGTCATATTGCTTTGCATGATCATATAGAGCTGACATAGTATTTGTGGCAAAGCCACCTTCATAATGTTTTTGATGCATGTCATGCTAGATCATTGCACATCCTGGTACACTGCCAGATGCATTCATACAGAGTCATATCTTCATATCAGTTCTCCATGTTGAGTTGTAAGTAAATAAAAGCGTGATGATCATCATTGTTAGAGCATTGTCCCAGTGAGTAAAGAATGATGGAGACGATGATTCTCCCATAAGTCTAGATGAGATTCCTAACGAAAATAAAGACGGGGGAGGCCAAATGAGCCCACCATCCATTCAAAAAATGAGAGAAAATGAGAGAAGGGACTTTTCTACTATCCTTTACCACACTTGTGCCTCAAAGTGGCACCATGTTCCTCATGTAGAGAGTCTCATGATATATCACTTTTATATGCTAGTGGGAATTACCTATTCATTATTTCAAACTTGGCTTGTATATTACTACGACGGGCTTCCTCAAATGCCCGAGGTCTTCATGAGCAAGCAAGTTGGATGCACAACCCACTTAGCTTCCTTTGAGCTTTCATACAATTATAGCTCTAGTGCATCATTTTCATGGCAATCCCTACTCCTTGCATTGACATCTATCGATGGGCATCTCCATAGCCCGTTGGTACGCCTAGTCGATGTGAGACTATCTTCTCCACTTCCTACCCCTTTGATATCTACCACCATACTCTATTCCACCTAAATGCTATGTCCAATGGCTCACGCTCATGTATTGCGTGAAGAATAAATAGTTGATGCATATTGAAAAGTTACGAACCAATTGCCTGACTTGGACACCGTGGTGCTTAACATTTGTATTAATGTGGTGAAGATGGAGCCATGCCTTGCTAATACAATAAGATGAATGGGGGGGTAAACATTTCTTAAGAATCGTGTACTTTTAGGAATTAACAATTTTGTTTCTTACACTTTGAATATTGCTATGTTAATACTTGTTGATTCATCTTTTCTCAATGAGCATACCTGAATAAGATTACATAGTGGATAGCATGTCACATCAAAAATTCTGTTTTTATCATTTACCTACTCGAGGACGAGCAGGAATTAATCTTGGGGATGCTTGATATTTCTCCAACGTATCTATAATTTTTGATTGTTCCATGATGATATATTATCATTCTAGGATACTTTTTGGGTCATTATTTACCAATTTATAATATTTTTTAGCACTAAACTATTGACCCAGTGCCCAGTGCCAGTTGCTATTTTCTGCGTGTTTTTGCCTTTGCAGGTTTACTGTACCAAACAAAGTCCAATTGCCACGAAACGTTTTGATGATTTTTTCTGGACTATATGAAGAACTAGAAGCTTTCGAAGGAAGCCGGGAGGCGCATGAGGGCCCCACCACACATCAGGGCACGCCCTAGGGGGTGGCGCCCTGATATGTGGTGGCCCCCTTGGGCACCTCCCGACGTCCCTCTTTGGCCTATAAATTCTCTAATATTCTAAAAACCCTGGAGGCAGTCCCGAAACTCTTTTTATGCCGCCGCAAGTCTCTGTTCCGTCGCGAGGCCATCTGGAGCTCCATTCCGGCACCCTGCCGGAGGGGGGATCGACCACGAAGGGCCTCTTCATCAACCTTGCTGCCCTCATGATGATGTGTGAGTAGTTCACCACAGACCTACGGGTTCATAGCTAGTACCTAGATGGCAATCTCTCTCTCTTATGATCTTCAATACAATGATCATTGCATCTTCGCTTTGATCTATCCGATGTAATCCTATTGTGCGGTGTGTTTGTTGGGATCTGATGAATTGTGGGTTTATGTTCAGATTATTCATGAAAATTATTTGAGATGCCTCTGAATTATATTATCTCTTATGTGCATGATGATTATAACTTCGTATTGCTCTCCGATCTATTGATATGCTTTGGCCAAGTAGATTGATATTTCATCGGTGGGAGTGGTGCGTTGTGGTAGGTTCAACCTGACGAGTTTCTATATCCCAGTGACAAAGTAGGGGACACCATGCGTCTTTGTGTTGTTGCTACTAAGGATAAAACGATGGGGTTCATTCATATTGTTTGAGTTTACTTTGTCTACATCATGTCATCGTTCTCCAAGCATTACTATGTTTTACTTAATACTCTAGATGCATGCTGGATAGCGGTCGATGAGTAGAGTAATAGTAATAGGTGCAGGCAGGAGTCGGCCTATTTGCTTATGGATGTGATGCCTATATATACATGATCATTGTCGTGAACATCGCATAACTATCCGCTTTTCTATAAATTGCCCAACAGTAATCTGTTTACCCACCGTATGTTACCTACATGAGAGATGTCGCTAGGGAACACTATGCCCCCCGGGTCTATTCACTTATATATTCGCAAATGCTATATTTAGCTTGCTGCCTTTATTAACTTTTTATTTATATTTATCAACAATTATCTACACAATTTATTTGCTTGCAAATAACGAGATCAAGGGGATTAACAGCCCTCTTGCCCGCGTTGGGTGCAAGTTGTTTGTTCATTTGTGTGCAGTCGCTGAAGACCGTTGAGGGTTGATATTCCTATTGGTTCGATAAACCTTGGTTTCAAAACTAAGGGAAATACTTATCCACTTTGTGCTGCAATTACCCGTTCCTCTTCACGGAAAACCCAACGCAGATCACAAGTATCAACGTCTATTATCCATGCTAGAATTGTATTGATCGGAAACTCAGATACATGTGTGGATACATAGACAACACCGTGTCCCTAGTGAGCCTCTACTAGACTAGCTCGTTGATCAAATATGGTTAAGGTTTCCTAACCATAGACATGAGTTGTCATTTGATAACGGGGTCACATCATTAGGAGAAAGATGTGATGGACAAGACCCAACCGTAAGCATAGCATTTGATCGTATTAGTTTATTGCTAGTGCTTTCTTCATGTCAAGTATATGTTCCTAAGACCATGAGATCATGCAACTCCCTGGCACTGGAGGAATGACTTGTGTGTATCAAACGTCACTTCGTAACTGGGTGATCATAAAGATACTCTACAGGTATCTCCAAGGGTGACTGTTGGGTTGGCATGAATCGAGACTGGGATTTGTCACTCCGTATGACGGAGAGGTATCTCTGGGCCCTCTCACTAATACAACATCAAAAGAAGCTTGCAAGCAATGTGACTAAGGAGTTAGTCACGGGATCTTGTATTACGGAACGAGTAAAGAGACTTGCCGGAAACGAGATTGAGCTAGGTATGGAGATACCGACGATCGAATCTCAAGTAAGTAACATACCGCTGGACAAAGGGAACTGCATACGGGATTGATTGAATCCTTGGCATCATGGTTCGACCAATAAAGATCTTCGTTGGAATATGTGGGAACCAATATGGGCATCCAGGTCCCGCTATTGGTTTTTGACCGGAGAGGTGTCTCGGTCATGTCCACATGATTCTCGAACCCGTAGGGTCCGCACGCTTAACGTTCGGTGACGATATAGTATTATTAGGTTATATATGTTGGTGACCGAATGTTGTTCGGAGTCCCAGATGAGATCCCGGACGTCACGAGGAGCTCCGGAATGGTCCGGAGGTAAAAATTTATATATGCGAAGTGATATTTTGGCTACCGAAAAAGTTTCGGGTTTTTCCGGTATTGTACTGGGAAGCTTCTAGAAGGTTCTGGAAATTTCCGGAGGAGTCCGGAAGTCCACCAAGGGTTCCACAACGTCCCAAGGGTTTGCATGGGATGAGGGGAGGCGCCCTGGCCTTATTGGGCCAGGCGCACAACTCCCTCAAGACCCATGTGGCTTGGGAGAGGTGGAAAGTCCACCTGTGTATGGAAAGGGAGGGAATTGGACTAGGAGTCCAACTCCTCCCCCTTGGCTGCACCCTAGGGCTTGGAGGGGATGTTCCCCACGCCCCTCCACCTATATATAGAGGGGAGGGGCGCCCCAAGAGGACACACCAAGCCCTTGGCGCCCCTCTCTCTCCCTAGATCGTTTTCTCCTCCGTTCGTGGTTTCGGTAGCGCTTGGCGTAGCCCTGTCGGGATTGATCCACCACCATCTCCACCATGCAGTCGTGCTGGTTGAGAACCCATATACTACTCCGCCCTCGCTCACTGGATCGAGGAGACGGAGATTTCATCGAGCCGCACGTGTGCTGAACGCGGAGGTGTCGTCCGTTCGGCGCTAGATCGGGATGGATCGCGATTGGATCGTGAAGACGTACGACTACATCAACCGCGTTATATACGCTTCCGCTTAGCGATCTACAAGGGTATGTAGATACACTCCCCCTCTCGTAGCTATGCATCTCCATGGATTGATCTTGCGTGTGCGTAGGAATTTTTTTGTTTCCCATGCAACGTTCCCCAACAGAAGAATGGAGGACACTCGGCGGGAGCGGCAGTTGTAGTTTTCGATGATTGCTATTTTTTGGCTTGTTATTTCCCTATTATTAGATTTGAACATTACAATAGGGAAGCAAATAAAGTGGCTCATGAAATTGCTAGGCTAGCAAAATTTTCTGTCACTAGGGATTGGTTTGAGGAGCCCATGAATAATATTGTACCTTTTCTTATTGACGATGTAACCGTTATTTCTAATTAATAAAGTTACAATTTATTTCAAAAAAGTGGCACACTGCATGTCTGCCACTTGTCGCAATTTGGGAGTTTTCCTTTTTTTCGAAGATCCGTTATCTTCAAAACGTTTTATCTTTTAAATCATGCGTCCAAATCTCGAACCGTTATCACCGTTGGATTCCTCGCCCCGAGATCTTCAAAACTAGATCCCATGTTGATAGGTTTTGATGAAAAAAAATTCATGAAAAAACCATGCCTCTCGCCGAAGGAGTTTTTTCGTTTCCGAGAGGCATGGCCGTGCCTCTCGCTAAAGCAAATCCGTGCCTCTCGCGAAAGAAAAAAAACAGAAAACGTATTTTTTTCGTTTCTGAGAGGCACGTTCGTGCCTCTCGCGAAAAAACTACATAAAACACATTTTTTCCGTTTCTGAGAGGTACGGCCGTGCCTCTCGCGAAAGCAGTTCCGTGCCTCTGGTGGAAGTAAAATCATGCCTCTCGCGAGGAAAAAATTAGATTTTTTTCCGTTTCCGAGAGGCATGGCCGTGCCTCTTGCGAAAGAAAATCCGTGCCTCTCGATGATGGAAAAAAAAGGAAAATGCGTTTTTTCGCACAATATTTTTTTGTCCAAAAGCTAAGAAAGACCGGTGGAAAACCGAAACACCGAAAAAATCGAGAAAAAACCACCTAAAAAGCTGAAAACCGCGCGGAAAAATAAAAAAAATAAAATCCAAAGGAAACGCTCAGAGTGTGACACATGGCGGTGGCTGAGAACGCGCCAAGTGGCGGCGCCTGAGAGTGATCGTTGGGAGGCTCCCGAAGGAGCGCTCGCCAACTAGTTGCTCTTACTTTTGAGAGATGCACACAACACCTTCTCTGACGGGCCCGCTCTCTCTTCGCCTAGTCGCGGTCCACAGTATTCATATATCTCATATGGCTTGTCTAAAAAAGAAAACATCTCATATGGACACTAAAAAAACTCTCATATGGTATGGATATGAAGACCGCTATGGTTGTACACAAACACAGAGTCGTCATTCACGACTTTCGTATCCCTTTTTTCCTTTTGTTTTTGGTGGGTCAACTAAAAAAATCCACACACACAATTTTTAAATATAACACAAAAATCTAAGATGACATTGCATTACAAAGTGATTACACAAGAGTAGAAAGTCTATTAGCTATTGTTTTTACTAAATTGATGACCTTTTAGGTCTTGGGAAGAAGCATTAGTTGTTTCGCGCCACGACAATGGTGAATGCAGTGCACAAGGCACACACATAATCGACGAGTCAACTCATCTTCTACGTGCGGCAGTGTGGCGGTCCGGCGACCTCGTTTTTGTTTCATTCCTTCCCGTGGACGTGTAGGGCAGGGAGGCCTAATATGGCGCGATTCGACTCGGTGAATGTCACCATGTCCATCTCGAATGGGCGCCATCTGATGCGCTCCCTCTTTGCCGTCAAATCCGCATGTTTCTCCTCATATGGAGCCGCACGACACAGTCGCTCTCCGCCTTTAACGCATGCTCGGCGACAGTATTCTTGAATATTTCACCAGGGCAGGAGGTTGAGGCGTACATGGCGCATAGCTCATCACATGCTTTCTTGACAGTGAGGCGATGGGGAGCACATCGTGTCTAATATGGCTGCGTGGGTGAGCTTTCTCATGCCCATATGGGATCTTCACGTAGTCATGCTCGACATCCCAAACAACATCAGATCCAAATCCAAGAACTCATTGAGGAGGGCAGGATCCTCCTACATCACGGTTGATTCCAATCCTCCTCCTCGACGATGAGGGTGGTCTCTTCCTCCGCCTGCTCCTCGTTCAGGATCAGCTCCTCCTCTGAGAGCGACACCTAGTCTAGCCATAGAGGAAGCGGCATGGCGACGAGGAGGGAAGTGGAGGTTGTGGGTGGTGGTGCTACGAACTATTTGGACAGGGCGATGGCTACTTTATAGTAGCGAGCGATGGGAAAACATGGCGCATGCATGGAAAATATGGTGGGAGTGGTTGAGGGCAGTTGGCACACGGCGGTCACCAATAATTGGTATGCTTCTCGGTGCCATGGGCATCTATCGTCTGAGCCATTGACGGGGTGAGGACATGGGCCGTGCAAGACACTGAGGAGGCAGGTGAAGCTTCCCTCCCCGCACGAGTGGTTGGTGGGTGGAGCGCCCTCCAACCAACGTCGCACAACCTCCAAATATGAAGGCTGGGCTCAAACATGGAGGGCCCTCCATAAATTTTTATGACATACTAGAGTCGAATTCCGACTCTGCTAGGGTGGTCTTTTTGGCCAAAATCACCATGTGGAGAGTTATTGTGGCGATCGAGCCGATATGACGACTGCTGGAGTTGCTCTTAGGATGCCCCCATTGCGTCTATCAAAAAAGAGGAAGGACCCAAGCGTACCTAGAGCAATTTCATTAGTTTAACATCCTGACACAACTGACCCAAAGATCTCAAAGAAAGAAATAGTATAGCTTTCCAAAATACAAATGGACCCGCAGATTAAGTTTAGCTTAACTGGTCAAGTTCCTTGTGGTGGAACCAACCCACCAAGATTCAAGTCCTAAACTTGACATTGATGCTCACATTTTTCAAAATTTATTCCAGGCCTTTCAGTGATGTTCGTTTAGCTCTCTATGACGACTTTGTCAATCTCAAGATGTGCCAAGGGTCTGCCTCTCCAAAGGGTCACCCTTTAGTTCGAAGAGTCAGTGGCTGAACAATTGAAGCCACCAATCAGCTTTCAAAGCCCGAAGGCGGCGAAGGGTGTCGTAGATCCACCCCCACAATGTTGATGATGATGAGCTTAAGGTGAAGCAACCAAACTTGCTCTAGAAAAGTCGGAGACCCATCTTCGACGAGATGGCCGATATGAGGAGGTTTAAGCCGAGTCCATTGTCGTCCTCTCTTCCACCACATCGCTAAAGTATGAAACAAAGGGAAGCCACATCCATCTCCGCTATAGTATCCACATGATATTATTTCATAAGCTTTGCCATGTTCACCTCCAGCAATTGCCTTTCACCATGGAAAACAGTCGTAGCCAGCGAATGGTAGTCACCGGATGAAGCTTGCAAGCATTGATGAGAAGCTTCGATAGGATGACACCAGGAGCCCTTAAAGCAAACCCTAACCTAGACCTGGTCCTAATCCTACTATCTACAACTTGGAGTTGGCCTCCTCTGCCATCTCTACTCCGAGCAAGGAGGCCACTGGAGGAGAACCAGGATGAAGTCGAGGCACCGACATTAGCTCTACATGGGGGCAGGAGCAAGAGGAAGTAAAATAAGACTAAACCGTCATTGCGAGCTCATGAGTCCTCTCATACCCATCTTATCTACATATATCTCCCCCCCTAAGCTTCCTTTGTTTGTCTTCGCTTTTCTTAGGTAGCCAAATATCATAGCCAGATGCCGTGGCCTTATCCTTTCCTTTGGGTAGGAGGCATGTTTCTCGAAACTTTGTCTTTAACTCCCTGCTTACTTAGCCTCATTGATTCACATGATTCCAAAAACACATGAATAGGAAAAGCGTAGGACTGAAATTTCATGCTCACTAGATGATACCACGTGCGTTGCTGCAGGAACTGTTAACAAATAATTTGATGTGTTAAAACATGGGAAAGTTTATGAAACATCAGTTGATAATAAATAAATTTGTTTGAAATAAATATTGTTTAGAGTAAGCATCTAAAGAAAATTTGATGACAAGCCAAAAATGAGTGTGATTTTGTTCTGTTAATTTATTAGCTTGACAATATATCAACGAGGCGATATGAGACGAAAAGGCGTTGAGTAGTGATTGTAGAGACATCTCAACCGTTGGCTAAATCTAAAATAATAATAGCAACTACAGTTCTGCATTCATAGAAAAAACATAGCTCGCATTGGGAAATAAATGCGAGTTCACTCATAATTTGATTTTCTATAAAAAAAGGTTGCTTATAAATCATCAGTCCCAATGTTGAGTAAATCATGCTTCTCACTGGAGAAACCATGTGCAGTGTAGTACAACCATTCACCACAATCTTTTTGTTTTTCTTGTCTAGTGCGCAGCCATGCATGCTTCCCTACAAGGTGAAGCTTAGTTTCGTCATAAAAAGCCTGATTAACTATCCATGTGTATGCAGTAGAACCAAATTGGGATCAAAAGGTTGCATGGGAACAATGGATTCTTAAAAAAAATAAACTCAATGAGCTACCTCTTTGTACGCAATGGAATCCAATTGGGATTAAAATGTTTCTTGAAACACGGGAGGTTCGAGGGAACAAAGGCAACTGGCGCAATTTTGTGGCCTGTGGGGAGCAAAAGAGACATGGGCAGGAGCGCAAGAGAATGAGAATGAGAAAAGACGGTTGCTTAGGCTTTCACAATTAGACGATCACATTAAGAACACATGAAATCTAACAAAATGGTTGGAATGGGACTCGTGCTAGACGTATGGAGTGAATCGACTGACGTCAAGACATATACACATAGCAAAAGAATTCTAGAATGACGTGGCTGTTTGGGAGTGCAAGGAAAAATAGTTAATTCTTACATGTGGCAGGCTGCATATGCATGAAGAGTTAGTGAAAGCATGCGCATGAAGAGTTTACTCAATTATTTTTGTTTGTTTTGTGCAACCATGCATGCTTCTCCATGATTAAAAGGTTGCTTAGAACCATGCATGCCTCCCCTGATTAAAAGGTTGCTTAGAACACTGGAGGTTCCAGGGAACGAAGGCATCTAGCGCAATTTTGCGTGGCCTGTAGGGAGCAAAATAGGTACATACAGGAAGCACAAGAGAATAAGAATGAGAAAAGATGGTCGTTTGGGCTTTCGGAATTAAAGGATCGCATTAACAATACGTGAAGTCTAACAAATAGTTGGACGGAGACTCGACGTCTGGAGTGGATCGGATGATGTCAAGACATATACATATAGAAAAAGAAACCTAAAACGATGTGGCTGCTTGAGAGTGCACAAAAATATTTAATTGTTATTTGGGGCAGGTTGCATGCGCATAAAGAGTTAGTGAGATCATAAACATTAAGAGTAAGTCGGAAAGCGTCTTTATATGATGGACCTACTTGATAATGTGGATAGACTGCATGTCAAGATAAATGAGATAGTGGGATGAGGCTCTTAGGTATATATAGGATATATGATTTGAATCCTAAGTTTTTTTGTTTGTTTGATTTTGCATCACAGAAATACGAAGGAACAGAACGAATTCTTTCGAAGACGTTTGACTGAATGTTAATTTTTTTTGGAATGTAGTACAAATGAATCCTTAGGAAAATTAGTATCATATTTAATCATACAAAACGAAGGACCCACATAGTTTTTTTTTCAAAGGACTATAATCCACTAAAATTTCTATGAAAATTCTTTGAATTAAAGAAGCCCTACATGTGCTACTCTTTCATAGTGCGATAAAAGAAAAGTTGTACATAAGAGATTTCGGTCCTTTTGTTGGATCGGCTCAAAAACTTCATTGATTCTTGTTGCTAATCTCTTGGGAAAATATTTTGTTCTGATAAGAAACAGGGATGCATCATCATGACATCATTCCCGAAGAGGATTATCAATAAGGATCTTCCCTCTTCACAGTGCGGTAACTAAGGGCACCTCTAATCTCCAAAAGTGAGTGCCCAAAAATATGCCCTAAAAGTTAACTCCTTGGGCACTAGAGGTGGTGCAATCTAATCCATACCCAAAAGTAACTCCCCAATAACTTCCCACCACTCCCCTCTGCCTGGCCCGCAAGAAAGCTATCCCGGTTGTGTAGGTTCAAGCTGAAGTTGGACCGCGCACCTCACTCATTGGCATGCTTGGTTTATGTTAGGTTCAAACACGATGTACGATTGACATCTACTTATGAACAGTGGGGACTCCCTTTGATTGAAAATTTTCAACTTGCTTCACAGGTTGTTAGAGGCATTTTAATTCAAAGATAGTTTTTGAATGTGTCTAATTCGTATAAAATTTATGTTGGTCATTCGTCTCGTAATGTGGTAAAATATATGAAATTTTTCTATGGATTTCTCACTATATTTTATAGAGAAAAAACATCCACTGCAATCTTCTAAAACATTTAGTTTTGTTTCTTATATGGTACTCCCTCCCTTCACAATATAATATGTTTTACCTTTTTTCCGATTTGGATGTATACACAGTTTAGTGTGATTGTTCATTCACTTCAGTCCTTATGTAGTCCATATTGAAATATCAAAACACCTTATCTTTATGAACGGAGGGAGTACAATGTAACACCATTTTAATTCAAATAACCCCTGTGTTACCAAATATAAGGTGTATTAATTTTTTATAAAGTCAAACTTGTCTATGTTTGACACTTTCATACAGAAAAATATCAATATCTATCATAGTATCATTAGATTCGCCATGAAATATGTTTTCAGTTTGTTGCTAATTTGGTATTGTAATTGTTACTCCCTCCGTTCCTAAATACAAGTTCTTTTAGAGATTTCAATACGGACTATATATGAATGTATATAAACATATTTTACAGTGTAGATTCACTCATTTCGCTCCGTATGTAGTCCCTATTACTAAAAGGACTTATATTTAGGAACGGAGGGAGTAGTATTTTTTCTATAAACTTGGTCAAACATAAGGATTTTAACTTGAAAAATTAATACACCTTATATTTCAAAATTGATGGAGTAGCATTCAACATGGTGTGACATTATAGCCATACACTTTTATAGCGCTGCAAGTTTAAAATACAAACGTCCACTCTCAGTCCTACAACTTCAAAATAGTCTAGAATAAACCTCTAACCTAAACAAATCACTTTTGACCCTCGATTGATTTCAAAGCGTTTTCAACTTCGTAGGGGAGTTACTTTGCAAAACTCAGAATCTAAACATGGGGATAATAAATCATAATGCCGCCTCTCTCTTCACTGGAATAAAGTCTCGCGGCACACATTACTAAGCAGCCCTTTGCTTCACTACTGAGGCCTCCTTTGTTTCATAGGGTAGGAAAATCATAGGGATAGGAAAGTCATAAAAAATGAGGTGACATGTATCCCAAGAATAGGAATAGGAAAGGAGATGCTCTCTGGTTCACATCATAGGATTTTTTTTTCATTGACTCTAGGCTAATGTTTATTTCCGTATAAAGGTGAAGGATATGAAGAATTCCTCCATAAAATAGAATTACGTTCCTATAAACCAAAAGGCTCTAAAGGAATTTTTCTTATAGAAATCCTCGAAACCAAAGGAGGCCTGAAACTTGGTCCGGATGTGTATCATGCATTCATGCCGAAAGAAACAGTTCGCTAGTTGATGCTTAAACAGTATACATGTCACAACACTTCAAAACGATTACAAGGAAATGATACAATCCAGGAAGTTCGCTCCCTTTATTCTGCTCCATGGACGTCGAAATCATGTGGGCGTGTTGGCACAAACACACCCTCATCAACCGAGAGACGCCCGATTGTCCTTTGAAACAATCACGAGGCTTTATCAAAATTGTCGATCTTGATCGGAGCAATGTTATCTGCCACCTTGAAGTGCCCCACCAATTTTGCAAAGAACATCATCTGCTGCTCCAAGGTAAACTTGATGTTCTCGGCCTGCTCCAAGAAAACGCGTATCAGCTATGAGCTTTTCATCTGTGATATTTGAGTTCATTTCTACTGGGCTTCCCGTCCGCAAGTAGCCATCATTCATATATTCAACAAAAGAAAAAATAAGTTGGTCGAGTACATCTCTTTTTACTGTTCAGGGTGCAATGTGGTACATCGGAGGTGCCTTGTGTAAGAATTAAAAAAGGTGACTTGTATAACGAGATATGAAAACGATAATAATTGTTAACCTTGCGGAAACCATGTTGTTCCCCTTCATACTCAACCAAAGCAACAGGCAGACCTTTGTCCTTTATAGCCTTGTATATTGTTGTTGCCTGATCTGGTGATACAACCTGAAGATCATCAAAGTGTAAGCTGGCAAAGATATCTTGAAAAAAAAAAAAAAACCCTAACAGTTCAAAGGATAAGAATGTAGACAACTGACACACTGCAGTCTTTCCTAGCAGAATTCTGTTCCATCCACACTGTCTGTACTAATGATTGCATCTGATTCATTAAAGATAGCTGATATTGTAATAAGAACGTTCTCTTATCAAATTATACAACCATACATATCAAACTACTATTAATTGTCTAGACAATCAATGTGACATCACTTAATCTGCAATGATGACAACAAACACTTCAAAACTCAAAGTTTTACCGGGTCTTCCAATCCTTGAAACAAAATGACCGGACATGTAAACCTCTCAACGAAGTTTATTGGCGACCTCTCAAAGTAAGCCTGCTTATTCCCTGGAATATTGAAGGTACATGGGTGTTATTTAGTACTCCCTCCGTTCCTAAATATAAGTTTTTTAGAGATTCCACTAGGGGACTACATACGGAGCAAAATGAATGCATCTACACTCTAAAGTATGTCTACATACATCCGTATGTAGTCCGCTAGTGGAACATCTAAAAAGACTTATATTTAGGAACGGAGGGAGTAAATTATAAACATGTTCGAACATCCATATCCCAGTAAAGATGAGTACAAAGTTCCTTACCCACAAGGTTGTCAATATAGTACGCCTCAAACTTGTGCATGCCTGCCCTTAGTGAAGCTAAGTCAGCAATCTGCTCAACAAATGTATAAATTGTTAGCTAGTACATATTAGGCTGCAGAAAAAAGGAGAGGAAAACTTGTGATTTGAAACTTGCCCCGTATAAAGAAGAACCGGCCTTGAATGTCTGTCTAAAAGCAAGGCAAGCTAAAGTTGTGAATCCACCAGCAGATTCTCCTGTTACACAGAGTCGTTGCGCGTCTACTCTTCCAGTTGCCACCTTACCATCAGTAAAAAGGCATATTCATTAATCTCATCTTATTATATGCACTGAATATGATGATCACAGCAGCCACATGAAATTATTATAAGGATCAGTCAGTCTGAATAAGCCATACCAGAAATGTAGCACAGCTGCAGCAATCATTTACATCCACAACACCCCATTGCCCTAAAAGCCTCTCTCGATACTCTCTCCCATAGCCTTCAAGAAAAACAAAGATAATACTTATTAACACTTCCATGTTCTTCAAGAGATTAAGGCTTTTGTACATAAGAGAATGCAAATCATTAAATGATCCATGCATCAGATGTGCAAGTACATAGAACGCAGGATTTTTTTTACTAATCAGATAGATAGCCGAGAAAGTTACGAGACAAATACCTGCACTTCCCCCATAGTTAACATCAACGAATGCCCATCCTCGGCTCGTCCAGTATTGCACACTAAGATCAAGAATCCCACGTGCTTCATCTGTAGGTCCACCTAAATAATTGCAGTAATACCAAGAGAAGTAGTCAGTTCTCTGTCGTGGTACTTTGCCAACCGATTGGTGCATCATTTCACCGGCCTTAGCAATTTGATAAGTTGGTGAGTACAGTTAGGACCACTGTATGCTCTTTTTATCATGGTACGAGGACCAACAGTGTAAACAGAAAGTTAGCAGATAAGCAACAAATGTCAAAGACATTGACACCAAGAAAGAATACATAATCAACGAAATCAGGGGAGAATATTTTACGGAGGACAGCATGTGCTATGCCTTATCTTTTGAGAGAGGGCATATACAAGGCTTTTTGGTACCTTCAAGAAAAAGATAGATAAGATTTGATTGATTACCATGGGTTCTGACCAACAACGGAGGCTTCTCATCTGATGAACCTTGGAAAGTATGGTTGTATGGAGGATAGAAATAAGCGTAAGCATGCTGGCCAGGGATTACGGTTGGGAACTCCATAAATTCAGGTAAACTAAAGTAGGGTGTATATTTCGTTATGTCCTCTGAGGAGGACCAAACTATAGAAAAGTCAGTTGCCATTGTTCTCTTTTCATCTATAGTCACCTGGTGAAAAATCATAGGATCAAGTTAGATTGCACACCGGAGGATCTCAGAGTAGTTATTTAGCACGAACAAGCAATTCATGAAGGTAGTCTAATGAACCTTTGCTATCGATACTGGAAGACTAGCAGATGCACCCTCAACATAGAAAGATCCATCTGCAGAAACCTAGCAAATCAACATGATTTGATTTATAGCATCATCATGTGAAAAAAACTAAGGAAATATCAGTTAGCTCTTAAGGTAAGTCATCAGAATTTGCACTTACTATGTTAGTGACAGCAGAGAAGGGAAGGTCAATTTTTGAAAATGACCCTGAATCATGGTCCAGCAACCCAACATATGACTTCCCATTTTGCCTGGATAAGAGAAAAATAGGCTTATCTTTATGAATCACATACAACCATAAAACAAATGCGCTCAATACTGAAAACTGCAACAACCTGTAGCAGCAAGCTATTTTCTGACTCTGGTCGTCATTTCCAAGGAAAGCATAGGAGCTGACACCAAAAACCCACATTGGCTTCGAGAATTCAGCATCAAGTGAGTACACTTGCACGACCACATTGCTCTGCTCATCCTGTCATACATGAATCGACACAATAGCAAGACAAAACCAATTAA
Source organism: Elymus sibiricus (assembly GCA_039707655.1). NCBI lineage: Eukaryota > Viridiplantae > Streptophyta > Magnoliopsida > Poales > Poaceae > Elymus > Elymus sibiricus. The sequence goes on from CM077675.1 coordinate 119,516,668, forward strand.
AGAATTCCCCAAACAAATGTTAATATGTGTGAAGAATCTAATCCTTAGTTACCGCCCACCCAATTAGAGTGATTTGATAGTAGGTCCTCAACGTAATACTATTGTGGTAATACCAACCTAGCTAATGGTCTTGCCAAAATAAAAACTCAATAACAAAGTGGTTTGTCACAATTGTTCCTGTGAATAGATACCGATGAAGGTAAAAAGCTGCAGTTATTTGTTTAAAACAGGAAACTGAATTGATAAAAGATAGGTGCAAGTAATAAATACAGAGAGATGGCAATGGTAATAAGGACACACATCAATTACTGGCTACTCCATGCTGTAACTAAATAGTTTAACAACTTGGGAACAAAGTTATTTCAATGGACAGCATACTAGAGATAAACAAGTTAGAAAAAACTATACCCATTTATAAATATTCCAAAACCCACTCTGTCGGTCAGTTATGAAGAACAGCTCACCTAAAGAAAAACTTGCCTAATTAAATGATATTTTGAAACATAATGTGTCTTATTTTGGTGAAGTACCTACTTAACAAGCTAACATACCGAAAATCAACTATTCATGTGGAGACAAACATGGAATAAGTTTGAAGACGAAGTTAGAGTATGCCAAGATGCAAACACCTTTTGAAGACCACTTGGGTTCAGTAGGAGATTCTACTATCGTTGGGTCTCCACCAGCAATGCAAATACGTTTTTCCACCTCTCTGCACAAATAACCATTGTAATAAAAATGAAAGCCTTAGAAGAAGCATTCATGCGTAACTGAATCATTCATATGCTTCTCAGAATAAAGGAATGAAAAAAATATCTGATCAAATCGATCATCTGGTGCTACAATAACCCACAAAATAAGGTTTAAATGAAACCTAAAAAGACAAGCATTTTCCGTGAACTGGCTATAGGTTTAGATTGATCTAAAATGTGCATTCGTACCATGGTCATTCAAAAATACACTGATAAATGTTCCAACAACATCCTTCAGTATATTGCGAAAAAAAGGATGTAAGCACATCCTTCGTGTAACAGCAGCTGGTAAAGTAAATGTCCTTTTTTCACCGGAAAAAGTGCAATAGAGAAGCATACAAATAATTGGAAACAAACAAAGCATTCAAATAAGAGATTACCCTTTGCTGGAAAAATATCCAACCCATAGTTGTGCTTTATCCCATGACATGTTTGGGTTACTCCATTCAATCCATGCCATGCGTTTTTCAGTTGGATCAATGCGTGGAAAGGCATAGAAGTCATTCCCACTGAGCAGCACAATTGATTCTAAGGTAAACATTGAGAACATTATTTATATAATCCTCAAGGAACTTACGCCCAAATTAATGCAACAGGTGTATAGTCGTCGGTTCTTCTTACCGTTAACATCTTCAACACTTGTGCTCACAGTAGCAACTGTTGTGATGGGATTTGAGCTACTCTTGCGGTGATCTGTGGTCAAACTGGAATTATTATTTTTCTTAAAAGAATGTAGAAAGCATCATTGACATGCTATAGATGGAGTACTAATCACCTTCCATTACAGTGATGTAACGACTGAAGTGAGGATCGAAGGCACCGTCCGCATAGCGGACAACTGATCCACCATAATCCGGTGTCAGAGGTAGCGGCGAGTAATCTGAAACCAACAAAAAGGAGCCGTTTTGGAGCACCATAACAGGATACACTTATTTATTTATTTAAAAAAAGGAGAGGCGGTGTACAGTGGCACCCCTCTGACCAATCACAATGTAGGCTAAAAAGATGCAGAACCACTTTTTTGCTAGTCAAATTGAAGTTACAGTTCAATCAATTATAATACAGCTATTTTAGTTCAGGTTTCTGGAGATGTTGCTCTGTATATCCGTCAAGTATGGAGTCACCAACATGACGCGCATAAATAGTTTGAAACTGATATGAAGGAACACTTGTCTGTCTGAAGAAATGCAGAAGTCAAGTCATGCTACTGCCAAAAAAAATAAAAAATGCGGAGTGCCAAATGTGGTATGCAGAATCAATCAGCAATGCGCCTCTCCATGAAGATATATCATAGCAGTGCAAAAGCAAGCAATCAACAGCGAGATGCAAGCGCACCTCCAATGGTTTGCTTGTACAGGCGCTGGTCGCTGTAGTTGGAGAACACGACGACATCCCCCTGCACGGCGAACGCGCCACCGCCGTACTCCTGCGCCAGCGACCGCACGGCGAACTCCTGCGGCGTCACATCCAGACCTCTGCCGTCTGCGCCCGCCCCTTCCTTCACGAGAACCGCCCGTCTGCGGAAGAGGGAAGTCAAAGCATCAGCGTCACGCATTGTGAACGATGGGGGCAAGGAGATGGGGTGAGTAGGGTTTTTTTTTTCGCTTACCCTCCTTCCTCGGGGCGCGTCTCGACCCAGAGGAGCCGGCCGTCGCCGGCGACGGCAAGCCCCTCGACGGCCTTCCCGGCGGCGGAGACGGCGGCGGCGCTGATCGGCGACTCCCAGGACCCGTACGGCGCGGTCGCCTTCTCGACGCCCGTGGCGTGCGGGCGCATCGCGGCCGGCCGGGCGTGAGCTGGATTCGGCGAGCGGCGGAGCACTGCTAGTACTCAGCGTGGAAGTGTGCAAACCGGTGGAGTCAGAATCGTATGGACTATTTGACTGGCAGCGCACTGCGCACGGGATAGGATGAGTAATGCTACACATACACAGGTTTATACGGGTTTACAGTCAGGTGAATTTTGATTGGAGATTAAGGGGATGAGGGGCTCCATCACCATGAAAATCAGGGGAGGAGAGGTTAGTTAGAAAGAAAGAATCCTAGGCAGCGTGTAACTGTGTGTAACTCTTTGTACGTTTAGCATTATTGGGATAGGATCATAGAAAAACATGAGCAGTGCAAAATTTCCTATTGTTTAATTCTCCAAAGTTCGTATAGTTGACTTTTGAAGCCCTGCTCCCGAAACCAAACTCTAGAAAAAACAGCGTTTTGGGAGTCTCATTGCAAAACTCATATCCCAATGGTTTAATTCTCCAAAGTTCAAGGTAAAATGATTAGAATCATCCGGTCAATTCTACGCCTCGCGTCCTATTGCGAGTGAAGTATACCGTGGTTCACGGTCAACTATACCGTGGTTCATGTATAGTTGACTTTTGAAGCCCTGCTCGCGAAACCAAACTCCAAAAAAAAAAAAAAATTCAGCGTGCTGGGAGTCTCATTCTGAATCTCCCCAAAAGTTAAATCTCTAATAGTTTTATTTTGCAATTTCTCTGGCCCTATTGCGGGTGTAAACCTTGTTTTAACTTCATTTCAACAAATTACTTCGACCGATGCGCCGAATGCATATTTCAACAAGATTTTAAATGTGGATGCACAAAATCATTATGTTCGTGAGTTGTACCAAAAGCAACAACATAGTTCATCCGACAACAAGGTCGTCAAAAAGACATGTGAGGCAACATGAGCGTAGATCAAGCACCCATATACGACTTACATTTTTCGGGTAGCAACATTGAGGATGGTGGTTTTGGCGTGCCCAAGATCCCACAGTGAGGTTGCTTAACTTTTTTGTTTTGCCATGTCATACGATTATGAAACATCCATGGACACGAGTGCTTGCTCTTGATCCTTCCTCTTCTTCGTCTTTGCCTTGGCGGGGATCATCAATCTCGTCTCTTCGAGGACAGGCTTCTCATGGGCCACTAACTTCCTCTTGGGGTCGTCGTTTGGTCCGTCCGTGTCTGTTTGGAGCGAAACGAATACAAATCGCGGTTCAACGCGTGACCGCAAATGAACGAGCGTCCATTTTTTTGTTCGTTCTTGACCCATTTTCGGCCCATTTTTTGGTCATGTTTGTGTAGAAACTGATGGGCGCGGACGCTCCCTTTGTCATCCTCCTGGCCCGCCCGTCGGGAAAAACATACCCCTTTCCCCCTTCCTACATGGCTTGCACATCCCCTCCCCCTGCCATAGCTGGCGTCCCCGTTTTCCGGCCCATCACCGACGGTTCCCAATGCATGATCGTGTGTGATTAATAGCCAGCGAAAATTGGCTTTCAAAACTCGAAACGCGAAACAGAGTGCCAATCATGTGGGACCCGTTTGTCTTACCAAATATTTACATTTTTTATCCAAATGTAATGCATGCGTGTCATTTGTGTTACAGAAGCAAGTCTAGTATACTTTAACCACGACATCTTGCCCCGTGTCGGGAAATCATGCAGATTTTCATGTACTTCAAAGCATTTTTTTTATTTTTTGAATTTAGTAACCTAGATTCTCAATGCTTGTGTCCAAACCGTTACTCAAGATGTTTGGAAATCCTTCAAATTTATTGCATGATGCATATATACAGAAGTAAGTAGTATGTAAATATGATTTTTCCAGCAGTTTTTTGCTTCATCTTGCATGTTCGTGTGTTTCAGTTTTGAACTATGCCCATTAAATTTCTAGAAACTAACTTAATGTATAAAAATGCCAATAGAACGTCGGAAATTTTCAAATTTTAGGATGCCGGTCATATTCGTGCATTGTAACGATGAAAAAAAACTAGGCCGAATGAGACAACGATTGGTGGTTCGTCGTCACACAAGGCCACACGTTCCCTCAAGGAACCACACGCCTTCGTGTGATGCTCCTGTTTGTGAGAGGCATGTGTCTCAAGCTGGCAATGGGGATTACTCAGGCGGGTATTGGAGTCCCATCCCTCTCCCCATCATCGCTGAGGGAGTCCTGGATTAAGGGGTCCTCGGGAGGCCGGCCTATTTCTTATGGGCCGGACTGTATGGGCCGTTGGCCGGACACTGGAATGATCGAAGGCCCTGTCTCCAGGAAGGAAGCTTCGAGGATCGTGGCGTATTCTCCACGTTTGGAGTAGCGAATAGGCATGTTTATCCCTTCGACGTGTAACCGACCATGTGTAAACCCTAGGTACCCTCGGCGTCTATATAAGCCGAAGGGTTTTAGGTTGTAAAACAACAGAACTCATCTAGGGTTTTAGTCATACGATCTCGAGGTAGATCAACTCTGTAACCCTTATACCATCAATATAATCAAGCAGGACGTAGGGTATTACCTCCATAGGAGGGCCCGAACCTGGGTAAAACACTGTCCCCTTCGTCTCCTGTTACCATCACTTCTAGTCTCACAGCTCGGGACCCCCTACCCGAGATCTGCCGGTTTTGACACCGACATTGGTGCTTTCATTGAGAGTTCCGCTGTGATCGCCAGAAGGAATCGATGGCTCGCCTTGTCATCAACGAAGAGGTCCGCAACACGGGCACTTTCGTCCCCGGGCAGATCTTCGCTTTCGGCAGCATTGTGCTGCACGCCGACCTGACCGGCCATCTAGGCCGTGTCGGAAGTTTCGCCCCTGATCAAGAGGTCAGATTCGGGAACTTAGAGTTCTCCGTAGACTCTCGGGGCGATCTATCACTAACCGGGCTCGCAGTCTCGCCTGTCACGCCCGAAGACTCTGAGGCTTTAACCTTAGATCCATCTTTCGGCCCCTCCCATGGGATCTACCCCAGCGAGGACCCGACTCTCAGTCCGGACCCGGTCATAGTGCCAGGCGTCCGGACATCTGTTCTTGCCGAACACTCTTCCCGCGCGGACGCATCGGAGGTTAACTCCGGAAGCTCTGGGCAGGCCGACTCGATCGAGCTCTCGATACTCAACGAGGCTCTAGATCGGATCTCGTCGATGAAAATTGTCGACGATCCAACCCCGATCTGTGCTCAAATCGGGCTTCAGGCGGGTCAGGACGAATTTTTCGCCCCACCCACCACCCACTTCGTAGCCACTGTCGAGGATTTAACCGACATGCTGGACTATGCTTCTGAGGAAGCAGATTACATGGATGAGGAGAATCGCGCACTCACCCCCGTTAACACCGGACGGTGGACTGCCACCTCAACATACGACGTCTACATGGTGGACACTCCGAAAAACGACGGTGACAAATCGGATGAAGCGCCGTCAAGACGCCAAAAGCTGCATAAACGGTCAAAAGGAAAAAGGGAAGAAAAGCTATCGATGGCACCGGGGACGGAGACACCCCGGAAGACCTCGGCGATCCCGAAATCCCCGAACACCTGATAGAGGGTCAGGAGAGGCTGGAAGACCGGCGCAACCCCGACGATCTAGATGATCCCGAGGACGACGATTACCTCCGCTCTGTCGAGGGGGAGGACAATGCGGAAGCCGATGACTTCGCCATCCCCGATAATCCGGCAGATCAGGAACTTTTCAGGCAACAACTTATAGTCTCGGCCCGCAGCCTGAAAGCAAGAGAACGGCAGCTTAAAGCCGAACAAGACGACCTCAACGATCGATGGACGAGAGTCCTCTCAGCTGAGGAAGGATACGGTACCGGTCTATCGGACCAACCTAAGAGTTATCCGCGCAGAAGGCTGCTGCCACAATTCGATGACGAGCTCACTGATACGCCGTCTCCCAAACATACCCCATACGACAAGTCAGATCGCCCTCCTCGAGGACGGGACACAAAGGCTAACGACACCGGCTATAGGCCGACGATGCCCCGTAGACGGGGAAAGGAGCCACTAGAGCCCGATGACAGGTTCGACCTGCGACACGACCTGGACGATAGAGCAGGTTGTACACAATCCATATACGGATCCAGAGGATACTCACCCGATAGACGGGAAGGGTACCGGCCTTGGTTCGACCGCAACAATGAAGGTCGGGAACGAAACCGAGCTAGGACAGACGCCGACCACCGGCGCGACATAGCTCGGGTCAGAGGTGCTGCTCACCCACTGTGCTTCACGGACGAGGTGATGCGGCATCAGTTTCCGGAGGGGTTTAAACCCGTAAACATAGAACAATACGATGGGACAACTGACCCAACCGTATGGATCGAGGATTTCCTCCTTCACATCCACATGGCACGAGGAGATGACCTCCACGCCATCAAATACCTACCCCTGAAGCTTAAGGGGCCAGCTCGGCACTGGTTGAATAGCCTTCCCGAAAATTCCATTGGGTGCTGGGAGGACCTAGAAGAGGCATTCCGATCTAACTTCCAGGGCACTTATGTTCGGCCGCCGGACTCCTCTGACCTAAGCAACGTCGTCCATAAGCCGGGAGAGTCCGCGCGGCTATTCTGGAATCGTTTCCTGACCAAGAAAAACCAGATCGTAGACTGCCCGGACACCGAAGCAATAGCCTCTTTCAGACATAATATCCGGGATGAATGGCTGGCTCGTCAGCTCGGCCAGGACAAACCAAGGACAATGTCCGCCCTCACATCACTCATGACCCGCTTTTGCACGGGCGAGGATAGCTGGCTAGCAAGACGTAGCCACAACCCCGAAGACCCCGGAACCTCTGAAGTTCGGGATGGAAACGGGAAACCGAAGCGCAACAAGAACAAGCGCCGGCACAATAATAGTGAGGCCGATGACACGGCTGTTAACGCCGGCTTCCGCAACTCCCGGCCTGTGCAGCGGAAGAAGCCTCCTAAAGGCAATCGCGACGGACCCACCCCGCTGGACAAGATCCTGGAGAGGCCTTGCCAGATCCACGGCACTCAAGAGAAGCCTGCCAACCACACCAACCGTAACTGTTGGGTCTTCAAACAGGCCGGCAAGCTCGCATCCGAGGACCAAGGCAAGAGCCCACGCAGCGAGGACGAGGATGAACCCCGCGGTCCGATCGGTGGCGGACAAAAGAAATTCCCTCCAGAGGTGAAAACAGTAAACATGATATATGCCACCCATATACCCAAAAAGGAGAGGAAGTGTGCCCTTCAAGATGTCTACGCCATAGAGCCTGTAGCCCCGAAGTATAACCCATGGTCGGCATACCCGATCACCTTCGATCGACGCGACCACCCGACCAGTATCCGTCATGGGGGTTCGGCCGCCCTAGTCCTAGACCCGATCATAGACGGGTACCACCTCACTAAAGTCCTAATGGACGGAGGAAGTAGCCTCAATCTAATTTACTCAGATACGGTGAAAAAGATGGGCATAGATCCGTCAAGGATCAAGCCCAGCAACACTACTTTTAAAGGAGTGATCCCAGGCGTTGAAGCCCAGTGCACAGGCTCTGTAAGCCTGGAAGTAGTGTTCGGCTCGCCCGATAACTTTCGAAGCGAAGACTTGATCTTCGACATCGTACCTTTCCGCAGCGGCTATCACGTCCTGCTCGGTCGTACAGCGTTCGCTTGCTTTAACGCCATCCCGCACTACGCATACCTCAAGCTCAAGATGCCCGGCCCCAGGGGGGTCATTACTGTCAATGGCAACACAGAGCGCTCCCTCCGAACGGAGGAACATGCGTTGGCCCTGGCGGCCGAATTCCATTACATCGATGATTGGCAAGTGCCGACATCTGCCATAAAGGCACCCAAGGCTGGGAAGCGAGCTCGGTCTCAACCCGAAGTACCAGAACCTTTTTCTCCCCATAAATAGGGACTCGCCCCCCATCGCACGACCCTGGAACCGGCAAAGTACGTGCCGAGGAGGCACAACTTCGCGCTCAAAATTCCATGGGCAGCGGTGGGAAAAAATTATCAAAGGGTAAGTATTCGGCTAGACCGAACTATCACCATCAAAACGTCTTCGGACACACTACAAGTACCATAAAGTACCTGCTAAGGCGTAAAGCTCATCCACACTTCGGCGACTTCTCAAAATTTTTCTCCAAAGTCCGCTCGCCGAATAGTACACCCATAACGGTATACAACTCCTCTGGAGAGGCAGGATCGGAAAAGCGACAGGGCACATCGAGGACGTCAGGTCACCTATCGAAGACCCTTGGTACAACCCCTCCTGTAAGGCTTATATTTCATTTTTAATACCTGTAAACAGCTGTATCGGCAATTTGAATAATAAGAGTTGTTGAGTACAATACAGATGTATCATGCATGATCACCCCGCTGTTTTTGGTGTACTCTCTATTTCCCCTCTCTTCTTGCGAACCTGTTCGGTATACTTTACGATGCAACCGGCTAATAGACCAGGGGCTCAACCTTAAAAAATCGCCCTAAGCACAACTGATTTCGTGTTCGGCATCTTGGAGTTCTGCTTTATATGCATTGGTTCCGAACTATGTCTTGGGTCAATAGTTGGGTTGCCCGACTCCTGTGCTTGCTCCTTTATGTTCCGCTCGTTCGGGTAAAAGGGCAAAGGGAGAACCGCTGCGATTGTGCTTCTGGCTAGCCTGGTCAAGCACCTCAGCGGAGAAAGCCGAAAACTGACTGTCATGGTATGTGAGAACTGGTCTGCGAATCAGAGCTTAACTAAATCTTGTCAGAGGTTATTCCGTGTCATACGATGGGTTTGGTACTAGTACAAACCATGTGATATACGCTTTAGCCACGGTTCATCCGAACATCATAAACCCCTGGGGGCTAGTCATTAGCCCCCCGCACTCCTTTCTCGCGCCCCTACGGCTAGGTGAAAGCAATAAAGCATTATGGCCCGATTGCCTTGTCCGCCCCACACTACCGCCTTCGGGTATCGATAGTTCGGCTAAGGGTCACAGTGCGATTGGCAGAGACACCCCGCGTAGTATCTACATGGGGGCTGAAGCCGACGACTCGCAGCTTTCAGTTTTAACGGCCACACAGGAGTTATAAAGGATGCAAGACATAAAAGACATGATAAACCATGCATTTTAAATATAAACGCGTTAAAAAAAGTCTTCGAACATATTACAACGGTTTACTCATAAGTGTTCTCTCTCGAACACTGCGACTCTATCGCCCGAGCACCCTCCATTACTCAGGAGAAGAATAGCTCGGGGCACCTATGCTCCTTTCCTGGAGGCGGAGGTGCGGTGGCTATCTTCATCGGATCCAGGCCAGTGCACCTTGGCCTTCGCAAAAGTCATCCGAGCTCCCTCGATGCAGGAGGACCGCCTTAGCGCGTCGATCTGAGGCGAGGCGTTGCTCAGCTTCTGCACCAGGCCGAAGTAGCTGCCCGACAGTGGCTCGTTAGGCCATAGCCGGATGCAGAGATCCTTCATGGCCGGCTCCGCCATCCGGTGTAGCTCCATCAGCTGCTTCAACTGCTCAACGAGAATAGGAGAGCGCTCGGGGGCTTCAAATTGCACCCAAAACAGCCGAGCTTCATCTCCCTCTCCCCGCGAAGCATAGAACTGATTCACGTCCGCTATGCTCTTTTGAAGGTCCGAGCAGGCGCCTGAGGAACACCATACTTGGGTAAGCACTTTGAACTTGCTATCCCCGAAGACACACTGCAATAAAAACGGCTTACCATCCATGATAGCTTTGGCCTGGCTGACTTGCTCTTCAAAAGACCGCCTATCCACCCGCTCCTTTTGGAGATCAGTTTTCAGGGTGGATAGTTCGGCGGCCTGCTCCTTGCCTTTCTGCTCAAGGTCCTCGCATTTTTGGCCGGTGTCCTTGAGCTCCTGTTGGATTTCCTCCACCCTAGCCTCATGCTTGTCGCTGGTGGCTCTCAAGGCGGATAGCGCAGTAGCCGCTTCTTTGGCCGCCGCCCTCTCAACCGCAGCCTCCTGCTTCGCCTTCTCGAGCTCGGCCTTCAGCTTCTCAATCTCCTTCGCCGAGGCTGCGTAAGCATTAAAACATATCAAAAAAATAGTGCGTTGGCAGTACGGTAATGAAGAATTCGGATATTCTAATCCAGCTTACCTTGCGCCTCGTCGAACCTCTTGTTCAGAGCGTCAAGCTCGTCCTCGGAGCTCTTGAGCTTCCGATTTAGCTCGTTCAGCTCGGCATCGTTAGCAGCCGCCGCAGATGACAAAGCCTGCAAAAAATAAAACTATATCCAGTTACATGGGTTCAAAACTTCCGAACTGTCATTAATATGATCCTGTGTCCGGTCCTCTATGATTTACCCCCAGGTAAGTTTTTCCAAACTCACCTCGGGCTCGGGGGCTGCCATGTATATAACAATAACACAAAGAAACTAATATTTCACAAAACATAGCATTATGTGGCTCACCTGAAAGCCCGTCAGGAGACGTTGAAGGCCTCCTTCAGTCCGCTGTCTACGGACTGAATGCTCTGTAATACCGCACCCATAAGGGTGCGGTGCTCCCCGGAGATGGAGGCGCTTGACAGAACCTCCCCCATTGCCGGCCACCCATTGGTCGGTGGCACCGGTGGAGATCGGTTGACCCGATCCCCAACCGGGGATTGAACCGGTGCCTCCGGAGGCACGGTGAGCTCCGGAGACGACCTTGGAGGTGACTGGACATCTCCTCGTCCGGTCTCCTCAGTATTCGGGAGGGGCTGGTCCCCCCGGTCTTCGGCGGCCGAGGTGTTAACCTCGACCATGATGTCATCGCTCCCACCTCCAGTGTCCGGCTCCAAAGGAGCCCGCTGGGATGACACCTCCGCGGCATCCTTCGCAGCGCCCGGAGGAGAAGGGTGCGACGCGGTCCCGCTCTCCACTAGCTCGGCGGGCGGGGTCTCCCCGTCCGAAACTTGATCGGTGGGGAGAACACGCGGTGGGCTGCAAGTTAATGGGCGCTCACATGTTAATAACATTCAAAGCCTAGAACTAATAGTTCAGGGAGTCTTCGGATATTTACCTTCGAGGTGGGGGCTTGACCCTGAGGTTCCTTCGTGGAACCCTCTCGAAGTCCTCGGACTCAGTATCCGAGTCCGAACTGTCGTCGGACAGAATTACGTGTGTCCGACGCGCTTTGTTCTGGGCGGAGGAGGTATATCCTCTGAGGCGTCCGATGACGCCGCCCTCTTTCCTATGAGGGGGGAATCGCCTCCCCCCTCAACCTCGTGCTCCTCCTCTTGATTCGAGGAGGCATGGGTTTCTTCGGACACAGCCCCTGGCTGGTCCCTGTTGCACAGGCCTGCTCGGCCTGGCTTCTTCTTCTCCTTCTTCTCTGGCGCCTTATAAGGTGCCACGACGAGCATCTCCGACAGCAGCTGGGACCTAGGGTCTTCGGGCTGTGGAGCCGGGCACTTGATGCCCGTGGCCTTGCTCAACCATTCTTGCGGAAGTGATCGGAAAGTACTTAGATTTCCTTCAGAAAAACGAAGCCGATCTAATGAAGCTATGACATACCTCGGAAGGGGGCTTATCGGTGCGCAGGCCCTGGTCCTCCTTCTAGGCCGGCCACTTCTCCTGCGCCTTGAACAGCGCTTTCCACAGCTTCTCCCATGTGGTGCGGAAGAGTTGACGAATCGTAGGATCATCGTCCGTCCGATAAGTCCACATAGGAGAGCCCCGGCGCTGGCAGGGGAGGATGCGCCGCCGAAGCATAACCTGGACCACGTTGGTCAACTCGACTCCGTCCTTGATCATGGAGGCGATGCCCCTCTGCAGGTCATCCACCTCTGTGTCCGACCCCCAGTCGAGGCCCTTTCGGACCCATGAGGTCAGTCTGGTCGGGGGGCCGGATCTGAATTCGGCAGGAACAGTTCCGCCCTCCTCCCTTGGCTCGGTGATGTAAAACCACTCTTTTTGCCAAGTCTTGATGGTGTCGATGAAGGTGCCGGATGGCCATACTGCGCGGGGAAGCTTGCTGATGACCGCCCCGCCGCAGTCTGCGTGTGCGCCTGCGACACACTTCGGCTTGATGTTGAATATCTTGAGCCACAGTCTGAAGTGTGATTCGACCCGCAAGAAGGCCTCGGAGACGATGATGAAGGCCGATATATGCATAAAAGAGTTCGGCGGGAGGTCGTGGAAGCCGAGTCCATAGAAGAACATGAGGCCCCTAATGAAGGGGTGGAGCGGGAAGGTCAGTCCTCGGATGAAATGAGGAATGAAAACCACCCTCTCGCCTGGTTTGGGGGTGGGGATCACCTGGCCCTCCTCCGCAGCACGGTGGAAGATATTGGCGGGGAGGTAGCCGGCGTCCTTGAGGTCCCGGATGTCTTGGTCTGTGACCGTGGAAGCCTCCCACTTGTCGCTGGCCATGGCTGAGCTCGGAGGAGGAAGGGTGGAAAAACCTAGATCTGGGCTCTGGATGCTCAGGAGATTGGGAAAGCAAGGGTGTGAATGGGAAGTGTGGGTAAGCCTTGGGGTTTTCTTTCCCCTTTATTGGGCTTGTCGTCGGTTAGCCTCCCTTCTGCGCCGTGAATCCCTCCGCTTCCCAAGGCGTGCGTGCTGTTATACGCGCATGATTAAACATATCCCGTGTGAAATGGAGCACGATCTGTGCATTGATGGGTCGTGCTGATGAAAACGGCCTCGAACCGCGAATCGAGCTTTTGTGACTGGTTTAGCGGTCGTGGTGGGCCATGACCTTTCATCTGAAAGGTCATCAGGGAGCACTATTTACTCCTTGACGTTTGGCCTTCAGGGCCGGGTTATACATGATGTTCGGACGATCTATGATCGGGAAAACTACACGTCGTCGGAGGCCGAGCTAAACTCGGCCGATTACTATTCGGAGAAAGGAACTCGCCTCGCAAGCCGAAGACTCTGATCGTTTGAAGCTGCTGGAGCTTGGACCCTTAGCGTTGGAGGCTAGTTCGGGGGCTACTGAGGGAGTCCTGGATTAAGGGGTCCTCGGGAGGCCGGCCTATTTCTTATGGGCCGGACTGTATGGGCTGTTGGCCGGACACTGGAATGATCGAGGACCCTATCTCCAGGAAGGAAGCTTCGAGGATCGTGGCGTATTCTCCACGTTTGGAGTAGCGAATAGGCATGTTTATCCCTTCGACGTGTAACCGACCATGTGTAAACCCTAGGTACCCTCGGCGTCTATATAAGCCGAAGGGTTTTAGGTTGTAGAACAACAGAACTCATCTAGGGTTTTAGTCATATGATCTCGAGGTAGATCAACTCTGTAACCCTTATACCATCAATATAATCAAGCAGGACGTAGGGTATTACCTCCATAGGAGGGCCCGAACCTGGGTAAAACACTGTCCCCTTCGTCTCCTGTTACCATCGCTTCTAGTCTCACAGCTCGGGAACCCCTACCCGAGATCTGCCGGTTTTGACACTGACAATCGCCCTCCCATCCCTGTCCCCGTCTCCGCACCCGTGTGCGGGGATAAAAAGTTTACCATCCACGTCCCCATCGGGTTCTTTATCCCCGTGGGGAAACCCACATATGCATTTAATAACAACCTTCGATAGTATTTCAGTAAAAATATATAGTATTTCAATGCAGTAAACAATATGTTGTGGTTAGGTTTGGGATTTCTTAGGGATTTTTGGGCCAAAAGGGTGGAATGTGTGGAAAATTGGGTGACCGAGGGCAGAAATTACATGGGGTCTACTAATTTCAGAGCCCACATGTAAGTACTTCATGGGTAAGGTGGGTATTGCTATCCCATCCCCATCCCCGCCCTGCACGCTGGGTAAGGTATTTGACCCACCAGCTTCCCCATGGGCATTCAAGCTGGCACTTCCCCGTGCCCTAATAGAGTAATTACCCATGGGGATGCGGGTAACGGTTAACCATTGCCAGCTTGACAAGTGTTAAAGCTTATCTCGAACAAGACATTACATTGACCATGACATCTTGGCCCATGTCGGGAAATCATGCATATTTTCATGTACATCGGAGCATTTTTTCATCTTTTGAATTAAAAAACCTAGATTCCCAATGCTTGTGTCCAAATCGTTACTCAATATGTTTGGAAATCCTTCAAATTTATTGCACGTGGCATATATACGGAAGCAAGTAGTACATAGATATGATTTTCCAGCGGTTTTTGCTTCATCTTGCTTGTTCATGTGTTTCAGTTTTGAACTATGGCCATTAAATTTCTGGAAACTAACTTAATGTATAAAAATGCCAATAGAACGCCAATTTCTTTCAAATTTTAGGATGTCAGTCGTATTTCGTACATTGTAACGATGAAAAAACTAGGCCGAATGAGGCAGCGATTGCCGGTTCGTCATCACACAAGGCTCTATGTTCCCTCTCGGAACCACCACCATTCATGTGATGCTCCGGTGAGAGGCACGTGTCAAAGCTTATCTCAAACAAGTCATTACTTCAATCATGATATCTTGGCCCCATGTCGGAAATCATGCAGATTTTCATGTACTTTAGAGCATTTTTTTCATTTTTTGAATTTAAAAACCTAGATTCCCGATGCGTGTGTCCAAACCGTTACTCAAGATGTTTGGAACTCCTTAAAACTTATTGCACGTGGCATATATAAGGAAGCAAGTAGTACATAAATATGATTTTTCTAGCAGGTTTTGCTTCATCTTGCATGTTCATGTGTTCCAGTTTTGAATTATGGCCTTTAAATTTCTAGAAACTAACTTAATGTATAAAATTGCCAATTGAACCCCGAATATTTCCAAATTTTAGGATGCCGTTCGTTCATGGTAGGAATACTTTTTTTACAATTAAAACAATATCCGTTAACGCTGTACCCCAAAATAGTTTTACAATTCAATACAAAAAGTGAACTGCATACATATAATTTCATATAGGAACCGTTTGCGATGAAATTCACGGATCTAATTATGTCTTACGAGGGAAGCTTCGTCGGCTTTGTCTAGCTCAGATTATATTCACCCTCGATCCCCATTCCCCAACAAACCCTTTCCGCGAAGAATGAAGCCGTGTGAACGCTTCGTAAGGGTGCGTACGACTGCCCCCTCTGCCACGAGCGGTCCCGTCTCTGCCAAGAACGCGGCCGCCTGATAACCCACAAGTGTAAGGGATCGCAACAGTTTTCGAGGGTAGAGTATTCAAACCAAATTTATAGATTCGACACAAGGGGAGCCAAAGAATACTTGAGAGTATTAGCAGTTAAGTTGTCAATTCAACCACACCTGGAGATTAAATATCTGTAGCAGAGTGATCAGTAGCACAGTAATATGATAGTTTGATAGCAGCAGTGACAGTAACAGTAGCGGTAACAGTAGTAGCAATAGTTTTGTAGCGGTTGGAACAGCAGCAACAGTAATAGTAACTTAGCAAGAACAATAAGTGAAAAGTTCGTAGGCACTGGATCGGTAACTCGTTGGATGATATTCGTCATGTAACATGTGGCACCCTGGCTCAGAGAACCGGATTACCAGTGTTTCCAACCCAGAGATCATGTCTTCTGGAAACACACAACAACTTGGTACAGAACAGAACTGAACTTTATTGATAGGAGTCGGGTACAAGCGCATATCTTACAACAGTGACGAAGCCAAAGGCACCCTTGGTGCTATGACAGTATCTACATTATTTATGTCACATAGCAGGGCCTCGGAATACTAAGTACTTCTACTGCGTAGCGGAACATAGCGCAACTCCATCCACAGGGACACTGCTGTGGACACATCCTAGTTAGCATAGCCAGCACCTTCAGGACCTCCGTCCTCGGATTCTCCTGCATCTGGCATGATACGCCAGGTGAGTACTTTGAATGTACTCGCAAGCTCATGACAACCAAGTAATGCAGCAAACAATAGCATAGCAATCATCATGTTATCATCAAGGTAATTTACTTACTGTACTGATCATCAACTTACTCTTCTCCGGGTTGTCTCACAACCCTCGGAATACTCATGCCCAGTGAGTACTTCTGAACACAAGACGAGTTCTTCCATCATTTACATCGCTATTACGGTTGACCATCTACTGAGGTCTGGACGGACTGTCCATACCGTGGACGCGGCTATTCAAATAGATTTGACACTCTGTAGAGGTTGCGCACTTTACCCACACCATGAAACACCTGGCCTTGTGATCCCACTCGGGTGGACCAGCGTTGCATCACCAAAACCTGCCTGACCCGTGACTCTTTCATCGTACCACCGGCACTCTTCCTCCCTCGGAGGTCAGCCTTGGGTGGCCCCTGTGTCCTCATGACACCTGCCACAGTCGTGGCCCAAACTATGTAGACCCAAACGGGGCCTACTGTCCCAAACGGGGACGCCGGCACAAACTCAACTATCAACTGGGCTCACAGGATTATCACCGCCTACCTGATCAGGGTAGCGCGCATGCATAACCCTCCCTCTTTGGAGGTACCGGTGAAAGGTCACGCAGTCGGGCCCGGTCAGGGCCATCCCATACCGGCAAATGTGGTTGCACGAGTATGCCCGGACAGGTGACTCAAGATCAACTACTAAGTTCATTTGACAACAATAGTGGTTCAACACAATTCTTGAGTATGTAATTATTTCCATGAATTAACTATATCAATTAAATTAACCTAATGCATATAAAAATGCAATGCTATGGAAATGCATGCATGAAATGGGTATCATGGCTTGCCTTGCTCTGTTGAGTTGTCCACAAACTCCTGATCTTCAAAACCACAAGAATTTCCTTCTGAAAGTATTTTAAAACAGTAAAAGAAAATGTCACATAACACATTTTTCTAAAACAGAAATTCTGTGAGTATTGGAAAAATACCAAAGTTGGTCAGAAAATAAAGGGGTTCAATACAAACCTAATACAAAAAGAATCAATTGAATTGAGCTAATAGATAAAAAGTTATTGATGGTCAAAGTTGGGTCAAAAATCTGTTTTAAATTAAATAAAGCTGGAATTCCAGAAAAACTAGAGCCGGCCACGTCGAAGGTGTAAAGCCTGAGTACGCCTCCACTAGCATACCGCTTCGGGCACGGCTGACCCACTGACGGGTGGGGTCGGCTCTATTTAAAATAGAAGGAGGGAGAGAGAGCAGAGAGAGGGCGGCGCTCCGGCGATGGTTGCCGGTGATGGAGGGGGCGATGGGGTCCAGCGAATACGGGAATGGAAAGAGCACATGGGGGCGGTCCTGCACGTACCCGCAGCGTCTCCAGAGGCGGCCTGATGAGGTCGTCTTCCTCCTCTCCGGCGGAAGCAGCTTCGGATGGCGGCGGGTCACCAGGCAAAGCTCGAGGCCAGAGGGCCTCTTGGCCTTGGCTCGCTTCTAGGGCTCTATTGGATGCTGGTTAGGTGTGGTGGCGAGCTCAGGAGGGCTGGCCATGGCTATTTATAGGCGGGGCGGCGGTGCCCGATCTGGATAGCGCCGCAGGGAGAAGCTACCGGAGCTGGGGATGAGCTGGCCGTCGCGGAGCAAGCTGAAGTGATGGAGGAGAGCAGGGACTTAATGCGGGAGGCGACGGCTCGACGGGAAGAAGACAGCCAGCGCAGCTGCCGTACTGCCACTGTGCCGCTCGTGGCGCACGGTGGCCATATCCGGCGGGCGCGATTCCGGCGAGGGGGAAGGCTCTGGGAGGAGGGAGAAGACCCTGGAGTGGCCACGTGGACGAGGGAGAGGTCGTCGGCTTGAGCGGACAACGCACAGCTACGCGGTCGTCGGCCTCTGACGAGACCCGAGCCTGGCGGTGCTGGCCGTGTGGTCACCGCGTGCATTGGCAGGGTTGGCCGTGTGGTCACCGCATGCATTGGCACACATGGCGTGAACCAGCCTGCCAAATCGTGTCTGGTGCATCGACCCTGGGTCGAGGAGTCCCATCGTGCCACTGGTTTGGCCTGAAACCCACTGAGCTGAAGGGTAGCATCAACTACATTTTCTGGTCAGAAACTTGGGGAGGATCTGGAAGAAAAATGAGTTGTGCTACAAGCCAAGTGAGTTGTCTGGGGTCTTCTAGGTTGGAAGGACTATGGTCTGGCAAATTTTGAGAGGATTTGAGAAAGAAATGGATGGGGTTCCTTTGGAGACTATCATTCTGGTCAGAACACAAATGAGCTTGTGGCACTCAACTGGTTGCTCTGCAAATGATGAAACCTGGTGGAGAGAGGTCATTTGGTGCATAGCAGATGCCATAAATTTTTTAGGGCAATTAGGCATCTCTAGCTAGCACTTCCTTCACAGAGGTTTCAGAAATGCAGAAACTTACCAGAGCCTTTTTGCTCAAAATTTGTACTGGCCAAGATGATATTTTTGGAGATTGAGGCAAGATAGAATGCCTAGGAGCTTGAGGAATTTATTGGGAATTTTCTGGAATAGAAACAATAGGGTTGCTTCACAATGGACAGATTCTGGTCAGAAACAAAATAATTATTCTGGCCAAAATTTCCCATTGGGCAATAAAATATTTTTGGAGAATATGGAATCCCATGATGATGAGAAGATGGGGAAAAAGTTTGGGAATTATTTGACCAACCAAACTATAGGTTGCTTCACAACCCATAGTGATGACCTAAATTCCCAAATTAAGAAAATGATTTTAGAGAAAAGATAAAATAGTGAAAAATTATCCAAGAGAGGCATGGAGGGTTAAATCAAGATGATAAAGGTTTTGGGATGCTTGAAGAAAAATTTAGCAAGACATAGGTCAACTCAACTGAAAAGGTTTTGAAAATCAACTAATTTGCAAATAAAATCCAAATATTTTTGAAAAGAAAAAGTTGCCAAAATCAGGGTGTCACAAACCTACCCCCCTTAGGATGAATCTCGTCCTCGAGATTCGGTTGCTCAGGGAACAAGTATGGATGTGCAGATCTTAGGAAGTCTTCCCTTTCCCATGTGGCCTCTTCCTCTGTGTGATGTTCCCATAGCACCTTGTAAAACCGAATTACCTTACTTCTGGTAGTTCTTTCCATTTCATCCAGGATCCTGACAGGTTTCTCTTCGTAGGTCAGGTCTTTAGCCAGCTCTAACTCACTCATGTCCGCTTGTTTGACTGGTGGTGCAATGCACTTTCTTAGTTGTGATATATGGAAGACATCGTGCACTTCCGACAAATCTGGTGGTAGTTCCAACTGATATGCCACTCTACCTCTTCTAGCAACCACTGGAAATGGGCCGATATATCTTGGTGCAAGTTTTCCCCGAGTACGGAATCTCTTCACTCCTTTCATGGGGGTTACTCGGAGGTACGCATATTCTCCGGGTTCAAAGGTCACTTCCCGGTGCTTTGGATCATAGTAACTCTTCTGACGAGACTTGGCTGCTCGAAGACGCTCTTGAATGTCCTTGACTTGCTTCTCAACCTCGAGCATCAAGTCTGTACCAAAGATTCGGCTATCCCCTGTCTGAGACCAATTCAATGGGGTGCGGCACTTTCGTCCGTATAATGCTTCAAACGGTGACATCTTCAGACTTGACTGGTAGCTGTTGTTATATGAGAATTCCGCATAAGGTAGACTGTCTTCCCACTTGGGTCCATGGGTGAGAGCACATGATCGAAGCATATCCTCCAGTATCTGGTTCACCCTTTCTGTCTGCCCGTCGGTCTGCGGGTGGTATGCCGTGATATGCTTCAGCATGGTTCCCAAGGCTTGGTGTAGACGCAGCCAGAATACTGAGGTGAATAGGGAACCTCTGTCTGAAGTGATGGACTTAGGGACTCCATGGAGGCTAACTATCCGGGACATGTAGAGCTGTGCCAGCTGATTTGCGTTGAAAGTGGTCTTTACTGGAATAAAGTGGGCCACTTCCGTGAGTGTGTCCACAATGACCCAAATAGCATCGTTACCTCTTGTTGACTTAGGTAGTCCAACAATAAAGTCCATGCATATGTCGTCCCACTTCCACTGGGGTACTGGCAAGGGTTGTAGTAGCCCAGCGGGTTTCTGGTGTTCCGCCTTAACCTTGTTGCAGATATCACAGCAGGCGACATAGTATGCTATATCTCTTCGCATTCCTGGCCACCAAAATGTCTCCCTCAGATCCTGATACATTTTTGTTCCTCACGGGTGGATGGAATATGAGGACTCATGAGCTTCTTTGAGTATTTGCTGCCTCAGATTATCCTGATCAGGCACGCATATCTGCTTCTCGAACCATACGGTGCCCTGATCATCCACGTGGAAGGACTTGGCTTTTCCTTTTGGAATCAGCTCCTTGATCTTCTTGATTTCTTCATCTGGCTCTTGGGCCTTCTTAATTTCCTCCATAAGAGTGGGAGTGATTTCCAACGTGTCCGAGGTAATTGGGCCGCATAGCACCATGTTGAGCTCAGCGAACTCTTCTTGTAGCCTTGGATGCATACTTCCCATGAGTGCGTTCACGGTGCTTTGCTTTCTACTGAGAGCGTCTGCGACCATGTTAGCTTTCCCTGGATGATAGTTCATCCCAATGTCATAGTCTTTGACTAGCTCAAGCCATCTTCGTTGCCTGAGATTCAGGTCAGGTTGGGTGAAAATATACTTGAGACTCTTATGGTCCGTGTATATTTCACAGCGTTGTCCAATGAGATAATGCCTCCAAATCTTCAGGGCATGCACTACGGCTGCTAATTCCAAATCATGTGTGGGGTAATTCTCCTCATGAGGTCGTAGCTGTCTAGATGCATAGGCTACAACCTTCCCTTCTTGCATTAATACGCAGCCGATTCCACGTCTAGAAGCATCGCAGTAGATGTCAAAACTCTTGTGTATGTCTGGAAGGACTAGGACAGGTGCTGTAGTAAGCCTGGTCTTTAATTCCAGGAAACAGCTGTCACATTCCGCCGTCCAAACAAACCCCTGATTCTTCTTGAGTAGTTCCGTCAAGGGCTTGGCTATCTTAGAGAAGCCTTCTGTGAAACGTCGATAATAGCCTGCCAATCCCAGGAAGCTACGGACTTCGGTCACCGTGGCTGGTGTCTTCCAATTTAATACCGTAGTGACCTTGCTGGGGTCGACGGCTACCCCTTGTTCTGATAGAATGTGCCCCAAAAATCCCACCTCTTTTTGCCAAAATTCACACTTACTAAATTTGGCGTACAGGCGGTGGTCTCTCAACCTTTCCAGGACAGCTCGGAGATGCAGCTTATGCTCTTCTTCGTCCTTGGAATATATCAGGATATCATCGATGAACACCACCACAAATTTATCTAGGAAGTCCATGAAGACTTTGTTCATCATGCTCATGAAGTAGGCTGGAGCATTCGTCAATCCAAATGACATGACCGTAAATTCATACAGGCCATATCGGGTGGTGAACGCTGTCTTGGGAATGTCCTCCTTCCTGATTTTTAGCTGATGATATCCGGTTCGGAGGTCGATCTTGGAGAATACCCGGGCTCCATTCAGCTGGTCAAATAAGTCATCAATACGAGGGAGCGGGTACTTATTCTTGATAGTGACCTCGTTTAGCTGGCGATAGTCTACGCACATACGTAGACTTCCATCCTTCTTCTTAACGAAGAGCACTGGTGATCCCCATGGTGAGATGCTTGGGCAAATATACCCTTTTTGCAGTAATTCATCCAGTTGCTTCTTTAATTCTGCCAATTCTGGTCCTGGCATTTGATAGTATTTCTTGTAAATTGGGGCGGTGCCGGGAACCACTTCAATTGCAAATTCTAACTCCCGGTCAGGGGGCATTCCGGGTAACTCTTCAGGAAATACATCCGGAAATTCGCAAACTACCGGAATCAAGTTCATATCCGTGGCGGTAGTTTGGTATGCCATTCCCTTCCTTGTTCTCATCGTGCTGGCAAGGAATTGGACAGTTTGTCCTGCTGGGTTAACCAGTGTTACTGTCCCGTTGGCACAATTAATGCACACCTGGTGGGGTGTCAGCCAGTCCATTCCCAGGATTATGTCCAATCCCGAAGATTCAATGGCAATGAGTGCAGCTGGAAACTTAATTCCATGTATTGAAATTTCCAGATCTCTATAGATCAAATTTGTTCTGAGCAGAGAGCCAGGGGATTGTACCACCATGATTTTGTCTAAAAGCGACGGGGAAAATTTATGCAAGGTGGCAAAACTCCGCGAAATAAACGAGTGGGAAGCCCCGGAATCAAATAAAATTACTGCAGGTATGTCGTTAATAGAAAACATACCAAGGACTACTTCTGGAGCTTCGCAGGCTTCCTCAGCGGAGATATGGTGGACATGTCCATGGCAGAAATTAGGATTGGGGCGACGTCCAATAGTGTTGACCCGCGGCTTGACATCGGCGGATGACTTCCCGTCATTGGCGGGGCACTATTTGGAATAGTGTCCACTCTGGCCGCAAGTAAAGCAAGTATTGTTGTGGCGGCAGTCCTCTATCACGGGCTGTTTACCGAAGATCTTGGTCTGGCTCACTGTCTTGTTATTATTGCTGCCGTTGCTCCATGTAGGCTTATACTCGGATGTGCCTGGCTGCCATATACGTGGCTTCTGAGTAAACGGCTCATGGTTGTCCTTCTTAGGCTCAAACTTCCGCTTGTGGTTGTCTTGTCCGGACTTGTGCTCCCTTTCGGCTATGAAGGCCTTGTTCACCAGTGTCTGAAAGTCAGGAAAGTCTAGCATGCATAGCTGGCAACGGAGGGAGTGATTCAGTCCTCCTAGGAACCGATCTATTTCTTTCTTCGGTGGCCACATCATAAGTAGAGTACCGTGACAGATTGTTGAACTTGTTAAGGTACTCTGCTACCGACATGCTTCCTTGTGTCAAAGCAAGGAACTCCCTTTGCTTCACCTTCATGATGCCGGTAGGAATATGATATTTGCGGAATAACTCCTTAAATTTCTCCCAAGTAATTTCTTCTTCAGAGGACCAGGTTGCCTTTGTGTTATCCCACCATAGGGCTGCTGGCCCTTCCAGGTAATGAGTGGCAAATGGAACCTTGTCTGAATCCTCACAACGGGCTATTTCCAGCTTCTTCTCTATGGTCCTTAGCCAATCATCTGCTTCTATCGGATCCACAGCTTGACCAAAGTTGGGTGGCTTTGTGCGCTGGAAGTCAGACAACCTGGAATGTGATCCATTATGATTGTGGTTCTGACCTACCATAACCTGCATGCTCTTCAAGAATTCCATAAGATCCTGGTTTCTCTTTTCCTCAAACATTCTCATGATCTGATCCGTAGTAGGTGCTTGAGGTGGTGGGGGTGGTAAATCTTCTGGTGCTTGACCTGCTTGTCTGGCGGATCGACGGATGGGGGTTCCATCGCCGCCTTGGCTACAACTTCTCTTCATCCTAAATTTGTTCCCATTGCAAAATACCGAATCGATGAGCAACATCCATAAGGGAAACACAGTTATATGACACCAGAAAGAAAATATGTGAAAAAGGCGAATAAAGCAAACCACATAATTATACAAGATAACCCAACATTATACATGGCAAGCTAGTAGGGGAATATCATGGCTAAACTGCTCATACGGCAGTTGACATATGCAAAGATGCATGCTCAACAACTCAAGCCTCCACTCTAATGGCGCTGATGGCACGAACACTGCCAAACCACAGACTCCTCATCATCTGATCCTGAGTCAGAGTCAGAGCTGATAATGCGAATCTCATCCTCCGGATCAAAGGAAGCATGACGACGCTGCTGGGACGGTTCTCCTTCTGGGGTAGAAGGAGCACGACGCCTCAACATCGGAGCAGCTGGAGTGGCAAGGAGTGAGGCCCACTCAGCCGGGGTCTCACGACGGCTACCAGACGGAAAGCCTGGTGGCACAGAGGAGGTAGAAGGAGCCTCAAATCTGGGTGGAGGTGGAACTGGGGGTGGATATAGGGGTGGATGGGTAGGCTGAGGTGGAAGTGGCACTGGGGTCACGGCTGCAAGCGCCGCTAAGACACGAGACAGCTCCTCAGCCAGGGATATGATCGTACGATAGCTGGCGTTCAGATAGCGAGACAACACAGCAGTCGCACGGTCACATACCGGGTCAACAGGAACGAAAATGACTCGCCCTGTCGTAGGCGACAGGGTGGGATAATAGAGGAAACCTGGATGAGTCTGCATCTCAACCTCGTGGAAGCGCAAGTCAGTGAGAGCCTCCATTGCGGCAAACTCAATCGCCAACTCCAGGGTGGAAGCCGTCCCGCCCTTGGTAGAGCGAGAGTAGCAACCAAGGTACGAGCTCGCGATCATGAAAGCCTCTGCATGGTACTCGTACACCGACTCAGCAAGCTGCTCCCGAAACACCTGGTACACTGGCTCTTCACCGTGAGGGTACAGTCGAAGCCAGACGTTCCGGAGCAGTACTGGAAAGGTGGATGGTGCAGGCTCAAACTGATAATGGAATGGAACCGGTGCAATCTACACTCACAAGACCACCGTTAGAAGAATAATGAATTAAGATGCATGCCATGCAGCAACCAAATGCAGCAATCAAATGCACACTCAGGATCCTATACTAATCGCGGTGCTAGCGCTGGCTAACTAGGGTGTCCTACAGTCAGCACGGCTCTGATACCAAGCGTTGTGGCACCCCGGCTCAGAGAACCGGATTACCAGTGTTTCCAACCCAGAGATCAGGTCTTCTGGAAACACACAACAACTTGGTACAGAACATAACTGAACTTTATTGATAGGAGTCGGGTACAAGCGCATATCTTACAACAGTGACGAGGCCAAAGGCACCCTTGGTGCTATGACAGTATCTACATTATTTATGTCACATAGCAGGGCCTCGGCATACTAAGTACTTATACTGCGTAGCGGAACATAGCGCAACTCCATCCACAGGGACACTGCTGTGGACACATCCTAGTTAGCATAGCCAGCACCTTCAGGACCTCCGTCCTCGGATTCTCCTGCATCTGGCATGATACGCCAGGTGAGTACTTTGAATGTACTCGCAAGCTCACGACAACCAAGTAATGCAGCAAACAATAGCATAGCAATCATCATGTTATCATCAAGGTAATTTACTTACTGTACTGATCATCAACTTACTCTTCTCCGGGTTGTCTCACAACCCTCGGAATACTCATGCCCAGTGAGTACTTCCGAACACAAGACGAGTTCTTCCATCATTAACATCGCTATTATGGTTGACCATCTACTGAGGTCTGGACGGGCTGTCCATTACCGTGGACGCGGCTATTCGAATAGATTTGACACTCTACAGAGGTTGCGCACTTTACCCACACCATGAAGCACCTGGCCTTGTGATGCCACTCGGGTGGACCAGCGTTGCTTCACCAAAACCTGCCTGACCCGTGACTCTTTCATCGTACCACTGGCACTCTTCCTCCCCCGGAGGTCAGCTTTGGGTGGCCCCTGTGTCCTCATGACACCTGCCACCGTCGTGGCCCAAACTATGTAGACCCAAACGGGGCCTACTGTCCCAAACGGGGACGCCGGCACAAACTCAACTATCAACTGGGCTCACAGGATTATCACCGCCTACCTGATCAGGGTAGCACGCGTGCATAACCCTCCCTCTTTGGAGGTACCGGTGAAAGGTCACGCAGTCGGGCCCGGTCAGGGCCATCCCATACCGGCAAATGTGGTTGCACGAGTATGCCCGGACAGGTGACTCAAGATCAACCACTAAGTTCATTTGACAACAATAGTGGTTCAACACAATTCTTGAGTATGTAATTATTACCATGAATTAACTATATCAATTAAATTAACCTAATGCATATAAAAATGCAATGCTATGGAAATGCATGCATGAAATGGGTATCATGGCTTGCCTTGCTCTGTTGAGTTGTCCACAAACTCCTGATCTTCAAAACCACAAGAATTCCCTTTTGAAAGTATTTTAAAACAGTAAAAGAAAATGTCACATAACACATTTTTCTAAAACAGAAATTCTGTGAGTATTGGAAAAATACCAAAGTTGGTTAGAAAATAAAGGGGTTCAATACAAACCTAATGCAAAAAGAATCAATTGAATTGAGCTAATAGATAAAAAGTTATTGATGGTCAAAGTTGGGTCAAAAATCTGTTTTAAATTAAATAAAACTGGAATTCCAGAAAAACCAGAGCCGGCCACGTCGAAGGCGTAAAGCTTGAGTGCGCCTCCACTAGCGTACCGCTTCGGGCGCGGCTGACCCACTAACGGGTGGGGTCGGCTCTATTTAAAACAGAAGGAGGGAGAGAGAGCAGAGAGAGGGCGGCGCTCCGATGATGGTCGCCGGTGATGGAGGGGGCGATGGGGTCCGACGACTACGGGAATGGAAAGAGCACACGGGGCGGTCCTGCACGTACCCGCAACGTCTCTAGAGGCGGCCTGACGAGGTCGTCTTCCTCCTCTCCGGCGGAAGCAGCTTCGGGTGGCGGCGGGTCACCGGGCAAAGCTCGAGGCCAGAGGGCCTCTCGGCCTTGGCTCGCTTCTAGGGCTCGATTGGATGCTGGCTAGGGGTGGTGGCGAGCTCAGGAGGGTTGGCCATGGCTATTTATAGGCGGGGCGACGGTGCCCGATCTGGATAGCGCCGCGGGGAGAAGCTATCGGAGCTGGGGATGAGCTGGCCGTCGCGGAGCAAGCTGAAGTGATGGAGGAGAGCAGGGAGTTAATGCGGGAGGCGACGGCTCGACGGGAAGAAGACAACCAGCGCGGCTGCCGTACTGCCACTGTGCCGCTCGTGGCGCACGGTGGCCGTATCCGGCGGGCGCGATTCCGGCGAGGGGGAAGGCTCTGGGAGGAGGGAGAAGACCCTAGAGTGGCCACGTGGACGAGGGAGAGGTCGTCGGCACGAGCGGACAACGCATAGCTACGCGGTCGTCGGCCTCCGACGAGACCCGAGCCTGGCGGTGCTCAGATCGTGCGTTTGGCAGGGTTGGCCGTGTGGTCACCGCGTGCATTGGCACACATGGCGTGAACCAGCCTGCCAAATCGTGTCTGGTGCATCGACCCTGGGTCGAGGAGTCCCATCGTGCCACTGGTTTGGCCTGAAACCCACTGAGCTGAAGGGTAGCATCAACTACATTTTCTGGTTAGAAACTTGGGGAGGATCTGGAAGAAAAATGAGTCGTGCTACAAGCCAAGTGAGTTGTCTGGGGTCTTCTAGGTTGGAAGGACTATGGTCTGGCAAATTTTGAGAGGATTTGAGAAAGAAATGGATGGGGTTCCTTTGGAGACTATCATTCTGGTCAGAACACAAATGAGCTTGTGGCACTCAACTGGTTGCTCTGCAAATGATGAAACGTGGTGGAGAGAGGTCATTTGGTGCATATCAGATGCCATAAATTTTTTAGGGCAATTAGGCATCTCTAGCTAGCACTTCCTTCACAGAGGTTTCAGAAATGCAGAAACTTACCAGAGCCTTTTTGCTCAAAAGTTGTACTGGCCAAGATGATATTTTTGGAGATTGAGGCAAGATAGAATGCCTAGGAGCTTGAGGAATTTATTGGGAATTTTCTGGAATAGAAACAATAGGGTTGCTTCACAATGGACAGATTCTGGTCAGAAACAAAATAATTATTCTGACCAAAATTTCCCATTGGGCAATAAAATATTTTTGGAGAATATGGAATCCCATGATGATGAGAAGATGGGGAAAAAGTTTGGGAATTATTTGACCAACCAAACTATAGGTTGCTTCACAACCCATAGTGATGACCTAAATTCCCAAATTATGAAAATGATTTTAGAGAAAAGATAAAATAGTGAAAAATTATCCAAGAGAGGCATGGAGGGTTAAATCAAGATGATAAAGGTTTTGGGATGCTTGAAGAAAAATTTAGCAAGACATAGGTCAACTCAACTGAAAAGGTTTTGAAAATCAACTAATTTGCAAATAAAATCCAAATATTTTTGAAAAGAAAAAGTTGCCAAAA
The DNA here is from genome assembly GCA_039707655.1 of Elymus sibiricus. Classification (NCBI taxonomy): domain Eukaryota; kingdom Viridiplantae; phylum Streptophyta; class Magnoliopsida; order Poales; family Poaceae; genus Elymus; species Elymus sibiricus. The sequence goes on from CM077675.1 coordinate 119,544,940, forward strand.
TCAGGGTGTCACATAACAGTCATAACCTAGGGCGATACAGAACTAGCTCCAGTTCATCAATGTAATGTAGGCATGTATTCCGTAAATAGTCATTCGTGCTTATGGAAAAGAACTTGCATGACATCTTTTGTCCTACCCTCCCGTGGCAGCGGGGTCCATAAGGAAACTAAGGGATATTAAGGCCTCCTTTTAATAGAGAACCAGAACAAAGCATTAACACATGGTGAATACATGAACTCCTCAAACTACGGTCATCACCGCAAAGTATCCCAAATATTGTCACTATGGGGTTGACGGATCATAACACGTAATAGGTGCATATGACTAGGCAAGATCGGATCAAGAACATAGATATAGAGATGATAACATAAACGGTTTAGATCTGAAATCATGGCACTTGGGCCCTAGTGACAAGCATTAGGCATAGCAAAGTCATAGCAACATCAATCTCGGAACATAATGGATACTAGGGATCAAGCCCTAACAAAACTAACTCGATTACATGATGAATCTCATCCAACTCCTCACCGACCAACAAGCCTACGAAGGAATTACTCACTCCCGGTGGGGAGCATCATGGAATTGTCGATGGAGAAAGGTTGGTGATGACGAAGACCGAAGATTCACTACACCACGACACCGCATTCCCTACAGACGTGTGTTGGGAAAGATAACTTTTGCCGACTGACTGTTGATGGAGAAAACTTCTAACTGACTGTTGGTCGGGAAAACTCATGCACGCCAACCAACTGTCGGTCGGGAATGCAAGAATGTATACTATCCAATTATCAGTTGGCAGTCCTCTTATCACGAGCTAACGGTCAGTCGGCAAAGCGGGCAAAGAACCCCGACCAACTTGCGGTAGATAAATGGGCCGACCTGCGATCGACGCGCGCGTGAACGAAATTTCATAGCGGCACCATTTTTGTCCCAGCCCGCGAAACCTCCCTCATTTCCTTTTCCTTCACCTCACGCTCCGAAACCTAATCCCCTCCCTCCCACGTATCTTCTCCCTCCCTCCCACACCGCCGCCGATTCCCCTCATTGGCGCCACCACCCATCGCCCCGTCTCCTCGCACCGGCCATGGCCTCCCCCACAGCCGCTGTCCCGACACACTCCCCTCTCCCCCCATCCCATCATCAGAAGATAAGAGGAGGGAAATCGAGAGAGCAGGTCCAGATCGAGCATGGTAGCCCAGGACTTCGACCCCACCTCCGATGACGCGGCCATGCGTGAGGGAGGAGACGGGAGATGGGGTTGCGTGCTCCATGCCAACCCTCCCTTCCTCACCTCAAGCGACGGCCAGATCATGGATTCACACCGTCGTTAAGGCCCTTGACGGAGATGCTCGCGCGCTGACCGTTCCCCACGCCATGGACTTCTCGGGACGCCACTCAGACTCTGGTACTCTTTCTAAGGTCCATCTTCCATTTCCTCTTCTCCCCTTCCCCTCCCTTCGGTGATGTGGTTTCTGTTTGTTGGATGGAGCAGGTGCATGTGCATGACTGCGTGAGACGCCCGACATCCAACACCAGCGACTGAGAACCCTGTTGCAGGGCAATCTGACGTCTCCCTTCTTCAGTGATTTGGGCATAGGCCGTTCCTCTCCTCTGCTCTCATGCTCACTCTCTATGTGCGTGCAAATTTCTCCCGTGCATTTTGGATCTGTGAGTGTCTACTGTATTTGTAGCTAACAGTCTCTTCCTTGCTGGTATTCTTCGGGCCATGAGCAACTCTGTCCTATTAAATTTGCTAACTTTGTAACCAACAGTCGTACTTTTATGCTAGTGCCATTGGATCAGTACTATCACGTGTGGTCTAATGCAAAAGGAAACTTGAAACTGTACATGAATCAAGAAGGGAAATTAATTAGCGAAGATGAGGTTCTAGCAGTACAGGAGTTCCTATTTGGATTTGTACAGAACTACCTCGCAGCAAGGCACTCCTTTCTTCTTATTTATTTTGATCCTTTGGTCAGATGAATAAGGTTCTGGAACTTTACATGCGCATACATCAAGTGGAAGTAAAAAACAAGCTATTGATTGTGTTGAAAAATAATTAAATTTGGTCTAGTAATTATTCTTTGTAGCTGGCTTGTGAGACTTGGGGTACTGGTTGGTGCTCTAATTCCCAACAATCAGTGTAGGTTAAATTCTTTTGGGAGGAATCAGGTGAACTAGCTATTAAGTCGAGCTTGCCTTACACAGGTTTGGAGGGATCTGCCACTAGGGTTGGTTCTTCGCTGCATTGTTGAGGTTAAGGCAAGTGCATCGACCTTGCTAGATGGTTTGCGCATTGTTAGGTTACTTGCTGTATAGATATGTATTGCTCTATAATTATCTTATACCACAAGTTGTACAATGTAAGTGAAACACACATGACCGGATAATAATGTACACCCTCCGTACCATAATATAATAGCATTTTTGACACTACACTAGTGTCAAAAACGCTCTTATCTTATGGGACGGAGGGCGCACAATGTAAGTGACCATGCATTTAGTGTTAACAGCATGTGCTATTATTCACATCTCTCTCTCTCTCTCTCTCTCTCCAGTTATGTTCATCAGTCAATTTTTTATCCCACAAGTTGGAGCAGATTATATGTGAAGCAGATTCAGAAAAAATGGGCCTTCCAATGCTTTTTATTTGTTGCTTGTATTCATACATGTTAATTAGATACATGCTTTTGTCAATTACTCAATTTTCTTGATTTGGTTCTGCAAATTATTTCCAAGCATGGCATGATTATTATTTTTACTTTTATCAGTTTTTTTGCCAAAGCTAGGAAACATTGTTAGCTAACTTACCTTATGTTTCAGGCATCGGCTGTGTGGGGCTAACAACCGGAATACTGGTGGGCAATGGCCACTACGAACACTTATCTGAAGAGAAACAAGAGATGCCCTATTGGTGACCAAGCTGAGGAGACAGGGGATTAGCCCCACCTGCTGGTGAAGAACACGCACATGCAATTGCCATCTCTAAGTATGTCAACATCCTGCATTCTCTGCTGCTCTGCTTCCCATTTCACAATATAAGTGCTTGGTTGTTCTTTGTTGTTTACGTCATACTAACTAAATTAACTGCATGTGATCAGCAAAGGGAATATGAAATGCCTTATCATGGGAAAATGAAACATGTTATGGGAAAATATGTATTTTATTGTATATTACTGAGTGGCTACAGATGTGTGCCTGCTGAATTCTGGGTTTACATCGATGCAAATGAACATGGAAGCAAGTTCAGAACTGATTTCTCATTTTATTTACATTTCTCTCCCCTCTTTAGATTTATTTCTGTGTATGGCAACTTCTTGATTTTGCTTATATTCCAGTGCGCTCTGTTAGCCCTGTTCTATACTGGTGTACATATGTTTGTAATGTTTTTTTCCTGTTTGTTGTGTGCTGATGTTTGCAATGTATTTGGTTTCTATACTCTGCAAGCGTCATGGTGCTAATCGAAAAACCCTTAATCATCTGATTCCTTACTGCTTTCATTTTGTAGGAATGGCCTGAAGAGGGTCATCACCCATGGGCACATAGACCAGGCTACATTGTATCGCAGGATACAACAAAAGGTTGTCAGGAAACACAAAAGAGGGGAGCTAAAGGTAAGTAACCTTCTAAAATTTGTAGAAGGGCACCCCTTTTCCCGTTAGTGATAGTGAATTCTCCTCGGTTTTTTTGGTATGAAATGATATTGAAGGCAGCTTATAGAAAATAGCATGTTCTCGAGTTGCGGTGCAGAATATTAACTGCGGACTTTGACTTGCAGATGTTCAAGTTGGAAGATGTTCTCCAATGAGAGGAAGATTGAAGACTTTGATGTTAACTACGAGAATGATGCAAGGATCTTTGGTTGAAGGCTGTGAGGATGTATATGTAGTTCCCCACTACAAGGAGCCAAGGCAGATAATCTATTTAATTCCCAAAATCAAAGCGAGGAATTTTTGCTATCCAACATTGAACTATAATGTTTCCTCTATTTAATTAGTTACATTAGTTTATGGGAAACTTGGATGTTCATTAGTTCACAACAGATGAGCTATTTATATGTGAAAATTAATGAATGTGTGTTATTATTGTTTGGTTGGTTTAATATTGTTGGACGAGCTGATCATGCTATTGTTATGAATCATGTAACTAGATTGATATTCTGTTGGTAATGTGAAATCCAGCTATGGGATTGCAACGCTTGTTGGTTAGCAAAACAAACCATGTTTGATAGTTCATGGGGAAAGTCTAATGCCAAGCCAACAGATTGTTGGTTGGCAAAGAATACCTTATCTGAGTATCTGTTGGGAAAGCCTATGGAAGCCCCAACGGATCGTTGGTCGGGAAAGACTACGCTGTCTGATACTCGGTTGGGAAAGGTCGAGGGCAACCCAAACAGATTGTTGGTCGGGAAAGGCCCATGACAAGCCCAACAAAATGTTGGTCGGGAAAGATAACCAATAGCTGACAAGCAGTCGGTCGGGAAAGATATGTCGGTCGGGAAAGGGTTTTCCCATCTGGACTTTCCCCAACAGACAGGGTCGGTCGGCAATAGTCTTTCCCGACCGACTGTCCGTCGACAAAACTTGTATTCCCGACCAACATGGCTGTAGGGGATGTAGTGTTGTGGTGTAGTGATTCCCCTCTCCGGAGCCCCAAACGGGCTCCAGATCTGGCCTCCCGATGAAGAACAGGAGGTGGCGGCGGCTCCGTATCATAAAACATGATGAAACTTTCTCTCTGATTTTTTTCTCCAAAAATAGGAATTTATAGTGGCGGAAATAGGGCAAGTGGGGCCATGAGGTGGGCACAACCCACCAGGGCACACCCAGGGGGCCTGGCGCGCCCTGGTGGGTGATGCTCACCCTGGCCCCCCTCTCCGGTGGATTTTGGCTCCAATAATTCACATATATTCTGAAATAATTCTCCAAAAAGTTTCGTTCCATTCTGAGAACTTTTATTTCTACACAAAAAACAACACCATGGTAGTTCTGCTGAAAACAGCGTTAGTCCGGGTTAGTTCCATTCAAATCATGCAAATTAGAGTCCAAAACAAGGGCAAACGAGTGAGGAAAAGTAGATATGTTGCAGACGTATCAACTCCTCCAAGCGTAATCCTTTGCTTGTCCTCAAGCAATTCAGTTGACAAACTGAAAGTGATAAAGAAAAACTTTTATGAACTCTTTTGTTCTTGTTTACATATATATTCTTAAGTAGCACCCAGGTTTTCAGCAAAGATTATGACTAACCATGTCAACAATAACTCTTAGAAATTATATTTACTCATAACAATAACATAAGCAACCAGCGAGCAATAATAAGATATCTCAAGCACTAACACTTTGTCAAAACAATCATGATGCAATATGACAATAGTGGTATCTCGCTAGCCCTTTCTGAGACCGCAAAACATAAATGGAGAGCACCTCCAAAGTTCAAGCAACGACTAAACATTGTAATTCATGGTAGAAAAGATCCAGTCATGCTGCATCTAACATCAACTATACACAATGCATGAGGATGACAATAGTGCTCTCAGGTCTGGCGCTTATTTGAGAAGGTGATGACTCAACATAAAAGTAAATAGATAGTCCCTTCGCAGAGGGAAGCATGGATTTGCAGCGGTGCTAGAGCTCAAAGTTTTAAAACAGAGATAAGTATAATTTTGGGAGGTACACCCTTCCTGTCAATGTCACGACCAAGAGTTACAATATCTTCCATGCTAAAAAAATTAGCGGCGGTTCCCAAGCGGTAAAAGTAAAGGTTTATTCCCCCTCCACCAACAATCACACTCCACGGCTAGCCGCATCCACGGGTACCGTCCAAACCAACAACATTCCCGGGGGAGTTTTGTTTAATTATTTTTGATTTTTGATTTCGGGACTGGGAATCCCTATTACCGCCCCTCTCGTGTAAGGACAAGTGAATAAACACCCATCATGAGAATAACCCGCTTAGCATGAGAGATACTGACCGCCCCCTGCCGCTCCATGAGCGGTCCAAGCACACAAAAAAGATGTTCATTTGAATTTTTAGAGGTGGCACATGCAAATTTACTTGGAACGGCAGGGTAATACCGCATATAGGTAGATATAGTGGACTCATCTGGCATAACTTGGTTTAGGGGTTTTGATGCACAAGCAGTATTTCCGCTTAGTACAGGCGAAGGCTAGCAATTAGATTGAGAAGCGGCCAGCTAGAGAGCGAAGATGGTCATGAACATGCATTACATATAATCAACATTGAGTACTAGCATGAGTAGGATATGGACAACATGAACATAAATATCATGAAAGCTATGTTGGTTTTGATTCAACTACACGTGTGAACATGTGCCAAGTCAAGCCACTTGAAACATTCAGAGGAGGATACCATATCATCATACTGCATCACAGCCATTTTAATGCATGTTGACACCCAAGATAAATCATTATCCACTCCTAGCTACTTAAGCATGGCATGAACAACTATGATCTCTAATGCTCATTGCAAACATGTTTGATCATAATGAGCTGAATCAAGGGATACTAGGTTAAACATATTTACAAAAACAAAAACAAGTTGAGTTCATACCCGCCTTTCTCTGCCACAGTCAATTCATCAAATGTCATCATTATTGCCTTTCACTTGCACGACCGAATGATAAGAAAATGATAATAGTGCAATAATGCCGTGGATTAAGTTGGAATCTGCAAACATTTTATTCAAGAGGAGAAGACAAAGTAATATGGGCTCTTTGTTGGATAAACAGTAATACAGATGAGAGCCACTCAACAATTTCATTGTGGTCTTCTCCTTGGTACGACTCAAACAAAAAGGAAGAGAATTTCAGAGAAACACACTGAAATATTTTTGGAGTTTTTGATTTTTTCTTGAAGAAAGCAAATTAAAGATAAAAACAAAAATGAGAAAAACTATTTACACGGGAAAGCTCCCAACAAGTAAAAGAAGAAGCGAGAAATATTTTTGGGTTTTCTTTTGATACAAGAATTAAACCAAGATAAAAAGAAAAAAACTAAAAAGAAGTAGGAAATATTTTTGGATTTTTCTCAAAGTTTTTCAAACACAGAAGAAGAAAGCGAGAAAACAAATTTAGCTTGGATATTACAATGAAAAAGTCTGAACACCGACAACTGGAATGAAATGTGTAAACATGAATGTAATGTCGATGGAAATACGTACTCCCCCAAGCTTAGGCTTTTGGCCTAGCTTGGTAATCACCATCCGTATGAATAATAATCTGGGCGATGGCTCACCGAGGCCCTCGGAGCAAGCTCCGCGGCCCTCCTGGCAGCTTCAACCTTAACGTTGTACGCATGAGCTTCGCTCTCAAGAACATAATATCTTCCCCTAGTGTGAAAATCAAAGAGAGCAGGCGCAGACAAAGCAACAGGCACAGCGTTTTTTTTATTAAATCTCAAGTTATAGGTGTAGTTGGTGGCCGTACCCGTGAGGAACTTATGATGCTTCATGGCATCAAAGTCTAAATACTGAGTGGGTAGGATGGGGTCATTAGGCCATGGTGAAACATTTAATCTCTCAGCTACACGGGAGGCATAGATTCCTCCATCAAAATTACCACTAGCAGCATTAAGCTGCAACCTTCGTGCAACAATTGCACCAAGATTATAATCCTTATTCCCAGTTATGGCAGTGTGTAAGAGACTCAAATCATGAGCACACAGTGTGCTACAATCTTGTTTGCCTACAATACATTTACCATTAAAGAGCGCAAAATATTGTAGTGATGGAAAATGGATGCTGTTAATTCTCCCTTGTGTAACCCCCTATCTTTGCCAAAGCAAAGATTAACTAAAAATGATTAGTACTCAGCTTTTGTTGGTTCATCGAGGGAGCCCTCATATGGAAGTTTGCATGCTTCGCTAAACATTTCTAACGGCATGGTAAAGGAATGATCGTACAAGTTGAATGAAACTCTAGACTCACGGGGAAAATATTTAAATTTCTTTGTGAAGGTTTTCGTGAGTTCGAGGTGTTGGGGGCACTTATCTGGGATGAAGGGAGGAAGCTCTGTGTTGTGAATAAATTGATCAAATTCCTCCTTAATACCTGCACCTTCCATGAACTCGTCTCAAGGCCACAAGCATGATTTGGTGGCGGCATCTCGCATCGAGCTTTCGCTTGGTTCAACATAAGACTGTCAAACAGAGCTTCCACTTGATGAGGCTCCCGAGGATCTCGTCCTCGAAGAACTCCTAAAGAATTGCATTTTTATTCCTATAAAAATTCTGAAAAAATTTAGTCCACAAAAATTTTGTCAACAAAACTTTATAAAATTGTTAGCAACTACTCCTAAGCATGCATAGAGGCCATATTGAGCATTCAAACTAGTTAGAACTCTAAGAATTCAACATGCAAGCTCATCTACAGTAGCACCAAGAGTAGCTAATTACTCTAAGAATAACCCACTAAAACAAAAACTAATTGGAGCAATGGAGGAGTCACATACCAAGTAGCAATCCCTCCAAATAGTTTTGGACACGGAGCTTCGAGCAAAGAGATCGAAATCCGCGGGTTTGAGAGTAAGAACACGAAAATGGTGGTTGTGGTGATTTTTTGCTGGAGGTAGGTGATGATGTGGGCTAAAGAGATAAGTGAGGGGGCCCACGTGGGGGCCACAACCCATCAGGGCGCGCCTGGGGGTGCTGGCGCGCCCTGGTGTCTTGTGGGCACCAGGTGCACCCCCCTCTGGTATTATTTGTGCCAAAAATTCATAAATATTCGGAAAAAAATCGTGTTAAATTTTCAGGGCATTCTGAGAATTTTTATTTTTGGGTCATTTTTTATTGCACGGAGAAAACAGAAAACTGGATAATCATGGCATTTTATTTTATTTGACTAACTAAAACAGAAAATAAAAGGTGGGAGCAGAAAGTTGTGCTTACCAAATTCATGGACTTCATACCTCTCGAAAATGATTCATTAATAAGGTTGATCAAGTCTTATTAATAACCACTTCCAATTAGCATGAAACCGGAGAACTTTCATAAAACACTAAGTTACCTCAATGGAGATGTGCATATCCCCAACAATAAGTATATCATATTTATTTTTGGCAGTCGGTAGATGTAATTGAAAACTTCCAATAGTGATGGTCGGAGATTCTTCAATAACATTTATACCATTCACTTGAAATTGTTTCTTCGGAAAGTGCACCGTATGTTCATTACCATTGATATGAAAAGTGACTTTGCTTTTATTGCAATCAATAACAGCCCCTGCAGTGTTCAAAAAGGGTCTACCAAGGATAATGACATGTTGTCGTCCTCGGGCATCACAAGAATAACAAAGTCTGTTAAGATAGTAACATTTGCAACAACAACGGGCACATCCTCACAAATACCGATAGGTATGGACGTTGATTTGTCAGCCATTTGCAATGATATCTCAGTAGGTGTGAGTTTATTCAAATCAAGTCTTTTATATAAGGAGAAAGGCATAACACTAACACCGGCTCCCAAATCACACAAGGCAGTTTTGACATAGTTTCTTTTAATGGAGCAAGGTATAGTTGGTATTCCAGGATCTCCAAGTTTTTTAGGTACCCCATCCTTAAAAGAATAAGTAGCAAGCATGGTGGATATTTCAGCTTAAGGTATTTTTCTCTTATTAGTGATGATGTCTTTCATATACTTTGCATAAGGGGCCATCTTCAAGATATCAGTTAAGCGGGTACGCAAAAAGACTGGCCTAATCATCTCAGCAAAGCGCTCAAATTCTTCATCATCCTTTTTCTTAGATGGCTTAGGTGGAAATGGCATGGGTTTCTGAACCCATGGCTCTCTTTCTTTACCATGTTTCCTAGCCACGAAGTCTCTTTTATCATAACGTTTATTTTTAGGTTGTGGGTTATCAAGATCAGCAGCAGGCTCTATTTCAACATCATTATCTGGTTCTCTATCATTACTAGGTTGAGCCTCATCGTGAACATCATCATTATCATTTTCATTATCACTAGGCTGATGTTCACTACCAGATTGAGTTTCAGCATCGGAAATAGAGACATCATTATTATCAGGAGGTTTTTGTGTCTCAGGTTCACTGGAGGTATGCAAAGTCCTATCATTTGTCTTTTTCTTTTTCTTTCTAGAAGGACTAGCACTAGTAGAAAACAGGGCTTTGGTCCAGGCTGGGCCAGCCCATTAGTCCCGGTTCAGTCACGAACCGGGACCAATGGGATCAACGGTCCCGGTTCGTGAGGCCAGGGGGCCGGCCGGGCCTCGTGGGGCATTGGTCCCGGTTCGTCTCGACCCTTTAGTCCCGATTCCAGACACGAACCGGGACCAATGTGCCTCGCTCCTGGCCCACAACCATTGGTCCCGGTTTGTGGCTGGAACCGGGACTAAAGGTGACCCCTTTTGTCCCGGTTCCAGCCACGAACCGGGACCAATGCGCCTCGCTCCTGGCCCACAACCATTGGTCCCGGTTTGTGGCTGGAACCGGGACCAATGGTTGGCCTATATATAGCCCCCGCCCGCGAGCAGAGCAATGCATTGCTTTGTTTTTTTGCCCGGCCGTGGGAGAGCTTTTGTGGTGCTCTAGGTCACCTCCTATGCACATGAGGTGTTCGATGAAATGCTCGAGCCACACTTAAGCTTTCTCCTCTCGAAGCTCCTTGTCCAAGCTCCATTTTCCTCAAGATTTGTCTAGGTTTGGCGGTTCGTCCTGTCCCGTCCCCGTCCTCACCGCCGTCGATCGCCCGCGCCCATCTCGGCGCCGGCAACACCGTGGTTAGCCTCTTCTTCTTATCTTCTTTCTAAAACAAAAAAGTTCTTATTTGTGTGTTTTAATTAGATGCTCTAGAGAGTTATATGTTGTTCAATAATAAGAACTATATAACGCACGCAGATGAACCGGCAATGGATGGACGGTGACCGACGCACCTCCGAGTATATTAAGGGCCTGCATAATTTTCTCGAAGCGGCTGAGGCAAACAAGCAGAATGGTTTTATGCATTGTCCATGTACTGTCTGTGAGAATACGAAGGCTTTCTCCAACTCTAAAACCCTTCACTTCCACCTGCTTGAGAAGGGTTTTATGCCACACTATAATGTTTGGACCAAGCACGGAGAAAGAGGGGTTATGATGGAAGACAACGAAGAAGAAGAGGATGATGACAACTACCCGCCCCCTGAATACGGTGATGCTGCAATGGGGGAAGCTGAAGATCAAGAGGAACCAGACGATGTGCCCGATGATGATCTTCGCCGGGTCATTGTTGATGCACAGAGAGAATGCGAAAGTGAAAGGGAGAAGTTGAAGTTCGATCGCATGTTAGAGGATCACAAAAAAGGGTTGTACCCAAATTGCGAAGATGACAACAGAAAGCTCGGTACCACACTGGAATTGCTGCAATGGAAGGCAGACAATGGTGTATCTGACAAGGGATTTAGTTCGCTGCTGAAAATAATGAAGAAGAAGCTTCCAAAGGATAACGAAATGCCCGGCAGTACGTACGAAGCAAAGAAGGTTCTATGCCCTCTAGGATTGGAGGTGCAGAAGATACATGCATGCCCTAATGACTGCATCCTCTACCGCGGTGAGTACGAGGATTTGAACGCATGCCCGGTATGCGGTGCATTGCGGTATAAGATCAGACGAGATGACCCTGGTGATGTTGAGGGCGAGCGCCCCAGGAAGAGGGTTCCTGCCAAGGTGATGTGGTATGCTCCTATAATACCACGGTTGAAACGTCTGTTCAGAAACAAAGAGCATGCCAAGTTGATGCGATGGCACAAAGAAGACCGTAAGAAAGACGGGAAGTTGAGAGCACCCGCTGACGGGTCACAGTGGAGAAAAATCGAGAGAAGGTGGGGGGACTTTGCAGGTGACGCAAGGAACGTATTGTTTGGTTTAAGTGCAGATGGCATTAATCCTTTTGGGGAGCAGAGCAGCAATCATAGCACCTGGCCCGTGACTCTATGTATCTATAACCTTCCTCCTTGGTTGTGCATGAAGCGGAAGTTCATTATGATGCCAGTGCTCATCCAAGGCCCTAAGCAACCCGGCAATGACATTGATGTGTACCTAAGGCCATTAGTTGAAGAACTTTTACAGCTGTGGAATGGAGAAGGTGTACGTGTGTGGGATGAGCACAAACAGGAGGAATTTGACCTACATGCGTTGCTGTTTGTAACCATCAACGATTGGCCTGCTCTCAGTAACCTTTCAGGACAGACAAACAAGGGATACCACACATGCACACACTGTTTAGATGACACCGACAGTATATATTTGGACAAATGCAGGAAGAATGTGTACCTGGGGCATCGTCGATTTCTTCCGACCAACCATCAATGTCGAAAGAAAGGAAAGCATTTCAAAGGTGAGGCAGATCACCGGAAGAAGCCCGCCCTCCGTACTGGTGATCACATACTTGATATGGTCAATGATTTACAAGTAATCTTTGGAAAGGGTCCTGGCGGACTATCTGTTCCGACTGACGATGCGGGACGCGCACCCATGTGGAAGAAGAAATCTATATTTTGGGACCTACCCTATTGGAAAGACCTAGAGGTCCGCTCTGCAATCGACGTGATGCACGTGACGAAGAATCTTTGCGTGAACCTGCTAGGCTTCTTGGGAGTGTATGGGAAGACAAAAGATACACCGGAGGCACGGGAGGAACAGCAACGTGTGCATGAAAAAGACGGCATGCATCCAAAGCAGTATGAAGGTCCTGCCAGCTACGCTCTTACCAAAGAAGAGAAGGAAATCTTCTTTGAATGCTTGCTCAGTATGAAGGTCCCGTCTGGCTTCTCGTCGAATATAAAGGGAATAATAAATATGGCAGAGAAAAATTTCCAGAACCTAAAGTCTCATGACTGCCACGTGATTATGACGCAACTGCTTCCGGTTGCATAGAGGGGGCTTCTACCGAAAAACGTTCGATTAGCCATTGTGAAGCTATGTGCATTCCTCAATGCAATCTCTCAGAAGGTGATCGATCTAGAAATCCTGTCAAGGTTAAGGAGTGATTTGGTGCAATGTCTTGTTAGTTTCGAGCTGGTGTTCCCACCATCTTTCTTCAATATCATGACGCACGTCCTAGTTCATCTAGTCGACGAGATTGTCGTTCTGGGCCCTGTATTTCTACACAATATGTTCCCCTTTGAGAGGTTCATGGGAGTCTTAAAGAAATATGTTCGTAACCGCGCTAGGCCAGAAGCAAGCATCTCCATGGGCCATCAAACAGAGGATGTCATTGGGTTTTGTGTTGACTTCATTCCTGACCTTAAGAAGATTGGTCTCCCTCAATCGCGGTATGAGGGGAGACTGACTGGAAAAGGCACGCTAGGAGCGGACTCAATAATATGTAGGGACGGGCATTCTTGGTCTCAAGCACACTACACAGTTCTACAGAATTTTACCTTGGTGACCCCGTATGTCGATGAACACAAGAATATTCTGCGCTCCAAACACCCGGAGCAGTGTGACGACTGGATTACATATGAACACATCAGGACTTTCGGCAGTTGGTTGCAAACACGTCTCATGGGTGACAACACTGTTTCTGATGAGCTGTACTCGTTGGCCAGGGGACCATCTTCGACTGTATTGACGTACAAAGGGTACGAGATAAATGGGAATACATTTTACACGATCGCCCAAGATCAAAAGAGCACCAACCAAAACAGCGGTGTCCGCTTTGATGCAGCAACCAAGAGGGGAAAGGACACATATTATGGTTACATAGTGGACATATGGGAACTTGACTATGGACATGATTTCAAGGTCCCTTTGTTTCAGTGCAAATGGGTCAATCTGTCAGGAGGCGGGGTACAGGTAGACCCACAGTACGGAATGACAACAGTGGATCTCAACAATCTTGGGTACACAGACGAACCATTCGTCCTAGCCAATGATGTGGCGCAGGTTTTCTATGTGAAGGACATGTCTACCAAACCGAGAAAAAGAAAAGATAAGGAAGCGAATACATCATACGATGAGCCAAAGCGCCACATAGTTCTTTCAGGAAAAAGAGACATCGTGGGATTGGAGGGCAAGACAGACATGTCTGAAGATTATGAAAAGTTTCATGAAATTCCTCCCTTCAAAGTCAAGGCTGACCCAAGCACCCTGTTAAACGATGAAGATTATCCATGGTTACGGCGCAATAAGCAAAGGACACAAGCGAAGAAAAAGTGAAGACTTTCTCTTCACAACTATATCATTGCAGTTACATGTGAAGAAATTAAATGCCTTTTGTAACAGATGAGCTTTCGTCCGAAACCCTGATACTTCGAAAGAGATTGTCCGTTTTGTACACGAAGTGCATCCAGTTTTTGCCGTAACCCTCTAAACTTTTTAGCACATGCTATGTGGGTGAAATGATGATACCATGCCAACTTTCAACCTGTTCAGAGTTCATTTGTAGTGCTTTTCAATTTCAGGGTCATTTAGCTTAAAAAAAATCAGTAAATGCATGAAAAATAGGAAATGAAGTCAGAAAGGGTTGAAAATTGATGATGTGGCTTTGAATGGTGCATTTTGAACACACAAAAAGTTTGGAGTTCAAATAAGTTCAAAAAAATGAAATCCCTTTGTAACAGATGAGTTTTCGTCCGAAACCCTGATACTTCGAAAGAGATTGTCCATTTTGTACATGAAGTGCATCCAATTTTTGCCGTAACCCTCTCAACTTTTTAGAACATGCTATGTGGGTGGAATGATGATACCATGCCAACTTTCAACCTTTTCAGAGTTCATTTGAAGTGCTTTTCAATTTCAGGGTCATTTAGCTCAAAGAATGAACTAATAGCAAAAAGAATGAACTAGAAAACCTTTATGAAACTCTAATCGCAAAAATAATGAACTAAAAATAATTAATTAAAAAATTCTGTTATGATCAACTAAAATAAAACTATAATATTCTTCAATAGCAAAAAGAATCAACTAAAAAGCTTTTATAAAACTCTAATAGCAAAAGGAATCAACTAAAAATATTTTATAAACCTCTAGTATTTATGAAACTAAAATTATATAAAATTTATGCAACTAAAGTTATCAAAGTATTTTTTGTTCAAAACATTAATAGCAAAAAGAATTTTCATAAAGAATTTTTTTAGAAACTTTAATAGCAAACTAAAATAACAAAATCTGTTTTTGGTTAAAACAGACATTTAAAATTACCTAAAAATTACCAAATTGAATATAATGATAAAACACAGTAATATTAAATAGCAGGAAAAAGAATCACTCAAAAATCTATTTTTATAGTAAAGTTATTCACAAACTAGTGATTCACACCAATTTAAAAGAATTCAAATTTAAACTATTCAAATTTGGAAACTAATGGCACTAACAGAAAGTTTATAATTTTTGTGACCTAAAAGCAAAAAGAATCACTGAAAAACTATAAGTAGAAACAAAAGAAAATAAATAAAGCAAAAAAGAAAACAAAAAAAGTAGAAAAAAATTAAAAAAAATGCCGCCTACTGGGCCACCACGGCCTGAATACGACTAGAAACCCAACCATCTAGTTGGGCCAGGATTCAGGCCCGCAGAAGGCCCAGAAGGCCCACAGGCAGAGGTCATGCGATTAGGCCCGTAAGCCTGCTGCTGAGAGGAGCTCGAGAGGGTGTGCGCAGCAGCGCTTATAAACCACTCCCGAGCCCTCTCAGCTAGCGAGGTGGGACTAAACTTTTGGCCCCGGGCAGCACCACCCTTTAGTCCCTGTTGGTGGCACCAACCGGGACCAATGCCCACCTTTGGTCCCGGTTGGTGGCACCAACCGGGACCAATGCCACCCTTTAGTCCCGGTTGGTGCCACCAACCGGGACCAAAGGTCTCTGCTTCCCGCCCTTTGGGCTGACGAAAAGAGACCTTTGGTCCCGGTTGGTGGAACCAACCGGGACTAAAGGGTGGCATTGGTCCCGGTTGGAGACACCAACCGGGACCAATGCTCTGTGTATATAAGCAGGACTTGTGAAAATTTTCATTTTCATCTCGCAGTTCCCCCCGACGACGCCGACCTCCTCGACGCCGCCAGGCTGCCCCGACGCCGTCGCCGTCGCCCGTGCCCCTGCCCCGCCCCCGAGCCCACACCGACGCCGTCCGCCGCCCACGCCGTCGCCGTCCGCCGCCCCCGAGCGCGCCCGGCCGCGACCCTACGCCCCGACCCGCCCCCACCGTCACCGTCGTCGCCGGCTCCCTTGTGCGCTGCCCCCGCCGTCGCCCTCGCCAACCGACGCCGTCGCCGGCTCCCTCGCGCGCCGCCCCCGCCGTCGCCCTCGCCAGCCGACGCCGTCCGCCGCCCCCGAGCGCGCCCGGCCACACCCCTGCCCCGGCCCGCCCCCACCGTCGCCGTCGCCGACGCCCTCGCCGCCCCCGCCGTCGCCCTCGCCGGCCGCCCCCGCTGTGAGCCGCCGCCGCCCCGGCTCTGTTCATATCATTTTTTTGTTCATTTTTTATATGATGAATTTTTTGTTCATATATATATAATGTATATATGTATGTGGCTATATGTATGTATGGATGTTCATATATGTATTAATTTTTTTGTTCAGAGCATTTTTTTGTTCATATATGTATTTTTTTTGTTCATCTGTGTATTAATTATTTTTATTCATAGCATTTTTTTTGTTCATATATGTATTTTTTTTCATAGCATTTTTTTCCATGTATATATGTATGTGGCTATGTATGTATAGATGGATAGCATTTTTTTCCATGTATGTATGTCGTTGTCGATATACCCCCTCCCCGATAACTTCGACATGAGGGTGGGTCGATATACCCCCTCCCCGATAACATTTTTTTTCCTAAGTTACTAAGGTAAAATGTTCACCCCCTCTCGATATACCGGGCGACCAACTCTCGAGGCCACCCAAACCCTAGAAAAAAGCGTTGTAGATCTCCTACCCCCTCCCGCCCATACCTGACAATCTCTCGAGGCCACCCAAACCACTAGAAAAAAACTCCGGTAACTTCGACATGAGGGGGGACGTCGATCAACCCCCTCTCGCCCGAACAAGTCTATGTATCATTTTATATCGCGGTGGACATATATCAAAGTTTGATCATATGTCAAAGTTTGAATTTTGACATATGCAACATTTGATCATATATCAAAGTTTGATCATATGTCAAAGTTTGAATTTTGACATAGATTTATCAAGAATGTCCCCATTATGGATGTGCACAAGTTGATCCAATTTTTTTCTGATCTCATCTATATATATATTCTTCTATATGTCACGTTGTCTGTGAAAGTATTGAAGAAATCCATGGCTTCATCATTAGCCAGAAGTAACATGCGTATGATGCTACGAAGCTCTTCAAAGTTGTTTTGGAACGGAGTTCCGGATAGAATAATTCACTTTTTGGTACGAATTTCAGCAAAGGCCTTCCAAATAGCGATATTCGGAAGGCTCTTGCTGAACTTCGTACCAAAAAGCTAATTAATTTTCCTATCCGGGACTCCGTTCCAAAACAATTTTGGAGAGCTTCGTACCATTATGCGCCTGTTACTTCCGGCTAATGATGAAGCCATGGTTTTCTTGAATCCTTTCACACTAGACAACGTGACATATAGAAGGGTAGATGAGATCAGGAAAAATATGGACCATTTTCTGCACATTCAGAATGGCGCCATTTTCTTAATTAAATTCCTTAAAGGTTAAAATGAGTTAAAAGTTACTTACTCCCGGTCCGCTCGCCCGACCAACTCTCGAGGCCACCTGTACCCCCTCCCCGATAACTTCGACATGAGGGGGGACGTCGGACATGAGGGGTGAGCGTCGTTGTCGTCTACCCCCTCCCCGATAACTTCGACATGAGGAGGGACGTCGGACATGACATGAGGGGTGAGCGTCGTTGTCGTCTACCCCCTCCGGTAACATAGATAACTCCGGTAACATAGATTTATCAAGAATACCCCCATTATGGATGTGCACAAGTTGATCCAATTTTTTTCTGATCTCATCTATATATATATTCTTCTATATTTGCAGAAACTATGGATCAAAGAGACTTGGAACAAGAACAGTTGTTGGGGGAGATAATCCTCGCCGGAGGTGATGCTGTCTTGTCGTTTCTGAACGACACCGATGGAACAATGGAGGAGGAAGGACATGATCATGATGGCTCCGGTGACATGATCATGATGGCTCCGGAGGTGCTGACTAGCTAATTGATGCATTAATTGTTTTGGTATGTACATATATATATATATATTAACTCTTCTTTCTTCTTTTATAGCCCTCCGGATCGAGCCAAACTTCGGTAACGAGACGAGGCCCGAAGAAGAGGTTGCGCAAGGATGAAAGGTTCACGATCACAGCACTCGCGGACGATGGCCTACCGATTGAACCCAAGCGGACCAAGGACGCATTTTATGCTCAGTGCAGAGCTATTGTTAGGGACAACATCCCGATCAGCATCAAGCAATGGAATAAGCCTAAGGACGACGCCCCTGAAGGTGATTATGTCACCGATAGACAGAAAGATGATCTTTGGACCTTGCTGAAGGCAAATTTCACCCTACCGCCAGAGGAGGATCCGAATAAGCCCGTTATAGAGCCACTGGTCAAGGCGTGTGCTCTTAAGAAGATGGCAGATCTATTCAGGAGGTGGAAGAAGGAGTTGAAATCAAAGTTTGTCGACAAAGGTGAGACTCCAGAATTCATCGGCCGATTTGAGAAGATAAGAGATCACTGGCCCGCATTTGTGGCCTACAAGACATCAGACAAGAGTAAGAAAATGTCAGAGACAAACAAGAACAACGCTGCAAAGAAGCAGTATCACCATTACACGGGGTCAGGTGGCTACCTCAAAGCCCGGCCGTTGTGGGACAAAGCTGAGAATGACCTGATTGTTAAAGGGGTCGAACCAGAGACATTGAAATGGCCAGACCGTTCAAGGACTTGGTTCTTCGGGGTTGGGGGAACTTTGGACCCTGAAACAGGGAAGTGCCGTTGGACGGACGAGCAACTTGCAATACCCGTCACGAAGCTTCAGAAGTATATCACCGCAGCGCAGGAAGGGACGTTCATTCCCGACAGAGAGAAGGACGAGCTGACTGAGGCCCTAGGGAATGCTGAGCACCCTGGACGAACACGAGGCACACCAGGCTCCGTTCCGTGGAAGTTTGGGTTTCCCGACGCAGGCGGTTATAGAAGCCGGGAGAGAAAGAGGAAAGCGGAGCTGAGCGACATGCATAAGATGAGTGCAAGACTACAAAAGCTAGAGGAAGCTGAGAGCCAGCGAGCTGCCGGCCAACTATCTCAGCGGCACGAAGCTACCCCAGAAGCTACCCCGCCATCTCAGCGGAGAAGCAGCGTGGCTTCCACGGAGCCCGTTCAGACTGACTTCACGGAGCCTATCTACCCCGTGGATACTATCACGGAGGCTCAAAATTGCGAGCTTATGACGAAATGCCATAACCTCACTTTCAAGGCGGCTCTCGGCTCTGTTGCACCTCCTCAACCCAACGGAACTTTTCACTTCCTTACGATTCCACATGGCTATGCTGTTGTGATGGTGGATGAAGTAGTGGAGGGATTTGAGGAGCTCGAGCTTTACCACTCTACAGGTGAAGGGGAGAATCAGCTGGTTCGTGCTCTGAGGAGTACATGTCTATGGCAGAAGGAGTACATCAAGCTTCCAAACTGGACGCCTCCGCCTCCTCCTCCTCCTTCGGCAAGTCAGGGCACTCCGCCTCCTCCTCCTCCTCCTCCTCCGGCGAGTGATCAGGGCACTCCGCCTCCTTCTCCGGCTCCTCCGACGCGTGAGGGCACTCCGCCTCCTCCTTCGCCTACTCCGGCGCGTCGGAGCACTCCGCCTCCTTCTCCGCCTCCTCAGCAACGACGGAAGAGAGACGCCGCCGCTCCGGCAGCTAGCAGTACAAGCAGAGGCGGGAGGCAATTCAGATACGGTCCATGTCTCAAGCCTGTGGAAAAGTTACCATATGAGAGGACCGAGCAGGAAAACGAGGACATATGTCGTGCCGAAGTGAGGGACCATTTTGCAAAGAAAACTCCACCTCCGAAGGAGAAGCTAGATCCGGTGAAAGTGAAGCGCACTATCGATGCCCTGAAGCGACCACCACCGCCTCCGCCGGATTCCAACTATGACCGCATAATTACTAAGACACATGCTAAAGCGCAGCAGTCGGGAAGTACTTCCAGTGCTGCAAGAGCGAAAAAACGAAGAAGTGGGAAAACAATTCCCCAGCTCGGCGAACAGGAGAAGCAATCGTGCCCCCCGCTCAAGGTGTCTAGCGATATCGCTAATCATCCAGTGCTACTGCCCGGTACCACTCTTGATGATTACCTGCCCGATGATGTACAGTTTGAAACAGCTGAGGTAGTAGACGTCTTTAGATACGAGCACGGGAAGCCTCTCGTCAAACCTGATCATCCTCATCTAACAACGATGATGCAAAAATTGCATGACTGGTACATGGAAACCTGCAGGAAGTCTGGGAAAGACAGTTTGTTAGTCGGAATTAAAAAAGAGCATGACTTCCCTGGAGTCGACCTGCTGCCTGTTGAATTTGTGGAGTTATTTCAATTAAACAATCAAAAGGCCCTCGACAAACAACTCATGACTTGCTACTGTCTGTAAGTATTACTTCTATAATTAAGTCTCTAGCTCAGCTCGTTCATTGCATGTATATATAATTATCCTCACTATATTATGCAGATTGAAGATAGTCGAATGCCAAAAAATAGGAATCTTCGACGTTGGGTTCATTAGCCCAAATACCGTAAATGAATGGTTGGTACGAAAGGCGGCTGAAGATACCGAGAACAACTTACTACAAATGTTCCTTAAACATCAAAACAAAAGGGAAATACTCTTTCCTTACAACTTCAAGTGAGTGTTACTGTCTTCTGCATATTCGGTTCCGCTTACTCGTGGTTAAGTAATGTAATTGATGAGTTATGCGTGCACAGCTTCCACTATATTCTGCTATCCATTAACCTTGACGGGGCATTAGTAACTGTCTTAGACTCGCTCCGTAAAGATCCCAAGTATTATGCGGACATGACTGCAATGCTCCAGAAGTAAGTTCAATCAATACCGGGACCATATCGGCAACTTTCGTTCATTTCCTGATATCAAGTAATCATTTTCTTTGCCTGCCAGGGTTTGGAAAACGTTCACCGCTAAGGTTCCGGGTCTGAAGAAGGAGCTGCGATTTACACACCCCAAAGTAAGTAGTACTAGCTAGTTCCGCGTATCTCTCATTGATTCTAGTTTCATCAATACCATTATCATGCTTGCTTATCAGTTTGATTGAACTCTATTCTCGTAAAGTGCTTGTTGCAGGCACCCAACACTCATTTATGTGGATACTACGTATGCGAGTTCATTCGCTACTATACCTCTGAACGGGCCTCCTCTAAGAAACAATTTGAAGTACGTAAACAATATTCACAATTTTATTTTATATATTACCATCAATTGTGTTGAGTTTCATTCATATATATGTATTGACCCCTTCTTTAAATTAGATCTGGCAGATGCGGGATGAACTCCTACCACATGATCGCATACGAGCAATTCAAGAGGAATTGGCGGGATTCTTTCTTGACCACGTCATACCTGAACAAGGTGAATACCATGTGAAATTGAAATTGTTGTAAGGGATGTTATATATTGTACATATGTAGTAGCGTCGGATAGATATACGAAAACTTGTTGTTCGACCAATCTCTCGGAGAAAGAGAGGTCGATCACTTCTCTCTGTATATGTTCATGACGATCTTATGTACTTAATGGTTCCTTCATTTGCTTACTAGCTAGCGTGTCGAGTTCTCTCTATAGTAGCTAGCGTCGACCAAGCACGGAGAAAAAGAGGACACTTCTCTCTATTAGCTAGCTAACACAATATGAAACCCCTAAATTAACCCTACAAAACCACCTAACCCCCCTCCCTTTCAAAAAAAAAAACAAAACCCCAGCTCCTGACAGATGCCTTTTGGTCCCGGTTGGTGTTACCAACCGGGACTAAAGGTCCTGCCTTTTGGTCCCGGTTGGTGTTACCAACCGGGACTAAAGGTCCTCCTGCCTGGGCTCCCCCCAGCGGCCACGTGGAGGGCCTTTGGTCCCGGTTCGTAAGCGAACCGGGACTAAAGGTTTTGGGCTTTAGTCCCGACCCTTTAGTCCTGGTTCCAGAACCGGGACAAATGGGCCTTACGAACCGGGACAAATGGGCCCTTTTGTACTAGTGTAGGTACATCAGTATTAATTCTCTGAGAGTCTTGTTCAACTCTTTTAGGATGACCCTCAGGATAGAGTGGTTCTTGGGTCATTCTACCTCCTCTAGTTACTACTCTAGAAGCAAAATCATGCATATTATTATTCATTTCATCAAGCAATTCTTTTTGAGATTTAGCAACTTGTTCTAACTGAGTTTGAATCATAGAGGCATGCTTTCCTACACCTCTAACATCATTACTGATTCTAAATAGCAAGTCACTCAAGCGAGCAATCATATCAGAATTATATTTCAATTGTTTCAGAACATGAGCATTGAAATGATCTTGCTTCATAATATAGTTGTCAAACTCATATAAGCATTGACTAGGATGTTTATTGTGAGGAATGTCACTTTCATTAAACTTTAATAAAGAATTTACCTCTACTACCTGTGGAGGTGGTGGTTTGTCAAGGCCATGTATTTCTTAAATAGGTGGCAAATTCTTAACATCCTCAGCTTTAATACCCTTTTCTTTCATAGATTTCTTTGCCTCTTGCATATCTTCAGGACTGAGAAATAAGATACCCCTCTTCTTTGGAGTGGGTTTAGGCGGTGGTTCAGGAAGAGTCCAATCATCATAATTCTTCAATATATTATTCAATAATTCCTCAACTTGTTCAACAGTTCGTTCCCTGAAAACACAACCAGCACAACTATCTAGGAAGTCCCTAGAAGCATCAATTAGTCCATTATAAAAGATATCAAGTATTTCATTTTTCTTGAGGGGATGATTAGGCAAAGCATTAAGCAACTGGAGAAGCCTCCCCCAAGCTTGTGGGAGACTCTCTTCTTCAATTTGCACAAAGTTAAATATTTCCTGTAAGGCAGCTTGTTTCTTATGAGCAGGAAAATATTTTTCAGAGAAGTAGTAGATCATATCCTGGGGACTACGCACGCAACCAGGAGCAAGAATATTGTACAATGTCTTAGCATCACCCTTTAATGAGAACGTAAATAACTTAAGGATGTAATAGTAGTGAATCTTCTCATCATGAGCAAAGAGGGTGGCTATATCATTCAGCTTAGTAAGGTGTGCCACTACAATTTCAGTTTCATAGCCATGGAAAGGATCAGATTCAACCAAAGTAATTAACTCTGGGTCGACAGAGAATTCATAATCCTTATCGGTAACAAAGATAGGTGAAGTAGCGAACTTAGGATCACATTTCATTCTAGCATTCAAAGTCTTTTCCTTATACTTGCGTAGCAATTTCTTAAGATCATCTCTATCCTTGCAAGAAAGAATTTCTCTAGTTATCTCTTCGTCCATAACATAACCTTCAGGTATCTTAGGCATTTCAAACTTAGGAGAGCTAGGACTAATAGGTGTTTCATAGTTATCATGAGTTTCAGCAATCTCATCAATTTCAGTAGTTTCATTCTCTTTAGCTCTAGCAATTTGTTCATCAAGAAATTCTCCTAGTGGCACATTATCATCAAGCATGGTACTAGCATCATCATAAGCATCATTCATAGCAGAGGTAGCATCATCAATAACTTACGACATATCAGGATTACTAGCATGTGGTTTGTTGCAAGCTTACTCATAACAGAAGGTGAATCAAGTGCAGAGCTAGATGGCAATTCCTTACGTCCCATCGTCTTAGAGGAAAAAAAAATCTTAGTCTTTGGATCCTTCAGATTCTTCATAGTGATAAATTGATATAAATCCCAAGTGACTCGACAAATATTGCTATGCTCCCCGGCAACGGCGCCACAAAAAGGTCTTGATAACCCACAAGTATAAGGGATCGCAATAGAGTTTGAGGGTAGAGTATTCAACCCAAATTTATAGATTCGACACAAGGGGAGCCAAAGAATACTTGAGAGTACTAGCAGTTGAGTTGTTAATTCAACCACACCTGGAGATTAAATATCTGCAGCAGAGTGATTAGTAGCACAGTAATATGATAGTTTGATAGCAGCAATGACAGTAACAGTAGCGGTAACAGTAGTAGCAATAGTTTTGTAGTAGTTGGTGAGGGAGTCCTGGATTAAGGGGTCCTCGGGAGGCCAGCCTATTTCTTATGGGCCGGACTGTATGGGCCGTTGGCCGGACACTGGAATGATCGAAGACCCTGTCTCCAGGAAGGAAGCTTCGAGGATCGTGGCGTATTCTCCACGTTTGGAGTAGCGAATAGGCATGTTTATCCCTTCGACGTGTAACCGACCATGTATAAACCCTAGGTACCCTCGGCGTCTATATAAGCCGAAGGGTTTTAGGTTGTAGGACAACATAACTCATCTAGGGTTTTAGTCATACGATCTCGAGGTAGATCAACTCTGTACCCCTTATACCATCAATATAATCAAGCAGGACGTAGGGTATTACCTCCATAGGAGGGCCCGAACCTGGGTAAAACACTGTCCCCTTCGTCTCCTGTTACCATCGCTTCTAGTCTCACAGCTCGGGACCCCCTATCCGAGATATGCCGGTTTTGACACCGACATTGGTGCTTTCATTGAGAGGTCCGCTGTGATCGCCAGAAGGAATCGATGGCTCGTGTTGTCATCAACGAAGAGGTCCGCAACACGGGCACTTTCGTCCCCGGACAGATCTTCGCTTTCAGCAGCATTGTGCTGCACGCCGACCCGACCGGCCATCTAGGCCGTGTCGGAAGTTTCGCCCCTGATCAAGAGGTTAGATTCGGGAACTTAGAGTTCTCCATAGACTCTCGGGGCGATCTATCACTAACCGGGCTCGCAGTCTCGCCTGTCACGCCCGAAGACTCTGAGGCTTTAACCTCAGATCCATCTTTCGGCCCCTCCCACGGGATCTACCCCAGCGAGGACCCGACTCTTAGTCCGGACCCGGTCATCGTGCCAGGCGTCCGGACATCTGTTCTTGCCGAACACTCTCCCCGCACGGACGCATCAGAGGTTAACTCCGGAAGCTCTGGGTAGGCCGACCCGATCGAGATCTCGATACTCAACGAGGCTCTAGATCGGATCTCGTCGATGAAAATTGTCGATGGTCCAACCCCGATCTGTGCTCAGATCGGGCTTCAGGCGGGCCAGGACGAATTTTTTGCCCCACCCACCACCCACTTCGTAGCCACTGTCGAGGATATAACCGACATGCTGGACTAAGCTTCTGAGGAAGCAAATTACATGGATGAGGAGAATCGCGCAGTCACCCCCGTTAACACCGGACGGTGGATTGCCACCTCCACATACGACGTCTACATGGTGGACACTCCGAAAAACGATGGTGACAAATCGGATGAAGCGCCGTCAAGACGCCAAAAGCCACATAAACGGTCAAAAGGAAAAAAGGGAAGAAAAGCTATCGATGGCACCGGGGACGGAGACATCCCGGAAGACCTCGGCGATCCCGAAATCCCCGAACACCCGATAGAGGGTCAGGAGAGGCCGGAAGACCGGCGCAACCCCGACGATCTAGATGATCCCGAGGACGACGATTACCTCCGCTCTGTCGAGGGGGAGGACAATGCGGAAGCCGATGACTTCGACATCCCCGATAATCCGGCAGATCAGGAACTCTTCAGGCAACAGCTTATAGCCTCGGCCCGCAGCCTGAAAGCAAGAGAACGGAAGCTTAAAGCCGAACAAGACGACCTCAACGATCGATGGACGAGAGTCCTCTCAGCTGAGGAAGGATACGGTACCGGTCTATCGGACCAACCTAAGAGTTATCCGCGCAGAAGGCTGCTGCCACAATTCGATGACGAGCTCACTGATACGCCGTCTCCCAAACATACCCCATACGACAAGTCAGATCGCCCTCCTCGAGGATGGGACAGAAAGGCTGACGACACCGGCTATAGGCCGACGATGCCCCGTAGACGGGGACAGGAGCCACTAGAGCCCGATGACAGGTTTGACTTGTGACACGACCTGGACGACAGAGCAGGTCGTACACGATCCATGTACGGATCCAGAGGATACTCACCCGATAGACGGGAAGGGTACCGGCCTTGGTTCGACCGCAACAATGAAGGTCGGGAACGAAACCGAGCTAGGACAGACGCCGACCACCGGCGCAACATAGCTTGGGTCAGAGGTGCTGCCCACCCACTGTGCTTCACGGACGAGGTGATGCGGCATCAGTTCCCGGAAGGGTTTAAACCTGTAAACATAGAACAATACGATGGGACAACTGACCCAACCATATGGATCGAGGATTTCCTCCTTCACATCCACATGGCGCGAGGAGATGACCTCCACGCCATAAAATACCTACCCCTGAAGCTTAAGGGGCCAGCTCGGCACTGGTTGAATAGCCTCCCCGAAAATTCCATTGGGTGCTGGGAGGACCTAGAAGAGGCATTCCGATCTCACTTCCAGGGCACTTATGTTCGGCCGCCGGACTCCTACGACCTAAGCAACATCGTACAGAAGCCGGGAGAGTCCACGCGGCTATTCTGGAATCGTTTCCTGACCAAGAAAAACCAGATCGTAGACTACCCGGACGCCGAAGCAATAGCCTCTTTCAGGCATAATATCTGGGATGAATGGCTGGCTCGTCAGCTCGGCCAGGACAAATCAAGGACAATGTCCGCCCTCACATCACTCATGACCTGCTTTTGCGCGGGCGAGGATAGCTGGCTAGCAAGACGTAGCCACAACCCCGAAGACCCCGGAACCTCTGAAGTTCGGGATGGAAACGGGAAACCGAAGCGCAACAAGAACAAGCGCCGGCACAATAATAGCGATGCCGATGACACGGCTGTTAACGCCGGCTTCCGCAACTCCCGGCCTGGGCAGCGGAAGAAGCCTCCTAAAGGCAATCGCGATGGACCCACCCCGCTGGACAAGATCCTGGAGAGGCCTTGCCAGATCCACGGCACTCAAGAGAAGCCCGCCAACCACACCAACCGTAACTGTTGGGTCTTCAAACAGGCCGGCAAGCTCGCATCCGAGGACCAAGGCAAGAGCCCACGCAGCGAGGACGAGGATGAACGCCGCGGTCCCATCGGTGGCGGACAAAAGAAATTCCCTCCAGAGGTGAAAACAGTAAACATGATATACGCCACCCATATACCCAAAAAGGAGAGGAAGCGCGCCCTTCAAGATGTCTATGCCATAGAGCCTGTAGCCCCGAAGTATAACCCATGGTCGGCATACCCGATCACCTTCGATCGACGCGACCACCCGACCAGTATCCGTCATGGGGGTTCGGCCGCCCTAGTCCTAGACCCGATCATAGACGGGTACCACCTCACTAAAGTCCTAATGGACGGAGGAAGTAGCCTCAATCTGATTTACTCAGATACGGTGAAAAAGATGGGCGTAGATCCGTCAAGGATCAAGCCCAGCAACACTACCTTTAAAGGAGTGATCCCAGGCGTTGAAGCCCGGTGCACAGGCTCTGTAAGCCTGGAAGTAGTGTTCGGCTCGCTCGATAACTTTCGAAACGAAGACTTGATCTTCGACATCGTACCTTTCCGCAGCGACTATCACGCCCTGCTCGGCCGTACATCGTTCGCTCGCTTTAACGCCGTCCCACACTACGCATAACTCATGCTCAAGATGCCCGGCCCAGGGGGGTCATAACTGTCAATGGCAACACAGAGCACTCCCTCCGAACGGAGGAACATGCGTTGGCCCTGGCGGCCGAATTCCATTACACCGATGATTGGCAAGTGCCGACATCTGCCGTAAAGGCACCCAAGGCTGGGAAGCGAGCTCGGTCTCAACCCCAAGTACAAGAACCTTTTAATCCCCATAAATAGGGACTCGCCCCCCATCGCACAGCCCTGGAACCGGCAAAGTACGTGCCGAGGAGGCACAACTTTGCGCTCAAAATTCCATGGGCAACGGTGGAATTTTTTTTATCAAAGGGTAAGTATTCGGCTAGACTGAACTATCACCATCAAAACGTCTTCGGACACACTACAGGTACCATAAAGTACCTGCTAAGGCGTAAAGCTCATGCACAATTCGGCGACTTCTCAAGATGTTTCTCCAAAGTCCGCTCGCCGAATAGTACACCCATAGCGGTATACAACTCCTCTGGAGAGGCAGGATCGAAAAAGCGACAGGGCACATCGAGGACGTCAGATCACCTATCGAAGACCCTTGGTACAACCCCTCCTGTAAGGCTTATATTTCATTTTTAATACCTGTAAATAGTTGTATCGGCAATTTGAATAATAAGAGTTGTTGAGTACAATACAGATGTATCATGCATGATCACTCCGCTGTTTTTGGTGTACTCTCTATTTCCCCTCTCTTCTTGCGAACCTGTTCGCTATACTTTACGATGCAACCGGCTAATAGACCGGGGGCTCGACCTTAAAAAATCGCCCTAAGCACAACTGATTTCGTGTTCGGCGTCTTGGAGTCCTGCTTTATATGCATTGGTTCCGAACTATGTCTTGGGTCAATAGTTGGGTTGCCCGGCTCCTGTGCTTGCCCCTTTATGTTCCGCTCGTTCGGGTAAAACGGCAAAGGGAGAACTGCTGCGATTGTGCTTCTGGCTAGCCTGGTCAAGCACCTCAGCGGAGAAAGCCAAAAACTGACTGTCATGGTATGCGAGAACTGGTCTGCGAATCCGAGCTTAACTAAATCCAGTCAGAGGTTATTCCGTGTCATACGATGGGTTTGGTATTAGTACAAACCATGTGATATAGGCTTTGGCCACGGTTCTTCCGTACATCACAAACACCTGGGGGCTAGTCATCAGCCCCCCGCACTCCTTTCTCGCGCCCCTACGGCTAGGTGAAAGCAATAAAGCATTATGGTCCGATTGCCTTGTCCGCCCCACACTACCGCCTTCGGGTACCGATAGTTCGGCTAAGGGTCACAGTGCGATTGGCAGAGGCACCCCGCGTAGTATCAACATGGGGGCTGAAGCCGACGACTCATAGTTTTCAGTTTTAACGGCCACACAAGAGTTATAAAGGATGCAAGACATAAAAGACATGATAAACCATGCATTTTAAATATAAACGCGTTAAAAAAGTCTTTGGACATATTACAACGGTTTACTCATAAGTGTTCTCTCTCGAACACTGCGACTCTATCGCCCGAGCACCCTCCATTACTCCGGAGAAGTATAGCTCGGGGCACCTATGCTCCTTTCCTGGAGGCGGAGGTGCGGTGGCTATATTCATCGGATCCAACCCTGGCAAGTGCACCTTGGCCTTCGCAAAAGTCATCCGAGCTCCCTCGATGCAGGAGGACCGCCTTAGCGCATCAATCCGAGGCGAGGCGTTGCTCAGCTTCTGCACCAGGCCGAAGTAGCTGCCCGACAGTGGCTCGTTAGGCCATAGCCGGATGCAGAGATCCTTCATGGCCGGCTCCGCCATCCGGTGTAGCTCCATCAGCTGCTTCAGCTGCTCAACGAGAATAGGAGAGCGCTCGGGGGCTTCAAATTGCGCCCAAAACAGCCGAGCTTCATCTCCCTCTCCCCGCGAAGCATAGAACTGATTCGCGTCTGCTATGCTCTTTTGAAGGTCCGAGCAGGCGCCTGAGGAACGCCATACTTGGGTAAGCACTTTGAACTTGCTATCCCCGAAGACACACTGCAATAAAAACGGCTTACCATCCATGATAGCTTTGGCCTGGCTGACTTGCTCTTCAAAAGACCTCCTATCCACCCGCTCCTTTTGGAGATCGGTTTTCAGGGTGGATAGTTCGGCTGCCTGTTCCTTGCCTTTCCGCTCAAGGTTCTCGCATTTTTGGCCGGCGTCCTTGATCTCCTGTTGGATTTACTCCACTTTAGCCTCATGCTTGTCGCTGGTGGCTCTCAAGGTGGATAGCGCAGTAGCCGCTTCTTTGGCCGCCGCCCTCTCAACCACAGCCTCCTGCTTCGCCTTCTCGAGCTCGGCCTTCAACTTCTCAATCTCCTTTGCCGAGGCTGCGTAAGCATTAAAACATATCAAAAAAATACTGCGTTGGCAGTACGGTAATGAAGAATTCGGATATTCTAATCCAGCTTACCTTGCGCCTCGTCGAACCTCTTGTTCAGAGCGTCAAGCTCGTCCTCGGAGCTCTTGAGCTTCCGATTTAGCTCGTTCAGCTCGGCAGCGTTAGCAGCCGCCGCAGACGGCGAAGCCTGCAAAAAATAAAACTATATCCAGTTACATGGGTTCAAAACTTCCGAACTGTCATTAATATGATCCGGTGTCCGGTCCTCTTAAGGGCTGTTATAACTTTCCGAACAGCTATTGTGTTGTACATAGTTCAGATTTTGATCTATGATTGACCCCCAGGTAAGTTTTTCCAAACTCACCTCGGGCTCGGGGGCTGCCATGTATATAACGATAACACAAAGAAATTAATATTTCACAAAACATAGCATTACGTGGCTCACCTGAAAGCCCGTCAGGAGACCGTTGAAGGCCTCCTTCAGTCCGCTGTCTACGGACCGAATGCTCTATAATACCGCACCCATAAGGGTGCGGTGCTCCCCGGAGATGGAGGCGCTTGACAGAACCTCCCCCATTGCCGGCCACCCATTGGTCGGTGGCACCGGTGGAGATCGGTTGACCCGATCCCCAACCGGGGATTGAACCGGTGCCCCCGGAGGCACGGTGCGCTCCGGAGACGACCTTGGAGGTGCCTGGACATCTCCTCGTCCGGTCTCCTCAGTATCCGGGAGGGGCTGGTGTTGGGGAACGTAGTAATAATTCAAAAAATTTCCTACGTGTCACCAAGATCAATCTAGGAGATGCTAGCAACGAGAGAGAGGGAGTGCATCTTCATACCCTTGAAGATCACTAAGCGGAAGCATTGCAAAGAACGCGGTTGATGGAGTCGTACTCGCGGCGATTCAAATCGTGGAAGATCCGATCCAAGCGCCGAACGGACGGCGCCTCCGCGTTCAACACACGTGCAGCCCGGGGACGTCTCCTCCTTCTTGATCCAGCAAGGGGGGAGGAGAAGTTGAGGGAGAGCTCCGGCAGCACGACGACGTGGTGGCGGTGGAGCTCGTGGTTCTCCAGCAGAGCTTCGCTAAGCACTACGGAGGAGGAGGAGGTCTAGGAGGGGGGAGGGCTGCGCCAGGGGCAAGGGGTAAAGCTCCCATGCGCCTCCTCACTATATATAGGGGTGGAGGGGGCTGGTTTCTTGCCCTCCAAGTCCATTGGGGCGTTGGCAAAGGTGGGAGGAAAGAAATCCCATCCTTTCCCTTCCCCACTGATTGTTATCCCCCCTTTTTAGGGATCTCGATCTTATCCCTTCGGGATATGATCTTATTCCTTCTAAAGGGGGATCTTGGTGTGCCTTGACCAGGGGTGTGGGGCCTTGCCCCCGCTACCCACGTTCATGTGGGTCCCCCCATGCAGGTGGGCCCCACTCCGGAACCTTCTAGAACCTTCCCGGTACAATACCAAAAAATCCCGAACATTTTCCGTTGGCCAAAATAGGACTTCCCATATATAAATCTTTACCTCCGGACCATTCCGGAACTCCTCGTGACGTCCGGGATCTCATCCGAGACTTCGAACAACTTTTGGTAACCACATACAATTCCCATTACAACTCTAGCGTCACCGAACCTTAAGTGTGTAGACCCTACGGGTTCGGGAACCATGCAGACATGATCGAGACACCTCTCCGGCCAATAACCAATAGCGGGATCTGGATACCCATATTGGCTCCCACATGTTCCACGATGATCTCATCGGATGAACCACGATGTCGGGGATCCAATTAATCCCGTATACAATTCCCTTTGTCCATCGATATGTTACTTGCCCGAGATTCAATAGTCGGTATCCCTATACCTTGTTCAATCTCGTTACCGGCAAGTCTCTTTACTCGTTCCGTAACACATGATCCCGTGACTAACTCCTTAGTCACATTGAGCTCATTATGATGATGTATTACCGAGTGGGCCCAGAGATACCTCTCCGTCACACGGAGTGACAAATCCCAGTCTCGATTCGTGCCAACCCAATAGACACTTTCGGAGATACCTGTAGTGCACCTTTATAGTCACCCAGTTACGTTGTGACGTTTGATACACCCAAAGCATTCCTACGGTATCCGGGAGTTGCACAATCTCATGGTCTAAGGAAATGATACTTGACATTAGAAAAGCTCTAGCAGACGAACTACACGATCTTGTGCTATGCTTAGGATTGGGTCTTGTCCATCACATCATTCTCCTAATGATGTGATCCCGTTATCAACGACATCCAATGTCCATGGTCAGGAAACCATGACCATCTATTGATCAACGAGCTAGTCAACTAGAGGGTCACTGGGGACATGGTGTGGTCTATGTATTCACACATGTATTACGGTTTCCGGTTAATACAATTATAGCATGAACAATAGACAATTATCATGAACAAGGAAATATAATAATAACCATTTTATTATTGCCTCTAGGGCATATTTCCAACAGTCTCCCACTTGCACTAGAGTCAATAATCTAGTTACATTGTGATGAATCGAACACCCATAGAGTTCTGGTGTTGATCATGTTTCGCTCGTGAAAGAGGTTTAGTCAACGGATCTACGACATTCAGATCCGTATGTACTTTACAAATATCTATATCTCCATCCTGAATGTAACCACAAATGGAGTTGAAGCGGCGCTTGATGTGCTTGGTCTTCTTGTGAAACCTAGGCTCCTTGGCAATGGCAATAGCTCCAATGTTGTCATAGAAGAGAGTCATCGGGCCCGACGCGTAGGGAATCACTCCTAGGTCGGTGATGAACTCCTTCATCCAGACTCCTTCCTGCATTGCTTCCGAAGCGGCTATGTACTCCGCTTCACATGTAGATGCCGCCACGACGCTTTGCTTGCAACTGCACCAGCTGACTGCCCCACAATTCAAAATATACACGTATCCGGTTTGTGACTTGGAGTCATCCGGATCTGTGTCGAGGCTAGCATCGACGTAACCCTTTACGACGAGCTCTTCGGCACCTCCATAAACGGGAAACATATCCTTAGTCCTTGAAAGGTACTTAATGATATTCTTGACCGCTGTCCAGTGTTCCATTCTGGGATCACTTTGGTACCTCCCTACCAAACTTATGGCAAGGTTCACATCAGGTTTGGTACACAGCATGGCATACATAATAGAGCCTATGGCTGAGGCATAGGGGATGACACTCATCTTTTCTCTATCTTCTGCCGAGGTCGGGCATTGAGCTATGCTCAATCTCACACCTTGCAATACAGGCAAGAACCCCTTCTTGGGCTGATCCATATTGAACTTCTTCAATATCTTATCATGGTATGTGCTTTGTGAAAGACCAATGAGGCGTCTCGATCTATCTCTATAGATCTTGATGCCTAATATGTAAGCAGCTTCTCCAAGGTCCTTCATTGAAAACACTTATTCAAGTAGGCCTTTATGCTTTCCAAAAGTTCTATATCATTTCCCATCAACAATATGTCATCCACATATAAAATGAGAAATGCTACAGAGCTCCCACTCACTTTCTTGTAAATACAGGCTTCTCCATAAGTCTGTATAAACCCAAACGCTTTGATCACCTCATCGAAGCGAATGTTCCAACTCCGAGATGCTTGCACCAGCCCATAGATGGAGTGCTGGAGCTTGCATACCTTGTCAGCATTTTTAGGATCGACAAAACCTTCCGGCTGCATCATATACAATTCTTCCTTAAGGAAACCGTTAAGGAATGCCGTTTTGACGTCCATTTGCCAGATCTCATAATCATAAAATGCGGCAACTGCTAACATGATTCGGACGGACTTCAACATCGCTACGGGTGAGAAAGTCTCATCGTAGTCAACTCCTTGAACTTGTCGATAACCCTTAGCGACAAGCCGAGCCTTATAGACGGTCACATTACCACCCGCGTCAGTCTTCTTCTTAAAGACCCATTTATTTTCTATGGCTTGCCGATCATCGGGCAAGTCCACCAAAGTCCATACTTTGTTCTCATACATGGATCCTATCTCGGATTTCATGGCTTCAAGCCATTTGTTGGAATCCGGGCCCGCCATGGCTTCTTCATAGTTCGAAGGTTCACCGTTGTCTAACAACATGATTTCCAGGACAGGGTTGCTGTACCACTCTGGTGCGGAACGTGTCCTCGTGGACCTACGAAGTTCAGTAGTAACTTGATCCGAAGTTTCATGATCATCATCATTAACTTCCTCTCTAGTCGGTGCAGGCACCACAGAAACATTTTCTTGCGCTGCGCTACTCTCCGGTTCGAGAGGGGGTACAATTACCTCATCATGTTCTACTTTCCTCCCACTTACTTCTTTCGAGAGAAACTCTTTCTCTAGAAAGGATCCATTCTTGGCAACAAAGATCTTGCCTTCGGATCTGAGGTAGAAGGTATACCCAATAGTTTCCTTAGGGTATCCTATGAAGATGCACCTTTCCGATTTGGGTTCGAGCTTTTCAGGTTGAAGTTTCTTGACATAAGCATCGCATCCCCAAACTTTCAGAAACGACAGCTTAGGTTTCTTCCCAAACCATAATTCATACGGTGTCGTCTCAACGCATTTAGACGGTGCCCTATTTAAAGTGAATGCGACAGTCTCTAATGCATATCCCCAAAATGATAGCGGTAAATCAGTAAGAGACATCATAGATCGCACCATATCCAATAGAGTGTGATTACGACGTTCGGACACACCATTACGCTAAGGTGTGCCAGGCGGCGTGAGTTGTGAAACAATTCCACATTTCCTTAAGTGCGTGCCAAACTCGTGACTCAAATATTCTCCTCCACGATCAGATCGTAAGAACTTTATTTTCTTGTCACGTTGATTCTCTACCTCACTCTGAAATTCCTTGAACTTTTCAAAGGTCTCAGACTTGTGTTTCATTAAGTAGACATACCCATATCTGCTTAAGTCATCAGTGAGGGTGAGAACATAACGATAGCCACCGCGAGCCTCAACGCTCATTGAACCGCATACATCGGTATGTATTATTTCCAACAAGTTGGTTGCTCGTTCCATTGTTCCGGAGAACAGAGTCTTAGTCATCTTGCCCATGAGGCATGGTTCGCACGTGTCAAATGATTCATAATCAAGAGACTCCAAAAGTCTATCTGCATGGAGTTTCTTCATGCGTTTGACACCAATATGACCAAGGCAGCAGTGCCACAAGTATGTGGGACTATCATTATCAACCTTACAACGTTTGGTATTCACACTATGAATATGTGTAACATGACGTTCGAGATTCGATAAAAATAAACCATTGACCAGCGGGGCATGACCATAAAACATATCTCTCATATAAATAGAACAACCATTATTCTCGGATTTAAATGAGTAGCCATCTCGCATCAAACGAGATCCAGATACAATGTTCATGCTCAAAGCTGGTATTAAATAACAATTATTGAGGTTTAAAACTAATCCCGAAGGTAGATGTAGAGGTAGCATGCCGACGGCGATCACATCGACCTTGGAACCATTCCCGACACGCATCGTCACCTCGTCCTTCGCCAGTCTCCGCTTATTCCGCAGCTCCTGTTTTGAGTTACAAATGTGAGCAACCGCACCAGTATCAAATACCCAGGAGCTACTACGAGCGCTGGTAAGGTACACATCAATAACATGTATATCATATATACATTTGACGTTGCCGGCCTTCTTATCCGCTAAGTACTTGGGGCAGTTCCGCTTCCAGTGACCGGTTCCCTTGCAATAAAAGCACTCAGTCTTAGGCTTGGGTCCATTCTTGGGCTTCTTCCCGGCAACTGATTTACCGGGCGCGGCAACTACTTTGCCGTCCTTCATGAAGTTCTTCTTACCCTTGCCTTTCTTGAAACTGGTGGTCTTATTCACCATCCACACTTGATGTTCCTTTTTGATCTCCACCTCCGCTGATTTCAGCATCGAATATAACTCAGGAATGGACTTCTCCATCCCTTGCATATTGAAGTTCATCACAAAGCTCTTGTAGCTAGGTGGAAGCGACTGGAGGATTCTGTCAATAACTGAGTCATCCGGAAGATTAACTCCCAGCTGAGACAAGCGGTTGTGCAACCTAGACATTTTGAGTATGTGCTCGCTGACAGAACTATTTTCCTCCATCTTACAACTGAAGAACTTGTCGGAGACTTCATATCTCTCGACCCGGGCATGAGCCTGGAAAACCATTCTCAGCTCTTGGAACATCTCATATGCTCCGTGTTGCTCAAAACGCTTTTGGAGCCCCGGTTCTAAGCTGTAAAGTATGCCGCACAGAACCAGGGAGTAATCATCACTGCGCGACTGCCAGGCGTTCATAACGTCTTGAGTTGCTGGGAAAATGGGTGCGTCACCTAGCGGTGCATCAAGGACATATGCTTTCTTGGAAGCTATGAGGATGATCCTCAAGTTACGGACCCAGTCCGTATAGTTGCTTCCATCGTCTTTCAGTTTGGTTTTCTCTAGGAACGCGTTGAAGTTGAGGGCAACATTAGTGTGGGCCATTGGATCTACAAGATAGATTGTAAAGACAATTTTAGACTAAGTTCATGATAATTAAGTTCATCTAATCAAATTATTTAATGAACTCCCACTCAGATAGACATCCCTCTAGTCATCTAAGTGACACATGATCCATATCGACTAGGCCGTGTCCGATCATCACGTGAGACGGACTAGTCATCAATGGTGAACATCTCCATGTTGATCGCATCTACTATACGACTCATGTTCGACCTTTTGGTCTCTCGTGTTCCGAGGACATGTCTGTACATGCTAGGCTCGTCAAGTCAACCTAAGTGTTTCGAGTGTGTAAATCTGGCTTACACCCGTTGTATGCGAACGTTAGAATCTATCACACCCGATCATCACGTGGTGCTTCGAAACAACGATCCTTCGCAACGGTGCACAATTAGGGGGAACACATTTCTTGAAAATTTAGTGAGGGATCATCTTATTTATGCTATCGTCGTTCTAAGCAAATAAGATGTAAAAACATGATAAACATCACATGCAAATCATAAAGTGACATGATATGGCCAATATCATCTTGCGCCTTTGATCTCCATCTTCAGGGCGCGGCATGATCACCATCGTCACCGGCACGACACCATGATCTCCATCATCATGATCTCCATCATCGTGTCTTAATGAAGTTGTCTCGCCAACTATTACTTCTACTACTATGGCTAACGGTTAGCAATAAAATAAGTAATTACATGGCGTTTTTGATTGACACGCAGGTCATACAATAAATTAAGACAACTCCTATGGCTCCTGCCGGTTGTCATACTTATCGACATGCAAGTCGTGATTCCTATTACAAGAACATGATCAATCTCATACATCACATATATTTCATCACATCCTTTTAGCCACATCACATCACATAGCATACCCTGCAAAAACAAGTTAGACGTCCTCTAATTGTTGTTGCAAGTTTTACGTGGCTGCTATGGGTTTCTAGCAAGAACGTTTCTTACCTACGCAAAAGCCACAACGGTGATATGCCAATTGCTATTTACCCTTCATAAGGACCCTCTTCATCGAATCCGATCCGACTAAAGTGGGAGAGACAGACACCCGCTAGCCACCTTATGCAACAAGTGCATGTCAGGCGGTGGAACCAGTCTCACGTAAGCGTACGTGTAAAGTCGGTCTGGGCCGCTTCATCCCACAATGCCGCCGAATCAAGATAGGACTAGTAACGGCAAGCAAATTGACCAAATCATCGCCCACAACTACTTGTGTTCTACTCGTGCATAGAATCTATGCATAGACCTAGCTCTGATACCACTGTAGGGGAACGTAGTAATAATTCAAAAAAAATCCTACGTGTCACCAAGATCAATCTAGGAGATGCTAACAACGAGAGAGAGGGAGTGCATCTTCATACCCTTGAAGATCGCTAAGCGGAAGCATTGCAAAGAACGCGGTTGATGGAGTCGTACTCGTGGCGATTCAAATCGCGGAAGATCCGATTCAAGCGCCGAACGGACGGCGCCTCCGCGTTCAACACACGTGCAGCCCGGGGACGTCTCCTCCTTCTTGATCCAGCAAGGGGGGAGGAGAAGTTGAGGGAGAGCTCTGGCAGCACGACGGCGTGGTGGCGGTGGAGCTCGTGGTTCTCCGGCAGAGCTTCGCTAAGCACTACGGAGGAGGAGGAGGTGTAGGAGGGGGGAGGGTTGCGCCAGGGGCAAGGGGTAAAGCTCCCATGAGCCTCCCCACTATATATAGGGGTGGAGGGGGCTGGTTTCTTGCCCTCCAAGTCCATTGGGGCGTTGGCAAAGGTGGGAGGAAAGAAATCCCATCCTTTCCCTTCCCCACCGATTGTTATCCCCCTTTTTAGGGATCTTGATCTTATCCCTTCGGGATATGATCTTATTCCTTCTAAGGGGGGATCTTGGTGCGCCTTGACCAGGGGTATGGGGCCTTGCCCCCACTACCCACGTTCATGTGGGTCCCCCCATGCAGGTGGGTCCCACTCCGGAACCTTCTAGAACCTTCCCGGTACAATACCGAAAAATACCGAACATTTTCCGCTGACCATTCCGGAATTCCTCGTGACGTCCGGGATCTCATCCGAGACTCCGAACAACTTTCGGTAACCACATACAATTCCCATTACAACTCTAGCGTCACCGAACCTTAAGTGTGTAGACCCTACGGGTTCGGGAACCATGCAGACATGACCGAGACACCTCTCCGGCCAATAACCAATAGCGGGATCTGGATACCCATTTTGGCTCCCACATGTTCCACGATGATCTCATCGGATGAACCACGATGTCGGGGATCCAATTAATCCCGTATACAATTCCCTTTGTCCATCGGTATGTTACTTGCCCGAGATTCAATCGTCGGTATCCCTATACCTTGTTCAATCTCATTACCGGCAAGTCTCTTTACTCGTTCCATAACACATGATCCCGTGACTAACTCCTTAGTCACATTGAGCTCATTATGATGATGTATTACCGAGTGGGCCCAGAGATACCTCTCCATCACACGGAGTGACAAATCCCAGTCTCGATTTGTGCCAACCCAACAGACACTTTTGGAGATACCTGTAGTGCACCTTTATAGTCACCCAGTTACGTTGTGACGTTTGATACACCCAAAGCATTCCTACGGTATCCGGGAGTTGCACAATCTCATGGTCTAAGGAAATGATACTTGACATTAGAAAAGCTCTAGCAAACGAACTACACGATCTTGTGCTATGCTTAGGATTGGGTCTTGTCCATCACATCATTCTCCTAATGATGTGATCCCGTTATCAACGACATCCAATGTCCATGGTCAGGAAACCATGACCGTCTATTGATCAACGAGCTAGTCAACTAGAGGCTCACTAGGGACATGGTGTGGTCTATGTATTCACACATGTATTACGGTTTCCGGTTAATACAATTATAGCATGAACAATAGAAAATTATCATGAACAAGGAAATATAATAATAACCATTTTATTATTGCCTCTAGGGCATATTTCCAACAGTCTCCCACTTGCACTAGAGTTAATAATCTAGTTACATTGTGATGAATCGAACACCCATAGAGTTCGGGAGGAGGTATATCCTCTGAGGCGTCCGATGACGCCGCCCTCTTTCCTATGAGGGGGGAATCGCCTCCCCCCTCAACCTCGTGCTCCTCCTCTTGATTCGTGGAGGCATGGGTTTCTTCGGACACAACCCCTAGCTGGTCCCTATTGCGCAGGCCTGCTCGGCCTGGCTTCTTCTTCTCCTTCTTCTCTGGAGCCTTATAAGGCGCCACGATGAGCAATTCCGACAGCAGCTGGGACCTAGGGTCTTCGGGCTGTGGAGCCGGGCACTTGATGCCCGTGGCCTTGCTCAACCATTCCTGCGGAAGTGAACGGAAAGTACTTAGATTTCCTTCAGAATAAACGAAGCCGATCTAATGAAGCTATGACATACCTCGGAAGGGGGCTTATCGGTGCGCAGGCCCTGGTCCTCCTTCTTGGCCGGCCACTTCTCCCGCGCCTTGAACAGCACCTTCCACAGCTTCTCCCGTGTGGTGCGGAAGAGTTGACGAATCGTAGGATCATCGTCCGTCCGATAAGTCCACATACGAGAGCCCCGAC
The DNA here is from genome assembly GCA_039707655.1 of Elymus sibiricus. Taxonomy (NCBI): domain Eukaryota; kingdom Viridiplantae; phylum Streptophyta; class Magnoliopsida; order Poales; family Poaceae; genus Elymus; species Elymus sibiricus. Next base: position 119,585,107 of record CM077675.1, read on the forward strand.
GCTGGCAGGGGAGGATGCGCCGCCGAAGCATAACCTGGACCACGTTGGTCAACTCGACTCCGTCCTTGATCATGGAGGCGATGCCCCTCTGCAGGTCATTCACCTCTGTGTCCGACCCCCAGTCGAGGCCCTTTCGGACCCATGAGGTCAGTCTGGTCGGGGGGCCGGATCTGAATTCGGCAGGAACAGTTCCGCCCTCCTCCCTTGGCTCGGTGATGTAAAAACACTCTTTTTGCCAAGTCTTGATGGTGTCGATGAAGGTGCCGGATGGCCATACTGCGCGGGGATGCTTGCTGATGACTGCCCCGCCGCAGTCTGCGTGTGCGCCTGCAACACACTTCGGCTTGATGTTGAATATCTTGAGCCAAAGTCCGAAGTGTGATTCGACTCGCAAGAAGGCCTCGCAGACGATGATGAAGGCCGATATATGCATGAAAGAGTTCGGCGGGAGGTCGTGGAAGTCGAGTCCGTAGAAGAACATGAGGCCCCTCACGAAGGGGTGGAGCGGGAAGGTCAGTCCTTGGATGAAATGAGGAATGAAGACCACCCTCTCGCCTGGTTTGGGGGTGGGGATCACCTGGCCCTCCTCTGCGGCGCGGTGGAAGATGTTGGCGGGGAGGTAGCCGGCCTCCTTGAGGTCCTGGATGTCCGGGTCTGTGACCGTGGAAGCCTCCCACTTGCCGTTGGAGCCGGAACTGGCCATGGCAGAGCTCGGAGGAGGAAGGGTGGAAAACCTAGATCTGGGCTCTGGAAGCTCAGGAGATTGGGGAAGCAGGGGTGCGAATGGAAAGTGCGGATAAGCCTTGGGGTTTTCTTTCCCTTTTATTGGGCTTGTCGCCGGTTAGCCTCCCTTCTGCGCCGTGAATCCCTCCGCTTCCCAAGGCGTGCGTGCCATTATACGCGCATGATTAAACATATCCCGTGTGAAACGGAGCACGATCTGTGCATTGATGGGTCGTGCTGATGAAAACGGCCTCGAACCGCGAATCGAGCTTTTGTGACTGGTTTAGCGGTCATGGTGGGTCATGACCTTTCAACTGAAAGGTCGTCAGGGAGCACTGTTTACTCCTTGACGTTTGGCCTTCAGGGCCGGGTTATACATGATGTTCGGACGATCTATGATCGGGAAAATTACACATCGTCGGAGGCCGAGCTAAACTCAGCCGATCACTATTCGGAGAAAGGAACTCGCCTCGCAAGCCAAAGACTCTGATCGTTTGAAGTAGCTGGAGCTTGGACCCTTGGCATTGGAGGCTAGTTCGGGGGCTACTGAGGGAGTTCTGGATTAAGGGGTCCTCGGGAGGCCAGCCTATTTCTTATGGGCCGGACTGTATGGGCTGTTGGCCGGACACTGGAATGATCGAAGACCTTGTCTCCAGGAAGGAAGCTTCGAGGATAGTGGCATATTCTCCACGTTTGGAGTAGCGAATAGGCATGTTTATCCCTTCGACGTGTAACCGACCATGTATAAACCCTAGGTACCCTCGGCGTCTATATAAGCTGAAGGGTTTTAGGTTGTAGGACAACAAAACTCATCTAGGGTTTTAGTCATACGATCTCAAGGTAGATCAACTCTGTAACCCTTATACCATCAATATAATCAAGCAGGACGTAGGGTATTACCTCCATAGGAGGGCCCGAACCTGGGTAAAAGACTGTCCCCTTCGTCTCCTGTTACCATCGCTTCTAGTCTCACAGCTCGGGACCCCCTACCCGAGATCTGCCGGTTTTGACACCGACAGTTGGAACAACAGCAACAGTAATAGTAACTTAGCAAGAACAATAAGTTAAAAAGTCATAGGCACTGGGTCGGTAACTCGTTGGATGATATTCATCATGTCACAGTCATAACCTAGGGCGATACAGAACTAGCTCCAGTTCATCAATGTAATGTAGGCATGTATTCCATAAATAGTCATATGTGCTTATGGAAAAGAACTTGCATGACATCTTTTGTCCTTCCCTCCCGTGGCAGCGGGGTCCATAAGGAAACTAAGGGATATTAAGGCCTCCTTTTAATATAGAACCGGAACAAAGCATTAACACATGGTGAATACATGAACTCCTCAAACTACGGTCATCACCGCGAAGTATCCCAAATATTGTCACTATTGGGTTGACGGATCATAACACTTAATAGGTGCATATGACTAGGCAAGATCGGATCAAGAACATAAATATAGAGATGATAACATAAACGGTTCAGATATAAAATCATGGCACTCGGGCCCTAGTGACAAGCATTAGGCATAGCAAAGTCATAGCAACATCAATCTTAGAACATAATGGATACTAGGGATCAAGCCCTAACAAAACTAACTCGATTATATGATGAATCTCATCCAACACCTCACCGACCAGCAAGCCTACGAAGGAATTACTCACTCCTGGTGGGGAGCATCATGGAATTGGCGATGGAGAAAGGTTGATGATGACGAAGACCGAAGATTCCCCTCTCCAGAGCCCCAAACGGGCTCCAGATCTGGCCTCCCGAAGAAGAACAGGAGGTGGCGGCGGCTCCGTATCGTAAAACGCGATGAAACTTTGTCTCTGATTTTTTCTCCGAAAATAGGAACTTATAGTGGCAGAAATAGGGCAAGTGGGGCAACGAGGTGGGCACAACCCACCAGGGCGCGCCCAGGGGGCCTGGCGCGCCCTGGTGGGTGATACTCACCCTGGCCCTCCTCTGCGGTGGATTTTGGCTCCAATAATTCACATATATTCTGAAATAATTCTCCAAAAAGTTTCGTTCCATTCCGAGAACTTTTATATCTGCACAAAAAACAACACCATGGTAGTTCTGCTGAAAACAGCGTTAGTCCGGGTTAGTTCCATTCAAATCATGCAAATTAGAGTCCAAAACAAGGGCAAAAGAGTGAGGAAAAGTAGATACATTGGAGACGTATCACCGCCTCGGCCGAGAGCGCAGCCTCTTACGCCATAAGCATGGCCGCATCCGCCGAAAGGGCCTCTGCGGCAGCCGATAGGGCATCTGCGGCGGCCGAAAGGGCTTCTGTAGCGGCGAAGAGGCGTCCACTGCGGATGCCGAGATGCATGCCGACGATGCGGCAGCGGAGGCCATGGAGCCCCTTCCCCACAAGATCTCCGAGCGAGAGCTGGAGATGCGGGAGCCGTCCGAGAGCGTCAAGCGCTGGGAGGAGTTGTGTGTGGGTTAGAAGGAGGTCAAGAAGCGCCTGTCCGTCGAGGAATCGGCGGCGGAGTACCAACGCGAGCTCTGGCTGCGCCACTACTACGAGTACTACAACGATGAGGGCGACACCGATGATGAGGGCAACGCCGAGGATGAGGACGTCGCCGCGGTCAAATTCAGCCTGGGGGACGCGAAGCCCAGACAAGTCGTCGACATCTCATCGAACATTGGTGAGGCATAGGTGTCGGCGTTCTGGGAACGGGGGTACCCAGACCTGCCTGCCTGCGGCCCAAGGCATGGCCCACTTCATCAACCAAACACAGCCAGGCGCGGCCCCACTCAAGGCAAAGCCCTCGCGAGGGTCCTAGGCTCGCGAGGAGGAGCAACATCAAGACCGGCAAGGGATGGGCCTCCTCAGGCCCCCTCCGGAGCGGCGGAGATCTCTATGCAAGGCCCGGCCTCAGGAGTCAAAGGTGACGCAAGGAAGGACAGGCGGGCGCCAGCGCGCCAGGCGGCACAGTTTCCCCTTTAGTGCAAAGGGAGCAAGGACGTACGCGGGTTCCCAAAGCACCCCCAAAGGTTTCCATTCCAGTGCAACAAGACCACAACCACGGGCCCCGCAGGGTGGATGTCATCGCTGAGCCCATCCCTGCGTCGTCGACAGCTACTTTGCAGGCGAAGACCGCCTTTGGGCAGGGCGGGCACATACTCCTGTCCCCCTTCAAAACTAGCCGTTGTGGGATCCCTTCCCGCCAGTGCGATAAGGGAAGAGGACCGGAGCCACCGCTATATATAGAGGGTAGGCTGCGCCGTAGAGGGGGATCTGGAATCCATTCCTCCACTCATCCATGACCGAGCCACAGAGGGCCTCGAACACCACAAGGAGAGCCCTCACGAGGCCCTAAAACACTGTACTAGTTCATCCACCCCACCTCCTCGAGAGGCAATCCACCAAAGCAGGAGTAGGGTATTATGCTTCGCAGCGGCCCGAACCTGGGTAAACTGTCGTGTTCATCTTCTTCCTCGTCATCGTGCGAGTTTGTTGCTGTGTTCATCGAGTAGCGAGCTAGGTTGGGCGAAGCCGCTGGGGATCTTCGCACACGCCCCTGTGTTCGAATCTTAAGGGTTTCGTGGAGCCCGAAATCTGACATTTGGCGTGCCAGGTAGGGGGCGTGTCGAAACCTCCCTCAGGTCTCGCCTCGCCTTCGCTCGCCACACTCATGGCGAAAGGACGACGACCCCATGCGGAGCGACGAGCCGCCCGCGTGGCGCGGCCGGCGCCGGCGGTCCGAAGCGCCCCGCGGCGCTCTGCCACCCCGTCAGCGGACACCATCACCAGCCGGGCTCCTAACGGGCACAGGGGGCTGCCGCCTTCACCGATCGCACAACACGCCCCCGTCGCCCCGGCTCTTCCACGCGCTCGGGTCGCGCCGCCACTCTTCCAAGTTTGTCAAGACCCAACACACAGACATGTCGCGCTCCTCGTGGCGCACGAGCTACAGCGCCAATGGGCCGCCTTCGACCGCCGCACTAATAAGGCCAGGCGCGCCGCTGGGCGCGGCACCGCCGCCATCGAAACTCAGGTGCACCTCAGCGGGGCCCGCGCCCGTGGGCTCGCACGACCGGAGGCCACGGCGCTTGGACCACACGGGCGCGCTCGGGACAACTGCGGCGGTCCGCCCTCACCCGGGACCTGGCTCGAGCCGCCGGGGGCGCAGGACCTGGCCGCGCGAGTGGGGCATAGCCTCGCGCCTCCCGGCACGCTCGCCAGGACCAGGGAGGAGGACCGGAGGATCAACTACGCCGGCGCCCGGGGGCTCGTGCAATTCAACAACGACCATGTTGCCGCGCGCCCGGGCCACGAAGGGAGCAACACCAGCTACCACGGCGACAGGAGGCGCACACGCGACTTCGCGAGCAACCCCCGCACGGACAGGTACGTGCAACCCCACGGGGGCGGCTTGCGGGGCTGGCCTCGTGAGGGTGCCCGGCGCGGAGACCCTCGCGAGGCACGCCCGCTGGTAGGGAGCTGCCTTGAGCAGACGTCTGGGTCTGGGGACCGGGGGTCACTCGCCTGGGAACGGAGGGTAGAACATGCGCCCTCGTACCCGGGCTGGGAGGCCCCAGCTTGGGGATGGAGGGTGGAACACACGCCCATGTCCCTGGGCCAGACGATCCCAACCTGGAGGCGAAGGGCGGAACGTGCGCCTTTGTCTCCGGGGCGCATGACGCTCGCCTGGAGACGGAGGGTGGAACATACGCCCATGTCTCCTGGTCGGTTTTCGCTCGATCACCAGCGGGCGATCATGTACTCGCCCATGTCCCCACGCCCGGCTTGCCCGACCTGGGGGCAGGGCCCCGAGTACCAGCATGGGAACCCGGGGGCCCCAGCGAGGCGCGCTAGGGCACCGCCCAAGGAACCCAGGGCCTCCTTCTGTGGTGGGCCTTCCAGCCAGAGAGCGCAAGGGGCTTCCCCTACGCTCGAGGGCCCGCCCAGGGCATACCCTACTTCGCCGTGATGAGCCTGGGGGCTGGGAGTGGGCTTCGTGCCCACGAGGCATGGAGCTCCCTATATACCCCCGGGACCTACACCGACCCGTGACACTCTTACGTAATAATGAGTGGGCTGTATACGCCCGGAGCCCCCCGAGGACGCGGAGGGGTTCCTCCCACGCAATGTGGCAGCCACAGCCCAGAGCTGGCGGAGAAGTCAACACTGCCCATCAATGGCTATGCCCATGCAACGTGGATGCCCTATGCTCAGCGCTGGGGGAAGACGAAGACGGGGGCTACCCTAAAAAGCCGGACGCGGCCTTTTTCTCGCTCTTTTTTGTATCCCAAGTTGCAGCCTCGATGGCCCCCCTTTTCTTTTGTGCTTGAACCTTTCAGAAGCTCGAGAATTTCATGACCTTATGTTTTAAAGAAAAAGAAGGGCGGGGACTTTTTCTCTTTGTTCTCTAGTTTTACCGATTTTGAGTTCTCTCTCTCTTTCTGGATTGGCGTTTCGCGACAAGCCGTGCGCTTTGACCCTTCCCGAGGCGCCTCGGAGCTGGGTAGCCAGGCCCGGTCGCCTCGGGGCATGCACCTTTGGGCAGTCGAACCCCACTCGTGGGCTCCGACCGCAGCACGACGACACAGCATGGAGTCTCGGGAGGCCCTAGGGCCTCCTGTGGCGGCAACCGGAGGAACGGAATAGGGGATCGCTCGAGCGTCAAAGGGGACTCCTGAGCAGCACGCCTCAGGAGCCTTACCGGTCACATAGCCACTTGCCCCTCTTGATGTCGTCCTTGGTGATCTGGTCGGCATCAAGGGTGTCGAGGCCTGACCCCGTAGCTGCGTCCTTGGTTATCCGGTCGTATGCAACGGCGGTCGGGAAATACGCGGGACTGGGACCTGATGACGTAGAGCGGTTTGAGCGTCAAAGGGGGCTCCTGAGCAGCGCGCCTCAGGAGCCTTACCAGTCATATAGCCACTCGCCCCTCTTGATGTCGTCCTTGGTGATCCGGTCGGCATCAAGGGTGTCGAGGACTGACCCCGTAGCTGCGTCCTTGGTTATCCGGTCGTACGCAACGGTGGTCGGGAAATGTGCGGGACTGGGACCTGCAGACGCAGAGTGCCGAAAGGGCCCCCAAACCATTCTACAAGCGAGGAGGAAGCGTCCCGGGCGGAGCCGCGGGCTACCTGGGCAGCCCAGTCGCGCCACACGGCGCGAGCAAGATCATCGCCACCCCGCAAGCGCGACAACCAGATTGGCAGCGACCCTGGATCAAAAGAAGCACGACGCCAGACATCTCATCGCCGGGGAACATATTTAAGGGTATTTTCAAAATACATAAAGGTTGCCACTAGGCCTCATGCATAACCCTATCAGGAGAACAAGAAGGCTACTCAAAGGGGGACGCCGTCGCCGAAACTCTCGCCACCGCCACCCGGAGACGGCCCCGCGCGTCCCGGCTCAGGCGCGGCCCTCGGCTTCGTCGGAAGAGAGCTCCATCACCAGGGCGTCCACATGATCCTTGACCCACTCGGCCAGGGCAGCGCGAGTCACCTCAGGCACGGGGCCAAGCACCGCCTCAAAATCAAAGTGCGGGTCGAGACGAAGGAGGTGGCTGAAGATGCTCGAGGCCGCCCGCTCGAGGAGGTCGCGACGCTTCTCCTCCACAAGCACGTGGATCTTCTCCGCGCCTTCCTCGAGGCATTCCACGACCCTGGAAAAGAAGCCCAGGTACCCGGCGTCGTCTGGGACCAAGGGGCTTGAGACGCTTGCGCCACAGATGTCGCTCAAGGCCCGGGTAGCCCTTCCCTCGAGGGACCGGAACATCTGGGAGCGCTCATGCTGGAGGCCGCGAGCTCGGGCCGCCTCGTCCGAAGCCTTTTCTGCCAGGGAAGCAACGCCCTTCACTTGTTTTTATAAGAAGGCTAGATCGGCCTCGGCAGCAGCCTGGGCATCCATCGCAGCTCGCCAACGCCTCTCCTCCTGATTTAACCTTTTCTTGAGGGCATCGACCTCGCCTTTCAGGTGGTCACGACGCTGGCAGAAACGCGACTCCTGGAGCTTCAGCTTCGCACGGTAGTCCTTGAGAAGGGAACGCCAAGCCTCTGCCACCCTATTGTCGACCTCCTCTTGGAACCTCACCTCGCGGGAGGCAAGCGACTCCTCAGCAAGAGATGCCTAGCGTTCCCTCACCTCCAGCCTCTCCTGCTCCAGGCTCTGCTCCAGCGCCTCCAACACCAACGAGTCGACAGGCGCATAGGGGCCCGCGCAGGCAGGGAGGAACCCGGTTGACGGGCCCTCAAGTGTGACCCTCCGCATCTGGATCTGCCTTTCGAGGTCGGCGTTCAAGGCCTGAAGCTCCCTAAGGCGTTCTTCGGAGGCCTTGCGCCGGCAGTCGGCCTCCTGAGCCTCGGCTAGGGTGCGCTCGCGGGCCTCCACCACCGCGGCAAGGGACTTCTCGGCCTTTGTGCGGGCGCGCTCGCACTGCAGGCGGCCGAAGTTCACGGCGACCTCAAGCTGATGCCATCCCTGCGCGAGGCGCTGGCGCTCCATCTCCAAGCGGGCATCATTGTTGGCGAGCCCCACCCCCAGGCGCCTTAGCGCGTCCGCCGTGGTGTGGAGCAGACCCCATGGCGCGGCGCTCCGGTCGTCAGCAGGTTCGAGGGACCGACCAGAACTCCCACCTTTCCTCAGGGTGAACGAGGGAGGTGTGCGGGGAGCCTCCCAGCCCAAACATGTACTCAGGGGCTGGGGGCTCCCGTACAGGCACTCCGGAAGAAGGGCGCACCCCCTGGGGCCCCACGTCACCAAGCAAAGGGGGCCCCAGGACGCTGCGCGATGCGACCCCAGAGAAGGCCACCAGATGGAGAAGCGGACCCATTCTGGGGAGCTGGAGGCCGTGGGCGAAGAAGACCGCAGGGGGCTCGCGCTCGGGGCCACAAGACGGCCGAACAGGCCCGGGTATGGGCACCCCGGTGGGCCGGACCCCGCGGACTACGGAAGAAGAGACCTCGAGGGGCTCGGCGGCTGCGGGCGCAGGAGGCGCCGACCCGTCTTTACCGTCGCCGGTAGGGAGCCTGCGAAACAGAAGCTCAGAAGAAAGGCGCCGGAGAAGAAGGCCGAGGAGGGCGTAGGCACTTACTCGTCTACGGCGATGCACTTCTTCTTCATAGGCGCCCACGGCGCCGAGGAGCGGCCGCCCCTGGGCGCCTTCCTCTTCCGTCTGGCGTCGAGGGCCCCCGGGGCCGATGCGTCTGCCGCCCTCAAGGACACGCACCCGGAACACTGTTCCCCCGAAGCCAACTCAAGGGAGAAGAAGTGGCGTAACAAGGCCACGGAGGGGAAGACACCAACAAAGGCCTCACACAGGAACGCGAAGGCCGAAAGGAGGACAAGGGATCCAGGGTCAAGGTGAAGCACGTGGATCTGGTAATGCGAAAGCACAGCGGAGAGGAAGCTTGAGAATGGTGGCAGTACACTCGACAGAAGGAGCGAGGGCCGCGCAGGAAGGGAGGACGGATGGCGAAATCGACGGGAGACGAAGGCGGCTCGGGGGCGTATGCCGGATGACTCGACGAATCTGACAATGGCCGGTCCAGTGCGAAGGAGAAGGAGCAACAGACCCCCGGACTGCCACGTATGAAGCCTGGCCCGCAGGCATTTGGGGCCCACGGCGCTTCGGGCCGACCATAAGGCTTCGCCCATAAGCCGGCTCGAGCGCGCCTTGGGCCCGAGGGCTACTGTCGGCGTTCTGGGAACGGGGGTACCCAGACCTGCCTACCTGCGGCCCAGGGCATGGCCCACTTCATGAACCAAACACAGCCAGGCGCGGCCCCACTCAAGGCAAAGCCCTCGCGAGGGCCCTAGGCTCGCGAGGAGGAGCAGCATCAAGACCGGCAAGGGATGGGCCTCCTCAGGCCCCCTCCGGAGCGGCGGAGATCTCTATGCAAGGCCCGGCCTCAGGAGTCAAAGGTGACGCAAGGAAGGATAGGCGGGTGCCAGCGCGCCAGGCGGCACAGTTTCCCCTTTAGTGCAAAGGGAGCAAGGACGTACGCGGGTTCCCAAAGCACCCCCCAAAGGTTTCCATTCCAGTGCAACAAGACCACAACCACGGGCCCCGCAGGGAGGATGTCATCGCTGAGCCCATCCCTGCGCCGTCGACAGCTACTTTGCAGGCGAAGACCGCCTTTGGGCAGGGCGGGCACGTACTCCTGCCCCCCTTCAAAATTGGCCGTTGTGGGATCCCTTCCCGCCAGTGCGATAAGGGAAGAAGACCGGAGGCACCGCTATATATAGAGGGTAGGCTACGCCGTAGAGGGGGATCCGGAATCCATTCCTCCACTCATCCATCACCGAGCCACAGAGGGCCTCGAACACCACAAGGAGAGCCCTCATGAGGCCCTAAAACATTGTACTAGTTCATCCAGCCCACCTCCTCGAGAGGCAATCCACCAAAGTAGGAGTAGGGTATTACGCTTCGCAGCGGCCCGAACCTGGGTAAACTGTCGTGTTCATCTTCTTCCTCGTCATCGTGCGAATTTGTTGTTGTGTTCATCGAGTAGCGAGCTAGGTTGGGCGAAGCTGCTGGGGATCTTCGCACACGCCCCTGTGTTCGAATCTTAAGGGTTTCGCGGAGCCCGAAATCCGACAATAGGGCGGCGGCTCGTCGACGTCTTTGTTAAAATTATGCGTAGTACTAATAGCCTTTGTTCAGAGAGCCGGTCTTTTGTTAGAGCTATTTCTAGTTCAAGCAGCTTGATGTTTTAGTGAACGTGCTCGGTTTAGTAACTGTGAGCTATGTGTCCGCTAATTTGTATACCCAAGTTAGCAGTTGATGTTAAATTATGCAATGATGTGGATGTGCACTATAACCAAGGAATACATGGGGAGGGGCAAAATTTTGTATGTTCTATATCATCGCACACGATAAAAACAGAAACACCGTGTCTGATGAAATCTTTGCGCGCCAAGTTTCCCTGCAATGAGCGAAAAAATTCGCCTACCGCCGAAATATCTGCCTCTCCCCCCTCCAAGGGCCACATTTCCCCTGTAACCTATCCCCCCCCGATCGCCACCGCCACATCTCTCCCTCTAGCATCCGACCGACACAGACACGCCATGGTCTCCTCGAATGACCCCTCAAGCGGTATCTTCGACGAAACTCTCACCAGCCAGTTATTCGTCTCTCTTCTCTCTGGCTCAACTAGGCTTAGGGTTTGGTTCGGAATTGGGGATTTTAAAGCGGCAGGCCGATTTGAGCCATTTCTGTCGATTGTAGATTCCTAGGACAATCACTTTGAAAGAATGGAGCGGGGTAGCTGAAGACCTGCCTGTTCATTGTCAACATCAATTTCCATCCGTGAAGTTACGAGCTTTTAAATCTAGGTGCAGTGGGAGGAAGTTTATGGGACGTGCAAAGAAGGTTAGCCTAACTATCGTTGTTAGAAATCATTTGTTATATTAGGTGTGATTCAGACACTCCCCGTGTGTTTTTTGATTCTCGATGTGGTTAAGACACTGTCACAGTTCTACGATTGTGAGTGCCATTTTAATTGACATAAGTAGTAATAAGGTATAAATTTGTTTGGATCACATGGTAGGAATCTCACAACATGACTATAAAACATAGCATTTATATTTAGCTTCCTGGTAAAATTGATAATTTGTTATTGCACATGACAGAAACAGAGGAGGGATGAGAACCAAAGCATCGTACTACAAAGACTCTTCGAGCAGAACCATGACATGGTCGATGAAGACCCATTTGAAGCACGCAAGTACAAGCATGGCCAGACATTTCTTGTTGGCGAATACTTTGAGGAGTGCACTTCCAGTTGTCGCAAGTTACATAAATATTGCATGGACAGAATGTCAGAAGGAGAAGATCATAACATTCTGGATGTGCACTACGACAGTTGCCATTTCTCTCACCTTGCAGGTACCATTAGTGTGGAATTCGAGGACTTTCATCTCTTCTTCAACTTCGATGAGCTTGTTGCCACTATTGTCAAATGCTTGATGTTGTAAGTACTTCACAAACTCTGATAAACTTCTCCATACAAGGCTGTAAATGAAAAAAAGCTAATTGTATTGTATTCCTCTCAGGGGATTGACAGTGCAGAGATCATTAAGGGTGCATGCACATTTCATAGATCCTGATTTAGCAAACTGCATTTTGTTAAGTAATAATGAGACACGCAAGGATTCCATTGATGATGTCGCCCATATCTTGTTGGACTTACAGATAGGAGAATTCTTCATGTGGCCATATCATGAAGAGTAAGTTAAATATACAACCATGCATACATTGATCGTCTTTCAGTTGTTCGTAAGTTCAAGGTTTTCTTAAACTGTAGACATCACAGGATCTTAGTGGTCATTGTTCGAAAACGCAACACAGTTTACTACGTGGATTCTCCCAGAGAGTCAAATAAGCCTCAGGATCTGAATGATCTTCAGGATTTCATGGATAGGTATTGAATTCTTTGATGTTAATATGAAGTGTTCATATCTTGTTCAAGAATTGAGTATGTGAAAATTCATCTTCATTTGCAGTGTATTGTCAAAGGACATAACTTTAGGAGGGAGACGGTTCGACCGCCAACTACCTCTGCAGCACGTGATCGTTTCTCCGGTAAGACAACGAAATCCGTTATTTTCAGAAAATGCTAGTCAGATGTTCAAGTTTCTAAGTAAACCTCTTTCTATTTCTCCCCAAAGAAAAAAAAGAAACAACTTACACCGGTTAGGTTGTTCCTAATAGGGAAAATAAATGACTAATACTGTACAAAATTTTTAGTGTCCTCAACAACAACAAGGGACCAGCCTATGTGGATACTACATTTGCGCACACATGATTAACCTATGCAGACATGTTGAATGTGGTGCCGATGCTGACAAGATAGAACCAGTAAGTTTGTTTCTTAATTACTATCTTCTACTCCACACGTATGTCACATTCTGATCTAAAAGTTCTGTAGTTGATCTTCGGACCGATGAACTCTGAACCGCTCGCCGCAGATGAATTGATGTCTGTTAGGAAATTTATCAGCACCTTTTTTATGAATCACTATATCAAGCCCACTAAAGACGTCAAAGATTTCAGGCTTCGTATGCCCCACTAGTAAGTACGCATTCATAAAGTGTTATCAGCTAAATATATACGCATGGATGCTTTGTTTTCCATGTGATCATGTCTTCGTATTTCATACACTGTGAGTATGTACTGCATATGTCGGTCTTAAAGCTGTGGAATTTAGCTAGCATTTGCTCAATTGCATATTGTCGTGAATTATGATGAATGTTCTTCCTGTGGACACTATTCGTTCAATTGCACATTGTGGCAAATTATGATGAATGTTCTTCATGTGGACACTATTTGTCGATTGCATATTGTGGCGAATTTGCTATTCGCAGGGTGATTCAAATGCGATATTTTACAATAACCTGGCCATTTCAACGCACACGGTTCAAGCAACTAAGCGTGTGTGATCCATATTGGAAAGCACACGCAACCCATAGCGCAACCACCTGTGATCTACAGGAAAAGCACACGAGATATAAACTGAAACGTTGGTGATACATAAGAAATCGCAAACGATTTGCAGCACTTGTACGCGTGCGTAGGAGCTCCTCAATCATTTGCAATAGCACCTTATCTCACACGTGAGCCAACATGAAACCGTTCCCGATGCAAAGACGATCGTACGCATAAATTTTACGGGAAACGTGTCCGATGATATCATGCATGGCAGACGGTTCCCAGGGAAATCTCGTGTGCGATGATGAAGATATTACACACAATTTATACCATGGCCTGTCTGGATTAGGTAATGTTTCGCAAACAGTAAAAGGTCAAACACCGTTTGTTTTCCATGAGCAATTAGACGCATTTGACTCCTTTTAGACCTGTGTGATTGATCCCAAATCCCACACGAACGCCCAAAATATAGTGTGTGCGATATGTTCCTGCACTGCACATGATTATGTTTGCAGATCGTTTGCGTTCGTCGGTCACCATCGCCGACGGGTTTTCTGTGTCGCGTGGAATGGACCCCCCTATCACCCACACATGTCAGGTGACGGTTTAAAACTGCGTCGCGAAAAGGGGGTAAAACTGTTTGTATAACACGTCGCTGCACCAGTGACCCCTTGCTAGCTGAGATTCCAGAGGAGGCAGAGCTAGGTCTGACATCAAAAGGGGAAGCGCCGGCAGGGGGAAGAGCAGCGGCTCCGGCGGAGGCATGAGGGGAGGCTCTCAGACCACTACCTGCAGCAATGGGGCGGAGGAGAAGAGCCCCAGCGATCGAAGCTCTGAGGATGCCCTGCCCAGAGCGTGGCAGCGCCCAGGGGCCAGGCCCGGCACGGATCGGACCCGCATCAGCCGTATCTCCCCCTGCCCTCCTACAGAGCCTCCATCCCCCAGCAGCCCTAGCCTCTTTGGAGAAGGGAGGGTAAGCTCAGGAATCGAAGCCGACGGGCGCTCGGGGCCGGATCTTGGAGAAGGCGGAGGAAGGCGACAGGAAGGGGAGAGCTCAATCCCAGGATCTGGATTAATCATCCATGGAGGAACCATGGATACTCTGTTTTCCAGTTGATTTCCTAGATCTTGCCCCTCCATCAGAAAAACCAGACCAACAAGCCCCAAGGAAAACAAAGCAGTAGACCCAGAGAAAGCAGAGAAATTGGGGTTGAAGATCGACAAGAGAACGAGAGATGGGAGGCGGAGAAAGGGAGGTGAGGGCCGGAGAGAGGGAGGAGGGAGGGGAAGGAAGGAGCTAGAGGAAGAGCGGCATGTCGCCAGTCCAGAAAGTCCTCAGGTGGCCTCAGCTAACTTAGGGCCAGTTCTTTTGTAGCTTATTTGGAGCTGTGGAAATAAGCTGCCCCCTACCCAGCTTATTCTAGAAGCCCAAACTATTTTTTATTTATTTTAGAAGCCTACTAATTAAAGATCAACTAGTAGGCTTCTAAAATAAAATTTCAGTTTGGACTTCTAGAATAAGCTGGGTAGGGGGCAGCTTATTTCCATAGCCCAAAATAAGCTACAAAAGAACTGGCCTTTAGTACTACTTAGCAGAACATGCGGGAGCAGGGCTCAGCCACGCCCGAGCGTGATTGGAGAATAGAAAAACCCAAATACTTATTAGTGCAGCTGCACTAATTGGACCTCCCGAGCGCACGCGCTGCAGCCATCCACTGGCTCACTGCGCGCATGACCATCACCGCATGTGTATTAATGTGGGGTTTCCAAAACTTAAAAAGTCATAACTTTTGATTCGAGTATCGAAATTCAGAACCGTTTTCACCGTTAGATTTCTCACGTCGAGTTCTTCAAAACTAGATCCCGTATAGATAGGTTTCGTCGAACTTTTTTTGGGGCAACTTTGGGTGCAATTGAGGCAACTTTACTGTTATTGAGAAGCAACTTCTTCTTTTTTCCGAGTAGGGCTGCATATTAGGTTGATTTGTATAAAAACAAGAAAATCACACAAAACTTGAAGCGGCTTAGTTAGATACAAGCAACTTCACTACACTATGTGTACCTGTCAAGTTTACTAACATTATCCCAACTTTTCAATGTATTGTAGGCAACTGAAATAGTAATGGCAGGCAACTAAGCGTCACCAGTAGGCAACTTCATAATGTTTGTAAGCAAGTTAGAAAAATAATGATACAAAACTTCATAATATTGTAGGTAACTAATGTGCAAAGTTAGGCAACTGAGCAGCAATGTTAGGCAACTAATTACCAATAACAAGCAACTAGGCATCCATACTAGGCAACTTCAAAGTCTTTGTGGGCAACTGAGACTCAATCATAGGCAACTGACGAACAACGGTAAAAAATTGAGCAGCCGTGATAGGCAAGTTGGGATAATGTTAGCAAAAATTCACGGGTACAAATAGCCCAGTGAAGTTGATTGCATGTAGCAGCCTCATGTTTCGTGTGACTTTTTCATTTTTACACAAACAAACATAACAGGCAGCCCTACTAGGCTAAAAAGACGGAGTTGCTTCCCTATAACACTGGAGTTGCCTCCATTACACATAAAGTTGCCCATAAAAAAAGTTTGCCGAAACCTATTCATATGGGATTTAGTTTTGAAGCATTCGTCGCGAGAAAACCAACCGTGAAAACGGATCTCCATTTTGACATTTGGTTCAAAAGATATAGCTTTTTGAAAAAAGGAAGGAAAGTAATTAATTGCGCTCGAGGAGAGAACCAGGTCACGCGCGAGTTTCCTTTTTGAATTGTCCTGGTCGCGTGTGGGTTTGCTCCTTTTTTTGGAAGAGTGCTCGCTCCCACAAACAGGCGCACGGGCGTCAGCTAGTCACGTCCATAGAAAAATATAGAAACAGAGGCAAAGCGGTCAAGCAGCTGAACAAGAGCATGTGCGTATATGTGATGATGGGCTTTTCCAAATTGGGCTGGGGGGGGGGGGGCACGGCCCCCTCAGACTTACACGTAGCACCTCCGTTGCGGATAACCCCTTCTCTTTCCCTCTCTCTCTCTCCCTGTGTGTCTCTCTTTCTATCACAATGTAGCCACCCTTTCATGCAACGGTACGGACACCATGCGTCCGCTTCCGAAGCCGGCTGGAAGCGAACGTCCCTCGACTACTCGGGAGCATCTTCGCCGGCATAGTAGGGTTCTTCATCCTCTACGTCCTCGGGCGTTGGTTCATATGCACCGTTTGGAAGTTCCTTTGCCGCATGACGATGGACAACCGCGCCGGGCATGACTACGACCGTTTCTTCGAAGGCCAGGTGCAGCAGGCGGAGCCGTGGCAGCTATCGCCCGAGCAGTCGGTCAAGGCGGACACGGTGCTCTACGGCCCAAGGAGCCGGCCCAGTCAGCCAACCTTCGAGGCCATCTGCCCCTCTGGATGATTCAATTTGTTTTGGTACATGTATCCATTTCATCAAAAATAATCTATTATATTATTAAAATGATAGAAACGCTACTGTGAAGATTTACCTGTCTAAAGTTATGATATTTAAACGGCTAGGATCTATTGGGTAAAAAAATAGAACGGAAGGTCAGAAGTCTACATGTATAAGGAGATGCAATAGATTTGTTTTGGGAAAGTATAATCAAATCGATCGACTGGCTCAAAGGTTCTTTACGTGGATGGCATGGACAGCTTAGTTTTTGTAAAACCAGTCTAAAGTTATGATATTTCAACGGCTAGGATTTATTAGGTAAAAAATTAGAACGGAAGGTCAAAAGTCTACATGTATAAAGAGATGCAATAGATTTGTTTTGGGAAAGTGTAATCAAATCGATTGACTGGCTCAAAAGTTCTTTACGTGGATGGCATGGACAGCTGAGTTTTTTCAAAACTATGGACAGCAAGGACTGATCAGCCAAAGTATACATACAAAATACGCATATGCAAATTGACCTCCGGTAGAAGCACTAGCGTGCATGGAACGGATTACATATGGGTACGTGTATGTACCGTGAGTCCAATACAACTACGTGTGACCTGCTGCATGTCCGGACTACAAAGCCAAACGGGAGAAATAAATGGGATGTTTTTTAGAACAACAGAGAGCTGAGATTGATCAGCTAAAGTCTACGTAGAAAATATGAATATGGAATTGACCTCCGATAAAAGCAGTAGCGTGCACGGGACGGACTACATGGGCACGTACGGTCTGAGTCCAATACAATCACATGTTAGCTGCTCCATGTCCTGATTATAAAGCAAAAGAGGGAAAAAAAAATAAAGTCCTTACACGCTACCACTACTAATCACATGAGGTGCACATGCAATTAACGAACGTACCAAATTGACTAGGTTGATACACAGTGTGCCCCATTGGCTTGGCACGATGCATGCATGGATTCAATTGGATAGCTAAGTGTATTTGAGAAATTTTAGTGTCAATTTAAGTGGATTTATTTATTTGACATACATCTATTTCGTGAAATCTCTCAGTTTATTCCAATAACTCTGATAAATAAATGTTGACATGTCTTTCAAAACAATAACTCCATATTGAATTAAATATGTATATTTATCAAATGTGGGTCACCGTGATATAAATATGCGAGATTCTTCTAATTTCTAATAAATGTGTCTTTTGGTAATCAATTTTTGGTTCAATGAAATACACATATTTTTTATAATGTGTTGAGCAACAGAGTCAAAGTGAGCATGACTATGACTCGGCATGACTATTTTTTGGTTCAATTGATACACACACATTATTAGAAATTAGAAGAGACATATTTTTGATAATGTGGGTCACCGTGATATACATATGTTTATGTTGATAATGTGAACAACATATTTTTGTGGCTATATGTGTTACGTATTAAGACAATTATTCTGTACATATAATATAAATTTCGTTATGTTTTAAGATGTTTGTTCCTAAATCAATTGTCGATCGTCGTGATTATAAATTATTTACCGATATTTTTTGAAAAGTTAAAAGCTAAGTCATAATAACTTTCTAAAAATTTGGAAGGACCTTTGACATTAATATATTTCTTCAAACATCTCATTTTCTCGATGATATGCATATAATATGTTGAATGCTCTTTTAAAACTATGTTCCTCATGCGTGATATATCAACAAACCGAATAAATACACTCATATGCATGTACATGCGAGCAATAGGTTATTTGGAATCTTACTAAAATGAAAACCACGTTGCATGGACAAGACAGTATACTTGGGGCACCCGTCATCTCCCACCATGTACCTACGACTTGATACTTCGAGTAAGTAGAAAGAAACTGAAATATCTACGCTGTCTATGGAGACGAACCACAAAAAGTATACGGCCAGGTGAGACAAAAATCTTCGTATGGCATAGGCAATGCTACACTGCAGTTAGGGCCATGTAAAGGAAGTGAGAAGTATTAATAAATTCTAGGTGCTTATACACAAGATATTTAGTCACTTTCAAATAGGAAAATGGTTGTAAAAAAATGAAGACGTGCAAGTAAATGGACGCACCCCATGTATAACAATGAAAATTAGATCCAACACAGTAAAGTGCTAAGAGATAACCAATAGTGAAAATATAACGAAACTAATAATGATCCTACAAGATTGAAAGATATGAAAATTACCTATTTTACCAGATAAAACAGTAGATATATATGGCTTGGATAGATATAACAATAATTAACGATTGCAATAAAGATGTGGTTTGGATAATCAGGTAATGACAACAATGATGTCGAGTCATACTTCAGAAAGAAAGAAAGAAAGTAGACAGAGTCTTACGCCCGAAAACCCAAAACCGGCTAGTTTAACACAACTCCACCTTGACAGAACGGCAACACAAATCTCTAGGTCACACTTTCTTTCCTTTCATTCTATTCTTCCTTCGTCTTCTGTCCTGAACGAATGAGGCTGCCGCCATGGCTACCTCAAATATGAAAGAACGCCATGAAAGAGGGGATTACGAACGAAGGTAATCCTTGCTGGCTTCTCTGAATCAAAATTTCTCTCATCCAAATGCACTGGCTGGAAAATTTAAGAATGAAATTTACATAGACACTGTAGTAGACCTAAGGAGATTTCAAAACGATGAATTTAGAGGATTAAAAAACATATGTCATAGTTGCAGAAATAATTCTATACTTGAATGGTTACACTACCTAAAATTAAAATCAAAAGAATAAATAACAGAATAAATGAAAACAATTAATGCACAAAAAATTCAGAGTAGCAGAAACATTTCTATACTACAATGAGTACCCTTCCTAAATACTAAAATCATAACAAATAAAACACAGAGATGCAGAAACATTTCTATACTATAATGAATACACCTTCCTAAGAACTAAAATCAAAAGAGTAAAGTTGTTGTATGTTTTTAAACTATTGCTTGAATGATTACACTACCTAAAAAATAAAATCAAAAGAATAACTAACAGAAGAAATGAAAACAAATTAATCCACACAAAAAATTCTTAGTAGCAGAAATATTTCTATACTAGAATGAGTACCCTTCCTAAATACTAAAATCAAAAGAATAAAACACAGAGATGCAGAAACATTTTTGTACTATAATGAACACCCTTCCTAAGAACTAAAAACAAAAGAATAAATTGGTGTATAATTTTAAATTATTGCATTACTGAAATACTTATTTTTCCTTCCAATTGCACATGCAAGGTTCACAAATTACGCACAAGGATCATAAGCAATTCCAAGCACGAGGAGGAGCAACTGATGAATTGTATAAGGTGAACTAAATAAGAATAGATAATTCTGTAGCAACAACAAAGGACTACATAGTTGTTTCCTTCCTTCGCACAATTACTAATTTCTTGAAAAAATGTTTACACAAACAGAGCAAGGAAGAACAACTACACCTACAAAATGAACAAGCATGGTCAAACAATAAGGTAACATAGCACATAGAGTGCAGACCATCATACATATTTTAGATACTATCAAACAGGCAAAGCATACACTCATTTTAAGTACTAAATATCCTTTTATCTTTTATGCATGTGCCGAAAATTGCAGAGGAGGTAAGCATCAGGAGTAGAACTTTGAAAGTAAGAAATTCGAAATATCCTTGCATGTATTCATTTGGAAAAATCAAGTTGGGGGATTTTCTCCTAAAATTGCACAAGCAGGAATCATAACTTGCTCAACTTACTAAAGAACAACTCTCACAAGAGGTAGCATACAATCTTTACATTAACAAATTTCATTTTGTAGTTATCAGATAGTTCGAACTACGACACAATGTTTGACAATACATGAGGATAATCTAAATGCAGAAGTCAAAACTACACTATTACTGTGTGATTCCAACATACCAGAAGAGAGTGAAAAACAATAACAAGGAATTGATATAAACAAAATGCAAGAGAAACTATCCCAGGAAGATATCGACATGTTCCTAAAAAATAAGATAGGCAACCAAAATGGCGCACTAATAAATAAAGAATTGCGGTACATGAGTAGCAGCAACCACTACAGAACATATAGTAAAATCCTAGTATTAGTAAAAAAGATAAGAATGTTATGTTGTGGTCATTTTAAAAGTTGCAACACAACATTGACATCAACTTCGACTCTCATAAAAGAAACAAAACTTATGAAACCTAAGATAGCTAACATCCTTTGAAATAGCATACTAAATCAAATGGTACGACTAAAATTTCACAACATTGATATAACAAATGGCATGACTAAAATTAAACAACATTGATATAAATCTTGTAGCATAACAAACACAACAAGTTCAATTCATGTTGCAGCAAGGTATATGAGGAGATCAAGCACCAATACACTATTTAAAAATAAGTAATGTATCATTTTGAAGCAAGAAAAAAATTACACAACAAATATATTAAAATTTTATGATAACAAGGAGAGCACATATAACTTCATTTTGAAGCAAGATATATCAGCTATTCAACTAGGAATAGTACTATAAAGAACAAGTTGAACTGATTGGCAAAATCCAACCATTCTAAAAATGCTACCACAAATTGCAACACAATAATTATAAACTTCCAACAAAACATTAACAACAACATCAACTATAAAACCTACAGATCTTGTATAGGTACTTTGGTAACAAAAATACAAAAAGGTACATGACATTGTCTACAATTGCATAATAATTATTCAAAACTTGCACAATATCATTGAAAGCAACTACAAGTTCATCTAACAGCATGTACACACATGCCTTCATAGGTAACAATATAACACCTAAAACTCACTATCACAGTAGCAATCTCACAATATTAGACCAAAAAAACATTTATTATAGATAACTGAACAAAAAGAGAAGCGGATTTGAGATTTAAACAGAGCATAGAACAATCTGACAAATCAAAAAAGCTACAGATCTTAAACAACAACAAAGTCACAACAAATCAACTAAACTACAGAAGATCTAATCCATCAACTAAGCTAGCACAGATCTAATCTAATCCATCAACAATGAACCACTAGTAGAAAACAGGCCTTCCGTTTCAACCTTTAGTCCCGGTTTTGCTTTGGACCGGGACTCGGTTCCAACGGCTAGGAGCTGTCAGGGGGTACGGGCCCCATTAGTCCCGGTTCTTTTAGTCCCGGTTTGTGATACAAACCGGGACTATAGATGGACCTTTAGTCCCGGTTTGTATAACCAACCGGGACTAAAGCTCTCCCTATATAAACCCTTCGTCCAGCCCGACTCCATTTCTCTGTTTCTCCATTCGAATTCCCCTCTCTGTTCTTCCCCTAGCTCGAGCTCCTCCCTCCATTTTTGCCAAGATTTGTCAAGATTTGAGGCACCCCAATCCATCCAAGTGTCCACAAAGGTTAGCAACTTTGTCCTTTCATCTCTTATTGCTAGATCAGCTCGTGCTATGCTTTATAAGTATAGTGATTTGTGGGTTTTAGTTTGGGTGTAATTATGTGGTAGTTTTTTTAATTTATATGCAATTTGAGCTCAAATTAACTCCTTAGTTTGCATATGTGTAGGTGTGGTTTACTTAGTGTGCCTTCCCGTCCCCGTCCTAACCACCGTCGATCGACCACACCGTCCCGTCGCCGGCACCACCTTGGTGAGCCTCTTCTTGTGTTCTTATCATTTTTATAAATAAAATCGTATTTGTATGATTTAGATAGTTACTTGCATAGTTTTCTTACTTGTATGATTGTTGTTATATATAGTGCCATGGTTATGATATCCGTGCCCGTCGGCCCTCGTCCGGTTTACGATTCAGATGTGGTATATTCTCTTTTATAACTATTTGTTGCATTTCGTGTTAATGACAATTATGCCCATCAAGTTGACATAGATATTTTTATCTAGGAGGTAGTTGAACCGGAAATGCCAACCGACCCTATTGTCGAGAAGTTAAATTTAGTTGAAAAAGAAAACGAGGATTTGAAAGAAAAATTGAAAAGAGTTGAAGAAGAGAAAATGAAATTGGAGTTGTACGTTGCCGATGTCGTCGATGATCACAAGATCAAGATGGATGCAATGCGCTTGAAGATTAGAAAGATTAGAAAATATGCCATTAATAAAGAGGCTTGGTATCATTATGCTGTTGGATCAATTTTTACCTTAGTTGCGATTTTGATCGCATTTGTTGTTGCATTTAAAATGTTTTAGCTAGATAGTTTTATGTTGTTTTATGAGAATAAGTGTGTATGAACTGTATGTATGAACTTGTATTAATTTGGTCTTCTCGGTGTTGTGTAATGAAGATGAACCGGCAATGGATGTACTTTGACCGACGCTCTCCCCAGTTCATTAATGGCGTGCAGAGTTTTTTGCGTGCGGCTGAGGCAAACAAGCGGGATGGTTTTATGTGTTGTCCATGTGGTGTGTGTAAGAATAATAAGACTTACTCTAGCTCAAAACAGATTCACGTCCACCTGTTTACGTCCGGTTTCATGTCCGGCTATAATTGTTGGACCAAGCACGGAGAAAGAGGGGTTCTAATGGAAGAGAATGAACAAGAAGAGGATGACGACAACTATCCTGGGTGTCCTGAATATGATGGTAGTACAATGGGGGAAGAGAATGAAGAAGAAGAAGCTGAGGCATCAGATGAGCCCACTGATGATCTTGGTCGGGCCATTGCTGATGCAAAGAGAAACTGCGAAAATGAAAAGGAGAAGTTGAAGTTGCAGCGCATGTTAGAGGATCACAAAAAAGCGTTGTACCCAAATTGCGAAGATGACAACACAAAGCTCGGTACCACACTCGAATTGCTGCAATGGAAGGCAGAGAATGGTGTAGCTGACAAGGCATTTGAAAAGTTGCTGAAAATAATGAAGAATAAGCTTCCAAAGGACAATGAATTGCCCAACAGTACATACAAAGCAAAGAAGGTTGTCTGCCCTCTAGGATTGGAGGTGCAGAAGATACATGCATGCCCTAATGACTGCATCCTCTACCGCGGTGAGTACGAGAATTTGGATGCATGCCCGGTATGCAATGCATTGCGATATAAGATCGGTCGCGATGACCCTGTTGATGATGTTCAGGGCCAGCGCCCCGGGAAGAGGATTCCTGCCAAGGTGAGGTGGTATGCTCCTATAATACCACGGTTGAAACGTTTGTTCCAAAACAAAGAGCATGCCAAGTCGTTGCGATGGCACAAAGAAGACCGTAAGAAAGACGGGAACTTGAGAGTACCCGCTGATGGGTCGCAGTGGAGAAAAATCGAGAGAGAGTAGCCGGACTTTACAGATGACCCTAGGAACGTATGGTTTGGTTTAAGTGCAAATGGCATTAATCCATTCGGGGAGCAGAGCAGCAAGCATAGCACATGGCCTGTGACTCTATGTATCTATAACCTTCCTCCTTGGTTGTGCATGAAGCGGAAGTTCATTATGATGCCAGTGCTCATCCAAGGCCCTAAGCAACCCGGCAACGACATTGATGTGTACCTAAGGCCATTAGTTGATGAGCTTTTACAGCTGTGGAATAAAAAAGGTGTACGTGTGTGGGATGAGCACAAACAGCAGGAATTTGACCTGCGAGCGTTGCTCTTTGTAACCATCAATGATTGGCCTGATCTTAGTAACCTTTCAGGACAGACAAACAAGGGATACCATGCATGCACGCACTGTTTAGATGATACCCAAAGTATATATTTGGACGAATGCAAGAAGAATGTGTACCTGGGTCATCGTCGATTTCTTCCGGCCAAGCATGCCTTAAGAAAGAAAGGCAAGCATTTCAAAGGTGAGGCAGATCACCGGAAGAAGCCCGTCCTCCGTACTGGTGATGAGATACTTGATATGGTCAAGGATTTACAAGTAATATTTGGAAAGGGTCCTGGCGGACAATCTGTTCCGACTGACACTGAGGGACGCGCACCCATGTGGAAGAAGAAATCTATATTTTGGGAGCTAGAATGTTGGAAAGTCCTAGAGGTCTGCTCTACAATCGACGTGATGCACGTGACGAAGAATCTTTGCGTGAACCTGCTTGGATTCCTGGGCGTGTATGGGAAGACAAAAGATACACCGGAGGCACGGGAGGACCAGCAACGTGTGCACGAAAACGACGGCATGCATGAGCAGTATGAAGGTCTTGCCAGCTACACTCTTACCAAAGCAGAGAAGGAAATCTTCTTTGAATGCCTGCTCAGTATGAAGGTCTCATCTGGCTTCTTGTCGAATATAAAGGGAATAATAATTATGGCGGAGAAAAAATTTCAGAACCTAAAGTCTCATGACTACCACGTGATCATGACGCAATTGCTTCCGGTTGCGTTGAGGGGGCTTCTACCAGAAAATGTTCGATTAGCCATTTTGAAGCTATGTTCATTCCTCAATGCAATTTCTCAGAAGGTAATCGATCCGGAAATCCTACCAAGCTTACAGAATGATTTGGTCCATTGTCTTGTCAGTTTCGAGTTGGTGTTCCTACCATCCTTCTTTAATATTATGACGCACGTCCTTGTTCACCTCGTCGAAGAGATTGCCATTCTGGGTCCTGTATTTCTACACAATATGTTCCCCTTTGAGAGGTTCATGGGAGTCTTAAAGAAATATGTTTGTAACCGTGCTAGGCCAGAAGGAAGCATTTCCAAGGGCCATGAAACAGAGGAGGTTATTGAGTTTTGTGTTGACTTTATTCCTGACATTAAGCCGATTGGTGTTCCTCAATCGCGGCATGAGGGGAGACTGCGTGGAAAAGGCACGCTTGGACCAAAATCAATAATATGTACGGACGGGCATTCTTGGGTGCAAGCACACTACACAGTTCTACAGAATTCTACCTTGGTCACCCCATATATCGAGGAACACATGGATATTATACGCTCGAAGAACCCGGAGAAGTCTGACCCCTGGATTCAACGTACACACATTGAGGCTTTCGGCGGTTGGTTGCGAACACATCTCATGAATGACGACAATGTTGAAGATGACTTGTACTTGTTGGCCAAGAGACCATCTTCGACTATATTGACTTTCCAAGGGTACAAGATAAATAGGAATACATTTTACATGATCGCCCAAGATAAAAAGAGCACCAACCAAAACAGTGGTGTTCGCTTTGACGATGCGGCAAACACCAAGGAAAAGGACACATATTATGGTTACATAGAGGAGATATGGGAACTTGACTATGGAGGTGATTTGAAGGTCCCTTTGTTCCGGTGTAAATGGGCCAATCTGACTGGAGGAGGGGTAATGGTAGACCCGCAGTACGGAATGACAACAGTGGATCTCAACAATCTTGGGCACACAGACGAACCATTCGTTCTAGCCAATGATGTGGCGCAAGTTTTCTATGTGAAGGACATGTCTACCAAACTGGAAAAAAGGAAAGATAAGAAAGCGGATACATCATACGATGAGCCAAAGCGCCACATAGTTCTTTCTGGGAAAAGAAACATCGTGGGAGTGGAGGACAAGACAGACATGTCAAGAGATTATGAAAAGTTTGATGAAATTCCTCCCTTCGCAGTGAAGACTGACCCAAGCATCATGTTAAATGAAGAAGATTGTCCATGGTTACGGCGCAATAATCAAGGGACACACGCGAAGAAAAATTTTTATACCCCAAGATCCCACTCTGGGATGTGACTGGCTGCACCGTCATCACTTTTCTTCTCTAGTGAGTAGCCGGGATGGTTCAGTTTGTACACGAAGTGCATCCAGTTTTTGTTGTAACCCTCTCAACTTTTTACCACTTGCTATGTGGGTGAAATGATGGTACCATGCCAAGTTTCAACCTTTTCAGAGTTCATTTGTGGTGCTTTTTAATTTCAGGGTCATTTAGCTCAAAACAAATCATTAAATGCATGAAAAATAGCAAATGAAGTTAGATAGGGTTGAAATTTTAGTATGTGGCTTCTAATGGTTCATATTGAATGCACAAAAAGTCTGGAGTTGAAATAAGTTAAAAAAATTAAAATCCTTTTGTAACAACGAGTTTTCGTCCGAAACCCCGATACTTCGAAGGAGATTGTCCATTTTGTACACGAAGTGCATCCAGTTTTAGCCGTAACGCTCTCAAATTTTTAGCACATGCTATGTGGGTGAAATGATGATACCATGCCAAGTTTCAACCTTTTCAGAGTTCAGTTGTGGTGCTTTTTAATTTCAGGGTCATTTAGCTCAAAGCAAATCATTAAATGCATGAAAAATAGCAAATGAAGTTAGATAGGGTTGAAATTTTAGTTTGTGGCTTCTAATGGTTCATATTGAATGCACAAAAAGTCTGGAGTTGAAATAAGTTAAAAAAAATTGAAATCCTTTTGTAACAGACGAGTTTACGTCCGAAACCTCGATACTTCGAAGGAGATTGTCCATTTTGTACACGAAGTGCATCCAGTTTTTTCCGTAACGCTCTCAACTTTTTAGCACATGCTATGTGGATGAAATGATGATACCATGCCAAGTTTCAACCTTTTCAGAGTTCAGTTGGGTGATTTTGATTAAAACAAATGAAGATATAAAACTAAAAGAGTTAAACAGAATCTGATTTTGATTAAAACACCTATTTAAATTATCCTAAAAATTCCCAACTTTAACATAATGATAAAACATACTAATATTAAACAACAGGAAAAACAATCACTCAAAAATCTATTTTTAAACTAAAGTTATTCACAAATTACTGTTTCACACAAATTTCAAATGAATTCAAATTTAAACTATTTCAATTGGAAAACTACTGGCACTAATAGAAAGTTTGTAATTGTTTTGACCTAGAGCAAAAAGATTCATTAAAAAACTATAAATATTCTGACAGTTATTCCAAATATAAAAACAGAAATTAGAAAAACAAAACAAAACAAAAAAGAGAAAATACAGCTGTAGTCCCGGTTGGTGCTACCAACCGGGAATAAAGGTCCCTTCCCACGCGTAATTTGGGCCGCCGAAAAGACCTTCCCGCGCGGAATCCCGGGAGGACCTTTAGTCCCGGTTGGTGATACCAACCGGGACTAAAGGTCTGTAGTCCCGGTTGGAGCCCCGACCCGGGATTAAAGAGTCCCTCTATATATGTTGTTTCTTCCCCAACCTCTCCCATTTTGCCCGCCGACGCCGCCCCTGCCCCGACGCCTCTTCTCCCTCGACCTCGCCGTCGCTCTGGCCCCTCTTCTTCCTCGACCTCGCCGTCGCCTCGACCTCGCCGTCGAGCTCGCTGTTGCCTCGACCTCGCCGCCGAGACCGCTGTGAGCCACTCTCCTCCCTCTCCTCCTGAAGCCCCCCTCCTCGTCCGCCATTGCCGCCATGCATGGCCACCCCTCCCCGTCCTCCATTGCCGCCATGCATGGCCGCCCCTCCCCGAGCCCATCCCCCACCTAGAGCCACCACCGGAGATGCCCGAGAGCCGCCGCGCGCCCCATCCATCTCCGGCGTAGGAGCCCCGCCTCCCCGTCCATCTCCGATGTCGTAGGAGCCCCGCCGGTGCCGCAAACACACACACACACACAGACACACATATTGTTTAAAAACGTGCAAATATTTTCTAATTGTTAGAACATCTTTTTAGTGTTATGATTTTTTTATGGTTGGTATGCAACATTTTTTCATTAAACAATGTGTTAAGAAAATTGTAGTAGATGGATAAGTAGATTGATATTGTTAGATGATTTTGTTTATGATGCTTTTTATATTTTAGTTGTTTTATGTTTTAGTTAATTAGGAGTCCTAGGAAAAATTAGTATGTGTATGTTAGATTAGAGAAAAATTCTTGGGTTTTGAAAAAATTAGTGATTAAACGATAAGAAAATGTTCTCATAGGAATTTGTCTCGACGTCGACGATGCCTGGCCCGCATCCTCGTCGTCGTCGAGTCGGCGTCGACATCCTTGAGAGGCGCAATGTCCGGGACTGGGCTCCGCCGGGCTGGCACTGGGAGGTGCTACCTTCCCGGGCTCAGAGCTTGGTGAGGAATCCTGGTCTCGTCGTCGACCCGGAGCTTCTTTGGTGGCGGTCACATGTGCCACTTTCGGTGCAGAGGGAGCGGGCCCCCGCGGAGGTGGTACGTCGCCGTGTCAGGGAGGAGGACGAGCACGTCCGTCGCTACATGGCGGCGTTGGACGCCAGGTTCAACAATACCTGGCAGATTCTTTAGGAATCTCACCCGAGTTATGATCCCGTGATGGTCGTTCCTTATCTTTGGGTGTCCACCACCCGCGACTCAGGAACCGCTAGTGACTTAGATTATTCGATAGTATTCGATCTGTATTAGTGATCTTATATGATAATATTCGAGATGTATTAGTTAATATTTGATGATGCATTAACTGGATTATTTGAGATGATGTATTGGTGATATTATATTCGAGTTCATTATAAATGTATTAGTGATATTTTATCGGTATAATGCGTGTGTGACTTTCGGTCTGTCGTTGCTCCTTGTGTGACTTTCATGTGTGTTCTTGATGGAGGAATCCCGACTGTTGTCGTGGGGGGCGCCTCCTCTTCTTCTCTTCTTTGCGATATATTCGTCGGTATAATGCGCAAGAAGAGAAGAGGGGGGCGTCCATCACCGACGGTCGAACTATTACTGTGAGAGAGTGTCCACCAACATATATACACCACCATATCAGTGTGAGAGAGTGCGCACCAACACACCATGAGATATGAGAGTTATTTAAGGAAAGCCTCGACGGACCGAAAGTCACACACACATTAGGATCCAAGTGTGCCGTAATTCTTGAATCATGAACACATGAAATGTCATCGTTATCAGACGACGATAGGATCCAAGCGTGTGAACTTTGCGGTGAAGATAAGGGTCTTTGCGACCAGCCTGGGCTGCGAGACGGCAGGTTCTTCACCATGAAGCTTTACGAGGACTTTGATATTTCTACAGTACGCAACGATGACAACTGTTTTTTCGTAATTAAGCATGACTTCTGTTTCTTTCCTTCAACGCGTAATTTCTGTTTTATACAATTCGACTAGTTCATCCCCTGTCATGCAAGACGGTATTTCTTGGAGAGGCTCGGTTTCGAAGAGCACGAGAGTTTCGAGACGAGGACAGCCAACCTGAGGACTAAACATGGTCACACATTTCTGGTGAAATTAATGAATGCACCTGATAACACAGAATTAGGGTGCTCAAATTGGGAAGCTCTTTGCAAGGCATATGGATTTCAGGAGGATATGGAAATAACCTTCGATCTTCGTCCTGAAGATCATATTGAAGGAAACATCGACATTTGGGTGGATGTCAATATGCTTCCTGTTTTACCTCCATGTGAGTTTGTCAACCATGCATATTTTTCAAGTAATTTGCATTCTATATTTAAAAATATTTGGTGTTCATCCATACTAAATTTGTTAATTTATAATTTATAGCTTATTTCGTTTCTTCGAGTGAAACACAGAACATAATTGACACGACACACTACACTTATGGATCACATCTAACTTGGGAGGAGAAGGATGTTCTTATCAACTTTGTTATTGGTGTCCTAGTTGGTAGGGAGATCTTCCCGTATAATTTGGGAACTGGCCCAAATTATACATTGTATAGGACACTAGTGCATAGGTTGAGGGCGGATGACATTCGCCGAAATATCTTGGTAAGAGTTGCTAATTAAGTACACTAGTACTGTTGCGTAAATGGTATTGATTACATTGCTAACTAGGCTACTATTATGTTCTTCAACAGAAACTGCCAAATGAAGTTGTGCCTCCGTTGATGCAACTCGAAGGTAATATGACAATTAAAAGCCCCTTCCAGCCCGAGTTCTCTTTTGCATACTAGACTGAGCGCAAACCACCAAGACGGCTCCAAATTGAAGCACGGGGACAAATAAAAAAGGATCGCAAGCCACAAGTTGGAGACCGTTGGATCTCTTTGCTTCATCATGGAGACATAGGTGTTATTCTGTTTTATGTCATTTTACCTAGGAGGGAGGACTAGGTCCTATGAGAGAGAAGTGTTTCTGGTTTATATTAACTTGCATGATCGATTAGGATGATTAGTATTATGATGTTTTTGTGTTTTATGAGATTTTAACTTGTTATGATTAAGATGATGATGAGTTGTTAGATGAGTAAGATGATGATGAGTTATATGACATATATTTGATTAAAGTGGATGGATACAAGTGATCATGTTGAATTAGAGGAAAAAATTAAATGGAAAACACAAAATGAAAAGGAAAAATAAACAATGAAGCCTTAACCGCTAAACCTTTAGTCCCGGTTGGTGTTACCAACCGGGACCAAAGGACCCCATGCCCTGGCGCGCGCTGCCGGCCACGTGGCCAGGGTTTAGTCCCGGTTCGTAGCCAACTGGGACTAAAGGCTTGGACCTTTAGTCTCTATACTTTAGTCCCGGTTGGGGAACCGGGACTACATGCCCCTCCCAACCGGGACTAATGTCATGTTTTCTACTAGTGAACCCTAACCATGCATCTCATACACAAAGAAAATCATAGATACCAACATCACCATGCACGACCATGACTGCAGCACCGGGTTGCAGCAACAACACTGCTGCGACCACCCCTTGAAGCACCAGCGATGCTCCATGAAGCATCGAGAATGCTTCGGCGGGCCGGCAATGCTTCAACACAACACAAATGATAGTTTGTTGTAGCACCAGTGATGCTCTGACGGCCCTGACGATGCTCCATTGCAGCATCGACGATGCTTCGACGGCCCCGAGGATGGTCCGGCAGCCCCGACGACTCTCCGACGGCCCCGGTGATTCTCACTGGCGAGGTTTCGCAGGCCCCATGATGCTCCATTGCAGAACCCGTGAGGTTCTGGCAAACGACGTTGGTCCATCACAGCACTGGTGATGCTCCGGTGGCTCGAGAATGCTCCATCACAACACCAGCAATGCTCCGTTGTAGCACCGACGGCCGCCAACGAGTGATGTGTTGCAACGCCGGTGTCCCTATCCGCAGGCCATGCCAACGGCTGATGGAGCAAACACACATTGCCGGGGGTTTGTAGTAGAGGCCTGCCCCACGGCTACGCCTGTTCATGGACAACCCGGCCCGGCGGCCCGAACCCGAAGCCCGACATTCGGGCCGGGTTCGGGCTTCCGTTTCTCGCCCGAAGCCCGTCCCGAAAGCCCGAAAAAAGCCCGAAATAGCCACACACATATATATATATATATTATTAAAAATATAGGTATAATAAACTGATATAATATCCCGAATATGATTAATTTAAATAAAAAAGTATCACTGTTCATGTGTTTCGGGCCGGGCCGGGCCGGGCTCGGGCTTGGGATTTTTGCTTCGGGTTTTGCCAAGCCCGACCCGAACCGGGCCCGGCCCGAAGAATGATCAGGTTTACCCACGGCCCACCCTTCGCACCGCCCGGAGTGAACGGCTCGACCTCACAACACCGCTTGCAGTGAGACGCAGCGCAACAGGTGCCTCTAGCATGCGACCTCACACCCCCGCTCCTAGCAAGCGCCACCAACGTCCCTGCAGTGGTTGCGTCCAGGAGATCTCACAGCAGCTGCACCTGCGAGGGCTCGCAGCAACTCGTGGCCGGTGTGGAGCACGGAGAGCACCTAGCGTCTCACATGAGGGAGACCGAAGGATGTTGGGATGGAAAGGGAGAAGAGGGAGATGCTCTCATGGGATTTGTAGCAAATAAGGGGAGTGGCTGAGCTCATCGGAGGACGAGTCTGAGAGAGAGGCGAGGGTCGGCCGCACCGGAGAAGAATAATTGCAAAAGGGACGAGAGTTGGAGAGGATAAGGTATGAAGCCCTAGGTCCACAAGACACGTGTGTGGCATACGACGCAACTTATGTAAAGTGAGAGATCAGTCGCAAACCAATGTGGTTGGATGGTTAGAGGGATAGTGATATCCCCAGCCTATCAGGGTTAAAGTCCTGGTGCTTGCATTATTCCTGGATTTATTTCAGGATTTCCAACGATACGCTTTCAGTGGGAGGAGACGTTCTCGTCGACGACGAGGCGTCTATGGTGACTTCGTAAATCTCAAGATGATATGTCGGTTCAGTCTCTCGGAGGTGCTCATAGGGATAGGGTGTGTGTGTGTGCCTTCATAGGGATGAGTGTTTGCGTGTGTATAACGCTTGCGTATGTACTATGTCAAAAAAAATCAGTCGGTTGGAAAGAAGACTTTTCCCGATTCAAAGGGAACCATGCAATCCACATGCAAAGCAAAAAATAATGTTCCAAATATAACTACAAGGTCCACCCATGAAGTGTACCCGCCCATGTCCCCCAATAAATAACATGTCACCACCCCATGGGCCGAGTTTTAGCTGCAAAAAAGTCAAAAAAATCTATAAAAAAAAGTCCTCAAGTAGGAAATAGAGAATTTAGTGTATACGTAGCTCATTGTCCGCTGCCCGATCAAAGGGCCTTCACTCCGCCAGTCGATTTTTGACCGGCAACGATGAGGATCAACGACCCACTTCATAGAATTTTTATATTGTCCGGTCTTCTACTTGTGATTGTACGGTTTTTCTGTTTCATTTTTCTGTTTAATTAGTGTTTTCTGTCCTTTTCTCATTTTCAGTTTGCATGTTCGCCAAAAAGTAAACTAAAAACATTTGTTTACATTTGTCGTTATATTTCAAAACAAGTGTTCGTGCATTTTTTAAAATCTTCATTTTGTATTTTGATAAAAATTATTGTGTAATTGCAAAAATAATAAATTGTGTTCTAAAATATGTGTCATGTATTTTTTAAATATACAAACTATATTTTGAAAATGTTCATATGTATTTGGAAAAATATTAAAGGTGTATGGAGTGGCTAGTTGTCATGCTACACCGTGCAGTTGCAATCGAGTTACGATGTGTACAGTTGTAAGTCCTATGTGGATACGCAACTGTCGCACAATTTTATTTTGTTTTGTAAAATCCACTATAGTTAAATACCTCTCGTCCCTTGGCGGATCCTCGTCTTATGATGTAGCTTTGGAGTGATGGAGGAGAAAAAGAGAAAAGGGGGAGAGAAAAAAGTCCCCAACGTTTTACCTTTTGTTTTCAAAATCATGTTGTATTTATAAATATAAAATAGTGGTAGACATGCAATTGCCCTGACAAAACATCACAAAGTTGCATTTGCGTTAAAGACGTGTAATTGTAGTTGGGGGCGACTCTTATAGTTGCATGCTTAGTGGTGGACCTGCAACCGTCATCCCTCCCTCGAAAAAACACTAATGAGTTGCAGTTGTGTGGAAGACATGAAGTTGCATAGCCTAGGCAACACTTGCAATTGCGTCTCTGGTGGTAGTCATGCAAATGCAAGCCCCCACCCCTTAGAAAATACCACAAAGTTACAATCAGGGATGACGTTTGTAGTTACATGCTTAGTGGTAGACATGCAACTGTCACCCGTTAAAACATAACAGAGTTGCAGTCGGACGCGACATTTGCAGTTGCATGCCTAGTGGCAAACATGCAACTGCTCCCTCCCCGACGAAACACCACAAAGTTAAAATCGCATTGAAGTACAGTCAGGACACGCCACAAGTAGTTACATGCCGAGTTGCGGACATGCAACTAGACCCCCTCCCCAAAACACCACAAAGTTGTAGTCAAGCCAACACTTGCAGTTGCGTGCTTAGTGGCAGACATGCAACTTGATATTTTCTTATAAAATCTATGCATTTGTAAAAGAACAATGAATAGAAAAAATAAAAAGGAAAAAAGGAAAATAAAATAATGTTTGAACAAAATAATAATAATAACAATTCACCGCTGAAAACGGATCACTAATCGGATTAACAGTTCGCGAGATAGAACATTTTGAAAATTCTAATTTAACAATTAATACAATTATGTCAGCATGAGGTGAAAGATTCCTCCATACATGTGCTCTCTCTATTAGGAAAATCCAGTTGGAGAATTGTCGCACGGAAGAGCATGCGTGCACATGTATGCAAATTAGATTTTTTCCCATTTTTCATTTTAAAACACGGTGGGTGGCTATCCAGATTCACGATAATATCTCTCTAAGAGTCGTGCATATATCTTTTTCTCAGGATAATATGCAAAGAAACTTCTCTCATATTTTTCTCCTTCTCCATGTTAATGAGTTTCTAAGATAACATCATACCACATAGACCCATCCCTTTTTTTTTTGCGGGGAACATAGACCCATCCCTTGCACAATCGTATATATAATTTCACCATAAATTCTAGCTAGCATATGCATATATAAAATAAATTAATTACCATATATCTCCAGATATGCAAAATGAAAAATAAATGACTAAAATAAATGATTCCCAGCCGCAAGTATCTATTTTATCATTATAATACGAATCATCTCTCAGATTTTTCTTATTCTCCTTGTGAATGAGTTTCAAGATAATATCTTATGACCTAGTCTCATCCCTTGCATTAAGTATTTATAATCTCACCATAAATTCTAGCATGTGCATATCAAAATAATTTAATTACCATATATATATATATATTGATACACAAAAGAAAAATAAACGACTACAATCAATGATTACCAACCACCACCTAGCATCCGTGTGCGTGCGTGCGTGCGTGTGTGTTGCTAAACCCAAAATATGCAAAACCTTTCCCTTAGGCCTTGTACAATACAAGGTGCTTAGGGGAGGTGCTTAAAGAAATAAACCAGGCTTTTTTTAAGCACCGATGCTTATTTGTACAGGGTAGACGCTTAATTAGGCACCTCTCATGTAGAAATAAGCACCGGTGTTTAAGCAAAGCCTGGTTTATTTCTCTAAGCACCTCCCCTAAGCCCCTTGCATTGTACAAGGCCTTAGAATTTTTACTTAGCTTTCCCCCTGCAATATCTTCACTAAAGAGAAGGATTGCAGTTCTGATTGCAAAATGCACCCGGCTATGCGCCTTCAACAACTTCTCATTTTTCTGATTATTTACTCATCTAAAGTTGTGATATCATCGTCTAGTGATACATATTTTGAGAATATGAATAAAATGAGGCAACAATCATTCTGGAATGGTAGCTTGCTACCCACAAAAGCTGGCGAGAGTGGAATTAACCATGTAAGTTGAAGGTTGTCTACACAATTGTTAGATTTGATGCATTATATATACATATAAAATATATTTGGTTACTTGTAACAAAAGGGATGCATATTTCTGGATTTGTATTGACTTTAATGGACCATACTTTATTTTGATTTACTGACAAGGGAGAAGCTTGTTGCTCATTTTCTCTGTTTTGATTGTATACCTGAGTTTATTTGTGCATTCTCTTTCATTTGCGACTCTTCTTGTCTTGCTTTCCACAAAGCCAAGGATCTTCTCTGCACAAACACACTAAATTTATTACGGTACAAGGCTTCTTCTTTTTATAAAGACAAGTCTTTTTGTTACAAAGGTAAAATGGAGAATTAACATAAAAAATAAATATTCAATTTTCCCTCTTTCAATCATTTATTTTGCCTCACACAAATAATAAAAATACATTACCCGGTTGATTTTATGTTCCTTGGTTAATTTGGAAAGTACTTCTAGAGTTGCCTATATACACCTTGTATTGTAAGTAATACGTCATGAAGTGTGTTATTAACTGTTGTCTCATTTTCTGCAGTATGCTTTTTTTTTGAGTCAACGACAAACTCTCAAACCGTTATTTTCGGTGGTATGGGAACATTTGAAGTATATGGTTTGCGAAATTTCAATACTCAAACAATCTCATCACAAATATGTGTGATAAATCAAAAAGGGGACGACTATGGTAGTCTTTTTTTTGGAAAAGGAGGAACTAAGCCTCCGGCCTCTGCATCAACCGATGCATGCAGCCGTATTATTAAATAAGTTCAAAAACAAAGTCTTAGATCCACAATGTGCTTAAGATCTAAGCATAATAAACAAGTGCGTAAACAAATAAAAACTGCCACATCCGGCGAAACCAAAAGTAGGCTGCGATGCCTATACACCTAGCCTATTATTAGCTCACTATCCAAATCAGCTGAAGATAGCCCGTGCGATCGTCTCCCACCGGTTGCACCCAATAGCTATAAGCTACCTGGAGTCCGCATGAGTGAGTAACGACCACGTACGAAATCAAGTCGTGGCTCTGTAGATAACCTGCAAAAAATTATTGAAGTTCTTGCCATTAAAAATCATATCGTTTCTAGTGTTCTATATAGCCCAAAATAATATCCTTATTCCAATCCGGATATGATTCGCTATAGTTACGTCTACTCCATTGAGCCACATTCCAAATAACATATTAATGTTCGCTGGTGGATTAATGTTGAAGGCTATATGAACAGTGCGCCATAGTAGTTTTGCTAGTGGACAATCGAGAAAGAGGTGTCTTATTGTTTTATTTTGATCACAATAGCAACATGTAGAACTGCCTACCCATCTTCGTTTTATCAAACTATCTTTGGTTTGTACTACTCTCTTGTGTACAAACCACATGGAAATTTTAATTCTAAGCGGCACTTTAATCTTCCAAATATGTAATGATCTCGAAAGAGGCCCAGAGTTAATTAAATCCATGTACATCGACTTCACTGAAAAAATACCATTCGTAGATAATTTCCACTCAATGTTATCTGACTGGTCAGAGAGTTGAACATCCATCAATCGTCTGACCAAGTGCAGCCAGGAATTCCAGCGTTCTCCCACTAGGGATCGCCTGAATTGGATATTAAGAGGTACCGACTGCAATACTGTGGCAACGTAATTTTCCTTACGTTGTACAATATTATATAGGGTAGGATATTGTAAAGCTAGAGGCATATCCCCAAGCCATGTGTCCTCCCAGAATCTGGTCATAGTACCATTGCCAACTAAAAACTTCACCCGCTGGAAGAAGGTTACCTTCATCTTCATTAACCCCTTCCAAAAAGGTGAGTCATTAGGGCTAGCAGTAACCTGGGCCAATGTCTTAGAATGTAAGTACTTATTCCTCAAGATTTGCACCCACATCCCTTCGGTCTCAGTAAATAACTTGTATAGCCATTTGCTAAGCAGGCATCTATTCTTCACTTCTAAATTCTCAATACCTAGACCCCCTTGGTCTTTGGGTCTGCAAATAATATCCCACCTTGCCAATCTGTATTTCTTCTTAGCCTCATCACATTGCCAGAAGAAACGAGATCGATAAAAGTCTAGTCTTTTCCGTAGACCTACCGGTACTTCAAAGAAAGATAGAAGGAACATCAGCAGGCTTGTCAAAACCGAGTTTATCAACACAAGCCGACCTCCATAAGACATAAGCTTGCCCTTCCAATCTGTATTCGTCAATCGTCTATAATGAATGGGAATCCCTAGGTAACTAAACGACAATGGTCCCATTTCACATCTGAATAGTTGCCTGTAAGCATCTTGTTCCTCTTTTGTTTTCCCAAAGAAGAAGATTCGCTTTTGTTAAAATTTATTTTTAGTCCACACAATTGTTCAAATAGGCAAAGTACAAGCTTCATATTCCTAGCTTTTGCGATATCGTGTTCCATGAAGATGATTGTGTCATCCGCGTATTGTAGAATGGACACTCCCCCCTCTACAAGGTGTGGGACAAGACCTCCTGCTTGGTCATTCTCTTTAGCTCAACCAATAAGGACTGCCAACATATCCGCTACTATGTTGAATAGCACAGGAGACATGGAATCTCCCTGTCTCAATCCCTTATGTGTTTGAAAATAATGACCTATGTCATCATTAACTTAAATCCCAACACTACCTTTCTGAATGAAAGCATCCACCTGACCCCTCCAGGATTCGTTAAACCCCTTCATAAGCAAGGCCTGTTGAAGGAATGGCCATTTGACCTTATCATACGCCTTCTCGAAATCCACTTTAAAGATAACCCCATCAAGTTTATTTGTATGGATTTCGTGCAACGTTTCATGCAAGACGACGACCCCTTCTAGGATGTGTCTTCCAGGCATGAACGTTGTGTGAGTTGGTTGGACTACCGAATGGGCTATCTGTGTCAACCTATTCGTGCCAACCTTTGTAAAAAAATTGAAACTGACATTGAGCAGACATATCGGTCTAAACTGCTCAATGCAAATAGCCTCCACCTTCTTTGGCAACAGCATTATTGTTCCAAAGTTAAGGTGGAATAGCTGTAACTGACCATTAAACAAATCATGGAACATAGGCAAAATATCACCCTTTATAATATGCCAACACTTTTTATAAAATTCCGCCGGAAACCCATCCGGTCCCAGTGCCTTATTTTGTTTCATTTGTGCTATTGAGTCAAACACCTCTTTCTCTATAAACGGAGCTGACAATACCTCATTCTCATCTGAACTGAGCTGAGGTATGTCACCTGTTGTGGTCTCATCCAGAGAAACAAAATTCTCTTCGGGTGCACCAAAAAGTTTCTTATAGTACTCGGAGATGTACAATTTTAGGTTCTCATGTCCTACAATTGTACCCTCATCCTGTTCAAATTGAATTATTTTCTTCTTCCTATGCTTGCCATTCGCAATCATATGAAAGAATTGTGTGTTATCATCCCCATGGACCACCTTCGTCACCTTTACTCGAAGGGACCATTTCATCTCCTCCTCTCTCAGAAGAGTTTGCAACTTCTTCTTATCCTCAATCTTAATATTTGGATCTAAAATATTAAGAAGTGTAGACTCAGCTTTCACATCTAACTCATTAATGAGATGAATAAGCCTCTCTTTTTCCACTTTGTAAATGCCACTTTGATTCTTGGCCCAGCCTCTCAAGAACTGGCGCAAGTGTCTAATTTTGTTTTGCCACCTATCCATACTAGATGACCCACCAGATTCCCTGGCCCATTCTGTAGCAATGAGATTCATGAATCCTTCTCTCTCGAACAAACTTAATTCGAAAGAGAAAATATCTCCATTACCCACATGAGTCGCTTCCCCAGAATCGACCAGTACTGGTATGTGGTCCGAAATGGCCCTTTGCAAAGCATGGACTGTGACCAGCGGGTACTTCTACTCCCATTCTACACTGGTCAGAATCCGATCCAACTTCTCATATGTTGGCACCGTAATGAGTTAGCCCACGTGAATTGTCTACCAGTGAGGTCAATCTCCCTCAAATCGAGACTCACGATAATCATGTTGAACATAAATGACCATCTTCCATCGAAGTTGTCATTATTTTTTTCCTCTTGTCTTCTAATGATATTCAAGTCTTCCCCAACCAGAATGGGAAGCCTTTCATCTCCACATATTCTCACCAAATCCATGAGAAAATCCGATTTAAGCTCAGGCCGCGCCGCCCCATATACGGCCACGTGAGCCCATCTGAAGCCATCCACTTTTGACCTGACACGAAATTTGACAGCAAACTCTCTATAGACCACATTCAACACCTCTAGTGTTTCGCACTTGACCCCAAATAAACCCCCCCAGATCTACCCCTTGATGGTAAGTAATGCCAATCAAACTCAACTCCTCCTGAAATGGTGTTGAGAAATTGTGGCGTGAAGTTATCTCTACCTGTCTCTTGTAAAGCCATAAAATCAAGCTTATGCTCTAAAGATGCGTCTCTAAGGAATCTCCTTTTAGCCAAGTTTGCTAGACCTGTGCTATTCCAAAAGATTCCTTTCATATTTCATAATGGAATTTTTTCTTTTGTTTAACTCTCGCGCTCCTCTATACCGCTAGTACAGGATAAAACTTACTCTTCCAAGGTCTCTTAAGTTTATCCTGCATAATCTCGGCGTTCTCATGGCTGGATGCTACCTGAGGAAGACTGTCAGACATCAAAGGGGCCATATACCCCTCTGATCCCACGTCTTCCTCTTCCACCTCTACTCCCTCCGTGGGTACTAAATCCTCACATAAACTCTACAGTGCTATGACTCCAAGGTTATTAATATCCGCCTCATTCATCGGTTTTACCGCTGCTAAGTTTGTAATAATCTCCATGGCTCTATCTGCTTCTGAGTCTAGAATGTCATTAATTGATTTAGCTATTTCTTTTCCACTACCACCAAGAGATATCCCTAAGTTGCTTGCATTATCTACAATTTCACTCTCAGAAAAATGAAGGATGGAACAACTTGTATTAATAGACATACCTGTAT
This sequence comes from Elymus sibiricus, assembly GCA_039707655.1. NCBI lineage: Eukaryota > Viridiplantae > Streptophyta > Magnoliopsida > Poales > Poaceae > Elymus > Elymus sibiricus. The sequence goes on from CM077675.1 coordinate 119,625,661, forward strand.
TGGCCTCGATATCACGAAGCTTGGCGGCCCTCATAGCACGCCCCAACTGTATGTCGTCGGCATCCGGCTGTCCCTTGATGTGGTGACAATATCGCCGATCAACGGATGTAGGATCCGGAATCCCTCCGAAGCTGATCACATCCTCCATGGAGAACTCTGTCAGGTTTCGGCCTCCTGCCTCATTCCCGGCAGTGTTTAGGCTACGAACCGGTGATGTCGCAGCTACCGGAGAATCAACCTCAACCACTTCCTGAGCGACAGCCTCCAACGGCCACCGCCCGTCGCCCACGGCCGACGCACCGGTCAGAACCTGCTGCCCCTCCACGACCGCCAAAGAGGGAGGCGAGGCACGAGGTGAACGCGGACGGGCCTCCAGAAGAGGACGGGCGAGGCAGAGACGGACCTGATCGCCGGGCCTCCTGCCCGCGGCTATCTGACCCCTCCCCGCCCCCCATCAAAACAATGCCGCACCTATGGTGTCCGCTGCGGACAAGACCAGCAGTCCTCCATCTGCTGCTCTCCCTTCACGCCAGCGTCAAACATCACCGGTCCGTCCAAATCCTCAACCTCCACCCGGTCCCCCCAGAGGCGACTCGGCGTGGACACCGCCTGAAACGAACCAAAGCGGAGAGATGCCATCGGTGTTGAAGACGGTGTTGTCCCCTTATGAGATGGCGTATCTGCTGATTTTGAGGACTGAGAAGTATGTCCCTTATCAATGGACCCGTCAACATGTTCACCAAGGTTCCCATTGGCCCCTTGGTTCCCACTCCCATCACCATCGTCCATCATATCAACGTCGCTGTTAACATTATTATTAACCTGCTGGGGTCGTTCCTCAACCTCCACCTCAAGATCATAATGCATACCATCGTAAGACCAAGGAACAAAATCGGGCACATACTCCGAGTCCAACACACCAACAAGCAACCTCACAATCCCATGTTTGTGTGTAAATGGCCTATCGACCTTCTCTGGTTTTCCTAGCAGAGAACCAAGACTCTACACAATAAGAAAGTCATTAAGAAGTGTATCTGGGACACCTAAAAGTCTGATCCAAACCTTCTAAAGAGGCGATCCTTTTGGCTCAGTTTTTTTGCACTCATCAAATTCCAGAATACATTTACTCCCAGTCACTTTGCTGAACCCAAACTTCAAGAGGCGCTCAAGATCCTCCTAGGAAATTCCACTCGGTACACCTGTTCTTCCACTCTGACTGGTGCCCAGTGATATGACTCAAAAACAAGCCTCCTGAGCTGCTGAGACACCTGATCCTCTGTCAGCGTCCCATGTGTGACCTTGACCAAGCTAGTCCTCGAACTCTCAAGACGAGGTGGCACAGTAATACAAGTTGTGTACGGAGTCTCGAAGAACATAAGTCTGCTATGACTAATTCCATAGATGTTCACCACCGGTTTAGGTGCCGAGAGTAACGGGCAAGCTATCGCAGTGTGCCCTGGTTTCACACAGATATCACACAATACCGTCGTGCAATCCATCACAAAGTGACCCAGTACCCCACATCTATAGCAACACAGTTTTTCTTTCTTACGAGCTGCCTTATTTGCCCGCGCATTGTCAGCTTTGTCGCTGCCCTTCGGAGGGTTAAAGTTCCGGTCCCATTGATTTGCACCGAAACCACAACCACCTCCATCGAACCATTGCCCACGGCCAAACCCTCCTCTGTCGTCGCCCCAATGATTCCATCTTGGGCGCTTTCCTCGGTAACCACCGTCACCACCGCCACGACCAGCCCCGAAGCCGCCTCGTCCGCCGGTTGAGCCGTCTCCGCGCCCACCACGGCCTTGGGCACCACCGCGGCTGCCTCCAGCGTTCCCACACCCAGCGCCATCAGATCATCAGACCCTTGCGGCTTGGGGTGGTGCAGTTCCCCATCGCCCCGACCTGCCATTCCCGCTTGGGGAAGCTCCGGTACTGGCGGAATTCTCGCTGCCCGTCCCTGGCGTGATGGGAAGCCAGGAGAACACCGCCGCCGAACCCTAACCTCGGGGTTACGATCGATCACACGAGGCATTTCGTCGACCGAAGCGCTCTTGTCAGCCTCCAATCAAGAGCCAGCGATGCAAAAGTCAGGCCCAAAGTCTGCTGCGTGCACCTGGGCCGTATACCCAGTTGTCAGCAGCCAAACCTGGTCTATCCCCGGCCCATCCAAGCCCAATACTGAATTCAAGCGTTTTACTCTGGCCGCTCCGAACCCCATCATCATATCGGCCGCCGGTGTCTGCGGCGGCGGCTTCACCGCTATCAACCGGCCTTTCTTCCGGCGAACCGACGCAGTCTTCCATGTCTTAATGAGTCCGCAAGTGTGAGAGAAGGAAGACGTACCTTAGGTAGAGGGCCTTTCCATGGCCTCACCACGGATGGCACCATTCTGCGGTGTATGACCCGCCGGAATACCTCGACCTTGTCGGCTCCATCTAGCCCTGCCCATGCAATATCCGTCACCGGAACTATACCTTCGATGCATGCTGTGATCTGTTCTTCCGAATACCCCACTCGTAGGGATTCACAGACACAGTCGGAAGGAGTCGGAGAGTACTCCCCCGCCTTATCTCCGGCGAGATCCCGGCCATCTTCATCGTCGGATTATTTGGAATCGGATCCGGCGATCGCCCAAAACCTGCTGCCCCTTCAGAGAGGGTCCTCTTTGGCCGCCGGAGCCTCACCCGCCGCAGATCCATGGCGGTCGCCTCGGGCGCGTGCGCCCCCCATCTAAACGCTGTAATGGCCGGATGGATTGTAAGTTTCTTCCTCGATGGTTACTCAAGCATAACCTACGTGGAATGCATGATTTTCCTTTTCAGTGATGATTGCAGCTATTTTTTCAAATCCATGTATTATGTCACACCATAAATTTACAGTTGTCTTTTAATCAAAAAAAAATCTTCAATGCAGGTTAGCCCGTCTAATTATGGTGATAGCAATACACATTTCTTTACACAATGGACGGTACATGGTTAATTTTTTGCATTTCTCAGGGTTTTTATGGGTTTAATATTTTGAAAAGATTATGGTTTACATTATCTTATCCGTATACCATTTTTTCGTGATGGACAATATCTATATACCATATTGATGTACACTTCATGATACTGTCTTGTGTAATAGGCTGTGGGTATAGATCGATTGGTTGCTATAACTTGGACTGCGATGGTTTTGTGCCTGTACAAAATGCCCCTATCACTCCAGGAGACACTATAGATCCTAAAAATGGGAAACTTAAGATGGCAATCAAGATATTCAAGGTACATAGTTAAAACACATGAACACACTGAATATCATTTACTATGTGATGAAATTTTTATTACCTAAAGAACTATTTGTGCTCTAGATTTTTATGCCTTGATGATGACATCACTAACTAACTCTCATTCCGCACCAAGTCATTTGCTAGTTATTGGAATGATTTTTAGTTACTTCTAATTCTCTTGCAGAAGAAAGATGATGGTGACTGGTGGTTGTACTTTGGTTATGATAATCAGAACCTTAGTGCTGTTGGATTTTGTCCAAAAAGTATTTTCAATAATATGGTAGACCATGCAAATTATATATAATGGGGTGGTTACACCATGTCTGATCCTGGGAATGCTAGTCCCGCAATGGGCAATGGGCATTGGCCTGGAATTCATTCAGCAACGGTTCGAGACGTCAGATTTGTTGATGACAGTGGTAGAGGCTACAGAATTGATCCATGGCCCAAGGGTCTGGTTGCCTCTTTATCCCACAAGAAATGCTACGGAGCCGTTATATCTGTAGATGAAATGTTTTACTATGGAGGACCTGGTGGTTGTACCATGAAGTAAGACTACTTTACAGTCCGTGAGATGAGTGCTAGAATAAGGAGATAAATGATTTATTTGCCAGTTGTTTGAAAAATGTTATTGTTGTGGCTCTCCCGGTATGTCATATATGCAAACAAGTTGAAGAAATCAATGGAACTAGAAGCATACGCGCGCCTTGCCGCGCCGTTTTCTTTTCATCGGTGAGAGATTAACAGGTAACAGAACTGGCGTCGGTTATCAGCAGTCTCATTTTGGTTGCAGTAGTCTTGACTCTTGACGCAGTCTCAAGCATCTCAAAGTTGTTCCATATATTCTCACAACAGTCATGAAGTGGTCTTGCTGCATAATTAGAGCTTGAAGCAGAAGCAATCTTGAAGCTATTCCATATAATCTCACATCAGTTTTGAGGCTGCAATACTTCATGTCTTCCGCATTCTTGTTCCTGCTTCTTACTGTGAAAAATAAATATATAAAAGGATGAGTTTGTGGTCCTATGCTGTCTAGATAAAGTAAACAGATGAAATTTACCGTTCTTGTCTTCACTTAGCATCCGGTTCCAACTCACTACAATGTGTATGCATGGCGCTGTATCACATTCCATTGCACTACAACGAACGGACGTATAGGACGAACCCCAAGCTGGCAGAGTGGCAGTACAGCAAGAAGTGCTTACTACTACAACATTATTGTCCTGCTGTATTCAGCCAACATTTTTGTCCACATAAGGAGTCCACATCAGGAAGTCATATCACTTTAACATAAAAAAGGGAAAGTGACTCAGAATGGTTGTAATGATGATACCAAACCTGAATTAAAGCCACCACTCCTTTCCTTCCGTGAAAAGGAAAGAGGAACCTTGGACCAAACCTTGCACATTCCATTCGAAATGAGGAAGAAATAAACAAACTACGGAAGTACCCGAAGAAAGCAGAGGCATGCTTAATTTTAGAATCAAAAACAGAAATACACCAAATTTCATGTGAGTTTTAGATGTTCATGCAAACTAATTTAAGAGTTAAAACAACCTCGGGTTTAGTTTAAAAAATGCAACCATAATTTAGAGCCGCATCACTTTCATCTTGATAATACAAAAATAGATCACTCATCAAAATCCAGAAAAAAAATCAATAATAACATCACGTAAACTAACAAAGATCAATATTAGGCTAATGCGAACCAACCTGTGGTTGGATGGTTAGAGGGACTGTGGTATCCCCAGCCCACCAGGGTTCAAATCCTGGTGCTCGCATTTATTCCTGGAATTATTTCAGGATTTCCGGCGATGCGCATTCAGTAGGAGGAGACGTTCCCGTCGACGACGAGGTGTCTACGGTGACTTCGTAAATTTCAAGATGATATGCCGGCTCAGTCTCTCGGAGGTGCTCATAGGGGTAGGGTGTGCGTGTGTGCGTTCATAGGGATGAGTGTATGCGCGTGTATATGAGCGCTTGCGTCTGTACTGTGTTCCAAAAAAAAAAATTAGGCTAATATGGTAAGAGCCTTCGGGCATTGGGATAGGTGACTGTAAAGAAGGTCTATGTGTATAGATGATGATGTCGAAAATACCAATCTTATGTCCATCTGCATATGAAAATTAGCAGCCATCGCTAAGCATATTGTTTTGCATAAAGCAGCGCCTCATACATGATATATATTGCTTTGTGCTCACTACTAAATTACAAATCATTGTTAATTAAAATTGGTTTTGATATACCTTCACTAGTAGAAAAAGGGCCATTTGTCCCGGTTCCAGAGGCCCATTTGTCCCGGTTCTGGAACCGGGACTAAAGGGTCGGGACTAAAGCCCAAAACCTTTAGTCCCGGTTTGCTTACGAACCGGGACCAAAGGCCCTCCACGTGACCGCTGCGGGGAGCCCAGGCGGGAGGACCTTTAGTCCCGGTTGGTAACACCAACCGGGACCAAAACGCATCCACGCGTCAGCATCTGGCAGGAGCTGGGGTTTTTTTTTTGAAAGGGGGGGGGGGGGGGTTAGGGGGTTTTGGAGGGTTAATTTAGGGGTTTCATATTGTGTTAGCTAGCTAATAGAGAGAAGTGTCCTCTCTTTCTCCGTGCTTGGTCGACGGTAGCTACTATAGAGAGAACTCGACACGCTAGCTAGTAAGCAAATGAAGGAACCATTAAGTACACAAGATCGTCATGAACATATACAGAGAGAAGTGATCGACCTCTCTTTCTCCGAGAGATTGGTCGAACAACAAGTTTTCGTATATCTATCCGACGCTACTAGCTACATATATACAATATAAGATCTCTTACAATCCCTAACATCTAATGTCAAATTCCAGATGGTATTCTCCAGCTTTATTTATGACGTGGTCAAGAAAGAATCCCGCCAATTCCTCTTGAATTGCTCGTATGCGATCATGTGGTAGGAGTTCATCCCATATCTGCCACATCTAATTTGAAGAAGGGGGTCAATACATATATATGAATGAAACTCAACACAAATCATGGTAATAAAATAAAATTGTGAATATTATTGCTTACGCACTTGATTTTTTTTTCCAGAGTAGCCCCGCTTAGGGGTCGTCGCGTTGTAGATGAACTCGCAAACGTAGTATCCACAAAAATCATTCCCGGTTTCCTGCCACAAGCACTTTACGAGAAATAGAGTTCAATCAAACTGATAATCAAGCATGATAAATGGTATTGATGAAACTAGAATCAATGGGAGATGCGCGGAACTAGCTAGTAGTACTTACTTTCGGGTGTGTAAATCGCAGCTCCCTCGGCAGTGCCAGAACAATTGCGGTGAACTCTTTCCAAACCCTGCCAGACAAAGAAAATAATTACTTGATATCAGGAAATGAACAAAGTTGCCGATATGATGCGATAATGATCGATTGAACTTACTTCTGGAGCATTTCAGTGATGTCCGCATATTCCTGGGGATCTTTTCGTTTCGAGTCTAAGACGATTACTACTCCCCGCTCAAGCTTAATCTCTAGCAGAATATAGTGGAACCTGCGCACGCATGCATAACTCATCAATTACATTACTATAACCTCGAGTAATAAGGGAAACCGAATATGCACAAGACAGTAACACTCACTTGAAGTTGTAAGGAAAGAGTATTGTCTCTTTGTTTTGATTTTTAAGCAACGATTGTAGCAAGTTGTCCTCGGTTTGTGTGACATTGTTTTTAACCGTAAACTCATGTATGATATTTGGGTTAATGAACCCAATGTCATAGATTTGTGCTTTTCTGCATTCGACGATCTTCAATCTGCATAATATAGTGAGGATAATTATATATACATGCAATGAAAGAGCTGAGCTATATATATAGAGAGACTTAATTACAGAAGTAGTACTTACAGACAGTAGCAAGTCAAGATTGTTTTGTCGAGGGCCTTTTGATTGTATAACTGGAATATCTCGTCAAATTCAACAGACAACTGCTCCATTCCAACGAGGTCGTGCTCCTCTTTAATTCTCAGCGTCAAAGTATCCTTCCCAGACTCGCTGCAGGTTTTCATGTACCATTCATGCAATTTTCGCATCATCGTTGTTAGAGGAGGATGATCAGGTTTGACGAGAGGCCGCCCGTACCGATAACTGAATTCGTCCACCTCCAACGGCTCAAACTGTACATCATCGCTCAGGTAATCACCAGGATTGGTACCGGGCACCATCCCCGGATGATTAGCGACGATATCGCTAGACACCTTGAGCGGGGGGCACTATTGGTTCGCCTGTTCGCCGAGCTGGGGAATTTTTTTCCCACTTCTTCGTTTTGCTAACCTTGCATCACTGGAAGTACTTCCCGACTGCCGCGCATCTTGATATGTCTTTTTAACACAGCGGACAAAGTTGGAATCCGGCGGAGGCGGTGGTGGTCGCTTCAGGGCATCGATAGTGCGCTTCACTTTCACCGGATCTAGTTTTCTTTGCAAAATGGGCCCTCAATTGGGCACGACATATCTCCTCGTTTTCAGACTCGGTCCTCTCATATGGTAACTTTTCCAGAGGCTTGAGAGATGGACCGTATCTGAATTGCCTCCCGCCTCTGCTTGTACTGCTTGCCGCCGGAGCGGCGGCGTATCTCTTCCGTCGTTGCTTACGAGGCAGAGAAGGAGGCAGAGTTCTCCGACGCGCCGGAGGAGCCGGAGCGGCGGCGGCTGTCTTCCGCCGTTACCGACGAGGCGGAGGAGCAGGCGGACTGCTCCGACGCGCCGGAGTAGGCGAAGGAGGAGGCGGAGTGCCCTCACACGTCGGAGGAGCCGGAGAAGGAGGCGGGGTGCCCTGATCACTCGCCGGAGGAGGAGGAGGAGGAGGAGGCGGAGTGCCCTGACTAGCCGGTGGAGGAGGAGGGGGCGGAGGCGTCCAGTTTGGAAGCTTGATGTCCTCCTTCTGCCATAGACATGTACTCCTCAGGGCACGAACCAGCCGATTCTCCCCTTCACCTGTAGAGTGGTCAAGCTCGAGCTCCTCAAATCCCTCCATTACTTCAAACACCATCACAACAGCATAGCCATGTGGAATCGGAAGGCAGTGAAAAGTTCCGTTGGGTTGAGGAGGTGCAACAGAGCTGACAGCCGCCTTGAAAGTGAGGTTCCGGTATTTTGTCATAAGCTCGCAATGTTGAGCCTCCGTGATAGTATCCACGGGGTAGCTAGGAGACGTGAAGTCAGGATGAACGGGCTCCGTGGAAGCGACGCTGCTTCTCCGCTGAGATGGCGTGGTAGCTTCTGGGGTAGCTTCGTGCCGCTGAGATGGTTGGCCGGCAGCTCGCTGGCTCTCAGCTTCCTCTAGCTTTTGTAGTCTTGCATTGAGCTTCTGAATTTCGCTCAGCTCCGCTTTCCTCTTTCTCTCCCGGCTTCTGTAACCGCCTGCGTCGGGAAACCCAACCTTCCATGGAACGGAGCCTGGCGTGCCTCGTGTTCGTCCAGGGTGCTCAGCATTCCCTAGGGCCTCAGTCAGCTTGTCCTTCTCTCTGTCGGGAATGAACGTCCCTTCCTACGCTGCGGTGATATACTTCTAAAGCTTCGTGACGGGTATTGCAAGTTGCTCGTCCGTCCAACGGCACTTCCCTGTTTCAGGGTCCAGAGTTCCCCCAACCCCGAAGAACCAAGTCCTTGAACGGTCTGGCCAGTTCAATGTCTGTGGTACGACCCCTTTAGCAATCAGGTCATTCTCAGCTTTGTCCCACAACGGCCGGGCTTTGAGGTAGCCACCTGACCCCGTGTCATGGTGATACTGCTTCTTTGCAGCGTTGTTCTTGTTTGTCTCTGACATTTTCTTACTCTTGTCCGATGTATTGTAGGCCACAAATGCGGGCCAGTGATCTCTTATCTTCTCAAATCGGCCGGTGAATTCTGGAGTCTTCCCTTTGTCGACAAACTTTGATTTCAACTCATTCTTCCACCTCCTGAATAGATCTGCCATCTTCTTAAGAGCACACGCCTTGACCAGTGGCTCTATAACTGGCTTATTCGGATCCTCCTCTAGCGGTAGGGTGAAATTTGCCTTCAGCGCGGTCCAAAGATCATCTTTCTGTCTATCGGTGACATAATCACCTTCATGGGCGTCGTCCTTAGGCTTATTCCATTGCTTGATGCTGATCGGGATGTTGTCCCTAACAATAGCTCCGCACTGAGCAGAAAATGCGTCCTTGGTCCGCTTGGGTTCAATCGGATGGCCATCGTCCGCGAGTGCTGTGATCATGAACCTTTCATCCTTGCGCAACCTCTTCTTCGGGCCTCGTCTCGTTACCGAAGTTTGGCTCGATCCGGAGGTCTATAAAAGAAGAAAGAAGAGTTAATATATGTACATAACAAAACAATTAATGCATCAATTAGCTAGTCAGCACAGGCTTAATTAATATATATACCTCGCCGGACTTTGCAACAGCTCCCTCCTCCGTTCGGTCACCGGAGCCGTCATCATGGCCTCCTTCTTCCTCCGGCATTCGGTCACCAGAGCCATCATGATCATGTCCTTCCTCCTCCATTGTTCGATCACCGGAGCCGTCATCCTCTCCTTCCAGACCATCGGTGTCGTTGAGAAACGACAAGACATCACGTCCGCCGTGGATTATGTCCCCCAACAACTGTTCTTGTTCCAAGTCTCTTGGATCCATAGTTTCTGCAACTATTACAACATGGCAATTAATATACAAACATGAATGTCCGACGTCCGGACCGCCTCTCTCATGAATGTTCGACGTCTGGACCGCCTCTCTCATGAATGTCAAACAAGGGATTCTCTTAACCTTTAAGGGATTTAATTAACAAAATGGCGCCATTCTGAATGTGCAGAAAATGGTCCATATTTTTCCTGATCTCATCTACCCTTCTATATGTCACGTTGTCTAGTGTCACAGGATTCAAGAAAACCATGGCTTCATCATTAGCCGGAAGTAACAGGCGCATAATGGTACGAAGCTCTCCAAAATTGTTTTGGAACGGAGTCCCGGATAGGATAATTAATTAGCCTTTTGGTACGAAGTTCAGCAAGAGCCTTCCGAATATCGCTATTTGGAAGGCCTTTGCTGAAATTCGTACCAAAAAGCGAATTATTCTATCCGGAACTCCGTTCCAAAACAACTTTGAAGAGCTTCGTAGCATCATACGCATGTTACTTCCGGCTAATGATAAAGCCATGGATTTCTTCAATACTTTGACAGACAACGTGACATATAGAAGAATATATATATAGATGAGATCAGAAAAAAATTGGATCAACTTGTGCACATTCATAATGGGGGCATTCTTGATAAATCTATGTTACCGGAGTTTTCTATATGAACAAAAAAAAATTCCACATGACATGTCCGACGTCCCCCCTCATGTCGAAGTTATCGGGGAGGGGGTAGACGACAACGACGCTCACCCCTCATGTCATGTCCGACGTCCCCCCTCATGTCGAAGTTATCGGGGAGGGGGTAGACGACAACGACGCTCACCCCTCATGACATGTCCGACGTCCCCCCTCATGTCGAAGTTATCGGGGAGGGGGTAGACGACAACGACGCTCACCCCTCATGTCATGTTCGACGTCCCCCCTCATGTCGAAGTTATCGGGGAGGGGGTAGACGACAACGACGCTCACCCCTCATGTCATGTCCGACGTCCCCCCTCATGTCGAAGTTATCGGGGAGGGGGTAGACGACAACGACGCTCACCCCTCATGTCATGTCCGACGTCCCCCCTCATGTCGAAGTTATCGGGGAGGGGGTAGACGACAACGACGCTCACCCATCATGTCATGTCCGACGTCCCCCCTCATGTCGAAGTTATCGGGGAGGGGGTAGACGACAACGACGCTCACCCCTCATGTCATGTTCGACGTCCCCGTCATGTCGAAGTTATCGGGGAGGGGGTAGACGACAACGACGCTCACCCCTCATGTCATGTCCGACGTCGCCCCTCATGTCAAAGTTATCGGGGAGGGGGTAGACGACAACGACGCTCACCCCTCATGTCATGTTCGACGTCCCCCCTCATGTCGAAGTTATCGGGGAGGGGGTAGACGACAACGACGCTCACCCCTCATGTCATGTCCGACGTCCCCCCTCATGTCGAAGTTATCGGGGAGGGGGTAGACGACAACGACGCTCACCCCTCATGTCATGTCCGACGTCCCCCCTCATGTTGAAGTTATCGGGGAGGGGGTAGACGACAACGACGCTCACCCCTCATGTCATGTCCGACGAGGCCGGCGACGAGGACATACATCTATGTCATCTCTACATGAACATACATCTCATCTCCACATGACCATTTATCTATCTATCTCATCTCCACATGAACATACATGTCATCTATATATATATATCATCATATCATATATATATATATATCATCATATCATATATATATATATATATCATCATATCAACAACAGAAAAATTAATTGTTTCCAACAGAGCATCATATATATATCACCATATCATCTATATATATATATATATATCATCATTTCATCAAATTATCCAACATAATAAATTATATATATATCAACAAAATCATTTATCTATCTATCAAGATCATCATCTATCTCCACATGAAAATATACATTTCATAAAAAAACATAGCAACGGGGGCTGCCGGCGACCATGGAGTAGTGGCAGAGCAAGGTGTGCTCGGGGGCACATGGCGACGGGGAGCAGGGGACCATGGGAAGGGGGGCTCACTGGGGGGGCGCTGATGGCTTAAGGCAGGCGACGAGGCCGGCGACGAGGACGGCGGGCTCAGGGGGGCACGCGCGCGGAGACGGGGAGGAGGGCGCGACGGCGAGGGCTCGGGAAGGAGCGACAGCGCGCGGGCACGGGGGGGCATGCACGCGGAGACGGGGAGGAGGGCGCGTCGGCGAGGGCTCGGGGAGGAGCGGTAGCGCGCGAGCTCGGGGGCGGCGACGGCGACGGCGGGGCAGGGGGCGCGGCGACGGCGTCGGGGCAGCCTGGCGGCGTCGTCGGAGGAAACGAGGAGAGATCGAAGAAACTGAGTCGAAAATTTCCAATGTTTACTTATATACACAAGGCAGTGGAACCAACCGGGACCAATGCCTACCTTTCATCCCGGTTGGTGCCACCAACCGGGACCAAAGGTCTGTTTTCAGCAGCCCAAGCGGCGGGAAACAGGACCTTTGGTCCCGGTTGGTGGCACCAACCGGGACGAAAGGGTGGTGTTGGTCCCGGTTGGTGCCACCAACCGGGACCAAAGGTCTGTTTTCAGCAGCCCAAAGGGCGGGAAACAGGGACCTTTGGTCCCGGTTGGTGGCACCAACCGGGACTAAAGGTGTGCATTTTTTGTTTTGTTTTTTGCTTTATTTATTTTATGAAAATTCTTTTTGCTATTAATGTTTTGAACAAAAAATACTTTAATAATTTTGGTTGCATACATTTTATATAATTTTAGTTTCAAAAATATTAGAGGTTTATAAAAGTTTTTAGTTCATTTCTTTTCCTATTAGAGTTTATAAAAGCTTTTTAGTTGATTCTTTTTGCTATTGAAGAATATTATAGTTTTGTTTTAGTTGATCATAACAGAATATTTTAATTGATTATTTTTAGTTCATTCTTTTTGCTATTAGAGTTTCATAAAAGTTTTCTAGTTCATTCTTTTTGCCATTAGTTCATTCTTTGAGCTAAATGACCCTGAAATTGAAAAGCACTACAAATGAACTCTGAAAAGGTTGAAAGTTGGCATGGTATCATCATTTCACCCACATAGCATGTGCTAAAAAGTTGAAAGGGTTACGGCAAAAACTGGATGCACTTCGTGTACAAAACAGACAATCTCTTTCGAAGTATCAGGGCTTCGGACGAAAAATCAACTGTTACAAAGGGATTTCATTTTTTAAACGTATTTGAACTCTAGACTTTTTGTGTGTTCAAAATGAACCATTCAAAGCCACATCATCAATTTTCAACCCTTTCTGACTTCATCTGGTATTTTTCATGCATTTACTGATTTTTTTAAGCTAAATGACCCTGAAATTGAAAAGCACTACAAATGAACTCTGAAAAGGTTGAAAGTTGGCATGGTATCATCATTTCACCCACATAGCATGTGCTAAAAAGTTGAGAGGGTTACGGCAAAAACTGGATGCACTTCGTGTACAAAACGGACAATCTCTTTCGAAGTATCAGGGTTTCAAACGAAAACTCATCTGTTTACAAAGGGATTTCATTTTTTTAAACTTATTTGAACTCTAGACTTTTTGTGTGTTCAAAATGAACCATTCAAAGCCACATCATCAATTTTCAACCCTTTCTGGCTTCATCTGGTATTTTTCATACATTTACTGATTTTTTAAGCTAAATGACCCTGAAATTGAAAAGCACTACAAATGAACTCTGAAAAGGTTGAAAGTTGGCATGGTATCATCATTTCACCCACATAGCATGTGCTAAAAAGTTGAGAGGGTTACGGCAAAAACTGGATGCACTTCGTGTACAAAACGGACAATCTCTTTCGAAGTATCAGGGTTTCAGATGAAAACTCATCTGTTACAAAAGGCATTTCATTTCTTCACATGTAACTGCAATGATATAGTTGTGGAGAGAAAGTATTCACTTTTTCTTCGCTTGTGTCCTTTGCTTATTGCGCTGTAACCATGGATAATCTTCATCGTTTAACAGGGTTCTTGGGTCAGCCTTGACTTTGAAGGGAGGAATTTCATGAAACTTTTCATAATCTTCAGACATGTCTGTCTTGCCCTCCAATCCCACGATGTCTCTTTTTCCTGAAAGAACTATGTGGCGCTTTGGCTCATCGTATGATGTATTCGCTTCCTTATCTTTTCTTTTTCTTGGTTTGGTAGACATGTCCTTCACATAGAAAACCTGCGCCACATCATTGGCTAGGACGAATGGTTCGTCTATGTACCCAAGATTGTTCAGATCCACTGTTGTCATTCCGTACTGTGGGTCTTCCTGTACCCCGCCTCCTGACAGATTGACCCATTTGCACTGAAACAAAGGGACCTTGAAATCATGTCCATAGTCAAGTTCCCATATGTCCACTATGTAACCATAATATGTGTCCTTTACCCTATTGGTTGCTGCATCAAAGCGGACACCGCTGTTTTGGTTGGTGCTCTTCTGATCTTGGGCGATCGTGTAAAATGTATTCCCATTTATCTCGTACCCTTTGTAAGTCAATACAGTTGAAGATGGTCCCCTGGCCAACGAGTACAGCTCATCAGAAACAGTGTTGTCACCCATGAGACGTGTTTGCAACCAACTGCCGAAAGTCCTGATGTGTTCATATGTAATCCAGTCGTCACACTGCTCCGGGTGTTTGGAGCGCAGAATATTCTTGTGTTCATCGACATACGGGGTCACCAAAGTTGAATTCTGTAGAACTGTGTAGTGTGCTTGAGACCAAGAATGCCCGTCCCTACATATTATTGAGTCCGCTCCTAGCGTGCCTTTTCTAGTCAGTCTCCCCTCATACCGCGATTGAGGGAGAGCAATCTTCTTAAGGTCAGGAATGAAGTCAACAGAAAACCCAATGACATCCTCTGTTTGATGGCCCATGGAGATGCTTGCTTCTGGCCTAGCGCGGTTACGAACATATTTCTTTAAGACTCCCATGAACCTCTCAAAGGGGAACATATTGTGTAGAAATACAGGGCCCAGAACGACAATCTCGTCGACTAGATGAACTAGGACGTGCGTCATTATATTGAAGAAGGACGGTGGGAACACCAGCTCGAAACTAAGAAGACATTGCACCAAATCACTCCTTAACCTTGGCAGGATTTCTGGATCGATCACCTTCTGAGAGATTGCATTGAGGAATACACATAGCTTCACAATGGCTAATCGAACGTTTTCCGGTAGAAGCCCCCTCAATGCAACCGGAAGCAGTTGCGTCATAATCACGTGGCAGTCATGAGACTTTAGGTTCTGGAACTTTTTCTCTGCCATATTTATTATTCCCTTTATATTCGACGAGAAGCCAGACGGGACCTTCATACTGAGCAGACATTCAAAGAAGATTTTCTTCTCTTCTTTGGTAAGAGCGTAGCTGGCAGGACCTTCATACTGCTTTGGATGCATGCCGTCTTTTTCATGCACACATTAATGTTCCTCCCGTGCCTCCGGTGTATCTTTTGTCTTCCCAAGAAGCCTAGCAGGTTCACACAAAGATTCTTCGTCACGTGCATCACGTCGATTGCAGAGCGGACCTCTAGGTCTTTCCAATAGGGTAGGTCCCAAAATATAGATTTCTTCTTCCACATGGGTGCGCGTCCCGCATCGTCAGTCGAAACAGATAGTCCGCCAGGACCTTTTCCAAAGATTACTTGTAAATCATTGACCATATGAAGTATGTGATCACCAGTACAGAGGGCGGGCTTCTTCCGGTGATCTGCCTCACCTTTGAAATGCTTTCCTTTCTTTCGACATTGATGGTTGGTCGGAAGAAATCGACGATGCCCCAGGTACACATTCTTCCTGCATTTGTCCAAATATATACTGTCGGTGTCATCTAAACAGTGTGTGCATGCGTGGTATCCCTTGTTTGTCTGTCCTGAAAGGTTACTGAGAGCAGGCCAATCGTTGATGGTTACAAACAGCAACGCATGTAGGTCAAATTCCTCCTGTTCGTTCTCATCCCACACACATACACCTCTTCCATTCCATAGCTGTAAAAGTTCATCAACTAATGGCCTTAGGTACACATCAATGTCATTGCCGGGTTGCTTAGGGCCTTGGATGAGCACTGGCATCATAATGAACTTCCGCTTCATGCACAACCAAGGAGGAAGGTTATACATACATAGAGTCACAGGCCATGTGCTATGCTTGCTGCTCTGATCCCCAAAAGGATTAACGCCATCTGCACTTAAACCAAACCATACATTCCTCGGGTCATCTGTAAAGTCGCTCCACTTTCTCTCGATCTTTCTCCACTGCGACCCATCAGCGGGTGCTCTCAACTTCCCGTCTTTCTTACGGTCTTTTATGTGCCATTGCATCAACTCGGCATGCTTTTTTGTTTCTGAACAGACGTTTCAACCGTGGTATTATAGGAGCATACCACATCACCTTGGCAGGAACCCTCTTCCTAGTGCGCTGGCCCTCAACATCACCAGGGTCATCTCTTCTGATCTTATACCGCAATGCACCGCATACCGGGCATGCGTTCAAATCCTCGTACGCACCGCGGTAGAGGATGCAGTCATTAGGGCATGCATGTATCTTCTGCACCTCCAATCCTAGAGGGCATAGAACCTTCTTTGCTTCGTACGTACTGCCGGGCAATTCGTTATCCTTTGGAAGCTTCTTCTTCATTATTTTCAGTAGCGAACTAAATCCCTTGTCAGATAAACCATTCTCTGCCTTCCATTGCAGCAATTCCAGTGTGGTACCGAGCTTTCTGTTGTCATCTTCGCAATTTGGGTACAACCCTTTTTTGTGATCCTCTAACATGCGATCGAACTTCAACTTCTCCCTTTCACTTTCACATTCTCTCTGTGCATCAACAATGACCCGGCGAAGATCATCATCGGGCACATCGTCTGGTTCCTCTTGATCTTCAGCTTCCCCCATTGCAGCATCACTGTATTCAGGGGGCGGGTAGTTGTCATCATCCTCTTCTTCTTCGTTGTCTTCCATCATAACCCCTCTTTCTCCGTGCTTGGTCCAAACATTATAGTGTGGCATAAAACCCTTCTCAAGCAGGTGGAAGTGAAGGGTTTTAGAGTTGGAGAAAGCCTTCGTATTCTCACAGACAGTACATGGACAATGCATAAAACCATTCTGCTTGTTTGCCTCAGCCGCTTCGAGAAAATTATGCAGGCCCTTAATATACTCGGAGGTGCGTCGGTCACCGTACATCCATTGCCGGTTCATCTGCGTGCGTTATATAATAAAGTGTATTAAAAACCAAATTAATAGAAATTCATCATCACATTAAAGCCAAAGTACAGTAGTGACCAAAATAAATACATAACGTTCATTCATAGTTCTCATTATTGAACAACATATAGCTCTCTAGAGCATCTAATTAAAACATACATTGAAACTATATAAATTTAAATGCAACAACAAATGCGATCATAACCGCAACTAAGGTACCAATTGATCCAACGGCATAATGATACCAAGCCTCAGTATGAATGGCATATTTTCTAATCTTTCTAATCTTCAAGCGCATTGCATCCATCTTGATCTTGTGATCGTCGACGACATCGGCAACATGCAACTCCAACTTCATCTTCTCCTCTTCAACTCTTTGTAATTTTTCTTTCAAGTAATTGTTTTCTTTTTCAACCAAATTTAACTTCTCGACAAGAATTTCTATGTCGGTTGGAATTTCCGGTTCACATACCTCCTAGATTAAAAAATCTATGTCACGTTGGTCGGCATAATTGTCATAAACACTAAATAAAACAAATAGTTATAAAAGATAATATATACCACATCCGAATCATAGACAGGACGAGGGCCGACGGAGGCGGATACCAAAACCATCGCACTATATAATAACAAACAATAATAAAAGTAAGAAAATTACACAAGTATCTATCTAAATCATACAAGTAAAAAAAAAATTCTTTTAGAAAGAAGATAAGAAGAAGAGGCTAACCACGGTGGTGCCGGCGCCGAGATGGGCGCGGGCGATCGACGACGGTGAGGACGGGGACGGGACAGGACGGACCGCCAAACCTAGACAAATCTTGAGGAAAATGGAGCTTGGACAAGGAGCTTTGAGAGGAGAAAGCTTAAGTGTGGCTCGGGCATTTCATCGAACACCTCATGTGCATAGGAGGTGAGCTAGAGCACCACAAAGCTCTCCCAACGGCCGGCCAAAAAAACAGAGCAGTGTGCACTGCTCTGCTCGCGGGCAGGGGGTATATATAGGCCGACCATTGGTACCGGTTTGTGGCTGGAACCGGGACTAAAGGACATCATTTGGTCCCGGTTCCAGCCACAAACTGGGACCAATGGTTGTGGGCCAGGAGCGAGGCCCATTGGTCCCGGTTCGTGTCTGGAACCGGGACCAAAGGGGACAGACGAACCGGGACCAATGGCCCACGAGGCCCGGCCGGCGCCTTGGCCTCACGAATCGGGACCAATTCCCCCATTGGTCCCGGTTCGTGAGTGAACCGGGATTAATGGGATTTCAAGCCTGGACCAAAGCCCTGTTTTCTACTAGTGCTTGGGATCCGGGGTGGATCCATTACTTGAGCACTTTATGCCTAACTTAATGACTTTAAAGAAAGCGCTGCCAGGGAGACAACCTGGAAGTTTTAGAGAGTCATTTTATTCTGTTGAGTGCTTTTATAAAGTTTAAAAATAGAAAAAATATAGAGGGGAACCTAAAACTTCACAAAAAGAAAAGTGAAAGTGAGAGAGACGAACATCGCAAAAGTGGGGGAATTCCTTGAACTTTGTTCAGGCCCATGAAAAATTTGTGAATCTTGAATGACACAAACTTTTCAACAAAAATAATTATCCCCTTGTACAAATCCATTGAATTATAAAAATAATGTGCCAAGATTTGCCTTTAGGATGATTAGATTGCTTGTTGGTATGTGCGGTGTAAAAACAGAAAATTTGACTGTAGTGCATGAATTTACATTTTTTACTGGAACATCAAAAGATTCTGAAATTTTTACACAGTATTTATATACAAATTTTTTCTTTCTTCCTAATTTTTCAGAATTTTTAGAGTTACAGAAGTATGGTCAAAGTTCAGATTACTACAGACTGTCCTGTTTAAGACAGATTCTGTTTTTGATGCATTGTTTTGCTTGTTTTGATGAAACTATCGATTTTATCGCTGGTATAAGCCATGGAGAAGTTATAATACAGCAGGGATAATGCAAATATAAAATATGAATGGGTTTGCAACAGTACTTAAAGTAGTAATTTGTTTTATTATACTAACGGATCTCACCAGTTTTCTGTTAAGTTTTGTGTGGATGAAGTGTTCAAAGATCGAGGAGGTCTCGATATGAGGAGAAGGAGGAGAGGCAAGAGTTCAAGCTTGGGGATGCCCAAGGCACCCCAAGTAAATATCCAAGGAGACTCAAGCGTCTAAGCTTGGTGATGCCCCGGAAGGCATCCCATCTTTGTTCAACAAGTATCGGTATGTTTTCGTTTTCGTTTCGTTCATGTGATATGTGTAAATCTTGGAGCGTCTTTTGTGTTTAGTTTGCACTTTTCTTTTATGCACCATGCTGGTATGAAATAGTCCATGGTTGATTTATAGAATGCTCATTGCACTTCACTTATATCTTTTGAGTATGGCTTTATAGAATGCTTCATGTGCTTCACTTATATCATTTAAAGTTTGGATTGCCTGTTTCTCTTCACATAGAAAACCGTTATTTGTAGAATGCTCTTTTGCTTCACTTAAATTTTTTGAGCTATGAAATTTCTTTAGTGCTTCACTTATATCTTTTTGAGCACGGTGTGCTTTAAATTTTTTAAGAAATACTCTCATGCTTCACTTAGATTAATTTGAGAGTTAGTAAATTTTGAAGAAATTCTCTCATGCTTCACTTATATTATTTTGAGAGATGAATTTTTATGCTCATGTTCTTCACTTAAATTTATTTGAGCTTGTCAAAAGCAATGGCAATATATGAAACTAGTCCCAAAGTGATATTATATATTCAAGAGGGATATAATAAAAACTTTCATGAAGATCATTGGACAAATTAAACTTGATTCCTTGTAATAGTTTTGAGACAAGATGATAGTAATATGTGAGTCATGTTGGTGAGTAATTATGCTTTAGTAAGAATATTGGTGTTAAGGTTTCTGATTCCCTATGCAAGCACGAAAGTCAATAGTTGTGCAATGAAATTACATCCTACTTGTGGTGCATTATTTGGTGTTAGTTATGTTTAATGCCCGATTTTCATTTCTTGGTTGGTTGCTTCTCAATCTATTTGCTAGACTCCACTTGTACTAAGTAGAAATACTACTTGTGCATCCAAAATCCTTAAACCCAGTTTTGCCATATGAGTCCACCATATCTACCTATATGCGGTATTTCCGTGCAGTTCTAAGCAAATTTGTATGTGCCATCTCTAATTTTCAAAATAAATTTCCTTTTTGTGTGCCCATACCGCTCATGAAGCGACAGGGGGTGGCCAACATTTTTCCATGCTAGATGTGTTATTCTCAAGATGAGTGTCTATTCACTTTTCATTGCACGAGAGTACAGCGGTAATATGGATGCCCAGTCCCGAAAAGAAAAACAAATTTACTTTATGTTGTGAAATAATAAATTCCTTGGAAAGTGTTGGTATGGAAGGCAACCGTGGATACGGCTAGCCATGGATTGTGAAAGAATGGTGGAAAAAGGAATAAACTTTATTTTCTGTTTGGGAACCGCCTATGATATATCTAGCATGGAAAGTATTGTGAACTACTCGGTGGTTTTCGTTCACAGGAAAGACATGCCACCCAAAATATTTTTCTCTCTCAGTTTAAGCTTTGAGCTCTGGCACCTCTACAAATCTCTACTTCCCTCTGCAAAGGGCCTATCTATTTACTTTATGCAATTTTTATTTTTATTTGAGTCTCCATCTTCTCTTATAAAGCACCAACTAGGGGGCACTATGATCATACTTGTGCATTGGGTGTAGCTAATATTCGAGTGTGTTTCATGAATGGATCAATGATTGAGCATGATGGGCTAGGGATAGCTTTCTTTAGTGTTGATATTTTGAAAGACATGGTTGCTTGTTGGTATGCTTGAGCTCTGACACAATCACTCTCTCATAGATTTGGCTTGGTAGAAGAGGTTGATTGGGTGGGAAGCTACTTGGGGAGGCTAGAAATCAAGATTCATATGGTTGGAGTGGAAGATCTTGATCTCAACACATGAGTAGGTGGCTCTCTCTCAGAAAAATGGATGGGGCAAGTGTTGGTATGTTCTGAGTGCTTCCTCTACGAGTGAGAGGTAGGTGGAGGGGTATATATAGGCATCTCCAAAAATCCAACCGTTAAAACATTATTGCCCAACTCGGTGGAACCGAAGCAAAAACTCGGTTGCACCAACTAGTGCAAAATGTGGCAACTTTTGGCGTTTCAGTGAGACCGATATATAAATCTCGGTGTGATCGAATTGGCTGAGCTAGGCGGTTTCCAAATCTCGGTGAGACCAATTTCCAAAACTCAAAAATTCCGATTCTTAGAAATAGGATACCAGAGAGTTGGTCACTGATTTTGGTTCCACCGAAAATGAAAGTTTTTGTCATCGAGACCTTAGGGTTTGGCTTAGGATCTGTCTAGGGTAAAACTCGGTAGGGCCAAATCTGAAAACTTGGTGGCACCGATTTTGAGTGGTATGGTTTAGACAGAGAATTTTGTGGGAGAATTTCATGTGTATTTTTGGTGGCTAATTCTAAGCACTTGAGCAACCAGATCATCATAGATACATCATCCCCTTTTAATAGTATTGGCTTTCCTATGGACTCAAAAGTGATTTCTCACAAAATGCAAAATGTAGAGTCTTGAATCTTGTTGCCAATAGAAGTTCCTTGCATCTAGGGGATCTCCTCACAATCCTTTGCCAATCCATTCATTGAACTTTTCTTGAAATATACTTGGTGGAATCATTAGTCCAATGAAATATATGTTGTTATTAATTACCAAAACCACCTAGGGAGAAGTTGTGCTTTCAGTGGTGTTCGCTGTGGACAAGACCCGCAGTCCTCCATCTGCTGCTCTCCCTCCACACCAGCGTCAAACATCACCGGTCCGTCCAAATCCTCAACCTCCACCCAGTCCCCCCAGAGGTGACTCGGCGCGGACACCGCCTGAAATGAACCAAAGTGGAGAGATGCCATCGGTGTTGAAGACGGTGTTGTCCCCTTATGAGATGGCGTATCTACTGATTTTGAGGACTCGGAAGCATGTCCCTTATCAGTGGACCCATCAGCATGTTCACCAAGGTTCCCATTGGCCCCTTGGTTCCCACTCCCATCACCGCCGCCCATCATATCAATGTCGTTGTTCACATTATTATTCACCTACTGGGGTGGTTCCTCAACCTCCACCTCAAGATCATAATGCATACCATCGTAAGACCAGGGAACAAAATCAGGCACATACTCCGAGTCCAACGCACCAACAAGCAACCTCACAATCCCATGTTTGCGCGTAAACGACATATCGACCTTCTCTATTTTTCCTAGCAGAGAACCGAGACTCCAGACGATAAGAAAGTCATTAAGAAGTTTATCTGGGACACCTAAAAGTCTGATCCAAACCTTCTCAAGAGGGGATCCTTTAGGCTTAGTTTTTTTGCACTCATCAAATTCGAGAATACATTTACTCCAGTCACTTTGCTGAACCCAAACTTCAAGAGGCGCTCAAGATCCCCTCTCCTAGGAAATTCCACTCGGTACACCTGTTCTTCCACTCTGATTGGTGCCCAGTTATATGACTCAGAAACAAGCCTCCTGAGCTGCTAAGATACCTGATCCTCTGCCAGCATCCCATGTGTGACCTTGACCAAGCCAGTCTTCGAACTCTCAAGATGAGGTGTGAAAGGACGTGGATGTCGCCTAGAGGGGGGGTGAATAGGCGCTTTAAAATAATTATGGTTTAGGCTTGAACAAATGCGGAAGAAAACTAATGTTTAATATGTCAAGCACAAAACCTAAAACAACTAGGCTCACCTATGTGCACCAACAACTTATGCGAAGCAAGATAAACAACTAAGTGATAGCAAGATATATAACAAAAAACAATATGGCTATCACAAAGTAAAGTGCACAAGTAAAGGGCTCGGGTAAGAGATAACCGAGGCATGTGGAGACGATGATGTATCCCGAAGTTCACACCCTTGCGGATGCTAATCTCCGTTCGGAGCGGTGTGGAGGCACAATGCTCCCCAAGAAGCCACTAGGGCCACCGTAATCTCCTCACGCCCTCGCACAATGCAAGATGCCGTGATTCCACTAAGGGACCCTTGAGGGCAGTCACCGAACCCGTACAAATGGCAACCCTTGGGGGCGGTCACCGGTACCCGTACACTTTGGCAACACTTGGGGGCGGTCACCGGTACCCGTACAAATTGCTCGGGGCAATCTCCACAACCTAATTGGAGACCCCGACGCTTGCCCGGAGCTTTACACCACAATGATTGAGCTCCGAGGCACCACCAACCGTCTAGGGCGCCAAGGCACCCAAGAGGAACAAGCTCTAGGGTGCTCAAACACCCAAGAGTAATAAGCTTCTCAAACTTCACTTCCACGTATCACCGTGGAGAACTCAAACCTATGCACTAAATGCAATGGCAAGGGCACACGGAGTGCCCAAGTCATTCTCTCCCAAATCCCACCAAAACAACTAATGCTAGGGAGGAAAATGAGAGGAAGAACAAAGAAGAACACCAAGCACTCCAAGAACTAGATCCAAGGGGTTCCCCTCACATAGAGGAGAAAGTGATTGGTGGAAATGTGGATCTAGATCTCCTCTCTCTTTTCCCTCAAGAACTAGCAAGAATCATTGGAGGGATTGAGAGTTAGCAAGTTCAAAGAAGGTCAACAATGGGGGGCAAAAATGAGCTCAAAGGTTGGGGAACCACTGGGGAGGAAGACCCCTTAAATAGGTCCCCACAAATCTGCCCGTTATGTGCAGAATAACACAGGGGCGGTACAACCGCTATGATGACCGGTACAACCGGTCAAAGCAGACAAAACCAACCTGTAGCAAAAGCAATAAGCGGTACAACCGCCCGGGGCACCGGTAGTACCGGAATAACCGGAACAGCCGGCCCACGACCGCCCAAGAACCGCTCCAAAACAGAAACTAGTCTGGTGGTAGAGCGGTACATGGCCGGTACAACCTTTGGACCAATTCTGGAGCGGTACAACCGCTCCAAACACCGGTTGTACCGGTCAACCGGTACAACCTCTCTATGGGGCGGTACAACCTCCCTATGTAAAACAGGTAAGACTAAAACAGCCATAACTTTCGCATATGAGCTCCGATTTGAGCAAACTCAAGCTTGTTGGATAAAGGACAACAAGAGCTATCCAACAATGATTAGATAAATTAAGAACAAGCAATGGATAATAAATGCCACTAGGATAAGGAAGATGACCTTCCCAATAGATATCCGGCAAAGTCTCCAACACCGAAAACACAATATGATGCATACGTAATCTGTTTTCGATGAGCTTGAACTTATCACGATGAAGACCATAAGCTCATAAACTCACATAGAGAAAAACCAAATAAGGACCAAGAAAGATGATGATGCAAGGATGCAAAAGGTTTGAGCTCTTAACGAACGATACGATCAAGCTACTCACTTGAGAGCCCCCCTTGATAGTACGGCTATCGATCCTATAACCCGGTCTCCCAACTACCACCATGAGACCGGTAAAATGGAAAACCCTATCAAGGTCAAACCTTTGCCTTGCGCATAGTCCACTTGATCTAGATGATGGCGATCTTGTCCTTCTCAAGATGGACCACCATTCTTGATTGCGCCGGCTCAATGAAGACTAGTAGATTGCTCCCCCATACTCCACTATGGGTGAGCCACCCTTCGGCACATCTTCACAAGTCCATTGTCACCACAATGGACGGCAAGCTTCAAGCATGATCTCTCCATGATGCTTCACTTGAACTTGCACACCGCAACCTTGATGACGATCACCACTTGATGTCATCTTCCATGGGTTGTATGTGATCTTCCTCTTGATGCAGGCCCATGGAAATATACCTAACCCCACAAAGAACACTCACGTAGACCATGGGTTAGTACACAAAGCGTAATGGACAATGCTTACCATACCATGGGATCACTTGACCCCTCTCAGTATATCGTGTACGCTTTGTGTGTTGATCAACTTGGTTCACTCTTTGACTTAGTCTTGATCAACCTTGTATCTTATCTTCTCTCTTTATAAAGATGATGTCTTGAAGGTCACCATGAATGCTCACACAATCTTCTTCTTCAAGACACGCTTGCAATAAGCTCAACTCTCACATGACCAATGTTTGGATAAAGCCTTGAATACCACCTTGGTCACCATATAAACTCCTTGAAATCAACAGATGGACTTCAAGAAGTACCTACGGACTAATCCTTCGAATATAACTCAAGGCAACCATTAGTCCATAGGGATTGTCATCAATTACCAAAACCACACATGGAGAAATGTGCTCTTACAATCTCCCCCATTTTGGTAATTGATGACAACCACTTTCAAGAGAGTTTATATAAGGAAATAAGCACAACCAAGCACACACATGCAAAGCTATAATGCATGGGTATGAGATGCAAATGCTTAAGCAACAAAAGCAAACCTCTCTACACTTCCCAACCTAAACTCTCTAAACTTCTCCCCCATTGGCATTGATTGCCAAAATGGACGAAAAGTTTAGAAAGCCAATATAATAGGTGCTCCTGCAAAAAGTGTGTATTTATCAAAATATGAGTGCAATGAAATACACATATCCAATTATAAGTAGTTGGAGGAAAACAAACTATATTGAGGACCCAAAGATTGCAAAAAGGATAGTATGGCGCAAAGACATACAAAAGAGAAGCAAACAATCAAAAGGTACCAATTGGAACAAACAATCACATGGACCTACGAGCCACATGAATACAAGATATTATGATATGGGCAATAGAGTGTTTTAAAGAAACTAGAGAAGCTCCCCATGATTTGTGCACTATTAAGAATTTTTGTATTTGGATACAAGAGCACAAAATAGGATCATCACTCCCCCAAAATCAATAGAAACACACAATAAGTGCAAGCACATAGATAAGACAATAAAAATATCACTTGCACCAAACATATGGTTGAGCAACATGTAAAATAGGCAATTTAAGAATAGGCTCAACCAAAATGATGTGTGTGAGTCATGGCAAAGCACTTTGAGAATAATAGTATAAGGATGAGCATTAAGCAACAACATAGTCTTGAAGAAATGAGACACAAAGTGCAAGCCATATCCTTCCCACATACACAAACCACTGGCAAATGGGTCCACAAGCTTACTAATAAGAAAACTAAAAACCAAAGCTTGTGACAACCCCTGGTGAAGATAGGAAATAATAGCCTTGTCAGGAGGAGGGATACCAATCGAAATGGAAAAACCCTCGTGAAGACAAGCATGAGGAAAATAATCTTCACCACCAAAGAGTGCATCAAGATGCAAGGATATAAGATCCGCACTCAAGACAAATTCTTTCACGAAACCACCAAGGAAATAAAAGGGAATGCAACGGTGGACGTGAAAGAAAAGAGGATATCAACTAGAGATGTAACTTCTCTCATGTGTATAAGATTCTAGGTAGAGGACAATCATGATGATATATCCACAAAGAATGATGTACACACGAAATAGTTACAAGAAGGAACGAACAAGATATCCAAAAGGAAGTCATAAATATACCAATAAGATCTTTGCTTGAAAGCATAGCACATAGCCTAATATTTTCTTATTGTACATAAATGAACTCCCAATACACGAACATCAAAGACATCACAACTAGCAATATGACATCATCATTGAGACGCTTTGAGAAAGGAAACAAGTACCACAAGAAAGACTCAAGAAGTTCATGCCATGATGCAACCTACAAGAAGTTGAATGCAAGAAATGTATGCATGAAGTAGATACTTGTTACCGAGATAGCATTGGATTGATGTAGTAGATAATGGTTCATCGATCATCCTAGCTTGGCTCCACTAAGCACATGGTGTCAACACCTTCCTTGTAAGTGAGCCGAGCATCCAATGCATCTCCAATTGTTCCTAGAACAACAACACAAACAAAATGGTACCCAAACTCATTGGGACCAAAGAGTTAGTAGACCAACAATACATAGGACAAACTCCACATAACTATGTGCATATAGATATGAACTTGAATTTCATGCACACTTTTGTTGGGGAACGTTGCATGGGAAACAAAAATTTTCCTACGCACACACAAGATCTATCCATGGTGATGAGCATCTACGAGAGGGAGAGTGAATCTACATACCCTTGTAGATCGCTAAGTGGAAGCGTTAAGAAACGCGGTTGATGTAGTCGAACATCTCCGCGATCCAAATCGCAAGTCGTCCCTCGATCCGATCACGAACTAGTGCCGAACGGACGGCACCTCCGCGTTCAACACACGTACGGCTTGATGACGCCTTCACCTCCTCGATCCAGCGAGCGATGATGAAGTAGTAGATGAGTTCCGGCAGCACGACGGCGTGGTGATGGTGGTGAGGAACAATCTCTGCAGGGCTTCGCCAAGCACTACGGAGATTATGACGGGAGAACTAGAGGGTTAGGGTTGCCGACACA
Organism: Elymus sibiricus; assembly: GCA_039707655.1. Lineage (NCBI taxonomy): Eukaryota > Viridiplantae > Streptophyta > Magnoliopsida > Poales > Poaceae > Elymus > Elymus sibiricus. Next base: position 119,653,237 of record CM077675.1, read on the forward strand.
CGGCTTGGGAAATCTTGATGTGTCCCGTGTGCTAGCCCTGCCCCTCTATTTATATGTTGAGCCTTGGGGTCTAAACTTGGAGTAAAAGCCTCCTCCAGGTCGGTTTTGCCCGCACAAGGTCGGTTTGGCCCGCAGGGAAAGAGTCCAACTCGGATCCCTGCAGTATCGCGTACAAGCGGTAGTACCGCTTACGATAAGCGGTAGTACCGCCCGTAGCGGTAGTACCGCTTACGATAAGCGGTAGTACCGCCCCAGACGCCAGCAAAACTTCCTTTCGCACCTTGCCTAAGCCTCGTGGGCTTTACCCCTTGGCCCAAATAAAGTGTTCTCGTATCCGAACATTTCGGGAAACATCCGGAACCTCTTCCGGTGAATTCCGGAACCCTTCCGGAAACCAAAACACTATTATCACATATATCAATCTTTACCTCCGGACTATTCCGGAGATCCTCGTCATATCCGGGATCTTATCCGGGACTCCGAACAACCTTTGGTCACCAACAAAATAACTCAACTATACTAATCGTCACCAAACGTTAAGTGTGTAGACTCTGCGGGTTCGAGAACTATGTAGACATGACCGAGACACCTCTACGATCAATAACCAATAGCGGGACCTGGATGCCCATATTGGCTCCTACATATTCTACGAAGATCTTTATCGGTCGAACCTCTATGTCAAGGATTCAGTTAATCCCGTATACTGTTCCCTTTGTTCTTCGGTATGTTACTTGCCCGAGATTCGATCGTCGGTATCTCTATACCTAGTTCAATCTCGTTACCGGCAAGTCTCTTTACTCGTTCCGTAATACAAGATCTCGTGGCTAACACTTTAGTCACATTGCTTGCAAGGCTCATTGTGATGTTGTATTACCGAGTGGGCCCTGAGATACCTCTCCGTCACACGGAGTAACAAATCCCAGTCTTGATCCATGCCAACCCAACAGACACCCTCGGAGATACCTGTAGAGCACCTTTATAGTCACCCAGTTACGTTGCGACGTTTGATACACACAAGGTATTCCTCCGATGTCAGGGAGTTGCATGATCTCATGGTCAAAGGAAAAGATACTTGACATGTAGAAAACAATAGCAATAAACTGACACGATCATATGCTACGTTCGTAGTTTGGGTCTTGTCCATCACATCATTCTCCTAATGATGTGATCCCGTTATCAAATGACATCTCATGTCAATGGCTAGGAAACCTTAACCATCTTTGATCAACGAGCTAGTCAACTAGAGGCTTACTAGGGACACAGTGTTGTCTATGTACCCACACATGTATTTGAGTTTCCAATCAATACAATTATAGCATGGATAATAAACGATTATCATGAACAAGGAAATATAATAATAACCAATTTAATATTGCCTCTAGGGCATATTTCCAACAGTCTCCCACTTGCACTAGAGTCAATAATCTAGTTCACATCACTATGTGATTTACATTGTAATGAATCGAACACCCATGCAGTTCTGGTGTTGTTCATGTTTAGCCCTTGGAAGAGGTTTAGTCATCGGATCTGCAACATTCAGATCCGTGTGTACTTTGCAAATATTTATGTCGTCCTCCTTGATGTAATCGCGGATGGAATTGAAGCATCGCTTTATGTGTCTGGTCCTCTTGTGAAATCTTGGTTCCTTGGCTAGAGCAATGGCACCAGTATTATCACAAAACAGAGTCATTGGGTTAAGTGCACTAGGCACTACTCCAAGATCTGTCATGAACTCCTTCATCCAGACACCTTCCTTCGCCGCCTCCGAGGCAGCGATGTACTCCGCTTCGCATGTAGAATCAGCTACCACGCTCTGCTTGGAACTGCACCAGCTAACCGCACCCCCATTAAGAATAAATACGTATCCGGTTTGTGACTTAGAGTCATCCGGATCAGTGTCAAAGCTTGCATCGACGTAACCCTTTACGACGAGCTCTTGATCACCTCCATAAAAGAGAAACATGTCCTTAGTCCTTTTCAGGTACTTCAGGATATTCTTGACCGCCGTCCAGTGTTCCATTCCTGGATCACTTTGAAACCTTCCGACCATACTTATGGCAAGGCTGACATCGGGTCTTGTGCACAGCATTGCATACATGATAGAGCCTATGGCTGAAGCATAGGGGATGAGACTCATCTTTTCTCTATCTCCTGCAGTCACTGGGCATTGAGTCTTACTCAACTTCATACCTTGCAAAACAGGCAAGAACACCTTCTTGGACTGATCCATTTTGAACTTCTTCAAAACTTTGTCAAGGTATGTGCTTTGTGAAAGTCCTATTAAGCGTCTTGATCTATCTCTATAGATCTTGATGCCTAATATGAAAGCAGCTTCTCCTAGGTCCTTCATTGAAAAACTCTTGTTCAAATATTCCTTCATGCTTTCCAACATTTCTATATTGTTTCCAATTAGTAATATGTCATCCACATATAATATTAGAAACGCTATAGAGCTCCCACTCACTTTCTTGTAAATACAAGCTTCTCCGTAAACTTGTATAAACTCGAACGCTTTGATCACCTCATCAAAGCGAAGATTCCAACTCCGAGATGCTTGCACCAGCCTATAAATGGATCGCTGGAGTTTGCAAACTTTGTCAGCATTCTCTGGATCGACAAAACCTTCTGGTTGCATTATATACAACTCTTCCTTAAGGAAACCGTTAAGGAACGCTGTTTTGACATCCATCTGCCAAATTTCATAATCGAAAAAGGCAGCTATTGCTAACATGATTCTGACGGACTTAAGCATCGCTACGGGTGAGAAGGTCTCATCGTAGTCAACTCCTTGAACTTGTGAAAAACCCTTTGCCACAAGTCGAGCTTTATAGACGGTGACATTACCGTCCGCGTCCGTCTTCCTCTTAAAGATCCATTTGTTCTGAATGGCCTTACGCCCTTCAGGTAATACTTCCAAAGTCCACACTTTGTTTTCATACATGGATCCCATCTCGGATTTCATGGCCTCTAACCACTTCTCGGAATCCGGGCCCATCATCGCTTCTCCATAGCTCGTAGGTTCATCGTTGTCCAACAACATGACTTCTAAGACAGGGTTGTCGTACCACTCAGGAGCAGTATGCGTCCTTGTCGACCTACGAGGTTCGATAGCAACTTGATCCAAAGCTTCATGATCATCATCATTAACTTCCTCTTCAGCTGATGTAGGCTCTACAGAAACATCTTTCTGCGCTGCGCTACTTTCAGGTTGAAGTAAAGGTTCAACAACCTCATCAAGTTCTATCTTCCTCCCACTCAATTCTTTCGAGAGAAATTCTTTCTCAAGAAACGTTCCGTTTTTAGCGACAAACACTTTGCCTTCGGATCTGAGGTAGAAGGTATACCCAACTGTCTCTTTTGGGTATCCTATGAAGACGCATTTCTCCTCTTTGGGTTCCAGCTTTTCAGGCTAAAGCTTTTTGACATAAGCATCACATCCCCAAACTTTAAGAAACGACAGCTTTGGCTTCTTGCCAAACCAAAGTTCATATGGCGTCGTCTCAACGGATTTCGATGGTGCCCTATTTAAAGTGAATGCAGCTGTCTCTAATGCATAGCCCCAAAACGATAGTGGCAAATCGGCAAGAGACATCATAGATCGCACCATATCCAATAAGGTTCGATTACGACGTTCGGACACACCATTACGCTGTGGTGTTCCAGGCGGTGTCAATTGTGAAACAATTCCACACTATCTTAAGTGACTGCCAAACTCATAACTCAGATATTCTCCTCCTCGATCAGATCGTAGGAAATTAATCTTCTTGTTACGATGATTCTCAACTTCACTCTGAAATTGTTTGAACTTTTCAAATGTTTCAGACTTGTGTTTCATTAAGTAAATATACCCATACCTACTTAAGTCATCAGTGAAGGTGAGAAAGTAACGATAACCACCGCGCGCCTCAATACTCATCGGACCTCACACATCAGTATGTATGATTTCCAATAAGTCACTTGCCCGTTCCATTGTTCCAGAGAACGGCGTTTTAGTCATCTTGCCCATGAGGCATGGCTCACATGTGTCAAGTGATTCAAAATCAAGTGACTCTAAAAGTCCATCAGCATGGAGCTTCCTCATGCGTTTTACGCCAATATGACCTAAACGGCAGTGCCACAAGAAAGTGGTATTATCATTATCAATTCTACATCTTTTGGCATCAATGTTATGAACATGTGTATCATTACTATCGAGATTCAATAAGAATAAACCCCTCACATTGGGTGCATGACCATAAAAGATATTACTCATATAAATAGAACAACCATTATTCTCTGATTTAAATGAGTAACCGTCTCGCAATAAACAAGATCCAGATATAATGTTCATGCTTAACGCAGGCACTAAATAACAATTATTCAGGTTCATCACTAATCCCGATGGTAATCGAAGAGCGAGCGTGCCGACGGCGATCACATCAACCTTGGAACCATTTCCCACGCGCATCGTCACTTCGTCCTTTGCCAGCCTCCGTCTATTCCGCAGTTCCTGTTTTGAGTTGCAAATATGAGCAACCGCACCGGTATCAAATACCCAGGCACTACAACGAGAGTTGGTAAGGTACACATCAATAACATGTATATCATATATACCTTGTTTGTTGTTGGCCGCCTTCTTGTCAGCCAAATACTTGGGGCAGTTCCGCTTCCAGTGTCCAGTTCCCTTGCAATGAAAGCACACAGTTTCTGGTTTGGGTCCAGCCTTGGGTTTCTTCACGAGAGGAGCAACTGCTTTGCCACTCTTCTTGGAGTTACCCTTCTTACCCTTGCCATTTTTCTTGAAACTAGTGGTTTTATTGACCATCAACACTTGATGCTCCTTCTGAATTTCAGACTCAGCGGCTTTCAGCATCGCAAACAGCTCGGCGACTGACTTGTTCATCCCGTGCATGTTATAGTTCAACACAAAGCTCTTGTAGCTAGGTGGCAATGATTGAAGAACTCTGTCAGTGATAGCCTCTGGTGGAAGGGGCATCCCCAATTCAGCCAGACGGGTGGAGTACCCAGACATTCTGAGTACGTGATCACTGATAGACCCGTTCTCCTCCATCTTGCAAGCATAAAACTTATCGGAGATCTCATATCTCTCGATCCGGGCATTCTTCTGAAAGATAAACTTCAACTCCTGGAACATCTCATATGCTCCATGACGTTCAAAACGTCTTTGAAGTCCCGGTTCTAAGCCATACAATATTGCACATTGAACTATTGAGTAATCTTCAGAACGAGCCTGCCAGGCGTTCACAACGTCTAGAGACTCAACTGGAGCGGGTGGATCACCAAGCGGTGCATCAAGGACATAAGCCTTCTGGGAAGCCGTAAGGATAATCCTTAGATTACGGGCCCAGTCCACAAAGTTACTTCCATCATCTTTCAACTTAGCTTTCTCTAGGAACGCATTAAAATTCAGGGGTGCTACTGCGCGAGCCATGATCTACAACATAAATATAGCAAAGACAACTTAGACTATTGTTCAAGATAATGAGTTTAGTTAATTATATTACTTAAAAACTCCCACTCAAATTGACATCCCTCCGATCATTCGAGTGTAACATGATCCAAATCCACCAACTCAAGTCCGATCATCACGTGAGTTGAGATGGTTTCAATGGTGAACATCTTCATGTTGATCATATCTACTATATGACTCATGTTCGACCTTTCGGTCTCTTGTGTTCCGAGGCCATGTCTGTACATGCTAGGCTCGTCAAGTTTAACCCGAGTGTTCCGCACGTGCAACATGGCTTACACCCGTTGTATGTGAACGTAGAGTCTATCACACCCGATCATCACGGCGTGTCTCGAAACGACGAACTTTCGCAACGGTGCACACTCGGGGAGAACACAATTTATCTTGAAATTTAAGTGAGGGATCACCTTATAATGCTACCGTCGTCCTAAGCAAAATAAGATGCATAAAAGGATTAACATCACATGCAATTCATAAGTGACATGATATGGCCATGAACTTGTGCTTTTGATCTCCATCTCCAAAGCACCGGCATGATCTCCATCGTCACCGGCATGACACCATGATCTCCATCATCTTGATCTCCATCAACGTGTCGCCATGAGGTTGTCGCGCCGACTATTGCTTCCACGACTATTGCTAACTCATAGCGATAAAGTAAAGCAAAAACGGCGAAAATAATTAAAGACAACTCTATGGCTCCTGCCAGTTGCCGTACTCATCGACATGCAAGTCGTGATATTCTATACAACACATGATCATCTCATACATCACATATATCTCATCATGTAATTGGCCATATCACATCACAACATACCCTGCAAAAACAAGTTAGACGTCCTCTAATTGTTGTTGCAAATTTTACGTGGCTGCTACGGGTTTGCAAGAACCGTTCTTACCTACGCAAAACCACAACGTGGTGTAGTGATTGCTTTTTGATCTTCTAAAAGAACCCTCTTCATTGAAATCGATTCAACTAAAGTGAGAGAGACAGACACCCGCTAGCCATCTTTATGCAACGAAGTTACATGTTAGTTGAAGGAACCTGTCTCGCGTAAGCGTACGCGTAATGTCGGTCCGGGCCGCTTCATCTCACAATGCCGCCGAATCAAGTATCAACTAGTAACGGCAAGCAATATGTATACACCCACGCCCACAACTCGTTTGTGTTCTACTCGAGATCTCATCTACGCATAGACCTGGCTCAGATGCCACTGTTGGGGAACGTTGCATGGGAAACAAAAATTTTCCTACGCACACACAAGATCTATCCATGGTGATGAGCATCTACGAGAGGGAGAGTGAATCTACATACCCTTGTAGATCGCTAAGCGGAAGCGTTAAGAAACGCGGTTGATGTAGTCGAACGTCTCCGCGATCCAAATCGCAAGTCGTCCCTCGATCCGATCACGAACTAGTGCCGAACGGACGGCACCTCCGCGTTCAACACACGTACGGCTTGATGACGCCTTCACCTCCTCGATCCAGCGAGCGATGATGAAGTAGTAGATGAGTTCCGGCAGCACGACGGCGTGGTGATGGTGGTGAGGAACAATCTCTGCAGGGCTTCGCCAAGCACTACGGAGATTATGACGGGAGAACTAGAGGGTTAGGGTTGCCGACACACGGCTTGGGAAATCTTGATGTGTCCCATGTGCTAGCCCTGCCCCTCTATTTATATGTTGAGCCTTGGGGTCTAAACTTGGAGTAAAAGCCTCCTCCAGGTCGGTTTTGCCCGCACAAGGTCGGTTTGGCCCGCAGGGAAAGAGTCCAACTCGGATCCCTGCAGTATCGCGTACAAGCGGTAGTACCGCTTACGATAAGCGGTAGTACCGCCCGTAGCGGTAGTACCGCTTACGATAAGCGGTAGTACCGCCCCAGACGCCAGCAAAACTTCCTTTCGCACCTTGCCTAAGCCTCGTGGGCTTTACCCCTTGGCCCAAATAAAGTGTTCTCGTATCCGAACATTTCGGGAAACATCCGGAACCTCTTCCGGTGAATTCTGGAACCCTTCCGGAAACCAAAACACTATTATCACATATATCAATCTTTACCTCCGGACTATTCCGGAGATCCTCGTCATATCCGGGATCTTATCCGGGACTCCGAACAACCTTCGGTCACCAACAAAATAACTCAACTATACTAATCGTCACCAAACGTTAAGTGTGTAGACCCTGCGGGTTCGAGAACTATGTAGACATGACCGAGACACCTCTACGATCAATAACCAATAGCGGGACCTAGATGCCCATATTGGCTCCTACATATTCTACGAAGATCTTTATCGGTCGAACCTCTATGTCAAGGATTCAGTTAATCCCGTATACTGTTCCCTTTGTTCTTCGGTATGTTACTTGCCCGAGATTCGATCGTCGGTATCTCTATACCTAGTTCAATCTCGTTACCGGCAAGTCTCTTTACTCGTTCCATAATACAAGATCTCGTGGCTAACACTTTAGTCACATTGCTTGCAAGGCTCATTGTGATGTTGTATTACCGAGTGGGCCCTGAGATACCTCTCCGTCACACGGAGTAACAAATCCCAGTCTTGATCCATGCCAACCCAACAGACACCCTCGGAGATACCTGTAGAGCACCTTTATAGTCACCCAGTTACGTTGCGACATTTGATACACACAAGGTATTCCTCCGATGTCAGGGAGTTGCATGATCTCATGGTCAAAGGAAAAGATACTTGACATGTAGAAAACAATAGCAATAAACTGACACGATCATATGCTACGTTCGTAGTTTGGGTCTTGTCCATCACATCATTCTCCTAATGATGTGATCCCGTTATCAAATGACATCTCATGTCAATGGCTAGGAAACCTTAACCATCTTTGATCAACGAGCTAGTCAACTAGAGGCTTACTAGGGACACAGTGTTGTCTATGTACCCACACATGTATTTGAGTTTCCAATCAATACAATTATAGCATGGATAATAAACGATTATCATGAACAAGGAAATATAATAATAACCAATTTAATATTGCCTCTAGGGCATATTTCCAACAACTTTAGCCAATTTGTGACATAGTTGAGTTTCTCCTATATATTGGGTCGAAGAAAGAAAGCATGCCAAAAAAAGTACATAGTAAATATGCATGCTTACGATTTTCAAGAATCAAATCAACACATAGTTGATAAGATACCAAAAGACAAGGTAACAAGTGAAAATAAGATACCAAACGAAGGATTATCACTTGAAGGATACCGATTAAAAGATACATCAAGGAATGAGATATCCATTGACACATGCCAAATAAAAGGAAACAAGATACCAATTGAAGGAAAACAAACAAGAGGTATCAAGTTTCCAAAAGAGAGCTAGGTTCCAAACAAACCAAACCCTCGGCATATTTTCATGATGGCACAAAGCACCATAAAGAAAAGGCTTGCCTCCCACCAACACACTTGATGAGGATCAAAAGATTTTATGATAAACACATAAAGAGAGTGTTATAAAGAAAATAGGATAGCTCCCCCAAGAAATGTGCATTATAAAGAATTTGCATTTGAATACAAAATGCAGAAGATGGGATCATCACTTTCCCTATATCTATAGAAACACTAGACACGCTCAAAACGATCCACAAGAGGCAGGGAAGACAAGCGATAAACAAAAACCAATATAAAGATGATTAACAATTTCTACCACTTAAAAGGAATACCAATTGTCAAAGGACAAGAAGTATTTGGAAATAAGTCCCATTGGTAGATTGCAAAAAGACCCAACATCATCTTTACACCTAAAACACAAGCAAATGACACTTGTAGAGCTAACATGCCACCTAGGAACAAGATAATTTACAATATCAACTCTAAGTGGCAATACCTCAAATGTACACATTCTCTAGGCTTGTAATATGCACATAGCATATTACTCCCCCATAATGTGATAACCCAAAATAATTGACAAGTGGCAAATGAAATCCAACAAGAGATAGTTAATGGACCATTTAGAATTTGAATTTCTCATGAGAAAACATACCACATAGAAGCTAGATAATCTTGTAATATCAAAACTAGGTGGTATTCCTCATGTACACACATTTGTAGGATAGTGAAGTGCACAAAGCACATCACTCCCCCAAAATGGTATAATCCGTTAACTCCTCACAAGAGCCAACTAAGATAAGACAAGATGCAAAAAGGCTCAACAAAATACGCTCACGTACATGATGTGCAAACCAACATACCCATACTTGATTACTCAAGATAAGCAAGCCGGAGGCACACCATATACAAACACATGCAAGGTACAAAACCACAACATGCAAAGGGGCAAGTAACTAACAATGTAAACAATTAAAGCACAAGTTACCGCAAGGAGGCACATTGGATATAAGATAGAAACTCGATAATCCAAATGACTTGGCTTGAGATAATATGAATGATGAAGATCCCTTAATTCTTCATGATGTAGCCAAGTCACCAATGCCCTCCAACAATACCTATTGATCAAGTTTGAGGTTGTTGGTCCCCAACCAAGTTGGGTCCTAAGAGGTTAGTCACAATAGGCTTGGCTACCCAATTGGTTCTTTTCTTGACACCACTTTGAGTACCAACACACTTGGCAAACACATTGCCAACCTTATCCTTCCCAAGAGAATAGACATCATCAATGATTATTGGGTTGGATACTTTACCATTAGTGCATGAAGAAGCAAAGTGACCCTTCTCACGACATAAGTAGCAACATCTACCCTTTAATTTCTTCTCCATTGATTTCTCAACTTGAGGAGTGTTAACTTGGGTCTTCTTGGGAAGTGGCCTTTCTTCAACTTGACGTTGAGCAAGAGATTGTGGCTGCTTCCCTTGTTGCTTGTCGCTATGTGGCTTCTTCTTCAATGGGCAAGATCTAACATGGTGCCCTTCTATTTTGCACTTGAAGAAAATAATCTTGGCCTAAATCTTGACTTGTTCTTGGCCCTTCTTCTTGTAGCTTTTGGACGTCTTCTTCTTATTGGAGTTGAATCCAAGTCCACCCTTGTCATTTGGGGATTTTTGCACACTCATGATATTGTTGAGTGTGGGCTTCCCTTCATGACTCTTTTCCAAGTCTTTCTTCAAAGAAGTGACTTGGGCCTTGAGCTCTTTGATTTCCTCTACATGGTTAGTATCAACACAAGTACTAGAGGAAGTAAAAGCTTAATCGTTAGAGCAACAAGGCAATGAAAGTAATTCATCACAAGATGTAGCAACATTATGAGTAGATGAACTACGAGGACTAGCACATGGCAATAAAGCATTACTAGTAGATGTAGTGCTAATGTCCACATGAGGCTCGCTAGATGTTACCTTAGTAGTACTAGCCTCATGAGCTATTTTTAGCACATTATGCGATACTAGAAGATCACCATGAGAGCTAGAAAGCTTTTCATGACTTTCTTCCAATATCCCATAATTGCTAGATAGCAACTCAAGTTGAGCCCTTAGCTCAACATTCTCCTTCAAAATGGATGCTTCACAAGGAATAGAGTTAGTAGCACAAGCATCATCATTAACAACAAGAGGAGAAGGCAACTTGGCAAGCTCTTTAGCATATGAAGCTTCAAGTTGAGCATGAGACTCGGTGAGTTCAAAAAGCGAACTCTTAATGACCCTTGAGCCATTTTCGAGGTGCTCAAAGTCCTTAAGGAGTTTAGCATGTGCAACTTCAAGCTTATCATTTTTAGTTCTAAAATCATTAGCCACCTCGAGAGCTCTATCATGGGATTCCTTTAATCTGGAAAATTCTAGAGCAAATGTCTCCTTAAGAGATTCCTTGGTGGTTTGTTCATTTTCAAGAGCTTGAGATAGCTCCGCGATCTCATTAGCGTAATCACGCTCATGCCCTTCCATTTTATCAATGGTGGCCTCATGCTCCTCGAGATGAGCTTCCAACTCCTCAATATATTTCTTTCCCTCAATGGCAATAGACATGATTTCCATGAAGTTGGAACGAGCAATTTTATTCTTATGAAGAGCTTTAAAAACCATTTCTCCCTTAATTTTTAAGGAAGCAATATTATCACTCTCTTCATCATTATCATCAACATCATCATCGTGAGATATATTGGGATTCAAAGTAGGAGATACCTTTGAAGCCTTAACCATAAGGCAAAAGTGAGAAACAATAGATGATGATGTAGGATCCCTTGAAGCACCATTCAAGACCACATCTTGTTCCATGGAGTGTTGGGTTTCCTCTACATTGTTAGCATAACAACTCGAGGAAATGGATACATTTTTATCATGGCAACAAGATATAGCAAGCATATCATCATGAGATTTAGTCAAGCAATTTCTACATGATATGCAAGGACTATCAACACAAGCATGAGAAACATTTAAAGTGCTCGAAGTGTTAAAGTCCAAAGATGAAGCATTGCAATAAGATAGTGAAGAAGAATTATCAACAATAAGCCCACTATCATCATTACAATGACCATCACTACTCACCATATCATTACCTTGTGGCAATCCACATGTAGGTGAAGTAGATGAAGTTGAGAAGACAACACGACCGGAGATGGAGGGAGAACAATCATCCCTACAAATCTTGGACACACCATATTTATCTTGAAGCTTTGTCCACAACTCATGAGCATCCCGGAACAGCATGAGTTCAAATATAACTACATTGCTCAAAGAATCAAAAAGCACATTAGAAGCTTGAGCATTGAGATAAGAGTTTTTCTCATCCTCTAAAGATAGGTGTTGAGAATCCTCTGGAGTAGAAAAACCCATATCTACAATTCGCTCTAAAGACGGGTCCATGACCGTAAAGAGATCAAGCATGCGAATTACCCAAACATCAAAATTTGTGCCATCGAAACTAAGAGTGTCAAAGAATCCTAATCCCCTAGTCGACATCCTTACTCTCTAGGTGGTTAAACCTAATAATGAGAGACCTAGCTCTGATACCAATTGAAAGGACGTGGATGTCGCCTAGAGGGGGGGTGAATAGGCGCTTTAAAATAATTACGGTTTAGGCTTGAACAAATGCGGAATAAAACTAACGTTTAATATGTCAAGCACAAAACCTAAAACTACTAGGCTCACCTATGTGCACCAACAACTTATGCGAAGCAAGATAAATAACTAAGTGATAGCATAATATATAACAAGAAACAATATGGCTATCACAAAGAAAAGTGCACAAGTAAAGGGCTCGGGTAAGAGATAACCGAGGCATGTGGAGACGATGATGTATCCCGAAGTTCACACCCTTGCGGATGCTAATCTCCGTTCGGAGCGGTGTGGAGGCACAATGCTCCCCAAGAAGCCACTAGGGCCACCATAATCTCCTCACGCCCTCACACAATGCAAGATGCCGTGATTCCACTAAGGGACCCTTGAGGGCGGTCACCGAACCCGTACAAATGGCAACCCTTGGGGGCGGTCACCGGTACCCGTACACTTTGGCAACCCTTGGGGGCGGTTACCGGTACCCGTACAAATTGCTCGGGTCAATCTCCACAACCTAATTGGAGACCCCGACGCTTGCCCGGAGCTTTAAACCACAATGATTGAGCTCCGAGGCACCACCAACCGTCTAGGGCGCCAAGGCACCCAAGAGGAACAAGCTCTAGGGTGCTCAAACACCCAAGAGTAATAAGCTTCTCAAACTTCACTTCCACGTATCACCGTAGAGAACTCGAACCTATGCACCAAATGCAATGGCAAGGGCACACGGAGTGCCCAAGTCCTTCTCTCCCAAATCCCACCAAAGCAACTAATGCTAGGGAGGAAAATGAGAGGAAGAACAAAGAAGAACACCAAGAACTCCAAGAACTAGATCCAAGGGGTTCCCCTCACATAGAGGAGAAAGTGATTGGTGGAAATGTGGATCTAGATCTCCTCTCTCTTTTCCCTCAAGAACTAGCAAGCATCATTGGAGGGATTGAGAGTTAGCAAGCTCAAAGAAGGTCAATAATGGGGGGCAAAAACGAGCTCAAAGGTTGGGGAACCATTGGGGAAGAAGACCCCCTTAAATAGGTCCCCACAAATCTGCCCGTTATGTGCAGAATAACACAGGGGCGGTACAACCGCTATGATGACCGGTACAACCGGTCAAAGCAGACAAAACCAACCTGTAGCAAAAGCAATAAGCGGTATAACCACCCGGGGCACCGGTAGTACCGGAATAACCGGAACAACCGGCCCACAACCGCCCAAGAACCGCTCCAAAACAGAAACTAGTCTGGTGGTAGAGCGGTACATGGCCGGTACAACCTTCGGACCAATTCTGGAGCGGTACAACCGCTCCAAACACCGGTTGTACCGGTCAACCGGTACAACCTCTCTATGGGGCGGTACAACCTCCCTATGTAAAACAGGTAAGACTAAAACAGCCATAACTTTCGCATATGAGCTCCGATTTGAGCAAACTCAAGCTTGTTGGATAAAGGACAACAAGAGCTATCCAACAATGACTAGATAAATTAAGAACAAGCAATGGATAATAAATGCCACTAGGATAAGGAAGATGACCTTCCCAATAGATATCCGGCAAAATCTCCAACACCGAAAACACAATATGATGCATACGAAATCTGTTTTCGATGAGCTTGACCTTATCACGATGAAGACCATAAGCTCAAAAACTCACATAGAGAAAAACCAAATAAGGACCAAGAAAGATGATGATGCAAGGATGCAAAAGGTTTGAGCTCTCAACGAACGATACGATCAAGCTACTCACTTGAGAGCCCCCCTTGATAGTACGGCTATCGATCCTATAACCCGGTCTCCCAACTACCACCATGAGACCGGTAAAATGGAAAACCCTATCAAGGTCAAACCTTTGCCTTGCGCATAGTCCACTTGATCTAGATGATGACGATCTTGTCCTTCTCAAGATGGACCACCTTTCTTGATTGCGCCGGCTCGATGAAGACTAGTAGATTGCTCCCCCATACTCCACTATGGGTGAGCCACTCTTCGGCACATCTTCACAAGTCCATTGTCACCACAATGGACGACAAGCTTCAAGCATGATCTCTCCATGATGCTTCACTTGAACTTGCACACCGCAACCTTGATGACGATCACCACTTGATGTCATCTTCCATGGGTTGTATGTGATCTTCCTCTTGATGCAAGCCCATGGAAATATACCTAACCCCACAAAGAACACTCACGTAGACCATGGGTTAGTACACAAAGCGTAATGGCAATGCTTACCATACCATGGGATCACTTGACCCCTCTCAGTATATCGTGTACGCTTTGTGTGTTGATCAACTTGGTTCACTCTTTGACTTAGTCTTGATCAACCTTGTATCTTATCTTCTCTCTTCATAAAGATGATGTCTTGAAGGTCACCATGAATGCTCACACAATCTTCTTCTTCAAGACACGCTTGCAATAAGCTCAACTCTCACATGACCAATCTTTGGATAAAGCCTTGAATACCACCTTGGTCACCATATAAACTCCTTGAAACCAACAGATGGACTTCAAGAAGTACCTACGGACAAATCCTTCGAATATAACTCAAGGCAACAATTAGTCCATAGGGATTGTCATCAATTACCAAAACCACACATGGAGAAATGTGCTCTTACAAGGTGGCACAGTAACAGAAGCTGTATACGGAGTCTCGAAGAACATAAGTCTCCTATGACTAACTCCATAGATGTTCACCACCGGTTTAGGTACCGAGAGTAATGGGCAAGCTGTCGCAGTGTGCCCTGGTTTCAGACAAATATCACAGAATGCCGTCGTGCAATTCATCACAAAGTGACCCGGTACCCCACATTTATAGCAACACAGTTTCTCTTTATTACAAGCCGCCTTATTTGCCCACGCATTGTTAGCTTTGTCACTGCCCTTCTCACTCTGCTTCTCTCTGTCATCGACCACTGTGGCAGTCAGTATTGTCACCGCTGCTAGTGCCTTTATCGCCACTGCCGCTGCCTCTGGCAGAGCAGCAGTCGATGTTGAGGTCATAGGGACGCCCACAGTGGCCGCCCCTCCGTCAGTCGTCGTCGGCGTATCAATCGCCGCTTGCCTTGGGACGATGTTAGGAGGTATTGGTCGCCGGGGAGGAGGTTTCCGCCCGAAGCCTCGGCCACCCCCTCCGCGACCGCCATGTTGACGGAAAGGAGGACCCGAAGCTCCCTCTACAAAGTCGCTCGTCGGAGGGTTAAATTTCTGGTGCCATTTATTTGCATCGAAACCACGACCACCTCCATCGAACCATTGCCCGCAGCCAGGCCCTCCACTGTCGTCGCCCCAATGATTCCAGCTTGGGTGCTTTCCTCGGTAACCACCGTCACCACCGCCGTGACCATCCCCGAAGCCGCCGCGTCCGCCGGTTGAGCCGTCTTCATGCCCACCACGGCCTTGGGAACCACCGCGGTCGCCTCCAGCGTTCCCACGCCCGGCGCCATCAGCTCCTCGTGCTGCAACAGGAGGCCCTTGCGGCTTGGGGTGGTGCTATTCCACATCGCCCCGACCTGCCATGACCACTGGTGGAAGCTCCGGTGTTGGAGGAATTTTCGCCGCCCATCCCTGGCATGATGGGAAGCCAGGAGAACACCGCCGCCGAACCCTAACCTCGGGGTTACGATCGATCACACGAGGCGTTTTGTCGACCAGAGCGCTCTTGTCAACCTCCAATCGAGAGCCAGTGATGCAAAATTCAGGCCTAAAGTCTGTTGCGTGCACCTGGGCCGTATACGGCCTCGTGGTACAGCTTTGCCACCGCCAATCTTGTGTGTGTCCCCTATGGTAGGTGCCGACCGCGCAAGCCGGATCCGGTGCGAAGCCTTGGTGGACAAGGTAGATCTTGTGGCGGCCATAGACGGTAGTGACCAGTGAGTCAGCGACCGCCATGGAACTGACAAAAGATGAGGGGAAGAGAGGTCGATGTGGAAAGAGTGAAAGAGACAACTGTGTGAGGTTGATATCCTCTGTCGTTGGGCCCATCCCGTATTGCTGTTGTATACATCTCATATCCTGGAATCAGAGGTGAAAATAAAAATCTGGTGCGCTCCACCGCACGAATCTAGAAGCACTTAGGGCGGTGCATTTCTCAACGGTAGATACCGAAACCGGTAAATTTACTTATTTGCCCTCCCGCTCCCACACGCCTAAGATAGATAGTGAGGCAATGGCTTCCCCCTAAGATAAATGGTAAGGTATCGTCGTGTGAAAAAAAAATAGTGAGGTATTGGCTTCCGCCTAAAATAGATAGTGGGACAATGACTTTCCTCTATAATGGATAGTGGGGTTGCGTTCTCTGACGAGGTTTATTGTTCTCCGGTGAGGTCCGACATGACACAAGGAAGGAAGGAAGAAGGTGGATTACGTGAAAAAGAATTTCAAACACGTGAGAAATAGCAAAACCGATAATAATTAAATCGGTCGTCGAGAGCAAATTATCTATAAATAGATACCGGATGTGGATCTCATTCACGAAGACGTACGCAGTGGTAGCTAGCTAATTGATGCATGCTACGTGTGCATCTCTAACGACTGTAGCTTAGCCAGTAGTTGCCACTTGTACGCGCACATCCAGAGTTCCACACTCATGCATATGGCAGCCACCGACCAGAGCAAGACAGCGACCTGGAGGTTCGGATGGCCGTACGTGGCGCGGTGGGCGGTGGCACGGCTGTTGGATTTTGGCCAAACAGTATTTTCAATAATATGGTAGACCATGCAAATCTCTACTCTTAAAAGGGGAGTTGGTAGCTTCTTGTCTTGGTTTTTTTTCGTCATCCCTTCCACCTTCGTCCGGTTTTTTTTCATCCGGTTTTTTTCATCCCTCCCATCATCTTAGATTTAGAAATGTATTTATGTGAAAGAATCAATCGACATTAATTTCTAATGAATCTTTAGATACCAAATCTAAATTAATTAACCTTAGCATAAATCACTCAATCACATTAATTAATATTTCCATAAATCACCAAATTACATTAATTAACATTCCATGCAGGTGCAATTTATTTCGCTTCACCTCCCACATAATGAGAAAAAGTCTAAACGAATCAAAACTTTCCATGCAGGTGCAATTTTTTCTACTCCCATTAATTAATTTTTTTCATCTGTTTTTTTTTCGCCCCTCCTCCCAACATCATTATGTTTCGTCTCCCATTTTCGTCTGGGTTTTTTTGCGTCTCCTCTCCCACCACACCTTCATGTTGGTTCTTATTCACTGGTTTATTTTTCTCTTCATTGTTTCCTTGCAAACCCATACTTTTCTTAACGTATAAAAGATCATGGATCCAACTTTCCTAACATACCCAAATTAATTGATTCTTTCCATCAATACAATTTACTTTAGGAAACAAATAACAAATTAAAAATAAATAAATAATGAATTTTAAGGAAACAAAATAACAGATTTTGATTAAATAAATTTCGCCCTCACCTGCCGCGCCCTCCTCCCAGCCTCTCCACGCGCCCCCGCAATGTCGACCCGTGCACCATCGCCTCTCCCGGCGCTCAGATCCGGGGCTCGCCGCAATGCCCGAGGCATCGACTGTGAGCCGTAGGGAGGAGGAGATGGTGGTGTACAAAGAAGTACATGGAGGTGGAGGAGGGGACGGCGCAACATCAACTACACGCCGAACGTGGAGGCATGGAGGACTACCGCCGGTGTGAGCACCATCCCATCAGCACCGGTGACTCATCCAAGAAGGTCACTTACATCGTCGTCGCCAATTCCTCCTCCCCCTGGCCAGGGTTTCTAATCAAGCCGCCACCATAGATGCACATCTACATGCGGATGGCTCGTGTTCAACCATGGCTAGCGATCGCGGAGGCGACATGCGCCTGATCTACGACAACATTAAGGAACAAGCAGCGGTGATGCCCGACCCCGTGCTCGTCACACTCCACAAAGAGAGCCTGCTCGCGGATGCGGTCACTCGGGTGGAGCCTGCAGTGAGGCGGGCGGGCTGTGTTCAGGAGTGGCCTCGGCATGCTGCTGCGGAGATGTTCAGTAGCGGCCACCTGCTGCCTGCATCGTGCCGTTGGGCGCCGTCGACGGGCGACATGGACAGAGTCCTCTGACGCTGAGGAGGTCGAGGTGTGCAGCGGTGGCAGGTACTCCATCGACTGCTCGCCTCGCCACCGCGACGACGCCCCTGTCGCATTGTCGTGCCCCTGTACCAGGGCAGCAGAACTACTACTCCACGCTGGCTACTCGGATCTGAGCTCATCGAGGGACAAGGCGCCGGCGAGGAAGCCGGAGCAGGTTTGAGGGTCGTTTCCATTTGTGTTATGTACCCTTTATTGTTTTATCGATGTAAAACCCTTCAAAGATTATCCTTCCTTTTTCGAAGATCATGAGGTTTTGCAGTGGACAAGCTGACATGTTTGAACAATGGGGCAGACCCTTTGACCTGTGCAGCGTGCTTTCCTTGACAATAGCATAGTACTGCACGTATGCAAGATGCAGCGGCGAAATCGGCGCAAGAGTGCATCCTGCAAGCAGCACCAAATCTGAAATTGTTGACTGTTTTTTTCTTGCCCCGTCATTTTATAATGCTGGGATCCTAATGTATAACTGATCCAAACAAAAAGGTGCTCGTAACAATTGCTCTAATCCGTGTAGATTATTTGATTAAAAGGTAGTAATCGTTGTGATGATGGAGTTGGGCGCTTGTGGTGGCGCATCTTCTTCCTGGTCATCAAAAATTACCGTTCACACAAAGGTTCTGGATGTCTTAAGCCCAGGAAGGTTTTGCTTTAGTAAGTTGGGTGATATCTTATATTCTTTGTAAATTTGTTCAGTTATCTTCCCGTCTTTCTGCTCCGTGCTTCTCATAGCTATTTGTCTAAAAACTATAGATACAGAAGCGCATCAAATTCGGCTGCACGGTCAATCGTAGTCGCATATTACAAAGTAGTAGAACGCAGGCTTACAAACGATGGTGAAAGCAAAGCATTCTATATCCAGGAAAGGAAATAGTATTCAGAGATTCCAAAGAAGAAAAGGAAATCAGGGAGTGCTTATTAGATGGTGGTGCTATAAGGGTCGGTAATCTCAAGAAAAAATTACGGGTAAATAACTACTCCCTCTCTTATTATATCTGTTGTAACTTGTAATAATATCTTATATTATGGGACGGAGCGAGTACCTCAAAGAAGACATTTTTTTTTGATGTAGGAATATCTGTAGGATGATTATATGCTTTGATGTATATAGTCCGCAGTACCACTTCACTTAGGTAAAAATATAAGTTCTTAGCCTGTTCAATAGTACTTTTGTTGAACAATGCCGAATTGATATTAGGCTAAAACCTCGAGAATACCTGAGGGGCCAAGGCAAGTGTTGTTTGTAATGACTCGTGTTATGATATTGCAAAATAGATTAGACAGAAAAGTACACAACATTGCCATGGAATATTTCAAATTTTTGGATCTGCCTGTTCATATGTTGGCATCCACAAAATCCTTTCTACCATGTGCTTGTATTTGTGTTAGAATTGTTTCACACAAATAGACAAATTATTTTCTATGAGTATGCTTCTCCTTCTATCAACTTATGGTATATTGATGGGGAATGCTTTATTTGCAAGATTTAGATGTCTTAAGTTGATAAAAGGACTTTATATTGAATGTGTTTGTGCGACTGAAGATGAGGCATGCTTTATTTGCAAAAGTATATTGAGTGTGTTTGTGCGACTGGAGGTGGAAGATAGGTTGTGATCTCTCGCTCGTGCGGTTACCACGGTGTTCCGGCCATGATGAAGAGGAGTTGTGGCAGCAGTGAAGTGTTCCAACTTCGACGGTGTTGCCCCCATTCTGGTGTGTGGAGTTGGAGATATCTGGTGCTAGAGTTGAAAGTCTTGCCCGGCTTAGGTCGGTGCCGGTGGCAACGACGCAGGTGGGTGTCGTTCCTGTCCTTGGAGGCATCACCGAGGTGTGTCAGCATATCTTCCCTCGCATTGGTGTTTGGTTGTTGTCTCCGGGCGAAAGCTTAGGTTCGGGTCAGAATCGGCGATGGAGGTGTTCTCAATGTCGTTCCTATCTGTTGGGAGCATTGTGTACGGAGACACGGCATGGAGATCCTGTGTTGCGATCCTTTGGTGTTCATTGCTACCCCAAGTTGATCCTCAAGGGCTCTATGTACGTCGCCGCTCATGCGTCCAAGATGGTGCCTCCTCAAGTTCGACCAAGTCCCGCCACCTACTCGTCGACCTCTCTTTTAGGCTTACATAGGTGGCTGGTGCGCTGATTAGGGAAGTCTTCATGGTGTCTTGTCTTCAGAGGCATCCAATGTTAGTTGACACGCGGTTTTGTCTCTTAGTTTAGGGTATACATATTGTGTCGTGGCTGTAATGTGTGTGGTGGCATGTCTTCTGAGCTACACTTATTGACTGAGGTTGTAGTAGTAGGAAGAATCATTTGAGGGATTGTAAATGGCTGAGATAGCAAATATGCACATCGATTATGTTTTCTATGAAAGAATTTTACATTGTACAGATCTCCTACTTAGGGAAAGTTGGGGTGTCAACGGGAAGGCAAAGGAATATAAGCATGTGAGAGCAATAGGGAACCAGTGACTGGATACTCTGTCATTAAGTCCTATCATAGTAGCCAGCTAGAGGGACGACGATGCATGCAATTATTTACATAACAAGATACAAATATGTTGCATGAGTCATCAATTTAAGTGAGAAGACTTGTTTTTATAATAGCTAATTCGAGAATAGAAGTGCTACACCTTGATCATCATGTGCATATGATATGATTCTAGCTATTTTCCTTTGTATGCAATGCTTAAAAAAGTAAAATGAGAGCAATTGAGGATTTTGATGTAGTATAACATTGCAAAATTGTATGGGGAACTTGTTTAATTTGTCAGAACTTTTATGAGGTAGTGGATGACAAATGTTGGAAAACGTTCAAAGTTAGTTCTGATGGAATGCCTATGGTAGTTTGGTGGACTTGGAGAAAACATATGCGAATTTTGAGTTGGGTGGCAATGCAAAGCTGAAGCCAAGTGGCTTCTAGTCATATGTTAGTCCATGGGTTAGGGATGACGGGACTCGACAATTTGATAGAGTTGGAGGAAACACCAGCAGGATTTTGAGTGGAGTGGCAACATAATGAAGTACTCACTTCGGTCCTTTTTATTCCATGTATAAGATTTTTGTCAAGTCAAATTTGTAATGTTTGGCCAAATTTATATTAAAAAATTTCAACAAGTACGATACCAAATATATATATATATAATATGAAACTACATTGCATAATGAATCTAATGATATTGATTTGGTATTGTGAATGTCAATACTTTGCTCTATAAGTTTGGACATATTAGAGATACTTTGACTTCAAACAAAACTTATATGAAGACTAAACAGGACCGGAGGGAATAATAACACAATGATCAAAGAGCTGAAATGAAGAGGATCATAATAGATCCATTTGTTGGCCCGTGGCAACGCACGGGCGTTCTCCTAGTTATATACAATGGGGTGGTTACACTGGCGGATCCTTTTGGGACCATACCGGGCCATGGCCCGGTCTTTTTATAGAAAAACATAGGCATTAGACCAAGTAAAATCAGTAAATGATGGCCCATGTGCTACAATTTACTTATTCGGCCCGTGCTAGCACTATGGGCTTAGCATTTGGCCTCTTCTTACTTTGTTGTCACGCTTCGCCACTGGGTGGTTACACCATGTCTGATCCTGGGAGTGCTAGTCCCGCAATGCAATGGGCATTGTCCTGGAATTCATTCAGCAACGGTTCGAGACGTCATATTTGTTGATCACAGTGGTAGAGGCTACAGAATTGATCCATGGCCCAAGGGTCTGGTTGCTTCTTTATCCCACAAGAAATGCTGCGGAGCCGTTATATCTGCAGATGAAATGTTTTACTATGGAGGACCTGGTGGTTGTACCATGTAGTAAGACTACTTTACAGTCCGTGAGATGAGTGGTAGAATAAGGAAATAAATGATCTAACCATGCAAATTATATACAATGGGGTGGTTACACCATATCTGATCCTGGGAGTGCTAGTTCCGCAATGCAATGGGCATTGGCCTGGAATTCATTCAGCAACGGTTCGAGACGTCAGATTTGTTGATGACAGTGGTAGAGGCTACAGAATTGATCCATGGCCCAAGGGTCTGGTTGCTTCTTTATCCCACAAGAAATGTTGCGGAGCCGTTATATCTGCAGATGAAATGTTTTACTATGGAGGACCTGGTGGTTGTACCATGTAGTAAGACTACTTTACAGACCGTGAGATGAGTGGTAGAATAAGGAAATAAATGATCTATTTGCCAGTTGTTTGAAAAATGATATTGTTGTGGCTCTCCCGGTATGTCATATATGCAAATAAGTTGAAGAAATCAATGGAATAAATGTAGAAGGGCCAACAAATTTTGGGCCTGAAGAAACCCTTTAAAGATAGTAGAGTCAGGTGGATGGGTTTTCATAGATTTTGGGCCTGAAGAAACCCTTTGCTTGGGCCGCTCTCTCCCCAAATCTCCTTTAACTAACTACTTCTTTTCTCCCAACTCTAAATAAAAACTACTTTTCTCCATTATCATTTATCTCAAAACAACCCCTCAAAATAATGTATCTCAAAACAAATTTATTAATGAAAATTAATGAAAATGTTGAGTGTGGGCCAATTCCTTGATCTTCTGAAGTGTTCTCAGATTGTCCATTGCCAGTATCTTTATTATATCCGTATATTAAGCTATGTAGCTTGGGGTTTGTTTTCTGTAATGTGTTTTTCGGAACAACTCTGTTTATATGTACATCAAAGGAAACAGGTAGGACCAGTTGATGCATCATATGTAAGGCATCTTTTAATAATAGTATTGTACGTCTAAATGCATAAGTTCAGGTAATCAAGAAACTCTCTGCATTTCTTGGCGCGGAGTAAGTATACCATAGAAACAAGGGGCGTGCTACACGTGGGCCGGCAGATCTTTTCAAAAGATCCGATGCCTCGACAGTCGTTAGATCAGCGGCCGATCGCTGTTTTCACAATTGCAACAAAAGTGATGTTGCAGAATCCCTTTTGCAACAGAGGCTTTGTTGCAGAAACATTTCCAACAAAGGTGATGTGCAATTTTTTTTTTGCAACATGGATGCTGTTGCCGAAGGACTTTCGCAATAGAATGTTGCAGAAATTTTTTGTCACGAGGAGGATAAGGATTGGGGATGACAATATGTATTGCAGATTTTTTCTATCTTTGATTTTTTGCAACATTGATGTTGTTGCGGAAGGAGTTTTGCAACGAGAATAATATTGCAGAAGTTTTTCCTCCTAAGGATTGAGATTGGGGACGAAGTAGTGACGAATGGATAAGGCTACTTGTCCTATGAGATGTTTCTAGATAACTTTTCTCGAAACAGGCTTTCACCCCACTTTATAAATAAAGCAACATAACAGAGTACACGGCCGAACGATACAGTGTGGTGAGGAGGCCCTCTTACAAAGCAGATCAAAAGATACAACAGGAACCTAGAACAAGCTACCAACTCGTCAAGACCCGACCGAAGACTCCTGAGCACCACGACAACGCCCCCAAGAAGGTGACGGCGCAAAGCGTCGCCGTTGCCGAGTCCAAGCAGACAGAGGTTTTCACCCGGAGCCCTGGCATAACGAGACCCACGACGACGGCTCCAAGAAGCACGTGACAGCCACAGACGCCGCCGGCGCCGGCGCCA
The DNA here is from genome assembly GCA_039707655.1 of Elymus sibiricus. Lineage (NCBI taxonomy): Eukaryota > Viridiplantae > Streptophyta > Magnoliopsida > Poales > Poaceae > Elymus > Elymus sibiricus. The sequence goes on from CM077675.1 coordinate 119,677,363, forward strand.
TAAAGCGCGAAGCTTTCGCTCGGACACTCGCCAACACCACCAGGAGGGGTCCCGATCACCATCTCCACGAGTGCCAGCCCATCCTCACCAGATCTGGGCACTGCCAGAGCAGGCCATGGCCTCCCACTACTCTACCGCTTGCCACCCACACGACCAAGAAGTAGAGTCACCACCGCCACCACGGAGCCTGCCGGGAAGCTAACCGTGGGGCCCACCATCCGAGGCCGCCGCCTTGGCATCCATGACCCCGGACACCACCGGCCATCCACATCACGACCCCCGCCATGGTAGTAGGATTGAAAGAGACCATCTTTCATTCCTAGCCCGGCATCAGCCACAAGGTCTGGGTTAGCACCTCCACAGTAGGAGGCACCCATGCCTGCCTCCCCTGTCGGTCCCGGTGGACCGTGGGGATGCAACCTAGTGACTGCCGACGGGCGCCGACGAGCACCCTGAACGACGCTAAACCCATGGCCACCGGAGCCGATCCATCCGACGACACGACGGCACCCGAAGAGCCAAACTCGGACCGACGCCACGGGCAAGCGGGCGACACGAAGAGCACAACGCGAGAAGGGCCCACGCGGACCAGGTCAACCCCTCGTATCACCACACCAGGCACCGTCCACCACCACGGACCAGAGCCACGCCGACCACCCCGCCGTTGACCACCACCGAAAGGCACAGTCGGGGTCAATACCCACGCCAAGCACAGCCCGCGGCTCCTGCCATCGCCAAGCGCCCGCCAGGACCGGATCTAGCCGGGGGCGGTAGGCCCGCCACCACCAGGGAGCACGGCAGCAGGGGCCGGACACCGGAGCCAGCCAGCCCCTGCGGCGAGCCGGAGCCCCGCCACCACAAGGACCCAAGCCCCCGCACCGAGCCGCGCCAGATCTAGGCCGAACCCAGAGCCGTCGCCGTCGAGGCCAAGGCACGCACCCTACCCGCATCAGCCTCTCCACGCCGGCGCCAGCTGCCGCCGCCGCGCCGTCGCCCGACCCAGACGGCCCGCGCCATCCAACACCGGGCGAGGAAAGGAGGAGGCCCCGCCGCCGCCCAAACTGGCCGGGCTTTGCCCGCCAGCACGCCGGGGCGGCGGCGAGGGGAGGGAGGAGAGCTGGGCGCTAGGGTTTCCCCCCCCCCCCCCCCCCCCCCCCCTGGTGCTCGTGGGAGCGGCGCGGGAGGGGGGAGGGGGGAGTCCCTAGTCTTGTAGATAACTTTTGAGCACCATACGATCACTTTTAATCCAAGGATTACTCACCAAGCGAACGCGCGGGGAGCGGTCGGTTGGCCGAACCGAAACATTTCCCTAGAAACAAATAATTAATAACCCTTCCATCAACAATTTTCTTTAATAATCCTATATTCTGGAGATGTATGGAAACCAAAAGAACACAGCTGATCCTCGTGGTAGCAAAGCAGAACCATTCACTTGGAGAACTAAAAAAGCATATGATTTGGACTGTCGAAACAAATGGATCTTCAGGTCTACAGAGATTCACATATCGAGACACAATCACACAAACAGCTAGGCACAGCTAGGCATAGATCGATAGATCGGTCTGTCAGGCAACGCAGCCGATCCTCGTACCGGCGGCCGCGGCGGTGAAGAAGTCGACGGGCTGGCAGGAGACCTCGACGTCGTACGGGCGGGAGTAGGCCAGCCCGACCTTGAACCGGACTTGGGCCCTCACCAGCACGGCCATGGGAGGCGCCCGCTGGGAACGGTCGCCCTTGATGCCGCCGGAGATATTTTTTCGAATTGAGGGGTCCTCACCGTGGATGCCGCCGGAGTTACTAACCAAGAAACGCTGGTCGAAGAAGGCCGACGCACGGAAGCAGCTCGAGCTCGCCGACGGCTGGAAGAGCGGCATGGCCTGGTGGACCACCGTCTGCACCCACGCGGCCGCCCTGTGGCTCGCGCTGTACACCCGCAGCCTGGCCGTGAGGGAGCTGTACTCCACCCCCGCGCGGCGGCTGGGGTTGGCGGCGTCGACGGTGAAGTTTAGGATCAGCACTGGAGCGCCCTGGACAAGGTTGGTGGAGGTGGCGGTCACGGAGAAGACGATACGCGCGGGGCTGAGGATGACGGAGGTCACGACGGCCACGGCGCTCATGGCGAGGGTCACGGCGATGGCCGCCAGGATGTAGTGCTTCGGGCCCCACACGCCATCAGTGAACTTCGCAGTGCTGCAGGTCGCCATAGACTTCTCCCCTCCCCTCCTAGCTAGAAGCTGTCGATATGTGTATGGACTTTGTATGGTGCATGCGCACAAGTCAGGATGGTGCGGGGGTGAAACCAGGCCGGGTATTGCCATGTTATCCCGATCCGTTGTCGGGCCGGGGTTTTGCCCATGTCCACATTCCCCGCGGGGATCCCAGCCCTGTACCCGTGAGCTGCTCCAGCACAACGCACAGCATATAGCAGGGTAATTTTCCCCGCTGTGATCACCGTCTCGTCGTCCAGCCAGCGAGCGGCAAGAGCTCAGTACAACCATCTACTCGCCGGTGCTAGAAGATGAGCAATAGGAGCACATCAAATATCAACATTCGACAACATCATAAATTGTGGCTTAAAAATCAGACACAATTCTGCCATATTTAAGGCCTTGTTCGGTTGAACCTCCTCCAAAAGGGTTTGAAGAAGATTGGAGGGGAATTTGGCTTGCAGAGGATTAAATCCCCCGTCAATCCCTGTCAATCCCCTTTAAACCCAACCGAACAAGCCCTAAATGGAAAATTAGCTGCCCCGCTAACGTATTTTTTTCACGATGCAAGCATGCAACATGAATGTCTTCCATATTGCAAATACCAATTGCCTCACACGCTCGCATCGTTCCTTTCCCCCCTCCCTCCCCCGGCCTTCGTCCCGTTCCCTCCGCCCTCTCACTCAACGTCATCGGCGCTCCCCTCTGGGCTTTGCCCAGAGGAAGCCGTCGGCGGTCGGCCCTGCTTCTTTGCCCATCGGGGCGGTCAGCCCGCGGCGGCTAGTGGTGGTAGCTTGCGCGGCGCTGCTTGGATCGAGGATGCAGGGTCACCATCCATAGATTAGACGTGGAAAGATTCAGAGGAAGGAAGGAGGGTTCTGGCTCAAGCAGGGCAGGATGGTGAGGCGTGTGTGGCACTATCGCTGGTCACGGGTGGCGAGGGGTGGCGGTTCGACCTGTGGGAGTTGATATATGGAAAAATAGTTGCTGGCCGTTGGATTTACTATGAGTGACTGAGTTTAATTTTTCTTTTTACGTGACTGAATTACAAATAGCATGTCTCGTATAAATGGTCATTACGAGTGTGCGCATATAATTAAAGGGACCCTCTATTTATCAGGTACCGGAAAACATCTTGCATTAGAGCATCTCCAACAGTGACTGTAAAAAACGCGTGCGCGCGGTAAACGGGGGTTTTTGCGCGCACGGAGCGATTTCGCGCGCTCCAGCGGGCGCGGAAAAATCGGGCGCGCGGGAAAAGATCGCGCGCGAAAAGGCGGTTTTGGCGCGCGGCATCCGGCGCGCTTTATAAATGCGGCGCCTTCCCACCGCTCTCCACCTCGCCACGCGCCCTTCCACCGCTCTCCACCTCGCCACGCGCCCTCCCACCGCTCTCTCCCCGCTCTTTCTCACCTCGCCGCCGTCCGCGCCGCCCGGGAAGCTCGGGTTACCGCAGCGTCCGCGCGCGCCCCTCCGGTACCTTCTACGCGGAGATCCTGTGGCACCCTGGTTTTGTGCTACAGTGATCATTGTAATTAAGCACAGTGATGACCATGATCAGTGCCTAATTATTTTGCTAAACAGGATATGATCATGTTGAATTTCAAACCTCATTTCAAATTCCTCTTTAAAAGGGCATTGAATTTTATGGTGATAAAATAAGTTGGCAAACAGCAATGGAAAAATGTTGCACACTTGTGAAAATTCACAAAATAAATGATGTTGGCGAAAACAACATCACCAAACATGTGGTGTGGACCCCACCATCAATAACAGCAGATTAAAGCAATTTAAAGTGCTTCTAAATTCAAATGGGTATTGCAAACAGATTCCAAAAATCCCCAAACTTGGTGTGGCCATGTGAAATATTGCCAAGTGTTTTATGGACCATGGCAAGCATTTTTGCTGTGAAGAAATATGGCAGAAAATAAATGAAACAAAAGCTGTAAAAGAAAACAGAAAAAGAAAAGAGAAATAAAAGAAAAAGGTTCCTGTGCACTTAGGCCCAGCGGAACAGTGCCAGGCCCAGCCCACCTGCGAGCTGGCCCAGCCCATCTCCCCCTCGTCTTCCTCCTACTGCTCACGGGGGGAGACGTGGGCGCGGCGATGCTCGCCACCGGCCGCCCCCGTCGCCCTGGCGCCCATCCGCCGGTTCCCCGCCGCCTACAAGGGCCCCGTGGCGTCCTGGAACCCTAGCTCGCCTCCCCCCCACTACTCTCTCCCTCGTTCCCCACCTCACCCGAGGGCCACCATGGCCTCGCCGCCGTAGAACGCGCGGCCACAGCCACCGCCTCGCCTCGCCGACCTGTCCATCGTCTCCGCCGTCGTCGACTACCACGTCCTCGACCACGCCCGCAAGCAGGCGAGCTCTGCATCGTCGGGATCGAGCCGCCCCGTTTCGTTCGGTCGCCGGCGATCTTCTTCCTCTCCGGCGACTCCTGCTGCTACTAAGCTGACACCGGGCCACCTTGTGCCTCCCCGGTGAGCCTCTGCCTCTTCCCTTTCCTCCCCCGTCGCCGTTGGCTGCCCCTAGACGCCGTTCCACTTGTGCCCGAGCGCACTGCCGCCGGCGAGCTCGGGGTCGTCGCCACAGCCGCCGTCATGCTCGCCTGAGCGCAGCACCGTGCTCCTGGTGCTTCCAGGAGCACATCGCACACACGCACGCGCCCGTTCGTGCCTCCTAGCGCCGTCCCCGACGTGCGCCCGAACGCATCGCCGCGGAGCTCGTCGCCGGCGAGTCTCCGGTGACCAAATGGTCACGGGCGCGCGTTCGTTAGCATTGCCGCATCGCGTACGCCTCGCCTGGCCTTTTAGTTCGCCCGCTAGCGCACCGCGTCACCGTAGTCGTAGCCCACCCGAGAAGCTCGCCGCCGGCGACGTCGTTGCGCTTCGTTCCGGCCACCACCACTCGACACGGCCGAGCTCAGGCTCTCGAATGAGCCTGGCCGCGCTCCTCCCCGTGCCCTGTGCGCGTTTTCCGGCGACACCCGAGGCCGCGCCGCCGCGCAACGGATTCCCCGGCGTGATTCCGGCGAGTCACCGGCCGTCTCCGACGTGGCCCGACAGGTGGGGTCCCCTGTGACGCTGACGGGTGGGCCCCGTTGACCTGTTGACTGGGTCAACCGCTGACTGGGCACCCACAGTCACTGACATGTAGGTCCCGCCGTTTAAACATTTTAGCGAAATAGATAATATGTTAGTTAATTAAATTAATTAATTAAAACACTAATTAGTCACTGACTAGTAGGCCCCACCCACTAATTAATCTGAAATTAGATTAAATAAATCCTAATTAACTACTGTCTCACTAACCAGTGGGACCCACTGGTCAGGTTTGACCTGGCCAGCCGACTGTTGACCACTGACGTCAGCATGACCTCACGCTGACGTCACGAGACATTGTTCTGGATAATGTTGATTTAAATAAATAAAATAAATTCCAGAAATTTAGTAAAACTTTAGAAAATAATATCTTTTAAACCGTAACTCGGATGAAAATAATTTATATATGAAAGTTGCTCAGAAAAATCCCACGAATCCAAATACGCTGTCCGTTCATCTGTCACGTGCTCCTAGCATGATGAACATGGACATTTAGCATTAGGATCGTCTGTCCGATAAATCCAAAGACCCGGGAAATATCGTCAGATATTCTCCCGACCCGTCTGCGACGTGTAATACTGTGTTAGTGCATGCCTAGCCCTGCATATTGCCATGTCATGCATCGTGATGCATTTGTCTGCTTTGTATTTATTGTTTCTCCCCCCTCTTCTTACCGGTAAACCCCGAGACCGACGCTGCTGTCGGGTACGACTACGCCGTTGACGATCAGCCTTTTCCCGCAGAGCAGCAAGGCAAGCAACCCCCCCCCCCCCTTGAGCATTCCGATATCGCCCATTCTTTTCCCTCTTATTCTTGCATTAGATTTTGCTACTGTATTAGATAGCTCCTATTCTGATGCATAGCCTGTTTTTGATAAACTGTTACTATACGTGCAATCATATCAACTGCTTAGTATAGGTTGATCAATGAATCCCCAGTGACCCCTTAGTCCCAGTTGCCCCTGCTTCTTCATCGATGACTCGACGACCCGAAGACTCGAAGATTCGGTCAACCGACCGACAAGCCAGGCCCCTCACATCACCGCACACCCCTTTATTGTACGACTCTGCAGCGCTACTATCGAGTAACGAGGGTGACACCTCGTGAAGTACTCATGATGCTAGCTCTGTGGTGCAGCTAGTCGGTCGTGGTTATCGAGGGTGATTCCTCCTTCACCACTCCCGACGATGACTCTGTCGTGCAACCCCTCAAGTGTGGGACCCTCGAGGGTGATTCCTCTAAGTCCACCTTGACGGTTTCATCGAGCGGGGCCCTTTGAGGGTGATTCCTCAGGTTCCGTCTTGATGATTTATACACACGGTTACTATGACCTGGTTACAGAAACATGTTGGTGATGGGTCGGCCCTGAGGGGTACCCACGGTTTGATGTTGATGAGGCGTGGACGGGCAGGAGAGGCCCTTGCCACGGTCCTCGAGGCGGGGCGACGGACCGCACTTCATGGGTCGCGCTTTCCCCGCATTAATAAAATGCTAACGGGTTGGGTATTTGATCTGAGTTGGTCGTTTGGCCTATTACGCACTAACCTTCACGTGGGAGAAGTTATGGGTACTCAACGTCGTGGTATCAGCCGAAGCTCTTCGGACGTCAGCAATGGAGTGGCGCGCGCCCGAGTGGTCCGCAACGGCATCGCGCTTGTTACTAAGGGGTGCTAGGACTGACCGCGGCCGCGTTCGCATCGTGCAGGAGTGCAAAGGGCGATTGGCCCATGACCCCTGTGCGCTTAGGATTTAGACCGGCGGGCTGGCCTCTTCGTTGAGCCTAGGTGGGGCTACGACGTGCTGATATCCCGAGGCCGGGCATGACCCAGGAAAGTGTGTCCGTCCGGAGGTGATTCAGGCGTGTTGGGGAATATGTGGTGCACCCCTGCAGGGAAGAAATTATCTATTCGAATAGCCGTGTCCACGGTAACAGGATGACTTGGAGTTGTACCTTGACCTTATACAACTATAATTGTGATTTAATTTGAAATGAATTGTGGCTCCGGGATTGCTTCCTCGCAGGGAGTCGAGGAAGAATCTCTGGGCGTGGTTACTTAATAAAATTGCTACAATAATATGACTATATATGAGATACCAGTCTACTCTCTTCTAATGCTGCGAGGTGCTAAAGATGCTAGTCTTCGATAGGACTAGGCCTTCTCCCTATTCTTGCTTTCTGCAGTCAGTCCAGATATAACCCCTCCCCTTGATAATGATGCATACTTAGTATAGTTCTGATGTCAGTCTTGCGAGTACTTTGGATGAGTACTCACCGCTGCTTTGCTTTCTCTTTCCCCCTCGATACGATTACCGCGTTCAGACGATGGAGCCCAGGAGATGGAGTATGCCGGAGACGACTACTACACCACCACTGGAGCCTACTTCTACGTGGAGAGTGCCGACGCTCAGGGGTAGTTAGGAGGTTCCCAGGCAGGAGGCCTCGCCTCTTTCGTTCCGCTGTTTATGTTTGTGCTAGCCTTCTTAAGGCAAAACTTGTCTAACTTATGTCTGTACTCAGATATTTTTTGCTTCCGCTGACTCGTGCTTGTCGAGCTTTGTATTCGAGCCCTCGAGGCCCCTGGCTTGTAATATGAAGCTGTATGACTTTTATTTGTGTGTAGTGTTGTGTTGTGATATCAATCAGTGAGTCTCTAATCTTGGTCGTACGCATTGCGTGTATGTTTAGCGTACGGTCGAAATTGGGGGCGTCACAAGTTGGTATCAGAGCCAGGTGCCTGTAGGTAGCCCCCTTTCCAACTCCTTGGCCGAAGTTGAGTCTAGTACTTGAAAAACTTTTACTAACATTGTTGTGTGGCTTACGGGCCCACATCTCAATCGGGTGGTATTAGGATCTTTTACTCCTCGTCTATACTCTGGGTTCTGATCTCTCTTCTCTTTCGGGTTAAAGATTTTATTAACTCTAACTCTAGGTTCTCGTAAATACTTCCCCCGGAGAGCCCCTCATTTCAGACGATGGCTCGATTCATCAGAAGACTTCGAAGATACTCTCTGATGTTCTTCCGAGAACTTGTGCTCGTCGATTTTGCGATTTCCTTCCATCGCCAACCCCTGCGGATAACTCCTCATCCTTATCGAGGATTCGTTCGTCCCCAGTTGTTCTTGTCTTTCACAAAATTCTTCGAAACGCTATCCGGTCTTCCGAAATCCTGACCAGCCTATTGCTCTTGACTTTTCTCACCTGCTTACATGGTGGTTAATTCCATATGTCAAGCAATATCCATTAAAATCCTCTGTGATTTTCATTTGATTTTATTGATTCAACCTGTGTGTGGATGCACGCTGTCATCAGTTGATTATGATAAATTATCCATCCGGCTCAGACGTCTTTCTAAACATGAGTTGGTTCCCGACAAATCAACCTTGATCGATTGTCCGTCTAAGTCTATTCAACTTATTTGTATTGATTGGAGCATCCGATTCTGATACACCAAACTGGAAATCAAAATTCCTTTGGTAATTAAGCATCGAATTATTGGATGTTCTATAATCTGATGCCTTGCATTCTTTCTCCCTCTGATTGAGTACCGATACTCACATCAGGTCCTTTGTGGACCGCCAGACCCATTGTTGGGTTATTATCCGAAAGCATCCTTCACATTCAAATTCTTGTGATGTTCTTCCCCAGATACATGATGCCATTGGTAAATTGTGTCTTCTCCCTCTGATAAGTTGTATCCCATGTTTTTGTCAGCCATGCTCTGCTGTCAAGCATGTGTTAATTACTCTTGAAGCTTGTGGTATATGTTCCTAAGATGCCCCGATGGGTTGAACCTATGCCTTCCTTAATCCGTGTGAACCCGACAGTTCTCACGAGTCTTACTCTCCTGGTGTTTTGCCAGTTAAACTTTCAAAACTACAACTTTATCAAAGGCGAGGTGTAAATGGAAGGTGATGCATTGATGAAGTGGGAGTCGACCTTGAACCTTGTGTTCATGCCCATGGAAACGATGTTGATCTTATCATAGAAGCTTCTCCTTCCAATAAATCATTCAATGTATGATTTGATATTGTATCTTTGGTCTTGTCCTTTGCAATCGTGGTGCCGACCAGGTTGTTCTACTTTGATTTCATTCTCAGACAAGTTAAAGTGCCTGTCTTCCACAGATCAATACACCAGTCTAACCTCTATTCTGATCTACCTCCGGGTATTATCCCTGGTATCTTGATAAATATCACGGAGCTATATAACTTGTTATGAGCTCCTCATCAACTATGATATTTCACTGATTCCAGTTCCCTCGCGTCCTGAGTTGTTGGACAATCAAGGACACTGATATCTAAATCGAGTACGCATTGCGATTCGACAACTCTTAGTAATCTTCTTTGATTACGAGTTGTACTCGATCATGTCATTCCAAGCTGTTAGGTGCTGAAGCCCGACTATATGCCATGAATGCATTAAACGAGTCACCTCTTGAAGGAATTGAAAACATTCCCGTTGTCCGGGATTTCCAAGATGTTTTTCCAGAAGAACTTCCTGGGATCCCCCCTGCTAGAGCTATCGAGTTTGTCATCGACTTGGTACCTGGTACCACTCCTATAGCCAAGCGTCCGTATAAGATGCCACCACATGAACTCCTTGAACTTAAGCAAGAAATCGACAATTCGCTTCTTCTGGGTTTCATTCGTTCAAGTTCCTATGCTTGGGGAGCACCTTCTCTCTTTGTCAAGAAGAAAGATGGTATGAATTGATTGGTTCAGGATTACCGTCCCATCAACCAGGCAACGGTTCTAAACAAATATCCGCTTCCTCGAATCAACGATCTGTATGATCAACTTGCTGGTTCATCAGTATTTTCAAAACTTGACTTGAGGTTGGTTTACCATCAAATCCGGGTTCGTGAAGAGGATATTCCCAAAACTGCATTTGTTACTCGCTATGGTTCATACGAGTACACCGTCATGTCCTTCGGCTTAACCAAGGCCCCAGCAACCTTCTCTCGCCTGATGAACTATATATTCATGGATTACCTCGATAAATTCGTTGTGGTTTATCTGGATGATATCCTGGTTTATTCTAAGAATAAAGAAGAGCATGCTGAACATCTTCGTCTTATACTGGAGACGTCATACACATACGTCCCATATGTTCCTGCTGGAGTTGATACTGCAGCCGACGCTGAGATCTTGACCCCTTTCGCGCGTAGCAGTGTTCCGTCTTGCAGAGACCTCCATCCATGGCCACGTGCCATATGTCCTGGTCGATCGGTGGTCAGTCCCAGGTCTATCGTCCACGGTGACCTCTCAGCTGTTCTTATCCAAAGTGGAGAGGCACCACTGTTAAACACTGCCTGGTCAGTCTGTCCATGCATGCGTCGGTACGGTAAGTGTCACCCGTGTCCCTCCGTGCCATGCATGCAACAATGGCGCGCATAGTGAAACTCTTTACCTAGCTCGTGGGTCGGTGGATGGATGGTGTTTACCTTCTCGTCCTCTCGCAGATAAGGATCAATTATCTCCACCCCCACCTCCCCGCAATAAAAAGTAACCGCGCCCACATCTACACTTCCGTGGATCTCGCATCCCCATTGTTGTAGTACCAAGCATCTGAAGTACCTGTTTACTCAGCCAGATCTGAATCTCAGTCAGATATGATGGTTGGGACTTTTTCCAAGAGTTATAATTTTGGTCCCTATATACTCGGTAAGGTGATGTCATGGCTAGCATGCCTTGCAGGTGGGCCCATGGTTGTAGTATCTTGTTCAACAAGATTATCCATTCTTCCATGAGAAAATTGTATGACTTAATTTTATAAGTTGTTCCTAATAGATCCTTTTTGTTTCCAAACTCCGGCCCCTACCTGATGACCATGTCGATGCTACCTCGAAGCATGACTGTGGTATTCCGAATTTCATCAAGGACATTGGAGGCATAATGCTAATTGTTTCTTGATCAATTATCCAAACCCCCATTGTATGGGCATGTCATGGATTTTCCTCGCCCTTTTTCCGAAATGGTTATCTACTTGCTAATTCTGTCATGTATATCATGTTTTGTTTTTCCTTGGGAAAGATATACTCCTAAAACTTGAGTATAACCACATTTTCCTTTCCATTGGTCTGATTAATGTGATAAACACATTTTCCTTTCCATTGGTCTGTTTGACCTTGCTTGAGATTATAAGATCTAAGCAGTAATAATTCTCTGCTTAGGTAAACACCTCGGTGAACAAGTCTGTCAGTAAGATCCTGTTACTATTGTTGATAACATTCCGGTAACCGCCGGTGGACGAGAACTTTGCCTACTGGTCCGCCTCGTTTCTACGAGCAGGAAAATGGTTCTATTCGTCCCCCTCCCTTGGTACCGACGTTGTTGCCAACATATCTGACCAGCTATCCTCTGACACGTCTTCTTTCATGACCGTGCAAGATGTCACCGCTCTCCATATTTTAACCCACATGATGGGCCCTTAACCCATAGTTCCACAGGATCGAAACCTGACTCTCCTGTAAATCTTTGATTCCAAAGTATCCTTTGCACTTGGCTTCGTACGTAATTTCCGAGCCACCGACCAAGATGATCTATTCTGGTATCAGACGCAATAATTATTCTCGTTGCTCTGAGCCCCTTTCACCTTCTGGTCAGGCATCGAATGATTGCCTACCCTTTTGAAACTTTGGTACCACCGCATTTTGCTCTCAATAAATTCCCTGAGTAACAACTCGAGAAATAATTTATGTCTTCTTCCTTGAGTTCACTGTCAGGTGCCCAACTTTGTGGAGATACGTTCTTCTAGAGTTTTCCCTCTAATCGCATTCGTAGGTCGATGAAGATCCCTAAGGAAGGATGACGACTCCATCAGATTGACCTGAATCAGAGTAATGGATACCTCTACAAGAAGGACCGACCTCTTCGGTGAGAGCAGCCAAGAACGAGAAGACTCGTTAGATTTTCGTAACCAAGCTTTCCCCCTTACGTCTACCCCTTAATTCTCGGGACGAGAATTCTTGTTAATAGAGGAGAATTGTGACACCCTCGTTTTGTGCTACAGTGATCATTGTAATTAAGCACAGTGATGACCATGATCAGTGCCTAATTATTTTGCTAAACAGGATATGATCATGTTGAATTTCAAACCTCATTTCAAATTCCTCTTTAAAAGGGCATTGAATTTTATGGTGATAAAATAAGTTGGCAAACAGCAATGGAAAAATGTTGCACACTTGAGAAAATTCACAAAACAAATGATGTTGGGGAAAACAACATCACCAAACATGTGGTGTGGACCCCACCATCAATAGCAGCAGATTAAAGCAATTTAAAGTGCTTCTAAATTCAAATGGGTATTGCAAACAGATTCCAAAAATCCCCAAACTTGGTGTGGCCATGTGAAATATTGCCAAGTGTTTTATGGACCATGGCAAGCATTTTTGCTGTGAAGAAATATGGCAGAAAATAAATGAAACAAAAGCTGTAAAAGAAAACAGAAAAAGAAAAGAGAAATAAAAGAAAAAGGTTCCTGTGCACTTAGGCCCAGCGGAACAGTGCCAGGCCCAGCCCACCTGCGAGCTGGCCCAGCCCATCTCCCCCTCGTCTTCCTCCTACTGCTCACGGGGGGAGATGTGGGCGCGGCGATGCTCGCCACCGGCCGCCCCCGTCGCCCTGGCGCCCATCCGCCGGTTCCCCGCCGCCTACAAGGGCCCCGCGGCGTCCTGGAACCCAAGCTCGCCCCCCCCCCCCACTACTCTCTCCCTCGTTCCCCACCTCACCCGAGGGCCACCATGGCCTCGCCACCGTAGAACGCGCGGCCATAGCCACCGCCTTGCCTCGCCGACCTGTCCATCGTCTCCGCCGTCGTCGACTACCCTGTCCTCGACTACGCGCGCAAGCAGGCGAGCTCTGCATCGTCGTGACCGAACCGCCCCCTTTCGTTCGGTCGCCGGCGATCTTCTTCCTCTCCGGCGACTCCTGCTGCTACTAAGCTGACACCGGGCCACCTTGTGCCTCCCCGGTGAGCCTCTGCCTCTTCCCTTTCCTCCCCCGTCGTCGTTGGCTGCCCCTAGACGCCGTTCCACTTGTGCCCGAGCGCGCTGCCGCCGGCGAGCTCGTGGTCGTCGCCACAGCCGCCGTCATGCTCGCCTGAGCGCAGCACCATGCCCCTGGTGCTTCCAGGAGCACATCGCACACACGCACACGCCCGTTCGTGCCTCCTAGCGCCGTCCCCGACGTGCGCCCGAACGCATCGCCGCGGAGCTCGTCTCCGGTGACCAAATGGTCACGGGCCCGCGTTCGTTAGCATTGCCGCATCGCGTACGCCTCGCCTGGCCTTTTAGTTCGCCCGCTAGCGCACCGCGTCACCGTAGTCGTAGCCCACCCGAGAAGCTCGCCGCCGGCGACGTCGTTGCGCTTCGTTCCGGCCACCCCAGCCGCTCCGGCCACCACCACTCGACGCGGCCGAGCTCAGGCTCTCGAATGAGCCTGGCCGCGCTCCTCCCCGTGCCCTGTGCGCGTTTTCCGGGGACACCCGAGGCCGCGCCGCCGCACAACGTATTCGCCGGCGTGATTTCGGCGATTCACCGGCCGTCTCCGACGTGGCCCGACAGGTGGGGTCCCCTGTGACGTTGACGGGTGGGCCCCGTTGACCTGTTGACTGGGTCAACCGCTGACTAGGCACCCACAGTGACTGACATGTGGGTCCCGCCGTTTAAACATTTTAGTTAAATAGATAATATGTTAGTTAATTAAATTAATTAATTAAAACACTAATTAGTCACTGACTAGTAGGCCCCACCCACTAATTCATCTGAAATTAGATTAAATAAATCCTAATTAACTACTGTCTCACTGACCAGTGGGACCCACTGGTCAGGTTTGACCTGGCCAGCCGACTGTTGACCACTGACGTCAGCATGACCTCACGCTGACGTCACGAGACACTGTTCTGGATAATGTTGATTTATATAAATAAAATAAATTCTAGAAATTTAGTAAAACTTTAGAAAATAATATCTTTTAAATCGTAACTCGGATGAAAATAATTTATATATGAAAGTTGCTCAGAAAAATCCCACGAATCCAAATACGCTGTCCGTTCATCTGTCACATGCTCCTAGCATGATGAACATGGACATTTAGCATTAGGATCGTCTGTCCGATAAATCCAAAGACCCGGGAAATATCGTCAGATATTCTCCCGACCCGTCTGCGACGTGTAATACTGCGTTAGTGCATGCCTAGCCCTGCATATTGCCATGTCATGCATCGTGATGCATTTGTCTGCTTTGTATTTATTGTTTCTCCCCCCTCTTCTTACCGGTAGACCCCGAGACCGACGCTGCTGCCAGGTACGACTACGCCATTGACAATCAGCCTTTTGCCGCAGAGCAGCAAGGCAAGCAACCCCCCCTTGAGCATTCCGATATCGCCCATTCTTTTCCCTCTTATTCTTGCATTAGATTTTGCTACTGTATTAGATAGCTCCTATTCTGATGCATAGCCTGTTTTTGATAAACTGTTACTATACCTGCAATCATATCAACTGCTTAGTATAGGTTGGTCAATGAATCCCCAGTGACCCCTTAGTCCCAGTTGCCCCTGCTTCTTCATCGATGACTCGACGACCCGAAGACTCGAAGACTCGGTCAACCGACCGACAAGCCAGGCCCCTCACATCACCGCACACCCCTTTATTGTACGACTCTGCAGCGCTACTATCGAGTACCGAGGGTGACACCTCATGAAGTACTCATGATGCTAGCTCTGTGGTGCAGCTAGTCGGTCGTGGTTATCGAGGGTGATTCCTCCTTCACCACTCCCGACGATGACTCTGTCATGCAACGCCTCAAGTGTGGGACCCTCGAGGGTGATTCCTCTAAGTCCACCTTGACGGTTTCATCGAGCGGGGCCCTTTGAGGGTGATTCCTCAGGTTCCGTCTTGATGATTTATACACACGGTTACTATGACCTGCTTACAGAAACATGTTGGTGATGGGTCGGCCCTGAGGGGTACCCACGGTTTGATGTTGATGAGGCGTGGACGGGCAGGAGAGGCCCTTGCCACGGTCCTCGAGGCGGGGCGACGGACCGAACTTCATGGGTCACGCTTTCCCCGCATTAATAAAATGCTAACGGGTTGGGTATTTGATCTGAGTTAGTCGTTTGGCCTATTACGCACTAACCTTCACGTGGGAGAAGTTATGGGTACTCGGCGTCGTGGTATCAGCCGAAGCTCTTCGGACGTCAGCAATGGAGTGGCGCGCGCCCGAGTGGTCCGCAACAGCATCGCGCTTGTTACTAAGGGGTGCTAGGACTGACCTCGGCCGCGTTCACATTGTGCAGGAGTGCAAAGGGCGATTGGCCCATGACCCCTGTGCGCTTAGGATTTAGACTGGCGGGCTGGCCTCTTCGTTGAGCCTAGGTGGGGCTACGATGTGCTGATATCCCGAGGCCGGGCATGACCCAGGAAAGTGTGTCCGTCCGGAGGTGATTCAGGCGTGTTGGGGAATATGTGGTGCACCCCTGCAGGGAAGAAATTATCTATTCGAATAGCCGTGTCCATGGTAACAGGACGACTTGGAGTTGTACCTTGACCTTATACAACTATAATTGTGATTTAATTTGAAATGAATTGTGGCTCCGGGATTGCTTCCTCGCAGGGAGTCGAGGAAGAATCTCTGGGCGTGGTTACTTAATAAAATTGCTACAATAATATGACTATATATGAGATACCAGTCTACTCTCTTCTAATGCTGCAAGGTGCTGAAGATGCTAGTCTTCGATGGGACTAGGCCTTCTCCCTATTCTTGCTTTCTGCAGTCAGTCCAGATATAACCCCTCCCCTTGATAATGATGCATACTTAGTATAGTTCTAATGTCAGTCTTGCGAGTACTTTGGATGAGTACTCACCGCTGCTTTGCTTTCTCTTTCCCCCTCGATACGATTACCGCGTTCAGACGATGGAGCCTAGGAGATGGAGTACGCCGGAGACGACTACTACACCACCGCTGGAGCCTACTTCTACGTGGAGAGTGCCGACGCTCAGGGGTAGTTAGGAGGTTCCCAGGCAGGAGGCCTCGCCTCTTTCGTTCCGCTGTTTATGTTTGTGCTAGCCTTCTTAAGGCAAAACTTGTCTAACTTATGTCTGTACTCAGATATTTTTTGCTTCCGCTGACTCGTGCTTGTCGAGCTTCGTATTCGAGCCCTCGAGGTCCCTGGCTTGTAATATGAAGCTGTATGACTTTTATTTGTGTCTAGTGTTGTGTTGTGATATCAATCAGTGAGTCCCTAATCTTGGTCGTACGCATTGCGTGTATGTTTAGCGTACGGTCAAAATTGGGGGCGTCACAGATCCGCTCCGGCGATATCCGCCTCTGCATCGGCACGTTCGACACCGCCGACCAGGCCGCCCGCGCGTACGACACGGCGGCGTGGTGCCTCCGGTGGCCTCGTAGGGAGATGAACTTCCCCGAGGTGATGACGCGGGAGTGGGCGCAGCGTCTCGCGCCTCCCCCGCGGCTTGTCACCGACGTGGACCGTCGCAAGAACCGGAGGCGGGAGCGCCGCCTCGGCATCGCCGAGACGGACGAGCAGGCCATGGCGGCGTGGCGCGAACGGTTCCCGCAGGACGTCCTCGACGAGCGCGAGTTCTTCGCGCAAAGAAGGGCGGAGAGGAGGGCGGCGCGAGAGGAGAGGAGGGCGGAGCGAGCCGCCTATCGCGAGGACAGGCGTATGTGGAAGGCGGCCGCGCTCTTTAACATCGAGCTTGGAGAAGCGTCGACCTGGGACGACAACGATGACCGGTATACTGACGCCTATATCACTACGTCGGAGGAGAACAACACCGAGTCGGAGTCGGAGGATCACAACGAGTAGTAGTCGGAGTCGGAGTCGGAGTAGATGAACTATCTATGTATCGTTTTTATTTTTATCTATCTATGCTATGAACTATTTATGTATCGTTTTATTTCTACTATATATGATATTGTTTTTTGCGTACGTATGTGTATCGCGCGCGCTGTAGTTTAGTGCGTCAGCTGGAACGCCGCGCACGCGCTATATTTTGCGGCGGCCGCTGAAGCCAGCGCTCAGCTGCGCGCTAAAATTTGCTATTTGTGCGCTGTAAACCCGCTTTTTGCAAGCCGCGCGTTGCACGCCTGTTGGAGATGCTCTAAGTCACTTTCATCAATGGCCATTAGATCTTCATCCAACGGCTGAAAATAATCGGCATTGTTTATCTGCAACCTCCACCATCAACTTCCTCATGCAGCCGCCGACTAACACAGGCCTAACCGCTTGCCATCGCCCCTCGCTGCCGGCGAATATCGTCGTGCCAACCCTCCCCTCGATCTCCCCCCACCGTCGTGTTGGCCGCCGCCCCGACTTTCCTTTTAAGCCTTGTCACACCACGGAAGAACTCCCCTGATCCCTTGCAACCCCTCCGCCACCCGTTTGATATATATATAGTGGGGCAATGGTTTCCCCCTAAGATAAATAGTGGGTCAATGGCTTTACGTTAAGATTGATAATGGGGCAATGACTTCCTTCTAAAATTGATAATGGAGTAGTGGGATATCTTTTCCGGCGAGGTCCGGCATGGCAGAAGGAATGAAGGAAGAAGGTGACCGACGCGAAAAAGAATTTCAGACATATGAGAAATAGCAAACCGATAATAATTAAATCGGTCGCCGAGAGCAAATTATCTATAAATAGATACCGGAAGTGGATCTCATTCACGAAGACGTACGCAGTGGTAGCTAGCTAATTGATGCATGCCACGTGTGCATCTCTGACGACTGTAACTCACCCAGTAGTTGCCACATGTACGCGCACATCCAGAGTTCCAGACTGATGCAAATGGCAGCCGCCGACCAAGGCAAGACGGCGGCCAGGAGGTTCCGATGGCTGTACGTGGCGCGGTGGGCGGTGGCGTCCGTGGTGACCGTGCTGGCCGTGGCGGTGATCGTTCGGGCCGTGGTGGTGATGCTCCGCCCCGAGAAGCTGCAGCTGAAGCTCTCCGGCGGCCGCGTGGCAGTCGACTCGATCCCGTCGATGCCGCCGCCGGGCAACGAGGTGGCGCTCAACTTCGTTCTCAGGGCCAACAACCCCAGCGGGCGTGCCTTCGTCGAGTACACCAACGTCACCGTCCGGCTCACGGACGTCTCGAGCGCGTCGGCGGCAGCGCCGACGAAGATCGCCGAGTTCGACCTGTCGCAGTCAATCCCCGTGTTGCAGCGGACGGCGCACGAGGCGATCGTGAGGGTGACGATGACGCCGGGCGAGGACGTGCCGGTGCGGTACGTGCGGGCGCTCTGTTGACACCTAATTTTGGCACGATGCAAAATGCAGTAAAGGTGGACTCAAGCGAAAAGCTTGCTGGTTTTGAGTGCTTGCCGAAGACCCAAACAGAGGCAGGAGACGGCCCGGCAAGGAGGCGATCCGGCAAGGAGACGGCCCGGCGAGGAGGTGATCCGGCAAGGAGACGTGCCAGCAAGGAGGCGATCCGGCAAGGAGAAACTTTGAAGTTTGGGTCATTGCCATCCGATCTCATCTCGAAAGCCGAAATTGTGTTCGAAGTATCCGGAACACTATTCGGCTGATTACGCCCTCAAGATGATCTCATATGAGAAAACTTTCTACATGAATTGTCTTCGTCTCGTCGAATCGGTCGATTTTCATATAAAAATCGTCTCAATCCGAGTTCGTATGCAAAAGTTAGAGCTATCTGAATGCAGCCATGTCAAGAGGCGAAATAAGACGCGGGAGACCAGACACGTCTTGGCGAGTGTCTGATGCAATGCGTGAGCAATTAGCCATTCAAGATGGCCTCGAATCGAAAAACGTTCAACATGAAAGTTGTTCGTAACGTCGAAACGGTCAACTTTGATTTTGGGCACATTTTCATCCGAGGTCGTTTACTGCCACAAAGAAGACCCGCAAGGCACAGCCAGAAAGCTTGCCGGGATGGAAATCTTGCCGGGGAAACCTTGCCGGGATGGAAACCTTGCCGGGGTGTGAAAGCTTGCCGGGATGGAAACCTTACCGGGGAAATCTTGCCGGGATGGAAACCTTGCCGGGGTGTGAAGCTTGCCGGGGTGGAAACTATCAAATCCGACCAGAAACTGAAGATGGGCTCAAATAATTATCTAGATGGCCTCGGATGAAAAAGTGTTCAACATGAAAGTTGTTCGTAACGTCGAAATGGTCAACTTTGCTTTTGCAGTCATCATCATCCGACATAGTATACGACCTGCAGAGACGCTACAAGAGTCGGATGGTCCAGTCAGCTGCATAACCGAGTCCGACTCGAAATTAAAGATGACCCCGTGGAGTATTCAAGATAGCCTTATTTGGAAAAGTGATCAACATACGGATTATTGGCCTCGTCGAAGCGCACAAAATTCGTGTTTGAACCATCTCCATCGGAGGTCATGTGCAGATTCCACGGCCCACGCAAGGAGCAAGACAGAAGATTGGACCAGATTCGGGCTGAATCCGAGCGGAACCAGAACTAGGACTCTAAGACGTAAATTGATGTAATTTTCTTGTAAGGAAAGCCTAGATGAATCCTTTGCTTGTACGGGAAGTCCAGCCGCCTCTTATATATGTTGGGGGTGACGGCCGATTGAAGAACACACAATCGAATAAATCAATCTATACTACTTTTTCACCTACGTTTTGTCTCCTACCCTCGTATCTTCTTCCTCGTTCTTCGTCGTTCTTCGTGTTGGAGAGCTGCGAACTCCGAGACCCTAGGGGCGAGCGAATCGACCTAGGGCAGCCCATTGCCGCCGTGCTCCCTGACGGGGTCCCTCTCGGGAGTGTGGGGTTTCGGGTCTCAAAAGCGTCGGCCGGATTGTCTTGCGTATCGCGCTTCCGGCAGGCCTCCCTCGACGTGAGCTGCGGTGCATCACCCCCGGCGTCGAGGGTACGCCTGACGCGTTCGTGTGTCAACACACTTTTTGGCGACTCCGCTGGGGATCTTTTGATCAAGAATCATCATCCATCATGTCCAATCTTCCCAATCCCTCGGAAGTTGACGTCGATAACATTATCAATCCCAATCTGGAGGAGTTATCGGCCGAGCATCGTCAAGCTTATGAGGAGTACAAGAAGGCGCGTGAAGAGAAGGAGTTGCAGGAGTTCCTTAGAAACTTCAAGAAGGACCGCCAAGGCAATATCACTCCGGTTGGAGAAATCAAGTTTCCTCCTCTTCAAACCGATTAGGTTAAACCTTCTGTAAGTACTACCTTTTCTCCTGAGCAATGGGCTGAAATTGAGAGCCGTATTTCTGATAGCAATAATCTGATCTATCAAGCTTTCTTAGAAAATACTAATGCCCAGAAGAATATGCCTAATATGCCTGCTAGTATGGGAAACCCTAATTCAGCTTTGCCTATCTCATCGGCGCCCCCCATGCCGATGAATTATTTTCCCACCCATACCAATCAAATTGTGGCTACACCGCTTAATCCTTTTATGAATATGCAGAGTTCGGTGGCAACGCCGAACCAAACCTTACCTATGAGTGGAAACACTGCTAGATCATTACCGAACTATGGTTCGGTAAACATGCCACAATTTGCACCCGTAGTCGCTAATCCTCCTATGCCAGTGCCACAAGCTTCATCGTCTACTATGGACGATGCTTTAGCTAATTTTAGAGAGGAGATGGCTAAAACGCTTCGAGAGAATTTTGGTGTTGAATTACCTAGGAATCGGATTTATCAAAAACCGTATCCCGAGTACTTTGATGCGATTCCGTGCCCTCAAGGATATAAAATTCCAGATTTTGTTAAGTTTAATGGAGAGGGCACGAAAACCACATGGGAGCATGTTAGCCAATACCTAGCACAATTGGGTGAAGCAGGCTCGATAAATGAATTGAAAGTGCGTTTATTTCCTTTGTCATTAACTGGTACTGCATTTTCATGGTTTTCTTCTTTGCCGCATGGCTCTATTCGTGTTTGGTCACAACTAGAGCAAAAATTTCATGATCATTTTTATAGCGGCGACAATGAACTTAAGTTGTCACATCTTACATCGGTTAAGCAGAAGCATGACGAATCGGTCTCCGATTACGTCAAGAGATTTAGAGAGACAAAGAACCGGTGCTATAGTTTAGTGATAACTGAGAGAGACTTGGCTGATCTTGTGCTCAATGGTTTGAGAACTCATATTAGAGAAAAGCTAGAAGGCTATGAATTTATAAACATCAACCAAGTCTTACAGAAGGCTTTGGCTCATGAAAGCCGAAGCAAGGACCTCAAAGAAGTGCATAGATACAAAACTGATCGTCCTAAGATGAATATGGTTGAATATGATAGTGATCATTCGGACGATGAGGGTGATATTTATGCTGCTGAATTTGTTTGGCCCTCGAAGGCCAAACCTTTTACTTGTCATGATTTAAAGCCGATTCATAAGAATCGCGATGATGAGATGAAGTTCACTTTTAACATTGCTAAATGTGATAGAATATTTGATGCTTTGCTACAAGCTAAGATTATTAGAATATCTCATACTTTACCGCCGTTTGAAGAGCTAAAACGGCGTGCTTATTGCAAGTATCATAATTCTTTTTCTCATGCTACTAATGATTGCAATGTTTTTCGACGACAGATACAATTGGCCATTAATGACGGACGATTGAACTTTTCTGAGATGCAAGTTGATAAGCAGCCCTTCCCAATGAATACTCTGGATTTGGAGGGGAAAAAGTTACTCATTCGGCCGGAGGTGGCCGAATCTGCTAATAAAACTAATGTTGTCATTGGTGAGCCCAGGAAAAACAAAGATGGCGACAAGGTCCTAGGAAGGCAAGTGGTGCTTGACAAGCAACCCGATGGTGGGGAGATAATCAAGATCACCGTCAAGAATCCTACACTCGGGGGGCAACCGCAAGAGCAAGAGAATACCCGTGTTAAGTTTGTCAAGCCCAAGAGTCCGGAAGTTGGCAAGTGGAAGCTGAATGAAGCCAAAGTGCAGCGCAAGAAAATCAAGCCAACTTTTGATATGTTGCTGTCCAAGTATGCTAATCAAGCGGCCGGTTCTAGCTCTAACCGGTCATCATATTTGAAGCGCCCAAGATCACCTCCAAGACAAGAATTGCAACATCGCACAAGGCCATATGGGTCATGGGCACCAGGACTGTGGATGGCGCCACCTCCCTATGCACCATACCACGTGGGAGGATTTAATGGAGGATGGGGGCAGCCCCCAATGGCCCCTTATGCTTTTCATCCAGGATGGGCAGAACCAAGGAGGCCTATACGTGAGAAGTTTTCTTATCCCACACGAGGCCGTTTGAATAAAGGAGTCAATCGGCCAATGCAGAATAATCAAGGAAGGATCAATAAGCAAGTGTGGCGTGCCAAGTCACCAAGTGCAGTGGTCGAGTCTGGAAAGGGCAAAGAAAGAGTTGATGCCGGTTCACTCATCTTGGACACTAAGACATTCACTATACAACAGCCGACTGTGCGGAACAACCCTACTGAGCCGATACTTGCTATCGCACCAAAGCACTCGGCTAATGATCATGAAGCTAGCACAAGCAAAGCCAAGTTCAAAGATCCAAAGTACATGCAGCCTAAGTGGTGTCCTCCAGGGCTAACAAAAACACAAAAGAGGAAACTACAGAGGTTAAGGAGTCATGAGATGGCAGAACAGGAGGCCGAGAAGCAAAGAGATGAGTGGTTCAATGACGTTCGGCCCATGGTACCTACAGAACAAGTATGGGTGCCTAAGCAAATACAAAGTGCGGTGGTTTCTACATCTGTCACATCAGCACCTGTACCACCAAGGAAGGACGATGCTACTGCTGTTACATCGTCTACAACGCCTATTGATTCCGTTTCGCCCGAACAGATTTCAGAATCAATGAAGAGGGCAAACCCAGACCCGGCAAGCTCGGCAGACCCGGCAAGCTCGACAGACCCGGCAGGCTCGGCAGGCCCGGCAAGCCCAACACCGGCAAGCCCGGCACTGAACACACCCGAGGAGGAGGGCGACGTGGTAGATTGTGAGCCTACACCAGTACATGAAGGAATGGATATCAACATGGTGTTTTATTTACCCGCTGAGTTTCGTGCTATAGATGAAGAAGGGGAGGTGGCTCAGCTGGATTTTGGTCCTAAGAATGCAATATTTGAGAAGCCAAAAGAACCAGTGACGCACTTGAAACCGTTGTACCTCAGAGGCCATATCAACGGCTCACCGATTACTCGAATGCTTGTCGATGGTGGTGCTGTAGTGAATCTCATGCCTTATTCAGTCTTCAAGAAATTGGGTTTGCCCGACGAAGGATTGATGAAGACAAATATGGTGCTCAATGGATTTGAAGGCAAAGAGAAAACCGAAGCCAAAGGGGTGATGTACGTGGAGCTTACGGTTGGGAGCAAAACTTTGGCTACTGCATTCTTTGTCGCCGAGGTGCAAGGTAACTACAACGTCATTCTAGGCCGTGATTGGGTTCATGCAAACCAATGTGTGCCATCCACTATGCACCAATTTTTAATTCAATGGGTTGATGATGAAGTGGAGATCGTTCATGCGGATAATTCGGCTTGCGTTGCTTTAGCCGATACACCGGTGGATTGGCAACACCCCAATGCTGCTTGCTTGACGGGACGGGACTTATCAGAGTTTGACTTTCTCAGCGCCACCAAGAGTGGTTTTGTACCCGTTTCTTTAAAGCCGGTTGGTGGAAATCGGCTCCAAGGTATGACGTATTTAAATGGATCCTAACTCTGAGTGGTTACAAAAGCGGCTTGCAGAATATCGGTCCAAAGGGAACGATATGTATGAGTCTATAGAGGAGTTAGGTGATATGGATAAACTTGGACAAGGTATTACATCGGCCGATCCATTAGAAGAAGTAGATATTGGAGATGGCTCAATTCCTAGGCCGACATATGTAAACAAAAATTTGAAAGCCGATTGTAAAGTCAAGATAATCGAGCTATTGAAAGAATATATTTGTTGCTTTGCATGGGAATATCATGAGATGCCAGGTTTAAGCCGAGAGCTAGTGGAGCATCGGTTACCTATAAAAGCCGGTTTTAGACCGTATAAACAATCGGCTAGGAAGTTCAATCCAAAAATATATGACCGGATCAAGGAAGAGATCGGTCGTTTGCTTAAAGCTAATTTTATTAGACCTTGCAGGTACGCCGAGTGGATTTCTAATATTGTGTCAGTGGAAAAGAAAGGCTCCGGCAAGTTGAGGGTGTGCATTGATTTCAGAGATTTGAATAGAGCTACGCCCAAAGATGAGTATCCTATGCCTATAGCCGACATGCTTATTAATGATGCTTCTGGACATAAGGTTATTAGCTTTCTTGATGGCAATGCGGGGTACAACCAAATTTTCATGGCCGAAGAGGACATGTCCAAAACGGCTTTTCGGTGCCCCGGTTTCCTTGGATTATTTGAGTGGACAGTGATGACCTTTGGATTGAAGAATGCCGGCGCCACATATCAAAGGGCTATGAATTTGATCTTTCATGATTTACTCGGTGTTATACTTGAAGTCTATATTGATGATATTGTTGTCAAATCGGATGTTTTTGAATCTCACTTAGCCGATTTGCGTTTAGCTTTTGAGAAGATGAAGAAATATGGGCTGAAGATGAATCCTTTGAAGTGTGCATTTGGCGTGTCGGCTGGTAAGTTTTTGGGTTTCGTTATTCATGAAGATGGCATAGAGATTGATCCCAAAAAGATAGAAGCTATACAAAAAGTGGAGGCTCCAACATGCAAGAGAGATATGCAAAAATTCCTTGGCAAGGTCAATTATTTGAGGAGGTTCATAGCTAATTTGTCAGGGAAGGTTGATGCATTTACTCATATCCTTCGGTTGAAGAATGATGTTGATTTTACTTGGGGGGCAAAACAGCAAGAAGCATTTGATATGATTAAGAATTATTTGTGCACTCCTCCGGTGATGAAGGCGCCCAAGCATAGAGAGCCCTTTAGACTTTACATTGCAGCCGAGGAAGGTGTTATTGGTGCTGTTTTGACTCAAGAAACCGAAGGAAAAGAGCATGCTATCACTTATTTGAGCCGACGTCTATTGGATGCTGAGACAAGGTATACATGTATTGAAAAATTATGCCTATGCTTATACTATGCTTGCACAAAATTGAGACATTATCTAGTGCCAAGTTCTTGCATAGTAGCTTGTCAAACCGATGTCATTAAATATATGTTGCATAGACCAATTCTTAGTGGTAGAATTGGTAAATGGGCTTATGCTTTAATTGAGTATGATTTGGCTTATGAATCTCTAAAATCCATGAAAGGCCAAATTGTTGCTGATTTTATCGTTGAGCATCGGATTAATGACGAGCAAGATATTGATATAAACCTTGTCTCGTTAGTACCATGGAGATTATATTTTGACGGTTCAGTTTGTAGCAATGGCCAAGGTGTTGGTATTGCTTATATATCTCCTCATGGTGCTGTTTTTGAAGCCTCATGCTGCTTAGAATATTTTTGCACAAATAATCAAGCCGAATATGAAGCATTGTTATTCGGCTTAGAGATGTTGCTGGCCATAGGTGCTACACATATTGAGGCTTTTGGTGATTCGTTATTAGTAGTGCAACAAGTATCCAAAGTTTTTCAATGTTTAGACGAATCGCTTAATGTTTATCTTGATAAATGTCTGGAAATAATTTCTACTTTGGATCATTTTAGCATTGCTCATATATCTAGACATGATAATTGGAGAGCAAATGAGTTAGCACAGCAAGCATCTGGCTATCATGTCAATCATGGCATGTTTCATATCTCTCAAGAGCCGATGTCTTGTCTTGCTAATATAGGGGAGGCCGAACCAGAGCCCACTAATTCGGTCACTAACAATAAATCTAGTGCAGGTGAAAATCATGATTGGAGAAAGCCCATTATTGATTACTTGTACAATCCGAGTGAAAGGGTGGACAGGGCTGTTCGGCGCATGGCTTTCAAATATACAATAAGAGACGGTGGTCTTTATCGCCGAACGGTTGAAGATGTTCTTTTGAAGTGTTTGGACGAGGATCAAGCAAGAGTTGCTATGGGAGAGGTTCATGAAGGAATTTGCGGTACTCATCAGCCGGCCCCCAAGATGAAGTGGTTGTTACGACGTGCTGGATTTTATTGGCCGACGATGATCAATGATTGCTTCAGGTATTATAAAGGATGTAAAGCTTGTCAAAAGTTTGGTGATATTCAGTTAGCTCCCGCTGCTATGTTACATCCTATTATCAAGCCGTGGCCCTTTAGAGGTTGGGGATTAGACTTTATTGGAGAGATTCATCCTTCCTCTTCAAAGGGGCATCGGTTCATGTTGGTGGCAACTGATTATTTCACTAAGTGGTCTGAAGCAGTACCTCTCAAGAATATGACGCATACGGAGTTAGAGAATTTGCCGAATCATATAAGATAAAGTTGCTCAATTCCTCCCCGTATTATGCTCAAGCCAATGGACAAGCTGAGTCTAGCAACAAAATTTTGATCAAGCTCATCAAGAAGAAGATTGAAGATAATCCAAGAAGGTGGCATGAATTATTGTCCGAGGCTTTGTGGGCGCATAGAATCTCAAGGCATGGTGCGACGAAGGTAACTCCATATGAGCTCGTATACGGTCAAGAAGCCGTTTTGCCGGTAGAGGTGAATTTGAATGCTTTGAGAATAGCCAAACAAAATGATTTATCGGCAGTGGACTTTTATAAATTGATGATGGACAACGTTGATGAGGTTGCCGATAAACGTTTGACTGCATTAAAAGCCATAGAAAGGGACAAGTTGAGGGTAGCAAGAGCTTACAATAAGAAGGTCAAGTTGAAGAATTTTCAGATTGGTGATCTTGTGTGGAAGGTGATTCTACCGATTGGTTCAAAGGACAGAAAATTCGGGAAGTGGTCTCCAAGCTGGGAAGGTCCTTTCAAGATTGCAAGAATAGTTCCCGGAAATTCATATTTGGTGGAAACCATGCAAGGAACATTGCTACCTCGAGCTCTCAATGGCAGATATTTGAAGAAGTACCACCCAAGTGTGTGGCAAGAAGCTTAAATAGGCAATGGCCGATATATAATTATCGCCCTAAGCACATATTAATGGCCGATGGAGTGTTGACATCGTCCTTAGAACAAGCCTAATGCAAATTATTTTTCGGCACACAAGTTTTGCCAAAAAACAGGGGGGCATGTGTTGACACCTGATTTTGGCACGATGCAAAATGCAGTAAAGGTGGACTCAAGCGAAAAGCTTGCCGGTTTTGAGTGCTTGCCGAAGACCCAAACAGAGGCAGGAGACGGCCCGGCAAGGAGGCGATCCGGCAAGGAGACGGCCCGGCGAGGAGGTGATCCGGCAAGGAGACGGCCCAGCAAGGAGGCGATCCGGCAAGGGGAAACTTTGAAGTTTGGGTCATTGCCATCCGATCTCATCTCGAAAGCCGAAATTGTGTTCGAAGTATCCGGAACACTATTCGGCTGATTACGCCCTCAAGATGATCTCATATGAGAAAACTTTCTACATGAATTGTCTTCGTCTCGTCGAATCGGTCGATTTTCATATAAAAATCGTCTCAATCCGAGTTCGTATGCAAAAGTTAGAGCTATCTGAATGCAGCCATGTCAAGAGGCGAAATAAGACGCGGGAGACCAGACACGTCTTGGCGAGTGTCTGATGCAATGCGTGAGAAATTAGCCATTCAAGATGGACTCGAATCGAAAAACGTTCAACATGAAAGTTGTTCGTAACGTCGAAACGGTCAACTTTGCTTTTGGGCACATTTTCATCCGAGGTCGTTTACTGCCACAAAGAAGACCCGCAAGGCATAGCCAGAAAGCTTGCCGGGATGGAAATCTTGCCGGGGAAACCTTGCCGGGATGGAAACCTTGCCGGGGTGTGAAAGCTTGCCGGGATGGAAACCTTGCCGGGGAAATCTTGCCGGGATGGAAACCTTGCCGGGGTGTGAAGCTTGCCGGGGTGGAAAGCTTGCCGGGAAAAGCTTGCCGGGGTGGAAACTGTCAAATCCGACCAGAAACTGAAGATGGGCTCAAATAATTATCTAGATGGCCTCGGATGAAAAAGTGTTCAACATGAAAGTTGTTCGTAACGTCGAAACGGTCAACTTTGCTTTTGTAATCATCATCATCCGACATAGTATACGACCTGCAGAGATGCTACAAGAGTCGGACGGTCCAATCAGCTGCATAACCGAGTCCGACTCGAAATTAAAGATGACCCCCGTGGAGTATTCAAGATGGCCTTATTTGGAAAAGTGATCAACATACGGATTATTGGCCTCGTCGAAGCGCACAAAATTCGTGTTTGAACCATCTCCATCGGAGGTCATGTGCAGATTCCACGGCCCACGCAAGGAGCAAGACAGAAGATTGGACCAGATTCGGGCTGAATCCGAGCGGAACCAGAACTAGGACTCTAAGACGTAAATTGATGTAATTTTCTTGTAAGGAAAGCCTAGATGAATCCTTTGCTTGTACGGGAAGTCCAGTCGCCTCTTATATATGTTGGGGGTGACGGCCGATTGAAGAACACACAATCGAACAAATCAATCTATACTACTTTTTCACCTACGTTTTGTCTCCTACCCTCGTATCTTCTTCCTCGTTCTTCGTCGTTCTTCGTGTTAGAGAGCTGCGAACTCCGAGGCCCTAGGGGCGAGCGAATCGACCTAGGGCAGCCCATTGCCGCCGTGCTCCCTGACGGGGTCCCTCCCGGGAGTGTGGGGTTTCGGGTCTTAAAAGCGCCGGCCGGATTGTCTTGCGTATCGCGCTTCCGGCAGGCCTCCCTCGACGTGAGCTGCGGTGCATCACCCCCGGCGTCGAAGGTACGCGTGACGCGTTCGTGTGTCAACACGCTCTTCGAGGGACGCAGCGTCGACGGCGTGAAGATGATGCTGCGCGGGGTCTTCCACAGCCACGTAGCGATGGCCAGCGGGGACTACGTCACTACCAGCGACCTCACCACGTACTACTGCTGGCCGGTGACCATCGGCGTCGGTGGCTCGTCGTCGTCATCGTCGCCGGACTACACCAACGTCGTCGTCACCGACGTGCCGTGCCTGGACAAGTCGGAGGCCCCGGCCATCGTGTGATTTGAAGCTAGCTCCGACGGTAGCAAGCTACTTGGTGTGGATCAACCAAGCTCCTATGCCCGACTAATCGATCTACCTACCTGCAATCTTTTTTACTTATACTAAACTAAATGTAAGAATCGATTGATAAGGCCGGCTACATGCATGCATGGCGATTGATCGTCGATCCATGCATGCATGGCTGCTGCCTTGCATGCCTGTCAGTGTGAGTTTAATTCGAGACAGCACGTACTCCTTTCAGTTAATGGTGCATGTTTCACGACTGACGACGAGCAGCAGTGCAGAGGCGTGCAGCAGCGCGACCTACCGAGTCTTTCGCCGTGGCAGGTTTACCATTTACTACACGTACGCGACGCTAGCTGTATGGCTAGGGCTATCTTGCTGTAGTACGTGTAGAACTTCTGCCCTAGAAGCAGGACATGTCCTTCGAGAAAGTTAATGGAAGGTGGCAGGTCAGGTCGGTGTTAGATGATGTATATACGTAGCTTCTGTGTATACCCTGTACTCATGTATTTGTACACGTTGTGTATCTTTATATATATATATATATATGAGATAGCCACACCCTATCGGGTGTCGAGCAGTTTCCACAAACCCTTTGTCTAACATGGTATCAGATTAGGGTTTCGGTCGTTCGCTTCCGCACCTCTGTCTCGGCCGCCTCGATGGCTTCAGTGTCAGCCGCCGTCGCCCCGATCTCCACCGCCTCGGCCACCATTCCCGCCGCCGGCTCGACCGCGCCTGCCTTGGTCGCCCCGGCCTCTCCGTTTTTGGCCTCTCGGCCGCTCGTCTCTCTAGAAGGCGCCTCCATGGGTTCGGCCGCCCAGCTGTCGGCCGTCGTCGACCCTGCTGCACATCCATCGGCGGGCTGCTACGACGCCCCCGCTGTTCCCTACGGCGCCGCCCCACCTTCTGGCTCGCCCGCGCCGTACGGCGTCCCGCCCGCGAGCGTTCCCTGGTGGGGGGCTCAGCCATCCTATGGTGCGCCCCACGGCGGCGCCCCAAACCTGCAACCGAGTGGCGTTTCGCCCCCGGCTCCTGGCGATGTTTCTCATCTGCACCAGCCGCCGACGGGTGGCTCCTACGGCGCCGCCCCGGCCGGTCCGTGGCCAGCTCCCTCTATGGCGCGGCCGCCCTACGTCGCTGCTGCGCCGTTGGCCTACGCCTACCCGCCTGCCCAGTACGTTGCGCCCTACGGCGGGACCTCAACAGAGCTGGTGGCTCCGTCCGCGGTACCGGGTGGAGCTTCACCCACAAGTTTTTATGCGCCGCCGCCGATGCTGGATCATGGTGCCTCGCACGCACCGTTCTACTTTGCGCATCTCATCCCGGTGAAGCTCACGACGGATAACTACCTGTCATGGCGTGCCCAAGTCCTGCCGCTGCTTCGTAGCCGCTACTTGGAAGGCTATGTTGATGGCACGCTACCGTGTCCTCCGCCGCATCATCCGGTGTACCATGCTTGGGTGGCGCAGGATCAAGCCATCCTCTCTGCTATACAGTCCTCACTCACGGAGGGCGTCTCGTCGCTGGTCATCTCTGCCGCTACGTTTCGGGACTCGTGGATGGCCCTTCATACCAGCTTTGCTTCGCAATCTCAGGCGCGTCCTCATGCTATCCGCACGGCGTTAGGGGAGGTGAAGCTTAATGCCCTCACCATCACTGACTACTTCAACAAAGTGACGGGTATGGCGGACACACTTGCCTCCATTGGCAAGGCTCTTGGGCCCGAGGAGTTCACCTCCTACGTGCTCAATGGGCTTGGTGACGACTATGATAATTTGGTGGAGAATATCTACGGTCGTGACACTCCCATCCAGCCACGTGAGCTATATGCGCGTCTCCTTGCCACGGAACAACGCATCCAGGCTCGCCGATCTACCCCGGGTTTCTCTTCTGCCAACGCTGCCACGCGTGGCAAGGGCAAGCCCTACACGCCGCCACCTGGTGGCAAGCCGCCGGCTGCGCCCAACCCGCGGTACACCACTACCACTGTTGGTGGTCGCGTCCATGGCTGTTGTGCCTCTTGCGGCGCTCAGGTTCCCTGCCAGCTTTGTGGCCTTGATGGCCACCTTGCTTCCCGTTGCCATCGCCGCTTCAAGAAGGAGTTCTTGGGCATTGGGAACAATGGCAAAGGGAATGAGAAGCAGGCTGCCCTGGCGAGTCATGAGCAGGGACATACTCCTTCTTATCCTGTTGATGCGTCTTGGTACATGGATACGGGAGCTACCAACCACCTGACGAGTGATATGGGCAAGCTTTCTACTCAGGAGCCATACCGTGGGCATGATCAGGTTCACACTGCAAATGGGGAAGGTATGCGCATCTCACATATTGGTCAAGCATCTCTTCTTACGCGTCGATCCACACAACTTCGTCTACTTAATGTCCTTCGTGTTCCCTCTGTTTCACGTAGTTTACTTTCAGTTCCTAAACTTACTCGTGATAATAATGTTCTTGCTGAATTTCATCCTTTCCAATTTTTTGTTAAGGACCGGGACACGAGGGACGTACTCCTTAGAGGTCGACTGCGCAACAACGGTCTTTATGCACTTGATGTGCCACCAGCTCCTAGTGCTTTCAGCGGCGATCGTGTGTCTCCTTCACACTGGCATGCGCGCCTTGGTCATCCTGCTACTCCTGTCGTTCGCCATGTACTTCATCATCATGAGCTTCCAGTCGTGTCCAATAAACATGTTGATGCAGTTTGTGATGCCTGTCAGCAAGGCAAGAGTCATCAGCTTCCTTTTTCTGAGTCGAGTCGTGTAGTCAATAAACCGCTTGAACTTGTGTTTTCGGATGTATGGGGCCATGCCCAAACCTCTGTTAGTGGTCATAATTACTATGTCAGTTTCATTGATGCTTACAGTCGGTTCACTTGGCTTTATCTTCTTAAACGCAAGTCTGATGTGTTTAATGTTTTCTTACAATTCCAAGCGCATGTTGAGCGTCTGCTCAGTCACAAAATCATTCATGTGCAGTTCGATTGGGGGGGGTGAGTACCACAATCTCAATGCATTCTTTAATAAGCTTGCAATTACACATCGTGTGTCTTGTCCACATACACATCAGCAAAACGGTGTAGCTGAGCGTAAGCATCACCACATAGTTGAGACTGGTCTTGTTTTGCTTGCCCATGCCTCCGTTCCGTTCAGGTTCTGGAGTGATGCGTTTTCTACCGCATGCTTTCTCATTAATAGACACCCTACATGACTCCGTCAGATGAAAGCACCACTTGAACTCTTGCTGAATGAAGTTCCTGATTATACGTTTCTCGAAGTCTTTGGGTGTGCGTGTTGGCCACATCTTCGTCCATATAACCAACGCAAGTTGGAGTTTCGGTCTAAACAGTGCGTGTTTCTTGGTTATAGTTCTCTTCATAAAGGGTACAAGTGTCTCCATGTCCCCTCTAACCGCGTCTACATTTCTCGTGACGTGGTGTTTGATGAGAATGTCTTTCCCTTTTCCGCACTTCCGGTCACTTCCACCACTCCCATTACACCCGACAAATCTGTTTTACCTGTGCCTGATCAATTTGTTGATGCTGCATATACCCATTTGTTGTTACCTAACCATGGTGCAGGTACTGGACGAGGAGCACGTCTCGAGCTTCTGGATGAGAAGCCGACTGCGGTTGCGCGGGCCGCCTCGGTCTCGCCGACTGGGCTGGCTAAGACGCCCGTGCCGGCTGAACCGCCCGGGCCGGCTGAGCTAGGCTCACCTGTGTTGGCGTCGCCCGACGTTCTGGCAGAGCCCGCTTCGCCCGAGCCAGCCCCTATCACGGGGGCCACGCCCGTGTCGACGCCCGAGCCTGCTACACCGGCGTCCCCGGCTCCCTCACCGGACCGGTCTCCTGCTTTTAGGGAGTAGTCTGCTTCATCACCGGCAACTTCACCGACTCCATCACCGCTGCCACCTTCGCCGCCGGCTGCTCCTCTGCGTCCTCGTACGCGCAGTCAGAGTGGTATTGTTCGGCCAAAGGAGCGCACTAACGGCACTGTTGCGTGGATTGCGGCATGTGTTGCACAGACATATGCTGACCCTACTGCTGAGCCTCGACATTTTCAGGCAGCTCTTCGGGTTCCTCATTGGCGCTCTGCTATGGAGCAGGAGTTTCAGGCGCTACTGAAGAACGATACTTGGCGCTTGGTTCCTCCTGTGTCTGGTCTCAACATCATTAACTCCAAATGGGTGTTTAAGGTAAAAAAGCATGCTGATGGTTCTATTGAGCGATACAAGGCACGGTTGGTGGCCAAAGGTTTTAAACAACGATATGGTCTTGATTATGAGGATACCTTCAGTCCAGTTGTCAAACCTACCACCATTCGTCTGCTTCTGTCCTTGGCTGTCACCAAAGGATGGTTCCTTCGTCAGCTTGATGTTCAGAATGCTTTTCTTCATGGAGTCTTGGAGGAGGAAGTGTACATGCGGCAACCTCCAGGTTTTGTTGATCCTGCTTGTCCACATCACTTGTGTCGTCTTGTTAAGGCGCTTTATGGACTCAAGCAGGCTCCTCGTGCATGGCATGCCAGATTTGGCTCGGTTCTTCGACGTCTTGGTTTTGCTCCGTCCGTGGCTGACACCTCTCTGTTCCTATTTCATCGTCCTGAGGTGACTATGTATCTGCTGGTTTATGTTGATGACATTATTCTTATTAGCTCCTCAGAGGCTGCTGCCGATCGTCTGCTGTCTGCTCTGGGTGGTCATTTTGCTGTCAAGGATCTGGGTGCTCTCCATTACTTCCTTGGTCTGGAGGTTACACGGTCTCCTGCTGGCCTGACTCTCACCCAGCATCGGTATTCTTTGGACTTGCTTCGCCGTGCTGGTATGATGCACTGCAAGCATGCTACCACCCCTATGTCGGCGACTGATAGATTATCGGCTTTGGATGGTGCCTTGCTCCCTTCAGATGATGCTACAGAGTACCGCAGTGTTGTTGGTGGCTTGCAGTACTTGACAATCACACGGCCGGACATCTCCTTTGTGGTGAACCGTGTGTGCCAGTATCTTCATGCTCCTCGGACTTCGCACTGGTCAGCTGTGAAGCGTATACTGCGGTATGTCTCTCATACTGTCTCCTATGGCCTGCATCTTCGGTCTACCTCCTCGACTGCTCTTTCGGCGTTTTCTGATGCGGATTGGGCTGGGAGCCTGGATGACCGGCGATCCACGGGGGGCTATGCTGTCTTCTTTGGTCACAACTTGATCGCCTGGAGTGCGCGCAAGCAGGCCACGGTATCTCGGAGTAGCACTGAAGCAGAGTACAAGGCAGTTGCCAATGCCACCGCTGAGCTCATTTGGGTACAGTCTCTTTTGAGAGAGTTGGGAGTCTCTCAGGAGCAGCCGCCGGTTCTTTGGTGTGATAACATTGGTGCGACATATCTTTTATCTAATCCAGCTTTTCATGCTCGTACCAAGCATATCGAAGTTGACTATCATTTTGTGAGGGAACGTGTTGCATAGAAGCTTCTTCATATCAAGTTCATCTCCTCCAAAGATCAACTTGCTGACATCTTCACGAAGCCTCTTCCACAACCTCAGTTTGAAGGATGTAGGCGCAATCTTAACTTGCTTTGTACTTCAGGTCACAGTTAAGATTGAGGAAGGGTGTTAGATGATGTATATACGTAGCCTCTGTGTATACCCTGTACTCATGTATTTGTACACATTGTGTACCTGTTTATATATATGAGATAGCTACACCCTATCGGGTGTCGAGCAGTTTCCACAAACCCTTTGTCTAACAGTCGGAGCCAAGATGCATGCATTGGCAGCCAGCACAGGTGGTCGACGAGCTGTAGCTAGGTGCTGGAGCATGCATGTGTTCGGTGCAGAGATGTTGCGCGCGAGAGCAACAGCATTGAAGTAGTTAACGACGATCCATAGGAAGGTAGATTTGGAGGCAGAGGCACCTGATCGACCTGCCTCTCACCAATCATACAGTGTTATCTACTGCGCATTGTAATTGCTCAATGCACACACTGCGCCTTGGTTGCTTTCCTTTTGACCTAAGACTATCGGAGTAGTTTAGACAAATTTACCGAGTTGAACCGAATGTTACTACTAAAGTTACTTTTTATCATGGGCAGTCTGAATGCCCCGGCTGTTCAGAAATTCACTTTGGCTCATAGGTGTATATGCATTCATTAGCTAAATACACATTTTAAAAAGTTCAAAAATTTCGAGAAAAAATTCCACATGTAAATCCGGACATTATATGTGCGTGCACAAAGTTTCGGTGAAAATGGACTTTTTTTGTGGCTTGTGTAAAAAAGACATTTTTTCATGCTTGATTACAACTATTTACAAGGCATTTTTTTTACTTTTTTATACATGCCACAAAAAATGTTCTTTTTAACCGAAATTTTGTGTGCGGACATAGGATTTACGGATGTACATGCGGGATTTTTTTTCTCGAATTTTCTAAACATTTTGAAATGTGTTTTCTATATATATTTCATAATAGGTGTATCTACACCTAGGAGTCAAAACGCCACTCTACCAGCTGCTGAATGACTTAGACTAAACAGAGTAAAAGCATGGTTAATGATATAGCCAACAATCAGCTATAGGAGTTATCATGCCATGAGTCAATGTAATAGCCGGTGTGTACAATAGTAAATTTTAAATGTGTACTCCCTCCTTTTTGGTTTATAAGGCTTATCTTAATATTTTCATATTTCTATTATATTATGCTCATTTTGAATCCAGTTGAGTTAAAAAGCTTCAAGTCCCACGCCATATTTAATGAAAGTGGTCATGCATGTATCTTATTCTACATGCATTATGCTAGTCCAATGAGAGAGAAGGTGCTGAACTTATTGCCTCAAAAGTTGAATAAGTGGAGAATATTTTCATTGGGTAATTTTGTATCCACAGAACTCGTGTCATCCACTCACAGTGTACCTTGATTGATGAGATTTCAGATTTGAGCCATATATACCTAGCTAAGGTAGTAGCTAGTATCATGCACGCCAACCAGGCATTTTTGTTGATGTGGCACACAATAAAATGAGGAGAGAGTGGATTGAGTATCATGTTTTCTACCGTATCATATTAAATGATGTACTAGTATGTGTCATACATGACAATAAATGATGTTAATATGATACCAAACTATTATACTATGGAGGTAGTAATATCATACACTAGTATCATATTCATGATATTAGTATATGATAGTTTTCATTATGACCAGCCTAAGTTACTTAAATTATCTCTCTCCTCATTAACACATTGCCACATAGAAAAAAATTCGGAGTTGCAGACTATGTTACTGTTGAAGTTATTTCCACTATGATTAGTCTTAGGCTAACTCTAACTCGATGAATTAAAGCGGAGTCATCAAATGTTCGTAGACACGCATGTCCCATTTAAAATAGACTTTTCATAAAACGGACAAAACTAACGAAAACAAAAACCAGACCATATTTATTAAATTCTGATATATTTATAACCAAAAGAATGAAAGTTAACAAAGTTCAATCAAAGAGTATGAAATTTAAACTAAACCTAAACTAAACTAAGTGAGGTACCGAATGATGACCTCGTAGGCATGACCTCCAAGCCCACCGGCACCTCCACTGTCATCGCCGTCCTTTAAGTGGCTGGACGTCTAAGGTGCCGCGACAGACCAGATCAGCCGCCGCTACACGCTCGCAGCGCATCTGCTCGACCGCGTCCGCCTAGAAGCGAGGATCGAGCGCAGACTCCGACCCGCACTGCCCACCCTTTCCCTTGCCGGCAAAGTGTTCGACCTAACGTGTTGGCGATTACGGAGGAGGGCGCCTCCTTCTCCTTCAAGGTGATCGGGCATCACTGGCCCCCGGACCGTCGACGAGGCGTTGTGGTGGCGCCACTTCCTTGCCGCGTCGGAATCGGTGCGATGGGACCGCCAGCTGGACGGCGGGACCGTTGGCTCTTCCTTGACACGTGGCGGGGATGGCCGCTCCTCCTTGACACGGCATCCAATTTGGACGCCGATGTTGGCCTTCGACGGTCATCATTTAGACTTCAACAAGTCTTAGTCTTAGTAAACTGCTTTAACAAGTAGAGTGACTACACGTTGAGGGGATGAACGCATACGTAGAGCCAGATCGGCTGGAGACGGCGACATCACAGAGGAAGCCATGGCCACTGCTTCTAGCCCGCCGCTAGTAGCACTCGGCGTGCTCCTCCTCCTCCTGTCCATTAGTTCCGCCATTGTGCATGGCGGAGGAGCAGATCAGGAACGCCGCCAACGCTACATGGTGGTGCAAACCAGCCACCTGCTGGAGCCAAAATCCATCTGCTCTGGCCTCAAGGGTACGTACGTACATAGGTAGACGAGATGATGAAGATGTGTTGCGAGAACCATAGCCGTGATGCATGCTCTCTTTTTTCAGTGACTCCATCCGCGAATGGTACGTGGGTGCCGCTGCACCGGCCGTATGGCCCATGCTCGCCGTCGGAGGGCACGCCGCCGTCCCTGGTCGAGATGCTCCGGTGGGATCAGGCCCGCATGGACTACGTTCGAAGGAAGGCCACCGGCGAGGTGGACGACGTGCTCGAACCAGCCAGGCCGCACGTGGACATGATGCAGGTGGACTTCATGCTCCGAGGGACCTTCGGCATCGGCTCTGGCTCTGGCTCCGGCGCGGCGATCGACGACGACGACCCAATGATCCTGTCCCAGTCCATGGCCATCGACACGACCGAGGACGTCCCGTGGATCCAGTGCCTCCCTTGCCCCATCCCCCAGTGCTACCCGCAGCGGAACGCCTTCTTCGATCCCAGAAGGTCAACAAAGCACCACCGGCTTTATTTTGTACTGACCTCCTTCTTGATGCAGTAGTGTAATATCCATTGTTAAAAGTACAGGTCGAGCACCGGCGCGCCCGTCCGCTGCGGCTCCCGCGCATGCCGAACCCTCGGTGGCTACGCCAATGGCTGCTCCAAGCCCAACTCGACCGGAGACTGCCTGTACCGGATCGAGTACAGCGATCATAGGCTGACGCTCGGGACGTACATGACCGACACGCTGACCATCAGCCCCAGCACCACCTTCCTCAACTTCCGGTTCGGGTGCAGCCACGCCGTGCGCGGCAAGTTCAGCGCCCAGGCGTCCGGGACCATGTCGCTCGGCGGCGGGCCGCAGTCCCTCCTCTCGCAGACGGCCCGCGCCTACGGCAACGCCTTCTCCTACTGCGTTCCGGGGCCCAGCGCCGCCGGCTTTCTCTCGATCGGCGGGCCGGTCGTCGACGGCGGCGGCGGCGGCAGCTCGGGCGCGTTCGCGACCACGCCGCTGGTCAAGACCGCAAACGTCATCAACCCGACCATCTACGTGGTGCGGCTCCAGGGTATCGAAGTCGCCGGGCGGCGGCTCAACGTGCCGCCGGTGGTCTTCTCCGGCGGGACGGTCATGGACTCGAGCGCCATCATCACGCAGCTGCCCCCCACCGCGTACCGCGCGCTGCGGCTGGCGTTCAGGAACGCCATGAGGGCGTACAAGACACGCGCCCCGACGGGCAACCTCGACACCTGCTTCGACTTCGTGGGGGTCACCAACGTGACGGTGCCCACGGTCTCGCTGGTGTTCGACGGCGGCGCCGTCATTGAGCTTGGTCTTCTGTCCGTCCTGCTGGACAGCTGCCTCGCCTTTGCGCCCCTCGCCGCAGATTTCGCCCTCGGCTTCATCGGCAACGTGCAGCAGCAGACGCACGAGGTTCTCTATGACGTCGCCGGAGGGGCTGTGGGCTTCCGCCGTAGTGCGTGCTAGCTGACCCTGAGCAAGCGCGCGGCGGCCGGCGCACACGCTCAATCCTCTTCTTTGGGGTTAATTGTGGCACTAGCTTCGCACTGTCACTGGCTAGCTAGTTCCCATGTAATCCTAATTAAACTCTTAATAGAACTCTTAGATAAATTCTAGCAGGGTCGTCATATTGGCAGCATCCATATTTATCGAGTCAAACCGCAAACACATTATCGTCGTAATACGAGCTTCATATTTGCCCTACAAGTAATACTCACCTGTCATTGAGTCACGGGTTCTTCCCAAAAAATTCCGACGAATACATGGAATAGGTTCAAAAGCAACAACTTCATTCATAAATGAGGGCGAAAAATTAGTCAGCGTGTGACTTACATTCATATAACACCTAAT
Organism: Elymus sibiricus; assembly: GCA_039707655.1. Lineage (NCBI taxonomy): Eukaryota > Viridiplantae > Streptophyta > Magnoliopsida > Poales > Poaceae > Elymus > Elymus sibiricus. Next base: position 119,716,878 of record CM077675.1, read on the forward strand.
AATTAGTTAAACTAACTGCTATATGGCCACGGCCATGCCCACCGCCTAGTTGTGGCCACCGCCACGACTACCTCCACCTCCACCACCACCGCCCATCCCCCACCATCACGGCCGCATAGAATGCAGCTATGTTGGCCTGGATGGCTTGAAAATGCGCCTCAACGATGTTGTTTCAGACCGATCATTTGTCCACGACGGCACGCGCACAACGACCCAAATATATTGCTCCATATGCACGTCCATCTATGCACCCTCCCCGAGGGTGACGTCCATATGCTCCCGAAATGGGGCCAGAGGATTCGTGGGTTGCTCCTCCACCTCCTCCCAAAACTGAAGACAGGGGAAATTCCACCGGGTGCGCCGTGGATGAAGAACTAGGTCGTGGATTGAAGGCGGGCCAGATTGAAATGGGAGGCACCGAAGATAGGATTGAAGCGAGAGAGTGGCGGGCACCGTGTTTTACAAGCAGTTGTGGGTGCCATTAAGGAGGTAGTTGGGGAGGCGACATGCGACTGGCGGCGGTCGGGGGGGGGGGGGGGGGGGGGGGTCAAAGAACGCATCTCCGGTGAAAAAAGCACGCCTCTCGCTTGCTCCCATACCTCCCAGCCTGCTCACACGCTAGCAAGGAGATGATGTCGGGTGACGGCCATCCAATGAGCATCCATGGGAATTCCAGGGCGAGGGAGTGCCATTTTCGGTTTTGTGGCTGTCACTGGTGGTGGGGGGGGGGGGGGGGGGTCAGACTACTTCAAACTAGGTTGTGGCACCAGGAGTAAGAAGCTGAAACTTCCCTCGAAGCAGACCTCACCTGTAAGGGTCTAGTCGGACTGTGGATCCCGCTTGACAGTATCAAAACTGTCTATGTGTGTATTACGCTCTGTCATTGTTTTTTTTTCAATCGGTTTATCAACGGTCTTTTTATTTTGCCAGTTCTTCTAATAAAATAATTTCTTTTAAAAAAGAGGATTGCAAGCTAACGCGGGTCCATAGTGCGTGTAACACTATGTGTGTATTGCATTGGCAATTTTTCCTCCGGTTATTTTAAACGGTTTTAACTTCTCTAAAAACATTAAGAAAGTTAGGCTTTGTTTGTGAATTTAAAAAATATTCACAAATTTGAACAAAGTTCCTAAAAAACAGAAGGATCATCCTACATGACCGGCCCATAGCTCTCGTGGGATCCGCGCCTCCTCGACCGCCTCCATAGTTTGTGCAGAATAACAATTACTAAACTTCATAGGACTAGAGGCCTATGAGAACTCCAATGTTTTTCCTTGAATTCGACACCACCTCTAAGGTGTGATCGGATCATGGGTCCCGCATAACAGTATCGGAACCAGCTAGTAGCATACTATGCTAGCGGGGTTTTTACTCGGCCAGTTTATCAACTGATTGTTTTACATTTTCGTAGATTTTCTATTAGAATAATTCCAATTAAAAAAAGAATAGATTGCGAGCAAACACGTAGTCCGCGACCCATGTATTGTTGTGTGTGTATTAGGTTGGCAATTTTTTCTTTTGGTTTGTTAGCCGATTTTTTATAATTTATATGTTTTTTCTATTAAAACATTTATAAAAATTTCCAAAATATTCATGAATTTCCATTTTTGGGGGGAATTTTAAAAATATTCACTGATTTGAAGAAATGTTCGGGGATTTAATTAGTCATCCTAAAACCAGAAGGATCGTCCTACATGACCGGCCCAATAGCGCCCATGGAGTTCCATCTTTGCTCTATCAGCTCCACGGTATGTGCAGAATATGAATTTCTATAATAACCCCTGGGAGAAAAATAGAATTAATTCTACAACTGGAGGATGACGCGGCAAAACACGTCTTACCCTCTAGTATACATGAAACATGAAGGACAAGATAGATAAGACATAAACATAAATAAAATAGAATATAGCTAGCGCGGTTAAACTAAGAGAGCTCGAGAATGAACTCATTCCTAGCTAATGTTAGAAGAATCCCGCTATCTTTATATAGAATCGTGAATCAATCTTTTTACACGGTGACGCCAAATATTTTCATCCTCATGTTGTACCCTCATTCTCTCCCACTTGAGTCAAAAAAATAATGGGAGAGAATCACGCTTCAAGATTCACTTGGGGGGGGCCTAGGGTCGAGTTGGAGGAGTATCAAGTAACTCGAATAAACTTGAAGGAAGAGAAGTTGTGATTTGTCCGAGAAGCATCGCCCGCCTCAAGTGATTGAACAAGCCTCCCTTGATGCCTTCCTAACATAGGATTATGCACGCCCTCACCAGATGAGCAAACATATTTAAAAGAGTACCAACGTGTCAAATTTGTCGGTGTATGGCTACGCTCACTACAAGGTCAGCACACACACACCCCTGCTAATTATTGTTGCGCCTAAATTGCTAATGACACATCATAAACGCTTGTTGCCTCAATCTTCTCCATCTGGTCAAGAGCTCAAGGAAAGTCTAATTCAGCTAAAAGACTCCTTCAGCTAATAATATATATGAATCAATTGATCATAGAATGATTTTGTGAATTGATCGCCGTTTGGGTGACGAGCATATTACTTATTATGTTTGCAATTGCGATTTCTCAAGGACAATAATAGTTGCACAGTACATGGCGAGACCAACCATCGTGTAAAACCAAAGAAGCTAGATGTCCGGCCTAAACAAGTCTGACCGAAACCGAAGCTTCATACTAGAGCATCTCAGATGGCTTGTGTAAGAACACATTTATCCATGTGTGGTTTTGGTAATTGATGACAATCCCTATGGACTAATGGTTGCCTTGAGTTATAATCGAAGGATTTGTCCGTAGGTATTTCTTGAAGTCCATCTGTTGGTTTCAAGGAGTGTATATGGTGACCATGGTGGTATTCAAGGTTATATCCAAAGATTGGTCATGTGAGAGTTGAGCTTATTGCAAGCATGTCTTGAAGAATAAGATTGTGTGAGCATTTATGTTTACCTTCAAGACATCATGTTTATGAAGAGAGAAGATAAGATACAAGGTTGATCAAGACTAAGTCAAAGAGTGAATCAAGTTGATCAACATACAAAGCGTACAAGATGTATCAAGAGGGATCAAGTGATCCCATGGTATGGTAAGCATTGTTCATTACGCTTTGTGTACTAACCCATGGTCTACGTGAGAGTTCTATGTGGGGTTAGGTATGTCTCCATGGGCTTGCATCAAGAGGAAGATCTCATACAACCCATGGAGGATGATATCAAGTGGTGATCGTCATCAAGGTTGCGGTGTGCAAGTTCAAGTGAAGCATCACGGAGAGATCATGCTTGAAGCTTGCCGTCCATTGTGGTGAAAATGGACTTTTGAAGATGTTCTGAAGAGTGGCTCACCCATAGTGCAGTATGGGGGAGCAATCTACTAGTCTTCATCGAGCCGGCGCAATCAAGAAAGGTGGTCCATCTTGAGAAGGACAAGATCGTCATCATCTAGCTCAAGTGGACTATGCGCAAGGCAAAGGTTTGTCCTTGATAGGGTTTTCTATTTTACCGGTCTCATGGTGGTAGTTGGGTGACCGGGTTCTAGGATCGATAGCCGTACTATCAAGGGGGGCTCTCAAGTGAGTAGCTTGATCGTATCGTTCGTTGAGAGCTCAAACCATTGCATTCTTGGCATCATCATCTTTCTTGGTTCTTGGTTGGCTTTTCTCTATGTGAGTTTTAGAGCTTATGGTCATCTTCATGACAAGCTCGAGTTCATCGAAAACGGAGTCCATATGCATCTTCTATGATGTTTTCGATGTTGGAGTTTTTGCCGGTTCTTCATTCATAGAGGTGTCACATCTCTATATCATTGGCATTTCTATGCTGCCTATTCCTAAGATAGCTCTTGTCGTCCTGAATCCAACAAGCTTGAATTGACTCAATTCGGAGCTCATATGCGAAGGTTATGGCATTTCTGGTTTTACTGTATCCATCTGGTTGCTTGGGTTCTTTGTTTCTCTCCCGCGGTAGTACCGCTTATAGTCGGTACTACCGCCCTGGCTAGTGGTAGTACCGCTGGGGGGAAGTGGGGTGGCTCGGGGAACTCGCGCGAGGCACCAGCCAGCTCTAGACACTTGTCTGGTGTCCCGCGCCAGCCCTCCAGCCGCAGCGGTAGTAGTGGCGGTAGTACCAAGCGGTACTACCGCCGCCCCTTCTACTGCTGCTCAGTTCTGCTGGTGGACGGTAGTACCGCTCCCAAGGGCGGTACTACCGCTTGTGTGCGGGCTGTGGGGGTAACGGTTGGATTTTCCCCTACCTATTTAAGTGGGTCTTCTTCCCCAATGGATCTTATCCTTTGAGATCGAGTTTGCCCCCCATTGTTGACCTTCTTTGAGCTTGCTATCTCTCAATCCCTCCAATGATTCTTGCTAGTTCTTGAGGGAAAAGGAAGAGGAGATCTAGATCCACATTTCCACCAATCACTTTCTCCTCTATGTGAGGGGAACCCCTTGGATCTAGATCTTGGAGTTCTTCGTGTTCTTCTTTGTTCTTCCTCTCATTTTCCTCCCTAGCATTAGTTGCTTTGGTGGGATTTGGGAGAGAAGGACTTGGGCACTCCGTGTGCCCTTGCCATTGCATTTGGTGCATAGGTTTGATTTCTCCACGGTGATACGTGGAAGTGAGAAGTTGAGAAGCTTATTACTCTTGGGTGTTTGAGCACCCTAGATCTTGTTCCTCTTGGATGCTTTGGTGCCCTAGACGGTTGGTGGTGGCTCGGAGCTCAATCATTGTGGTGTAAAGCTCCGGGCAAGCGTCGGGGTCTCCAATTAGGTTGTGGAGATTGCCCCGAGCAATTTGTACGGGTACCGGTGACCGCCCCCAAGGGTTGCCAAAGTGTACGGGTACCGGTGATCGCCCCCAAGGGTTGCCATTTGTACGGGTTCGGTGACTGCCCTCAAGGGTCCCTTAGTGGAATCACGGCATCTTGCATTGTGCGAGGGCGTGAGGAGATTACGATGGCCTTAGTGGCATCTTGGGGAGCATTGTGCCTCCACACCGCTCCGAACGGAGATTAGCATCCGCAAGGGTGTAAACTTCGGGATACATCGTCGTCTCCGCGTGCCTCGGTTATCTCTTACCCGAGCCCTTTACTTATGCACTTTACTTTGTGATAGCCATATTGTTTCATGCTTTATATCTTGCTATCACTTAGTTGTTTATCTTGCTTAGCATAAGTTGTTGGTGCACATAGGTGAGCCTAGTTGTTTTAGGTTTTGTGCTTGTCATATTAAACGTTAGTTTTATTCCGCATTTGTTCAAGCCTAAACCGTAATTATTTTAAAGCGCCTATTCACCCCCCCCCCTCTAGGTGACATCCACGTCCTTTCAGCTTGTATGTTAGTTTGTTGGTAAAATAAGTCATGTATCAACCAACAACTCTACATACAACTACCTAATAGAGTGTGTCTGCTTTCCAACGAGGGGGGGTGAGGAAATTACTTAGGCTGTTTGTTTTTTTGACTTGCCCTTGTTTGGGGTAAGGCAATTTTTATTTAGACTGGATTTTTCACTTGCCCCTGTTAGGGGTAAGTCAATTTTTTCTTAGGCTGATTTTTTGGCTTGCCCTTGTTTGGGGTAAGTCAAATTTTTATTGGGCTTGAAGGACGTTACACATTGCATTTTCTTTTGGTTTGTTTGTGTTCTTGGTTTTGCTTTTCTTTATATTTTTAGTTGGTTTTTCTTTTTCACATGGGTGTTTTTGGCATCACTTTTAGCTATACACAAGTCACGTAAAATTGATTATTGGACAGTCTAGCTTTTGGCCTTTGATTTCTGCTTTCAGATTTGTGCTCCTTTTTTTTGTTATGCTATGTGAGTTGTTTCGGGTTTTTTTTCGACTTACCACATATTTGGGCCAGTCTATTCTTTGACGGGTTGAAGCCATTATTTGCGAGACCGAGCCCTACCCTCTCTCACTTTATTCTTATATATTTTTTCTTTATTATTCAGTTTTTTTCCTTTTGTGGGCATTTTTGGCATGTTGGGTGAGCGTATGCAAAAATTGCACTGTTATATGATTATTCTTAGCACAGTATAAGAAAGTTCAATTTTAGTGTAAAGTTGTGTGCAAGTTTTTTTTATAATTTTTTCATTTCTTTTCTTATTAGAGGGTAATACGAACGCAGCTAATTCATTCTTCCTTATAAACTTCATTAGTTTAATTTTCTTTTATTTATTGTTTTATTTTATTTCTTATTTAATGGTAATACCAATTCCACTAATTCATTCTTTCCAAGGAAACTCGTTTTGCAAAATTTCACTATTACTCACAGTGTAAACAAATATAAAACGTTTTAGAGACTTCTCTAAAACGTCTTATATTTATTTACAAAGGTAGTATATGTTTATTCTTGCACATTTGAAAAAAAAACACATTTTGTGTGTATATTGTGTGCAAATTGTGTCATTGTTTGTTTTTAGTTCTTTTTTCATTTTCTTTGTTTTAAAGAGTAATATCAATGCCAATAATTCATACATCCTTAGAAAGCCACATTATTTATTTATTTTATTTATTCTTAAAAGTTAATACTAATGCCACTAATTCATTCCTTCTTAGAAAACTTCATTATTTTTGAGTTTTTTAAGTTTATTTTTTCATATTCTATCTTCTTTAAGGGTAATACCAATGCAACTAATTTATTCATTCGGATGAAAATTATTTTTTGGTGAAATTTTGATATTATATGCGTATTCTTGCATATTATAAAAAAGGCAATTATGAGTAAATTGTGTGTAAAGTTTTTCAATACTTTTTCAAAATTTTAGTTTCCTTTCTTTTTAAAAGCTAGTACAAATGCCATTAATTCATTCTTTCTTAGAAAACTTCAATATTTTCATTTTGTTTTAATTTTAATTTCTTCTTCTTAATGAGTGATACCAAAGCCACTCATTCATTCTAGACCAAAAATTATTATTTTCATTTTGGTTTAGTGCTTATTTCATTTTATTTCCTTTTTAATGATAATATCAATGTCACTAATTCATTCTTCCTTAGAAAACCTCATAAATTTGATTTTGTTTTAGTTTATATTTCATTTTATGTCTTCTTAAAGGGTAATACCAAGGCCACTCATTCGTTCTTTCTTAGAAAACTTTAGTTTCTTCTTCTTCTTTTTTGATAGTAATACAAATGCGGGTAATTCATTCCTTTGTAGGAAACTTCCTTTTTTGTAAAAATTGCACCATCATATGCTTACTAGCTAATTGCCTGTGCATTGCAACGTGGGAATACGTATTATTTATTTTAGTTTCTTTTTATTTTATTTATTCTTTAAGAATAATACTTATGCCACTAATTTAGCAATCCTTATAACACTTTTCTATTTCTTTTTAATTTTTATTTCATTCTCTTTCTTCTTTAAGGTAACATCGATGCCACTAATTCATTCCTCCTTACAAAACTTCATTATTTTGATTTTGTTTTAGCTTTTATTTTATTTTATTTCTTCTTCGAAGGTAATAACAATGCCACGGATTCACCTTTTTAGAAATTTTATTTTGATCAAGTTTTCACTATTATTTGCTTATTCTTGCATATGAGTAAAACAATGCAAATTGCGTGTGAATTGTGTGCAACTTTTGTCATTAAAAAATTATGGTAATCTAAGAATACTTAGAAAATAGGGAGGAGTTGTGTGGTTGGAAGTAAGCCATGTCTCAATGTAAACACAATTGGCAACAAATATCTGTGTAGGTGTAGTATTTTTTGAGAAACAATCCCGACCGTGGTGATGTTTTTGACCAATGAGACAAGAGATTGATAGCAATATCCATGTAGGTCTACATTTTTTAGAGAAACACTCCCAAACGTGGTGATGTTTTTACCAATGAGGCGGGATTTGCTCACATGAGCATCGCTATCGCGTGTGGTTGCGCATGCCGGTAGCTCCTCAGCCAACATGTAAAGGTAGCTCATGTGCAAATATGTTGGGAACTACTATGTAGTGGGAGGACTGTGTGGGAGTACTAGTGTAGGGACATGACTGTGTAGAATTCCTATGTACTTATGGGCAGTCTGAGAGTAGCCAGAGCGTACTATGGCGCCGTCCGGGCCAACGACCGTGTCCATGCTGGCAAGAATGGAGCAGAGGAGTGGTCTGGCAGTTCTGTGGGCCTTGCTTTGCTCAGTACGAAGCTAGAGCAAGGTGTAAGAGCACATTTATCCATGTGTGGTTTTGGTAATTGATGACAATCCCTATGGACTAATGGTTGCCTTGAGTTATATTCGAAGGATATGTCCATAGGCACTTCTTGAAGTCCATCTGTTGGTTTTAAGGAGTTTGTATGGTGACCAAGGTGGTATTCAAGGTTTTATCCAAAGATTGGTCATTTAAGAGTTGAGCTTATTGCAAGCATGTCTTGAAGAAGAAGATTGTGTGGGCATTCATGTTTACCTTCAAGACATCATCTTTATGAAGAGAGAAGATAAGATACAAGGTTGATCACGACTAAGTCCAAGAGTGAATCAAGTTGATCAACATACAAAGCATACAAGATGTACCGAGAGGGATCAAGTGATCCCATGGTATGGTAAGCATTGTCCATTACGCTTTGTGTACTAATCCATGATCTACGTGAGAGTTCTATGTGGGGTTAGGTATGTTTCCATGGGCTTGCGTCAAGAGGAAGATCTCATACAACCTATGGATGATGACATCAAGTGGTGATCGTCATTAAGATTGCGGTGTGCAAGTTCAAGTGGAGAATCACGAAGAGATCATGCTTGAAGCTTGCCGTCCATTGTGGTGACAATGGACTTGTGAAGATGTGCCGAAGAGTGGCTCACCCATAGTGGAGTATGGGGGAGCAATCAACTAGTCTTCATCGAGCCAACGCAGTCAAGAAAGGTGGTCCATCTTGAGTAAGTCAAGATCGTCATCATCTAGCTCAAGTGGACTATGTGCAAGGTATAGGTTTGCCCTTGATAGGTTTTCTATTTTACCGGTCTCATGGTGGTAGTTGGCAGACCGGGTTATAGGATCGATTGCCGTTCTATCAAGGGGGGCTCTCAAGTGAGTAGCTTGATCGTATCGTTCGTTGAGAGCTCAAACCATTTGCATCCTTGCATCATCATTCTTGGTTCTTGTTTGGTGTTTCTCTTTGTGAGTTTTAGAGCTTTTGGTCATCTTCATGACAAGCTCGAGTTCATCAAAAACGGAGTCCATATGCATCTTCTATGATGTTTTCGATGTTGGAGTTTTTGCCGGTTCTTCATTGATAGAGGTTTCACATCTCTATATCATCGCTGTTGGATAGCTCTTGTCGTCCTCTATCCAACAAACTTGAGTTTGCTCAATTCGGAGCTCGTATGCGAAAGTTATTGCAGTTTCTTTCCCAGGACAGTTTTCAGCACTCAGGCGGTAGTACCGCTTCTATGGAGCGGTAGTACCGCTGGGTGGTTCTGGCACCCGGCGCGGGGCACCGGACATGTTCGGGGTGCCACGCCACCAGAACGGTAGTAGAGGCGGTAGTAACAAGCGGTAGTACCGCTGCCACCTTACTACTTCTTGGATCTGCCCCTCCTACAGCGCCAGCGGTAGTACCGCTGGCAGGAGCGGTAGTACCACTCCGGGGGCACTACCGCCTCCCTGAATGAGTCAGCTGTGGCCAGCGAGCAGGTATTCCGTGCGGGCGGAAGTACTGCTCCCCGGAGCGGTACTACCGCTTGTGTGCGGCTGGTAAGTGGGTAATGGACAGATTCCCTTCTCCTTATAAAAGCGGGTCTTCTTCCCCAATATCTCTTATCCTTTGAGCTCGTGTTTGCCCCCCCCATTGTTGACTGTGACGCCCTGGATTAAGTGCTACAGTAAACTCTGTAATCGAGCTACGGTGATCTAAGGATTATGCTAATCCATTTTGCTAATCCAGTTATGATCACTGTTGGAATCAACCCTGATTCAAATTTCCTTGCAATTCAAATTCGATTCAAAGTGATTTTTAAAAGTTTTGCAAACCAGGCATTAAAAATCATGGATAGGTTTCAAATATTCCCTAAGATATTCTAAAATTGTAAACAACATTTTATCAATTGGTTTAGTGACTCTAAGACATTTATAACACTGATAAAAAATTTATTAAATGCCCATTTGGATTTATGTAAGTTTCAATTATTTTCAAAAGGCCCCTAAACTTTTTATGCTGCTGCCTAATATTGCCTTTGTAATATTGGTCATGTCCTCTACTTTTTATAAATGTATTTTATTACTAAAATAATAAAAAAAACAGAAACTAACAAAAAGAAAACTAAAATAAAAATAAACAAAAGAAAACCCCCCCGGGGCCGAGGCCCACCCTAGCGGCCCAGGCGGCCAACAGGCCGGCCCACCCGGGCCACTACTAGGGCACCCAGCCCCCCCACCGACACCCCTCCCCCCTCACTCGCTCTCTCTCCCCCCTCCCCGATCCAGATCGGATCGGGGCCGACCCCGACGCTCGGCGCCGCCCCACTCCACCGGCGGCCACCTCGCCCCTCGCCGCCGTCGGCCCCCGCCACCGCCGCGTCCCCGTCCTCCCCCTCGTCGGCCTGCATCGCGCCTCGCCGCCCCTGCCCCCCTACAACGTTGGTGAGGCCGCGGCCTCCCCTCCCCTCTCCCCTTTCCCCCTCCGGCACCGGCTTTCGCTCCCCGCCCCGCGCGCGCTCCGGCGCCCCGCTCGTGCCCGCAACCGCACCGCGCGGCCCCGCCTGCCCCTGATGTGGTCGCCCTCCTCGCCGCAGCTCGCCCCCGCCGCCGCGCGCACCTCACCGCACCGGTCCTCCTCGCCGCAGCTCCCCTTCCCGCGCCGCGCGCACACCGCGCTTGCGCCCGCGCGCTCCTGCACCCGCTCCGGTCCCCGCCCCCGCTCACCGCGCCGCACGCGCGCCTCGCCCGCGCTCACCGCCACGCCGCCGCGTCGCTACGCGCGCGCTCGCCGCACTCCCTGCCGTCCCTGGCCCTGCGCCGCCCATCGCAAGTCGCGCCGTGCTCGCCGTCCTCCCCGTCGCGGTGCCCTGGTTGGCGCCCTGGCCGCCGGCGCCAGCCCCGCCGACGACCGGTCACCGAGGGCTCGGCCCTCCCCTAAGCCGATTCGGTTAGTGGGGTTAAGCCCCCACTAACCCCCCCTCCCAGTGACACTGACAGAGGGGGCCCACACCCCCTTCAGAACGTTTTAAATAAAAATAAAAATAATATATAAATCAATAAATTTGTTAATTAGTAAATTAATTAATTAATTAGTTAATTAAGGATTAATTAGATAAGTTAATTACTCTGTTAGTTAATTAAACTTGCTAATTAAGGCTAAATCAGTGAATGACGGGTGGGTCCCACCCCCCTAATTAACCTGATTAAATGTTAATAAACATTAATTAACACTGTGACTATGACAGTGGGACCCACTGGTCAGTTTGACCAGTCAACTGAGACTGTTGACTGCTGATGTCAGCTTGACATCATGCTGGTCATAATTCATTATTGAATTAAAATAAACTATTTTAATTTCTGAATATTAATAAAACTTTAAAAATTAATATAAAATAATCTGTAAGTCAGATGAAAATAATTTATACATGAAAGTTGTTCAGAAAAACCCCACGAATCCGAATACGCTGTCCGTTAGTCTGTCACGTGCTCCTATCATAGCGAACGTGGAACTTTTCCATCGTTTTCGTCTATCCGGTAGTAGCCCGAGACCAGGAAAATATCGTCAGATATTCTTCCGACCCGTCTGCGACGTGTGATACTGCGTTATTGCATGCCTAGCTCTGCATATTGCCATGTCATGCATCGTGATGCATTTGTCTGCTTTATATTTATTGTTTCTCCCCCCTCTTCTTACCGGTAGACCCCGAGACTGACGCTGCTGCCGGGTACGACTACACCGTTGACGATCAGGCCTTTGCCGCAGAGCAGCAAGGCAAGCAAACCCCCCCCCCCCCCCTTGAGCATTCTGATATCGCCCAATTCTTTCCCTCTCATTCTTGCATTAGATTTTGCTACTGTATTAGCTAGCTCCTATTTCTGATGCATAGCCTGTTTTTTATAAACTGCTACTATACCTGCTGTTATATCAACTGCTTAGTATAGGTTGAGCAATGAATCCCTTGTGACCCCTTAGTCCCAGTTGCCCCTGCTTCTTCATCGACGACCCGAAGACTCGAAGACTCGGTCAACCGACCGACGAGCCAGGCCCCTCACATCACCGCACACCCCTTAGTTGTACGACTCTGCAGAGCTACTATCGAGTACCGAGGGTGACACCTCGTGAAGTACTCATGATGCTAACTCTGTAGTGCAGCTAGTCGGTCGTGGTTATCGAGGGTGATTCCTCCTTCACCACTCCCGACGATGACTCTGTCGTGCAACCCCTCAAGTGTGGGACCCTCGAGGGTGATTCCTCTAAGTCCACCTTGACGGTTTCATCGAGCGGGGCCCTTGGAGGGTGATTCCTCAGGTTCCGTCTTGATGTTTTATACACACAGTTACTATGACCTGGTTACCGAAACATGTTGGTGATGGGTCGGCCCTGAGGGGTACCCACGGTTTGCTGATGATGAGGCGTGGACGGGCAGGAGAGGCCCTTGCCACACATCCTCGAGACAGGGCGACGGGACCGCACTTCATGGGTCGCGCTTGCCCCGCATTAATAAAATGCTAATGGGTTGGGTATTTGATCTGAGTTGGTCATTTGACCTTTTACGCACCAAACCTTCATGTGGGAGAAGTTATGGGTACTCAGCGTCGTTGTATCAGCCGAAGCTCTTCGGACGTCAGCAATGGAGCGACGCGCGCCCGAGTGGCCTGGACGGTACTGCTCTTGGACTAGAGTGTGCTAGGGCTGACCTCGGCCGCATTCGCATCGTGCAGGAGCGCAAAGGGCAAGTGGACCCACGACCCCTGGGCGCTTAGTATTTAGACCGACGGGCTGGCCTCTTTGTTGAGCCTAGGTGGGGCGACGACGTGTTGATATCCCGAGGCCGGGCATGACCCAGAAAAGTGTGTCCGGCCGGAGGTGATCAAGCGTGTTGGAAATGCGGTGCACCCCTGCAGGGATGAATTCATCTATTTGAATAGCCGTGTCCACGGTAACAGGACGACTTGGAGTTGTACCTTGATCTACTACAACTAAAATTGTGACTTTAAGTTGAAATGAATGTTGGCTCCGGGATTGCTTCCTCGCAGGGAGTCGAGGAAGAATCTCTGGGCGTGGTTACTTAATAAAATTGCTACAATAATATGACTATATATGAGATACCAGTCTACTCTCTTCTAATGCTGCAAGATGCTAAAGATGCTAGTCTTCGATAGGACTAGGCCTTCCCCCTCATTCTTGCTTTCTGCAGTCAGTCCAGATATAACCCCATTTCTTGATACCGATGCATACTTAGCATAGTTCTGATGTCAGTCTTGCGAGTACTTTGGATGAGTACTCACCGCTTCTTTGCATTCTCTTTCCCCCTCGATACGATTACCGCGTTCAGATGACGGAGTCCAGGAGATGGAGTACGCCGGAGACGACTACTGCACCACCGCAGGAGCCTACTACTACGTGGAGGCCGCTCCTGACCAGCAGTAGGATAGGAGGTTCCCAGGCAGGAGGCCTCCCCTCTTTCGATCCGTTGCTTATGTTTGTGCTAGCCTTCTTAAGGCAAAACTTGTTTAACTTATGTCTGTACTCAGATATTATTTGCTTCCGCTGACTCGTGCTTGTCGAGCTTTGTATTCGAGCCCTCGAGGCCCCTGGCTTGTAATATGAAGCTGTATGACTTTAATTTCTGTCTAGTGTTGTGTTGTGATATTGATTAGTGAGTCCCTAATCTTGGTTGTACGCATTTGCGTGTATGATTAGCGTACGGTCAAAATTGGGGGCGTCACATTGACCTTCTTCAAGCTTGCTAACTCTCAATCCCTCCAATGATTCTTGCTAGTTCTTGAGGGAAAAGAGAGAGGAGATCTAGATCCACATTTCCACCAATCACTTTCTCCTCTATGTGAGGGGAACCCCTTGGATCTAGATCTTCGAGTTCTTCGTGTTCTTCTTCGTTCTTCCTCCCATTTTTCTCCATAGCATTAGTTGTTGTGGTGGGATTTGGGAGAGAAGGACTTGGGCACTCCGTGTGCCCTTGCCATTGCATTTGGTGCATAGGTTTCAGTTCTCCACGGTGATACGTGGAAGTGAGAAGTTGAGAAGCTTATTACTCTTGGGTGTTTGAGCACCCTAGAGCTTGTGTCTCTTGGGTGTTTTGGCGCCCTAGACGGTTGGTGGTGCCTCGAAGCTCAATCATTATGGTGCAAAGCTCCGGGCAAACATCGGGGTCTCTAGTTAGGTTGTGGAGATTGCCCCGAGCAATTTGTATGGGTTCCGGTGACCGCCCCCAAGGGTTACCAAAGTGTACGGGTTCGGTGACCGCCCCCAAGGGTTGCCATTTGTACGGGTTCGGTGACCGCCTTCAAGGGTCCCTTAGTGGAATCATATCATCTTGCATTGTGCGAGGGTGTGAGGAGATTACGGTGGCCCTAATGGCTTCTTGGGGAGCATTGTGCCTCCACACCGCTCCAAATGGAGATTAGCATCCACAAGGGTGTGAACTTCGGAATACATCATCGTCTCCGCGTGCCTCGGTTATCTCTTACCCGAGCCCTTTACTTATGCACTTTACTTTGCCATATTGTTTCATGCTATATATCTTGCTATCACTTAGTTGTTTATCTTGCTTAGCATAAGTTGTTGGTGCACGTAGGTGAGCCTAGTTGTTTTAGGTTTTGTAATTGACATATTAAACGCTAGTTTATTCCGCATTTGTTCAAGCCTAAACCGTAATTATTTTAAAGCGCCTATTCACCCCCCCCCTCTAGGCGACATCCACGTCCTTTCACAAGGGTTGCGGTGGAGGTAGGGCGGGCAAAGGCGGACGAGGGAGAAAAGAGGAGAGGAACTCCTCAGATTTGGGCTGGATATGTGGGGTGCCAGTTAGTCTAGGCGTTTGGGGCCGATATGAGGGATTCGTCTGGGTCAGATTTGTTTGATCAGTCAGTGAATGAGCCGTTTGCCCAGACGTATAAAGGGGGCATGAGGAGCCCAACTGTAGATGCTTTTGAGCATCTCTAGCAGATCCCTCATAGCGCGGTATAGTAATATCAGTTTACGGGGTACTGTAAATTGCTTTTGTGGTATGAAAATGGCTCCGTGAGAACTTGTACCGCAAAAAAGAAAAGAATTCCTCTTCCTCATGTTCGCCACCGCCAGGGCAGCCATGGCCAGGAAAAGGCCGCCCAGGCTCGGCCGCCACTGTCAGGCCAGCCCTCCTTCGGTCGGCTGCCTACTCCTGCGACGCTTCGATGATTGTTGCCGAGCTCCTCAGCCTGCTTGTTGCTCGCGCGTGCCACCGCCAGGCTGCCTAGTTTACGGTTCACCTCAAAATCGGCTCGAAAACTACATATATGGGGTATGTGGGTGATAATATACGGACCTGCAAATTTTCTATTATGATCTATCATTTTACGAGATCTATTCAGTGTGTCTTTTTTAATCTATACTATACATGTAAAGGTTTAACCATTTTTTTATGAGATCTGATGCTCTTAATCCATACCGTTCATTGCATCCTACATGGATCAGATCAACCAAGCTAGGCGTACCGATCAACAAAGCTAGGATTATTAATTAATCCGTTCCAAGAAAAAAATGATGAAGATTGTATCCGGAGGTACGATAAATTGTGACAGACCAACTTGTCTAATTGTTCATTTACCCCCGCAAAAATAATAATCATTTACCATTCTACTACCTTCGTCCCTAATGTAAGACGTTTTGACAGTTTAAGTTAAACTGTCATGACGTCTTATATTTAAAAATAAAGGTAGTATTTTATTTATTTACTTTAGCTGGACGTCAATTGCCTGAATTTAAAATTTCAGTCAGTCGATTTTTTTGGGAAGGAAGCAACAGCCACATGATTCGGATGCGGGGTGAGGGAGGGTGCTGGTTCACCGAGAAATTTGGGTGGTTCTAGTTTGGAGGGATGGCTAAATGTTGCGGCAAGCCCGACGGTTGGGAAGGTCGATGGGAGGGCAGGCCGGCGATGCTGGCACGAGAGCAACGCCGGTCGCGAGTGGTACGTGGGCGCTTTGGGGACGAAGAATGGGGAGGCAGGAGGTTTGAGGAGGTCATCCGGCCGTTGATTTTGCATCCCACGGCTGAAAACGATTCGATTGACCCGGAATCAGTTTTCAGTCGACTGAACAGGGTTCAGCGAACCCAGCAACTGAGTAAAACGAGTGACATGACGTAGGCGATATGACGAGACGCGTGACGTCAAGCACTGCATGCGGGTAACTAGAGCCTCTTTACGTCGCCGTACGAACACACTGCATTTGAACAGTCACACCGATTTTGAGTGTTTTTTCTCTTCCTTCATTTGCGACGACATGTCGTGTTGCTGCTGTCTGCCGCCACCTTCCACGGCACGAAGCTAGCCAGCTGCACGAGTCCACTTGTACGCGAGTCGGACGAGCCGGTCCCTCACCGGATAAATGCACTTGCTACGTGACGACGGTGGGCTGCCTGCACGCCAGGACCGAAGCGCAGCGCTGCTGATCACTGTCTTACTGCCCACAGCCTCCGAGTAATGGCGGTGCAGCAGTGGTAGTACCCACGGCCACGGCCCCTGCCTATGCCTGTCGGCTCCGGCGGCCTCTGAGCGACCTACTGTTCCATGTCCGTCATCTACCCTAGTCTTCTACAGTGAAGGGATAGGAGTAGCTGTAAGCATCAATTGCTCTCTGTTCCCCTCTTCCCGTGGCTGTGGGCTCTGGCCTGAGTCATCACTCACCTACGGTTGCACTTCCATGTGATCTACACTGCGCAATCATCAACTGCTCATAGTTTCCTATTCATACAGGAAAAAAAAGGTAATAGCACTGTTAGTCCTAGAACTTGCGCTGGAGGTGATGATTTAGTCCTAGAACTTGCAAAACAGCACTATCTGGTCCTAGAACTTGCATAGGATGTGCAAGTTTGGTCCTGGCCCAATCAGACGACGCCACGCGGCGCCAGCTGGGCGGGGTCAGTCAACCCTGGCATTTTTACATCCCCCTCCTTGCCGTTTGCTCCTTTCAACCCGCGGTACACCTCGTTCCCGTCGAAGAGGCACCTGAAATTATTGCTCCCGACCAATCATTCGTCCACTCGTCATCGTTCTCGCTCGTTCTCCTGTTTCCTGTCGGGACGCCGGTCGGTGCCCTGCTGCTGGCCGATGTCAGCGGGCATGGCGGCCTCACCGGAGTGGACCGGCGGTTCGCAACCGCCGCCGTCCGTTCACCTCGTCCGGCCGCACGGTGTCTACCCTTCGGACTATGGTTCGCCCCCGCTTCTTCTCCTCCTCCCCTCCTTTTTGCTTCTCTGCTTCACTAGATGTCCTTCTGCTCCGGTGGATCGGTAGATTTGGCTAGCCTTTGAGGCTCTTCCGGTGTTAGGCAATTTCTTTGGACTAATCATGTTTGCTCTCTGCGTTGATTTGACTCTAGGGTTTTGGCATGTACAGAAGGGGATTTTGTGGGACCTTACTGGCGATTTAAGCCCAGTGTTGTGTGGCGATTTACTTTACGTGTTAGTGATGTTGCAATTTCTGTGAAACTAGACCTAGGCAATGCGTGTGAAACTAGATCTGTTAAGAAAGTTTTGGTTAAAAAAAATATGAACTTTGCAGATCAATTAAGCTAATATTGTTGTCTAATTACAGTAATGCAGTGCAATACATGATATGAGGGTGCTTGCAGTACAGTAATGTAGGCAGTTTATGTAATTTGGTACAATATCTTGAGTTAACTGAATTTGTTCAGTTAACTGAATGTGTTCAGTTAACTGAATGTGTTCAGTGTTCAGTTAACTGAATGGGTTCAGTTTACTGAATGTGTTCAATTTTCTGAATGTGTCCATTTTCCTTACTGTGTTCAGTTAACTGAATGTGTTCAGTTAACTTCAGTTAACTGAATTTTGTTCAAGTAACACTTTTTCTGCTGTTATAGAAAATGCAGTTTTTTTAATGTGTTCAGTTAACTGAATGTGTTCAGTTAACTGAATGTGTTCAGTGTTGAGTTAACTGAATGTGTTTAGTTTTCTGAATGTGTCCATTTTCCTTACTGTGTTTAGTTAACTGAATGTGTTCAGTTAACTTCAGTTAACTGAATTTTGTTCAAGTAACACTTTTTCTGCTGTTATAGAAAATGCAGTTCTTTTAATGCTTATCTTCACTATTGTCTGAATGCAGTGTGTGATTCAGCAATGGGACACAGGGTGGATACTCCCTTTTTTACACTTGAGCTGGAGCATGGTGGCCTTTTCTGTGGAGCAATTGATGACATGGAGTACTATAATCATTCTGTGGAGGTGCTTGATTACCTGGATTCTGGAAATTTCTCTTATGCAGTCCTTGAAGAGCACTTAATTTGGCTTGGATATCCTGTGGGTGAGCACATCCTATACTGGTGCAGGCCTGGCAAATCAATTTCAGATGGTATAGTTAGAATTAGAGGTGATGAGGACCTGCAACAGATGTTCAGAGCTAGTGCTCAGCATAAAGTGCTTGAAATCATGGTTGACCATTCAGATTTCATTAGTAATTTCAGACAAGATTTGGTGCTGCATATGCCAATAGATGATAGCCCTGTCAGGATCTCCAACTCAAATGTTGGAGCAGTGACTGTAGTATCTTCTCACAGCCTCATATGTGTCAATGTTGAAGATCCAATTTCAGAGGTTGCAGCAGATGGAACAGCAGAAGAGAACTTGCTTACATCTGCTGCTCAGAATTTGCTTGCTGATGATGCAGAGAACTTGATTAGTGCTGCTACAGAGAATCTACTTATTGATTGTGGAAATGCAACAACAGTAGCAAATTTGCAGCCTGAAGATATTGTGCTTTCAGATTCAGATTTCAGTGACAGTGATTATGACATAGATGATGGAGATGATGATCTGTATGAAGACAACATTGACTTTGATGTTGATGAAGCAGTTGAGCAAGAGGAGGAAGAGGTGGAGCCTCATTATGTACTTGAAGATGAAGATCTTAACCTGTCCATTGAGGAACAAGAGCAACTTAAGTACAAGTTCAAGGCTTTCAATGCCAAAGTGGACATGACATCACCTGTCTTCAGAGTAGGAATGGTATTTGCTGATGTGAGTGAGTTGAGGAGAGCTGTTACTGCATATGCAATAAGGAACAGAGTGCAAATCAAGAAGTTGAAGAATGACAAGATAAGACTGGAGGCAGTGTGTCAGAAAGGTTGCCCATGGCTTCTTAAGGCTAGAAATGACAATAGAACTGGAGGTTTTGTCATCAAGGCATACAATGGAGAGCATTTGTGCCAGAAGAAGTGGAAGTTAAAGGATTTGACAGCTAGATTCCTGTGCAATGCATTCATTGATGAGTTCAGGGATGACCAGAAGATGTCACTTGCAACATTTTCAAGGAAAATCACTAAGGAATTTAATGTTACTCCTAACAGATGGAAATTAGCTAGGGCTAGAAAGCAATCACTCAATGAGATCCATGGTGATGAGGCAGAGCAGGTCAGTAAGCTATGGGACTATGGGCATGAATTAAGGAGTAAGAACCCTGGGTCTACATTTCTACTATCAACTACACTGGTGAAGTATACAAAATTTCCTTTGGGCAGGAAATGTTTGAAAACCTTGTACTAGTCATATGATGCATGTAAATGAGGATGGCTAAAGGGTTGCACGCCTATTATATTCATTGATGGATGCCACATGAAAACAAGATATAAAGGAGTGCTGCTTAGTGCTGTGGGAATTGATCCTAATGACTGCATTTTCCCCATTGCAATGGGCTAGGTTGAAGTTGAATGCACAGGATCGTGGGAGTGGTTTCTGACCACTTTGAAAGATGACCTGAACATCATTAACACTGCTCCTTTCACAATCATGAGTGACAAGCAGAAAGGATTAATAAATGTTGTCCACAAGGTTTGGCCTGATTCAGAACACAGGTTTTGTGTCAGACACATCTACCAAATTTTTAATGAAAAGCACAAAGGAGAGGTACTGAAGCAAGACCTGTGGGCCATTGCAAGATCACCAAACAAGGTAAAATGGAGAGAAAACTGCCAGAAAATGGATAACCACTGCCCAGCTGCTTTCCACTGGACTGAAAGGCTGGAGGCAAAGACTTGGTGCAAGGCATTTTTCAGTGAGTTTTCCAAATGTGACATCCTGCTTAACAATAACTCTGAAGTGTTTAACAGTTACATTCTTGAGGGCAGAGAGATGGCAGTACTAAGTATGCTTGAGTACATATTCTACAAGATCATGCACAGGTTAGTGAGCAAACAGAGGGAAGCTATTGAAAAGTGGACAGTGCATAGGATATGCCCAAAGATCAGGAAGAAATTAGAAAAGAACACTGAATTTGCTGCAAACTGTCATGTATCAGAAGCTGGGCAACAAAATTTCAAAGTTATGTCTGGTAACTCAACCTACGCAGTAGACCTGTGCTTGCATACATGTGATTGCAGGAGATGGCACCTGTTTGGAGTACCATGTGGTCATTCTGTAGCATGTTGTAGGGAGGAGAGAATTGATCCACAGACAATGGTTCATGAATGCTACACTGGTGAGACATATCTTAAAGCTTATGGATATACTCTGGTTCCTCTTGCAGACCCCAAAGAGTGGAAAAACAGAATGGGTACAAGGTGTTTCCACCAGTGTTTACCAAACAGCTGGGTAGGCCAAAGAAAAACAGGAAAAAAAGACCAGAGGAGAAGATCAGGAATGGTGTAAGGGTTTTGAACAGAAAAGGTGTTACAATGCACTGCTCCATATGTGGGAGAGCTGACCACAACAGAAAGGGGCATTACAGGTGGCAGGAAGCTCAGTTTCAAGAAGGGGTGGAGGTGGTTGATGAAAACTATGATGACCCAACTTTCCTTCAGGTAACTGCACCACAACTGCATTTAACTGAACTTGACTGAATATGCATTATATTGCGGTTAACTGCATTTAACTGAACTTTACTGAATATGCATTGTGCACTTGTGCAGAACATCTTCCCCGAGCAGCCTGATCCTATGTTGGATCCTGCTGAGTCACCAACAAGCATGGTGTTCAACATGGCTCAGAGAGAACTTGCAAGAAGAGCTCCTCACAGGGTTCATGGCCCACTGCCAGAGCAATCTTCATTTGTTGCTGCTGCTGGAGCTGCAATACCACAGCCAAGGGTGACCACAGAAATGAACTTAGGAAGGCAGACAAGGGCAACCACAACAACTGAAACAGGAGAGGGCTCTGGAACTACAGCCGGGGGGAGAGGAAGGAAGAGACAAAGAGTTGTAGGTGATGCTAGGGGAATAGGTGGTAGAAATGCAGATCCAGCTGCTGGGACAACATCAGGAAGAGGGGGCAGAAATGTTCATGCTTGGAGAGGAAGAGGAGCAAGAAATGCAGGGAGGGGTAGAGGAGGAAGAATTCCAGATGGAGCATCAGGTGGTGGAGGAAGAAATCCAGATGTGGGAGAGGAAGCATTCCAGGACAGAGGGCATACTGGATGCTGTTTGGAGAAGAATTGGGGAGCCAAATTCCTGACTTAAATGGTCCTCCTCAAGACTGTTTCTTATCAGAGGAAGCACCTGATACCTGAAGCAATGGCAATTTTTAGTGCCATCTTTTTGATAAGGCCTACAGTTATGTAACTGAAAAACTGGTCTTTTAGATGTCAACAAGCAGGGCTACATGCCCCTTTTTGATGGCAAACAATGGCAGTTATTGTCATATTTTTTGGTGACAAACAATTGCAATTTTTGTCACATAACATTGTGGTGGAGATATATGGTTAACTGATGGATGTTCTGTATGATGTGGCCACCTTATTTGTCATATTTGTTTTGCTGAAATTCAGATACTTAAATGCTAGTGATGAATGTTATGCTGGATCTGGCCACCATTTTTTTTGCTGAAATTCAGACACTTAAATGATAATGATGGATGTTATGTTGGGCAGATTCATTTTTGCAAAAAAAAATCCAAAAATTGTGAGGACTGGGGCTCGAACCCAGTCACTCATGTTTGATATGCTGCTCGCAGTGCCAGTGGGGTAGTAGTAGTGCTTTGTTTTGATTCTACTCTATAGTTAGATACTATAATAAAGCAACAGCGGAAGCGCGTGCGTGCGTTCCAGACGATGAGTACTGGACGGCAGTTGCTTAACCAGTGGACAGTTCGGTTTCCAGCGCTCTAAATACGTGTCCAACCACCGCTCCCCCTCGAACTCACCATCTCTTCGCACTCCCCTCTCCCCACCGTTCCAATCCTCCGCGGAGAAAACCCTCGCCGTCCACCAAGCAACCGCCGGCCACCACGCCACCGTCGACGCCATGGATAGCAGCATTGGCTGGCAGCAGGCCATGGAGGATCTCGCCGGCGACAACACCGAGATCCGCGAGCAACTTCGGGAAATAGCCCGCTGGTTCCCAAGCGTGGCAATGATGCGCAACCATGCGCGTGGCCTTGTCAAGGTCATGCGCGACGACGAGAAGGCCCATGCCTTCCCCGAGGGCTACGGCGTCCCTCCCTCCGCCGTGCTCCTTTGGGCAATGCGGCAGGTCCAGCGCTCCCCCAACCCGAACCAGCACGCAAGGTGGTAGAAGTACCGCTCCTCCAAGATGACGCCGCCGTAGCCGGACCCTACACAGGTTGCCTCCCGGACGGAGAGCGCCGACGAGTTCGTCCTCGCCCTACCTGCGCCAGTCAACGCTGCTTACTGGTACCGCAAAAATCCGGTGTTCCTCTTCCCCAACGAGGAATCTGATGACGAGGAGGAGGAGGTGGAGGCGGTGATTGTCGTCTCTGACGACGAGCAGGAGGTGCAGATGGTTGCGTCGGTCGTCGCTGCCCAAGAGGGTGACAGAGACCGCCCCATCGAAGTGGAGCAGCTGCCGGAGGTTCCAGATGCGCCGGCCGTCATCAAGCAGGAGGTGGTGGAGGGGGCCAAGCCAGAGGAGGACAAGAAGAAGAAGAGAGGCGCATGGAAGGCTGCAGTTCAAGAGGTGCACCGCTCGGAGCACCTGAAGCTGCTCAAGAAGAACTGAAGATGCTGCAGCTGCTCAAGAAGATCTGAAGATATGCTAATATATGGTAGAAGGAGTGTCATCTGTTTAGGTATGCTGGTATATTTCAGCATATAAGTTAGAAAAATATTTTGGTTAGGTGTGCTGTTATATTGAAGCACATAAGTTATCTGTACTGGATGGATGTGAACCATGTGTTGCTGTGAACCTGAAGTTGCTATGTTGCCATGTTGCCATGTTGGAGTGTTGCATGTCATCAGTTCAGATAGTGTCTCTGTGCATGTCCTCAGTACTTGCTACATTTGGAGTGGTGCATGTTGTAGTGTTGCCATGTTTAAGTTGCTATGGTGCTAGTTACTTAATATAGCATGCAACAGATTGTAGCTAGATGTACAGAAATAGCATGTCCTCACTTGGAGATTGTAGCTAGTTCAGTAAACATATATAGTTCCAGTAAACTTCAGTTAACTAACATATCTGAAACCTGATGAATTCAGTTAACAAGATCAGTTAAAATATCTGTCAACATGATGAATTGAGTTAACAAGATTAGTTCAGTCAAAATATCAGTTAACATTCTGAATTCAGTTAACATGCTGAATTCAGTTAACAAGATCAAATTCAGAATACAAGATCAAATTCATGACAGTCAAATTCAGATAACAAGATCAAATTCATGACAGTCAAATTCAGATAACAAAATCAAATTCATGACAGTCAAATTCAGATAACAGGATCATATTCAGTTAACAAATCCAGATAACATGCTCAAATTCAGTTAACAAATTACTACAAGTCACTCAAATTCATCAAGGATTTCCTTAAGCTTCCTTATCTTCTCTTTTGTTTCCTCCTTATACTTGAACATTGCTCCAATGGTGTACTCCAACTGCCTCTTCTCTTTCTTCAACTGATCCCTCTGTAACATCAAACTGTCCCTGTCTTCAAGGAGTTTCTTCTTCTCATGCATGAATGAGTCCATCTCCTGCTTCATCTTTTCCATGTCTTTCTCTGCCTTGACCCTTAACACCCGATGAATGTTGGTGGCTGATTTGTCACATAGGCTCTTCTTCTCCATCTCTTCTTTTAGGTCACTAAGAGCAATCTGTGCATTGCCTAGCTGGGCCAATGCCTGCTCCTTGTCACCCACCATTTTAGCAAAGTCCACCTTAAAAAATCTCAGTTCATTCTCCATCCTTTCCTTCTCTCTCAGGATCCTAAAGTTTTCTTCAGCATTAACCACATTCTGCCTAAGCCTCAGACTGTTCTCATCATCAAACATGCCCCAGATCCTAGCTAGACTCAGCTTCAAAGGGGCAGGCCACTCAGGGTCAACCCAATGCACAAAGGGGCATTTAGGTCCTTCCTGCCAATTCAAACAAAATACAATGAACAAAATTCAGTACAGTGCAGCAACTAAGCAAAATTTATATATTGCAGATAAATGAACACAAATTCAGTTAACTGAATATATGTTCAGTTAACTAAATATTTGGCTATTAGCTGCAATTATTCAGTTAACTACATGAACAAATTCAGTTAACTGAATATATGTTCAGTTAACTGAATATTTGGCTATTAGCTGCAATTATTCAGTTAACTACATGAACAAATTCAATTAACTTAGTATATATTCAGTTAACTGAATATTTGGCTATTAGCTGTAATTATTCAGTTAACTACATGACAAAATACAGTTAACTCAATTTGTGACTGTTAGTGGCATTTATTCAGTTAACTGAATATGTGGTGGTTAACTGAATATGTGGTGGTTAACTGAATATGTGGTGGCTTGATGCATTTCTTCAGTAACTACACAAAGAAATTCAGTTCTATGCATTTCTTCAGCTAACAACCTTATAAAACTGAGTTAACTTTCTGATGTAAACAAAGGTTCAGATAATGGCAGTACGGTTAACACATAAACAACATGAATTTCTTCAGTTAGCTAAAAAAGTACTAACCTTCTATGCACAACCCAAGAATCTCTTGCCACTATCCATTGACTCAAATGCAACAAATCTTTCGCACACAGCACGGTGTTCACATCTAGCAGGTAGATCTGTGGCAAGCCCTCTCCATTCCGAGCAAACAATGGTGGCAGGTGGCTAAACAAAACAGATCGGCTAAGTACAAGTGGCCAGCTTCAGTAACCCTAACTGCAAGGAGGGAGATGAGAACCTGGCTCGTGACTGAGTCCCCGTCCGACGAGGAGCTGGAAAGGTCGTTCCAGGAAGGCATGCCGGCAGGCTGGACGGCGACCAGCCACAGCGGTGGAGACAAGAGACCTGGGAGGAGCAGAGGAGTGAGTGGCAGGGGAGGACGCGAGGTGGGAGACAGCGGATTCCAAACGTTTACAACAGTCCAGTTGATAGAATTGTTGTGTACCGCGGGTTGAAAGGAGCAAGCTGCAGGGGGGAATGTAAAAATGCCAGGGTTGACTGACCCCGCCCAGCTGGCGCCGCATGGCGTCGTCTGATTGGTCCAGGACCAAACTTGCACATCCTATGCAAGTTCTAGCACCAGATAATGTCGTTTTGCAAGTTCTAGGACTAAACCATCACCTCCAGCGCAAGTTCTAGGACTACCAGTGCTATTACCTCAAAAAAAAAGACCAAAAGAAGTCAATGCTAGTCCTCTATGCATGCATCTATATCGATCAGTGAACTCTGCTCGAACGTCCACAGTCCACAGTACCCGCACAAGTACAATCAGACCTCCATCCGTCCGCAAAATGCAGAAAATAAAATATCACTTTTCAGTCAGGGCATCTCGAACAGCGATCCGTAATTTTTTTCCCGCATCCGTCTGTAGACAAGGGGATCAGTTCACGGACACGGATGCGGGAGGTCATCATCTAACCGCAGCTGCATACATTTCAAATTCTTTTTGAACAAACCGAATGAAATTCGTGCAAACACGAGGATTTGATATAAACATGACGGCTCATACAAACACGCATATTTTCATTACATTTCAAACATTTAGGAAAAAAAACTAACACTAAACCTATCGTACGGTGGCGGTGGCCGACGTCCAAGCCTGTTTCGTCCTGCATCCACCATCTTCATTAGCACTGGCAATAAGACCCGTGAAGTGATGGTGCGGTCGCCGGCGAGGAAGAGTAGAACACGGGAGACGAATCGGCCCACATGGGACACAATGCCCTGCCGCCTCCCCATGCCCTACTCATCCTCGAAGTAGTTCGAGCCCTGTCCGTCTCCAGTGGAAGTGAGGTCCACGATGGAAATGGTGGTGCCAGCGCTGTCGTCGTCCCACCGGGCCTCCTAATGGTTCGTCGGCAGCGCATAGGAGGCACAACTGGCGTAGTTCTCTTCCGCGACTGTCTGCAATTGCGCCTCCGTGGCGACCGCTTCCTGGCGAGTGACAACTTAAGAACGGATGACATCGTAGATGGCATCTTGCTCCGCGACGAAGTTCGGGTTCACCGCAGCTATGGCCTCCTCGCTCGCACTCTCGCCATCGATCTGCCCAACGCTAACCAGTGCTGCTTCAGCGCCCGCTCTAACATCGACGTAGGCGCCGGCAAAGGCTGACCCTCCGCTTTGGCGGTGTTGTAGTGCGCCTGCGCCCGCTCCATGGTGAAGCGGAGTGCAGATGAGGCGCGCGAGCCGGGACAGTGTCGTCAGAGCCCGTTTCCATCGTGATGTCGTCTTCATCGTCGGAGACCTCGGGTGAGCTGGCCGGCAAGCCGGCCTCGATCCGCCTGGCACGACGGCTCTTCCAGGCAGCGGTAAAGGTGGCCACCTCGTGCTTCATATTCGTGGAAATGCTCTCCCACAGAGCTTCGCCGCCTACGGTTATGGCGGATGCAATGCAAGTGAGGAGGATGGGGAGCGGCTTGTGTTATGGTGTGGAGGGTGTGTCCGCCTTTAAATAGTGGATTTCGGTGAGGCGAGGCGTCTGGGTGCGTCAATGCGGGGCACCAGAGTGGGTTTCTCGGCCGACGAGCCTGCTTAATGGCGGCACACAGATGGATGAGGCATTGAACGAGCGTGGTAGATATATGTCCTCTCCCGTCTAGTTACCCGTCTCCGGCAATGAAAAGTCATGGACACCGGAGATGCGTCGCAGGGCGTCGCTTCAATGGTGGAGGCAGTGGGAGGTTGCGTCCGCCCTGAGCCGTCTTCAATGTGGAGCGGCACGCTCTACAGCAACATGAATGCGGACAGCTCGCGCCGGGTGGGAGCACGCGCGGGTGTGGGTGGAGGGGTTTGGGTGGGCCAGGGCGGTCAGAAGAGGGCTTGGGAGCGGTCCGAATTCCCGCAAAGCCCCCTCCACACACGTTTGTCTCCGGTTTGCGGAGAAAGTACGTTCGGACAGCGTTGGATGGAATCTGCGATCCGGATAGCGCGGTCCGAACGCATGCGGGAGGCTTGTGGGATGACATTGGAGATGCCCTTAGTTACCATCATTAACGGCGCAGTCGAATGATTCGCCTTTTTGTAAGGGGTTGATGTGGACATGGGTAGCCTTTTTTAATATGACTAAATTCATTGTTGGAAATGGTAATAGTACTAGATTTTGAGAAGATACATGACTTGAGGAGGCGCTTTGGTCATTCAGTATCCAACCCTTTAAAACATACGTAAAGATGCTTTCGTAAGTACAATACTAGGGTTGATTCCCTTAAACATTCAGTTCCGGAGGTCCCTGGTGGGGGACGGATGGAATAGCTAGTTACATCTTGTACGCGGGTTGATGGAGGTTAACCCTTCTGACGAGTTAGATAAACTGCACTAGAACATCTCTGTGTCATGGGTTTTCTCAGTGAAATTTATTTATTTAGATTTGATAAACTCCGATGCAATCCCAAAATTGTTGCATATATGAAAAGTTAAGGTGTCTTTAAAGACAAACGTATTTATGTAGTCTGTTCAAAAGGAAGTAATTTTGACTAAGGACAACTTGGTGAAATGTGGTTGGGAGGATAGCAAACGATGTTTTTTTTGCAATAAAGATGAGACTATCCAACATCTGTTTCTCAAATGCCCACTAGCCAAGCTACTATGGCGTACATTACATGTGTCCTTTAATGTCATTCCTCCTAATAGTATTGCCACATTATTTGAGACATGACAAAATGGGGTGCATCCTAAAATGGCGGCGCATATTCGGGTCGGAGTGTGTGCATTAATTTGGGCTATATGAAAATGTCAAAATGATGTAATATTTAACAACCAAACCATTACATTTGTTTTGTAGGTCATATGCAGGCAACTGTCTGGATCCCCATGTGATCATCACTCAGCCATGCGGAAGCAAATGAGCATATGGCTTATGCGTGCAAGCGGTGGGAGACGGTATCATGAGTTACTTACAATCAATTTGGATGACGGTCCAATAATAGAATATATGTCTCGTCATCTTGTCCTATTTGTGTCGGTTGTGCCATTTTTTGCTTCGAGTTCAACTCATCTTGTTAGCTTGTACCGAGGTACATACTTGTCGATTAGTTGGTTTAATAATATGTTTGCATGCATCATTTTTATGCAGAGGTCGGGGTAATCATCCTTTTCCAAATAAACATCATTAACAACACTTACTTGGAACAGAGGAACCCAAAATCTCCGTAGCCTCCATAATTATTTTTGGCATTGGATTTAACTTTGTAATCTTAGTTTAAGGGACAATTAAGCCATTTAATCCAATCAAACATTGACAAAACATGATCAAACATGATCACTTTTTATCAGAAGAAAGGTCTCCCCTTCTGATTTCCATTAAGAGAAACCAAACGGTTTTTATCCATTACACAACTCTACTTAAACCCCACAGAATAGAAAATAACCGCGCATCAACAAAAGCATCGATGTCATAACTATCCTTCCAGGCCTGCACAAAGAGCTCTGGCCTGGAGGAATGCCAACCACAACTGTCAAGTTATAACAACATAACATTAACTTTCCACAAAACAAATTAACGGAAGTTGCAATCTTCAGCTATCAACTTCCTACACAGAGATCTGATAGTGAATTCTTTTGTGGGACCACTCTACGGTGTCCTTACGAGACCCCATTTCCACACCCTCACATCTATTTTTTAGGTTTCTCCACAAGTCCAAAGTTTATCTATATAAAGTTCTTCTGAATCTAAAACCTCTCTGTTATTTCTGTAAAGCCTCAACCACATTAATATTATGATCAATACATATAGAATACAGCTTGGGATAATCATCTTTAAGTGGTTTATCATCGACCCAAATGTCCTTCCAGAACCTGGTACTACAACCATCCCCTAGCTTTTTCTTAGAAAATTTATAAAATATTTCCTTGACTTTTAGTAAACTAGACCAAAACCGAGAGCCCCCCACTTTGGGTTTGACCCTGGAGATACATTCATCACGCACATACTTTCCCAACAACACTGGTTGCCATAACCCAGTTTCACCTTCTAATTTCTAGAACCACTTCACTAACAAAGCTTTGTTAATAATATCCGAGTTTAAAATCCCTAGATGCCCCAAATCTTTAGGCATATAACAATTTTTCCAATTCACCAGATGGTACTTGTTTTATCCTCGTCTTCTTGCCAAACCAACCTAGTCCTATAGAAATCAGCTTTTTTGAGAATTCTTACAGGGATAGGATAAAACGACACCATGAAGAGAGAAAGGTTAGTCAAGCAAGCTTGAACAAGAGTAATCGTGCCAACAATAGAGCCCATGAGTTTCCCTTGCCAGCAACTATGCCTTTTCTCAATCTTATCCACCACACAACTCGAGTGCTTATTTCTAATTATAACATCAAGAATAGACATACCCAAATATTCCATGGGCAATTCCCCCATTTTGCAAGTAAAAAATTTCACTATATATGTCTTTCTTCTTAGTTGCCTCCCCAAAAAGGAACAATTCACTTTTAGGAAAATTGAATTTGAGCCGAGACATCTGCTCAAAAGCACATAAAATAATTTTCTGATTTTTTGCACTCTCTACATTATCCTGCAACCAAAAGATGGTGTCATCAGCATATTAAAGCATATTAACCCCTTTATTTAGATTCTTATTCAACACCCCTTTCACAATATCATTGTCTTTAGCATTATTCATGATCACGCTAGAGCATCAGCTGCTAAATCAAACAGTAAGGGAGTCATAGCATCTCCTTGCCTAAGCCCTTGATGTGTTGTGATGTAAGGTATAATTTTATCACTAACTCTAACCCCAGCATGCCCCCTCTCATAGTCATCATCACCCAATCACACCATTTGTTAGGGAAACCTTCCATTTTTAGCATCTGAATCACAAAAGGCCACTTGATTTTGTCATAGGCTTTCTCAAAGTCTAATTTGAATAAAAAGGGATCTCATTTTTTTTAAATGAATGGAATTAGGGGCCTCATATAGCACCACCACCCCCTACATTATGTAACTCCCTTTGAAAATAGTTTTCTGGGTTGAAGAGATGGCAGGAGAAACAATTTTGCTCAATCTATTCATGAGTACCTTGGTGATGATTTTAAAGCTTACATTCAAGAGACAAATAGGCCTGAATTTATGAATTTGTTTAACCTCAGATGTTTTCGGAACAAGACTAATTATCCCATAATTCAGTCTAGTAATATCTAAAGTCGACCCCCTTTGAAAAATTATCCACCAAGGCCATACACCCAAGAATTCTTGGTAAAAGTCTGCAGGGAAACCATGAGGCCTTGGACTTTGTTTTTCTGCAAGTAAAAGGTTTAGTGAGATCCTACACAGCTTCACTAGAAATTTTGGGTAAATTCTGGTGAGTCAAAGAAATGTGGGAGCTGTCAGGATGACCAAAAATACTTTTTTGTTTGTAAAAATTAGTTATATAGCTCATCAGATGTTTCTCTCCTTCAATAATCCCTTCATCTTGCCATGTCCACCATTTGATCCACGAGTCATAACAACAGTTCCACCAGACAAAGATGACTCGCCACCAGAACCCATTTTATTACTTCCAAAACCCCCAATCAAGGTGTTTAGGGGTACCAAACCTCCTCCAACTAACATAGACTGTATCGGCCGAGATAGCAGAGCTCCCAACAACTATTGTTGCTGAGAGGGATCAAGCGGCATGACATCAGCGCCCACTCCAACTCCATCAGTTTTTTGAGCTCCACGAGAACTCTGACCACCACTTGAGGTACCCCGATCTCCATCTTTCCCATTTACTCCCTCCAGATCTGTTGCTCTTCTTGCAAATAAGACTTGTTACCACCACTACCGCCAGCTCCCACATCAAAATTATTGTTCAGACCCCCCCTCACATCACCCTAAGGAGGAATGGGAAAATTGTTCCTAAACTTATCAAAATTGTTGTTCGAGCTATGGAAATTCTTCTTCTGGTTTTGAAAACTTATTCCCCTCCTCCTCTTTTGAACCTTCCCCCTCCATAATTACCCCCCAAATCCCCAGACGTATTCTCCTGGTCAAGCGACGGTGGGGGACGAAATCCTATTTACCAACTATCTTGCAAGGGCACCACACCACCAATGTGGGTGTTTATATATACACGGGTATCAGGAAGGAAACAAGTGGCACATATTTGGGCTTCGAGGCCCAACTTTTTGGCAGCCCAGATCAATCCCAGGATAAGAGGCCACCCAATTGGGTCCTAAAAGATTCTAGTATCCTTAACCTCACATCCATATCCTCCCTCCCAAATTTCACTGACTTTCCCACCCTAATTCTCCAATGAAACAGGAGAGGAAACAATTTCAATTTCGCCAAAATCCACCATATTCTCCCGAAATTGATTTCTAATGGGTGGGAATTTTCCCATCTTCAAGTGATTTTCAACCAAGACACCATCGACCACATACCCCAATCAAGAATGATTATACTTGTTGTCCTGCACTCTAATCCTCTCTGCACTATTGATATCTACTAAATCCCTAATATTCCTCAACTTAAAATCATGAGGACGGACATAATTTAACCTATTAATTTTTTTATTTTCAATCTCTCTCCCTCTCTCTCCCGTAAATGATTTTAGTTTCATCCCTGCTAATATGTGAAGTAGAAACGAAATATTTGCAAGGTTCACGGAAAAAACTTGAACAAAATGACGGCAAACCCTCTACCTCGCCGCGAGAATCCACCCAGGCTAACAGCTAAAAGCGACTACGATTCAGAGAGATCCCCACTATGCCCGGGAGAGGGCCTGGATCCTGGAGGAGAGGCAAGGGAAGCGAGGGGAGCGATGGGGATAAACCACTACTCCCTTTGTCTTCATCCTCCTCAGAACCACTTCCTCCTCGTCGGAAACTTTGATTGGCATCGCATTGTTTCCCGGAGCCGGAAGACCCATAACCACCTTCATCGACGCCGCAGGAGGTGGAAGCAGACCAAAGTTGTGCGATTTGAACACCGCCCATTTGAACTGCTTCATCGGATTTGGAGATTCTGCTTCCAGCATCGCCCATAGGATAACTTCCATGGCGGGCTGGGATGGAAATCCAGGATGCAGCGTGACAACTCCTCGTTGTACATCACTGCCCGCGCTGCAAATGCCTCGTCATTGAGCTCCTTTGTCGTCAGAAACCACAAATTCATCTCCCAAAGGCAACCTAACCTCTCCTCATCTCCGCTCGCGATCTCGAACAACTTCTCCTCCCTCGTCGACATCGGGCCCTATGGAATGAAGAATCACTCCCAATGGTAAACGTATCTGGACTACCAGCGCGAGATGGGCACTTTGGAGAGGCGGAGGGAGTCGAGTCACGATTGGAATGATGAATATGTAACCATGCATTGTGTGGTCGGTAGCCATTAATGACCTTGGAAACTGTGACGTGCACATCCGAGCGTTCTGGAACGTCTCGCTTCGGTGTAGCCACACGGGCTAGATGGCATGGTAATTGTACCAATTCTCCCGACGCGAAGCCAGCATCATCGCGCCAACCACGTGAATTCACCGTGTGGTCGCCATCTTCTCTCGGCACAAGCCTACCTCCTTGCTGGAGTAACACGCCGTGCCAGAATTGGAAAAGGCTTGCCATGTGGAAATCTAGCACGAATGCACATGGTAGCCGTGTGTCGCACGAAATGCGCGTGTGGAATGCCATCCTCAAACATGATCACTTAATTACAAATTATATTAGTGGTTAAAATTCGTCGCATTTACATATATTTTGTGGCTTGAAATGCCATTAAGAAATGTTTTCACAATATGCAATGTTGTTATTCTACATCGCTAGTTACTACTATGGCTAGTTACTCCATCACCGATGCCATCTAGTTGTCCTCCTCCTCCTCCTTCCCCTCGACCTCGTCGAAGTACTTAAGGGTGTGGTCGTCGGGCGATATACCGAGCCTCCATCACCGGTCACGCTCTACCTCGACCGCAGCCTCCTCCTCGTATTGTGGAGCAAGGAAGGAAATCTACCGCTCCTCCTTCCCATCGTTGTTGCTGGGTCGAAGCGCTCCTAGAGGCGCTCCTCTGCTAAACTGTGGTCCCCTGCTTCGCGGATGGAGAGCTCCATAACAACCTGGTTAGGTCCGCATGCTCGTCCACGGCCTCAACAACAACGAGGGAAGCATTAGGGGTGAGGGTGATGATGAGTCTACCCACCAACGTGGCGCAGACCTGGGGGGGATTTTGATGGTTACGAGGCAATGAGACTCAAGGAAAGGGCTTGGCTGCCATGATAAATGCTAGCGGCCCATGAGCTGTCTTAGGAGGATGCTCCAACGGCCGTCGCAAGTGCACCATGGGGGGAGGAGGCACCTCCGACATGTTGCGTATGCGATGATATATTCTCATTGTAGAGATTGTCGAGCCAACACCTTGCGGGTTGGTGCATTGTAGGCGATAGGAAAGTAGGAGGCTGTGGCTAGGGGATGAAGAGGAGCAGGCGCTGGCAGAGGCGATGACTAGGTTTTAGATGATGTCATGTGGCGTCCATCACATGGACCACCACGAGAATATGAGGGAGTCACCGGGATAATAATGGGA
The DNA here is from genome assembly GCA_039707655.1 of Elymus sibiricus. NCBI lineage: Eukaryota > Viridiplantae > Streptophyta > Magnoliopsida > Poales > Poaceae > Elymus > Elymus sibiricus. The sequence goes on from CM077675.1 coordinate 119,750,887, forward strand.
TGGATGTTTAGCGGTCATGTAGCCCCCTCGATGATAATTATGTGGCGGTGGTGCCTTTACAGGCAACATGGACCTTCAAAACCCGCTCATGGCATGAGGAAGAAGAAAGTTCCCTTCGGCGTGGGAGGTTGGGAATGGAGCGTGATGGAAACTTGGCCTCCTCAACCACCATATTTGGAGGTTATGAACTTGTTTTTGCAGCGAGCTCCAAAATATATGGCAATCACGATGCATACAACAACTCTGCTAAGATGCCTTTTATGTGTTGATGATTATACTAACGGTTATTGTGGTGATCGACCACATATGGCGACTCTTCTAAGGTTGCACTTAGCCTTACAACCTAAGAGATTCATAGCTAACTCTATGTTTTAAGATATGGCCTCTCCTTTATTTGTAAAATAATATACTAATACATTTAGGTAGTGCATGTTATTTGTAGTTTCATGGAATATATTTTTGTCATGAAAACAATTTTAATACTGGATTTGCTAATCCTTAGTTGCCTGAAAACAATTCGAATAAGTCAATTTCAAAGAGGACATGGTAGTTGGCTTAGGAGTGGGAAGGGAGCAGTTTGGCTGGACGCGACATCCTTGGTGAAGTGATGAGTACGAGCCATGACCTAGATGGGGATGGAGACGACACAGCTTCCCCAGCACGGTTCAACACAGATGACGCCTTTTTCATTTTTGCTTGTTGCTCCAATTATATAGCGGGCGACCTCGAGCCCCGGATGCAGCATCACTAGCAAGGGTTCGTTAAATTGTTCAATACCTCAATAATCTGTAGCTAACATTTTGATGCAGTGGTGTTTGCTAATCACCCTGTCTTTCAAAGGAAAACAAAGGCCAGTGGCGAAAAAGGCCCTATGGATATATGAAGCACCCACGATGGGAACGAAAAGTCTTATATGCGGGAACAATGGCCAAAATTTGCATTTGTTTCATGTTGCGGTTCATATTTACTCATCGATGGCACAAGATGCCTCTTCAACTTACTAATCGTTTCAATTTTTCATGGATGAGCTCCTAGTCAAGGTTCGTGTTCAATTGCATTCATTAATTATGAACGCTCGTGAGTTCTGCCGTTTGGCTCAGTAGGCACAACAATGATGTGCGCTAGGCTGCTTGCAAAATTATGGTATTCTGATCCCTTTTCGACACACCATATCTATCCCTACGCGCACTAGTGCGGTACGTTAGGCTGCTTGCAAAGTTCTAGTATTGCGATCCCTTGATGATACGTCCATTTTGCATCATGATTTTGTACTGTTGATTACAATGTTTTTATCATTATGATGCAATTCTTACCATTTTCTCTCTCATTTTGCAAGAATTATCTCAAGGGGGAGATTATCGACAACTGGAATTCTGGACCTGAAAAAGCTACAACAGAGATGGATATTTTCCAGAGCTCCAAATGACCTGAAATTTTATGGAGAATTATTTTGCAATAAATAAAAAATACTGGAAGAAGAATCATTGGGAGACGATGTGCGAGTAGGCCACATGCCTAGCTGCCCCCTGGGCGCACCATTTGAGGTTGTGGGGCCCCGGCTGGCCTCCGGGGCCCTTCTTCTCCTATATGGTGTCATTTACCCCGGAAAAATGAAGATACATCTTTCGGAATGAAACATCGCCGTCTCGACGAAGAACTTGGGCAGAAGCACTTTTGCTCTCCGACAGAGTGATTTCGCCGGGGATACTTCCCTCTGGGAGGGGGAAGCTGAAGCCATCGTCATCACCAATGATTCCTCCATCGTGTGAGGACTCATCTCCATCAACATGTTTACCATCACCATCTCATCTCAAACCTAGTTCATCTCTTGTATTCAATCTTTGTCCCTAAACCTCAGATTGGTACTTGTGGGTTGCTAGTTGTGTTGATTATTACATCTTGTAGTTGAAGCTAGTTGGTTTATTTGGTGGAAGATTATATGTTCAGATCCTTAAGCATATTCAATACCCCTATGATCTTGAACATGAACATGATTTGTGAGTAGTCACTATTGTTCTTGAGGACATGTGAGCAGTCTTGTTATAAACTATCATATGAAGTTGATATTCGTTCATTGTTTTCATGGCATGTATGTTGTGTTTCCTTTAGTGGTGTCATGTGAACGTCGACTACATGACACATCACCATATTTGGGCCTAGAGGAAAGCATTTTGGAAAGTAGATGATGAGAGAGTGACAGAAACTTAAACCCTAGTTTATGTACTATTCCGTAAGGGGCTGATTTGGATCCATATGTTTCATGCTATGGTTATATTTATCTTAATTCTTCATACGTAGTTGCCAATGCTTGCGAAAGGGCGTAATCATAAGTAGATTGCTTGTTCAAGTAAGAACAACACCTTAGCACTGGTCCACCCACATTACAATTTATCAAAGTAGTGAACGTGAATCTACTAAAACATGATAGGCATGATCAGACAAAAGTCCCATGTGTCCTCGAGAATGCTTGCTCACTATAAGAAACACTTTTGGCCTATCCTTTTTCTAATAAGGATTGGGATACCTTGATGCACCTTGTTACTATTGTTACTTGTCACTTGCTTCAAAGTATCTTGCTACCAAATTACACGTTACTACTATTTTCAGTGCTTGCAGGGAAGACCTGGTTGAAAACCGCTTATCATTTCCTTGTGCTCCTCGTTGGGTTCGAACTCTTACTTATGGAAAGGACTATGATTGATCCCCTATACTTGTGGGTCATCAAGACTCTTTTCTAGTGCCGTTTCCAAGGAGTGAAGCGCCTTTGGTAAGGAAACATTTACACCGAGTGCTGAAATTTATCTCTACTTGTTACTATGGAAAGTAATCCTTTGAGAGGCTTGTTCGGGGTACCTTCACCTCGACCAGAAGACACAAGAGTCGTTCCTCAACCTACTGAACCTACTGAAAGTATTTATTATAAGATTCCTTCGGGTGTTTTAGAGGAACTGTTAGCTAATCCTTATGCAGGAGATGGCAATACACCTTGATATACACTTAATCTATATAGACGAAGTATGTGCATTGTTCAAGCTTGCAGGTTTATCCGAAAATGGAGTTAAGAATAAAGTATCCCCTTTCTATTTGGGGGGGAAAGCATTGGCATGGTATAGGCTATTGGATGAGTCTGGATCATGGGACTGGAACCGATTGAAACAAGAATTCCGCCAGAAATTTTATCCTATGCATCTGGTTCATTGCGATCAGAATTATATATATAATTTGTGGCCTCGCAAAAGAGAAAGCATCGCTCTAGCTTGGGAGAGGCTTAAATATATGTTACATACATGCCCCAATCATGAGCTCTGGAGAGTAAAAATTATTGTAAACTTTTATGCCCGACTTTCTAAAGATGATAAAGCAATGATCGGCACTTCTTCTGCTGGTTCTTTTATGAAGAAAAGTATTGAATTTTGATGGGAACCTATTGAAAGAATTAAACGCAACTTTGAAGATTGGGTGATCGATGAAGGTAATGAGTCAGGTATGAAAATTGAGTTTGATTGTGTTTAGTCTTTTGTAGAAACAGATGATTTTCATAAGCTTAGTACAAAATATGGTCTTGACTGTGATATAGTAGCTGCATTATGTGAATCCTTTGCTACTTATATTGATCTTCCTAAAGAGAAGTGGTTTAAGTTTCATCCGACTGTTGAATTTAATTATGAAGAACCACCTATTGTTGAAACTAACACTATTGCTTATTCTGCCAATCCAGTTGTACCTACTGCTTACATTGAGAAAACCTCCTTTCCCCATTAGGATTAAGGAACATGCTAAAGCTACAACTGTGATTCATAAGCGTAATACTAAAACATCCAAACCTTTTGAGCAAATTAAAATAGAACCTTCTATTGCAATGGTCAAGGATCTCTTGGTTGATAATATTGATGGGCATGTTATTTACTTTTGTGATGAAGCCGCTAGAATTGCTAAACCTGTTAGAAATGAAAAAGATCTTCAAGATAAGAATAAGAAAGTTGTTGGCATGCATGTTGTTTTTGTTAAGATAGGAGATTATTGCTCTCATGGTTTATGTGATATGGATGCCAGTATTAGTGCTATTCCTTACTCTCTATATCAAGAAGTCATGCATGATATTGCACATGCTGAGATAGAGGATATTGATGTTACTATTAAGCTTGCTAATAGAGACACTATTTCACCGCTTGGGATTGTCAGAGATGTTGAAGTTTTATGCGGTAATGTTAAATACCCTACTGATTTCCTAGTACCTGGTTCCCATCAAGATAATTTATGCCCCATTATTTTTGGAAGACCTTTCTTAAGCACTGTTAATGCTGAAATTAATTGTGTCAAAGAAAAGGTTGAAGTTACATTCGGTGATATATCTCATGAATTTAATTTCTCCAAGTTTAATAGAAAACCTCATGAAAAGGAATTGCCTAGTAAGGATGATACCATAGGTCTCGCTTCTGTTGTTATACCTCCTTCGGATCCCTTAGAACAATATTTGCTAGACCATTAAAATGATATGCATATGGATGAAAGAAATGAAATAGATAAAATACCATTTAGGCAAACACAGATCCTAAAACATAATCTACCTTTTGAAACCTTACGGGATCCTCTTCCACCTAAGAGTGATCCGGTGTTTGAACTAAAGTCACTTCTCGATACTTTAAAATATGCCTATCTTGATGGGAAGAAGATATATCATGTTATTAGCAATGCTAACGTTTGAGTACACGAAGAAAAGAGGTTATTGAAAACTTTGAGGAAGCATCGAGATGCAATTGGATATACGCTAGATAACCTTAAGGGCATCATCCCTACCCTACGTTAGCATAAGATTAATATGGAGCCTGATGCTAAACCAGTTGTTGATCATCACCCCCGCTTGAATCTAAAAATGAAGGATGTGGTAAGAACTGAAATATTAAAGGTTCTGGAAGCAGGTATTATTTATCCTATAGCCGATAGTAGATGAGTGAGTCTTGTTCGTTGTGTCCCTAAGAAAGGTGGCATTACTGTTGTTCCTAATGATAAAAATGAACTCATACCTCAAAGAATTGTAACCGGTTATAGGATGGTAATTGATTTTAGGAAATTAAATAAAGCCAGTAGGAAAGATAATTACCCTTTAACCTTCATTGATCAGATGTTAGAAAGACTACCAAAACACACACACTTTTGCTTTCTAGATGGATATTTCGGGTTCTCTCAAATACATGTATTACAAGAAGACCAAGAGAAAACTACTTTTACTTGTCCTTTTGGAACTTATGCTTATAGACGTATGCCTTTTGGTTTATGTAATGCACCCGCCACTTTTCAAAGATGCATGACTACTATATTCTCTGATTTATATGAGAAAATTGTTGAATTATTCATGGATGATGTTTCCGTTTATGGAATTTCTTTTGGTGATTGCTTAAGAAACCTTGACCAAGTTTTGCAGAGATGTGAAGAGACCAATATCGTCTTGAATTGAGATAAGTGCCACTTTATGGTGAATGAAGGTATCGTTCTTGGTCATAAAATTTCTAAAAGAGTTATTGAGGTAGATAAAGCTAAGGTTGATGCAATTGAGAAAATGCCTTGTACCAAAGATATGAAAGGTATAAGAAGTTTGTTAGGTCATGCTGGTTTTTACAGAAGATTCATTAAAGACTTTTCTAAAATTTCTAGACCTCCCACTAATCTTCTACAAAAGAATGTAACATTTGTTTTTGATGATTATTGTGTAGAAGCTTTCGAAATACTTAAGAAAGCTTTAATCACTGCTCTTATTGTTCAACCACCTGATTGGAACTTGCCTTTTGAAATTATGTGTGATGCTAGTGATTATGATAGTGATAAGAAATTAAACGTTATCCATTATGCTAGTAAGACCATGGATAGTTCTCCAAGAAACTATGCCACCACTGAGCAATTTCTAGCAGTTGTGTTTGCGTGTGACAAGTTCAGGCCTTATATTGTTGATTCTAAAGTCACTATTCACACTGATCATGCTGGTATCAAATATCTTATGGAAAAGAAAGATGCTAGACCCAGATTAATTAGGTGGGTACTTTTATTACAAGAGTTTGATTTGCATATTGTTGATAGAAAAGGAGCTGAAAATCCTGTAGCAGATAATTTATCTAGAATGGAAAATGTCCTTGATGACCCACAACCTATTGATGACCGTTTTCCTGATGAGCAATTAGCTTCTATAAATGCTTCCACCTCCCGTAATAATCCTTAGTATGCAGATTATGCTAATTTCATCATTGCAAAATATTTACCACCTAATTACATATATCAACAAAAGAAAAAGCTCTTCTTTGACTTGAAGCATTATTTTTCGGATGACCCACACTTATATAATTAAAGAAGGAGTAGATGGTGTTATTAGACGTTGTATACCTGAGCATGAGCAGGGACAAATTTTGAGGAACTGTCATTCCGAACCCTACGGAGGATACCATGCTGGAGACAGGAGTGCACACAAGGTACTACAATCAGGTTTTTATTGGCCTACTCTCTTCAAAGATGCACGTAATTATGTACTCTGTTGTGATGAATGTCAAACAATAGATAATATTGGCAGACGTCAGAAAATGCATATGAATTATTCACTTGTTATGGAGCAATTTGATGTTTGGGATTTTGATTATATGGGCCTTTTACCTTCCTCCAATGGATATACTCATATTTTAGTTTGTGTTGATTATGTTACTAAGTGGGTAGAGGTTATTCCAACTAGTAGTGCTGATCACAACACTTCTATTAAAATTCTTAAGGAAGTTATCTTTCTGAGGTTTGGAGTCCCTAGATATCTAATGACTGATGGTGGTTCTCATTTTATTCATGGTACTTTCCGTAAGATCCTTGCTAAATATGATGTCAACCATATAATTGCTTCACCTTATCATCCTCAGTCTAGTGGTTAAGTAGAATTGAGTAATAGATAAATAAAGTTAATTTTGCAAAATACCGTTAACCGATCTAGGAAGAATTGGTCGCAAAAACTTGACGACGCACTTTGGTCTTAAAGAACTGCTTAGAAAAACCATATGGGCATGTCCCCAGATAAGATGGGTTACAGAAAAGCATGCCATTTACCTCTTGAGTTAGAACATAAAGCTTATTACGTGATTAAAGATCTTAATTATGATTTTAAACTTGTCGGCGAAAAGAGGTGATTTGATATTAGTTCACTTGATGAATGGAGAACACAAGCTTATGAGAATGCCAAGTTATTTAAAGAAAATGTTAAGAGATGGCATGATAAAAGAATTCAAAAGCGAGAGTTTAAAATTAGTGATCAAGTTTTATTATACAATTCTCGTTTTAGATTCATTGCAGGGAAACTTCTCTCCAAATGGGAAGGGCCCTATATCATCGAAGAAGTTTATTGCTCCGGAGCTATCAAGATCAATAACACCGAAGGCACAAGTCCGAGGGTTGTTAATGGGAAAATAATTAAACATTATATAAGGTACACGCATTAATGTTGAAACAAATATTATTCAAGCAATTACCCCAGAGGAGTACATAAATGAACCTACGAGAACTCCAGAACTCCAGAACCCAAAAACATAGTCCAAAACTTCCATAAAAAATACTTTCCATGCGTTTTGGAATATTTAACAAATTAGGAAAATAAGAACAAGCCAAGAAGGGGCACGAGGGGGCCACAAGCCCAGGTGACGCCCCCAGGGCATGCCGTGTGAGCTTGTGGTACCCCCGTGGACTTTCCTGACTCTGTTTTCCTTCCAAAGACTTGTCCTGCACGGGGAAAAATCATTATATATACTCCTCACTGTTTTTACCACCGCATTGACAGTTTTTTCTCTGTTCTTGTTTCAGGCAGTTTTCTGACCGGTCTAGATCGTCATGTCGTCACAAGATTCGGATGGAGAGAGTTACGTCTCTCACTTCATCAAAAACCCTTGGATTTATGGTGTTGTGGAGCCGTAAGAATGGCCAACTGATGAGGAAGATGAAGCCGAGATGATGCGGATTGAGGACTCAAGCGAAGAAGAGGAAGAAATTTTCCTGCCTCAACTTGAGGATGTGCATGTGGAATTCAAGAAGTCAAGTCTCCCAAACTCGGTGAAAACCTCCAAAGAGCCTTTTACCCCTTTTCGCCATGTGCAGGAAGACACCACTCGGCTATGCCACCGCATTTGGGAGTTGGAACAAGAAATTAAGAGGTTGAAAGAGGAAATTCATACCCTCAAGTGGAGGGAGGAGAACAAGGGGCCACCACTTCATCACCACCATCACCCAAGAATGAATCTTGAGTACACGGGTATGGGCACCACCCCTAGCTTGTTCCAAGCTTGGGGGAGGTGCCCCGGTATCATATCACCATCAGTTTTACCATCATTACCAATCTTAGTTTGATCCTTTGTTTTCATGATTTAGATGAATAAGATTTTAGTATGAATTTAGTTTCGAGTGTTTGCTTCGTGATCTATCTACGTAATCATGTGTGAGAGTTATATAATAAAGTTTAGTCAAGCTTGTGTGTTTTACCCTTGTTGCAATCATGACAAATAAAGAAAATAAAAGAGGGCTCATATGCTAATCCCATAGGAAGTAATGACTTCACATATGAAAAATGTAGTTGATAAAATTTATTGGAAGTTAACAAACATAGCATTGGTCATTGATGCAATTCATGAAAGAATAATGAAGGGAGAGAGATCTCACATATAAATATACCATCTTAGACATATTCTATGATTGTGAAACCCCATTAATTATTTCTAAACCTGAGTAAGTAGTTGTGGTTGGACAAGGAAAACAAAGTAATGGGTTATGTTGGTTTACATTCACATAGAAGTTATATTGTCATGGATCCTCCAACATGTGGTCCTTGCCCCTATCTTTTGCTAGCCAAAATTTCACATTAAGTAGAGATACTGCTTGTGCATCAAAAATCCCTTAAACCCAGTTTCTTTCAATGAAAGTCCACCATATCTACCTATGGATTGAACAAGATCCTTCAAGTAAGTTGTTATGGGTGCACAAGGCACTAAAAATTGCTCCTAAATATGTATGATATTTTATTATCAGGGAAATAAGATTTGTAAGAACTTGTGATGGAAAAGAAATAAAAGTGATGGACTGCATAATAAATGTTGCTATCGTAAGGGCAATATAAAGTGATGTTCCTTTACATTAAGAGATTCCACATCCAAAAACTATAAGCGCATGGCAACCTGTGCTTCCCTCTACGAAGGGCCTATCTTGTAACGTTTCTATGCATGTTTATGTTTAACTTTTAAATTTTTATGCGAGGGTCAGTTATATTCGTTCCTTAGTAACTCTCTGTCTAGCAAGCATGATGTTTGAATATGTGGAATTTTCTAAATTAAAGAGCTCTTACATAGACTCTCGTTGTAGATATGATGAATTGCGATTGCTTTGATGACAGAGAACATAGTTTGTCAGATTCCAAGAAAGTTTATTACTTATAATTTTGAAGTTGTGGATGAATTATTACTTTAATATGAGAAACATATGATGATTTCTTACTGTTATAATAATGATCATGATGCTACTATGTTTGTATTTTGTTTTATCGAGCTCTCTCTCTCTCTCTCTCTCTCTCTCTCTCTCTCTCTAAACATGTGGTCATGATTATCGAGTTCGGTATTCACTTGAGGACAAGCTAGGTCTAAGCTTGGGGGAGTTGATATGTCCATTTTGCATCATGATTTCCTGTTGTTAATTACAATGTTTTTGATCATTATGATGCAATTCTTATGCCTTTTCTCTCTCAGTTTGGAAGAATTATCTAAAGAGGGAGATTACCGGCAGCTAGAATTCTGGACCTAAAAAAGCTACAACAGATATGGATATTTTCTGGAGCTCCAAATGACCTGAAATTTTACAGAGAATTATTTTGGAATAAATAAAAAATACTGGATGAAGAAGCATCGGGAGACGATGTGCTAGTGGGCCACAAGCCCAGGTGGCGCCTCCCTAGGGCGCGCCATGTGAGCTTGTGGGGCCACTGGCAGGTCTCAGGGGCCCCACTTCTCCTATATGGTGGTATTGACCATACAAAAAATCAACATTCATCTTTCGAGATGAAGCGCCGCAGTCTTGAGGTGGAACCTGGGCAGGAGAACTTTTGCTTTCTGGCGTACCGATTCCGTCGGGGATACTTCCCTTCGGGAGGGGGAAATCGAAGCCATCGTCATCACCCATGCTTCCTCCATCGTGGGAGGACTCATCTCCCTCAACATCTTCACCGGGACCATCTCATCTCAAACCCTAGTTCATCTCTTGCATTCAATCTTTGTCCCTAAACCTCAGATTGGTACCTGTGGGTTGTTAGTAGTGTTGATTACATCTTTAGTTGAAGCTAGTTGGTTTATTTGGTGGATGATTATATGTTTAGATCCTTCAGAATATTTAATACCCCTATGATCTTGAGCATGAACATGATTTGTGATTCGCCACTATTGTTCTTGAGGACATGTGAGAAATCTTGTTATAAACTATCATATGAAGTTGATATTCGTTCAATATTTTGATGACATGTATGTTGTTTTTTCCTTTAGTGGTGCCATATGAACGTCGACTACATGACACTTCACCTATTTGGGCCTAGAGGAAAGCATTATGGAATAGGAAGTAGATGATGGGTTGCAAGAGTGACAGAAACTTAAACCCTAGTTTATGTACTATTTCGTAAGGGGCTGATTTGGATATATATGTTTCATGCTAAAGTTAGATTCTATCTTAATTCTTCATTCATTGTTGCGGATGCTTGCGAAAGGGGGTAATCATAAGTAGGTTGCTTGTTCAAGTAAGAATAGCATTTTAGCACCGGTCCACCCACATTACAATTTATCAAAATAGTGAACGCGAATCAACTAAAATATGATAGGCATGACTAGACAAAAATCCCATGTGTCCTCTTGAACGCTTGCTCACTATAAGAAACACTTTTGGCATTGCCCTTTGTCTAATAAGGATCGGGATACCTTGCTGCACCTTGTTACTATTGTTGCTTGTCACTTATTACGAATTATCGTGCTACCAAATTACACGTTATTACTATTTTTAGTGCTAGCAGAGAATACCTTACTGAAATTCACTTATCATTTCCTTCTGCTCCTCGTTGGTTCAACACTCTTACTTACCAAAAGAACTATGATTGATCTCCTATACTTGTGTGTCATCACTTGACAACACCCCATATGTACATGTATCTTTCTTGTCGATGGTGCTTCCGTCTGTTAGCTAGACGTGCCTTGTCCTGGGCATCCTTCACTCTCTCCTTCTCTCTCTCTCCTTCCTTTACTCTTGCTACATGTATGGTATTCACCTAGTTTTCTTTGGAAACAAGGCAAACTTATTCAGATCTTTGATCCGTGTTTTCTTATAAACTAGATCAGCCAAAGCCTAATAGATGACTCTTAGCTTTGGCCATATTTTAGCAATATTCATTTGGAAAACTGTTCATCCAGCGATCAAATCTGGCCAACTTGGTCAAAATCTGGTTTTAGACGAAACTTATCCGGTTTTTAGACTTTATTAATGACCAAATGTCTATCAAAACATCTCGAGGGACCAAGCCTACTCTTGCGAACTTGAGGGACAAAATCATACTTTTCTCGTGAGAAAAAGAAACAAAATAAAAAGTCAATGTGATGCTCTTGCTCATGGATGGCATGGCGGCCGTAACTAGAAAGTCTACGACTCATGCATATAGAGAGAACCTTGGCGCTAGATAGCTGAGCAAAAAATCCACACGCACTCCGTCGGCGTCGGTGGCCATGGGCTTGTTGGCCGGAGATGGCGGTGGCGGTGGCCTTAGTTACAACGCGAGCTGCGGGAAAACCAGCGGCCTGGTGTGGAACCTGACGTCCTCCTACGCGGACCAGAGCAACGAGGCCTCCATGCTGTCCGCCACCGTCATCATGTTCCTCCTCGCCGCGCTCTTCTTCAACCTCAACCTCTTCAGCGGCCTCTCCGACACCAGCGCCATCCTCGACCCCAAGGTCCGCGTCGTGCTCTCCAAGGCGCTCTCCCTGTTCCTCCCCGTCATGTCCTACCTCTTCTCCGAGGCCAAGAACGCCGGCGGCCTCGCGTGCGACGGCGCCGCCGCGGCCGAGCTCCCGCTGCGGGCCAGGCTGATCCTCACGTGGATGCTCCTCGTGGAGCTCCTCCGCAACAAGGTGGAGGAGATCCGCATGCAGCGGGGGGACGACGGCTGGCATAGGGGCACCGTGGAGCGCGCCGGCCGCGTCGTCTGGCTCGGGAGCCTCGTCTTCTTCAACCTGCGCGGCGCCGGGCGCAAGTCCGTGCTGGGCATCCTCTGGCTCCTCTGCGTGGCCAAGCTGGTGCAGAGGGTCACCTTCACCTTGGTGGGGAAGAACTCTCTGGCCTACGGGAAAAACGCACGCCTCATCATCTCCTACATGCACGCGCCTCATCACCAGCAGCAGCATGGAGACGACGACGACCACGACGACGAGCTCTTGAAGGGGTGTCGGTACGCAGTGATGGGAGAAGACAAGCTGGTGAATAAGCCAAGCCCGGCTGGCTACAGCGTCAGAGGTGACATCACCGCCGCCGCGACGACGACGACCGTCGGGAAAATCTGGCAGCTTGCAGAGACTGACCCCTTCCTTGCCTCCGTCGACCAAGACGGGCGGCTGAGGAGGCTCTGTCTCTCCTTCGCGCTCTTCAAACTCCTTCGCCGGAGCTTCGAGCACCTGCCGCCGATGAGCGAGGACGAGACCCGCGACTGCCGGGGCCTCATCTTCTTCAAAGGAGGCTTGTACAGCAGCAGCAAGAGCAGCAACCGGAGCAATGGCCGAGGCGAAGTCGAGAAGGAAGTAGCAGCAGCAGAGGAACTGTTCCAGGTGATGAAGGACGAGACCATCTTCCTGAGCGAGTACTACCACTCCGTCGTCCCCGTGGCCTTGGCGAGCCCCTTCTTCCTGCTCGCCAACTACCTGCTCCTGCCGGCCATGGTGCTGCTCCTGTGCTTCGTCATCGTCGTCCTCTGCGGGAACGGCGACGTGTTCTTCGCCTTCGACAGCCTGAAGAGCGACAACTACAGCGTCTCGTTCGGAGTGGTCAGGATGGCGAGGTGCCTCTTGACGAGAGTCCTCAGTTCGCCGTCGGTGTTCTTCTCCACCATCGACCTGTCCATCACCTTGCTACTCTTCCTCGTGCTGGTGTACGAGCAGGTGTGGGAATTTGTGGTCTTCCTCTTCTCCAATTGGTTCCTCGTGTCGATGCTCCACGGGTACGCGGCCAAGCTCCACTGGCGCCGGAGCGCCATCTTCAGCTGGGCCATCCGCCGCATGCTGTGGGTGCGGAGCAAGATGAGCCATCCAGACATCACCATGAAACAGTTCTCCGCGCTGAGGTCCTGCCGTCTCAGCCGCCAACTGAGGATGATGCCGGCCGTCTCGCTGACGCTGCCGACCATCGCCGTGCCAAAGGAGGTGAAGCATTCCATCGCGGAGTACGTATCAGCGACGTCGCTGCAGGAGGAGGACGGCTACGACCCCACTGCCAGCCGTCGTGGTCTTCTCAGCAACGGCCAGCTCGCGGTCGCCGAGTACGGGGAGCTCCGGCGTGCGTGCAAGAGCGAGAGCATCGCCGAGGTGATCATCGCCTGGCACATCGCCACCTGCCTCTTCGAGGAGAAATTTCCATCACCGTCCACCTCGCGTGACATGGTTGTGGCGACGACGCTGTCCAAGTACTGCGCCTACCTGGTAGCCTTCCACCCGGAGCTACTGCCGGAACACGAGGATAGCACAGAGCGCGTCTTCGAGATCATGGAGGAAGATCTGAGGCGTACGGTGGGTTTCTGGCGCTACCACCTCCCGGCGGCGGTGGCGCCGCTGCTGGGCTCCGGGTACGAGCAGATCATGCGCCTGGAAGAGAGGCCGAACCTGGCCCAGGCGCTAGAAATGGCGGAGATGTCGGCGCTGCAGAGGGGGGCCATCCTGGAGCACGCGCTGGAGAAGGAAGCCAAGGGCGCCGCCGGCGTGGAGGTGATGTGGAAGGTGCTGGCTGATCTGTGGGTGCAGCTCATGGTGTACGTGGCGCCGTCGGAGGACGAGGAGCACGTCATGGGGCACGCCAAGGTGCTGCCGGAGGGCGGCGAGTTCGTCACCGTGCTCTGGGCGCTGGCCACGCACACCGGCATGCGCCGCGCGGCGCCGGTGGCTGTCGGCAGCATGGAGCATGTTTAGGAGGGTTATTATCTGCGAATTCGTTGTAGATGATGTAGGTGTTACGTTCAAGTGTTGTATCAGTCAGTTCTCAGTTGTGTGATCAGAATGAATTCCCTAAGTATGTGATGGAATCACCAGCTAGCGCATCTACGCTTTGGTTTGCTCTGTTTCTTGCTTCTGATTCTGATGTGTCATGTGTGCTCTGCTTTGATGTGGCCATGGTCGAACCTGGGACGTGGCTGTATACTTGTACACTTTAGCTACTGGACCGGCTCTGAATTTCGGTCAGTCACATTTTTCCTTTGACAAGATGGCGTTAGAGCATCTACAACCGGACCTTGCAAATCCGGTCCCTCAAACGCCCGCGGATGCGTCCGGGCGCGTCCGCGGACACTGACCGGTCACGCCTCAAATATAGCTCGTTGCATCCAAACATCTCATATTTCTTCCTCAAATCCATACAAAATCATGCAACTAAATGAACCTACGTACTACGTTAAAAGCTATCTACTCTTCGTCGGAGATGTGGACGATCTCCGTCCCCTCCGGCGGATAGATGTGCGCGCGTCGCAGGTCTGCCCCCTCCGGCGCCGGCGCTGCTGCCCCCTCCGCTGCGGCTTCCTCGGCCTCGATCTCGGCCTCCAGCTCGTCGAAGAGGGCGTCGGCTTCCGCCCGCCTCTGCCGGATGAGCCGGCGGTTGGCCTCCACCTCGGCCTCATCCCGGATGGAATCCAGGATGGCTTGCTGCTCCGCCATTTCGTCCGATTGGGCGATGACGAACTCCGCGTCCGCCTCCGCCATGGTCAAGCCGGGAGCCTCCTGCTCCGGCTCCTCCTCCTCCTCCATTGCCTCCAGATCCTCCTCCTCCGGCAGCTCCTCCTCCATCTCTGGCGAATCCGGAGGGAGACCCGCAGCGATGCGGGCGGCGCGGCGAGCGTGGTACTCCTCCTCGATTTGTCGGCGCCGCTCCGGCGTCAGCTGCGCGTAGGTGGTGATGAGCCGGCGGACCATCCTGACGGAGAGGGAGCAGCGAGAGGAGGTGGAAGGGCTCGGCTGGCGGTGGAGAGAGGGAGGAGGCGGATGTGTTAGGGCTGGGGGCCGCCGGACGGCTTAAATAGCCGGCCCCGACCTCGGGCGGGGAGGCTGAGCGGCGCCACGCGGCGCCACACGGCGTTCACACCGCGGCGATGGTCGAGGCGCCCGTCGGACCTTCGGGTTTCCCGGCGAGTCCGTATGGGGCCACGCCGTCAGTCCGACGTGGCGGGCGTGCCCGGGCGCGTCCGGGCGCCCCCATACCCGCCTCATATTTGGGCTGGATATGGGGGGTGCCGGTCAGCCCGGGCGTTTGAGGGCCGTTTGAGAGGCCCGTCTGGGTCAAATAAAAAGGGACCGGACACTGACCGGGCGGCCTACCCGGGCGTTTGAGGCGGGTTTGAGAGGTCCGGTTGTAGATGCTCTTACTACCCGGCGGTGACCGGTGTGAGTGGCTTGGGACATACGTCTTCCTCGTATCACAGCATAACCTTCATGGGCTTGGTAACCCGCATCCACTCCAAACACATAGAGTTGGACAAAGAAAAACACGTTTGGTTGCATACGGAGTGGGCTGGTTCACATCGTCATGAATCTTAAAGCAGGCTAGGGCCTTGCTCGCTGGAAACCCACAAATCGGCAGCGAGCTAGGATGAGTGTGGCACAAAGGCGATGCAGCTCTCACGCGAGGGAGTAAGCCAAAATCGAGTGGGGATGGCGGGAGATGGAAATCGGGTGTGGCAGGACAGCTTCAAATCTAGCCTCACCCCTCCCCCCCCGGCCCCTCATTTACTCGGTCACCACTAGCTCTAGGAGACGCACTTCCTCTGGCCTCACCACCGGCGGCGGCGGCGGCGACTCATATCTGCACAAGCGGCGATGACGGCGGAGGCTGCAGACGTGATAGCATCACTCTCCGGCAGCAGGAGCTGCTACTCCCCTCCCTCCTGGCCACCGTCTAGTCATCCTCGACTCAGCCATGGCCCACCTTCGTCGTCGTCATCTCCGATGCCGGTAAGCAACACACCCTCCCCGCCATGTTAGGTCGGTTGTTAGGCCGTTAGGCAAGGTGTAGGATTGATTTCCCCATTGCTCAACGCACCCTCGATGTCGACTAGGTTATGAACGCATGGATGAGACTGGCAGTTCAGGCTGCATCACTGATAGGCATGACTCAGGCATGACTCATGTTCATGCACAAGGGAGATGTTCATCGTGGTGAAAGGCCTGACATCAGTTATGGTCCAATGCTTATCCGGGACCAGGAGAGGATGGCGAATCTGATCTACATCTACAACTGCAACAACGTAGATGCTCTGTGGATGATTCGAATGAAAAGGGCACCATTTGCCAGGCTTGTGAAAACCTTCAGGAGCAAGGGATGCTACAAGATTGCATCCACACCAATGTGGAAGAGCAAGTGGCCATGTCCCTCCGTGTTGTTGGTCATAACTAGAGATTCAGGGTTATGCACAACACCTTAAGGAGATCAACAGAGACCATCTCGTGGTACTTCAGGCAAGTGTCATATGATGTTGGGGAACTCAGAGGAGAGATGATCAGGTCACCATCCGGTCGGACTCCTACCAAGATTCACACTAGTCCAAGATGGTACCCATACTTCAAGGTGAGCAATGAGATGGTTATTGATGGCTTGATATGCTTGTATTGTTCGGCTATAGACATAACACAATCTTGTAATGCCATTTCAGGATTGCATTGGGGCAATAGATGGTACTCATGTCACTGCTAGAGTGCTAAGGTCACAGTCTGCAGCATACTGGGGTAGAAAGCACTACACAAGCTAGAATGTGATTGCTATTGTTGACTTCGATTTGAAGTTCACATATGTGTTGGCTGGCTGGAAAGGGTCGACACATGATGCTAACATCCTTAGTGACAGCATGAGTCGTCCTGATGGCATTAACATCCCCGATGGCAAGTTCTACCTAGGAGATGCTGGCTATGCATGTCAGCCATGTGTGTTTTCACCCTTCAGAAAAACCAGGTACCATCCAAACGAATTCGCTGGTAGGAACTATCCGAGAACTCCATAGGTGATGTTTAATCTCACACACTCTAGCCTTAGAGTTACTATTGAGAGGACATTTGGAGCTTTGAAAAACAGGTTCAAGATCCTAGATCAGAAGCCATTCCACACTTTCCCCACTCAGGTTAAGCTTGTTCTTGCTTGTTGCATTCTGTATACCTCGATCCTGCAATGGGGTTGTGATGAGCTGGTGCCTGAGGAGGAAGATATGATGCCTGACGATGTTGTTAGCTCCGACCATTGTGTGGAGGTATTTGACAACGAAGTCTAGAAAAACAAAAGGATGAAGTGGGCACATGTAATGTGGGATAACAAAGGCCAAACAAGGATCCAAGGAATAAGAAGAGCAAGAATAACAATAGAAGAAGAGGAAGAAGCAATAGTAGAAGAAGAGTAAGCAGCAGCAGAGCATTTGATTATAGTTAGGATTAACTGTAATTTGTTTCGTAACCAGGACTGCAACTATGTTCAGATCGTGTGGTAAGGTCACAACTAGTGAAAAGTGATGACAGCACCTTATGCAGGTTGCAAGCAAATAAGGTGTCCTATGTGCGCTTACTGCAACGCGGCTAACCAAACGACGGGTCAAAATTAGTTCTCTCGTGCAGCTAGCCTAGATGCGGGCAACCAAACTATGTGCAGATGATGATTTTTAGGAAGTTTTTTTCTCAACCAGACCCATCAGAGAAACACATGCAATGCACACAAGATGAAACTAACCAAACACGCCCTAGACCTTTTATTTGTAAGCTTCATGTTTGTTTTGAAGTAAGTGTTCAAACAGGGTTACGTTCCATATCACAGAAAACAAAAGGTAAGGACCTTTTATTTGTAAAGCTTTATGTTTGTTTTGAAGCAAGTGTTCAAACAGGTTACATTCCATATCGTAGAAAAGGAAAAGGTAAGGACGTGGAGTATTTCTAAATGAGGCAATTCAACAACACACCAATGTTGGACTATATATAAGCACACGGATATAACTTACTGACGAATTATGAATGTTAATATTCTAATGAGCATAGTTAAGATCACCAGCAATAATTATTGGATTGAAACTTCAAGTTTCTCCAGACCACAAGGTTAACATTAGTTTATACATTACAAATGACCCTGACTTCTACAGATAATTCTGGACCCTCCAAAAACATCCGATCTACAGACTCTTTTCAGACTTCTATAGAAGAACTCTTGACACTGACAGTTTAAATCGAACACTAATCGTTCTTCTGCCTAAGAAAGAGGCCGCAATCACTCGTGATGCCTTACGTCCCATTTTTCTTCGGAACTGCCCAGTGAAAGCACTTGCAAAGCTGCTAACAAACATACTTAAGCCACTCATCCCCCTCCTCGTTCATGCTGACCAAACTGGCTTCCTCGCAGGCAGATCATCGCTCAAAATTTGGTTTATGCCACTGACCTTCTAAACTGTTGCCACGGGGCAGAAAAGGCCAACGCTCGTTATCAAACTTGACTTTGAAAAAGCTTTCGACTCTGTAAGCTGGGAAGCCTTGATTAAAATCCTTCGGGTTAGAGGTTTCCCCGATCTTTGGTGCTCCTGGATCTGCTCCAAACCAACAAAACCGCTGTACTCCTAAACGGGTGCCCTGGTAAATGGATTGAACTTTCAAGTTTCTACAGACCACAAGGTTAAACCTTTCTGGCTTTCTAAGACCACAATACGGAGATGCGGTCAGAAAGTAAACTGTAGGTAAGAATAAGAAGCATAATAATGTCCTTCATGTGCATTTCAAACAATAGATAATATGAACAGCATGAATATGCACAAAATGATCTGCGCGTGTCAAACAAAAAATGACATAGAAAACTAGCTAAGCAATCACACTTCTACAAAGTCACTGAAACATCCTCTATAACACTAAACTCCCTAGTTTTTAAGGTTTCACAATCAATTGAGGTCTTCAATCTGAAATCGTGTCATTCAATTTTGACCGAGCCAACAATTTCACAAAGAGCTCTCTCATTCATTTTCTTAATACACTATGCTCCCTAATTTTAGAGCTGTGCCATTCGATTGAGGTATATAATTCCAATTTTAAATTGGGTCATCAATTTTGACCGAGTCAAGAATTTCACAAGGAGCTCTCTCATTTGTTTTTTAGTACACTATGCTCCCTAATTTCGGAGCTTTCCCATTCGATTGAGGTATACAATTCTAATGCCTCCATTTTGACTCGGTCAATCCTTGGTGGTGTTAATGAAATCTCTAACTTCGTTAAGCTCTCCCATTTTAAAGCCCCCTCATTCAAGTACGCTCTTCAGTTTGGATTGAATACACAATTGATTGGGTCGTTGACCTGGGCTTTGTGGCGGGATCTCTCGATAAATGGGTCCCTTGGTAAGTACCTAGGTGGTGTGGCCTTCGTTTACAAAAAAGGAAGTGTCATCTATGACCGTTTAGCACCAGCATCACACACGCGTCCAACAACATAACTAACTTTCTCATGTATTTGTATTAATTAAAAGACGTCCTCCAACTACACGGTCAAAGAGATTCACTCAAACACCACGATTAAAAAGAAAAATGGTATAGTCACGAACGATTCGCTACGGATTAGTCATACCGAACATTCTCCCACCAATCACTTCCCTGATTTTCACCATTGGCCCACTCTTCCTCTAATCTCTGACCACAAATTGACACATCCATTTGTAACCATGATTTCGTAAAGTCTGTCCGTAGGACTAGCATCTCTGATAAAAAAAACACCATTGTTTCCCCCGCACGTCATACCAACTTGTACGTAAATAATTTTGACAACTTCAAAAAAATTACCACGTAAATATAAACCATGTACAACCCCAAAACATAAGCGGCACGGTAAAAGGCACACGACCCTTCTAGTATACTGTCAGAATGTAATAAGGTCTTATATTACGAGGCGGAGGGAGTATATCTCAATTATCAACCATGTAAACTTGAAGATCGAGTGAAAGAAAATAAACTTAGGTAGAAAAGGAAGACCAGTAATACCAGTCTATGTAAACCACGGCCAAAATTTGGAACATAAGCATTCGCCAGGTAAATGTTCTCAACCCCCAAAGTAATAACCCTTTCCTCCTGATCATGTTCAGCTATGCCAATTTCATGTTGGACAGTGATTAGATTTAGGGATTTCTATTTTTGTGCCCTGGGTTGCTTAGCACTCCTTAGTTTCCCCCCACACAACTAACACCCCTCATTTTTTTTCCTCCACCACTCGGCCCACGTTCAAGTCTGCCCAAAACGGAGCATTTCAGTCGAGCCAATGTAGTTGACTGTTACCTGGCGCATATGCTAATGCGTGGGACACCCAGGACCCACCTGTCAGTCTATAGTATATTAGTTACAAAATTAGTGAAATATACTAACGATTGGGACACCGCAGGACCCACCTGTCAGTGTCTGATTTATTTGCAAACCGAAGTAGAATAATAATGCCTCCTGTGGGGTTTGAACCCGGGACCATCTCTTGATTATGCATCGAGTTAGCCATTTCAGTTGTGTGCGTTTGTTTGCTTATGGGCAGAGTCGGGGCTAGTCGACTCGACATTTCTACGTTACAGAAGGGCCCACGAATCAGTGGCACTGGAAAGAGAGAACGCGGCGATGTAAAACACAACATATTAATAGATTCAGAGATTCATATTAACTTAACAAACACATTCATAGATTAAGAAAGCGAACTAATATATGACAGTACACTAACTAATACATATTTTAAGGGGAGGGACGACAGAAGATGGCTGGCCGACGCCGACAGCAACAACAGATGGACGGCTACTTGTCTTCATCATCTGAAAGGATGAGGGTGTCGTCGTCGTCGTTGTGGTCTTCGTCGGAGGAGGAGGATAGGATGACGACGTCCCGTCCCTCGCCTTCCGCCTCGATGGCGGCCGCTGCATGCAGAGTAGCCACTCTCCTCTGCTCTCGAGCTGCGGCTTCTTCTTCAGCCGCCCGACACCTGACAGTCTCTACATGCGCCGTGGATAGAGACGCGGCTAGAACCGCCTCATCGAGCTACTGCTGCACCGCGCGCAGAGCCTCCTCGGCCTGGGTAGTGATCACGGCAGCATCGGGCGCAGGAGGCGGTTCATCTTCCTCGGCCGCATCTTCCACGCCGTATATGTCGAGGTGCTCCTGCATCGCCTCGAAGGCCACCTCCTCCTTAGTGTCCTCCTGCTCGATCTCCATGCGGTTACGAGGCAGCTCGGATGGCGTGGGATCGAGCTCGAAGTAGTTGGAGTAGGTGTTGGAGCCCAACGAGGATGCGTCGAAGTTGGAGCCCATAGCCGCTCCAGAGTTGGAGCCACCGCCGGTGCCAGGCATCGGCGCCCTGGGGCAGAGACCTCCCATGTAGATCCTTGCGGTCTGTAGCTGCCTCGCCATGGTGGCTAACTATCTTTGGATTGTGCGGCGCGTGGAAGCAATGGAGTGAAGCGTAGGTGGAACGATGCCGCACACCGGTATTTAATCAAAGGAGTGCGGGGTGTGGAGCGTCGCTGCAGGGGGTTCAATGGAGCAGGGAATGGACAGTTGGTGCGGGGAGTTCAACGGAGCACTGCCTCCATATTTTCACATTGAATCGAGGCTTGTCGATCGGTAAAGCTGCGTCTCGAGGCTGCACTAATTGCCTTGATGCGACGAAGTTGTGTGGCAGCGCACATGCAGGGGGGCTGCTTCGGGTGGCTTCGTGCATGCATGATAGGTTGAGACTAGGCCTCTACAACGGCCCATCGACCGAGCAGGTGGCCCACGGCTGCTGTCGCGTGTCCCTGTCCCCTCGCTGCCAGGTGGGCCACTCATGTTCGCAACCACGAAGCACCCGCCCGATCCAACCAATCAGGCCTCATCTCACGGATCGACCATGGCAAACCCTAGCGCCTAATCTAAACCATTCCCGAACAGCGATCCAACGGACCTGTTAGTGCGTGGTTTTGAGAGCGGTTTGAGGGGTTTTGAGAGGGTTTTGGGTGCTAGGGTTGAGCATAACTACTTGAAAAAACAAAAAATATGAAACTTGCGCACATCTTCGTTTTATGTTATGAAGTTACTAGGAAAATAAGAAACCACGACTACTGATATTTTCATGAAATTTCCTTCATACAACTTATCTATCACGAAAAAGGGTGCATGGTTTTCAAGGGGAATGAGCTAGGGTTTAGGGTTAACCGTGGCATAGTTTTTCCAAATGATCCCATATTAGGCATGGACCCTATATTTGCACACTAGATGACAAGGGAGGGCAGGGAAAACACGATTCTTAATTCGAATGTTGATATTAATCTTTTATATTTATTTTTTATTTCTCTTTATATGACAAGGGAGGACCCTATATTTTATTACACTTTTATACTTATTTTTTATTTCTTTCATAAATTTCCTAGACTCCTTTAAAATTATTTTTAACACTCCTTTTTTCACAAGATACTATAAAACACAATATAATATAAACCACATGGATTTTAACAAAAGTATACTACAATTCACATACTACATTACCAAAATATACAATCTTCCAACAGTTCACAGCCACATGGACTTTAACAAAAGTAAAACATTAGATGATCAAGAAGGGCTACTAAACGGGAGTCAAAGCCTTGAGTAGGGTTGCATGCTGCACCCTAATCATGGCATCCTCCCCACTCCTCGATGCATCCCATGCATGAGACAGAAGGTGCTCAAAAGATCCCATCCTTGGGCTTTGTCTTAGTGGTACAGTAGGGGCATCGGTACTACTTTCTCTTGTAGTAGGCAGCCGTTCCATGGTCCTTGATCTTCTATACTTCCTTTGATATGAAAGAATGTTCCCGTCGTCCACATCATCTCCAGAGTTATACTGCAAAAAAAATGAATTGCATTCATATAATAAAACAAATATACACGAAATTCACATTGATCCTATAGTAAAACAAATAAATATTCAAGTAGGCTTTACCTTGTAGACGTCGTCGTCAACAAAGTCAAGATCATACTAGTCTTTGAACCCAGTCATGGCCAGCTTCTTCTTGTTGCCCACAGGATCCTCCTCCTGCAATATAAAAGTACATCTGGTTAATTACACGGGATGCATCGTCTCAAAGTCACATTGATCATATTATCGATAATATTAACCTATTTGCATTTTCAATAGGCATGTGCACATATTTCACAACAAAGGTTATAGAACTATATATGGCAGAGAACTTTATAATTAGAGGAAACTTGTAGAAAATTAAAATTTTAAACCACCTAAACATTTTGATTTTGGATAATGAAGCAAAGCTCCAAACTACGCTGAAAAAGTGCAGTTGAAATAAATTGATAGGTACATATAAATTAGGGATCCCTATAAATTAATGCATTCCTTTTCAATAATAGACAAATCTACAAAATATCAATGCTCAAATTTATGATCAACTGAAGCATGATATAGAAATATATGCCCAAAATGAGCGCAAATGAAGGTGACAGTGACAAATCTAGCCATGTGAATTAATGAAATTAATTGTAACAATCCAATTCCAAATATTTCTAACTGCTTGATTATATAGTTGCCGAGGGGATATCTGACGGGGTTATTACCCCTAGGTATGCCAAAGAAGGGGAGTCCAACTTCTTTCCAAAACAGTACGTCCGACTGGCGTATGGCCGGCTGACGCGCGGCCGGCTGTCGCACGGCCACCTGACGAGCAGCCGGCGGGCGTGACAGCGGCCGGCTCTACCGCAGACCCCCGGGCAGGCAAGCACTGGTCCCCTCCCCACCGAACCCGCGTACGGTGACAAGACGCAACCTCCACGACCAGTCCCGCGTGGCTACAGTGACCGCTGACGAAGGAATGCGCATGGCTACAGTTCGAGCGGTCATACCGCTGACCACGACCGACGGCGACCGGGTGGGGCGACAGTGCCGGCATGCCCCCGTCCACTCCATTACCTGCCCTCTCATGGCTACAAAGCTACCAGCCATACCGAAGACCGCGGCCGGCTGCTGCAAGGCGATGCTGCTTGGTGCGGCCCGTGCCGGGGCAGGTGACTGCGGACCAATAGCAGCGGCCGACTGGCGGGCCCCAGCACTCGACGGGACCGCGCGGGCGGCGGGGCCCAGCAGCGGGCGGACCCTACAAGCGACGAGACGGCTCGGCCGGTGGGACCTCCGGCCGGCCAGAGAGGCTGCCGGCCGGGCCCCCCTTCCCAGTACCATTCATGTATATTGTAAGCCGGGGTGTTGGCCTATAAAACCCCCCGACGCCCCCATGCACGAGGGCAAGCATTCTCACATCTTTTCTACTCCCATCCACACACTTAGAGAGGCAGGAAGAGCCGGCTAGCTCCTTCTTCCTCCTCTAGCCAGCAACTCAAGGAGCACCATTGTAGCCCTATTAGTTCATCAACCAGACAGGCAGGACTAGGGGTGTTACCTCCCACGGAGGGCCCCGAACCCGGGTACATCGTGTTTCTCGCACCGCTTGTTCCCGATCCCGTTACCGGAGTCCACCGACGTCCTTCGGGCCCAACCACTCTCGATAAGACACCCCATGGCATCTGTCCTGAGAAAACGATGACAATATCAATTGGCTTAAAAAGCACGAATCTAATACAAAAAAACCTCAAACCAACTAATCTAACAAACTATACTAACGCAGGAATAGTAATCTAACTAACTAACACTATATTCTTAATCTTAGCACTACCTATGAAAGGGAAATGAGAAGAAGTACCTCCTCGACCACCTGCTCGACGCCGGCCTGCGCATCTGCATGCACTGCACCGCTCGACGACTTCACCTCTAGCTCCGGCAAGGCCGAGTCGGAGCCCGCCACCTCCTTCTCCACCAGATCTGCCGCAGCAGTTGCAGCTCCAGCTGCGGTTGCAGCATCTCCTGCACTGCTGTGGATGCAGGCTATTCCCTGCACGGCATCTGGCACGGTCACCACGACCTTCTCCTTCAGCACAGCGGCTGTAGTGCCATGAGCGTCCTCCATTGGTGCTAGAAACAAGCGGTCGGACGGAGGGAAATGTGGTGGGGGTGAGCAAGTCGGTGCGGTGGGGGTGAGGGTTTTGCTGCAGCGAGGGAGGCGATTTGGGGGGAAATGGTGGGGGCGATGCGGCCGGTGATGGTTCCCCTCCTCTTATATGATGGGACGTTTTTGGAAGTTTTCCATCGACACGTGGACGCCAATGACCGTGGTACGGTGCACAGGAAAGAGAAGCACCCAGTATAAATACCAGTATATGGTCAGCCCACGTCCAGGGGCTCTATGCATGAGTAAATTGACCAGCCCACGTCCCACTTGTCATAGGTTGTAACGGCCAGGACCACATGTCATATGCGGCCCACATGTCTTTTGGGCCCCACGCGTCGGTAACTGAGGAGGTAACGGTCAACTGCGCTGACCCGACAACAAGGCTCCGTTCGGGATTTTGTGATAGTGGGCGAGTGGAGGAGGGCAAAAGTGATGAAATTTAGACTCCTTGAGAAAAATTGAGCACAACTAAGCAACCAGGGACACATAAATAGAAGGACAAGTCAAAATCATGTAAGGTTCACAAAACTAGAACAGTATTTGTGAGGGCATCCTTTTCTCGAAATAGGCTTTCGTCTCGCTTTATATATATAAAGCAACACCCCAAACATATTACACGGCCGAACGATGCAAGATGATGTGGTAGCACTCATACAATGCCAATCCCAGGATAACAGATCACGCAAGATGCACAGGACTACGTTATGAAAGAGAACACAGAAAGATCTAAGTACAACGCCCTAAAACACCTAATCTCCACTACAACGCCCTCAGGAGGGATAATGACGCGAAGCATCGCCGCTGCCGAGTCCACCATGGAAAAGGGTTTTATCCGGAACCGTGACACACAAAGGACCACCACGACGACGTCTTGAGGAAGAGAGCGTCGCCGTCATCGGCCACAAAGCGCGAAGATTTCGCTCGGCAGCTCCACCGTGCCACCATGAGACTGTTGGGGAAAGTTGCATGGGAAACAAAAAAATTCCTACGCACACGCAAGATCTATCCATGGAGATGCATATCTACGAGAGGGGGAGTGAGTCTACATACCCTTGTAGATCACTAAACGGAAGCTTATATAACGCGGTTGATGTAGTCATACTCTTCATGATCCAATCGTGATCCGTCCTGATCAAGCGCCGAACGGATGACACCTCCGCGTTCAGTACACGTGCGGCTCGATGATGTCTCCTCCTTCTTGATCCATCAAGAGAGGGATGAGAAGTAGATGGG
The DNA here is from genome assembly GCA_039707655.1 of Elymus sibiricus. Lineage (NCBI taxonomy): Eukaryota > Viridiplantae > Streptophyta > Magnoliopsida > Poales > Poaceae > Elymus > Elymus sibiricus. Next base: position 119,777,380 of record CM077675.1, read on the forward strand.
ATCTCAACTAGCACGACGGTGTGGTGGAGATGGTGGTGGAGCAATCCCGGCAAGGCTTCGCCAAGCCCTATCGTAGATGCGATCTGAGGAGAAAACGGAGTAACGGGAGAGGGAGGCTAGGGGAAGGGTTGGGTCGCAATCCTTGGCCCCTCCTCCAAGGAGGGCTGGCGGCTAGGGTGGAGTCCTCCCTCCACAAGGAAGGGAGGAGTCCCCCTCCTCCAAGGCACCTCCGGGGTGCCTTGTCCCTTTGGGACTCTTTCCCCCAAGCCTCATGCGCCTCTAGGGGCTGGTGCACCTGGCCCATGATGGCTAGGGAGCACCCCCTATGGCCCATGTGGGCCCCTAAGGCAGGTGGACCCCCCCGGTGGACCCCCGGAACCCTTTACAGCACCCCGGTACACTATCGGTAATGCCCGAAACTTTTCCGGCGACCAAAATAGGACTTCACATATATAAATCTTTACCTCCGGACCATTCCGGAGCTCCTCGTAATGTCTAGGATCTCATCCGGGACTCCGAACAATATGCGATCACCAATGTACATATCACAATACTACTCTAGCGTCAATCGAACGTTAAGCGTGCGGACCCTACGGGTTCGAGAATCATGTACACATGACCGAGACACCTCTCCGGTCAATAACCAATATCGGGACCTGGATGCCCATATTGGCTCCTACATATTCCACAAAGATCTTCATCGGTTGAACCACGATGTCAAGGATTCAGTTAATCCCGTATGCAGTTCCCTTTGTCCATCGGTATGTTACTTGGCTGAGATTCAATCGTTGGTATCTCCATACCTAGTTTAATCTCATTACCGACAAGTCTCTTTACTCGTTCCATAATACAAGATCCCGTGACTAACTCCTTAGTCACATTGCTTGCAAGCTTCTTGTGTTGTTGTATTACCGAAAGGGCCCAGAGATACCTCTCCGTCAAATGGAGTGACAAATCCCAGTCTCGATCCATGCCAACCCAACTGACACCCTCGGAGATACCTGTAGAGTGCCTTTATGATCACCAATTTACGAGGTGATGTTTGATACACATAAGGCATTCCTCCGGTGTCAGGGAGTTGCATGATCTCATGGTCTTAGGAATAGATACTTGACATGAAGAAAGCAGTAACAATAAACTAAGTGATATGATCAGATGCTATGCTTACGGTTGGGTCATGTCCATCACATCATTCTCCTAATGATGTGACCCCGTTATCAAATGACAACTCATATCTATGGTTAGGAAACCTTAACCATCTTTGATCAACGGGCTAGTCTAGTAGAGGCTCACTAGGGACATGGTGTTGTCTATGTATCCACACATGTATCTGAGTTTCCGATCAATACAATTCTAGCATGGATAATAAACGATTATCATGAACAAGGAAATATGATAATAACCACTTTATTATTGCCTCTAGGGCATATTTCCAACAGTCTCCCAATTGCACTAGAGTCAATAATCTAGTTCACATCGCCATGTGATTCACACCCAATGAGTTATGGGGTTTGATCATGTTTTGCTTGTGAGAGAAGTTTTAGTCAACGGGTCTGCAACATTCATATCCGTGTGTACTTTGCAAATCTATGTCGTACTGTAGATGATGCTGCCATGCTCTACTAGGAGCTATTCCAAATGACTGATGCACTATATGTATCCGGTTTGCTACTCAGAGTCATCCGGATCGGTGTCAAAGCTTGCATCTACGTAACCTTTTACGACAAACTCTTTATGACCTCCATAACCGAGAAATATTTCCTTAGTCCTCTAAGGATAATTCTGACCACTGTCCAGTGATCCACTCGTGGATCACTCTTGTACCCCCTTACCAAACTCATGGCAAGGCACAAATCAGGTGTGGTACACAGCATGGCATACAGTACAGTGTCTATGGCTGAGGCATAGGGGGCGACCTTCGTCCTTTCTCTTTCTTCTTCCGTGGTCGAGCTTTGAGTCTTACTCAACCTCACACCTTACAATACAGGAAAGAACTCCTTCTTTGACTGATCCCTTTTGAACTCTTTCAAAATCTTGTCAAGGTATGTGCTCTGTGAAAGTCTTACCAGGCGTCCTGATCTATCTCTATAGATCTCGATGCCCAATATGTAAGCAACTTTACCCAGGTCTTCCTTTGAAAAACTCCTTTCAAACTACCCTTTATGCTTTCCAGAAATTCTACATCATTTCCAATCAACAATATGTCATCCACATATACTTATTAGAAATTTTATAGTGCTCCCACTCACTTTCTTGTAAATACAAGCTTCTCCAAAATTGTATAAACCCATAAGCTTTGATTACCTCATCAAAGTGAACATTCCAGCTCCTAGATGCTTGCACCAGCCAATAAATGGAACAGTCGAGCTTGCACACTTTGTGAGCATTTTTTAGGATCGACAAAACCCTCCGGCTGCATCATATACAACTCTTCCTTAAGGAAACCGTTAAGGAACACAATTTTGACGTGCATCTGCCAAATTTCATAATCGAAAAATGCAGTAATTGCCAACATAATCCTAACAGACTTTAGCATCGCTACGGGTGAGAAAGTATCATCGTAGTCAACTCCTTGAACTTGTGAAAACAATTTTGCAACAAGTCGTGCTTTATAGACGGTGACATTACCATCCGCGTTCGTCTTTTTCTTAAAGATCCATTTGTTCTGTATGGCCTTACGATCATATGGTAAGTCCTCCAAAGTCCACACTTTGTTCTCATACATGGATCCTATCTCGGATTTCATGGCCTCTAGACATTTGTCGGAATCCGGTCCCACCATCGCTTCTTCATAGCTCGTAGGTTCACCATTGTCTAACAACATGACCTCCAAGACAGGATTATCGTACCACTAAGGGGCGGTACGAGTCCTTGTCGACCTACGAGGCTCGGTAGTGACTTGATCTAAAGTTTCATGATCATCATCATTAGCTTCCTCTTCACTTGGCGTAGGCGCCACAGAAACATCTTTCTGCGTCGTGCTACTCTCCAACTGAAGTGACGGTTCACCAACCTCATCAAGTTCTACCTTCCTCCCACTCAATTTTTTTGAGAGAAACTCCTTCTCTAGAAAGGTTCCATTCTTGGCAACAAAGACTTTGCCTTCGGATCTGAGATAGAAGGTGTACCCAATTGTTTCCTTAGGGTATCTTGTGAAGATGCACTTCTCCGCTTTGGGTTCGAGCTTATCAGGCATAAGTGTCGCATCCCCAAACTCTAAGAAAACGACGACTTAGGTTTCTTGCCAAACTATAATTCACACTGTGTCGTCTCAATGGATTTAGATGGTCCCCTATTTAAAGTGAATGTAGTTGTCTCTAATGTATAATCCCAAAACGATAGTGTCAAATCGATAAGACACATCATAGAACGCACCATATCCAATAGAGTACGATTACGACGTTCGGACACACCATTACACTAAGGTATTCCAGGTGGCGTGTGTTGTGAAAAAATTTCCACATTGTCTTCAATGCATACCAAACTCGTAACTCAGATATTCACCTCCACGATCATATCATAGACTTTTTATTTTCTTGTCACAATTATCTTCAACTTCACTCCAAAATTGCTTGAACTTTTCAAAAGTTTCCGACTTGTGTTTCATCAAGTAAATATACCCATATCTACTCAAATCATCTCTGAAGCTAAGATAATAATGATATCCACCGCGTGCTTCAACACTCATTGGACTGCATACATCAATATGTATTATTTCCAATAAGTCACTTGCCCGTTCCATCGGACCGAAAAACTGGGTCTTAGTCATCTTGCCCATGAGGCATGGTTCGCATGTCTCAAGCGATTCAAAATCGAGTGAGTCCAAAGATCCATCAGCATGGAGTTTCTTCATGCGCTTTATACCAATATGACCTAAGCAGCAGTGCCACAACTATGTGGTACTATCATAATTAACTCTGCATCTTTTGGCATCCATATTATGAACATGTGTGTCAGTACGATTGAGATTCAGTAAACCATTCACATTGGGTGCATGACCATAGAAGGTATTATTCATGTAAACAGAACAACCATTATTCTCTGACTTAAATGAATAATTGTATTGCAATAAACCAGATCTAATCATGTTCATGCTCAATGCAGAAACCAAATAACATTTATTTAGGTTCAACACTATTCCCGAAGGTAGAGGGAGCGTGCGATGGTGACCGCGTCAACCTTGGAAACACTTCCAACACACATCGTCACCTCGCCCTTAGCTACTCTTCGTTTATTTCGCATCTTTTGTTTTGAGTTACCAATATTAGCAACTGAACCGGTATCTAATACCCAGGCGCTACTACGAGCACTAGTAAGGTACACATCAATAACATGTATATCAAATATACTTTTGTTGATGTTGCCAGCCTTCTTATCTACCAAGTATTTGGGGCAGTTCCACTTCCAGTGACCGTTCCCCCTTACAATAGAAGCAATTAGTCTTGGGTTTGGGTTCAACCTTGGGTTTCTTCACTGGAGCAGCAACTGGCTTGCCATTCTTGAAGTTTCCCTTCTTGCCCTTGCCCTTCTTGAAACTAGTGGTCTTGTTAACAATCAACACTTGATGCTCCTTCTTGATTTCTACCTCCGCGGCCTTAAGCATCGCGGATAGCTCAGCGGTCATCCTCTCCATCCCTTGCATGTTATAGTTCATCACAAAGCTCTAGTATCTTGGTGACAGTGACTGGAGAACTCTGTCAATCACTATCTTATCTGGAAGATTAACTCCCACTTGATTCAAGCGATTGTAGCACCCAGACATTCGGAGCACATGCTCACCGATTGAGCTATTCTCCTCCATCTTGCAGGCAAAGAACTTGTCGGAGGTCTCATACCTCTCAACACAGGCGTGAGCCTAAAATTCCAATTTCAGCTATTGGAACATCCCATATGCTCTGTGACGTTCAAAACGTCTTTGGAGCCTCAGTTCTAAGCCATAAAGCATGACGCACTGAACTATCGAGTAGTCATCAAAACGTGTCTGTCAGATGTTCACAACATCCACAGGCGAGTCTTGAGGTGGTGGCGCACCGAGCGGTGCATCAAGGACATACGCCTTGTGTGCAGCAATGAGGACAATCATCAGATCACGGACCTAGTCCACATTATTGCTACCATCATCTTTCAACTTAGTTCTCTCTAGCAACGTATCAAAATACAGGGGAGCTATAGCGTGAGCTATTGATCTATAACATAATTTGCAAAAACATTTTGACTATGTTCATGATAATTAGTTCAGTTAATCAAATTACTAATGAACTCCAACTCAAATCAACATCCCTCAGGTTGTCTAAGTGTGACACGATCCAAATCCACCAACCCAAGTCCGATCATCACGTGAGATGAGGTGGTTTCAATGGTGAACATCTCCATGTTGATCATATCTACTATATGACACATGTTCGACCTTTGGGTCTCCTGTGTTCCGAGGCCATGTCTGTACATGCTAGGCTCGTCAAGTTTAACCCAAGTATTTCGCATGCGTAAAACTGGCTTACACCCATTGTACGTGAACGAAGAGTCTATCACACCCGATCAACACGAGGTGCTTCGAAACGACGAACTTTCGCAACAGTGCATACTCGGGGAGAAAACAATTTTATCTTGAAATTTAGTGAGGGATCATCTTATAATGCTACCATCGTCCTAAGCAAAATAAGATGCATAAAAAGGTAAACATCACATGCAAATCATATAAGTGACATGATATGGCCATCATCATCTTGTGCTTTTGATCTACATGTCCAAAGCACTGGCATGATCTCCGTCGTCACCGGCATGACACCATGATATCCATCATCATGATCTCCATCATCGTGTCGTCATGTGGTTGTCGCGCCAACTACAGCTTCTACAACTATTGCTAACTCGTAGCGATAAAGTAAAGAAAATGGCACAAAATAAATTGAAGACAACCCTATGGCTCTGGCCGGTTGCCGTACTCATCGACATGGAAGTCGTGATAACTATACAAAACATGATCATCTCATACATCACATATATCAAATCACGTCTTGGCCATATCACATCACAACATACCCTGCAAAAACAAGTTAGACGCCCTCTACTTTGTTGTTGCAAGTTTTACGTGTCTGCTATGGGCAGCTAGTAAGAACTGTTCTTACCTACAGAAAGCCACAAGGGTGATATTAAGTTTGCCTTTTAACCTTCTACAAGGACCCCCTCTATCAAATCCGATCAACTAAAGTGGGTGAGACAGACACCCGCCAGCCACCTTTATGCAAACAAGTTGCATGTCAGTCGGTGGAACCTGTCTCTTGTGCGTGGACAAGTAAGGTTGGTCTGAGCCGCTTCACCCCAAAATACCGCCGAATCAACATAAGACAAATGAGGTAAGCAATCTGAACATCAACGCCCACAAACACTTTGTGTTCTACTCGTGCATATCATCTATGCATAGACCTAGCTCATGATGCCATTGTTGGGGAACGTTGCATGGGAAACAAAAAAGTCCCTATGCACACGCAAGATCTATCCATGGAGATGCATAGCTACGAGAGGGGGAGTGTGTCTACATATCCTTGTAGATCGCTAAGCGAAAGCGTATATAACGTGGTTGATGTAGTCGTACACTTCATGATCCAATCGCGATCCGCCCCGATCAAGCACCGAACGGACGACACCTCCGCGTTCAACACACGTGCGGCTCGATGACGTATCCTCCTTCTTGATCCATCAAGTGAGGGATGAGAAGTATATGGGATCTCTACCAGCACCATGGCGTGGTGGAGATGGTGGTGGAGCAATCCCGACAGGGCTTCGCCAAGCGCTACCGTAGATGCGAACTGAGGAGAAAACAGAGTAACGGGAGAGGGAGGGCTGCTATCGGGGCGTGGGATTGTTGTGTCCAGCCCTCCCCCTCTCCTCTACTATATATAGGAGGCAAGGGGCAGGGTTGGGTTGCATCCCTTGGCCCCTGGCCGGCGGCTAGGGTGGAGTCCTCCCTCCACAAGGAAGGGAGGAGTCCCCCTCCTCCAAGGCACCTCCGGGGTGCCTTGTCCCTTTGGGACTCTTGCCCCCAAGCCTCATGCGCCTCTAGGGGCTGGTGCATTTGGGCCATGATGTCTAGGGAGCAACCCTATGGCCCATGTCGTCCCCCAGGGCCGGTGGACCCCCGGAACCCTTTCCGGCACCCTGGTACACTACGTGTAATGCCCGAAACTTTTCCGGCAACCAAAATAGGATTTCCCATATATAAATCTTTACCTCCAGACCATTCCGGAGTTCCTCGTGATGTCCGGAATCACATACGAGACTTCTAACAACATTCGGTTACCAACGTACATATCCCAATACTACTCTAACGTCAATCGAACGTTAAGCGTGCGGGCCCTACGGGTCCGAGAATCATGTAGACATGACCGAGACACCTTTCGGGTCAATAACCAATAGGGGGACCTGGATGCCCATATTTTCTCCTACATATTACACAAAGATCTTCATCGGTCGAACCACGATGTCAAGGATTCAGTTAATCCCGTATGCAGTTCCCTTCTTCCAACAGTATGTTACTTGCCCGAGATTCGATCGTCGGTATCTACATACCTAGTTCAATCTCGTTACCGGCAAGTCTCTTTACTTGTTTTGTAATACAAGATCACGTGACTAACTCCTTAGTCACATTACTTCAAGCTTCTTGTGATGTTGTATTACCGAGAGGGCCCAGAGATACCTCTCCGTCAAACGGAGTGACAAATCCCAGTCTCGATCCAGGCCAACCCAACAGACACCCTCGGAGATACCTGTAGAGTGCCTTTATGATCACCCAATTATGAAGTGACGTTTGATACACACAACGCATTCCTCCGGTGTCAGGGAGTTGCATGATCACATGGTCTTAGGAACAGATACTTGACATGAAGAAAGCAGTAGCAATAAACTAAGTGATATGATGAGATGCTATGCTTACGGTTGGGTCATGTCCATGACATCATTCTCCTAATGATGTGATCCCGTTATCAAATGACAACTCATGTATATGGTTAGGAAACCTTAACCATCTTTGATAAACGAGCTAGTCTAGTAGAGTCTCACTATGGACACAGTGTTGTCTATGTATCCACACATGTATCTGAGTTTCCAATCAATACAATTCTAGCATGGATAATAAACGATTATCATGAACAAGGAAATATGATAAAAAAACACTTTATTATTGCCTCTAGGGCATATTTCCAACAAAGACCTCCAACACCTGCGTGACGAGTTCAAATCCCCAGATCCGGATTGGGGCATCTTCACTGCGAAAGAAAGAGAGCATGTCCAAGCCACCCACCGCTACACCTCTTGCCTCCCACATGGCCAAGAGGGAAGGCCACCACCGCCGCCATGGTGTCCGCCCGGGATCCGACCATGCAGACCACCATCCAGGGCCGCCACCCTGGCAGCCATGTCCAGGACACCGCCCACCACCGACATCACGACATACCCACCACGGGGTAGCAAGAGTGAAATGTGACTCTTTTCACTCCTAGCGCGGCATTAGCCATAGAGCCTTGGTCAGTGCCTCCATGGTAGGAGGCGCCCACACCTGCATCCCCAGCCAGTCCTGGTGGACCAAGGGGGACACAACCTTGTGGCTACCGACGGCCACCGCCGATCATGCTCGCACGACGCTATGCTCGTGCCCTCTGGCACTGATCTGTCAAACATAGTAGAGGTGCCCTCACCACCACCATCGGCCATCGTACCTGCATGGAAAGGCACCCCGGTGCTCGCGGGCACCACCCGGACCGAGCCCACCATCACGCACCTAGAGCCGGAGCTCCAACCCGCCCCGGGCCCCAAGCTGGTCCACCCCAGCATGAGTCCCATGTCCCGACCATCTCCGCCGCACGACTCACCCACGTCACCGGCCTAAACCTAGGAGAAAGGAGGAGCACCACTGATGTCTACTACGCAACTTTGTTTATCAATCCTTGTAGACTCGTGTTGGGCCTCCAAGCGCAGAGTTTTGTAGGACAGTAGCAATTTTCCCTCAAGTGGATGACCTAAGGTTTATCAATCCATGGGAGGTGTAGGATGAAGATGGTCTCTCTCAAACAACCCTAGTGGCGGGAGGAGCAATAGGCATACTAATAAAATCATTGTTATTAGTATTGGAAAAATCACACAACTTGGTGTTCTCTTGAGTCATCGTGACTACGCAAATAAGATTGCAAACAAGGAAGAGATCCGGCAAGAAAAAGAGGGCGAAGAAAACAGCAAATTGGTGAAGTGGGGGAGAGGAAAACGAGAGGCAAATGGCAAATAATGCAATTGCAAGCAGATGAGATTTGTGATTAGGAACCTGGTAGATGATGATGGAGTCCCCTCGGTGCCTACGATAGGCACGTAGAAGAGACTGCTTCCTCCCCGGCAATGGCGCCAGAAAAGAGCTTGATGTCTACTACGCAACTTTATTCTTGTAGACTCGTGCTGGGCTTCCAAGCGCAGAGTTTTGTAGGACAGTAGCACTTTTCCCTCAAGTGGATGACATAAGGTTTATCAATCCGTGGGAGGTGTAGGATGAAGATGGTCTCTCTCAAACAACCCTGCAATCAAATATAAGAAATCTCTTGTGTCCCCAACACACCCAATACAATGGCAAATTGTATAGGTGCACTAGTTCGGCGAAGAGATGGTGATACAAGTGCAATATGGATGGTAGATATAGTTTTTTATAATCTGAAAATATAAAAACAGCAAGGTAGCAAGTAACAAAAGTGAGCACAAACGGTATTGCAATGCTTGAAAACAAGGCCTAGGGTCCGTACTTTCGCTAGTGCAATCTCTCAACAATGCTAATATAATTGGATCACATAACCATCCCTCAATGTGCAACGAAGAATAACTCCAAAGTTCTTATCTAGTGGAGAGCATAAGAATAAATTGTTTGTAGGGTATGAAACCACCTTAAAGTTATCCTTTCCGATCGATCTATCCAAGAGTTCGTACTAACATAACCAAGTTATCCTTTCCGATCGATCTATCCAAGAGTTCGTACTAATATAACCAAGTTATCCTTTCCGATCAATCTATCTAAGAGTTCGTACTAGAATAACACCATATGATACGCATCAACCAACTCTAATGTCACCTAGATACTCCAATGTCACCACAAGTATCCATGAGTTAATTATACGATACGCATCAAACAATTTCAGATTCATAATACTCAATCCAACACAAAGAACCTCAAAGAGTACCCCAAGATTTCTATCGGAGAAAGTAGGGCAAGAACGTGTATCAACCCCTATGCATAGATTACCCCAATGTCACCGCGGGAATCCGCAAGTTGAGTACCAAAACATATATCAAGTGAATCAATAGAACACCCCATTGTCACCACGGGTATCCACATGCAAGACATATATATCAAGTGTTCTCAAATCCAATATTCAATCCAACATAACGATATCTCAAAGGGAATGATTAAATTCATCACAACAAGATAGTAAGGGAAACACACCATATGATCAAACTATATTAACAAAGCCCGTGATACATCAAGATCATGACATCTCAAGAACACGAGAGAGAGAGATTAGACACATAGCTACTGGTACATACCCTCAGCCCCGAGGGTGGACTACTCCCTCCTCGTCATGGCCTTTGCCGGCATGATGAAGATGGCCACCGGAGATGGATTCTCCTCTCCGGCAGGGTACTGGAATGCGTCCAGATTGGTTTTTCGTCGATACATAGAGTTACGGCGGTGGAGCGGAGAGTCTAGGGTTATTTTTTGGGGTTTATAGGCGTCGGAGGCGCTGGAGGGGGTGCCCGAGGTACCCATCACCCACCAGGGCGCGCCAGGGGGCCTCTGGCGCGCCCATGTGGGTGTTGGCCACCCTGGGCCCCCTCTTCTGGTGTTCTTTGGCCCATCTGGTTTCTTCTGGTCCGTAAAAAATCCACAAAAATCTCCGCAGCGTTTCATCTCTGTATGGTACTGATTTCCTACGAAGTAAAAAACAAGCAAAAACAGCAACTGGCACTTTGGCACTAGGTCAATAGGTTAGTCCCAAAAAAATGATATAAAGTTGTAATAAAAGGATTGTAAAACATCCAAGAATGATAATATAGCAGCATGGAACAAGCAAAAATTATAGATACATTGGAGGCGTATCAAGCATCCCCAAGCTTAATTCCTACTCGTCCTCGAGTAGGTAAATGATAAAAACAAATTTTTTGATGTGGAATGCTGCCTAACATGTTCATCATATTCTTTTCTTTTGTATATCATGGACATTTGGACTTGTAAATGATTCAAAGCAATAGTCTAGTTTTAACATAATGACTTCAATACTCAAGCATGTCAACAAGCAACCATGTCTTTCAAAATATCAACACTAAAGAAAGTTATCCCTAGCCCATCATGCTCAATCATTGATCCATTCATGAAACACACTCAAATATTAGCTATGACCAATGCTCAAGTACGATCATAGTGCCCCCTAGTTGGTGCTTATAAGAGAAGATGGAGACTCAAAGTAAAAATAAAAATTGCATAAAGTAAATAGATAGGCCCTTCGCAGAGGGAAGTAGGGATTTGTAGAGGTTCCAGAGCTCAAAGTTTTAAATTGAGAGAGAAAAAATATTTTGGGTGGCATGCTTTTCCTGTCAACGAAAACGACAAAGTAGCTCACAATACTTTCCATGGTAGATATATCATAGGCGGTTCCCAAACAGAAAATAAAGTTTATTCCTTTTTCCACGAAACTTTCACTTTCCATGGCGGGCCGTATCCACGGTTGCCTTCCATACCAACACTTTCCAAGGAATTTATTATTTGACAACATAAAGTAAATATTTTTTTTCTTTTTCATTTCGGGAATGGGCATTCCTATTACCGCCGCACTCTCGTGCAATGACAAGTGAATAAACACTCATCTTGAGAAGAACACATCTAGCATGGAAAAATATTGGACACTCCCCACCGTTTCATGAGCGGTACGACCACACAAAAGAGAAAATTTATTTTGAAAATTTAGAGATGGGACATACAAATTTTCTTGGAACGGCATCGAAATACCGCATATAGGTAGGTATGGTGGACTCATACGGCAAAACTTGGTTTAAGGATCACAAGTAGTATTTCTACTTAGTACAAATGAAGGCTAGCAAAAGATTGGGAAGCAACCAAACCAAGAAACGAAAAAAACACATAAGTGAGCACTGAACATAACTAACACCGAATAATGCACCACAAGTAGGATGTAACTTCATTGCATAACTATTGACTTTTGTGCATGCATAGGGAATCACAAACCTTAACACCAATATTCCTACTAAGCATAATTACTCACTAACATGACTCACACATTACTATCATCATGTTTCAAAACTATAACAAGGAATCAAGTTTAATTTGTCCAATGATCTTCATGAAAGTTTTTATTATATCCTCCTTGGATATCTATCACTTTGGGACTAGTTTCGTATATTTCCATTGCTTTTTGGCAAGCTCAAACAAATTTAAGTGAAGCACATGAGCATAAAGATTTCATCTCTCAAATAGGTATAAGTGAAGCATGAGAGGATTTCTTCAAAATTTAACTAACTCTCAAATTAATCTAAGTGAAGCATGAGAGCATTTCTACAAAATTTTCCAAGCACACCGTGCTCAAAAAGATATAAGTGAAGCACTAGAGCAATTCATATAGCTCAAAAAGTTTGAATGAAGCACATAGAGCAATTCTAACAAATCGTAGCATGATTGTGGCTCTCTCAAATAAGTGTGTACTGCAAGGATACAAAGGAAAAGCTAAAAAACAAAGCAAGCGAAGATACAAGACGCTCCAAGCAACACACATGATATGTGACGAATAAAAATATAGTTCCAAGTAAAATACCGATGGTCGTTAGAAGAAAGATGGGATGCCACTCGGGGCATCACCAAGCTTAGTTGCTTGTTACTCTTTGGATATATCTTGGGGGTGCGGTAGCATCCCCAAGCTTAGGTTCTTGCTACTCCTTATTCCTTCATCCATCGTGATATCACCCAAAACTTGAAAACTTCAATCACACAAAACACAACAAAATCTTCGTGAGATCCGTTAGTATAAGAAAGCGAATCACTACTTTAGGTACTGTTGTAAACCCATTAAAATTTTATAATTGCATTATAACTACTGTATTTTAGCTTTACCATGGCTTATACCTCCAAATACAAATCATAGATTCATCAAAACAAGCACACAACGCAACGAAAACAGAATCTGTCTCAAACAGAACAGTCTGTAGTAATCTATACTCTACCCATACTTATGTAACTCTAAAAATTCTGAAAAATTAGGAAAGCGTAAGGAATTTGTATATAAACACTGTGTTAGAATTTCAGCTCAAGATCACGTTCCAGCAAAAAATTAAAATTTATATACTGGACGCAAAGTTTCTGTTTCAGATATAGCATCACTTCTACTCATCCTATGAATCATCCTAACGGTTCTACTTGGCACAAACACTAAATAAACCATAAAAACACAATCATAACAGAGGCATAATTGTTTCAACACTCAAAAACAGAAAGGAAAAAGCAAAAATTTATTTATTCATTGGGTTGCCTCCCAACAAGCGCTATCGTTTTACGCCCCTAGCTAGGCATATTGGATAGATTCAAGTATTGTCATCTTTGGTTTTAGATCCATAGGATGACCTCATGATTGATTCATATGGTGGCTTAATTCTTGTTATAGTTAAGTGTTCCATACCCTTTCTCAAGGGAAATTGAAAACGAATATTGCCTTCTTTCATATCAATCACGGCACCTATAGTGCGTAAAAACGGTCTACCAAGTATAATGGGACAAGACGGATTGCAATCAATATCAAGTACAATAAAATAAATGGGCACATAATTCCTATTTCCAAGAATAATAACATCATTAATTCTTCCCAAAGGTTTTTTCATAGTAGAATCCGCCAAGTGCAAATTAAGAGAACATTCTTCCATGTTGGTAAGACCAAGCACATCACATAGAGATTTCGGAATCGTGGAAACACTAGCACCTAGATCACAGAAAGCAAAGCATTCATAATTTTTAATCTTGACCTTAATGGTGGGTTCCCACTCATCATGTAATTTTCTAGGAATAGAAATCTCCAACTCCAACTTTTCTTCAAAAGATTTCATCATGGCATCAACGATATGTTTAGTAAAAGCTTTATTTTGCTCATAAGCATGTGGTGAATTCAAAATAGATTGCAACAAAGAAATACATTCAATCAAGGAGCAGCTATCATAGTTAAAATCTTTGCAATCCAAGATAGTGGGCACATCACTAGTTAAAGTTTTAACCTCTCCAAACCCACTTTCAGCAAAATTTTCATCAAGATTTTCACCCTCCAAATTATCGGGACACCTTCTAGGTAAAGTTGACTCTACTTCAGTCCCTTCATTATCAATTTTAACATTACTAAACAAGGAATCAATAGAAGAAACACCAATCACTTTAAGATCTTCATCATTTTTATAGATGCAATCACTAGGAGACGATTTTTCTAAGATTTCTCTTTTAGCTCTAAGCATAGTGGTTCTTTTCTTACTTTCATCCGTAGAGACATATAAAGCTTTAATAGATTCAACAATCTTAGGCAGAGAAGCTTTCAACTTGAGATTTTCAACATCAGGAGAAATTCTAACAATGCTTCTAGACATATCATCAATCTTATTCAACTTTTTTTCTATCGTAGTATTGAAAGCCTTTTGCGCATTGATAAATTCTTTAATATTACTCTCAAGATCAGAGGTGTTCCTATTATTATCGTAGGAAGAATTGCCATAGGAATTACCATAATTATTAGAGGAATTTCTAGGAAAAGGCCTAGGATTAAAATTACCTCTATAAGCAATGTTATTGAAATTGTTGCGCGAGACAAAATTCACATCTATGGATTCACTATTTTGCTCAATCAAAGTAGACAAAGGCACATCATTAAGATCAATAGGAGCATTTTTACTAGCAACCAATTTCATCAAAGCATCAACTTTATCACTCAAAGTACTAATTTCCTCTACCGAATTAACCTTTTTACTAGTAGGTGCTCTTTCGGGATGCCATTGAGAATAATTAGCCATGATATTATTTAGCAATTTAGTAGCTTCACCCAAAGTAATCTCCATAAAAGTACCACCCGCGGCGGTATCTAAAAGATTTCTAGAGACAAAATTCAATCCCGCATAAATTTTTTGTATGATGATCCAAAGATTCAAACCATGTGTAGGACAATTTCTTATCATCAACTTTATTCTTTCCCAAGATTGGGAACATGTTCATGCTCAATTTGCTTAAAATTCATGATTTGCGTCCTAAGGGAAATAATTTTCGCGGGAGGAAAATACTTAGTGATAAAAGCATCCTTGCACTTATTCCAAGAATCAATACTATTGCGAGGCAAAGATGAAAACCAAATTTTTGCACGATCCCGCAAGGAAAAAAGAAATAGTTTCAACTTGACAATATCATTGTCCACATCTTTTTTCTTTTGCATATCACACAATTCAATGAAAGTGTGTAGATGGGACGCTGCATCCTCATTAGGATTACCGGCAAATTGATCTTTCATGACAAGATTCAAAAAAGCAGCATTAATATCACAAGACTCCGCACTAGTGGCGGGAGGAGCAATAGGCATACTAATAAAATCATTGTTATTAGTATTGGAAAAATCACACAACTTGGTGTTCTCTTGAGTCATCGTGACTACGCAAATAAGATTGCAAACAAGGAAGAGATCCGGCAAGAAAAAGAGGGCGAAGAAAACGGCAAATTGGTGAAGTGGGGGAGAGGAAAACGAGAGGCAAATGGCAAATAATGCAATTGCAAGCAGATGAGATTTGTGATTAGGAACCTGGTAGATGATGATGGAGTCCCCTCGGTGCCTACGATAGGCACGTAGAAGAGACTGCTTCCTCCCCGGCAATGGCGCCAGAAAAGAGCTTGATGTCTACTACGCAACTTTATTCTTGTAGACTCATGCTGGGCCTCCAAGCGCAGAGTTTTGTAGGACAGTAGCACTTTTCCCTCAAGTGGATGACATAAGGTTTATCAATCCGTGGGAGGTGTAGGATGAAGATGGTCTCTCTCAAACAACCCTGCAATCAAATATAAGAAATCTCTTGTGTCCCCAACACACCCAATACAATGGCAAATTGTATAGGTGCACTAGTTCGGCGAAGAGATGGTGATACAAGTGCAATATGGATGGTAGATATAGTTTTTTATAATCTGAAAATATAAAAACAGCAAGGTAGCAAGTAACAAAAGTGAGCACAAACGGTATTGCAATGCTTGAAAACAAGGCCTAGGGTCCGTACTTTCGCTAGTGCAATCTCTCAACAATGCTAATATAATTGGATCACATAACCATCCCTCAATGTGCAACGAAGAATAACTCCAAAGTTCTTATCTAGCGGAGAGCATAAGAAGAAATTGTTTGTAGGGTATGAAACCACCTTAAAGTTATCCTTTCCGATCGATCTATCCAAGAGTTCGTACTAACATAACCAAGTTATCCTTTCCGATCGATCTATCCAAGAGTTCGTACTAATATAACCAAGTTATCCTTTCCGATCAATCTATCTAAGAGTTCGTACTAGAATAACACCATATGATACGCATCAACCAACTCTAATGTCACCTAGATACTCCAATGTCACCACAAGTATACATGAGTTAATTATACGATACGCATCAAACAATTTCAGATTCATAATACTCAATCCAACACAAAGAACCTCAAAGAGTACCCCAAGATTTCTATCGGAGAAAGTAGGACAAGAACGTGTATCAACCCCTATGCATAGATTACCCCAATGTCACCGCGGGAATCCGCAAGTTGAGTACCAAAACATATATCAAGTGAATCAATAGAACACCCCATTGTCAACACGGGTATCCACATGCAAGACATATATATCAAGTGTTCTCAAATCCAATATTCAATCCAACATAACGATATCTCAAAGGGAAAGATTCAATTCATCACAACAAGATAGTAAGGGAAACACACCATACGATCCAACTATATTAACAAAGCCCATGATACATCAAGATCATGACATTTCAAGAACACGAGAGAGAGAGAGATTAGACACATAGCTACTGGTACATACCCTCAGCCCCGAGGGTGGACTACTCCCTCCTCGTCATGGCCTCCGCCGGCATGATGAAGATGGCCACCGGAGATGGATTACCCTCTCCGGCAGGGTACTGGAACGCGTCCAGATTGGTTTTTCGTCGATACATAGAGTTACGGCGGCGGAGCGGAGAGTCTAGGGTTATTTTTTGGGGTTTCCGAATATTTGGGAATTTATAGGCGTCGGAGGCGCTGGAGGGGGTGCCCGAGGTACCCAGCACCCACCAGGGCACGCCAGGGGGCCTCTGGCGCGCCCATGGTGGTGCTGGCCACCCTGGGCCCCCTCTTCTGGTGTTCTTTGGCCCATCTGGTTTCTTCTGGTCCGTAAAAAATCGACAAAAATCCCCGCGGCATTTCATCTGTGTATGGTACTGATTTCCTGCGAAGTAAAAAACAAGCAAAAACAGCAACTGGCACTTTGGCACTATGTCAATAGGTTAGTCCCAAAAAATGATATAAAGTCGTAATAAAAGGATTGTAAAACATCCAAGAATGATAATATAACAGCATGGAACAAGCAAAAATTATAGATACGTTGGAGACGTATCAACCACCACCCGCACCGTGATACGTCTCCAACGTATCTATAATTTTTGTTTGTTCCATGCTGTTATATTGTCATTCTTGGATGTTTTACAATAATTTTATAATAACTTTATATCATTTTTTTGGACTAACCTTTGGACATAGTGCCAAAGTGCCAGTTGCTGTTTTTGCTTGTTTTTTACTTCACAGAATATCAGTACCAAACGGAGTCCAATCGCGACGTAACTTTTTGGAGATTTTTTTTGGACCAGAAGACACCCAGTGGGCCAAAGAAGTGCCGGAGAGGTGGGTTGTGGAGGCCACAACCCACCAGGGCGCGCCCTCATGGGCTGTGCCCTCCACGGGGCCCCCCTCCACCGCCTCTGATGCCTATAAATTCCCAAATATTCAGAAAACCCTAGGGAAGTCGACGAAACACTATTCCAGCCGCCGCAAGTTCCAGAACCTCGAGATCCAATCTAAACACCATCACGGAGGGGTTCATCATCTTCATAGGTGCCTCTCCGATGATGCGTGAGTAGTCCACCATAGACCTACGGGTCCATAGGCAGTAGCTAGATGGCTTCCTCTCTCTCTCTTATGAATCTCAATACAATGGTCTATTGGAGATCTATTTGATGTAAACTTTTGCGGTGTGTTTGTTGGGATCCGATGAATTTTGAGTTCATGATCAGTTTCTATCCATGAATATTATTTGAGTCTTCATTGATCTCTTATATGCATGATTACTTATAGCCTTGTATTTCTTCTTCGAATCTTTGGTTTAGTTAGGCCGACTAGATCGATTTTTCTTGCCATGGGAAGAGGTGCTTTGTGATGGGTTCGATCTTGCGGTGTCCTTTCCCAGTGACAGAAGGGGCAGCAAGGCACGCATGTATCATTGCCATTAAGGATAATAAGATGGGGTCTATTCCTACATGAATAGATCTTGTCTACATCATGTCATCGTTCTTATTGCATTACTCCATTTTTCCATGAACTTAATACACTAGATGCATGCTGGATAGCGGTGGATGTGTGGAGTAATAGTGGTAGATGCAGGCAGGAGTCAGTCTACTTATCTTGGACGTGATGCCTATAATGATCATCGCCTTGGATATCGTCATGATTATTTTATCTTCTATCAATTGCTCAATAGTAATTTGTTCACCCACCGTGCGCTATACTCATGAGAGAAGCCACTAGTGAATCCTACGGCCCCCGGGTCTACTTTTCCAACATATTGCTTTCCGATCTATCTTTTTGCCTCTTTGTTTTCAGATCTACAAAACCAAAAACCCAAAAACATATTGCTGCACTTTTTATTTTGCGTTCTTGAGAGATCTATCTCTCCTATCTATCACTACCTAATCTATCTTTTTACCGTAGAGAGATTGATAACCTCTCTTTCGCGTCGGGTTGCAAGTATTTGTTATTTCTGTGCAGGTGCTGCTTATTGGGTGGTGGTGATCCTCCTACTGGGTCGATAACCTTGGTTTCATAACTGAGGGAAATACTTATCGTCGCTGTGCTGCATCATCCCTTCCTCTTTGGGGAAATACCGACGCAATCTCAAGCCACGTCAAAGGAATTTCTGGCGCCGTTGCCGGGGAGGAAGCGGTCTCTTATTCATGCCAATCTCAGGCGCCGAGGAGACACCATCATCATCTACCAGGTTCCTAATCACAAATCGCATCTCCTTGCAATTACATTATTTGCCATTTGCCCCTTGTTTTCCTCTCCCCCGCTTCACCAATTTGCCGTTTTATTCGCCCTCTTTTTTGTTTGCCTTTTTTCTCGCCGGATCTCTTTTTGTTTGCTTGTTTGCTATCTTTGCTTGTGTTGCCACGTGCCTTCTATTTGCTTGCATCTTCGCTTGCTAAAAATCTATTGATATGGATCCTCATCCACTTGCTAATCTTTTCAAAAGACCAAATTATGATGAACCAATTGCTAGTGAGTTGAGTGAACTTGATTATCTCTATGAAGTTTTGTTTGAAAATCATGAATCTGAGAATTTTGATGAAGTGTTGAAAGAAGAAATTTATAAGGTGATTCATGATAGCTCCTTGATTGAAAAGCATGATTGCAATGTTGCTAGTATGAATTCTCTAAATATCCATGATGCTAATAATATGCAAAGCCACAAGCTTGGGGGTGCTATGTTTGATGAAGATGATATTTCTAGTCCCCCAAGTTTTGATGAGCAAATTTATTATGATGATTGCATGCCTCCTATTTATGATGATGGTGATGACACGTATGCTATAATGAGTAATGATAACCATGAAACTTATCATCATGGTTTTAATTTGCAATGTGGTTATGTCAATCAAGTATCTCATGATAGTTATTTTGTTGAGTTTGCTCCCACTACCATGGATGATAAGGAATTTGCTTATGAGGAGAGTAATGAAAATTCTATGCTTGTTCATCATGAAAAGAATGATTTATGTGATAGTTATATTGTTGAATTCCTTCATGATGCTACTGAAATTTATTATGAGGGAGGAACATATGCTTGTAGTAATTGCAATAATATCAAGTTTCCTCTCTATGTGTTCAAAGTTTTAAAGTTATGCTTGTTTTGCCTTCCTATGCTAGTTGATTCTTGTTCCCATAAATTGTTTGCTCACAAAATCCCTATGCATAGGAAGTGGGTTAGACTTAAATGTGTTTGTCATGCTATTCATGATGCTATTTTGCATATTTCAATTACTACTTTTTATGTGAGCATCATTGAAATCATTATGCATAGCTAGGGGCGTAAAACAATAACGCTTGTTGGGAGGCAACCCAATGAATAAATTTATTTTCTTCTTTTTATTTATGTTTTTGAGTGTTGACACAATTATTCCTCTGTTATAATTGTGTTTTTAGGGTTTATTTAGTTTTTGTGCCTAGTAGAGCCTTTAGGATGATTCATAAGATGAGTTGAAGCGATGCTGAATCTGAACATAAACTTTTCGTCCAGTATATGAATTTCTATTTTTTACTCGGACGTGATCTAGAGATGAAATTTTAACACAGTGTTTCTATAAAAATTACTTACGTTGTCCTAATTTTTCAGAATTTTTAGAGTTACAGAAGTATGGTTAGAGTACAGATTACTACAGACTGTCCTGTTTAAGACAGATTCTGTTTTTGTTGCATTGTGTGCTTGTTTTGATGAATCTATGGGTTATATTGAAGGGTATGAGCCATGGTAAAGTTAAAATACAGTAGTTATAATGCAATAATAAAATATGAATGGGTTTGCAACAGCACCTAAAGTAGTGATTTGCTTTATTATAATAACGGATCTCACGAAGATTTTGTTGAGTTTTGTGTGAATGAAGTTTTCAAGTTTTGGGTGAGATCACGATGGATGAAAGAATAAGGAGTGAAAAGAGCCTAAGCTTGGGGACGCTACAGCACCCCCAAGATATATCCAAAGAGAAACAAGCAACTAAGCTTGGGGATGCCCCCGAGTGGCATCCCCTCTTTCTTCTAACAACCATCGGTATTTTACTTGGAGCTATATTTTTATTCGTCACATATCATGAGTTTTTCTTGGAGCGTCTTGTACCATTTGAGTCTTTGCTTGATTTGCTTTTTAGTTTGTCACTTGTATCCTTGCTGGACACACCTATTTGGGAGAGCCAAAATTATGCTATGATTTGTTAGAATTGCTCTCTATGTTTCACTTAAACTTTTTGAGCTAAAGAATTGCTCTAGTGCTTCACTTATATCTTTTTGAGCACGGTGTGCTTGGAAATTTTTGTAGAAATACTCTCATGCTTCACTTAGATTAATTTGAGAGCTAGTAAATTTTGAAGAAATCCTCTCATGCTTCACTTATGCCTTTTTGAGAGATGAAATCTTTAAGCTCACGTGCTTCACTTAGATTTGTTTGAGCTTGTCAAAAAGCAATGACAATATATGAAACTAGTCCCAAAGTGATAGATATCCATGGAGGATATAATAAAAACTTTCATGAAGATCATTGGACAAATTAAACTTTATTCCTTGTAACAATTTTGAAACATGATGATAGTAATATGTGAGTCATGTTAGTGAGTAATTATGCTTTAGTAGGAATATTGTTGTTAAGGTTTGTGATTCCCTATGCATGCACGAAAGTCAATAGTTATGCAATGAAGTTACATCCTACTTATGGTGCATTATTCGGTGTTAGTTATGCTCAATGCTCGTTTAAGTGAATTTTCGTTACTTGGCTTGGTTGCTTCTCAATCTATTTGCTAGCCTCCATTTGTACTAAGTAGAAATACTTCTCCAAAATCCTTAAACCAAGTTTTGCCTTATGAGTCCATCATACCTACCTATATACGGTATTTACATGCCGTTCCAAGCAAATTTGTATGTGCCATCTCTAAATTTTCAAAATAAATTTTCTCTTTTGTGTGCTCGTACCGCTCATGAAACGGTAGGGAGTGTCCAATATTTTTCCATGCTAGATGTGTTATTCTCAAGATGAGTGTTTATTCACTTGTCATTGCACGAGAGTGCGGTGGTAATAGGGATGCCAATTCCCGTAATGAAAAGGAAAAAAATATTTACTTTATGTTGTCAAATAATAAAATCCTTGGAAAGTGTTGGTATGGAAGGCAACCGTGGATACTGCTCGCCATGGAATGCGAAAGTTTGGTGCAAAAAGGAATAAACTTTATTTTCTGTTTGGGAACCGCCTATGATATATCTAGCATGGAAAGTATTGTGATCTACTTTGTCGTTTTCGTTGACAGGACAGGCATGCCACCCAAAATATTTTTCTCTCTCATTTTAAAACCTTGAGCTCTGGCACCTCTATAAATCCCTACTTCCCTCTGCGAAGGGCCTATCTATTTACTTTGTGCAATTTTTATTTTTACTTTGAGTCTCCATCTTCTCTTATAAAGCACCAACTAGGGGGCACTATGATCGTACTTGAGCATTGGGCATAGCTAATAGTTGAGTGTGTTTCATGAATGGATCAATGATTGAGCATGATGGGCTAGGGATAACTTTCTTTAGTGTTGATATTTTGAAAGACATGGTTGCTTGTTGGCATGCTTGAGTATTGAAGTCATTATGTTAAAACTAGACTATTGCCTTGAATCATCTATAAGTCCAAATGTCCATGCTATACAAAAGAAAAGAATATAAGATGAACATGTTAGGCAGCATTCCACATAAAAAATTCTGTTTTTATCATTTACCTACTCGAGGACGAGTAGGAATTAAGCTTGGGGATGCCGATACGTCTCCAACGTATCTATAATTTTTGCTTGTTCCATGCTGTTATATTATCATTCTTGGATGTTTTACAATCATTTTATAATAACTTTATATCATTTTTTTGGACTAACCTATTGACATAGTGCCAAAGTGCCAGTTGCTGTTTTTGCTTGTTTTTTACTTCGCAGAATATTAGTACCAAACGGAGTCCAATCGCGACGAAACTTTTTGGAGATTTTTTTGGACCAGAAGACACCTAGTGGGCCAAAGAAGTGCCAGAGAGGTGGGTTGTGGAGGCCACAACCCACCAGGGCACGCCAGGGGGCCCCCGGCGTGCCCTGATGGGTTGTGCCCTCCATGGGGCCCCCCTCCACCGCCTCTCATGCCTATAAATTCCCAAATATTCAGAAAACCCTAGGGGAGTCGACGAAATACAGTTCCAGCTGCCGCAAGTTCTAGAACCTCGAGATCCAATCTAAACACCATCACGGAGGGGTTCATGTTCTTCATAGGTGCCTCTCCGATGATGTGTGAGTAGTCCACCATAGACCTACTGGTCCATAGGCAGTAGCTAGATGGCTTCCTCTCTCTCTTATGATTCCCAATACAATGGTCTCTTGGAGATCTATTCGATGTAAACTTTTGCGGTGTGTTTGTTGGGATCCAATGAATTTTGAGTTCATGATCAGTTCCTATCCATGATTATTATTTGAGTCTTCTTTGATCTCTTATATGCATGATTACTTATAGCCTCGTATTTCTTCTTCGATTCTTTGGTTTAGTTAGGCCGCCTAGATTGATTTTTCTTGCCATGGGAAGAGGTACTTTGTGATGGGTTCGATCTTGCGGTGTCCTTTCCAAGTGACAGAAGGGGCAGCAAGGTACGCATGTATCGTTGCCATTAAGGATAACAAGATGGGGTCTATTCCTACATGAATAGATCTTGTCCTCATCATGTCATAGTTCTTATTGCATTACTCCGTTTTTCCATGAACTTAATACACTAGATGCATGCTGGATAGCGGTCGATGTGTGGAGTAATAGTGGTAGATGCAGGCAGGAGTCGGTCTACTTATCTTGGACGTGATGCCTATCTAATGATCATTGCCTTGGATATCGTCATGATTATTTGATCTTCTATCAATTAATCAAAGTAATTTGTTCACCCACCGTGCGCTTTACTCATCAGAGAAGCCACTAGTGAATCCTACGGCCCCCGGGTCTACTTTTTCAACATATTGCTTTCCCATCTATCTTTTTGCCTCTTTGTTTTCAGATCTACAAAACCAAAAACCCAAAAACATATTGCTACACTTTTTATTTTCTCGTTTTATTTTGCGTTCTTGAGAGATCTATCTCTCCTATCTATCACTACCTAATCTATCTTTTTACCGTAGAGAGATTGACAACCTCTCTTTCGCGTCGGGTTGCAAGTATTTGTTATTTGTGTGCAGGTGCTGCTTATTGGGTGGTGGTGATCCTCCTACTAGTTCGATAACCTTGGTTTCTTAACTGAGGGAAATACTTACCGTCGCTGTGCTGCATCATCCCTTCCTCTTTGGGGAAATACCGACACAGTCTCAAGCCACGTCACACCGCGTCGTTGAACACCAACCACAACCGCTTGAGCCGCAGCGGTCGCCTAGCCAGCGAGTGCATCCACCGCACGACGACCAAGCCAGATCACGACAGGGTGCACGTCAACCCCACCAAGAAATAGCCCACAACCCGGCAGATTCATGCCCACGACCATCAATTGAAGCTGTTGAGTGCATCACTGTCGTTGCCACTGCCCGTCGTGCATGCCCCACCATGCCACGGGCGGGCCCGGTCAAGCCAGCATCTGCCCCCAGCCCGCGCCACCGCAGCCCTCGTCGGCTTCCGCCGGGATCTTATGGAGACGTCACCGTAGCTAGAAACACTCCCGCATCGACGCAGCAGCACGCCCCACCACCAATTTATCGCATCCGCCGCCGCTTCGTCGCACCACCCCGCACGAGCGCCGCGCTCCTCACCGGCTCGTTGCATCCCGCATCGCAGGACACCAGGGGAGGAGGGGAAAGGGCCCAACCACCATCGACGCCAGCCAGGAGAAGGCGGCGAGGAGGACGGAGGTGAGAATGAGGCACTATCAGGCGGCGACTAGAGTTTCGCTCTGCTGCCCACGAGAGCGGCCCGGGCGAACAGGGGAGGTTTTTTTTTCGAGTCCATGTGACCGAGGGCATCCTCTTTATTGGTGTTAAAATGTTATTCTCAATTCATAGTGCTGGATTGTATTATTTTATTTGATAGAATATTGTTATGGAAGTAATTGCATATATTGTGTGAGCTTCACAAAACGTACCTAAACAGAAAGGTAAATTATATAACTTTAGTTTTCTCAATTGTATATGGTCCAACAAAGGAAAATCATATATATGGAAGATGCCATAGTGAGAAAACATAACTTGAAAAAAAATAACATTTATATGCAAGACATATATTTCATGTCCCAAAGAATATGAAATTGAATAACAATTCACATTCGAGTTTTACTTGAATTCAACACATATGTTAATCTACAATTCAGCTTGTCTCATGGAATAGTTTTTAAATAAAAATCCCCTTCTCTTCTCTTCTTTACAAAATTATTTTATTCCCTTTGTACTATAAAGCCCCACAGTGCACGCCCTAACATTGCTTTTGAGTTGACAATCAAGTTTCATACCTCAATTAATAAATAATTTTTAATAAAGAATATATTTTTGTTTCCAACTTATCGTGCCACTATGATTCAGTAAAGGAAATTATAAAATGGATATGTCTGTATATTATTTTTTTGGAAAGCATATACCTTTTATAGTAAAAAAATGTCATATGTATTAAAATACTTAAACAAACAACATTACACCATGTTTATTGTATAAGATATTCATTAAGTATTGTGTTTGACATTAACAAAATTTGACCGGCATAGAAAAGACACACTTGACGATGAGTACATAGGAATACCACAAATATCTTTTGGCTTATCACATAAATTTAGCTTCATTGACCGGATTAATTTCACTTAAAGCCTACGTTTATAACATGCGAACAACTAAACTAATGCAACATATGAATGAGCCGCGACACAGAACCTTCCACGCTACAAGATAGGGCATGAAAAAACTAACACATTACGGGGAATCAGTTCTCGCATGCTTTATATGCATAGTGAAACATATAAGTTTCATCTTCTTGATTTTCATAAACATTCATCTACTCTCCTTGAAATAGTTTCTCCATCTCCCCAATGAGAATTCTACACTACAAAAATAAAGAAACATTGCACATATATAAGACATTTACCACAAAAACTCCAAGGCTAGTACCTAAAACCAACCGTATTTGTTATTGAACCCCTTCCTCCTAGTGTGATCTTTTGTATGAGGTACATGCATGTCAATTGTAATTCATTTTTTCATGAATTGTTTTTGGTTCATATTTGAATGGTAGCCAGAAATTGTCTTGTCAACACTGACCAAAACGTCGATAAGCAAAAATTGTGTTTGCTTGGGCTCAAATCAAACATACCTTATGCTACATTCAATATAGATTAAAACGACTAAAGATTAGAAATATAAATTGTACCGATTTCAAATGTTTTTTCTAACATGAATCATTTATTGCATTGAATGGGCTTGCTTTGTGCTAACATGCACTCCCTCTGTCCCACAATATAAGACGTATTTGCAAGCTAAAATAGCTTGCAAAAACATATTATATTTTTGTACGGAGGGAGTAGTTAAGAAGTTCTTATATACAAACAAAAGAGGAAAGGGTGCACTGCATAAACCATGTTTGCGTAATATAGCTATATTACGATGCAGGGTTTGAGGGTATTAAATTAGGAAGGGTACCAAATGAGGTTATGAGTTCCCCTTTGCTCCTTCGAACTCTTGAAATGAGGTCACCTAGTAAAGTATATTTAAATTATCGTGCACATGAATTTAGCAAGAAAATAAAAGCAATTCATATTAATAAAAGCAATCCAATTTATACCCATGGATTGCGCCATCCCTGATTGTAGCAACCCGACTTATAAGTTAGCAGTGTCTTTAATATTTCAAAATGACACACCATTCATACTCAAATCACCGAGAGGCACAGATTTTACCTTTCTAATAAAAGCAACTAAGGCCTCCCAGGGTATATCATTGAGGTAATATCATGGAAGTCATAGAACTTGCGTCGCATGTTCAATTTGGCGCTAGAACTTTCAAAATAGGTTTTGTGGTCATATAACATGTCATTACGTGCAAATACGGTCACCAAATTTGTGTGCAGGCGTATCTGTGTGTATGGGCCCATCGGTTAGTGAGTGATGGCGTGCATTTTTACTGAAAATACCCTCATATATTTTTAAACCAACGACCACGATGTATTTTTACATCAGACCCCTCATGTTTTTTAATTTGCAAAAAAAGGAGACCACTCTAAATTAAAATATAAAAAGAAGGCACCCGGTCTCTAACCCGCGCCGCACGGTTCGACGACTAGCCAGTCTAGCTACTCCACCATTCATGTTCCATTGTGTAAATTCACAAAAAAAAACAGTTTTGCAATGTGTACATTGGATAACAAACTTATATTTTTATTGAGATGGATAACAAACTTATATGTATTGAACCAGGATGCATGTGGAGCTTAAATGGCTGCAGATATTGCGGCCCATTTTATTAAAGTTATGTTGAGATATTTATGTATTAAAAGTATTATATATATAAGATGATGATTGGCAAATAAAAACATTTAAATGTAAACATGTGTATTATATAAAAAATAACTAGTAAACCATAAGTAATAAAAAACATTTCAGATATTTTTGAAAGATATTTGCTCAATGTAAGTAATAAAATAATGTTCAAATATTTGTTTGTTAAAAATGTTATACATACAAACGATGATTAGTAAATGAAACATTTAAATATAAACATGTGTGTTACATAAAATATTTAGTTAATACAGAGATTGATATTTTTGTTAAATAAATATTCTAAATGAATCCATGAAAAATTATACAGTGGCGGCTTATATTTAAATTATACAAAATGATGAATACAAGCGTTTACTAAATATTTATAAATATTCATTGGTATATATTTTTTTACTCATGACTAACATTCAAAAGAATATGTAGACATGATTTAATATTCATATCTGCAATTTAATTTTTAAATTATACAAACATTGAACTATACAAATTTGCATTCAATTATTTGTATAATTAAAATCATTTTAGACTTGTAATTTCTAAAATATTTTTATAATTCATGAATATTATTTTAAACAATTACATGAACAATTTTAAAAGTAAGTCATTTGGTGTGTATGTACAATATTTATAACAGACGAACATTTAACGTTAATTTAATTAGTCGAAATATACACGGTCGTGAAGGGCTAGTGAATATATATTTTAGTTTACGTTTATCCCTTTGTTTGGCTGATGTCCACACCAAGATCGTATTAAAGAGATGTTTGTCTCTTAATGAAACGAGAAGTTGTACCTGGTAGAGAGGTTGGAGCATTCGTGAGCTAATCTGCGGGTAGGTCATCGGTTCAAATCCCCATTGTCATTTTTGTTTCTATTTTCCCAAGCGCACCATGCGCGTGTCACCAACATCTACAGTGATATTAAGGGAGTCTTTTTTGCACAAGTAAAAAACGAGGGGTTTTTCTGCAAAAATACATCACGTTGCGCCATCACTGGCTCACAGTGGGGCCATGTGCATGTGGCATGCCACACATGGAGCTTGTACAGCCGCATACACATTTTGTGACCGTATTTGCATGCGTTGTCAAGTTAAATGACCACAAATTCATGTTCTCAAAGTTTTAGCATCAAACTGAACATTCAGTGCAAGTTCTATGACTCCAAGTGATATCATCTATATCATTTGAAGAGTAACTTTTTGGCAATATTATCCTAATTGTGGCATAGACTATATACCTCCAAGAGGTTAAACATCACATCAATGATTTTATCTAGTTCCAACTAAACACTTTCAAGGTTTATGCTTTGGCATGACGATAACAGTGAGAATGCGAGATCTCATATTATTATGATTAATGGCAACATGATTATGCACTGCCTAATTTGGAGAAGCTTTATTGGAATAAGGCCTATGGAACCAACTACACCGGGATTGAATTATTGAAGGTAAACTCTAGTGAAATTGTGTGCCTTATGGTAAAATAGATAACATTTATTAAAAATCATCAATTAGTAGTATTAAATCAACCAAAGATATATTGAACCACTCATGGGTCTGTACCGTGTAGGAATATTTTTAATGGGCATATCATGAGATTCTTCACCCTTGGCACTATTGCCAACGCAACCTCATAATCATGCGACGCCCATTCCTACAACCATTGTTACTTAATATAGGACATTTTTTCACACTGTTAGGAACTTTACAAATGTCTTATAGAAGTTACAGAGGGAGCACTATAAACCTCAAATTACAAAAAAGGTGGATCATCTGGTAAGCAAACATTACATATAGTAGATATAGGTAAGTTTACTATTTTGTTTGGAGAAATTATACCAACCTATGAAGTGAGGAGGTTTATGGTTTCTAAGACTAATATTCAATTACATTACTACATTAGTCACCCAATTTTCCAGCCATTACATCACTGTTCAATTCATAGGGTCACGTAGGAAAGACATTGTCATGCCCGTCTCAACCCTAGCCCTATGTCGTCCCCCCCCCCTCCACCCCCCATGCGCTGGCTGGAGCGGCCAGGGCAAAGTCCCTCATGGTGGACGGTGGTGGGGTCTTCCTCCTCTGTCATAGGGTGGCGCAACGGGGTGTGGTTGCCTGAAGAGGATGTGGCACTGGTGCAGGGCACCGAGGTGGCGGAGCGTGCAACAGGGCTAGTGGCGCGTCTGGTGAAAAGGATGTGGCGGGTGGGTGGTGGTTTTGAGGCCGGGTGGTAGCACGCTCGTCAGATCTGACGCGGCGGTTGTTCGAGCTCGTCTCAGCTAGGTAGCGGCAGACCTATGGACGGCGTGCAGGGTGGCACCGACCTAGCGTGGCTATTGATCTGGGCATGGTGGTGCCGGTGGATTCTCGCTGGCCTGTCGGAGTTCCATGCAAAGCATCGTCTCCGACTTGATCTACTTCGGTTCTTGCTGGTCCCGGTCCTCGATGACTGTGGTCGCCGTCTCCCGGTGCTGGCTGGACGGATCTGGCTGGTGCGCGTGGATACGGGGGAAACTCCAGGCCGACACAAAGGCCTCACCTTAGTCGACTCCATGTGGCGCCAATACCCTTCCTGGAGTCTTCAGTGCGGATCATGTCCCTCTCACCTCCGCCATGAATGCGGGTGGAAGCCTCTGTTCCTTTGATTTGGGTGACAACGACACCTCCATGTCATGTTCCTTCCTGAAGGCATTGATCGGGGACTGCTTATCGTGGCAGAGTTGCTGGTGGTTCAGAGTCATCGTGAGATTGTATGTAGGTGGACCGACGTGGCATCTACCGTATCAACGATGGCGAATCTCAGCAACATGATGTGGTAGAGTCACGGGGATGGATGCATCTAGATGGACGGGCACATGGCGGTAGCACTGTTTGGCACCATGGAGGCATCAACGGCCGGCTGACGTGGAATGGGTAATGTGGAACTCTTTCCTAAAGATGGGTTAGTGGTTCAATGGTGGTGACGGCTTTTAAGGCATGTGCATGTGGTGTATGCTTTGAGTCTACTACACCAGGTGTATGCTCCTAGTACTTCATGCGAGCGAACCAGTGCTGATCCTGGTTCTAGATGGTGGGGCGTAAGGGCATCCCCATTGTTGAGTTTGTAGGTCTGTGTGGTGGCTTTGGGTTTGTTTGATGTATGTTCTTCTTAGATCTTTGTTGAATAAATTGGTAAAGATGGATTGTGCATCTATTGATGCAGAGTCCGGAGGTTTCAACCTTCTTTTCAAAATAAAACATAATTGTGGTATATACTTGCTCTGCCTTCTAAGGCTAAACGTTCAATTACCATGCAGGAGAAGTGCTTGTGAAAAATCACACCTAAGCTGGAAGATGATAACACTTCCTAAACTTGAGAGACGCCCCAACAATAAAATTTCAGTATCCAACTTTGGATAGCAAAGCGCTAGGGAATGAACAACTCCATCCATAAGAGAAGGAATCAGAAGAAAACAAATTAGATGAGATTACACAATTCTGCATCAACTTTGCAGGTAACCATCAAATTTATGGTTCATAGGAGAAAGAATAATCACCCATTGCAAACTAAGGACGACACCACCACATGAAATAAAAGTCGATCATAACACAACTGCAGTTTGTAACCCAACTACCAGCCATGGTACGACCATCGAAAAAATGGACCCATGAACTAACTATGGTTCGGCAAAGTGCCCTACAGGTTCTAGTAGACCATGTATGTTTAACATACCTATATCACACCATGCAAGCCTATCTATGGGCCAGTTCCTTTGATCTATGTTGTTGAAATAAGCTCCTTTGAAAATAAGCCCCAGATCTAGGCTTGTGAAAATAAGCCCCAGATAATAAGCCAGCCAATTTTTTAGTGCATATTTTTCAGCTTATCCGTGGGACTACCTAGCTCCTCTCCTCTATCGGTGCGGTTTGTCGGGGGATAACTGGTTCGTTATTTTGAGGCGTTGTTTGATGGTGGAGCATGGGAGGCTGAGGCGGTGGCAATTTGATTGTAATCGATTATGTAAGGGCTGATACATCCATTTTGCACCATTATTTCTTACTATAATTTATCATATTTCAATGATGTATTTCACAATATGATGCAATACTAATGCATTTTTTTCTCTTAAACTGCAAGATACATAGAGAGGGGGATTACCGGCAGCTGGAGTTTTGAACCTAAAAATGCAACCAAATAGAAAGCACTTCTCAGGAGCTTAGAATGAAGCGTGGATTAGGAGTCGTGCTATGCGAACGACAAAGGGTCCCTTGATTCATGAACGATGGTGAAATCCAGACGATCATGTGTATAATTCAAAGGGCGGCGACAGTTGGATTAGCTGGTCATGCAAACACGGGGCACTAAAGTGCCATGTGTGGAGTAGTTTTGGTGGATTTGTGGAGAATTATTTTGAAATATATACTGAACTATGGAGCGAAGAAACACCAGAGGTAAATGAAGGTCCTGTAAGTGTCGCGGGTCATGGGGTGACTAGTATTGACCAGCGAGATGAGATTCGAGCCGACGTCTGCAGAAACCGGCACACCGATTCCACTCCCACCACCGATGAGTGATACGTCCATTGTGCATCACTATTTCTTATTATAACTAGACGTCCCATTGTGCCATTGGCGCAGAGACCAACTGCATCCCAGAAGTTGAGCAAACTTTTTGAAACAAAAAAATGAAAGTTAAGTGAACTATTTGCAGATACCAATTGCAACCATGGGTGTAAAGACCAACTACAACCAAGAAGATAAGCAACTAATACCACCGAAAATTTATGTGAACTATTTGAAGGAAATTTGATTCCACGGACAAGATGCCTCTAAGATATTTCATCATAATTCTTAGTTGTTGAAAGTGCAATCATGCTCCCATTGTGCCATTGGCGTAGAGACCAACTGCATCCCAGAAGTTGAGCAAACTTTTTGAAACAAAAAAATGAAAGTTAAGTGAACTATTTGCAGATACCAATTGCAACCATGGGTGTAAAGACCAACTACAACCAAGAAGATAAGCAACTAATACCACCGAAAATTTATGTGAACTATTTGAAGGAAATTTGATTCCACGGACAAGATGTCTCTAGGATATTTCATCATAATTCTTAGTTGTTGAAAGTGCAATCATGCTCTTAATTTCTTTTTGATAATGATGACAATATACTTATGGCAGACTAATCAATATACTTATAGGGGACTAAAAATCATGTGTTCTAAGTGAATATATAAGTTTTACTCCCCGTGGATAATTCTTGTGAGGATCATATACCCCCCCCCCATTATTGACTCATGAATTGTGCAACCACTCTAGGAAGGGAAACTTTTCTCTTTATTCTTGAGTTATAGGAATCCCACACTATTAAGAGAGTATCAAAGGGGTTTGCTAAAAAATTGCTCAGCTTACAATCATCAACACATCTCATACATAGCAAAAAGGTCAAATTCGAAAAGCCTAATCAAGTCCCACACTCATTTGAGGCAAAAGAAACAGAGTAATCAGTTGCTAAACTATCCAACGAAAATATGACAAAAGAAACATGGGCTAGAAGGAGGGACTCCTTCTCTTAGTTTCTCCAAAATATCAGAAAGCAAATGTACTTAGTCGGACCTAGCGTTGGTCGTTTACATAGAGAGAAGTTTTATCTGGGCAGTCGTCGGACTGTCTGACTTACTCATGCTCAACAATAGAAAGGAATGTTGGAGACAAACATTATGTCAGCCAGAGGTCAGAGGGTTGTCTATTCAACCATTTGTCGAGTTCTACAACTTCCTGAACTATCAGCAATTGGTATTTCTCCATTGCATTCCAGTTCTGACCTAGCCCAGCTTTACGGGTCGGACTATCTGAGCCAAAACTGGATGGACTGCTCGACCCATAAATTTTTAGACCAAGTTGATAGTCTTCTTCTCCTACTATATATACCCCTCCCCCACTTCTCCCACTTCATGCAGGGGTTGACCAACACAAAAAGGAGAATCCTAGATCTTTGAAAATTTCTCTCTTCTTATTCCCACACAAAATCGAAGATTTCAAGGAGATTTGTGAGAGCTCTTGAGAGAGAGTTCACCCAAGCATCAATCAACTTCTCTCTCTCTCTCTCTCCCAAAGAAATTTGTGATTTGAGCAAGTCTTGAGCATTTCCCCCTTATCTTGTTACTCTTGGAGGTTGAAGACTCCTCGGCGGTAGGAGTTTTCGATGAGGAATCAACTTGTGATTTATCCCCAGAAAGTTTGTGGAAGTTTGGAGGCCGCCTCAATGTATACCACTAGCCGTTGAGAGTCGCCTTCGTGGTGATTTCTCAAGGAGAATAGGGTTAGCCTACCCGGTGTTTTTGTGCCTTTGTGCTACCACCCATTCCTTCAACGGTGTCTAGTTTCCCTCCAAGCAAGTGAATTTTGGGATATATCCCTATTTCCGAGTTTCGGTTTTCACTAACCCTAACTCTTAATTGTGATTTAATTAGGTCACTTGACCTTGTACTTGCCAGTACATTGTGTTTCTTGCTCACCATATAGCTAGAAATTGACTCACCTTAGCAATTTTTAGGCTCACATTTATATCCCCCACTTCCATAAAATTGTTAATAAGTAATTAATTTTTCAAATGTACCTATCCACCCCCTCAAGGTCCATCTTGATTTTTCAATTGGTATCACCGCCTCATGCTCTATCTTGTGGCTTAACTATAGGGGAACGTAGTAATAATTCAAAAAATTTCCTACGTGTCACCAAGAAAAATCTAGGAGATGCTAGCAACGAGAGAGAGGGAGTGCATCTTCATACCCTTGAAGATCGCTAAGCGGAAGCGTTGCAAAGAACGCGGTTGATGGAGTCATTCTCGCGGTGATTCAAATCGCGGAAGATCCGATCCAAGCGCCGAACGGACGGCGCCTCCGCGTTCAACACACGTACAGCCTGGGGACACCTCCTCCTTCTTGATCCAGCAAGGGGAGAGGAGAAGTTGAGGGAGAGCTCCGGCAGCACGATGGCGTGGTGGCGGTGGAGCTCGTGGTTCTCCGGCAGAGCTTCGCTAAGCACTACGGAGGAGGAGGAGGTGTAGGAAGGGGGAGGGCTGCGCCAGGGAAGGGGTGCAGCTCCCATGCGCCTCCCCACTATATATAGGGGTGGAGGGGGCTGGTTTCTTGCCCTCCAAGTCCATTGGGGCATTGGCAAAGGTGGGAGGAAAGAAATCCCATCCTTTCCCTTCCCCACCGATTGTTATCCCCCTTTTTAGGGATCTTGATCTTATTCCTTCGGGATATGATCTTATTCCTTATAAGGGGGGATCTTGGTGCGCCTTGACCAGGGGTGTGGGGCCTTTCCCCCACTACCCACGTTCATGTGGGTCCCCCCATGCAGGTGGGTCCCACTCCGGAACCTTCTAGAACCTTCCCGGTACAATACCGAAAAAGCCCGAACATTTTCCGGTGGCCAAAATAGGACTTCCCATATATAAATCTTCACCTCCGAACCATTCCGGAACTCCTCGTGACGTCCGAGATCTCATCCGGGACTCCGAACAACTTTCGGTAACCACATACAATTCCCATTACAACTCTAGCGTCACCGAACCTTAAGTGTGTAGACCCTACGGGTTCGGAAACCATGCAGACATGACCGAGACACCTCTCCGGCCAATAACCAATAGCGGGATCTGGATACCCATATTGGCTCCCACATGTTCCATGATGATCTCATCGGATGAACCACGATGTCGGGGATTCAATTAATCCCGTATACAATTCCCTTTGTCCATCGGTATGTTACTTGCCCGAGATTCGATCGTCGGTATCCCTATACCTTGTTCAATCTCGTTACCGGCAAGTCTCTTTACTCGTTCCGTAACACATGATCCCGTGACTAACTCCTTAGTCACATTGAGCTCATTATGATGATGTATTACCTAGTGGGCCCAGAGATACCTCTCCATCACACGGAGTGACAAATCCCAGTCTCGATTCGTGCCAACCCAACAGACACTTTCGGAGAAACCTGTAGTGCACCTTTATAGTCACCCAGTTACGTTGTGACGTTTGATACACCCAAAGCATTCCTACGGTATCCGGGAGTTGCGCAATCTCATGGTCTAAGGAAATGATACTTGACATTAGAAAAGCTCTAGCAGACGAACTACACGATCTTGTGCTATGCTTAGGATTGGGTCTTGTCCATCACATCATTCTCCTAATGATGTGATCCCGTTATCAACGACATCCAATGTCCATGGTCAGGAAACCATGACCATCTATTGATCAACGAGCTAGTCAACTAGAGGCTCACTAGGGACATGGTGTGGTCTATGTATTCACACATGTATTACGGTTTCCGGTTAATACAATTATAGCATGAACAATAGACAATTATCATGAACAAGGAAATATAATAATAACCATTTTATTATTACCTCTAGGGCATATTTCCAACAGTCGCCCACTTGCACTAGAGTCTATAATCTAGTTACATTGTGATGAATCGAACACCCATAGAGTTCTGGTGCTGATCATGTTTCGCTCGTGGAAGAGGTTTAGTCAACGGATCTGCGACATTTAGATCCGTATGTACTTTACAAATATCTATATCTCCATCCTAAATGTAATCACGAATGGAGTTGAAGCGGCGCTTGATGTGCTTGGTCTTCTTGTGAAACCTGGGCTCCTTGGCAATGGCAATAGCTTCAGTGTTGTCACAGAAGAGAGTTATCGGGCCCGACGCATTGGGAATCACTCCTAGGTCGGTGATGAACTCCTTCATCCAGACTCCTTCCTGCGCTGCTTCCGAAGCAGCTATGTACTCCGCTTCACATGTAGATGCTGCCACGACGCGTTGCTTGCAACTGCACCAGCTGACTGCCCCACCATTCAAAATATACACGTATCCGGTTTGTGACTTGGAGTCATCCGGATCTGTGTCGAAGCTAGCATCGACATAACCCTTTACGGCGAGCTCTTCGGCACCTCCATAAACGAGAAACATATCCTTAGTCCTTTTCAGGTACTTAGGGATATTCTTGACCGCTGTCCAGTGTTCCGTTCCGGGATCACTTTGGTACCTCCCTACCAAACTTATGTCAAGGTTCACATCAGGTCTGGTACACAGCATGGCATACATAATAGAGCCTATGGCTGAGGCATAGGAGATGACACTCATCTTTTCTCTATCTTCTGCCGAGGTCGGGCATTGAGCTGTGCTCAATCTCACACCTTGCAATACAGGCAAGAACCCCTTCTTGGACTGATCCATATTGAACTTCTTCAATATCTTGTCAAGGTATGTGCTTTGTGAAAGACCAATGAGGCGTCTCGATCTATCTCTATAGATCTTGATGCCTAATATGTAAGCAGCTTCTCCAAGGTCCTTCATTGAAAAACACTTATTCAAGTAGGCCTTTATGCTTTCCAAAAGTTCTATATCATTTCCCATCAACAATATGTCATCCACATATAAAATGAGAAATGCTACAGAGCTCCCACTCACTTTCTTGTAAATACAGGCTTCTCCATAAGTCTGTATAAACCCAAACGCTTTGATCACCTCATCAAAGCGAATGTTCCAACTCCGAGATGCTTGCACCAGCCCATAGATGGAGCGCTGGAGCTTGCATACCTTGTCAGCATTCTTAGGATCGACAAAACCTTCCGGCTGCATCATATACAATTCTTCCTTAAGGAAACCGTTAAGGAATGCCGTTTTGACGTCCATTTGCCAGATCTCATAATCATAAAATGCGGCAACTGCTAACATGATTCGGACGGACTTCAGCATCGCTACGGGTGAGAAAGTCACATCGTAGTCAACTCCTTGAACTTGTCGATAACCCTTAGCGACAAGCCGAGCCTTATAGACGGTCACATTACCATCCGCGTCAGTCTTCTTCTTAAAGATCCATTTATTTTCTATGGCTTGCCGATCATCGGGCAAGTCCACCAAAGTCCATACTTTGTTCTCATACATGGATCCTATCTCGGATTTCATGGCTTCAAGCCATTTTTTGGAATCCGGGCCCGCCATGGCTTCTTCATAGTTCGAAGGTTCACCGTTGTCTAACAACATGATTTCCAGGACAGGGTTGCTGTACCACTCTGGTGCGGAACGTGTCCTCGTGGACCTACGAAGTTCAGTAGTAACTTGATTCGAAGTTTCATGATCATCATCATTAACTTCCTCTCTAGTCGGTGCAGGCACCACAGAAACATTTTCCTGCGCTGCGCTACTCTCCGGTTCGAGAAGGGGTACAATTACCTCATCAAGTTCTACTTTGCTCCCACTTACTTCTTTTGAGAGAAACTCTTTCTCTAGAAAGGATCCATTCTTGGCAACAAAGATCTTGCCTTCGGATCTGAGGTAGAAGGTATAGCCAATAGTTTCCTTAGGGTATCCTATGAAGACGCACTTTTCCGATTTGGGTTCGAGCTTTTCAGGTTGAAGTTTCTTGGCATAAGCATCGCATCCCCAAACTTTCAGAAACGACAGCTTAGGTTTCTTCCCAAACCATAATTCATACGGTGTCGTCTCAACGGATTTAGACGGTGCCCTATTTAAAGTGAATGCGGCAGTCTCTAATGCATATCCCCAAAATGATAGCGGTAAATCAGTAAGAGACATCATAGATCGCACCATATCCAATAGAGTGCGATTACGACATTCGGACACACCATTACGCTGAGGTGTGCCAGGCGGCGTGAGTTGCGAAATAGTTCCACATTTCCTTAAGTGCGTGCCAAACTCGTGACTCAAATATTCTTCTCCACGATCAGATCGTAAGAACTTTATTTTCTTGTCACGTTGATTCTCTACCTCACTCTGAAATTCTTAAACTTTTCAAAGGTCTCAGACTTGTGTTTCATTAAGTAGACATACCCATATCTGATTAAGTCATCAGTGAGGGTGAGAACATAACGATAGCCACCGCGAGCCTCAACGCTCATTGGACCGCATACATCGGTATGTATTATTTCCAACAAGTTGGTTGCTCGCTCCATTGTTCCGGAGAACGGAGTCTTAGTCATCTTGCCTATGAGGCATGGTTCGCACGTGTCAAATAATTCATAATCAAGAGACTCCAAAAGTCCATCTGCATGGAGTTTCTTCATGCGTTTGACACCAATATGACCAAGGCGGCAGTGCCACAAGTATGTGGGACTATCATTATCAACCTTACATCATTTGGTATTCACACTATGAATATGTGTAACATCACGTTCGAGATTCAATAAAAATAAACCATTGACCAGCGGGGCATGACCATAAAACATATCTCTCATATAAATAGAACAACCATTATTCTCGAATTTAAATGAGTAGCCATCTCGCATCAAACGAGATCCAGATACAATGTTCATGCTCAAAGCTGGTACTAAATAACAATTATTGAGGTTTAAAACTAATCCCGAAGGTAGATGTAGAGGTAGCGTGCCGACGGCGATCACATCGACCTTGGAACCATTCCCGACGCGCATCGTCACGTCGTCCTTCGCCAGTCTCCGCTTATTCCGCAACTCCTGTTTTGAGTTACAAATGTGAGCAACCGCACCGGTATCAAATACCCAGGAGCTACTACGAGCGTTGGTAAGGTACACATCAATAACATGTATATCATATATACCTTTGACGTTGCCGGCCTTCTTATCCGCTAAGTACTTGGGGCAGTTCCGCTTCCAGTGACCGGTTCCCTTGCAATAAAAGCACTCAGTCTCAGGCTTGGGTCCATTCTTGGGCTTCTTCCCGGCAACTGATTTACCGGGCGCGGCAACTGCTTTGCCGTCCTTCTTGAAGTTCTTCTTACCCTTGCCTTTCTTGAAACTGGTGGTCTTATTCACCATCAACACTTGATGTTCCTTTTTGATCTCCACCTCCGCTGATTTCAGCATCGAATATAACTCAGGAATGGACTTCTCCATCCCTTGCATATTGAAGTTCATCACAAAGCTCTTGTAGCTAGGTGGAAGCGGCTGGAGGATTCTGTCAATAACCGAGTCATCCGAAAGATTAACTCCCAGCTGAGACAAGCGGTTGTGCAACCCAGACATTTTGAGTATGTGCTCGCTGACAGAACTATTTTCCTCCATCTTACAACTGAAGAACTTGTCGGAGACTTCATATCTCTCGACCCGGGCATGAGCTTGGAAAACCATTCTCAGCTCTTGGAACATCTCATATGCTCCGTGTTGCTCAAAATGCTTTTGGAGCCCCGGTTGTAAGCTGTAAAGCATGCCGCACTGAACCAGGGAGTAATCATCACTACGCGACTGCCAGGCGTTCATAACGTCTTGAGTTGCTGGGAAAATGGGTGCGTCACCTAGCGGTGCATCAAGGACATATGCTTTCTTGGAAGCTATGAGGATGATCCTCAAGTTACGGACCCAGTCCGTATAGTTGCTTCCATCGTCTTTCAGCTTGGTTTTCTCTAGGAACGCGTTGAAGTTGAGGGCAACATTAGCGTGGGCCATTGGATCTACAAGATAGGTTGTAAAGACAATTTTAGACTAAGTTCATGATAATTAAGTTCATCTAATCAAATTATGAACTCCCACTCAGATAGACATCCCTCTAGTCATCTAAGTGATACATGATCCATATCGACTAGGCCGTGTCCGATCATCACGTGAGACGGACTAGTCATCAATGGTGAACATCTCCATGTTGATCGCATCTACTATACGACTCATGTTCGACCTTTCGGTCTCTCGTGTTCCGAGGCCATGTCTGTACATGCTAGGCTCGTCAAGTCAACCTAAGTGTTTCGCGTGTGTAAATCTGGCTTACACCCGTTGTATGCGAACGTTAGAATCTATCACACCCGATCATCACGTGGTGCTTCGAAACAACGATCCTTCGCAACGGTGCACACTTAGGGGGAACACATTTCTTGAAATTTTAGTGAGGGATCATCTTATTTATGCTACCGTCGTTCTAAGCAAATAAGATGTAAAAACATGATAAACATCACATGCAAATCATAAAGTGACATGATATGGCCAATATCATCTTGCGCCTTTGATCTCCATCTTCGGGGCGCGACATGATCACCATCGTCACCGGCACGACACCATGATCTCCATCATCATGATCTCCATCATCGTGTCTTCATGAAGTTGTCTCTCCAACTATTACTTCTACTACTATGGCTAACGGTTAGCAATAAAGTAAAGTAATTACATGGCGTTTTTGATTGACACGCAGGTCATACAATAAATTAAGACAACAACTATGGCTCCTGCCGGTTGTCATACTCATCGACATGCAAGTCGTGATTCCTATTACAAGAACATGATCAATCTCATACATCACATATATTTCATCACATTCTTTTGGCCATATCACATCACATAGCATACCCTGCAAAAACAAGTTAGACGTCCTCTAATTGTTGTTGCAAGTTTTACGTGGCTGCTATGGGTTTCTAGCAAGAACGTTTCTTACCTACGCAAAAGCCACAACGGTGATATGCCAATTGCTATTTACCCTTCATAAGGACCCTCTTCATCGAATCCGATCCGACTAAAGTGGGAGAGACAGACACCCGCTAGCCACCTTATGCAACAAGTGCATGTCAGGCGGTGGAACCAGTCTCACGTAAGCGTACGTGTAAAGTCGATCCGGGCCGCTTCATCCCACAATGCCGCCGAATCAAGATAGGACTAGTAACGGCAAGCAAATTGACCAAATCATCGCCCACAACTACTTGTGTTCTACTCGTGCATAGAATCTACGCATAGACCTAGCTCTGATACCACTGTAGGGGAACGTAGTAATAATTCAAAAAAATTCCTACGTGTCACCAAGATCAATCTAGGAGATGCTAGCAACGAGAGAGAGAGAGTGCATCTTCATACCCTTGAAGATCGCTAAGCGGAAGCGTTTCAAAGAACGCGGTTGATGGAGTCGTACTCGCGGCGATTCAAATCGCGGAAGATTCGATCCAAGCGCCGAACGGATGGCGCCTCCGCGTTCAACACACGTACAGCCTGGGGACGTCTCCTCCTTTTTGATCCAGCAAGGGGAGAGGAGAAGTTGAGGGAGAGCTCCGGCAGCACGACGGCGTGGTGGCGGTGGAGCTCGTGGTTCTCCGGCAGAGCTTCGCTCAGCACTACGGAGGAGGAGGAGGTGTAGGAAGGGGGAGGGCTGCGCCAGGGAAGGGGTGCAGCTCCCATGCGCCTCCCCACTATATATAGGGGTGCAGGGGGCTGGTTTCTTGCCCTCCAAGTCCATTGGGGCGTTGGCAAAGGTGGGAGGAAAGAAATCCCATCCTTTCCCTTCCCCACCGATTGTTATCCCCCCTTTTTAGGGATCTTGATCTTATCCCTTCGGGATATGATCTTATTCTTTCTAAGGGGGGATCCTGGTGCGCCTTGACCAGGGGTGTGCGGCCTTGCCCCCACTACCCACGTTCATGTGGGTCCCCCCATGCAGGTGGGCCCCACTCCGAAATCTTCTAGAACCTTCCCGGTACAATACCGAAAAATCCCGAACATTTTCCGGTGGCCAAAATAGGACTTCCCATATATAAATCTTCACCTCCGGACCATTCCGGAACTCCTCGTGACATCCGGGATCTCATCCGGGACTCCGAACAACTTTCGGTAACCACATACAATTCCCATTACAACTCTAGCGTCACCGAACCTTAAGTGTGTAGACCCTACGGGTTCGGGAACCATGCAGACATGACCGAGACACCTCTCCGGCCAATAAC
This sequence comes from Elymus sibiricus, assembly GCA_039707655.1. Taxonomy (NCBI): domain Eukaryota; kingdom Viridiplantae; phylum Streptophyta; class Magnoliopsida; order Poales; family Poaceae; genus Elymus; species Elymus sibiricus. The sequence goes on from CM077675.1 coordinate 119,819,671, forward strand.
CAATAGCGGGATCTAGATACCCATATTGGCTCCCACATGTTCCATGATGATCTCATCGGATGAACCACGATGTCGGGGATTCAATTAATCCCGTAAACAATTCCCTTTGTCCATCGGTATGTTACTTGCCCGAGATTCGATCGTCGGTATCCCTATACCTTGTTCAATCTCGTTACCGGCAAGTCTCTTTACTCGTTCCGTAACACATGATCCCGTGACTAACTCCTTAGTCACGTTGAGCTCATTATGATGATGTATTACCGAGTGGGCCCAAAGATACCTCTCCGTCACACGGAGTGACAAATCCCAGTCTCGATTCGTGCCAACCCAACAGACACTTTCGGAGATACCTGTAGTGCACCTTTATAGTCACCCAGTTACGTTGTGACGTTTGATACACCCAAAGCATTCCTACGGTATCCGGGAGTTGCACAATCTCATGGTCTAAGGAAATGATACTTGACATTAGAAAAGCTCTAGCAGACGAACTACACGATCTTGTGCTATGCTTAGGATTGGGTCTTGTCGATCACATCATTCTCCTAATGATGTGATCCCGTTATCAACGACACCCAATGTCCATGGTCAGGAAATCATGACCATCTATTGATCAACGAGCTAGTCAACTAGAAGCTCACTAGGGACATGGTGTGGTCTATGTATTCACACATGTATTACGGTTTCCGGTTAATACAATTATAGCATGAACAATAGACAATTATCATGAACAAGGAAATATAATAATAACCATTTTATTATTGCCTCAAGGGCATATTTCCAACATTAACTACCCTAGGGCGAGATTATTCGTGAAGGGGAGAAAGTGGTACTTAAGTCCACTGAGCCATTTGACCCAATGGTCGGTACCTCGTCGCAAGATGAAAATATGTATAGTTCCGGGGGACCTAACTAGATTTACTAGTCGTTAACCCGTGCGATTGCACGGGCTAGATATAGAAACCATATCTATACTCAAGAATGTTTTTAGAAAATTGGTTTGCTCATGATTGTGGCAGCTGAAAATATGAAAAAAAGACATACCACTGAAAAATATTTAGTAACATGTTGTATTTCTTTTCATATATAGCAACTATCAATAGTTTTCCTTCAGTATATGTTCCTAATTACACTTTATTTATTAGTTAAAGTGGGTAATAGTAAATGTATTATTTATTTAATTTATATGTGTGCTTAATTTAGGGACTTATGCCTGAGGTTGTAAAAAACCAACACACATGAATATACAGACTTTACAACATACACTGCCACGTGTAATTTATTTCCGAGAATACAGTAACTCATGTTAATGTTTTCCAGTTCAGACCGAAACGGGTCGGTCGATATGGACCGGTACTTTCTTGTTATTTCTCAAAATATTGATGGATGTACCCTAAAAATAAACGAAAAATAATAAACTTTTATCATCGACCAAAGTTCTTGATGTAAAAAATTGTGAACACCGGAGGAAGAACTAATTACTGCCTTCAATCAAACTATCAGAACGCCAAGCTATGAATTTGTAACTCGCTAGTCAATTAGACACATGATATATATGTGACACACCTGGAAATATTGCAGTCCGGAATTCTTTTAATATATAGATGAACAAAATGTCCCACATTGAAATCATACCAAGAAGAAAATCCTATCTGGACAAAGAATTATGAAAATTTTGTACAAATTAATTCCCTTCATATTCTGCTAGGCTACTCCTCTCACAACCCCGATGAAAAGAATTCAGAGCTTCCTTTTAAGTTCTCATACATCATGAATATCCTTGCATTATTTCTTTTTCTTTACAATACTACAAACATATAAACCATGATAATGTGATACTCAATTATTTACTTACTCTTCTTTTACGATGTAGTACACATCCACTGAAGCATCACCAAACTGGGTAAGCAATGAATTTTAATCATAATCTATCAGAAAAAAATAGTGTTTAGCAATAGCATTTGAACAAATCTAAATATCAAAAAATAGAGATTCAAGGGCTAGAGAACAATCAGGAGAGCTAGACATGATTTTTTGGATCGTACCTGAAACTGAGATTCAAGGCTAGAGAGAAACACGACCAGGAGAGTCGGAGATGGGCTGTCAGACATGATTGATTGGATCGTATCTGCCAAATCAACCAGTATTAGAAATAAAATGACGTACTTGAATATATATAGATGTAATTTATTGAGAGCAGAGAAATTTAAAATTGCAGAAATACTCACCCGGTGAGTGTGCATAATAGCGACCAGTTTCAAAGTTGTATGTCATCAAGGAAGTTCGAACTTCGATTTGGTTGTGTTTTTTCATTCATTGGTTGGGTGTGGGGCTGCGAACTTTTTTTTGTACGTGGATTTAATTTTTCTTGCTAGAACTTGGACGTGGGGGTGAAGGACTCTATTTTTGTACATGTACGTGGTGTGTTTTTTCCTTGGATGCTTGGACGTGGGTGCTGATGACTTCTGTTCATGTACGTGATGGAGTTCTTTTGTTTTTGCTTAAAATTGGATCGAAGTTGTGCAGAACTATATTTTTTACATTTTTTTCTTTTTCTTGAATGGACGTGGGTGTCATGGACTCTTGTTTCATACGTGTAGGTCTAATTCCTTTTTTTTTTGAGGGTGGTCTAATTCCTTTTCTTTAAAAATAAAGGAAGACGTTATTTTTTTCTTGTTGGAGAGATACGTGAGACTGGATCACGTGCTACTTTTTTGAGGTATTTACCTGAGATTGGTTACGTGCTAGTTTTTTGAGCAGTTTTTTTTCTGAGGATTATAAGTATTAATCTACACCGTTATAACTCGGTCCCATCAGATTAACGGCTCCTAATTTCTGATTAACGTGGGAATTTCTGGAGAGTGCCTAATTAGTATAGGTATAGATAGATGGCTAAGCAATATATCAATATTCAAGAAATGATTGATCGAGCGATGGAACAAATATGGGCATCGATAAGCCCAAGTGGTGCCGCTACCGCTACAGAAGTGGCTACATCATCGATGGCCAAGCCCAATGCCCCTCCTTCCTCGGGAACCTAAATAATGAAGACCAATTTGAATGAGTGAGCGAAATCTACGTACTACAACCACATATCTCTCGGATTTATTTTCAAAATGAAGATCAATTTGAATCCACATTTGTATCAAAATAAAAAAATACATACGAACATTTGTCACAAGATGAATATATGTATATAATGGCATTACATTGGAAAACAAAAATAAATTATTTGTGAAAATGATACAATGCACATGCACGTGAACTCACATATTGAATAATGATTACATGCTATATAATGAAGCACATCAGTAATTGAAGACGGGTGAATGAACAACTCTGCATTTGAGCCATCATGGAAAGGATAATCCGTGTAACCGATGACAGGATCCTGCGTGTAGAAGGTGGACCGGTCATACTTGTTCAAGGGGACATCTAGCTCGAATCTCTTAGGTAAATCCGGATTAGCCAGAAATAGCCTTCCATAGGCAACGAGATCAGTATAACCATCAATCACCACTTTGTTGCCTTCCTCTCGATCATACCCTCCGGCGGCAATAAAAGTGCCGGTAAATGCTTTCCTAAAGGGCAATAGCCCATGGGATATCTGCATGCGTTCATCCACAATTGTCATGTGAGGCTCTACCATGTGACAGTACAGAAAATCTGTGTGCTTATTGAGTTGTTGTACCATGTAGGTACCAAGCACATGTGGATTAGAGTCAAAGCAATCCAGGTAGTCAACAAACGGAGACAACCTGATTCCCACACGATTCGCGCCGATCTCATGGACGATAGCATCAATCACCTCCACGGCAAAGCGACATCGGTTCTCAAGGCTGCCACCATACCTGTCAGTATGGTCGTTTGAGCTATCTTTCATGAACTGCTCCAACAGAAACCCATGTGCTCCGTGGATCTCTACACCATCGAACCCAGCCTCAATGACATTCCGAGCTGCGCATCTGAAGTCGTCTACGATCAACGATATCTCATCTGTCCGAAGCCGTCGAGGCTTGGAGTAGACCATGTCGGACTCAGCATCAGGAGTTATCTGCTTGTCGATGCTGGAGATTGGCGCATGCCCATCCGGCTGGAAATCTATTTTGTTTGCCGTATAATCAAAGCCCAAAATTAGTGACCACAAATAATAAATTGCAGGATCAAGTAAAATTTTGTCACGGTACTCAGTACAATTCATCAACACAAAATGGCATGGATTGCTTATTTACCGTTTGTGGAGACCCTTCCGGCGTGCCAAATCTGGCAGAAAAACATAGCGCCCTTAGAGTGGACGGCATCAACGATGGGTTTCCAAGCGTTGACCTGCTCCTGCGTCCAGATGCCAGGGGTATCAGGAAACCCCTTCGCGGTGGCGGAGACGCCGGTGGCCTCGGTGATGAGCAGGCCGCCCTTTGTCGCCCGCTGCGAGTAGTGCACCACCGCGTGCGGCTGTGGCACGTTGCCGTAGGAGCGGCACCGCGTGAGCGGCGCGAGCACCACCCGGTGGGAGAGCTCGAACTGCCCCATCCTGTGCGGCGTCAGCAGCGGGATCGCCTCCTTCGTGGCCATCTTGTCACGACCGATTGCGGATGTGCTTCGATCGACAGCGTGGTGCAATATATGAAGCTATGCGATGCGATCTAAGACAAGCGTCCCTAAGCTTTGTTTGCTCTGTTTCTTGCTTGTGATGTGAGGTCTGCTCGAATGATGCTCTGTTTCATGCTTTCAACGGTAGGTGCCGGGGTCTTAATAAAACGAAATATTATGTCATAAAGTACAGAAGTTTGGTGTCATAATAAGCGGTGACGCAGCAAATGTGTATTCTAGAGGCTAGAACTTAAAGCGTGTGCATAATGCAAGAAAAGAACGTCATACTATTTTTTGAGAGAAAAAGAATGGCATACTTTACTCTTTATGTACAAGTTCTTCTGTCCATTCATTATTGAGAAGAAAAAAAACTTATATGCCACCCGTAGCAGCATTACCTACGACATTATATTCGTAGTCTATACGAATAATTTTATTACATAGTTTATGGTTTGTTCGACAAGTGTAGTATGATTAAATGATTGACGCAAGCGATAAGCTTCCATGTGATCAAACCAGTCCAACAGGGTTCAAGTCCTAAACGAAAGTAGTATCACTTTAATCATCTCAGCATAAAATATGCTATTTAATTCTTATTAGTACAATATTAATTTCATGCTATTGTACTTGGCCTGATGCTAAAACCAAAGCTTGATCCCATGCCGATCTACACATAATCCCTACTACTTCTATTATCTTAATATACACACGGGGCCACCGTATTAAAGGCACACCATAATATGCATCGGAATTTGTTTCATTATTAGTTAATCAGCCCACCCCACCACACATGTCACCTTATCAAATGTTCAGCTCAACATGGATGAATTGTTTTCATTATATTATGCTACTTATACAATAAAAAAATTAACTATACAACAATTAAATAAAATCAAATATATGCATTTATATTTTTAATTCAAATAATTAATGTTTCATACAATTAAATCCCGTCAAAATATATTGCAACTTATTTCCACAGCAACGCATGGGGTATCATCTACTAGTTCAAATGTCTCGATGCCACATGCATTGCCTTGTCTTTAGAGTGACTACACAATGCTCAACAAAAATTTTGGGTTCTGTTGGGGATATAACCCCGTGGTAAGACCCGCCCAGGAGGGGCCGGGTCATACCTGGCGGCTCATAAGCAAAACCCTTAAGGTGGGCCAGAAAATGAAGGCCAGGCCGCATGGCGGCTTACCAGGCGGGCCAAGACAAAGGCCCGGAGACAGAAGATGGTGTGAGACCCGGGCGGTTAAGCCGCCCGGAGACGGCTTGCTCAAGGAGGCAAGGCGACTTAGAGACAGGATTGACTACGTTGTATGAGTCGGTTTAGGACTCGTATAACCCAGGACCTTGACCTCTTATATAAAGGCGAGACCCTGGGGCGGCTTAGACAAGAAACCAATCAATCGAGAACTAGGCCAAGCGAATCCGCTCCCTTGTAATTGATACTCCAAGCAATACAACACAAGCAGGACGTAGGCTTTTACCTCTTCTTGAGGGGCCGAACCTGGGTAAGCTCGTGTCCCTCGTCTCGACCAACCCCTTTGAGTCCACCGCCTTGGCGATGGCCTCGAACCTAAGTCTTCGGACATCTGCTGTGACAAAACCACGACAGTTGGCGCCCACCGTGGGGCTAGCGCTCGGTGGTGTTGAGTTCTCAAAGGGCTCTCTCCCAGGGATCGAGGGGTACGCTGTTGGCAGGATGACCAAGAGTCGCCGCGGCCGGCTCTACATCGACGACGCCGGCTGGGCCCCCGAGGCCGATTCAATTGAGTACAGTTTTCGGGTCCCCTTCGGCGGAATCCACGTCTTCATCGGCAAGATTGGCGGATCCGAACCCGGGCCGGACATCTGCACCGACATCGTCGAGCCGACCCGGCGCGAGCAACCCGCCCGACGCGTGCAACCCGCCCGTGCCGACCCGGGCAGGAAGCATGTCTTCGTCGGCTTCACCGAGGGCATGGAGCTTGAAGGTTCGATGTCACGGGAAGAAACTCTCATCTGTTCAGAAAATGGATCCTCGAGCGGAGAGACGGAATCAATCTATCAGCTTCACAACAGTGGGCTCGGGGGCTACGTTGAGCCTTACCCCGAGTCGGAGTATCATGAGCCGGAGGATTATGAGCCGCCGAACCGCGCTGCCGTCTTCATGGCGGGTTCAGCGGCGGCTCCTGGCAGCTCAGCCGCCGGTGCGACTGGGTCTGGAGCTGGCAGGCCGCCGGCTCAGGTTCTTCTGGATCTGATGAATGAGCTTACAGCCCTGATGGCGACTGAGGTCACTGCTGAAAACCAAGCGGCCCGTAATGCGGAGATCGCGAGATTGAAGAACCAGATGACCGGAGTCCAACAGGAAATCAATGCGCTGAAGGCTCAGATGGATGCTGAGGCGGAGCGCCTTAGGGCGAACGCTTTCCGTTTCGAGTTAGAGCAGCAGTCTGCGGCGGCGGTCCAGCGGATGAGGCATCAATCCCGCTTGCCAGATCAGTATGAAGCCAGAAATCTTTTCAACACGCCAGGGACGGGACGGAACGTACCTTTGACCGTGACCCGGACGGCGGAAGTACCTGGAAGCCGGGCGGCGGTTCAGCATCAGCGGCCAGACCCGCCCCGCCGGAACCCGACCCCACCACAGCCTTTTTCCAACGCCGTCGGGTCATTATTCTAACCCGGCTGAGAACATGGTGGCGGCGGCAACCCGGCTTGGTACAATCCCCATCCCCGATGAGGCGCCTTTTGCAGAAGAGGTGTGGAACGCTATTGGATAGCTGCAGACGGCGATGGCCCAGCAGGAGAAGTATACTTACAGCCGGAGCCGCGTGCATTCAACTCCCATCCCCAGCCGCAGCTACAGCCGGCGTTATGAGTCGCCGGCGGTTTCTAGCAGTGAACGACATCGGAACCCGCCGCGAGTCGATCGGGCGGCTCTGGATGCTCAGGCGCTGGTGGATCGGGCGAGAGCACAGCGGGAGGCGGCGGCGGCTCATCAGGAACCCACAGTTGCACCTGCCGTCTCAGTAGGGACAGGAGTAACCTCCAGGGCTGTGGGAGTGCCGTGCTTAGAGCCGGCTCTACGGAATGAGCGTCTGCCAAAGGATTTCAAAGGTCCTCGCAAGGTGCCCAATTATACTGCAGACCTACCTCCAGAGGCTTGGATCGAAAGCTATGAGCTGGCCATGGAGATGTTGGACGTCAGTGATGCAGTATGTGCCAAATACTTCATCATGATGCTGGAAGGGCCAGCTCGCACGTGGTTAAAGGGCTTGCCACCCAATACCATTAATTCCTGGGCCGAGTTGAAGGCAAAATTCATCAAAAATTTCCAAGGAACGTGCAAGCAGCCCATGACGATTGTGGATCTGGACCATTGCGTGCAGCATAATGACGAGTCGGCTCATCACTGGGTCCGGCGGGTCTCAACCATCATCCACTCTTCGGAACAGATTACGGCGGCTCAAGCAATTTTGATTCTGGAGAAGAATTGCCATTTTACACCGCTGAAGCAGAAGCTTGGCCGGCTTAAACGCTCATGCCAAGACATGGGGGAGCTCATGGCGGCTCTCACCAAGTATGCAGACTCTGATAACACGAAAGACCCAGGCTCTGATGATGAGAAATCAGGTCATGGGAAGAAAGGTAACAATGGCAAGGGTCAACAGCAAAACGCGGCTGGAAACAGCAACCCGGGCAAACGAAAGAACCCTGACGGCGGGTCAGAATTGGTGGCGAACACCAGCACTGGGAACAATCGTGCTAAGGGCAGTGGGAACTTCAGGGCACCCTTTAACAAGGGTAAAGCTCCTTTCAACTTGGAGGAGATGCTCAATAAACCTTGTCCGGAGCACAGCCGGCCTGATAAGCCGGCAGGTCACACTTGGAGGGATTGCAGTATTATGCGGCAGTTCAGGGATTACAGCCTTCAACAGCACCGTAATAACGGTAATGGTCTGTTAGGCGGCTCAGGGCCGGGCGGTTCAGGAGCCGGCTTTGGTGCTGGCGGCTCAGGATCCGGTTACCAGGGTCAAGGCAATCAAGGAGGTCATCATCAACAGCCTGGCAGTGGAGGCCAGCAGCAGAATAACCAATCGGGGTACCAGACTAACCCGAAACAGCTCAGTGGGGGTCAGTATCATGTTTTTACAACCAGCCTCGACAAGCGAGACCGGAAGGTACGCAAGCGGGCGGTTAACGCGGTCATGCCGGCTCTCCCACAGTATTTGAAGTGGTCCGAGTATGACATAACTTGGAGTAGGGAGGATCACCCGCCGCGTGTTGATAACCCGGGGCAACTGGCTTTGGTAGTTGCCCCCCAAGTAGGAGGATATGTGTTTACTAAAGTGCTTATGGATGGTCACAGCAGCATCAACATCCTGTATTATGACACTTTCAGCCGGATGGGTTTGCTTGATAAGGATCTTAAGCCCTCTTCAACAGTTTTTCACAGTGTGGTGCCCGGAAAATCGGCTTATCCAGTGGGGAAGATTTCTTTGGAGGTAGCTTTTGGTGATGAATTTAACTACAGGGTGGAGTCTTTATGGTTTGAAGTGGTCAAAATCAAAAGCCCATATCACGCTCTGTTTGGATGGCCGGCTTACGCCAAGTTCATGGCTAGGCCTTGCTATGTTTACTTACAGCTCAAGATGCCCGGGTTGAACGGGACGATTACCGTGCATGGTGATCGGAAGACAACTCTTGAGTGTGAGGAAGGTGACGCAGCTTACGCAGAGTCAAGTTGTGCGGAGGCAGAGCTCAAGTTTTATAAGGAAAATGTTGACCCAGAAGACATGACTCCACTCAAGAAGCCTAACACGGAATCTGAGCCGCCCCTCAAGTTTGCGGCAGATGATACCAAGCAGGTAGATTTCACTCCGGGCGACTCATCACAACAGTTCACTATCGGGGTTAACATGGACCCCGCATAGGAAAGCGCGCTCATCGAATTCATCCGTGAGAATCGGGACATCTTTGCATGGAAGCCGTCTGACATGCCAGGTGTACCGAGAGAATTCGCTGAGCACCACCTTAATGTGGATCCTAAGTTCAAGCCGATCAAGCAGTTCCTTCGCCGTTTCAATGAAGAGCGGCGTAAAGCAATTGGGGAAGAGGTGGCCCGGCTCTTAGCAGCAGGGTTCATCGTGGAGGTTTTTCACCCGGAGTGGTTAGCTAACCCGGTGTTGGTGCTTAAGAAGAACGGCACATGGCGTATGTGTGTGGATTACACGGATCTTAACAAGGCCTGTCCAGTTGACCCGTTTGCTCTCCCCCGTATCGACCAGATTATTGATGCAACGGCGGGTTGTGAGAGTTTATGCTTCCTGGACGCTTATTCAGGTTATCACCAGATCAAGATGGCGGTTAAAGACCAAGAGAAGATGGCTTTCATTACGCCTTTTGGTGCTTTCTGCTATGTGTCTATGCCTTTCGGGCTCAAGAGTGCCCAGGCGACTTACCAGCGTTGTGTGCAGAACTGTCTTCATAGTCAAATTGGGCGCAATGTTCATACTTATGTGGATGATATCGTGGTCAAGTCAAGAAAGAAGGAGACTCTACTTGACGACCTGAGAGAAACATTTGATAATTTACGGGTCTACAAGATGATGCTTAACCCGGCTAAGTGCATCTTTGGAGTTCCTGCAGGCAAGCTCTTGGGATTTCTAGTCTCTGAGCGTGGCATTGAAGCTAATCCGGACAAGATAAAGGCTATCACCTCCTTGTCTGAGCCGGCGTGCATCAACGACGTTCAGCGCCTGGCGGGTCGAATCGCTGCGTTAAGCCGGTTCATAAGCCACCTGGGTGAGAAGGCTATTCCTCTGTATCAAATGATGAAGAAAACAGACAACTTTGTCTGGAGTAGGCGGCGGGTGAAGCGTTTGAGGCGCTCAAGAAACAGCTGTCTGAGCCGCCGGTCTTGGCTGCTCCGGCTGAGAAGGAACCTTTACTCCTTTACGTGGCGGCTAACAATAGGGCAGTCAGCGCCGCGATTGTTGTGGAGCGTAAGGAGGCAGGGAAAGAATACCCGGTTCAGAGGCCGGTTTACTACGTCAGTGAAGTTCTGATAGAGTCCAAGCAAAGGTACCCACATTGGCAGAAACTGATATACGGGGTGTTCATGGCGAATCGTAAGTTGAAGCACTACTTCTTGGGACACCAGATCACTGTGGTTAGCTCTGCTCCGTTGGGAGACATAATTCAAAACAGAGAAGCCACTGGCAGGATTGCTAAGTGGGCATTGGAGCTTGGGCCTCTAAATCTAAAATATGTGCCCCGCACGGCTGTCAAGTCTCAAGCCTTGGTGGACTTTATTAACGACTGGACAGAGTGTCAGTCGCCCGAGGAGAAGCCGGATAACACATACTGGACAATTCACTTTGATGGATCCAGACAATTGAAAGGATCAGGGGCTGGAGTTGTCTTAACTTCCCCTAGAGGTGACAAGTATTGTTATGTGTTAAGGTTGATGTTTCCCTGTACTAACAATGCAGCTGAGTATGAGGCTTTACTCCACGGCCTCCGTGTAGCTAAGGAGATGAACCTGAGCCGGGTTAGATGTCTTGGCGACTCAGACCTCGTGGCTCAGCAAGTTTCAGGCACGTGGGATTCCAAAGACCCACGGATGGCGGCTTATCGTGAGGCGGTGGATATCATTGCTGGTCACTTCAAGGGTTATCAGGTGGATCATATTGACCGTCGCAAGAACAAGGCGGCTGATGCATTATCAAGACTTGGCTTTCAGCGTAAGCCGGTGCCGCCTAACGTTTTCTTGGATGTGCTATATCACCCGTCAGTTAAGCTACCTTCAGAGGAGGACCTGGCTATACCTGACCCGGAGGGGTGGCTGGTGGTGGCTCTGCATGCTATCCCTGAGTGGACGTTGCCTTACCTAGCGTACTTGACTTGCGGCGAGTTACCCGAGGACGAGACCTTGGCAAGGCAAATCATAAGGCGATCTAAGTCCATGACGATCGTCAATGGCGATTTACATAAGCGCAGCGTCACCGGCGTTTTTCAACGTTGTGTTTCACCTGAAGAAGGTAAGGAAATCTTAAATGAGATTCACGCTGGCGATTGTGGTCATCATGCCGGCTCAAAATCTCTGGTGGCCAAGGCTTTTCGGCATGGTTTTTTCTGGCTGACGGCTCATAAGGACGCAGAAGACTTGGTTCTCAAGTGCGATGGATGTCAGAAGTTCGGGCGACGTGCTCATGTGCCAGCTCAGGAGTTGCGTATGATTCCAATTACCTGGCCGTTTGCGGTCTGGGGGCTTGATATGGTCGGGCCCTTCAAGAGATCTAAAGACAAGAAGACCCACCTTTTGGTGGCGGTGGATAAGTTTACCAAGTGGGTGGAGGTTGAGCCGGTCGGCAAGTGTGACGCGGCTACGGCGGTTCAGTTTGTCAAAAAAATGATCTACCGCTTTAGTTACCCTCATAGTATCATCACAGATAATGGCACAAACCTATCCAAGGGGGCTATGCAGGCGTTCTGTGAAAGTGAGCACATCCGGCTTGACGTCTCTGCTGTTGCTCATCCACAATCCAATGGTCAGGCGGAGCGAGCTAACCAGGAGATCTTGAGAGGTATCAAGCCCCGGCTTATGGTTCCTCTGCAGCGAACGCCGGGTTGTTGGGTAGAAGAGTTGCCATCAGTTTTATGGAGCATCAGAACCACTCCCAACAGGTCAACAGGCTATACGCCTTTCTTCATGGTTTATGGCGCAGAAGCCGTGTTACCAAGTGATATACGTCATGACTCGCCGCGGGTGGCGGCTTACGTTGAGACAGACAATGAGACAGCGCGTCAGGACGCGTTAGATGCTTTGGATGAAGAGCGTGATCTGGCGGCGGCTCGATCGGCGATTTATCAACAAGACCTGCGTCGCTATCATAGCCAAAGGGTTAAGACCCGGACGTTTCAAGAAGGCGACTTGGTGTTACGTCTAATTCAAGATCAGACGGATGCGCACAAGTTATCTCCTCCATGGGAAGGACCTTTTGTGGTTAGCAGAAACCTCAACAATGGGTCATACTATCTCATTGACGTACGAGACGAGTCACGCACTTCTGGGCAGGAGACCCACCGGCCGTGGAATATCGCTCATCTGCGACCGTACTATACTTGAGTCATCGACTCCCCCCATTGTACATCATCATTGTATATATCACTTATATATATAATAAAGTTGGCATCCCTGCAAGCCGGGGCCTCTGCCGTTTTACGTATCTCAGATTGTGCAAAGATGGATACAACCACAAGGTCATTTGGGGGCTTCCAACCTGCCGGGTTTAGCTTACACACCCTCTTGATCGGCTCTTCAGCCACCGTAAGGCCGGGTTATATACCCAAAAAGTTGACTCCGTCAACAAGGTCATTTGGGGGCTTCTAACCCGCCGGGTTTAGCTTACACACCCTCTTGATCGGCTCTTCAGCCACCGTAAGGCCGGGTTATATACCCAAAAAGTTGACTCCGTCAACAAGGTCATTTGGGGGCTTCTAACCCGCTGGGTTTAGCTTACACACCCTCTTGATCGGCTCTTCAGCCACCGTAAGGCCGGGTTATATACCCAAAAAGTTGACTCCGTCAACAAGGTCATTTGGGGGCTTCTAACCCGCCGGGTTTAGCTTACACACCCTCTTGATCGGCTCTTCAGCCACCGCAAGTTTGAGTTAAACCTGCCTGTATGCTGCTGCTCCGCTAGGTGACCCGCCAAACTCTTACCAGTTAATCTCGATTAGAGACCCTGAGCTGTTCAAACATATTTGACAGTCACTCTCGCTAGAGACCCTGTACTGGTCAAGGTTAAACCGGCGGCTCTTGTCACGTGAGGGCCGGCTTACGGAAAGCGAGGATAAGCTCACCCATCTGCTGCCGACTCTCCGCTATGTGGCCCGTTCGTACTCTCAAACAGTTACTCTTTTAAAAGACCCTGCACTGTTTAAGGTTCAAACGACAGATTTATGTCACGTGAGAGGTAGCTTATGGGCCCTGGGGTACTCATGCCCTGCTGCGTCTCTCTCTGGTTCGTTGCGCTCTTATCAGTTAATCTCGCCTAGAGACCCTGAGCTGTTCAAAGGAATTGACGCTCACTCTCGTTAGAGACCATGTGTTGTTAAGAGTTCAAGTAGCGAATCCACCCAGAAGAACCGGCATATGAGTTTTCGAAAAAGCAAGGTCATGAAAGACTTAACATCTCCGGGTTGTGCTTTTTCAAGTCGCCCTCACAGCAATACAGAACATATTCTGTCTTGTTTGTTTTTGCAGGGTTTATCTCCTAAGATGAGCTGCCGTGAAATCTGATATTATGAGCGGAACACAAGACAGATAAGCATGCATCAAGTTGTGCAAAGGTTCATACGTGCGCGATGGCACGGCTCAGGCAAACAAAGTTTTTCTATGCCTATTACAAACTCTCCAGGGAGCCCAAAATACCACGGACTTAAAAAATTTGTACACTGCTAGCCTTGACGGGTCAATAAGCCGGGTTATAAGTTTCAGAAGCAAGTGATCAGCTCGATGGTAGGTCATCCTGCGCCGGGTCTTCGACCTCTTCGATCTAAAGATTGTCCACATCCCAGTTGCAGTTTGTTAAAGCTTCAAACTAAGCCTCGTCAAAGAGGGGGGACGGGTCAATTTCAGGAGCAAAGAGTTGCTTACGGCGTGCAGGAGTCAAGTCCCTGGCCTCGAAGGTTGGGCAGCGTACTCGTTTGCTGTCCGCGCTGTAAGCCGCCTGGTAGGTAGTCAGATCAACTTCATCCGCCAGTGTTGATGCGAGTACTCTGGAGGCCTTCATACACTTGGCATAGTCAGCTTCTGTGAAATCTGAGCCGTCGTCTTTCTTGGACGGAAAGCCATCCATTATCTCTTCTGCAGTCAGTTCAGGGGCAAAGGCCAAAGACCGGCTTAGCGCGGCCATTGCTCCCTTCCTGGCGGCTGATCGTTTGAGCTCTTTGATTTGCTTCGGCAGAGTTGACAGGAGTTCTATCACTCCCTTCATGAATTTGGGGATGCTTGTTTCATCCAGCATTGCTTTGATGGTGCAAAGGGTCCCGCAGTATAGCTGTTCTGTCAAGGTGTATACTGCTTTCAGCATCAACAAGTTGTCAGAAGATAGCTAGCGGCTTCTTTGGCCTGCAAGGAAAGATTTGGTGCTATAACCCGCCTGCACAGTTTTTAAACAAGGCAAGGAAATTTGCTAAGTATTCAGTGCTTACCAAAGATAGCAGAAGTCATCCTAGAGATATGATGCTTGAGGGTTTGCAGCTCATCTGACACAAGCTTAAGTTGCTGGTCAGCATCGTCTGCGCGCTTGGTCAGGGCGGCTTGGGTAGACTCCGCACTCTTTTTGAAGGCATCAAAGTCAGCCTGAACCTTCTTAAGCTCCTTAACAGCAACCCGCCATTTTTCTTCCGCCTCAGACCGGGCGGTTTGTTGCGAAGCAAGGCTTTCTTTCACGCCGATCAGATTAGATTCGGCCGTGTCCAAGGCTTCCTGTGTTGCACAAAAACAGAAATAACACAGTTCAGGAGGTTTAAATCGCCGGGATAAGATATTCGTACATGGTTGATGAAGCTGCTATGCTACAAGTCTCAAGCAGATTGCAAGTAATATACTTGACACTTGGGGGCTAATGTCTGTGTTTGCTCTCCAAGTTTACAATGAAGTTTCGGCTCATCTTCGTAAAGTTAAGCCGGCACTTGGGGGCTACACACGGCGCTCTCCAAGTTTACAGTGAAGTTCCGGCTCATCTTCGTAAAGTTAAGCCGGCACTTGAGGGATACGCACGGCGCTTTCCAAGTTTACAGTGAAGTTCCGGCTCATCATTTTCATACTGACCCGGACTTGGGGGCTACCCATGATCTACTCTTCAACTAAGTACCGGCTTAATATATATATTAACCCAATACTTGGGGGCTACAAGTTAGGCAATTTGAATTATGATAAGGATTGGAAGACCCGGTCTACTATTTGCAATACTAAACCAGCTCTTGGGGGCTACATAAGGGTATAAGGAAAAGCTAGAGAGGAGGAGTACCTCGTATTTCTTTTTCATCAGTCCAACAAGCTTCAACTCCATATTGCGGCTTGTGGAGAGGCGATTCAGATAACCAGCATGAAGTTCATCTGCAGTCATTTTTTCCAACACGGGGAATTCAAACTCAAGCTTTTCTGGTGAGCCTGTATCAGCCTGGCAGGTGTGCTTGGTTAATACATGGGGATCAGGAAATTGATAACCCGTCCCAGTGACAACAACGTCTGGATGAGCTGTGACTTCAGCGGCTGTTGAAGGGCTCGGCAGCTTAGGATCAGCCTTCGGAGGACTCTCAGGAGTGACCATATCATCATCAGCCGGCTCAGAAGGCTGAAGAATGTCAGCAGATGCATCTGTTCTAGCCTCAGTGGGCTCAACATGTGGTGCAGGGGAATCCGGCTTAGCAGTTTCCGGCTCTTGGGCAGCAGGGGCAGCGATAGACCCGGCGGTCTTCCTTCGTTTTGCTTGAGCCCTGGAAAACAAAAGATTGTCACATAAAGGACAAGGATGGTAAAAACGTATGATGCAAATTCAAAGGTACGTACTCCGGGTTGATCTTCAGAGGAGGCAGCTTGGATGCAGTAGAGTCGCCAGATGAAGGAGGTGACTCCTAGAAAAGTTAAGACGATGAAAAACAGAGTAAGGTTACAATGCAAGACAATTAAAATTGGATTTAGATAAAAGAGTACCTCAGCAGGCCGTTTCCGAGGAGCCGGAGAGTTTGGCAAGCCAGTTAAAAGCTCTTCAGAGCCGGTGCTCCGGGTCTGACGTCTGGAGGTATGCTGTTGCTTTTTCAAAAGAAAATTGGGGTCTAAATAAGCAAGAGGATGAGAAAATTGGACTTTCCGGATGACCCGCCGTACTTTCTCTGGTGGAAAGTTTTCTGAGTCAGAGGAGATGTAAGTTACCTCAGGGGCATCTGCATGGCTGGTTTCCGTTTCCTCCTGTGAATAATTGTTGTCAATAGGTTGCATAAAGAGACGGCCAAGGGAGTCAAGTTCTACCTCTGAGTCGTCAAGCTCAGGCGGTTCCTGAGCGACAGTTTTCTTCTTCTGGACGCGGGTTTTACCCACTTTAGGTTTCCTCACAGGAGGGTTATACTTCTTCTTCCAGAAAGAAGAGCCGGCCTGTGCATAAGCCGCCAACAAAGGTTAGAAGGAGCAAGACAAAGTTAAAGTTTGACCAAATTTGTGGAAAAGTGTCTTACAGCTGGAGCCGGGTTCTTGACACAGAACGGTTTAAGCCCAACTTTGTTGCAAACCACTTGCTTTTCGCCAAGAAGTCCTTTGACGGAGGAGTTGATATCTTGTTCTGTCAGATGGGTGGAACTGAAGCAGAGGGTGTCATTGGGTTCACCTGTGAATTGATGCATGAGTCGGTCACGCCGGCTCAGTGGCAGGATCTTCCAGCTAACCCAGCAGCGGGTTAAGTCGACGCCAGTCAAACCATTGGCCATTAAGGGCCTGATCTTCGCGAAAGCCGGAGCATATTTCGCTCGCTCCGCGGCAGACATCCGATCTGGGAGTTCTCCAGTGTTGCGGAGCCGGGTAGGACGGTAACCCGGCAGCGGATTCTCTCCTTCAGGAGAAGTGTCTTTGCAGTAAAACCAAGTCTTGTTCCAATCCTTGGGGTGACTTGGTAGGATAGCTGCTGGATAGGGCAAATCTCTCCGTCTCTGGATTGAAACGCCGCCAAGCTCCAAACTTGGTCCAGCCGCCACTTCAGTTTGGCGGTTGACGTAATGGTAGTCACGGAAGAGGTCGACGGGCGGCTCTTCTTGCAGGTAAACTTCACATAAGACTTGAAACTGACACATGTTAGTGACAGAATTTGGGCGTATGTCTTGAGGGTGAAGCTTGAAGAAATGAAGAACATCCCGGAAAAACTTTGACCCGGGCGGGCTAAATCCACGAAGGAGGTGATCAGTGAACACGACAACTTCCCCTTCCTTGGGAGTAGGTCTTGTTTCTGGCCCTGGAACCCGCCAATGTATAACATCCTGAGCCGGCAGGATACCCGATTCTACGAAATCAAGTAAGAGTTGTTCGGTGACTCCGGAGCTGACCCAATCACATGACGAGGGTGCTCTCGACATAATGGCGGATCAAACTGCGAGAAGGTGCAGACTATGGCGGGTTAGAAAAATATTAACTAGTCAAGGCAGCTGTGGTCAACATAATGGTGAGGTGTTAAGCCGCCGAAGTGTTTTTATCAGAGAGCCGCCAATGCATCGGCGGGTTAGATGGACAAGGCGATGCTGGAAAATAATGTTAAGTGTGGGCAAATAGATTTCACATATTACAACCATGGCTGCAAGATCTATGGGCGAATATAAAGGAAATATATTCAAAAACCTAAAAAGGGGGAGTGGAAGAACAGACGGACAGTATGCGGAGAAGACCGCTATGCAGATCTATAGCGAGCGGGCGTTGGCATTAACAAGACAACCGCAACAGATAGACCGCGTTATAAAGATTTGAGGGGACGTTTGCAATCTACATTACGAAGAACGGCGAAGAATAGCGAAGAACACTAAAGAACTCCGATGAACTCGAGAGATCCTAATGGAGATAACTACAGATTAGGTAAGGGTTGAGAATGGCACCTTGTGGAGGCGGACGGGCCGGCGAAACTCTGGACCAACTCAGGTTGATGCAGCGGCCGGCGTTGGGCGTGACGGCGATGTCCGGTCGGTGCGGCGGAGCTTCAGAGGTGCGGGCGTCTAAAGAAGGAAGAAGACAGTGGCAGCAGAGAAAAGGAAGGGGGGCCCCCGTGTCCCTATTTATGATATGGGATGGCAACAGTGCGCGTGAAAGTCGAGGAGGTGCAGTGATGATTGACCGGAAGGGGCGCCTTGATTTTCGGGCCGACCGTTTAATGAGAAGATTAATTGCGGACGTCACGGAATCTTTTTAGCATATTCGGCATGACGCCACGGTGGGTTATAAGTTTCTTTTTCAGGTAACGAAAATATGAGACTCGCCGCCAAGTGAGTTTGAAGATTGACATGAACAGGCTCAAATCAATCTGGGGCCTAATGTTGGGGATATAACCCCGTGGTAAGACCCGCCCAGGAGGGGCCGGGTCATACCTGGCGGCTCATAAGCAAAACCCTTAAGGTGGGCCAGAAGATGAAGGCCAGGCCGCATGGCGGCTTACCAGGCGGGCCAAGACAAAGGCCCAGAGACAGAAGATGGTGTGAGACCCGGGCGGTTAAGCCGCCCGGAGACGGCTTGCTCAAGGAGGCAAGGCGACTTAGAGACAGGATTGACTACGTTGTATGAGTCGGTTTAGGACTCGTGTAACCCAGGACCTTGACCTCTTATATAAAGGCGAGACCTTGGGGCGGCTTAGAAAAGAAACCAATCAATCGAGAACTAGGCCAAGCGAATCCGCTCCCTTGTAATCGATACTCCAAGCAATACAACACAAGCAGGACGTAGGCTTTTACCTCTTCTTGAGGGACCGAAATTGGGTAAGCTCGTGTCCCTCGTCTCGACCAGCCCCTTTGAGTCCACCGCCTTGGCGATGGCCTCGAACCTAAGTCTTCGGACATCTGCTGTGACAAAACCACGACAGGTTCCAAAAATTATTCACACATTAAAGAATAAATGACACCAAACATGGTGTGCGGATGCAATTTATTATAACTAGATGATACCCCGCACGCTGTTACAGGAATATATTGCAACATATTTCAATGAAATTCGTTGTATGAAACATGAATATTTGGAGTAATAATATTAGAGCTAAAGCTGAAAATACATTTATTTTGTTGCGTTTGTTTGTCGTATAGTTCTAAAATATTTATTAAATATAAATAGTATAATTAAAAATTCCCATGTATCTTTGCATGTTGAGGTGGGTCTTTTTCTTTGGATGCATGTTGCATGATGAAGTGACACTTGCATGTTGAAAGAGATATGTTAGTGGGGTTGGGTCTTTTTCCCATGCATGTTATATGATGAGGTGGCATGCTTGCATGTTGAGAGAAATAAGTTAGTGAGGTTTAGCTATTTAGATATTGATTCTCCATAATTGAGTCGGCTTGCATGTCCACATACGGTCCAAAATACCTCATGGCTAAGAATTTCTTGAGCATTCATAAGAAATGAGCACACCCTTTTTTTGCCCTAAAATTTGACCTGGCAAAAGTCTATGACTGGGTTGAATGGGAATATTTAAAAGGGTGTTCTTTTGAGATTGGGTTTTAAATCCTCTTGGGTTGACACTCTTATGAGATGTTTCGCCTCTGTGAAATATGCGGTTAAGGTTAACAGTGGACCTGTAATACATAAATAGTTCATCCCCAATATTCTATTTATCTTGACATGTAACCTATCCACCTCAGCAGTCTTGAGCATCATCAATTACTCTTATTTATCTTCATGCAACTCACGACATCAGCATTTCTTTCACAAAAATCAAGTGATTCGACTCTGGTAACCGAAGAGGCCTGATAACTGATAAAGAGAAGCCCATCATAAGCCCAACGACCAATATCATCACATATTTTACTCTTCCACATATGTACGTGTCTGGCAGCAGACTTGGCGGTGCCCTGCAACCCGCGGCAGATCCGGTGCAGGACTGCCACCACCTCTGGCCGAAAATGATCGAGCTTCTATAGTTGTCATCGGGCGTGCAGCCCACCGGCCCTATTCTAAAAGACTGTCGTCGAGATTTAAGTGAGTTCAGGAAGGCTTTGTTGATTTTTGTAATAAGGAATCTAATGTAGTAGCACATGTGCTAGCAAGGTGGGGTCGTGAAAACCAGCCTTCGGTTTGGTTTGATTCACCCCCGAAGTTTATTGTTAAGTGTGTTATAGACGATGTAGCTGTGATTTGAGTTTAATAAAGCTAACCATGACGGTCTTCATCTCAAAAAAGGCGTGCAACCCACCACCCTCCATGGATCAAGGTGCATCGGCCAGATCCGTCGTTGAGAGGACGACCTCAATACCGCACAGCTACCCTGCGGCCTCGACATGGCCAACTCCGTCCACCTTGACGATTCCGCCTCCTCAAGGACGGCCTCCATGAGCGCCCTACTACCCAGAAGCAACGATGTCGCCGCCTCTCAGCGACTTCCCAGCGGCGCCATGCGGGTTCTCCTTTGAGTCATCGGTGCACGCACATGCCATTAATACATTCTTGACCCCGCCCTCCAAGATCCGATGCTCCTATTATCGATCCATCACTTGAATGTCTTCCCGAGTCCCGTAGAATTGGTGTTTGTGATCTATCAATGTACTTATTTATATCTTCTTGATGCTAAGGTACTGTTGTTGCCAGTGAGGGATGGAAAAAATCTAAGTTGTTTGCCAATGATGTAAAAGGAAGAATTCTACGACAAGAAGGAAGGATTATATTTCTTCTCCATTGTCCCTGAGGGTACAATTTGGTAAGTGTTGTTACCAATGACGGATGCACAATATGAAACGAGTGCTTGACCTAGAAATCGTCATCTAAAGGTCTTACTATTATCATGTTAAATGCTATTTTTTTTGTTGACATGTGTTCCTTCCCTTTTATCTAATTGCATAGGGAAAACATGGCCAGAGTTAAAAAAATCTACTGCACTTCTTGCCTTTGGCGCTTGGGGTGAGATGGTGCATCGATTGTTTCTATATTTGGGTATTCTCATCACATTAAGTTCCTTTTTGCATGAATTTGTACACTCATGGGCAATGCAATATGACTAAGAAAGGAAAACTGCATTTTGTTCAGAACTCCGGACTGCATTAGTTGTTTCCATGTAGCTGCTTTGTAGTACTATTGATTAACTGCCACCGTTTTTTTTAGATTTTTATGCCTTTTGTAGGCGTAAATGTAATAGACTTATAATTGGTGATTGGAGATATTTGCATGCCAGCCACATTAAGTGACCTTCGAATAATGCTCACCTTCAGGGAAAGCTTACTTTAGGAATTTTGCCTTGGACGAACAAAATATGCCCCAAGATTTCAGATGTAGTTAACCCTTTGTTTCGTTAGCAATCAGTTGTGGCAACTTGAATTTCTCTGATAGAAATTTGTTACACAGAGTTATTTAATTTTCCGGATCATTGTTGTTTCTTGGTGTTCATCTATTTTTTATGAGAATAAACATAGAGAGTGCCCTGATTTAGGAAATTCAGATTTTACCTATGGTTGTGTACAATATTGTTTTTGAGCAAGTTTCCTGGAAGGATATCATTCTAGAATCAATTTTCGTCCATCGCAAGATTAATATGGTTTGTTGAATGAAGTTACATTAAATTTCTAACTAATATTAACCTGTTTCCAATCAGCCTAATCGTTACTTTTTATATAGCAATCCAGCAAGACAGATGTGCTTTTGTTTTAGTGGCACTGACTAGACGGCAACAGATAAAACTTGCTACATTGTTGCTTCAGTAATGAGGTTTCTTATCGGTAATTTTTCTTTTTTTATCCTACTCTTCTGTAGGAGTAAGAATACCACTATGTTATTTCGTACATACAAACCAAGATAGGCATGATGGTTGTATAGTTTGTGTTGTTGCCGTAACATAAACATCTACTTCGTCAGCTTGCTTTATTAAAGCTATCATGTATATTTGCCTATTTGGTGATATCTTGGAAAGTTGTGTTGAATTATTGATCTTTCACAATGCGAATCAGGTTCATGTGTGTTGGGTTGTCTCCATTATAATGTACAACAATTGTAGCACATTATTCTGTTGATTAAGAAAGTAAAATGATTGCTTAGCAGATTGAGCTATGTGTTTCTTTAGACATCATGTTCTAATGATTGTACTTTCGATTGCTCTAATGTTGTCCTAAATTTATCATTATTATTTGGTGTTCCTCTTGGAGTTCAGGTGCCTAATTGAGGTAATGCATTTGTGATTTTAAAAAATGCCAATTTATGTTCTGGACTGATCACTTAATTATATATTATTATCTCATGAATTGTATGTTCATCAACAAGTTTTCTTATTGTGCTTCGTAATCATAAAGTATTTTTAAAATTCAGTTATGCATTGCAGCGAATATTGTTCTTTTAATACATGTATAAACAGAGTGTGCACACAAGGAGCGCTGATTGAGTGACCGAGAGTTGAACGGGCTTCTTTTTAATATTATAAAAATGTATTTTGGTTGACCATTGAAAATATTTCCCTACTCTTACATATGTTTGCTTCATGTATAATTACAACCCTTTGAATACAACAAGTATGTGTGTTCATGATATATGAGAACATGTTCAAGAGGTTGCCCTTATTTATTTATTTTTTCCTTAAAATTGTTTATTGGAATGTTATTATTTTTGTTTAGCCAAATGTGTTTTGTGATAATTATTTTGTTCAATTGCATAAACACATCAACGAATTATACCATTACTTCTACCAACTTTCACCACTCAATATCTTTTTGGTGTGTACAATATATTTTTATTGACTAAAAATACCACCATATGTTTTATTGCAATGATGTGTAATGATGCTCAAAAACATTATTGGTAGCATATAGTTCCACAGCAACATGTGGGGCACCATCTAGTTAACTTAATCCATCACCCCAACTAGAGGCCTTCTCTAGGGCGATCCTATTAGTCCATTTTTATTTTTGATATGTGTTGAAGTTTTAGCATGTTTAATACAACAGAAGGAATCCTCTGGTAATCTCAAAGGAGTTCGAAATGGTAGAAGTCAGCCACCTATCTCGCATCTCTTATTTGTAGATGACAGTATTTCTTTGTGAAGGGAGATGACAAAACACAAATACTTTGGCCCTCGATGTGACACTCAAATTGGACAAAGGGTGAAGGCACAATTAGGTGTACTGCACGACTAAACTCTCCAGGATATTTACCTTGGCATGCCAACCTATGTGGGGCGGTCTTCATCGATCGAGTAACTTCAATTTTCTCACATACATGTTATGGAAGAGGCTAAACGGCTCGAGCGACCGGACTCTATCAAGGGCTGGTAAGGAAGTACTCTTGAAATCAGTTGCAAAAGAATCCTGACATATGTGATCAAGTATTTTCTGATCCCCACTAATATTTGTGACAAACTAAGATGACCGGTCTCCAATTTCTAGTGGGCATGAAAGATGGTAGAAAGAAATCACACTCGAGATCTTGAGGCTGATTGTCCGCTCTCAAATATCTTGGGTAATGGGCTTCCGGGACATGCACTTATTTAATCAAGCCATTCTTACAAAACTTTGTTGGCGAATGTTACTGGAAGTCTTCTCTCTATGCCATCGTGTAATGAAAAGAAGATATTTTTCCGATGGAGCTTCTGGAACTCAGAATGGCTAAGAGCAGCATCCTACACATGGTGAAGCATGATATGGGAACGAGCTTCTAGAGAGTGGGATGAAGAGTTGGGAATAGTAAACAAATTTTTATTTTCAAGGATAATTGGGTGCCCGATACCATACCTGAGATAGTACACACTTTAGTTCTGGTGGAAGATAACCAACAGTGAGCTCTCAATATCTAGTAATAGTTCCACATGGAAAGATGATATTGATAGAGAACTATCTACTCAAGGCATTGCAAAAAAAGTTCTTCAAATCCCCCTAAGCTATGAAGGGCGCAACGACCTTGCCTTCTGGTCATTTCTCAAGATTAGAATTAATATAGTCAGTTCAGGCTACAATCTTCCAAGAATACATTGTCCTGGACTAACTGAAGTTGTGCTAGCTTACTGGATCTTCTTCGAAACAGTCATGGAGAATTGCACACAACTGAGATTGAGGGGTCCTATTAGTGACTAATTGATACTCCCTACATCCTAAAATAAGTGTCTCAACTTTATACTAATTTTAATGCAATACAAAGTTGTACCAAGTTTGAGATACTTATTCCGGAACGGAGGAATTAGAATATAGTAATATACTCTCTTCATTTCTAAATGTAAGACCTTTTAAAGATTCTAATACGGGCTACATACGGATGTATATAGACGTATTTTAGAGTGTACATTCACTTATTTTGCTCTATATATAGTTCATATTAGAATCTCTAAAATGTCTTATATTTAAAAACAGAGGGAGTACATAGCTAGACTTGACGAACTAGTGGGGACTTCTGTTTTTCAATAAGAGAAAGGACATCCCCTCTGATTTCACATAAAGAAATCAATTGGTCAGTCTTTACAAACTACGAGCTATTGCTACTGGAGACTCAAAGGTAAAACATATTTAGCTTACATCACTGGGATTCGAGGATCCTATTAGGGACTAATTAATTGAATACAGTAATATGCATAGCTAGACTTGACAAACTATTGGGGACTGACAATTTCCCCATTCTCCCTCGAGCCACTCCCGCGAGCGGGCGGGGGAACCCTAGCCGCTAGTCCCCATCCACCTTCCCTCCAGCCTCCTCCTCCCTTGTTGCCGCCTAGAGTCGCTGCCGGGCGAAGCCCGGCTGGCATGGGCGGCGGTGGGGTCGCCATTTCCCCTCTTCGCAGCCCCCCTGCTCGGTGCGGGACGGCTGGCCACTAGAGGCAACAGGCTATGGCGGGGCTCAATGATGCAACTTCGAGTGCTTCTGGTGGCGGCGTCTCCTCGTCCCCCTTGGGCCTCGTGGTGGTGCGACGACTGCCATGTATGGGCACGCCTGGGCGCGAATCAACGTTGATATGGCGGCCGGATCTGGTTCCAAGCGGGGCGGAAAGGGCGGTGGCTGGGGTCCGAGTTTGGGCTCTCAGCGGCTGTGGGTGGTCCTTCCCCGCCACGGGCGCACGGTGGTGGTGGCTGGCGGCGGTGCTCCTCGGTCCGCAGTGGTTCCGGCTGCCTTGGGCGGCGCTGCTCAGGGTGGTCGAGAGGCGGTGGCACGTCCCCTTGGCTACGGGCTGGCGCAGCGGGTGGCGGGGGCGCCCTTCCGGCCTAGATCTGGGCCCTTTTGGGCCTCATCTGGGTCCGGGCGGGCCTGGCTTGTTCTCGCTTGCGACGGATCCAGCGGGCGGAGGTGCGGCTCGTGCGAGAGGTTGCAGAGACGACGGCGTGCCTACTGCAGCGCGGCGACAGGAGCTTCACGAACCCCTTTCGAGCTCGGCTAGGCCTAGAGGGCCTTGTGTGCTCCTATTGCTGCATCTGGTCACTGACCACCGAGGGTGATGGAGGTTGTCCCCTCCCGCGTGGCTGCTGACTCTGCCGCTCCTCGTTCCTGGATGCTCCCTCTCGGCTCCGTCGGTCTCGCTTCGTTGACCATGGTGAGGCGGTGGCGATGATGGCAAGACCGTGGTGGCGCATGTTGGTGGGCGGCAAGATTGGTGGAGCGTGTCGGATCATTCGGGGTTGTGGGTGTTTAGCGGACGGGAGAAATCCCTGTCAGCTTGCTGGCACTAACGCGGTGATGCCTGAGGGCGCCACTGTGCCTTCCTGAAGGGCGTTGGATCTTCCCCTTCCCCACGCCCCACTGCATACCGAGGGATACCCTAGGACCAGACCGGGCAGCAGTGTCGTCATCGTCACGTTCCTTCCTGAAGGTGTTGCTTGGTATGCGGAGGTTCGAGGTGCCAGGAGCGAGGTGGAACCTCTCCGGTGGGCGCAACGATTGCGGGTCTTCATTGTTTTCATCGATCCGACGCTGTTGATTTTTTTCCTTTTCTCTTTTGTTTCGTTTGGGCGAGCCTGTGTTGTTTGCCCCAGCATTGACCCACTGATGTATCGGGTGGTTTCTATATCTATATAGTGCGGATGTCGGGGCGTGATGCACACGATTACCTATGGGGCCACGGGCCCCTTTGTGGTTCGGCAGGGTTGAGGTCACGTTGCACGAAGAGCAGAGGTGGTGAGGCAGCACGACGACGAGGCGCTGGTGTTTTACCCAGGTTCGGGCCGCCGAGAAGCGTAAATCCCTACTCCTGCTTTGGTGGATTGATCGGAGGAACACGAAGCACACGCAGCGCTCAAACCCGGCAATGTCGCCTTCGGGAGAGCTGCTCTGAGAGTACAAATGTCCAAAGGTCCGAATCTTTAGCTAGGTTGCCTTGGGCCTCCTTTTATAGCTCAAGGGGCAACCACAGGCAAAACAAACAATGTCTAGTGATTAGATAGCCAATAGTGCTATCATACCTAACTCTGGCACTTAGGACAAAATGCCATAAATGCTAGCCTAAGTGGCGTGCGGGGATGCATTCCCGGCAGGCTCTTACCACCGCTTTAGCTAACTATTGACCAATATCTTGACACGCCTCTGGACGGGTGTCAAACGGGTATAATCTGTCTTCCAGCAAGTCGCCACGTACTTAGCGAGAGCCACTTAGCCACCTGAGTGCTCGACACCGCATCGACAAATGACTGGCGTTGCGATGCGGTGGAGCGATGCCCGATCGGCTTGCGCCTGCCGGGGGATGGCTTGCCGGGTCTTCTTGAAGATGTGTGCGCCTCGGTCCCCGGCAGGCTCCGGGAACGTGACAGGCGCGGCTTGGGCTCGTTCTGGGCCGTTGCATCAACCTTGCCGGCGTTGCTTAGCTAGCGTAGGTTTGCTTCTATCGGAGTCTTGGTCTTGAATGTTGGTTTGATCTTCTTGATGCGCTCCTTGATCTCACGTAGAGCGGCTTCTCTGGTTTGGACTGGTTTTGACTGTACTTACGTTGATGGGTTTTGCTACCACTGCATGTGCATAAGATAGGGGCACTGCGTACCCCAGTCCTAGTGCACCGACAGGAGCCCCCGGGTCTGGCGCAAACGCGCTCGCCTAGTGCCGTTGGGTCAGGCCCAAAATTTATGCACAGGCGCGCAATATAAGGGGGTAACTGCCGACTTTCAAGCCAGCACTTACCCACTACCTCAGGCCGTTTCTGCCACGCGCGCCGCATGCATTGCGGGGAGTTTGCGGTGGATGCGCATGGCTCAAAGGCATGGGAGTGGCAGAAACTGCAGTGCTAGGGATTGGAGCAATGAGGCGGTTACCTGTTCGTCCGTGATCGTGGGTAGTGGGATTGGTGGAGATGGGTGCTACTTCTTGAGCTTGCGTTGGTTTTCCCTTGAAGAGGAAAGGGTGATGCAGCAAAGTAGATAAGTATTTCCCTCAGTTGTTGAGAACCAAGGTATCAATCCAGTAGGAGATACAAGCAAGTCCCCAATCTTCGCACCTACACAAACAATCAAACTCTTGCACCCAACGCTATAAAGGGGTTGTCAATCCCTTCACGGTTATTTGCAAGGATGAGATCGGATAGAGATAGATATAAAAGATTGCTAAAATGAAAAGTAAAAAAGATTGCAGCGAAGTATTTTTGGTATTTTTGGTTTATAGATCTGAAAATATAATATGGAAAATAGACCCGGGGGCCATAGGTTTCACTAGAGGCTTCTCTCATGAAGGAAAATAATACGGTGGGTGAACAAATTACTGTCGAGCAATTGATAGGAAAAGCGCATAGTTATGACGATATCCAAGGCAATGATTATGCATATAGGCATCACGTCCGTGTCAAGTAGACCGAAACGATTCTGCATCTACTACTATTACTCCACACATCGACCGACTCCTCCCTGCATCTAGAGTATTAAGTTCATGAAGAACAGAGTAACGCATTAGGTAAGATGACATGATGTAGAGGGATAAACTCAAGCAATATGATGAAAACCCCATCTTTTTATCCTTGATGGCAACAATACAAATACGTGCCTCGCTACCCCTACTTTGTCACTGGGTGAGGACACCGCAAGATTGAACCCAAAACTAAGCACTTCTCCCATTGCAAGAATTACCAATCTAGTTGGCCAAACCAAACCAATAACTCGAAGAGACTTGCAAAGATATAAAATCATGCATATAAGAATTCAGAGAAGATTCAAATAATATTCATAGATAATCTGATCATAAACCCACAATTCATCGGATCTCGACAAACACACCGCAAAAGAGTATTACATCGGATAGATCTCCATGAAGATCATGAAGAACATGGTATTGAAGAACAAAGAGAGAGAAGAAGCCATCTAGCTACTAGCTATGGACCCGAAGGTCCGTGGTGAACTACTCACGCATCATCGGAGGGGCAATGGAGTTGATGTAGATGCCCTCCGTGATAGAATCCCCCTCCGGCAGATTACCGGAAAAGGCTCCAAGATGGGATCTCACGGGAACAGAGGCTTCTGGCGGCGGAAAAGTATTTTCGCGGCTCTTTTTGGCATTGGAGGAATATTTGGGAATTTATAGGCCGAAGAATAAGGTAAGGAGACCTGTTGGGGGGCCACAAGCCAGGGGGCGCCCCCCCTAGGGCGCGCCCAGGTGGCTTGTCGCCTCCCGGCAGGTCTCCTGCCTTCATCTCCAAGTCTGGCAGGTTTGTTCTGGTCCAAGAAAAATCGTATCGAAGATTTTATTCCGTTTGGACTCCGTTTAATATTCCTTATCTGCAATACTCAAAAACAAGGAAAAAACAGAAACTGGCACTAGGCTCTAGATTAATAGGTTAGTCCCAAAAATAATATAAAATAGCATATTAATGCATATAAAACATCCAAAACAGATAATATAATAGCATGGAACAATAAAAAATTATAGATACGTTGGAGACGTATCAAGCATCCCCAAGCTTAATTCCTGCTCGTCCTCGAGTAGGTAAATGATACAAACAGAATTTTTGATGTGGAATGCTACCTAACATATTTATCCATGTAATATTCTTTCTTGTGGCATGAATATTCAGATCCGTAAAATTCAAAACAAAAGTTTAATATTGACATAAAAACAATAATACTTCAAGCATACTAACAAGGCAATTGTGTCCTTTCGAAATAACATGGCCTTAGAAAGTTATCCCTACAAAATCATATGGTCTGGCTATGCTCCATCTTCCCCACACAAAGTATTTAAATCATGGACACCCCCGATGACAAGTCAAGCAATTGTCTCACACCTTTTATGTTCTCAAACCTTTTCAACTCTCACGCAATACATGAGCGTGAGCCATGGATATAGCACTATAGATGGAATAGAATATGGCGGAGGTTGTGAGGAAAAAGGAGAAGATAGTCTCACATCAACTAGGCATATCAACGGGCTATGGAGATGCCCATCAATAGATATCAATGTGAGTGAGTAGGGATTGCCATGCAACGGATGCACTAGAGCTATAAGTGTATGAAAGCTCAAAAAGAAACTAAGTGGTCGTGGATAATGATGAAAAATTCCACTAGTTATATGAAAGTGACAAAATAGGAGACTCTCTATCATGAAGATCATGGTGCTACTTTGAAGCACAAGTGTGGAAAAAGATAGTAGCATTGTCCCTTCTCTCTTTCTCTCATTTTTTTTATTTTGGTGGGCATCTTTGGCCTCTTTTTTTTTTATTTGGGCTTCATTGGCCTCTTTTATTATTTGTAAAGTCTGGAGACTCATCCCAACTTGTGAGGGAATCATAGCTTCCATC
Source organism: Elymus sibiricus (assembly GCA_039707655.1). NCBI lineage: Eukaryota > Viridiplantae > Streptophyta > Magnoliopsida > Poales > Poaceae > Elymus > Elymus sibiricus. Next base: position 119,849,658 of record CM077675.1, read on the forward strand.
ATCCTTTTCTCTCACGGGACAATGCTCTAATAATGAAGATCATCACACTTTTATTTACTTACAACTCAAGAATTACAACTCGATACCTAGAACAAAATATGACTCTATATGAATGCTTCCAGTGGTGTACCGGGATGTGCAACGATCTAGCCTAGCAAATGACATCAAAAAACGGACAAGCCATGAAAACATCATGCTAGCTATCTTACGATCATGCAAAGCAATATGAAAATGATGGTGCGTGTCATGAAAAACGGAACGGTGGGAGTTGCATGGCAATATATCTCGGAATGGCTATGGAAATGCCATAATAGGTAGGTATGGTGGTTGTTTTGAGGAAGGTATATATAGTGGCTGTTTTGAGGAAGGTGGGTTTAATGCACCGGCGAAAGTTGCGCGGTACTAGAGAGGCTAGCAAAGGTGGAGGGTGAGAGTGCGTATAATCCATGGACTCAACATTAGTCCTAAAGAACTCACATACTTATTGCAAAAGTCTATTAGTTATCGAAGCAAAGTATTAGACGCATGCTCCTAGGGGAGAGGTTGGTAGGAGTTAACCATCGCGCGCTCCCGACCCTCACACAAAGGATGACAATCATTAAACAAATCATGCTCCGACTTCGTTACATAACGGTTCACCATACGTGCATGCTACGGGATCACAAACTTTAACACAACTATTTCTACCAATTCACAATTACTCACTAGCACGACTCTCATATCACCATCTTTATATCTCAAAACTATATGCAAGGAATCAAACTTCTCATAGTATTCAATGCACTTAATATGAAAGTTTTTATTATATCCCTCTTGGATGCCCATTACATTAGGACTAAATTCATAACCTAAAACAATTACCATGCTGTTTAAAGACTCTCAAAATAATATAAGTGAGGTACGAGAGATCAATTATTTCTATAAAATAAAACACCACCGTGCTCTAAAAAGATATAAGTGAAGCACTAGAGCAACATTGCCTAGCTCAAAAGATATAAGTGAAGCACATAGAGTATTCTAATAAATTCACGATTAATGCATGTCCCCCTCAAAAGATGTGTGCAGCAAGGATGATTGTGGCAAACTAAAAAGCAAAGACTCATACCAAGCAAAACACATATCATGTGGTGAATAAAAATATAGCCTCAAGTAAATTTACCGATGGATTGAAGACGAAAGAGGGGATGCCTTCCGGGGCATCCCCAAGCTTAGGCTCTTTGGTATCCTTGAATATGGCTTGGGGTGCCTTGGGCATCCCCAAGCTTAGGCTCTTGCCACTCCTTATTCCATAGTGCATCAAATCTTTTACCCAAAACTTGAAAACTTCACAACACAAAACTCAACAGAAAACTCGTGAGATCCGTTAATATAAGAAAAATAAATCACCACTTTAGGTACTGTTGTGAACTCATTATTTATTTATATTGGTGTAATATCTACTGTATTCCAACTTCTCCATGGTTCATACCCCCCGATACAACCCATAGATACATCAAAATAAGCAAACAACACAAAGAAAACAGAATCTGTCTAAAACAGAACAGTCTGTAGCAATCTATAGACTTCGAATACTTCTGTAACTCCAAAAATTCGGAAAAAATAGGAAACTCAGGGTCGTTTGTATATCAATCTTGTGTAAAAATTTCTGCCTCATTCGACGCTCTGGTGAATTTATAAAATCCTGGACTGAGCGCAAAAGTTTCTGTTTTTCAGCAAAATCAAATCACAATCGCCGTAGACCATCCCAAAGGTCTTACTTGGCTCAAACACTAATTAAAACAAGAAAACACAATTACTACAGAGGTAATAATGTGTAAAGCACTCAAAAACAGAAGCAAAAACAAATGCATAAAAATAAAATTGGGTTGCCTCCCAACAAGCGCTATTGTTTAACGCCCCTAGCTAAACATAACGCAATAGATCTAGGTATTGTCATCTTTGGTATGCAATCCATAAGTAGATCTCATAATAGATTCATAAGGTAATTTTATTTTCTTTCTAGGAAAGTGTTCCATGCCTTTCCTTAATGGAAATTGGAATCTAATGTTTCCTTCTTTCATATCAATAATTGCACCGATCGTTCTAAGGAAAGGTCTACCAAGAATAATAGGACATGTAGGATTGCAATCTCTATCAAGAACAATGAAATCTACGGGCACATAATTCCTATTTGCAACAATAAGAACATCATTAATCCTTCCCATAGGTTTCTTAATGGTGGAATCCGCTAGATGCAAATTTAAAGAGCAATCATCAAATTCATGGAAACCTAGCACATCACATAAAGTTTTCGGAATCGTGGAAACGCTAGCACCCAAATCACACAAAGCATGGCACTCATAATTTTTAATTTTAATCTTAATAGTAGGTTCCCACTCATCATAAAGCTTCCTAGGTATAGAAACTTCCAACTCAAGTTTTTCTTCAAAAGATTTCATCATAGCATCCATGATATGTTTAGTAAAAGCTTTATTTTGATTATGAGCATGCGGAGAATTCAACATGGATTGCAACAAGTAAATACAATCAATCAAAGAACAACTATCATAATTAAAGTCCTCGAAATCCAAAAGAGTGGGTTCATTGCTATTTAAAGTTTTGACCTCTTCAATCCCACTTTTATCAATCTTGGCATTGAGATCTATAAACTCCGAATCATTGGGACGCCTTTTAACTAAAGTTGACTCATCTCCAGTCCCATCTTTATCAAGATTTATATTAGAAAACAACGATTCAATAGGAGTCACATCAATCACTTTAAGATCTTCATCAATATTATCACGAGAACACACTTTTTCAAGCCATTCACGCTTAGTACGTATTCTAGCGGTTCTTTCCTTACACTCATCAATAGAAATTCTCATAGCTTTTAAAGACTCATTAATATCATGCTTGGGTGGAGTAAATCTAATTTTCAAAGAATCAATCTCAAGCGAAATTCTATCAACGTTCCTAGCCAAATCATCAATCTTGAGCATTTTTTCTTCAATCATAGCATTGAAACCCTTTTGCGAACTAATAAATTCTTTAATATTATTCTCAAGATCAGAGGGCATCTTATTATAATTTCCATAAGAATTGTTGTAGGAATTACCATAATTATTAGAGGAATTACTAGCAAACGGCCTAGGATTGAAATTACCTCTATACGCGTTATTACCAAAATTGTTCCTACCAACAAAATTCACATCCATAGATTCATTATTATTTCCAATCAAAGAAGACAAAGGCATATCATTAGGATCAATAAGAGCACTCTTACTAGCAAACAATTTCATTAATTCATCCATCTTTTCACTCAAAGTATTTATTTCTTCAATAGCATGCACTTTTTTACTAGTAGGAGATCTTTCGGTATGCCATTGAGAGTAATTTGCCATAATATTATCTAGGAGTTTAGTAGCTTCTCCTAATATGATTTCCATGAAAGTACCACCCGCGGCGGAATCTAAAAGATTTCTAGAAGAAAAATTCAATCCCGCATAAAAAAATTGTATAATCATCCATAAACTTAAACCATGCGCGGGGCAATTTCTAATCATTAGTTTCATCCTCTCCCAAGATTGTGCAACATGCTCATGATCGAGTTGCTTAAAATTCATTATATCGTTCCTAAGGGAGATGATCTTAGCGGGCGGAAAGTTCTTGGAAATAAAAGCATCTTTACACATATTCCATGAATCAATACTATTTTTAGGCAAAGATAAAAACCAAGTTTTAGCACGATCTCGTAGTGAGAACGGAAATAGCTTCAATTTAACAATATCATTATCCACATATTTCTTATTTTGCATATCACACAACTCAACGAAAGTATTTAGATGTGATGCGGCATCTTCACTAGGAAGGCCGGAAAATTGTTCTTTCATAACAAGATTAAGCAAAGCGGCATTAATTTCATAAGATTCCGCACTAGTGGCGGGAGCAATCGGAGTACTAATAAAATCATTATTATTAGTATTGGAGAAGTCACACAACTTGGTATTCTCTTGAGTCATCGTGACAAAGCAAGCAATCTAGCACACAAGCAAACAAAAAGCAAACGAAAAGACGAACGGAAGAAGGGCGAATAAAAAGGCAAATCTTTTTGGTTTTTTCTGAAAATCGTTTTAGAAGTGGGGGAGAGGAAAACGAGAGGCAAATGGCAAATAATGTAAATGCAAAAGATGAGTTTGTGATGGGTACTTGGTAGGCTTGATGTAGATCTCCCCGGCAACGGCGCCAGAAATCCTTCTTGCTACTTCTTGAGCTTGCATTGGTTTTCCCTTGAAGAGGAAAGGGTGATGCAGCAAAGTAGATAAGTATTTCCCTGAGTTGTTGAGAACCAAGGTATCAATCCAGTAGGAGATACAAGCAAGTCCCCAATCTTCGCACCTACACAAACAATCAAACTCTTGCACCCAACGCTATAAAGGGGTTGTCAATCCCTTCACGGTTATTTGCAAGCATGAGATCTGATAGAGATAGATATAAAAGATTGCTAAAACGAAAAGTAAAACAAAAGTAAAAATATTGCAGCGAAGTATTTTTGGTATTTTTGGTTTATAGATCTGAAAATATAATATGGAAAATAGACCTGGGGGCCATAGGTTTCACTAGAGGCTTCTCTCATGAAGGAAAAGAATACGGTGGGTGAACAAATTACTATCGAGCAATTGATAGAAAAGCGCATAGTTATGACGATATCCAAGGCAATGATTATGCATATAGGCATCACGTCTGTGTCAAGTAGACCGAAACGATTCTGCATCTACTACTATTACTCCACACATCGACCGACTCATGCCTGCATCTAGAGTATTAAGTTCATGAAGAACAGAGTAACGCATTAGGTAAGATGACATGATGTAGAGGGATAAACTCAAGCAATATGATGAAAACCCCATCTTTTTATCCTTGATGGCAACAATACAAATACGTGCCTCACTACCCCTACATTGTCACTGGGTGAGGACACCGCAAGATTGAACCCAAAACTAAGCACTTCTCCCATTGCAAGAATTACCAATCTAGTTGGCCAAACCAAACCAATAACTCGAAGAGACTTGCAAAGATATAAAATCATGCATATAAGAATTCAGAAAAGATTCAAATAATATTCATAGATAATCTGATCATAAACCCACAATTCATCGGATCTCGACAAACACACCGCAAAAGAGTATTACATCGGATAGATCTCCATGAAGATCATGAAGAACATGGTATTGAAGAACAAAGAGAGAGAAGAAGCCATCTAGCTACTAGCAATGGAGTTGATGTAGATGCCCTCCGTGATCGAATCCCCCTCCGGCAGATTACCGGAAAAGGCTCCAAGATGGGATCTCACGGGAACAGAGACTTCCGGCGGCGAAAAAGTATTTTCGTGGATCTTTTTGGTATTGGGGGATTATTTGGGAATTTATAGGCCGAAGAATAGGGTTAGGAGACCTGCTGGGTGGGACACAAGCCAGGGGGGCGCCCCCCCCCCCCTAGGGCGTGCCCAGGTGGCTTGCCGCCTCCCGGCAGGTCTCCTGCCTTCATCTCCAAGTCTGGCAGGTTTCTTCTGGTCCAAGAAAAATCATATCGAAGATTTTATTCCGTTTGGACTCGGTTTAATATTCCTTATCTGCAATACTCAAAAACAAGGAAAAAACAGAAACTGGCACTAGGCTCTAGATTAATAGGTTAGTCCCAAAAATAATATAAAATAGCATATTAATGCATATAAAACATCCAAAACAGATAATATAATAGCATGGAACAATCAAAAATTATAGATACGTTGGAGACGTATCAATGGGCGGCCGCCTTGGAGTGGAGAAGAGCCAGCCCCCCGCGCCCTTCCCTATAAATTGGGGGCTCGAAGCGGGCGATGCTCATCCATTCCCTTCTCCTCCTCAATCTCAGGATCACATAGCTCGCCCTTCTTCTCCTTCTTTGGATGCACCAGTCTCCACCATGACGAGGGGGCGAGGACGACTCCCAGCTTCCACCGCGGCGACGAGAGTTTCCCCTCGGGATCATGCCGCTGCTTCAGCCGCGGTGGCGGGAGGTGATTCCAGCGCGCGGGGTGGGAGCGCTGAAAGAGGTCGGGGCCGGTGCGGGGCTCGCGGCCGGGGGAGGCGGAGCGCCGCACCCGATCCTCCTCCGTCGGCGGTTCCTCCCCCAGCGATGGGACATACTGAAGGTACGGCGCTGGAGTTTGTCGTCAGGCTTCGTGGCCTTCCCCATAGTCGTTTGCGACTCTCTCGCCCTTTCGCCAGGGTGATGGAAGCCGGCAAGCCGCGCGCGATGTGGTTGCGGGTGCATGGCTGCTGTAATGGCGCCGTGCAGGCTGACGTCGAGTTTTCGGCGCCCCGCATCATGTTCCTCAGGCGCGGGTGGAAAACCAGCGCCCGTGGCCATAACTTCATGAGTGGGTACGTTCTCCGCTTCAAGCTGGTGGAGGCCGACATGCTCTCTATCAAGATCTATGGGCAGTCGGGCACTCGTCTTTACTGCTGCGAAGAGAGCTCGAGCGACGGTGAAAGCTCCTCCTCGAGCGACAGTGACGAGGAGGACAGTGTCGGTGAAGACGGCGACAGCGAGCCCCAGGTCGTCAAGTCGGAGTGCGACGACTTGGACTCCAGCTGACCGCCGATCGCACCGTCACCGTCAGCTAGACCCCCGGCAGAGCGATTTGCCGAAGGTTCTTGACTTGGGCGCCGCCTCCTCTCCCAGCTGGACCCTGGCAGGCTCGTGGACTCCGGCTTCGACTTCCCTTCTGGAGGTTCTGCCGAGCCGCGTCCTGCCGGTCCTGACGGGGTCTGGCTGGGCTTCTGCTTAGGCCCTCCTTTCGTCCTTTCTCCTTTTTGTAGTTTGTTCCTAGGGGAGAAAGTCCAATAAAGAGTTATTTAAGGGGCGTCCTCTAATGTATCTCTATCCATTTTATACCGAAAATGAATGAAAGAATGCTATTTCTCTTCCTTAAGTACTATCCATTTCTCCCCTTGTCTATACTGTGTCAACATGTTTGTCCTTGCCGCACGGAACTATTTGTCGTGTCAGTACTAACCGCGAGCACCAAGGGGGAGCGAGCCCCCCGGCAGCAGGCTAATATTATACCCCGGCAAGGTTCCATGTCGGTATCGGCGTGGCCCCCCAGAGCTGATAAGCGACAGGAGCTGGGGGACGGCTCGTCCCGACAAGGGTTTCCATTGCGTGAAGGACTCCATTGTACGCAGTCAAAAGGATAGTAAGGGTTTCCTTAAGGGAGCAAATGGCACCGAGCTTGGGATATGTGATTAGACTTATCTTTTCAGGTAGTATCCTTTTCTGGAGTATGACAGGCCGCCGTCCTTGTTTCTTTGCCCTTCTTCCTTGTTTTCTTGATGGTCAAACATGTATGGCAAGAGGCCTCTGTCCTCTGGAGAGAGAGAATGCGGCAACAAGGATCATAAGCTCATCAAGTACTCTAGAAAATTTCTAAAACTTAAAGGCGATAACATTGCAACATAAAAAATGCATAGTAAACATGCAGTTCGATGGTATGATGCAATGCCTAGCTTTATTATTGCATGCACAGGGTCTGCGTCTGGCTTTGTACAAAGGGTTACATGCACTGCGGCAAGGCTTGTACAAAAGGTGGTTGCCGGGAACTGAGCCCGGCAACCGCGCCTTACAGGTAGAACTTACGAAGATGCTCAATATTCCATGAGTTAAGAATTTTGATGCCATCTTCGGTCTCCAGACGGACTGTGCCAGGTCTGGTGACTCGTGCTACCCGGTAAGGGCCTTCCCACTTCGGCGTTAACTTTTTGGTACCCTTGGCGGACTGAACGCGCCTAAGGATAAGGTCGCCTTCCTTAAGGCTCCGAGTGTGGACCCTGCGGCTATGATAGCGGCACAGGGCTTGATTGTAGCGTGCAGCACGCACAGCGGCCCGGAGACAATCTTCCTCGAGGAGCATGGCATCGTCATGCCGTAGCTGCTCTTGCTCTACTTCATCGTAGGCAAATGCTCGAGGTGACCTGTATAAGAGTTCCGTGGGGAGAACTGATTCCACCTCGTACACTAGGGAGAAGGGCGTCTGGCCGGTAGCTCGACTTGGTGTCGTTCTGAGGAACCAAAGAACCACCGGCAGCTCATCTATCCAGCGCTTGCTGCCTCTTTGCAGTCCATCGAAAGTTCTTGTCTTGAGCCCTCGCAACACTTCATCATTCATCCTCTCGACTTGCCCGTTGCTTCCTGGGTGGGCAACAGAGGCGAAGGAGACCTTGCTTACAAGGCTTCGGATGTATTGCATGAAGGTGCGGCTCGTGAACTGGGTGCCGTTATCGGTGATCACCCTGTTGGGCACTCCAAAACGGCACACTAGTCCTTTTATGAACTTGACAGCTGCCTGCAATGTCACCTTTCTCACTGGTTCCACCTCAGGCCACTTTGTAAACTTGTCGATTGCTACGAACAAGAATTCAAAGCCCCCGACGGCGTGGGGAAAAGGGACAAAAATATCGAGCCCCCAGACCGAGAATGGCCAGGATAAAGGGATCATCTGGAGAGCTTGCACTGGTTGATGAATGTTCTTGGAATGGAACTGGCAGGCTTCACACTTGGTGACTAGCTCAGTTGCATCCTGGAGGGCAGTGGGACAATAAAAACCATGTCGAAAGGCTTTTCCGGCAAGGGCCCTTGATCCAATATGAGACCCACACATGCCTCCGTGAATCTCTGCCAACAGCTTCAGTCCATCTTCCCGGCGAATGCACCTTAATTTCACACCGTTTGGTCTTTTTCTGTACAGAGTGTCATCGACAAACTGGTACATACTTGACTGACGGGCTACTTTTTCAGCTTCTTCCTGCTCTTCGGGAAGTTCTCCTGTTTGAAGGAAGTGGACTGTATGTTGTGCCCAAGCTGGAGCCTGTGGCTCGACAACGAGGACTAAAGGCATCTCCTCGTTCGTGGGAGCGCTTACCTCGACCGCAAGAACCCGGGGTTCTGCAGGAGGGAGCTGCTCACCAACCGAAGCGAGACTGTCCCCAGAAGCCTCTCTACCAGCGGCTTCAGGAAGTTCTTCCGGGAAATGCTTGCCGGAGCTCAGCTTTCTCCTTTTCCTGGTCGTCGTTGACGGGGATACTGATGGCTGAGTGAGGTGGAGGACAAAAGTTCCTGGTTCCACAGGAAGCTTTTGCGCGGCACACTTTGCTAGATGATCAGCGATGTTGTTTTCTGCACGTGGCACACGCTCTGCTTGTAATCCATCAAAGTGCTCCTCCAGCTTCCTCACCTCTTCCACGTATGCTTCCATCAACGGACTCTGATAATCTTTGTTGACTTGTTTCACCACGAGTTGAGAATCTCCTCGGCGATGAACTGCTGCCGCTCCAAGGCTTGCTTTCTAACTTTTTGCTTGACGGGCCTCGCATGAGGGCAGACATCAAGGTGGTGCTCAATTACCTCCCTGGGAACACCGGGGATGTCAGATGGTTGCCAAGCAAACACATCGACATTCGCCCGCAGGAAGGCAACGAGCGCGCTTTCCTATTTGTCATTAAGGGTGACATTGATGGTAAACGTACCATCAGCGCCATCCTGCCCTGCTGGGATCTTCTTCGTCGCAGGATAGGTGACCCTGGATCTTTTGCTAGTGGAACTCTCCGGCAGGTCATCGACGGGTGCAGCGCACTCCGAAGAGGCGCGCTTCCCGGAGTCCTTGCCGGAGTCCCTGCTAGACTTCTTCCCCTTCTTCGATTCCTTGGCGGGAGCTGGGATTTCTGCGACCTCAGCTGCTACCGCGTCTCGATACATCTTGTCCACACATATAATTGCATCCTTCTTATCAGATGGAATGGAGATGATTCCCATGGGCCCTGGCATCTTTAAAGTGTTGTAAGCATAGTGGGATGCTGCCATGAATTTTGCCAGAGCTGGGCGACCAAGAATTCCATTGTAGGGCAGAGGGAGTTCGACCACATCAAACACCACCTTCTCAGTCCGGTAATTCAACTCCCCGCCAAACGTCACAGGCAAGGTGATCTTTCCCTTGGGTCGGCTCTTGCCGGGGTTGATTCCTTGGAACGTACCCATAGCTTTGAGCTCTTTGTCAGGGATCTGCAGCCTTTCAACCACTTTAGGGGAGATTAAGTTCAACCCCGCCCCGCCGTCAACTAACATCTTGGTTACTTTGAGGTTGCGGATTGTTGGGGAGACCAACAACGACAATCATCCGACCTCAGTGATGCGGTCAGGATGATCCTCTTCGTCAAAGATGATAGGCGTGCGGGACCATTTGACTGGCCTTCTGGACTCTGCAGCTGGCTCCATGGCGTTGATCTCACGTGCCCACTGCTTGAGCTGGCGATGAGAGGAATCCAAGGACGCACCCCCGTCAACACACATGGCTTCAGTTGCCTTCTGAAATTCTCGATCACTAGAATCTTCTTCATCATCCTCATCATCACTCATATCATCTACTTCTTTCTTCTCACGGCCTCTAGCAGGTTTTTCCTTCTGCTGCGGGGCCTTGCCGTGGCGGCCCCCTCTACCACCACGGCCCTTCCCGGCAACACCATCTTGGCCTCTCTCCTTGTCACGCTTCTCATATTCAGCCTTTTGTTTCTCTGCAAGCTGCTCAACTTGACGGCATTCTTGTAGATCATGACCTTTGGTGCGGTGGATTTTGCAGTATGGCCCGTCGGACTTTCCGGTTTCTCTGCCGGCACGGCCTCCCGGTAATCAGCGCACGCGACAGCTCCCTTGCCGGAGGCCTCGGCCTTGGCCTTCTTGCCGGCACTGAGAACACAAGAGCTCTCAACGGCCAACACTGCATTTCCCTTACGCTTCTTATTGCGCCTTCGGCTTTTCCCCTTCGGGCCAGTGGCATCATCGTCGTCATCTGAGTCGACTTCGACGCCAGCCTCCTCTCCGGGGAGTCGCCTTCCTTCCTCGGCACGAGCACACTTGTCCGCCAATGTGTACAACTCATTGACGGTCTTGGGGAGTCTAACATTCATCTTGGCCCGCATCCTCATGTTGCGTACGTTCGAATGGAACGCGGCAATCACGGCTACGGGGTGTATCTCTGGAATGTCGCGGTGTACTCGACCGAATCTCTGGATGTACTTCCACAAGGTTTCTCCCTCCTTCTGCGGAAGGACTTGCAGGTCGCTGGGCTGTCCTGGTTCCTGGTGGCCACCTGTGAAGGCACCGACAAACTCATTGCACAAGTCAGCCCATGATGAAATAGAGTTCTCCGGCAGGTGCATCAGCCACGATCTCACATTTGGCTTGAGCGCCAAAGGGAAATAGTTGGCGAGCACCGTCTCATCTCTTCCCCCGGCGGCTTGAACGGCCATCGTATAGATGCCCAGGAATTCCGCCGGGTTTATCTTTCCGTCATATTTCTCCGTCAGTTCAGGCTTGAAAGCTCGGGCCGATGGCCAGCGGACCTGTCGCAGCTCGCGAGTGAAGGCAGGGCACCCAACCTCATAAGGCAGGTACCCGCCAGCACTGGGCGCGGGGTCGCCAACATCTGGGCCGTTGCGCTTGTCGGATTGGCGGTGTGCTTCCCGGCGTTGCTCTATGGTGACGCGCGCGTCTTCCCTCCACCGGTCTTCCAGGACACGCCGCTGGTCCCGGCGATCGTGCGGGCCGGACGAGACCATAGATGCTTCGTCAGGCTCGTCGACATGTGAAGCTCGTTGTGGCTGCCCCTGGGTCTGTTGTCGTGGAGGGGGTTGCACCGTTGGCGCGGCCCCCTCGACACGACCGTCATCCCGGGTCGCCGTTGCCGTCCGCGGGCGTCGCGACGGCTCTGGATGCTGCGATTTGCTGGCTTCGACGAAGCCGATCAAACTCTGGATGGTGGCTCTCCACTCGTCGATCTTGTCAGCCGCCGGCGGAAAACTTAACAGCAGCTCGGCCCGTGCCATCGCTTCCGCTGCCGTAGCCTGCATGGCTAGAGAGGCGGATCGCGACGTCGCTCGACTCCTGGTGGAACCAAGAGGGGCGTCGCCGCATTCTTGTCGCCGTGCACCGATTGCCGGGACGGTCTGACGTGGAGGAGGTCGAACTTGTGGGTCTACGATCCCGTTCGGCGCGCCGTCTTGCTCTGGGCGAGGCGCGCATCCAGCAGTCGCGCCTGTGACAGGCGCAGCTGGGGGATCACGGCTTGCCCCAGATTGGGTGCCGTTGTTGCGGCCGCGATCACCAGTGCGGCGGGGAGGTGGAGACTGGACGTTTCCTCTGCCTGCGGCACCAGGGCCGATCTCGCCAAAATGTTGCTACTGCTGCTCCTCTTCGGCGTTCCCCGTTCCAGCTTTGGCCGCGGGGGACACGACGGCGGCGCCGCCTGCGCCAGTCGCGTCGCCCACGACGCCCACCTCACTCATCGCTGCCACGGTGCCAACGACGTCCGCAGCTACGTGCGAGGGGGCCTTCGAAGTGGAGGGATGCGCGGTCGCGCCGGGCTTCTTCTTGGGAGCCATAGAGGAAGAAGACGGCGATGAAGATCGACACGCTGCTCACGATCTCAGGTACGCACAAATGACGCTCCCCCTACCTGGTGCGCCAAAGATGTCGGGGCATGATGCACACGATCACCTATGGGGCCACGGGCCCCTTTATGGTTCGGCAGGGGTGAGGTCACGTTGCACGAAGAGCAAAGGTGGTGAGGCAGCACGACGACGAGGCGCTGGTGTTTTACCCAGGTTCGGGCCGCCGAGAAGCGTAAAACCCTACTCCTGCTTTGGTGGATTGATCGGAGGAACACGAAGCACACGCAGCGCTCAAACCCGGCAAGGTCGCCTTCGGGAGAGCTGCTATGCGAGTACAAATGTCCAAAGGTCTGAATCTTTAGCTAGGTTGCCTTGGGCCTCCTTTTATAGCTCAAGGGGCAACCACAGTGGCAAAACAGACAATATCTAGTGATTAGATAGCCAACAGTGCTATCATACCTAACTCTGGCACTTAGGACAAAATGCCATAAATGCTAGCCTAGGTGGCGTGCGGGGATGCATTCCCGACAGGCTCTTACCACCGCTTTAGCTAACTATTGCCCAATATCTTGACACGCCTCTGGACGGGTGTCAAACGGGTATAATCTGTCTTCCAGCAAGTCGCCACGTAGTTAGCGAGAGCCACTTAGCCACCTGAGTGCTCGACACCGCATCGACAAATGACTGGCGTTGCGATGCGGTGGAGCGGTGCCCGATCGGCTCGCGCCTGCCGGGGGATGGCTTGCCGGGTCTTCTTGAAGATGTGTGCGCCTCGGTCCCCGGCGGGCTCCGGGGACGTGACTGGCGCGGCTCGGGCTCGTTCTGGTCCGTTGCATCGACCTTGCCGGCGTTGCTTAGCCAGCGTAGGTTTACTTCTGTCGGAGTCTTGGTCTTGAATGCTGGTTTCGTCTTCTTGATGCGCTCCTTGATCTCACGTAGAGCGGTTTCTCTGGTTTGGACTGGTTTTGACTGTACTTACGTTGATAGGTTTTGCTACCACTGCCTGTGCATAAGTCAGGAGCACTGGGTATCCCAGTCCTAGTGCACCAACAGCGGCGAAAGCCTATTTTGAAACTACTGGGGATTATTTTGCCACAAGCGAACAAATTCTTCCCCTTCTAGCTGGCTAGTTGTTGCTGGAAGCGGTCCTCGGTGATGGATTCACAATCACCATTTCTAACTTTCTATAAAGCATTGGGATGCCCAAGTATCAACCAAACGGTGGAAAATTCCTAGTTCATGGCCAAGAAATTGTGTGTTTTGTCCTCGAATTCTTTTGCTTTCCCGAAGCAAATAAAGAAAGACTCTTGGACATTTAAGAGATGTTCTGTTAATTCAGAAAATCACCCTTTTTTGAAGGTTGAGTGAGTGAGACAGAGCAAAACAACCACATATCTCTCGTATTTATTTGCAAAATGAAGAACAAATTCAATCCATACTTGTACCAAAATTAATAAAAACATTAAATTATTTTCTATATTAGCATCACGTGGAGACCATAAATGAATTATCTATGAAAATGATACAATTCACATACACAATAAATCGCTACATATTATATAAATCAAGCAAGTCAAGTGAACGGACTACTCTGCATTTGAGCCATCAAAGAAAGGATAATCCGTGTAGCCAACGACGGGATCCTGCGTGTAAAAGGTGGACCGGTCATACTTGTTCAAGGGGGCGTCTAGCTCGAATCTTTTGGGCAAATCTGGATTAGCTAGAAAAAGCCTCCCGTAGGCAACAAGATCAGCGTAGCCCTCAGCCACCACTTTTTTGCCTTCCTCTTGATCGTACCCGCCGGCGACAATAAAGGTGCCGTTAAATGCTTTCCTAAAGGGCAAGAGCCCATGGGGTATCTGCATGCGGCCATCCAGAATGGCCATCGGAGGCTCTACCATATGGCAGTAGAGAAACCCTTTGTGTTTATTTAGTTGTTCTACTATGTAGGCACCGAGAACTTGTGGATCAGAGTCGAAGCAATCCATGTAATCATCGAATGGAGACAGCTTGATTCCCACACGATCAACACCAATCTCGTGGATGATAGAATCAATCACTTCCACTGCAAAGCGGCATCGGTTCTTGAGGCCGCCACCATACCTGTCGGTACGGTCGTTAGAGCTGTCTTTCATGAACTGCTCCAAGAGAAATCCATGTGCCCCGTGGATCTCTACACCGTCAAATCCCGCCTCAATGGCATTCCGAGCGGCGCGTCTAAAGTCGTCTACAATCAACGGTATCTCATCTGCATGAAGTCGTCGAGGCTTGGAGCAGACCATGTCGGACTCGGCATCAGGTGTTACCTGCTTGTCGGTGCTAGAGATTGGTGCATGCCCATCCGGCTGTAAATCTGTTTTGTTTGCCGTGAAAGAAGAGCCCAAAATTAGTAACCAGAAATAAATCAATGGAGGTTCATCACAGTACTCAGTACAGTTTTATCAACACAAAATGCCATGGATTGCTAATTTACCGTTTGTGGAGGCCCTTCCGGCGTGCCAAATCTGGCAGAAAAACAGAGCGCCCTTGGAGTGGACGGCATCGACGATGGGTTTCCAAGCGTTGACCTGCTGCTGCGTCCAGATGCCGGGGGTCTCAGGGTATCCCTGCGCGGTTGCGGAGACGCCGGTGGCCTCGGCGATGAGCAGGCCGCCCTTTGTCGCCCGCTGCGAGTAGTGCACCACCGCGTGGGGCTGCGGCACGTTGCCGTAGGAGCGGCACCGCGTGAGCGGCGCGAGCACCACCCGGTGGGAGAGCTCGAACTGGCCCATCCTGTACGATGTCAGCAGCGGGATCGGCTCCTTCGTGGCCATCTTGTCTCGATTAGCCGCGGATGTGCTTCGATCGGCAACGTGGTGCAAAATATATGCGGTGAAATCACCGACTAGCGTCGCTAAGCTTTGGTTGCTCCGTTTCTTGCTTGTGATGTGAACTCTGCTCGAATGGTGCTCTGCTTCTTGCTGTCAACGGTGGGCGTCGGGGTCTTAATAAAACAAAATAAGTATTTCCTTCGTTCTACAATGTAATGCGTCCGTGCTTTTTAAAATCCAAGTTTAACCATATATTTAACCAACGAGACCGATTACGACGGGAGCAAAAATTATACCACTGAATTCGTATTCGAATGAAGTTTTTTAATGATACAGTTTTTGCTTCAGTCGCAATCCTTCATATTGGTTAAATTTATGGTCAAACTTAAAGCTTAAAAACCGAAAACACACTATATTATGAAATGAAGGGAGTAGCATATATGTCATAAAGTACCAGAAGTTTGGTGTCATAACGGTGACGCATCAAATGGGTATTCTAGAGCCTAGGACCTAAAGCGTGTGCATAATGGCATGAAAAGAATCGTCATACTTTATTTTTCTTGAAAAGAACATCATACTTTATGTACAAGTTCTTCTGTCCATTCGCGAAATAATATGTGTTTGGATGGTTAGGAGGACAGTGGTATTCACAGGCCATCAGGGTTTAAGACCTAGTGCTCATATTATTTCTAAATTTATTTTAAATTTTTTGACGATGTGCGTTCAGTGAGAGGAGACGTTTCCGTCGATTGTGCGGCGCTTGTGATGACTACGTCAATCTCAAAATGATATGTCGGGTCAGTCTCTTAGAGATGCTCATTATGGTAGGGTCTACGTGTGTACATAAAAATGAGTGTATGTATGTATGAGCATATGCGTCTGTACTGTGTTCTCAAAAAAAGTTCTTCTGTCCATTCATTATTGAGAAAAAATGCCACCCATGGCAAGAATTACCTACAACACCAGAGAAACTATAGTGGAGCCGCCATATAATAGCGACTTAATAACCGTTAATATAGTGATTTTGATGCAAAATGATGCTTTAGCAGAATTGTTATATGCATCTGGATCGGCATAATCTATGGAGCGTGCTTAAAGCTTGCTAGCCTTCATATTTCAAGGTTGTGGATGCTGATATGGAGTTGTCTCCATCCACAACCGCTCGTGCAGAAGGCAGGTTTCAGCCCGACCTCTTCCTCCCCGACGTTGATCGGTCAACGGTGTTGTCATTCACACGGCTATCGCTTACGCATGTGTCAACGCCACAAACGCCTTTTCACCACGAAGAGCACCAATTAATGGTTGTCGCCACGTTCCACACCCTTTTCCTATCTGCACTCCCATTCACAGGTATGTAAAATCTCTGTTGTCCCATCATTGTCGTCGTCACACTCACCCCATCGCCCCCTCGTCCTAAGGCAGTTGTCACCCCGTCCCCTCTCTTCGCCCTTCCCCTTCACCGCCACAATCACCCTCAACGACCATGTCGATGCAGTTGTGCCCTCCCCGTGGACCTTTCTCGGTGAGACCGAAGAGGACCGTGATGAGAGAATGTTCTGGGAGATGGTGTGCCACTACTCTGCGTGGGCCGAGGGTAACGCGAATCGTAAGGCTGAATCATCCATCGGCCGTACCTGCCTCCCTGTCGCCCTCGACTACTTCAATCGCATCTCGACGGCCGCCTACGTAGAAATGGATGTCGCACGCATGCTGGTCGTAAAAAATGTGGTTGTATCCTGCATCCAGGACACAAATGCATTCGTCTACCGTGTGGTCGTAAAAATCGTAGCAATTGAAGCCTCGCCCGCCTATGAGGTCACTATCAAGGGGAGGAAGAGCATATAGTTCAATCGGTAGAGAATCATAGTGTCCAAGGTTGTTGAAATCCAAGTTGTAATCCTTTTTGAAATTCATTTTGTAAATCCATGTTGAATCCTAGTTTAAAGACTTTCGTTTTTTAGGTGGGAAAGGAAGATGTCTTCTTGCCACTGGCAAATGGGTCCCGCGTAGGAACATTTCATAAAAATGCACTTTTCCGACGATTTCACATTTGTGCTTTGCCATGGCAACCTCCGTATCCATATTATGTATGCTCATATACTTTATGGGGTTACCCTTGGCGACTTTGCTAGAGTTACTTTTATATGAATAGTCTATGCCAAAGGTTTTTTTATGTATTTTATGGTTTCTTCAACAAATATAACATGGTTAAATGATTAGTGCACTATATCACTTAGACACAATATATTACTAATATTATTCTATTCAAATATATATTTCTTTGGTGGATGTTTTCAAATATGTGTTCACCATAGGCATGGCTGGCTTGAATATGCACAACTACAAAACATGTCGAGCTCGACCCGACCCAGTACCTGATAAACTTGTTCGAGAAACTGTCGTTTTAATCATCTCAACATAAAATATATTATTTAGTTATCATTAGTATAATATTAATTCATGCTATGGTATTTGGTTTAGTGCTAAAACCAAGGCTCGAGCCAGTGTCGAGCTACACATGACCCCTACTACTTCTATGGGAACAAGTTTTATAATTAATTAATCTTCACTACTTCAATTTATTTCAACCACACATCTCACATCACCAAACATGCCACCTTAACAAATCTTCACGTCAACATGCATGAGATTTTTCTTTCCATTATATCATGCTACTTATATAATAAATATGTTTCAACTACATAATAATAAAATACAATATATAATATGGATTTATATTTTGAATTATTTTTATTAATCCAAATATTCATGTTTCATGCAAACAAATCTCACTGAAACATATTGCAACAGATTCCCGCACCGCGGAGGGTATCATCTTGTAGTTCAAATGTCCGCGGTATCATCTTGTAGTTCAAATGTGTGGATGCCACATGCATTCCTTTTCTTTAGAGTGAATACGCAATTCTCATCTAAAATGTCTTTGGATTCCTAAAAATATTCACACATTAAAGAATAAATGGCACCAAACTTGGTGTGTGCATTCACTTTAGTATAATGTCTTGAAAATTATTGATTCTTAATAACCAACTCTGCTTCCATGTGCGGTCAAAAATACCTCATGGCTAAGTATTTCACGATCACTCATAAGCAATGACCACACTCCTTTTTGGCCTAATAAACAACATGGCAAAAGCATATGACAAGGTTGAATGGGAATATTTAAAAGATGTTCTTGTGCAATTGGGATCTGAACCCTCTAAGGTTGATATTGTTACGAGATGTGTCACCTCTATGAAATATGTGTTTAAGGTTAACAAAGAATTAACCGACTCCTTCACCCCAACTAGAGGCATTTACCAGAGCGATCCTATTAGTCCATATTTATTTTTGTTATGTGCTGAAAGTTTATCATGTTTAATGCAACCAAAGGAATTCGCTGGCGATCTTAAAGGAGTTCGTAATAGTTCGTCGTCACTTATTTCAAGATGACAATGTTTTTTTGTGAAAGGAGATGACAAAAGCACAAATACCCTCAAAGATGTTCTAAAGACTTATTGTGTGAGTACATGTCAGAAAATCAATTTACATAAATCTTCCATCTAGTTTGGCGCTTGATGTTACATTCAAATTAGAGAAAGGGTGAAGGCCAAATTAGGTGTGCAAGATGAAACTCTTCAGGATAATTACATGGGCATGCCAACCTGTGTGGGACAGTCAACATAGAGTAACTTCAACTTTCTCACAGACAGGTAATGGAAGAGGCTAAATGGCTCGAGTGACATACCTTTGTCAAGGGTTGGTAAGGAAGTACTCTTGAAATCAGTTGCACATATAATTCTGACATACATGATGACCTATTTTTTGTTTGTTGCTAATATTTGTGACACACTAAGAAGATCAATCTTCAATTTCTAATGGGGCATGGAAGATGGTAGTAAGAAATTACACTGGAGATCTTGGAACCGGTAGTCCTCTATGAAATATCTTTGGGAAATGGGCTTTTGAGACATGCACTTACTTAATCAAGCCATGCTTGCAAAATAATGTTGGCGAGTGTTATTGGAGCCCTTCTATCTATGGCATCGTGTTATGAAAGAAAGATATTTTCTTGATGGAGCTTCGAGAACTCAAAATTCTCAAGAGCAGCATCCTACACCTAGCGAAGCATTATGTATGGGAAGGATCTTCTCTAGAGAGGAATACTATGAATAGTTAGAGATGGCATACATATTTATATTTCCAAGGATAATTAGTGCCAAATACCATACGTGGGACAATACACACTTTATCTCCGGTGAAAGATAGCCAAATAGTGAATTCTATAATCTCTAGTAATGGTTCCACATGGAAAGAGGATATTGTTAGAGAACTTTTTGCTCAAATGGAGAATTCTTAAAATCCCCCTAAGATCTGAAGGGTGCAGCGATTTTTCCTCCTGACTATATACCAAGACTGGGACTTATAAAATGAGGTCGGGCTACAATCTTGCAATGTTACATTTGTTCTGGACTAATTGAAGCTCTGCCCGTAGCGGATCTTCTTCCACACATGTGGTATACAAAAGTTGGAAAATTTTGTGGAGAATTCAATGTCCAACTATAATGAAGATAGTATTGTGGAGAAATGACATACAATTTCCTTCCTACGGGTGACCATCTCCACAAACGGTTGGTATGACTTCATATATATTGTCAAAGATTGAGGTAGGCACATTGTTCCATTATGTTAAATAAATCTGGGCAGAAGTGAAAAGATCATTTTGATTTTAAAATTGAAAATATTTGTCATATTCAACAATGGCTACTGGACTGGATTTATAGTGCTTTAGATTTCCATTCGATAATCCTTACAGTTGCAATTTGGTACATTTGGGAGAACCTGAACAATATAAGAAATGGGGAAAAAATAACTCACCTTTCACGTGACACAGGCATGCAAGATCAAATCTTATGTTTATTTTAGTGTACAACTTCAAGTAGACTATCTCCGTTAGATGTGATCACGGGACGTCAATCCCAAAGTGGTCTCCACCGCCAGCTCAGTCGATCATGGTCAATGTTGATGTTGCGAGCTTTTGCCCAAACAAAATGCATGGGCATTGGTGTTGTCATCCATCACCACATGGATCGGGTGCTAGCTCAGATGAGACACTTTGTCGATCATGTCGATAACCCAGAGTTGGGTGAAGCTATTGCACTGCACCATGCTTTCATTTTTGCTGAAAAAATAATGAGTCAAGCTTTGCTAGTTTGATTAGGAAAGCAAAGAGCTAAGTGAATGCCATATCTCACATAGGTTTTGTAGTTTTTTACATTAAGAGTAGGGCTCCAAAGTTCACATCATATTGCTTTACTTATGTTAGTCGATCTTGTAATGTGGCAGTCCATGTTCTAACAAAGTCTGCTGAATATGATGCAGAATCTTGCTGGTTTAATGTATCTCCTGAAGTTATCAGGACTATAGTTTGTACTAAACAAATCTCAAATGAATGAATAATGTGGCCCATTATCTTAAAAAAACTATTTTGCGAACATGGCTCCCCGACATGCCCCAACGTAGATTTGGTCGGGTTATTTGGCATGTGAGACTGGTTGGTTGCAATTTCTCACTATGTTATTTAAATAAAACTCCAAATTTGTCTAATTTGGCTGCATTGTCAACCACCTTTTTCTAGAATACATTGATTTCAAAGCGTTCCTAGCTAGGCTCCTCTCGGCTTTGAAGCCTAGACATGTTGCTCCCCTCTATTTTTCTCGAAGAGCTTGCCCCTCCCCAAAAATTGATCGATGTGTAGTTCATATCTCTGATTCTAACGCTGCGTTTGGATGTTTGCATTCGGGCCTAGTATTCGGTATTGGCATTCGTTTGGGCCGAATACCCCGAATACCACTGTTTGGTTGATTTTGGCATTCAGCCGCGGCATTCGGGATCGCTATCGAGCGACCCGTCCCGGAGGCAAAAAGCTCCCGGCCCAATTCGGAGGGTCTGTGCTCGACATCGCTGAGTATTTGGAGGATAGCGTACCTGTTCACCATCGAACCAGCGTCATCCTCCCATGCTCAGGACAGGAGATCTCGCCCGCGCGTGACGGCGGCGGCGCAGCCGCCCATGTAGGCCATCCTGACCTCCTCTTGCCCAGCCCAGCGGCCTATGCCACCTCCTGCCCGCTGCGCTCCCTTTTCCTTTTTGCTCGCTCCCATCCCCTCTCATCTCTCTCTTCTGTGTATCCTGGGTTGGGGATCTTGTTCACGCAATGGGAGATCCTACAGCTGCTCGCTATAGTAGTCCCTCTCATGTCTCCCTTCGACGACCTCCAGCCCAATATATTATTTGACCATCCAAACATCATCTAGCATTCAACCTCAATATCAAGTTTGTGTTCCAAATACCTAATCATCCAAACATAAATATTGGCATTCAATCCCAATACTAATATCTTGTGATATTGGTATTCAACCCAATGCAATGCCAAGGCTCCGAATGCAAACATCCAAACGCAGCGTAAGGGTTAATTCCCTTGGGTGTCCATGGACACCCCTCATGTGCTGGTTGTGAGCTGCTATGACTGCTAGTGGATAGTGGTAAACGATACGACTTCACAAATGGATGACAACTCCCTACTCACTCCAATCCAATGAATAAGGCGCGCACGCATCCAAAAATAGTAATTTAACCAGAAACTAGACCAACCAAATGTGGGCTATATGTGAACATTGAATTCGTATTTGAAAGAAGCTTTCAACCGTACAATTTTGAAGTCACAAATATATATATTATTGGTCTGGTTTATGATTAGAGATTTTAAAATGTGTATGTGCGAAATTCATTTGAATGGATGGAGTATGTGACTTCTAATAGTGCGTGAACCACCAACATGATGCAAACGTGTAGTTTTTGGCCATGGCACAAGAACATGTAATCGAAACAAACAAATTATCACAACTTTAGAATCTGAAATTGTAGACCCTACCCTAGACATTCAAGCCATTATACAAGCACATGTAATATGTTTAATGGAATCCTTATTTACATTAAAAGGACTATGTACAACACGCACATGAAACAATCAGCGTGGCATTCTAAGAAAAACTACAAATGATTATTCTTTGGCTAAATTGAATATAATTTGTCGACAAAGATACCGAGGTGGTGTAGGCACACATAACCTTAACCCTTAACCGAAAAGGTTCCTCGTCAGCAAACGGCCTTTTCAAATGTTTATGAGGAGGGTGTCTGGTGTTAGAGCATATTTCTCCATGTGTGGTTTTGGTAATTGATGACATCCCTATGGACTAATGGTTGCTCTGAGTTTTACGTCAAGGATTTGTCCATAGGCATTTCTTGAAGTCCATTTGTTGGTTTCAAGGAGTTTATGTGATGACCAAGTTGGTATTTAAGGATTTATCCAAAGATTGGTCATGTGAGAGTTGAGCTTATTGCAAGCATGTCTTGAAGAAGAAGATTGTGTGAACATTCATGTTTATCTGCAAGACATCACCTTTATGAAGAAAGAAGATAAGATACAAGGTTGATCAACACACAAAGTGTAGAAGATGTACCGAGTGGGATCAAGTGATCTCATGGTACAGTAACTATTGCCCATTGCGCTTTGTGTACTAACCCATGATCTTTGTGAGTGTTATTTGTGGGGTTAGGTATATTTCCATGGGCTTGCATAAAGAGGAAGATACCATACAACCCATGGAGGATGACATCAAGTGGTGATCGTCATCAAGGTTGCGGTGTGCAAGTTAAAGTGTAGCATCACGAAGAGATCACAAGCTTGAAGCTTGCCGTCCATTGTGTTGACAATGGACTTGTGAAGATGTGCCGAAGAGTGGCTCACCCATAGTGGAGTATGGGGGAGCAATCAACTAGTCTTCATCGAGCCAACGCAATCAAGAAAGGTGGTCCATCTTGAGGAAGTCAAGATCGTCATCATCTAGCTCAAGTGGACTATGTGCAAGGTATAGGTTTGCCCTTGATAGTTTTTCTATTTTACTGGTCTCATGGTGGTAGTTGGGAGACCGGTTTATAGGATCGATTGTCGTACTAGAAGGGGGGCTCTCAAGTGAGTAGCTTGATTGTATCGTTCGTTGAGAGCTCAAACCTTTTGCATCCTTGCATCATCATTCTTGGTTCTTGTTTGGTGTTTCTCTCTGTGAGTTTTAGAGCTTATGGTCATCTTCATGACAAGCTCGAGTTCATCACAAATGGAGTCCATATGCATCTTCTATGATGTTTTCGATGTTTGAATTTTTGCCGGTTCTTCATTGATAGAGGTTTCACATCTCTATATCATTGGCATTGTTATACTGCCTCTTCTTATTATTACCAATCGCTGTTGGATAGCTCTTGTCGTCCTGAATCCAACAAGCTTGAGTTTGCTCAACTCGGAGCTCGTATGCGAAAGTTATGGCAGTTTCAGTGCCACGGCAGATTTTCTCTCATCAAGCGGTAGTACCGCTCGGTACCATAGTAGTACCGCTTTGGCGGTACTTCCGCTATGTACTACCGCTGCTACTATCGCTTATTTTATTCTTCTGGTGCCTTTGCCCTTGTTAAGCGGAAGTACCGCTGCTATGAAGTGGTAGTACCGCTCAGGTGGTTCAGGCGTCCGCGCCAGCCACCAGACACCTGGTCTGGTGCCCCGCGCCACCCGAGCGGAAGTAGAGCGGATGTACTAAGCGGTAGTACCGCGGGAAGGAGCGGTAGTACCGCTCCGGCGGCACTACCGCCTCGAGGTTTCGGCCATTTGCATGTTTTTTTCCTGGAACTACCACACTAAGCGGTAGTACCGCTCAGCCGAGCGGTAGTACCGCTTGTGCACGACCTGTGCACATACCGGTTGGATTTGGGGAGGCCTATTTAAGAGGGTCTTCTTCCCCAATGGTTTTTTATCTCTTGAGCTCGTGTTCTTCCCCCATTGTTGACCTTCTTCGAGCTTGCTAACTCTCAATCCCTCTAATGATTCTTGCTAGTTCTTGAGGGAAAAGAGAGAGGAGATCTAGATCCACATTTCCACCAATCACTTTCTCCTCTATGTGAGGGGAACCCTTGGATCTAGATCTTAGAGTTCTTCGTGTTCTTCTTCGTTATTCCTCTCATTTTCCTCCATAGCATTAGTTGTTGTGATGGGATTTGGGAGAGAAGGACTTGGGCACTCCGTGTGCCCTTGCCATTGCATTTGGTGCACAGGTTTGAGTTCTCCATGGTGATACGTGGAAGTGAAGTTTGAGAAGCTTATTACTCTTGGGTGTTTGAGCATCCTAGAGCTTATTCCTCTTGGATGCCTTGGCGCCTTAGACAGTTGGTGGTGCCTCGGAGCTCAATTATTGTGGTGTAAAGCTCCGAACAAGCGTCGAGGTCTCCAATTAGGTTGTGGAGATTGCCCCGAGCAATTTGTACGGGTACCGGTGACCGCCCCCAAGGGTTGCCAAAGTGTACGGGTTTCGGTGACCGCCCCCAAGGGTTGCCATTTGTACGAGTTCGGTGGCCGCCCTCAAGGGTCCCTTAGTGGAATCACGGCATCTTGCATTGTGCGAGGGCATGAGGATACTACCGTGGCCTTAGTGGCATCATGGGGAGCATTGTGCCTTGACACCGCTCCAAACGGAGATTAACATCCGCAAGGGTGTGAACTTCGGGATACATCGTCGTCTCCGCGTGCCTCGGTTATCTCTTACCTGAGCCCTTTACTTATGCACTTTACTTTGTGATAGCCATATTATTTCATGCTATATATCTTGCTATCACTTAGTTGTTTATCTTGCTTAGCATAAGTTGTTGGTGCACATAGGTGAGCCTAGTTGTTTTAGGTTTTGTGCTTGACAAATTAAATGCTAGTTTTATTCTGTATTTGTTCAATCCTAAACCGTAATTATTTTAAAGCGTCTATTCACCCCCTCCCCCTCCCTCTAGGCGACATCCACGTCCTTTCATCTGGCAACAAGTTTCTCAGAAAATAAGTACTCGGAAATAAAACTAAACTCAAGTCAGGTGAGTTTGTGGAGTTTTCTAATTTTTCGTAAGGTTTATAGGCATACATAACTTAACTCTTTTTGGTACCTCGAAAAAAGGACAAAATGAACAGGTATACTCAATAGATTCCAATTCACTATCTCTCAACTTCCTCTAATGCATCGGGGTGCCCCCAATTATTGGAAAGAAAAAGTTCATAGTTCATGCCCAAACAATTGCGTGTACCATCGAAATCTTTGGCTTTACGGAAGCAAATAGAGCAAGATTTTTGGATGTTTAGGAGATGGTCCACTAATTCAAGAAAGTGGCCCATTTTGTTGGAGGTGGAGAGAGTGAGGGGGAGCAACTCAACCCCGCATCTCTCAAATTTAAATGCTAACACAAGGATGAATCTGCACTTGTACCAACAAGAGTAGAAGAACATACAAATATTTATCACTACATGAATATCTCTACATACTCATTTTCGGAAAAAATATCCCTACATATTTGCATTACATGGGAGTACAAAACTAAATTATTGGTGAAAATTATACATTGCGCATGCCCATACATAGACATACTGGAGAAAAATCATTACATATTATATAAAGCAAGCAAGTCACTAACGAAAGTTGAATGGATGAACTACTCAGCATTTGAGCCATCAATAAAAGGATAATCTGTGTAACCAATGCTAGGGTCTTGCGTGTAGAAGGTGTTGCGGTCGTACTTGTTCAAAGGAGCGTCGAGCTCAAATCTTTTAGGTAAATCTGGGTTAGCCAGAAAGAGCCTCCCGTAGGCAACAAGATCGGCATAGTCATCGACCACTACTTTGTTACCTTCCTCTCGACCATACCCTCCGGCGGCAATGAAAGTCCCGATGAATGCTTTTCTGAAGGGCAAGAGCCCGTGGGGTATCTGCCTGCGGCCATCCACAATGGCCATCCAGGGTTCTACCATGTGGTAGTAGACAAACCCTTGATGCTTGTTGAGTTGTTGTACCATATACATCCCAAGTGCATGTGGGTCGGAGTCGAAGCAGTCCATGTAGTCTACGAATGGAGACAACCTGATGCCTACGTGATCCGCACCAATCTCATGGACGATAGCATCAATTACCTCCACCGCAAGGCGGCATCGTTTCTCGAGGCTGCCACCATACTCGTCGGTGCGATCGTTAGAGCTGTCTTTCATGAACAGCTCCAATAGGTACCCGTGTGCCCCGTGGATCTCAACGCCGTCGAACCCCGCCTCGATGGCGTTCCGGGCAGCGCGTCTGAAGTCATCGACGATCAGCGGTATCTCGTCCGTTCGAAGCCGTCGGGGCTTGGAGTAGACCATGCCGGACTCGGCATCAGGAGTTATCTGCTTGTCAGTGCTGGAGATCGGCGCCTGTCCGTCCGGCTGGAAATCTGTTTTGTTCAGGTATAAACAGAGAGCAAGATAAGTAACAATTAATCATCGTTGAGATCAAACAGTTAACCAACACAAAATAACATGGACGCTTAAATGCCTAATTGATTATAGTGACAACATATAAATCGCAGCGTCAGTAAATTTGTTAGGGTACTGTTTACAACGCACAATAGCATGGATTCTTCTCTCACAGAAACATAGCATGGATTGCTAACTTACCGTTCGTGGAGACCCTCCCGACGTGCCAAATCTGGCAGAAGAAGAGAGCGCCCTTGCGGTGGACGGCGTCGACGATGGGCTTCCAGGCGTCGACCTGCTGCTGCGTCCAGATGCCGGGGGTCTCCGGGTACCCCTGCGCGGTGGCCGAGACGCCGGTGGCCTCCGCGATGAGCAGGCCGCCCTTGGTGGCCCGCTGCGAGTAGTACACCGCCGCGTGCGGCTGCGGCACGTTGGCGTAGGAGCGACACCGCGTGAGCGGCGCCAGCACCACCCGGTGGGAGAGCTCGAACTGCCCCATCCTGTGCGGCGTCAACAACGGGATCGCCTCCTTCGCCACCATCTTGTTGGCTACCATCTTGTGTGAACTGGATGCAGATTATGCAGGTCAAATACGATGGTATGCAAAGGAATCACTGAAACCTTGCTCTGTTTCTTGCTTCTGAACTATGCTCTGTATGTCTGTGAATGAACATGTGGAGGAAGATTGTATTTATAGGTGCTGGTGGCATCCCGCGCCTCGCGTTCTTTTTCCTACGGTTTCGTCTTAGTTTGACCAGACTCTGTTCCCACTCCCGTTCTCCGTCATCGGCTCCTCCGAAGAGAAGCGCGTCCTGTGGGAACAACATACAGTGTATCTAGCCGTGTTCTCATCAAGGCACCAGCAATTTGGTGTGTGTTTTTTTTCTTGACCGAGCAGTTTGGTGTTGATAGCGATGGATCATCATGGAAGCGATGACGCAAACTTGTGTGTCCTAGCCTTTCTGGTTTGTACAACGTGTACTTCAGAAAGAAAAAAATGGAATTTCACAGAGCACTACGACAAGATCTCTGTAGATCATTCATTTAAGAAAGTTTGAATTGAGGTAGACACATTCTTGCAATGAGAGTACCGTTGCTTAAAATCAATTGTGATATTACGTTAGACCATGTAATTTGAATGGTCAACGAGTTCAGTAGATAACCTCTTTTCTCTACTAGTATACTACTCCCCGTCCTAAAATAAGTGCTTAATTTTAATACAATTTTATACTAAAATTAGTATAAAATTGAGACACTTATTTTGAGACGGAGGAAATATTAAAAGAGCAAACATTTTTTCCTTAACCTCAACCTGCATAAAGTACACAACACAAAACAAGGCAATAAAGCATCACGATCCGCCACTCATTTAGATCTAACCATCTAAATAACAACTAAACCTCTTCGGGAGTACGGTTAGCATTTTACCGCTTCCGTCTGCACCTACAGTCATGAATTTTTTTCCAGAAGAAAAGATTAAAAAAATCCTACAATTGTGGGTTTCCAAAAGAAATGATAAAAAATGTTCCTACAATCATGCACCCCCACCTCTCTCGAACTGCCTGGGGGATACCTTCACGGACGCCCTCCTCGCCGGCCCTCGTCGTCGTCCTCATGCTTCCTCCCCCTGCCACCGCCGCTCCCTCTTCCGCGGGTCGTCGTGCTCCCTCCCTACAGCTCGACGTCCACGCGACGTTACTGTCGCACGCAGCGGCAAGGGTTCCACGGTGGAGACGTGGAAGAAGGATGACAGGGATGGGGCCGTTGCTGCAGATGAGCGCAACTCCGATCGGGATCTTCACAGGAGGGTTCTTATCTCCATCTCACTCTCTCTATGCCTTCTCCCCTCTCTACTCGCACATCTCTCTCAATTTGCAGCAAGGCGTCGCGGCTGCGGTGGCGGCGGTAGAACCCGCCACACCCTGTGCATCCAATTTCTCCTTCTAACCTCTATGTGCATCAGCAGGTTTTCAGCTCATCCAGATCGAGAAGGTCACATGAGCTTGCTGTTGGAAATATGCCCTAGAGGCACTAATAAAAGTAGTAATCATTATATTTCCTTGTTCAATGATAATCGTTTATTATCCATACTATAATTGTATTGATTGGAAACACCGATACATGTGTGGATACATAGACAACACTGTGTCCCTAGTGTGCCTCTAGTAGACTAGCTTGTTGATCAAAGATGGTCAAGGTTTCCTAGCCATAGACATGAGATGTCATTTGATAACAGGATCACATCATTAGGAGAATGATGTGATGGACAAGACCCAAACTATGAACGTAGCATATGATCGTGTCAGTTTATTGCTATTGTTTTCTGCATGTCAAGTATCTGTTCCTATGACCATGAGATCATGCAACTCACTTACACCGGAGGAATAACTTGTGTGTATCAAACGTCACAACGTAACTGGGTGACTATAAAGATGCTCTACAGGTATCTTCGAAGGTGTCTGTTGAGCTGGCATGGATCAAGACTGGGATTTGTTACTCCGTGTGACGGAGAGGTATCTCAGGGCCCACTCGGTAATACAACATCACAACAAGCCTTGCAAGCAATGCGACTAAAGTGTTAGCCACGGGATCTTGTATTACGGAACGAGTAAAGAGACTTGCCGGTAACGAGATTGAACTAGGTATAGAGATACCGACAATCGAATCTCGGGCAAGTAACATACCGAAGAACAAAGGGAACAGCATGCGGGATTAACTGAATCCTTGACATAGAGGTTCAACCGATAAAGATCTTCATAGAATATGTAGGAACCAATATGGGCATCCAGGTCCCGCTATTGGTTATTGACCGTAGAGGTGTCTCGGTCATGTCTACATAGTTCTCGAACCCGCAGGGTCTGCACACTTAAGGTTCGGTGACGTTTCGGTATAGTTGAGTTATGTATGTTGGTGACCGAAGGTTGTTCGGAGTCCCGGATGAGATCCAGGACGTCACGAGGAGCTCCGGAATGGTCCGGAGGTAAAGATTGATATATAGGAAGTCCTGTTTTGGTCACCGGAAAAGTTTCGGGTATTTCGGTAGTGTACCGGGAGTGCCGGGAGGGGTACCGGGGACCATCGGGAGGGGTGTCTCGACCCAAAGGGCCTCATGGGCTGTGGGAGGAGTCAAGCCAGCCCTTGGTGGGCTGGCCGAGCCCCCCACTAAGGCCCATGCGGCTGGGGGTGGGAAAACACAAAGGTGGAAAGAGTTTCCAATTGGAGGAAGAGGAATCCGACTCCTAGTAGGATTGGAGTAGGACTCATCCACCTCTCCTCCTTGCGGCCGCACCAAGGGGCAGCCCTTGGGCCGCCGGCCTCCCTCCCCTTCCTCCTATATATACTAGAGGGAGAGAGGGCAAAAGCACTTCAACCCTAAGCCACGGTGCAGCCCTCTCTCCCAATAGATCAAGTCCTCTAGTTTTCAGCGGTGCTTAGGCGAAGCCCTGCTGGAATAGTTCCACCACCATCGCCGCCGCGCCGTCGCGCTGCCGAAGAACTCATCTACCTCTCCGCTCCCTCTTGCTGGATCAAGAAGGCGAAGATCGTCATCGAGCTGTACGTGTGCTGAACGCGGAGGTGTCGTCCGTTCGGTACTAGATCGTGATTGGATCGCGGGACGCTCGGCGATTTGGATCGCGAAGACGTTCGACTACATCAACCGCATTTCTTAACGCTTCCCGCTTAGCGATCTACAAGGGTATGTAGATCCACTCTCCTTCTCGTAGATGCTCATCACCATGAATAGATCTTGCGTGTGCGTAGGAAAATTTTTGTTTCCCATGCAACGCTCCCCAACAGTGGCATCATGAGCTAGGTCTATGTGTAGATGAGATCTCGAGTAGAACACAAAGGAGTTTGTGGGCTTTGATATTCAGATTGCTTCCTCCCTTGGTCTTTTCTTGTTTCGGAGGTATTGTGGGATGAAGCGGCCCGGACCAACATTACTCGTATGCTTATGAGAGACCGGTTCCATCAACTGACATGTAACTTCGTTGCATAAAGATGGCTGGCGGGTGTCTGTTTCTCCCACTTTAGTCGGATCGGATTTGACAAAGGCGGTCCTTGAGAAGGTTGAATAGCAATTTTTGCATCACCGTTGTGGTTTTTGCGTAGGTAAGAATTGTTCTTGCTAGATACCCGTAGCAGCCACGTAAAACTTGCAACAACAATTAGAGGACGTCTAACTTGTTTTTGCAGGGTATGTTGTGATGTGATATGGCCAATTACATGATGAGATATATGTGATGTATGAGATGATCATGTATTGTATAGAATATCACGACTTGCATGTCGATGAGTACGGCAACCGGCAGGAGCCATAGGGTTGTCTTTAATTATTTTCGCCGTTTTTGCTTTACTTTATCGCTATGAGTTAGCAATAGTCGTGGAAGCAACAGTCGGCGCGACAACCTCATGGCGACACATTGATGGAGATCATGGTGTTATGCCGGTGACGATGGAGATCATGCCGGTGCTTTGGAGATGGAGATCAAAAGCACAAGTTCATGGCCATATCATGTCACTTATGATTTGCATGTGATGTTAATACTTTTATGCATCTTATTTTGCTTAGGACGACGGTAGCATTATAAGGTGATCCCTCACTTAAATTTCAAGATAAATTGTGTTCTCCCCGAGTGTGCACCGTTGCGAAAGTTCGTCGTTTCGAGACACCACGTGATGATCGGGTGTGATAGACTCTACGTTCGCATACAACGGGTGCAAGCCAGTGTTGCACATGCGGAACCCTCGGGTTAAACTTGGCGAGCCTAGCATGTACATACATGGCCTTGGAACACAAGAGACCGAAAGGTCGAACATGAGTCATATAGTAGATATGATCAACATGAAGATGTTCACCATTGAAACCACCTCAACTCACGTGATGATCGGACTTGAGTTGGTGGATTTGGATCATGTGACACTCGAATGACCGGAGGGATGTCAATTTGAGTGGGAGTTTTTAAGTAATATGATTAACTAAACTCGTTATCTTGAACAATAGTCTAAGTTGTTTTTGCAAAATTTATGTTGTAGATCATGGCTCGCGCAGTAGCACCCCTGAATTTTAATGCGTTCCTAGAGAAAGCTAAGTTGAAAGATGATGGAAGTAACTTTGTGGACTGGGCCCGTAATCTGAGGATTATCCTTACGGCTTCCCAAAAAGGTTATGTCCTTGATGCACCGCTTGGTGATCCACCCGCTCCAGTTGAGTCTCCAGACGTTGTGAACGCCTGGCAGGCTCGTTCTGATGATTACTCAATGGTTCAATGTGCAATGTTGTATGGCTTAGAACCGGGACTTCAAAGACGTTTTGAACGTCATGGAGCATATGATATGTTCCTTGAGTTGAAGTTTATCTTTCAGAAGAATGCCCGGATCGAGAGGTATGAGACCTCCGATAAGTTCTATGCCTGCAAGATGGAGGAGAACGGGTCTGTTAGTGAATACATACTCAAAATGTCTGGGTATTCCACACGTCTAGCTGAATTGGGGATGCCCCTTCCAACAGAGGCGATCACTGACAGAGTTCTTCAATCATTGCTGCCTAGCTACAAGAGCTTTGTGTTGAACTATAACATGCACGGGATGAACAAGTCAGTCGCCGAGCTGTTTGCGATGTTGAAAGTCGCTGAGTCTGAGATTCAGAAGGAGCATCAAGTGTTGATGGTCAATAAAACCACTAGTTTCAAGAAGAATGGCAAGGGAAAGAAGGGTAACTCCAAGAAGAGTAGCAAAGCAGTTGCCCCTCCCGTGAAGAAACCCAAGCCAGAAACTGAGTGCTTTCATTGCAAGGGAACTGGTCACTGAAAGCGGAACTGCCCCAAGTATCTGGCTGACAAGAAGGCGGCCAACAACAAACAAGGTATATATGATATACATGTTATTGATGTGTACCTTACCAACTCTCGTTGTAGTGCCTAGGTATTTGATACCGGTGCGGTTGCTCACATTTGCAACTCAAAACAGGGACTGCGGAATAGACGGAGGTTGGCAAAGGACGAAGTGACGATGCGCGTTGGAAATGATTCCAAGGTTGATGTGATCGCCGTCGGCACGCTCGCTCTTCGATTACTATCGGGATTAGTGATGAACCTGAATAATTGTTATTTAGTGCCTACGTTAAGCATGAACATTATATCTGGATCTTGTTTATTGCGAGACGGTTACTCATTTAAATCAGAGAATAATGGTTGTTCTATTTATATGAGTAATATCTTTTATGATCATGCACCCAATGTGAGGGGTTTATTCTTATTGAATCTCGATAGTGATGATACACATGTTCATAACATTGATGCCAAAAGATGTAGGATTGATAATGATAATACCACTTTCTTGTGGCACTGCCGTTTAGGTCATATTGGTGTAAAACGCATGAAGAAGCTCCATGTTGATGGACTTTTGGAGTCACTTGATTTTGAATCACTTGACACATGTGAGCCATGCCTCATGGGCAAGATGACTAAGACGCCGTTCTCTGGAACAATGGAACGGGCAAGTGACTTATTGGAAATCATACATACTGATGTGTGCGGTCCAATGAGCATTGAGGCGCGCGGTGGATATCGTTATTTTCTCACCTTCACTGATGACTTAAGTAGATATGGGTATATTTACTTAATTAAACACAAGTCTGAAACTTTTGAAAAGTTTAAGCAATTTCAGAGTGAAGTTGAGAATCATCGTAACAAGAAGATTAAATTCCTATGATCTGATCGAGGAGGAGAATATCTGAGTTATGAGTTTGGCAGTCACTTAAGACGGTGTGGAATTGTTTCATAATTGACACCGCCTGGAACACCACAGCGTAATGGTGTGTCCGAACGTCGTAATCGAACCCTATTAGATATGGTGCGATCTATGATGTCTCTTGCCGATTTGCCACTATCGTTTTGGGGTTATGCATTAGAGACAGCTGCATTCACTTTAAATAGGGCACCATCGAAATCCGTTGAGATGACGCCATATGAACTGTGGTTTGGCAAGAAGCCAAAGTTGTCATTTCTTAAAGTTTGGGGATGTGATGCTTATGTCAAAAAGCTTCAGCCTGAAAAGCTGGAACCCAAAGCGGAGAAATGCGTCTTCACAGGATACCAAAAGAGACAGTTGGGTATACCTTCTATCTCAGATCCGAAGGCAAAGTGTTTGTCGCCAAAAACGGAACATTTCTTGAGAAAGAGTTTCTCTTGAAAGAATTGAGTGGGAGGAAGATAGAACTTGATGAGGTTCTTGAACCTTTACTTCAACCTGAGAGTAGCGCAGCGCAGAAAGATGTTTTTGTAGAGCCTACATCGGTTGAAGAGGAAGTTAATGATGATGATCATGAAGCTTTGGATCAAGTTGCTATCGAACCTCGTAGGTCGACAAGGACGCGTACTGCTCCTGAGTGGTACGGCAATCCTGTCTTGGAGGTCATGTTGTTGGACAACGATGAACCTACGAGCTATGGAGAAGCGATGATGGGCCCGGATTCCGAGAAATGGTTAGAGGCCATGAAATCCGAGATGGGATCCATGTATGAAAACAAAGTATGGGCATTGGAAGTATTACCTGAAGGGCGTAAGGCCATTCAGAACAAATGGATCTTTAAGAGGAAGACGGACGCGGACGGTAATGTCACCGTCTATAAAGCTCGACTTGTGGCAAAGGGTTTTTCACAAGTTCAAGGAGTTGACTACGATGAGACCTTCTCACCTGTAGCGATGCTTAAGTCCGTCAGAATCATGTTGGCAATAGCTGCATTTTTCGATTATGAAATTTGGCAGATGGATGTCAAAACAGCGTTCCTTAACGGTTTCCTTAAGGAAGAGTTGTATATGATGCAACCAGAAGGTTTTGTCGATCCAGAGAATGCTGACAAAGTTTGCAAACTCCAGCGATCCATTTATGGACTGGTGCAAGCATCTCGGAGTTGGAATCTTTGCTTTGATGAGGTGATCAAAGCGTTCGGGTTTATACAAGTTTACAGAGAAGCTTGTATTTACAAGAAAGTGAGTGGGAGCTCTATAGCGTTTCTAATATTATATGTGGATGACATATTGCTGATTGGAAACAATATAGAAATGTTGGAAAGCGTGAAGGAATATTTGAACAAGAGTTTTTCAATGAAGGACCTAGGAGAAGCTGTTTTCATATTTGGCATCAAGATCTATAGAGATAGATCGAGACGCTTAATAGGACTTTCACAGAGCACATACCTTGACAAAGTTTTGAAGAAGTTCAAAATAGATTAATCCAAGAAGGGGTTCTTGCCTGTGTTGCAAGGTGTGAAGTTGAGTAAGACTCAATGCCCAGTGACTGCAGAAGATAGAGAAAAGATGAGTGTCGTCCCCTATGCTTCAGCCATAGGCTCTATCATGTATGCAATGCTGTGCACAAGACCCGATGTCAGCCTTGCCATAAGTATGGCTGGAAGGTTTCAAAGTGATCCAGGAATGGAACACTGGATGGCGGTCAAGAATATCCTGAAGTACCTGAAAAGGACTAAGGACATGTTTCTCGTTTATGGAGGTGATCAAGAGCTCGTCGTAAAGGGTTACTGATAACCCACAAGTATAGGGGATCAGTTGTAGCCTCTTTCGATAAGTAAGAGTGTCGAACCCAACGAGGAGCTAAAGGTAGAACAAATATTCCCTCAAGTTCTATCGACCACCGATACAACTCTACGCACGCCTAACGCTCGCTTTACCTAGAACAAGTATGAAACTAGAAGTACTTTGTAGGTGTGATAGGATAGGTTTGCAAGATAATAAAGAACACGTAAATAAAATCTAGGGGCTGTTTAGATGAAGAAACAACTAAGTTAGTCTTAGTAGAGAGCTTTTTGTCACAAGAAAGTTATTTGTCCCTAGGCAATCGATAACTAGACCGGTAATCATTTTTGCAATTTTATATGAGGGAGAGGCATAAGCTAACATACTTTCTCTACTTGGATCATATGCACTTATGATTGGAACTCTAGCAAGCATCCGCAACTACTAAAGTTCATTAAGGTAAAACCCAACCATAGCATTATAAGGTATCAAGTCCTCTTTATTCACATACGCAAACAACCTACTTACTCGGGTCTGTGCTTCCGTCACTCACGCCACCCACCATAAGCGAATCATAAACATATTGCAAACCCTACCGCGGGGATCCCTCACTCTTGCGCGCCACGGAGAGCACCATAGGACAGCACCAATAATAAAACATGCAACTCAAACCAATCATGATCATCAATCAACCCATAGGACAAAACGGATCTACTCAAACATCATAGGATGGCCATATATCATTGGAAAATAATATATAGCGTTGAGCACCATGTTTAAGTAGAGATTACAGCGGGGAGAAGGGGTGTTACACCGCTGCATAGAGGGGGAGAGAGTTGGTGATGACGGCGGCGAAGTTGTTGGTGTAGATCGTCGTCACGATGATGGCCCCGGCGGCGTTCCGGTGCCACCGGGAGAGACGGGGAGAGAGCCCCCCTCCTTCTTCTTCTTCCTTGACCTCCCCCCTAGATGGGAGGAGGGTTTCCCCTCTAGTCCTTGGCCTCCATGGCGGCGGAGGGGCGAGAGCCCCTCCGAGATTGGATCTCTCTCTCTGTTTCCTTCTGTTTCTGCTTCCCCGATTCTGGCCTTTCACCGTTTCTTATATTCCCGGAGATCCGTCACTCCGATTGGGCTGAAATTTTAACACGATTTTTATCCGGATATTAGCTTTCTTGCGGCGAAAGAAGGGCTCTAACTGCCTTACGGGGTGACCACAAGCCACCCTGGTGCGCCCTACCCCCCAGGGCGTGCCCCTATGGCTTGTGGGCCCCTCGGGTACCGCCCTCTATTGATTCCACTTCCCAAAATTCACATAT
Organism: Elymus sibiricus; assembly: GCA_039707655.1. Lineage (NCBI taxonomy): Eukaryota > Viridiplantae > Streptophyta > Magnoliopsida > Poales > Poaceae > Elymus > Elymus sibiricus. The sequence goes on from CM077675.1 coordinate 119,886,137, forward strand.
ATTCCAAAAAAAATCTCCGTAAGTTTTTATCCCGTTTGGACTTCGTTTGATATGGATTTTCTACGAAACAAAAAACATGCAACAAACAGGAACTGGCACTGGGCACTGGATCAATATGTTAGTCCCAAAAATAGTATAAAAAGTTGCCAAAAGTATATGAAAGTTGTAGAATATTGGCATGAAACAATCAAAAATTATAGATACGACGGAGACGTATCAGCATCCCCAAGCTTAATTCCTACTCGTCCTTGAGTAGGTAAATGATAAAAAAGATAATTTTTGATGTGGAATGCTACCTAGCATAATCTTGATCATATAATCTAATCATGGCATGAATATTAAGACACGATTGATTCAAAGCAATAGTCTATCATTTGACATTAAGACAATAATACTTCAAGCATACTAATAAAGTAATCATGTCTTCTCAATATATCATGGCTAAAAGAAAGTTATCCCTACAAAATCATATAGTCTGGCTATGCTCCATCTTCATCACACAAAGTATTAAATCATGCACAACCCCGGTTTTAGCCAAGCAATTGTTTCATACTTTAGTATTCTCAAACCTTTTCAACTTTCACGCAATACATGAGCGTGAGCCATGGATATAGCACTATAGGTGGAATAGAATATGGTGGTTGTGGAGAAGACAAAAAAGAAGGAGATAGTCTCACATCAACTAGGCGTATCAACGGGCTATGGAGATGCCCATAAATAGATATCGATGTGAGTGAGTAGGGATTGCCATGCAACGGATGCACTAGAGCTATAAGTGAATGAAAGCTCAAACTGAAAACTAAGTGGGTGTGCATCCAACTTGCTTGCTCACGAAGACCTAGGGCAATTTGAGGAAGCCCATCATTGGAATATACAAGCCAAGTTCTATAATGAAAAATTCCCACTAGTATATGAAAGTGACAATATAGGAGACTCTCTATCATGAAGATCATGGTGCTACTTTGAAGCACAAGTGTGGAAAAAGGAATAGTAGCATTGCCCCTTCTCTCTTTTCTCTCAATTTTTTTTTGTTTTTTTTTGTTTTTTTGGTGGGCTTCTTTGGCCTCTTTTTTTTTTGTAAAGTCCGGAGAGTCATCCCAACTTGTGAGGGAATCATAGCTTCCATCATCCTTTCCTCACATGGGACAATGCTCTAATAATGATGATCATCACACTTTTATTTACTTATAACTCAAGAATTACAACTCGATACTAGAACAAAATATGACTCTATATTAATGCCTCCGGCGGTGTACCGGGATGTGCAATGATCTAGCGTAGCAATGACATCAAAAAACGGACAAGCCAGGAAAACATCATGCTAGCTATCTTACGATCATGCAAAGCAATATGACAATGATGGTGCGTGTCATAATAAACGGAACGGTGGAAGTTGCATGGCAATATATCTCGGAATGGTTATGGAAATGCCATAATAGGTAGGTATGGTGGCTGTTTTGAGGAAGAGAATATGGTGGGTTTAATGCACCGGCGAAAGTTGCGTGGTACTAGAGAGGCTAGCAATGGTGAAAGGGTGAGAGTGCGTATAATCCATGGACTCAACATTAGAAATAAAGAACTCACATACTTATTGCAAAAATTTATTAGTCATCGAAACAAGGTACTACACGCATGCTACTAGGGGAAGGGTTGGTAGGAGTTAACCATCGCGCGATCCCGACCTCCACACAAAGGATGACAATCAATAAATAAATCATGCTCCGACTTCTTCACATAACGGTTCACCAAACGTGCATGCTACGGGAATCACAAACTTTAACACAAATATTTCATCCAATCCACAATTACTCACTAGCATGACTCTAATATCACCATCTTTATATCGCAAAACTATTGCAAGGAATCAAACATATCATATTCAGTGATCTACAAGTTTTATGTAGGATTTTATGACTAACCATGTGAATGACCAACTCCTGTTAACTCTCTAAATAGATATAAGTGAAGCATGAGAGTTTAATTCTTTCTACAAAAGATATGCCCACGCTCTAAAAAATATAAGTGAAGCAAAAGAGCATTCTACAAATGGCGGTTTTCTATGTGTAGAGAAACAGTCAATCCAAACTTCAAATGATATAAGTGAAGCACATGAAGCATTCTATAAAGCCATACTCAAAAGATATAAGTGAGGTGCAAAGAGCCTTCTATAAATCAACCAAGAACTTTCTCATACCAGCATGGTGCATTATTAAAAGAAAAATAAAAAGCACACGACGCTACATGATTTACGCATATCATGTGACGAATAAAAATATAGCTCCAAGTAAAATTACCGATGGTTGTTAGAAGAAAGAGGGGATGCCTTCCGGGGCATCCCCAAGCTTAGTTTCTTGGGAGTCCTTGAATATTACCTTGGGGTGCCTCGGACATCCCCAAGCTTAGTCTATTTCCACTCCTTATTCCTTCATCCATCGTGATCTCACCCAAAACTTGAAAACTTCAATCACACAAAACTTAACAAAACCCTCGTGAGATCCGTTAGTAATAATAAAGCAAATTACAAATTTAAGTACTGTTGCAAACCCATTCATATTTTATTTTTGCATTGTAGCTACTGTATTATAACTTCTTTATGTCTTATACCACCGATACAATCGGTAGTTTCATCAAAACAAGCAAAACAATGCATCAAAAACATAATCTGTCTTAAACAGAACAGTCTGAAGCAATCTGAACATTTACTATACTTCTGTAACTCTAAAAATTCTGAAAAAATTAGGACAAAATAAACAATTTGCATAGCAGTACTTTGTAAAAATTTCAGAAACTTTTGACATTCCAGTAAAAAATGTAAATTCACGCACTACAGCCAAAGTTTCTGTTTTTGCACTGCACACACTAAACAAGCAATCTAATCATCCTAAAGGAAAATCTTGGCACATTATTTTTATAATACAATGGATTTATACAAGGGGATAATTATTTTTGTTGAAAAGTTTCTGTAATTAAGATTCACAAGGTTTCCATGGCCATGAACAAAGTTCAAGGCATGCTCCCATTTTAACAATGCTCGTCTCTCTCACTTTCACTTTTCTTTTTGAAAAAGTTTTAGGTTCCCCTCTTTATTTTTTTGTTTTTTAAACTATATAAAAGCACACAACAGAATAAAATGACTCTCTAAAACTTCCGGGTTGTCTCCCTGGCAGCGCTTTCTTTAAAGCCATTAAGCTAGGCATAAAGTGCTCAAGTAATTAATCCACCCGGATCCCAAGGTATATCAAAGCCAATTTTAATTAACAATGATTTGTAATTTAGTAGTGAGCACAAATTAACATATATCATGCAACAACGAAGTCTAACTCTCTTCCTATGCATTGGCATATCATAAAAGAACAATTCATGCACATCAAGTAAAGGCCAATACATAGCATAAGCAGTTTCTTGCAATTTTATCATATTGGAAACATAGAGAGGTGGAGATGTAGTTCCTCTCTCATAATAATTGCAAGTAGGAGCAGCAAGCACATGCATATTATATCTATCAAAATCATCATCTGTAATGGTAAAACGCAACCCATCAATATAATCCTTAATAAGCGCAAACTTCTCCGATATAGTGTAGTTGGGAGAATTCAAAAAGATAATAGGACTATCATGCGTGGGTGCAATAGCAACAATTTCATTCTTAACATAAGGAACTATAGCAAGTTCATCTCCATAAGCATAATTCATATTGGCATCGTGGCCACAAGCATAGCAAGCATCAAGTTCATCAAAAAGGGATATTTCAAACAAATCCAAGGGATCATGGCAATCATCATAGCATTCATCCTTCGGTATGAGCGAAGGGTATTTAAACAATGTATGAGTTGAAGAGTTACTCTCATTAGAAGGTGGGCACGGGTAGCTAATCCGCTCTTCATCCTTTTGTTCTTCGCTCTCCTCCTCATCTTTTTCATCTAATGAGCTCACAATTTCAGCAACTTCCTCTTCCATAGGTTCCTGCAAAATATTAGTCTCTTCCAAGGCAGCGGTCATTCTTTCAATAAATTCTTTAATATAAGCATTAGAAGCATAGTTTTCATAGCAATATTTAAGTATGACAAAAATTTCAGATTTGTAGAGAGTAGCATCATACTTTTCAATGAAAGAAGCAATTTCATAGGCACCCTTAAAAGCAACAAATTCTTCAATTTGTTCAACATCATTATAGCAATAGGCCTCCTTGACATAAGAGGATAATATTTCATTATCATTAAACACACATTGGTATGGAAGGTGTTTTTTAGCTTCTTTAGAGCAACAAGTAAAGTCATAAATTTCACATAGATTCCAAGCATAGCAACACAAAGTATTAATTTGATGCCACAAGAGTTTCCCTTTTTGAGATATGCGGTGTCGCACATAATGAGCATGCTCATTTAATGATTTTCCCTCAACTAAGCTAGTTGGGTTTTCAGCACGAGCACAAGTGGATCGAAGATGACCCAAGTAATATTCTTCGGTGGTACGGAACACTAGTGGTTCATCAACTTTTGGAGCACCAAGTACATCTATTTTTTTTGGTATTTTGCGTTTCCTACCCATATCTAAAGATAGAAAACAAGTTAATAACAGAAAAAATAAAAATTACTTAGTGATAAAGCAAACAAGCACACACGGGAATATTCACCCCACGCTATTGCTCCCCGGCAACGGCGCCAGAAAAAGGTCTTGATAACCCACAAGTATAGGGGGTCAGTTGTAGCCTCTTTCGATAAGTAAGAGTGTCGAACCCAACGAGGAGCTAAAGGTAGAACAAATATTCCCTCAAGTTCAATCGACCACCGATACAACTCTACGCACGCTTAACGTTCGCTTTGCCTAGAACAAGTATGAAACTAGAAGTACTTTTTAGGTGTGATAGGATAGGTTTGCAAGATAATAAAGAACACGTAAATAAAATCTAGGGGCTGTTTAGATGAAGAAACAACTAAGTTAGTCTTAGTAGAGAGCTTTTTGTCACAAGAAAGTTATTTGTCCCTAGGCAATCGATAACTAGACCGGTAATCATTTTTGCAATTTTATATGAGGGAGAGGCATAAGCTAACATACTTTCTCTACTTGGATCATATGCACTTATGATTGGAACTCTAGCAAGCATCCGCAACTACTAAAGTTCATTAAGGTAAAACCCAACCATAGCATTATAAGGTATCAAGTCCTCTTTATTCCCATACGCAAACAACCTACTTACTCGGGTCTGTGCTTCCGTCACTCACGCCACCCACCATAAGCGAATCATAAACATATTGCAAACCCTACCGCGGGGATCCCTCACGCTTGCGCGACACGGAGAGCACCATAGGACAGCACCAATAATAAAACATGCAACTCAAACCAATCATGAGCATCAATCAACCCATAGGACAAAATGGATCTACTCAAACATCATAGGATAGCCATACATCATTGGGAAATAATATATAGTGTTGAGCACCATGTTTAAGTAGATATTAGAGCGGGGAGAAGGGGTGTTACACCGCTGCATAGAGGGGGAGAGAGTTGGTGATGACGGCGGCGAAGTTGTTGGTGTAGATCGTCGTCACGATGATGGCCCCGGCGGCGTTCCGGTGCCACCGAGAGAGAGGGGGAGAGAGCCCCCCTTCTTCTTCTTCTTCCTTGACCTCCCCCCTAGATGGGAGGAGGGTTTCCCCTCTGGTCCTTGGCCTCCATGGCGGCAGAGGGGCGAGAGCCCCTCCGAGATTGGATCTCTCTCTCTGTTTCCTTCTGTTTCTGCTTCCCCGATTCTGGCCTTTCACCGTTTCTTATATTCCCGGAGATCCGTAACTCAGATTAGGCTGAAATTTTAACACAATTTTTATCCGGATATTAGCTTTCTTGCGGCGAAAGAAGGGCCCCAACCGCCTTACGGGGTGACCACAACCACCCTGGCGCGCCCTACCCCCCAGGGCGCGCCCCTATGGCTTGTGGGCCCCTCGGGCACCGCCTTCTGTTGATTCCACTTCCCAAAATTCACATATATTCCAAAAAAAATCTCCGTAAGTTTTTATCCCGTTTGGACTTCGTTTGATATGGATTTCCTGCGAAACAAAAAACATGCAACAAACAGGAACTGGCACTGGGCACTGGATCAATATGTTAGTCCCAAAAATAGTATAAAAATTTGCCAAAAGTATATGAAAGTTGTAGAATATTGGCATGAAACAATCAAAAATTATAGATACGACGGAGACGTATCAGTTAAGTCGATGCAAGATTTGACACTGATCCGGATGACTCTAAGTCGCAAACCGGATACGTATTTATTCTCAATGGGGGTGCGGTAAGCTGGTGCAGTTTCAAGCAAAGCGTGGTAGCTGATTCTACATGCGAAGCGGAGTACATCGCTGCCTCGGAGGCGGCGAAGGAAGGTGTCTGGATGAAGGAGTTCATGACAGATCTTGGAGTGGTGCCTAGTGCACTAAACCCAATGACTCTGTTCTGTGACAACACTGGTGCCATTGCTCTAGCCAAGGAACCAAGGTTTCACAAGAGGACCAGACACATAAAGCGACGTTTCAATTCCATCCGCGATTATATCAAGGAGGACGATATAAATATTTGCAAAGTACACACGGATCTGAATGTTGCAGATCCGATGACTAAACCTCTTCCAAGGGCTAAACATGATCAACACCAGAACTGTATGGGTGTTAGATTCATTACAATGTAAATCACATAGTGATGTGAGCTAGATTATTGACTCTAGTGCAAGTGGGAGACTGTTGGAAATATGCCCTAGAGGCAATAATAAAAGTAGTTATTATTATATTTCCTTGTTCAATGATAATCGTTTATTATCCATGCTATAATTGTATTGATTGGAAACACCGATACATGTGTGGATACATAGACAACATTGTTTCCCTAGTGTGCCTCTAGTAGACTAGCTTGTTGATCAAAGATGATCAAGGTTTCCTAGCCATAGACATGAGATGTCATTTGATAACAGGATCACATCATTAGGAGAATGATGTGATGGACAAGACCCAAACTATGAACGTAGCATATGATCGTGTCAGTTTATTGCTATTGTTTTCTGCATGTCAAGTATCTGTTCCTATGACCATGAGATCATGCAACTCACTTACACCGGAGGAATACCTTGTGTGTATCAAACGTCACAACATAACTGGGTGACTATAAAGATGCTCTACAGGTATCTCCGAAGGTGTCTCTTGAGCTGGCATGGATCAAGACTGGGATTTGTTACTCCGTGTGACGGAGAGGTATCTCAGGGCCCACTCGGTAATACAACATCACAACAAGCCTTGCAAGCAATGTGACTAAAGTGTTAGCCACGGGATCTTGTATTACGGAACGAGTAAAGAGACTTGCCGGTAACGAGATTGAACTAGGTATGGAGATACCGACGATCGAATCTCGGGCAAGTAACATACCGAAGAACAAAGGGAACAGCATACGGGATTAACTGAATCCTTGACATAGAGATTCAACCGATAAAGATCTTCGTAGAATATGTAGGAACCAATATGGGCAACCAGGTCCCGCTATTGGTTATTGACCGTAGAGGTGTCACGGTCATGTCTACATAGTTCTCGAACCCGCAGGGTCTGCACACTTAAGGTTCGGTGACGTTTCGCTATAGTTGAGTTATGTATGTTGGTGACCGAAGGTTGTTTGGAGTCCCGACTGAGATCCAGGACGTCACGAGGAGCTCCGGAATGGTCCGGAGGTAAAGATTGATATATAGGAAGTCCTGTTTTGGTCACCGGAAAAGTTTCGAGTATTTCGGTAGTGTACCGGGAATGCCGGGAGGGGTACCGGGGACCATCGGTTGGGGTTTCTCGACCCAAAGGGCCTCATGGGCTGTGGGAGGAGTCAATCCAGCCCTTGGTGGGCTGGCCGAGCCCCCCACTAAGGCCCATGCGGCTGGGGGTGGGAAAACACAAAGGTGGAAAGAGTTTCCAAGTGGAGGAAGAGGAATCCTACTCCTAGTAGGATTGGAGTAGGACTCCTCCACCTCTCCTCCTTGCGGCCGCACCAAGGGGCAGCCCTTGGGCCGCCGGCCTCCCTCCCCTTCCTCCTATATATACTAGAGGGAGAGAGGGCAAAAGCACTTCAACCCTAAGCCCCGGTGCAGCCCTCTCTCCCAATAGATCAAGTCCTCTTGTTTTCAGCGGTGCTTAGGCGAAGCCCTGCTGGAACAGTTCCACCACCATCGCCGCCGCACCGTCGCGCTGCCGGAGAACTCATCTACCTCTCTGCTCCCTCTTGCTTGATCAAGAAGGCGGAGATCGTCATCGAGTTGTACGTGTGCTGAACGCGGAGGTGCCGTCCGTTCGGTACTAGATCGTGATTGGATCGCGGGACGCTCGACGATTTGGATCGCGAAGACGTTCGACTACATCAACCGCGTTTCTTAATGCTTCCCGCTTAGCGATCTACAAGGGTATGTAGATCCACTCTCCTTCTCGTAGATGCTCATCACCATGAATAGATCTTGCGTGTGCATAGGAAATTTTTTGTTTCCCATGCAATGTTCCCCAACACTTGCCTGCAGCACCCCTCTGTGTATGCTCAACTATTAACAGTAAAGATATACATATCATTTGATGGAATATGTAAGTAGACCTTATGTGTATGCTCGATTACCTCTTGTATTGAATTTTCTAAAATTTTGGATCGATCAACACGTGATCGGTGGTGAGATGTAAGACTTACATTTGCTATTAGGTTGCATGTAAGAGGTATAACCTACTGGATTACCAATGCCTACTTTTCCAAAGATTCACTAACAAGTGCAATACGTAGTGTGGAACCATCCCTGAAAAATTTATTGGTAGCCCAGGTTTAGGAGCGTTTAAATATATTTTCCAATTGTTGTAAACTCCAGGCCCACCAAAGCTCAGGAGCGAAACTCCCTTACGTGGAAGCATCCTTGCATATGAGAGAATACTATGTAAGAACAATCACCATTGATCCTATTTGGATTATTTAATAACAATGCTTCATACTAAGAAATTAGTCCGTTCATAAGTTATTATTTCCAGGAAGGATCCATATGAATGGTTTTAGATTAAAAAATATTGCAAGCAACCAATACTTGTTTTTCCTAAATCATTGTCCAGACTGCTAATTCCAGATTTGAATATCCAAGCTGAGGAGCAATCGTTTCACAAAGGATGCACATGCATAACAAGCTCGGTTGCCAAAGGATCAAATATTGTGTAATTAATGAGCTGTAAGTTGTGAATCCTTATTACTATGTTTTACTAATCTAGACAATGGTAGTACTAATCTAGACTTTTTAGGTATGGATGATGTTCTAGCCGCAATTGAGCCTCCACCTCCTGTGTTATTGGAAGGGCTTGGGAATGACACTAATAAAGTGGATGTCCAAGCTCAAACCAACGAGGTTACGATGTGATTGCCTAGAAGTTCATATATGTTATGGTTCATGCCATCTTTAGTGCTTAACAAGGTAACAAGAGAATGTGCAGGTTATCAAGGGTAAACATTTAGATTCGATTTGGAGTGTCGCGGGAAGGAACAGGCAGCAGTTCCAATACGTAGCAGACTGGACTGGGGGTGGAGGAGCGGAGTCCCCTGATCTACCACAACGTCCGATTGATGTTGCCCACTCCTCCATCAGCTTGCATCCAGCATCTCTAAATTAGCATTATATCAGATGAATACCAATAATGATTATTGCAGCCATGAACCTGTCGAGTTGGTATTTGATCCCATCTTCATGCACATGATAGTACCGCCTTTGCAGGTTATCGATATATTTGCAATGGATTAAGCAATGGGCCTCTCTTGATTCAAACATGTTCTCATTTCTAGCTATTTGAGGTGTAAACCTTGAATTTTATTTTCTTATAAAAAATCGGATTGATTAGAACTGATTTGGTTTCTGTTTTGTTTGGGCGAGTGCATCAGCTTGCGAAGCTTTACTACTAATCCACATTCACTATGTAACAATTCAAAGGTGATTGATAGTTCCAATAGATGCATATTTAATATTTCTTTCAACACATCATTTAGACAGGTGGTTCCATTTGATAGATTTAGGAAGAGTACGGTCTTTTCAGACTTTAATTAATATTTATATTTTCTCTTTGATATGATAGGCAGTTGTGGAAACACATACTAATAGAAGACATGAATTGCACGTGTATTGTCTTATTGATCATGCACATTTTGGAGAATGATTATTGTCAATTGGTTTGTCTGACAATACTAAGGAGAACCGCATGTGTGCCAATATTTTTAATATGGAACCATTAGATGATGGATGACCATTTTTTGCAATATCTGACTGAGGAATAATTGTACAATTGACCAGACAAGGGTTGGACTTACTTCCCTCTGCAAATATCTTCTTTGCTCAAGTAATTCAAGGTATGTTTCATTTCTCATGTAGGATGGCTACCAACCCTCTTTCTGAACCAAGGAAGAAATTCTCTATGCACAAATAACTTAGTGCTACATTGGAATTTTCACATATGGATAATTCAGTAACGAAAAAAATTGATTAATTTAGTTGGGAGATGTCACACAACACCATATGCTCATAATTGTTATCTATTTGATCCTCGTGGCAGTCCTATCTCTCATGAATAATTGAGTCATATAATAATGCATATATACTGTGACTGGGCACTTGCACGTGTGCAACATTCCAAAAGGATCATTCATGGAAACCTAGCAATTTTAGATGTCTATGAATTCACTATGTGCCATCACGATCTCAACAGGATATGCTTCTTTGTTTTGATTTTTTTTACCAAAACCTAATTATCAATTTATATGTGTATGTACGATATTTAATCATCGTAGCTGAAGATCTTTAACGTGTTCCATCATTTGTAGTCCGTGCAAAGTGACATAATCATGTGGGCTTGCAAGCTATGTGATGTGACATACCTGGCTCAGCTCAATCCTACGACGAATACCTTCTGCGCCTACGACGAATACCTTCCTTTCCTTAGCGGAACAAACACTCCTATCTCCTGCTAAAGCTGGATGCGCGCCGGCACACGGGCCATGGTCTTGCCCTCCCCTTTCACTTCCATAGTGGTCTTCTTTGGTCGGCCCACTCATTTCACTCTCAAGCTCTCTGAGAAGAGAGAATCCGATTCAAGATGTTTCGAATTCAGCCTTTCCTTCATGTTCGTGCTTTAAGTTAGTTCGTACTTTTCAATATATAAGAGAATGACTGAACTCGCGTTGAAAGCTACTAAACAACGTGTGGGGACCCCGACTCATAAGTCGTGATCACTGAATGTACGTGCACAGTGATCCCAGAGATCAATGCTCACTGAACACACAGAAACTGAATAACAAGAGTCATACATCCATTACATACCGTTTTACTCGAATATGGCCTTTATGACCAAGTCTTCATAATCTCGCAGCGGAAATCTTCAACGATAGCGTGAACCCATGCCATCTGCCTTAACCCTGTAGGCATTCCGACTGGGAAGCGTCCTAGCTCGCATGTTCGTCACCAAGGTGATCTTCACCATAACCTGGTCTTTCATGCCTGGCCAATAAAATAACCAGTGGCAAGCCAATGAGTACTTTGAATGTACTCGCAAGCAACCCATGTTTTGGAACAAGGGATATCAAAGCATGATTCAGCACTAAGTAGGTAAGTTGCGGAAAGCTAATTTTGAGTGCAATGACATGATCAAATAACTTGAAGTAGCATGCATCAACAGGTTGTAGATATCCATATGAACGGGTTACACATATCAATATAAACAGGGATTGAACATCTTATGTCCAATCAGCATGCCAAGTCGTCTGACTTAGCTCAAGTATCCTCTGAACACCTCATGTTCAGTCATCATGCCAAGTCATCCGACTTAGCTCAAGTACCAGCCTTTTTATCTCTCTCACACACACACACCAAGTTTTGTGAAAACATCGGACGTAGCCCAAGAGCGGTCATCCAACTGTTCTTGACCGTGGACACGGCTATTCGAATAGTTTTACACTCTACAGAGGTTGCACACTTTACCCACAAGACTCGGGGAACTTCCGTGTCATCCACGACTCGCGGTATATTACATACCCGAGGTAAGCACCCGAACAATGCCTTTCCCTTGACGACACTAAACAAAAAGTCCACTCGTTGGCCCACGTCTTCATGATGTACAAACACGAGCCTTGCTCAACATAGTACCATCCATGAAGGGACGCAACGGTCTGCCCGGTGTCTGTAAAAACAGCCCATGGTCGCCCTACCTAGCACGACCCCGTATCGAGAGTGACCACGTCACTCCCGCCACTAGTAATGCGGGCTCTCTGCTAGCATCGACCGAGGTAATCAACAAAGCCCCTTCCCATATAGGGGTAGAGTGGTTGTACATGTAAGGTTGGAATAACGGTCGCAACTTACACCAATCCGTTTTCGAAAACCACACACTCACTTGCTCCGATACACCACTTCTTTATCAAGTGGTTACCTAGCTCACATCATCTCCCTCGGGCATTAGTGGCACCCGACGGGGTTTTCGAAAAGTCTTTGAAATCACTTCCTCTCCCACACCATGCATATTCCCATCCCACTTGAGTAGCAACTACTTAGCATCCTAACTACTTCCCACCCGCACAACCCTCATAAGGAGGTATGGTCATGCACGATGCAAGTATCAACAAGAAAGTAACGGGGCATCCACCCAAGTGGTCACCACATCATCATGATCAATATATCGAAATAAAGTGCTATATGACATGCATGAAAAAGTTTCTCAGGCATGGTCAAAGGGCTGCTTGCCTGGCTCAGCAAAGTCTTCGAGGTCTTCACATGCTTCTCGTCCAACTCCGAGCATTCCGTCTACTTCGTCAACTACCGTCGAAAATAATCATAATAAGCAACACAACAAACAGAGAAATAAAAGTGCTCTATAAATAGGAAATATATTTTTCTTGGACACCTCTGGTCATAAGAAAAATATCTAAAATGACTCTACTGGAGTTGGATAAATGAGGCTTTTTAACTGGTGGAAATGGAGGAATTGATGATCCTATAAGATGTCTACAGAAAACATTTTTATAAAAATGGGTGGATGTACCCAACAAATAGGGCATGATTTTAGAAAAAATTAGGAATTGGTTTCACTGGATTTGGAGTTTGGATGAATGTCCTATGATTTTCCTAAGATGGAATAATGGGAAAAGGGGCTATTTATTTGGTCCAACAGATTTGGTGCATGGTAAAATGTTCAATATGGATAGACAAATAGGGCATGCCATTTAGAGCCCCTGGAAATTTGAATCACTCCAATTGGAGTTGATATGAATGCTCTAGGGATTTTATAAGTGGGGCATTTGCTAGTTCAAATTCAAATTTAAATTTGAACTATACAGAAAAGTTAGCAAGAAAAATATGTAGGATATAGGTTTGGATAGAGAAAGATTTTTGGAACCTCTAGGATTTTGAATCACCAGATTTGGAGTTATAATGGATTTTCTATGAATATTACATCATCTCTAGAAAAAGAAAAGAGAAGGAGGGGGGTTATACCATTGGGCTAAAATGTGCACAGGGCGCTGGATAGCGACTGGGCCGGCCCATCTGCTCGGCTGCGCGCGCGCAAGGCCACGCCGAAAGCGCACTTGCCCGAAGACGTTTTCGCCACGAGGAAACGTATTTCAGGAAAGGCGCGTCCACTTAAACATGGGGGCCCGGGGTCTTAGCCACTGATCGGCGGTCCCCGCTGGCAGGTTCTTCTCCCTCCTCCCGCCAGAGCAGGGGAGGGGCAGAGGAGCCCGACCGGGCGCGCGCCGGTGCCCGCCTAGTGGCTCCGGCCACCTCCGGTGACACTCCGGCCACCGGTGAGCTCAGGGCGTCCCGCCGCACCCACCTGGGTGGTTCTTTGCCCCGGGGAAAGTCGAGGCCGAGCGTGGCTTCGGCCACGGCGAAGGTGACCGACGGCGGCGACGGGCACGGTGTCATAGCCGCAGAGGGGAGGAAATGGTGAGCAGGGAGGGATTTGCGGCGGATCTGGGGCGTGTAGGCGGAGCTCAGAGGAAGAGATAGCGACGGGGCCTCGCCAATTTAACCGAGGCCGAGGCGGCGCCATGATGGCCACGGGGAAAGAAGCAGAGCTTGGGAGCTCCAATGGCTCAGTCCGGGGTTTTCTGGGAGTGGGAGGGGTAGCCTAGTGCGCGAGAGGAAGCTCGGGGAGAGGATTTTAGGCCGAGGCGAGCTGAGGGTGCTCGGGCGCACCTCGGATGCCGTCGGGCGCGGAAAGCACGCGTGGTAGAGAGGCCTTGGAGGTTTGCTGGCGTCGGGGAGGGGCGTGCGAGGTTGAGAGGGAATCCAAGGCGTGTTGGTGTGCCCTGCAGGAGCTGGCTGCGAGCTACAGGACAAGAACCAGTGGCAGAGCGCCGTTGCTGCATGCCAATGACGTAGTCACCATGCCACACCGTGTCCAGAGCATCATTGTGGTCGGCCAAAGATGTCTAACATGTGAGGCACGCATGCAGCAGAGCACTGGAAAGGTTTCAAGGTAAATGGAGCTGGATGGGTTAGGTTTCTACTGCAGGTAAGTTTTGCAGCAGCAAACTGGGGAGCTATCTCAAGGGCTTTTACTGTGGGCTATGAGAGGTAAAAGGTTGTCTGGGGGTTTTAGGCATGGAAGGAGAAGGCTCACACCAAATCTTAGCTCAGGGAGATCAATATACAAGGTACTTGTAGTACAAAGCTACATTTACTGTCAAAACCTAGGTTTGGATGCTTTGCTCATATTTTCCACATGAGTATGACATATTTGGGTTTGGATTGATGTATTAACATGAAAATGATGTTGTGGTAAGGTTTGGGGTCATCTGCATGTACTGAATGATGGGAGAGAGAAAGAAGAGGCCTTGCCATGGTAAAAAGAGAGGGAAAATGAGGGAGTTGCCCCCCAAATAATTGATCAGAGGCCATGGCAATGTTACTGGAGGTATAAGAGGGTTAGAATATGTTGTGGTAAAAAGTTGGAGGCAAGGGGAATCTTTCTGGGTCAACGTTGCTTGTCCTCTAGTTTATGGCAGAAGGTGTTTGTGCTGTGGTTGGGCTAGGTAGAGGAATCCTATGGTCTTGAGATTTACCAGGGGTAAATGGTAAGTCTAATTGGTCCTAATCACAAGTTTTCAGCTCATTTGAAGAAACTTGATAATGCAAACTTGGTAATCCTTAGAAATCAACAGAATTAGGTTTCTGTAGATCTAGTCAAGCAAAACTATTTTCCTTGATTCACCACTTGGTGTGGTGGCATTATTTGGGGATTAGAGCATGCCCACAAAGTTTGAGATCAATTGTAAATACTTGACAATGCAAAGTTTCTCAAATTTGGATCTGCATAGAGAGGGTCTTGGAATATTTTGGGGAATCAAAACAATTGGGATTGATATGAAACTTGGAACGATGATCATATATGTCATATGTGACATGCTACAATTTGCTGGGATTTATTTGAGAATATTTCTTATAGAAATATTTCAAATACTTGAAATGAACAGAAATTGTTTTGGAAGGGTTTGTCCAATATTTTGAACATGACCATGTGTTGGAACTCATATATATATGGAAAATATATGTCCATTGAGTTTTCCTAAATTTTCTCAAATATTTTTAAAGCATAAAAATATTTTTTTCCTAGGAAAGACCATTTCTTGCCTCAAATAAAAGCCTTTAAATAAAATAGGAAAATAATCTTAAAAATTAATGTTTGGTGGTTTTGGGAAGTCTTATATATAGTAGATTCCAAATAAAGTCTTTGGGAGAAAACATCCACCTTATTTTGAGGACTTGCAGTACAAACCTCAATTCAGGGGTTTTTGAAAACCTAAATTGAATAAATGCTTTTTGGTCAAAAGAATATTTTATAAAAATAGTTTTATGTCCTATACACATGGCATGATCATTGGGCAAAGTTTTGGAGCAAGGAAATGAGTCTTGAGAGAAGGAGAATCTTTGTGACTAAAAACACAAACAAGCACACAAGCAAATAGCAATCAAGTCAAGCATCACAAGCACACAAAAGTTTTAATTGGCCCTAATTTTTGAGTCATGTTAACTTAGTCAGGAGAGGCAAAACACAGGGTGTGACACAACGGCTGACAGAGACTCATAAGAGGGAGAGCGGTAGCAAAAATGAGATCTCTCGTCTAGACAGAAGAGTGATCCTTTCCTTCCTTTCTATAGGAAATGACTGATGTTGCTAAGTCACCTTCCGCTGCTCTTGCGTCATCCCTTTTCCAGTTCTTTTTGTATGGCTCGGTTGCATCCGATTGATCGATCCCTAGTCACTGATTATGTTACCTAATGGGCTGGAGAGTTTCTAAATTATGAACTCTGCATGATAAAGCAGTGTTGGGACCCATAGGCCGTACTTCATTTATGGTCGTGGGTACCTGACAGGACAAGAATGGAACATCAAAGAAGCTGTTAAAATGGATGGGAGAATTTGCTAAACATGTTTACCTATTTTATAAAGATAAAGTGTATTCTAGAAAGAAAATAATTGTAAGTTTCATGGAGTAACAAATCAGGAACATCAGGTATGTGTTCATTTTCATGAAAGTTTGTCCGAGATGCTGGACATGAGGGTTGTTTCCGCACTACATGTATCCAAGTGTTTATGGATGCCTTTTGCGAACGAATTTAGGTTTTATATGAGTGAGCAGCTTGATACTTTTTTGTGAATGTATTCGAGTGGGTGAAATACTCCCCATTTTTCTCAAGAGGTCCTCGTGTGGAAGCTTAGAACTGGGTCTGTCATTATTGAGGCAAGAATAGTTTGAATACACACACTTTCATTATGTAGTTGGCAGCGCGTAATGCATCTTGTGTGGAAAAAGATATTTATATTTGTATAAAGTAAATTACAAAGTTTGTGGTATTTGAATAAAGAAACTTTGTTGTTTCATGACATGCAACAATTCGATCTTTTGTGCTTGTTATAAGTTTGACTAAATGTGTATCAGTTCATATATTGTACCTGCAACAATTTAGATGACCGTCACGTTTGACTAATTTTATGTTATTTAGATATGCGTTGCACATGCATACTTACTAGTGTGGTAAAAGAATTAAACCCTTTTGTAGCTTAGCACAGATAACGACCTCAACTTCTTTACTGAAGGCTTCCTGCTCGTGGCATATTCGCCTCCGGCGACGGGAAGAAGCCACGAGAGTGATTGCACTTGCCGACATCGTGCGAACAATTACACAAAATACATTCTTTCTTTTCTACTTTATTGTGTAATTGTTCTATTGTGATTAATTGAACCGGTTCAATTCTTGCGCTCATATTGAAATGAATTGAGATTGATAAGGAGTTTGTTAATGATGTTTGAGCATGCACTTTTTTTGAGTGTCTATTTATTTTCGATTAGTATCTATGGATTGATCACAAGCCGAAACATGGTTAGAACTCTAATATGTGTTGAACTTATACTGAATTCAACTAATATAGATCTCGTAACATTTTTTGATCTATTTGATAGTCGTCAATTAAAAGGAGATATTTCCGCAATTTTTGTTATAGCCCTTGCGGCTGCTAAAGCCGCTATCGGAATAGGCCGTATATGGAAGTTCCCTCCTCATCCAAATGAAACTAACCGGTAAAGACGCGCTACTGTTTTGGATAACGTGGGAATATAATTTATCTTATAGGTTACTGAAGACAGTGTTCGTATTGTTGGTGGAAAAAGTAATATCTCGACATATTGGCATTACATGGGAGAACAAAAGTAAATTATTGGCGGAAATGATATAATGGAAATGCTTGTGCATACAGACGTTGTATAAATCATTACATACTATATAAAATCGAGCACATCACTAATCAAGTCGAGTGGGTGAACTACTCGGCATTCGAGCCTTCAAGGAAAGGATAATCGGTGTAGCCAATGATAGGATCTTGCGTGTAGAAAGTGTTGCGGTCGTACTTGTTCAAGGTTGAGTCGAGCTCGAATCTCTTAGGCAAATCTGGATTTGCCAGAAAGATCCTTCCGTAAGCAACGAGATCAGCATAGCCATTGTCCACCACTTTGTTGCCTTCCTCTCGATCATACCCTCCAGCGGCAATGAAAGTGCCGTTAAATGCTTTCCTGAAGGGAAGGAGCCCGTGGGGTATCTGTCTGCGGCCATCCACAATGGCCATCCGTGGCTCTACCATATGGCAATAGACAAACCCTTGATGTTTGTTGAGTTGTTGTACCATGTACATTCCGAGTGCATGCGGATCGGAGTCAAAGCAGTCCATGTAGTCCACGAATGGAGACAACCTGATTCCTACACGATCCGCACCAATCTCATTGACGATAGCATCGATTACCTCCACTGCAAAGCGGCATCGGTTCTCAAGGCTGCCACCATATTCGTCGGTGCGATCGTTAGAGCTGTCTTTCATGAACTGCTCCAATAGGTACCCATGTGCCCCGTGGATCTCAACGCCGTCGAACCCTGCCTCGATGGCGTTCCGGGCAGCGCGTCTGAAGTCATCGACGATCAGCGGTATCTCGTCCGTTCGAAGCCGTCGGGGCTTGGAGTAGACCATGCCGGACTCGGCATTAGGAGTTATCTGCTTGTCAGTGCTGGAGATCGGCGCGTGTCCGTCCAGCTGGAAATCTGTTTTGTTCAGATATAAACAGAGAGCAAGATAAGTAACAACTAATCAATCGTTGGGATCAAATAGTTTACCTACACAAAATAACATGGATGCCTACATGCCTAATTGCTTAGGAAAGGATCAAGTAAATATGTTTTGTTTGCATTACAAACAGAGCGGATGATTGTGACAACAAATAAATCGCAGCGTCAGTAAATTTGCTATGGTATAGTTTATCAACACACAATAATGGATTCTTCTCTCTCAGAAAAATAGCATGTCCGGATTCCCAACTTACCGTTGGTGGAGACCCTTCCGACGTGCCAAATCTGGCAGAAGAAGAGAGCGCCCTTGCGGTGGACGGCGTCGACGATGGGCTTCCAGGCGTCGACCTGCTGCTGCGTCCAGATGCCGGGGGTCTCCGGGTACCCCTGCGCGGTGGCCGAGACGCCGGTGGCCTCCGCGATGAGCAGGCCGCCCTTGGTGGCCCGCTGCGAGTAATACACCGCCGCGTGCGGCTGCGGCACGTTGGCGTAGGAGCGGCACCGCGTGAGCGGCGCGAGCACCACCCGGTGGGAGACCTCGAACTGCCCCATCTTGTGGGGCGTCAACAACGGGATCGCCTCCTTCGCCACCATCTTGCTCGCCGTGAACTGGATGCTATGCAAATTGCAAAAGAATCACAAAGCTTTCTCTGTTTCTTGCTTCTGAGCTCTGCTCTGTATGTCTGTAGCTGAACCGGGTTGAGGGCCTGGCTGTATATTTATAGGTGCTGGTGACCGGACCTTTCCCATGTGGCCGTGTGGCGTTGTCGTCTTTGTTTGACCAGCCGGTCTGTTCCCATTTCCCCGATCTCGTCACCCTCTCCGTCATCCTCTGTGAACCACGCAGTATGAGCGAGATACATTGTATGTGGTCGTGTCCCATTTGCACACCAATCAAATATGTGGTCGTCGATCCTAGTTTAAATGTAGTACCAGCAGGTCGGTGCCGATTGTGATTCATCAGCAGGTATCTTGCACTCGTGGTTTTGTTAGCGTGTAGTTAACGAAAATGAAATCCCACGCATAGCACAAGATGTTTTTCTAGATCATTTATTTAAGAAGGTGAATTCAGGTAGACATTTATGCAACGGGACGTTTTTTACACTTTCAGATATCACGAGTTATATTACACCATGCAACCGCTATCCAGTTTATACATTAGATGTGTATGACACAAAATGTTATCTTCCCTCCTCACCAACAACAACAACAAAAAAAAAGACTCCCAGACGGCTGGGTTTCCTTCTCCCGCCAGCATCGGCGCATGTTCGCCTCCGCCTCCTATGGCCTTTGGACAGTGGATCTGCGGAGGACGACATTCGAAGGGACACCCTCTCATTCTTGTTAGTTTCAGCATCTTGATTGAGGTTTTGTGGTAGTGGTGATGTCCTTGTTAGTTTCACACGCACGATCACCATCTCGATGGTGCGCCTAGCGTCATGGATAGCATGTAGGGATGTGTCTCTGTCGGATATCGAAGAATTCAGTCGATGTTAGTCTTTGATGGATCTGTTTGTATCCGATCTTCATTCATATGTTTCTAGGTTTGATCCTTTCGATCTACGTCTCTCTTCATTGACGAAGGTTGCTCTAGTGTGCGGTCATATGTGGTCTTAGCACGAAAAAATTTCAACTGTCTGCTGTAATAAGATTTGACCAGCGCTTCGGTGTGGGAGGGATGAGGACGACGGTGCGCCTTCAACTCACTCCAGTGTTCGTGGTCGTCATTAGGTGCTTCATGCAGCTAGTTGTAATTTTTGTAATCTCCGGTGTTCTTTGTACTATCATGATTAATTATGAACAAATTGAAAATTTCTTCAAAAGAAAATGTATCAGACAAATGATCACTTGAAAAAGTCTTACAGTTTCTCAGTTGCTTACCTGCAGAGATAAATATCCAGTTACGCGCACTCTTTTTTCCTTTTTTGCATATAGAACCAAGCTGTCACTTTTGCCCCAGGCCGCGCCAGGAAGAAGCCACGGGAAGGTTCCTCACCCAGTCACCCTCCCATCCGTTGAGTCCTATCCAACGTCACTGCAGACGTGGGGGTTTCACTGTCACTGCTGTCGTTGTGTGCCCGTGTGTGTCTTCGTATTATTTAGGACAGTAGAACTGCACCTAATTCCTGCCCTCTTAGACCATCAGCATCCAGAGCCATTCATTCTTACGATCTAGCAATTTTCGGCCATCAGATCTTCATTAGTGCACCGTTTCTCACGTCTCCCAGCAAATGGGTCAGCTGTCCTATAGGGACGCTATTCCGGTGGCAAAATTGAAGGCCTCTGGTTGATTGGGCCGAACTGTGGTTGACTGGGCCTCTGTACCTACAAGAACACCAGCTCGCCCCGTGCGATGCCATCTCTGACATCTGCTCGCGAGTCGCGACTCGTCAACTGGCCTGGTGGCGGCGCTCCCCTCTCGATCCCCAACCTCTCGTCTCTCTCCACCGAGAACCCTGGGTAGGTCGCCGCCGCCTCCCACGCCCACCCCTCCCGATCCCAGTCTAGGGTGAAACATAGGTGCGCCGCCGGTGGGTATCGTCCAGAGAAAGGGGAATAAGGCGAGGCGAGCAACCAATGCTCAATAAGGTGATGCGATCCTGACGGCGTGGGGAGGGAGTTGAATCCGGAGTCGCCGATGGCGAGGGCCGCGGTGAGGGAGGAAAGGGAGGTTGGGGCAGTGGGTCTGCGGTTAACTCACGCGAACGCCATCCTCGGTGGCTGCCAAGTCGGCCGG